>CM072812.1:7120000-12120000 GCA_037013495.1 Hippophae tibetana
ATTTTTGAATCTGGTGTCTTCATATTCACCACCATTATCGGTTCTGAGCTTTTTGATTTTTAAACCCGTCTCATTTTCCATCATAGCTTTCCATCTTCTGAAAGCCTCAAATACTTCAGACTTATGCTTTAGAAAGTAAACCCATACCTTCCTAGAGTGAGCATCGATGAAAGTCACGAAGTAGTGTTTCCCACCAATAGATGAGACGGTCGTTGGTCCCCAAACATCAAAGTGAATAAGCTCTAGCCTTTCCTTCTTTGGGGTTCTGCAACTTGTCTGAAAGCTAACTCTCTTTTCCTTTCTAAGTATGCAATCTTCGCACATGTCTGTCTCTGCAGACTGTAGACCTGGAAGTTTTCCCTTTGAGTGCATAATCTTCATCCCCTTCTCACTCATGTGGCCTAGTCTTTGGTGCCACAAATTTGGTATTTCATTGCCTACTACAACTGTGATTGAACAACGTGCCTCTGATGTCATGTAAAGAGTGCCACTTTTCTTGCCTCGAGCAACTGTCATTGCACCCTTTGAAATCTTCCAATCATCACCATGGAAGATTGTAGTGTAGCCTTCACTGGCCAACTGCCCTACTGAGATTAAGTTCCTTCTTAGGTCGGGAATATGCCTGACATCCTTCAGCTCCCAAACAGACCCGTTCAACTTAATCTTCACTACACCTTTGCCAATAATAGCACATGATTGATCATCACCAAGATATACCTTTCCAAGGTTTCCGGGGACATATCTCTTGAAGAATTCTTTCTGTGAAGTAGCATGAAACGATGCTCTAGAGTCTAACACCCAAGATTCTTCCTTGATCTCCAAAGAGCATATCAATGCATCACCCCCTCCTGAGGTGGAAGTACGTTTGCCTCTGCCTTCACTTGTTTGTCCTTCGGTGCATTCTTGCACTGATTTTTGTAGTGCCCGGTTCTTCCATAATTCCAACACTCGATAATCTTTGAGCTATGGAAATTATTAGGATTCCTGGATTTGGACCTCCTGTCCTTTGATCTACCTCGGTAGTCTGTTCTGCCACGTCCATTCCCTTTGGTTGAATTTCTTCCTCTTGACTCTATATGCAAAACTGAAAAAGTTGACGATTCACCTGACTCTCTACGTCGGATCTCTTCATTGAGAACAAAATCACGAACATCATCAAATTTCAACTTATTGCTTCCTGACGAGCTACTCACAGCCGTAACAGTAGCATTCCAACTTTCTGGTAGAGAAGACAAAAGTATCAATGCTCGTACTTCTTCATCGAATTCAATTTCCACTGAACTCAACTGGGTTGTGACTGTGTTGAGTTCATTGAGATGTTGAGCTACCGATGCGCCTTCCGTCATCCACAAATTAAACAAACGCCTCATCAAGTGCACTTTGTTTGAGGCTGATGGTTTCTCATACATATTGGAGAGAGCTGCCATAAGAACCACCGTGGTCATTTCCTTTGCTATGTTGAAAGCAACATTACGGGATAACGTCAATCGAATAACTCCGAGGGCTTGTCTGTCTAGAAGATTCCAATCTTCTTCCTTCATAGCCTCTGGCTTCTTCCCTGAGAGAGGTTGATGCAGATTTCTTTGATACAGATAATCCTCTATCTGCATTTTCCAAAATCTGAAATCTGTGTCATCGAATTTCTCAAGTTTCACCTTTCCTTCATCTGCGGCCATTGCTCCTACTCAAATCCGACTTCCTCCGGATCGTTTCTGACTATTTCTGTAAACCACCGTGTATTAGGACACCTCCGTCAACGAACAAATATCGTCGACAAAATTTCACTATTCACGTAATTCACTATTACGTAAATAGTAACCTTGTAGAAAATTGATAGAAATCACCATCAATAGCTTTGATACCAGTTGTTGGAAAATTACGCAAATTTCCGATAAGCCAGATTTATGAGAAAACAAGAATAAAAATAACACACAAATTTGATAACGGAGTTCGGCCAATCTTGCTTACGTCTTCGGACCTACTGCAGATCTTTTTACTGAAATAGGAAAAATTACACAAGGTGTTTACAACACTCACAACTCAAAACCCAATTGCACCTAAGAAAATTACTCTCAATTTTCTCTCACAAAAGTTTTTCTCTCAATTGGAATGAACACTTTGGATGATTAATTCATTACAATTACACATCTATTTATAGGAAAATTCACTCCTTGAATTACTCCTTAAATTAATGGTTCCTTGAATTGCTCCTTGAATTAAGCTCCATGTTTTGCTCCATGTTTTACTCCTTGTTTTGCTCCTTAAATTAAAGAGTTTTATAACAATCTCCAACATATCCCATTCCATCACCGCTGAATAATGTGTTCATCATACCCAATAAGTTATCAAGTAAAACAAATTCACACTGTTCACAGGTCACTCCATTAATGCCAACCACATTACTTCCACAACATCCATTGTTTTATAGGTTTTATGTTATCAATCAATGTAAGTGTTTCTAAACCTATGTTGCTATTGGCACAACCACAAAGCATGGTTAATCATCTCAAAACTCTATCCATATAAAAGGCAACCCAGACTTGTTCATATGTGCCGATGAAAAAGCATAAAGTGTTCATATGTGTATGAAAAAACATAAAATTAAAAGGGATTACACTTTTTAGCACCTGTCATACTCGATTTTTCCTATTAGCTTTAAGCTCCATAATCTCTTTCACAATCCACGTATAATCTCTATTGATGACCCTAACATCTCCAATATTTAATCTTCCTTGTCTCAATAGCCACTTCTTAACTGAGTAAATCCCATTTGGTGTATAGTGCCATGCTACTGGCTGCTTGTTTGGCCCAAGTGTTATTCACAAGATTGCACTGTCTCCTCAGCCTTAAAAACTTGATGCACAAGTTGTACATTCCACATCTCATCATAACAAATTAATTCGAAAACTATGACATCTTCACAAAGTTTGTATGGCAAACATATCTGAAAGTTGCCCAAATAGGTCGGAATACATGCGTCATTATAGACTGAGATCAAGCTAGCATCTCCTACTTGTCATCTAGTGCCTCTTTTTAGTAAATCATGTCTCCATAAAATACTCCTCCATAGTTGGTTTAACCACTACAATTTATCGCTTAATTAGAATTTTGGGTGAGATATTTAGACATTAAGACTTGATTAGAAAGTGAGTTAGTTCATTTAATTATTCGTCACATCTGATTTGCTAACAAAGATAGGTTAAAATCTATGAAATTTCGGAATCCCATACCACCTAGCTCCTTTGGTTTGCATAAGTCAAACCAAGAGACCCCGATGCATTCCTTACCCATCTTTTTTATTTGACCATTAGAAGTTTAGAACCTTGCAACCATTTTTTCCGGTTCTTCACAAAGATTCACCGGCAGTTAAAATAAACTCATGGGGTATACCGGTATAACTTGATAAAATACCTTCAAGAAAACTTATTTACCATCTTTTGACAAATACCTCTCATTCCATCCTATTAATCATCTCATACACTTTTATATAATCTGAAAAGAACTTTGTTTGTCTTTTTTTTTTATCTTACTTAGAATACCCATATATTTCTCATGGCACTGGACTTCTTAACACGTAAAATGGTCAGACCGGATTATTTAAGATGTACTTGGGCTAAACGAAAATACAGTCTTCTCAAAATTAATCTACTAGCTAGTTGCAATTTCATAAATTAGTATAATTTAGTATGACACGTAAAAAGCATAAGGGCTAAATGGGTCACCTTGTCTCACCTCTGGTTGGAGTAAATGTTACCAATAATAGACCCATTAATATTAATTGAGTATGACACCATCTTGATGTAGTGATAAATTAGCACCAACTGGAAAACCCAAACGATAATATCCGCTTTGTGGTCATCATCAAAATAGAACAAAAACAAGTTCTTAGAAAACCCCTTGATCTTTGACGGGAAAACCCGAGACCAAGCACGCCTCATGGCTTCCTCCACCCCTGATACCGGTATTCTACAACCCGTCAACCGTTTCCCGACAACCACAATTTCATCGTTAATAACTTCTTCATCATCGGACTCATCGAATCCTACTACCTGGATATCTTTCAAGCGATCACACATATATTCTATTGCCAATAGGAAAAGCCTTGGCAAAATTACTTGACAGCAACTGTTCAAAAGACTAATCGACAATAGCTATGACAGGAGTCAAGCTAAGATAATTCTAGCACCCAATGGGTCTAGAGAGGAAGATTAGGTCGACATCTAATTATTATTAATGAAAGAACATATATACATATTAAACTATAAATATGGATATTTGTTATATTTAACATAAAATTAATAAAAAATTAACTTTAATATTATCTTACATATTTTTTACAAATAAAAAAACTTTAAAACATATGTTTTAAATCAAGGTACTGAAAAACACCTATTACATAAACAAATAAATTAATATGACTCCCTAACCTTTTTTACGTTGAGTGAGGTTTAAACCTCATCCTTTCGTTGCCCACTAGAAGGCAATTTCGCCATTAAATTTATGCTTAGAATTTCATTACCCAAACTTTTTACGTAACCTAATTTCAAGAGAATTAATAACAGTAGGGGTTGCAATCATTGGTTGATTTCATTATTAATATTAGATTATATTATTTATTATTAATATAAAAAGTAATGCAAATTAAAATATACAAATTTACACGACATGATTTGTCATTTGGTAAAAAGTTTCTCTATTCCTAGTCTGAAAACACTAAATATTTTCCTTACTTTCTCATCTTCTTTTAACAATAAATTAAAATTTTATTAATATGAATTTCACTTAATTTAATAGTATATTTTATTATAATAATTAATAAAAAATAGAGATAAATACCTTCAAATTTTATATTTATTTTTTGTAACAATTTAATTTCATTGTTTTTAAAAAGTGACCAAAAATATTTTTTTATTTTATTTTAAAATTTTTTAAACTATGTATTTGATAGGAATTATTTTAACTTAAATAAACTTTACCTGAAATAATCAAAGAAAAAATTAAAACAAAATTAAAAATAAAAATTATCATTTATCCTTATGTAATCAATTTTTCATAACAATAAAATTAAACAAATAAGTATTATTTTTAATATATATATATATATATATTCACTCTATAAAAAAACACAAACATGAAGATGCAATCTCGTTACATACTTACAAAAATACTGTTTCTAATCGATTACTTGATTTGTATAAACTAATTCTCCTTAAAATCAATATTAGAAACGAAAACAAAAAATTCTTTTAAAAAATACCATTGGAGTTCAAATTTGAAAAACCGTTCTTTTAATAAATTTTCATGTTAAAAATTAATTTAGAAGCAATGAGTGTTATGATATGTCAAAAACACAACAAGATAAAGTCTATTTTTCTCAATAATTAATTCACTACAATTAAATGTTTTCACGCAGATTGGACTAGATGCACATACACATGACGATCAATCACGAGATATTATATGTTTTTTAGAAATGCAATAATTTCTTAGAAGATTAAGAAGAAAACCTCAATCTCACAGTCAAGTGTAGAAATAGAATACCGTTTTATAGTAACAACCTGTTGCAAAATAACCTAGTTACGATACATTTGAGATGATTTGAGTATTAAACACTCACAATCGGTCAAGTTATATTACAACAATCAAATTGTCCTTCACATTGCCATCTAGTGAGAGAAAAGATTCAAACTGAAATGATCAAAACTTATCATATCTCTACATCAAAATAACCAACAAATATCTTTACCAAATTCTTAAGTTTTTTACGATTCTCGAACTTATTTAACAAATTAAGAGTAATTAACATATATTTAAACTTGAAGAAAAATGTTAAAAAACTCAAGAAATAATTGGATTCAACCAGTTGGAAACAATCAATAACAAAAACTAAGGAATAACAAGGATCCAAGAATATTTCATCATAATTATGTATATTTTTAATTATTATAATTTTGTTTGTTTTATATAAATTATATTTTAAACATTAATTCATTAAGTAAATAAAATCATTTATTACAAAAATCTTTGTGTTTTTTCGTGAGATACCTGAATTATTTATCAACAAAATCAAGACTTATGTTTGTGTATTTGGATAACGAAGATGAAGAGAATGAAATTGGGTGAAAGGTGAGAAAATCTTATATGGGGTTTTGAGCAAGTGGAACAAGGGAGGAAGAAACAGAACAATAAGAACATGCATATTAAGAAAGATGAGAGCTTGCATGTGAAGAACAATAAGGGGAGTGAAGCTTTAAGCAAGAAGAAAAATATTTTTAATTTAAAGAATGAATCCAGAAGGGCAATTTTGAAAAAGCCTGTAAAGAATTTTAAACCCAATGGAGACAAGTGTTCTGAAAAAGTTCACAGAAATGATGGTGTAACTTTGAAGCCAGAAATGAGAAGGAAAATCCAGAAAGATTTAATAAGAAGAAGGTTCATTACACAAGAAATTAAGAAAGTAAAACCAATAGACTCTAGGTTGGACTAATATTTTTACCCTTATCCGATTAATCTCATGTTACAATTTTTTATCACAACTCTTACCATTACAAAAGCATTAAAGTGAAACTTTCTAAATATTATAGATAATATATTCTAACCATTTTGAAACATGATAAATTTCAACTTTTTTTATCATGAATATTACAAAGTTACTGAATCCCATATAAGTAGTTTAACGGTAATACAAGTCACAAGCTCATCAGTTCGATATAAAAGTGGGTGAAAGTCCATCAGTACACAATTTCTTTCCTTTGGTGCTCCACTAAAGTAAGCACAAAAAACCCTAGTCTCTTCTCCAGGTAAATTAATTTACTTACTCCAATAAAATTAATGATGCAATTATGCAAATGCTAGCTACTATCTAATGCGGCCTTGCGTGCCAATAAAACTCGGAAGTTCCCAATAGAAAGCGGTGTTCATTAGATCTTTAAACCCCGTTGTCCCTCTCGTTTTAGCCCTTTCCTAAGTTTGGGTTTCTGTTTAATTTTGGCTATAGCTATCTCGATATTTTGGATAATGTTAGGAAAAATCGTAGCTTTTCTGTCTATATTTGCAAGGTAGTGACGCGTTCTCGCTACTCCTCCTATGGTGTTCATGTTTATGATTTTAAGTTCCGTGCCTTCCGGCTAGGGATTTAGAGGTAGGTGGATTTTTTTGTGGGTTTTGTTCAATTTTGTTAGAACTGTGAATTTGCGGATTTTGATGACCTAATTTCAATGCTTTTATGTAAAAATTGAATAGGGAGCTATATCCTAGGTTTCTTTTCTTAATTCATGGATTTGGGTTCAGACATTGCACGTCTCAGTTTTGGGTTCATAATTTAAATCGTGGCATAGTTACGAGGGATGATAGTTTTTTATATAAATTTTCTAGAAACAAATTATAAAATCTGTATCAAAAAATCGTTACAGTTTAAAGATATTTTTTTTTACCCACGGTAATAGTTCATAACAGTTATTAAAAAATACAAAAAAAATCACTTTTTTTCTAAACTCCTTAAAAAGTTTTCGTGTCATTCGAACTAAAACACTACAAATTCATAAAAACTCAAAAGTACAAAAATCTAAGAGAAAAACACAAACACAATTCTGAATAAACAATTGTAATAACAACCATGAAAAATCATCAAGATACAACCAAAAATTATCAAAGAATCAACCTACAATAACAACTTGAATGGATCATAAATTCAAAATTAAAGAAAAACTTACTCTAAGTTTTATTGTTGTCAAAGTCATTTATTTCAAAAAGAAAAGAAACCAAAAGAATATAAGGAAAAAACACATGATGTCTTGACAAGAAAAATAAAGGAAATCAGACAGCTTGACAACAGACGCACATGTAAACAGCAGACGATAGATACAAACGCAAATGACCGACGTAAAAACCAGGATGATAGATGCAGAAAGAGGTAAAGATAATTTTTGAATTCTAATATAAAACTCTTTGTTTATATACCTAAGCGATCAAAAACCCTAAATGATAAATATATAAATTAAATAAATATAATTAATTTTGATTACGGATGGATATGGTTATCAGTATAACTATACCCAAATCGTAATTGTTACTTCATGTTCGGTTAATACCCGAAATCGTATCCATTTTTGAAATTTATCGGATAAAAACTAAACTGATAATGCAAATACGTACGGTTATTTTGCCCATTCCTATGCAATGTTTCTTGATTATTGAGTGACTTATAAGAAAAAATCGTCCCTTTTTTAATTAAATTATAAAAAATAACATAATTAGAACTTGTAAGAATGAAAATATAACTTCAATAATATTAAACGGGTTCAAATTGGACGGTATTAAATATTAAACGGATATAAATGGTCGTAGTTCGATTTAGACGATATTCAATTGGATGTTGTTCAAAGTAAAATAATTTACTAGATTTTTTTTAATAGTGAAAATACACATGGATATTGTTATACTAGGTGTATATATGGATATTGTTTTTATACTTACATATTTTAAAAATTAGTTATTTTTGTTATTTTCTTTTTAAATCTTTTCCACCTGACCGGTATTAGTGGGGAATAGCTTTACCACCACCGAGAAATTGTCAATTACACTATTTATCCAGTCATCCTTGGTTCTTTTTTTGTCTTTTGTAGATCAACTATCAGATTGGAACGGGGATCTTCAGTAAACATGCTACAGAATTAGATGTGGCACTGCAATATTAAGTATAAAATCTGAAGATGGGGACATATGCCAATAGGAATTTATTTGTGCCCGACTCTAATTCAAGAGCTTCTGTTTCACATTTTTCCTGGTTTTATCCTGGAACTTTTTTCTCTGCATCTCAATCTAGTTCAAGTCCTTCACAAGGCACTCATGAAAATGTAGAAGCTGGTCCTCCTGTTACACCCATTCATTCTGTCGTGTCAGAAATGGAACCGACAAATGATATAGACTCCGGATCTAAACCTGCAAAGGTTAGGAAACAGAAGGGTTCCAACCAAGGTACTTCAAAGGCATTGAAGCCAAAGCCAACCAAAAAAAATGTTTCTGCTTCTAAAAAGACCAAGGCACAAATCATCCCCGAAACAAAACGTGAAAAGAAAAACCCCAACATTGATATGAGCAACATGAATTTTGACTTCTCTGCTGTGCCATCCCCTTACTGTTCTTGTACAGGTGTTGCAAGAGTTTGCTACAAATGGGGTGCTGGTGGGTGGCAATCCTCGTGTTGCACCATCAACATATCGGAATATCCACTCCCTATGAGTTCAACTAGACCCGGGGCTCGAATGGCTGGGAGAAAGATGAGTAATGGAGCATATATGAAACTTCTCTTGAGACTTGCAGGAGAAAGTTATGATCTTACACATCCGGTTGACTTGAAGGACCACTGGGCAAGACATGGTACTAATAAGTTTGTTACAATCAAATAGATGCACGTGTGTGCGTGTTGTTGACGGTGGAATATATATCAACTACTCTCATATACTTCTTATAATCAAATAGGTATGTATTATTAACAGCAACCTATGTGTTAACTGCTATCATATGCTTCTAATTTCTCTATTTTCTTTACACATTTGTTTAAATTGTTCTATTTTTTTTACACATTTGTATAATTATCTATTATTTTTTCTAATTTAGAAGTCAAAAAAGTTAAATTTTTTTAAAATTTTACTTCATTTATAATTTTATAAATTTTGTTTCAATATTATAATTATTTTAATTTCTCTGTCCAAACAAATATAATAATTGTAATATTTTTTATTTCTATTTTATTCATATTACTATTATTATTCTCATTAAGTTTTTGAATCAAACATAACCTGAGAGCATGTAATTGCTTATTGCTAGAAAACAGTATTGTCATCAGAGGTAGTTGTTGTAACACGGTATGGTAATAGAATAGATAATATCATCTTGTAAGAAGTGAATTTATTCTCTGATTTGGCTTCTCTATATTACGGGTCTCCATAGAATTACAACAGGAAAGGTAAATAAATACAGAGTGGTTTTGATTCTTGTTAGGAATAGCCTAACAGTACTCGCATATAAGAAACGATCAAGAAAGTGGAAATTGTAGAGCTCATAAAAGATAGTGGGAATGAAAAAGGACATTCTTTTCAAGCTTTTGCTGCTCCTATTGCTGCTTCAGTTTTGGTGGCGGTAATCTGCTCATATAGATCTCTAATCTTTAATCCGACTATTGTTTGGAAAAGACCGGTGCCGTTGTTGCTTCCGGGGAAATCAGAATGTTTCAGCATCTGTTGGGTGACTTCTCCATAGAACTTGCTAGATAGGTTGCTTAGATGACTCTCTATATAGATAAGCTCATCTAATCTGTCAAATTGCCCATCCATCTCTAACACAGATACCTAAACAGAATCACAATGACAACAAAACAAACCCTATATTGTCAAACACCTAATTAAAGCAAAAACAAAAAACAAATTAATAGAAGTTGTAAGCAAGTATTAGTACCTCATGGCCAAAGTAGGTGTCAGGGCCATAGGAGAATTTGATGCCAGGGTAAGAGCAAGTAAGCTTCCTACCACAAGGTATCCATGAAATGGTAGAGCCTTCATCAAACAAATAGACTGGGCTGAAATATTTCACCCCTTCTTTCATTATCAACTTAACTCTCAACACCTTTCCTTCATTATCATCTGGAATTAGTTGGGTTGGTAACACTTCAATTACTGTGTCAGCATATTGCTTTTGTGGGTCTGCAAAAGTCACAGATATCATATAAGAAATCAAATTACATATAAAGATTATGGACTGGTCGTTTCTGTTTTTGTTACGTGGTAAAAAATAGTAGAAAAATGTTTACTAAGCAAACATTAAAAAAAGTTGGAATGTGGTTTTAGTCATTTTACTTCTGAGTTTAGAGTCGACTGTTCGTTTCTCTCTATAGGGATAATTTGAACTTAATCTCTCACTTATTTCTTTCCTGTCATTTTTAGAGCTAAGAATTTTTAGAGCTAAGAAAAACTGATAAACAACTTATTATTTTTCTTATTTTTATCATATAAATGATAAAAACCATTAAATACATAATATAGATAAAAATATAGTTGAAAATTAGGCAATCTTGACTTTCTTTTCAAAATGCGCTTATCAATGGAGAGAATGTTTAGACTAATAATTAGTACTCTGGTGTCATCTCTGGTCGATGTGAGACTCAACACCCCACCTCACATCAGACGGGGACACCGCAAGACCGATTGAGAGACAAGTGGGTGAGAGGAGACTCATCAGTTGACCCCAGGAACTTGTTTTGATACCAAGTTGAAAGCTGGATAGCCTCGACTTTCTCTTCAAAACGCGATTATCAGGAGAGAGATTGTCCAGACTAATAACCAGCACTTTGTTGGCATCTCTAGTCGACGTGAGACTCAACAAATATGATAAAAGTTTCCTAGATTAAGTTATTTGTAATATTTAGTCTCTTAAATTATGATGTTATTTATTCATTTGGTTTTGAAAAAGAGTGATCAATTAATAATAAATTATACATCCTAATATTTTTGTATTATTTAAAAAAATATTCATTTTTTTTAAAAAGATATAACTTTTAATCTAAAAAATTAAATAAATAACATCAATGGTTTAATATAAGAGATCTATAAATATTAAAGTATCATTAATAACACTTAAACGGTTAAACTAAGTAATATCTTTTTAACAATTAAACGGAATAAATGACACTGATTAAAAAAAAAATTACTTACTAAAATCTAAAGCTTAATAAAATCAAATTATTCACCCTTTAGAAAAGAAAAAAAGATAAATACACTTTCAGGACTTGTGAATCACATTTTGTGTTTCCATGCATACATGATTTTTCCTGAAAATACTTTCATTATAAGCTACTTTTAATTGAAATTACTTTTAACAGAAACATAGACCAATACAACTTAAAAAGTAAAATGATTATGGTATTAAATAAAGCTACAAGATAAAGGAAATTACCAATGAAAGCATCAAAATCAGGCTTTCGGGCTTCAATACTGGCTTTGATGCTTTCAAGACTGTGTCCACGCTCTGTCATATCCCTCTGCAGTTCTTTAAACATGATTAGATTATACAAGTACAAATATATTGTAATTGAAAGTAATAATATGTATAAAGTCCTTAAAAATTATATATTAAGACAAAATAATGCAGTTAATTACCTGAATCTTCCAAGCAAATTTAACCTCATTGCTAATGTCTAAGTAGATACTGAAATCCAAAAGGTCCCTCACTCGTTGATCATACCTGTAAATTTACAAAATAATCTTTTATCAACCAAGCTTTGTACGTGAAAGCTCATGACAGACAACATAAAAAAATTAGTGGAGCAATCTCTATTATAAAATTCTGTGTCACACAACAGATAAAAAAATATATTAATTAATTATATGCCCATGAATTAATAGAAAAATTACCGTTTAATCTAAATAAATATATATATATATATATAATTTTAGTAATATCACTTCTCACTTATTATATATTACGTTTCACACAAACTATATCATGTCACAGTTTTCGTGAAAATAACAAAATGTTTATATATTATATTGTATAGAGCTTACATGATCCAATAAATGCTGCAAGACCAATAAAGCAAAAAAGTGTTACACCCTTATATCGAAATATTGAACATTCTAACTTTATCAACTCACGAAATGTGTCCACAAACGTCGTTTACATTTCTTGATAACATATATAAATTCTTTCAGCTTTTAAATAATAGGAAAGTTTATTTAAATAATTTTTTAAATTTAAAATAAAGAAAAATACCCTTCATCTTTTAACTACCAGCTCTTCATCAATATTTACACTATTTTAAATAATGTTTATTTATAAGTCAAATTCACGAATTTGTAATTGTGATTTAAATCTCAAACATTATATATATAAGAAAAAGTACCCAAGTTCTGTATCTTTAAATAAAATGTAATTTATATCTATATCTATTAATTAGTACAATATAAATTTATTATTTTTATAAAAAAAATTATAAAAATTTATTTTTGAAAAATATATCAGTGTTAAGTTTGACATACACCATATGTCATTAACGCATTAGAGGCATGTCAAGCATGATTAATATATTTTAAAAAAAATAGATTTTTATAAAAAAATTTATATAAATATTATATTTGTGTTATCTCAACTGACTAACGCATTTAAAATATATTTTTATTAAAAATATTTAAATGTACGAAGAGTGCTTCGGCAAAATAAAAATAAACTAAATGATATATACCATTAGTTTTTTTAACCAACGAATAGAAAGAGAGATTCGAATTACGTATTCTCAAAAAGGTATCGATCATTTTACCACTCTATTAGAGGATGGCTAGGGATGTAACTCATAAGTAAACAATTTCAGTTTTGCAAACTTAATTCTCCCTCTTAAGAAAAATATCAATGAAAAGATCCAAATTTTCATGAACAGGTGTCTTGAAAGCAAAATTCTTGAGGGGACACGTGCCATAGAAGTCAAATAGAAGAGATAATTAAAGAGGATATATGAATAAAAGAAATAATAAATAAACTTACATTGGGTGAAGTCCTTCAATAACAAGAATCTTAGGAGACTTAATAAGTTCAGGAGGGTCCAAAAGACCAGTAACATGATTATAAATAGGCTTATCAACAGAAACACCTTCTTTAAGAGCTTTAACTTGTTCAAACATAAGATCAAAGTTATTAGCTCTTGGGTCAAGAGCAGTAACTCCTTTCTCTTTCCTACCAGTTCTATCAAGTGAATGATAATCATCTAAACATATCACAGTTGTGGTATCACTTATCAATGTGTTTGAATCTGGATTTCCACCTTTTGGTGGTTCTGCTGCTCCTCCAAACACACTAGTAAGTCTCCTCATAAAAGTGCTTTTTCCACATCCTGAATCTGCTGCTAGACCAATTACAATTGTCTTATCTGGAGAACAGCTTATTACACATGGGCTTGTGGTGTTTCTGCTTCTAAAGTTGATGTTTTTCTTACCACTTGTGTAGAAAAGTACTTGCTTTTGGTGGAATCCCAAGTGGGATTTTGATGTTGAAGAGATTGAGTATGTGGGATTTAATTGAGTTGTACTATATAATGTACATATTGCCATTTTTCTTAATTAGCTCTCTCTCTCTCTCTCTCTCTCTGTGTGTGTGTGTGTGTATGTGCCTAGAGAGGAGTTGAAGGAAGCACTTTTGGGAGAGGGAGAGAGGATATATGGTTTGAAATGAGTTTAGGGGTTTTGTGGTTTTTAGGGTTCCCTAGAGTTAGTCATTTACTCCTATTTTTAGTTCACAATTTAGCTAAATGAGGTTTTTCAAAAGATATTTGTGTTGATTTGTTGAAAAAGATTGGAATTTTTGACCAAGGGTAAATGATATTTGTGATAAAAACAGGATGTAGAGAAGCTTAGTAGTAATTCAGTGAAATTTGGAAATTGTCATGACACGTGGCATGAACTTGTTGGCTGATTGAAGATTAGGAGTGAAGGGTGAGAAATGGAAGCTCAAGAGACGTTGAAATGGGGGCTATCCCATACATTTGATGATTTGAGTTTTGGAACAGGGTGAAGGGACCTTGTGAAAGGTAGCTAGAAAAATGTATTTTTAAGTATCTTTGTTTATAAAAAAATATGTAATTTAATTCCTTGTGTTTATGAAAAATGTTTTAGATAAGAATAAATAAAAAATTTATCTAATTTTTCGTTAAATATAATAAAATAATTTATGCATTTTTTTATTTTTAATAGGTATATATATAAAAATTATATTTAATTAAAAACATTATTCAAATTTGTTTAAAAAAATCTTTCTTGCTCAAATTTTTTTTCAATAAAACTTCAATAAAATTCTTATTATCTAATACACACAATAACACATTAAATGATAAAAAAAATTATTTAAATTTAATCAGAATAATTTATTATTAAAATAAAAAAAATTAATTCATTAGATATATGTTCTATCAAAAAATACTTATTTATATATGTATGTAATATTATATTATATTTAAAAAAAATTAATAAAAAATTAATTTTATTATTTTTTGACATACTTTTATAAATAAATATAATTAAAAAATATTTATTCTAAATAAAGAGACAACAATTTTAAAGACAGAAAGACACTTTTTCCCTACCATATGAATGGAAAAAAATGTCACGGAATTAATGTTATTATTACTAAATTAATACATTAGTTCTATAATTATTGAATTAGTTACAAATGTTTCATAATTTTTTAAAAATAAATATTTTAATTTCGTAATTTTTGAGTTGATAATATTAATCTCGTTATCATTTTTAGTCTTATAATTTATTAAAATCAACACTTCTAATTTATCAAGAATATAAAAAAAGGAAGATTTATAATATTTAACTTTCATAAATAAAATAACTATAAGTGAGTTACTGATTTTTTCTTATTTGACACATATATATATATATATATATATATAAAAGTGAGTTACTGAATTTCTCTTATTTTTTAGTGTTTATGATAAGAGTGAAAAGTAGGATAGGTTGGATTTTCGATTAAAAGTATAACCAATCCAATCTAATTGATTAATTTTTATTTTTATTTTGTACATTATAATTATAAATTTTTTTCTTAAAAATAAATTTTACCCTTCAAACTTGAAGCTTTATAATTTATTTTATATATATAATATTATAATTATTAATGAATAAATTGGATAGTTTTAAAATTTAAATATAATTTATGTACATATATTGATTTGAATATTTTTATCTATATCTTGCTCAAAATATAACTATAATAAAAAATATTTAGAATTATAGATAACTAAGATTATTGTTAAGACTATAAATTTTTAAATTGAAGAAAAAATGAATAATCTAAAAACAAATAAATAAAAAAGAAAACAATGAATTAAACATAGTAAAATTAATATATATATATATATACCCGAATTAGTTCTGTTATAATTGTTTTTAAAATTTAAAAATTTAATTAATTTATATTTGATTGATTCTTTAAAATTTAAAATAAAAATAATTCAATATTTTAAAAAAATTATAAAATTAAATTAAGTTAGATCAAATTGATTGAATTGAATTGGTTTTGTTGGATAAATTTTACACATCCCAGTTCCTAAAGACTATCCTTTTAAATTCCAATTTATTTATGTGATGGTAATTTTCTAAATGTCAGAACTTTTAAGTGTTTGAATTAATTGCATTTTATCAACAACAAAAATTGATAATCGCAACCTATCAAATTAGAACATAATCGAGAAGATTTTTAAAAAAAATATATAGATCCAAATTGATAATTGGGGAATCACAATTCTCTACACATACACCTACCAAAGTATAGAAGGTAAATAAAATACCACTTTGAAATTGGGGAGATGTAGAATGATTGATATGCTAATAATCATAAATATTTTGTACTAATTACGAATATATTTAATTAATAACTATCAATTATGACTCGATAATCATTTTTTATAATTTAATCACGTTTTTTAATTTTTAATATTTATTTAAAAATATATTTAATTTAAAAAACTAAATACTAATTTAATTCTTACTTTATTATACTATTTAAAATATTGACATTAATTTTTTTAAACTATTTAACACATGTTTTTAAATAAAATAAAAAATATAAAGTAAAAATAAGTAAAATTTAATCTAATTATATAAAATATTGTATATTTTATTATTAAAATTATATTTTTTCATATAATTATATATATATAATAATAATATTAATATATATTCAATTTTAATTATCCATATTTTTTAAGTTGCAATAACAATCATTGTCCCACACTTTATTTATTTTCGAAAAAAAAACCATCAAAATTTTACAAATAATCACAATTTTAATTACTCGCCTTTAAAATACCCATATACATTCTAATAGTGTTTACTAACTAAACTAAAAAATATCTATTGGTAACAGGTATTTGATTCCAACAAAAAATAAACCTTCAACTACCACAGTAAATCACAACGTTTGAGAAATTTTACTCCATCTCATCAATTCCGCAATTCTATATATCACATTTACAATTACAAATTACATAAGTTTCTCATTTGATACATTTATATAAATTCAATTATACTTATCAATAATAAATCATATTAAATATAATTTTTACCAATTTTTTGATAAATAAAATTTCAGTATTTTTTTAACCCCCTTTTTAACATGGCTTCATTATATATGACTTACACGTGAACACCAACGTTTTTTGTTGCTATAATGTCATGTCATATAATTTCAAAAACGAAAAGTTTTAATATTCGTCATATAGACAGAGACCACTCCTTTGCCTATTAGACTGAGGAAAGAAGAGGAAAACTACAACAGCTAACCATTAAATGAATTTTTTTTGTCTGAAATCTGAATCACTAAAATAGACTTTTCACGTATCGAAAGATTATAATAAAGATGATAATCCTGATACCCATCTAAATAAATAAATTAAAAAAAAATCACCTAATACTCTAGTTTCCATTCATGTTAGAAACGAGTTTAAAACCATATAGAAATGACAGATTAAAACTAAATTTCAGTGCCACCATGTTGTCTTTCAAATGTTAATGCAAATGAATCATGTATGCTTAAAACAATATTACACAATTTTTTTAAGCCAGACATATCAAGAGTTGATCTTTAAAAGAACAAAGATTTGACATACCTTAGAGAGCACTAACTACACCGTTGTATCCTAATATGTTTTGGCTTGCTAATTATTATGTCAAACTGATACAATACTCACAGGGATAACTAACGCAAAGGGAGATAGATGTACATGCTAAACCAGCAGGAACAAAGATTATATTGGGTCACAACCACAAATCATCTCACTTGTGCCCCCTGAAATGCATATACACTTTCTGCAAAAAAAAAAAAAAAGATAAGAAAATACCATACGTAGAATAGGAAAAGCATAATACTTAGACCGACTGCATTTGCACTTTCATTTAAACAAATGCGCTGTTCATATAGTTATTCAAGTTTGACTTGGGTGTGCGTGTGTCACAGAGAGAGAGAACTTTTACCTGAACTACCCACAAGCTTATAAGCGACTCTAAGCAAAAGAAGGCAAACCCAATTAAGTAGAATACCTGCAAGTGAAGCCAGGAAAAAATTGAACAAAGAAACACTTAGTTGGCTCAACTTTTTCAAGATCAAGGAATTTCCCAAATTCAATCAAAAGCACTGTGGTTGTGAAGCACTCTCTTTAGGATCAGAGTTTAATGGGATAACCATCAAACAAGTCATGTATATTAGACAAAATTGCAATGATTCAAGTATAGCACCAACAGCAAGAAGTTTCAAGTTCACTATACCATCTTATTAGTGGTAAGAATCAGTTTCAGGATTGGCAAGCAGCTCAAGACTCGCAGGTCATTTCAGACCTTACACATCTCAGATAATCTACGACATCGCATTTTATTACAAAAACTTCTACTTCCATTTTATTTCTTTTAGATTACACATTTCTCAGACCCAAAAATTTTGAACTGCAAAACATAATATCCTTCAAACATCTTTCCAAAATTTCCTCGTGATTGAATTTGAATAGCAAAATGACGAAGCAAAACCAAAGAGGAATTCTGTAAACAATCTTAACTCTTAAGTGGTGACACATGAACTACCACATATGTAAAAGAACGATAATTTGCAATTAAAAAATGTTGAATAAAGATCAGAAACAAAGAGAAGTATCTACCTATAGAGACCAAAAAACATCATAAACGTTCAGCAGCAATACAAATTTAACCAATACTGCACAGTTAATATGGCATTTGTACATACAAGCTAATAGAAGATAAATTGAGGGATGATAAAAAACTTACCCCCACCAATACGTGATCAGAGAATACATCAATTGCTGCTAAAATGCCGCTGCATTCGTCATAACAGAAAATATATATATCAAAGGAGGAACTTGCATGAGAACTCTAATAATAACATGGAGTTACTTCTCCCATAAACTATTCTGATTTCTTTTTAGCTCTACTTATTCCAATAGGACAATATCCATTTCACAATCTCGTTAAACATGCTAAAAAAATTCAGACATGCCAAAACCTCATGGGAAAAAAAACAATCATGTCAAAAGTCACATTCTCTAAGAGAGGATAACAGTTGAAGAAAAGAGTTGCATTTCAAATTCTGACAAGCCTTCACTAGACTATATGACAGACCAATCACCTAATTAAACTTCAATCTTTTCAACTCAAGAAAGAAGTGAGAAAGTAAATACTTACGTCAATGATTTTCCATGAAAGATAATTGGAGGTGCAATAGCAGCAAAAATACAAAACCCAATGTGGAGCTGCATGATGCAACATTGGTCAATAACTGAATGATAAGCTAAGAAGACACAAAGAGAATATGCAAAGTACCATACTTACCAAATAGAAAAGGAAAAACCAACCAAATTTCAATGCACTATCCGTCCTGCAAGTTTTTTTGGGGGAAGAGAAAAGGAAAGTTTCAAAGTTATTCATAAAACAAAAACTTACGCAATGCTAATGTAGTACTAATCAGATTGAGAAATTGAGACAAAGCGGATCAGTGCATTCAATCGACCCATAGCCATTTGGAGATTTTATTTGTCTTAAATGACAATTTATCTGTATAGTGCCTTAAGGTTTGCCGAGTGGAATTTCTAATGGATAACTGGTTTAAATTCAGATTATCATTACTTCCTCTCCTAATTTTCTTCCATCAAAATCCGTATTTTTTATCCATAGTGCCCCTTCCTTGCCAATTATATCCCTTATCTTACAGTCTTGACTCACCTTCAGGAACTGTAAGACTGCACATAAAAATGCAGTCCTATAAAAAGAGAATGCTGATAAGCGTATATCTCTCCTATTTTCAAAAAAATATGCACATATATGTGATATATTCTTTCCTATAGGTAGGTGAATCTGGGAATTGTTTCCAATATATTTCCATAAGACTGGTAGCCTGAGAACCATATTACTGCAGCTATCACCTTCGGAGTTCAGATTGCTTATTCATTCACCCAAACAATAATAATATACTTAGCTAATCCCCATAAGGAACAAAAGATATTATACCATCATAACCTACATGCTCAGAATAATATAATAAATATGACAATCTATAAAACTAACCTCATTGCTCGATAGAGAGGCCTGTACCACAAAACATACGAAAGAGGGACTCCGAGAAGAGCATATATTGTTGCAAGAAAAAAAATTTTGACACCTGCCAATTTTGAATATTGTCAAAACTAAGTAAAGGTGAGCAAAAAATGCTTGTTTTTGGTTAAACGGAAAAGCTTACCTCCACCTCTAATCCAACAAACCATCACAGCCAGGAGGTTAAAAACTAGGCATAGAACAATTCCTGCACGTGCACATGTTATTAGGTCAAAAACAACAGCAAAGTTGCACAGCAAGATACTTTAAAGTACAATATATATTATTTCACCATGAAAATTTGAACATTGATATCAAGGAAATGATTTTATCTTATAATAATATAGCTGAGAAAGGAAAGATAGTTCAAAGCATGAAAGATAAACTGTGAAGCTAAACTAGTAACTTGAAATAACAATAAAATGGGGGTAATAATATTGCCACAATAACTTTTGTTAATGCCACACTACAATAATTACATTACAATACCATTATTGTGGAATAAAATTATCATTAACAAAAAATTTATCATGGCAATAACAATTGTGATTGTGACAATATTGCCACCCTAAAAAAAATCTTGAGTGTTGTTCGATGAGTTGTGGAAAAGGGTGTATTTAACGTTTTTGTTTTATTCTATGGGGGAGAATCTTTTAATTTATTTTATTTTTTGATGTCTACGAGAGGCTCGTCACTCTTTTTTTTTCAAGTAAATCCAAATGCTAAAATTACAACATTATCATACAATTATGACAATTCATTCATCTAGATCAAGCAAATAAGTAGATGATACTTCCTTCATCTCATATGAATGTATTACGAAAATGTAAAACACAGACTCACAGAGAAAATTGTCAAATAAGTGTAAGTGGAAGATCTGGCGTTTAATAGGGATACCCTCATTTGGTCCCTCAACTCCATGTATTATTTAGTAAAAAAACAAAAAAGTGGAAAATTACGAGACATTTTAAAATAATAAATACACAGTACCTAACCAGCTTGCAAATGCCAAATACTGCAGTCTTTGGACATGAACAGGAATCTCATTGGCAATATCATGATGGATGATTGGAAAAAATGGAGGCCAATTTTTATCATCAACTACAACACCAGCTGAAAAGCAAAATGGAGGCAAAGTTAATCACCCACAAAAGAAGTTCCGACAGAGTTTTCAAACTAACAAACAAGCAAGATTGTCAAGTAACAATGCTCACTTCTAGCAACAGCATCTTCTCTCCGCTTTATTTCCTGGAGAAGATAAAGATAATTAATTAGATATAAGGCACAGTATATAAGTATATTACATTGATCTAGAAAATAAGCCTTATAAAATTGTTAGAACTATGTCACTATCAGCAATTAAAATCCTTCACCGTACGAATCCTTGATTAAAAGGGAACTTGAAGAATGAGGTACGAAGGAAAGAAAATATAAGAAGCTGAGAGAAACCAAAGAGTAGACAAGCAGGCAAGAAACCAAGTGCATCATAAATAACCTGCTCTCTCCTTCTGAGATCTGCTTCCCTTTCTGCAAGCTCTCTCGCTTTTTGCTTAGAATCCTACACAAAGTCGTGAACGCACATTTTCATAAACAAACAAGCTCTCCGAAGAATATCTGACTCAGAATTGCACATGTTGTGCAACAATTTCATTACATTTTTGGTGTCCAGTGGTATATCAACAGTTGCATCGTACTTCTGACCAAAGCCAAACGATTCCGATGCTGCTGGTGGAACACGTGTCTTTGTTCCGCGAGCAGTTCCATTCTACAAATATCCCAATATACAGCACGATTAAACAGATTTATACAATAATGAAGAGAGGAAATGCAACGACATTGTTTTTCAATGGTAGAGTAAATCAAACCATGAAAAGCATAGCTCACAAACAAAAGACATCTATAATATGTTAGCTTAGCACGTGCAGCTAAAAATGAAAGGCTTAATAACTTTACCATTTTGCTAATTTGCAGCTGGTAAGCTTTCAAAGCTATTTACAAATAACTCCAAGGTACTTTGGTTATAAGATGCGATGTATAAAGAACATTTTTTATGTAACAAAATATCTTTGGAAATCCTTTTTCATTGAGCAATTAGCCAGTTCAGCAACTACTATATAGTTTCAGTTCAGGGTTTATAGATTTTATAGAATAAGCTTATTTAGAGGAGTAGAACCTACCACTTTAGAGACTTAATAGGTTTAACATCTACATGTTCAGGATAACAGCCACCACATTTCTAGCTTCCGTACAGGTGAAATAGATAATTATCCATTATGGTTACCCAAAAAAATAAGGAAATGATTTCCACATTTTGAATTAATTAAATGCAACGCGTGGCCATAGTATAGCACTTCTAAGAGCTATAAAAGCACATGAACTCTTTTTCCACCATGTATGTTGCACCAAAATGACGTCAAAAATGAGCTTATCAGAAGTTTAATGATTTGATTAATGAAGTTAAAAAATCACAACTTCAATTGAAATAAACTATGGAATGTAACCTGAATCTTCGACATATGTATTTATTAAACTAATTTAATCAAGATTTTAAATTCCAAGCTCAAAAAATAATAGAAAATAAATTAAACTATAATCAACTTGGTTTTGGCCAAATTTTCTAAAACAATTATCGACAACAATAAATAAAAAGAATTCGGATCCGGATCACTAAACCCACTTCCCAAATTATCCCCATCGCCCAAAAAAATCCAGAGTTTCATCATACATAATTATTATTTCCATCACACAAAATAAATGGCAGATCTGAAAATAGGGAGCAATAAAATTCAAGAGAATTACCGAAAATGGATTGACCTCAACGTCTTCGTCAAACGGATTAGGGTCCTGGTGCCGATTCATGGTTTCTCCGATTCCTCAGCCTAAGATCCCCGAATATGGAAGAACTTTTAGTAACAAACAAGCAAAAGCGTCAAAAATGAGCTTATCCCTTTTTAACTTTGTTCAAATTCCAGCAACAACATCAAAAAAAGTGTTTGTATGCTACGCGGGATCTGGACTAAAAATTCGATTAAATGAATTTAATTTATTTATATTAGGCCCTATAACTTTGACGTTTTTGCAATTTTTGCCCCTTCGTTTTTTTTTTCCTCGAGAGAAATGCTTTGGCTCTTTAATGATAAAATATTCACTTTGGTAGTCACTGATTTCTCGTACCAAAGAGAAAAGTTTTATATATTATAGTAGGATGATTTAGTTTCAAAAATTAAATATATTTATTAATTTATTTTAAATAAATATATTTTAATGACTTCATTATTATATTATAAACATTTAAATTATTTTAAATCAATTTTAATAATTTTAGTTACGAAAAATATGTTTTCATCTATCAAATTCAACGAAAATCCCCTAAAGTTTCCGAGTTTCCCTAAATTTATGAAAAATCCTTTCAAGTTTATATAAAATTCTTAAAAAGTATAATAAAGTATATCTAGAGTGACGTTTAAAAGTCTACTAAAACGGAAAAATAGTTCCTCCAATCCCTAATTTTTTTTAAATGTGTATTTTAATTTTTTTTTTAAATGAACTGTAAATTTCTTTCTTATTTTTAATGTATACGTAACTTTATTTTACTGGAATTTAAACCTATAAATATTATGTAATACTATAAATAAGATACAAAGTTGTTGAAAATAATTAAGAGTTATTAATTTTTAAATGAAAAATAAATAATTTATGTGACAAATAAACTCATTATTTAGGATGTTTACATATTTAAATACTAAAACAAAATTAAGTGTCCCTTCAAAATAATAAGTGAACTTTAATACATTTTAGATATATATATATATATATATATATTAATACATCATTTTATTTTTAAAAATCTTATAATTGAATATTGTTGGTATTTAACTATAATAATTTAAAATTATTTAATATTATTAAGATAATATTTTTATTATTATAAATTTTTAATAATTAAAATATATAGATTTTTTTAAGCTTTTCAGATAAAAAGAACACGACACTTTCAACCATTAGGTTCATTACTCTTTTTTTTTATCTTTGAATTGTCTCTGTTGAAAATTGGTGTTGAAAACGTCAAGGCTAAAGGCTAAGGTCTAAAAGTATTTCTAAATAAAACAAGTTTTTTCAAAATTGTATTGTTTTTTTTATATTTTTATTATAATTCTATAGCTATATATAAGGAGATTTACTCCATGAATTATTCTTTGAATTAAACATACTTTGATTTACTCCTTCAATTAATGATTCCTTATTTTATTCCTTAAATTAAGAATTACTTGTTTTTCTCCTTGATTTATTCCTTAAATTAAGGATTTTTTTTTGTTTTTCTCCTTCATTTACTCATTAATTTTATCTCAAATACTCCCCATCAAGCTCAATTCATAAGGTTTATGGATCTAAGTTTGTATAGAAGTCGTTGAAACTAAGCTTGTACAGAAATCGTTGAAACTAATGAGAAACCAAGGCAACAAAGGTAAAACTAATAAAAATGCTCATTACGATAGCAATATATATATATATATATTGTTGTCGATGTGGGACCTTTCCTTTTACCACAATACTGTTGGTGTGTGTTGTGGTGCATGCTGCAACAGTGGCATACACCAATGCTCAATGGAGCAAAACATGGAGCAGACAATTATTAGTGGAGTCATAAAACATGGATGTGTAGGAATTATGGTTATTGTTTAATTTTCGTTTTCATTGTATACATATAGTTAAACACTTGTATAGAAATCAGAACAGAAATAATAAGGAAATATACATGATAATTATCAGAGAAACACAATATTTATCATGGTATCAGAGCAAGTTACTGCTGATTGTGGCTGCTGATTTCTGTTTTTTTGCTGATTTCTGATTCTGATTCTGGTGTGGCTGTTGATTGTGGCTGATGATTTCTGTTTTTCTACTGATTGCTGATTGTGGCTGCTGATTTCTATTTTTTGTTGATTATGGCTATTGATTGTGGCTGCTGATCTCTGTTTTTTGCTGATTGTGGCTGATGATCTCTGAATCTGTTTTCTGGGGTGGCCATTTTGATTTCTAGAGTGGTCATTTCTGATCTCTCGACACTAGTTCGATCTAGGTGGTCGTTCTGACTCACTCACCGGTTCCACCATCAGCTTCTTTTCTGGAAAAGAAACAGAACACAACGGTGCTGAGGTTGCATTCTATGTATCTACTTTGTATCTGCAGTTGGAGTCACAGATTGTTCGCAGTCTCTCTACGTAGCCGTGGGCAACTGCACCGGTTTCCTGACTCCGTGAAACTTGAAACATAACAACATATAATTTGTGGTTTGTCTTTGTACGTGTAGCTGGTAGGTCTATCTGCAGTTGTGGGTAACCATACTGTTCTTCTAAGCTCGGACAAGCTTGGAACGAGAAGGAACTACACAGAGGCTGCGTGAAGGAAGAGTTGTTGTGAAACCACGCAGCCTCTGAGGAACGCATAAGAAGTTGGTTGAGGAACGTAGAAGAAGTTGCGTGAATCTGGCTGAGAAGAAGCTGCGTGAATCTTGGCTGAGAAGAAGCTGCGTGAATTTGGAACTGTTTTAGGGTTAGGAACGCGCAGAAGAAGCTGCACGAATCTTGGCTGAGAAGAAGCTGCGCGAATTTGGAACTGTTTTAGGGTTAGGAACGCGCAGAAGAAGCTGCGCTAATTTGTAATTTTTTTTAGGGTTACACATTTTTCTTTATATAGTGTACGAACGAAGTGTAAAAAAAAGGAAAAAGGAAAAACGGAAGGAAAAAAATTTAGAATTCATGGCGGAATCTAGGGATTTAACCACCAATTTCATATTGGAAGATTTGACGACGAAAATGATGGAAGTTCTAACTAGAGCTCAGACCGTCTCACAACCTCCGCTAATTGAAGCGTCGACTGCCCTCATTAGTATCAAGTTGGGAGGATCCAACTATGCCTTGTGGTCCCAGGTGGTGGAGATGTATATCTCTGGCAAAGACAAACTGGGATATATTAATGAGGAATTTCCTTAACCTGCTGAAACTGACCCCTTCTTTAGAAGATGGCGCACGGAAAATGTCATTGTCAAAGGATGGTTGATCAATTCAATGGACCCCTCCTTGATTGTAAATTTTATTCGATTCCCAACTGCGAAACAAGTTTGGGACTCTGCTGCTACCACCTTCTATGATGGGAAAGATACGTCTCAAGTGTATGATCTTCGCCGTCGAGTTACTCGTGTGAAGCAGGCGGGTGGATCCATTGAAAAATACTACAATGACCTTCAAGGGTTGTGGCGAGAAATTGATTTCTGTCGTCCTAATCCAATGGAGTGTGTGAATAACATACAAAGATACAACTCCATCGTACAGGAAGATCGAGTGTATACCTTCCTTGATGGACTTGATGACAGACTTGACAAAACTCGAAGTGATGTGCTTCAAATCAAACCATTACATACTGTAGAACAAGCCTATGGATTCATTCGTAGGGAAGAAGTACGGCAGACCGTGATGATCACGGGTATAGATACGACACCTAGAGCAGTTATGGCTTTTAAAGGGGTCAAAGAACACCATAATCTGATGCCACCAAAAACAGGAACCTCTTTGGATAGCAAGAAATTCACGGGAAATCCACCATCTCTTGACATGAAATGTGGCCATTGCGGAAACTCTAAACACACCCGTGAAAACTGCTTCAAACTCCACGGGTATCCAGAATGGTGGAATGATTTTCAAGCAAGGAAGAAACGGGACACCACTGGGCGAGCCGTTGTGGCTACCAATAATGCCTCACTATCCCTTACTCATCAGGCCGAATCTTCCCAGGATCCAGGTATTTCAAGTAAAACATTTCACATCTCTACTCGTAATGATAATGAGAATTGGATTTTAGACTCTGGAGCTACATATCATATGACATTTGACCCAAAAGATCTCTCCAATACAACCCAGCCAAGACGGAGCCGTGTTGCCAATGCCAATGGAGTAACTTATCCAGTTACAGGAGCTGGAACAGTGACCTTATCTCCTTCATTATCATTATCTAATACTTTACTTGTACCATCTCTTTCAAACCGACTAATGTCTGTAAGTCAGGTCACTTCAGATCTTAACTGTGTAGTATTGATGTATTATACCTTTTGCCTTCTACAGGATATTCTTACCAAGGAGATCATTGAGCGTGGTACTAGGAGAGGAGGACTATATTATGTGGATGACCTCAGTTCAGGGAAAGCCAATCATATGCAAAACACTGTTGGTAACAAGGAGGGACAGATTTGGTTATGTAATCGTAGATTTAGGCATCCATCATTCGGGTATTTAAAGTACCTACTACCCAGTTTATTTTCAAATATCACACATTCAGATTTCAAATGTGATACTTGTATCCTAGCAAAAATTCATAGGGCGTCGTATCCTATGAGCATGAATAAAAGTTTGACTCCTTTTGCTTTGGTACATTCTGATGTTTGGGGACCTACCCCGGTCATTACGTCATCGTTGGTTTGTTATTTTTGTTGATGATTGTACACGAATGACATGGCTTTACCTTCTCAAACATAAAGATGAAGTATTTTCTACATTTCATCTGTTTCACACCATGGTTCAGACACAATTTTCTGAAAAAATTAAGATACTTAGGTCTGATAATGGAAGGGAGTATGTTAATCAATAATTTCGGACATACTTGAACACCCATGGTATTCTCCATGAAACCTCATGTTCACAAACCCCACAACAGAATGGGACTGCGGAGAGGAAGAATCAACATATTTTGGAAATGGCTCGGGCCTTACTAATCGATGCACATATGCCTAATAAATATTGGAGTGATGCGGTTACTACAGCTGTGTATCTAATGAATCGTATGCCCACAAAAACCTTACAATTTCAGACTCCATTAAAGGTGTTATCTGATCATCTTCTCTTGCCTACTATTTTGATGCTTCTGTCCCGAATTTTTGGGTGTGTTACTTTTGTCCACCTCCATAAAAATCAAAGAACTAAGTTGGATCCATGTGCTGTCCGATGTGTATTCTTGGGGTATGGCGTACAAAAAAAGAGTTACCGATGTTATGATCCAATTGCTAAAAGAACCTATATTACCATGGATGTCACTTTTCTCGAATCCGAATGTTTTTTTCCATCACCGGTATCCAATTACACTCTTCAAGAGTAGAGTTATGGTGAAGAACAAAATTGGCTTGATATTGACATATTAGACACTAGTCCAACATACTCGGATCGTACCAATAATATGGAGGAGCCAGTATCTAGACCCGAGCTTGAACTTCCAAGAACTGAAGTTGAAGTAGTAATTGAATCTCCAGAAGATGAAGTGGTTGATGTACCCCTCCACTCTCTAGTACCCAGTGATCCTCCTACTGAGAATACTCCTGAGGTAAGCTATCTTATCACACATTTACAAACTAATGATATAGATACATCTGTTGGTTATGTTTTACCTTTCAGACACAATCGAGGCAAACCCTCAA
The DNA here is from genome assembly GCA_037013495.1 of Hippophae tibetana. NCBI lineage: Eukaryota > Viridiplantae > Streptophyta > Magnoliopsida > Rosales > Elaeagnaceae > Hippophae > Hippophae tibetana. The sequence continues at coordinate 7,148,603 of CM072812.1, forward strand.
ATCGATACTTTTTAGAAAGAGAAGAACGACAATCCAAGTATCCAATAGCAAATTATGTATCTACTCAAAGGTTATCAGAATCTATAAGGGCATTTGCACAAACACTCTTCTCGTGTCAAATTCCAAGTAGCATTGAAGAAGCCTTATCTGATCCAAAATGGGCTCAAGCTATAAAAGAGGAATTTGAGGCATTGCAGAAGAATAACACATGGGTGTTAAGTGAGTTACCTCAAGGGAGGAAGATGGTAGGATGCAAGTGGATTTTCTTCATTAAGTATAAAGCAGATGGGTTAGTTGATCGATACAAGGCGAGGCTTGTAGCAAAAGGATATACACAGAAACACGGGATAGATTATCAAGAAACCTTCTCACCTGTGGCTAAACTAAAAACCGTTAGAGTCTTGTTATCTCTTGCGGCAAATTTAGATTGGCCATTGCACCAACTTGACGTAAAAAATGTCTTCCTTCATGGTGATCTTGAAGAAGAGATTTACATGGATATCCCACCAGGATATACTGTTACATCAGGAAAAGAAACTGCATGTAGATTACAACGAGCATTGTATGGACTAAAACAATCATCTCGAGCATGGTTTGGTAGGTTGAGTTCAGCAATGAAGAAATATGGGTTCCAACAAAGCAACTCTGATCATACTTTTTTCCTAAAACATCGATTAGGGAAGATAACAGCCCTTATAGTCTATGTAGACGACATGATCATTACAGGGGATGATAAAGAAGAAATCCCTAAGCTTCAAAAACAACTGTCAAATGAGTTTGAAATGAAGAATTTGGGAGAGCTCGAATACTTCTTTTGTATTGAGGTAACAAGATCAAAGCAAGGCATATGTCTTTCCCAAAGGAAATATACTTTGGACCTATTAGTAGAGGCAGGACTACTAGATTATAAACCGATCAATATTCCAATGGTTCAAAATCATAAACTCGGAGAATATGTGGACCAAGTACCAGCAGATAAACAAAGATATCAACGGTTAGTAGGTAAACTCATATATTTATCTCATACTCGACCTGATATTGCTTATGTTGTGAGTGTCATGAGTCAATTCATGCACTGTCCAAGTGAAGACCATATGGATGCGGGGATGCGAATACTTTGTTATTTAAAATCCTCCCATGGGAAAGGACTTATGTTTTCAAAGAATGGTCAATTGGGAGTCCTTGGATATACAGATTCAGATTGGGCAGGGAATATGAAGGATAGGAAATCTACTGCTGGGTACTTTACGTTTGTGGGGGGCAATCTTGTTACATGGAGGAGCAAGAAGCAAAAGGTAGTTGCCTTATCTAGTACTGAAGCTGAATTTCGAGAAATGGTCAAAGGAATATGTGAGCTCATTTGGTTGAAAAAACTTCTAACTGAGATTGGTGTTGCTCCTAACTCTGAAATGAACTTATTTTGTGATAACAAAGCAGCCATTACCATCTCTCACAATCCAGTTCAACATGATTGCACGAAGCACGTTGAAGTGGATCGGAACTTCATCAAACAAAATCTTGAAGAAAAGATTATTAAGCTTCCATTTGTTAAATCAGAAGATCAATTGGCTGATATACTCACAAAATCTGTGTCTGCAAGGAACTTTTACAACTCATTTGACAAGTTGGGCATAAGAGACATATATGCACCAACTTGAGGAGGAGTGTTGGTGTGTGTTGTGGTGCATGCTGCAACAGTGGCATACACCAATGCTCAGTGGAGCAAAACATGGAGCAGACAATTATTAGTGGAGCCATAAAACATGGATGTGTAGGAATTATGGTTATTGTTTAATTTTTGTTTTCATTGTATACATATAGTTAAACACTTGTATAGAAATCAGAACAGAAATAATAAGGAAATATACATGATAATTATCAGAGAAACACAATATTTATCAAATACTTCATCCCCCCACATTGGGTAGGTAGGAGCTACATGAGAGATTTAATCCATCATTGTCAAAAGATTGGTTTCAATGTGTGACCTTTCCTTTTACCACAATACTTTTCCTCCATATCAGATAGGTAAAAACTGTAGGAGAGATTTAATCCATCATCGCCAAGAGCTTGGTTTAAATATGGGACCTTTTCTTTTACCATAATACTCCTCTTCCACATCAAGTAGGTAAAAGTTGTAGGAGAGATTAAATTCATCATCGCCAAGAGTTTGGTTTGAAAAAAATGGAACAAAAAATCGCTCTGACAGAGTGCCAAATACACTTTGAAACGTCACATACTATGCTATCGAAAGTAGAGATAAACTTACAAGAGCTACAAGTATATGTTATTTCAAAAGAGGAATAAAAACTTTTTTTCACGAAGATCGACTTGCTTTGATACCATGTTGAAAATTGATGTTGAAAACGCCAAGGCCAAAGCCCAAGGCCTAAAGGTCTTTTTAAATAAAACAAGCTCTTTCAAAGTTATATTGTTTCTTTCATATTTTCATTACAATCTTATAGTTATATGTAAGAAGATTTACTACTTGAATTACTTTTTGAATTAAACATTTTTTGATTTACTCTTTGAATTAAATTTACTCATTGAATTAAAGATTTTTTATTTTACTCATTAAATTAATGATTTCTTATTTTACTCCTTAAATTAAAGATTCTTTGTTTTTTTTCCTTCAATTAAGGAGTTAACATTTCTTAATTTTATCTCCAATAGTCTCGGATATCAACAAATAGAAAATTAATTTATCTTTAATTAGTTATTTTTTAGGTTTTTTTTAAATAATTATATTATTCATATATTCTAATTATGTTAAAATAAACTCAATAGATATCATTTTTTCTTAATTATATCCTTATCATCTAAATTGTGTTACGCGTCTTGTTGAAAAAATAATAATAAAGCAAATAGCATTTTATATTTGAGTGGTTTTCGTTTTACTTTCTCATCCATTACTTTCTTATATTGAACGGATAAAATGTACCTATGTTATTTTCTTATATAATTAAATTTTTTTTAACAACTCATTATAAATTAATTTTAAAAAAAATAAGAAAAATTACTTTAATTTTAATTATTATGCTTAAATTAAAAAATACTTACATAGATATTATTAAAAATCAACTTATTTCTCTTATTTTTAGTTTTTTTTTAAATATCATTTTAACATAATAATCTTGTGCTCTTAAATATCTCATATGCAAGTTTTTGTAACGAAAACAAACTTAGAGTTGATTGAATATTTATTATTAATTTTATTTATAATTTATAAATTTTATTTTAATATTTATTATTATTTTGATTCCAATACTCAAACAAAAATATTATTATTATTATTATTATTTATATTGAATCCTATTTATATTACCATTCTCATCTCTATTAAGTTTTTATTTTACAAACCAAATATGACTTAGGTAAGTTTAATAACTCATAATATAATCAATTAGAATAAGAATAAACATGAATAGGAACAGAGAATAAAATAAAGGTAAAACTTATTTCTTTTCTTTTTTGTGTTTATTAAAAAATCATAAGAAATCAAAATAAAATATTAATTTAAATAATAGTTAAAAATAAAAAATATATTAAAATAAATGATAATTTTATAATTATATCTTGTGAATTTGGAAAAGATAACTAGAAGTTAAATAACTAATAGAAATGACTTTCAAACTTAGAGTATCTTTATCCTCTTTATTTATAAGGGTTTTATTTATTTATTTATTTATTTATGAGCTTTATTTGATTTTTATAGTTCCATCTCATGTGAAAAAGGAAAAAATAAAAATATTAGGTACAATTACATTCGATAAATACATTTAATATTTTTGTGATTAAATTTTAGTTGGTTATTTGGTCACATAAAGGATAGACAATTTTGATTATAAATAAGTAATGTATTTGCTTTAAAGAGACACAACAACACACTAAAAAGATAGAAACAAAACAAAAGCCAAATGAACAATTTTCGTTAAGAAAGATAATATTGTGTGTGTAAGAGAATGAGAGAGAATATTTTAGAAAAATATTAGGATATTTTTCTAAAAAGAGAGTGACAAAATAGTAAGTTTGAAAAACACTTGTGTGATATTATTTTAGGTTTATTTCAATTTGTTGTATTGTTTCTAACTTTGTATACATTAATTTTATTAGTAGAATACATATTTTTCAAAATTTATTCTATAGATTTAACTCAAATTAAAAAATAAATCACGTTAAATTATCGATGTTATTATTTTACTACGTTGAATTTATTTTATTTGTATCTACTTTGCTCAACAATTTCCACTATAATTTTAAAGAATAAAAAAATAGAATGATTTGGTTTAACTTTATTTTAATTAGTGGTGTCTTAATATTAAATTAGTAGGTAAATAACAATCATTTTTTTCCCATTACACCTATATTTTGCGTTTTGCTATATTATCATAATAACAAGGAAAAATCTTTATATTTTAATTTGAGATAAAATTTAATTAATGGAAACAGCTTTATCAATTTTCATAATTCAATTAATTTTTAACATATTAATTAATATATCATTTAAAATTGAAAATCTTAGATAAATCTGTGCTATCACCATAAACCACTCCCTTTTGTTTTGAAGTCAAAAGCATTTGTTTTTATGGGATATTTTTGTAACAAAAAATTGATATGATGTAAAAGCTAAGTGTACAATATAAGATTCTTCCTTATTATGTGTTAAGTCCCACTTCAGCTAGGTACTAACATTTCGTTACATATATAAGTTTGGCCAATCTTTCATCTCATAACTTGGGTTTTGAGATTGAGTTAGACTCAAGTCTAACATGGTATCAAAGTTAGTTCCCTAGATTCTTCGCCTCCATCGGCGCCCAAGATCCTGGCGGTACGATCACCCCTAGGTTTCGCCCAACCAGTGCCGATCAGGACCATCAACCGATGTAGAGGGGGGATGTTAAGTCCCACATCGACCAAATACTAAACTTCTGCTGCACATATAAGATTAAGATTGGACAATCCTTCATCTCACAACTTGGGTTTTGAGATAAAGTTAGGCTCAAGTCTAACATGGTATCAAAGATAGTTCCATGGCTTCTTCACCCCCATCGGCGCCCAAAAGCCTAGTTATGCGCTCACCCCCGGGCTTTGCCCATCTAGTGCCAACCAGGACCATCGGTTGATATGGAGGGAAGATGTTAAGTCTAATATCGTCTAGATAATAGTCTTCCGCATAAAGAGGCAGAAGTCATAAGAACTAGAAGTGAAGCCAAAGTCAATAAGTGTAAAGCTGAATTTGGAAAACCAAGCCCGATGAGCTTATTTGAGACCATAGAGAGCACGACGAAGTCTGCATACTTGATGAGGTGAATTAGTGTATCCAAAAGAAGGTTTCATATAAACTTTCTTTGTTATGTCTCCATTGAGAAAAAAATTTGACATCCATTTAAAACATGTTCCAATTTCGAGCAGTAGCAACAACAATGATACTATGAACAGAGGTGAGGTGACCTACAGTTGTGAAAGTTTCTTCATAGTCGATACCATATTCCTATATAAAACCCTTTTTGTAACCAGACGAGCTTTATATCGTTTCACAAACCCATCTGAATGAGTTTTGATTTTGAAAATCCACTTACAACCAATCAGAGATTTATTAAATGGAAGATCAACAAGATCACATGTATGTGTTTTTGTTAATTCTTACAATTCATCTGTCATAGCTTACTACCAATGAGGGTTAGAACTAATTTCTCTATAGTTTTGGGGTTCGTAATGAGACAAAATAATAGAGAAACATTGGTAATCACGAAGATGAAAAGTAAGACTACTTACACAAGTAGAACGACGAAATGATGACTCTGGACAATCAGGTGGTTGGTCTTCAAAGAATGTCGTAATGGTAGGATCAACAGAAGGAGCAGACACATCAAGAGAAGTTGTAGTAGATGATGGTGAGGGTAATGGAGCAATGTTAGGAGGACATAGATCAATAGTTGGGTCATTAAAAAACGAGAGTGAGGTAATAGATGAAACATGAAATGGGGAAATAAAGGAAAACATTTTATGTTCCCAAAAGATGACACAACAAGAGATGCACAATCGTTGAGAGATAGGGTCCCAAATATGATAGCCTTTGTGTTCTATTCCATACCCTAAGAAACAACAAGGACGAACACGAGGTTCCAATTTACTACATTCATGAGGGTGAAGAAGAACAAAACAGACACAACCAAACACTTTGAGTAGTTCATAAGATGAAGAAGTATTATATAGACCTTCATAAGGGGATTAATTGTGAATAATAGGCATGAGAACACAATTGATGGTATAAACAACCGTAAGAGCTACTTCACCCCAAAAACATTCAGGACAAGAACTAGAAATGAGAAGTGTAAACAATATTAAGAATATGTCTGTGCCAAGACAATAATATTGAGAAAAAATTTCATTTTGTCGAAAAAAATTTAAAAAAATTGTTTCTTTATATTTCATAGCATTATCAACTCTAAGTACTTTAATAGTTTGAGAAAATTGGATTTTAACCATTTCAGCAAAATCATAATAAATTTTGGGTAAATCAGATCTATGTTTCATGAGAAAAATTCATGTGAATCTTGAATAATCATCAATGAAGATGACAAAGTAAACACATCCTCCTATAGTAGGATGTAAGGATGGACCCCAAACATAAAAATGAATTAAGTCAAAATAAGAAACAAAAGTAGAATCATTTTTATTAAAATATATAACTAGGTTGTTTTTCCAATTGACAAGGCAAACAATTTACATTATCAAAAGTATAAGCATATCATAATTTACCAAAAGATGCTAAAGGATAAAAACATCCTATAAATGTATGGCCTAGACGATCATGCCATAGGTTGTTAGGAGTAGTGGAAGTAGCCTCAAAAGTATGAGGAGAATTGGGTAGATGAAGGTTGATAACTTTAAATAATACAATAATACAACATTAAATCATTCTTTCTTCTTATCTTTCTACACTCTTTACTTGGTATCAGAGCCTTTCATATACCTTTAGAATTTCTATCAAAATTTTACCTCTCTTCAAACCACTATCACTTATACTAATCCAATCATAGCCAAAATACCATCATCAGACTCATCTCATTCAGAAAATTCCATAGCCACCAAAATCAACCCAAAATAATGCTTCATGCACCCTCACGCGCCACCCAAAGAATTTGTTCCCAGAACCCATGCGCCAACCACTCTCATCCAACTTGGTTTACCAAACCCAATTCATCCAACCCGGTTCACCATAACTGGTGATATCTCTATACCCATACAAAAAACCATTGAAACCAACTCTTTATTTGCTGATCGTCTTGAAGATTGGGAGAGTAAACATCATCAAATTATTATTTGGTTCTGCAACACCACCTTACCCTCCATCCATGGTGAATTTGGGTGTTTTGACATTACCAAAGAAGTTTGGGAATTTCTTGAGGCTCGCTTCACTACCACAAATTTGGCCAACCAATATCAACTTCTAACAGCTCTTCATACCAAACGTCAAAGGTCTGATCAAACGATTAACTAATTTCTCTCTTAAATGCATGCTAGTTGGGATCAACTTTATCTCTCTTAACCAACTTGGAGGAAAAATATTGATGTTAAGATGTTTGCAACTTACCGTAATCACTAGCGCCTTGTTATTTTTCTCATGACTCTTCATGATCGGTTTGAACCTGTTCTGGCTTCCTTACTTCATTATAGTCATTTTCTATCCTTAGATACTACTGTGATTGAACTTTGCTATGAAGAAACTCAAATGGGGGTTTTCAAAGTTCAACCTACAGATTCTATTTTTATCATTCCCTCTTATCGCCCTAAATGAGGTTCTAAATAGGGCTTCAAACAGCAAGGCTACGCCTATTACCACAAACCCAATCATGAGATTCTTACATGTTCCATTCGTGTATGTATATATTGTCACAAGAAGGGTCCATGACACTTTCACACATATTGCTTTTGGAATCTCTCTCGGTATTCCTCACGCAATCACTCTCAATATGCTTAAGGTAAAACTAGTAACTTATCTATCATTGTTGTTGTTTCTAAGGATAATCATGACAAATTTACCTTCTCCACATAAGAACTTGAAGGTCTTCTTAAACACGTCCTCTCAAAATCTAGTACTTCTCCTACTACTGCCTTGACTCTCACATCAGGTAAATATATATGATATTTTGATTCTGCTTGTTGTAACCATATCACTCATGATACTCACATCTTCTCTCTCACACAATCTTCCATCTCTAAACCTTTAATTCAAACTACTAATGGTTCACATAAGCATGTTAATGCTATAAGTCAAGTTTCCACATCTTCTATATCACTTTCTAACATCTTTTATATACCCAACCTTACTCTAAATCTTATCTTTGTCGGTCAATTACGTGAACTTGGTCTTACTATTACTTTTTCCTCTTCTGGTTGTCATGCGTAGGATTTACATACAACCTGAGTTTTGAGATGTAGTTAGGCTCAAATCTAACATGGTATCAGAGTTAAGTTCTCTGACTTTTTTGTCCTCATCGACGCCCAAAAGCCTGACGATGTGCTCACCTTCGGGCTTCGCACATATAGTGTCGACCAAGACCACTAGCCGATGTGGAGGGTGATGTTAAGTCTAATATCAACCAAGTATTAATTTTTTGTTACACATATAAACTTAAATAATCTTTCATCTCATAACCTGAGTTTTGAGATAGAGTTAGATTCAAGTATAACATTATAGAAAGAAAAAAAATGCAAAAATGAGAAAATGTGGACAAGACTTAAATATATTAAATTAAAAATAGAAGATGTAAAAAGTTAAAAGAAAAAAAAAGTTTAGACTACATAGAGACATTTATAGAAATAAATGAAAATTGTTAAAAATACGAAGTAACGTGAAAATGCAAGAAGGGATGAGTGGTGAAATGAAGTAATTTATTTAGTTGTCGCTTTGTACTAGAAAAGGGTTTTATATTAAAAGAAAGAGAGAGAGTGGACAAAGAATATTATAAACAGATGGGAAGTTTGAAATGTAAAAATAAGTGACAAAACACTTATTGTATTTATAATAGTTGTGATAATTTTCGGGTGGTAGCAGTCTTAAAATTGAGATTCTGTTAACGATCCTACCCCACCAAGGAAAAGAAAAAGATACACTTTTCCCCCGATTGAAACCACAACTGAAACAAGCGTTGATTGTTGAGGTAATTTCTGCAACGGAAGAAATAAAAAATGGCAGAAATTGCTGTGACCATTGTATTGGATAAGCTGCTTATACCTCTGTTGCAAGCTTCAGAAGGGAGTTTAAGCTTGACAGGTGTGATCCGAGAGGAAGTTGTATATACAAAAGATGAATTAGAGCCTTTCTGAGAGACGCTGATGCCATGGAAGAGATCAATGAAGAAGTTAAAGTTTGGGTTAAACAGGTTAGAGACGTAGCTTATGACACTGAATATGTTCTTGAAAGATTTCAATTTACTCTTTCTAGTTTTGAGCGGAGCCCACTTGTATTTATATTTAAGAATATCATTCATGGAATCAAAATCATGAAAGCTCGCCACCAATTTGCTTCTGAATTGAAATTAATCAAAACTAGGGTTATCAATATCTCTGAGGGTCGTCAGAGATATGGTTTCAAAATGGGTCAAAGCTCAGCTACAACCCTGAATAGTGATCTTCATTATCAGCTTCGTTGGGATAGGGGTTTAATAGATGATGCTCAACTAGTTCCCATAGAACAACCAAAAAGTGATATTGTCAATTTGCTTGTTAAGGGTAGTTGTGAACTTCAAGTTGTAGCAGTTGTTGGAATGGCAGGTTTGGGTAAAACCACACTTGTGAATCAAGTATTCATTGACGACCAAGTCAAGAAACATTTCCAACACCGTGTTTGGGTCACTGTTTCTCAATCATTCAAGAGAGAGGAGCTTTTGAGAAAAGTGATTCAACAGATCTTCAATGATATCAAGCAAAAATAATTTCCTCAAGAAGCTAATCCTACAGATATCTATCAGCTTAAGGGAATAATTGTTGATTTTCTCTGTGATAAGACATTCCTGTTGGTGTTGGATGATGTATGGGAAGTTGATGTATGGGAAGATCTTAAATGTGTGTTTTATAAGAACAACAATTGTAGCAGTAGATTGATACTCACAACACGTGTTAAAGAAGTAGCATCTGCTTCTATCAACGATGTTCTTGGAGGAGGTAAGATCTATGATCTAAAGCCCTTTTCTTTTGAACAATCATGGCTACTTTTTTGTAAGAAAGCATTTCAAAGGAATTCATGTCCTCCTTATTTGGAGAAAATTTGTAGAAATATATTGAAAAGATGTGAGGGATTACCCCTTGCAATAGGTGCAATTGGTGGTATGTTAGCCACCAAAGACAAAAACAGAATAGATGAATGGGAAATGGTCGAACGTAGTCTGAAGCCGGAATTTAAAACCAATCGCAGACTAAAAAATATGGAAAATATACTTTTGATGAGTTTTAACGATTTGCCTTGCTATTTGAAGTCATGTTTCTTGTACTTGAGTATATTTCCAGAGGATTATGAGATTGGTCACTCAAGATTGATTTGGCTTTGGATTGCGGAAGGCTTTGTGCAAGAACAAGAAGGAAGAACATTAGAAGAAGTTGGGGAAGCCATTTTGCATGAGCTTGTTAACCGAAACTTGGTACAGGTATTTGACAAATACCATCATGGACTAAGTGGCAAAATATGCAGAGTCCATGATCTTTTGAGAGAAATTATTCTTTTAAAGTCAAAAGATCAAAACTTTGTGCTAGTGGTTGATGGACAAAGCAACAATACAAGATTACCAGAAAGAGTTCGGCGTCTATCAGTGCATATGACATTGAAAAATCTAAAAGGAGATGTTGATTTCTCAAGACTCATATCCCTATTCTTCTTTGGAGTAGGTGATTCTCTCAATACTTCTTCAATGTCATTATTCTTCAAGCTCAAGCATGGTGTAAGACTTGTTAAAGTGTTGGATTGTCGGGGTGCATATTTAGAGAAATTTCCAAAGGGTATTACTAAACTCTATCATTTGAGGTACCTAGGCTTAAGGAATACCAAGTTGCGTAGAATCCCACCCACTATTGGAAAGCTTCAAAATCTCAAGACTTTGGATCTTAGAGATACTTATGTCAAGGAGCTACCTGCTGAGATACTACAAATCCATTGCCTTTGACATATACTCCTTTTTCATTACAGCCATCGGTACCATGCATCGTTCCAAATCTTTGGTTTTAAGGCTTTATCCGGGACAGGAACACTGTCATCTTTGCAGAGTCTTTGTGATATTGAGGTGGAAAATATTGGACCTGAGTTTGTAAGATCACTAGGAATGCTAATCCAATTGAGAAAGTTAGGTGTCTTGAAATTGAGAGCTGAAGATGGGCCTGTTCTTTGTTCGTCAATTGAAAAGATGAGATACCTTCAGTCCTTGTGCATATCTGCAAGTGATGAAGAAAATGAAGTTTTGAACCTGCAGGATTTATCATCACCTCCTGAGTATCTCTTAAAGTTGTACATGTCTGGACGTTTGGATAGCTTACCATATTGGCTTCTAAAACTTTCAAGCATAACAAGATTAGTTTTGATAAGGAGTTTGTTAAAGGACGACCCACTTGAAGTTCTGGGAGCTTTGCCTAATTTACTACATCTCCAACTATTCCAGGCTTATATTGGTCCATCATTGCTTTTCAAAGCTGGAGGATTTGAAAAGCTTCAAATTTTAGAGCTAGTCAACTTGGAAAACTTAAAAAGGGTAACAATCGAGAAAGGCACAATGCCTCATCTTGAGCGAGCCGGGTTCCAGAATTGCCAGATGTTGTGGGAGTTGCCTCCAGGACTTGAATTGTTAACCCAACTTAAACAGCTGGAGTTTTTTGACATGCCTATTCAGTTCACTGACAGACTCACTCCAACTCATGAAAGCAAGGACTACTTAAAGGTAAAGCATGTTCCTACCATTGTTATTGTACCCACAGATTTAGATTCCTGAGTCTTAATTATATATAAAAAATTAAAGAAAGAAGAAGAGAGAAAACTGCAGAAGAAAGAAGAGAGTTTTAGCCTTAGTTCTGGTGTTTTTCTTCCCTTTTTACCAGCTAGAATTAGCTGGTTTCTGTTACTATTATTTTTGATGAATTCCTACTTTAACATAGAAAAAATATTAAAACTTGTGGTAAAATTAAGCTTTGCTGTTTTATGTTCATGTATATTTTGATCTAAACAAAGGGATTTATATATATATTTCTTTTTGTATATTATTAGTAGCTTACAAATGAATGTAAAATAACTAAAATGAAAAAAAGCTTCTGTAAATATTTTAATGTATCATCCACGCCCACTGAATGTGACACAATTGACGAACTAATTTCTATATACCACGTGAATACCTAAAATTGAATGCATGACCTATGTTTTAAAAATGAACATATTTGAATCACCTTTTTCACGTGAAATTCTTTGTGAAGGTATGGATAGTTGGTGGGGGGAAAGAAAATCCCCAAATTTTTTGAGGTCACGACTCTTCCGAAATTATTTATTTATTTTTATGCATTTGCACTAGTATTTTTCACTTGTAGATGCGCGGAAAAGGCATTTTTGTTTATTTTAAATTAAGTGTAATTGAATTTTTTGTTTATATTAATGTTAAATTAATAAATAAGATTTAGTATTTGATAAAAAAATTAATTAAAAAATTATATATTAATATTAAATTAAAATTATGCGTCAATTTTCAAGTATAAAAGAAATTTTAAAAATGAATAAATTATTGAGGACAAAATATAATCTAATTTTTTTTATTAATTATAGTAAAAAAAAATTAAATAAACATAAGATAAAAATAATATAAATTGTTTTATCTTTATAAATAATATAAAAATTTAACTAAAATTAGATGATTATAAATATATATGATATATGTATTAAAAATATATAAAATTAATATATATATATATATATTAATAATATATAGATTAGTTTGTAAAATTTAAAAAATTAATTGATCTGACAGTTTTTATATTTTTAAAACCAAAACTAACATATTTAAATTTATAAAACATTAAACATGGATTAATTTCGATTAGATAGATCAATTTATCAATTATTATGTATACCTTTAATTTTAAGAGTTTGTTATGCTAAACATATAATGAGACATACTAATGTCCCATAAATTTCTAATTGCATCTAAACTCATCAATTATGGTTCAACACGTGTGCTATTTTTCTTTTTTCTTGAAAAATGAATATATATTTTTTCATTTCTAAAATTACCCGATCATATATTATATCATAATTAACGTCAATATAAAATGAGTGAATTTAATTATCATTGCCATTCCTCAAGATATAAAAGAGCATTTTAGGAATACATTTAATCTCTCTTCCTTATTTGCCAGAAAGGGTTCTGTAAATACTTATTGCAATGGTTAATAATCACGTAGTAGATCTTTATTATTTTTCTTCAGTAGAGAAAAAACGTACAAGATCCACTTCATTACAAAAACACATGAGCCCCCCCCGCCCCCACATCAAAACTTTATTACAGGCAGAGTTTATCCATTAGCCAAAATGCAATAATAATAAAAAATCTCAAAAAATTCTCATTGTTTCTGACATGACTTGTCCGTCAGGACAGGTGGATAAATGCAATATGCAGCTTCCTTCTCTAAAGAGGATAATTTTAGGGTACAACGAAACAAAATTGACTGGAGCTAACGTTCCAAAGCACTCTGAGCTGCTCCATACAGACTTACCAAAACGTCGAACCACTCAATAGAATTTGTCACGATACATGATCTCCCAAATAGTTAAAAACCCTTCTCTTAAAAACTCGAGCTAAATCATCAACTTCAGATTCCCTGATCCGCCTTTCCATGTAATCAAAATGCCGAGTTCTATGATCCTTCTGGGACAACCTGTTTGCGATACGATATCAACTGTCAAGCTAACCATATCTCTGTTCCCGGTCAACAATTGTAAGGATGTAGCTGAATATGTGGGGTTAGACACAAGTCTGTTGAGAAGGATCAGTGCCTCTCGTATTAGCAAGGTCCTGTACAGTAAAACGACCATAAGAGCAGCACCATGCACACCTAACAGATAGAACTTCAAGTTTTATAAGTTCAAATCTTTAGAAGCTACAAGTTTTATAAGTTCGAGGATGAATAATATAGAATGATTGCGTCCAAGTTTGAGGCCAATCAAAATACTGCTCTATAACCGCAGACAATGTCTCAGTTTTGAATACTTTTTTTTTTCTAAAAAAAGAGAGAACTTCTTTCACTAATTAGATGGAATGAAACCAATGAGGGGAAATTCAAACATGTAGCGCTATCTAATGAATAAAAGAAAGTGAGAGGAGGTGAAAATGCATATCTGAATTCCTACAAGCAATTTCCATTACTAAAATTTGTATGAGAAACAATCTGGAACATACACTGAAGGCTCAAAAGATCATGAAAAAAAAAGAAGACTACAAGTGATAGTTACATTACGAAATTTTTTGTTCATACGATTATTTACCTCTCGTTAAAAACTTATAGTGAAGAAAAGTTGAGTAGCCAGAATTTCAAAGCCAGTTTGTCCAGATGAGGCTAAAAATGCCAGCAAGACAATGGTATTTCTCCGAAGTTTCAACTCCTGAGGGTACAGTCATTTTGATAAAGATCACATTGTATAAAATATGTAATCTCGCAAATAGAATTCAAAGCTGAGGCCAATCGAATCTACATGTATTTAACTCAATCATTGAAGTATATCCAATAAATTTAAGATTCAAAGTCATGCACCCAGCACTTCTAGTTTCCATTTAATTGGGCGCTAAGTTTTAGAATTAACTGTCTCACGTAGAGCTTTAAAAGTATCATCATATCTGTCAAAAGCTCCAACACAAAATCCTAAACATTTTGCTATCCTAAAGCAGAAGCTTATTTGCATTCACTAGTATTCTTGGACATGACAACAACTTCAAATTCAAAGTTTAAATGTGTTGTATCCAAATAGAATTTAGGTCCTCAATTTGTGGTGCTAGTTCCATCTAATTACATAAATAAAGACATGCGTTCTCGTATGACTAAAGTTTAAAACTAAGAATAAGTTTGTAGACTTTATCAGAATGGAGAACAAAGCATGATTCAAGTTCAACCATCATTTATACGCCCTTGTAAATCAAACTGTTAAAATTGGAGTGAGAGGACCTAAAAAAGATTATGGAAAAGAAAACACATACTATTAGGAATTCCAACACAAATTTCCTAATCAATTGATCACCATCAACAGCAAAAGGATCAACCAATAATCATGAAATTCATCTGAAAGATAGATGCCTAAAAAAATATGTTTACATACACGGAACCAAATGCATAGCACTTCAGAATTGAAAATATAACACTCCAAAGGGAAAAGACAATAGCACGGCACCATAGACATTTATTTCCAAACTTTACAGGTATAAGTGGGGGGAGGGCAAAAAATAAAATGAACAATTACAGGATGCCCACCTTCAAGCTGTTTCCATGGCATGCCAAACAATCTGACAATCCCTGGAAGATGACTGTGAATTTCTGAAATGCAGGAGCATCATCCACGGAACCAGAACCAGCTCCTTCTGAACAACCAGAGCAAAACGTAGCCAGTACCTTTGGACCTACAAACCAGAAAATAACCAAAAACTTTGATAAATTAGGTGCACGTACAACAGAACATAAAAAAAATATTAAAACAAAGTACTGTGCTAAAGAAACCAAATTGAGCTCAGTATGTAAGGTTTCCATCCTCATATTTGACTCAATTGGAACAAATATTACATGAAAAAGTTCAGAAAAACAGTTTTTCTACTAAACGTCACCTCCAATCCAACCAGCCAAACTGAACCGAAATAAATTCAATTTGCACCAAATCATGAATTTGAGATTATCACAAAATTGTAAATTCAACAATAAAAGAAAATAAGTTCTCTTACTAAAAGTTACAGAGTTCATACAATTGAGAAAGAAAAAAAAGTAAAGCAAAAGGTAGATACAGCAACAAAAATATCAACTCACAATTTAACAGAAGATAAAGAAGTTGCATAGAATGTTTTCGCACAAGCAACCCAGCTTCCTTTTTAAGCAATTGTGGAAGACTTTCAAAAACTTGGGTATAGCCAAACCTGCATGCAGCAGAGCTTTTATCTGACTCACCTTTCCCTATCTAGGTATGCATTACTTCCCATTAGAATAACATTCATAATACACATAGCCTCTACTCTTACATATTCTTCCACATTCTTCATAGCGACTTGAAGCATTAGTTGAAAAAGAGAAACCCAGTCTACATAAGAAATTGAATGTGCAATCTCAGGACTAAATTTTCTCTTTCCAAAGTCAGAACATCTATTTTGCCATGGAATATGGTCAGCAGAGGATGCCTTATCCAAGCTTGAGAAGAAACTACCCCCTCCTATTCCAGTTTCAGACTCATCATAAGGATTTAGAACGCTGTTTGCAGAGCAAAGTCCATCAACCATGACATTGTTCCTGAGTAGATTGCACTGGAAAGATCAAATCAAAGTTCATAAGCATATGAACATACAATAATTTAAGAACATAAAACTACCAAGCACTGACTCCCGTACAACCAGACAAACTGGAATTACTTTTTTGTAAGAGAATAATTAGTGTGAAAAACATGATAAATGATAACGACAATTCAGGCTTGTTTCCTTACTACCAATCAACACTTGCCTAGAAACTAGTGACACCATGAACACTAATGCAGTTATTGATTACCCACGCCATCTAAATTACTCATATTATACCCGATAGCTACCCAAAAAGAAAGCTAATATCCAGGGTACCCCAAGGATTTACATCCAAGAAAAAACTTCCCTTCCCTAATTAGCAGGAAATGTTCCATTCTTAAGATGACAAGTTCCTTTTGCATCAGAATTCAACCCAGAGTGAACAAAAGGATGCCCGATAGAAATAAAGATAATCAAGTTTCTTAACTTATACACAATGTTTGTGTTATTAATTTAGTAAAAAATCCAACATGCAACTGAAAGCCAAGTTATGGTTATTGTCTCCCACAACAATGCACCTCTTTACCGGCTTAAAACACCATTAACAGAAAGCCGTTTTCTCTTAGCAATTATTATCAAATATCAGAATAAAACAGCTTGCATATTGAAACTAAAATAGCTGGTTAATGAGTTGTAACTTGACATATAAGTTTTATTGTGCATCAAAACAAAACTACTATAAGTTTAAAAACTAAAAAAGGAAAAAGCGGGGCAATCCAAACATGCAATACAACTCTGTACAGCATTATAAGAAAACATGATACAATTGAGCATTTAAAGAGAATGTATGGTTCATCAAAAGAGAGAGAATATATGGGAAAAGTTACATGTTGTACATCATAATAAGCTCAATCATTATCAGCCATATAAAAGACATTAATCGGGAAAATATACTTCAGTTATGAATCATTACAAAACTTATAAAGAAGTTACACTGTGTAAATGCCAATATCTAACATTCAGTACTGATAAGAGGCACAAATAGCTACATACCTACCCGTAGATTTCACTTTGAATCTGAACATGTGCTTCAACAGCACATGCAGTATGTGAAGAGAACTATGAATTATGAAAGCCTGCAGCAGAAGCACTGTTTCATCAGCAACTGACAGAAACTAATAATGAGGAAATAAAACTAAAAACCAATGAAATTACTTTATTTTGAATAAGAAACATCTTATATATAAATAGTTAGGTAGGTGCAAAAAGTGGACAAGCAATCCACTCCATTAAAATATAACTTTAAGATAGCCTATTCTTTACAAAACTCCACCTCCTATCCTATAGTTAGGATATATACGCTTCTAATATAGCTTATAAGGGACTGAGAATGATCTTTTAAATGCCAATGAAATTAGAACATTAAACAAAGTAATATTTAATGACTCTGGCAAAGGCAACAAATAGAAACTTAGCAACAAGAAGGGGAAACAACATCAACATTGAAGCCCAGATCAAGACAAAGATCAAAGTTGGCAAGAAGCCTAGTATCTTAAATTTTGACTACCATATGAACTAGATCAAAATTGTAATTCCAGTTATTAGAAGTTAGAATCCTATAATGATTTATAAGGGTTAGGTAGCTATTAGATGATGAAACCCAAATCCAATAAAAAACAACCATTACGGTGTATGCAAAAGTTGGTCTTTCAAATAACAACACCAATGATTGTGTGACAGTATTAACATAAATAATATATAAAGGGTGGGGTTCTCTTTACATACACATTAACATGTAAAAAATGACATTTGATTTCATCCACTTAATTAGCTTTATTTAGTGATCGCAATGAAATTGAAATTTTAGATACAAGGATTGAATTTTTAAAAGAGATTATATAATTGATCGCAACAATTAAATAAAACTAAGTGGATGAGATCTAATGTCATTTTTATATGCTATTTGTGTATGTTAAGGGAACCGGACCCATATATAAATAGGAAATTGCTGCTGAACTAAGAGATTATGACATTCATCTGAATTTATTTCATATGAAATTGTAAAAAATATTGCTTATCCTACTCACATTTTCAAGCCTACAAAGATTGAGTAGTTGTTCAATTAGAGCCTCCAGGTGCACCATTCCATTATTGACCTGCCATAAGAAAATGAGAAACAATACGGGGGGGAAAAAATTCAAACACACATGAGCACATCTGCGTAGAAAAATAGCAGACATGTCCATGCCACTATGTGGTTATACACCTTCTTTTCCTCTATATCACTTTAGATAAGTTACCTTACGATGGTCAATTCAATCATGAAGGACTACAGATTGAAAGAAATATATTAAAAGATAGATGGTAATTATCCTCTACATACCAAATTTATATCTAGATCTAGACCCAATGCACCTTAAAAATATCATATTTTCCTAGATTTCATATTAGAGCTTCTGGAATTGTTAAGTTATTGTGTATTTTTCAATTGCTACATTGTATTTTCATGAATTATGTGTGGTTATTATGATTAATTCACTGTAATGATTTTGTTTTGTGATAATCCATATGTCTTGCAATTATTTTATGATTTTTACATTTGATTTTTGTATTAAGTTGGGACTTCTATCTCAGAACGCC
The DNA here is from genome assembly GCA_037013495.1 of Hippophae tibetana. Lineage (NCBI taxonomy): Eukaryota > Viridiplantae > Streptophyta > Magnoliopsida > Rosales > Elaeagnaceae > Hippophae > Hippophae tibetana. The sequence goes on from CM072812.1 coordinate 7,167,733, forward strand.
TAGGCACTTACACCTTGCCTTAGCAAGACAATGCCTCGAGAACCTGCCTTTTGAAGCCTTATTATAAAAATAATCTCAAGTATTATGGGACAAAATTTGTGAAATGTAAACTACCAAAGATAAGGTAGCAAGATAAAGATGTTTATTGTACACCATAACACGTTTCTACAAGCTAATATTACCTATTAGCTACAAGCTAAGGGAAGCACACTAAAGTTTGAGCGTATATCATTTTGAACTCGACATGCAATGTGGTACCTTCATCAACATGGAATACATATCAGAGACTTTGACAGCTTCTGAAGCATGAAATGATCGCAAATAACATTGAGAAGCAAAGCTGACTGAACTTTCATCTGGTAGTGTGTCCACTCCAGATTTTGAGCACAATCTCGTGCTCATGCAACCAAATAGTAAGTGAAAATCTGTTTCACAAACAACAAGCAATTTAGAAGCTAATTTTTTTCCCAAGATTTGGTCATTATCACAACTCCAGATGCCTTGCAACAGCTTAGAGAGATCACAAAAGGCAGGCAGATCACTGGTCAATGATACTTGGGCAGAAGTACCAGCTACATCTGTTTGAACTCCGATTTCTTTGTAAGTTTCTGCAGTTTTAAGATAATAAAATTTAACAAAAGAGGGTGGGGGGAATCTGTTAGGAGAATCAGAATCAGCACAATGTTAGAAAATTACATAGTGGGACCAACAGAGCAAAATGATAAGTAGCATCTCACCATTATTGAATTCGCATTCAATCTGATTACCTGATGATGTTCCATTTTGGTACTGTTGATAAACACCAGGTTTGTCTGCAGTAAGAGTTCCAGATTTCCTGGTACAGTATTGTCATTTGTCAAATTGTTTCCCAATTTCCAGCATAAAAAAAAGGAAAATATCCAGCATAAAAAAAGGAAAATATCCAGCATCCCAATTTCTTTCTTTTAATCTCAACCAAAACAATAACCATGATAAAGCAAAAAAAAAAGAAGAAGAAGAAGAAACAAAATGTTGCACTGCTTGAAGAAGGCTCGAAAATGATCAGTAGAAATTAACCCTATAAATAGTTACAGTCCTCAGCAAGATCATAGATCAATTTAATTTTCAATGTACATTTCCATTCGTTGCATCAAAACTTAATACATATAATTCAAATATCCACACCAAATAAAATTGCAGTAATGAATGATAAGAAATAGACTTTGAACTCACAAATCTATACTTCTGGAATGATAATGAATTACATCTCTTTCTTTGTTATTGGGAGTTACAATATTCTGTTCTTCTTTTTTCACTCTCTCCTTTCTTAATTCAAAGCACTCTTGTTCCTAAAAAGAAAACAACAGCATTCAAAAGATTTAAATGACAGATTTATGATAATAATAAAGATCAAAAGCCAACTGTTGCTGTGCAATGCGTTGAAAAAACCTTCTCAGAAACAAGGCAAAAATGTTGTCAAGCTGCGGCAACAGAAACAAGAATAGAATAGCAAGTAACATACCAAGTCTGAAAGCTGCTTAGAGACCCGTCCCAACTCCCTCTGCAATTAGAAATCAATTCGATCATAATTTCTTCCATTGCATTGTTACATTTCAAGTTTTAAAATTTTAATTCAAAACAGAATCGCATTAATCGAACTGCAGGAAGAAAAGGGTGACCGACCAACAACATGAAACTGAATACTTACAGAACAAAAAGATTACTTTATTATTTTTCTTATTTTCTGGGAGCTTCTTGATCCAAGCAGTAACAAAATTGAAGGTACTCTATACCAGGAAAAAAGTATTATTTTCTTAAGGATCCTAACCTTCAACCGTTCGATGTCTGATTCTTCATCAGGGCCGGAACACCGAACATTTGGGACTACAGTCAATGAAGAAGAATCACATTTGGAAATACCATTGGAAGAGCGAGAGAAAGAGTCGAAAACATGAGTCCTTTGAGAGAGCTCACGTGGCGGAGAATAGCTAATGGGATTGTAACCAGAGGAAGCCCCCAAAAATGGTGGTTCTTGGCGTGGTTGTATTTTTCCTTGTTGTGGAAAATAGGTAGTAGGGAGAAGAGTTTGAGGCTCAAAAGTGTTTGGGTTTGGATACGGATACGGATAAGGGCTCGTGTTCGTGACAGATACAGAGGTATACGAGGAGGAACTGAGAGCAAGCTCTTTTACTTTGATGAGTTGGTCCAAGATTTCTGCGCCCCATTCTTCGAAAGCTTCTTCGCAACCCGCCATTTTTACTTCTCAACGCAGTTTGAAGAAACCACTTGGCATTCAATTATCGCAAGTTCTGTGGTTTGACTCATTTTGTAGTTTTTATTTGTGGTAGGCTTTAAAAACCTACATAGTGGGTTGGAGGTTTTTAATTTTCAAAACTGATTAGTATTAAACCCATCGAAACGAACTTAATATAGGGATAGGGCCGTACTTATGCTCAGATTTTAAAATTTTAAAATTTACGCTGTTTAGTAGCTAATATTGTAAAATTTATTTTTTTAATTGAGAAAAATAATATTCCTGTCTAGTATTTTGTAAATTTTATATTTAATTTTTTTATAATAATTTAATTACATTATTATTAAAAAAATTACAAAAATAATAAAATATTTTATTTATTTAACTATATTAAAAATATATTGTTTTTAGGGTGTACAAAAAATCCGATCATCTGATCGGATAGAAATTTTTTCAATCCGTTAAGTGCGGATCGGATGACGGATTTTACTACGATTCATCTAATTTGATCCGATCAAATCGAAAATTAATTATATATATATATATATTTAATTAAATTAAATATATATACATATAATTAATATATATTAATTTAATTTTTTAATATTTTTTAAGTCAAATAATTTTATGTTATGATTTATGTGAAATTTTAAAAAAATTATTTAAAAATAAAAAATAGAGTTAATTAAGTTTATTGGTCGGATTAATTGGATTGATCGGATGTCATCCGAATAGTTTACGGATCAGATTGAACGGATGTGAAAGGTGATCAGATCGGTTGCGAATTATGATGTTTCAATCCGAACGGATGATCGGATCGGATCAAATCAGATAAGTATAAAATCAATGGTTTCGATCCGATGAACAATCCTAATTGTTTTAACAAGAATAAATTATATATAAATAAATTAATAATAAATAATATTATTTTAATAATTTTTATATTAAAATTTATTTTTTTATATAAATGATTAAAACATAAATTACTAATAAACATAAAAATAAGAATTATATGAAATTATTTAAAAAAATATTAACAATAACAACATTCTAAAATTATTTAAGTATAGATTTTTTTTAAATAAAAATTTATAAAATATTAAAATAAAATAGTGTTAATTAATAAATATTAAAATAAATATTTAATGATATTTTTATATTAATTATCATTTTTTATTATTAAATAATCAAATTTTAATTATATATTAATTATTTTACAATAAATAATAATATTTTAAATTATTAAAATAATATTATCTCTTTAGTGTGTCTATTTTATCAAAGATAAAGACTAAAATTATATTTTATAATTTTTTATTTTTTATACATATTATATTTTTAAAATTGATTAGATTAAAAAATTAGATATTTATCAACTATCATTTTCTAACCTTAATAATTTTGTTATTTATATATCTTATAAGTTAAATTAATTAATTAACCTCAAAGGCCTATAACCACTTAAAATAAAATTCTCATTTTTCAAATATAATTACCTCATTTTATAAATATAATTATAAAGTACAATAAGATTAAAACCTTAGTTTTCGAAAATATTAGTCAAAATATTGTTTTTTCCTTGAAAATATTAATCAATTTTTTTAATACCATTCCTATATATTTTCGTCATTTCTCATATGTAGTCTGCTTGTATTATATTTTACCGTATTATAAATATGAAACATATTTTATTTATATAAATTATATTCATGATCTTATTGTCTTAATATTTTAACATACATGATTATACCCATGTGTTTATCATCAAAAGTGCAAACACGGTTTCAACTTAGAACATTATACTTGTCCCCTCATCATCAACAGTGGTTGTTTCGTTTAAATAACGACATATGTAAGTCAAATTGTCTATAAATATATTTTAATGTATCCATTATTAAGAAGATTTGAGAATTAAAAGTTGTAATCTTACTCCATAGATTCACTCTAAACATACATTATTTTTTTATACTCATATTTGAACATGCTGCCTTCATCTTATCACGAAAAGATCATTTATGTAATTTAGATTATTAGACCACCCATAATTATTAAATATATATATTTGAATTTATCATTTTTTTAATTTAATAGTAAGCACCAATTTCAAATGTTGAAAGTTTGAGTTAAAAATTAAGTTTTAGAACTAATTTTACATATGTTGTATGATTTATAGGAGCAAATGTATGTGCAAATTTTTGTGATTATGAGAAAATAACATGTTGTTTATGAGCATTATGTAAGTATAATAGTTATTTATATGAATTGATTCGGTAAAAAACGCATAAATTAGGGCAAATAATTGATTTTAATTTTTGTGATTATGAGAAGATAACATGTTGTTTATGAGCATTATGTAAGTATAATAGTTATTTATATGAATTGATTCCGTAAAAAACTCATAAATTAGGTCAAATAATTGATTTTTTTTCTAAGTCAATTCAAAATATTTTACACACCATATTAATATTTCGATGATAAGTTTTACTGCATGTGATTAAAGTCATATTTTTAAATTATAATAAATATTATTTCATCTTTAATTTTTTAAAATAATATTAAATAATTCATATACATTAGTGACTAAACTCCTAATCTCTTGCTGGTGCAATTTTTAAAAAAGAAGTTATAATACTATTGTGATGCAAAGATGGGCGTGAGAAAAACGTTGATTTGATTAATTGGAGTCTTTTTTTCAACCTTGTTTTTTTTTTTACTTTTTCTCTGTCTTTCTTTGAATTGTTCTTATTTCTAAAAATAAGGGCAATTTTTATGAAAATATATGAATTTTTATAAAAAATGATTACATACACGAAAAATTAAGTTTCGAGTGATATATTTTAGAAAAAAATTAGTAAAAATCTATTTTCAAAAAATTCACCAGACATTAATACAGTATTTGATTAAAAAGAGTGACACGTAGTAAGTGTTTAATAATTTTTTAAATGAATTTTATTATTATTATTATTATAAATATAATAAATTTATGCTATTATTAAATAAATACCAATATAGAATATACTTTACGTAACTAACTTGGAGCCTTGTACTACCTCCAGGCTCCATCCTATATTTTAAATGCGCCCAATTCTCGTGCAACTCGAAACATAATTTCCCGATTCCGAAACCCGTTTTTGAAAAAGAAAAAACATCGTCTTTGTTTTCGTTAAGCACAAGTTAGGAAGAGAAACTATTTAGACAAGGGAAAATAATAATAAAAAATTAGGAAGCTAAAAGTTTAGTTCCAGTTCAATATAAAATCGAAACAAACAAGGCCTTAAGCCTTTATCTAACACTTCTTTCCCTATCGTCCTCGCCGACTCAGTAGCCATGGCCGCACTGCAATACCTAGAGTCGCTGCAGAACGCGCATCCAGAGCTCGCTGAATGGTATAGTTCGTTGGCAGATCTGTATCAGAAGAAGCTCTGGCACCAGCTCACCACCAAGCTCGAGCAATTCGTTGCCCTTGCTGTTTTTCAGGTTTGTTTTCGAGCCAATTCTCATACCTGAGCTTGTTTAAGTGTGATTAACGATAGTGTATCTTTTGTGAATGAAGACTGATGATTTTTGTTTCTTTTTTCGATTTGGCGTAGATTAGGGCTTTAAATATGGTTGATGTCGCGTATAGGTGTTTGATGTTGGAATTTAGTAGTAGAATTATGGCATAAACAAGGTTTTGAATGGGGAATCGGTTTTTAGTAGCTTAGGTTTTTAAGATATCTAAACTTTGAAATTACTGAGAAGTTTGTCATTCTTTATTTTCATTTCACTCACTGTTCTCTGAGATAAGAAAGAAAAAATGGCATTAGAGATTTGAGTCGTTAGCGGTAATATACATGGAGCTAGAGGTTAATTGAGAAAATAGCGGTGTTAAGTCCAGTTAAAAGCAGGTGATGTAGATCTTAGAACGTAACTTATATTCAGTCATAATTTTACTCGATTAAATTTAAATTTTAGCTTAAACTATTGGCGATGTATGCACTTTCTCTAAGGTTTTTATTCCACAAGAATCCAATATTTCAAAGATGATTAATATTCACTCTTGTACTGCCGAAACTCTCTTTTCTTCTTGTTGGTTATAGACGGTCAAACCTTTTGACCTACACACTTTTTAGCAAATGATTTTTCTATTATGCCAAAGAACTAGGTCTCCATCATATTTAATAGTACAGGGTTGGAGTTTCAAAAAGCCAGCGGAAGTGCAGTAATTTTTTAGTAGATATTTTTACAACTTATCTTCAAGCTCAAACAGCCTGGGTTTATGTTATTAGTATGGGGAATTTTGGCCCTTTACTAATTTTATTTGGGTTGGTTGCAGTGCAAGTTTTTAATTTTATTTAAGAATCTTATGTGTTATTTCTTAAGAAGTGGATGATAAATTTTGGCTGTGCGCCCTAACTTGTGTTTGCTGTAGTATCCTTGTAATTTAGCTGCAGGTATGAAGGATTTTTTTTCCTACTCAGTGTCATAGAGCTTGTTGGCCTGTGCTTTATCCAGTTTCATAGCTAAACTGGATGCTTGTTCATATGTATTTGTATACTCAGCAGGTGATCAACTTGTGGATTGATTCACTTTGATGACTGATGCCAAGTTTTGAAAATGGTTTTTCTCATTGTGTCTTTACATGCTTGTTGCTTAGAGTTTAGAATACACTTAAAATGTGAGCTTAGACTTGTACAATATTTTTTTGTTGTTTGCCGCAAGATTTTCAATTACATGCTAATTATAAGTTATATTTATTTCCACTTAATTTTTGTAAGGTTCTACACATTTGTCTTATTGTCTATTCGTTCCATTTGCATCTTACATTACCTTTATTATGACTAAATTGCAGGCTGGAGATGCTCTGATACAGTTATACCATAACTTTATCACTGACTTTGAGACTAAAATCAATCTTCTCAAGCTTGCCCACTTTGCTGTCACCGTCTCTCGTCAATATCCAGAGAAAGAAGCTGCCATTAGTTATCTTGAAGGTGTGATCGAGAAGCTTAGAGCTACTAAAGAGCAGCGTATAGAGGAGCCAGTCCTTTACATAAAGTTGCAAATAGCATTATTTAAACTTGAGCAAGGGGACCAAAAAGAATGTAAAAATCTTCTAGAAGATGGAAAGAGTACACTTGATAGCATGACTGACATCGATCCATCCGTTTATGCTAGTTATTATTGGGTATCATCACAATACCATAAATTCCGTCAGGAATTTGCTGAGTTCTACAAAAGTGCTCTTCTCTACTTGGCATACACATCAGTGGAGTCTATGTCAGAATCATTTAAGCTGGTAAGTGCCTCTTATTTGTCAGATGCCTTTTAATTTGTTCTGCTGATCTTTAATAACTGCTAGGTTTTATCAACACTGATATTGTTTTGATCTTTTTTTATAAGAAGCCTTGATTATATGGTTGTAATCCGACATTGAAATATTGGAAATTTTCATTAGCAGCTTATCTGTTTGTCTTTGTTGATTAAGTACTAAAAGTAAAGTACCTTTTGAAAGTTTTGTGTTTATGATTTCTTTACCTAAATTCTGGTTCCAAATCATTTTAACTCTAGTAGGCTACTTTTCTTTTTTGCCTTGTAACACTAACAAGGTTGTTAATGTGGTCATGTGGGTCGTTGTATAGCCTATATGCTAGATATAGAGGTTCAAGTGCTTTTAATTGAGAAATTACTTCTATATTTCCATGCATATCAAGGTTGACATGAGCCACTCATGGAAGTGTAAAAAAACATGGGGTACCATAATAATGTATCTTGAAACAAGCTTCAAGCAAAAGCTTTTGATTTTATCGACGAGTATCTCTCAGAATTACATTTATTTACAAACCTAGCATTTTCTAGAAAAGAAATAGAATATAGATGTTTAGAGATTGTCACAATGAGAGAAGCTATTAGAATATGATGCTTGTCTTTAAAGATATACTTATGTCAAATCAGTTGGTATGCATGTTATTTGTACTTGATCAGAACCATAATTGGGCGTAATCCAGTTATATTGCTTAAGCAACTCCGTAGATCACTGTAATTAGTTATACAATTTGGTGCAATAATATTTATCTGCAAATAATCATAAATGATTATAGATGATTTGATCTTTTTCCTCCTACTTTCTACTTTTTAGCTGTTTGAATTTTCGATCCCTTTTATCCAATTTTGAATTTTAATCTTTGATTCTAATATTATTTCTAGGATTTGGCATTTGATTTATCACTCTCCGCTTTACTGGGCGATAACATCTACAATTTTGGAGAGCTGCTTGCTCATCCTATAGTAAGTTTTACCTTTTCCAGATTCCATCTTTAATATTGTTGTTGATATTATGAGTTCTCATTTCTTAAAGTTCATCATTAACCAACTTCCAGGTAGTTTGAATGCAATATCTTCTGTGTTAACAAGGTCTTACTTAAAAAAGGGAGAAGAAAGAAGAGGGGAGAAAAAGAAGGGGGGGAGGGGACTCATTGTACCCAAAAAAGAGAACTTGTATATTATTAAAGGTGGTTTATGCAAAAATGGTTCTTTATGATTGCTACTTGCACGGGAAGTTAAATATAGAATTATAATTTGATCACAGTTAAGATAGTTTGCTTGCCCTGGAGATAGGACGCAGAAGATAGAGTCCAATAAAAATATGATTGACTTGTTGAACAATGTAAACTTACAATGCTTTGCTTCATTAGCAGAGAAGTTCTATATGAAATCTAAGTACCATTACTTAGTGTGTTTAAGTGTTTAACTATCGTAATGTTAACTATTGTTTCAAAAAAGGAAAGGAAAAAAAAAACTATTGTAATGTTATATCCTTGACTTCCATGCAGTCAATGGAATACGCCAAACAGTGAGTTTATTGAATTGTTACTGACTGGAGGCATTTGTATGTGGTTTATACGTGGATTAATCTTTAAATTCTGTTGTAAGATTTGTTCTAGAAGTTCATTTGGCTTGTATGATCTGAGTTTATAAAGCACTGTTTTTTGTGTGCATGCACACTTCTGGCAAACCCCTATAACTTGTACTGTGGTGTTACTTTCACATGGAATGATTACTGATTTTCCTTTTCGTTTTGGTAGTGAATTATTTTTTTAGTTTCACCTCTATAAAGGCTGTTTCATATGGTCACGATCTATTTCAGATTAAGAGTCTTCTAGGAACAAAGGTTGAGTGGCTTTACTATATTCTTCAAGCGTTCAATTCTGGTGATTTAGAATGCTATCAAGAGTTATGTCGTGTACACAATGCAGCTCTTAGTGCTCAGCCTGCATTAGTTGAAAACAAAAAGAAGCTATTGGAGAAGATTAACATCCTATGCTTAATGGAAATTATCTTCAGGTTTGTTAATGATAGTGATGCCCTTTTACTTTCAATCTGTTGTTGAGGGTAAAAATTTATTTTGTGTTTTTCTTTCTATTCTAATTGTCTAAATGTTTCTTTGGCCAGCCGACCATCTGAAGATAGAACTATACCTTTGAGTGTTATTGCAGAGCGCACTAAACTTTCAATTGAGGACGTGGAGCACCTTCTTATGAAGAGTCTTTCTGTAAGTCCATTTGAGTAAAATCATGTTTAATTATATATCAATTAAAATTAATTTTTGAACCATTAATAGTCCTTACACCATATGACTCCGCACCTGCCTAGTTATGCATCGGATCTGTTATATATGAATTCTGGGCATGCCCATGCTCTGCTCATAGTAATGGCATTGAACAGATGGTTCATATTGATATGTTTGAGGTTTTTAAGGAGAAGAAAGACAAACCAGTAAAAATGATTAAGCTGTTTTATAGGGCTATGTACCCCTCATCCAATTCAGATTGACTTTTATCTTTTGGGGGGGTCGAGGAAAAAGCTTGTTGCCAATTGTAACCTAACATTTTAGGAGGAAAGTAACTCAATTGCTGTCTCTTGTTTATATAATTCTTGTTTAGAACACTTCTTGAAGATCTGTCTATTTAGTTAAATACAAGAACTTGCTGCAGGTTCATCTGATTGAGGGTATTATCAATCAAGTTGAAGGAACGATTCACGTTTCCTGGGTTCAGCCTAGAGTTTTGGGGATTTCGCAGATAATATCGCTGCGTGATCGATTGGACACTTGGGTAGTTAAAGTGCATACAGCCTTGTTATCCGTTGAGGCAGAAACACCTGACCTGGTTGCATCATGAATTGTGGTTCTTTTTGTTTTTTGTTTTGGCCGCCGTAATATTTTTATTCACAAGAATGTCAAAATGCAAAGGTGGATAGAAAAGAAAGCTGTCTTATTTGCTTGGGCACTTATGCAGCGTTTCCCTACGCCTGCAGCTTTTCTTGGATGATTTTTTACTGAAAGGAGAAACATATTGTACTTCATTCTGAAGTAGTAAATTCTGTAGTGGTACACGCCTATACCATCGTGGTGAATCACCACTGTTTAATTTACTCTTTCAACGGAATATTGAACTGTTTTTAGAAATTTTTGTAGTTGCGCTGACATAATCCACTTTATGCGGATTAATTTATTGCAACATGAGCACTTCATTTATGTAGGAAATTAAGCTTTGGTTATTTCATATGCTCTGATGACAATAATTCATCTGAAAACTTGGTCTTTCCACTAGTAATTTATGCATGTTCATTTGTTAATTAAAGTTCTTTTATTTGGAAATAAAAAATTTAACGCTGCCTAACTCTTATCTTGGATGTGTTTGTGGAATATTAAATGGTTGTAAATACTCAAAAACATATTTTCATAAATAAGGAGAGAATCTGAAAATTATTTAAAATTTTGAGTTGTTTGAGTGTTTTTGTTAATATTTAGATATTACTTAATTTATATTTAATATTTAAAAAAAAAAGAATTTGGACAACAATACTCGTCGCTTCTTAGAAACATGATGTTTTCAAGATTTATCTGAAAATCATAGTAATAAATATTTTTACTGAATACATTCCTAATTTTTATTAAAAAAACAAAAAAAAAGTTTTCAAATGACCAAATGTGAGTTTCTTAATTTTATCACTTGACATTTAATAAATATTAAATAATTTGTAATTTGAATTATTAGAATATTTTGATTCAAAAACATTTATGAAACCATATGAATATAAATGTAAACACATCAAAAGTAAAAAAGAATTGAAAACTAACCTCTACACATTGATCATACTTTACACACACTCGAAAGGAGAATTTTAATGGTTTTATCGATCTTATGCTTTTAAACCTTTATTTTTTAGTCAGACTAATTTTTTGAAATTGAGAAGAGACTTAGGGACCAACCAAAAAAGCACGTTTAATTTAAGTGTTTTGTCTATGTAGCAAAACAAAAATATGCATTAAGAGGCTAAAATATGGGTGATTAATATTAAAATCCCACTCCATAAGATAATGAAATTTGTTAGACCACATTCATGCCAACTTACTTGGTTTGTTATCGAAATTTCAAGGGTAAAAACCTACATTCTCCCACTTGTTCATATATTTTATCATTCAATTTTATGATAAACAAAACACATGAATAATGACGATAGATCCTCTAATAATGAGTATTATCTTCCATGTATCACAATGCATTATGCATCTCAAGCTCATACTACTTAATGAATAAACCTTATGTTTATTTGAGGTCCATAACTTGAATATATTTTTCTCAAAATACACGAATAAACAAAATATGCGCATAAATCATATGCTAAAACATCAACTGAATAAGTTTCATTAAAATATCAAATGTATGTACAATGAATATGTAACCAGATGTTGATTTGCGTGAATCAACACAACCAGCGAAGTTGCATTGGAGTAACTAATCACCTCCAGATCGTCGATTCGTCTATACATAAGCATGTAATCCTTTGCCCCTTAAAAACAACCTCATCACTTTCTTTGTAGCTCTTCAGTAGTCAACACCTGAGTTACTCTGATTTCTCCCTAACATCCCAACAACAAATGAAATGTCAAGTCTGGTATAGACTTGATCATATATCAGGTTTCCAACGGCTAAAGCATATGAAATGATTTTCATTTGTTCCTACTCGAGCTCAATTTTAGGGTATTGGATTAGGCTGAATTTGTCACCCTTCATAATGGATGTCATACTCGATGAACAACCATTCATCCGAAATCTCTCTAAAATTTTATTGATATAGGTCTCTTGAGACAAATTCAAAATACCTCGAGATCTATCCCTATAAATCTTAATACCAATGACATAAGATGGCTCACACATATCCTTTGTATCAAAGATCTTTGAGAGGAATTATTTCACCTCGTATAACAAACTTTTATCATTGGTTACAAGAAAAATATCATCCATATATAGCACCAAAAAACAAATCTTGCTCCCACTCACCTTATAGTATATACATTGATTTATGATGTTCTCTTCAAAACCAAATAAAGTGATGACATCATGGAATTTCAAATACCATTGACGAGAAACTTGTTTTAATCCATAGATGTATTTATTAAGCTTACAGACCAAATACCATTTGATGAAAATCCAAATCAAAATTGACAACCAATGTCATGATCACATGAAGTGAATCTTTCTTAGATACAAGAGAGAATGTCTTCATGTAGTTGATTCCTTCCCTTTGAGTGAATCCTTTGGCAATGAGTCTTGCCTTATGTCTCTCAATGTTTCCTTAAGAGTTTTTTTTTGTCTTGAAGACCCATTTACATCCAATGGCCTTTACACCATCAGGAAACTTGACGACATCCGAGACTCGATTAAACGCCATAGAATCCATATCGTATTTCATGGCATTGTACCGTAAGTTCAAAACCTTATAACTCATAGCCTGTGAAAGTGTCTCGGGATCATTTTTGGCTCCAACACACTCTCAGGTAACTTGAAGAGATCCCAAACTCGATTAGACGTCATAGAATTCATATCTTTTTTCATGGCATTGTACCATAAGTTTGAAACCTCATAACTCATGGTCTGTGAAAATGTCTCAAGATCATTTTTGGCTCCAACATTGTAGTCACACTCTTGTAGATATATAACATAGCCACTAGGAATCGCCGATTTCCTTACTCTAGTAGATCTTCTTAATGTTGTATCAACATTCTCCTGAGAAGTAGGAGCATGATGTTCAATTGGTTGTTCAACTACTTCAGGCATCTGTTGAACTTTAGCATCTACTGGATCAGGATCAACAACTTGTGCTATGATATGGACAATAAAACCTATATCCTTTATACCTTTCGCCATATCCAAAAAATACCCTTTTATGGGTCTTTGGGTCCAACTTATTTTCTTGTGAATTGTAAACTTTTACTTAAGATGAAAAACCCCAAACGCGTACATGTCGCAAACTTGGTTTCCAACCTTTTAATAATTCAAAAGGTTTCTTTAGGACATCCTTGGTTGGAACTCGGTTAAATATGTACGCAATTGTCTTAAGAACATCAATCCACAAGGACTCAAGAAGTTTGGTGCTAGCAAGCATGCTTCGCACCATGTCTAATAATGTTCGGTTTCTCTTTTCAGCTATTCCATTATGGTCTAGAGAGCCAGGAAAACTGTATTGGGCAACAATCTCATTCTCTTGAAGAAACCTCGCAAATGGACCACTCACTTGTCCATTCTCAATGTATCTATCATAGTACTTTCCACCTTTATCGGATCTCACAATCTTAATTTGTTTTCCGCATTGTTTCTCTACTTCAACTTTAAACACCTTAAAAGCATCTAATGCTTCATTCTTATTGTTAAGCAAGTAAAGATACATATATCACGAGTAATCATCTATGAAAGAGATTGGACTACAATGTTTGTGTGTATGATTTCCAATAACTGAGAGCTTTTCTTGGCACCTTTCTTCAACTTGTTAGTGTACTTGCCCTTAATGGAGTCTATACAAGTCTCAAAGTCACTAAAATCTAGAGTACTAAGTACCCTATCATTTACTAACATTTTAATTCTCTCAATGTATATATGCCTCAATCTCTGATGCTATAACATAGAAGAGTCTTCATTCACGACACATCGTTTAGTACTAATATTTTCATGAACATGCATAGTTGTATGGTTGTCATCATTTTGTAAATTAAGAAGAAAAATACCATTAGACAAAGTATCATATCTAATAACATCTGGTTTATAAGATAAATTAAAACTAGAATCTAAAAAGTTAAAGGAATAACCATATGATACAAGTCTGGATATTGAAATCAAATTCCTAGAAAAACTGGAAATATAAAATGGCTTTTTCAAATTTAAAATGAAACCACTACTTAAAACCAATATGCATATGCCAATGGCCTCCACATATGAGGGCATCTTATTTTTTGAATAGATGATACGCTCACTCCTCATTAGTTTCTATAGGTCTCGTAAATCCTACAATGAATAGGTAATATGGATTGTATAACCAAAATCAATCCACCATGTGTTATGATTAACATTAGTCACATTGGATTCATAACAAACAAATTAAAGTTGAGTATCTTTCTTATCGAGCCATTTTATGAACTTGGAGCATTATTTCTTAACGTGCTCTTTCTTCTTACAAAAAAAGCACATAATCTTCTTCTTAATGTCCTTTTGAGGAGGGATTTTTCCCTTCCCCTTATCCTTAGCTTGATCCTTCTTGTTTTTCCCAGGGGTAGTCAAGTGCACATTTTCCTTTTCCTCCAAAAGTAGCATGCCCTCTTCCTGAACACATATGGTCAACAACTCATCGATAAACCATTTGTCCTTATGTGTGTTATATGATATCTTAAATGGGTTATACTGTTGAGGTAAAGTACAAAGGATGTAGTGAACCAAGAAGGCTTCTGACATCTCAACCTCTAATGTTTTCAACTGGGTTGCAATATCCCTCATGGCATGATATGATCACACACACATTTAATGTCAGTGAACCTCAAGGATGAAAGCTGTATGATAAGGGTGCTAGAGGGAGCCCCTAATACCAGTAGATATTTCCATCAAACTGTTCATCAATAGCCTTTAGTAAGTCTTGGACTTTGTCATATTGCTTGATGGAGCCCCTAATACCAATAGATATTTTGGTCTTTATGAACATAACGGAGAGACGACTAGATCGCTCCCACTTATCATAAACAACAACTACATCTAGAGAGTTGGTTTCAATTACTACAAGGGGCTCATCTTTCCTAATGGCATAATCTATGTCCATCCATCCCATGTAAATGAGAACTCTCTCCTTCCAGACCTTGTAGTTGTCCCCTTTGAGCTCGCGAAATCACATCTCATATCAGAGTAATTAGTAGGTTGAACTATTGCAATAAATTAAATATTCATGCTCATGTTACTAAATTTTAAACTAACATAAAAATATGACATGTTCTACCAATGCAAAATCATGAAAAAATATGAATCTAGTGACAAAACTGACTTGTGAGCTAAAATTTTAATTCAATTAGATTTATCTTAACTTTACGATAAAACTATCAAATTGTGTTCTTTTTCCTAATGATTGTGTGTAATTAGAAAATATAATTTAATATTTTATATTAATTAATCATACAAAATATAATAAGAATTCATGTGGATTTATTATATTACATATGATTAATCACAATTAATGTTTATTTTCTAAATGTGGACCTAAATAAACCTTATTAATAGTTTTAATTAATTAAAAATGATGTGACTACTTCCTAATTAATTAAACTATATGGATCACTTAAACATTAACTAAATTCTTAGGTTCAATTATTGCATAAAACCATAAGAAATATAATTTAATTTCAAATGTATAAATACTATCTAACTTAAGATTGTATGTATAAAGAAATGACAATAAATTATACAAGCAAAATAAATAATATAAGCACAATTTAAATTCATAAAGAGTCATTAATAATTAATTTCATTACGCATAAATTATTTAACCAAATTTCATATGTATAATAAATCACAAAATTTATACATACAAATATCAAAACAAATAATTTAAGCATAATGAATTTAAAAAATTAATCATAAATAAATTTTAATGTGCCAAAAATTATTTAAACAAATATCACATGACAAATATTCTACACATAACAAACTTAAGTTAAATAAATCAATCGTATTAAAATTTTAATTTTAATTCAGCGTCAAAATTTGACAAAAAAAAACAAGGCATGTCCGTTTGTTGCAATTCTAACAACAAAAAATGGCTTTCTTTATATCAAAATTCTCATAATTGAATTTTTTAATGATTCAGTCTTAATTTGAATCAAAAACGTCAAAATAAAAATAAAAATAAAAATAAAAATAAATTCAAAGAGCAATGATGTTATACTTGGTTTTTTACGTTTTAATTCACAGAAACGGAATAAATCTAATAACTAAATGATTTATAATCTTAGTTTTCATTAACAGACTCGAAATCAACAAATTTTATAATTAAGGTTTGTTAGTGTAATTTGTCAATGAAACACAAATTAGAATTATTGGAATAATAAATCAACATTTTAAAGCACAAAATTATTCGAATATCAATACTAAAATAATTGATGATCTCTATATGCATCAAACTGAGTTAAAGAAAAAACCAAATTTTGTGGTTTATGAATGGTGAAAAAGAGCAAAATAAAGATGTTTTCATAATGGCTCTGATACCAAATATTAGAATATTTCGATCCAAAAATATTCAAGGAACCATATGAACATGAATGTAAACACATCGAAAGTAAAAGAATTGAGAACTAACCCCTAACCATTGATCATGTTTCACACACTCTCAACAAGAGAATTTTAATGGTTTTATCGGTTTAATGCTTCTAAACTTTTCTCTTTTAGTCATGTGATGGTATAGAGATTAATTTTCTAAAATTGAGAGTAGGTTTAAGGAACAACCAAAAAAACACGTTCAATTTAAGTGTTCTGTCTATCAAAGAGCAAAACATAAACGTGCACTTAAGGGGTTAAAAATGTGGATGATTAGTATTAAAATCCCACTCCTTAAGATGATGAAATTTATTAGACCACATTCAAACCAACTTACTTGATTTGTTACCGAGATTTCAAGAAAAAAAACCAACATGAATTTATACTAAACATTCATGTCTATCTTGCTCCTCCTCTGTCAAAAGAAAAAGGGGAGAAAAAGAGCGGCAGCTGAAATGTCTTGTTCTGGTCAGAGTATCCATGTTAGATCAAAGTTAGCACCCCAACACAACACCATAATGTGGGTAAACCAAGCACAATTAAACAAGGTGGTCGAAGTAGGTGATTCAAATTACCCTTTGTTTTGATCAATCCACCTCATGCATATTTTCAGTTTTCTATTCAAGCAGTTCTATTTACATCAGTTGTTCAACTGATATGGCGTATAATATCTGAACAAGACAACTAAACCTACTTTTCTTTAACCTGTAATTGTAAGTATTGCCTATCTCATAAGTCGTTGCACAACAAACAATTTAGCATTCGGCAACCTCAGAACAAAGGAACAGCACGTGAAAGACCACTAGTCTTTTATAACTTACATTAAGAATAACATACACATATTATCACACACACAAAAAACAAAAGGAGAAAAAAAGAATAACATACAGATTACACCACCTTATTTGAAGGACAGGGCTTGTTACAAATTCTCTCAGGGTCTTTTTTTTTCCCTAACAATAAAATACAAGGAAACCACAGCTGCAATTTACTCTTGCCTAACAAATGGTGAGGAACTCAGGTCTGTACTATAAAACGAATCCTCGGCTCCACCATAGTAGTTTTCCTCCTTTTCCTCATCCCATTTCAAAACCTCCCTTATGTACTTGAATGCCTCATCGATAGTCACCCGGTCCCTTGCTTTAGCTTGCCACACAAAAAGTTTACGTTCTGTGATGGAAGCATAAAGGTCTTTGAACTTCATTGCAACATAGAAATAAGCCTGCTGAGCCAGTGATTGGTTATTGTGGTGGGTACGCACTGGGCTGAAATCATTGAACCATTCACAAGAACTCAAAGGTGCTCGATTAATCTTCTCTTCGAATATATCGTACTTGTTTAATATTAAAACAAAGGCGGTATCTTTAAAGCATGAATGCCTAACCATGGTCTCAAAAAGCTCCTTGCTCTGCATCATCTTGTTCTTACCACTACTCTCTGGAGCAAGCCAAATCTGATCATAATCACTGAGAGCAACACAAAAAACTACCACACGTACATCTTCGAACATCTCAACCCATTTACAACCTTCATTCATCCCCTTGGCATTTACTCTTATAAGTTGGTATCTATTGGAAAACAAGAGAGAGGAGAGAAAAGGATAAGAATGCTCAGAAAATAAAATATACAAAGCAACAATGGTGACAAGAGTAGAAAAGAAATTAAATGCATCATTAAAAAATTGGAGTAATAACGTGTTTAGTTTCAAATTACGAACATGCTTTTTAAGGGTGGGTTTGCTTGTGCTTCTACAAAAAAAGTGATTTAAGCAAAAAATGGTTTCCAAAGAAAGTGCTTTCAGGAAGAAGCATTTTATTTGTGCTTGGGTTAGGAAGCAAAAAATGTGCCTTCTGAACCCGAAAGCACTTCTGACGATTTTTTGTTTGGTTTAAAAGCGTTTTTATAGTCTCACAAGCAGAAACAAACCAACCCTAAATCTGCCAAAGCTTGGCAGCACAATTTGATAGTTTATCATCCTATGTCAGGGTTAGTTTTGGCCGACTTTGGTAGTAAGAGCGACCAGTGCCTTTTGTTTGAGGGAAATGGATCAGCTCATCAAATGTGGTGAAAGAAGTGTATGTATATGTATATGTAATTAGTTTTAACATTATGAAGGCTTGGTACTCGATGAGTTTCTGGGCTAGAGCTGATGTCTATCATCTATGGAAAGTTCCTTCTCTTTGAGGGAAAGGGTCAGCTCATCACATGTGGTAAAAGAAGTTCATCTCATCAAACCTTTGATTTTTTTTGTAACTTTTCCTGGGGTTGATATTATGAGTATTAAGCTAGAGTTTATACTCATCTATCAAAATTGTATAAACTCCACTGAACTCAACAAGAAAATGTTACCATAGCTTAGTTAAATTGTTAACTAGTATTTTCCTCAAGCTGAGACATGATAAACAGGGGAAAAAGTAGTTATTGGAATTACTTGGTCAGCGGTGGGGGTGGACCGTCCAAGTTGTCAGTGTATGTTTCTGACATAGGACTTCGATCATCAAGTGAGAACTCCATGAAAGCTAAGCCATTTCCTTGAGTGACCCCTTCAGCATATAGTACATCTCGTTCTGAAGGTTCATATTCATTGCTTGAAATCTCCACAGCCTGAAAATATTTAAAAAACAAATAAAAAAAATACAAAATATGTTATTACGCTCAAGTAAAAAAAAATTAGATTGGTTTCAATTCTATTGCTGGAAAACAAGGAAAAAGTGTCATTCACAGTTCAAGTATCAAACAAGCTAAAAACTTTCTGTTAATTCTAATAAACTATGGCCCATTAAATCCGTATAGGTCTACTAATCCATCAAAAATTTCCAAGGTTCAACCAGGTCGAGAAAATACATAAAGCATAAGACATCATCTATACAATAGAAAAGCCTATTGTACAGTTGTACATAGAATAGCCAGACCACACACAATTGCTTTTTTATCCAAACACTTTCTTAAATTTGCATAGATAATAACCAAATGGAGAAATTTTTACAGATGATAAGGGTAATTAAAATACAGAGTTAATAAAAAAGTTAAGACATCTATGATAAAATGTTAATAACATACCCGACTTAAAAAGTACTCTGCAACATCTGGGAGAAAATGAAGCTCATGTTTTCTTCTATATGTTTCCTGGATAGCAGGATCCTTCCACACCTCTTCAACTAATGGAGCATATTCACGTGTTGCTGCAGGAAAGAATGCATCCAAATCTCCAGTGGCTATAATGTCCAAAAGCCAGTCAGAGAAGTGCTTTAACCTCAGGTTAACGGAGTAGATGCATTGAGAAGTTTCACTGGCATTCACTTCTTCACCTGAACCAAGACAGCAATCAGATATTACATATTAGATCTGCTATAATGCAGTCAAGCAAAACCTTCCAATGCAGCAAAGCAGTCAAGATTATTAGAAGGTTTTGTGTGTTATTGGAGAGAGAGAGGGGAAGAGGGGAGAGATGATGGGGGGGGGGGGGGATACTTCTATATCCCTAGGGGAAAAGACAGCATAAGTTTTTCAACTGACATATTCAGGGGCAATATTACAAAGCATCTTATTCAAATCTCATCCTTAATGATAAGTTAAAAATTCTTCCTATCGAGAATGATGGTAGATTAAAATTGAAATTGCCAAGGGGAACTTCTAGTAGAGCCCAAATTCCAACTTATGATAACGGGAGAACCTAACAGCTAAAAAAAACTGATACCATAGTCTTAGTTCAGTACTTGACTCGATCTCATCATGAAACTAGCATGATTTTGGAGTTCAACAATACAGCAAGACTAGATTGGTGGAAAAATTTACCCAGAAAATAAGAGAACATGTTATGTCCAATTTTCGAAGTACAATACACTGAATAATTATAAGATTTAACACTTGTTTCCAATAGTTCTACGAAATTGCATCAACATTAAATGATATGTTTTTTTGGAACAGTATGAACATATGGTGAAATGAAGCCACAAATTCATTAGAAAATGTATGTGATTCGTATATACGTCATCGTTTTTCTCTGGAATGACTAATGTATTAACTGTTAGCATATATTTTCTAACATTACCATGCCCATTGCTTTGGTCACAGGAACCTTGTTCTTTCATTCTGGAGACTGCTTCCTCTTCAAAACGTTCTCGTCCATCAAGTAAAATGCTTAGATATTTATACATGTTGCTCTGGATCATTAACTTGATGTCTGATAATTCTTCTGCAGTGAAGCTGCTTCCATACAAAAACTTGGCCTGTCAGGTGTAAGAAGAAACTAATAAGCATCGCATGAAACAATAATCATTCCACTATCAAATAAGTCCCCATGACTAAAAGCTCTTTCATTTGCAAGTTCACTATATGCAATCAACAAATTAACTTCTTCTATATGGAATTTGTATCAAAGAAAATCACAGCCTCATTAGCTGTATGCTATCAATGGCACACCTGCTTGAACACAGTGCTGGTTCCAGAACCCTGAAGTCCAAGAAGAAGGAGCTTCTGAGTTCTTTTCTGCTCTAGATAATTTGGAACGGTAGTATAGTTGCTAGTCTCATCTCTTTGTCCATGAGGCTGACCCCGGGGAATGGGCAAAGAAAACAGTGTACTGACAAACCGTGTTGTTGCCTATCAAGTTAAATAAATGAACAATCATTCATGAAAACATCAATTATCTAATATGGAGCGGGTTTTGAACTAAGAGTTATCCAATACATACTTTTTCCCAAATATTTCCTCTGATATTATTCTGACCTTCTTCCTCATATCGGCCATCATCATAGACCCAAAAATGAGTGTCCCGTGGACATTGCACATTTGCCAGCTGAAATATTAAGGAGAAGTCAGTAAAATTCAATTTTTTTGGTTCAAACGATAGAATCCATAATAGGATAGACTAACGACTACAATTTACAGGGAGGGCACTACAGTCGTGGGGACCAAGCCACAACTTAGTTTTAAACATGAGTTCATAATAGGGCTGGAAAATCTGTGTACAAAGAAGCAGACAAGTATTATCACATTAAATAAAGTCTAGAGTGTATATATCATATCCATGAAATATCAAGAGATCCTCGACATAACAAAACAAGAATGGAACAACTTGACATAATTTTATTAAAGAAATCAAATACAAAGAGAGCATCCCTCACAAATCACTCAGAGTCATCAGGATGGAATATGAGAGTATAAACAACAACCTAGCAATAGAAATTAAATTTGTAAAAAGGGATGTATAACATAAACAAATTGAAAATTCACAAGGTAGATTTCCAATGTCGAGGCTTACCCTCAGCACTCTCAGTTCAAGTTTTGTAATTTCTCTGCCATTCATGAAAACCTCAGTGTTGCCATTGCTTGCATTAGGACTAAGTTTCCCAGTGAAGTTTAAGTTGGAACTTATGATTGTGTCTGGTTTTTCTCTCTCCTGTCAAATCAACAATTAGAGACGTTCAAATTTAATGCCTCGAGGGAAGCGACTTGTCTTCCATGTTCTCTTAGAAAAAGCAGAAATAAGACAGCTGCACATGCATTGTTAAAATCTCACTCACCTTTCCCCAGAGGCCAGATTCTTTATCATACCAATACATACCGGGCTTTAACTTTTTAGGAGGTAAGGGACATCCAAGCAACTCTGCCATCTCTTCCGGTTTCAATGGATATCCATTCACAGTCAGCTGCTCTGGCCTTAGCTGATTAGCAGAACATTCTTTTTCTGCTTTCATGATCTGTTTGACTTCTAAAGGACTCAATAATCTAGACAATACGCTCGAATGCTTCCCCAATTTTAGCCGCTTTGATTCATCAATAGGCTGACCTATACAAGTTACGCATTTACGCCCTTCAGGCATGGATCCCATTGCCCGCAGCACACAGTTGCTGCAATACTTGGCATCACAGACGAAGCAAGACTCCTTAGTATCCCACTTTCCTTTTCCACACCGACAACAAACTCTACTTTTCTTCTTCTTCTTTTCCTTCATAACCCCAACATATTGAGGAGAAACTGGCTTTCCTATATCAACCTCCTTCCTCTCAGATCTATCAACTGTATTAAAAGTAACAGTAGGTGCCCTCTTTACCTCATTAGCTACTGATCTGGGAGGATTACTTTGGGGAGGATTACTTCGAGGAGGGTTATGAACTGAGCCCGGAGAAGCTGATTGTGAAGCTGAAGAAAAATCAGGATCTTGCAATACAGACACTACAGACTCTGAACTTACCGACATCCTTGCACTTTGTGCTGGGGAACCTGTTAGCCCAGCAATACAGGATACTGGCAAAGGTATTGGTTCAATTACTGGTGGACCCATATTAATATTAGATCTTTGTGATTCAGATATAGGTTCTGCAGTTGGTATTGAACTTGAATTAACATCAAGCGGTTCAACTCTAGGTACTTCATAAGGGACCGGAGGGCCTTCATATTCCAAAGCTATGGAGTAATCAAGCTGAGCAGCATCTGCAGGTACAAAGGCTCCCGGTGGCAGCATCTTTTTTACCAACTCCCTCCAATTCTCTCCCTCCTTTTGCTCCCTTTCTCCCATGATTGTACCAAATTATATCTCAACTTTGTATCAAATACAACTCTTAGAATATAAAACAAACATACAACTATCAATTTTATATTAAAAAAATACAGCTTTTCTATTACTGTTGTACTTGAGAGAGCATCCACAGATAAAAGATAGTACTTCAATAGCAATCAAAGAGGAAAGGAGAAAATCAGCAAAAACCCAGATGAGAACTTGCTTTTCAGAGCCTCAATAATTCATCATGCAGCTGTAACAGAATCGTCATCCTTCGAAGTCTTTCGGATAAGTCAGAGAGAGAGCTGAGATTTGGGAAGAATACAAAAGAAATTTAGATAATTCAACTTACAAACGTGTCTAATGATAACATCCAAGCAAAAGAGACCAATACCCACCTAAGATTGGAGCAATCCACAGTCAAAACCAGACACCCAACTTTGAATGATGCGAAATAGAAACCTGGTTGAAGTTTAAAAACAAAAAGGAGTAACAAAGCTTCTTCTTCTTCTCTTCTTCTTTTTTTTCGATGATCCAAAGAGTTGAAAAAAATCAAAGTCAAACCATTTGTAATTCATTGAGAATAAAATAAAAGAAAACCCAACATACCGAAATAAACACAGAACAAGAGTGACTCAAAGTATAAAGAAAAAGGAATCAAAAATGATTGTTAAATTCCCTTTTGAACAACACTCGGGAAAAAGGGCTAAGCTTTCAAAGGTAAAAAGAGAGAAGAGAGAGTGAAAAATACCTGGAAAGGGAATCACAGCTTTAAATCTAAGAAGCATTTGCCTTTTGGGCTCAAGCAAAAGTTAAAAAGCTCATTCTTCTACAAATTCACCCACAGTAACTGATAGAAAGGGAGCTCAAAGACAAAAATGGGGAAAGCCAAGCACAGACAGTAACAACCCAGAGGGAAATCCGGTGTAATAGAGAAAAAGGACTTTAGTGGGTGGATTGATGGTGAGATTATATACGGGTAAAGTTTGTTGGTAGATTAGTATACTTTCTATAAGTTTAGTTATATATTTATATAAATAGATTGTAGATAATCTATTCTACGTTAAGTCTGTAAATGTTTTTGATGAAGATGTTAAATTGTTCCATTTTGTAAGTGTAACGGTAGATTTCAACGCTTTACAAATTTTCAATAAATTTGTATAAATAAATAAAATTAAATAGATTTTTAAGTTCACGTGTAATTTAAATAGAACAATATCAAATTAATATCAAATTAATATCAAATTTGATTAAATAAGTTTGTAATAAAAGTGAATTCAAATATTAAAATATATTATTTATTCAAATGTATTTATAAATTTTATAATTCATTATTATATGATATAAATAGAGTTATTATTAAAATTATAAATAAATAAGTATTTTATTTTATAATATGTTATATTTATATATTATATTATATTAAATTAATATTTTAATTTAAAAATAAAAATTAAATATTTATAAAAATTTAATAATTATATAAATATATTTTTTAATTCAGATTATAAATAAAATTTTAATTAAATATATATATATATTAATTTAAAATTTAAATATTATATATATATATTATATAATAATAATAATTTATAAATACATTTTAATATTAATTATTTATTTATTTAATTTAAATTGACTCATATTAATTAATATACTCCTTCCCTGATTTATGTTATTAATTAGTATATCATAGTTAAATTAATTGCTCTTTGTATTTATGAAAAAATTATTTTATTATTTTAAAATATCACATTATTATTATTTTTAAAAATAACAAATAATTTTTATAAAATAATTATATTAATTTTATATTTTATTAAATAAAGAATCGTCATTTTATTTTAAAAATAACAAATAATTTATTAAAAAATCAATAAATTAAAACTCAATAATATAAAATCATTTATATACATTATTTATTATTATAAATAATAATTATAATGAAATAATACGCTAGTCTTTTAAATAAAAAGTAAATATACATTTTTTTTCATAAATTTATAGAATATTATTTTTCTTTTTTACAAAAAAAATCAT
Organism: Hippophae tibetana; assembly: GCA_037013495.1. Classification (NCBI taxonomy): domain Eukaryota; kingdom Viridiplantae; phylum Streptophyta; class Magnoliopsida; order Rosales; family Elaeagnaceae; genus Hippophae; species Hippophae tibetana. The sequence continues at coordinate 7,193,118 of CM072812.1, forward strand.
TAAAGAGTGCGAGAGAGTTATGAAAGGAGCAAGAGAGTAGGGTCCCACAATTTGTATCTGTTTCAGAATTGGTTTATGACAAAGGAGAAGACAGATAGCTCGCGTGGGGGTTTGAAGGACTTTACTTCGCTGAATTGCACGCGCCGGACCAGCGAGCCGTTCAAGGCAAAAGTGATTTTTGACATTTGTCGTGTCACAATCATATTGTTTTACTCTTTCTCTCTTGTACGTACCCACCCTCACGCCTTTTTATAATTTTGAATTTTGAATTATACAATTTTATTATTTTTGTTTATTTTTATTATCAATTAATACTTTATTTATATTATATTATAATGTTGATTAATATTTTAAAATTATTTAATTTTTTTACCATGTATAAATTACTTAACATTTTTAAATATACACATAAAATTATAATATCAGAGACACGCATTTATTAAGTTTCGACAAAATTTGTAGTTTTAAATATACATATAAAAGTAAATATTCTCGTTTCAAAATAGAAAAAAATATGAAAGAATTTTTTTACATTAAATTATTTATTTCGTTTAATTTTTAAATTAAAAATAATATTATTTGATATTAATTTTGAAAAATAATTAAAAATATATTATATTATTTTAATAATTTTTTTATTAAATGATTATATACAATTAAAACACAAACATTTAACACTAATAAATTCACAATTAATATAAAATATTTAATTTTAATATTTATTAATTATCATAATTTTATTTTAATATTTTATTAATTTTTATTTTTATTTTTATTAAAAATTAAATATATTTTTATTTGAATTTTATTACAATTTATTTTCTTAAATTATTTCATATTAAATGTTACTTTTATAAATAATTTATCTTTAATTAATATTTTTTACAAAATTAAATGACCAAATGATATTGTTTCTAATGTAAAAGACTAAACTACGTAAATTAATTAATCTAAATTACTTCTATGATATCACATCCTTTTAAATATATAAGCATGCAACTTAAATAAAATATTTTTAATATAAATAGTATTATTTTTTGATAAATTTATTAATTTTTTTAAATTAATAATATTTTATCTTAAAATTTATAATTTTATATTAAATTATTTAATAAAAAGATTAAAATATTATAATTTTATAACATCAATAAAATGATACCAATATTTATTAGAGTTTTTATCATTATTGTTAATTATCTTATCAAAGTTCTTATCATTAACTATCATCAAAGTCACCGAATTTAAGGTATTATAACTAGTTTAAAAATAAAATATAATGACTTATGTTTAGTTAAAAGAATATAGGTTTTGCTTATAAAATATATATGGCAATACATTCTACAATAGAAACTCATATATTATGTATAAAGTAAAAAATTGATATAATATATTATATATGAAAATGGTAGACGTGTTAGTGAGAGAGAATAATTGAAATGGTGGACGGTGAGGAGGGAGAAAATAATATGAAAATGAAAAGGTCTATAATTAAAAATAATAATAAATAAGAAGATAAATTGAAGTAGGAAAGCAATTATGGAATGATTGTTGATAAATGCAATTTGATATAAATAAATAGAAAATCTTATTTTTCTCCGTAAACAAGAAGAATAAATTATTAGTATTCAGCTAGGAGCCAATTGTTTGGTACGAACTTCTCAGCAACTCTTGAAATAAACGTTTTTAATTGTAAAATATAATATTTAATAAAATATAAATTTATAATTTTAATTATCAGTATTTATCCTACTTGAAAATCAAATCTAAAATTTTAAATAAAAAACAATAGAATTCAAAAGTCCATCCAATTTTTATCACCTAAAATTATAACTATTTAGTTATCACTTAAACCTCAAATCTTAAATCCCTAAACCTTAAACCCCAAAATCATAAACATTAAAACATAAATCTCAAATCCTAAACTTTATACCCTAAACACTAAACCTCAAATTCTAAATCCTAAAACCCTAAACCCTAAACCCTAAATCCAAAATCTCAAATTTTAAAACTCTAAACCTTAAAAAAAAAATTAACCTTGAACCTTAACCCACAAATATAGTCCTAAACATTAAACCTCAAATCTTAAATCTCTAAATCTTAAATCTCAAACCTAAAAACCCCAAACCCTATTTAGAAAAATAATAATTTTAATAATATATATATATTTTTTAATCAAGTAATAATTATTTTAAAAAATAATGATTTCAATAATGTATTTTATCTAACGAAAAAATAATAATTAAATGATATTATTTGAACTTTACTAAATGTAGGGGTATAAGGTAATTTACAGTTTTTTCATTCTATTATAGTGTAAAATCAAAAACTATAATCCTGCTTATGAGTTTGATTCCCGTGATCAAACCAAATAATGTTATTTTTTTCCATTCTCATTTCGATTTCGATTTCATTCTACAAACCAAACGTCACCTTAATTTTGTAACGGGCAGGAAATTTTGACATCTTAAAGGATTTTTTTTTCTATCTTCAAAAAAAAAAAGATTAAAAATAATGTAAAATAATTAGGAAGAAGAGAGATAGAAAATGAGATAAAATAAAATAAAAAACTATTAAAATATGTATTTTAGAACTTAAAAATAGTGGAAAAAAATTAATGTTATAGGGATTAAATATGATACAAATATCATAAATATTTTTCATTAAAAGCTTATATATTGATCACATGTTAAAAGTTATCAACAAAATAAAAAATTACATTGAATTTATATAATTTTTTAATGTGTATATCATTATTATATTGTCTAAAATAAGAATAAAAAAAGTAACAACAATATAATTAGGATACCATTAAAATTATAAACTTCTCAATTTTACCAATTTTCTTTTATTGGTTATTATATATAAGTTATGTTATTATGTTACTTGAGATCCAAAATAAGTAAGGAATGTTAATGTAAATAAGTGAACACGTCACAAAATTTATATACATTTATATTTAAAATAAAAATTTATATTTATTAATTCGTAACAAGAATAAACATAAATATAAATGAAGAGAAAAAGAGGATGTAAAACTCATTTATTTTCTTTATATTTTTAAGTAAATGTAAGTAAAAAAATATTAATTTAATTAAATATTTTTTAAAAAATAAAAAATAAAAAAATAATAGTAGGATTAATATCAAAGAAAATAGAAAAATAATTAGTATGAATGAATATCAAATTTGTGAATTTTTATTTTGTTTCTTGCCTTTATGTTTTTAGGAAGTATATAATAGAATAAAAATGACTATCTTTCTTCTCATTTCTATTTTTTTTTTATAAACACACCTTAAATGAACTTAAATGTTTTATTAATTATTGTGTATTCTACTTTATGTATATAATATTAATTTTGAACAACTAACAAAAAGGAATAATAATATTTGTACACACCTAAAGCTACATCCCAACATGTATAACTTTATGTATTAGTCATAATATTAAATCCTATAAGATTATTATTAATTAATTAAATATTTAATTTATCTTTTTAGAGGGGATGAATTTTTTCGAGTGTGGATAAATTCTTAACGAAGATAAAAAGATTTTTTAATAAAAATACAATAATTTTTTTTTGGGTGGGGATGATTTTTTTTGTGTGTGTGGATAAATCTTTAGTAAAGAAAGATACACAGAATTTTTAATAAAAAAATGTAATTAAGCGGCAATGGAAATGTATAAGGTAGGCTGCATCTTCTTCGATGGCTGCCATAAATGCCTGCAAAGTTGTCAACACTTGCAACGTACTCTTTTAATTACATAATTGTCAAAGACACTTTCAGTTTTCTTAATGGGAAAAGAACAAGCCACTTATAACGCCCGTTTTTTAATAAGTTGGTATCTAACATTTTATCTTAAAACAGCTTTAGATTGTTAATTTTATAAAATTTATAATTTTTACAGTTTTCGTAAAAACGTTTAGAGATCAAATTCTATTAAATTAAACTAAAATTTGTAAATTTTTAAAAAATTAAGTAATAAATTTTATTTTACAATAGATGTTATAAATAACTTAATACAAAATTCAATAACACCACAAATCTATCTTTATTAATTTATTCTTTCACATAAACTAGAAACCAATATCATATGAATCATATGATATAATGCTATGTTAATACATCAAGTGATTAGATTATAGGTTTATACCATCCACAAAGCCACAAGATTTAAACGAGTTGCGGTCAGAATTCAAATTCCCATTATAATTCATGCACAAGAACTAATTAGCTTTTAGCATGTTTTATAATAAAAACTATTCCTAGAGAGAATTTATATATATATATATATATATATATTAGGGTATCAATCCTATCCCTCAAGTTCTATTATTTTTAAATATTCACTCAAAGTTCTATTATTTTTAAATATTAGCCTAACCAGATTACTCTAGGTGAATTTAAAAACAATATATAATCATGTTCATAAATTTAAAAAAACTTAAAAATTCAAGAATAATATTGAAAATTTTGGACTTGCTTTCATCATCAACAATTAACTATCAAATTCTTAATCTTTTTTCTTCTTCTTATTGATTTGTATGGATATTTAGTTAGTTTTTATATTAAATTTAGTTAGCTAAATTTTTAGTATGTTATTAAAGACTAATTATTTAATTATATAATTTAGTTTATTTTTCTTAAATTATTTAAAATATGTATTTAATTTATTGTTTAAATGTCAATATCTAATTCTTAATTAAGTGAACAATAATTGATGTGATGAGTTGATATGTTTTTAATTAAGTAAGTGACCAACTAGTTGATGTGATGTTTTAATATCTTGTTAAATTGTGAAGTTAGTATGTAATAATAAATTGTTTTGATTGTTGGTAGCAATTTGTAGATTGTTATTTACAAAATATATTACTTACTGTAAATATATTTTAATTTTATATAATTTTATTATTATTTTTTTAAAATTTAATAACCTCTAAGTTTTCCATAATTAAAATTTAATTAATAATTATATTATTGATTAATTTTTAAGCAAAAATATATATAAAATCTTAAGTGTACTTAAGTTCTCAAAAATTAATGTTTAGTCCAATTGATTTTAAATGATATAATATTTAGAATTGAAAAATAAATTAATTTATATTTCTATTATTAAAAGCCGATTCAATGGTGAATAACATAACCTCAGTCACATTTTCTCACCCTTTAATCACGTTAGTTATTTTTCTAATTTAATTTTCATTTTTGAGGTACAAAATATCCTATTTAATTTATTAGTGACATTTCATGTTTTATTTTTAACTATTAGTTAATAAAATATTTTTTAAAAAAATGACAGCTCTTTCTCGTAACTATACATACATGTACATATTTTTAAGAAAATAATAAGACCGCCACAATATCACATAAATGCTTGCCTCGCTATGAAAAGTGCACAAATTGAACGTTTCTTTGGATAAATCATATAGACCTCACTCGCAGCCCTTTTAGAGTCCACAACATGAGAAAATATATTCAGTAAATAAACAATTATCTTCCTATAAAACTTAAATCTCCCACAAGACACATGAAATTCCATTTTCTCTCAACAAATAAGGATTTCCCACAAGACTCGTTTTCCCTTCAAAATGATTCACAGACATGATTTCATCAATGAAACCATAATGCCTTGGCATACTGTCATCCTATCTTTATCAAAATCGTAAAAATCTGAATCTTCCACAGACATTATCTCTAAATCACTCTTTGAGCTCATGTGCTTTTCCCTCACCCTGACAAGGTCATCATGTCCTCGCTAGTTATCTAATAATACGAACCCCACCAACTATGTAAAAACTATTATTTTAAACTTAATATAAAATAATAATATATTAATATTTTTTTTTAATATAATATATTTTTTTAATATAATATGTATGACACGTCATGTTTTAATAAAATTATAATTTATTAAAATATATATGAAATAATAAATATGTAATAGACTCTGATAACATATTTTTGATTATTATCAATAACATAAATTATTATTTTAATGAAGTTATTGTGGTAACTCAACTCAAACTCAGTACTATTTTTTCCAAGTAGCTAAAATTTCATTCAATTCCTTTTCAATTTCAATTCTTCGATTCGTATTCTTCTCTCATACCCCTTAGAAGAAATTTGATTTGATTGGGAAAAAAAAGTAGCAGAAACAGAAATTAATATGGAAATTAATTTTATTTTACGGAAACGAAAATCATCCGGATAGTGACCCCGTACGACGACCTACAAAATCAGCTCCGTCAACTCAAACCCCGAATTTCCAATTTCTGATTTCTGATTTCTCTCAAGTAATCTCTTGTCATCTCCTTTTTATACTCAGTTCTGAGCTCATGCACATTAAAATCTCAATTATATATTTTGCAATCCTGCCCTAATATTTCTTCAAATCCCTATCCTCCACTTTCGTTCTGTTTTCAAGTCAGCTTGATTCTACTAGTTACACATCTGATCATCTCTTTTCCTAAGCTGGATCTGGTTCCGACTTCATCTCCAGTGGTAAATCAATCTTTTCTCATATTTATGTGTGTGTACGTTTTTTGTGCGCCCTAACTCAACCGGATTTTCGAGTTAATTCAATTACCTTTTTTTTATGGTTTTGGATTCTAGCAGTCTCGGCTTATAATACTTATCTCGGAAGATAATGAGAATTGAGCACGTTTTGACTTTTATCTTTGTAAATTTCGTTGGAATCGCTTACTTTGTATGTTTAATTTGTTGGAAAAGTAACCTGCATGTAGCTAACGGCAGTACCTTTTGAATCATAAGATGATTTGAAAGATTTATTGAAAGTGGTAGGATAATGGGTAGCAGCGAGATGGATAAACCAGCTAAAGATAAAGAGAAGGATTCAAAGACTCCCCCTCCTAGTACACAAGTACAATTTTGTACTCTTCGTTGAATTTTGTCATGATGTTTGAACTATTTAGTAACCTACAGTTTTATTCACTGTTTTGTGTCATGTAGGAGCAATCTACGACTACTAGCACTGGTGCAGTTAATCCTGATTGGCCGGGGTTTCAGGTTTTAGTGATAATCTCTTCGTTTACTACTTTTGCAATGTCGCTTTTAGTTTCATTTGTGATTAAGTAGCTCTTTTTGTTGTGTCCCTAACAGGCATACTCTGCCATATCTCCACATGGATTCGTGGCATCAAGTCCTCAACCTCATCCATATATGTGGGGTGTTCAGGTATATCATACATAGTTCTTCTTCTTCAGTTAGTGGCTGTTGAAGGATTTACTTATGGTTACACTGTGCATTTGATGTTGTAGGCTGTAGCACTGAAAATTTTGAGTGACCGGATAACATTCTGGTTACTGGATTTTTAACAGTAAGGAAGTAGTTGGTACAATATAAGCCAGCTTCCCTAGTTATATTAAAGTTTATTATTTCAAACCACAATTATAAAATCTGTTGGCAGTATCATCTCTAAATTTTTCCCGAGTATGATCAGCCTTTTATCATTTGTTTAGGTCATTTTTTTTCTTTTCAGTTTTATCAGAGCAAAGTTTATTGATTTTGCAATCTTTGCTAAGTTTTCAAGGGTAAGGGTTGTTGATTGTGTACCATAAGTACCTAGAATTTTGTGGGGAACTTGTTATTTTATTGATTTATTGTTACTTCAGTTTCCTCAAACTATTAATTTTGTAACAATTTTGGAGTTTTATATTTGTTTTGAAAGAACGGTTATTTGAAACTTTTCAATATCATTGCTGCCGAGAAATTTGCATAAAATGCCAATGTCTCTAAATTTGCTTCATGTTATTGTTATTTCAATTTCCTCAAGGCTCATTCTATTAATTTTGTTAGGATTTTGGAGTCTTATTTTTGTTTTGAAAGAACGGTCATTTGAAACTTTTTAATATCATTGCTTCTAAGAAATTTGCATAAAATGCGAAACTGTCCATAAATTTTTGCTTCATGGCCCAACTATTCTAAAAGTTTCTGGATTTTTTGAGTTGGTGGTAACTTGGTATAGACTCAGAATCTTTTAAAAAGTTTGTCTTCTGCCTTTGCTATTGGCAAGAGTTTATATAAACACTATTGCTTGTTTGAGGATAGCATTGGGAAAATTTTCTGAAGCCTTATCACCTTTTTCTGGTATGAAAAATATGGTCACATTGCTAAGAAAGTATTACTGATTGGGCTAAGTTCACCAGTTGTGGTTAGTAGTTGCAGTTCTAATATTAATTTCTACTTGCAGCATATAATGCCTCCATATGGTACCCCCCCACATCCATATGTTGCAATGTATCCCCATGGTGGCTTATATGCTCATCCATCCATGCCCCCGGTAAATTATTTTCCCTTGCAATTTAGGTGTAGTTCTTCCTTTATTTTTTTTATTTTTTTGTCGCCATTAACGTATCTCACCATTCTTTTAATGAAACCAGGGATCCTATCCTTTTAGCCCCTTTGCTGTGTCTTCTCCAAATGGCATTGTTGAGGCTTCTGTAAGTATTTTATGCCCTTTCATTTTGTTTGTCTATTTGATATGTCTCCATTTAGAAATAAAGGTAACACAATTGTGAAATCACATGTAGGGTAATACATTGGGCAACACCGAAGCAGATGGCAAGCCGTCTGATGTAAAGGAGAAATTGCCCATTAAAAGATCGAAAGGAAGCTTGGGAAGCTTAAATATGATTACATGGAAGAGTAACGAACTTGGTAAATCATCAGGAGCCTCTGCTAATGGAGTTTATTCTAAAAGGTATGGGTTGGGGTGAGGTATTAAACTTCGACCTCACAATGCTAAACTATGTTTGCAGTGGGGTGAGTTGCTAGTTTTAACCGTTGGAGTTTGCAGTTGGGTTCATGCTACTCTTTAAAAAAAAACAGAAAGTTTTGCCTGTTCACCAGTTTAGTGACGAAGCACGTTGTGCTTTTTAATTTATCTTTTTTGTCTTGAAAATTTCTGTAACAACTAAGCATTGAAAAGGAAGTAGCAGAGATATTAATGTTTACATTCTGTGAGGGGAGTGACTTCATCTGAAGGGGGGCTTTGCCTGTTCGCCAGTTTAGTGATGAAGCACATTATGCTTTTTAATTTATATTTTATGTCTTGAGATTTCTTTAACAACTAAGTGAGCATTGAAAAGGAAGTAGCAGAGATATTAATGTTTTGCATTCTATGTAAAAAGGCTAAACTTTTGACGCATTGTATGTTTCAAGCAACGTGAGGTTTAAAAATATTAAATAGCTACAAATTTATATATTAAATTTGTAGCCTGCATTGGTAGTCTGTTTTTTATTGTTATTCTAAACGTGCAGTGGTGAGAGTGCAAGTGAAGGCACAAGTGATGGAAGTGATGCAAACTCTCAGGATGTAAGTACTATGGCACTGAATACAATTCCCATTACTGCTTGATTCATGAGCATGAGCAGGACGTGCAGTACATACATTTTTTGCTTATAAACATAAATACATGTGTACATGCCTTTCTGCATGCATAAGTATGTACATAAATACATGTTTGGGGTGAACAGTATGTATTAGGGTTTACTGTTTCATTGTGGTCTTTTAAACTTATTTTTTTGTTGTGTGAAAATAACTTTCAAGATTTGTGTATTTTTGTGTTCTGTCTAATTATTTATCGCATGCATTTGTTATTTCTTAAAGGTGAAATTTTTTGTTGTCAGAATGGTAAAAAGTTTTTTTCCTTCTCTGCAGGAGTCACAACAGAAGTCAGGTGGGCACGATTCTTTTGAAGGTTAGTGTATAATTCTTTGTTTCTGCATCTTATATGCAGAGATAATATTGACAATTATGAACCCTTATGAGTTATGGCAGGTGATGCATCTCATAATGGACATTCTCTGCATGGTTCCCCAAATGGTGGACCAAATACACCTCATACAATGGTTAATCAAACAATGCCCATCGTGCCAATTACAGCTGCTGGTGCTCCTGCAACAAACTTAAACATTGGAATGGATTATTGGGGTGCTCCAGCTGCATCCACTATCCCAGCCTTCCGGGGAAAGGTCCCTTCTACTGCTGTTGCTGGGGGAATAATTACTGCCGGATCTCGTGATGGTGCTCAGTCCCAGCTTTGGCCACAGGTTAATTTTTCATCCTTAAACCTGTCGCGCTCCAAGTTTACTTGCTTTTTCTGGGTGTGTGAATTAGATCCCATTATGTTATGAACTCTATTTCCTTTGATTCGCTGATTGACAAAGAGTGACGCAAAAAAGGAGAAGACAGAAATCTCATTGTTGGAAGTGTTTCTTTGTGTTTGCTGGTTTTTAAAATTACTGAAATTTGTTTGATTTAGATAAAGATGCAATCTATAATATTGCTTCTGTGTCTAATTTGGTGTGCGGCTATGCCAATTTGAAGGGTTTAAGCTCATCAACATACCACTTTGTTGGATTTTGGGTATATGTTTATTTTGAAGTTGTTTTTTGATTATGGTTTAGTAATTTAATGGATGAAGTACATGATAATATATATCGGCAAAATGGGGACTACTAATCTCTAGAGAGAAGTGGCATGCATGTTGTGCATTGCTTTGTCTGGGTCCTTCTAATAGGTAAACAGCTGTGGGTGACATCATGCAAAATCTAGCTTTACCATGGTCATGACACCAAACCAGTTTAGGCTATGATTTAGGTAAAATAATAAATATAATATTGCATGTTTACAACCATACTAATAGCAAGATTTAACATGAATACATGATGTTTCTCACAATATCTTCTTAAGTTGATAAAATGAGTAGCAGAAAAAATAATAGGATATTGTTCAGTTTTGGTTACATTATTTGGTTAATTTTTCTACATTTTATCTATCCGGATTCAGGATGAAAGAGAACTTAAAAGACAGAGAAGGAAGCAATCAAACAGAGAATCTGCTCGTCGCTCAAGGCTGCGTAAACAGGTAATAATCTGACCCTTTAGACATTTGTCTTTTATGGTTAGATTGCATCAGGGGCCTCTGTAATTGAATATACATGCATCCTTTGAGTTAGGCGGAATGTGATGAGCTGGCTCAACGAGCTGAAATATTGAAAGAAGAAAATGACGCGCTTAGATCAGAAGTCAACCGGATTAGAAATGACTATGAGCAGCTTCTTGTAGAGAATGCTTCTCTCAAGGTGACATTTCAATCCTTGTTTACTTTGATTCTGTTATCAGTTAAATTTCCACAATTGGCTTCCCCATCCACATTCTTCTTGGTTCACATATAAAAAAATGATGGTGAAAGTTGGTGGTTTTAAGTTAAATAAAAATTAATAGTAGCGTAACAAAATATATGATTGTTCACCCTATTGAAATGATAATATATATGGTTATTCTAGCACAGAATTAATGCCTTTTTAGACAAAAGAGGCCATGTTCTGGCTATGATTACCCCCACATGAAACAATAAAAGAATTGAAATGTAGTAATTCAATCTGAATAGTTTATGGTAATTGATTTTATGCCTCTTGGAATTTTAATAAGCACATGCATTAAAGAAAAGAAAAAAGGCATAGTAAGTCTGACGTGTTTACCTTACTTTTCTTGCTTGACTACATGATGGAAAAAATCCTCATAAGCTTTCATTAAGGAAAAAAATCTTCCGTACTGCTATATATTTTGGGTAAGAAGCATAGCGTGTTTTCTTAAAAGTTTCATGTGTTGCTAACTGACGAAGTGTCTAATAATTAAGCAGAACTTCCCCATTTTTTTTGGGAACTTCGAGCACCTTATGATGTAAAGTTCTGTAGAATCTTTAAAATTAATTAGAAAGCCACTCTTTTCCATTTCAAGAACTGCAATGGTGAACATTTCTATTCTGAAAACTTTACAGCCTTCTCAAAGTTAAGCATAATTTTTCCCCCTCCAGGAGAGGCTTGGAGAAGTTCCCGGACATGTTGATATATCTGGCGGAAGTGATCAGCATTTGAGCAATGACGGTCAACAAATAGTTCAAACAGAAACACATGGTGATCATTAGATCTGGTAACCCTGTTTCCTGCATCTAGTAAGGAGCATAACCTAACCAATTAGCAACAGAAATTTATTTTTCATAGCTTGTAGTTTGACTTTGGTCCTATTTAACTCTTAAATAGTCCTAGGATGATCTTTATTTCCATATCATCCCCCTTAACAGTCGAATCAATAGGATGATATGTAGAGTGTGAGATTTGTGATGTACCCTTGTCCGTTGCATAGGATTGGCTACACTTGAGATAAGTTGTACTAAATGTGATTGATGAATGCATAACTTGGGAAAATTAATGAAATCAAGTATACCTTATCATATAAACCAAGAGGGTAAGACTTTGCTAATTTTCAGATTATATAACAAAAGGTTTCTTCATAGAACAATAGATATGACTCATCATTAAATTAAAGAAAAAAGACACCACAAGAAGGTGTTGTCTCCTTGATAAATCTAACATAAATGACACCCTAACAAGTAGCCAATCCCTTAATAAGTTACTTGAAGAGGAACAAAGAGCATGAATGAGCTCTCAAATGATTTGAAAAATCAAATATCATTAATGTGTGAAGTGTGAACAGTTGAGCTGTTTTTAAGTATTTATAGGACACAAGGAAACTTTAAAAAATATTACATCACAACCCTTGATCTCATCCAAGGGCTGAAAAATAAAACAGTTAAAGAAGCACATAAAGTGGCGTAAAACATGGAGCAAAAGTGGGGGTAGTCGAGTACAATGAATCCTTAGCAAATATTATATTATAATCCTTGTTTCATCTAAGGGTTGAAAAGAAAGCAATCCAAAATGGCATAGCAATGTGCCTAGTCCACTTTTGTCATAATTTTCATGCTAGACTTTTCCCAATCCTTACACTCCCATTTTGGGTCCCCTTGGTTATACATGACCTCTTGAATGAGCCCATTTAGAGCTTTTTCGAGTTGTGTCCTCCTAGACCTTGTGATTAGTCCACTTAGAATTTGTATGGCTCCATATGTCTCATCATTCCTTCTTTTTTGTCCTCGAATCGTCACCTGCATAATCAAAAGGAGAAAGATCAGAAATATTAATAGAGGTACTGACATTATATTTAGATGTATCACACTTCACTTCAAAGGTTTCAGTAAAATCAGGTAAAGATAAAACAGACGTAGAATACAAACTATCCTTTAATATTTTGAAGACTCTCTCCTGATTTTCACCCCACTTAAAACCAATAGATTTTTTAATGACCTCGGTTAGAGGTGCGGCTAGTGTACTAAAATCTTTGATAAACCTTCAATAAAAACTAGTTAAGCCGTGAAAGCTCCTAGCCTTAGTGACAGATTTAGGTGTGGGCCATTCTCGAATAGCCTCAACCTTATTCTCATCTATTTCTATTCCCTAAGAACTAACAACGAAACCAAGAAAAATCAACTTGTCCATGCAAAAACAACACTTTTTTAGGTTTGCATATAGTTTTTCTTTTCTCAAAATTTCAAGCATATATCTAAGATGTAAGACATGTTTTTCAAGATTTTAATTGTAAATGAAAATATAAATAGACAACCACAAATTATCCAATAAATGCATGCATAACATGATTCATAAGCCTCATAAAAGTGTTAGGGGCATTTGTTAGACCAAAGGGCATGACTAACTACTCGTACAATTCATGATTAGTTTTAAAAGCGGTTTCCATTCATCATTCTCTTTCATTCTAATTTGATGTCCACTTTTGAAATCATTTTTTGTAAAAATGTATGAACCATGCAACTCATTTAGCATGTCATCGAGTCTAGGGATAGGATGTCGATATTTTACCATAATGTCGTTGATAGCTTGACAATCAACACACATCCTGCTTGATCCATCCTTCTTGGGCACAAGTAGCGCGAGAACCTCACATGAACTTAGGCTCTCCCTTACTTGACCTTTGATTAAGTACTCTTCAACTTGCTTTTGAATCTCTATAGTGTTTTCGGGGTTGGTCTATAGGTGAGTCGGTTTGGAAGAGAAGCTCTCACTATGAAGTCATTTTGATGCTCGTCCTCATCCGGAATCTCTTCAAGGAACACGTCCTCAAATTCCTACAAAAGAGAAATAGTGGTACTAGGCAAAGATTGGTTAAGATCGTTAGTAGAAAAATTAGCTTCCTTGTATAAAAGTATAAGTATGGGCTGTTTTGAATAACAAGTCCTATTGACTTCACTTGCTTTAACATAAAAACTCACTTTTTTTCTCTCGTTTTTCTACTTTCCTCTTCTTCTTTTTTCACTTTTTTTTATTTTTTTATTTTTTTTCGTTTTCACTATTTTCTTTTCCCTTTAACCATATTTATTTGATCTTTAAAGACTTGTTTAGGTGAAAGGGGGACAAGTGTGATGTTTCTACCATCCTTCACAAACGAATACTCGTTTCTATATTCGTCATGTGTAACCCTTTTATCATATTGCCAAGGCCTACCTAGCAAGATGTGCCAGGCTTGCATGGGTGCGACATCACACATCACCTCATCTTTGCACTTTCCAATGGAGAAGTTCACTAATACTTGCTTATCAACCTTCAGTTCCCTACTATCATTTAACCATTGCAACTTGTAAAGCTTAGGGTGTTCGAATGTAAGCAATCTTAATTTCTCAACTAAGGTAGTACTAGCCACATTGGTGCAACTTCTCACATCTATGATAACACTACACACCTTGTTGCTCACGTGATACTTTGTGTGAAAGTTGTTATCTCTTTGTTGTTCAATGTCATCCTCCTCGACTTGAACACTCAAAGATTGCCTTATTACAAATGCTTCTCCATCCACGAGTCTTTTCTCTTCTTTACTAGCTTCCTCTAAAGGTGGCATCTCTTCTTCTTCACTTTCATTATCAATTTTCACCTCACCACTAGCTAAGGTGATCATTGCCTTCTTGTTTGGACATTAAGAGGCTACATGACCATTACCAAGACACCGAAAACACTTAATGTCACGATGATGAGTTGGGGTGTCGATTTTACCTTTGTCCTTGTTAGCCCACATCTCTTTGGCTTTGTAAGACTCAAATCTTGGTTTGGAACTAGCTCTTTCATCTTTTTTTTTCATTGGACTTCCAAGGACTAGCAGGGTTCGGTTTTGAAGTAAAGGGACTAAACTTTGATGGTTGGGACCAATAATTCCTTTCCACCTTAATTGCCATGTGGACCATGTCTTCCATCTCCACATAAGGATGAAGTTCCACAATGTTGGCAATGTTCAGATTCAACCTACTAATAAACCTAGCAATTGTGGCCTCCCTGTCTTCCTCAACATTATCCCTTACCATCAATACTTCCATTTCCTTATAGGACTCATCAACGGACTTATATCCTTGAGTCAATCTTTGTAGGTGTTGGTGTAACTCTCTATAGTAGTTGTTGAATGTTAACTCTTAATTCAAGGAGAAAATTGAAGGCAAAATGATTTCCCTCAACTATGTTCCATCTAGACAACAAGTAGCAGATATCTTAACCAAAGCTTTGTTTCTAAGAGTTAAGTGTAACACTTGGTTTGGAAAACATATATTGCCTAGCTTGAGGGGGAGTGTAGGAAATCAATCTAGGCATATGATTGGTTCCTAAGCAGCCTCTGATTTTCAGGAGGTAGTTTCCTAATTTTTAGGGTGACTTTTAGCTTAATTTCTCATTTTGTATTAGTGTATCCCAACTGTATTTTAGTGTATTACAGCTGTGTATTTTAGTTATAACATTAGTATATATATATGATCTATATCAGAGAATTAAAAAGAAGAAAGGAATAAGAAGAATACAACTTTGAGAGAGTTTGTTTTCTTTGGGAAGGCTTTTAATCCTTGGCTTTTTCAACACTGATTTACAACAGTAGTACTAGGGACAAACCTCTTCCTCGTGATGGCCTTCATGTCTTCCCAATTATCTATGGAGCTTTCACGGTTTCTCCTCCTATTAATGACCAATTGATCGCACCAATTTAAAGCAAACGTGCTCCACCTTCTTCTCCCACTCTAAATATAACATCGGGTCATTCTTTCCTTGGAATGGTGATATCTCATTTTTATACTACCTAGGTTCCTATCAACTCCATCTTGGGCTCTAGGTGGGATCTCCACATACCTCCTCTACCATTCCTTCCTCTCAATCTTCTTCCTCAATATCTTCAACATGAGTTTGTCTATTAATCCCCTTTAATATTGGGTGGAGGTGTTTCTCGTTGTATAGATATCAAGGCATTTTCTTGCATTTTTATTCTTTCATTCATATCGACCATCAAGTTATTCTTCCTTTCAAAGGATTATTGCAAAACTCTCATCATGAACATCATATCCGGTCATTCTTTGGGACTATCCCGTTGAACATTTTTTTTTGCAATTCCACACAACAAAAAGTTAGTGTAATAAATAGAACCAAAATAAATTCACTCAATACCTCGCGTGTTTAGAACTCAGATTGATTGCTCAAGTCCTCTTAGCTCCTAATCAAAGCAACCTAATCTAAGAACTCCAAAACAATTTGTAGAATTATCAAACACCCAAAAAGGTAGCTCACAATATTCTACTTGTTAAAGCACAAAGGAAACTAACAAAAAGTCTTTAGGATCTTAGACTAAAATAATTAAGCACAAGGGAAATCAAAAGATCAACACTATTGGAAAAACAACAATTTTTTCAAAGAACTCACAATTGGAAATTTATAATAAAAGGGTAAAGTTTTTGGAACTATGAGTTCAAACACTGACTAGAAATTAACATATGTAATTTGGCCTTTTTTTGTCTTTTTTTTTTAATAAATTTTCGCCACTCTTTTTTTTTAGCAAATATGCTAATGATTCGAGTAAATCAATACAACACCTTCAATATGAGTTTTGAGGAATTTTATGATACGTAAAATAGCACATAAATTACGGCATAAAAGGGAAATGAAATTTTTATAGGAACTATCATAGAAATACCATAAAATTACTGGGAAATTGCAGAAAATATCAGAAACAAAAGAAAATGTAGAATATTGTGGAAACAAAGAACAATATTTTTAGGATTTGTAAACTAAAATTTCAACAAGAACACAACACAGGGATTTTTTTTTTTGGTATGTGTCAGAAACAAGACAAGAACACAAAAACAAGAACGAAAATAAAGGATAAGAATTCGAAAATTAGCACATAAAACTCTGATATCAAATGATATAAACCAAAAGAGTAGGACTTAGCTAATTTTCGGATTATATAATAAAGGGTTTTTCCACAAAACAATGGATATGACTCACCATTAAATTAAAGAGAAAAGACACCACAGAGAGGTACTATCTTCTTGATAACTTTAGCATAAATGACACCTTAATAAGTATGAATAGTACTTACCACAGATGCTTGGATGCTAAACAATGCTACAAAGGTCGTCAATTCTTTGATAAGTTGCTTGAAGAGGAACAAAGAGTATGAATGAGCTCTCAAATGATTTGAAAAATCAAATATCATTAATGTGTGAAGTGTTGTCAACTGAGCTGTTTTTAAGTATTTATAAGACACAAAGAAACTCTAGAAAATATTACATCACAACCCTTGATCTCATCCAAGGGCTGAAAAATAAAAAAACATTCAAAAAAGCACATAAAGTGGCACAAAACATGGAGCAAAAGTGAGGACAACTTAGTACAAGGAATCCTTGGCAAATATTACATTATAACTCTTGATTTAATCCAAGGGTTGAAAAGAAAACAGTCCAAAACGACACAACAATGTGCCTAGTCTATTTTTGCCAATTTTGTCCTAATTTCAATGCTAGGTTCTTTCCAATTTTTTCACTCCCATTTTGGGCCCCCTTATTTATGCATAACCTTTTGAATGAGTTCATTTAAAGCCCCCTCGAGTTGTGCTCTCCTAGATCTTGTGATTGGTCTACTTGAAATTTGTATGGTTGCATGATTCTCATCACCTATGTTAATAAAGCTTGTCAATCCGCAGAAGGTTTTACTATGATGTTCATTGCATTTTTCTGTGTATTTCATGATCGGTACTGTTTTTAGCTTTGCATTCTTGAAATTTTCTGCATCGAGGAAACAAAGGCAAGCAATTTATTCTATTCAGCTTGCTCTACTCCCTTGCCGTATTGGCTCTGGTAAACTTTTTCTTGTACTTTTGCCCTTTTTTTCTTGAAGCTGAACAACACCAATTGTGGTCCTGTCATTATTACATTGAAAAGTTAACAGCTATATTGCTATACCATTCTCATACGGAACTCATTTTTACCTGTTTGAGCAGTGGAAATCATTTGTATTTTATTAATTGGTTTCCCTTGCAGCTGATAATTTGCGTATTAAGGTAGGTTTAACAAGGGAATCAAGCAGCTTTATTAGTGCTGATATGTGTTACTAAAGACATAACAATAAAATTGTAAAGATTGGGAAATGAGCCTTGGTGAGGAAGGGTAAATAGGGGAGACGGATATATGGGTTTCTTTATAAATGATTTTGTACCAAAATTTTTGGCCGAATTTGCCAAGTTGGTATTGTTGAGCTGACAAGTTTGAACTAAGGGCCTGATGGATACATATATATGATAGTTGGGAAAGTTTGAATTGTGGTAGGAATTAGGAACTCTGGCTGAAATGTTCAAGGGAGTCACCATTCCTGCAACTTAGATAGCGGTTACTGTAATACCACTAATTAAATGTAAATGGGTTTTATGTATTTATTAAAAGCGCAAGGAGTAAAACTGTTGTGAGCTATTATTGCCATTTACATAGAACCTTTTAATATAGCGGTTACTTGTATGAAGTGTAATCGAAAACTAATTGGAATTTATTTTATATTAAAGCTTAATTAATTATAAGGATAGAAATAAACAATAAAAGAAATGCGTCAATGATAAATTATTGATAAACTTTTAGGTATTCTATCTCGTCAAATCATATCGAGCGGAAGATATTTAGTGATTTTTTTAATATTTCTATTTAGGCAAATATCATCTACCAAAAGATTCATGACAAATAGCAATGATTTATTTAAAATGTTTTTATTGACTTTGACTCATGCCCATATTTTATCAAAATTTCACATTATATATAGAAAAATATTATGGGTTTTTTTTTCTATGAATAAAAGTATTGTTTAAATTTAAAAAAGTATTTATTAGTCCTTTTATGTAAAAAACAAGTGTTTAGAATGTTTTTAGATTTTATGTTAATTTTTTCTTCTATTATTATTTATATTTATATTTATATTTCTTGGCTTTAAAACCAATTTTTGGGGTTTTAGATCGTTTGAACTTGATGTAGTAGATTTTCAATCAATTTGATCTTAATGTATTAGTTAAATTATTATATTGATAAGTCATATATGTTAAATGTACATTATTTTGTCCTATTTGTAATATATAAACAAGTTTTTCTTTATATAATGTATTTATAATCTTCAAAGAAATAGTATCCAAACATTAAATTGTCAAATTCTTCTTCTTCTATTCTTACGTATTTTTGCTTAAAATAGTCTTTTAATGTTCTTAAAACATGATGGTTTATGATACTTGTGATAGTTTTAATATAATCTATGTAAATGTCTAATAAAGTATTAAATCTTTTAAAAAATTTAAGATAAGTTTTATAGTTTTTATTTTTAAAATATTCATTTAAAGTTAAGAGATATCTTTTATTAAATTTTTTTAATAGAATTAGATTTTTATCTTTAATTTCATTTGGAATATTTGTTTATTTTTAAAAATAGTTTTTATTTTTTTGTTTATTAGTATTATAACTTTATGTGAGCAAATATTTAAATATTTAAGATTTTTAACTAACTTAAATTTATAATTATTATACCTTAATTTAATGCGTTTATCACGGTTTTTCTTTCGATTTGTCTCCTTTTGTAATACTGGTTATGTCTTAGTTTTGCTTAAATTTCAATGCCTTCTTGGCAATGGTAAGTAAGTCTTCTACATACGTATATAGATGTTCAATATTTGACTTATTAGTAAGGAGTAACATAACTCCATTTTATTTATAAGAGGGGATTTTTATGCTAGAGTTTGTGTGTTTTTTAGAGTATAGAGTTATGATTTTTTGTATGTTTTGAAATGAGAATAAAAGTTCTTTTTATAACATAAGAAATCCTTGTCTATAAGACTAAAATTATTATTTTACTCTTGTTTTACTTTAAATGATAGCTATTGTTTTTTCCTTGGCACATACTACCGACTAAGATGTGATTTACATCTTTATTTTTTTTTGTCTTCTATTGACGGTTTCTTTCTTAATTCTTCTTTGTCGTTTTCTATCGATAGTCATTTTGATGATGTTGATGATAATGCATCTTCTTCTTCTTAATCTTTGATGCAGTGTATGCATTTGTGATCTTTGGTAGCTTTTCTGACATAAAAGAAAAATACATTCCTTGTTTCTTGATCAATTTTTAGGTTGTTGTTGTTAAAATTGATTTTATATTTGAATTTTTTTTCACCTTCTTCTAACAGAGCCATGCTACTGTAGGAAATAATGATGATTTTACTAATTGAATAGTTTGTTTTGATCTTAGTAGAATTGTCAACCTTTCTGAGTTCATAGTAAATTTGATATAATATTTAACCTTTTAATACATAGGGTTATTCTGTGTTGAATTCCTTTTTCTAGAAGTGACTTAGTTTGAAAACTTTTTTGTTTGTATTGAAAATTCCTATCTTGATGAAGTTGTATAGACTCATACATCATAGAAATCTTTGTAATTGTTTTTGTCTTTTAATTCATTAGGAAAACTTTGAATATTGTTTAGTATATAAGGTTCTAGATTATGTTTTTCATCTTCAATTTCCAATCTTAAATACTTAATTTTCTATTGAGTAAGTAATGCTTTCTTTTCTAAGAGTAACCTTCTTTTTTACATTCTTATAGAATATTAATAACATCTAAATAAGCACATAAAATATTTTGTAATTGCTTGAAGATTTTATTCATATATCTTTGAAAAATAACTGAAGTTTATTTTAGTCCAAATACAGTCCAGAGGAATTGTCCTTGACGGCAACTAAATGCCATTAATTTTTGAGATTTTTCATCCAGTCTTATTTGTCAACATCCACTTTTGCAATCAAAACTATATAAATATTTCTTTCTTTTTATTAATGATAATAATTCTTCTTTTTTTAGAATGAAGTATGCATTATCAATGATTTCTTTATTTAATGCTTTGAAGTTTATTGTCATTCTCTTTTTTCCTATTCTTTTTCAACTAAAAATATTGGAATATAGTGAGATAAATGACTTGTTATTATGACTTTCACTTCTAAAAGTTTTTGAATTTATTTTCTAAATTTAATATTCTTTTATTGAGTATAAATCATTGGTTAAACTCTTATAATCTTATTAGGGTCTCTTAATTTTATATTGATAATTATCTTAGATTTATTTGTTTTTGGATCTAAAGGATTTTCTGAGCTAGTTGTTTTTATAAGTTTTCTAATACTTGTTAGGGCGTTATCTTCCTATATTTTATTAAGAAAATAGTTTTGTTTTTCTTCTATATCTAATAAAATATTTTCTAAATAAGGTTTTTGCTGCTCTATCTTACCACGTTTTTGTTTTTCGTATTGTTGCATAAAAATTGGGTTTGGTACAATTAAAACTTTTCTTATTTTTGATACATAAATGGTATCATCATCTAGTGTTATTAGACTTATTTTTTCTAAATTTTGTGTGAAAGTATGATGTAAGTTAAGAAAATTATTTGTTATTAATAAATCATCTCATGTTTTCTATTGATATAAGGTAAGAATGTGAAAATTTTCTCTTCATATCATTATATCTGTATATTTTAATATTTTATTAAGATTTATTTTGGTATTAATTGCAATTCTTACAATTTAATCTTTTGGTGTTTGTTTCTAATATTTTTCTGAAAATACATATTTATTTGCTATACACATATTTGCTCTTGTATCTATATATGTATGTAAACGATAGTTGACATAGCCTTTAAATTTTAATCCTACTTTAATGTATGTATTATTTGGATTTTTAATATTATACAAATCATTCATCTTTTAATGAAGAGTTTCCATAATTTGAGTATTCATATTTTGAGCCAATTATTTTTTCTTCAATTTCTTCTAATTGATAAATACTATAAGTATTGTCTACATCAGATTTTTTGATTAATTCTAATTCTATTTTGAAAGCATCCTCTAAGATTTTATTTTACGTGAAATTTCTTTTTAAATTTTCCTTATGTTAAAGTCTTCTTAGACATTCGTTGACATATTGTCCTTCTTCATTATAGATATAACATTTGCATTTTTTCTTTCGTGAAGGGAAATAATTCATGTTAGGAGGTTTATACATCTTTCTTCTAAAATATCTTTATTATAGGTTTTCTTATTAAATTTTCTTTTATATTTTTGAAAATCTTGTTTTCTGAATTTATATCTTTTAAATCTTTTATTTTTTTTTTGTAAGATTTTATTTTACAGCCATATTTTCTTAATATTTTAAAATCTCTTGTATCATAACATATTTTATCATTTCTTCTTATTTTTTTATTTCTTAATATTTAATAATTATTCAACTTTTAAGACTTTTTATTCTTTCTCTTAAGGTATATAATAGAGTTTCCCTATTTCTATGTTCTCAACTTTCTGTTAAGATTTTATGTAATGTTCTAGGTAATTTTTGAAAAAAATATTTCTTTATAAGTTGTTTGCACATAATGTGGTAATTTATGGTAATATATTTCATATTAACGAATAAAAGAATCTATGTAATACATGTCATAAATTTCTATATTTGTTAGATGTCATTTAGTTTCATTGATTTCATTTTCACTAGATTCAATAATAAATCTTCTTTTACCTTCTCCAATAAATTTCTTGTATATTTAATTTATTACTATATCTTAATTGTTGTTAGTCTGTTAAATTTGAAAATCAAACTTTAACATTTTCTGTCATTTTATGAGCTACTAATACCCTACAACTTGAAGGGCTTGTATGAATACACTTATACCACTAGCCCATTTATATATGACTTTCTTCCTAACTCTTATACTGTCCAAATCTAAAAGATTTGACTTATAATTATCATGGAGTTTGAATTCTGGTGAGATAGTTTCTCTAGTTCTTTAATGCAATCATTTTTCTCATTTTGGGTAGTTGTATTCTTATATCTATGGTGCCAAGTTCCTCTATCATTTGCTTATTTCTTTCTCTCTTATGCAGATCAGATGTTCCTTCTTGATAAGAAACTGATAATGAAATTGCTTTCATACAATCTTTTGGGGTCATAATTTATGGTTTAAATTAGTTTCACATGATTGTCATATCATCTTTATCTTTGCCTATACAAAATTTTCATTATAATGTTCTTCTAATTCTTTATTAGTTAGTATTAATAAACTAACTAATTTTTCTATATCCTTATTTTCATAGTTCATGAATTTTTTCTCTACTTCTTTTCTATATTATATTAAATTGAAATTATATCTTTTTTTTATCATATTGTTCTTTTTTTTCTTTTCTCATTTTACGAATCAGGACATTTGATCTCCTAGGTGGTTCTTCTTTTACACCTTCTAAGAGATCATATTGATGACCTATAATTTCATTACTTTTATATATGTTATATATATTTTTCTTAATTAGTTATATATGTATGTTTTGTTGTAATTTATTATAACCATGTTCATTTATTTCCTTTAATAAATCTTTTTGTGTTTCAATTATATCTTGTATGTATATTTTTAATTTTTTTCTCTTTAAGTATTATTTTCCCCCTAATATAATATCATGAACTAATGTCTTTATTATTTTGACTTCATTTTCTAGTTTTTAACTTCTTTTTGGTTACAGGTTTCTTATTCCTCTTCTATAAAAGTAAATCTCAATATATTATTTTTTTCCTATTATCAAGTGTTTTTCTTTGATATCTAATTGTCATTCTTTTTATATATCAAAATTTGTTAGTATTTTTGATTTTATTATTTGTCCAAGTTATTTTGTCTATATATTAAACTATTATAATTATTTATTAAAGAATATGATATTAGATAATATATTGAAAATTGGTGATTTTCTTCTTACATTAAATCTAATCTTTTAAATTCATAAGCTAGACTTAATACTTCGTATGCTATAAATTTTAACTTTTGGTATCCTAAGTTTACATGGATCATTCCTAGTAAAACATATTTTTTTATTTTTTATTCTATTATCTAGTATTTTTACTTTTATTGGTATATCTATTTATTCTTTAAAATAAGTTTTTACTAATATTTGAATTCTTTCTAAATAGATGTATTCAATTTTTTCTTTATCTTTTTGGGGAATGTTGGATAGTTTATTTAATATAGTTTCTTTGCCAATTAATGATATATTATATCTTATTTTTATATCTGTGATATTAATGCTCATTTCTTTATTACTTATTTCATAATAAATTATGTTTTTTCTGGTGAATAATTTTCTTAAAGATGAAAATGATGGATCTTTAAATCCATCTATTTTTTTAAGATTTAATTTTACTTTTTGAATTTCTTTAAATTTCATTTTATTACATTTCTTGTGAAAAATATCATGAGATATCTTATGTTTCTAATTCTACTCTTGGTTTATTTTTTATTCTTCTATTTTAGAAATGTTACTATTTATTTTCGTTAGATTTAATTTTCGTTCTATTTAAGGAATATTTTGGAATTTTTTTAAACCTTAAGAGTATTTTTGAAGATATCTCAAAGCTTGTGGGTATTTTTTATAATAATTTGTTTATTAGTATTTTTATTTATAAAAAATAAATCATAAAAAGGTTTTTATTAATAAAAAAATATAAATAGATATTGGTAAGGATATTTTTATTTGCCCCTATCTTATAAAAAAATGTAAACATAATTAGTAATGGTATTATCATCTTTTATATCCAACTTATAAAACAGTTATTAATTGGTGCTCATCTCCTGTTTTTTCTGACGAAGAAAGCACGAAACCATAGCTCTCAGTTTTTCAAGATGAAAGAAACACAAATTTTTCAAAGTACAATAAATTCATCATTTTCAAAGGATACAAGAACGAAAAAACAAAACCATTTTTAGATTGTGTGCATATGCATTGATTGGTGGCTAAAAGTAGGAGAAATAAAAAAAATCCAAACCCTAAATGACGATAGACGGTATCAAAGATGATAATATTGTTTCTTATATATCATATTATTGAGAATGCGGTATGGTAATGCGTTGTTGCTAAGGGTTTGCAAAGTTAAGTTGGTTCGATTTTGAGCTTAAACTTTTACAACTGAATCAATCAAATCTAATCGGTTATTAAAAAATAGAAACTGAACCAAACCAAGTAAAAGATGTAAAATCAATTCAAATTAAACTAAAAAATTTGGGTTGATTTTTGAATTTTCTTTTGTAGATTGAAGCTATATATTTTTGATCCTTAAAATGAATATGATTATATAAACTTTAAGTTTTATAATTTGTACTATATATAAGTTAGATATTTCTAAATTTTTAATATAACCTATGAACATATACTAATTTGAATATTTATATCTATACCATGCATACAACTATAACTACAAGAAAAAAAGTTAGGATTATAGATGATTAAGATTATATGTTAATATTTTGAATTTTTAAATTGAAAAAAATATGAACAATCTAAAAAACAAATAAATGAAAAATGAAAAAATAAATAAATTAAATATAATATATATATAGATTGGTTTTTGAAATTTGAAAACTAAATCAACTCATGCATAATCGATTTTTCAAAATTTAAAACCAAATCAACCCAAATCTTTCAAAATCGACAAAATTGGGTTGGATTAATTCGGATAATTTTTACACACCTCTAATTGTTGCTTTGATAACTTAATACTTCAACCATTACAACATAAACATTTTCTATTCTTTTTGATATTTTGACTTGTTTAAAGATTAAGCTCTTTAAGAAAATTCAACTTTAATAGAGTTTGTATTATTTTATTAAATATTTTCCTAAAAGATGGTATCATTTAAGTAAATGACATGTTATTGATAGTATTATTTTTACAAATAAAATTGAGGATATCATTTTTTTGTTAAAAAGAAAACAAAAACGATTGCGTTTAATGAAAACAATATATGTTTCTTATTCCTTTTTTATTTAATTGAAGGATATTGAAGATCATGTATTGATTTCATCATCTATTAATAAAAGTAAGAAAGAGTAAGTATGGTGTAAATAGTATTATTAGTCTCAAAAAGCAACAAAGAACACAATAATATGTCATATGCAAATAAAAATTAAATTAAGATAGGATGTAAATTGGTGTTTATTTTGTAACCAAAATAAGAATTGATCATTTCATGTAAATACATGTAAATTGACATGTGAAAAGGACACATAAATTAACATGCGATAGTATGTTTTTGTAATCAATATTAATGTCAATCGTTTACAATTATCTAAGTTTTAAATGTGAACACTTATACATAATTCATGTAATTCAATTTAGTATTATAATACATGTGTAAAAATATAAACATGGGAAAAATAGGAATGATAATTTTGTTATAGTAAATTGTCATTACAAAACAAATGTTGAATATAAATTCACTACATTAGTTTACAAAACAGAGATTATGTATCATCTTCACTACATCATCAATTTAAAAAACATGATTGTTTATCATCTTCACTACATTATCAATTTATAACAATTTCACTATATATCTTTCCCCAATCTTATATCAATTTTACTAAATCATTATATACAATATTACAATAAAAAATAATGAAAAAAATTGTAACCTTCAACTTCTTTCACAGTTTTACAATTTTTGCTTTATGTGCATTGATTTTTTTTAAGGCCTGAACTAAGTTTATTATGTCTACAATTAATAGTCGAATCAATTCATGAAAATAGTAGCAACAACAATTATCACGATTAGTATTCCTCCAAATTTTTTCCTAAAAAACCTAGAAACAATTTATTATTGATGACATACCAAATAAATGCATATTATGAAGCATGAAATGAAGTGTGCATTTGTGTGCGTGGTGTGTAGGGTGTGTAAGGGTGAATCTTTGCCTCTAAGTGTGCATGATGTGTGTGCTTATGTGTATGTGAGGCTGTATGTGTGTGCATATATGCATGAGAGGGTGTGCATGCATAACATGTGCAGGGTGTGTTATCTTAAAGACCAATATCAAATATATAATAAAAACCTTTCTAATTTGTCTACAATTCAATACCAATTACTAAACATTTATTAACATAATCTCTTAAAAGGGTTTTTGAATAATGAAATTAGTCCATTTGGGTTATGTAATTTAGGTAAAGAATTAGTCAATAATAAATACTTTTACACAAAACTAATTAGTCAAAAGCATTTTCAACAACATATCCTAAAACATCCTTGTAATTGTTCCAAAAATAAGAAACAATAATAGAATCATATCAAAGAGTCCTTCACATTTTTAGTTGATTAATTGTATGTTTATTGTATAAAGGATTATTTCAATTGTCAACTCTAAGAAAACAAACATAATTAATAATGATTTACATATGATCAGCCAAGCTTATCTATTATATTTTCACCCAAAGTACAAATACTAGGTATATAAATAATTAGCTGTATTCTAAAATTCGATAAAAGAAAAAAAAAGAAAAAAACCTAAAAAAGTTTCAAAATATCATGAAAGAAATAAGTAATATACCAATGAGCAACTATAAAATCTCCATTCTGAACTAAAACTGTGGCTACAAAGTTTATGGTAATTTGTAATTAGGGCTAAGGTTCATAGGTATAACAATAGGAATGTTAAGATAAGGATGACGATGTGATAAGGTGGAGAGGTGATGGCAACAAGGTGGAGATTGGCTTAGGATTCGATTGCGAGATTTATCGAAGAACAATGGATTTGTGCTCTTTTTTTAATAGGGAGGGTATTTTGGTCATTTCACACATCGAATAGTAAAATGATAGGAATATCCTTGAGTTTTTTTTAAAATATATTTAAAATTATTAAATGTCTATTTTTAGTATTATTTTATAAATAAATGAGTTAATTGCCACATCATTAAAATTATAAGATTAAATAATACATTTTATAGAAGTAAAATGACCAAATTACCCTTCTATTCTATTATATATTGTTTGTACAATTGATAAATTAGGCCTTTTGTGCTATACATGTGAAGAAAAATAATTTTTGTGATTAAAAATTTCTCATTGTTTGCAAAAGCTTTTCTGTTATTTTTATTCCCTTTCCTGATTCTATCCGTATATTTAGACGAGCAAATTGGATTTTTGGTTCTGTTATTTTTATTGCCTTTCCTGACTCTATCCATATATTTAGATGAGCAAATTGGATTTTTTGTCGTTGAAACTACCCATTTTTGGCTCTGCTGCAATCTACATTTCAACTTTTGTAGTAGTAAACTTATCTAAATCTAAATTAATCTTCATCATCTAAAAAATTTAGAAAAAATACGCAATAATGTGATGTAAAAATATGCAAGAAATTTTCTTGTGTGCAGTTACAAAATTACAATATCGTCTATTTCTCACCTCAACCAAATTTATGAAAAATCAGGCCACTATGGGCTTATTGGTCAGCCCAGATACCCATGGCCCATATAAACTCAAAGTACATAATTTTCTTGTCTCTCTTATCCTTCTCTCGGATTTTCCTTTGAAACTAGTAGTCTAGAGCCAATCCAAAACTATCGAAATTATTCGAAAGAATCGAAAAGGGGAGGAAGGAATATGCAGGTTTCAGGTGTAATAGGCGACGCGTCGTTGGTAATTCCGAAGGGAGGTGGTGTTAGGTTGCCGGAATTCAGGCATTTCTCTTCCCATTCACTTTTCGATTCCAAGTTCTTTCTTTGTTCTGCTAGTATTTATCGAGTAAGCTTTGCTTAACTTTCCTTTCCTTTTCTTTCATTTTTCATTTTTCTTTATTACTTTTGTTTTTGGCGAACCTCGTTCCTTTATATATTTCAAAAAAATAAAAATAAATAAGAAGTTCCACGTTACCAAAGTATGATGCAAAATGAGACTGTATAACTACCATAACACCTCTGAAAGTCAGCTAGTTTTTTAGAGTGGGTGTGGATTTTACTTGTCCATGCTCTCTTCAGTTGCTTCTTTATGAGTAGAGGTGTTAAATGAGTTAAGATATAATATTAACCTATAGTATAATTTATAAATTTTATTAGACTATCTCATCTTATTTTACTTTTTAGTGGGTTGGAATATTATTATAATAAGATATCACATTTGTTACAAATAAAAGTAGATGATAAGTAAATTTACAAAAAAATGGAAAAAAATAATTATTTATAATAACTATGAATCCATTAATAATTATCTTAAATGAATGGAATGAGATGAGATATAGAGATTTAAATGGGATGAGACAACATTAACCATAAATCCTTTAGATACATTAAATGAAACATGAGATGCTATTGAGATGAGATGAGATAACTCATTTCACATCTTTTTTTGTGTGTTATTTATTAAAAACAATGTATGTATATTATATTATATTATGACTTGGTGCCTTGAAATAATGATTGTGTATTTCTATATGTCACAACTATATTAGTATCAATTGATTACGTTAAAATTACAATGATAATTATACTTATCAATAATATTGATACACATTACTCGTGATAAATTGATTTTTCTACGAGTTGTGTATCTATTTTTTTCTTGAAAGATTAAATCTTTTGAACTTTTGATTATGATTTTATGTAAGTTTATTATAATATAAAAATTTGATTGGAATGCATGCCCTACCTACCTAGTTTCTCAAATTCATGAAAATTTTGTTTCAAATATTGAATGGTTTGCTACTTTGCTTTGTGGCTAATGAATCCAGCGATTGAGATTGTCCCCAAGTAACGTTACTCTTCTTTTGTCTTCACTTAATTTTCTCCGTATATTTTGGTGAAGATTAAGTTTACATGATCTTGCTAATAAATGTCTGGAATCAATAATCATTTGCAATTGTAAATTTATTTAGCAGCATGTCAATTGTCAAGTACCAATGTACCATTTTGTTAAGTCTTGAAAGGACGACATAGCTCAAATTTAGATGAAAACCAAATTTATAACTTAGTTTAGGTGATTTTAAGTAAATGATGATGCAAACAAAATGGGATATGAAGACTTGTCATTGTTTTCTTTCTGGCTTAGCTTAAGGATCAGACAAAATGTTAACTAATTTACTTGCTTTCTTTACCTACTTCACTATTGAAATTTTACATACTTTGTTGTTGCAGCCAATAACATACTTGTAATTAAAAATTCCTTACCAGTTACCACATATGGAAGCTTGCTAGCTTTATTAAAATCTGCTTGAAATTTGTATTGACAATTTCTCTACTTTTGTTTATTTTTTCATTTAGAGCACTAATCATGTATTTGTTCATTTAGGGTTGCTCTTCATTTTACTTCCCCAGACATGAGAGTGGACTTTATAAGTGGAGAGCGAGGCAATTGACAGTGAAAGCATCAGATGATTCCAGTGGTAATTTGGTACCAATTGCTCCTGTTAAGCTTGAATCTCCAGTGGGCCAGCTTTTAGCTCAAATATTGCAGACCCATCCTCATCTACTCCCTGCAGCTGTGGATCTGCAGCTTGAGAACCTTGAAACTGATAGAATTGCTCAGAAAGAGGCTTCTTCTTCGTCTCATGATTTATTATACAAGTAAGTGCTGATATTATGTAGTTCCTAGTAGTCCTAAATACATTGCTACTAACCAGGATATTTTGAAAAATGGCATCTATAATAGAAGCAGATTGATTTTGATGCTGAAACAATATTTATTGACTTAAAACTTCAAGTCTGGAAATTTCATTTTTTAAATAGAAGTATATATAAGCTAAAAGTTATTTTGGAGAAGCTTGATATTGATGGAAATGAAAAGCTCATGTGTTATTTATGTTTGCATTAATATATTGCACTTGTTGCGCTAATATTTTTGTGGTTTTAATGGATTTTTCTTTTTAAAAGGTCCCAGAAATTGTCCAAGCATATACTGCTATTCAATTTATCGACTCTAATTCAACCCTTTCGTGTTTCACTTTTATCCTTTTCATTGATTGAACGTTAATTGCAATGGTCACTACCTTGGAAAGTTTAAACCTGTTTGTTCGTTTGGATTTTCATGTCAGAATATTACTAGCCTTTTCTTATGCTTTTAATACGTTTCATAGAATTGAGTTTGAAAACCCAAAGTTTCTTTTTGGCCTCAATAATGTCTACTTTCTTGTCTCTGGGTTGAGGAAAAGTGTGCCAATGAAAAGAATGCATCACTTTAGGCTGTTCCTTTATATATTTTTTAATTTTTTTTTAGAATATTAGAATAACATCGTCCTTTTAAATTGAATCATTGAGCTTCACTTTTTAGATTTTTTCTTTGTAAATGATTTTGATTGCTGATTATGTATACTGACTTAAGGTAATCCATGAATTCTAGGAGAATAACTGAAGTCAAAGAGAAAGAAAGGCGCAATGCACTAGAAGAGATAATATACTGCTTCATTGTTTGGAAGTTTATAGAGAATGACATTTCAATGATACCAAAGCTATCAGCAACTTCTGATCCTACCAGCCGAGTTGATTTCTGGCCAAATCAAGAACAGAAATTAGAAGTTATTCATTCTCCCGAAGCATTTGAGATGATACTGAGCCACTTATCACTGGTACTTGGAGAGCGAGATGTAGGACCCCTCGATACTATTGTTCAGATTAGCAAACTCAAAATTGGAAAGTTGTATGCTGCTTCAATTATGTATGGCTATTTTCTTAAAAGAGTTGATGAACGGTTCCAGCTTGAGAGGTCAATGAAAAATCTTCCCAAGGGTTTCACTAAAGACCAAGAAAGTTTCAATGATCCATTACCTGCAAACCCGCTATGGGATCTGGATTCCATGATTAAGATACCACCTGATGATGGTGGTGACAGTGATGGGGAAGGCAGCTCTTATAGACTGAGATCATATGTCATGTACTTGGATGCAGATACCCTTCAGAGATATGCTACTATAAGATCAAAAGAAGCTATTTCTTTGATTGAAAAGCAGACTCAAGCCCTCTTTGGTAAACCTGATGTTAGGATTACTGATAACGGTTCACTTGACGCTTCTGATGATGAAATAATTTCGCTGACCTTCTCAGGGTTGACAATGCTGGTCTTGGAGGCTGTTGCATTTGGATCATTCATGTGGGATGCTGAAAGCTACGCTGAATCTAGGTACCCTTTTGTAAAGAGCTAAATTCACCCACTTAAATGTATATTAGCTGAGATTTGTGAAGCTTTAGAGGCATGATGTAACGAGCAT
Source organism: Hippophae tibetana (assembly GCA_037013495.1). Taxonomy (NCBI): domain Eukaryota; kingdom Viridiplantae; phylum Streptophyta; class Magnoliopsida; order Rosales; family Elaeagnaceae; genus Hippophae; species Hippophae tibetana. The sequence continues at coordinate 7,225,358 of CM072812.1, forward strand.
AGTATATTAGGATTAGTGGTATATAAATGGGATGTAGTGTATATTATGAGGTGAGGTGTCTTATTTCAAAGTAAACTATCTTTAAGTGTTACTTATATCACAATCTCACAATGTAGAAAATTTGAAAGAAATTAAAATTTATAATCTCGTTAGTCCAGACATTCATATGAATTGTGCTTTCTGAATTATATTGAAATTATGCAGAACTAAAAAAAATTAGATTAATTAATTATTTTGTGGACCAATAAATTTTTTTTTTAGCTCCAACATTAAGCACCCATTTTGAGTTTAGATGTGGGTTGGGATTTGTACGTTAAACTTTTAGCCAAGATTTTATCGACTGGAGTATGAAGGCATGAGTGACTATTTAAATCTTAATGCCTATTAGAAAAAAAAAGAAAACTAAAGTTTAAGGAATACGTTTTGCTAGAGACTAGTAACTTCATTTTTTAAAAGAGAGAGAATTGATGGAAGTAAGAGAGAATTGATGAAATTGGAGAAATAACATATGAAAGATGTTAGAGATTAGAGATGAATTCGGAGAGAAATAAGGATTATTTTTCAAAAGATAATATTAAGTTTTATTTATAGGAATGAAATGAGTGATTTAATAAATTCTAAATAATACTTAAATATCAAAATTTTAAACATAAATAAATGTTTAATGGATAATAACTCTCACCCAGGCAATGTTTATTATTTATTTATCATGAATAAAATTTCCTAAATAATTTTTTAAAATTTCGCTGGTAATCGAGCTTTTACAAGTCGGTAAGAATAATCAAATAATTATTTTTGAGAATTTATTTAAGATAAATAAAAAATAAATGTTATATAAGTGAGGATTATTGTCCATTGACCATTTAATTATTTCTTGAATTTCTACATTTAGATATTACATATTATTTAATATTTATCACATTAATCATTTCGGATTTCCATACTTATTATATTTTTAAGGACACTTGAATATAAATTGAATATCAATTTCTACCCAATAATTTTACTTATTTCTCTCTAATTTTGTTGGTCTCAAATTCACTGTCCCTTTCGTCTTTCATTTCTTTCCTTTCCGTATTTCTCTCTCTTTATTCCTTCCGTTATACATCAACTAGTTACAACTTACGGTATGAAGTATATCAAATGTCCTTTTTTTTATTTTTTTTCAAACAAATGAACCAGTTGATTTGTTTTTTTTTTAATTCTATTCTATTCAATTTATATTATTATATTCAAATCTGCGAAAAATACACACATGATAATATACATAAAAAATAATTGATTCCTTTCATTTTTTGCTCTTTTTTTTTTTAAATAATTTTTAACTTAAAAATTTTATGCTTACAAATATCTTATATTATATATAATTTTTTATCAAAAAATAAAATACATGAATATGTGTAATTCTTTTTAAAAAAATGAATAATATTAGTTTATTTTTAACAATATCGCTTATCGTGTGAATATTTTTTTAAAATTTAAATATAATAATATAAATTAAATTAATTTTTTTTCATTTTTAAAAATAAAATGATTGGAAGTGAGTTACTTAAAAGAAAAGTGATTTAGGTAATTTATTTTAGTTGTGTGGTGGACTTCATCCGAACTTACATGCATGGATATATGATCTTTTTGAACAGTGGGAACTAAAGGCTTATAAAGCAATCTGGACTTGAAATCTGTGGAAGTGTGTTTTAGTACAAGTATTTATTTAAAAAAATGAAAAAAAAAACAAAATTCAAAATAAAAATAACATGATTGAAAAGAATTTTTTTCATTTTGCTACTATTGAATTTGAAAGTAGAGCGAATTTTTTATTTTTTATTTTTTATTTTTGAAAAGGACAATGCAACTAAATCTTCTAGTTGGATTATGTTTTCCCTGAATTAACTTAAACCAAGCAAACAGCCCACCTAATAAGATGTGTCACTCTTCAACAAATCTATTTTTTTATTTTTTTATTTTTTTATTTCTGCTTTCGTAAGCTGGTAGAAACCATGCTGGAGTCAATATTATATACCTGCCTGATTATTAACTTTGGTAAGCAATTTGCTGACTGTCCCAACAACTGAAAAGTCAATATTGTTCTCGTGAGAAGGCATTTTCATGAATTTCAAGTAGTTGTTGATTCTTATTTTATTGTCTTTCTGGTGATCAATGACATATATATATATATATAAAGAATTCAGCTTGCAGTATGTTTTCCTTTGATTCCTTTAAAAACCAAGAGTATATTTTACTTTTTAATGGTTCACTTGAGCTAGGCATTGACAATTTTTATTGTAATTAATAGTAAAAGTGGTCTGTATAGTCATATTTAAAAAGTAATAATAACTCTTAATTTGGTTAACTTCTTGAAAATAAATAAGAGAATTATTAAATTTCCTTAAATTTGCACTTTTTAACACATATATCTTATATTGTTAAGACGTACAGAAACTATTTTTTAAGATAATATTTATACATGGTATATTATAATTTGTGTATGCTTATAGAATTTTATATATGTATTTTCAGTATGATTAGGTATTTTGTCCTTGTTTTTATAGTGATACTAAGGTTAAGGTTCTATCTTCAATGTGAGTTCTGTTTTATTATTGAAAAAAGTGATATGAAAAAAAATTACGATTTAAATTTTTTAGCTTATAAAAAACAAAATCAGTACAAAATATTTTCATTTCGTGATACATAAACATTATAAATTTATGTGATTATTTATAAATAATTTTTATTAGTATATTAATGTATTTTCTTACAAATATATTAGAATTAATAATATACTAAAAATATATTTAATAACATATAAATATTATTAGTAATTATTAACATACATGATGGCTTTATATTATCTATTTTAAATTATTTTTCAATTTATATCTTATTAACATGATTTAAAATATTACTCTTAATGTAAAGTTATTAGAAATTTAGGCGGCTTTTCTTAAATGAAGTGTACAAGACATATTAAGATAGATTTTTAAGGAAAAATATCATTAACTACCATAATATTACCCAAGTTCTCAACAGAAGAGATGAATATGTGTCTCCGTATATACATAACCAAGGTACAAAATCTAAATGGACCAGTAACATACAGCCTCCATTTTGTGATGGAAGGATATTAGTTTTTGATATTTGTTTTATACCCACATCGATAGATCTTTCCTTCGTTTATTTATAAAACGATTCCATCAAGATATTTCGTAAACCTAAAGAACAAATAGTTATGAGCTTTGTTAAACAAAAGTGATGCATAGTTGAAAGAACAGTGTATGCATGTATAATAAATTGTGATTAATTTCAATATAATAACAATCATTTTAAGAGCTACTAATATTAAATTAAATTATGAAATTGTTTGGACATCAACATGAGTCACAGTATTGGTATGGAGGTGAAATTTCAGACTTATATATTTAAATTTGATTGTTTTGTTCTTATGCCTAATCTAATCATATTCTTATGCAAATAACATATGTATGTAATATTTCTATACATAATTAATAGAAGACCTTGAACCACCATCATAATACATATTTATTACTTTTATCTAATGTCTATCTATAAACTCGAGTCATCCCCGTCAGAAACTATCATAATAGCATTTGTATGATTGGAGTTTTCATGTGCCGATATGCTAATATAAGCCAACAAATAAATATAGTATAATGCATCATTATTGGCTGTCCACTTATCTTCTCTAAAAAAAATCTCTCTAATTCCCCCTGCCTTGCCTTATTTGACACTTTTTAAATAAATAACACTTGAAAACACAGCATATAAAAATATGAGAGAAATATTCCTGGAGTTTCTTAAATTTCACCGAAAAACTATTTTCTTTTTTCTGCCCTAACCTAGGTCCAATACTATATAGAAATACGATTCAAATCCTAAAAAAAGTAAAAAAGAAGAAGAAATAGTTGCACCATTTATATAACTTATAAAATACACATTAAAAAAGAAGACACCCAAAAAAATAAAATAAAAACAATAATTATTTGAAGTTAGTAATTTAATACCCCACCAAGAGGTAAAGTTGACAAATAGGTCCACCAAATGGATATGCATGGTCTTGTCAATACTTGAACAATAAGGATGGGATCAACTCATTCATATCTATTAAGGGGACTTGTGCTACACGCATTATATTAATTTTTTTTTTAAATAAAGATTCAATATTTAATAAAAGGAGAAAATAATATAATTTTGTGGAAAATATATTTCAAAAGTAATAAATATCACCTCCATATTAATATATACTTTCTTCTTATCATAATCACGAAAGAAAATAAGGGAATTTTTTTTTATCTTAATTATATTATTTAATATTGTTAAGTTTCTTTTATTTTCATATCAGTTCAAAAACAAGTCAATAAAATTATTTATAAATTTGAATAACTTGAGATATTATTTGATTGAATTAGATTTATGTTTCTAACAAATATCATTTATATGTCAAAATTTTATAAAAAAAATTCTCCTTATTATATTAAACTCATTTCATGTCTTAACTTTATAATTAAGTATTAAACTCTACACACTAGTTTTATATACCATTACTCCGGAATAAGAGTCCTTGCTCTTTTTCTTTACATGTTATTATTGGATGACCTTATTAGACATCGATCCGTAGCAACTTGGGTTGTTAAAGTGAAGATATTTCCTTCAATACCACTCATGTTTAAAAGCTGTCCAAACTCTTACAAAAGGGTCCTCTATCCTTTACTCCTTTACATTCAAAATATTTCATTAATTCACTGAAACTAATGATTGGACTTTAAGAGAATGATATATTGTTTTGCTGGAATCAACAGTCTTTCATTATACTTTTTGAGTTCTTTCATTATAGATTATAGGAATTTCCGATATGAAATGAATTTCTTTTGTTAACGTCTTTGTTCAAGTATTTCTACAATGGCTAGAATTTGGACAAAGTACGGATAAATTATTCATATTATACATATACTAAGTAATGATACGAGACTTCGAATAAATAAAATATAAAATTAATATAATTAATTAAAAAACAACTAATCTTATAATAATGAAAATATCTCAATGATACCCCTTGTTTTTGTTTTATTTATTAAAATAAATATATATTTTATATTGAATATTTATTATAAAAAGTGCTACAAATAAGAAAAGAATTAATTATTCATTAATCTTGAAATATATATATATATATATATATATATATATAATCTTCATCGTAATTATAGATTATTTTATTTTGTTAATCTCATATTATTGGGTTTGTTTTTTCAAAGAAAAAATTGAATTAATTTTAATTTATATCAACCTAGAATATTATATCATCATATACTTTATGAGTAATGAAATTTTTTCTATAAAAATGAGTAAATCTTATTTTTTTTTTGGTTAAGGATCGATTAATATTTATTTTATTTTATTTTTAAATTTATAGGAATAGCCGGATACTCGTGAGCCAAAAGGTTCGAGATGCATATATAGCAATATTACTCATTCATTATAAACGGATTCAAATTTATCACGATGAAGTGAAAATGGCAACTAATTAAGTGACACTTGTGTTGATTTCACCAAGAAAAATAATACTGCTCATGATTAATGGTAATAATACATATATTTATTTATATAATATTTATGGTACGTGATAAAATTATCTAAAAAATTGAATTATTTTTATATTTTTTAAAATAATTATTTTATATGTCATTATATAAGTAATATGTGTGTAAAAATACTTATAAATTTATGTATATTTAGGATTGTTTTTACTGATTGTATTAATATCATCATGTGCTTGGTTCTAATTTTTCTTAATAAGTCTACAATAATTAATAAATTATATTAGTTAAAAATAAAGAAGAATAATAAAGGGAAATTAAGTTTCATACTCAATAAAGATAGATGATATATTAATAGAAGGGTAAAATATATAAGCAGGAGAGATTTAAAAAAAATCATAAAAAATAACACTATAAATTTTTATAAAAATAAAAATAATATCTTAATAAAATTGAATAAGGTTCAATATTTCACATTAAATAATTTTTAATTAGACATAATTTAAGTTAAATCGAGTCATTTAAATTCGTTTAATTTAATCTCGTTTAATATTATTAAAAATTTATTTTTATTGTTATAAATTTTGGTATATTATATTTATGTAATTTAAGAAAAAAAAGATAATTAGTAGAAGCATGGGAAGTAAAAAAAAAATTAAATAGTTTGTATGGTTTTCAAACTTTGAACAACTCATACAAAAGTCTCCAAATTAAAAATAATAATTTAACCCTTAAACTATCATATTTTAATATATAAGTTATAATTTAAAATTTTATAATATATAATATGATTAATGTGTCATACTTTGTTCCCTAAATTTGACAAGTTTGAGAATTTAACTGTAACGAATAGTAAGAAGAAGAAAGCTTAAAGATCTAAGTGCAACAACAACAAAAAAGTTTGAGGAACTTAGGAATCAAATTGTTAAATTTTCAAGTTTGAGGAATTTTGTATAAATGAGTCCTAAGTTTGGGATCATAAAAATTGTTTAGCCGTCAGCTCGGACGCGGTTATTTGGCCACAATGCCCCAATCCAAACTGTCTTTATCTTTTATACTTTCTACTTTTTAGACAGTTATGAAAATATGGTCCTAATTCTTCATTTACCAAATTACCCTTTAATGTTATGTTTTATTACAAAACGTGCACTCTCACGCCTCCTCACTGTCTCTCACTATAGTTTTGATGAAAGTGACGAGTATACCCACCAACTTCTGTCTGTTTTACCAAACTCTTCATGATTATTCCAAACCCCAACCTCTCTTCCTAATTAAAAACTATGCTGAATTTTTTTTTCATTTCACTAACCACTATTTTGATTCTTTTTCTTGCTTCTTGTGAAAACCCATTTGAGTATTTTCTTCCTTTTTCTAAGAAGCCTACTTTAATTGAATTTTAAAACTTGTCATGGTCAAGTTATTACGAGGGGGCAGGTTAGTAAACTTCTTGAAAATAATTCAATGAACGTACCTAAACATATAGTAATGGGAATAAGATCCTCCATATGCTTTTATTTCTGATTGTTAAATTTAATTAATATAGAGTTAATAAATTTTTTATTAATATTTTCAAATTTATCACGTATATAAGATGTAAAAATTGGTGGTTAAGATTTAAAAGCATTCATAAACAAACAGAAAAAAATTAACAATCAAATGATACTTATCCATAATGATGAATAAAAGCTATCTTATATATATATATATATATATATATATATATATATATATATGTTTGCTAATGTCACTTCTATTATTATTATTATTATTATATAAAATATTATATATATTTATTTGCTGATACTATATATGGGAAATATTGAAAAGAACATTTTAGTATATTGATAATATATATATGGACAATACAGGTACGCCTCCCTCCCTTTTTTATATATATAGTTTTGCTAGAATTTTATTTATGTTCAAAGCTTATTAGTTCATTGCGTAGAAAAGTCTAAATCGTGTTATGAATTTTGGTGGAAGCATCTAGTTATATATTTCCAAAGTGTTTACGCCTATATATTTGAATATGTCAAACTTTCTTAAAAACAAATTATAGATTTATGGTTTGAAGCATAGAATTTATTTATTAAAATTATAATATTATTATAATTAATGTTTCAGTTAATTATATATTAAAAAATAATTTTTTAATCAATAATTATATAAATTGTACCACAATTTGTAATATAAAAATATTTTTTTAAATAATATATCTTATCCATCTAATGGAGTGACATTATTTTTACATGTCATCTCATCGTTTTAAAGTGTTATTTTAAAGGTTAAATTATTTTATTTAATTGAAAATTTATTTATATATATATATATATATATCAAAATAATTTTATTAAATAAGAAGATAACATATCAAAATAATGTGACATACTTTGATAGGAAAATGTACCTTTTGTAAGTATATATATATATATAATGAAAATTACAAAATATTGGTTTTTTCGAAAACTACAAAAAAAAAATTTACATTTAAATACACAATTACATTTCCTCCAAATTGTTTTATTACAACATTCCTTAAATTTCTTCAATTTGTGTTGATTTTTTAAAATATTTTCATAAAAATTAATGAATAGATAGAGATATTTGTAATTAACTATTGTATTAAAGATTATCCTATTATCCTTATAATTTCATTTGCTTTGATCAGTTAGGTTGCAATAAGTATATTCAAATAAATTAATTAAATCATATATTATTTGTTGTGTCCCTATATATAGTAGGGGTGTCCATAAACCGGACCGGACTAAACCGTAAAACCGGACCGAATCGAACCAAATCGAACGGTTTTACTAATCAAACGGTCCGGTCCGGTTTGTATTAATTTTAAACCGTTCAAACTGGACCGGACCGGTTTAATAATATATTAAAAATTTTACATTATTCTTCATTAAATTATAAAAAAATCGAACCAAACCGGGGAAAACCCGAACCGAACGGTTTTATAAGTCAAACGGTCCGGTCCGGTTTTTATTTCTGAAAACCGTTTCAAATGGTCCGGTTCGGTCCGGACCGAGTAATATGAACGGTCCGATCCGATTAATTTTTTTTTAGAAAAAACCGGACCAAACCGGACCATGAACACCTCTAATATACAGTATTACTTGAATAAGATTGTATTTAGTGACTTGGTCCTTATGAAAATCATATATTGATAAAAGATCATTATTCAAAACAAAATTAATTATTTTCATGGACGTCCTTTTGCAATAATATAGTATAAAAGCAAGTGATATATCCCCATTTGAAATCTTTATCATCTTAGTTGTCATCATTTCCGTGACTTTCAACGATATTATCCTAACAATATACATTAATATTAGCTCTTGATTAAGTGTTTTTTCAATATATATATATATATATATATAAATTATATTTTTTTGTAAAAAGTATATCTTAATTATGTAAGAAGATGAGAATTATTTTATATAGTTTTTGGATGAAGTTTCACCTAAAACCTTGTTGGTATATATATAATTCGTTTAAACAATATATACAAACTACTTTAAGGTTCATCATTGTGTTAGCATAACATTGGATGGAACTTTTTTGAACATTTGGTTCTCTTCTTCTAGCATCTTGTGCTATTAATTAATTAAGGATTAAAAATAATAATATTTTATAGCAATGTATGAAGTCATCCAATTTGAGTATTTATCTATATTCAACAATAATTTCTTAGTAAATCAACGAGCGAGAGGATATTATTTTTTTTAAGAGATCTACCTATAATTTTTTAGTATTTAAAATGCATTTAGATTTTTTACTTATTTTTTTTTAACACTTTGTTTTGTGCTGGTGACAAGTACTAAAAACCACATCTTGGACATTCAAAAACTTTGGTAGGAGCTAGTTTTTATTGTTGCGAGAAAGTGAGTTATTATTACTTGATTTATGTATTTTTGTTTGATTTCATAATCTTATATTTAGTGTCTGATTTTTACATTACCTTTAATTAAGTTGACATGTACGCCATGTATCAGGTGTTTTACTTCAAATTTTTACTGATTTCTTTTTAATGTCACATTGTAATAAGAATGCAAAATTACTAGACGATCAAAATGTTTTAATTGCAATAATTAATTAGGGATTTTTATCTTTTGCTTTTTATATATTATTTTAGGACAAACAATTATGAAATAATACAATAAAGTATACGCATGCATAAATTCTATCATTACCCGTCCAATTTGAAATAATATACAGTAAAAGAAAAGAAGTTATAATTTGCTTTTTAGCAACAGCAAAAGAAATTGCTAATAAAATTACGTAGAATTCTATATATTAAGCGATAAATCATATTTTATTATCATTAATAAATATAATTAGATACATATAGTTTTTATATATAAAATTAATAATTGAATGGATTTGGTAATAACCCAACAAAACGAGGGGTATCTTTGTACATGAACGTTTCTAAAAGCTAATAAAAAAAGGAACTTCCGCAGGCAAAGAAAAGACCAATCTTGTCTCTCTCTCATTTCTCTCTACTTGTTCTCTTTTGGCTACCTTGAAATCCTGCGGTTTGTGTGAGTATATATAAACCAATCTTGCAGAGAAAGCAAAGATTGGCGGAGGAGAGAGAAAACCAAAAACAAAACTGGGGAAAAAATAAATAAGAAAAAAGGTAGAAAGAAAATAATAAGAAATGATGATTAGTCTTGAGAGCAGAACATTGGTTGCTCTCTTTCTCCCTCTGAACACCCTCTGTTTGTTAATCTTATTCTTCTTCAGTATAGCCAACGCTTTCAATAATCTAAACACTCTCTCTTTCAACGAAGGCTATAGTCCTCTGTTTGGCGATGAAAATGGAAATATAGTTCGTTCCCATGATGGAAATGGTGTTCGTCTTCTTCTTGATCGGTTCACAGGTAATAAATTAATAATTAATATTTAACCATTTATTTCAATACTGATTGTTAATTTTCTAATAACCTAAAGAGTTTTGAATTTCATTTGGTTTTGATGAAAAATTAGGGGCTGGCTTTATCTCTTCCAATCTTTACAACCATGCATTTTACAGCGCTAAAATAAAATTACCAGCACAATACACAGCTGGGATTTGTGTTGCCTTTTATGTAAGTTGGTTTTTTTTTATAATTTGAATTTGAAGTGTTTTATTTCTCTGTTGTATTGATTTTTATTTGAAGTTATTATATCCTTTTTGTTTTTATCTGAATTAAAACCCAGACTAGAATCAAAATAATCAATATCCATGGCTGAGTTTTTTCTTTCGTTATTATGTATATATGATGAGAACAGACATCAAACGCTGACGTTTTTGAGAAAACCCACGACGAGTTGGACTTTGAATTCTTAGGAAATGTTGAAGGAAAGCCATGGAGGTTTCAAACGAACATGTATGGAAATGGAAGCACACATCATGGTCGTGAAGAGCGATACAGACTTTGGTTTGATCCTACTAAGGAATTCCATCGCTATAGTATTCTTTGGACGCCCACCAATATCATGTAAGTTGATTTTTTATATATATTTTTTTTTTCGTTCCTGTTTCTTTGTTTTTTCTTTTCGGGTTTTGAATTTTTTTTTTAATAAAAGAGATCGTGTTTTCACTTTTGGGGAAAGTTGTGAAATAAATGATTACAGTTAACATATGTTTTTTAATCCCATTTTGTTGCCCCAGTATTTGACCCAGTATGTTTACACGGTATTAAAATTTTCGGCAGTATAATTTCGTGTATTTAATAGGAAAATCATATCATATTATATAATATAATATAAAAATAATACGATTATATATAAATTTTATGTTATTAATATGTATAGGTTTAACTCGTATTTTACACTTAACTGTTATTTTTTTAAATATCAAGTTAAAAATAATTTATTATTATTAAAATATAATAAAATAAAAAATAAATTTAATATTAATTTAAATAAATTTTATACAATGATATCATATATTTTATCATCAATTATTATTCAAACTTATCTGATACGATCTTCTAAACATGGAAGTGTGGACAAAAATTTAGGCCAATTCCGTGTCTCCATTGTTTACATCACTTTAAATCACTAATATTTTTATATAAACATATAAATAAAATGGTTTAACTTAAAACAAGGCTCATCTTTTCGTCAATCACTTTACTACACTTTGTTTCCGTATATTAGTAGTTGAGCAGTTTTTTATATTATAAATTATAATTGTTATATTAAATAATTATTTATTAAAATAATATGATATATTTTTTACAATTGTTACAGTAATATAATTTGTAATAAATAGACTTATATTAATGACACTTTAACAAAGAAAAAAAATCTCTTTCATTATTTTTTTTTAAAAAAGAATAATTTGTTTGGTGAGATGCAAATAATAAAATTTAAAAAATCATGGCATCGTTCGACCACATTATTCAGATGTACATGTGTACACTATAAAGAGAATCGTGTGAACATCGTACTTTTTGATTTAAATCTATTTAACAATAAATATATTTTTCATTTGACTTGATTTTCTCATTAATTTTATGATTTATTCATTAAATTCAGATTTAAAATTGTAAAAGTATCTATTTAATTGATTTGATTACTTGTTAATATTATTTGTTCAATATATTTGAACAGTTATTGCCCGCATTTCTTGTCTTCAAAATTATGAGGGAATAATCATATGGCCTAATTTTAATTAACTTTGCTAGCTGTCAACACTTAATTCATAACATGTACTTTCTCTGTGCCTAATTGATATTCAGATTTTACGTTGATGAAGTTCCCATTAGAGAAGTTATCAGAAATGAGGCAATGGGTGCCGAATACCCATCAAAGCCAATGGCCTTGTATGCAACAATATGGGATGCTAGCAGTTGGGCCACAAATGGTGGCAAATACAAAGTGAATTACAAGTATGCACCTTTTGTGACTGAATTCAAAGACTTAGTATTAGACGGTTGTCGAGTTGATCCTATCCAACAATCTCTTGAGAGTTTTGATTGTGATGAGAAGAAAGATAATTTTCAGATTCAAGACTACTCTTTCATTACACCTAAGCGTCGAATAACAATGCGTAAATTTCGTGAACGTTATATGTACTATTCTTATTGTTACGATATAACAAGATATTCTGTGTCATTACCTGAATGTATTATTGTTCTCTCGGAACAAAACCTATTCAAAGAAACTGGAAGATTGAGAGATACTAAAAAGTTAAAGTTTGGAGGAAGTCATCGTCAATCTAAGAAGAGAAAGAACAAGAATAGAGTCACTTTGATTTCTAATAATCAATATGATATGTAATTGTTATTGTAAATTCAAATGTAGTAATCCTAGTAAATTCATATATTATTTCTACTTTTTTTTTCATTTGTTCTACTCTTTATTAATTATAATAATATACTTCAGTAGATTATATGAATGAGTGGCTCATTTCCTCTTATGTAATGTTTAGCATATAAATAAGATCAATTGTTCCTAAAAACAGTACCTTGATTAGTGAATAACAAGTACTAGTTATGCAAAAAATACAAGTAAAAAAGAAAGGGAAGGAAAAAAAACAAAATAAAATTAAGTACTATTCACAATTGCTAATTTATGATACTATGATATTGAGTGTGTTTAGGAGACATAAGAGTAATTAAAATGAATTTGAAGCTTGCATGTAAGACATGTTATAAATTAGCACTTGTGGAAGCGAAGATCGGGTCCAATTTTGGTTGCACAAATTAATAATAATGGGTAACACCAAAAGTAATAAGCAGTAAGAAATTAAATGGCACACAATGATTTAAGTGGTTCAACTTTTCAATGTAAAAAGTCTACTCCACTAACGACGGCACACCGAAGAAAAATCCATTAATAACCAAATGGAGATACAAACACCAATTTTCAGAAAGCTTCACAAATTATACCAAAATACATAATCAACCCACAAAATATCCCCTCTAATTTACTGGTAATATATAGCAAGATAAATTAACAAACTTGCTATTAAATCAAATATTACCGTACAAATGAGAGACGCTCCACTAGTAGAAACAATAATAGACAGCTTGTCTTTTAGGGATTGAAGAAAATAATATGGCCAGTCAAGAAGTCAAGAAAAAAAACTAGTGATGAAACAAATATATTTCCTCTGCTCTTCTGCTCTCTGTTTCTTTTCTTTTCTGTGACTGTTCTATGGTGACTCAAAAAAACCTACTTCACGCAGGAAGTTATACATATATATATAGAACGCAGCTGAGGGTTTCTAATAATTATTATATGGGCTTTGGGCTAATGAGGTTTTGGGCCAAACAATTAACAAATCTCCACCTTGGCTCAAAACAGAAAACAAATTCTTCAAAATATGAAATTCCTTGGATTACCAAATAACCGTCATCCAAAACCCCGAAGGGTGATCATCTTCTACAAATACCAATCAAGTCCAAGCAATGCTTGAACTTATTAAATGGAACTGGTTTGGTTAACATATCAGTTGGATTCTCTGTAGTGGCTATCTTAATGACAACAATAGCACCCTCAGAGACAATGTCACAAACGAAGTGATATCTGACATCAATGTGTTTGGTTCTTTCATGATACATAGTATTCTTAGTCAAGTGTATCGCACTCTGACTATCACAAAATAAAACAGAAGTATCCTGCTGTAAACCCAAATCACAAACCAAACCTCTAAGTCAAATGGCTTCTTTCACTGCTTCTGCTGCTACCATATATTCCGCCTCTGTCATAGACAAAGCATCTGTAGACTGTAAAGTAGCCTTCCAACTAATGGCACAATGAGAAAGAGTGAAGACATAACCTGTCAGAGATCTTCTTCTATCCAGATCACCAGCATAATCGAGGTCCACATAACCAATAACACTGCAACCAGTATTAGAACTCCCATCATATACCAAACCAAAATTAGATGTACCTCTCAAATACCGAAGTATCCATTTCACTGCTTGCCAATAACCCTTACCAGGATTACCCATATATTTGCTGACAACACTAACTGCATGTGAAATGTCTGGACGAGTACAAACCATAGCGTACATCAAACTGCCAACGACATTACCATATGGAACCTGAGACATGTACCGCTCTTCTTCTTCTGACTTTGGTGACAAATCCAAAGAAAGCCTGAAATGCCTAGCTAACGGCGTACTCACAGGTTTAAAATCTTTCATGCCAAAACGTTCAAGAACTTTTTCAATATAACTTTTCTGAGTCAAATAAAGCTTGCCCGCTTGTCTATCCCTGTAAATTTCCATGCACAAAATTTTCTTCGCTGCACCCAAATCTTTCATCTCAAATTCACCATTAAGTTGAGACTTTAATTTCTGAATCTCAGACTTATTCTTAAAAGCAATAAGCATGTCATCAACGTAAAGCAACAAATAAATGGATGAACCATCATGAAATCTTTTATGATAAACACAACTATCATAATCACTCCTAGAGTAACCATGATCAATCATAAAATAATCAAACCGCTTATACCACTACCTAGGAGATTGCTTCAGCCCATATAAAGACTTTTTCAATAAACAAATATGATCTTCTTTACCTGGAACAACAAACCCCTCTGGTTGATGCATATATATTTGTTCCTCAAGCTCACCATGTAAGAATGTTGTCTTGACATCAAGTTGTTCTAATTTCATGTCAAACAATGCAACCATAGCAAGCAACACACGAATAGAGCTATGTTTCACAACAAGTGAAAATACTTCATTGAAGTCAATACCTTTCTTCTGACAATAGCCCTTTGCAACAACATGTGCCTTGAACCTAGCTGATTCAACCTCAGGTATACCTTCTTTTTTCTTGAAAACCCATTTGTTTCCAACAATCTTCTAACCCTTAGGCGGTTTCACCAATTCCCAAGTATGATTCTTATGAAGTGATTCAATCTCTTCATTCATAGAAACCAGCCACTGAGCAGACTCATCACAAGTGACAACTTCATGATAACTAGAAGGATCATACACCTCAATAGACTCTGCCACAGACAATGCAAAAGAAATTAAGTCTGCATCTGCGTACCTCTGAGGGCGTCGAATCTCTCTTATTCCTTTACCCTTAGCGATACTATATGGTTGCTCATGTTGCTCTTCTGCTACATCATGAGTAGACTCATCTATCTCATCCACAGATGACTGATCTGAAGTACCCTTTTGCACTTGACTAGGAGCTCCACCTGCTCACTAACACCATGGTCTTTATCTGCAACAATAAACTCTTTTTTCTTTTGCAACATGGAAAACTCATCAAACTTAACATCTCTTCTAATCAAAAATTTAAGTGAATTGGGTTCAACACACCATAATCTATAACCCTTCACCCCAGAAGGATAACCCAAAAATATGCATTTCAATGCCCTAGGCTCAAGTTTACCATCATTAACATGAGCATAAGTAGGACAACCAAAAACTTTCAAATCAGAATAATTAGCAGGAGTACCAAAGAATACCTCAAACGGAGTCTTCAACTCAATTGTAGTTGATGGAGACTGATTCACCAAATAGCATGCATGGTTACAAGCTTCAACCCAAAACGATTTATCCAAGTCAGCTTGAAAGAGCATACAACGAGCTCTTTCTAAGAGAGTCATATTCATACGTTATGCTACTCCATTTTGTTGTGGTGTATGACGCACAATGCGGTGTCTCACTATGCCATTTCTTTCACAAAACTCATTAAACTGACTATCACAAAATTCCAAACCATTATCAGTCCTCAAATGCTTGATTTTCTTGCCTGTTTGATTTTCTATACAAGCCTTGAATTTTACAAATTTTGAGAACGCATCATTCTTATTCTTCAGAAAATACACCCAAACATGACGAGAGAAGTCATCAATAAAAGTCAACATATACCGGGCACCACCCTTAGACACAACACGAGAAGGACCCCAAAGATCTGAATGAATATAATCAACAGTACCTTTCGTTTTATGGATGGTTGTACTGAACTTGACCTTGCGATGCTTTCCATAGACACAATGCTCACAAAAATCAAGCTTCCCAGTTTTCTGACAACAAAGCAAATCATGTTTGCTCAAAATAGACATCCCTGCCTCACTCATATGCCCAAGCCGCATATGCCATAATCGAGTAGTGTCTGAATCTTGATCTGACGAGGATGAAACTGATACACTGCCAATAACAGTGCTACCCTGAAGCATATAGAGACCACGTGACAATTGCCTTTTAATAACAATGAGAGCACCCTTACTAACTTTTAAAACTCCACCTTCAGCTACATACTTGTAGCCTTGTGAATCAAGAGTACCCAAAGATATCAAATTCTTTTTCAAATCTGGAACATGGCGAACATCTTTTAAAGTCCTAACAATACCATCATGCATCTTAATTCCGACAGTACCAATACCAACAACCTTGCAGGACATATTGTTTCACATCAAGACAACACCCCCATCAATAGACTGATAAGAAGCAAACCAATCTCTACTGGGGCACATATGGTAAGTGCAACCCGAATCAAGAATCCAAACATCTTCAGGAGAACCAATAGATACTGATAGAACATTTTCACCATCAAAACCAGAACTATCTGCAACACCAGCAACATCATTAGTACCAGAAGACGTTGCGACAAATTTTCCTTTACCTTTGAGTTTAGGACAATTTACTTTCCAGTGCCCTTCCTGACGGCAATAGTTGCATTTATCTTTTCTTTTTCTAGATTTGGATCTAGACTTGCATCTATTATTACTTGTACCTTTTTCTTGATTTCTACATCTGACAAATAAACCACTGTTATTATTATTGTTTCTTGTAGACACATTTTTCTTCAACTCTCTGGAATTCAAAGCTGCTTTGACATCTTCCAAAGAAATAGTGTCTCGCCCATATAGCATGGTATCAACAAAATGTTCAAATGAATGAGGTAAAGAACATAATAGAACTAAGGCCTGATCCTCATCATCAATCTTAACACCACCATTTTTCAGATCACGAATAATTTTAGTAAATTCATCAAGATGATCGTGCAAAGGTGTACCTTCTGACATTCTGAATGTATACAAACGCTGTTTCAAATATAACTGACTGGTCAAAGACTTGGTCATATACAAATTCTCAAATTTAAGCCATAACCCAGCAGGAGATTCCTCATCACCAACCTCGTGTAATACTTCATCAGACAAGGATAACTGAATTGAACTCAAAGCATTTTCCATCAATGCATCTTTTTCTTCATCGTTCAATTTTTCTGGCAATTTATCTTTACCTTCAAGTGTCTTAACGAGCCCTTCTTTAACTAATACGGCCCGCATCTTCATACGTCATAAACTGAAATCATTTCTAACATTGAATTTCTCAATTTCATATTTTGCCGCCATGACAGAAAATCCAATATTAAATAAACAGAAGTACAATCCAGAAAATATGAAACCAATGAGATAACCAGAAGCTCAAAATAAATCCAAAAGAGAAAACTTGATCAGTTCCAATAAATACCAGAATAACCCAATAGCTCTGATACCAATTTGTTATAAATTAGCACTTGCGGAAGCGAAGATCGGGTCCAATTTTGGTTGCACAAATTAATAATAATGAGTAACGGCAAAAGTAATAAGCAGTAAGAAATTAAATGGCACACAATGATTTAAGTGGTTCAACTTTTTAATGTGAAAAGTCTACTCCACTGACGACGGCACACCGAAGAAAAATCCACTAATAACCAAATGGAGATACAAACACCAATTTTCAGAGAACTTTACAAATTATACCAAAATACATAATCAACCCACAAAATATCCCCTCTAATTTACTGGTAATATATAGCAAGATAAATTAACAAACTTGCTATTAAATCAAATATTACCGTACAAATGGGAGACGCTCCACTAGTAGAAACAATAATGGACAGCTTGTCTTTTAGGGATTGAAGAAAATAATATGTCCAGTTAAGAAGTCAAGAAGAAAAAACTAGTGATGAAACAAATATATTTCCTCTGCTCTTCTGCTCTCTGTTTCTTTTCTTTTCTTTTCTGCGACCGTTCCATGGTGACTCAAAAAAAACCTACTTCACGCAGGAAGTTATACTTATATATATAAGGCAGTTGAGTGTTTCTAATAATTATTATATGAGTTGAGGGTTTCTAATAATTATTATATGGGCTTTGGGCTAACGGGGTTTTTGGCCAAACAATTAACAAGACATAAGAGTAATTAAAATGAATTTGAAGCTTGCAAGAATACGTACATGGGTAAAATGGATTTTTTTTTTTGCACTAATATAGTTAAATATATTTAACATGTGTTTATTTGTGATATAATGTGTATTAGGCTCTCGCGCCTTATTACATGCATGGATGGTTGGTAATGGATTATGGACTAGGGGTAGAACTGTCATTTCACCATTTGATGTGTATATATATATATATATATATATATATATACCCTTGTTAGGATTTTTTAAAAGCATCTCGTTTTTATTTGTTTCTCAGTGTTGTTTGGTCTCTCACTTCTTCTCTATGCGTTTTTGTCTCTTGATGCATATTTGAGTGTATAGGAGAGCTGTGTACGTTAGGGTTTTTCCTTTTCAGATTGTGTTAGGAGTTTTCTTCTGTAATCTTTTCTAGTAATTTCGTGTGTACATTCGTATTAATTCATAATGAATGTACTTTTTTTCCTTTTTTAATGGATTAAACTTAATAAGAATGGAACTATTTAAATCTTTGTATTCTTCTTTTGTATTTACTTCTTACGTTGATTCAATATTTGGTCGAATCTTTAATGGCAAAAGTTCTCCTCAAAATTACGCACATATAAGAGCTCCAAGTTTGGATTTTTTTTTTTTCATTTTGTCAAACTATTTTGTTTTGAATAAATATAATTAAAAAAATTGATTTATAGATTTTTTAATAATAATAATATTAAATTGTGCTAACAAATTAGTACGAGATTTAAGTATTAATTTATTAAATAGTAAAAATGCAAATAGATGCACGTTGTATCTTTCCATGATTACCTTTCAAATTCATTTCTTGTTGTTTCATTCCTCAAATTAAAAGAAGATAGAAAATCTAAAAAGAAGGGTTTTCACCCTTTTGTTTTACTCTAATAACATTATTTTTGATTAATTATTTAATTTTTTAAAATTAATAAAAATATATTTCAAAATTCACAATTTCATATTAAATTATCCAATAAAAATATCAAAATAATTTTATTTCATAACATCAAAAAAATAAAACCAAGATATCCCCAAAGTTAAAGCCATTGTGGTCTTGTTGGAGTTTTGAGGAGGACCATCTTTGTCAATCTTATTGAAATTTTGATGATTATTGTTAGATACAAGATGTTATATCTAGGTTAAAATATAAATTCTTACATCCGACTTAAAAAAACCTAAGTCTTTGCATCTAATTATAAGAAAATATTAATCGTTATATCAAATTATAAAAAAAATGTAAAGCATTACTTAAGCATTACTTACATATTATAAATTTCAAGAAGATTCAGATATTACAAACAAATAAAAAAGTGAATATAATATGTTATAAAATAATTTAAAATATAAAATATTTCATACAAATAAAAGATTAGATGTAATATTTATATACAAAATATAAGTTGATCATGTTATATATAAAGATATAAATAAAAGTAATATGTTATACGAATTGATTAAACATTTATCATAAATAATTATAATTCACGAGTAATTTTTAGTCTCGGATGAATGGATGATTTTCTCAATCAAAATGTGAATGAACCATGAATGACGATTTAAGAATAAGATGAGAAATTGAAAAATAATTTGTCGGTGACTTACATTTTTTTTTCTTTTCAAAATGAAATCCATAATAACCAGGTACTCTCATTCTGTGAGACTTCATAATACACTCAAGACATTTGAGAATAATAAGGATGCTACAATATGAGTAAATGGTGCTTCTCAGAAAATGGACAATCAACATTTATCAGCTTCAAACCTTTGAGAGAAAATCCTTTCTTCACGAATTTACTGATAATTTCACCAACCAAAGCCTCTTTGAACCCCATTGGGCTTGATCACCATGAAAGTTTGCTCCATCGAAAGTCTTTGGAACGAACAGCCACACAAGTATTTTTGTGGTTATGGTGGTGGTTTACAATTCATGTCACGGGTGAATTACATAGAACAATTTGGAATATAAAGCCCGAAAATGACTAAAGGACGAAATTGTAAAATCCTAGCACTAAACGCTGTCGTATAGCCATATACGACAAGTTACTATTCTAAGTAATTAAGTTCGGATTTCACGTAGTTATAAAGGTTAATTAATCAAGTCGAGCTAAAATTGGACCTTTTTCTGAAATGATCTGGGCCAACATTAAACCAAAGGTAGGCCCATTTAGAGAAGATACCATGATTAATTGGTTTGAGTCTAGAGGCCGTGTAGTAGAAAAGGAGGGGACATAAAGAGCCAAGATTTTTTATCTCGAAAAAAATAAATATTATTTAACATTTATAATAAGTTTGTTAATCGTCTTATATTGCAACATTTATTGTCTTATTAAAAATAGAAAAAGTTCAAATAACATCTCCTGCAGATAAGTTTTGATTGAGAAATTAAATCCAATTTCCTGGTATAAACAAGAAAATCCTCACTTTCCACAATTCAAACTGGAGCATAAAGAGATAACTAGGACTATCACAAGGATCAAAGCGACTAAAGAGCCAACAATAATCATCTTGTTGTATTTGCTATTAACTAACATTTTCTTTAATCAGATTTTTGAGCTAAAATCCCACAAAATCTTGAGCCTGTAAAAAAAAATATCGATTGATCTTCATCAAAAATAGGGAAATTAAGGCTTGTGCAATCTCTAATTGATGGAATAAACACATACTTAACTCAAGAAAGTAGATTGAACGTGTTCCCTCAGCATGGCTCCATTTGTTTGCAAAAATATTGGATAAAAGTAGGGAAAGGTAGATCAAATCTTGTTTAAAAAATAAAATATGTAAAACGATGGTACAAGATCTAATATAAAATAATTTATGTTGCAGTGAGACATTAAAAGGGGGTGGTACTTCCTAAGTTTTTGGGTGCATGCACCAAAAGAATCAATTACTTGCTTGTTTATTTTATCGAGTGTGGTTGGCACTTGGCATAACTTGTTTGTCTCCACCAAAGATTCCATATAGTTTTCTTTGTACATGTTAAAACAATGCCTTTTCTCTTTGGGCCATTCGATTAAATACTTATAAGTTAGTTGGTGTTTGTTTGCAGGTGATTTTAGTCAAAAATACTTTTTTTCAAAAAGCACTTTGAGGAAAACAAATATGTTTTCTGAGCAATAAAAAAACATAAATTATTTACTATTTAATTCAAAACGATTTTACCGTCAAAAGTACATTTACAAGGTCTCAGAAGAATAACAAGCGTACCCCTTAATTAGTTTAGTTAGTTCTAAATAACATATACAAGCCTTGTCTCTATATGTATTGAAATGTGGAGGAACTATGACCTCAAAAATTTAATAAAATAATCCAAACACAGTGTCACAATATAAGTGATCCGAGTGTGAAAATGTATGTAATTAGCGTTTCTCTTGAAAAGAAACACTTGTCTGAAACAAACAATCACCCTTTTGCTTTGCTACACACAACAAATGAATCCACAAGTTACACACACTATAACATCAAATACGATAGATCAAGAGATGGGCTTTTTATTCTCTCAAAAATAGCATCTATTCATCAAGCCAAAACTTTAAGTAAAACTCCAGACATAACATCAAGCCAGCACTGTAATTAAAAGAAGTCGTATGTACTCAAAACCATTTCTTGGGAAAAGCTATGTAAAATTGAGTAACAAATTACATAGAAGAATAGCTAATGTATGGGGAGAATAATATTCAAGTTATATCTAGAGTCGAAAACTACTCCGCCTTGTTTCTTAAGCACATGATTAGAATGATATTACCAAGTTAAGCAATCTATACATGCATATTATCACTCACCATTAGCCAGCCTGCTTTCCGTGGTCGCCCCATGGCCACTATTATGTGCTTTGAAACAACACCACCAATTAAAGCATGTACAGCAACAGCAACTAGGTACTGAACATTTTGGGCACTTGGGTTTTCGGCAGCAATTAACACAATTAGGTCTCCAGCAGCACTTAAAACAATTAGGTCTCCAACAGCATTTTACACAATCAGGCATACAACATTCTGAACATTTTGGGCACTTGGGTTTTCCACAGCAATTAACACAATTAGGTCTCCAGCAGCATTTTACACAATCAGGCATACAACATTCTGAACATTTTGGGCACTTGGGTTTTCCACAGCAATTAACACAATTAGGTCTCCAGCAGCATTTTACACAATCAGGCATACAACATTCTGAACATTTTGGGCACTTGGGTTTTCCACAGCAATTAACACAATTAGGTCTCCAGCAGCATTTTACACAATCAGGCATACAACATTCTGGACATTTTGGGCACTTGGGTTTTCGGCAGCAATTAACACAATTAGGTCTCCAGCAGCATTTTACACAATCAGGCATACAACATTCTGGGCACTTGGGTTTTCGGCAGCAACTAAAACAATTAGGTGTCCAGCAGCATTTTACACAATCAGGCATACAACATTCTGCACATTTGATCCTACATGAACACATACATTTTGGTCTTGGACATTTGGGACATTTTGGTTGCCAGCATTTAATTCTGCAGCACCTACATGAGGCAGCTAATGCAGAACCAGACCTCTTTGACAGATGCAAATTCTGTTTAATCTTTTTAAGGCGGACCTGTGTGGTCGTTATTTCAATTTCTTGGATAAATTTATAAAGGTGACGTATGTAATCGGGGTAAATCTCCAAGTTGCAATGTCCACCACCTTTAATCCACAAAGGCTCGTATGGATCCCTTGCCATTTTCCATAGCCCATTACCATGTAACCAGTTCACCACATCATCTTCTGTACCCTGCACAGTGTTCTCACAAACTCAGTCTCTGCATATATTTCAAAATATTCAGTTATCCACAATCAGAATAACATAAAATTAGTAATAGGAAATCAAGAGTTAAATGTAAATTTACAAGGTCGGTCAGAAGTCAAATGAATAAATTTATGTTCTGTGAAACACTTGTAATTTTAACCAGCAAATTTGAAGGGTACTTCCATGAGTGACTCAAGTACAAGATACTTGTCAAACCTAAAAACAATGAGTTACAGTATTCATTATATGGTTTTCACTTTTCAGCATGATGCTCTTGATGAAAATGCATAACTCATTATACGACTACACATGAATGCTTTATATTTAGCAAATATGATCTTTCAAGTACAATGCAGTAACCTACATTTTCAAAAAATGAAAATATATGCTAATACTTTAACTATGGGTTTTATGCCCACAGACCTTTGGAATAGGAAGCTTAAGTGCCGACAATCAAACCCTGTGTGGGTGTGGGTGTGGGTGTGTGTAGTGGTTTTGGGGTGGGGGTGGAGGGAATCAGCTTAAAAAAAAGCCTACAATTTGAAATGCATCCAATTTATATGAATCAGGCTCATAGGGTTTTCTAGTCAATAATACAACATAGCAACTTCTCTCCACTCAGGTTTTACTCTTATAGCAATGTAATGTCTAAAACTAGAATGCGAGACAATAAGGCATCATTTTGAGTTCAATTCTATTACAATGCTATCAATGATATTTAAGTTCCTAAAAGCAGTGTTGAAAAAGGAATTTTGGAGGTGAGCCTCAAGGCAAGGCACAAGAAAAAGGTATTGAGGCTCTAGCTTCTATTGAAATTTGAGGCTTACGCCTTTTTCTTGAGAGGCATAAGCCTTCAGAAAATTTCTATTTTTTCTTTTTAAAGTTAGATCACGTATAGCTCCTTTCAATCTCACTCGAGTTTGTTAAACAAATAAAAACTAAGAAATTTAGAAAAGATATTAAAAAAAATCGAAAACTCAAGTCATAAATCAAAATAGGGAAAGTTATTTCTAATTCTTCCAACATTGTACCAAGTTAAGTAATTATCTTGTTAATTTCAATGCTTACTAATTTTTTTTTGTATATTAATCAGTTTGAAATTTGAAATACTTATATCCCATTTACAAACTATGGAATATTACTTAGTTTAGTTATCTACTTATCTCTTTCCTTTACATAGTAGTAAAAGTTGTTAGTGTTATTCTTTTCTTTTTTCTTTTTCTTTTCAAAGAAGAAATGTTCCCTATTATAACAAAAAAGAAAAAAAAAAGGCATTCCCTAAATGGATTACTTTTTTGTGTTGCTAATTCTTATTTATGCACGGAGATAGTGTATATTACTTCATCATAGCATATTTATGTCTTGAACTCCATGCCACTCACATGTATAATGAGTGCTCTACATTTGAGCTATACCTCCAATAGAGTATAATATACTTTCCATGATTAATTTTTATTTTCATAGTTATTTGGTTCATGATTGTTATTATTTATATCTTTAAGGTTTCTTTTAAAAATATGTTTGAGGTTTTCGTTTTAGACCGCCTTAGGTCTTACACCTCACCTCATCTCACCAGAGAAAAACGCCTTAATACTTAAAATGACATTTCACAACATTGTCTAAATGTTTCCATCTTTATATTTTCTCTATCATCTGACTAGGTCGTATGACAAGAAACACAATTTAAATGAAATAATGTTTCTGGACATGCAAATCAGAGTAGACCTACTCAATTTAACTAGAGGTAAATCACAACCAGACTTGCCACAACATTTGATGTTTTCCCTCAATTGTAACTAACACTATACCCTCCAAGTTTTACAAGAAATGTTCTATGCAGATTCTCATATCAATTGGAGCATCCTTTATGGGGTTCGGTTTCACTCTTTCATCTATGTTATAATGTAAGAAAGCATATGACACAGGATAAGAGATGCATCATATTAACAACGAAAATCTGAGCACAAGATTCATAAAAAGCATTTAAGATTTCACTCCTATGCTACATACTACTAAAGAGACAATTGCCCCCAGCATTACCTTCCCATGTTTAGTTAATATATTAAGAAACAGCATACGAGGAATATTATTTAGTAACATTCTTGTAATGGATAGAAAAATCTACATGTATCAGAGAACTCAATCTCACTGTCACCCAATAGGAGAAAGGTTAGTGATTTAGTTTTGCCTACTTTTCATTCGATATTTTTATCTCATTATACTCACTGAGACATAACCAGGCTAAAATCATAAGAGGAGTTCAAAGTAAATCTAGTATATGGTATAGCCTTCCCTAAATGCTAATAAATGATGCCACAAAAGTCATTCATATAAAAGAAGAACGCCAATTTTTACAAGCGAAAAACAATCAAGAACAAAAAGAAGAATTGCATGCAAATAATCACATAGTCCACCATTTGATGAAAGTTAAAGGTATATTGGGAGATATCAGAGCTTTTACAGTCAAAGAGAATATACGAAATACTTACATGTATCACTAGCACTGGGGACTTCACCTTCTTGATTTTATTGATGTTCTGCAGATGTCACAATACTCATTAGCTTTTGATAACAACAGAGCACATGCAATAGGCATGCTTAACTTAAATTCACAAAGAAGGATTTCTAACCTTGTAAATATCGAAACAAAATGAAAACTTGACATGGCAAAGAACACGAAGGCCAGAAAGAATAGCACTATGAAGAACTACACCTCTCAACCTTGGCAACTTTGCTGCCAAGTGCAACGTTGGTCCACTTCCAACTGACTGCCCATACAAAATTAGATCTTCCTGACTAATACCATACTCAGTCTCCAGACATTCATAAACTGCTTCTATATCAGCATATGTATTGGATTCACTAGGCTGGATTTCATAAACACAAGAACTACATTATTCAGTAATAATGCCTACATTTATCGGAAGCTTAATCTAATGATAAAATGTAAAAAGTGTTAGGTTTCATTTGCTTGTATTTATGTTAAATGTGTTTTTAGAAGAAAGTTCTAGCAGAAAGCTTTGGTGAGGAACCAGAAAATGCTTGGTTCTAAAGTGATTTTATATCACAGGTCTCAAAAGCACAAATAGTCTCAGACCCCTGACGTGATCGAGATTAGTGTAATCCTTTTAAGAGTATATTATTACTATAAACAGTACTGAAATGAAATCAACATCAAATAGCATAAAATGGTCTTAGCTTACCTTGCCAGTTGAGGCTCCATATCCAGAATAGTCATATCTGATTCAAAACATTCAGAAGGGAATAGATCAACAGGTACCCAATTGAAATTACAAAATGATAGAGCTCTTAAACTCCACCTAACACTACCAACATAAAATGAAGCAGAGAAAGCAACCCTAGAACGACTAAGTTTGGCAAGCTGATTGATTTAGACTCCGTTTTATAAATTAGCTAATCATTGAAGAAAAATAGAAGTTCGTAGACCACTGTTTAGCACAAATTCAGAGAGCATATCTATAGAGTGTACATAATCATTTTTGGATGAAACTGAACGACTCCGAATTTGTGATTTGGCAGATATTCAAACGACAGAGACCCATGAATTGATATCAAAGTTCAAGGAAAGATTTTTGGAACACTTCTTTTTTTAAAACGAAAAAGAAAAAAAATAAGAACCCCAAATGCACAAAATTCCAAGATAAAACGAAGCACAGTAAAGCTGCAGAAGATAACCATTAACTTTACTATTTATACATGGGAAAAGGGTGAAAATAGAGAGAAAAAGAAAGCTCGAAAAGACTGGTTACTTGTACGAACGAGTAGAGAGGGTAAATAAAATGGCTAGTAATCCATTCTATTCTAAATCTTAAGTTCACCCTTCCTGTCATAATTTCTCTGGTAAAACAAATAGTAAAAATCAAACCCACTAGGCCACTAAAGGCACTAACTACAGCTAAAGTGTCCAAGATCAAAGTTACTTTTGACAGAAACATAATCTAAAATACCCAGTCTAATCACAGATCTAAACATAATCATACCCAAATACCATTCCCTGAAAACACGTTAAACAGCACTAATCTTAGCACAAAACAACCCAAGTTGGAAAAAAGAACAGTTCGAAAAGGCCACCAGGTCAAACTTAGAAGTGATTAAGGTAGGTGAGAACAAAAACGATTGGAACCCACAAAAATTTAAAAGGGGAAAAAAAATGAGAGTTTTGTAAACCCCATGCGTATAGATAAACAGAACAGCTAGAGATAACAGAGAGAACCCAGAAACGAAAACTAAATAATTTAATGAAATTTAATATCTTTAGAACGAAGATTCACATAAATTAAACAGAAAATTACTAACCCCATGAGATTAACTCTGAGATTAACCTTAAGCTGCACAAAGAGATCATAGAGCTGGCCAAGGTCAGCAGCATTTCCATGAGAGTAAAGCAAAGTGAGACGGGCATATGGGTTTCTCAAATAAAAAGCAACGATCTTGTTTCCTCGTTTTGTATCTATTAACAAAACATCTAATGAACTATCATCAGCACTTGGAATAGGCATTGAAGGCGTTTGAGACGTAGAAACCACAGTGAGCTTACCATCCTCACTCTTTTTGATCTTGTATGTGGGTGGAGTTGGGGGAAAGAAAGCAAATTTAGCAGCTAGATTAGAAAACATGCAACCCATTCACACCCCCAAGAGATTTTAAAAACAACCCAACTCATTGAGTGAAGAAAAATATTGAATGCATGTGAAGAGACAAAAAATGGGAAAAAAATTAAGATTTTTATGGGTTTTGTTTGAAAGAGTGAGCTAGCAAGTGTTTTGATGAGCTATGGAGCTTGTAGTGCTTGTGAGGAATGTAGTAGTTTCTTGACAGCTTCTCTCTTTTCTTTACTAGATTTTTACTTTTGATATGGAAGAAGAAATATCAGAGAGTGTATGCTTGAAACGGTAGCACACTTTTTTTGTTTTCCTGGGTTGTGCTCGGCTAATATCAGGTCAGACGTTTTTGTGGAAATAATGATAGTGCATAATTTCTTTAGCTAGTTCTGTAACATGTGTACTATTTAGGAGTAATTTTTTAATGTATTTTAGTGAGTAATTATTTAAAAAATATATAAATATCTAATATCTATATAAAAATATAATTAAAATTTTGAAGTAATTTTTATTGCTTTCTTAGTGATTGATAAAATAATATTATATATTTAATAAAATATAAAATTAATGTAATTAGAATAGTGATGAGTATAGCAAAACAGAGATCTAGAGAGAGTGAATGTGAGGGAGACAAGTGCTGTGGCTTCAGGGCAGGCTATGATTTTTTTTTTCTCTTTTTTTATTTGGTGAACAGGCTTGGATTTATTTGACGAACAGTATTTTCAAAGCATGACTCTGATGATTTTAAATAGATTGTTATTTATTTTTTAAAAACAAATCTACGTATAAATATAATAAGAATAATGAAATTTAAATAATAATAATATTATTATATTTATTTTATAGTAAAATTAAAATATAAATAAATATTAAAATAAAATAATTATAAAAATTTTGATTTTTAAATAAAATAAAAAAATAATTGTAGAAATATAAAAAAATATATATTATAACATATTTTTAAATGGTGAGAGATGAATAAACATTTTTAATACTATTTGAATGGTAAGCATTTTAAATTAATAATAAAATTATATATAAAAATACTTTTAATTATTTATATTACTATCAATTAAATATCACTTATATATAATATAATTATAAATTTATATTTTTATTATTATTTTAACACGTGTAAATAAAAAAATAAAAAAATATTGAATTATACACATTATTTTTATTATTATCAATCAAAATATATATTTATTTAATATAATTAAAATTTTATATATTTAATAAAAAAATTATAGATTTTTTTTAGTATTTTTTTTATAATTTATGTTTATATTCAAAGAAAATTTTATCATATGTATAAATAAAAAATATATTTTTACGTGTAACATTTTATATTAACACATGATATAATAGATTAAAAGTAATATTTTATTGTTATTAAAATAAAATAAATATTAGATACATGAATAACATTACCGATCATTATTATAACACATTTATACAATATATTGTATTTTAAAAAAATTCCTAAATAAATGATGATAATATTGTTACATAATAATTATATAATAATGATAATGATATTAATTAATAATAAAAATAAAATAATATTTTCATATATTTTTATAATTTTAATAATTTTAATAAAAAATAATTTAGAATAAATGGATAAAAAATTTATTAAAATTAAATAATTGTAAAAAGATTATTTTGAGTTTTATTAAAGAAATAACTTTTGTGAAAAAAAACTAGTGTCCGTATTGTGGTATTAATATAATCGATATGATTATTAATTATAATTTTTTTTTATAATTTTAATTATAATACATACTTAATATAAAAAAGTGTTATTTTAAAGTTAGTTACTTAGGTTAATTATCTAAACCCTAAACCATTCTACAATTTATTAAAAAAATAAATACTTATTTTAATTAAAATATAAAATAATATTATCTAAAATTCTTAATACATATAATAAATTTGCATGGCGGAAATCTATAAAAACATGTATAATTTTTAGGTTAGATTTAGATTTATAAATTATAAAATTAAATACATATATTATATATAAATATAATAAATAGATGTAATAAATTATATATAAAAATACATATATATATATATATAATATTATATTTGATGAATCATCAAAATAAATTTTATATTAAATTTTTATTAATTTAAAAAATATATGATATGTAGACATTATTGTTATATGTTATTCATAAA
The DNA here is from genome assembly GCA_037013495.1 of Hippophae tibetana. NCBI lineage: Eukaryota > Viridiplantae > Streptophyta > Magnoliopsida > Rosales > Elaeagnaceae > Hippophae > Hippophae tibetana. The sequence continues at coordinate 7,255,659 of CM072812.1, forward strand.
CTCGCTATCAGATTTTTACGTACCCTTTTTTTTTAATGGCCTCTCTTTTTTGGCCTTTTTTTTAATATTAATTTGTGGTATTCGGGATTAATATTCCTAGTTTTCTTGGTTTTCACTGTCTAATAATGTCGTGAAATAATAATAATAATAATAATAATAATAATAATAATAATAATAATAATAATAATAATAATAATAATAATAATAATAATAATAATAATAATAATAATAATAATAATAACGTCGTGAAAGTTATGTTTTCGGATAGTATCATTGATTTACAATTAATGGGAGCATAATGATGCTTTCTTGAATCACTTAGTCAAAAAGAACGGATCCTATAATGTTGATTAAAAAGTAAATTGCAAATACTTTAATCTTTTTTTGTGATAATGTTATTACAAGAAATAAAAATATTGTCATAATAAGTTTTTATCTTTTAATTTATTTTAATGTTATAATAGTTTATGGTATTTGAATACTTGCACTGTCACAAACATAATTATTACTATATCACAATAATTTTTCATTCATAATATAATATTTAATAATAATATTATTATTAAAAAATAAAATAAATAATTTATACACTTTTAACAGCATCTTTATATTTTTTATATTAATAATTATTATTATATTATATAACATAAAATTACACCTCGAACTTACACATTCTAACGTATCGAAATCAATTTATGCCGTTAATTCACATTTCACTAGCAATGACTCAAAATGGCACTAACCAATCAATAATCAATATATATTGTTAAATTCACATAACACTTAAAATCAATATATATTGTTAAAGTGTTTTGTTTTTACTAAAATGATTTTTAAAATAAAATATTTGACCGATAATTTTTCAAAATAAAGATTTTAATAAAAACACAATTTACGAGAAATAATTATATGATAAATATGATTTAAAAACACTATTTAAGAGAATTCATTATATGGTAAATATGATTTAGTTAAAAACAAAGATTAAGACAATATATTAATTATGATAAAAATATATAAAAAATTATTATTTTTATATGTGATATTATAAGTGTATTAAATTTGAAAAAGTATATTATAAGTTCAAAACTTTAAAAAGCATCCTAAACAAGTAGTAGGTGAATAGTATGGTAAAAAGAAAGGTCTTACATTGAAACCAAGTTATTGGCGATGATGGATTAAATCTCTCCTGTAATTTCTAACTACTTGATTTGAAGGAGGAATATTGCGGTAAAAGTAAAGATCTCACATTGAAACCAAGCTCTTGGCGATGATGGATTAAATCTCTCTTGCAACATCTACCGACTTGATGTGGAGGAGGAGGAGTATTATAGTAAAAGGAAAGGTCCCACATTGAAACCAAGCTCTTTGCGATGATGGATTAAATCTTTCCTGCAGTTTCTACCTACCTGATGTGGAGGAGGAGTATTGTGGTAAAAAGAAATGTCTCACATTGAAACCAAGCTCTTGGCGATGATGGATTAAATTTTTCCTACAACTTCTACCTACCTGATGTGTAGGAGTAGTATTGTGGTAAAAGGAAATGTCCCACATTGAAACCAAGCTCTTGGCGATAATGGATTAAATCTCTCTTGTAGCTCCTACCTGCCCGATATGGAGGGGAAGTATTGTGGTAAAAGAAAAGGTCCCACATCGACAACAATAAAAAAAAATTGCTATCGTAATCAGCATTTTTTGTTAGTTTTACATTTGTTGTCTTAACTTCTCATCAGTTTCAATGGCTTCTGTGCAAGCTTAGATCCATAAACCTTATGGATACAACTTGAGGGGGAATATTGGAGATGGAGATAAAATTAAGAAATAATTTAATGAGTAATTTAAGGAGTAAATTAAGAAGTGTTAACTTCTTAATTCAATGAGTAAATCAAGAACCTTAATTCAAGGATTAAATTAAGGAGTTGTCATGCTTAATTCAATGAGTAATTCAAGGAGTAAATCAAGGAATACTTAATTCAAGAAGTAAACAAAAGGAATCCTTAATTCAAGAAGTAAACAAAAGGAATCCTTAATTCAAGAAGTAAACAAAAAGAATCCTTAATTCAAGAAGTAAACAATAGGAATCCTTAATTCAAGAAGTAAACAAAAAGAATCCTTAATTCCAAAAGTAAACAAAAGTAATCCTTAATTGAAGTAGTAAATCAAAAAATGTTTAATTCAAAGAGTAAATCTCCTTATATATAGTTATAGAATTGTAATAAAAATATGAAAGAAATAATACAACTTTAAGAGAGCTTGTTTTATTTGACAAGATCTTTTGTCTTTGGTTTTGACGTTTTCAACTCAATTTTCAACAATTAATATTTTATAAATTATAATTGATTTAAGAAATATATAATAACTTAAAAAAACGCACACATGTATATTCACCTATTTAATTTATGATTTTTTTTTAACTTCGAGTATATATTTTTATAATTAATGAACTTGTAATATATACCCAAAAATTAATAGAAATTTTATATACTTTTTCAATTAATGTAATTTTATTATTATCATTCTTTCAAAAATAAAACATCACATGTAAATTAGACTTTGTAACGAATGAGAGGGATAGGGGCTCGTTGTTGTTGGATTGAGTCTGCCTTTTATTTAATTAATTATTTATTATTATTATTATTTAATATTTTTTCAAGAAAACTATGCTTGAGGCTATGAACCTTGGAGCTTTAACCTTGAATCTTGAATTTCAAAAAAAAAAAAAAAAAACAAGTACAGTATTCTATAAGCAGACTAAAAACAAAACCTTTTTTTTTTTCCTGCCCACCGTGTTGTTTTAAATTCATACTAGACGGACAACTACACAATGATGAGCTGGTTTGTTAAAAAAAAAATAGACTGCATTATTCTCAATTTTTTTACCGTTTGTGGTTGAACAATTTCACATGCCATCTTCAATGATTCTTCGAATAATCAATATAAATTATTATCATTTTAAAAGAAAAGTAAATGCATGATTTTTCTAGATGAAAACAATTTAATATAATTAACCTCATCTATATTGTCAAAGAAACAAAACAAAATAAAATAACGCATAATATGAACTCCACCAGCAGCTTGACTTTAATTTATTTACAATTGCCCACATAAGAGGTGATTAAGTGAGGTTGGAGTTGAGTATCATACCCTAATTTATAAAATTAATTAGATTACAATCAATTTAGTGCTTATCATTTGAAAACAAAAATTATGGGTAATTTTTCACAACGGTTGTAGAACCGAGAATTGTATGATGTTAATTAGAATTGTGCAATTTTTCTATCAATTTTGTTAAACATTTTTTTAACACAAAATATGACTTCTAATAGATATTCATGGTTTTATATTTTTTAAAAATATATCATTGTATCAATTAATATAACTAAATATTAAAATAAAATAAGAATTAAAAATATTATCTTATAGATTTGTGTGTATCTTTTTAATAGTTAATTTTAATTTTTAATACGATGTTTTGATATGTATTTAAAAAATAATAAGTCATCTTTTTATATGTTGAAATTATCCACTATTTTTATTATAAAATAAAATAAAAACAAATAAACGAGCAACTTAACCATTGAGCCGATTACCCAATAATATCATACACATACATAATCTAAAATACTAAAACATGAAGAAAGAACAAGAGTCTCCACTATCCACCATGTTTTGCATAGTTGAATAGAAAACTCCACAAAAGCTAAGGCTCTGCCAAACAGAGAAGTGGCGTGGGATTTACGTGTCATTTTTACATAAATAATAAAAGAACAAAGTCTCTGAGTTGATGTGCACTGATAAATTGAGACAGCGTACAAGTTCAGTGTCTATGTATATTTCATTTGTAAATTGACTTTTCGCAAAATTTATATCATTTGGAATTTTGTGGATAGAGATAGTGTTATATTATTGCCAAACTCTCTTCTCTCTTTCATTTTATGCATGTTTATGTTAGGGTTTTGATTTCTCTTAGCTTTGATTACTTTCAGGATTTGGGTCCCTTTTGCTTACATTGTTCTGTCTTTGTCTTCATTGATGGAAAGTCCATTTCCCCAATATTGTGTTTTTCTATTTTGTATCACTATCAGTGAAAATTTAGCTAGATATTTCGCTTGTAATATGGCCCATATTGATAAATGTTTTTAAATATCATGGTAACTTAAAAAAAAAAGTAATTTGTGTACCATATTTTAATTATTTCCTAAATGTTACTGTAATTCAGGCAAAAGAATGTTATAGATAGGACATCTATATCTAGAAAAAAAGTGTTGATACGGTAAGGTAAGCCTACTTGTATTATTATAATTGGTAATCTTATGAAATCATGTCATCAAATAAGTTTATTATTGGTGCCAACTGCCAATAGTCAAACCACGGCCTTATTTGTTTTTTTTTTTTAAAGAAGAAATTCGGAACAATCGAAGTTGAGAATTAAACCATTTTCTCTTTCTCCCCCAAATTGAGAGAACCATTTCTTGAGTTTAAACTTCTACCGATCCAATGGTAATCTTAAAATCAAATTACCTCACCCCTGGGTTTCATAAATATTAATTTTTTTTACTCTACGGTAACAAAATCTAAAAAGTTGACTAAAGTAGGCAAGAATTTGAAAAAAAAAACAAAGAATGATATTTGGTAGAAAAAATAATAATATAGTTTTTTTTTCAAAATATGTGACATACTCATTCACGTTTTTACAATTAAATTTGAAATTTTAGTGTTTTTTTAGTATAAAAATTAATATTATATATTATATCATAACAATGTATACATCTTTTCATTAATTAATTAACATGAAATATTTTTTTTTCAATTTCTTTAAATACTGACTCATTCTACTCTGAGTCATTGGCGTCTATTTTATGCATGTCCTTATACATCACTCTTTCGTTGAAAATCACATCTCTACTATGGATAACTTTCTTCTTTTTGTCATCCCAAATGCGGTAGCCAAACTCATCCTCACCATAGCCAATGAATGTGCATTTCTTGGATTTGGGATCAAGCTTATTCCTGTCTTGATCACTGATATGAACAAATGCTACACAACCGAAAACTTTTAGATGTGATAGTTTCACCTCTTTTCCGCTCCATACCTCATCTGGTATTCTATGTTCCAATGGAACAGATGAGCCTCGGTTGATCAAGTAAGCTACCGTGTTGACTGCTTCTGCCCATAATTGCTTCGGTAGACCTGACTGTATACGAATGCTTCTGGCTCTTTCTGTCAACGTTCGGTTCATACGCTCAGCTACACCATTGTGTTGAGGCGTGCCTGACACAGTTCTTTCCATTCTGATCCCGTGCTCATAGCAGAAATTTTTGAATCTGGTGTTTTCATATTCACCACCATTATCGATTCTGAGCTTTTTGATCTTTAAACCCGTCTCATTTTCCACCATACCTTTCCATCTTTTGAAAGCCTCAAATACTTTAGACTTATGCTTTAGAAAGTAAACTCATAACTTCTGAGAGTGATCATCGATGAAAGTCACGAAGTAGTGTTTCCCACCAATAGATGAGACGATCGTTGGTCCCCAAACATCAGTGTGAATAAGCTCTAGCCTTTCCTTCTTTGGGATTCTGCAACTTGTCTGAAAGCTGACTCTCTTTTGCTTTCCAAGTATGCAATCTTCGCATATGTCTATCTCCGTAGACTGTAGACCTGGAAGTTTTTCCTTTGAGTGCATAATCTTCATCCCCTTCTCACTCATATGGCCTAGTCTCTGGTGCCACAGATTTGGTGTTTCATTGCTTGTTGCATCTGTAATTGAACAACGTGCCTCTACTGTCATGTAAAGAGTGCCACTTTTCTTGCCTTGAGCAACTGTCATTGCATCCTTTGAAATCTTCCAATCATCACCATGGAAGATCGTAGTGTAGCCTTCACTGGCCAACTGCCTCACTGAGATTAAGTTCCTTCTGAGATCGGGAATATGCCTAACATCCTTCAGTTCCCAAACAGATCCGTTCAACTTAATCTTCACTACACCTTTGCCAATAATAGCACATGGTTGATCATCACCAAGATATACCTTTCCAAGGTTTCCGGGGACATATTTCTCGAAGAATTCTTTTTGTGAAGTAGTATGGAACGATGCTCCAGAGTCTAACACCCAAGATTCTTCCTTGCTCTCCAAATAGCATATCAATGCATCGTCTCCTCCTGAGGTGGAAGTAACATTTGCCTCTACCTTTACTTGTTTGTCCCTCGGTGCACTCTTGCACTGATTTTTGTAGTACCCGGTTCTTCCACAATTCCAACACTCGATAGTCTTCGAGCTATGGGAATTATTAGGATTCCTGGATTTGGACCTCCTGTCCTTTGATCTACCTCGGTAGTCTGTTCTGCCACGTCCATTCCCTTTGGTTTAATTTCTTCCTCTTGACTCTGTATGCAAAACTGAAGAAGTTGACGATTCACCTACCTCTCTACGTCAGATCTCTTCACTGAGAACCAGATCACGAACATCGTCAAATTTCAACTTATTGCTTCCTGACGAGCTACTCACAACCGTGACAGTAGCATTCCAACTTTCTGGTAAAGAAGACAAAAGTATCAATGCTCTTACTTCTTCATCGAATTCAATTTCCACTGAACTCAACTGGGTTGTGACTGTGTTGAGTTCATTGAGATGTTGAGCTACTGATGCGCCTTCATTCATTCGTAAATTGAACAAACGCCTCATCAAGTGCACTTTGTTTGAGGCTGATGGCTTCTCATACATATTGGAGAGAGTTGTCATAAGACCCGTCGTTGTCTTTTCCTTTGCAATGTTGAAAGCAACATTACGGGATAGCGTCAATCGAATAACTCTGAGGGCTTGCCTGTCTAGAAGATTCCAATCTTCTTCCTTCATAGCCTCTGGTTTCTTCCCTGAGAGATGTTGATATAGATTTCTTTGATACAGATAATCCTCTATCTGTATTTTCTAAAACCCGAAATCTATGCCATCAAATTTCTCGAGTTTCACCCTTCCTTCATCTGCGGCCATTGCTCCCACTCAAATCTGACTATTTCTATAAACCACCGTGTATTAGAACACCTCCGTCAACGAACAAATATCATCGACAAAATGTCACTATTCACGTAAATAGTAAGCTTGTAGAAAATTGACAGAAATCACCACCAATGGCTCTGATACCAATTGTTGGGAAATTACGCAAATTTCCGATAAGCCACATTTATGAGAAAGCAAGAATAGAAAAATAACACACAAATTTGATAACGGAGTTCGGCCAATCTTGCTTACGTCTCTGGACCTGCTGCAGATCTTTTTACTGAAATGAGAGAAATTACACAAGGTGTTTACAACACTCACAACTCACAACCCAATTACACCTAAGAAAATTACTCTCAATTTTCTCTCACAAAAGCTTTTCTCTCAATTTGAATAAAGACTTTGGATGATTAATTCATTACAATTACACATCTATTTATAGGGAAATTTACTCATTGAATTACTCCTTAAATTAATGGTTCCTTAAATTGCTCCTTGAATTAAACTCATTATTTTACTCCTTGAATTAAGCTCCTTGTTTTGCTCCTTGAATTAAGCTCCTTGTTTTGTTCCATGTTTTACTCCTTAAATTAAGGAGCTTTATGACAATCTCCAACAGTTATATTATTGCCAAACTATCTTTTCTCTTTCATTTTATGCATCAAATCGCACTTGGGGCCACTACTTGTTGTTTATGTTAGGGTTTTGATTTCTCTTAGCTTTGATTTCCCTTTTGCTTACATTGTTCTGTCTTTGTCTTCATTGATGGAAAGTCCATTTCCCCAATATTGTGTTTTTCTATTTTGTATCACTATCAGTGAAAATTTAGCTAGATATTTCGCTTGTAATATAGTCCATATTGATAAATGTTTTTAAATATCATGGTAACTTAAAATTAAAAAAAAAGTAATTTGTGTACCATATTTTAATTATTTCCTAAATGTTACTGTAATTCAGGCAAAAGAATGTTATAGATAGGACATCTATATCTAGAAAAAAAGTGTTGATACGGTAAGGTAAGCCTACTTGTATTATTATAATTGGTAATCTTATGAAATCATGTCATCAAATAAGTTTATTATTGGTGCCAACTGCCAATAGTCAAACCACGGCCTTATTTGTTTTTTTTTTTTAAAGAAGAAATTCGGAACAATCGAAGTTGAGAATTAAACCATTTTCTCTTTCTCCCCCAAATTGAGAGAACCATTTCTTGAGTTTAAACTTCTACCGATCCAATGGTAATCTTAAGATCAAATTACCTCACCCTGGGTTTCATAAATATTTTTACTCTACGGTAACAAAATCTAAAAAGTTGACTAAAAGTAGACAAGAATTTGAAAAAAACAAAGAATGATATTTGGTAGAAAAAATAATGATATCTTTTTTTTTTTTTAAATATGTGACATACTCATCCACGTTTTTACAATTAAATTTGAAATTTTAGTGTTTTTTTAATATAAAAATCAATATCATATATTATATCATGAGAATGTATACATCTTTTCATTAATTAATTAACATGACATATATTTTTTACAATTTCTTTAAACATATGAACATGTACGTCAATTTATAAAGATAATGCATAAAGAAACTGCGAATTAATATCCTATCAGAAATATGTTCATCTTGTACTACTACTCATTTAGTTAAGAAAATATATTCATTTTGTAATTGAACTCATTTAGTTGTCTTTTTTTCTTTTTGTATAAAATTTATAAATATTAATTTTGATAATCTACTTAAATAAATCATAAACTTAAACTAATTGAAAGAATCATTATCATATTGAATATTTAGAAGTAGATTCAATTTGTTTCTGTTTGAAGTGTTTTTGCTTAATACTTAAATTTTAAGTTATTTCTCCAAATCACTTAAAAATTATCAAAATTGATAAGTCATATGTGGAGTGTTCAGCTTCCTTTGGAATCTACAGTACTTGGATCTATCCCGTCCAAGATTTCTCATTTTTCTAGGCCACTATACTATCTATTGAATTTCAACGTCCATTAGCATAGCTTCTTGTGGTGCTGTCAAAGGTGTGTAAGTATGGAAGCTTTGTCTTGGGTGGTCAGAATCTCTTTCCCTGTCCCGACAATCGTCCCTTTATTATGTCCTAGACTTTTTATTTTCTTTGTGTCTTGGCTCATATATATTCTTTTGGTTTTTGTTTTGCCCCTTTTTTTCTTTTTCGGCTATTCATTGTTCTTTTATTATTGACCATTTCTTACACATTTAAGTAAGTATTGACATGTTATGTGACCTCCATGTATGTGGCAGGAAGATGTTTAGTCATGTCGTGCCATAAGGCTTATTGGTGGAGGGCTTGATAGAGAGGACTTATAGCTGTGGATTCTAGACATTTGGGAACTTATATCTTATTAGAATTGAATTTGTTGAATAAATCCTTCAAATATTTGTTTTTTCATTTCTGAAAGGTAATTAGGTGGAAGATTAGCTTTGGTCTCCTATGTTTCATTGAAAAGTATTAGAAGAATCGCCTTCCAAATTCTATAAGTGATCCTATGGTGAGGATTTTAGAGTATGGTATTAGAGTTTTATCTATTAAGACTAGTTGAAAAACACTCTATTTTATTTTATCATTATAAATGTATTATCTATCCACTTTTTAAAATATTTTAGATGTTTTAGTTGATTTGATATTTATATCCTCATAAATATATTTATTAAGTATTTTAAACTTGTTGGTTTGTTGGTTAGGAAGATTACCATAATAAGAGGAGATTATGTAAAGATTACCATGATTGTTTGGCTTATTTGTGTGCTTGGTTCCCAAATGGAATATGTTCACTGTTATAACAGTGATGATATTTTTAAAACGTAGTTCATAAAGTTTTGGTGTATGTTCAGTATAAAGTTTGACTTTAATATATACATATAATTTTAGTTGTTACGATGCCCTGTATCTAATTATAAATATTATTTAAAAATAAGTAAATCTATTGTAATTAGGAATAAAAGTTGTGTTGTGTCTATTATAGTTATTTACAAAACACTTAAATCTTGGGGGAAAAAATAAATTAGAAAACCTAAATCGTTCCTTCTAACCTTTCTTTTGTGATTATCAAATCACTACGAATGCGATGGATGCTTAATCTCTTTACCTGAGCGATACTATCTTCCATTTTCGTATCGGTCACTTCCATTTTTTTTCATTTTTTTCCCTAATTAGTTTTCCCTTGTTCCCCTCACTTGAAAATCCCTAATCCCTAACTTGCATCCCCGTGCAGGATGAGTCCCTAGCCAACCACACCATCGTCGTAACCCAACCAACTTGACCGAACCCCACGACCCCAACTACAAATCCTCATGAAGCCAGAGCATGCCATCATCAAATGGTGGGTTTAATTAGTGTTTTGTTTACTAAAGTTCACAATTTCTATGTTTGGGTGGTTTCTCTGTCTTTTCTGGTGTCAGAGAGCGAACTCGTAAGGGTATTGACTTGCACAGGGAAATGATTGAGAGTGGCATCATTAAGCTTAGTAATAAGCAAGTTAGCGAAATATAGTTTTGATCCTCTCTCTTATTCCTTATTATCAATGTTTAGATGAAGTTAACTGTATCTATTCTTTGGTTTAGCTATCCTTCTTTTGTATTATAACGTTGTAGTTGTTTGTGTTGTATTTTTTTCCTATTAATCTCAGGCTAAAAACAAATGTGCACTGGTTTACGGTCAAATGAATAAACCTTTTGGTGCTCATAGCATTCCATGACCGTGAATTAAGTTCATCGTATGATAATGTATGAATGTAGGTTTTTTCTTTTCTTTTCTTTTTTACTTGTTTTCCAAAAAGCATGCATTCACAATAACATATAACTGATCACTATCATATCATATGGTATGCTTATTTAATGTATGGTTTGGTTTTGAAAAGTTATCTTGCTTAAATGTTTGAACAGCTGGATTTTCTTCATATGTTTCAAAGCTCCAACTTTAAGAGCTTTTGAATCATAAAAGAATAAAAATCAATGCAGTTAATTCTAGTTAAAGCCTATTATCATGTGGTTTTCCAAAATATCTTAAATAAGCATATTATTTGACATGTTAGTGATTTATGATATGTGATGATATGCTTATCTTTAGATGGATTATGTTGGTTCATAGGACAAGTTTATCAGATAATGAGAATATTTTGAAGGAGAATGTCATTTATCTTAGTCATAAAACAATTCACAGCCCATATAAAGAATTTCCTCTGCAGCTATATTGCAATTTGTGGCATTGTGGATGCTATAATACTGTATGTCAGTGCGGGGAACTTCTGTGGGCTTTGAATCTTTCCTACTCGAAACATTGCACTGTCTTATTGATAACGACTTTATTCTATGCATTACTTGAGATTCTTATAATGAACTGCACTATGTGGTCAGATGCCCTGGGTTTAATGCCTGTCTTCTAATTCTTGTAATTTTCATGTTTATTTTTTTAATATCTGTTTTATTCAATCAAATTGGCTTCTATATCCATGTTTGATGAGAATTTTCAACATAGGAGATTGCTTTACACCTAATGAAGCTCTCTTAAGATTAGTTTAATAACTAGGTGGAATCTCATTGTATATATACAGTCTTGAGCAATGATAGTGAGAAGTAAGCTGCTCTCTGAAGTCTAAGATGTAAATACGTAATGGACTTTGCATGTTTTACGAGGAAGGAAACCTATAGATGCATTTGAAGATAACCGAAAACTTTTAATTCATTATTACAGTTCACATATTATGTTTAAGTAATGTTAATGTAGAGCATCCTATAATCCCATTTGTTCTCATTTAGTTACCTTTTCAGTGGATTACCTTTTCAGTGGATTACCTTTATGTTGATCCTGATCACAAGGTAATGTGTACATGACTTTAATTTTATGTGAACTAATGAATGTTTTATTTGAGCCTTTGTAGTCTTAAGGAATGATTCCTCATTTAGGCTTATGATGTTTTGGGCTTAAACTATGGATCTGGCCGTACTTTCTTCAATCCAACCAAATCCTCAGCCTCTTCTTTCTATGACCTTTTAAGTTTCCAGTTTTATGAGCATTATATTTTAATTAGATGGTTTCTTTGTTATGGTCATTGTAAGGCATTTGATTCTCTTTTCCTTTTCCTTGTGTTCCAGGCAAAGGTATTTTCAAGATTTAAAAGTTTCCAGAAAACTCTGAAAAGTTATACAATTGAAGCTACATCAGAGGACAAAAGTAGTGTATTAAAGCAAGTTAGAATCATGTGATCAAATGCCATCGATATAAACTGTTTGTTATTGTTGAGGCTCTATTTTTCTATCTGGACGTATGATATTTACTTTAAACTATTTGTTATTACTAAGATGACACGATATTACTGTAAACTGATATAACTATTAAATGCAAATTCTATAAACTGATATAAATATTAAATGTAAATTCATGATAGATTGGCTAGCTTACTATTTTACAAATAAATAAAAGCATGAACCTAAAGCATATTCTAACATGCAATTAAATAATGAACTATAAGATACATTATCAACAAGAACAACCATGGCTGATCTACCATTGTGACTACAAATGTATATATATATATTCTTAGACTTAAAAAGGATATAATCGATTTATGTTCACATCTCTCTCTTCAGACAAAGTTGAGATAATTGAGTTAAATGTCATATTAGATGAGAGCATATCAGGTGCCAGTGTAGTGTTTACTTCGTCGATTTAAAATTGACCAAATAATTAAAAAAAATGCTGGTTTTAAAATCGGTCTAAAAATAAAAAACTTTGCCCTCACTTACTGTAAACTACTTCTCTCTAAATCACAAAGAAAAGATCAAAATTTCTCTTTGTAATTTAGAGAGAAGAAGTTGAGACACAAAAATATTGTAGATGGATTGTGTTTAATTATGTCATTAATGAACATATGAACTTTAAATCTGTATGTATGAAGTGTGATAAATTTATTTTAAACCCACCGAATATACAGGATAAGGTTTATTACGTTGTTTTCACGCTATTTTTAATATCAATATTTTAAATTAATAAATATTATTTTTATTAATTTTTAAAATTTACATGAATAAATATCGATATCTTCACCCTCTATATACAAAAGGGATCGTGACAAAATCTTCCGAGTAGGATACGGAGAACAAGTATCGATATCTGCGCGTAAGTTACTTGAGAAAGTGAACTGATTCCAGAAACATGGTGCATGCAAACATTATTTAATAAAAGATTCATAACTTTTAAATTATTACACAATAAAATAATGTCATTAATAAAAAAAATAGCCCCTACACAGTTACCAGCCTGTTAGATCGGGTCTATCCATAGTTTTATTAGTTAGTAATTAATACTATTGTCTCACTCTACTTATATCCTATTAGAATTATTTAATTTATAAGTTACTTTTTGTACTCCTCCCAGCAAACAAACATTAAAATATAAATATAAATATTATTTTATTTTATTTTTAATTTTACATACATAATTTTTATATTTTATCATATATTATATTTATAAATTTAAAAAATTGAATATAATATATAATTTTTTAAAATAATATACTAACAAAAAGGAAAAATTATTAAAAATTCCCCTTAGATTTCAAAAATAACAAAAACATTCATCAACTTAAAAAATATATACAATCATATTCTCTCGGCTATTGTTTTATTATAAATTTTCAATCATATTTTTTTCATTTTTTTTACTAGTAATTTCTTTAAAACAAAATTTAAAATGATGATAAAAATGAATATGATTAAATTTTTTTAAAAGTTTAGTCACGTGAGGGCCATTACAAAGTAATTTATTTATTTATTTATTTTTTGTCAGAAAATAATTTTTAATGAAGATGCGCATTCTCACTTATCAAGTATTGACAAATACCAAATGGGCTTAGGCAGTATATTCTATGGCCCATTATTCCAGTCTTTTTTTTTCCTTACTAACACATTACTAGTATCTCACATTGATTTTTACTTTATTTAATTCCAATTTTAAAAAAAAATGTCAAAATAATCTTCACGTGCACTTTGTTAACCAGTGATTCCATTGGGGTCTACCAAGCCTCCATAAGAGGTTTCTATAATTCCTTACTAAACCAATCACCATTGTCAAAAATAAAAATTTACACTGGGAAGAAACCATCGAACCTCATAAAAGAGATTTAATATATCCTGATCAGACCTTCATTAAATGGCTTGATACGCATCCAACCTAAAGTAATACCAATTTCTTTTTTACAAATAAGGATGTGAGGGTGATTTTAACATTATAATATTATTTAATATACTAATGTAAAATCAAAACGGATGCATGAATACAAGGTGAAATAAAATTGATTTTTTATTTATTTTAATATTTCCTTTGGCTGACTTTTAATTAGGAAATAAGGTATAATATGCATTATGCACACCACCAAAGCTCCACACTACTTGGACCAGATATAATGATGGGTTATTTCCCTGGATGAATTTTAATGTGTAGAAAGGAACCTTTTAACCCAAAAACCAAAACAAGTATAAGCAATTAATTTTAGGATAAATGACAATACTATTCTCTTACTTTCGGAACTTATAGAGCACTTTGGTTTCTTTCTTCTTCAAGATGGAGCACATACGTTCTGTCTAGACCATTAACCAAAAACATCTAATTTTAGGATAAATGACAATACTAGTCTCTCTTACTTTCGGGAATAATGGAGAACTTTAGTTTCTTTCCTCTTCTTCAAGATGGAGCATATAAGTTCTATATTGACCATTAACCAAAAATGTCGACAAAAAGAGTTGCATTAATCTCATTGTTCCCCTTAGAATTGACTCATGTTACTCGCACATGACTTATTTCTTCATAATTCTCAAGCGGTACATCAGATGCTAAAAGGTCGTCAATAACTATCAAGGTGTTTGTAGTCTAAAACATGAATACAAAATATTTCAGTCAATAAATTACTCAAATCTATTTGCATGTTCATTCATTATCATATACATTATGAGCTCCATAAGATCGAACCTAAGCAAAATGCCGCAGCAGTGTGCATAAAACTTAAAAGTTGTCCCATCTTCCTAACCATAGTAGAGCGTTACAGCCAATAGGACCGAGATAATTGCCTATCCAAGGAAATTCATAATAACCAAATGAAGCACTAAATTGCAAAGAACAAAATCAGCAAATGCTCTCTCTGGAGGCAAATCCTGCGAGTTATTTTGGGGAATAAATCATCAATAGTTAAAACAAGAAATCTTAAAACGAAGAAAGATTGATTGGATGGGAGAAAATACATTAATGTGATGTGATAGATGGTTAATCTATTGAAGTACCAAAATTTGTATTCCAATAAAAGCTTACAGCATCCCAAAAACAGTTTTTTTTCTTCAAATTATTGTAAGCTACAATTTAAACGACAAAAAGAAACAGGTTAAGTAGGGAACTGATTAGCTACCTTGAATTCCTTGTTTTCTTTGTTGACTTGGATACGGAGACAAACTACAAGCAAAATAAATGGAATCAGCACTCAGCCAAGAATGGTTGTCAATTATCATAATATATTTCTCGTACAAAAAGTAATGATAATATATGAAATCAGCATACCAGCAAGGACTGCTGTCCCAATACAAGAAAGAATCCCAGAAAGAAAAGAATTGAATGGGAAGGATCCAACAATTGCCATGTAAACTACCTGTCCATAACAGAGAACTAGATGTAATCATGTTTACAACGACAATTCTTGCAAACACAGAACCATATACTACATAAAAACTTCTTTATTAGAGACTTATGGGGGAGAGAAAACACTAGAACTGTAATAAAATGATGCTAGGCAGCCATAAAATATACGAGTAAGTTTACAATAATAATAAAGGGCAAACATTCAATTAGCTACTAATATTATGTGAAAAAAATTCAATTAACTACTTTTTAATATTTGTTTGTTTCAATTTATTACTTGTATTATTGAAAAAAAATCAATAAAATATTTCTCATTTTGATTGCAAAATTTAATCATATGCCCAGCACGTAAAATTATAACTTCATTATCTTATTCAAAACATACCCTTATAACTACACATTTTGCACATGTAACTTACATTTTCTAATCAAATTGGCCAAGTTTTGGCTAAAATAGTTAATTAAAAGATATATTAATAATAAAAGTAATTGATTGAAAAAAAATTAAAAGTATCAAACCAAGAAGCATAGAAACAGAGAAAGACAAAGTAGATGAGAGAAACTGAGAAAGAAGAGTGAGTTTCTAAATGACCACTTCAATATATATTATGTGATGTACACTGCTTTATAGATTTAGAGCCTCATAATAGTAAGTTAACTTGTACATAATTGAATTGGTCTGAAAATAGCATCTTAGCTTGTACATAAAGTGTACATATTTAGTTTATCTACATTTTGTAAATTATGTATAGCATGTATATATATTATATGTACAACTAACATGTTATTTTGGGACTTTCATGCTTTATATATAGCAAACTTGGTTACATGAGTCCAGTAAAGTCTAGTAATGCCATGTAGGAAATTCTGTTATAAGCAGCACATGGCTAGGATATGAGCTAGTATAGCTAGTATAAACTCTACTCTAACAAAAAGTAGTAAATTAAATTTTTTCACATAATAGCCAAATAAGCGTTTGCCTAAGAATATTTAACAAAATAATCCTCTGGCTGACGAGAGAGAACCCAAAAATAAACCTTCTATTAGTACTTGAGAAGATTCATTTATTAGGAATTTCTTACTTGAGCCCAATCTTTGTAAGAGGTAATAACTGCTTATGGATTAATCATGGAGTATTGATTTAAATTCAACTCAGCAATTTATGTCAAGAAATCTTTACAGGTAGAGAAAGGAAGACGAGAAATCAGAAAAAGACAAAAAGACAAAAAGTCATTGTTATTTCATCGCATTAATATTATAGAGAATAATTGCTTATAGATAACCTATGACACCAAAATCCTAATAATACACCTAAACACACAAGAAAACTAAATATAAATATTCTATTTTCCAATACTCCCCCACATAGAAACTATCTATGTTTAGCTTGTACAATTACAAAAGATAATAAACTAGACATAAATGAAATGAATAGATTAGCTACAGTTGAATTTGAACATAGAGCAACCACTTGTAGTAGCTTGAAACATTTGGTAGCCTTGCCAAGAGTACTTATGATTAAGCACCTAATGAATAATATATAACGCTACTGTATTGATGATGCTACCATTGATTGAAGTCGTTGTTACATGAAGTAGAAAGTCCCTAACAGCTTAGGAGAGACATGATAAAGTTGCTAATAGTGTAAGGGTGACACAGTGAAGTCCCTAAAAGTGTAGGTGAGACACAGTAAAGTCCCTCAGTATAGGGGAGACACAAGAAAGTGCTAGCCCTCGCAATGAGAGACTCCAAGATATACGTGAATGGTAGAAAAGGGCAATGACTTAACCTTGCAAATTGGAGTTTTACCCACACTCCCTCATATTATATATCAGTATTTGCAGAAAAGGCACCGTTTTTTGGTATCTACATTGAGTTTAAGAGCCCTTCAATAGTTTTATTCTACTATCTGGATCGCCAAAATGTTGAAGGATAGGCAACGGCATCAAATACTACAAATTAGATCTAATTTTCCACTGGATAAACCCCTAACTCTATGCTTGAAACCAACTCGAAAATATTTACAAACACAAGAAAATGCATAAGACAGAAAAACAACACCAATTACATATGTACACAAAACAATAGAATTACGGATTCCGACAATAGAAAACGCGAATATAGAAATGTGATAGAGATCGTAAATTACCTGAATGGAAGCTGTAAGAACAGCGTAAGCCACGTAAAGATCGATGATCTGTAAGTGATCAGAAACTAGGTCAGAATCATAATTAAGTTACAAATGAGAGAGAGACGAAGAGAGATCAGTTGACCTTGAGACTTGTGGGCGTGGCCGAATATGCAGAACGAAGAGAATGTAAAAGGGCTTGGGCGTCCTTGCTCGTCGACCTAGCCATGGTGTAACTTCAGTTGCCTAACCAGGTTCTTCTTCTGCTGCAGTTTCTCGAGCCGCTGGGGTGTTGGAGTAACGGGACTCTTTTATGATTTACTGTGCTAGGTCTAAAGCAGATGCGGCAATTTAGTTTTGATAAGGTGCAGTTTAAATCCTAATTTTTTTAAAGTTATATTAAAGTTCTCTTAGTTGGCTTTAATTTAATTATTATTTAAATTTGTATAAATCACGTTATATTATTTATAACAAGGAAGTTTATCAATATAAAAATATGTATTTTTATTTAAATTAAATATTTTTTAGTAAAAATATAATTAAATTAAAATAATTAATTTAAAATAAATTTAAATATATTTTAAAAATAAATCATGAAATTATAAGTACCTTTTAATGAATACATAAATAAAATATATCTTTTAAAAGTTAAGAAAATTCATGCCATATTTTTTTACTTAAAAAGTCACGTTAAACAAAACTTTTTTTAAAGAAAAAGAAAGAATTCAACATTACTTTTGAAAAATAAACATTTAAAAATTATATTTGATTAAATCTGTTCGAGATAAATTATAAAAATATAAAGAAATTAAGTATAATACATTAAAATTATACATGTTTATAATTAAATATAAATATTATATATATATTTATAATCATTTAAATATATAATTTTATTAATATGTATTTGATATAATTTTGTTAAAAATTAAATGATATTATTGATTATCACATTAAATAATACTTAAAATTTATATTTGCATATTTCATCGCATTTAATTTAGCTAATAATCATTAAATATTAAGTATTATAAACATAAAACTTTGATTCTTTAATATATAATTTATATTTATTTTTTTCAATAAATATTTATACATTTATATATTCGTGCGCACACCTATCATTCACAGATTCGAGTACATGCCGATTAAGTATTCACAAATAACAAATGTTAAGATAGCTAACATTTAATTTTATTTAAAACCTTGACTTTTAATTGACCTGAATAAATTAAATCTTGGCTCCGCCTTCTAGATATGTAATTAATTATTTAAAAAAAATAGTGAGACGTGTTCTCATATCACACAGACATATAGGCCTTGGCTTTATCATTTGAAGCTCTTATCAATTAATTTTTTAATTAATAAACAAGAAAAAAAACCATACCTATTATTCTATTATTATATTTAAATGCTGAATAGTCAAATTAGATAAAAAATGATGCTGTTTTTTTACCTTCCATTTACATACCTCCCAGAGCTTCATTTTCCACTTTCTTTAGCTCGTTTTCTTTCAATTGGTCAGTTATCTTTCTCTTGTACGCCTGTTGATAAAGTAGTTAGCTTGTAACCAGAAAATTTAGCTTATTTTGATTACTAGTTGGAAGAAAAATTCATTTGTGTAAATTTCTAGAGGTTTTTAAGTGGGTCTTCGTTTCAATAACTTCAATGCAATGACAGATTTTATAGATATTTTTTGTGTAATTATTGTTGCTTAAGATGTCTATCGAAGAATTCATTTTTACTTGAAACATAACCACAAATTGTTATTATATTATATCTAATAGATGCATAAGTTAAGATAATTTTAACATAATCTTAAAAGATTTTTAAATAATAATTGTTAGACTTGAGATTAATTTCATCCTGGGTTAGATTGTCACTTAATTGGAGTAAAGTTGAATCAAGCTCTTTTTTTAATTACATCCTAAGCAAGTTTTGTGTTGGATGCAGTTATGCTAAAACTGGTGTATATGATGACTTCAACTCTAGTGCAATGATGTTGTGCCTTTAACATGTTTTTTTGTAAATACTCATGTCTTACCAATATGTTGTTATTAGATTGTTGTCTTATGAGACAGTGGTTTTGTTGGTTCAGTAAGGTTGCAGTTTCTAAGGCAAAGAGGTCATCAATGTAAGTGGGTGCTAAAATATTTAACTATATCACAATTGTTTGCTAACCCTTTTTTTAACACATGATAAGTTATGTCAAGCAGTGCTTATATTTAAATGTTTTTTTAGTAGTAGTGTCAAGATGTTAATTATAACATTTGTTGACATTCGATTATATTTCTAAGTACATTGAATATCTGAAAATTTGCTCTATTTCACAGGTCAAGTCATCCTACTTATCTTGATTCTTGGGTAAATCATGTCACTTGGATATTAGGCATATTAAATCATCTTCCTTTTATAAATTGGGTTTCAAATGATCATTACTTATGCAATATAAATTATAATATAATAGAGAGCTTATCAAATACTGCGACATAGATTTAAATGAATAAACAAACCTTTCAGGTTTTTAGGCATTTCTTTATGCAAACTCGAGATTGTATTTCAATGGTAGATCCCTTTTAAATGCTTGATGGAAATAGTTTTAATAGAAAGGGTGATGCATTTGTTAAGATGCACCTAAGCATATTGAAACTATGCAGGAGATGTTTTATATTTAAACGAGATGAAGTAATTGGTGGTGTCAATATTGTGGTTAATTTCAACACTTGGGGGTTGGGCAGCGAGTAAAGATATGCTAAGAATCAATGGCGAAGCAAATGTTCTTGATGTGAATGCTGCAAAGGATTTTGGTATATTTTACTGACTTTGAATATTTCAATTCTATTTTCTCTGAGTCTTTTTGGCTGTTATGGTATTATATCATATTATCTATTAACAGTCTACGAAATTTGCAAAGCTAACTTGCACTAGTCCTTTCAGAAAAAAAAAAAAAAAAACTAAATGTATACAAAAACTATATTTCAAATCCTTGCAATGATCTTCCCTTTAGCCGCAGAGGCATAACTAGAAAGTTCAATTAAGAAGTGTCAAATGACATATTTATCCCTATTTATATTCATTTACATCATATATCTTATTATATAAATGGTAAATATAATTTTTTTCTAGGAGCAAGGGGAATTCATCACCCACTACCCCTGGTTTAGTCCCTACTTAGTCCATTAAACTCATTATTTTTTTAAAAATGAGTGTTGTTTTTATAATAGATCTATTTTTTCTCCATTTTATTTAATGTAAGACATTGATCTTTTGGTGGTTGTTTGAAATAAATTGAATAAATAAGATGATCCAAAGATATTAAAAATGAATTTGTAAGTAGAATATCTTAGCATGTGCACTTTAACTTATAAACTTCTATACAAAGAAATTATAAATTTACTACAGAATACATTTTGCATATTTATAATTTTAGATATAGATGCTAATAATAATTTTGTAAACAAAAAATTCCCATATATATAATGTCTCTTTTCTTTATGTTTTAGGATCTTGGGATATGATATACAGATGTAAGTGATGATTGACACTGGTTGGTTGGAGTGAAGGTAAGTTCACAAACAAGAGTTTTTAGCAAAAAATTACAGGAATAAAATCAAGAAATAGAAAAAAAAATAAAAGGATTAAAAGAACTAGATTCTATGTGTAATGTATAACATGAAATTATTTTCATTTGCACAAGAATAATTTTATCCTTCTCTTTCTTGAAATGCAGTACTTAAAAATTTACATGATTGTTTGAATTTTACTGACATTATTGAATCACTAAATATGAATGCAAAGTTGTATTGGAAAACTTATTTTTTTGATTTTATAATTTAAAAATGTAATGTTTTAATTCATAATGGATTATTGTTTTTGCTTCGTGTGAATACCTATTTGTATTGAGAAATTTATTTTTTATTTGAATGGTATATATATTATATATTTTTTTTCTAATAAAATATTTTTAACTATATATTTATTCGATTATTTTAGATACATGTTGCTTTGAAATAAGTGAAAAATCAAAGTTTTTTGTTGTTGTCTAAATAGTGACCGTACATGTTGTTGGAAAAAAAGAAAAGAAGAAGTGACCGTAGATTCCCATATTTAATTTAGTTAAATGAAAATATGTTCACCGCCTCTCTGCTCTCGTCCAATCAGATTTCTTACTTTTAAGACTCTCACATTCAACAAACCATCCTTTATATTTTCCACCAATTGAGATCTATGAAATCTATAGGTGACATAGTGAAATCAGAAGCAGGTAATCGTACCATTGCCACTCAATTACTTATAGTCTTTTTGTGACTTGTGAGCAAGCTTTTCTTTTCGCTCAAGAAAAATAAAATAAAAATAACACTAACGCACGAGAGATGGATAGAGACACGGAGTCATAGAGATATAGACCGCCGGCTAACGTCGTCAGATCAGACTGACATTTGAAACGGCGTCGTTTGAAGGTTTCTCTCCGAGTTGGGGTTTCCCTATCGTTAGCCTTCAGAATCCCCTTTCTGGGCCACCCATTTCCCATGTATTCACAGGTATATTTCGTCGAAGTGTTATTCTTTATTAATTTTTTCTCGAGCGAATTTTCTTTCTTATTTACCGTCCTCTTTGTTGATGTTTTTTTTGACGGTATCTGTTTCCAAATGAATTAGATCGGGTCGATGACGATCGTTGAGAGTTATCTTTCAATTGTTTCTGGTTAATATTTTGACTTTGCCTTGATTTTTAGGTATAGATGGAAGTTTGGAACCTAGATCAAGTCGATTAGTATATTTGAAATATTGTTTATCATGCTCCTATTATAGGCTATGATTGAAGTGAATTTGAAGAATATTTGTATTTTAAATGGTTTCCTTTTGTTTCTAAAAGATTTGAACTTTTTATTGGTGGAAATAAACAAGCTAATTTGAATTTTGCATTTTGAGTGTATAGTTTTCTTTTCATTGAACGAAATGTGTAAGAACGAACCTTTTTTTTTAATAAATAATACTGGTGTACTTGCGAAGTCTTACACTTTGATGAATTTGTCCAGTTAGGGGTACAAGCTTACAATTCAATTCTATTATTTGCTGTTGTTAGGAAAAAAGCTGTTTCAGGCTGTATTCTGGACCAGATATGAGCTTCCTCCTTTGAATTCTATTGAGAAGAATGGCAAAGATGTACAGAATGAATACTAACAGCGTTACTTGGTATGTCATATCCTTGCAGCTTATGAATGTACTGATATTTATGATATGTCATCATCTCTTGCTGCTCTGATTATATTCACCCTTTCATTACATATTCAGGATTTATTTCTATAACTTGTTGATAGGCAAAAAATTCCATCTGTACATCAGGTGGGGTGCGTGGGGTTGTTAAGCATACTCTTGTACTTATAGGACTCATTTTATGACTCAACCCTTGAATTTTATCTTTATCTAAGAGTAAGACATTTAAAATTACATCCATGGGTTTGGTCAAAAATAGTAAAAATAAAATAAGGCATTTCTAGGGGAATCATCAAATTATGGAAGAATGTAAATAACGGATGCATTATTTTGGTTTTTTTATGTGTCATATGTCAATATAGACATGCCATTCGTATGCACTTATGCATGAAATCCTTCCGCTTTCTTTGACATCAAGAAGATAGCAATGTATTGAATATTTAAATGGCATACATCTATTGGTCTTCCAGCAAGTTAAGTATGTCGAGTAAATCCTAACACTTGCATGCTAGGAGCCCAATAGTTAAAGTATTTTACGTATTGCATTGCAGTGACATGAAATGTAGACCTACTATGTGCTCAAATCTCAATTACCAAGTAAGTTTGAAGTGCTGAACCATATAATTGCACTTTTGCAACTTTTTTTTTTCACTTGTCTTCCGACACTTGGAGCACTTTTGGTTCACTGCTCTTATATCTTGCCAATGGCATTTCCCATATTCCAACAATAGTTTTCAGACGTACTCTCAGAAGAAGCCTTGCCTTCCTCATAGAAATATTGTTAAGTTGGTCACTTGGAGTCCTGGAATTGTTCGACTTTCATGATAAATAGAAACCCCCTACCCCCGAAAAAAAGGTTTTCACGTATTTTATCAAATTTTGTCTGCAAAGTATGACTGCATTTATTTTTCTTGGAGATCCTGACGATTGTCCTTTTTGCAGGGTTCACCTTGTGTCTGCAATGGTTCATTTTCATTAAGACTGGTTTGGTTGAACTCTGTTTCAATTTTACATTTGAACTTTTGGATATAAACTTGTTCATACATACTAATCTAGTGGATAGGAATGGAACCAAAGACCGCCATGGCATTGGATAATGGTCGAAGAATTTTGCTTGACTTGAAGAGAAAGAGAGCATCCCGGTATGCTGCACATTTTACTGGAACTACCCAAACAGGGTTGCCACAGTGCTCTTCATTGAATAGACCAGGAAAGCCCAGGAGACTAGCAAGCAAGCGTGTAAGTACTGGATCCCATATTCAAAGATCTTTGCTTAGAAATTATTCAAATTTTATGAGAAGTGGTTCTCCACAAAGAATATTGGTTTATCAAAATGGGGAATGGACTGACTTTCCCTGTGATCTTGTTGATGAGATCAAGAAAGATTTTCTGATGAAGAAACCAGCCTTTGATGTAGAGTTAAATGGTGAGAAATTCATGCTAGATTTTTTGGATATGCTACGAGTGGACCTGAGAACTGGTTTACAGCAATCTATGGCCTGGATTGATGAAGCTGGTAATTGTTTCTTTCCAGAATTTTTTTCTGATAATGATAATGATGTATCTTATATAAATTCTGTTAACCGAACTGCCAAAAGTCGGAAACTCATGTTGGTGGAACCTCATGGGTCTCATGAAATTAAGCTGCATTTGGAAATTGATATAAATGGATTGGATAATTCTTTACTGAAGGAATATAGTGGGGAGTCCATTGCTAATCAAGAAAATTCTGTTAATCAATGTGCTGTTGAAGTTGAGGACAGTTGCATTAGGGAACCTAATGTAAAATTTGATGAAGCTCTTGAGACTAATCAAGAGATGCAATGCAAGTTGTCAATGGAGACAAAATCTATAAATAGGATGTTGGGTTGTGATACTGTGCGGAACATGTTCAATATGAACATGAGCACATTTGGTGGTGCAGAGATAGTTGATATATACCGTTGCTCGAGTAATTCATTGGGAGCACGGTGGGAGCTCTTTCAGAAGCAAGTTGAAATTACAAGAATGTATCGTGGTGATGCAAATGTTCAGTATGCTTGGCTTGCCTCTTCTAAAGCAGAGCTCTCTCCATTGGTGATGTATGGGCTTGGTTATTGTCGACGAGCCGCAATTAGCTCCACTTATGGCATTGGTCTTCATCTCACCGCTGCCAATTATCCACACAACAGGTTTTAACTTCTTCTTTTTATCATTTAGTTACTGGTGTTGACGCTGTCAAAGTCGCTGCGCATATCTTACATCACTTAGGAAGTTAAGCGGTGAGGCATTCATAAGGGTCTTCTCTAATGGTATAATTCTTTTTGGGTTTATCCTATAAGTATGCCGTGAGGGTTCGTTGAACTGATGAGTTATGACCGTGAGTTCGGAACTCTCAGTTATGGTCTGAAGCAAACAATATTGTACCGTGGAGTGGGGGCATCCCTGCATCGGATGGTATCAGAGCCATGATCCAGTTGTCATGTGAGCTTGCGTTCTTATGAGGACGTAAGGCTCCTTAAGGGGGGGTTGTGTGACACAATCATAGTTGCGCGTATCCCACATCGCTTAGGAAGCTAAGTGGTGAGGTGTTCATAAGGGATGTGCCTTCTTGAATGGTATGACGCATTTTGGGTTTATCCCAGAAGCAAAACTGTGTAGTGGGGCCTCTTTACGTCAGGTTTTCCCAGTTAATTTAATAATATGTACTGATGTATTTACTACTATTATATTGGTACGAAAGATAATTGTTTTTCTTGAAACTTACCCATTTGGTTTTGTTTAATTTTCATCGATATAATGGCTTTCTTTTGCAGACAAGGCAAATAAAATTTTATGTTCCTTGAATTTCTTTGCTCCCTCTGTTGTAAATGAAACTATGGCTATTTCATGTAATGCTCGACAAGGGGTACATTAATGCTTTTATTTGTCGTGAGGATTTCAGAGTATGCATACTACTGATCTAAAGCTATTTTATTTGTTCCTTGAATACTATTTGGGGAATGTTGTCCACTTTGTTGTTTGTTATTTCTTGTATGGGCACCTTGAGATTACCCACATGAATGTTTAGCGGCACTTCTGCAGATCCTCTTTCATTATTTGAATCTCCTTCTAATGTCGGATGGGGATAGAGAAAACAGAAATAGAGGAGACGAAGAGAATGCTGAGAATTTACTAAAGAAATAAGAATAGAGAGACAGGATGATTGGGGAAAAAAACTCCATAATAAGTCAATAATTTATCAATAAAGGCTTACCGAGTTACATTAACCTAGCTATAGTGAACCTAAATGTAATTCTTGAAGAACTCAAAGTCCATCGATTGCTTTTTCCCCTAATTATATAATAATATTATTAACAAAAATAATTAACAATTTTAACAATAATTCAACTCCAAACACAAATCTTTATTATTTTAAAATTCTTATTCTTCTGAGTTTTGTTTCACATTACCCTCTCAGTTGATTGCAAGTGTACTGGGTTTACTATGGGTGAATTTTTTTTTTATCTTTGTATCTATTTTTTGTTCCTTTTCTGCCATTTATCTTTAGAAATTCAAGGAATCAACATTTGATTTGAAATATTGCTTGCATTTCCTTTCTCCTTTATATTTTGTTTTCTGAGTTCTATTCAGTTTGCATCACATATTTTAACAGGATTGAAGTTTTGACTTATTTACAGTGCAATTTATTCCGATGATGACGAAAATGGTGTACGTCACATGTTTTTTTGTCGTGTAATTATGGGAAATGTGGAGGTTCTTCATCCTGGCAGTAAACAATTCCGTCCCAGTTGCAATGACTATGATAGTGGGGTGGATGATCTTCAGAATCCAAGGCATTATATAGTCTGGGATATGAATATAAATACCCATATTTTTCCCGAATTTGTTGTTAGTTTCAAGATGTCATCTAATAAAGGTGATCTATTACTCTATTTCTCCCTGCTTTTTGGTTAACCTTGAATATTTGTGGCTTTCGTTTTAAATAAATCACCATTGGATCAGAAAGTTGATACCAACTATACCATCAATATATAAGGACATAAAAGGTTTAGAATTTTTTCGATGTAAAGAAAATGGACCACACTAATTGATCATTGATGTCCCCTCATGGTTGGGCTTTGTTGCTAGATGTTTCAGGAGTTGCGAAATCATTTCTGGGGCCTTGTGGCCAGTTACTCATGGATTCTTCTATAGTTAATATGGTATGTGCTCATGTTTTGTTGCTCTGCCTGATTCCATCATTATAAAGTGGTATATAATGTGTTTTTGCATCAGTAAAATCTTGTTCAGAGTAATTGTTATCAGATTGATTTTTACCCAAAAAAGTGTTCTAATTGATTATTCACGTGTTCGTCCAAATATCTGCCAGAACTAATTTCTTTTGGATCATTGATAGCATCTATACCCTAGTTGTTGCTTGTTGAATTGCATTTGTTGGGATTCAAGTTTTCAGTGCCAAAGCATTTCAATACTGAAAAATCTGAAGATCAAATTGACCATGCAGTGCGAGCTGAGTCTTGTCTGTAAAGCTGGTTGAGATGATTTTTAAAAGTTTTGGTGTTGGTTTCAAAGCTTAACCTTATGTTTGGCAGCAGCTGATATTTGAAAATAAAACTCAAACATTTTTCAGTATACCTTTAGAAGGCACAGTTAGTGCGACTTAAATCTAAAATGATGCATAAAGAAGTGAATCACAAGTTATACATAAATGAATTAATAAGGGTGAAAACAATCCTTGTGGTACTCCCTGCCCAAGGTTATGAAACCTGCCTCCTCCAATCCTATGTTCTTCACCTCTGATCTGAACGTCTAACGGATCGCCCCTACTTTTAACACTGACTAGTACCAGCCACAGGTAGTATAGTGGTATTTGATAGAAGTGTAATATTTAAAAGGCCACGTATTCTAGGTGGTGTAACTCAAAGTTGGTATCTTTGGAGAATTGGTGGCAATGTCATGATGGTTCTGGTTTTGAAAGCTGACCGTAATTCAGACCAGCAAGGTTTGGGATGGGCAAAAAAAATTCAGCTGACCTTAAGTCATGATGAGGACAGGCAGGCAATCCTTGATAGCAATCATGATAGTTCTGGTATATTTGATGAGTGGCACAGATTGGAGGCCCTTGTGTGTTGAGTTTGATTCCTTTGTAGATGTTGTTTTATACTCTTCTTTCCTATTTGAAAACACTTTGCTAGAAGCCAGAAATTCTTTTTCAGATAAGGCAAGGTATTTTTCAATAATTAGAAGAAAAAAGTTTTTAAATATTCAGTTTTGTGTCTAAAAACACGATACCAAACGTTGACCATCATGGTATTATAACCTGCTAATATTTGAAGTAATTTTGCTATTTTAATTTGCAAATTTTCATAGTACTCTGGTTGCATCCGTTTTGCTGTGCATCTTCAGTCAATGATTATTTTGTACTGTCCTGTATCTGTATATGGTGATGGGAGTTATGTTTAACTATGTGCTGTTTTTTTAATATTTGGAATATGACTAAATGAAAGCACCTTTTATGCTTATTCATTTTATCAATACATGATTACTGGACTTTGTTTCAGTAATTTTGTCACTTAATGTAGTGGTGTAACTTGCATATGATGTCAGTGATGGTATATTTTTCTTGACATGTATATTTTTCTCTAGGGGAATGATTGTCAGCCAATTTCAGATTCTGGTAGAAACCAAGGGAATGATGTTCAATTGACCTCAGATTCTGGGACGTCTCTAGAAAAAGCTACTAGTCTGGGGTCTAGCACTCCAAGAACTCCAAAATCTCCTTGGATGCCTTTCCCAATGTTGTTTAATGCTATTTCAGATCAAGTCCCTACTAAAGATATGGATTTGGTCAAAGTGCATTATGACCTATTCAGGGTATGCTAGATATAGTGTATTTGTGTATAGGTTGTGGTTTAGTTTTTTCTGTTTCATTTTTATTTTTTTGTTCGAAATGATTTATAGTCTTTCTATATTTATATTGCAATGACAACTTTTCAGGCAAAGAAAATAACACGCTATGACTTTGTCAAAAAGTTGAGGTTGATAGTTGGAGATACTCTATTGAGGTCTACAATATCAAAGCTCCAGTGCAAGGTTGATTTAAGATTTTATATGTCTTGAATTTTTATGAATCTGATTGTCTACTTACTGCAGTTTTCCTGGTCGTTTTCTCTTCAGTATATGTCTAAAGTTTATTTTTCCAAAAGGAAATAATTATTATTTGTGAATTTCTATATGGTTTTATTTAAGAAAAGTATTTTAACGTTTTGTTCATTTGGTGATTCTTTTGCAACTTTCAATTTTGACCAACTTCTAGAGGAGGTATCTGGAACAAGTTTTATTATACGTCAAATGTTTCTTGACGTTCTGTATTCAAGATACCTATGCGACCTGGTTGCATTTTTGTAGGTACCCATGAATTCTGAGGGTGGTGTGAAAGCATCAATGGAAAACATTGAAGGCTCAGGGTGCGTTTGATTTATGGTAGCATATTCTTGCCTATATTCACAGTATGATTCCTGTGTGATATGTAGTTTTAAGTTTAATCCTACCTTTAAAGAAATGTGTCGACATGAAGTGAATTAAGATGGATCATAGTTTATTGGCTTTTGGTAATTTAGCGAGTTATGCTGTTCCTGTATTTACCTTATGCTGTTTTATCATGCTGCTTGAACTCGATTAGTATTAAGACTTTTAAGCTATAGTTTCTGAAACGACTGTATAATTTAGGTCTGGTTGACAATGTTTTACACTTCAAAGTACCAGAGTAGTATTATTTTGAGTTGTGTAAAAGTTGTCGATCTGATTATTTGTTGATGGTTATTTGCAAATAGTAATTATCACATGAAGGGGTGACAATCGTGTCGTGACAGTTGTGTTTGTGTCATGTTAGTTGACATATGAAAAAATTTACTTCACTTTATTTTTGTGTTGGTTATTTATAATAATAAGAAATAATAAGATCTTTAAAGACATAAAAGAAAGTATTGATTAATTCTTACTAAATTTTTTTATCCGTTTATGTAGTGTCAGACATTGTCACTCTTCCACATCCCATTTTCAACATTATGAAATGAGTGAATGCCGTTTATAATGTATGTAGGATTTTATGCACCATCTAAGATGTTAATGTCAATGCTATTATGATACAATGAACTTTAAAGCTGTTAATATCGCATTCTGAAGTGGCTACTTGACCTGATCGTCACGTCCCATGTAAAATGATGCATGATAAGTCTGATGCGTCTTTAGTATGGTTGGATTATTCAGAGAATTTTGAAGCTTTTCTGTTTGATAGATCAGTAACAAAACCATGAATTTTGCCACGTCTATCTCTTCGACTGACTGCGGATCAATGGACCGATTATATGATTGTTATATAGCCCGCTCAATGTAGGGTCAGTATCAGTGTTTATTCTGTTTTTTGTGGGGATTTAAAGTGGAGCTAAGAATATATTATTTAAAACATATCCAAACCGGTAAGGTTATTTATATGAGCATGTTGTGTGGTGTAGTATAAGGAGTACTTTGCACAAGAATAAAATATTAGTACATGATTTTGGAATTCAGGAAGCGCTTACTTCCTTTGTTCCTGGCATTCTTCGGCCGGGTAAAAATGCGTTTGATGCAACAGGGTCCTCAACCCTAGTTTCCATCAACAGAGTATTTTTAATGCTCATAAAAATAAAATAAAATAAAATATCATATAATATTTAGACAAAATTATGCATATATTTTAATAATGGAGAATTATTTATTGATCTTGTACTAAAGTGATATGTTGTTCGTAGACTAATAACATGGAGAATTTAGATTTTTTTCTCTTTTTGAAATCACCATTTTTCATTTTTACTGGCTTGAACCAACTTGATTAATGATTAATGATTAATTAATAATTATTTTAATATGGTTTTATGTATTTATGATATATTTGTTTTGTATTCATAATAATCTCACACGGTTTGTTATTATATACAATATATTTCATTCAATTTTTTTTATGTAGACAACTAGTTAATGCCAGCTTTATTATATATGCAGTTAAGCACTTAATGACTTAATATATTATTACAGGTAAAATTTAAATTATTGTATAAATAGAATTCTTATTTGTCTTTTTATCTTTTAAATTTGGGAAAATATAAAAAGTAATTTTTTAAAATTTATAACAAAAAAAATATCTTAATAATATTAAACGAGATTTAATTGATGATGTTTAATATTTAACTGATTAAATCATCGTAATTGATTTAATTGTTAATAAAGTTGTGTTATTTTGTTATTTTTAGTTTAATATTTTTGTTAAAGAAAATACCAAATCAATTTGAGAGTTGAAAAAAAAAACTCAAATCAAGAGACCCATCCTAACGCCCAAACCAAGCGATTACACAGACCGTAATTTCGTTCTCTCCTCCTACACCAAAGCTGCCGGTCAAGAATCTTCCGATATTGCAGTTGGCTAAGCCATTAATTGAGCCCACAGTTGGCTGTACCAATCTTACCGTTCCATTAGTCCATCTCCCTCTTGTAATATTTAAGATAGTTCTCTTTGACGGTGTCTGTGATCTTCAGATTTGGTAATTTGCTGTTCGTTTGAAATTATCTTCTCGTTATGTTTCATTGTTCTTGCAAATTCTCAGTTTCCAGTAGATTAAGGTTATATTTGGGTCCTTAGGTGTCAGTTTTCTGGTTGATTTTTTACTCTTTGTTTAAAACAAATATGAATGATAATGATAATGATAATGATTTGTAGTATTCTTATCTTTGTTTTCATAGTTAATTTTAAATAAAATATAAAGTATTTTAATAATAACAAAAATGTTCATTCCTCTTAAAATCTTATCATAATACGTTGAAATGTTATGTTTTTTTCACAAATTTTTTTATTAATTTTTTAATCCTGTATTTTCATTTATAATTTTATAATTTTTATTTTAATATTTATCATTATTTTAATTATACTGATCAAATAAACATAATAATAATATTGTTTTTAATAAAATTAATTTTTATTATCATTCTATAAAATTAATCAATGTAATTGGGTTACGTTGTATCATGATTTTTTTTATTTCATGGTTTCAGTTTTATTATTTATGCTTATATTTACCAACCTCGTATGATATTGGCTAGTTGTTGATATAATATGATGCTTTGTGTACCCTTGAATTATTCAAAATTGTTTTTAGAAATTTTTCGTTACTTTAAAAAAAAAATGCTGAATGCTTGAAAATACATCACGAATATTTTTTTTTAATTTCATAATTATAGTGGGATTGGTACTTTTATTAATGCTTATTGATATCTTTATTTATGATTTAGATTTAGACTAGAAATATGTTTATTATTAATAAAAAAATTAATAATATTTACACTAATTAATCAAGGGCCTCATCTTTAATTTAGGCCTAGGGCCTCACATGATCTTGAATAGCCCATGGTAGTTTGGGTTTACAGCAATGGATGTTAAATGACACAAGGTGCTTGATGAAATGCGCTTAAGAGTCGACTGATTTGTTTTCTATTTAACTTTCGTATATTACTAAATTGCATGAGCTTCGGAGGGATTTGTTTTCTTAAATCTCAATCTTTAAAGGTCAAATCATTGTGATTCCAGCATTAACAGTCGTCCAGTCCAACTAGTGTCATAATATTGGTGTAGGTTATCTTTATCTCATATCATTTGATATATTTACAGGTTTATTGGAGCTTGAGTATTTTCATTTTCTCTTGTAGCCATTCATCTCAAGCGTAACTGGTACAATTTTAACCTAAGATTTATTTTTGTAGATTTTTTTATTTTTCCAAACAATACTTAGGGGAGGAAGATTTGAAATAGCTTGTTCTTTTCTTTATGATGTCATGTTTTGCGATTCATACAACTAATTTTTATGTTTTTTTTAATAGCTATTTCAGCTATAGAAGCAAGAGTAACTCAAAGAATAAGAAAATGGCTCGGAATGAAGAGAAGGCCCAGTCAATGCTCAACCGTTTTATCACTTTGAAAGCTGAGGAGAATAAGGAGCGAGAGGAGCGTCGGCCCTATTTGGCCTCAGAATGCCGTGACATCGCTGAGGTTGACAAATGGAGGCAACAGATAATGCGCGAAATGGGTCGCAAAGTAGCAGAGATCCAAAATGAAGGGCTTGTTGAGGGATATTGAGTCAGGTATGTAAACTATAGCCATGGTATTTGTACATTTTATTCGTATGATAGTTTTTCATTATTCTTATAATTTTAAAAATAATCAATTAAATCAAAATATTCAAAATATTGAATTTTTTAAAAATTAAAATGAGAATTATGTATTTTATTAAAAAAAATCAATATTAATTTTACTTTTAATAAAATAATAATGAGAAAAGTGTGAGAGAGAAAGAGAAAGAGGGAGAGAATTTTTTATCTTTTAAAAAATTATAATTTTTAAAATTATAATTTAATTGATTATACTTTTAAATTACGAAGAAGAAACTCACTCACAAGAAGTCTCACCGTGAGCAACGTATTGTTGAACTTGATGGCTCCAGTTATGCCAAGCATTCGGTTAAGATGACCAACCTTGAAGGCAACATTGTTGATGTACCAAATAATGGACATGGCCCTGGCTACTGCTACTTTAGTGCAGCAAAGAAGTAACCAGGTGTCTGTGAGTTCTTCGAGAAACCTCCAGAGTTGAGATTACCATGCATGATATATATAAATGGATAGATGTAAGCTATCATGGTTATAAGAATGATGAAGTTGGGGTTTTGGAGGGAGTGGGAGGGCCAATTGAGAAGAAAATGAAGACAGATGCAGTGGTGGAGTGGCAAAGACTAGAGGACATTAGGAAGGAAGTGAGGAGGGCAGTAGAGAGTGGGGAGGTTGTAGAGGTGGTAAAGGAGGTGGCGTTTGAGGAAGAGGAGGAGGTTGTAGCTAGGTACCTAGCTTTAGAAAGGAAATATACTGTATGATGCTATTTCAACCTGTAACTTTGAAAGTAACCTGGTTAACTTGAGATGGTGCTTGAAGATGGGCATATGCTATTACACCCATCAGGGTGAGATGGAAGGCAACCAATGGTGCCACATGAGGTAATTGAATGCCTGGTTACCTCTAGGAAAGATTCTTGCATATAATGGGTATAAAAAAAATATTGATGTGTGGTCTCAAACACGTATATCTAAACCTACATTTTTATAAGAATGAAAAAATGTTAGAAGTTAAAATGAGATCAATAATTATTATTAATATGACTAGTTCGGTTTGCACTAGTACAACAGGTGTTATATAAGATTTTCTCGACTTGGCACCTTACAAATGGGGTAAGTTATATTTAAAATCAGCAAAATTGTGCATTGGAAGATGCATATATATCCTAGACTAACAGTGCAAGGCAGACTTGTTCTTACTATTATTTTCACGGTCAGTCCAAGCAATAGACGGACCCTAGACCAGACTTGTTATTGGGCCTTTTTATATATTATATATGATATTTTTAATTAAAACTTTAAATTTCCAATATGTTATTTTTATTTAATAATTAAATATACATCTATTGAAATATTAAATAAAAAATAAAAAAATTAAAAATGACTTCTTCCATGTAATTTAATAAATTTATCTTATTCTCTTATGCTTTTACCGAGTAATAAATATTAAAGTTATTTTGGTGAATTCATTTTATACATGACAATATAAATACTATTTATTGTAGATATATAGTAATATATATTAAAAAGTTATAATTGAGGTGTTCGTTAAAAATAATTAAAATTTTATCGATTAAAAATAGTAAAACTAAAAATAATCATGTAATATCAATATATTGAATATAAAATTAATTAATATAGAGAGATACCCTCAAATTAAAGGTTATGCATTTGAACCCAAGGAAAATCCATAATTTATTATTTATTAAGTTTTGATTTAAAAGTACTCCTTGTGCAAATAGATTAAATTAGGTTTGACTTTAATGTAAATAAAATAAAAAAAAATAAAATTTATCTTATTGTAATATTTTATAAAATTAAAAAACTTAAAACTTCTATAAGCGACCGCACAGTAGGAGTTGGGAGTTGGGACGGTCCTGATTATTCATATTTTTTCTTTTATTTAAAGACTTAATTCCTAAAAAAGAAATATGTAAGCAAAACAGGGATGGATTAAAAAAAAAACTATTTTGTGTGGTCAGTTATGGATTAAAAAAAAACACTTGCCCTGGAGAAAAATAGAGGACTGTAAGTGAGAGGAGAGATTGACTAAAGACAAAATAAAAGGTGCACGCATGTATAATAATTCAAGCATAAAGGGTACTAGTGTTAACTTTCGGAAAGATGAACTTTAGTATGTCACTTATATACAAGTATTTATCTATTTTAAAATGATAATCGAAATCTATCAAGAAATAATAAAATTAGTATTTTAAAACTTTTTTATTTATTTTTATCAAAATAGTCTCAATAATATCTTTTTAATATTTAATTTTTTATTTACTTATTATTACTTAAAATCATAAATTATTTATTTTTCAAAAAGCAAGTTTTACTCTTGAATTTTATTCTAGATATTTCAGATGAATTTTTAGTGATTCTTCAAAAAAAGATAACCGATTTTATACTGTGACGTTAAATAATTAGTGGAATAAATTACATTTTTATAAAATGTAACATGCTCATGTTATTATCCCTTTTACATAATTCAAATACAATACTTAATTTTCAAAAAAAAAAATTAAAAAATTAAAGTCTAATTTTACTTTACTTGTAAAATAAAAGTAGTAGAAAATGATGAAACCTTTTGTTAACAACAACAAATGAAAAAAATGAAAAAAATGATGAAACCCTTCAATTACACTGAGAAAGAATTGACTTTATAAAAAGAAAAGGAAAAAGAAGCATGCATGCATGCAATTACTGCTAAAAATCTCAGTAATGTTGCAGAAAAATTGCAAAACTCCCAGAACTCACAGCATATATTATTGGTTTTATAAAAAATATATATATATATATATAGTTTTTTCCTTTTAAATTAACTTTAATATGGGACCTCTCACAATTAACTTTTTCATGCAAAAAGTTCTCGAGCTACTCAAAACCCTGCAAAATTTATGCAAACGATTTGGGTTTTATATGTATTTCTATATAATCTTATTAAAATTTTAATTTTAATTAGATTTATAATAAGTAAGTAATATTGAATGATATAATAATACTCTAAAATGCTTGTCGGGTTTTATTAAGCTAAAACAAGAAGATCGATTACTATTATTTTGCAGTTAAAAAAAAAACACTAATACTAAAGATTAAAATGTGTATACCGAGAGAGTCACCTTTAAATTCTCTGCTGTCACTTTCTAAAACCGTGAGGACTGAGGATAGGGGCTAATGCATGCATGGGTAGTAAAGCTAGGACAGGCAGATCTGACGGCTGGCAGTGAGTGATAGCAGGGTGTTCACATTGCTGGAACCAGAAAATGACACGTGTAAAGATCATGAACCGAGAATGAATTATAGTGCAATGATGAATAAATAATTTTGACATTCATTCTGTGGTTTCCGTGTGTGCAGTGAAGCTCTCTCAAGTCTCAACGCTAGTGGTAGTAAGTACGGCCTCTCTCTCTCTCTCTCTCTCTCTCTCTCTCTGCTCTAGGTCTCCCTATTCCCTTCAGCAGATATCAAGAGGTTATTTTTAATTTATTTTGAGTTGCTCAAGGCTTATAGGGTAAGTCTCTTTCTGTACTGTATCACTTGTCTACTGTGCATAACTTCAACCACTGCTATACTCTATTCTCTGCTAGCTTCTGTATCCTTCCATATCTCTTCAATTTTGTCATTATTTCCTTAATAAATAAAATAATCTCCTATCGCCTGCATCTATCAAAAAGGGAATGCACCGGAAGAAATGTACGGATAATTACTTCCTTTATTTTAACTAACTAAATATGTTACGTTAATCATTTATTTAATGTATTTTAATTATCTTATTATTATATTTTTTAATTATTTTTATCAATTTTTTTATTAGATTTTTTTTATTAAAAAACTTAAATTGTATCGAATTTAAAACCTGAATATTATGTGTTCTTAGACTATTGGAAAGAAAAATCTTATTAATAATATGTGTCTATAAATTTAAAAAAATTATTAGATGTAATATTTTTAATTAATAAATTATGTTGGTGTCACTTTTCATTAAATCGAGGCATTTGGTAAATCGAGGTATTTGGTGGTTTACACAGTGATTATGGATAAGATTTCTTATTTTTTGTTTTAAAAAAGTGCTAACGTGAAATATTTTGTAGAAAATAGAGATAAATGCTGGAAAAAAATTTAAATTAAAAATAATAACATTTAGTTTGATAATTATGAAGACAAACGTTTTATTATTTTTATAATTTTTGTTATTTTATATTAATATAAAATTAAAATACAAGTATTTAGTGAAGAAAAAAATCATAAATATTTATTTTAATATTTATTAATTTTCACTATTTTATTTAATTATTATTTTTAACTTTTATAGATATTAAAATATATATTTATATAGTGTTATGTTTGAATATTATTATTATTGATTTTTTTGAAATAATTTTATATTAAATTTAACTTTTATTTTTATTAAATAATTGTATTTTAAACATGTCTTAATCATGTGATAAAAAATAATAATATTTTAATATAAAATCATTAAATTAATATTTTTTTTAATAAATTCTTTTTTTCATAACTAAGATGTTAAATAATGTTATTTCTAATATAAAATACTAAAAAACATAAATAACATGGCAAATCACCTTAGAAAATAACATGTTTTTCGATATCATTATTAAATAATAACAAACATTATATGCTAATAGTGAGTTGAGTAGTAATAAGAGGCAAATGTGAAGAGATTATTTAATAATATCAGTTAGATTAGTTTAATTATTTTTGTTATTGTTTATATGGTAATTTTTTTTAACTAAATTTTTTGAATTCACAACTTGTAGTGTCACTCTTTCAAACAAAAAAACAAAAAATATAATGCTATAAAAATAATAGAGAAACTTAATTATTCTTCTCGATAGAACTAAATAAATTATGATATCATACATCCTATAAAAATAATGTGATATTCAAGCCGAATAAAAGTAAGTAAGTAACTAAGCCGATGATGATAGTTGATTGTGGAGCTGGCTATGGCTTCTAAGACCGAACCGAGCCGTTACTTTTTTTAAAATAAAATATGAATGAAAAAGAAGAAGCAAAAGAGAGTAATGATGCAGCAATAATTGCTAAAAAAGCTAGCAACCATGCAGAACAGTTTGAAACGTGGCACAATCAAAGTCACCATGCATTCATGTCGGAAACCCTTCTATCTCTCTTAGTCACTCCACAACTTTAAAAAAAAATTATAAAGAAAGGGTATTTAAGTCTTTTTAAATTAAATAAATAAAAAATTAAACATGTTAGATTGAATTCTACGACAAAACAAATTTCCAAATTACATTTTTGGCCATGCAGGTCTTGCAAAATACGAAAGTGAAAATTTTGCATTTTCTAAGCGGTGAACCGGGAATTAGACAGCAATGACAACGCTCCACGATCTTCCGTTGTTTCTCTCTGTCTTATGGACAGTTGCGTAGCAACTGGAGTGGTTATATCGAATTTTAATCTCTATAAATATTTTATTTAAAATAAAATTATTAAAAAAATTACACTTAAAATTATTATAATTTAAAAAATTAGAAATATTAATAATTTTACTTTAAATTTAAACACTTTAATTAACTTATTTTTATATTTATTTACACTTGAATCATTTTAATCAATTTTTGGTTATTTTAATTTACTTTATTTTTATTTTTTTAACTTTTCCTGATAATTTCATCTTTAAACATATGTTAGCAGGACAATTACTAGGAAGATCCGTTTCAGTTCAACTTAAGTTTTTTCAATAAATAATTAAAGCATTCAAAATAGAACAATAATTTGACTAAAATAAATTAATTTTAGAAATATGAGTAAGGTATCTAGTTTTTGAAAATAAAATATCCTAAATTTCATAGTATCCATTCATTATATAAAATTATATGGAAAATAATTACAACTTATTTTATTTAATATTTGAGAATTAAGAAGTGGTTACACTAATTTTACAATAAAATCAAATTTTTAATGTATAATGATTTGAAGTATTTTCATTTTATTGATTTACTTATTCTTATATTCTTCATTTAAATGAATGAAATATAAAATTTTTCAAAAAAATATCATGTAAATAAGACATAAAATCTATAACTTTAACATGTTCAAATAAACTCTATGTAATTTTTTTAAAGATAAATTTATAGTGATTGGTAAAAAAATAATTAATATGATTCCTAATTAATAAATAATAAATTTTTCAGACCACTACACTTCCCATTCCTATGGAGTAATTAATGATATTATTATTATGTATGAAATTAATAAAATTGATATATTATTTTATGCGGTAAGAAAAAAATAAAATTTTAAAAAAGTGTTTACATTTAATAGTACATGTTGATAAATTAAATTAAGTCAACATAACCGTACAAAAAAATTCATATGGATAAAATTATCATATATATTATTTGATATTTGAAAAATAAAAATTATTGAATGATAATTTTATTTTTATGAAAACAATTAATATTTTATATTTTTTGTACATTTCATTATGAAAACAATCATATCCATCCTAACAACTATATTCACTTATGTCATCATCTTTGTCTTATCTTTGACACTTCTCGTTATTTCGTCCACCAATCACCATTTGTTATAGAACAAATATAAAAATACAATTTTTATCGAAATTAAAGGTGAGCAATCATCAACTTATTTGAAGCATAATCTTTGTCAACTCATTTACTATTGTCTTTTTGGCACCTTATTCTTTTTCTACTACCTTATGTTGGATGAAAACTACTTTAATCTTAGGTTTGATTGATATAAAGTGATCAAAAATGATA
Source organism: Hippophae tibetana (assembly GCA_037013495.1). NCBI lineage: Eukaryota > Viridiplantae > Streptophyta > Magnoliopsida > Rosales > Elaeagnaceae > Hippophae > Hippophae tibetana. The sequence goes on from CM072812.1 coordinate 7,295,599, forward strand.
AATGATCTACAAGATCAAAGGGCATGAGCCACTAACAGTAGTTACAAGTGTCGAAAATGGATACGTTAAATGAGTTAGTGGTAGTCTAACTATAAATTCAATAAAAAAATACAATTTTAGATTATTTTACATTAAATGTAAAAGAATGAAACAATATCATGGGTATGATTAAAATGATAGTGGAGGTTGATGGTAATTTATATATGTGACGATATAAGATGTTTTAGTGTTAAAATAAACAAAAAAAATGAGAAAATGCTTAAAATAATAAATAATTTTATATAGACAAAATTATAATTCTATAAATTATCATTTAAAAAAAAGAATCATATTGTAACTTTTGTTAAATGGTGAATTATCAGTAATAATTTGATGATATGAATCCAAATGTATATATTTTGTTTAATAAAAATATCACTAAAAATACAAAACGTACAAAAATAATGTTGGGCAGCTTAAAATTTAAACTTTTTGGGTTTAAGAAAAAGATTTCACCACTACGTTAAGTTATGTACATATCTAAATAAATAAAATTTACATATACATTTTGATTTTATAATATGATCTAAATAAATAACATTTACATATACATTTTGATTTTATAATATGATCTGGTGTAAACGTTACGATTCACTATTAACTGAACTTAATCATATACAATTATAAAACGCCCCAAATATTATAGGTTTTTAGTTTGGATGATTTTCTCTCTTTATTTCTTTCTTTCTTTCTACACCTTTATGCATGCATGTAATTAGGATTAATATTTAGATGGGATAACACATATAATTTAATTAGTAAAAGTGAATAATTTTGATACCATTTGAATGATTATAAAAGAAATTATAAATTTTTTAATAGTATTTTTATAATATAAAAAAAATGTTATGGTTAATATTTCAAAAATTTACAAATTTTAATTTTTTGAATATTACACAAATGTTACATGTAAAATGTATATTTTATTTAATTAAAATATAAATTTAAAATTACGTGAATTAAGTTGTAACAAGACTAAATAACATAGTTTTATATCTATGTAGACAGATAAAAAAAATGAAAACAAATTAAACAAAATAAATTATAATAAACATGTAAAAAAATCAAGTGTGTGATATGGAATGTTTAAATTATAAGAGAGACAAAATGCATTATTTTATAAGAAAATAATAGGAAAATGAAATTAGTAAATTTAAGATGTTATTTGATATAAATTCTTTAAAATTTATATGTTAAATATTTAAAACTCTACTATAATATAATTAGTAAAAATTGTGTAATAATAGAATAAAAGTAAAAAATATATGAGAAATGTAAATAAATACCTAACATAACAAAAAATAATATTAGATAATATTCAAATAATAAATTCGAGATGAGATAATGTTATATATTTTTATAAGTATATTTATAAATACAATAAAAGAAAAATCTTTATCGAAGAACCAAAGAGGAACTCATACTTCCTCTCAGCTATTTGCCTCGTAAGTGCCTTTATGTGTGAACATAGATTTTCTTACGAAAAAGATGAAATTATCCCGTAAAAATATCCTAAATTCTCATAAATACAAAAAAAAAATACATTTTAAAATTTAGAGGTGTTATTAATTATTTTTTTTAAAGTCATTATATTGATTTCCATAATTTTCAATATTGAAATGATATTTTGTGTTGCAAATATTAATAACGTGGAGATGTCAAGCTACTATTCTTAGGATTCAGACTTTGCAGTCATAAAGCTCCCTCCACAAAGATGTATAAAGAAAATCGACCAAACACTAGCCCACTTTTTTTTAAAAAAAAAGAAAGAATAATAAATAAACTTTTTCATTTTTGATTTTTCCTGCTTTTAGTTAGGAAATTAAGGATGAAACTTTCCTAGGAAATGATAACTCGAAAAAGAATTTGATTTTACCCTCATATAAACTGATAAAAGGCTACTTGATTAGAATTGTAAAAATAAATAAAAATTAAATATGAAAATTACTCGTTAATTCAATTAACTTATTCCTATTTACTTAATTTTAAGAAAATATTTATCATCTATAACAAAATATATATATTTTTTATATTTTTATTTTCTCAGGTATTTTTGTTTTTTTTTCCCGAATCCGAGTATAGTTTGATAATATAAGCTAATCCTTAACGGATAGTATTTATGAATACTTCAACATAAGCTTCCTCCTAGGAGGAAAATAATTAAAACAGCATATAATTCTAAAATAAACTATGCAAATTAAAGCTTTACTATGGCAGTCCCAGGCTTTATTATCTCTAATATAAAGTGCTTTGACAAATGCTCATAGAAACAATTATTGTCCAGAATAACGAAGGATAATTAATAAAAGGTCATCAGAAAATAAAAATTAGCTTAATGTTTAACTTTCCTGAATTATTCCTTCAAAATTATGTCTGAATAAATACTTCGCAAAATTATTGAAAACAGAAAAAAGAAAAAAAAAATAAAAGCCAATTATTTGGTGGAAAAATACTTGCAAAAATTATAATGCAATTTAATATGTTTTTGGATTAAATTTCGTAAGAATATTCTATACTTTAGTTTTTTTTAAATCTTAATAATATGTCTACTATTTTTTTTAAAAAAAAATTAATCTAAATTTAAATATAATAGATTAAATAGGTTAAACTTTAAAAATTAAGGATAGATGATGTAAAAATTTCTTTAACATTGATTATACAAGTGTAATTAATTTTAATTTTTAATTTTTAATTAAATGAGGTACATTTGAAATATAAAAAGGTATAATATTACCAAAAAAAAATTGAAATATTAAAATTTAAGGATAAAAAATATAATTTAATCTATTTTTTTTTAACAAATAGGAAGATAGTACACACATCGCGACAATCCAACATAAAATTTTCACAATTTGTTTCGTCATATTTTCAGTTCCCTCCCATAGTTTAATTCTTTTGATATATTTCATATGAGACTCAAATTACTTAGGAAAAAAAAAAGTAATTTTAATAATGTAAAGTGACTCCATTCTACAAATGTAAAGTTCTTCATTACAATTACCAAATATAACCTTATACTTTTCGATAATTAAAGAATTAATCTCATTCTCTCTAAGGGCAAAATAGACGTACAAATTACAAAAACGATTAAATTCTCATATATTTACGTAGGAATATAATAACTTTGATATGGATTTCACAAGTATTTTTTTTTTATGTAATTCAAATTATAATTTAAAATAAATAAGAGATAAATATTATCTGATAAACCACACTCTAATTGATCGAAAGGATAATGCTTTTTAGCATTCCCTAGCTCTTCTTCTTTTTCTTGCTTTACGTCTTTCTTTGTCTCCTTGTCTTTCTTTAGCTCTCATTGACCTTTCACTTTTCTTTTTTCCTCAGCTCTGATTTCTTTTTTATTTTTAAAAGGAGCTCTGATTTTCTTAGGGTAGCAGATTCTCATATTGGTATTTACTGAAAAACCAAAGGGTGGAGAGATTTTCAAATTAAATACTAATTAATCATCAAATGTTGTCGATCTTCCCAAAGTGAAATCCAAATTGGGCTTCTTGGGGCTTGTTCCTGAAGCTGAATGATCCGTTGATGAACTTATATCTGATAAGCACTTTGGATCCATATTGTATTTCTGTAAAATAATTAATAAATTTTTTACATTAATTATTTATACAATAAAAGTAATTAATCACAGCAGAAAATAATTAAGAAATGCACTAAAATACTAAAAGAACTCTGAGAATGATGAGATCAGCGTCTCCATCACCCCACTATAGCATGGTGATAAAGGAGATGTCCATATCTTTTTAAATGTGAGTTTGAATCTCAATCTCCATAGTTTAGAACAATTAGATAGTAAATTTGTATTGTATATGCAAAAGTGAATTGTAACGATAAAAAGAAAAAAGAAAAAAAGAAGAGAGAATAATGAGATCCCTGTGTGATAAATATGGTAGGACACTGTTGGTGAGGTAATTATATGGGATGTATGCTGTGTGCAATGTGCATGTGTTGTAGCTACTGCTGCCTAAATAAATTATTCTTTATTAACGTAATACATGATTATGTTGTATTTAAGTTAATGAAATTTAAGATTAATTTAAATTTTTTTTAAAAATAAATAAATATTTTTAGAAAATTATACTGGAAGTTATAAATAACTCACACTATAATCCATTGATATTCAGAAAACATCTAACATAGCAAGAAACTCTTTTATTTTTTAGATGTCACAAAAATGTTTGGATTTTCATAAATGCAATTAGAGTGAACCCACAATGTGAAAATAATGGCTCGTAGTTTGACATAATTACTCTTACAGAACTAAGCTTGGAAAACCATTTAAATATAATACAATGTGAAAATGACTGTCCTGTAACCCTTAAGACTACTAGTGTAGCAGTTTTTTGAGAGTGCTTTTCACTTTTTTCCTCTTTTTTGTAATGTATATGCATGCATCAGTGCACGACTTGACGAAAAAGATGAATAATAACCAATACACATAAATTGATTCTTTTTTATTTAATCCATGCAGATATACATTTAAATAAAGAATAATTGAGGGTAATTTTGGGATTTGAAAGTAAAAATATAATACCTCAAGAGAAGGCATATTTGCTAGGGAATCCTTTGGCTTTCCATGCAACCAAGTTTCTCTGCTACAAAACAAACACATTGATAGAATATGTTCCATCAGTGGAAGCCATGCAAAAGAAAAAGCAAACTCACAAAAGAAAGTCAGATTTTTAAAATAATAATGTGGTAGTAAAAAATAAAGTTAAAAGACTTAAAAACCAACACTCATCATGTGATAGCCCATCACCACACACATCAACACAGAGGAAGTTTCAAATGGCATAAAGCTTAATTTGGGCACAAATATTTCTACTAATGGCCGGGGTCCATCATATGCGTTTAGCTTTGACACTAAGTTTATAAATAATGGCCCCGTTTTAATAGTTATATTTTAAATGTCCCACAAAATCCAAAGGATAGAGATATCTACATTTGTGAGAAGTGGATAATTTTGTCAAATGGAATTACAATAATTAGACTTAGTATCAATTAATTACTATTTTAATTTTAATATAATTTTTTGACACTTGTTATTAAAGGAGACACATGAAATACTTTTATTTTGGTTATTAGTATACTTTTTTACAATTTTAATGGTGGATAGTTCATAAATTTTATGATTGTTGAAATTTATTAAAAATATATATTAACCTAAATACGGATATTTTATATGTCATAATTGAAAACATGGGTGAAAAGAGTACCAAAATAAAAATAAGTATAATCCAAAGCTACCAACACCCAATAATCTATATATGTTTGCAAATTTATAATTTGGGTAGGTGTTTTTTTTAACCCATTATAAAAGATTATACCTACGTTATCATGGAATTTCAGTGTTTATGCTTCAGGACAAACAGAACAAAGCCTTTCTTTATATATCCCTAGTGAAAGCATATTCCATTATTCCTTTTTCTTTTTGTGATTTCTTACGTGTAAATGTGTTAGTATCTGTGTAAGATGAGAGAACTAGAGAGAGGGAGAGAGCAATCCCATGATTATGATTAAGCATTTAGATGTAATGACCCAAGTTAGGCTAACAAATTTATATCTTTCATTTATAAAAAAAAAAATTAGCCAACATAAATAACAAAAAATAAGATTTGAGGTCCTAAAATTAGCATTTCCAACTTCAATATAATGGAATTTGTTTCAAAATAACATATAATTTATTGTATGTGTAAAGATTGTATACACAATGTATATATATTAGTTGTATATTCATGTACGTGTTAATTAAATATGTTATTTTCAAGTTAATTTAATTGGGTAGAATATGTACATCCAATTTAGGGCACAAATTAAACCAAAAAGATACAGTTTCCATGTTGTGATCGATTGGCATGGGAACTACGCTGATACTTTTTATTTGAAAAGCAAGGCTTAATTTGGCAATGAGACTAACGTAACATAGTGGAATAAGGATCAATTTGGGCACGTACTAATTCACTATGATGGTAGAACCAACATGTTGGAAAAAGAAGCTTCAAGTACATATATAATTCAGGAATGAGACAATTCTTCACCTTCAATTGGAATAGGACCTTGAGGATTGAGGTGTATACTAGATATGACTAATCATGTAACAAAAATTGAGAGAGTTGTGTCCAAAAGAAAGGGAATTAGCTCTTTCAAGAATGAGTAGCTACCAGGGTAATAATGTTTATTATTTTCTAGTAGCATTCATGGTCCTCGCCAACCATAGGATGAAAAAGCAAGAGCTCTCAATTTAGCAGTCAAAGTGGCGGCGCAACAAAGGTGGGAAACATGCTAAATCGGTTTTTCCAATAAAATCTTTCATTTTTACTATAAATTCTAATTCAATGACATAAAACTCATTTAAGAGTCTTAATTATAGCGTGAGTAACGTAATTAGTGTAATTATTTAAAAAAAATCTTTTTTTTTCTACTTAATTAGTAAAAAATGAGAAAAAAAGGATTTATTGATGTGTTCAATCTTATTTCATAGACATAAATAAACATAGATAACCCAAAAAAGATTAATAATTAGAATTAAGATTAATTATGTGAAATAACTAATACAATATGTCGATATAAACATATAAATGCAGATATTTAAAGGCAGGATGAATGTTTGATGGATACAAATTGCATAAGTTATTATTCGTGAATTTTAAAATATATTTTTCATTGATCATATTTATTTTTATTTTTATTTTATATTAAAAACTTTTTTTCAAACCAAATTCTTTACTAATTTTAAATTTCTTTTAATCGAAGTAACACGTTATTACATATTTTAAAAATAATTAATAATTTTTTTTAAATTTTATGTACATTTACATTCAAATTAATTATGATAAAATAATTTTAAAAATGAATTCATTTTAAAAAAAAAATTCATATACGTGTCATAAATGTGCATTTAGCATTTCTTCATGAAGGTATAAAGATGATGAATAATAAATACCTAGAGGAATTGCACCACAAAGCATGGTCGTCCTTATCTTGATCAATACTACAATGTCTTTCCTGCTCAGGCGTTCTAGAATTCTGAATATCAAACATTATATCTTCAGTCGTATCTCCAGATGAGCCATTCTCATACAAGTCTGAATGCCCTGTACAAATATAAATATTCAATAATACATCTTTTAATAAAAAAATATATCAAAATTCAAAAAATATATTAATTATATAACCTGAAGAAGCCGCTGCTTTATCTGTGATTTTCACTGTACGATACATCTGAAATGTAATTAATTAGTTGAAATAATTAATATCAGCATTATATTAATTACGAAGATTTCTGGGAAAAAGAAAATGAAATGAATAAGACAAAGGTTAACTATGGTTAACGACTTAAAGGACGTAGGGTTAAAAGAAAGAAAGAAACAATCTGGCGAAGATATCATTGAGAAATGATGGCCTTTTGTAGATATCTATTTAGACTTATTTATTTAAAATGTTTTCTTATTTCTTATTTAAATAATAAACCTGTGTGTGGATTGTGGATTGTGGAAGTGGAAGTGGAAGTGGAAGCCTATATTATATCGGCTTGGCTACGAGTATGAGACTCATTGTAAAACACCTTGGGCTTTGTCTGTCTTGTTTTTCCTGAAATGGACTCTACAATTTCTCTCTCTTCTAATCACTCTCTCAGTTCTTTAATTAGGTATTTGGTTTTTTATTTCACTAGTGAGGGTGGTTCAAATTTCCAAGCAAAAAGCCGATTATTAGCTTGCAGAAGCCGAACCCATCAGATCTAGTTGAAAAACAAGTGCTTTTGGAGATTAGATAAACACTTTCATAATTTCAAAAGCTCCATTCATTAGAACTGGGAGGGAAAAAAGACTTGATAGAAAGATAAAGAAAAGTGATCCAAAATTCTTTATACTGTTTTCTCACCTGTAAATGGGATTTCACATGTGCAAGAGTCAGATCCTTTACATCCATTAGCTCTAGAACTGACTTTGGAGTAGCCCCTTTAAAAAAAAAAAGTAAATTATTTTTATTAATTTGCCTTTTCAGCCATTGTTGAAGATGCTAGAGAAAAAAAGGTCTTAATTAGAAAAATGTAAAAAGAAATAAAATAACAAAATGAAACTTACTTTCATGACCACCCAATAGTTGAACAGCATGAACAAAGTGAGCATGAAGAGCAGTAGTCCAACGCATCCGAGGAGCTCTCATACTACGTTTGGTTGGAAATCTAGGCGTAAACCTCGATCGCATCAAACCTTGAGGTTGGTAACGGCTACTACAACTTGTGGTATTACAGTTAAAAATAGAAGAAGACAAAGGTTTATTAATTTCTAAAGGTTGTGAAGTGAATGAGAAAGGTATTGAAGGGTTTTGATAAACTGGAATTCCTCTAATGGGTCTCAAAAATCCAACTTCTTCACTTAATCCATTTTGTTGATAATATTGGTGACTTGGGTTTTGATTATTTTGCTGAATAATATTTTGGTGGTGATATTGAATATGGTTTGAATTGGAACTACTATTAAAAGAGTACTCTGATACTCTTGGAATATTAGAAAGTGAGAGGTCAAAATTCGATGTAGGATTGCTATTTGGAGGGCTGATTTGAAGAGATAAATCTGGCTTAGCGGGAAATAACTCCATAATATTGGTTTCTTCTTCACACAATTAATATTTAATTAACCAAACTTGTCCTAATTAACCAATTTCTAGTCTTTTCCTTTTTGTGTGATCTAAGAGATAAAGGGATTTGGGAATTTCAGGTGAAATATAATTTGATGGGCACTTTTGTAAAGATGGGATTTGATCAAGGGAGTAGTTGCAGGGAGATTTGAGATTGAGAAGAGAGACAGAGATAGAGAAGGGAGGAGAATAATGAAAGAGAGAGAGAGATAGAGAGAGAGAGAGAAGAAATGACAAATAAATAAAGTGCTTTGTGTGAAGTATTATATGTGAGATAATGACACTTGAGGAGCTATAGACTACAGAGAGAGTTTCTTTTGTGGACGTGTGGGGTAGGAATATATATATATATATATATATATATATATATATATATATATGTTAAGTAAGAAGAAGGGGATATTAATCAAACAAAATTAATTATTAATATTAATCTTAATTAAATAATTATATTATGATTTTTTTAATATAATAGAATTATATGAATGGTTTATTTTGTTATTATAATTAGTTATATTTAAATATTATTATTTTAAATAAAATTTTAATTGATGAAAATTTATTATGACAATAAAAAATTGAGTTATGGTAATTTTCACATCATTTTATTTAATAATAATGATACTTACTGATATATGATAAAAAAATTATATTTTTATTGTACCAATAATAAAAATTATTATTATAATATCATTAAAAAATAGAAAATTTAGTTTGGGGTTTAATTCACTTTTAATTTTTATTTGATGGAAACTGAAAATATGATAAGAAAAAATATTATTAAATGTATTATTTATTTTTGCACTCATATTATTTATATTATTCAATGTGTCAAAATTATTTTTAAAATTGAAGAAATGATTTATTTTTTAGATAATAATAATACTTGTTATAAAGTAAGACTTGTATGTACAAAATGAATACAAATTTATATCTATTTAAAATTATCTCTTATTATAATTATCATCATGCACAGTAAAAATTACAATTTTCAAAATTTTGAAAAATAACTTTCCGTAAATTGTTGAGAAGTAATAACAAACGAGTTCTACATTGATAAAATATCAACGAAACACATAGGTTTATAAGTGTACGAGTTGTTATACTCAATGGATTAATTTTTTGAGATGTAAGTTCATTATCTTGTAAAAATCATTAATAATTATTGGGTCTATCAAATGATATCAAAACCTATGATTGTTGTCTTAGGTCAATTAGTGAAATGTGAGCTTGAAATGATATTTTCTTAAAATAACTAATGATGGTATGGGCTCGTTTAAGAAATAAAATGGGGATGTTGACCTTAGAGAATCTTAGAACGACCTTGAAACCTTTAAAAAAATTAGGATAGATTAAAGTCAAAATTCAAGAGGAATTAACCATTTAAAATTCGATTGGATTAACATGAATCAAAGTATAGACTTGGAAGGCCAAGTAGACATATTTAAGAGAGAATTGTTGAGAAGTAAGAGCAAATATGTTTCAAATTGAAAAAAATATCAATAGAAATATGAGTTTATTTGAGAGAGAATTGTTAAACCATCTTATTTAATGGGTTAAATTTTTAGGATAAGTGTTCATTGTCTTACAGATTCATAATAACTATTGAACCTATCAAAAATGATAAAATTATAATTAGATTTCCCTAGTTATTCAAACGAGTTTCTTTTTTCTTAAAAAGAGAGTAATGACCGAATAACACCAATTACATCTATTTTTCATATCCAAAACGTGTTAATCAATCAAATTTTAAAAAAAATACTATTTGAAATTTTATCTAAATAAAAATTATAAATTGGTGCATTTTTTACAAAAACTAAATTGAACATATTTATAAAATTTATGTGTGATGCAAAATCACGGGAATGCTTGAAAACCAATGTGGATGATCAAGCATCAAAAGTAATACTAGAAGTATTACATATGTAGCTTTGAATGGATTCTAGGTAGTTTGATTGATTGAGATAGGAGTCGATCGATCGAGAACTGATCGTGCATCGATAGAAGAGTTTTTACCCAATTTTTTATTCCAATTTTAATGAGTCGATCGATCGAGCGATGAGAGATAAAGCTTTAGAGGAATTTGAAGAGTGAAGGTTCCTTATTAAGAATCAAACTGGGATGAAGGTGAAGAACCTTATAACATAATGTGGTTTGTAGTTTTGTTGTGAAGCCTTTGCTGGTTTATATAGAAACAATGGTATTATTAGGCACAAGATTGTGCTTGGGATTCCTCAATAGTTTGGGTTGGCAGTAAGGTTAACGATGACTTTTTTAAAGAGAGTTAAATGTATGCTTTCTTGTGCCAACTTGCCCCTAAGATTTTGGGGTGAGGTTGTTTCTACAGTTGTGTATCTTATTAATAGGTGTTTGTTAGTGCCTTTTGACTTCATGGCACCTGAAGAAGTATAGGTTGAACATCCAATGAAATACAATCATTTGAGAGTGTTTAGTTGTGTTTATTATACACTACTTGGGTGTAGGAAGTTGGAAAAGATAGTACTGAAATGTTTGTTCTTGGGTTATCCAAGTGGTATTCATGGTTACAGGCCCTGGTGTGATGATAGCAAGAAACAAATCATCAATATGGATGTAACATTTGAATAGGGTGTGTTGTTTTTCACAAGTTAGTTTTGAAGATTCCATAGCTCACCAAGTATAGCTAGTCGAGTTTATAGTGGGATGGAGCAGATGGAATATGTGTAAAGGAATATGGTAGAGATGTAGAAACATTCAGAATATAGACTTGTGATGATAAAGAACATTCTTAAAAGAATACGAAGATAATAATCGACACTATAAGAGCCAAGCCATATGGGCTAGTTGGTGGTTATTTTATAACAAGAAATCAAGTTCGCTGTTATTTAATAATATTATATAGACTTTTGTTGGGTTATGTAGTTTTAAACTTCATGGGTGCATTTAATTCAATGAGTTATGAGATCGTGGTACAACCAATTGAAGCTTGGTATTATACCATGGTAAGATGGGTTACTAGATTAGGTAATGTGGACAAAGCTTTATGGTTGATGTTGTTGATCTATGAGGCTATTAAAGAATACTTTGAGGTGGAGACTCAAAGGATATTGAACTTGTTATCTTGACGTAATGGTATTACTTAGTGAAGGTGACCACCTATTCATGGTAGTTGAAAGATGGTGGAGGATTTAAGCAATGTTTATTTCCAAGGATAGGAAATAAGGTGGAGAATTGAAATGTATGATGCAAATACATGGGGGATGCTTGAAAACTAATATGGGTGATCAAGGATCAAAGGTTGGACTAGGAGCATTACATATATAATTTTGAATGGATTCTGGGTAGCTCAATTGATCGAGATAAGAGTTGATCGATAATGCATGATCGATTGATCGAGAATTGATCGTGCATCAATCAAGAAGTTTCTATCCAATTTTCTAATTCTAGTTTTAATGAGTTGATTAGTCAAGCAAATTTATCAAGCAAGGAGTTGATCAATCGAGCATGTAAGTTTTCAATCAAAATGAAGAACATGAGCTTGAAACTAAGTGGGTATTTTAATAAACGACCTAGGGGTATGTATAAGCACCCTTTTATACCCTAGAATCATTTGAGATAGCAAATGAACCTTTGAGAGCTTAGAGAGAAAAAGAGGCAGGTGAGGAATAAGGTTTTTCTCCATTATAGATGGCAAATGAAGCTTGGTGTTTCTTGGGAAATTCTTTGGGTTTAAACTCCTTTAAGATGTTGTTCTTTCATATTCAATCCATTGTAAGCATTAGAATCTAATTATATCTCCTTTGTAGGAGTGTGAAACTTAGGGATATTCTTGGGGCTTAAATAGGTTGGGTGATGTTTATATGATGATAAGTGAAGATGATTATAATGCTATTAAGTAGCATAGGTTGTAATACTCTTTGATTCATAATTTAATATTGCTTGGTTGCTTGGGTTGAGGATGTAAGCTCAACCATTTTGGAGAAAAATCACGTTAAAATTTGTGTGTTGATTTATTGTTTTCTTTACTCGTTTTTATTCCTTGTCGTTATATTTTTTCATTGGAGAAGTGTGAAGCTTAGGGATATTATTTGGGCTTAAATGTGTTAGGTGATTCTTGTATGATGATGAAGTATATGATTGTAATGCTATTGAATAGCATAGGTGGTAATACTCTTTAATTTATAGCGGAATATTACTTCGATGTTTGGATTGTGGATGTAAGCTCTATTATTTTAGAAAATAATTACTTTAAAACTTATGTATTGATTTATTGTTTTCTTTGCTTGTTTTTCTTCCTTATCGTTATATTGGTATGGTTGCATTTTAGTTTTTTGTTTATCAATTGGTTTATCACAATAATAAATTATCATAATAAAAAATATATATATCTAAATTATTTTTTATAACATAATTACACACTAAATTTCACATCCTAGGATTTAGTTATTTGTCCCGGACTATCCTTCACTAATTGTGATCACTATGGATTGATAGGGAAAAAAAAGGCTAATTCAATTTTCTCTTTTTGTTTGGCTTTTAGACCCACCGTTCATTTTTCAATGGGTAATTATTTTACTTTTCAATTTTATTTAACTTTTTGGGATATCTTCAAGCATTTACTATCTCCTTGCTAGCAAGTTTTATTTCAATCTAATTTAATTTTTTTTATCAAAAAAATTATCTAAAAAAAATCAAAATTGAGAAAAAATGATTTAAGTGTTCAAATTTATATAATAAGACGACTAAAAAGCGTTAATTTTAAAAAAAGATTACTAATATATAAATTTATGAAGAAAAAAAATGATCAAAGTGTCATGCTATCCTTTATGTATTGTGTTGCACTGTTAAAAAAATTAGATAATTACTTTTGATATAAAAAATAATGCTAAATGAAAATTCATAAATATATATTTAATTTCAAAGAGTTAATTTAAAGGGTGGAAAGATTCATTATTTTTATAAATGTAATCATAATATTTATTTTCTTTTGTTACATGAGAATACATTCTATCATCTTTTATTAATATAATAGGACATTTGCATCTCACATCCCCTCCAATAAGAGTTCTTATCTCTAATAAAGTACTTACTTTTTTTTTAAGATATGAGTAAGGTTTTTGGTTAATTATTCGATTAAAACTTTAATATTATATAAAAATTTATAAAAATTGTATTATCTGATTTTAAAATTCTAAAATATTAATCGAATAGATAAAGTAGAGAGACTCATGATTCTCTAAATTTCACTATAATATTTTATTAACTTAAGATTTTCATCTTTATTATTAAATTTTTATATATAATATATATTTTTCCATTATTAAATTAAATGTGAAGTTGAAGGGATTGGATAAAGCTATTATCATAACTGAAGCCACTTATTAATTAACCTTGAATTACAATATATATATTAATGCATACATAAATTTATTTTCTTTTATTTAATGAGAGGTTTATTATGTATTTTTATAAATTTGTAACTTATTGACATATAATTTATTTAAATATATAAAAAAATTTAAAAATAAATTCTACTAATATATAAATAATGTAGGTATTTTTTTAATATAATATTATTTACGTCATTAAAAACACTATAGTTACTTTCTTAATCCGCCTAACTTTACAAGTTAATAAATTAATAATATATAAATATCCTTGAATACCCTTCTTTCTTTCTTTTTTTCTTTTTATATTCAACATATTTTGTAATAATGAGACATTTTTACAAAGTTTCAGGGGCCCGCGATTCTATAAATTTCATCATAATTGAAATTTTTATCTTTTAATATTAAATTATTGCATATAATAAATATTTTATCATTATTAAATTAAGTATGAAGTTGAGAAAATTGGATAAAGTAATTTTCACTTATTAATTAACTAATGTTGAATTACTATATATATATATATATATAAATTAATACGTACGTAAAATTTATTTAAAGAAAATATTATTGTGTATTTTTAAGTGATATTATTTACTCTAATAAATTTATGTTTAAATAAAAATAAGATTAAATTCTACGATATTTTTGATGATCGTTATCAAACACTCACAAATTTTTTGATGATTTACAAAATTTTCAACAACCTTAGTCAATAATCCACCGACTGTAACATATTAAATTCATATGTATTTTTATATGTAACATGATATATATATCTTAATCTTTGTAACATATTACATCCATATGTATATTTTTATGTAACATATTATATTGACCTTTATTTTTGAATGTAATATGTTACATTTATCTCTAGTATGATAAACGAAGTTTCAATAAAAATATAACATGTTACATCTAATTCTATCTTTGGAAGAAATAATTTACATCTACACCAAACGAAATCACTAGAGCTCCAATGAGGTCATCGACAAAATTGTTTGAGCTTTATTGAGGTCGTCAGTGGGGTGGTTAGATCTCCGATGTAGTCACAAGAAATGTTATTAGGTCTTATAATGATTTGAAGTTATAAAATAAGGATATTTTTGCTATTCTATGATGAATTATTGTTAGTTGGAAAAAAATTGATCAATTTATTAAAAGTAATGCTATTTAAACCAAAAAAATATGTTCCAATGCATCTCATAAGTCATTCATTTACAACCTTTTATTAAAAAATATTTCTTTTAAATAAAATAATATTCTATATAATTTTTATAAAATTATACTTTAAAAAATTAAGAAATGCCAATGAAAAGCATAATAGAATCATTGAAACGTAAATAATTTAAAAGAAATTTTACTATACATATTGATTTTTTTTTGTAGATATTATTATTTTGTGTTACGCCTCAAAATTTGAGATTTATAACATATTTGGTACATCATAATTGATAGTTAAGTATAATGCCATTGTATTGAAATGTATTTAATTGTAATATAATTAATTTATATAATATTTAGTGAGATTATATAATATCGTCGAATAAAATTGATAATAAATATTTTAATAAAATGATTTATATTAAAAATAATATTTATTTTATTTTATGTAATTTTTTACGTATGAAAAAAAATTAAGATATATAATTTTAAAAACTAAAATTTCAGATAAATTAAATAAATTTTTTTATACGGTTTAAACACATTTATTGATGGTATTAAATTTTTATATAAATATATAATTTTTAATCTATATAATACAATCTTACTTCACGGTCAAATACATAAAATATAAAATTATAATATTTAATATTGTGTAATAAATAGGTGTACAAGATAATGTTTGACACTATTATGATAAATGGCAACTTAATTGTTTATAAAATATTTTTGGGCACCTCGTAAAAATGATCACTTTTTTTTTTCTAAAATAAAATGCAAGATATTTCAACTTTGGGTACACAATTTGTTGACTGGTTTGCATTGTCATGGCAGCAACTTTAAAAATGAGCCTATCTCAATTAAAACAATCACTTTTTACTTGATTACTCGTAATTTCTAATAAGCCATTTATGAGTTTTTCCTAATGAAAATTTGTGTGGAAAATATATGAGTGTGCTATATATTAGTTTATTGAAAATTTATCAAACAAAAAAAGAATTTGTGGAAAACATTATATTTATTTTAGTTTACAACAATATAAACAAACTAATTAACTAATTTAATTGTGTGATACGTCAATTAGTTGAAACTTTAATTGCAAATTAAACACTAAGAAGACAAACAATTATTTGTAGAATAGTGAATCTATACGGTCTAGAGATATGTTCTAATTGATCCCAAATGCCCCGTACGTGATAATTAGGATAATTCCTTTCTATTCTGCCAAGTAATTAGTAAACACAACTTATTAAGAAACATTAAAAGCTAAAATAAGGTAGTTGATAAGATTTATTTTTATTTTTATTATTTGTTTAAAGAAGGTAGTTGATGAGATAGTGTTAGGACCAGGAATTAAATATATCTTTATCTTTAACTCCTTTCTTTCATATTGCTATGGTAACATACATACAACGTAGACGGTCTCGATTATTGTTAATTTGTTATTTGCTTTCAAAATGTTGTAAGCTAGCCAGGGTGGTATCCGGATCCTCTCTTTGTATCCTTACAATGATGGAGATCAACCCTCATTCTTGTTTTAAATCATTATAGGTATTATTTAAAAATCATGTCATAAAAAATGGGGACTCCATTTAGAGAATGGAAATATATGATTCATATTTAGCGTTAAAGATAATTTAATGTAAATAAAATAAACGAAATCAAGCATGTAATGTAACTAATCTACAACTATGTTTAATCATTAACAAAAATGACGTTATTATATTATTTGTTAAACTTTATCTTAACACATCATTATATGAAATCACAATCAACATCATTAGAGGGTCCATATTACTTGTTAACCTTGGACCATATAGCCCAACAAATTTGGGGTCCATTTGTAAAATAATTTATTTAAAAATAGACTTCACCTAACTCTTTTTTTTTCTTTAATAACAAAATGTAAAGAAATAAATGGTTTTGTTCTAATTAATTATAGAACTTAAACCACAACCAACTTTCTCAAAAATACCGTGAGTTTTGTATGCCTTTTCACAACCCCATGAAGTTGAGCTCTTATTATGACCATTATGATACTTTTAACTCTCATCTAAAAAATATATTTTTTAAGTGGTATATATATATATTAAAAAATATATACGTAGCGTGTTTTTAAACATTAAAAAAGAATAAATGTGAGAAAATAATCTGATTAATTTGTTTAAATTTGAAAATTCAATTTGATATTTCGATACATATGGTATTTGATTGAAAAAAATTATAGTCAAATTCAAATTGGATTAAAATTGATAGATTTTATAATTCGTTATAATCCGATCTGTATCGAATTATTATTAAAATTAATAATAAATATATATTTATTTTATAATATTTTATATTTAAATATTATATATACCACAATTATATTAAATTAATGTTTTAATTTAAAAATAAATATAAATTTTAAATCTCTATAATAATTTAACAATTATCCAAGTATATTTCTTATTCTTTTAGTTTTCTCGGTTGTAATTATAAATAATAAATTTTGTTAGAGATACAATAATTTAAAATTTAAATATTATATATATATGTTAAATGATTTTATAAATAAATTTTAACATTAATCTACCTTATGTAACAGAAAAAATCTGATTTGATTCAATTTAGATTAACTTTAATTGATTACATTGTTAGATTGAATTTGAATTAAGAATCATTAAATTTAATTCAAATCAAATCGAATTTAAATTAGTAAAAAATATGTGGTTTAGATCCGTTACTCATCTCTAAAAAATATTTTTTTTAGTTATATAAAAAATAACACATGTATATAGCATAAAATAAGGTTAAAAATAAAATTTTAAGTTTAATTTTAAATAAAAAATATGCTATTCAATTAAACAAAAAATACTATTTACTCGTTATCTCCATTTAATTGGTAAAAACTAAGCTCGATAGTTTAATTTATTTGAGTATACACTTCCTAAATAAAGAAGAAAATAATCCAATTAATCTCGATCATGTTTTTAGATGTACATCTTGGAAATATTATTTTTTAGAATAATAAATTCACTTATATTTTAACACAACACAGGTATATTGATAAAATTTAAACTTATATCCTCTTAATACTCACAAGCAATTGTTATTAATTTATCTAGGTATTAAAAAAGTAAAAAGGAAAAATATCCGATAATTTGCCCCAAGAACCCAGGCCCATATTTGAGTCCATCGCCCAAATTATAAGTTAAAATTAATATAAAAATACCGCACAAATCTTTTATACTAATCTAAAAGGATGATTCAATCCCTCATCACAAATACCTCTACAAATCTAATGTTGTTATAAAAAAAAAATTAACACTGTTTATGTACGGGATATATATATATAAATTCTTAAAATCAATTTTATAATATATATTTTAAATATAAAATAATTTAAAAAATATAAAAATAAAAATATATAACATTTTTAAAACTTAAAACTTGTAACTATAAAAATAACAACTATTATGTCCACATTATACATTCTTGTTACTAAAAATAAATATATCACATAATTTTACTTTAAACGTCGTTTAATTACCGTTCAAATTAATATATAATTATTTATAATTCAATGCAATGTTAAACACCATTTTATTTAAACATATTTATTATTATTAAAATATTATTTTAATTATTATTAATTTTAAAAATATTATTTTTTGTAATCTTTGAAAAACTTCTCAAACCTTGAGGTAAGTTTATAATGTTACATCAAATTTTGATTTTTTTATCAATAAAATTCTACACATTATTGTGGAGATGGTATTATTACATATGTGTAATTATTATTACGTCTCATTTTATTATTTTAATAAAAAAATTATTATTAATTTTAAAAATTATCAAAAAGTATGTTAATAAATTTTAATTATTATGAAATAAATATATTAAAGATAAACGATAATTTTTAAATTTAATAATAAATAAAATTTACAAACGAACAAAAATGTAACGATAACTCCAGCATTATTACAATTCATAATTAATTAAGCATTAATCGGATCAATGTCAAGCATTCCCCGGTAATGGAAATTAGGATCCAAAACTTAAAATATTTTTCTACTAGTGATTATGCTTATATTAAGAAGATTTGCAGTGTGGACGCATCCATAAATTTAAAAATATATCAATAATTAATTTTGTATTTTCTTGGTTTTCTACCCAAACTAAAAAAAAATTACACGGCGTCAAGAAGGAATCTTACATAATTAATTCCCTTATATTATAAAATAATGTTGTTTTAATCTTTATTAATTCTAGGTACTTACTATCGAGCAATTTTCCTTTTTAATCCTTGTATAATATTTTTTCAATTTGTTATATCATATATAATTTATATTTAATATTAATATGTATTTTAATTTTTTTTATTTAAATGTATATTCAAAAATTAAAAGTAATATTTATGTTATAAAACTTTTATTTCATACATAATATAATTTATTGATGAGCTCAATAAATTTTATTCTTTAGAAGATATATAAACATGTATTAAAAAATAATTAGGGATAAGGGATCATATACAATATCAATCTATTTACTAAGTATTAGTAACGTATATGTGCAAGTTTTGTTATATTAAATTTTTTAAATTATAAGGTATCTCTTTTTTACAATTTATTTTATTTTTAAAATATTTTTGAATAATTGATAATTAATTATAAACTATATAATTTTTTATAAAATTTTAAATAATAATATAATGTTATCAAAAGAAATTGGTTTATAGGTGTAGATAAATTAATTTATAATATTTATTAGATGTATTTTTTATTTGATCACCATATAATTTAAAATCTTATTTGATGTGATATTTATTTAATAAATTTGATTATAGAACCTTAAAATAAGAACACAGAAGGATAATTTTATCTAAAAATATATTAAGCCTGATTTGTACTTTATATATATATATATATATATATATATATATATATATTGATAAATAAATTGGTTTAGACTTGGACAAAATATTTGCACAAATCTCACTAAGGCTCTGAATCACATGAAGGAGCAGGGAAGATCAAAGAGAGAGAGAGAGAGAGAGCAGCACAAAAACTGCCGAATAAGAGAGTCTTAAGATCGAATAAAAATTAGATTGCCGGCCACTCGAATAAAATTGGTAAAGACATATATATTTTCTAGAAATTTGTGGTTCAAGTTTCTAGCTCTCTTGATAAAATTAAAATAAAATAAAATAAAAATGAAACCAACTTCGTTGGGGGAGAAAGACTTTTTAATAAGCTTTGCAATAATAAAGGAATGGGAAATTAGTGTTATTATTTTTTGAATGAAAATTTTATTTATGTTATTTTTGGATTAATTGGTTCCAAATTTTTTTATATAAATTTAAATTATAATTTTTTTTGTTTAAATAAAATAAAAAATACACGTAAGAACTTTACACATGTTATTTTTTTTTAATGAATATTAGATGAATTTTAACTATTTTTGATATAAAATAAAATTATAATATTCTCATTTTTATATGATGGGCAGAATATAATCTAATTTGTTTTTGTTATGTATGAATATTTTATTTATTTATTACTAAGATACTCTTAACTTATTAAAAATATGTATGCAATTTTTATTATATATAGCATCCGATTTGGATGAAATTATATTAATTTAATAAATTATATAATTACATAATTTTATTATTAAAATATTTATTTTATAATAATTATGAAATTAAATAACTTTTAACATTAATAATATTCGCACTACATTTAATATATAGCTCCCAATATTGACTTAAAATGAGAGTTAATTAATTAAGTTCACGTGATTTCATTACATAGTGTGAATTGATGGTGATGTATGTGACTTTAAGAACAACACACATTATAAATTTTAATTGATTAAGTTAATTTTCCGAAAAATTTAACAATCATACGGGGTATTAGCTTGGTAGGGATATATATATATATAGAATATGTTGGCCGTCCTTAGGTAGAGTTGGTAAAAAATATTAGTTTTAATTCCCTATTCTTTAATTTTGATAATAAAAATTTATATACAGGAAGGAACACAAGGAAGTTTTCTAATAGTATAATAGACAAAATTTTCATTCTATCACCAAATAATAAAATCCGAATATTTTTTAGTATAAAAATTCAGAGATATGATCGACATGTTTACCTTATTATTATTTATTTCGCAATGAGAAATACAAATATCATATATTTTAAATAATATGATAGAATTTGGTAATAAAATATAATTAAATTTATGTAATTATATCAAATTAAAAACTAAATTTATTATATATTTATAATATATAATAATAATATTTCACAAATTAGCACGTAACCACCGTCGTGATAAATTGGTATGTCGTATGTTTTTAGAGGTGAGTTTGAATCATCTTTATAGTTTAAAATAATTAACTATGAATTTTCTGTTTATCTGAAAAATGATTTATATTAAACTAATTAAAAAAAAGCACAAATTCCCTCGTATAAAAAAATTGATCGTCAAACAGCCCATGAGATGATATTTCTTATAACATTATATATATATAAGATATTTTCTTCCTGATATTAATTTGAACACATGCACTGTGAATAAACCCAAAAAAAAAAAAGTTTCAAAAAGAATCAAATGTCTTTTTTTCTATTTGAGTACCAGTTAAGATATAGGTATAGGAATTAGTATCCTGCTTTCAGACCTTAAAGAAAAAGAAGAACATCAACAAAGGAAAGAAAAGAAAGAAAAGGAAACATTTTGAATCTTTTGCAACGACTTAGGGCAAAGTGAAGCTTAGAAAAGTCACAAGTGTCCCACAAATACAGAGAAACTAGTTACTGAAAGACATGAACTAAGATTTTGATAAGAACCCATTAACATTAAATCATAATTTTTTTTTCTTTTGTTCTTTCCTCATTCTCTATATTTCCTCACATTTGTTTCACTTTGCACATAAAAAATAAAATTAATGATTGTAAAAGAGAGCTGGATTATCATACTTTTAAATTAAACAGACCAATCCAATCAAAATATGGTGACTTTGTCAAGGTACAAAAATAGTGGAGGTTCCCACCAAAGAATATCACTTTACCACATCACTTAAGAATAATTGATTAATGATTTATTTATATTTACATTTTAAAATTTATTAGTGTTATTTATATTTATATATAAAAAAATTAAATATAGTTTTAGTTAAAAAACTATCGAACTCAAATAAATACATCTCAAATATATCTTTGTTCTTATGCATATTGGATTTTATGTCAAATCATGGGAAAATTTTAAATTTAGACTACTTTGTTAAATTTGGATCTAACTCCATCTCAAAACTCAGGTTGTAAGATGTATGTGACTGCACTTGTTTATATGCGCAGCGTGGGCACGATCCACAGTCGATGTGAGATTTTAACATACTTGATTGATCAAGATATATCTAAATCAATCGTGGTGTGTAAATCGATCGAAAATTGATCTACTAAGATTAAAAAAATCTTAGAATTAATTTTTCATTTGAGTGAAAAATGATTAAATTGATCTACATATTTCAAGATTTATTTATTTAATAACTTAGATTGATCGATGATTGATTAAATCATTGGAACTTTTTGACTTTCAATCGAACGGTTAGATTTTAAACTTTAATTTAATTTATATTCGAACCAAATATTTCAATTACTATTGTGATACTATTATTTATTTTTCTTTGAATTGTTTAATACATATAATTATAATTAAACTTTAACCTAAATTCAATATTTTCTTTATAAAGAACACAATACTCCATATTTTATTTAACCATATAAGATCATTATTCTTTTTATTTTAAGTTCTCTTTTTCTATCAATTTTTTTTTTTTGTAAAATAAGATAATATTTCTTTAGGCTCCTTTATTTAATTATACTATAAACATTTGTGGTTGTATTTAATTGATTAATTGACTTAATTAATTTATAATATTTTAAAAATATCATATAACTTCTTTATTTTGTTATTGAATTATTGTATCAAATAATTATATATGTAATAACATAATTATTTGGTTTAATTATTTTTATTTAAAGAATCTATCTTTATTAAATTTATACTTAATCTAATTGTTTTAAGAATGATTTTGATTTAACTGATATTTTATTAAATCATATAGTTAGAGTTTTTTTATTGAATTATAGGACACACATTATATTTGTATTATTATGCTAACTTTTAAGATATTAGCTTAAAATGTTTGATAACTTGTGTGATCGAGTTTATCGAAACATAGATTACTTAGGGCCATTACCTACACGTTTAAGTCTTAGTCTTATAATTAAAAGTTATTTTGATAATAGATAGTTAGATGATCTAATAAACTAATAATTTTTCTTTTAAGTTATTGCTGTGACTTAAGTTATTTTTACTTAAAATTCTCGTGCGTTAATTTATTTGTATGTGATTATATATTTAAACGTTTTTAAAATTTTAGTTTATCATATTTTTACTAAATATCTGTATTTTTTTAATTAATTAGATTCGTAAATAAATAAATTTTTAAGAATTAAAACTCTCACCGTAAATAATTAAAGTTTTATAAACTAGTAATGTGCATGGATATTACTCATTTTTTTGTGTTCTACTTTGCACCAGTTTTTTGATACCTCTTGTTCTTTAAGCAATTCGCATTCACATTTATTTATGACTAGGATCGACTAGGGGAAGTAGCATAATTGGCATGGTGTGACATGTGATAACCCAATCGATTATCTAGAATCTTTTTTTTTTTTGGGTTATAATTCAATTATTTATATAGTTTTATTTTTAATTTGATTATAAAATAACATATATATTTTTCATATTTTTAAATATATAAAAAACATATGTACTTTTAAGTTATATGAAAATAAACAATGTTTTTTTATTTGAAAATGGTTAAAAAAAACTTATTTTATGAAGTTTATATGATGCAAATAAACTTAAATTTTTTTTATCTATGAAGGACCATTTGGTAATATGTACCTAATTTTATAATGTTGGCGCCGTTTTAATTTTATTCGCATTCATATATATAGGAGGTTTGGCCCGTTGGGCATATAGCAGTATAACTTCTTTTTTCCCCTATCCCGAATGGCCATATGTTACAAAAAATAAATTGCAATAATATTGTTAGGTTGTGAGTAAATAGAAGAATAACCATTTTTATATATAAACTAATAAAAAAAACAAAAGTATACTTACTAATAACCAACCAAGTTAGAGACTTAAATAGCAAGGTTTATTACTAAAATTAAGAAAAACAAATGTTGGGTAAGTCCATTTATTTTGGTATTAGAGGTTGTTTACTATTTTTTTTTAAAATAATATATTTTTAAGTTATTTATTTGTAAAAAATGTGTCATGGAAAGACAAAATTAATTTTTTCTTTAAATTTAGTATAATAGCACATGCCATAGATTGCCATAGATGTATACTTGTATTTTTTTATAAATATCTAACCAAATAATTTTTAATTAAAAATTAATCAAATTTTTTGGATTAAATTAAATAAAACTTTCATAATTTAATGTTTGATTTTAAATATTAGAAAATAAAAAATTTATTTAAACCAAATAGAAATTTTATTATATTCTTATCTAACATATTTTTTACAAATAAAGTCACTTAAATAACACATTTTTTTTATAAATAAATAGAATTAAAACCAACTTTTAAATACTAACCTATACTAAATAGCACATTTGTCCAAAATAAATGGATCTGAGTACTTCACTTATAAAATTTACAAAAATAACAAACAATTTTACTAAAAATGTATAATTTATTTATTTGTTGTTAAGTCTAACATCAAACTTGAATTTCTTTAAAAATGTTTACTATTTTTATCTTTTAGTTAATATTATCTCATGATCATCCCCATACTTTAAAATCCCTATAATTGTCATTAAGTTATTATCTAATATTTGCAGTGGACTTCAAAGAATCCATTAATGTTATTTATAATAAATAATAAATACATAAAAATAGAAGGTCTATTAATTAGAACATAATTTTAAAAAAATAATGATTTATCAATAATATATTTTTATTGAATTAGGTAAAGATTAAATGTAGGATTATTTTAATCTTTTTAATGCATACGTATATCTTTATTTTTTAAACCGTCTTGTAATTATTAAACCTAGTATTTTTATTGTTAGATATAAATATCTATTATATTATATTTTTTATTTCTATATGAACTTGTTACTGAAAAAAAAAACATTTCACATAGTTAGGAACTTAGGATCTTCCTTTTCTGGGATGAATCATTGAACCAAAATCTCACCCCATATTGAAGGCTTTAATTTCCATCACACAACTTTATACATTAAAGAATATCACTATTTAAATTAATAAAGTTTAATATAAACATTAAAATTGGGAATTAGAGGAAATAACTCCGGTTTATTTACATATAATTGACTAATTGAGGCTTCAATGGGCTGCATAGATAACATGAAGGCAAAAATCATAACACTAAGGAAAAACCAGGGCAAATCAAAAGAATGAATTTGTTTCAAATTGAAAGTAAAAAAAGAGATAACTTATTTAAAATTTTCTTTTACCATTGCCAACATGCATTGTTTATTTTGGGGGAGCTTTAAAATGGATACTTTTCAATCTTATAAATTCATCTTTCTTGTATTTTTCAGTCAAGAAAATCGCCATAGTTCAATCGATTGAGTCTAAATATTTTAAAATAGAGAGCATTTCTCATATCAAAATAAAGAGAGATTGTTAAAATAGGTAAAGTCTACTCACAAGTATCTTCATGACTCAATGGGCCACACATCCCTGACTATTGGCAATTCTATGGGCCATCAATATCATGAACCACTGGATACGTGGGATTATACAAAAATCTTGTACGTCTATCAAGTATCAACCCACAAAGTATTTGAATAAAATATTGTACGTCTATCATCAATGGATAATGATTGAATAACGCAAAATATATACCAATGCTAAAGAAAATAACATATATAAACATGACAGACTAAGACAGTCTTAGCATCGGTATATAAAGTCTTGTACGTCTATCAAGTATCAACCTACAAATTGAAATTTATAAAAAAAATTGTACCTCATTCGGATCAAACAACCTACTAAAACACTTATGGCAGCGTTTGTTGGCTTGTTTGTCTGTTTGGTGGGTTCTTAGGAAGAAAAAATGCCCACCACTATCATGCAATTTTTATTTTTTATTTTTCATTGAAGTTCAATGCGTGATATAATTTGGAGTTGTATATTATCAAGTATGGATATAGTGAAGATTAATGTTATTTTTTATTTTTCATTGAAGTTCAATGCATGATATAATTTGGAGTTGTATATTATCAAGTAGGGATATAGTGAAGATTAATGTATAGACAGGATATCACATGTAAACTCAATAGTAAAAATGAATAATTTTAACACCACTTAAATAATTATGGTAAAACTGTTAGCAAATTTGGATCAAATGGTATAATCATAAGTTCTTACTTCTAAGATCCTCCTTAGCAGAATATCAAATAATAGAGAATACACAACACAAGAATTATAGTGAAAACTTCAAATTGGAAAAAAACCACTTTCGTTGTCAAAAGACAACCAGAGAAAAATTCATTATGTGAAAAATTGTTACAACTACACTCTCAATGATTTTCTCACACACCTAAAAACGAGCAATTATAAGCCCAAAAGAATTTTCCCACTAAATTTTCTCACTCAAAAACTTCTCATATAAGTTTTTCTCTATTTTTGGGATGATTAACAATGAAAAAATGAAGCCATATTTATAGCCTTCGAGTTCCCATTTCATATGTCAAACATTTTTTCATTCAATAAAATTAGGCTATCTAGTTTTTCTATTCTTTATTCAAACAAGGTTAGACACCTTCATCTTTGACAATATGGTAAACCATCTTTCATGATTTTTTTATTCTAAATTAAGTAACTTCTATTTTGACTAACAAACCTAATATTATTTTTAATCAATCATAACAAAAACTTATGAATTTTTTAATGAAATTACTATAAAATAATATGAAAAGGTCATGGTTGGTATTTCAAAAGTTTATAAATTTTAATGTTTTTGAATATTACACCACACGTGTTATATGTTATATATGTATTTTTATTCAATTAAAATAAAAAAATAAAAACAAAAAACTCAAAAATATGTAAATTAAGTTATAACAAAACTAAATAATACAGTTTAATATCTATGCATACAGATATAAAAATGAAAGAAATTTAACAACATAAATTTTAATAGACATGTAAAAAATTAAGTATGTCAAAAAAATAGATAAAATTAATATTACATATTATAAATAACAATAAATATTTATATAATTATATCTGGTGTAACATAGAATGATTAAATTGTATGTATGAGAAGATACATTATTTTTAAGAAAATACTAAGAAAAAATAGTAAAATTTAAGAAAAATAACAAAATTACACTTTTAAAACTTGTAATCATAAAAATAAAATCATTTATACTCAGTTCATATATTTTTGCTATTAAAAAAATCTAACTTATTATTTTTCTTTAAATGTTGTCCGTTCGTTAAAGTTTAATTATAATTATTTAAATTCTTTTAATATTAAATATTTATTATTTTAATATAGTCTAATTAGAAAAAATATATATAATAGTAAAATAAGAGTGAAAAAATATGAAAAATGTAAATAAATACGTAGTATAACAAAAAGAAAGAAAATAATATTTAAATAATAAATTTGATACAAAACATTCCTATATTTTTTTGTAAAACAAATAAACACATTTATAAATACAATAAAAAAATCTATATTAAAAAATTGAGGAAGAGTATGTACCCCTCTTACTAGTGTGCCTCAATCCATATTATTAAGGGCAACTAGTTTCATGCTATTTATTAAAAGGTTAAAATGATGAACCTTGATGAAACTTTTTGATTAGTACTTTTTTCACACACAAAAAAAAAACTCATCACGAAGAAGGGTTAATACCGTATTGGACATCGATAATATATTCCTACCTTGATAATCAAAAATTATAAAAAGATATCAATTAAAAACTAACGATTTAAACTGATCACAGTTTACAATGTAGACGTGCAATCGTTTATGCTTAAATCACATACTTTCTATCTAGTGAGCCATAGCTTTAAACTTACATTTAACCCAAATGTTTCCTTTCGAACTTTCTCTTGATCTGTCTTTTTGACTCGTATTTAAATGAAAGTAAATTAATGTTAGGCAAATACTATGAATTAATTATCTTATTTTTTTGTTTGAATAACTATAAATTCTAAATCAAATTCAATTACGTATTTTATTTGAATAAATTATTTGTTCACAACATGTAACTGAATTTATATATAGGTTCTTAAAATTTTAAAGTGTTACACTTGATTCTAAATTTTTAAAATTTCATACATAAATTCTTAAATTTTTAAATATTATAATTTAATTCCAATTTTTTAAAGTTTTTAAAATAGGTTTTAACTTAATTATTAAAATATATATTTATGAATCAAAAATTTGATATTTGTGTGTGAAATTTTTAAAAAATTAATACCAAATCATATTTTTAAAAATTTAGAGATTTATATGTTAATTTAGTTAAAATTTAAAAATAAATAATACAATTTAGCCGCTGTGTGTTTATATTTTAATTTGATAGGTAAGTAATCCCACATTCACACGTGTCAATAAGTCATCTTTCCGAAGATCATTTCCTATCGGTTAATTGTTTTTTATTATAAATGCAAGCGACATTCAAGTCCTAGGAATGCTGGTTGATATCTAATATTTAATTAATTATTTACTTATTAAGAGTTTGATCTATGTTTTTCAAGACAAATTGGATCAGCATTTCTCCTATATATGAGATTAATATTTGTGACAATTTATTTTGGCCGCATATTGCTAGTTGGAGATGTTGATAAAAGCGAAAACAATAAAACAAGACTCATCACAGATGAGGGTTTTTTGTTTTTCAAGTGTTTCTAAAATAAAAATGTCATT
The DNA here is from genome assembly GCA_037013495.1 of Hippophae tibetana. Taxonomy (NCBI): domain Eukaryota; kingdom Viridiplantae; phylum Streptophyta; class Magnoliopsida; order Rosales; family Elaeagnaceae; genus Hippophae; species Hippophae tibetana. The sequence continues at coordinate 7,324,813 of CM072812.1, forward strand.
AGCATAAATAGCTTGTTTAATAATTAAATACCATAACCATTTCATAAATATATATTTTTAGGGGATAAAAAGTAACATAATCGTGTATAAAAATGAGAGATTTTTTTAATAATAATAGATACGTTAAAATTATGTTTAATAATTGAAATTTTATAAGATATGAACCTAATTAACGTAGAGGGGATGGATAGTTTATTTTTAATTTTTACCAATTTATAATTTAATAACATAAACAAACCAGTCAGACATGCAATTGTGTGTAAATATAAGTGCGAAAATAAAATAATAACACACGATATTTTTAGGTGGAAACAACCTAGGCCACAACCATGACCTAAGAGGAAAACCACCGGTCCACCGAATCACCTAACTTTTCACTATGAAAATCAAATGTTCAAATACAAACTCGGTCTTATGTTATCCTACCTAGGATACTGCCCTAATGTACTTTGCTTACGAACCTCTCCTCTATTTTCAAAGTTTTTAAAAATTAGCGTGAGTAGTTTCCAGACCAACGTTCCAATAAATTCTCCGCCAATCAGACCGTTCACAAATCAATTACAAGAATATTAACACAAAAAATACAAGTGCTCGTGTGTGTTTTAGGATGGATTTAACAATGAATAATCCTAACTATATGATTCAAGATATATGTCATTTAAATCAAATCAAATAGAAAATTTTAGAAAAAAATATTAAACACAAATTCAATAAAAATAATTTTTTTTTTAAATTTAATAATCAAATCAAATAATCATGATAACACATAAAATTATTTAATCCAAACATATAAAAATCTAATCAAGAAGAAGTTATATAAAGATTTAAAAAAAATACCAAACAAATTTATTAATAAATACCTCTAATAAGATATCAATTTGATATTAGCCGATCTATTTAAATTTGCGTGAAATTACTATTCCATTTATATCCGCATAAAAAAATTTACTCAGAATCAGAACACGAAGCAGCAACGTAGGTGTTATTAATCTTCAAATCAAATCCAGAGGATTTTGTTAGCAACCCAAAATCTTTACTCTTTCATATTCACTTATTAATTCCTTGTCGCTTACCAATTTCCTACTCCTTCGTATAAGCCTAACATCACTTTTTATTCCTTACCTCTTATTCACCTTTTTATTTTTCGTAGCAGTTTGCTGTTTTTTTTTCTCCGTAAACATCAACCCTAATGTATCTATATTTATAGATAATAATAATACCTAATAGTATTAGGGTTAAATTCATTTTGGACTTAATTTTTCGAAGTCCATTTAAAGCCTTAATAAAAAATATTTTTAAATCACATCTTAAAAATATTAAGACACATAAAAAAAAAATATTTAAGCACCAAAAATAATTTTAGATTTATGAATATGTACTATTAAATATATAAATGGAATCATATGTATCGTAGTTATAAAAGACATACCTAAAGTACGAATATCTGGAACTTGACATTTGTTTGGTTTTTCTTGAAAAACTTAATAGAAGGCCTAAAAACAAATTTACAAGTAAGTATTTTGTCCACGAAAATAGCTAACACTCATAGTCCTTACAAACTCTCCATTTGGTATTTTCGTGTGACAAAACCTCTTACTTACTACATGACACTTATAAAAATAAGATAAAAATACAATGAGGTCCCAGACTCCATATTGGAACTATCCTATGTTCCGGTGAATCCATCTTCGCTGCAACTTGACAAGCCTGTAAGTAACTGAAATGACATTGACAAAGCATAGAACAACTTGCACTACTACAAAAAGGAGCATTAAAGTCGGATTTTAACTGACTTTAAACAAATTTAAAGTCGGTTCGCTGAACCGACTTTAAATTAAATGGCTTAAAATGTAAAGTCGGTTCAAGGTGTGAACCGACTTTACGTTTAAAGTCGGTTCACGGGATGAACCGACTTTACGTTTAAAGTCGGTTCAAGGTGTGAACCGACTTTACGTTTAAAGTCGGTTCAAGGTGTGAACCGACTTTACGTTTAAAGTCGGTTCAAGGTGTGAACCGACTTTACGTTTAAAGTCGGTTCACGCGGTGAACCGACTTTAACTTTTTTTGTTTTTTTTTAAATTTATTCATATTCAACCTGTATTCAAGCAGAAAAAAAACCAATATCAGTTTAGCAAATAGTTCAAATAATACAAATATTTGAAAAATAAAATATTAATTAATAACAGAAAAATTACCATGGTTTTGCTCTATTTTATTAAAGATCGTCATATTCTTCTCCTTATGTTATAATAGAAACCTACATATATAATACAACAATCTATACATATAAATAATAACACATAATAACAGAAAAAAATATGAATAATAGGGGATCTAAAATATTAGTTAGAGAGGAAGAAAACTCACTAACCGATGTTGGAAATGGTAGTCGTAGGTGGCCGAAAAATGAGAAAGAGTGGAGGAGAAATGGAGGAGAAATGGAGGAGGAGGTTTTCGATTTTTTAGAGTTCTAGAACGCTGAAAATAGTTTCTGTCTGGGAAGAAAGAAGAGAAAATATTTATCAACGTGTGTAGCGTCGATTGACGTGTCGAACCGACGCTATCCTACGTGGATAGCGTCGGTTCCAGGTGTCAACCGACGCTATACACGTAGGATAGCATCGGTTCTAGGTGTCAACCGACGCTACGCTACGTGGATAGCGTCGGTTAACACCTATAACCGACGCTACGTCCACGCATAGCGTCGGTTTGACACATCAACCGACGCTACGTTCTACGTGGATAGCGTCGGTTCTTTATCAAACCGACTTTACGTATCGACTTAAATACCCATTTTTGTAGTAGTGTTGGCATAAAAGCCTCATTGTACATTAGTTCAGTTTACATAAAAATAAGCAAAGTGTAAAGAATAATCATATGGTGTGCATACATATCAATCAAGATTAATTAAGTATGTTCTCCCCTATATGCATAACAAAATAAACACATTATTTCTCTCCCCCTTTTTGACATACGAGAAGGACAAAGTATTAGACAAGGCAATTAAGCTAAAATACTCCTAAAGATATAGCAATGTTAAAGTAGAGTAATACATAAATGTAATATGCTTTAAACTCCCCCTAGGTTCTATAACTCTCTAATTTAGAAACGAATTAAAAAGATAATAAATAAAAATCTGATTTTTTTTTGTAATTTTCATAACTAGCCACATTAGGTATTAAACTCATTTAATTACAAACAAGCATACAACCAATTGAGAACTCATCATTTTTTTAACTCCAACTTTGATTATTTATCATATAAATAAATAAGTAGAATAGAAGAGGTGCACACACACACTTTGCACATATAATGACATATTAACATTTACTTAAAGTAGTATATATGTTTAAACTCCACAAATATGTTAATTAATTCATTTATGACCAATCAAGAAAGACTCAGAAGAAAAAATTATCACCTTTCATGTAAAACTATAATCGAGTCTTCAATCTTCAAAATAAAGTATATACACTAAATGAGGACTTTCTTTTTTTTTGTATTTTTTTATACATATGAGGTAAATGATATATATATATTTTAACCTCTATTGGCTCTTTCTTTTTGTGCATTCAATGTACAAGATTTATATGTAATCGTTTTTTTCATAATCTTTCATTTTTTTTGCACGAGCCATAAACCTAGCATGCTGACTTTCACACTAGTTATGAGGTAGCCCTCTCCGCTCACTGCGGTAACTTCACACATCACAGTAGGTAGCCCTCTCAATACTAGGTGCCTCCATGAGATAAAGTTTTTGAAAGCAAGAAATATAACTCAACAAAATTTTATAGTCAAGATTAGTTGAAGTCCTAGAATCTTTCAAGAAAATCCATAAACTTCAAGCATAACATATATGTGTGTTCGTGAGTGTGTGAATAAGTTCATGTCAATATCGATCATCACATGTACAAGAATATGTGTGTGCGTAAGGCAAAATTGTAAAATAATTTATACAATAAATATCAAAATGAGTTGAGTCACTAAAAATGAGATTATGTGTATGTAAGTATTAAATAAGTCGAATATTTTTTTTTTGTAATAAAATTTGAAATTCAATTTGAGGGAGAAATTCCCAAGGCACTTCTGAGATACTCAAATCTTTGAGTGTCTATGGCTTTAGTGAATATATCAACTAATTGTCTCTCAGTAGGTACAAACTCAAGAGTTACTATTTTCTCTTCAACTAATTCACGAATAAAGTGATGCCTAATGTCAATGTGCTTATACATATAGCACTAGAGTTATCACAATATAAGGGCATCATACCTTGTGGTTGACCGTAGTCCTTGAGCATGCTTTTCATCCAAAGCATTTGTGTGCAAGAGCTTCCTACAATAATGTATTCCGCTTTAGCTGTAGAGAATGAGATAGAGTTATGCTTTTTACTGTGTCATGATACTAAGTTGTTTCCAATGTAGAAACAACCACCTGATGTGCTCTTCCTATCATCCTAGTTTCCTGCCCAGTTGGCATTTTTAAAACCACTTATTTCACAAGTAGTGTCACTAGTAAAATATAAACCATAATTACTTGTTCCTGAGATATACTTGATGATTCTCTTTGCATTCTCTAAGTGTGATTCCTCAGGGTCAGCTTGATAATGGGCACACACACCAATACTAAAACATATGACAGGTCTACTTGCAGTAAGGTAAAGTAAACTACCTATCATAATCCTATAAAGGGTTTGATAAACACTTTTACCTTGAGTGTCCTTTGTAATTTTTGTGCTGGTACTTAAAGGAATTCGTAATGGCTTACTAGTTTCAAGACCAAACCTTTTAACAAGGTTACATGCATACTTGGTTTGAGAAATAAATATATATCACAAGATTGTTTGATTTGCAAACCAAGGAAGAAAGTCATTTCACCTACCAAGGACATTTCAAATTCATTTGTCATAACATGCACAAAATCATCCACTAGTGTACTAGATGTGGATCCAAAAACTATGTCATCCACATAAATTTCAGCAATAAATATCTCATCACTACTCCTTTTAATGAATAAAGTCTTATCAACTCCCCCTCGAATAAATCAATTGTTCAAAAGATAATTGGTAAGTCTCTCATACCATGCTCGAGGAGCTTGTTTCAAACCATAAAGAGCCTTTTTGAGTTTGTAAACATGATTTGGAAATTTCGGATCAACAAATCCTTTTGGTTGTTCCACGTACACCTTCTCATTCAAAAAATCATTCAAAAGGTAGACTTAATATCCATTTGATATAATTTGAACTTCATATGACAGGAAATGCCAAGTAAAATCCTAATTGACTCTAGTCTAGCTACAGGTGCAAATGTTTCATCAAAGTCAACTCCTTCACCTTGCGTGTAGCCTTGAGCTACTAACCTAGCCTTATTTCTAACAACAATGTCATGCTCATCAGATTTATTTTTGAACACCCATTTTGTTCCAATGACATTTTTGTTTTTAGGCTTAGGTACTAATACCTACACACGATTTCTTTCAAATTGATCTAACTCATCATGCATGACATTTATCCAAAATTTATCCCTAAGGGCTTCATTCACATATTTTGGTTCAAATTGAGAAATATGGCATAAATGGGTTACCTATAACTCTTTTTCTTTTATTCCAATTGTGTCACTGGTCATTGTTAATTGAGATGTTGTGAAATTTTCTTCCTTTCCAACTTCTTCACTTGTAATATTCTTACCTCCATCATCTATAATGACATTTATGGATTCCATAACTACATTAGTTGTACAGTTGAAGACTCTATAAGCTCTACTATTTAGGGAATAACCAATAAATATAACTTCATCACTTCTTGAATCAAACTTACCAAACTGTTCTCAATCTCTAAGTATGTAGCATTTACTTTCAAAAATATGCATAAATTTCAAATTGGGTTTTTTACCTCTCTATATCTCATAGGGAGTTTGGTTTGTACCTGAGCGAAGATATACACGATTTATAATATGATATGCAGTGTTTATAGCTTCAGCCCAAAACCTTTTAGAGACTTCATTGGCATGCATCATTACTCTTGCCATCTCTTGAAGTATCTATTTTTCCTTTCAACTACTCCATTTTGTTGAGGTGTGATAGGAGCAGAGAATTCATGAAAGATACCATGTTCTTTGCAGAAGTCAGCATACTTGGTATTTTCAAACTCTTTTCCATGGTCTGTTCTCAGTCTGTCGATGGTTACTATTTTGTCACTTGTTTCAACCTGCACCCTTGTACAATATGAGATGAAGAACTCAAAAGCATCTAACTTGTCTCTAAGAAATTCTACCCATGTGTAGCGAGAAAATTCATCTACTACAACTATGATATATTTCTTACCTCTAATACTTTCTGTTCTCATAAGACCCATAAGGTCAATATGTATCAATTCCAATACTCTATTTGTATTTATACTCACTACTACAAAAAGGAGCATTAAAGTCGGGTTTTAACCGACTTTAAACTAATTTAAAGCGAACCGACTTTAAATTAAATGACTTAAAGTGTAAAGTCGGTTCACGCGATGAACCGACTTTAACTTCTTCTTTTTAAAATTTATTCATATTCAACCTATATTCGAGCAGAAAAAAACCAATATCAGTTTAGCAAATAGTTCAAATAATACAAATATTTGAAAAATAAAATATTAATTAATAACAGAAAAATTACCATGGTTTTGTTCTATTTTATTCAAGATCGTCATATTCTTCTCCTTATGTTATAATAGAAACCTACATATATAATACAACAATCTATACATATAAATAATAACACATAATAACAGAAAAAAATATGAATAATAGGGGATCTAAAAGATTAATTAGAGAGGAAGAAAACTCACTAACCGATGTTGAAAATGGTAGTCGTAGGTGGCCGAAAAATGAGAAAGAGTGGAGGAGAAATGGAGGAGGAGGTTTTCGATTTTTTAGAGTTCTAGAACGCTGAAAATAGTTTCTGTCTGGGAAGAAAGAAGAGAAAATATTTATCCACGTGTGTAGCGTCGGTTGACGTGTCGAACCGACGCTATGTTACGCTACGTAACGTCGGTTGATGTGGCGAACCGACGCTACACCTGGACGTAGCGTCGGTTGACGTGGCGAACCGACGCTACACTTGGACGTAGCGTCGGTTGACGTGGTGAACTGAAGCTATCCACGTAGCGTAGCTTCGGTTAACACCTAGAACCGACGCTACGTCCACGCATAGCGTCGGTTTGACACATCAACCGACGCTACGTCCTACGTGGATAGCGTCGGTTCTTTATCAAACCGACTTTAAACTAATTTAAAGTCAGTTTTTGGAAAAAACCGACTTTACGTATCGACTTAAATACCCATTTTTGTAGTAGTGACTCTTGCTCTTCTTATGAGAAATCCTAGTTTGTTTACCCAATTGACATGGTCTACACATAAGTGTTTCAATTTTTGAAAGAATAGGTAAACCACGTACATTCTCAATTTTACTTAATCTAACCAGATCTTTAAAATTCATATGACCTAGGTTTTCGTGCCACAAGGTAATTGAGTCATTGCTAGCTAGGTTACATGTTACTGTGGGTGATGTATCAATACAATAGCAATTGTCATGTGATCTGATTCCCTTAATCATACAATCACCTTTTTGATCCGTTATAATACCGTGATTGTTTGTAAATTGCACATTAAAATCACTATCACATATTTGACTTATGCTAATCATTTTTTCCTTAAGTCCTTCCACATACAAAACTTCATCAAGTTTAGGGATACCCTATATTTGAACAGAGCCTTTTCCCAATAATTTTAGATGTTTTACCATCACTAAAGGTAACTGTCCCTTCATTGTATTCCTTAAAAGTTTTAAACAAAGAACGATTCCCCGTCATGTGTCTAGAGCATCCACTATTAAAATACCAATTAAGTGGTATTTGATTTAACTTTAAATGCTATATGGGCCACAAAACAGTGCAACTCAGATTTCTTAACCCATCCTTTTTTAATTTTGGACATTTGAGTTACCGGTTTCTTATATTCCTCTTTTTGTGTAGTTCTTGTAGTAAAAACTTTACATTTTGAATTTTTTTGAGGTGCTTTAGAAACATTTTTATTCGTGATAGAATCATAAGCATAAAGAAATACACACTTAGATCTAATATGTCCTTTCCTACCACAATGATGACAGATGAGAATAAACTAAATTTTCTTAGAATGATAAGGTGCAAAAACGACCTTCCCTGCCTGAGCAATAGTGGGTTTTACAAATTGAGTTTTGGATGATGAAGGTGTTGATTGTTCATATATGTATCCAAGACCTCTCTTATCTCAATGTGGCTTTCCATAGTCTAGGACTTTGGTTAATTTTTCAGCACCAATGGTCAAATTCTTCACCGTTTCTTTAGCAATACTAAGTTCTTGCCTAAGATTTTTGTTTTCCTCAATGGTTTCTGCAAGTCTCAAATTCAAAGTATTAATATGATCAGACAATTCCTTTTTATCTTTCTCTAGGTTAGAGGAATTTTTTTTATGAACATTGATGATATCATTAAGTTTAGTTACCTCCACAAGCAATTTATCTCTCTCTTCCCTAGTACCTAGACAATCCATGAATAGTTTCTCATAATTCCATACATTAAACTTAGACAGTAAGAGAGAAGAGCTTACTTCCTCATTTTTTTCATCCGAGCTAAGGTTGGAATCATTGTGATGGGCATTGTCAGTTGTAGTGAAGGCACAATAATTAATGTCATCATCCTCTGAGTTACTAGCATTGTCCTGCTCACTTTCTGTGTCACCGAGTTTATCATTAAAGGCTTTTCCAAATTTCTTTTTATTGTTAGCACAATCTGTAGAAATATGACCAAATCACCCACAAGTAAAGCATTGAGGACTAGTGGGGTTACTTTTCTTACCATCAAGGCTAGGAGACTTGATTTCCCTTGACTTTCGGTCATTCGAACGACTGGATTGTCTCTTGTTGGAATGATTATTCTGTTGACCCTTCTTCTTCACGAACTTCTTAAATTTTCGTGCTAACAATACTAGTGACTCATAATTCATATCATCATCACTATCATGGATGTCCTTTTTGGAGCTTTTGAATGCCACATCCTTATTTTTCTTGGGTGGATCAAGAGAAAGCTCATAGGTTTGGATTGACCCGACATATTCATCATTTTTAGTGTGTCTACATTCTTGCTTTCCTCTATCGCTATAACTTTCATCTTATAGTCAACTGTTAAAGAGCTTAGGAGTTTTCACCTTGTATAGGTTGTGGAATTTTCTCACCAAGGTTAGAACAAACATTAGTGATATCACAGAAGCGAGCATAGAATTGCCCAAAAGTTGATGTTGTTGCTCATTTTAATATAATCAAACTCAGATGTTAGCAATCTCAATTTTGTTTGTTTTACTTATGAAGTTCCTTCATGAGCAAGAGCAAGTGCATTCCATGCATCTTTAGCAGTCTCACAATCGGAGATACGACGGAACTCATCCATCGACACTTTAGCGAATATTAAGCTTAGACCTTTTTGGTTTGCCCCATTAAGGGTGCGTTCTTAAGTGGTCCAATCTCTTCTTGGCTTTATGATTGTTACACCATCTTTCATTACCGAAGGTGGTTCCCATCCATCAAGAATAGCATCCCAGATTTTTTCATCTTGTTTGAGAAAAACTTGCATGCGAGCCTTCCAATAAGGGTAATTAAACCCATCAAAGAGTGATGGTCTAACAGATGACCCACCTTCTTTCATTTGGTCCATAAGTAAGTATGTGTGTCTCTAAGGATCAATCTCACTAAGTGTGTCTAGTGTCGGCTATGATACCAATTGAAAGTTTATAAGATACAGACCTAATTAACCTAGAGGGGGTGAATAGGTTATTTTTAATTTTTACCAATTTATAATTTAATAACCTAAACAAACCAGCTAGGCATGCAATTGTGCAGAAATAAAATAATAACACACGATTTTTTTAGGTGAAAACAACCTAGGCCATAACCATGACCTAAGAGGAAAATCACCGATCCACCAGACCAACTAACTTTCCATTATGAAAATCAAATGTTCAAGTACAAACTCGGTCTTATGCTACCCTACCTAGGATACTGCCCTAATGTACTTTGCTTACGAACCCTTGCTCTGTTTTTACAGTTTCTAAAAATTAGCGTGAGCGGTTTCTAGACCAACGTTCTAATAAGCTCTCCGCCAATCAGATCGTTCACAAATCAACTGCAAAAAGATTAGCACAAAAAACACAAGTGTCCGTGTGTGTTCTAAGATGGAATTAACAATGAATAATCCTAATTATATGATTCAAGATATATGTCATTTAAATCAAATCAAATAGAAAATTTTAGAACAAAAGATTAAACACAGATTCAATAAAAATAAATTTTTTTAAAATTTAATAATCATGATAACACATAAAATTATTTAATCCAAACATATAAAAATCTAATCAAGAAGAAGTTATATAAAGATTAAAAAAAATGCCAAACAAATTTATTAATAAATACCTCTAATAAGATATCAATTTGATATTATCCGATCTATTTAAATTTGCGTGAAATTACTATTCCATTGATATCTGCATAAAAACAATTTACTCAAAATCAGAACACGAAGCAACAACGTGGGTGTTATTAATCTTCTGGATTTTGTTAATCTTCAAATCAAATCAAGATGATTTTGTCAGCAAGCCAAAATCTTTACTCCTTCATATTCACTTATTAATTCCTTGTCGCTTACCAAGTTCCTACTCCTTCTTATAAGCCTAATATCACTTTTTAATTCCTTGCCTCTTATTCACCTTTTTATTTTTCGTAGTAGTTTGATGTTTTTTTTTCTCCGTAAACATCAACCCTAATGTATCTATATTTATAAATAATAATAATATCTAATAATATTAGGGTTAAATGCATTTTGAGTTTAATTTTTCCAAGCCTATTTAAAGCCTTAATAAAAAAATATTTAAGCACCAAAAAATAATTTTAGATTTATGAACATGTACTATTAAATGTATAAATGAAATCCTATGTGTCGTAGTTATAAAAGACATACCTGAAATTCGAATATCTGGAACTTGACATTTGTTCGATTTTTTTTTAAAAACTTGGTAGAATGCCTAAAAATTTTTTACAAATAAGTATTTTGTTTACGAAAATAGCCAACACTTATAGTCCTTACAATAATTATTTCAATTTTTAATTTTAAAATTTTAAATTTTTTTGAGAAAAAATAAGTTATTTGATAACAAACTTACCTAGTTTCCATTTTTAATTTTCTAAATTCTAAAATTTAATTTTAAACTTATTTTTGATAAAAAATTGTTATATTTTGTCTTTCCAATCATTTTGCAAAATGATGACTATAATTTAGTATGGTTACGTTATTAATTTTTAGTATCAATAAATAGAAAATAAAAATTCAATTACAAAACTTATTTTTTAAAAAATAAAAATTGACCAATTCTAAATTGAATTTTAAAATTTAGAAAATTAAATTAAAAGTGAGTTATTAAATGTAAGTAATTTCAAAATTTTAAGATTTTAAAATTATGAATTGAAATTGTTATAAACAAAATATAAATAATTAATAAGGTAATATTTATACCCAAAAATAAAAATTAATTAATAAGGCAATATTTATACCAAAAAGAAAAGTAATTAATGTTATAAAAATAATTATAAATTTAAACTAACAAAATAATACTCCATTTAAAAAAAACATGTTGCACACTCAAATATCCATTTACGTTAGAATAAATTTGAATAATGTTTATATATAACATATATTGTTGCACTACAAATAATTAATAGTATTATAATTTTAAAAAATAAAAATAGATATATTGTTAAGAGAACTTTGTAAAAATAGGTGGAGTACCTAGATTAATATGAAAAATAATTAGTCGATAACATGACGTGTGTTGGGAAAAAAACCTATTGGAATTTAATAATATCATGAATGTAAACAATTAGGACTAAAAAGAGAGAGGAATCTGGTTTTTATTTTTTTACTAAATGTGTGTTTTGCAGCTTACGTAATAACAATTTCCCAAGATAGTAATAATATATGTAATAAGTTTTTTTTTAATGAAATAAGTAGTTTATGAATTAAATAATGTGTAAATTAAAATATATATTAAATTAAAAAGTGATATATTGGAGTAGGATAATTGTAATGTAATAATAAAAATCTTTAAAATATTTGTTCAATCTTTATTATTAATTACATATTATTATCATTATTATTAAATAAAATTATTAAGAATTAATTGTTACTATAGTAATAAACTAAAAACAATTTAAATTAGGATAATATTGTTATTTTTGAAGAATAAATAATCAATTATATTATGACATTTATGCATATTTTCCAATTCAGAAAGCATCTCTTTACTTAAAAATTATTTATTATTTTTAAAATATATATTTAATATATTTATTACTTTCTTTTAAAAAAAAATCAATCTTTGATTAAAATATCATGCAATGTTATTGATAAGAAGTAAAAATTTATCTACTTTAAAAATAATGAATAATATTTATCTTAAGATAAATCGTTTCAAACTCAATTAAGAAAAATGCTCTCCTTTTTCTCTATTTCTCTATTTCCATTTCTATTTCTTCAAGTTCATAAAGAAAGTTATAGTGAGTCTTTTATTTTCTTTGTATTCTTGCTTGATTTTATTTTAAGGAAGATTTTGTTTCACTAGTAATCCATTACCATTATTATAGTAGTTTTAGTTTTGTTAGTTTTGATTATATAAATCTCACATCTAGTTTGTTTTTATATCTTATTTTGTTAAGTATAATGTCTTTTATTAGATAGATATTTGTGTATTTTTATAATTCTTAGATATATAAAGATTTTATAAGTTTCACATATTTTGTTGAGTCTAGAGTTTTATTGATATATCTATTCAAACAATTATGATTAATAATAGATATTGTTAAATATGAGCAAGAAAAAAAAAGTTCATGGTTTTGTATTACTTTTAATATATAAGAACATTGTCATTTTTGTGTATAATTTGTTTTTTAGTTTTCGACTATATATTAATAAGTTTTATGGGGATAAATGATACTTTTATTGTATTTTTCATATATAAGTTTTTCTCACTTTCTATAAAAAGAAAAATCAAACTCAATTGGATTTTTCATTTCCGGTGATTTATTGTGGCAGCATTTTCTTTTTTGCTGGTTACATGCTACGTTTAAAGTAAATATAAATAATTGACAAAAATATCCTTAAAAATAATCTAATTAGCATAAAAGAAGATACTGTAAAAATATATTTTATTATTAACATAAAAATAGTTTATTAACGATGAATTTACACAAATAACGAATACTGTGATAAATATTTTCAAATTCAATTGAAAAAAAATGCTCTACATCTTCGTTCTTTCTGTATTTCCTTGTCCTAGTTTCCTTTTTTTATTTCTTTAAATCTCAAAAAGGAAGAAACCTCCTTTTAAACAGAGTTATTTCTCTTACGAGTCTTTCATTTTTATTTTGTATGTTTGGGGGAGATTTGTTTCATAAATAATCTATTATCGTTATTACTGTGGTTTTAGTTTTATTAGTTCTTAGTCTATGACATGAATCTCAAATCTACATTATTTTTATATCTTATTTTGTTAAATATGTTATCTTTTATTATATATGTGTCTGTGTATTAAATGATTCTATAAAAATAGAATTATCTGTGCATATTTTTACTTAATATTTACTCTTTTTATTCAATAAGTAGTATTTTTGAGGTTAAAAAATATTAAAATTTTTTTTTTAGTGAAAAGAGGTTCAAATGTAATTTTTGAGATTTTTTTACATTTTTTATGAATTTTTAACGCATGATTGATTATAAGCTATCACGCAAGCATAAAAGCTGACAGAGTAAGCCACATAATCAAAGTAAACGAATCATGCAAAGCCGCGTGTATAAAGCGATGCAACGCTTTCACACGTGTCAACACGACATTCCTTTTGAGTTTATTGCACGATCAACGTTGCGACACGTGTTGTCATGTTACTCGTCCACTCCTTCCAACAAAGCACCATGTCATCCGAAACATCAAATCACAGATGGGTGTGTATCGTTAACTTGGTAAGCATTGACCAATGCCAGTCCTCCCTGCCATTTATCATGCTCTTATTCATCCATTACATTTCGCATGTTAAGTGTCGTAATTCTATTTGACAACACTATTAAATTACCTCATTTTCATCTTAATCCTTGATCTAAAGTCGATCTGACGGTCCAAATTCCATCTAAACTATATTTAACCCTCTAATCATCATATACCATGAGGAGCTAAAATTAACATATTTTTTATTAGTTTTTAGAGCTAAGAAGAAAAGAAATACAGAAAAAATCAAAATGAGATACAATTTTTGTGGAGACTCAAGAGTAGATTGGTACTACAATTCAAGTGATGGATTATATTTCTTTTTCTTCTCTTTTTTTTATCAATATATATATATATATATATATTTATATTTATATTTATGAAAAATATAAACTTTATGAACAAAATTATGTTTAATTAATTTATTGATCTAGGGGTCTTATGAACCTATTTTTCAATATGTGATGATCTAATATTTTACTCAAATTATGATTTTAATTTAATTATATTATTTAATCTAATTTTTATGTTATTAATTAGTTGACCAACAATTGATCTATAAAGACAATTAAATACATTTGAAAGAATTATTTAATTATTTATCTTTATTAAATAACATATATAGTTTTTAGACAAATATGTATGATTTTTATGTATATAAAACATAATTGATGAACTTAATGAGTAGTATGCAATTTAATTGACATGAAAGTGTGATTAAGTTAATTACTCAACTGATTATGTAATTAATTAATAATTATATTATAAGGATATTAGTGATTCAAATGTTTAAAAAATTAGAGGATTAAGTATTTTTTAGATATTTTCTCATATATATTCTTAGTTGTCAAATCTAATTTAATTAATTATTGTTATTTATTTTTAGTTCTTTTAATTTTGTTTCCTTAAAATATAAAAACACAAGAAAAATATATTTTTATTTTTGTCTTAAAAATTAATTTATAATAACATAATCTCTGTATGAACGATATTATTTTATTATTATATTACTTATTACGATATGTATACTTGCGTATTCATTGAACATAATTCATGTGTCGATTAGTATTTCTATAACTCTCAAATATACAAAAAAAAATACAATATACATATATTTTATTATTTCTAAAATTTCATTAATGTATCTATTCAGGGAGTCATGATCATTATAAGAGATTATTAAATATGAGTAAGATAAAGAAACTAATGGTTTAATGATACTTTTAATATAAACATTGTTTTTTTTGTTGCAATTTGCATTTTATTTTTTCAATATATATTAATAATTTTTATAGGATAAGTGATGCTCTTGTTGTATTTTTCATATATAAATTTTAATAAAATATCTCACTTTTTATAAAAAAAAATCAAATTCAAATCGGATTTGCATTTAGGGTGTTTTATTGTTACATCATTTTTTTATTAGTTATACACTACATTTAAAGTAAATATTAAAAATTGATAAAAATATCCTTAAAAATAGTATAACTAGCATAGAAGAAGACTAATGATATTATCAAAATGTATTTTGTTATTATCATAAGAGTAATTTATTTACAATGATTTTATATAATAATAATAACATTATGATATAATTAATATTATAAATAAAACTAATATTTTATATAATTTTATTATATCAATAAAAAAAGTTATTATGTTAATATCATAACTTTAAAATAAATATATTAAAAATTTATGTTTTATTATTTTTTAAAATTTATATTAAATTTGATGTAAAAAAAATGCAACAAATAAATAAAACTTTTAGGGAAAAAAGAAGAAAAGCAAATGGCCATGTGGCTAGCAAGTCTCTCACTGTTGGGATGTGGCACAGAATAGCTGGTAGTTCTAAATTGAAGGGTAGGTATCTTTCGCGCACGAATTGAGTAGTTAATGGAAGAAATTAAGAGGTAAAATAAACTATACTAAATATCAAAATTATTATAATTTAAATTTTTATTATTATAAAAACAATTTATTATTAATAATTTAATTTAATAATAACAACATTAATATATAATTAATTTAAATTTTTTGACCACCTAACTAGTAACTACCACCACTTTCCTAGAGTTATTCACCAACTTTCCATCGTTTTTATGGTAATGAAATTAATTTAATCTTTTGTCTCGTTTATGGCCCAAAAAAAAATATTTTCTACATGGAAAATAGGAAATAAAATTAGAAATATGATTTTTATATAATTTAAGCGTTTTTTTTCAAGTATAAAATTATAAATTATCCCATTGCAATCTTTTTTGAGTTTTCCAAACGTTCGCTCTCTCTCTTCTTTCTATTGTTTTCTCCCTCATTTCCTTTCATCTTGCCGGTGAACGTGCTTACGTTGCCGGCAAGTAAGGAATTTCCGGCGAAAAGTTTTTGCGACACGCCGGAAAGTTTTCGGCTCCTCTTCTTTAGTTAACTTTGTGTTTTTTCGTTCATTTCAAGGATTCGTTACGCCAATTTTCTGGATCTCCGGCTCTGGCTCGGTGTCATCTATTTTTTAATGTTTTGAGGGAATGTGCGTGGTGTGCTTCCCTGTGAAGGCTTTCTATTGAAAGGTTATGTGTGGGATTTTGATCTAGGGTTTGGGTATCTGGTTTGGGAATTGGTTTTTGCTACTTTGTTTTGCTGGATTACTTCTTTGGTGAAACAAACAAAAACGGAGGCTTCCAGAGAGCGAGTTCGGAATGAGATGGTATGCGATTCAAAACATCTGCATGCCTTTTTCTTTTTCATGGTTAATTTTGATTTATCTAGTTCTTACATGGAATTTTAATTTACCAAACTATTGCATTTGTATGTTTTGTAAATCGTATTTAATTTCGTCACGTTTTGACCGTCAAATTATGAAAATATTTGATTCATACTATTACTTCAGTTTTCCATCCATTGTGACATTAAAAATAAAATAAATCATTATTCATCGTCTTCCTGCGCATCGAGCGCCGTTAAAAATAAAATAAAAAATCAATAAAATTCATTGTTTTTTATTTTCCTCACAAGTTTTTGAACAAATAACTAGCACTAAACTCAAAATAACTAAAATTAAGCCCAAAATTAGGCTTGACTGCTTGAGTCTCTATAGTTTCACTGTGGTCCATGTCCACCCTATTTGCCCAAACTCCATATCAGTCTCCTCTGCCAAAAAACTTCAATGCCCATTTCGCTCTTGTTCTCAAAGCGTCGTTAGTTTTCTATTGTATTTCTTAACCTTAAGAACCCAACAAGAAACTCAAGAAAACCGTTAAAGCAATGCGAGACGAGAGCTAAACTCCTGGATAACAAAGAAAGTAGGAGAATCTTCTAACAAATATAACATAGACCCTTTTCCTTTACACTTTTGAGTTGGTCATAAACCTAGGAATAAAAATGAATGCAAACTTGAATTAAGAAAACAATCTTGCCCCCTTAAAATATAGTTATTTGTTTCCCTTGAAAAATTCCCTGAAACCAAAAAGAATCCACTAACCAAAATGAAGCATAAAATGCAAAGAATGTAGGGAACAAACCTTGGGATACAAAACCCAGCAGTAAAAAGTGAATGTACTTGGGTTCTTCAATTAAAATTTGTGGAATTAAGAAGGAGATCTTACAAAAACTGGTGAGGAAAACGATGAATAGTAAATTTTATATATTTTTTGATTTTTTTTTAATTACCCAATAGATGGAAAACTGAAGAATTAGTATGAATGAAACATTTTTATTATTCTAGGGTAGAAATGAGATGAAGTTTAGTTCGGTGATACAAACGATACTAACGCAATTTTTTGGTGGTATACTTTTAGATTTACCCTATTTTTTATTTTACTTCCTGTCATACTTTAGATTTGGTACAATGCTAGTTATATTTTTCGGAGTATTTTCGTTTGCAATGTTTTGCTCTATAGAGTTTACTTTCAAAATTTGTTTTTTTCAGAGTCTTAGAATTCTTTGGTTTAGGCTACCATGAATGAGTGAAATGCAAATGATGAGTTGATTCGTTTTTCATATTTTTGTTTATAATTTATAATTATTTAATTATATTGCTTTGGAATGGTTGGGACTTGTGAGTAGCAAATGCTAACTAATATGTTATAAATGTTCGCCTTCCGCCCTTGCACTGAGAAGAATTGTTCGTCCTCCCTTTCATTTTGCAGTTAGAAGTTTTTATTGGATGATTCCTTGCTGAGTATATTTGTTTATTGAATGCTGCTGAATATTCTGTTGGTTCTATTAACTTAGTAGGAATTATTTGCAACTGTCCCCTTCCATGATTATGTTTGTGCTATCCCTTAGATTTCTGCTCAATTCACATCAGTTTTTGAAAGTCCTGGTATGTTATTTGTGTTGTTATTTGGAGGATCATCTCCCCCTCCCTAATCCACTGATACCTTATACTCGATTTTTTGGTCAATTGCTTCTTTTGTTGCAATAACTTGGACCTCTTTTGGGTACATTATTTCTAGATTATTCCATTTATGTTTGTGGTTCAATATACTTTTATGCATTTGATGGTTCTATCATTTGTCTGGTTCATCCTCAATAAATTTACGTGGTATAGCTGACTCATTTATTAAGTAGAACAGAGAATATATCTTATTATTTGTATTGTTTTTTGATTTAATTCTTATCTGCAGCACATATTGCTGTAGTTACTCCTCATTCAATCATTAGTTTCTTTGGTACTGTTTGACAATGGTAACCACTTTTCCTTTTCAATCTGACTTTAGAACCTATAATTGGTTTTCTTGCTTTCAACCATTGGACATTGCCGGAATATTTTAAATTAAGCATTCACTCAGATTAAAATATACAGTTCCTCTACTTGGTCTCTTTATTATAGAGGTTGTTGTAGAAGATTGTTACCTTGTCAATAGTTTGTGTCATGCTGAATGTAGATTTGTATGTTGAGAACCTAAATGAAAAACTATATCCATGCATGCATATTAGTTCCATCTTTATTTTTACATTTTTTTCTAATCAAAGTGGTTTCCTTTGCTTTATCATACAGGTGGAGGGAAGGGTTGGTTTGTCCGAAGAGGTGAAAAATGAATTAGAATTCCTGAAGTGCAAAACGCCTCAGTGCTTGAACCTCGAAACTGCTTCAGGGTCTGTCAATGTCAGTAGTGTAATGGCTCGGAGTGGAGGGGATGCTCTAAGAGCATCAGCATCTTGCGGTGTTAGATTACACAGTAATTCAGATTCCATTCCTTGGCCCAATGATGCTGGTAGTGAGAAGGATGTTTTTTTAAAACAAAAGGTGGACAAATTCGACACAAGTGATCTGGAATGGACTGAGAAAATCCCTGACTGCCCTGTCTACTCTCCTAGTAAGGAGGAGTTTGAGGATCCTTTGGTTTATATACAGAAGATAGCTCCGGAAGCTTCAAAATATGGTAAGAATCCTTCATGATTTATCTAGTTAGTTTTCCATTTTTGTGTTGAGTTATTTGACTTATCCCCTTGCTTCTTATTCCTGTGTTTAAAAATAAAGAAAATACTACTGTCTGAAAATTATTGAAAAGCTGATTGCAGTAGTGCTTACATATTAGTTCATTTATAGAATTTATGTATTCTGTAAAACATAAGCTTTTTCCCCCCCTTATATTTACTATTATATGGTAGTTCTTTTTTCTCTGCCCCGTTACAGGTAACCATAAAGACGAAGGTGGTTATCATCTTTGAGAAAGTAATATTCACCATTTGTCTTTCTATACACAACTATGTTTCCTTACAGGTATAATCAAGGTCGTATCTCCTTTGAATGCTTCTGTTCCTGCTGGTGTTGTGTTGATGAGGGAGAAAGCAGGATTTAAGTTCACAACCAGACTACAACCTCTCTGTCTTGCTGAGTGGGACTCTGATGATAAAGTTACCTTTTTCATGAGTGGAAGGTGAGTGCTCCAACTAATTAGAAAGATAAAGTTTTACTTGAAGTGTCTTCTCAATTATGAATTTGGGTGTAAATTTTCAGAAATTATACCCTCCGTGATTTCGAGAAAATGGCGAACAAGGTTTTTGCTCGCCGATATTGTACTAGTGGATGTCTTCCTGCAGCATATTTGGAAAAAGAATTTTGGCAAGAAATTGCTTGTGGAAAAACCGAAACTGTTGAATATGCATGCGACGTTGATGGCAGTGCTTTTTCATGTTCTCCTAGTGATGAGCTTGGAAATAGCAAATGCAATTTGAAGGTGTGAATTCTGCTAATGTCTTTTTATATTCCAGTCCTTTCTTCAGATAGGTATAGATAAGAGAGAGAATCAGATTTTCCTAAGTCATGCTGTTGCTGATTTCTTCTCTTTATATGTTTTAGGATTTCTCTGATTTGAATTACACTGTTCTTATGCTTTTTTTAGTTCTAGTTGCTTATATGAAGGGGGTAGAGACTGCAGAACATAGTTAACAATCCTTAATGGGGTGAGGAATTATCAAATATTGAGTGTGAAGGCATGTTTAGTTAGTACTTAACAGTATCAAAATTGCTAATAAATAGTATAGCTAATGAAAATTTATTTACTCCTAACATTTGATTTTCCATTTATTGGTCGAGTTTGTGTAGAATGTGCATAAGCTGATGCATTATATTTCATTTGTTTCAGAGACTTTCAAGGCTATCAACGTCCACTCTGCGTCTTCTAGAAACAGCAATTCCAGTAATTACTTTGTCTGCATAGTATGTTAGCTATACTTTACTTTTCTTTTTATTTAGTTATTCATGCGGTTTTATTTCAGGGAGTGACTGATCCTATGTTGTACATAGGAATGCTATTTAGCATGTTTGCTTGGCATGTTGAGGACCATTATTTGTACAGGTAAAGTGTCATTCTTACCTGAATTCCAATGAGACTGAAATATGTTAATTATATTATTTATGTTATATTTTCTTTTCGCTTGTGGCAGTATCAATTACCATCACTGTGGGGCATCAAAAACTTGGTATGGCATTCCTGGTCATGTTGCTTTGCAATTTGAAAGGGTTGTGAGGGAACATGTATACACAAATGCTATCCTTTCAAGTGATGGAGAAGATGGTGCTTTTGATGTTTTGCTGGGGAAAACAACTTTGTTCCCTCCAAATATTTTGCTAGAACATGATGTCCCTGTTTACAAGGCTGTGCAAAAGCCAGGAGATTTTATAATTACTTTCCCACGAGCATACCACACTGGATTTAGTCATGGTGGGTTTCTTTCCTGTGTGGATGTGTAAACTGTGAATATATTATATTTGATGTTTTCTTGTGTTTTTTTTGCATCTCTTCCTCAAGTTTTTGAGAGTCATAGAAGTCTTACTGTTATTATAAAATTCAAATGGAACTTTAGGTTTTAACTGTGGTGAGGCGGTAAACTTTGCAATTGGTGATTGGTTCCCATTAGGCGCAGTTGCTAGTCATCGCTATGCGCTTCTTAACCGGATGCCACTACTTCCCTACGAAGAACTGCTGTGTAAAGAAGCAATGCTTCTTCATAGCAATTTAGAACTTGAAGATTCAGACTACTCCCCTGGTGATTTGATCTCCAATAATTCCGTTAGGGTTTCTTTTGTGAAATTGATGCGGTTCCACCATCATGCTCGCTGGACTTTAATGAAAACAGGGACATGCACGAGTGTTTCTTCACATTCACACGGAACAGTTCTCTGCAGCCTATGCAAACGTGACTGTTATGTAGCATACATTAATTGCTGCTGTTATGTGCATCCTATTTGTCTTCGCCATGGTATGCTTTATTTTTTATGCCGCTTTAGACTTTAATTATATTCATGTTTGGTGGATATGTGCTTGAATGTGATGTTTAGATGGGTCCTTTTCATAATGAAGAGTGTCAGTAGCACCCTGTACCTTTGACAGGACAAATCCATCCATAGATTCACGACCATCTCTCTTGTAGCATTTTTTTTAATTATGTCGTCATTCTTGGGACCTTTGAAGTAACAGGACTGACCATCTTGACATTGGTATTTCCGTTAGAACTTTCGTCCACTAATGATTTTTTACCCTGTTTATAATCTTTATGTTTGTGACAGATGGTGCATCTCTACACTTCTCATGTGGGAGTTTCCGTGTACTTTGTATAAGGGAAGATATGTCTGAATTGGAACTTGTGGCTCGTAAGTTTGAATTAGAAGGTAATATTTTAAAGGAAATTAACCAGCAAGCTAAAAGTGATTATGACTTATATCCATATCCACTGTCAAATACATTTCAAAGCGGTGAAGAAGAGGATGGGTACTCTCCTTATTGTGAAATAAAGTTTGAGTTTAACCCAGGTACAACTGGGTTCCATCCCTATGAGCAAGAGCCTATTTCCAGTGCACCCACATCTCACATAACACCAAGTTCAAGTACTCATTTGTCAGAATCTTCCACTTGTACGGAATCTACTCATCAATCATCTGTTGAACAACTAAAGGGGTCAATCACGGGGGACAATGTAAGATATATTTTGTTGATATTCATGGCTGCCTTTGACAGCATAATATGTGTACTGGTGTCAAGAATGGATTCCTTTCTACCTCCAGAGTAATTATAATTGAACTATTTCTGAAATTTTGATGGAATTTGTGGCAATTTGATTTCCTTGCAGGTACAGAAAAATGCTGTTATTAACTCTAGGAATCTTGAATCTCAGAGGTTCTCCGGAGAATTAATCCACAGTGCATGTGAATCTTCTTCGTTGTCCCCATCATATGATGAATGCATGGTGGGTTCATCTCCAGAAAATGTTTACGGATCAGATGTTAGCTCTGTTATGGATCGAGGGAGTGAGGGTTCTGATTCAGAGATATTCAGGGTTAAGCGTCGTTCTACATTTAAAGTTGAAAAGAGAAATGTTAATGATACAATGTCATCAATGCATTCTGAACATCAGGTATAAATAATGTCTGCCTGATAACTATGAATTCGATATTTTTTTTTCCGAAATAGTAGCAACACATGAAAATTTTCCAACCTTTCAAACTTAGAGTGCTTAGCCAAAGAGAGAACTCTCCTAAAATTATATGACATAAAGTAGTCAATAGAGCTTGAAATGATTTTACTCTTCTTAAATGAGCACCTTTTCTCTTCCCTATCAAACGACAGCTTTACATCTACATCTCCACCATCTTCATTTTGCATCAAATATTCCATTCACTGGCTTTTTGGCATTTAACAAAGTTTTCAAAATCCTTATTTTATTTTCAAATTATATTGACCTCTAAAATATACCTCCATATGCGTACAGGGTTTCAAACGACTGAAGAAATTCCAGCCTGAAGGAAGACGTGTGCATTTTATAAATTGTTTCAGAAATGATGAATCACATTCTACACCAACCACATCCAATAAAAGAGGAGCTCTTGAGACTGCAGAGGTTGACAGGTTTTCCCGTGGAAGTACCATTCCCCTTTCTATTAAGTTTAAGAAATTTGGCAATGAAGATACTAATACTAGTAGACAGCGAGAACATCATGGAAAAGACAGACTCCAAGTAGAGTTGGGCAAGTGTACAAGGGAACCTCCCCCTATAGGTATTGCACCAAAACGACTTAAAGTCAAAGGCCCAATTCTAGGGTTGCAAAGCAGGTTATATTGAAGAAATGCATATACTAAATTGCCCTCTCGAGCATTATCTAGAGTTTGACTTTGTCAATTTCATTCTTTCTAACAACACGGGAAGAAAATGCTATATAAAGATGATTCTGGGAGCATTGACCAAAATTAACCTAGGATTAAAAATTGGTTTTCTTTGTGCAGGCCTCAATTTGGGGCATTAGGCACTCAATATTTGTGATTCTTAGGTTCTCAAGCCAGGGTTATTTTTGTATTTGGCAGAAGAACTTCTTGCCAAAGATTTTTAGTTTTAGTGAATTTGATGTAAATTTATTGAAGTCCGTCCAAATTCTTGGGAGCTGTCCATTCCCTCCTTTATTAAGTATTAGCTACTTGTCAGCTCATTATTCTTTTTGTAGCAATAGCAATGCCCTCTTTTTTGTTTTCTTTTTTTGTGAATAAAATGAAAAGCAATGTCCTTGTTTTTCTTGTTTTGTTTTTCCACAGAATACCATATAATAGTAGTGAAACAACGAAGAGCTTGGCACACAGTTATTGTCATCGGTTACAGGACAATGCGACTTCCTGCATCGAAGTAGTCAGTGACTCTGTATAACACTTGTTATGACTTCTGCACGTGAACGTGCAAATGATGCTCACATAGAGCACCTGTTTGACTTTTTTCCAATTGAATTAAATCATGTTTACTAACGTAAAAGTAAATATATTAAGAGTGATACAATGTTTATTTGTTAATGCAATGATAAATAACAGAGTGGGATGACATCAGAAATTTGAGACAAAATTCTCCGAGAGGCCCTCTGGATTTCCTTCAGCTCTATGTTGGTTGCTTGTGCTTCTTGATCTCTGCTATTTTTCTTTTCTTCTGATTTCTGCTTGGTATTTTGTTTGCTTCATGATTGGGATTTATCGAATTCCTGTTGCTATGAGAAATCTAATTTGGAATTATCAAGGAGCTGGAAAAAGTCATACGATGATAGTGCTGAGGGAAGCTAATTCTACTTTTGCTCCAATCGCGATTTGTCTGTTGGAAACGAAATTGAAGTGTGGGAGAATGATCATACTGTGTCGTCGATTGGGGTTTGGTAATTTATATGTTGTAAATCCAGTTCGAGTTAGCGATAGAACTATTGTTCTGATGTTTAGGTAACGAAGGCACAAATGATCTGTAGGTTGGTAGTATAAGCATATTAGCATTTGTCTATTGGCTTGCGTGAAGATTGTGTTGAAAAATTAAGTAAATTTCAGATAAGTTATATTTATAAGAAAATAAAATAGACAAAATAACACTCAGATTTGATAACAGAGTTCGAACAATCTTGCTTACGTCTCCGAATTTATTGCAGATCTTTTTACTGAAAAAAGAGAAATTACACGAGGTGTTTACAACACTCACAATTCACAACCCACGACTTAATTACACCTAAGAAATTTACTCTCAATTGGAATTGTTGGGAAAAATGAGCCCAGGATATTTTCCCAAATCAAAATAGAACAAAAATAATATTAAAGATTTTAGCGTGGAAAAACCTTCCAAAATGAAAGTAATAACCATGTGATCCGTAAGCTACTTAATAAGATGGGATTACACACTTCACTTTATATGGATCTCTCACAAAAATACAACAAAATATGTATTTTCAATTTATGGAATTTAACTTCACAAATTGGCTCTCTCAATTTTCTTCTCTAAGAAATTTTTCTACTGAGTTTTCTTTTCCTCTCAGTTTCTATATTTTCTATTGAGATGAAGCAAGTTTTTTATAGAGCCAAAACTACATCCTTCCCTCCGGATTATATGGAGAGATTTTTGACCTTTTTTTTTCTTTTTTTTTCTTCTTCTTTCGATGCCACCTTTGAATGTTGAATAATCCTTTTATTTTTTTTGCTACTGGCCCACATTAATTAGACCAACAGGAATGAACACTTGATTGATTAATTTATTACAGTGATATATCTATTTATATGAAAATTCACTCTTTGAATTACTCCTTAAATTAATAATTTTTTAAATTATTCTTTGAATTAAGCTCTATATTTTGTTCCTTAATTTGCTACTTAAATAAGGGAGTTTTATAATAATTTTTAATAGATTGGAAGAGTAATGAGGAGTTTGATTGTACTACTCTTCTAAGCTGTCTGCTGTCTGATAAGAGTCCTTGGATTTTGGTTGGTGACTTCAATTAAATGCTAAGCAGTGCTGAGAATGATGGTCTTTTAATTTTAATAGATTGTCAAAGTTTAATAATTTTGTTAGTAATTGTGAATTCTTAGAAGTTAAGACAAAGGGGTGTATTACACATGGAGCAATGATCATGATGTTGATGATTTCATTTAGGAAAGACTAGATCGGGTTTTGGTTAACTCTTCTGCTCTTGGTAGATTTCCAAATTTGGAAGTGTCTGTTCTTCCCAACATTGGCTCTGAGCATAATATGTTGTGGCTTGATTTGGATGCTAAAGTCAATTTTGGACGATGGATGTTCAAATATGAAATAGCTTGGAAGGAAGAGGAGAATTATGCAAAGGTTGTTGAGAATAGTTGGCCATTTTATGTGGATATTGTGCTTTGTATGAGGAGACATTTGAGGAAATTAGGGAATTGTAGGAGGAAGCTTAAAGTCAACAAGAAGGATGTAGGATATCCTGGGAAATTGCTGAAGAATTTGAGTGATAAATTATCTCAGGTTGAGGCTGGTGGTGTTTAATTTATCGGGGGAGGAACATAAGGTGCTACAAATGGAGATTGATAATGTAAGGAAAAAAGAAGAGCTATGTTGGGGGTAGAGGTCAAGAATTAAATGGATCAAATTTGAAGATACAAACTCTAGATTGAATGCTCTTGGAGTGTGCGTGTTTGGTTTAGGTCTGGTTTATACTTTGACCCTAAGATGGTCTAGGTGTAGAATTTGAGTGTGTGGATCCAAGAGAAGTTTGGGGAGATCCTAATTCACGCTGATGGAGATGAACAGATCTTAGAGATTGTGTATGCTGTTGTGGTGTATATGGCTAGGAAGGAATCAGTGTTGGTGTCAAAAGCTGGCTTCTAACCTTGTGGAAACTACTTGCGTGTCAAGGAAGTTTGCTATAGAATTTATGGGTGTGCATAATATGAGCAAGGGGTTTTCAGGTGGTAATTTCCATGTGACTCATGTGATTTCATAATGGAGTGCTCTTAATATTGGGTGGGTTAAGATCAACTGTGATGCTTCCTATAAAAAAGGGTGTTGGATTTGGTGCTATAGAAGTGGTGGTAAGGGATTTAAATGGTGATGTTCTGAAGATTGTTGCGGAAAAGGTAAGGGCACTATCAGTATATCACCTAGAGTTGGCTATTATGCTTAGAGAATTGGAGATTGATATGGAAGAGGGCTGATTGAAAGTGTTGGTGGAAATTGATTCTCTAATGTTGGGGATAGTCAAGATGATTTTTCGATGTCATAACTTATTTTAAAAAAATACTTCGAGGCTTATCCTTCTCTTTACCCTGTGCAGGATACAGTGGATAAGTAGAATGATCAATATGTTGCAGATTTTCTAGCTAAATTCTGTTTAAGTAATGATGTAAAGCTATGTAATTTGTTAGAAGTTCCTAGTTCTATTATGTTAGTGGTGAGCGAGCAAGTTATAGTCTTAATGCAACTTATGTGGACGTTTGAATAAAGTTTGGTTTTTTTTTTCTTTGAACAAAAGAAAAAAAAAACTATTAAAATTATAATATTATGTCTAATTAAATTTGAGTATTTTTATTTAGAGACATTCAGTGTAATTTACTGGCAAATAAATATTGGTAGGAGTCAACAAAAGAATTTATGGGCTAAGTATATAAACATTATTATAAAATAATTTAAATACTAATATAAAATGTTAATAATTATCACTTTTTTATTATAAAGAGATAATTATAAATAGATGTCAATCATGTTACAATAAATATATCTTATATCATAAAAAAAATATTACTCTTTTATATATATACATTCATTGATATCTTGTCATATCTTAAATATTGTAACAAAAAATCATATTTAAATATTCTCTTTTATTTTAATCACATAACGAGAATTAAATCTCATTTTATCTTCGTCATCATGTTAATGATTTACACATATGATGATTAAAGACAACTCATATACGATAGTTTAAGGTCTTAACGATTTATTACATCTTACATATTCATAAAAAATATTGATACTTGATATGGACAAAAATGAGTAAACAACAATTAAGAAATATATTTTAATAAATTTATTATATTATTTCTTACTTTGTTCCGGTCATAAATTTAATATATTTACCTAAAAGAGTAGTCCTTTCACCCCTTAAAATTCTATTCTTAAATTCTATTATTAGATTAAAATATTATGAATATAGATCAAAGCTTTTAATATTTTATGAATTTTATTTCCCCATATTAGTAATATACACAAAGTTACCATAGCTATTTAGTCGGGTTGACAATGAAAGTATTATATATTAAAGTTTTCATAAGTTAGAATCTTATAAATCTCTTTTCCATACTCTCAGTAGTATGAGTAAGGATGATCAGCGAACAAAAAAAATGTACGTAATAATAATGTTATATACATATTTTAGCTGTATATATCAATTAACATATTAATTATTTATCAGATGAAAAGTTATATATGTGAGATAATAAATTAATTATAAAATTATTTACTGATATTAGATTAATTAAATTTTATTATAAGTAGATTATTATATATATATGGCTATATCAAAAAATAATCTTTAGAGTAGTTCTATATGCCATCATTGGGTTGTCAAACCACTCAGATGAATATATTTTTATTCATTCATTAAATTATGTTAAAATAAAATAAAAAATTAAATTTATGATATATAATTGATATTAAATGACATAGTGGTACTCCAATGGTTTTTCCATTTTTGATATACACAAAGTTATCGTACAAGAGTTGGCTACAAATTTCAAATGTAATTATAAAAGTATAGTTAACGATATTAACGTAAGTAATTTGTTATTATCACAGTAAAACAATAAAATTTTGATTTGATATTTTTAAGATAAAAATTGTTATTACCACGATAATATTATATTAATGAATTTTATTCAATAATAATAATGTGTAATTAATATTAGAGAAAAAATAAAAATTTCATCTAATTTTATTTTTAAAATAATAAAGTTATTACGATAATACCATTACACTTAAAATATAAATATCCTAAAAAATAAATAAGATAGTGAAGGATAAAATGTACTATTCATTATTAATTTTTTAACAAAATTTATATATAAATTCTTAAGTTTTTATTTTAAAACTTTGCAAATAGTTTTTCATAATTTTAAATTTTATAATTTAATCATCTAAATTTTTAAATTTTTAAATATAAAAGATTAATAAAATATAAAAAAATTAATATTGTATAACTAAATTATATAAAATTGAAAAATTAATAGTGTAATTTATATAATAGAGATATCTGGAACATTTAAAAAGCAGTTGACAATTTCCCGTCTCCAACGATGCCCCTGATCAGCAAGATAAGTCATTAGATTACACATTGGATTGAGCACCATGTCACCAACGTCCCACACCAAACACCCTCTCACGCAATCCTTGCCAATCTTCCCGCATTTTCGAGTAAGACTTTCTATGAAAATCAAATACAAGTCAGAATATTAAAAAAGACAAAAAAAAAGGGAGTAATGCAATGATTTGGATCCAAATTATTAGCTGTTTTAAGTATTATAAAATGTTTTGTTGACCCAATTCATCTAATCATTCATTCGGGAAAAAAAAAATCCAAAAGAAATTCAACCACTACGTGTTCATCATTTGAGGGCAAAAAAAAAAAAAAAAAAAAGCAACACCAAGCTTCTCTCTTCTAACTGTTTCGTTTTTAATTTGTTCATCTTAATTGTTAAATCGGATCCGACATTTGAGTAAGCCGCGTTTTAACCGGAAGATCCACATAAATGCTCAGACAACCACATTGATACGTTCACTTTTGACCTTGGAAATACAAAAAAGGAGGAGTTTGGATTCTTGTTTCTTGTGCATTGGATTGAGTCAAATCCTTCAAATTTAAGACGAACATAGGTTAATGATCCAAACCCATAATCTAATTTCGTTAAATTTTGTTACCCATTTAGGCGAGATTTGATATTAGATAAACAAAACAAGTGGGCCTCGTATAGGAATTTAGTGAAGGAAGACGATTTAAGGTCGACCTATTGTTATTGGTCATGAACAAGCAGCCGGTTAAATTAGACGATGAGCAAATTTCTGAGCTCCGGGAAATTTTCCGGTCATTTGACAGGAACAAGGACGGCAGCCTAACCCAATTGGAGCTCGGGTCACTTCTCCGATCGCTGGGCTTAAAGCCGAGCCCAGACGAAGTAGAAAACTTGATCCAAAAGGCAGATACAAATAGCAATGGGCTGGTTGAATTCTCAGAGTTTATAGGACTTGTAGCGCCAGAGATCCTATCAGTAAAGTCACCATACACACAGGAGCAACTGAGACATTTATTCAAGATGTTTGATAGAGATGGAAATGGGTTTATAACAGCAGCAGAGTTGGCTCACTCTATGGCCAAACTTGGACATGCTCTTACTGCTGAGGAATTGACTGGTATGATCAAGGAAGCTGATACTGATGGTGATGGTAGAATCAATTTTGAGGAGTTTGCTCAGGCCATTACTTCTGCTGCTTTTGATAGTTCTTGGGCTTGATGACATGTTTGATTTGGAATTCAATGTTCCTTTTAAGGTATCATTGGCTGTCTCTGCTTTCATGCTTCTTAATTTTACTTGTATTGCTTTTTCTTGTTCTTGATCCTTCACCCAATTGTTGAACATTTTAAATTAGTGGTAAACATTTTTAATTTACCAATTTAGCACATAATCCCACCAATCTACTTCAAAACTTTTTTAATTTCACCAACTTAGTTCTTCTTATCTTTTAATTTTGAATCAATTTGTGCACACCAAATTTGTCCAGAGAAAGATGCTACAAATCCCTAAGCTTAGCTCATAAGTGTAATTTAATAATTTAGTTATTGAAATTGTGTATATTATTTTAATATTTTTTATTAAAATATTATTATTTTTAATTAAAAGTAATTACAATATGATTTATTAATAATTATAATGTTACAATTAATAAAATATTTCTTTTATAGTATTTATTAATTGACACTATTTTATTTTGAGGTTTGATTGATATTTAATTTTTATTAAATATTAAAAATATATATATATTTAAATATTATTATTGTTAATTATTTTTAAATAACTTCCTATAAAATTTTACTTTTATTCTTGTTAAAGATTTATATTTTAATTACATTTTAATCACTTGTAAAAAAAATATATTTTAATAAAAAAATTATTAAAATAATATAATTTAATTAACGTTTTTGTAAGTGTAATTGTATGGTTTTAAAAACTGAGTCAATTATCTGCAACTGTAATTTCACAGAACACTAAAGAGCCAATGACAAATAACAACTTCCCAACTTGGATATATACCTATCATTGCTAGATTAAAGCTGAAATTATAAGGATGAGTTTTGTTACGCTCTCTATAATTTGGAGATCTTATTTGTGTAACACTGACTTATAACTACTGAAAGAGTTCCAGAGGATTTTGCCACCTTCAGGATTTATTGAAAGGTAATTATATTAATAAAGGCTATATATTTCAGTGATGAGCGTTTGAAATGAAGCCTCGGCGGATTTGGTGCATTTCTTTGAATACAACCATTGGAGATGAATTGACACACACATTGTGCTACCCCAAGTTCATTCTTAATCCCAATTGTCATTGGATTGCCTAATATCCTTTCCTATGCTAAAGTTTTTTTTTTTCTTTCCTTCTTCTGCCTGATCATATGATTCTTAACCCAAATGTCATTGTATTGTCTTTTTCTTATTCTTTTAATTTTCTGAGTAAATGACTTGATATCTTTAAAAAAATATAATTAAAATATTAAACTTACTTTTCATGAGTTTATATTTTTTGAGAAATTGGTGTATGATACTTCTACTAGTATTAGAGCAACAAAATCTTGAAATCAAATTCATGTAATAATCTCTAAAATCAATTAAAAAATTTAAATTTGATGGAGCTTATGAAAATACAATGAAACCTACTATTTACTCCTGAGCTTACGGCAAAAAAGCACAAAAATTCTATTTGTTAGAGTGAGGATCGACTTTGAAGAAAAATGAAACCTATTCAATTTTCAATTAATCACTGTGGAGTTCAGGAGAATTTTTCAACGATTTGTGCGGAAAACACAAAAAATTAGTATCATTTTTCATTTTTCTTTTTGTAATCCTTAAATTGCCCTTAAAAAGTAATCAACAGTCAACTAAGATTTTTGTATTAGTTTTTTTTTTTTTTTAGTTACAAGATTTATTCAGGTCATTTAAAAATTGTAAAAATTTTATGCTCTTTTGACAAAACTAGAGGATGTTTTTCTTCCTTTATTTTGGTAGGAGCTAGAGGCACCGATCACTCATTACTCTTGCAAGATGTGATTTTCACATTTGGTTAATCTCTTTGGATTGATCTTAACCGTTTCTATGCCTAGTGAAGCTTTATTGCTTTTAAGTTTAACTTCATTTGTTTGAATTACTATCTCAAATTGAGTTCGAGATTTAGAAATCATTATTACAAAATTTCATATTTAAGTCAAGATTTAAAGTCGTTTTTTGAAAAAAATTAACGTTATTCACGTAGTTTTATCATCAATTGACGAATTAAATCGACGTTATACACGTAGATATTTTCCTTTTTTCCTCTTTCTTTCCCATCAGACATAACATTTTTTTATTTGCAGTGCTGGAAACAACACCCAAAACTAACATTTATCCTCTACTTTTTCTCATTTTTCGGCCACTAATTTCAGTATTGTTTAATGTGTTTTCTTCCTCTCCAAATTATCTTCCAGATCTCCTATTTTGTTTTTTACAAAATACTCAAAAAAAATTATACTTATTTTCTCACTTATAAAACATCATCTTTTTCTTCATTTTCTTCATTTTGTCACTTCATTTACTCTTGTAAGTATTACTATTAATCTTACGCACTTATTATTCACTTTGTGTTATTTTTTGTATATTATGTGTATAATTTTTTGTATTATGTATATTATTATTTTTATTATGTAGGTTTTATATAAATATTTCATAATTATATTTATGTGTATATATTTGTTATGTTTGATTTTTATGTAATTACAATCAATTATTTATATTATTTAAACTTTATTAAACAGATTTTGGTTTTTTTCTGCTATATGTGATCAAATATAGGTTTTAATAAGTAAAAAAAAAATTAAATCGATTCACGCGTTGAACAAACTTTACGTTTAAAGTTAATTCAACGCATGAACTAACTTTAAATTCTAAGTCTTGTCATTTAAAGTCGGCTACCAATTGACTTTAAAATCCAATTTTATAGTAGTGTATATATTA
Source organism: Hippophae tibetana (assembly GCA_037013495.1). Classification (NCBI taxonomy): domain Eukaryota; kingdom Viridiplantae; phylum Streptophyta; class Magnoliopsida; order Rosales; family Elaeagnaceae; genus Hippophae; species Hippophae tibetana. Next base: position 7,357,916 of record CM072812.1, read on the forward strand.
TTTACAGTAAAGAGTAAAATAATTAAAAATAAAAGTTACTTTAAATTCGGGATAGACATAGGCATTATATACAACCAAGAACAAAATTGACAAAAATGTGATAACATTAATTAGAAGGAATATTTTTAAACAAAAATAAATTCATTGATTTATCAATAATATTTTTTTATTGATGACTAAATATTAAATTGTAAGTACTAAATCTTAGATTTTAAATTATAACACATAAACTCTAAAACCTAAATACTAAACTGATTAATTTATATGTTATTTTAATCTTTTTAATATATATATATATATATATATATAAGCCTCTTATTATTAATCATATCATTTTTAATGTTAGATATAAATACTAATTATATTTAATCTTTTATTTGACCGAACTCGTGGGAACATGCCTAATTAAAGTCCTACAAAGTTCTTCAAGTTTGATACGTTCAATTGTGTGTGTAGTTTTTAGATACTAAAATGGTGAAATTGAAGAACATTTTAAGTGTTGAGAGATTGCATAACTTTTAGCCTTAAGGAAAGATACAAAATTGGCTCTTGAGAAAGGATATTGAAATCTCATGTTTGAAAGTGATTGTTTAGTTATATTACATATAAGATTTATCGTTCAAAATGTTAAATATATGAATTATTGCTAAGTTCCAAAGTTGAAACATTGTTCAAGATGTAATAATTTTGATAATTAATAAAATAATATTTGGTTTTGAAAAAATAATAATAAAGATTATTAAGAATTTTAAATATATTAATTTAATCATTTAAAAATTCAATAATTATGCAACTTTCTTATTATTACTTAATAATATATGAATTATTATTTTATAATAAATATTTATTAATCACACTTTATCTTTTTCTTTTTTATAATAAGATGGACATTTCTGCCTATTTGTTTTTTTACGCTAAACTGTGGGAAATACAATAGTGTTAATGTTTAATTTTATTTACCAATAATAACATTGAAATTTAATTATTTATAAATATAAAATAATTAATTAATATATTATTTTTTTAATAATAAAAAATTATATTATGATAATATCATCATTAAATAAAATTAATAATAGTTTAAAATTAATAATATTATATATTTTTATTTTAATAATATAGGTGTTATAAAAAGTTATGGCTTCAATTGCGGTCAAGACGGTTGCCTAAAACACAATCGTCTGTGGAAAGAAATCAATTCTCATTATTAAGTTACTATTTACGAAATTTGTCAGGACTAATCCTTTTCTGACAGTATATTAATTTTAAATCAATTTTTAGATGTATGAATACGTCTTCTTAATTTATTTACTAATGAAAATACTTACAAGTTCTTGGCTTACTGATTTCTTAACATATACTTCCACTTCTATGCTGATAAGCTGCGAAAAGAAAGAGTATAATTCACATGTTTTATTTCGGTTTTTCATGTATTATTAATATACGATAAATACTTATAAAGTGATTATTTTTTATACAATAATATTTATATTTTTAATTATTTTTATTCATATTTTAAGGGCGTATCCATATAATAAAACATCAAAAATAAAAAGGTAAACTGTATATACCCATTTTGAGAAAATTACAAAACTTATACATTACCAAGACCTGCGTTCTACCTCAGATGAATCGTGCTACAATTATTTATTTTGGTTCCATTGTAGTGTAATCATCCAATATATATATGAGACCTTCCTATAATAATCTATATTTATATTATATTATAAAGTCTAAATCATAGCTTACAAATTTTTGTGATAAATTATTCATATATTTTTTAAAAATAACTACTATTGTTCTTAATTGATGGATAATTTATTTAAAATTTATATTTTATATCAACTAAATAATAAATTATTGGTAGTTAAAATATTAATAATTATTTATATTATAGTTATTTATCTTAAATAACATAAATAATTATATGTTTTAATTGTTAATTATATTGAATCTTATTTTTTATCAATTAAGTAATAATTATTACTAGTTAAAATATTAAAAATTATCTATAACAAATTAAAATTCTTTGTCTTTTTTTGATAGAACGTTATTTATCATAAATAACTTACACAATTATTATGGGTAAACCTATTATTGTTATTAATATAATGTTATTTCAAAATATTTATTAATATTATATTAATTATATATATATATATATTATTTTATTGAAATTAAAGATATACATAGTAAATTATGTAGCTTATTTATATCTTATTGTTTTATAAATGACTAAACAATATTTATATATATATAAATAATGCTTGATTTTATTTATTATTGTTGTTGTTATTATATGCATAATTTTAACTTCTTGTTTTCTTTGTCACATATCCTATCATATGTTAATTTATAACTAATAATTAATAATTAATAAAACAAAACATAAGAGAGAGGAGGGAAAAAAAACAAAAAACAAAAAAAAAAGATGTTTAATTATATTATTATTAAAAAATGGTCTTACAAAACAAAACAAACAAATGTCTACTTTACATGTTTTTTTTGTACTTATTTAATTTTTACTTAGATTCTTTTTATTTCAATATATTCAACTTAAAACATACTGTCTAATACAATTAAAAAAATAACTTTATTTCTTATACAATTACTTTTCAATAATAATAAAAATAAATTATAAAAATTAAATATAATTTTCATAATAAATATGAAATCCTGATTCTATTTACTTCAAGATTTAATTATACATTAAATATTACTCGGATAGTTGTAGACAATTAGATTATTTCATATGATTTGGTTTATGATGGATCAGTCATGAATACAGTTTTGCTTTGTAATCCAAGTTTACCTCTTGACGAATAGTAACTTTTACAGATATATTTTTACCATTAAAAAAAATCAACTTAAATATTTTACATTGAAAACCACAATACTATTAAAGTTAAACTCCGTACATTTAGACTATTATTTCTATTGTTATAATTTTAGAGGGGTTATTTGAAATATTAAAAAGATATAATTTGAGAGCAACGGCAATACTTCCGATTTTCAGTTCTCACAAGGTAGAAAACAATTGTCCGATTATTGTAACACGAACCAGATAATTTGAGAGCAACAAAATAGTTATGATTTTCAGTTCTCACAAACACCAAGTAGAAAACAATTTTCCAATTATTGCTACACGAACCAAAAAGCTGAAATGGAAGAGACATCTAAAATACTAACACAATAGAATAGAAAACTCCTTTACTCCCAAGAGTTCTGTAAAAAAAAAATCATAAAATATAGAGTGAAAACAAGGTTCTGTTGTTACCAATGGACCATGTCTATAGTATTAGTAGTATTCACGCTAGAAGAATAAAGAACACTACAAGTAAAAATGAATCCAGATGTTCGAAAGGTATTTACAGAAGATGGAAGGTGAAGGATCACACCTTATGCAGATTATGGCTTGGATGAGTGCTTTTCACCGTATTCAGATGCTTTAGGGGATTCAGCTAAAACTTGAGCATACTGATCCTCGAAGTGCTTATTCTCCTCTTCAACCATATCCACTTTTTCTTTCTTCTTCTGTCCCACATCTCCTGCTGCTTTTGTAACGTTATTGAATGCACCTGTAACCCAGGAGGTCCCAGTCAAAATATATCGATTCTTCATTATCGCAGATCCAGCACTGCTAACTTTCTCCTCAGCAGCAGCAAAAGCTGATTTAGTTTTTTCAGAAACCTGGAACTTCTGATCCACTTCACGAACTTTGTCACTCACAGCGGAAGTACCAGCACTTATTTTCTCAGTAAGCCCAATCGTTTTGTCAAAAGAAACAACTTTTGCCGAGGCTGTAGAAGACAACTGGTGTTTCTCATCAAAGTTCTTTGCCTGGTTGACTGCATCTTTACCTAAGATAAAGCCCTTAGCGAGCATGCTAGTAACCACATCCTCAGCTTTACGAAACGTAGATTCAGCATCAACAAGAGTTTTATTTTCTGTAGCCTGCAGAGACACAATAAGGAGGTAAAGACACCTTAATGCGATAAGTATCAAGTTAACCTTCACAAGAGACTTACAGGTGGTTCCAGTGCAACAGGTGGCAGCTGATAATCTGGATCTAGAGTGATTGTAACATATTGATCTACAATTGTGGCTCCCTAAGATAACAGTAACACAAGGTTTAGAGTTAAACTTGTCATAGATCATAATGATTTTTCTTCCAATCTCATTTTTCCATTGTAAGCATATCAGGCATTTTTTTTAATCCATTCATCTTGCTTTTACAAAACTGCATGTTTCCTTGGAAGTATAAAACTCTCATTTATGTCTTCTAATTATGCAGAAAGAATTCTAAGATGCAAATTAACACATTCACCGTGTGCATCTGTTAATATTAAAAACTATGAGTTTCATGCAATATTTCCATGGTAAAATATATCATTACCGAAAGGAGAACTGCAGTCTCTGCACCTTCATAGTCCTTGAAGGTAACATAGGCAATTTGAGACCGTTTATTATCACTACAAGAACGTAAAGTAAGATTGTTCACATAGGAAGGGAAAATATATATATACAGCTATCAAACTGAATAAAACATCAGAATTCCTTCATATGTTACAAACAATCTCTTTCTTTAGTCCAAGGACTGAAATAATACAGAAAGAAACGCAAACCTCATCATTTCAACATATTTGATATCCCCAGAAAAGGAAAAGAACTCTTTGATATCTCTCTCATTTGCCCCCAAGGAGACATTGCTAATCTTAACAGTTTTAACCTGCAAAGCAGACAGTGTATGCTCAACAAAACGGAAGCATGCAGATACAGACTCAAAATGAGTAATTCATTTTAAATACATCACAAGCACAATCTTTGACAGATCAAATATTGTTCGGGGTAAATTAAACCCATGCCACATGGCACTATACCAGCCGTGAAGTATGACTCACCGACAAAACCAGTGAGGATTGAATCAAGAAATAAGCACAACTGCTAGATAAATTACCAAAGGGATAGATAACTAATAAGTGTCGCCTAATTATTCGGAAGAGAAAATTATGACAAGATAGCTCTGATCCTAAATTAAGTCTATCTTTACAAATAAGTGATTGATATCAAGTAAATCTTCTTCTCTATATATATTCATATTGCATATATCACACAACATGTTCATTAACTTACCAGAATACAACATCCATAATATCTCTCAGTCTCCACTTTCCCCTAAAGCATAGAAAATGACTTTGGTCTCCTTTATCATCACCAAATATCTAAATTAACTTTTAAGTATCGAAGAGCCACAGACCACCACACCCTGTGGTGGTCTAGGATCCTAACAAGTGTTCTCCATTCACGGGACTATAGTAAGGAGAAATACATCCCCTTTTGATGTTGACGAAAAACGGAATATTAAGATTGTTGCCCCTTGTGCCAAGTAGAAATGTCAAGAACTTTCTTGATAAAATTCTACATTCTTCAAAAGTAGAGCATAAAAAAGAATAATATATTTAGGATTCTCCTGGAGACCTTAACCTCTAAATCTCACAACCGTAGAAAAGACTCCGTGTACTAATTTCTCATCAGAAATCAATCATAATAATTATTACGAAACACTATTACTCATAATATAGTGCAAAAATAACAAGGATTCGACTATTCAAGTAGTGTAAAACACAATACTACAGATCGGCATCGAATCCCTCTTTAGTTAACTGAATCAAAATTTCAGCACAATTACATGAATTCAAAAAGCATTACATCGGAAAAACTATTTAACTCATATATCAAATATTCAAAGTCAAATTTAAAGTGACGTTGTTCTTTAGCTTATTCGTTAAGCTTGTTTCAGGTTCAACAAACCGACAAGCCAATGGAAAATTACTCAGATCTCAATAGATTGGGGAAAATAGCTCTAAGAAAATCTATTGTAGAACCGATAATCAAACCCACAATTTACAAGTCTACAACAGAAATATTCATCAACAGATAGAAAACCCTTCAAAAAAATAAAGAAGTACTCACCGACATTGGGAAGTCGTCTATAAAATTTCAGTTTAAAGAAGTAAAGATGGCCGGAGATTGATAAGAAAGTCGAAGAATTTTTCAAGTTCGCAAGAAAATGAACGAAACTTTGGCGAAAAGGGTGCAACGGCGATAATTTTTTTGTATTTTCGGAGGAGGACCGTAGACGTCGGCAACACGGGTAGTGGCAGCACGTGCGGAATCGAACGCAATGTGAAAGTCCGAGTCACGCTATTCTTGTTAGAGAAATAGATTGCCACAGTCACTATAATTATGCATAGTCATCGTTTACGTGCCATGATAGGCTCCACAGTTTTTATAGAATAACTGATTTAGTTTTTTCTTTTTTCCTTTTTCTTTTTTGATTTGAGTGTTATAGGGGCTCGATTTATAGTATAAAATTACAAGATATACGTGAAATTTTGTACTAAAATTTATATATTTAAAATTAAATTACATATTTTTTTAAAAAATTATGGAACTAAAATATAAATAAAGATAAATAAGAGAGATAATAAATAAATAATAGATGAATATAAATTAAAAATATAAACAAATAAGAAATTAAATAAATAATTAGGAGAGAATTCAATTCATTATAATTTGAAAAATAAATATAATATTATGTCTTGAAATAATAAACTAGATAAATATAAATTAATTAATAAAATCTAAAATATAATAAATAAACTTAAATAATAAATAAATGATATCTATTAAATTTCAACCAATTTATGGTTGGATTTGCATTATTTTTGAAAAAAAAACTCTAACAAGTTAGAAATGAATGTGCTAGACATATGGATTGATATCATTAATATATAAATTTGAATAAGTGGGATAAGTGAATAAACATGATGAGTCATTGCTATTTTGGTTATTAAGTGTTAGTCTATGATGTGGACAAGAAAAAACAACGTCACACTTTCCGTGGTAACAGTCAATTTGAATCCATGTAAAAGATTAATAAACTATGTGGGAAAAGGTTTATGATTTAGGCATTGTAAAAACAATATATAATATTCAAAATTGATTGGGATCAGTATGTAGTGGGCTCAAAAATGACTTCTTAAATAGTTTTTAATTTATCAATTTTATAATATGACTTATTTATTAACATAATCAAATATAACACAATCTTTTCTTCAAATTAGATCGTATAATCCAAAACACTAAGAGATGATATTGATTGAATGCATGTCGTGTGACATTAAAACGACAAGTCATATCTTGGTAGGTTGGATGGTTGTGTGTGTTAGCAAGCTATGAAGTGTTTGCAAAGGTGTGTAAAAATGAAGGGCACTATAAATATGGACTATTGATTTTATCAAAAGACATTATTGATAGCTTTATGTTTGGATTGTAAAATTTGATTATTATTTTGACCTATATATAATTTATCAATAATTTTTATTATCATTTTATTTATTTAATGATAATAATTTTTGAACAAAATTTTATGTAACAACGATAGTTGATAATATTCTAACTTATATTAATTGAAAATAGCTTTTAATGTTACAAATTAGTAATAATTTTAAATGATTTTGCATTAAGCATTTAAAAATGTGATGATAATAAATATTAAGTAAACATGGATATACATAAATACCTATCAAAATTCATTAAAATTATCACATATTTGTGATAATGAGTTTTGATTGTTTTTTTAACATGTACTCCTAATATTTATAATTTAAACATACACCTCCAATATATTATAATTTGATTACAAATAACATAGATTTTTATATATTATTAATAATAACTTTAAATTATTAACTTTGTTAATCCTTATTATTAATTTTTTCACTTTTCATTCTCCTAAAAAAAGTTTAAAATTTATAATTAAATAATTAATATTATCATACAAAATTAAAAATTATAATATCTATTAATTTTATTTATTTTAACACAATTGTTGATTTAGTTCAATTTTATGCAAAAATATTTTATCTTTAAATATTTTGATATTAAATATTATTGTATTTTCTTTCTTATCGAACAAATAAAAATAAAGAATTCATCCCATGGCATAATTTAAGAAAAAAAAACATAGTTAGGTTGAATATGTGCAAGATTAAAAAGAAAATAAATGATTTTTATTTAAAAAAATTATTAATGGATTAATATTAATACTTGTATAAAATTAATTATCTTAAATAATTTATAATAAACATATAATATGAATTACTATCAAAGTTTGAGTATGACAAATAAAAAAATTATAAATAAAAATCAACAAAATTTTATGATTTTATTAATAAAATAAATAAGAGTTAATATTATCATCAAATCCAACTGTTCATAAAACATTACCCTCTTGTTATTACATCATAACTAAAAAAAAAAAAAAGAATGCAAAGATAACACATATTAATTCCTAACATTGTAATAATTTTTATGATTTAGAAAATTTAATGTTTCAATTATAAAAGAAAAACACATGAACGGATGGTTTTTAAGTTTAGGGAGAGCTTTTTGTAAAATATAAACAAATCAAAATATATTAATGAAAAAATTTCAAACTTAAAGATTTATTTATAATTTTATTCCTACATATTACTAGATATAATAATATTAATATTAAAAATATACGTGATAAAAGATTTAAAAAAAAAAAAACTTAACGATATCTGTTAGAATTTTACCAGTATCGGTAAGATGAAAAGCGAAATGATTTAATAATTTGTTGTCCAAGCCAATAAAAGACATCCACATGTCTATTATTGAGGTCCAAATCAACGTGCCGGCTAGTAAGTCTTGTTCCTACCGAACATTCCCGTGAGTCCTCCACGCGAAGCAACAATCCAACCCCACGGAATCATTGCCACATATTACCTGTACGCTGTACCATTCTTCTCTTCAATCTCTCTTTGTTTCTCTTCCCTCGATCATCGCCTCTGTTATAGTCCCAATTTTATGCCCTAATTTTTACAGGCTGGTAATTCCAAATCCCTGTAGCCAAACACCACATTCTTCTTCTTTTCATAAAGATTCTTTCTGAATCGCTTTTGATATTTGGTTTTTATTTAGGAATTTGGGAGAGCAAGATGAGCTTTCAGGATCTGGAAGCTGGCAGACCCTTGGGTTCATCGAGGCGAGGCCTTGTTAATGGAAAACAAGACCCGACTCAAGCCATGGCCTCTGGCATATTCCAGATCAATACGGCCGTTTCCACTTTTCAACGGCTTGTCAATACCCTTGGTACCCCTAAGGACACCTCTGAGCTCCGTGAGAAGTTGTAAGTCTCACTCTTGTGGATAATCATTTGAATCATGTTTAATTCAATTTTTAGGTTTTGCATGCATGACTATTATGTCCTGTTTGGTGCGATCATAATGAATTATGTGATTTTATTGATGTTTGGTTCATATGATTTTAATTTAACAAGATCAATTAGGTGTCGTTGATCTCTTGCGGGAAGTTTCGTTCCTGGGTTTAAGTTGGTAGTGGCCTAGTAGGCTGTATCTGCTAAATTGGGTTTTGTTGGCTATCATTGTGAATCAATGTGTATGAATAAAATCCAATTCTATTCTAATTATGGCCAGGACTTTTTCCGTTAATATTTTAATTTAAAAGAATGTCATTATTTTATATGGGAAGGAAAAAGGAGGATTAGTGTCTAGTAGTGACTTTATTTCATTCTGCTCGACATTTGCAAAAGGAAAGGATAGGGGGTAGATTTTTTACCAACAAGTTTACCCTTTAGGGACCTATCATGTTTAGCACGTTCTAAATTTTCCTCTGAATGTTGGTGTTCTTGTACTTTTGTTAGGTTGATCATAGGCTACTTGCTTGATGACATGATTATTAAGTGGTATTTTTTACTTTGGTAACCTGCAGACACAAGACGAGGTTACATATTGGACAACTAGTGAAAGATACTTCAGAGAAACTTAAGCAAGCTAGTGAAAGAGATCATCACGTTGAAGTAAATGTAAGGTTATAAGTTTCATATCTCTCATACTCTGTATGTGTGTGTGTGTTATGCTTATCAACAGCATGACAGCATCAAATCATGTTTCTCTTGAAAAATCTCTTCACCATTCTAAATCACACAAAATATTCTTCTCCATTTGCTTCTAATGTTATTTTTCTAAAATAACCATTTTTACAATTTGACTTATTACCATGACCATTTCGATATTAAATTATTAGGATAACATCGTAATTTTGTTATTTTATGAATGTTATCTTATTAATGGTTTCTCAAGCTTATGACTAGCATTGTTTCTCATTCATTTCATTGATGCAGACCAGCAAGAAGATTGCAGATGCCAAGCTTGCAAAAGATTTTCAAGCAGTTTTGAGAGAATTTCAGAAGGCTCAGAGACTTGCAGCTGAGAGAGAAACTGCATACACTCCTTTTGTTCCTCAAAATTCGTCCAGGTAACCACTTGTTAAAGACTTCCAATAATTTATGGCTGTTGTATATTATTTGCATACAAATAATAGAAACTCAGAAGTAACATAATTAATGGTGGTCATTTAGAATGCATCTTGTGATACCTATCCTGTTAGGAGATATTTTTGCATGGATCAATTAAATAATTTATGTTTTTTTCTAATTAGACTTCTCTCTAATTTATGCCAATTTATTTGAGTACATTGTTCAGTTACATTGCCAATGATGTTGATGCAAGCTCAGATAAAAGTTCAGGACAGCATTTTGTTCTTGTGGAAGCTAAGAGGTGGGTGCTCCACATCCACATACTTCTACAGTTTTTCCATTCACTTTCCATGAGACATGTGGTAAAAGAAAATTATCATTTGTGTTTTTGTTTGATTATCATAAATGAAATTTAGGCTTTGCTTAACATGGAACCTTACAAGGAAAAGGGCAAGTCAAATAGAGACCTGCATATAGTTTTTTGATGGTTTTTTATTCACAATAATAAAAGTGATAGAGTTGTACTGGGAGGTTTAGTCAACAAAAATGTATTTAGATAGAAGCTTCCCGTTTGGACTTTAGACTGGAAGGGATATTGATAATAGTTTTAAATTCATTTTTTACTGGAAACAGAAGTGAAATCAAAGGTCAGTAAGCTTTGACTATGGTGATTCTTGCTATGAATCAAAAGACCAAGACTAAAGTTTGTTAGTTGCTTTTGTACGTAAAATTAAATTTTGCAATGCACTTTAGTATGCTTCTTTAGTTTGAACTTCACATTGTGGTGGATGATATATTGTATATTATTTGCTTGCAGACAGGAGGTCGTGCTTTTGGACAATGAAATAGCTTTCAATGAGGCTATTATTGAAGAAAGAGAACACGGAATACAAGAAATTCAGCAGCAAATTGGTGAAGTGAATGAAATTTTTAAAGATCTTGCAGTACTGGTCCATGAGCAAGGAGCTATGATTGGTAAGTTGTCTTACCCTCAGTATGTCACTCAATACATACCTAGCTCATTTTTTTCTTACATTGTGCTTCTCTGTGCAGATGACATTGGCTCCAACATCGAGGGAGCTCAAGCTGCGACTGCACAGGGAAGGACTCAGCTTGTGAAGGCTGCAAAGGCTCAAAAATCGAATTCATCTCTGGTAGTTTATGACTGTCTATATTGAAGTGCAAGAACTCAAGCATATTATTATTTGTGCACACATCCATTTACCCAAAAATTGTGTTTTTTTTTATGCATGTCTACTTTTCATGAACCCTTGATTGGGATGAATATGTTTCTTCATGCCTCAAATTTTCTTACAATGACATTTTCATTTGAAACTTGAAAATGTGTCAAACTTCCACTTACAAGATTTTGGATGTGCAGTAGAATCAACATTCATGAATGTAGGTTTTCGTAATCCTTTTTCCATCAGTTTTACTTGGCCTGTTGTTGTGCCTTGCTTGAATTGGATTTGTATATTGGTGTTCATTGTATAGGTGTGATTGATATGTGTTCTATGGTTTAGTGTATTCAATTCTAACAAACTTAGGCATTATTGCCAATTGAGTTTGGACCAATGGAATTTCTATTCTCATTAGGGAATGCCTGATGACAGTGAAACTTCAAATACCCGATTTCTAAAGCATAAGAGATAACATGAAAAATGCATAAAATAAATATTTTGACTGATGAGTGATTATTTTATTTGTTTCTTAATATACTATTCTATTTGTATTATAGTATTACTTTACCTGGCTTTTGTTATTTAAATGGTTAAATACTTATAAGATACCCAAATTTTGACCAAGCTAACGCTTTATTTTATAACAAAAAGTTACCAATACTTATTAAATTTAACCCAAAAGTCTCAATTTGACCAAGTTTGGGTATCTATGTGATGGAATTTTGCTAAATTTTTAACACATAGGTACCCAAACTTGTCATCTTGGGACTTATCACTTATATGTTAAGTTTTACAAGTTTGAGTACCTTTATTTTAGAAAAAAGTTTGACAACCTATGTTTAAAGGGTGTCAAAGTTTAGGTAGATATGGACTTTTTTAAGTCTTCAAAATTTTTAACCATCATGTGTATTTTTTGCAGACCTGTTTACTCTTGGTGATATTTGGAATCGTGCTACTCATTGTAATAATTGTGCTTGCGGCATGAGATTAGGTGGATTCCTCAAATTTTGCTCAACCACAAGAGTTCATCTGGTACATGCTTGTGTGGGGTTGAGTATGTTGACAAAGGCCAAGTTAGTGCATAGAATTGGGTATCTATCAAGGGTTGTTTCTGGTTGGGTGGGGTGCATGTTCTTCTGACATTATTTTCACAATGGTTTATGGTGTGTCTGTGGGCTCTTTTTGTAATTGGTCGTTTATGCGTACACAACTAATATCAATTATTTTGGTTTTTTATTTCAATTTGTTGGTCATCTTATGTTTCGCTTGTTTTTATAAGAATGTATCTTATTTTCTCTCACTCCTGCTCCTGTCCTCTCTTCCCCTTCTCTCTCCTCTGTTTCTGAAAATGAGCTTCCTTTCCTCATTGGATAAGGACGAAGGATTCCTTTCCCTGTATTTTTCTAGAAATTGGTTTCTAATAATCCACTTACATTACCCTTTTATTTTTCGGAGTTCTATTTTTTTTCCCCTTCCCCTCTCTATTTGTAATATAGAATTTATCATTTCTGTGCTAGCATAAAATAGAAAAGAGATCTATTTGCAAAAAATAAACGACTCACAATGAAATATCAAATATGATACTGTTTTACTTAAGAATAATAGTATATGTTCTTTATGAGTGTGAATTTGAACTGACATTGTATATGTATATGTAGGTGTGTGTATGTGTGTGTAATTGTTATTTAAAAAAAATGATATTATTTTAGGAGGAATTTCTCCTTCGAGTAATGCAAAGGTTACAAATATGTACTCCATGCTTATATTAAACTATGTCAACATTATCTTAAAAATTGATTTACTCTAATTTTTAAATAATTTTAATATATGATTCAAAATAAAGATTGAATAGAGTTTTCAATCTAGTTGAGTTGAGTTAATTCAATTTAGTTAATTTGAGTTATAATAATTTAGTTTAGTTCATTAAGTGTTGAATTTATTTTTGTGTGAGTTGAGTTTGGTAGTTTAAGAGAAATTCATTTAATTATTATTTTTTTAAGTGTATTTATTGTTTTATCAAACTTTTTTCTTGAAATAGATTAACTTATTTAATTTATTTTTGTAGGTTTATAATATTAAATAGATTGATTTGTTGTTTCTGTTGAATTCATTTTGATAAGTTTATGATATTAATTTTTTAAATGTTAGATTGTGATGTAATGGTTATATTGTAATTAATTGAATAAAAAAATTAATAATTCAATTTTATTTATCAATGAAAAAAATTAATTGTTTAGAAAGAAAAAAAATTGTTGTTTAGGTAAAAAAATGTTTTAAAAATTTGAGAAAGTGTTAAAAAAATATGTTTAACCTCTTAGTAAAAAAAAATTCAATTAAAAAAATTGTTTATTTAAAAAAGTTGTTAAATGAGTTGATTAACTGATAATTTAAGTTCGTGAGTTGTATCTTTTTAGATTATAAGTTTAATGGATAACTTTAAATAAGTTGAGTTGATTAAGTAACTTTTTTTAACACTTCTAATTCTAAATATATGTGTAGGTGTATGTATAAATTTATATAATATTAACATTTTTAACAAAGGAATTTCGTCCACACAGAAATTAAAAGAGCAAGTAGTCGAGATTTCTTCACATTTTTGCACTTTTCCGTGTTCGAATACATTATGTTAAAAGAATCAGAAGACTTGCTAAAAAGGCTGAAATAAAAGTAAAAATATACACAACTCCAGCATGTGCTTTTTTATTCTAGAAAGTATTTTCCAGACCATAGTACCATACTGCAATTCAGTATTTTTCATTGACAGTCGCATATAAACAGCTTTGATTATATGAGCTTCCCTTCACTCTTCATCGCATGAACAAATCGGGTTCACCAAATTTGACCACCCAACAGCCACTTTCACTTAGAGGCAGCCAGAAAAACCAAGTATAGTAAGTACATAAAGAGTGTCTTATTCATAACCTTTGCAACAGTCACAATTCTATCAACTATTTTAAGATAATAATGTCTGTCCTTATAGTTAGAAGCCTTAATAGGAAAGATTGGATTGAAAAAAGAACATGACTCTTATTTCTGAATTTCCAAATTGCAATTAATTGGAACATTAAAACACCAAAAACAAAATGATACTCAGTGCAATGCTGTTATTTCCAAGATAGCGCTTAAAATTAATTGATACTCAGTTTCATGGGAGCGAAGAATGATATGCACTAGAAGCGTTTTGAATCACTTGCGGCTAAGGGCTAGCCAATGTAGCCCTCTAGCTCCCATTGGATTTGTTTAACGTTCCTCATCATCCAAGATAATTTTACATACTGCCTGGCACACTGGCAAGCAAATAGTTGATCGTGGCCATGGCTATACTTCCCTTTCACACCTTACATATATATGTATTGAATGATTATATGCCTTTTAACTTTTCCTTTCTTTAAATGGAAACAGAAACAAGTGAAGAAATTAAAAGTAGAGATTGCAGGCTTAGTTTGGGCAAAATGATTAATACTACTTCAGCTGCAGATATACACAAGGTACGTATAATCTTTTTTAACCATTGCATTAATTTGGAGTAATCTCTGAATGATTTTGAAAAAGGAAAAAAATGGTTTTCTTAAATTTTGGTTTCCCATATATCATTATATGATGGAATCCCAAGTTTTGGCGACATGAGACAACCAAATGATCCTGGTAATAGTAAACATCATGTCCATGGCATTTCCCTGGGATGTTAGGAGACTAATGTACGTTGATTTAACAAGATCAAACTCCTTTATTAGACTTAGATGCAAGATGCCCCATTTGCTCTGTAAGCTTGTCACCCACATGGTGAGCTTTGTCCCAGCCAGTGTCGTCTGGCTGCACTTCATTTCCCTCTCCAGAATATGCTTCTTCCAGGAATGGGCTTTCCACGAAAAAATCAGCCCATGAGTTGCTATTCTCTAGTATTGCATCAATGTCAGGATCAGGGGAGACACTTTCAAAATCTATAGGCATTGACTCATTCACATCTAGAGATGCCAGATCTAGAACTTCATCACGATAACTTTCAGGGGGAAAATCAACAATACCACCCAACCCCATTTCTGATATTTGAGAAAGCACAGACATGTGGTCTCCTCCCTGAGAAATATTTGTATCCGAAAGTGGAGCTGCAATAGCTTTTTTCGGAGTTTCAGCCTTCAGGGGAGACTGAATTTCAGATATGGAAGATGAAGGGCCATGTCTGGAGAATCCTGAAGTTGCTGCCATACTTGAAGACTGTCCTGAAGTTTGCAGAACCTCTTGACGTTTCAATCCAGAAACATGATTTGAGGAATTCCCACTGTCCATTGCACTGGATGATGGACCATCACCGATCAAAAGACTATCTGGATTGTTGTTAAAAGATTCAGGTGGGGAAGATGCATCCACTTTCAAGATCTGCCTCAGAACGGCATTTGCAGTCTCATCCATCATAGACTGATACTTGACAATCTGCCCATCAGGAACAGCAGAATCCTCTCTCTCAGAAAGACTATCCTGCTTAAACCTCCGTTTTTTATTGGCCTCAGTTATGCGCTTATTACTATCATTTTTTTGTTGAACAAATTGAGCCAAGAAACCAGGGCTCTGCATAACCTTCGCCAAGAATGACATCATCTTCTGCTGCCGCTGCTCCATCCCCTGAAGACGCTGCACCGTTGCTTGTAGCTGGTTGTCAGTAGCCTGTTGCTGCTGCCTCAACCTCACAAGTTCCTGCATAAGAACATTCTTGTCCCTTTTAAGCCACTCAACTTCCTCTTCTAGACCAAACTTTCCAACCTCTATACATGTACTAACTGAACCTTGTCCATTTGATGGCTGTGTCTGTTGATGACTATGTCCATGAGCAGGTTTCCGCCTATTGATACTCTTAAGCAATTGTTTTTGACCCCTCAAAAACCCTTCATTTGCAAATTCCCAGCGGTCAGGGTCAACCTTCCTAAAACCCTGTTTGAATATATATATATATATATATATATATATATAAAGAATAGGGGCAAAACTCAATGTTAATCACCATAATAGTGAATTTCTTGTGAGAAAACTACCAACAATAGGGTTTAATTTTAACAATTAGGATTCATATTTTTAAAATAAGGGTTATATTTTACAATCTGGGTCTAGAATATGTCCATTTTTTATATTTTTATGTCACAGTTCTACCCCTAAATTGTTGACCTTAATGTAGTCCAAAAGGCCCAAAGTATAAATCTAATGCCATAAAAATATGAAGCCAATCAAAACTGCTCCTAGACTATGTGAATTATAATTTCCAAATTAACAGCTAATCCTTCTACACATACTATTAAACGCAAAAGCATTATCCATCACATGTCAATGGGAGGATTAGAAGAAAGATAATCTACATAATATTACAACATAAACTTTTTTAATGGATGTAATCTTTAAAACTTATAGTGATTATTCCTAGCAGAAATACTGATAATGAATCACTAAAAATTGAATATGTAGATTAAATGTTGACTCAAGCAGTAAATACACCTTTCTTTACAATGATTACAATGTTCTCCTGTTGATAATCTAATTTTAAAAGCAATGAGTCTCTGAATAGGATGATGGTCAGACTAAAAATTAATTTACAAAAATTAGTGTTCACACACATAAAAGATTTAAGTAATACCATAAAGCTAAAGCAATGTCACACAAAACATAAGAATCAAATAGAAAACCACTTGAATACCAATGAAGAACGAAAGAAAAAAAACTACGAGCATATTTTGATACAAAATAATAGAGGTGGAACTAGATTAGCTAGTACATGGAGGGCTTGCTTAACATTCTATTGCTAGGAATTATTAGACCCTTGACTATCTGACGTTATTCGTCGTTGTTATTATTAGAGAGCATATAGGAATATCCATTAGATTAAAAATTTCTATTTGCAATCTTATATAAAAACATTACTTAATTTTCCTTCCTTGATGGATTTCATGTTAACCAAATGTTCTCAAAGGTCACATTTCTTAGTCACTATGTTTACTCTTACATTTAAATCAATAACACAGCCGCAACAATCATCTTGTACTTATACCACCGCACATATGACAAATTTGCAGCCATAGAATTCCACCTAAGCAAACTGTAAGCTGGTAAATTCTCAACATGAAAGAAACCAACCACTAAGTGAGGGTACACATCAAACTCAAAACCATGCTTTGTAAAAATACCAACAAAATCTAGAAGAAATGCTTTGAAATACAAGAAGAAGATTTTAAAAGAGGGGAAAGAGAGTACTATCTACCAAAAAAAGCCCAGATAAAGTTTTAGCTTCACACTATCAATTTAATGTTACCCATAATAGGAGGAGAGACTTATTTTTCATCTATCACGACCATAACCGCAAGAGAGTTTGTTGTTTCAATTAGTGTAGAAAATGTTAACTTGGCCTAAATCAAGAACAATTATATGATAGTAACGCAGTTACAATCACAATTTCAATTAATGTATGCACTGATTCCAATAGTTTATAAAAATAGGAAAAGAAAGATAAAAAAAATAGGCTTTCCTTTCTTGACAACCTAAAGTATTCAACAAATATCTAATTTCAAAAGCCTGTGATCAAACAATTCCGGATATTATGGTAGTGATGAAATAACTCTAAATTGGATAAAGAAGCCACATCTTTCTGTTAATTTTAATCTGTAAAACACAGTTCAATGCGAAAATAACACAAACTTTCATGACTTTATGGGAAACATATCCTGCTAATCACTAGAGTTTAGATAACATTTTTAGCATGAGTTACTCTAGCCCCCATCTGTCAAAAGATTACAAGTGTAATAAATTATAAAAGATTCATTGTAATTAACCTTATAATCAGCTATCTTTTCCTTTTAATTTCTTCCGCTCCACTTGTTTGCTGACAAAATGTAGGAAGATGCATCAAAATGTGACATAATTATCCTTACCTTGTTATGACTTATTAACAAAAATAGACAAAAAAAAATCCCAAGTGAAGACACTTCTTTCAAGCTCCACTTCTTACCCAACAAATGATCCTATAATATTTCTTCTACCTATTCAAAGACAACAATCTAAAGTCGGTGCTATAGACCTATTTCAAACTGCGTCTACTTCACATGACAAATCACTAAAATCCCAACACATAAAACGATACAAGTTAAAAACCAAATGCTCATTGTGTCAATGGAGGGCGTGGGTGTGAACCCCGCCATTGTAAGTACGTGAGTGTATAATTTTTATTTCAAACAAAAAAGAAAAGGACAATACAAGTTAAAAGAAATCAAAAAAATTCCATTAGATTTCCGAGCAAGAAAGCAAAACCACAGCAAATGAAATAACTACATAACATACACCCTACAGCAAAGCTAGTCCCCTTTGCAGCAATCTTACATGAACAGTAGCTTATCATGCAAGACAAAGAAAAAAAGAGTAAAGAATCAACAATATTGAGAAACTAACACAAATAGACAGAGGGGGCATACATAGGTGTTTAACTGCCTAACGAAGCTTGAAAAATTGTTGTGCTTGAAGTACTTAGGCAAAAGGTCCCTTGCAAACTCAGGCGGGTTCCAAACGACGAAGCTATTGTTAGTAGGGCTCCACGAAACAATCGAGTCGGTGGCCGGATCAGCAACCATATCGTATGTCTTGCTCAAAAATGGAGGCGGCGAGTTCGCATTCAGAATTGGTGCCGGCGTTGGAGACGGAGATGCGGTCTGATTCCCAACGGCGCCGATTGACGACGTGTCGACACCGTTTCCATCTCCAACCATTTCGAAAAAATAATAATAATTACAAAAGGAACATATCAAATGAGAGAGATGTGATAGGAGATGTTACTGACTAGGGTTTCGGGGATGAGAAAATGGATTGAGCCATTGGTGGAATGAGTTGTTAAACCCTAGACTGCAGGGACTTCATAATCTTTTGAGATAGAGAGGTGAGAGATCTTAAAATTCTGTCTCTCTTTTACTTTTATTTTAAGCGCGCATTTGTTGCTTTAGTCATTTTCGCTATGAGTTTAGGATTAGGAAATCTCACTAAAACATTAAATTCATTGCAAAATTTAGCATAAAGTTGTTGTAATTTATTTATAAATTTTGAATTAAATTTGATGTAATAAATAATATTATGTTAAATTTAGTATAATACTATCCATCAAAACAACAATTCATGTTATAATTTTTTTCAAAAAAATCTAAATTTTTTATTGCGTTAATAAATTAAAATTATATATGTGATTCAAAATTAGTAAAAACAATACTAATATTTAGTGTAATAAGAAAAATATTTTGTTTTATAAATTAATATATTTTTTAATAGTGTTATGAATTAAAAAATAGTAAAAAATTAATGTATTTTTATATAAAATAATACAAAAATTAGTGTAAAATAATAATGAAAGGTCGGAGATGTTATAAGGATTGTTATTATCTCATTTACAGTTTATCTTTTGTTTTTATTTAAAATATTTGTAGAGATATATTGAAAATTATTAATAAAAATACAGATATAAATAAAAAATAATATCTTAGTGGTATTTTAAATATTATTTTATTGATTTCATACTTATTTACGACGAATAATTTTTATATAAAACACTTAGAAAAAATTGAAAATCTTAAAATTGATTGATTATTTTACTTATAAAATATATCATTTAATTTTTATATATATAAAAAGTAGTTATAAAAAAATTCATTATATTATGATTATTTTAATATTATATACACTTTAATAATTAGTATGATTTATTAAAAACATAATTTTATACTTTAGTATTTTTTCTAAAAACAAAATCAACTCAACATTTCATTCTTTTATTTCCACTATTTTTGAAGCTCATAAAATAGTATAAAAGATCTAATTGTTTATCAAACAAATAACAATATTATTTTTCTCTCATTTTGTCATCTAACAAACAAAAATTATTAAATAATATAAAATATTAAAACTTATCCTAACACAATTCTAACCATAAAAATGATAAAATTACATATTTTAGTCATTAAAAAAACTAAATAACTTTAATTAAAAGAAAATAAATTAAGTAACCATTAAAATTTAATTAAATGAATTAATATGGCTATTTAAATTTTATTTAATCAAAAGAAACAAAGGGGAGATAAAGCAAGGATTATGGATGTAAATTTGAGAACTTTTGGTGGCTAAGTTTGAAGTTGTAGGTTTGGGTCGAACTCAAAAGGGGTACTTTTGGGTTATCTATATTTTCTATGTGCCAAAAGTTTGATACTAAAACATTAGATTAGGTTTGTGTCTAATTTTAAATATTAAATTTACTTAAATTTGTATAAAGTTTAAAATATAAAAAATTTAAAAAAAATGACATATAATATTTTGAAGGTATATATTTTATAAAAATTTAAACTTAATTATTACTTCGGATTGAGTTTTCTCTAGAAAGTCTTATAATACATTTTTTCGTATTAAGGAAGAAGCCAGAAAATAAGACCATATAAATAAAGTACTGGTTGTTTCTAACAATAGTACTAACAAGTAGGGATGGACAAAAAAACTGTGGGTTTGGTTATCCGCGAATAACCACACCGATGGTTCAATTTTTAACCGTTTAATTTTGAGGACAGGTTTGATTTCGAGTAAAAATCAAACATAAAGGAGCGGGTACGATTCGGTTATGGTTATACTCATAATCGTACCCACTCGTACTCAAAATTAATTATATTTATTTAAATAAATTATATATTAATTAAAAATTACTTATTTTTAACCTAATATATAAACCTAATTTATGATATTACTCTCAACGCCTCTATTTTTTTTTAATCTCACTCTCAGAGTCCATCTCTACTATCATTTTTCTTCCATCTGTAGATCTGCTCAATTTTTTCACAGCATCGCATCGTCGTCAGCCGTAGTCGCCAGTCACCAGCCACAATCGTCAGTCGTTGCATCTTCGCCAATCATCACCAGTCGTTGCGTCTTCACCAGTCGTCACCAGTCTATTCATAGCATTACGTCGTCGTCATTCACAATGTCAGCTGTCGCCATTCACAGCGCCAGCCATTGCCGTTCACAACACCAGCCATCGTCATTCACAGCGCTGCTCAGTAACTATGTTGTTGACCTTATTCTAGTTCATTGATTTTTATTGCTTTTACCTATGATTTTAAGATTGGAATCTTGTGCAGATTACTATGAACAAGGTTTTGCTAATTGGAACAAGAAATAGTACATATGTTGGCAAACCTGTGGTGACAAACGTTGTTGTGGATGCCATAGTTGAAGAGCAAGTAATTCATCAACTTTCAACTCATAAAAGATATGTGTCTACATAGTCTGTCATCTTTATTTATTTCTTTGTTACCGTTGTGCTTTCCTATAGGGATTAGATCAAAAGGTTGTTGTCTTCAAGTACAAGAAGAAGAAAAACTACAGGAGAAATATTGGCCACAGACGAGTTTCTAGTGACATTGTTTTTAATTGAAGGTCCTGATCCATTTAACTTTCTTTTCTTGACATAATAGGACATCTAACAAGGTTTGAATAACAAAATGTTTATCTTTTATAAATGCTAGCAAGTATTTTCAGCATTCTTCAACTTTCTTCTGGTACCTATGCTTATTTGCATAAAGCCACACACAAAAAAGGAGGCAGAGCAAAGAGGGAAAAATACGTGCATTTAACTTTATTTATTTTTATCCAAAAATATGATAATATAATATGTTTTTAGGGACAAAAAGGAATAGGAAAGCTTTGTGTAATCATCAACTTTCTAATATTGTTTTTCCATTGATAATCAATTTACTGATATTTATATTCTTTTATATATTATGCACCATCATGTATTTTAGAATTTGAGCTTGTTCGGTAGCTTTACTCGCTGCATGGTAACATTCTTTTTTTTCTATAGGTTCAAAAAAGGGCTTGTGAGTTGTGACAAATTTGATCCATTTGTGCCTTATGTTAGAAAAAAAATGAAAATCATGTTGATAAAAAACAATATTACGATGGAGCATGCCTTTCGTCTTGTCATTCAAAAATTTGGCTAAAAGAGGATAAAAACTTGGTTCATCTTTTTTCATGGAGTACTTCTTTTACATAATGCATATTTTACAAAACAGAACTTATAACTTCTCAAATAAAACATGAAAAGCTATAATTTACAGTTAACTGTGTATCATCGTAGTAATGGAGGTTTGAGGTTTTAGGCTTTTAGCTTTAAACATCTCCACATATGTCATCTAGTCCTACTTCTTATGATTTGGTTTGGTTATGATTATGATCCAATCATACAACCACGTACTAGGATAAGGATCGCTGGCATTAGAGGTTATCATATCAAGACTATCGAGTGACGACACTTGAATCATAGGCTTAATTAAGGAGGTTTGTGTGATGAAGATTTAAATTTGAATATCTTGTGTAGCAAATTTTCTTTTTCGATTTTCTGTATGTAAAGTAGCATAATCTGTTGAGAAAATTCAGTATATGAAATAAAGTGACTACTATGTTTTGTGTATGGACCTCCCTGTTGTGAGATTAGTGCTACTCTTTTATCGATTCATAGTATATATAGTAAAATCTTATTATCGATTCATATTGAATATGGAATATAGTATGATGATAATTTTTTATCGTGTCTTGTAGAGTTAGAGATTTATGAAGAAGACATAGACTTTAAATATCATGACAAGTGAATATGTTGAAAAGGTAACACGATATAATAGAAAGTATATGTATATTTTTTTTATATATGAATTTAAATTTTGAAAGTTATTTTTTCAGAATTTTTCACCACAATCATCTCAAGGAGTAAATGACATTGAACTTAATGTGGAGGTAACAAGTGGTGGAACTTCAAGTGTCGATCAACATACAAATGTTCCTCTCCTTACATCAACCTCTTCACCTGAAAATACACAAAGTTAATCATCAAATGAATGTAGTGAGGAATAAGATGGGAAGGCTAAATTAAAGTTTGAAGCATGGGTTCATTTTGATAGGAAGAAAATTAATGGGATATGGAAGGCAATATGTAATTATTACAGAAAATGGTTAGGAGGTGATACAAGGAATGAGACATCTCATTTGAAAGTACATACAAAAGGTTATTCATTCAAACGACAAGAAAAGGGTATCGGTCAATCATTGTTAAATCTTAACAAGAAAAGGGATAGAATTGAATTAGGACATTGGAATTTTGATTCTCAAGTTTCTCGTGATAAATGTGCAAAGATGATAATTCTACACGAGTATCCTCTTAGTATTGTTGAGCATCATGGATTTAGGGAGTATTCACATTCATTACAACCAATATGGAAGCCTATTTCTCGGGCGACAGTTAAGAGAGACATTATAAAGATTTATGAAGTTGAGAAAAAATGATGGATATGTTGGAAAACAACAAAAGTCAGGTTGCAATCACGAGTGATATGTGGAAGTCTGGAAATCAGAACAAAAGATTAATGGATGTAACTTGTCATTTCATTGATGACAATTGGTATTTCCATAGTAAAATAATAAGGTAATTTTTAAGTTTATTGTTGAAATTTATACAATTCCTATTAAATATTTTTTTAGAAATTTGATATATTAAATGATTGTATATAACAATTTTATTGTTACTATATAATTTTTTGTAGGTTTATATATGTTCCTGCTCTATACAATGCTGCAGTTATTGGTCAAGAATTAATGAGTTACTTTTTGGATTGGAATATTGATCGTAAGATTTCGACCTTAACTTTAGATAATTGTTCTACTTATGATTCAATGCTACACGATCTGTTAGATTTATTAGATAAAATTCCAATGTTATTGTATGGAGATATTTTTCACATGCGTTGTGCTGCTCATATATTAAACTTGGTAGTGAAATATGGGTTAAATCTAATTTCTCAATGCATTGTTAAAGTTAGAGATAGTGTTGCATATTGGACAACAACACAAAAGAGAGAGGAAAATTTAAAAAAAATTACATATCAAGAGATAAAGTCTTCTTGTAAGAATTTATCTCTTGATTGTCAAACTCGTTGAAATTCTATTTTTTTAATGCTTAAAAATGCATTGTTTTATGAGAAAATGTTTTCTCGTTTAAAACAATTGAATAAGAATTATAATAGTCTTCCTGATGCATTGGATTGGGAAATGACAAGTACAATTTATGATAAGTTAGAAATATTTTACAAGGTTACTGAATTGATTTCTGGTTCCAACTATCCCATCATAAACATGTTATTTCCTCGTATTTGTGACATCAAATTGTCATTATATAATTGGATTAATGGTGAGGATGATTTGATTAAGGGAATGGCCTCAAACATGCTTGTAAAATTTGATAAGTATTGGCAAGAAGTTAATATTGTCATTGCTATAGAAGTTGTTTTGGATCCTAGATTTAAGATGAATGATCTCAAATTCCATTTTACAAGAATATATGGAGAGAATTCCATTTTTGAAATTGAAAAGGTGAGAAGAAAGTATTATGATTTGATAAATATGTACCGAAATAAACGAATTTTAGAAGATAGTCGACAGATGAAATTTTCAACATGTTCCAATACATCTCAAAGTTCAAAAAGTACTAGTGTTCTTAATCCTAGTGGTATAAATGAGTATAAACAATGGAAATTAATGCAAAATAAAGCTGGATCTTTGAAATATGAGTTAGACTCTTATTTAGAGAAGGTTGATGTAGAAATTTTGGATGAAGAGTTTGATATATTGTCTTGGTGGAAGTGTAATAAACATAAGTATCCAATAATGCATGATATGGCTAGAGATATCTTAACTATTCCGGTCACCACAGTTGTTTCAGAATCTACATTTAGCACAAGTGGTAGAGTAGTGAGCAAACATCGTAATTGACTCAAAGAAAACACATTGGAAGTTTTGATGTGTACTCAAGATTGGTTATGGGCTAATATTCATAAACAAGTAAGTCTATATATTTAACACTTGTTTTATGTTTTATGTATTATATATTAATTATTTAATTGTGTATTCAAATATTTTATAATTTATTCAGATATGTTATCTTCTGGTTCATCCGCTTCCACTATTAATATTCCAGAAGATGGTGTTGAGGTAAAAAATTTACATTATTGATTAATCAATTTATTATTTTGGTTTATAAAAATGATTTTATATGTTTGAATTTTGTAAGATACTCGTGTTGCTAATGAATAATTAGAAGAAAGAAGTTTTGATTTATTGTAGTTGAAATTTTCTTAAATTTATTTAATTAGTTTTAAATATTTATATTAATTTATAATATTTTTTATATCTTATGTTTCTTGTTTATATTTATTTAATATTATCTAGATTCATAGAAATATATATTATTAAATGTTAATTTTTTTTATCATAAATTCAAAATAACAAATTTAAATAACAAATTGAGATAACAAGTTCAATATCGATCATTTGTTTTAGGTGTATTGCATAACTAAAAGGAGCTGAATTGAATAGGATTTTGAAAAATGATTTTTTTTGTTTTTTTTAATAACTGTCCCGAATTGTTATCCACGGGTAAAAAACCATCCTTGAACTACAACGGTTTTTGGGCAGTTTCGGGGACAAAATTTATAATTCAATTCGGGGAAGGTTATATTAAAATCCGTCCCTGCTTGTCCCCGTGCCCATCCCTACTAACAAGAAATCTGCATCTTTGATTCTGAAACTCAAAAGGAGAAACTTGAAGAATCGGAGCCACAATACCAACCAAAATCGCAACAGAAATCTTCCATAGAATATACCTCGATCTCCCAAGAAATGACACACTTATGTGTTATAATTGTAACAGGCTTGGCCACTTGGCTAGGAACTACTAGAATAGGCCTCGTTTGTTCTGCATGGGAACCTAACTAAAAAGCAACTTATTATTATGATAAATGAAATCAATTCTATTGGTAGATTTAAGAGGTGATGGGTAGACACTGGCACTACTTGCCATGTGTGTTTGTGACTGTAATTTATTCAAGTCCTATTCTAAAGTTGAGGACAAGAAAGTGTTGTAGGGTGATTCCCACTCCATTATAATTACTAGTATTGGTAAGGTGAGATTAAAGTTTATCTCTGGAAAGACTGTCATATTGAAGGATGTTATACGTACTTTAAAGATGGTGAAAAACTTAGTCTTAATATATTTTCTCAACAAGGTTATGTTTACTCAAACAATTAGGGATAATTTGTATACAAGTACTAAAAATAATATTTTTGTTGTGAAAGGATATGTCGTTGTAATATGTTTAAATCCAATGTTGAAATGAATAGAACTTATTCTTCTGCTTACATATTGTGTTATTTTAATACTTGACATGTTAAACTTTGTCATGTTAATAAACACATAATTAATAACATGAGTATCTTATGATTTATTTCTAATCTATACTTGAATGGTTTTGAAAAATATGAATTTTATAATCAACTTAAAATTACCAAAATCTCGTATAAATCAGTAATTAAAGAATCTAAATCACTTATATTAATTCAATCTGATATCTATGAATTAGATGGTGTTTTAATCAGAAATGAAAAATGTTATTTTATTATTTTTATTGATGATTGTTCTTATTATACTTTTGTATATTTAATGAAAAATAAAGGTGAAAGTTTTGACATGTTTAAAATATTTTATATTGAAATTAAAAATCAACTAAATAGAAATATAAAAATATTTCAAAATGATAGAAATACTGAATATGATTTTAGTATTTTTAATGATTTTTATAAAACACATAGAATCATTCAAGAAAAAACTACCCCTTATTCTACTTAAATGAATATAAAAGTTAAAAGAAAAAATATAACTTTTACTCAATCAATTGTTGCTATTTTACTAAACTTTAGTAATGTTTTTAATTGATAGGGATAAATTTTATTAATTATTTAATAGAGTTCATAAATCTACAAATAAAACTTCTCTTTATGAAATTTTAAAAAATAAAAAACCTAATTTGTCTTATTTTAAAACTGAAGGTTCGTATTCCTAATGTTAAAAAAATAAGTTTGATAGTAAAACATATAAATGTGTATTTATTGGATGTGTTATGAATAACAAAGCTTAGAGTTTATTTGAATTGAATGATCATGTTATTATAAAATCAAATAATGCTTACTTTTTTGGATATAGGTTTCATTTTAAATTGAAGAATAATGGTGTTCAACTTTTAATAATTTGCCTATAATTAGAATTAATAAACTAAATAAGGAATTAGATTATAAACTTAAGAGACTTAAATGAGTTCTGATTGACACACACGAAACGTGTGCAATGAATACGCAAGTATATATATCACAACAAATAATATAATGATAAGAAAATATCATTTCTACGTAGATTATTTTATTAGAAACTAATTTAAAAAAAATTAATATTTTTGGTATTTCTATCTTTTAAAAAAGTAAAATTAAAAGAAGTAAAAATAAATAATAATAATTAATTAAATTAGATTTAGTAACTAAGAAGATATATGATGAAATATCTAGATAATCCCAAATTTTTTTAAACATGTAAATCACTAAAATTCTCTCAATATAATTATCAATTAATCACATAATCAATTATATCTAACCTACCATATAATAATTAACCTAATCATATTTTTATGTTAATTAAATTGCATACTACTAATTAAGTTCATTAATTATGGATCACATACATAAGAATCATACATCTCTGCCTAGAAATTATGCATATTATTTAATCAAGATAAACAATTAAATAACTCTCTAAAATCTATTTAATTGTCTTTATAGATAAATTGTTGATAAAACAATTAATAACATAAAAAATAAATTAAATAATATAATTAACTTAAAATCATAATTGAGATAAAAATATTATATCATCACATGATGAAAATTATGTTCATAATACCCTAGATTAATAAATTAAACAAACATAATTTTATTAATAAAACTCATATTTTTTATAAAGAAAGATGTAAAAATTGATAAAGAAAAGATTAGAAGAAAAAATACAATCAATCTCTTTAATTGTAATATTAAACTCCTCTTAAACCTCCACCAAAATTGTATCTTCTTTTAATTTTTTCTGCGTTTTTCTCTTTTCTTAGCTCAAAAAATTGATCAAAATTATGCTAATAACGGCTCCTTAAGGTTTATGGGGGTGATTAGGGGATTAAATATAACTTAGGTGAAATTTAGACCGTCAGATCAACTTCAGATCAAAAGTTGAGATCAAAATAAGCCAAATAATAATGTCAGTAAATTAGAACAGACATGTGGCATGCAGAAAATTAACTAGGCGAATCATAGTGCACCGTGTGGTAGGGAAGACTAGTTCGAGTTAACGTTCGCTAAGTCTACGCCACGCAACGCGATGTGATTTGCGGATACAGATGGCGTGGCACGCTGATGGATCGCGGGGAGCAATCGCATGACGACACATGGTAGTATTGTTTGACCGCGCTCTGAACTCGGATTGAACGTCGTGTTGACAAATGTCATGCATTGTGTTACTCCTCACATGTGGCGATCTATGATTTGTTGTACCTGCTTACGTGTCTTGTTCAATTAACTCATTTATTTGCATGATAGGCCACATGGCAACTTATGATTGGTTTTATGTGTTTTTTAGTAAAAAAGGCAAATAGTAGAAGGATAGGTGAACTAAATTATATTTTACATATTAAAATTGGCTTGGAGGGCCAAGAAGGATTGTAGGTGGAAGCTCAGAGGATCTCCAAAATTTAATTGCCACTTATTTTTGGGACCTTTATGCTTTAACACTTCTAACGAATAATGAGGCTAAGGTTACTTTGAGGGAAATTACGCCTCAGGTTTAATGGGATGATAATGTATCTTTAGATGCTGATCAATGTTTCAAAGAAGAAGATTTTTGAATCCTTAAGGGATGTAGCCCCCAAAAAAGCCCTGGTTAAGATGGGTTTTTCGCTACATTCTGTTAGAAAATTGTTGAGGAGTCCCACATCGACCAAGGACCAGCATAAGAGCTGGTTTATAAGCCTGGGCAGTCCTCACCCTTGCAAGCACGTTTTCAGGGGTAGAGTTAGGCCCACGTGAATCAACATGGTATCAGAAGAGAACCCTTGGCGGTGGAGGAGAGCTACCCTACACTTACACCCATGGCAACCATAAGACCACCACCGTCCGTCGACACAGTCGATGTGAGGGGGAGTGTTGAGGAGTCCCACATCGACCAAGGACCAGCATAAGAGCTGGTTTATAAGCCTGGGCAGTCCTCACCCTTGCAAGCGCATTTTCAGGGGTAGAGTTACCTGGGCCTAACTCTACCCCTGAAAACGCGCTTGTGTCCTTCCTTCTTACAATAATCGCAACGAGTGAGTGACCATCATTCCTTACGCTTATGTCCTTCCTTCTTACAATAATCGTAGCGAGTGAGTGTTTGGTCTCCCCGACGTTCTGGCCTAGGGTTAGATCTGGTGAAGAAAGCCTTGGCTTAGGGGTTGTGAGGTAGTTGAGTACCCATCACTATTCTTCTTGTCTATTCTCTTTCAACCATCCCAACAACCTCATCAACAGATGCCAGCTCACCCATGAGAAGAATTTGTGAGCGTACCCCCTCATAGCTTGAATCGAGCTTGGCGAGGAAGGTGAAAATTCCATCCTGCTCATCTCTTCTTTTGATTTCATCAAGATCGGCTATGAGAGGTCGATACACTCTAATCTCATCATTCTTTTTTTGGATTTGGCTGAATAGTTCGGTGACATATTGATTTTGTTATTGTAACTATTGAAGTTCTTGCTGAAGTTGATAAATAAGAGAGTAATTTTTCTTCTTTCCGAACATTGTCTCGGCTTTAACCCACATATCTCGAGTTGTATCTAGATATGTCATGAGATCAGAGATATGGGGTTCCATGATTGCCAGTAACCAACTCATGACTAGATTGTCACTCTTTCTCCATTCTGAAATTTCCTTTCTTTCTTCAACTATTGGGTGTGTTGGATCTTCGGCTTTTGGTTTTGATTTCTCACCAGTGATATGCTCAAATTTGTCTATACCGATTAGACCAAAAGTCACTTGACGTGCCTAAAGATGGTAATTTTTACCATTTAGCAGCACACCTGTAAGTCTCTTTATATGTTGTGACATTTTCTAGATTTCTTGAACTGATACAGTTCTTGTTTGTGGGATTGATTTGGAACAAGATCAAATCTGCTCTGATACCATGTTGATTCAACTGGGTCTAACTCTACCCCTGAAAACGTTTTTTTTTTTGCAAGAAAATCAAATCTCAATAAGAATACATCCAAATATAGACAAATACAATGTTATTCAGTACATAGTTCATATCTTACCAACAACCTTAAAGTTACTTGGAAAAGAAAACTGTTGTTACAAAAATGAAGAACTCCTTACAGCGAAGTACAACATGCTCTTATTCATAATATCAATAGTATTTTTCTGATGTACAGTGTACTGCAAAGTACAACTTGAAGCAAGTACGAAGAGAGCAAGAAGGCAAAACTAAAACAACCAAAGAAAATAGGAGCAAGCTTCCCAATCAACTTGGAGTGTATTGAAAAACCACAATGCACTTTCAAGTTACGAGAGAGAATATAAAAATGGAACCAAAGCCAATTGAATCACACAACACAAGGGACATGACAAGTGTCCAAATGCATATGCTAGTTTACTTGACTTACATGTATCTTTCACAAAAAAGCAAGTACTGTATTAAATACTTCCCTCTTTGTCCTTTTTGATAAGGTTAGTAATCCTTCCATTGATCTATTTCGGCCCATCAGTTTGTGTTATATAACTTATACGATAATTTCAAAGATTTCATCAAAGCAGTTACAATATGTATTGCCTCATGTTATTTGTAAGTTTCAAACTATTCTTTTGAAATAATGATTTATTACTGATAATGTACTAGTGGCGCCTGAGTTGTTCCATCAACTTTGCTCACGGTCAGAGGAGATGGATACTTATATGGTGCCTAGCTAGAGTCCCATGGTATTTAACTATGTTAAACATGTGAGTAACATGGCAGACAACAAGGAGACAACAATGCAGGAATTATGACAGATAATCAGCAGATAAGAATAATAATGGAAATTAATATTGTTATAATTTGTTTTCTTTCCGTTTCCTTTTGTATACAAATACTATACATTTGTACAGAAATATTAGAACAGAAATAATATGAAAATATATCTAATAATTATCAGTAAACACAATTATTGACATGGTATCAGAGCAAGGTATGGAATTACCTACTATGTTATTTTCTGTTCTCAGACAATTTGATTTCTGATTTCTGGTGTAACCATTCTGGTTTACACTTACCTTCTTTTTTTATCTCTGATTTCTGGTGTGGCAATCCTAGTTTACTCGTGAAACTGTACCAATACTATTTCCTCGAAGAAAAATGAATCACAGAGATTAACAGTGTTGCGTCATAAAAGTGGTTCTGAAAAAAAAAATCAAGTCAGCGTCTTTTAGGCCAGAAGCTATTGACGTGAATCGTTGTTTTTTTGTGTATAGTTGGTTGAAAAAAAAACCGATCAATTGAAATATTGAAAAAAAGGAAAAAAAAGAGGCGTTTTTCATATTCTGGAAATCTAAATAGAAACGAACAAAGAAGAAGAAGGAAAGACAAAGAGGAGCATCCAGCAATACCTGTTTTCCAGAGAAAACTATCATTTCGCAAAAGAAACAGAAGGCAACTCAGACTTTTCGGTTAGAGCTCGCAGGGAAACATAACGCTAAGGTCATAGTTTGTAGCTATGTCCATTGGCTGATGTACGAACTATCACAGAGACGGAGATGGTGGACCAAGTGGGTGAGTAAAACTGTCTGAACCTTCGGCTGCACCATTTCAGTGAATCTGATAGGAGAGGAAAGCTGATCGATTCGCACAGGGAATCAGAAGAAAAAGGGCGCTGCTACGCCAAGGAATGCAGAAGAAGCTGCGCAGAGGAAACTGCTCGACCATCTTGCTGAAAACGCGCAGGAAGAGGAAAGGCGTCGCTTGCGAGAATGAGAAATTAAGGTTAGGGTTACAAGTTGTTTTTTTTTCATTTATATAGTGGCTATTTTGTAAAAAAAAGGAAAAAAGGAAGAAAAAAAATTAGATTTCATGGCGGAATCTAGAGATTTAACTACCAATTTCATGTTGGAAGAGTTGACGGCGAAAATGACGGAAGTTCTAACTAAAGCTCAGATCAGCTCACAACCTCCGCCAATTGAAGCGTCGACTGCTCCCATTAGTATCAAGTTGGGAGGATCCAACTATGCCTTGTGGTCCCAGGTGGTGGAGATGTATATATCTGGCAAAGATAAAATGGGATATATTAATGGGGACTTTCCTCAATCGGTTGAAACCGACCCCTCATTTAGGAGATGGCGTACTGAAAATGCCATTGTCAAATGATGGTTGATCAATTCGATGGACCCCTCCTTAATTGCAAATTTTATCCGATTCCCAACTACAAAACAGGTTTGGGATTCGGTGGCTACCACTTACTATGATGGGACAGACACGTCTCAAGTGTATGATATTCGCCGTCAAGTTACGCGTACGAAGCAAGCGGGTGGATCCATTGAAAAATACTACAATGACCTTCAAGGGTTGTGGCGTGAAATTGATTTCCGCCGTCCTAATCCAATGGAGTGTGCGATTGATATACAAAAATACAACTCTATCGTACAGGAAGATCGAGTGTATACCTTCCTCGATGGGCTTGATGATAGATTGGATAAAACTCGAAGTGATGTGCTTCAGATCAAACCATTCCCTACGGTGGAACAAGCCTATGGATTCGTCCGTAGGGAAGAGGTCAGGCAGACCGTGATGATCACAGGTGTAGATACGACACCCAGAGTAGTTATGGCTTTTAAAGGGGTCAAAAGACACCATAATCTAATGCCACCAAAAACAGGAACTTCTTTGGGTAGCAAGAAATCCACGGGAAATCCACCATCTCTTGACATGAAATGTGGCCATTGCGGAAACTCCAAACACACACGTGAAAACTGCTTCAAACTACATGGGTATCCAGAATGGTGGAATGATCTTCAAGCACGGAAGAAACGGGACACCACTGGGTGAGCCGTTATGGCTACCAATAATGCCTCACTATCCCTTACTTCTCAGGCCGAATCTTCCCAAGATTCAGGTATTTCAAGTAAAGCATTTCACATCTCTACTCGTAGTGATAAGGAGGATTGGATTCTGGACTCTGGAGCTACATATCACATGACATTTGACCCAAATGATCTCTCCAATACAACTCAGCCAAGACGGAGTCGTGTTGCCAATGAAAATGGGGTCACTTATCCAGTTACAGGAGCTGGAACAGTGACCTTATCTCCTTTATTATCATTATCTAATACTTTACTTGTTCCCTCTCTGTCAAACCGACTAATGTCTGTAAGTCAGGTCACTTCAGATCTTAACTGTGTACTACTGATGTATTCTACTTTTTGCCTTCTACAGGATATTCTCACCAAAGAGATCATTAGGCGTGGTACTAGGAGAGGAGGGCTATATTATGTGGATGACCTCAGTCTAGGAAGACCCAATCACATGCAAAACACTGTTGGTAACAAGGAACGACAAATTTGGCTATGTCATCGTAGATTTGGGCATCCATCATTCGGGTATTTAAAGCACCTACTCCCCAGTTTATTTTCAAATATCACACATTCAGATTTCAAATGTGATACTTGTATCCTAGCAAAAAGTCATAGGGCGTCTTATCCTATGATCATGAATAAAAGTATGACTCCTTTTGCTTTGGTACATTCTGATGTTTGGGGACCTTCCCCGGTCATTACGTCATCGGGTCATCGTTGGTTTGTTATTTTTGTTGATGATTGTACACGAATGATATGGTTTTACCTTCTCAAACACAAAGATGAAGTATTTGCTACATTTCACCTATTTCACACAATGGTTCAGACACAATTTTCTAAAAAAATTAAGATACTTAGGTCTAATAATGGAGGGGAGTATGTTAATCAACAATTCCGGACATACTTGGACAACCATGGTATTCTCCATGAAACCTCGTGTTCACAAACCCCACAACAGAATGGGACTGCGAAGAGAAAGAATCGGCATATTTTAGAAACGGCTCGGACCTTACTAATCGATGCACATATGCCTAATAAATACTGGAGTGATGCTCTTACTACAGCAGTGTATCTACTGAATCGTATGCCCACAAAACCTTACAATTTCAAACTCCATTGAAAGTGATATCTGATCATTTTCCCTTGCCTACTATTTTGATGCTTCCGCCCCGAATTTTTGGATGTGTTGCTTTTGTCCACCTCCATAAAAATCAACGAACTAAGTTGGATCCATGTGCTGTCCGATGTGTATTCTTAGGGTATAGCGTCCAAAAAAAGGGTTACCGATGCTATGATCCAATTACTAAAAGAACCTATATTACCATGGATGTCACTTTCCTCGAATCAGAATGGTTTTTTCCATCACCAATATCCAATTCCACTCTTCAGAAGGAGAGTTATGGTGAAGAACGAAATTGGCTTGATGTTGAAATATTAGACACTAGTCCAATATACTCGGATCGTGCCAATCATATGGAGGAGCTAGTATCTAGACCCGAGTTTGAACTTCCAAGAACTGAAGCTAAAGTAGTAATTGAATCTCCAGAAGATGAAGTGGTTGATGTACCCCTCCACTCCCTAGTACCCAATGATCCTCCTGCTGAGAATACTCCTGAGGTAAGCTATTCTAGAACACCTTTACAAACTAATGCTATAGATACATATGTTGGTTATGTTTTACCTTTCAGACACAATCGAGGCAAACCTCCAAATCGATACTCCCCAGAAAGAAAAGAATGACAATCCAAGTATCCAATAGCAAATTATGTATCTACTCAAAGGTTATCAGAACCTATCAGGTCATTTGCACAAACACTCTCCTCGTGTCAAATTCCAAGTAGCATTGAAGAAGCCTTATCTGATCCAAAATGGGCTCAAGCTATAAAAGAGGAATTTGAGGCATTGCAGAAGAATAACACATGGGTGTT
Organism: Hippophae tibetana; assembly: GCA_037013495.1. Taxonomy (NCBI): domain Eukaryota; kingdom Viridiplantae; phylum Streptophyta; class Magnoliopsida; order Rosales; family Elaeagnaceae; genus Hippophae; species Hippophae tibetana. The sequence goes on from CM072812.1 coordinate 7,393,430, forward strand.
AAGCGAGTTGCCTCAAGGGAGGAAGATGGTAGGATGCAAGTGGATTTTCTCCATTAAATATAAAGCAGATGGGTTAGTTGATCGATACAAGGCGAGACTTGTAGCAAAAGGATATACACAAAAACACGGGATAGATTATCAAGAAACCTTCTCACCTGTGGCTAAACTAAAAACCGTTAGAGTCTTGTTATCTCTTGCGGCAAATTTAGATTGGCCATTGCACCAACTTGACGTAAAAAATGCCTTCCTTCATGGTGATCTTGAGGAAGAAATTTATATGGATATCCCACCAGGATATACTATTACAACAGGAAAAGAAATTGCATGTAGATTACAACGAGCATTGTATGGACTAAAACAATCACCTCGAGCATGGTTTGGTAGGTTGAGTTCACCAATGAAGAAATATGGGTTCCAACAAAGCAACTCTGATCATACTCTTTTCCTAAAACACCGATTAGGGAAGATAACAGCCCTTATAGTCTATGTAGACGACATGATCATTACAAGGGATGATAAAGAAGAAATCTCTAAGCTTCAAGAACAACTGTCAAATGAGTTTGAAATGAAGAATTTGGGAGGGCTTAAATACTTCTTAGGTATTGAGGTAACAAGATCAAAACAAGGCATATGTCTTTCCCAAAAGAAATATACTTTGGACTTACTGGTAGATGCAGGACTACTAGATTGTAAACCTGTCGATATTCCAATGGTTCAAAATCATAAACTTGGAGAATATGTGGACCAAGTACCAGCAGATAAACAGATATATCAACGGTTAGTAGGTAAACTCATATATTTATCTCATACTCGACCTGATATTGCTTATGCTGTGAGCGTCATAAGTCAATTCATGCACTGCCCAAGTGAAGACCATATGGATGCGGTCATGCGAATACTTCGTTATTTAAAGTCCTCCCTTGGGAAAGGACTTATGTTTTCAAAGAATGGTCAATTAGAAGTCCTTGGATATACAGATTCAGATTGAACAGGGAATATGAAGGATAGGAAATCTACTACTGGGTACTTCACTTTTGTGGGGGGCAATCTTGTTACATGGAGGAGCAAGAAACAAAAGGTAGGTGCCTTATCTAGTGCTGAAGCTGAATTTCGAGGAATGGTCAAGGGAATATGTGAGCTCTTGTGGTTGAAAAAACTTCTAACTGAGATTGATGTTGCTCCTAACTCTGAAATGAACTTATTTTGTGATAACAAAGCAGCCATTTCCATCTCTCACAATCCAGTTCAACATGATCGCACGAAGCACGTTGAAGTAGATCGGAACTTCATCAAACAGAATCTTGAAGAAAATATTATTAAGCTTTCATTTGTAAAGTCAGAAGATCAATTGACTGATATACTCACAAAATCTGTGTCTGCAAACAACTTTTACAACTCACTTGACAAGTTGGGCATAAGAGACATATATGCACCACCTTGAGGGAGAGTGTTGGCATGTGAGTAATATGACAGACAACAAGGAGACAACAATGCAGAAATTATGACAGATAATCAGCAGACAAGAATAATAATGGAAATTAATATTGTTATAATTTATTTCTTTTACGTTTCCTTTTGTATACAAATACTATACATTTGTACAGACATATTATAACAGAAATAATATGAAAATATATATGATAATTATCAATAAATATAATTATTTACGGTATTTCCTCATGTTATTTTTTAAGTTTCAAACTATTCTTTTGAAATAATGATTTATTACTGATAATGTACTAGTGGCGCCTGAGTTGTTCCATCAACTTTGCTCACGGTCAGAGGAGATGGATACGTATATGGTGCCTAGCTAGAGTCCCATGGTATTTAACTATGTTAAATCTAGGTACTGTCATGCATGCAAGAAGAAAAGTCAATATTATTCATAGAGATGGAGTTGTGGTAGAAGACCAATGCTTCTGACTCTGTGGATGGTGTGACCAAAAGTAAGTGGAATCTTATTTGGAAGCTTAATAAGTTAAAGAAAGTTGTATGAAAATGTGATATTACTGTAAAAATATATAAATTAATTAATATTTATGATTAAAAAAATTTAAAATTAATAATTATATATATTAATTTAATAAATATTAATTTGTAATAATTATAATTATTTTATACTCTTAATATCAACAAAATCAATAAAAAAATATCAAAGAAATTAAAATTTGAATTTAACAACATATCGTCATAGATTTTATAAACACTATGATGAGTTTTGATCATAAATTTTGATTATAATATCCAAATGAGATTATTCAAGTTGATACTTAAAGATAATAGATTTATGTATAAATTTATATTTTATAAGAATATCCAAATTTGATTATTTTAAGTCAAAAAATAAACTAAAATTTAAAAATACGATATTTAAAAGATTATTAGTATTTTTTATATATCTTTTTGTATAAAACTACAAATTAGATAATTCTTGATTCTCTATAAAGATATAAGGTTTATCTACGATCTATATTTTAAAAATATTTTTTAAATCAATTATCTTCAATGATAAAATAATAAAGATATTATTAAGGTTCATTAAATTTTTATACTCTAACATTATAATAGATGAAACATTCAACATTTTAAAATCGTCATAAAATTGTAAAAAGTTATTACTTTCTTCTCTCATTTTTTTCTTCAAAATTTGTGAAAATAATTTGTAATTTATGCTAAAACTAGAGTAAGTTTAAAGAGGATCTTAATTGTGTAGTTTTTCTATTTCATTCTTTAATTTTATAAGTACTTTTTAGTTTATAATTTTGTTTTGAGAAATTATTTTATTCTTAAATTTCATATAGATTAGTCATGATTTCTTTATGTAAAATTCTTAGTTTATAATTATTATATTTATTTTATAAATTAATTTTTTATTTCGATATTGTCATTTTAATATACTGTTAATCTTGAATAATTTATAGTAATAAATCTTGTTTGTTTTTCAATTAAATTTTCATAAAATAAATACATTAGTTTTTGTTATTTATAGATCTTCAACTTTATATATTTCAATTATTTATTTGGAACGTGAAACAAACAATTAAGTAGTAAATAAAAATCAATGTTCGTAATATTAAAACGAAAACAATTAAGTGAATCTTAAATCCTGCTATATTTATATTGATTTTTCTTTAAATTTTTTTATCTTTAATTATAAAATCATTTTTATTTAATATTCCATGATTTTTCTTTTTTAATTTTGGTTCTATGTGAAACAGGCACTTAAAACTACATACAACAACTTTTTAATTAAAAGTAATGATTTTAAAAGCGATCACAATTATTAGTATTTTTTTTTTGCTCGTTAGTAATGATCTTACTAAGAAAAGTGTTTATGTACATCTTATGTGTCCTTTATGTGGTTCAAGAGTCTTATACAAGATCACTAAAAAAGTCATCGATGACCTAAGGTTGTGCATACCCATTAAATATTCAAAGAGGCAATCTTTTAAGGATAGTTTGGACATTTTGTTAAAGCATCTTATTGTGAAACGTGGTTTGCTTGATGTTAGCCAGATTATTAATATTTGTGTGGTGGCAACTGTGGGAAGGAAAGAACGTTACTGTGGGGTGTTTTAAGATGGCTCTTGGTCATAGGATGCCTTAATCTTGTCTTGTTTTTAAGGGTGCAATGATTAGTATAGTTCGCTTGATGTATGTTTTTGATTGGCACATGGAATGTTTCCTGACCAAACTGAACTTTGTTATCTTATTTTTTTATTAATCAAATTCCATGTGGAAAAATAATAATTATGTAAATACTAATTGCATTTTATAGTGATTGTGAATAACGATTCCTCTTAATTAGGAGTTCAATTAAAGTGTTTGATTTGGGGTGGGGTTCCTTTGATGATACGGAAATTTATAAAATACGAATCAGGAGTCTCTCAAATTGTATGCATGGCTTCTTTTGTAAATATTCATTTTAGCTACCACAATTTTTAACTATAAACACTAGAGGATATCAGGAGAACTAGAATGGTTGGAGATGGCTAAAATGGAGAAAGTGGAGGTGTGAATGGTTGGAGATGGCTAAAATGGAGAAAGTGGGTTGACATTTTTGTCCCTCGTCGTAATGATCATTTTTATGACACTTTTAACTTTTATTATATTTTTTAAAAATAAATTTCATTTTTTATTTATAAATGTATGGATAACTCATATATCATTCTATTAATAAAACATATATTTACATTTACATTTTATTACTTTTCAAGCGTTATAAATATTTTAGAAACTAAAAAATAGTTAATTTTTTAATTAGTTATAACATATGATATAATATAAATATATATATAAACTTTATGTATTTTTAATATTTTTTTATTAATAATTATTATCACTTTATGAATCTATCACTAATCTATTAATTGACAGATTCTACGATTTAACAGATACTATTATTTCTTATAACACCAACGGTAGTTCTAATATCCCTTCGTTCTATATAAAATAAAAAGTTGAATGGAAAATGATTAATTATTAACTAATTATAAAAGTAGGGTTAACCTTTCATTATTATGATTGTGGCGGTGCCTGGGATATCCAACTTGTAATGTTTCACCATTCCATCATTAAAATGGCCATTATGTCTCATCACCCAGAATGAGCGATCAACAACTTCCGATCTTCTGCTCGTAGGGTCAACCAACTTGTGATTCAATATCATGCAATTATTTTTTTTGCATGAATGATTAAAAGTTTTTTTTTTTTGCATAAATGATTAAAAGCTTTTAATTTTTTGTTTGCTAAGTTTAAATTTCAATTATGAGTCCAATCATCACTTTTACATGTAAAATTTTAATTTTATTAATAAAAAAATATAAATTTATTTTTATAATTAAGTAAATAAATATATATTTTTAACATAATACTATATATATATATTATTAGAATTTAACATTAAAATCATATTATTTATGTACTAAAAGGTTATAAGTTTATAGTTATGGTAAAAAATAGAAGGTGATTTTAATGATCATATAATTACTATTATTATTTTGAAAAATTGATTATATAAAAACAAATGATTATATTTTATTTTTTTATTTTCAAATTTATTTAATTTTATTATTATTTCAATTACATTATATTATATTTAAATTAAAATAATATTTATCTAATGTAGTTAAAAAAATAAAAAATAAATTACTTTTTCATTTTGCGATAGGTAAATGAATTCGCCATTTACGATTTTTTTTGTTATTATTTTACTCAAATTTTTGAAATGGTATCTCATTTAAAAATAGGTGTTAATATGATAAAATCTGTTATTTAATTAAAAAAAATTCATACGTATAGTAATTTATGTTCAATATTTAAAATATTAAAATATATTTGTAAATAGTAAATTAATTCATTATCTTAATATCATTTAATTAATTGATTATCCAAAATATTTTTTGAATATTACACATGTATTTTTATATATGTGAATTTTTTTTAATTAAATGATATATTATATTAAATTAATACATTTTTTAAAAATAAAATACCATTAAAATATCACCTTGAAAATCTAAATAAAAATAATATCATGATATTATTAAAATAATAAATTAAAATTAAACTATTAAAAAAATAAATATAAAATATAAGTATTATTTTTATAATAAATATAGAATACCGATAATATTTATCTATATATATTTATTTTCCGCTTACGAGCGTTGGAAATGAACTAAAGTGAGAAAGGAACTTATCTCACAGGTAGACACCTGTACGGTGAAAACGAAACCCATGGCTTTTTCTTTTTCTTTTTCGTCTTCTGATTTGTTTGGATTGTATGTTTAAATGACATATTAATTAAAAATTATATTTAATGTTTTTTTTTTGTTTTTCTGTCAAATTAGTTTTGAACCACACAAGCAACCAGGATCAAAGCTAATAGAAAAGGTTAGATCATCAAAAAAAATATATACAATAGAGTTAAGAGTTGTAATTATTGTTTAGCCGTGGCAAAAAAATTTCGGTTATTCTAATTTGTAGTTTGGTTTTTAACTTATAAATTTTGAAGATTAAAATGATTTGAAGTAAAAATCGAATATAAAATAACGAATATGTTTCTATTATTGTTATATTAAAAATTATACCTGTTCGTATATGAAATTAATTATATATATTTAATAAATTAAATTATTATTTTTTTTAGTTTTTTTATAACTATTTTAAACCGTTATCCGTTGAAAAAAAATGGTCTCCTTAAATTTTTTTTAGATAATTTTGAATATAAGTTTTATAATTGAATTTAGTAACACTTATATCAAAACAAACCGTAAACATTATACTAATTATCAAATAAAATAATATACTTAAAAAAAACTTTCAAACAAAATCAATTCTTTTGTTTACATCAAAATATAGAAATATAAAATAATTTTCTTTTAAAAATACCAAGTCTAGCAGTACTTTAATGGGTATATAAAATGTAAATTTTAAAATAATGGTCCAAAAAAAAGACTACAAAAAATCAATTTCCACTTTTATAAAAAATGTATAGAATTAACAAAAAACTTCGTATCTTGAAAAGAAAAATTATCTATAAAAAAATAAATCTTATCTATCAATTCGATCCCTAACACTTACGAATCGGAAAGAATACTTTGAGACTTTGACTGGTTTTTAATTGATTAATTTTTTAAAATTAAATGATTAATTAATATTATTTATAATTTAAATAATTAAATAATATAAATAAACAACTTTTATAGCCACTATCCCTATTTTATATTTGTATTTGATATAATAATAAAAGAGAAGTTGGATAATTGTAACCGACGCCTCTTACTCGCAAGAGTTTTTTAATTATATAGTTCTACCAAAATGATATTCAAAATTGTCAATTTTTACAGATTTGATAGGTATTTGTTCTGATTTTAACATGTAAATTAAAATAAATTTTAATATTATATCATCGGATAAAATGTACTAAATTAATAAAAAAGATAATATTTAAAATACATTAACCCAAAATGATAAGGTATTAAAATATATACGAGTAAATATATTAATACTAGTAAATAAAATTATGTTATTTACTTAAAAAAATAATAAAAATTTATGAAATATTTTATTTAAAAAATGTTAGTAGAATTCAAATATTTGTTAGTTAAAAAATATTATTTATCTTAAAATAGATATAAAATTATTAAAGTGAAAATATGGAAATAAATACTTTACCAATTATCTACTAAAAATATAAAAAAATTTCATAACATATGAAATAAATTAAAAGTCAAAAACATAAATTATCAAACAAAATATTTAAAATAAATGAAAAATAACAGGTCCTCATTGATATATATATACTAAGATATTAATATATATGACAAAATATTATTTCATTTATTAGAATCGATTATGGTAATGTTAACTATAATAAGGGATTTAACTTTGTAAACTTCTCAAATATTAAGTGAAAATAATATTATAACATTTTTTAAGACTTTTATTTATAAAAATAAAATTATTTATATCAAAATTATATATTTTTATAATTTTACATTAAACATCATATTAGGTGCTATTTAAATCAAATTTTGATTAATTATATATATTAAATATTAAACTTTAACTAATTACATCACATTTAACTTTATTAAAATACTATTTTATTTTAAAAAAGTTTATGAGTCAATTTTGGATTACATTGATGTAATCATAAAGACCAATTAACACAACAAGCAGTTAGATGGAAAGAGAGAAATTATTATTATTATTATATATATATTATCATAAAATTTATAATTTCTCACAACAAGCAGTTAGATGGAAAGAGAGAAATTATTATATATATATATATACATTATCATAAAATTTATAATTTCTCACTCACTATTATCTTCTATATTAATATTAATTGGGTTTAATATTATTTATAATTTATAATTTCTCATTCACTATTATCTTTTATATTAATATTAATTGGTTTTCAATATTACTCTTAAGGTGTTATTAGTTTAGTAATATGGAAGTATTAATGTTAACTTGTTAATCCTTTACTAATATGATGAGAAGATTTATTCATTTTTTTTATTTTAAGTTATATTTTCAAAATACAAAAAAAAAATAATACTGTTAATCTAGGCCATGATGATCTTGATCAAGATTATTACTATTATTATTATTATATAACATTAATTTTTATTATAAGTTATTAATTATTCACCTTGTATGTTATAATTACAAGTTTCAAATAGATAATGTGAAATATATATAGAGTCTTAATCTAACACATAGGTTGTTGTCTTCTAAATAATATATGTGATAAAGATATTTTTTTATATATATTTATTTAGATAAAGATCATTGCATTATTACTATTATTATTATACAAATTAAACTTAAAATATTTCAGTTTTTGAAACAGAATCCGATGAATACATTAACAATATACGGACAATGACAACGTGTATCTTTTACTCAAATAAAGAACATTTGAAATAGGCGATTTAATTATGAGCACGAATGGATAAAATGATCGTCATAATTATTTATTTAACATAAAGTAGGAAAATTTCAACAAATTTAATTATATTATATTCTAGATTGAAAAAAATGTGAACTATATTGTGAAATTCAAACTTAATTTGTTAAAAGTTAATCATAAATTTTCAAAAGAAACTTTAAAATAAAACTAATTAAATCAATTAACTTAATTTAAATATATATTTATTATCACAATTAAGGTGCTTCGCTTTAAAAGTCCAAGAATATAATCTAGTTTTTACTAGAGGGTAAAAGTGAAGAAATAATTAATTGTTGATGGATATCATTATTGCCCCAGCTCACCAATCTCATAAGTGCTAACTCACTCTAATCTTTAATATAATTTCAAATTACTGCCAAGAGCTAATGTTGAATAATTATAATGATTCTTTATTAGCAATATATAACGATTGCCTCCTAATTCGATCTTGTAACAATAATTTTTTTAATGTCGATTCGAGATGATATCTCACTCATGAGATATAAAATTTAATTATTTGAATCAATTAAATTATGAAATCATTTTATTTCAAATCAAGATAAAAAAAAAAAATTCTTCTCACAAGGGTGATATCTGACACTTAATTAAAGTGAGTGTATGAAGTAGCAAGCAATTTTTTAATTAAAAAAAAGGTTTTTTTTAATTTTTTTTTGTAGAATTCTATTTATTATTAAAAAATATAAAATAAGTGAAAATGATATATGGGGAATAGGGTTGGTGGTTTTTATAAATGTTGTAAACTGTGTGTTGGTGGATGTGTTTTTTATAACTTGTGTGCTAATGTTCAATAGTAATAAATTTTCATGACCATTTTTTAATAACAAAACATTTAAAATATACATTTTTAATAACAAATAGATATCTATAATATTTTTCTTTTTAAATGTACGTTCAAAACTAACAAATAAGTTGAAAAATAATTATTATTGAGGGTATAACAGTGCTGCAATTGTGTAGGTGAAAATTACATGTACTATACATAGCAAGCAATCCTTTTCAGCTTTCATCATTGTCCAATTCATTTTATGAATTGATGTTTTGTACACTTAGCTTTAACTCTATAACTATATATGAGTATGCAACCACGCGCGAATATATATATATATATATATATATATATATATATATATATATATATATATTTAAATTCAATTAATTGAGTTGTTCAATTCAACTAAAAAGTAAATTAAGTTTACTAGTTTAAAAATTTCAATTCAATTTAACTTACGAATTTAGTTAGTTAGCTATCAACTTGAATTATATATAATTTATGTAAATTTTATATATAATCAAAAATCAATATATTATTTTAATATCAATTTAATTGAATATGATTTATATATTTTATTTAAGTTAAGAATTAAAATTGAAATTTTAGTCTGTTTTGAATTAAAATTGGAGTTTTTGTTTGTTAGCTCTTCTTTTTGTGGGTATAGTGGTACCATTCAAATAAAAAGGCTCATAGTAAATTATTAAGAGAAGTACATCACCCACTGGGCCACTACTCTATTGGAGACATTACTTTTATTTACTTTATTTGTTTAGTGGTCTACTCGAAGATACTTCACTTTTAATTTTTAAAATGAAATGAAATTTAATTTAACTTATATTATTAATTTTTAAATTAGAGAAAAATTTCATACGGTAAGGGCGTTAGTTAGATATAACTAAATTCTTATTTTATCAGCAATTAATTTTTTTCAATATTTTTTATAAACATATAAATGATCTATAAATTTTTCAACATTTTTACTTTGATCCCTTTGTTATTTACAAATGCTCTATTTTTTTTCTTCATATTCTATACTTTTATTTCCTTAATGGTTTTTATATTAATTTATTATCTTTATTTTTTAATTTTAGTACTTTGATTTCCTTACTTTTTTTCCTTATAATTTAGTATATTTATTTTTTTAGTCTTTATACTTTAATTTACTCTTGAAGTTTAATTTCAAATTTACCTCAAATTTTGGAAAAAAGTTGTGAAAATGATAAGCTAAAGTGACCAAATTATAAAAATTAAAAAAAGAGGAACAAAATAATAAAATGACAAAAGTGTAAAATACAAAAAAAAAAAATTTAGGCATCACTTTGTGTAGTTTATTCCTTTTAATAAAAAAATAAAACACATAAACTAACATTTACTAATTAATCCTTTGGAAGGATGATATGTGAGGATGTGATTTGTTTCCTTTCAAATTGCTCCTTTTTAAAAGTTAAATAAATTGAATTAAATTATTAAAAAATTAAATAATTAAATTGATTCATTAATAAAACAAAATGATTTTTAAAAACTCTTCATTTATTGAAATAGTGATAAACTTGATGTTAAATTCGAAACTTATTTAAAATATTATTTATAATTTATAATTATAAAAAAAATATTTAAATTTAAGTAGAAGTTAAATCTAACCTAATGTAGACGAGACACAAATATTTGAATCGATTTCTGTCGTTATGTACCCACTATCTAACCTACATTATTATTGGGGAAAAAAATCCTCACAAATCATATCATTGAACTAGGGCAGTGAATACACGCGCTTTCTTGTACCAAATATAAATGACAGGTGTTGTTAATTTAAAAAAAAATTAAAAAAATTGATAATTTTTTTTAAGAATTAGTTAATTTCTGACCATACACGTTATTACGTGTATATATATATGTTTAATTTAAATATAATAATATCAATTAACATAAATTTAATTGTTTTTAAAAGTAAATTTATTTGAATGCGAACCAAATTTTATTGTACTCTTTTTCTCGTATATCACCCAAATTCCCACAAATCCCATCAAATATGTGGAGAGAATCTTATATATCACGGAGATACGTGGTAAAATATAATTATATTGATTTTTATTTTTATTAAAAGAAAAAATGTGTTATATATAAAGAAAAAATTAAAAATTATTATTAATAAAATATATATAATATATTGTAAGTAAGAGATTGAATGAGTGATTGAGAATATAATTTACGTTCCTGTATAAATTAATTACAATTAATTTGCTTTCTAATTGAATACGAAAAGGTAAAGTTTGTAATTTCTTTTTTTTTTTTTTGCTAAAATAAGATTGCAAATTCGTAGAAACATTTTTTTTATGAATAAATAACTTCATTTATTAAGATTAAATATATAAAAATAATTCAATTATATTATTATAAAAAGTGCATTGATATATTCAATAAAATTAATTTCTTTAATGAACTTTGAAATATTATATAAAAAACACGAATATACTGGAACAAAGCACGTTGAAATATTGCACTAAATAAAATTAATGTGAATAAATTTCACTCTAAGTATATATTTAGAAGAAAAACATCAAGTTGATTTTATTTGACTAAAATAAAAAAATATAAATACATTTCTTTAACTAGATAGTGTAAAAGAATAACTCTCCTTTCAATATACATAAGAGATTTACTATTTTCTTGAGAAAAAATAATAATATCAAATCAATTTAAAGTTTTATATAATAATTTAATAATTTATTATTAAAAAAATACTCTAAAAATAAGATTAATAGTACTTTTTAATGTCATAAGTTACTATATAATTATAATTAATATAATAAATTATTATTATTTAAAATAATAAAAAATATTTTGTTACTTTGCATGCAAAATAATAAAGATTAATAAGACTAGATACATAAACTATGTACGTTATTGCGAGAAAAAGGCATTCTAGTAACTTTTATCTTTTCAATTATTTTTATTTTTATACAAGTATATAAAAAATTTCAAGGATAAAAGATAACATAAAGATACTTTATAAAAGTTTATTAATTATTAAATGAAATATTATAAATCTCATTTTTAAGAGATATAAAATAATCATTTTAACTCTTAAAATCCAAAATCCTTAAATATCCCTTTATTTTAACACCCTTATTGTTGTATTCCATCAAACTAGCTTGGGGAAGCATAATCATGATTGTCATGCTTCATTTTGTGAAAACATCCCCAATAATAGTTATTTTTTTTTTTGGCTTACAACTGATACAGAATATTGTAAAATAAAGAAATATTACACCCTTTCATGTGAGTACAAAAAGAGGGTAGTTTTGTACAAAGAAAACATTAAGTACTACCTCTGGTGTATATGTTTTGTCAGAGAAGCTGGAAGGGAACAAGGTACTCTGATTTAAATGGTTATTTTATCTTTATTAAAAATATATACCTTTATCACATTATACAAATTTAATATTTTTAAAATTTTTGTTTCATACTTTTATAGTTAATAAAATTATAATAATATATTTAATAATTAATTAACTTTTATATACTTTTTACATTGTGTACATCTACTACCCAAAGAATTACCTTTCATTTGGAAAAACAAAAACCATAGAAAAGGTATGTTACTGTGAGCTCTTCATAAAGCCAGAAAGAAAGAGAGAATAATATATATATATATATATACACACAAACTCTTGGGCCCTCAGCCCCCGGGCCCCATTTTCCTTCTCTCTTACAGTCCCTAAATTGGGCTTTGAGTCCTAGCTGTCTCTTTTGTTCGTTTGTTGACCCCTTCCCTCTTCTCTATTTCTTTTTCTATGTAGCTTTTATACATAAAAAGGGAGGATGGTTCGAATATGCATTTAGAATTTCTGATATGCTTTAATTGATATTTATGTGTGGGTAGACCATCTTAACAGTGATAAATTTTCTGGGTTGCTGCTTTGTTGGAGTTTGGAGGTAATATTTGTTAGTATTGGGTATAATTTTGTCAGATTTATCACCTGGATAGTTCAAAAGTGTTTTATGATTTTGATGCAAAGATGGTTCCGATTCTCTCTGTAATTTTTAATATTTTCTGGATTTTCTTTGAATGACTGTTCAGTGTCGGATATCAATTTTTGTTTCTTCATTTCAGTTTGATGTTGCCTTCTGTAAAGTGAATTTTTATCTTCCAAAAATTTAACCCAAGCACTCTTCATTTGATTTTGGACTTACTAGTGAAATTTATAATGACTAATGTTTAAGCGTTAGTTTATTTCTTCATTTATCGATTATCTTCTGGTTTAAGTTTTGTAGTTTTTGGACCTTGGCATGGCTGAAATAGGGTTTACATCCTGTCGGTCACCATACAAAAAAAAAATTTAATTATATTCTTTTCAGTTATTACTTTTTTTTAATTGAAAAAAACAGGTATCTTATTTTAGTGAAAAAAATGTTCAAATTATTGAGTTTTTTAAAGTTATTTAGTATTGAAAGTTTAAAATTTAAAATTGAGATGAGTGATAGATATAATTCCATGGATATTACGCTGAGATTTTTATTTGTTAGAGAGTTAGGTATAACAGGTACCCTCTTCGCCACCAAGTAAATACACCCCTGGATCTTGAGAATAATATGTGATTTTTTTTTTTGGTTGGGATGTTTGTGATAAAGTTAAGAGTTAATTAGCATTGAGGCTCGGTGAAAATGTACTTTTAATTCTTGTCTATGTTAGTTTTGATTCTATTTTGATTATGGGAATTTGACTTTGTAGAGCTGGACAACGAACTAAAAACGTAAACTTCTCTCTACTATCACAAAGAAAAAAGTTACTCAATTCATCTCCAAAATGGTTTCAAGGTCTTATTCTAACCTATTAGATCTTGCTTCTGGTGATTCACGATCCCCATCTCTTGGTAGAGAAAAGAAGAGACTACCACGAGTAGCTACTGTTGCTGGGGTGTTGTCTGAACTAGATATTGAAGACAATACTAACAGTGTTGGCTCAGATACTCCTTCATCTATTTCCCAGGAAAGGATAATCATTGTTGGGAACCAACTTCCACTTCGGGTTCACAAGACAGACAATGGAGATTGGGACTTTAGTTGGGATGAAGACTCTCTTCTATTGCAACTCAAGGATGGTTTGGGAGAAGATGTAGAAGTTATCTATATTGGTTGTCTTAAAGAAGAAATTGATCCAAGTGAACAAGATGATGTAGCTCAAACTTTACTTGATTCTTTCAACTGTGTTCCAGCATTTCTCCCTCCTGAGCTTTTTACCAAATTCTATCATGGATTCTGCAAGCAACATTTATGGCCTTTATTCCATTACATGCTTCCTCTATCACCGGATCTTGGTGGTCGGTTTGATCGGTCCCTTTGGCAAGCTTATGTGTCTGTTAACAAGATATTTGCTGATAAAGTGATGGAGGTCATAAGCCCTGATGATGATTTTGTCTGGGTTCATGATTACCATTTGATGGTTTTGCCAACTTTTTTAAGAAAGAGATTTAATAGAGTGAGGCTTGGATTTTTCCTCCATAGTCCATTTCCTTCATCTGAGATATACAGGACACTTCCTGTAAGAGAAGAACTTCTTCGGGCACTTTTGAATTCTGACCTTATTGGCTTCCATACTTTTGATTATGCCAGGCACTTCCTCTCTTGTTGTAGTAGAATGCTTGGTGTTTCTTATCAATCCAAACGAGGTTACATTGGGCTAGAGTACTATGGTCGTACTGTAAGCATTAAAATTCTTCCTGTTGGGATCCATATTCGCCAGCTCCAGCATGTTCTAAATCTCTCTGAGACTGAATCTAAAGTTGCAGAGCTGCGAGATAAGTTTAGGGGTCAAACTGTTTTGCTTGGGGTTGATGACATGGATATCTTTAAGGGTATAAACTTGAAGCTTCTGGCCATGGAACAATTGCTTTTTCAGCATCCTGATAAAAGGGGCAATGTTGTTTTAGTTCAGATTGCAAACCCGGCTAGGGGTCGCGGTAAAAATGTACAGGAGGTCCAATCTGAAATTCATATTACGGTGGGAAGGATTAATGAGACATTTGGAAGGCCTGGATATCAACCTGTAGTTTTGATTGATACCCCACTTCAGTATTACCAGCGAGTTGCTTATTATGTAATTGCAGAGTGCTGTCTTGTTACAGCAGTAAGGGATGGGATGAATCTTATACCTTATGAATATGTTATATGCAGACAAGGAAATGAGAAGCTTGATGGGACTTTGAGATTAAATCCAAAAAATCAAAAAAAGAGCATGCTGGTGGTATCTGAGTTCATTGGATGCTCCCCATCTTTAAGTGGGGCGATTCGAGTTAATCCATGGAACATTGATGCTGTATCTGAAGCTATGGATTGTGCCCTTATGGTCCCTGAGGAAGAAAAACAGTTGCGGCATGAGAAGCACTATAGATATGTAAGTACACATGATGTTGCATATTGGGCCAGAAGCTTCTTGCAAGATCTAGAAAGGGCTTGTAGGGATCATGTACGAAGGAGATGCTGGGGAATTGGCTTTGGGTTAGGATTCCGGGTGATTGCATTGGATCCGAATTTCAGAAAGCTTTCAGTTGAACATATTGTTTCAGCTTATAAAAGAACCAATAACCGGGCAATTTTGGTGGATTATGATGGTGCCATGGTGTTGCCAAATTCAATCAGTGTAACTCCTAGTGCAGAAGCTATTGAAATCCTGGACAGCTTGTGTAAAGACCCTAAAAATATTGTCTTCCTTGTAAGTGGCAGAGACAAAAAGACTCTCACTGAATGGTTCTCATGCTGTGGGAGGCTTGGGCTTGCAGCAGAGCATGGTTATTTTCTGAGGTACTTCATAATCTTCCATTGAACAGTGTCTTGAGCTTAGCATTACATAATCACCATCCTTCAATTTTCTGGTGGAAATGCATGGTTTTGCTTTAAAAAGCAGGAAGTTCTGTGAATGTGAAACCTAACGACTTTTATGCATAAAAATAACTATACTTTATGACGTACAGAAAAATAATACCAATGTCAAATTAGTTCACAAACACAAACCTGAATAGTATTTATTAAACAGTATCATAATTTGTTTGGTGGCAAACTAGCCAGCTTGGTATTTTCACGCTTCAACATCTGGAATCAGGTGCTGAAATTTATTCATGCTTGATATGCTAAAAGGGCTTTCTTGGGTCATTGCACTCGACTTAGAGATTTCAATGTTCAGTTTGACAACAACTAGGTTTTAAGTAAGTCTGTGGGTCTTTTACTTGCTTAAAGCCATTCGATGCATGTGCATGTCTGACTGATTTGAGGATTTTGAGAAGTTTCCTTATCTGTAATCTTCTAAATATGAGTTCAGGATCATTTGGATTTAGCTTTCTTGGGCTTAAATAACTGGTATACTGGTCACCACTTTTTTTTTTTGGTTGATCTCTGTACCATTTTTTGATGAAAGAGAAAAGGGAATTTATCTAACCTGTATGCAAGATCCTTCCTTTTCAACTATATAGTCAGAAATTTTGGTAAACACGTTATGATACATGCTGGAAAGTTTTCTTTTCAGACCAAACAATGATGCAGATTGGGAGACTTGTGTGTCTATTCCAGATTTTGATTGGAAACAGATTGCTGAACCAGTAATGCAGTTATATACTGAAACAACTGACGGCTCTACCATAGAGACTAAAGAGAGTGCTCTTGTTTGGAATTATCAGCATGCAGATCCAGATTTTGGGTCATGCCAAGCCAAGGAGCTTCTTGATCATCTGGAAAGTGTTTTAGCTAATGAGCCAGTTTCTGTTAAGAGTGGTCAGCACATTGTAGAAGTTAAACCTCAGGTTAGTGGAATTGTTTTCTTTTCGTGGTATTAGTTGATATGTTGTTTCATTGCAATCCAACACCTTTTTTTATTTTGGTTATGTAGCAGATTCTTAAACAAATCATATGTACAGATAAGAAGCCAAGCATTTCCTTAGACAATTTTGGGATTTCTTGTAGTACTAAAACGGAACAATGAAACAGAGAATCTAAGGCAGCTTGAAGGCTAGTCGTAAACTTGTCGTGATGGACCCTAGTTTATGCAGTTAGTTATCAAATTTGACCAATTGATTAATAACTCCTCCATGAAAGTTTGATATAGTGCAAATCAGAGTTTGCATTTGCAACTGGGATTTCTTGTTGAGATCCCGTGTTTTCAAAACTGACCATAGTTTAGCAAAGATCCTTTTTTAATTTCTTATCGTCTCTCCCACCATTCTTTCATATAAAATTGAAGATGAAATCTAATTTTTATATATTTTTTCCTCCAAATTTGTTATCTTTTTATGGAAAACTCAACAGGGAGTCAACAAGGGTCTGGCCGCAGAACGTCTCCTTTCAATAATGAAACAGAAGTCAATCCTTCCGGATTTCGTTCTCTGTATTGGGGATGACAGGTCTGACGAAGACATGTTTGAAGCGATTCTGAGTGCTAAGGATTCTCTCTCACCAGTTGCTGATGTGTTCCCTTGCACTGTTGGTCAGAAACCAAGCAAGGCCAAGTACTACCTGGAAGACACAACTGATATACTCAGAATGTTGCATGGTCTTGCCAATGCTTCAGAGCAAACAGCTAAAACTGCTCCACAAACTTCTACAAGGATTGTTATTGCATAGAGTGCATAGGGTATTTAAGTTATTTTCTCCATCTATTAATCCATCTCCCACACCCCTTAAAACCAGAAACTCTGTAATAGTACATTGGATTGGTATTTCTTGATACATTTTCTCATTATTTGATGATGAGTATCTTGATCTTCTATGAAACAGGAGTGGTTTGCTTGGCCATATTAAATAATGCAATGAGTAGGTAAATTGTATTGTACTTTCTTCAACTTAGCTATTTTATTTATATCTGGTGGGTCGTGGTGATTGTTCAGCTGGACCTTGTTTGTTACATCATTGATGTGCTCTCTGGATCATGTTAGTTGTTGCTGACCCATCTCAGATAGTCGCCCATGTTAGCAAATAGCAATGTTCTGCAGCTACAATAAACACTTTACTGATATGATTCACGGGTACTTGATCTTTACCAAGCTGGAGTAAAAACAACGCCAAACACTGCAAATGATACTTAAACGACAATGAACAGAACAAAACAAAAAAGTTGAAAATGTGAAGAAACGTTAAAGTTGGTCTCCTTGATGATCAAGAGGTATGAAAATGAAAACCTTTAGGTAAATTTTTAAATAATGAATGTACTTAAATGAGGCTAAAAATACAGATCATATCGTAAGAGCTATGTGTTGGTTAATAGCCAAATATTTGATTCTCTTTAACTGGAAAATGGTTGTCTCTAAGAGTCGAAAAAAAAAGAGAAGCACGGAGCTAAAGTTGTATTGTAGAAAAGGCTCGCAGTAGCGCTCGGTGAGAAAGGGAAGGAAAATGAATAGAGAATGAAATCCCACATCGAAAGTAGATATGAGGCTGAGGAAGCAACATGTATTATAAAATGAAAGGTGGGTTTATGGAGCAACATACTTACCTGGACGGGGTCAATGGGTGATCATGAAGGCCCATGGCCTAGGTTGGTGACCTCCATTGCACTTAGGAGGGGTGCCCGCCTATGGTCTCCCCAAGTGGGAGAGCCAACGTCATAATTTGTGGTAGTGGGGGCCTGCGTTCGCGCGGCCCCTCCCTAATCATCAGTTAATTTTTTGCTCCTCATATTTCGGCTGATACTGTAAGCAACTTGTGTCCTCTTTATGGAGAATAAATTTTTTATCTTTACAAATTAATCTGGGAATAAGATTTTTCGTTATTTTTATTAAATTATTTAGAACTGCGCTTAAACTCCTACATATTTTATTAATTGTTATTTAAAAAAAACTATTGTTTTCTTAAATTTGTGAAACCTATAATTACTGTAATTTGATTTACTTTACAAATTTTTATTAATTTTAGTGTGGGGAAAGAAAAGGAGTTTATAGGAGGATACATTTTTTTGTTTTGAAAGTGTAAATAACGAAATAATAGTTTCTACACAGAAATGTTTAATAAATATTTTGTGAGTGAAAGAAGCTGTCGTTCTATACTGGACACAGAAGAAACATTCTCTTTTGGGAATTATCTTGAATGTAAAATGGGTGAAACAATTTTCTAAAAAGAAATATTAATTTATAGAATAGGTTGTTGATTCTTTGAAAATATACATTCTATTATTCTTCCATATAATTTTATCCAAATATATAGAATTGTAAATGAAGCCAATGAGATAAGGAAGGTTGACAAACCCGTGGCATTATGTTAAATGTCCTTTTACCCTCTTTACCTTTGAGGGGTAGTGATATCACCCTTGTTTGAAACATACGCAAAAGACCTTAATTTAACATTGTTGATTTCCAAACCAACCCAAAATCAATATAATGTAAGCCTTTTACAAATTAATTTAAAACAGTATCAACTTCTCTAATAGATTATTTTGAATTGACACTTTGAATAGCGTTGTTTTTTTCCTTTGCAATTTGACTACCAGAAGACGTCGAAAACTTTCTTATAGCCAGCACAACTCCACTACTAAAGTGAAACCTCCATATGTTAAAAAGAAACAGTAATATTAAAATAGATTAGTTATGAACTGTTTTGATACAATAGATGAGAAACAAGTAGAAAGCAGAAACCTAATTTGAAAAGAATAAGGTATCTACTTGCTGATTCTTCTTGAAGACAGACAGGGTACAGGAGAGCTTCCAGTCAGTTCACATTTAGGAAGTAATGGCCAAAATCTAGAATGAAAGCAACAGTTTGTTGCTATGGAAAACACAGTTTCAAAATCTTTATTTCCTATATCATATTGTCATTACTCTACAAAATTTCCACATTGTTTTTAGATGGCAAGAAAATGAAAGACTACATGTGGAGTACTTTTAGTATATCAATGATAAGCGAGACAGTGTAATATCGTACCGGCACAAGGACAGCAGGAGTTTTGCTGCAGAACTAACTTCAGCCAAATGCATGCCATGGCACTATCAGAATCTTTAAGTCATAACAGATGCAGTAATACAGCTTGAAACAGGAATATTTGTGGAAAACCTTTGAAAAGTCTTACTACACTTAAAAGTACACAATAGTCCCCTTGTTTTATGGTAGTATCTCCCAAAAAAAAAAAAAAGAGGAATAAAATATTTTTCTTAGTTCTTTAAAAAAATCCCTACACCTATTACAAATTTGCCAATTTTGTACTAACACCATTTATATGATTCTATGTCTGTAAAATTATCTAGAAAAATGAATCATTTCACCTTTTTTTGAGATATAAATGATGTGGTTGCATAAATCTCTCGTTATAATTATTATCATTATGATGAATGGAGAATTAGAATGTAACTTATTTTCTCGTTCTCATATCAACTTATTTTAATTATTTCTAGCTTCTGTAAACTCTCGTATAAACTATGTACAATAATTTTACGTGTTGACATTCAAAAATAACTTCACTTCAACAAGAACAATAAAATAACTCTTGTTATAACATTCCGTATAAGAGATCAAAAATGCATATCAGATTATCAGAAGCATAGCTTATATATATATATATATAATCAATAAGTTCTTCACAAAGAGCACAAAAATCCAGCCAATTCACCTATATGCTTGAAAAATCTCAATGAAATAGAACTAACAAAAATCAGTGACATTGATCAATTCATTTCCAATACCCTCCAGGCTCCAACAGCTTAATCCTCCATTCTCAACTAAAGTTAGATTGGCCAGTTCCTAGAAATCGTTGCTTAATGCATGCCAAAGGCACAAATGATAAAGCTCACATGATATAATCATAGGCCTGTTCATGAAAAGAATAAAACCCGCATAATAGCCAAATCCTTGCTTTCCATTTTACCATTTTATCATGACCACTAATCAACTTCAAGAAACGGAATACCAATCTAGTCAATAAGAACAAAAAATGTTACTCGAAAGGGCTAAATGAACCGCCTTATAAAGACTTAAATGATACCCAAAAAAAAAAACCTTTGAATTTAATTGAACTACAAAAAAATTGACTAGTACACTACCAAGTACCAACTAACAACAAAACTGAAAAATAGAAATATCATTGAAAAAATGAAAAATTCAAAGATTAGAAAAGGCCAATGGCAAAAATACTAGAACAGTTCTAAGCAAAGAAAAACTTTGCCTCAAGGTACAACTTAAGTATTGACTCTCATAAAACTTCCAGTTTTTTGGAAAGTACCTATCTCCAGAGCGACGGTGGACAGAATATACATTAACACTGGAAACCATCCAAATCAGTCAAGAAGTTAAACTGAACTACTAATTTCAACATTATACCTGTTGCTATCAAACCAAACGTGCAACTAGCTTCATTCCGAAAATCAGTGAAAAGGCCAAAACTTGTTTGAGTAAGTAACCCAAACTTTCTTGATGGGGGAAGGGGACCAACAAGGGTTCGTGGGTAATCCAAGTCTAGTTCATACATGAATTGAGTTTTCTTCTTCCCTGCTAAGCTGACAAACCGGGACACTCTCATCCCCATCACTGCAACAACTACTAACCACGACTTTACTAACCTCTTTGTCACAACTGCGCCTATCCAGACCATCCTTTTCCTCAGAATTCTGGACCGTATGTCTCAATCTCTCCACATTTAGTGCTATATCACAGAAGAAATTCGTCAAAATACTCTCATAACCCGGCATTTTGGCATACCCAGGAAAATAGTTAATGTCAATAATAAAATACCGATTTCCGAACCTCGCATCCCTAATGACATCAAAATTAAAAAGATTCAACTTCAATGCCAGTCGCAAAGCCCTTGCAACTTCGGCGATGAAGCTCTTTGGCGGCATCTCAGTGTCATCCAAATGCATCTTCTTATAGTACTTATCATCAATCCTCTCGTTAATTGCCAAATTCGAGACCTGAGAGAAAGACATCAAGCCATCCAAGCTTGCCAATTTCTCTTCCTCCGAAACATCGGGAAGGGACTTTCTCTTAACACATTTCACGTACTCCCCAACAACATACACCTTGAAAATAACGCCACCATGGTTCACAAACTCTTGTAACACAATCGGCGGTTTAAGCTGGTTGAGCCCTTCCTGATTGAATACAAGCGCCATTTTGTGCGATTTGGCGCTACCATCAGCCACAAGCGGTTTGGCAATTACTGGAAACTTAAGGCTTTCGCAAGCCTGTCTATCAAAAAGTGTTTCCTTATCGTATATCACAATCTGTTTAGGAATCCCAAAACTCTCCTCCTGATGCTCAATTTTAAGCTCCGACACCACCTGGAGCATTGAAATCCGATTGTGTAGCCGCTCGATTGCATCCGGCGAGTCAATGATCATCGAATTAGGGTTCCTAACCCTAAATTCCTCGAGTTGCCTCCTCCAGTCCTGACCGTACAGTTTATGGAGAACCATATCGAACGGTCCTTGATCCATTAACCGCTGGTCCATGTCGATCCGTACAAGATCGATGCCTCGCGATCGAGCCAGATTCACAAGCGATTCCTGGATGAAGCTCTGCTGCTTCTTCGGGGCCAAAGCGTAACCTATGCCGAACCTTCTCTCCTCCATTGTT
Organism: Hippophae tibetana; assembly: GCA_037013495.1. Classification (NCBI taxonomy): domain Eukaryota; kingdom Viridiplantae; phylum Streptophyta; class Magnoliopsida; order Rosales; family Elaeagnaceae; genus Hippophae; species Hippophae tibetana. The sequence goes on from CM072812.1 coordinate 7,416,232, forward strand.
TCAACTGTTCTCGCTCTTTTAGATAATGTCGTCACAAAATATAAAAAACAACGCTCATATCACAGGAAATCACTCAAATGTTCAAGCTCGGATGCATGAAATTCTGAATTCGAATTCCAATTGCGCTTGAGATTCATCTAATTTTGGAGCTTCGACAAAATAGAAAGGGAAATGATATTTCATCTCTAGTTTATCTTGTTTTATAAGATATGTTTTTATAAAAAAATGGAAAATAAAATAAAATCATAAGATACACATGTTTTTCGTACGTGATTGCAAACAACAAATAATTTTTCTAATAAAATTTATAATAAAATTTTATACGTATAAAAAATTATATCATATAATTAAAATTTTAAAAAAATAAAAATATTATTCAATTATTAATAAAAAAAATTGTGCATACATGAGTAATGGTTGGGAGATGGATTATATATTGCTTCTGCTAGGGTCAGAGAGCGGGAGCCAGTTGTTGTGGCATTTTAGATTGAAAAAATAAATAAATTTTATTATTTTAGTTATAATTTATGATATAAATAGGTAATTATAAATAATAATTAATATATAATTTAATTTATTAATTTAAATTAAAAATTATATAATTTATTTAAATGTATAGTATATTAAAATTTTATAATATATTATTCTAATCAAATTATTATTAAATTATAAATAAATAAATATTTTATTTTATAATATATTACATGTATAATATAATTATATTTATAATATTATAAATAAATAAGATTCAGTACACATGACATGATACGAAAGAAACGCGTGACACTTTTTATGCTCTCATGCTTTTGCATTTGAATTTTTTTATTTAATACTACTCATTGACACTTTTTTTTTTTTTTGACTCCCTTCTTGATCTCTCCGTATGTATTACTTCTAATTTTGCTATTACCATTGACTTTATCGTAAAAAGAGCCGTAAACTTCATTGCACGTTACAGGAAACCTCATCACTTTTCGGGTTCATGGCGTTCTCTAACGACTAAGATTGTCTTTTTGTCGGTTAAAGAAAAATTGAAAAGGTCTTATTAAGGTGTGTTTTGGTATGTAATTTAAATATTTTAATTTTATAAATTTTAAGTAAGATACATTAATCCATCTTATAATTTAAAAATTTATTCAATTAAATCAAAAATTTAAAATTTATTTTATGAAAGCTATTTCATTAAAAATAAAAATTATATATTTTATTAATAAAATATATTTAAAAAATCTCCCCTCCTCCCTCTAACTTATTTTATATTTTATATTTGGTTAATTATTAAATGTAAGTATGAGGTTACTTATGAAAACATAATTAAATTTAATTTGTAGCGTGATTTCCAAAAATCTTGTGAAAGCTATTTCATTTAAAATTACATGGTTTAAGTCAGCCAAATACCGTTCTAAATTAAAAAAACTTATTAATGAATTATTTTAAAAATTATAAATATATTATTATTACAATCTTATTATCAATTTTTTTTATTAGTAAAAATCTAACAACAATTTTTTTATAAATAAACTTCTTATTAATTATACAAATTTATTATTAAAAATATAATATTATTATAATTAGGAGTTATTTTTATTACTTAATATAATTAAATTATCTTTTATATTATATTTACTAATTTATATTCTTTTATAACAAATTTTCCCTTTATATTAATACGGTCTTTTAGTACGCTTCACAACAGCCATTTACGACGAGGTTGGTGATGTTTCTATTTGGTAAAAAAAATATTTATTACATAAAATTGAATATTAAACGAAATTCAATTAAATAATATTTAATATGAAATGATAAATTAAATTTTTTAATAATAAAAATATATCAATTAAATATAATAAGAATAACTATTTATTATTGACATAGTAAATAATTTTTTTTATATCTTATTTCAATAAAATAAAAAATTAGTATAATATTTTATTAAAAATGTAAGTATCAAATAAAAAGACAAATAAACGTGATTAGTGAAAGTATGCCTGAAAATTAATTAATAATATTTTCATAAGGTGTTGATTTTATTTTTAAAAGTTTTAAATTTATTATTTTTTATTATGTTTAATTAATAAAATTATTTAATTATATATTTTTATTTAAAAAATATTAAGATTAAAGATATAATCACAATATAAATTATTATTATTATAAAAATATTTTATTAATAATAATTTTATTTAAAATAACGAAAGTATATGTAATTAATATTAAAGATAAAATGAATATTTTATACATTTTTATTATAACAATATCATTACATAATATTCAAATAAAAATAATAAAAATAATTAAATATTAAAATATATATTTTGTAAAAAAAATATTTATTATCATTTTATCATTTAAAAAACTAAATTTTAATCACTATTAATATTAAATAATATTTTAATAAAAAAATTATTAAAGTAATATTATATATGTCACTTTTTTTCAAATAGGAGGAAATCGAAAATAATTTTTTAAATTTAAGATAATTAAGTTACACTTCATTATTATTATTATTATTATTATTATTTATATATATATATATATATATATATTTGTTTTGTTTTTGGAGAAACTTTACACGAGCAAATAGTCCTCCAGCCATCGCTGTTCATATTTCATGTGAGATAAAACATAGAAGAAAGAAGGAAACAAGGAGAAGTGCCCCTAAAGCAAACAAGGGAGAAAAACGAACCCCTCAAGGCTTCCCATTATCTCTTTCCTCTCGTTTTCACGAGAAAATTTCAGAAGACAAGGGAATTGAAACGAAATTTTCCACTAAGAATCTAAGGAAATCTTCTCATTATCTCGTTTTCCACTAAAAATTTCAGAAGACGATAGAAGGAGAGAAGGAATGAAGAAGCTGAACGAAAATGTTAATGGTGGGGATGTGAGGATTACAGAGGTGGGATCTAAGGGTAAGTTTCCGTTAAGTGTTTGGGAGGTGACTGTGGCTTTAATGGTGTTGGTGGGTTTTCTTCTAGGCTTCATCGGTGTTTACATAACCATGCCCGCATCTGATTACAGCTTTCTCAAGCTTCCACGTACCCTTGAAGACCTCCAAATCCTCAGGTATCGTTCTCATCTTTCATTTTTTAATATATTATCTTGAATTCGAAAAAAAAGAATAGTATTCTGGTCGTATCATTATTATTATTTTCAAGTTTTTTTGGTTGAATTTTGCGTTTTCTGTATAAATCTGATGAATGTAAAGTTTAAATTTTTCTTGGCCTGAACTGGGTTGATTTTATAGAATCATGAGTTGTTGGTCCAACTAACGTGGGACGGGAAAAATAAAAAAAAGGGAAAGGAAACATTCAAGGTGGTGGCGCCGAAAGAAGAAAAAAAAAAGGTCAAATTTTTTTGTCATTTGTCTCCATATATCATGCTTAAGAATGGAGTTTTTTTGGCTTTATAAATCCTTTGCTTCAATCTCAAAATTTATCAGATCATAAGCGGAAAATAAAACAGAGAGTTTTGAGAGAAAAATTAAGAGAATTAATTTATAAAGTTTTACCCATAAATTAAAGATATATATTTGTTGTATTTTTGTAAGAGATCCAGCTAAAGGTAAAATATGTAATCTCATAGAAGTTTAAGTGGCTTACGGGTTCCGTTGTTGTTACTTTCATTTTTGAAAGGTTTTTCATGCTAAAATCTTGGTATTATTTTTGTTCTATTTTGATTTGAGAAATGTGTGTCAAATTTATTTCTTTGCAACCATACATTTTTTCCAACATGAGTGCATAAATGGTAAAAGCACAAATTTTGAAGGTGAATTTTGTTTTGAATAATAGCAAACAAACGAGTTGGAATATTGAGTATTGAAATTGGTTGTTGATATGTAAACCTGTGGATTATTCCAAATAATTCAAACTTCCTTTCAGGGACAAAGCAGCTGTTTTTATTGAGTAGTTGTGCTACTCGTTTTTAATAGGATGAAAAGAAGAGTTTTTGAGTGGGAAACATTACAAAGCTATTTGTTTTCCATCGAAGATAATGGAATTTCAGAACTATCTTGGGTACTTATCTTAAATATTTATAGATCTACATGCCACTGTAAAGAAAAGTTGATGAGCCAAAATATTGAATTAGGTGGTATGTTGGAGAGCTCGACGTAATGAATGGAATTATGGGATTGTAACTTTTACAATGCCAGTTTTTTTTTTCCTTTTCTATAAGATTAAACGTCAGAAAGTGAAAAATTCTTATTGTTTCTCAGTGAGTAGTGAACAAAATGCTGAAAGTAGATCAAAGGGCTTACCAAATAAGGGACTTTAAATTCAAGGAAATAAAGTTGTAAACCTGTGAGGAAATAAGAACTCGAATGTTCTTTGACTTTAATGAATTGAAAAGATTTTGATACTTAGACTTATAGTTTTATCCGGTTGCTGGATATGGTAATTGGTTGCTTTTGAAAATAAAATAATATCATTAGTCTTAGAGTCTCTAATAATATTTCCAGCAACTGCTAATGTGCTTAGGATGCTTAAAGAAAACTTTATTCTCTGTTTCATTTGATATTTTGGATATCTATGTCTGTTTATTGGAGAAGACTCAATTAAGTATGTTCATCTAGATGCCTGTCTAATTTTGATTAACCTATTTATGTTCAGGACGGGGTTAGCTTATCCAACTGTATTATGATCGTGTATGTGATAATTAAGTGAGTTGGATAAGTATGATCATCTAGATGCCTGTCTAATTTTGATTAACCTATTTATGTTCAGGATGGGGTTAGCTTATCCAACTGTATTATGATCGTGTATGTGATAATTAAGTTGGATAATTAGTGATGCACTATCATAGTGTATGTTGTCTAACTAAAATCATATGGAAAATAAAAGGACTTTGCTCTATGTAAGAAAAATGTGAAGGATGACATATCTATGGAACGTGTTGTTGAAGGGTATAGCTCTGTGTTTCGTATGTTATCACTTATCACAATGGAAAGAGCTCGTATGAGCAAATTTTGGCATTTCTCAAAATCACAGTTCTTTCTCATTAAGTTTTATCTTATTGGTTCTTTTTTATTTTTTAAAAATTTAGACTTCATCGTTAGAATATTTTCTTTCTGATTTTGCTTTACTTTTGTTGCAATTTGTTTAAATTTAACATGGTAAATCACTATAAATTATTTGTGATATTGCTTCTTTATTCTTCTTTCAAACAGAGATCACCTTGAGAACTATACGAGTGACTACACTGTACAGGTCCTTGTAAGCTATTGCATGGTTTACATTTTTATGCAAACCTTCATGATTCCGGGGACTGTCTTTATGTCACTGCTTGCCGGATCCCTTTTTGGAGTTCTCAAAGGTGTGGCTTTGGTTGTTTTTGCTGCTACAGCTGGTGCTTCTTCTTGCTACTTTCTGTCAAAGATGATTGGGCGCCCCCTTGTCTTCTCACTTTGGCCTGGCAAGCTAAACTTTCTTCGAGCCCAGGTAATCATAAACTTATAAACACTATTTTCAGTTATAAACAATGTAAAAAGATGGAAATACTTATTTTGTATATATTCTCAGGTTGCTAAAAGGAAAGAGGGGCTGTTGAACTACATGCTTTTCCTAAGATTGACTCCAACCTTGCCGAATATGTTTATCAATTTTGCATCACCAATAGTTGATGTACCTTATCACACTTTCTTCTTGGCAACGTTCATCGGTCTCATACCTGCTGCATATATCACTGTCAGGGTATATTAGCTTGCGTATTCTTATTGTTTGAAATATCTAAAAACTTCTTCTCTACATATTTCACATCTTTTAAGTAATCATGAACGTTTTAATAATGGAAAATGCTCATTCCTCTATGCCAAACCCCCAGCTTTCTGATCTACGCTAGGTGATGGGTTCAGTTGGCAAAGATATTTTTGGTGATTAGCACCAATCTCTTTTGATGTCAGGCCGGATTATAGTGTTTTGGTTTTAGGAATTATCCATGGAACTCTTACTATTGTTGACTGCCTTGGCTCCTTAAATTATCATTGACCTTGCTGGTTTTCATACAGGCTGGAATTGCTCTTGGAGAGTTGCGGTCTGTTGGGGATCTCTATGACTTCAACTCAATTGCCACGTTGTTCCTCATTGGAGTTGCAACCATTACACCCAAATTGATGAGCAAGAGCAAATCGTAGAAGGGTTTGCTCTTAGGTGTACAGGAATCCTCCTTTTGTTGGCACAGCCATTGTGGAGTGTCCTCTTTAGTGTACAGATTAGCAACAAATGAAAAGAGTAGATGACTGTTTGCAGCTCTTGAAAATGAAGTTAGTAATGAATTCAAATCATTATTTGAAATTTCTGGAATTGTTTATTAGCTTTTGCTCTTGAATTGGAAGAATGGGCCACGGAGATGATGCTACAAAGTGTTGTAATATATGAAGTTTAATGGCTGGGTTAGACATGACATGAAGAAAGTCTTGAAGCTCCCAAGTCTATGTGGTAGATGAGGGCGTATATGTGAAAATATTTTCTTATTATCTGTATTCCAAGTTTATTGCTCTTCCAACATTATATGATTCCAAATTATTCTTTCTAGATGTTTAGCAAATAAAATTATTCTTGCTGTACCCATCCAGATTCCTAATTTGTATATTATTGTTTGTACCTATTTTATAACACACGCAATGCTTTGTCTATAAGCAATAAAAAAGGGGAAAAAAAATACTTGCATTTAATTGAGGATCGAGTGTATCATTAATTTTTAAATTTTTTGAAAAATATGATTTAATTTTTAAATTTTTAAAACTTTATATATATATATATATATATATATATTGCTTAATTTTTTGTATTCTTGTATACTTGTAAGAGAGAAAAGAAAGAAAAATAACTTTTTAAAATATTAACCAAGAGAGTATAAAAATTAAATAATATTTTATAACTGTAGATCGAATCTTATATGCAATTCGATCTAAACTTTTATATAATTAAAATGATTTTAAAATAATATATATATATATATATATATATATATATATATATATATATAATGATGAGTAAAGCTAAATATCTCGCATAGATTTTATACCCAATGCAACCAAATGTAAGAGACACATTTTTGAAAGTGTAATTAATGAACCGAGAGAGGGTAATATATTACTAATAAAAAATCAACATTTATTATCGTATTTATAGAGGTCGGTACTAATAAATTTATTTCTATATACACATATATTGTTATTTTTGACTTTAAATCCTTTCATCCAATACTAAATGTTTTACATGTTACATGTATAAGGCATAAATAGGTGGGTTTCAAATTGAGAAAATAAGGTCGATTTGATGGTATTATCATAATTATTTTTTTAATGTTAATTTAATTAAAATAATAATATTAATCTTTAATTAATATTATTGTTGTCAATATTATTAAATAAATTGTGATATTAAGGAATAGCTCATCACATATACTTTTTTACCATAAATAATCAGAATTTTTTTATTATTTTTACATTATATTTTTAATAAATTTTAATTAACATAAAAAATAATCTTATTTCCAAAATTATTTTTACTAATATTATAATAAAATTTTATTTTTAAAAAAATATTTTAGTATTAAATTGTAAAAAATAAATAAATTATCTTGACATTAATTTATATTATTTTAAAAACATTATCTCCAAAAAAATATTAAAAATAAAATAATATTTTTAAACAATCAAAATAATAAAAAAGCTATGTCAATTTAACCCCGCAATTAATAATAATGCGAAATAGTTAGCTATCCACGTTCCTACCAAATACTATTTATTATTGAATCATTCAACTACCTCACTGATAATAAAAATAAATATCTAAAATTTATAATTAATGTATTTTTTTTTTTGAAAAAGTAAATGCTCGATATTTAATAGAAATGGAAATTAAGTGATTGTGATTGATAATGATTAACACATTCAAAATCACCAGCATTTGGCAAAACTACCTCTTCCAATCATCTACTTCTATCCGCCACGCTCTTTGATTGAATGGCTATGAACCCTTTCTTTTTTAATTTCCTTTTCTATATATACTCGTCGATACCTTCATTTATTTATATTCACTTTTTTCTCTAACCACTCATTTATTCTCTTGCTCATGTCTATAGAGCCCTGCCAGCTAAGCTAATACTCTTATTTTTGAATTAAATTATAAAATTTATATTTAAAATTATTAAAAAATTGTTTCAATTTAAAAACAGTTTTTAACCAAAAATAATAACCTGGTTATTAAAAAATATTCTTAAAATTTATTGAATAAAAATTAAACCAATAATACAGAAAATCGAATCTTTCATTTTTTTACTGCACATTACTACCTAAGTGTGCGTAATGGATGTTTTTGGACACTTGGGCTCTAGTCATGTTGATCATTTCCTTCTAAGGGGATTAATCTGTACATGCCATTGTTCAAAGCCATGGTTTGTTCCCCTATTAATTGTACTACTTCATGATTACCTTTTCTTCTTAATTAATTGATTCTTTTTCTTGTTTTAGTTACTTTGGTAATACGTTGGAACCAAAATGTTTATTCATCACTCATATTTTTATAATGTATAATTATTATATACTTAATAGTAATTAATCAAACTAAAACACATTAACTTTTATACTCTAATCATGGTTAAATTCTAAAGATTAATCATTTAAATGCATTTTACGTGTATCTATATTTGATATAATGCGCTTATACATCTCTCATATTTTTTAAGAAGTTAAGTGACATGTACACAAGGATGAATATTTTTTAAATATCATGACATGTTTTTAGATTTTTTCCTAAAAATAAAACTGTGTAATTTCGTTGAACTTACAGATATTAATCAAAACAAACAATATCATACCACATGGAATATGTCCTACCCGTTATAAGCTAATAGATTAATTGTTTTGTATTAATACTCCATTAAATTCGTACGTGTGGTAAGAAATAACCAAATAACTCACGTAGACTTTATTAAACCTAGATATTTTAAATAATTTGATACAGATTAGTTAATTTGTCTGCTTATAATAGCACAAAACTCATTTCATGTGATACGAGATTATGTACATAATTGTAAATTCAGCAGATTCATAGTCACTTGATAATTCAAAGGAATCTTACGATTTTTCTTCCAGAAAAAAAATCCAAAACATATCATGTTATTTAGAAAATATTTACTTTTTATAAGTACATTATCACTTAACTTATTAATCAATATAGAAGATGTACAAACACACTGATCATGAATCTTTAATAATATCATGAAATTCTTGTACCAATCTAATAAAAAGTCTACTATTCATTCATATTTAGACCTTATATCGATCTATTTTCACTTTAGGGATATATGTGTACATTTACGCAATATAAATTAAATTTTAGTTCATTCCACTTGTTTAGCATAGAATTTTAAGTGAGAAAGAATTATTTGTTTTAATTATATACTTAATTTACAATTTATATATATATATATATATATTATTTTTAATATGAGAATTTTTGCACACCAAATAATCTGATGGATTGTTTGTAAGCAGAGCTTGGGTTGGAATTTGAAGGAACGCGGGATGGAGTGTGGTTATGAGAAGAGGCACTTGATTACCAAAGCATAATTGGTGCTTTAAGTGGACTGTTCTGCTTTGTTTTACACTTTTCAGCCTCCCAAGACCAACCACTCGTAAACTAATTTTCATTTCCTCTTTCATTAGTAATATCTTGTAAATTAAATAAAATTAATTGGCTTATAAGTTTCTTCTTATTTTCCCATTAATATACCAAATATATTCATTACCATGGGCTAATGATTTCATCTGTTTTTCAATCCTTCCATATTAGTGATTACCTATATTATCTACTCTATTTAATGTTGAAGAAATAGATTGATAAGTTGAAAAAAAAACCATTATAATTAAATTATGTGTTTAAATAAACTAATAAGTTGTGAAGTCACTTTAAGTAATATATTTATCAAAAATAATTATTATAATATTACTCTGTAAAAAAACACATTTTAAAAAAGATAGTAATTTTTATTATTTTATATAAAAAAAATATTATTTATGTTAATATTTTTATTTTTAAACAAATTATAAATACTTGTTATTTTTTTATAAATATAAATGAATTAGTTTATAGCTGAATTTAACTTATTTTAAAATTATTAGAGTTGAATTTAATTCATATAAAATTTAAATAAATTAAATTAAGTTTAAAATTTAAGTTAATTAAATTTAAGTGAGTAGGAGTAATTCAACTTATTTAACACTTGTAATACTTAATGTTTGTATAATTTCTTATTTAATACTTAATAATTCTTAAGTGAGTTGGAGTAATTCGACTTATTTAAGTATTTGCGTATAATAGTGCTTAAAGCCTCTTAATAGACTTTCACCAAAGCTTTTTTCTCCCTTCATATAAAGGGATTCTAGAGTGCGAGATCCTCTCTCTCTCTCTCTCTCTCTCTCTCTCTCTAATAAAATACCAATAGATACTGTTTTGACTTGTACTTAAGACCGAAGGAAGGAGGGAGATTTAACACTCGAACCAACAGTCATTTGAATGTCGGCAATAATTTTACGGCCCATGTTGTCTCTATTTGATATTTCAAAACACTTAAATGAGCTAATATATATTATACGAAAATATTATTTTAAATAATACTAATATTAATAATATTTAATTTAAAAGATATAATAAAAAATGAGAAATCTTACTATTAAAATAGATTTTGTTTATATCAAACCAATGTATCACCAATTTGTTGAATAGCTATGGCATGCTGTATAAAATGGGATTGTATCATTTATATATTTTTATATTTATTTATTAAAATTAAATGATATATTCTTAATTTATAATTTAAAATATTATTTTTATTAATAATTTTAAATTATTGCATATATTTAATATAAAATAGAGTAAAGATTTAAAAATAAGTTTAAATAAGTAAATAAAAAATATTAATCCGTTTTGAAGATTGGGCCTTGGCAATGGATAGAGGAGTAAATATGATTTTCATTTGGTTAATAGGAATGAAATTTATAATAAGATTGTTTCCGTGCATTCTTATGTAAGGGTAATCATGGTTGCATTTGATCCGTACGCAATTTTGTATATTTTAAATAAATTATATCAAATTATTCATAAATATCAAATCAAATTATATTATAGTGTTAAAAACTTTGATAAATTAAGACTATTTAAAATAATAAAATTTAAATATATAATCAAATGTTTATATTATTACGAATTTAATAGGTGAGTTACTAGTTTTGTTATTTATTATCAATAATTAGAAACAAATTCAAATACTTATTTATTTAATATTATTTTTATTATTTGTTTGTCCATCTTAACAATAACAAAACACTTTCTTGGTTTTGAACCTTGAAAGAAAAAAAATTAAACAACATTATAATTAAATTTAGTCACTAAATTACATACGATTATATTCTTAAATTATAAAATCATTTGGTCCAATTTCAATAATTTTATTTGTTTAAAAATTGAATATATCAAATCAAATTAAATTGTTGGGTAAAATTCAATTTTTCAATTGGTTTAGTTATTGGTTTCTTTTGTATAATCCTAATGTTATGTTTAATTGTAGTGTTTTTGTATAAAATGATCATATTAATTATAATAGTTTAGAAAGAGGTGTATTTAAAATTTAATTTAAAAAAAGTCAAAAGAAAATTGATATAACCGGTATCTAAATTTTTTGTCATATTATCTCTATGCTCTCTCATCTGTACTCTGTACGTCCCACTTCTAATTTTTTTTTACATTTTCATTCTCTTTCCTTCCCCAACACGCGTAAAACATTCTTTCTTTTTCTATTTTTTTATTCTTCTCTCTCTCTCTCTCTCTCTCTCTCTCTCTCTCTCTCTCTCTCTCTCTCTCTCTCTCTCTCTCTCTCTCTCTCTCTCTCTTCACCTTTCATCATTCTTTTTCTCTCTTTTTTCCATTTTCCTTTTTTTTATGTAATTTAGTTATTATTTATTATACCATGCATAAATATATAAATATTCATTATTATACATACTATATACTTAATATTGTTATAATTTATTTAAAATATTTTAATTACCCTTTACAACTTTAAAATGCCGAATACAAAAATTATAAATTTTTAATAAATAAATTTTTGAGTGAATAAAAAATAATAAAAATAATTTATATTTATAAAATACAAAAATATATTTAATAATAAATATATAATTTGTTATAACAAATAACTTATCAAAATTTTATTATAAATTAACTTAAAATAATAATAATAAATTATAAAATAATTAAAAAATTAATAATAATTGTTATTATAAAATAAATTATAAAAACTGGGCTAATAATTATAATAATATTATATTAGATAATATTTTCACACAAATTTTACGATATAATGTGTTATGTTTGTATTGTATATTGTAAAAAGTTGGATAGGGAGGTTTCATAATTTTTTTATAATTTAATTATTTTTTATATCATAATTATAATTAAATATTATAATTATTTATTAAATATAATTATAATTAATAATAATAATAATATATTATATTATTTATGAATTATCTAGCATATGATTTTCTATGTATAAATTTATATTTATTTTATTGTAAAATAAATTATTTTTTATTTTTTAAAATAATTTTTTTAATATATAATATGATAAAAAATATTTATGTATTTAAAATTAATTATAAATTTATACGATGTTAATATATTTTTTTATATTTACAATAATTATTTTTTTGTAAAATAAAGCTAATATATCTTTTTTTTAAATAAAATTAATTAAAAATTTTGATTTCAAGTTTAAGGTAAGATTTTGCCTATTTTTTTAAAAAATCCAACTTGGACTCATTTTTAAATTATTATCCAAAAATTGACTATTATAGACAAAACCCCTTGATTGTATTATAGGTTGAGAATGGAATTAAAAAAATTCATAAAAAAGATTGAATTGTCATTGTATCATCGTGTAATAAAAATGTTATTATATTCTTATATTATTATATATATATTATTTCAATTTTGTTCTCAAATCTTAAACCTTAAATCATAAAATCTAAAATATTAAACTTTGAAATCTTAGAATTTTAAATTTTGATAATGTGATATTCGGTGTTAATATGATGTATTAAAAAGAGGATTTCACTATTATGTATTAATACTTAGGTATTATTTTACAAATTATATGGAAGAAAAAATATCAAAAATATTTTTATTGTTTTTAATTTTTTAAAATTAAATAATATATTCTACTTGATGGAAATAATTAAATGTAATTATTTAAATTTTAGAGAGTATTAAATATCATATATTGTAAGTTAAATATTGTAATATTAATTAATTTTTTAATTTTACAAACAAAAGTAACCCAAGTTAATGAGTTGAGATGTACGAAGATGGAGTGTTGGTGACCGTTGATCTATAATTTTTGGTGGATGCCTACATCTGCACCTACCTACGAGGATATCTCATCTTACGGTCAATATTTTTGCTTCAATCATAATATCAATCGGAACGAAGATGCTGTTTTACTTACCAAAAAATTGACCCCCTGTATTACACTCTCTCCCAGGTTTTTGTTTGTTATTATGTATTCCAATAAATTGTTTCCTACGTTAAAAAAAAAAGAATTCTATTATTTATTTTCTTTATCTGACTTTTACAAAACTAAATCAAAACAAGTGACAATTAATACTCTTTTAAATGTTTTGTGTTTACAGATGCGATCAAAATTTGGGGATAATACGACAGAGTTTCAGCAACAAGAAACTGAACAAATTCACGGTGGTTTTCGAGATTGGATCGCCCATTGTATTGGACGGAGAAATGATATAAAGAAAAGAAAGAAAAAAAACGTGATCAAACGCAGTATATTTTAATATATTTATCAATTTTATTTATTTTTATGTTATAATTGAATTGTCTAATATATTTTAATTTCAATAAATGAATATGAATTTTCATTTCTCAACATTTAGTTCTCTTTTCCTTTTTTCTATTAAATTAATGTTTGATTTATTTTTAAATTTTTAATATTTTAAAAATTAAAAAAATATTATATTTATTTGATTTAAAGAAAAAAAATTAAGATAGTTAAATTTAAAATTTAAAATAAAAAATTAAACATGTTAAGTTGAATTTCTAATATAATTTATACTGATACTCTAAACTTAGAGTGATTCAAAAACTTTTCATAGTCACAATTTTTATTCTACACAATAAAATTAACATTTCAACTAAACCCAAAAAAATTAGACGATTTTAAGTGATGTTTGGTTGGAATGAATGAAAAGTAATCAGAATTAATTCCTCATATTTGTGTATTTGGTTGGATTAAATTGAGGGTATAGAATGAAATCGATTACTACAAGAGAACGAATCACAATTCTTTCTTCCCTTTAGGAATCATTATTTTATTTTCATATCAATTTTTTTTCCAATTTTACCCTCACCTCAAATATAACCTTAAATCCAAAACCTAAAACCCCAAAACCCAAAACCTAAAACTTAAATCCTAAAACCCTAAACCTTAAACTTAAATCTTGAAACCCTAAACCTTAAACCTTAAACCACAAATTCCAAATCTTAACACCCTAAATACAAAATCCCAAATTCTAAAACCTTAAACCCTTTTTAGAAAAATAATAATTTTAACCATAAACCTTAACCCACAAATATAACCCTAAACCCTAAACCTTAAATCTCAAATCCTAAATCTCAAAATCCTAAACCCTATTTAGAAAAATAATAATTTTAATAATATATTTTCTTTTTAATTAAGTAATAATTATTTAGAAAAATAATGATTTTAATAATTTATTTTATCTGACAAAAAAATAGTAATTAAATGACATTATTTGAACTTTACTGAATGTAGGGATATTAAGGTAATTTATAATTTTTTTCATTCCATTTTAGTGGCAAACCAAACACTGTAATCCTGATTTCAAACTTGATTCGAGTGGTCAAACTAAACAATATTGTTTTCTTTCTATTCGATTCCATTCGATTATTATTATGATTATGATTATGATTATGATTCTATTTTGTGAACCAAACGTCACCTTAATGTTTAGAACAAACAAACATGTATGTAGAAGTAGAATCATAAATGGGGACGAATCAACCACTTTTTATTCTAATTTATTTTACAGTTAATTTAGTCAGTTCAAAATTTTATATTTTCAAAAAAGTGTTAAAATTTCTTTATTAAAAAAAAGGTAAATAGGAAAATTTGGGTAAATTATGTTTAATGATAGATTAGGTTAGCGTTACTTTTAGAGTAATAATAATTATCGTTAGGAATTTTTTTAAAAATAAATATGTCTAAAATTAGATAATTTATTGTAATAATAATATTTATTCTTCTAAAATTAGCAACTCTCGTATCTTAAATTACAAAAAATATTATTTGATTTAAAATTTTATTTATTATCCCATAATTTTAATAAAAAATGTTAGTATATTAAAATTGGGTATTTGAGTAGATCTAATGTAAATGTTTTTGATAAGATGATGATGGTGATGATTTATGTTTTAAATGATGATAAATTGATAACAAAACTTACGCATTTAATTTTGACAAGACTAAAACACATTTTTAGTGGTTATGTACGTGGAGCATTCAATATAATATCAAAAAGGTAATTAACACTATAATGATCAATGATATTTTACAATAATATTGCATACATTATTTATTTATTTTTATAATTATATTTAATAATATTATTATTGTATAAAAATTATTATTTATAGATATTAGTTATTAATGAATATTAGTTGCCATAATAATATTATTTCTCATCAAACAATAATCAAATAATAGCGTACTAATTTTATTTAAATAATAACATCAAACATGTGAGATCAATAATACAAATAGCTTTACTACTCAAATAAGAATTACATAGTAATAAAACAACATACAATGTAAGGCTCCACTTAACATAAAACCACTAACATTCATTCGACCAATTAAGGAAGTCAATGTGCCATCCAAAACCTTTCTAAAATAAAATAAAATGAAACAATATACCACAAAATGATCGAGCCATTAACAAAATATTCCTCACCATTGAAGACCACCGCATTCCTTCCTTTCCATATACACCAAAAACCCATACGTACTTTAGCCTATAGATTAACACCATTACTCCATAAGACTTAATACTTTGAAAAATAATATAAAAAGAAGACTTAAAACTAGAAAGTAGAAAGATATTAAAAGTAAAGTTAAAATTACAAATAAAAAAAATACATAATACATTTTTTAATTGTTGATGAAATTTAAAAGAAATAAAAAATAAGATAAATTGAAACTATATTATTTTTGGTTGTGTTTATTTATTTTATTATGAAATAAAAATAAAAATGATTATCTTATTAAATTATTTTTGAATGTAAAAGGTCAAAATTAATTAATTTTAAGGGGTTAATTTGAAAAGATAAAATTCAATTGTTTAAAGACTCTTTTATAATAATCAAATCACTAAATTTCCGTAACTTTATTCGGTATATTTGTGGTCGTGACATTTGAGTTGAAATTTACATGAGATTAGGGATAGATATTTTATTTATGAATAATTATAATTATAATTTTTTAGAAAAGTTTGAGATTTTTTTTAAAATAATTGTATTTGATAAAGCATAATATATCTATAATTATTATAATATTAAAACTATAATTAATTTAAATTAAATATATATTAATATTATTTTTTACGTACATATAATTACATAAAAATATATATTTTTAATAATAAAATATACAATATTTAAAATATTTATATTAAATTTTATTCATTTTTATTTTACTTATAAAGATGTACTAAATAATTAAAAAATAAAATTAATATATAATATTTTAAACAATGTAATAAAATAAGGAATATTTTAATATTTATTTTTTAAAATTTAATATTTTTTTAAATATATGTTAAAAATAAAAAATAGAAAAACTAATATCAATTTATAACTAACAGTTATTAAATGAATATACCAAAAATTTGTTATAGTTATTAGAATAATCGTACTATCATACCTTATACCTTATTAAATAGGATGAGTGTAAATTGTTATACTAATAATTATAATTTTTTGTATTAATTTTAGATATATTCAGATTATAATTATCAATTATGAATAAATAATAGTTTTTTTACTATTTAATCATATATTTATTTTTTATTTTTTAACATTTATTTAAAAATATATATCTAGTTTTAAAAATTAAATATTAACATAGTTTTTATTTAATTATATTATTTTAAAATATTTACATTAATTTTTATTTTTAACTATTTATCATATTTTTTAAATAAAATATAAAATATAAAATAAATAAAATTTAATTTAATTTAATTATGATATTTATGTAAATTTTTATACAATTATATAATTATGATATTTATAATATTTAAATATAATAAATTATAAAATAAAATATTTATTTATTTATAATTTAATAATATTTTGTTATGAATCAAATACAATAAATTATAAAATCTTTGTTATAATTTTTAATATAAATTCAATATAATTCTAAAATTTATTAATTTAATACAAATAAGATTAAATTTATCAAAGTGGTCGAATATTATATCCGATCGTATTTTTGAATTATGACTCACTCTAATATTCGTTTGTGTTTTTCCAGTTTGTTTCAATTTGATTAGTCGAGTACGGGCACAAGTTACTACCCTACTCTAATTTGTATTAAATAATCCAATCTTGTGGGATGACATTTTCGCTTCTCAGACCAAACGATAGAAAATCCGGTGTCCTAACTCCAAACATTTAGATATATAAGTTTGTAAAATTTATTTTCTTTCGGGAATTTAATTGATTTGCTCACACTGCGAACCAAATCTATCTTTAAATCTCAAATTCCATATGTACTTACAAATTTATGCACTCCTTTGTTATTTAACTGCACACGGTGGGTTGATGGTTTTTAGTTTCCAGTTTCCCCTATTTTGTCTTCTCAAAACTTTCCCTTTTCGTTATCAACTATAATCTGAATGTACTCTGATCCATCATTTCAAACTTCTGGCTGTAGATCCAACCTCAGTTCCTATTTGATAACTTAAGTGATGTAGTTTATTGGTTTTCATGCCATATTCCTCTAATCTGTTGTTTGAACTTTTGTTTTATGTTGTTCTTTAATCTTTATCCTGCTTCTCCGTTTGATGAATTTGTTTCTGTCAAGAGTTATGGGTCTTAGCTTAAAGCTGTAAATTCAGTGTTTTCGATGTGTAACTGAGAAACCTATTTCTCTAATTCTTCAAATATTACGAATTTCCGTAAGTTTCAGTCAGATCTTGATTATTTCAGTTTATGGGCATTGTTTCTTTGTGTCATTAATCTCCTTAACATTAGCAGTAAGGGTTTGTAGTAACGATCTATTTCTATTCTTGAATAATGGATTACGGTGGTGACGGTGGGTATTCTAGTGGGAATGTGGTTCAAGTAATCTCCGGAGGTGGTAACACTGGTAGCGTTGACAATTGGTCGGGTGACCAAGCGGTTTGGGCTACTGAAGAAGATTACAGAGCTTGGATCAATGGAGAGGTTTCAGGAGACGCCTTTTCAAATTCAAGTTATGATCAAAGACAATCACATACTCGCTCAGGGAGTGAACCCTCAAATAAGAAATCCAAGAACTCGCAAGATGTAACTTCGTCAAACAGGTCAAAAGCTATTGGAAAGATGTTTTTCAAGACCAAATTATGTTGCAAATTCCGAAATGGAACTTGCCCATATATAACAAATTGCAATTTTGCCCATAGTATTGAAGAGCTTCGACGACCACCTCCTAATTGGCAAGAAATTGTAGCAGCACATGAGGAAGAGAGGGGAGTTTCTTCTGAACCAAAGGAGGAGTTTCAGATTCCGTCAATTGTGTCTTCAAGTTATGCTGTAGAGACTCCAAGGTCATATAAAGGGAGGCACTGCAAGAAATTCTATACTGAAGAAGGGTGTCCCTACGGTGAAAATTGCACTTTTCTTCATGATGAGCAGTCCAAGAACCGGGAGAGTGTGGCTATAAGTTTGGGTCCTGGAGGATACGGTGGTGCTGGTAATGACAATGATAATGGTAATGGTAATAGTAATGGATCAAATAACAAGCCGTCGAACTGGAAAACAAGGATTTGCAACAAATGGGAGTTAACTGGGTATTGCCCATTTGGAAGTAAATGTCATTTTGCTCATGGTGGTGCAGGTATTAAATAATCTAGCCTTTCCTTTTCTGAAACAATAATCAATTGATTTGACTTTCAGATAAGAGCTAGTCCTAAGATGTGAGAGTAAATAGCAATTGCTCATAGAATCATAATCTATGTTCTTCTACGTCTAATTCTAAAGTGTGTTGTTATTCAATCAGCTTTCTTATTAAGAACTTGATCTTGTTGTCTCGCTTGCATTGTTATTTCTTCTTATATTTCACATCTTTCCATGATGTCATATGTGTGAAAACATGTTAAGTATGGTTTCCTATCAGCTAATGCGAATGCTTGTTTGTGGAAGTGATTTATTTATTGCTTGCTACTGTGATTCTTCTTTCAAATACTGCTCATGATGATTGAAGTGATTGCCTTTCGTTTCTCTACTCATGATTGTTGATAAACAGAGTTATGGATTAGGAAGCTCTATATTGTTAATCCATTCA
Source organism: Hippophae tibetana (assembly GCA_037013495.1). Taxonomy (NCBI): domain Eukaryota; kingdom Viridiplantae; phylum Streptophyta; class Magnoliopsida; order Rosales; family Elaeagnaceae; genus Hippophae; species Hippophae tibetana. The sequence goes on from CM072812.1 coordinate 7,435,873, forward strand.
AAAGCACAATGGTTTATGAAAGAAGAATAAAAGATGCTTCATGCACAATATTGGACAGAAGTGAGAAGACTATGGTCTTCCAAAAGAGGAGTCACATATATCCTCAAATCCTTGACTTGGTTCTTCAATGTTTCGAAAAATTGCCATGCCTTTTTATCAAAGAACACGGCGTTCCCGGTATTATGTTTAATTAATTATGGATAGGTTTAGGTCTTTAGCCTGTATCGCATTGTAATGGCCTAATAAAGCAATCATATTCATATCCTTATGCATCTAAAGGAAAACATAGTAATTGTTAAAAATCTCATTCATAGTTTACCAATTCATGAGTCCTGTTTCTTATAATTTTGAATCTAACAGAGTTGCATCGGTATGGTGGGGGACTTGTAGACATAGATGGTAGAGATGCTTCATCTGCCCCTATTGAGAACAAGCAGGGTGGAGTGCCATCAAAAATTCCGGCAGATAATGTAGTTGTATCTCTTTCATCAGTGCCTCATTCTGATTTATATCATATTGGAGTTCCTTCACAAAGGTCATCTATAGTAATTCAGAGGCCAGGACAGAGGACTCTTCAGAAATGGAAGGGCCCTGACAAAATCAGTAGGATATATGGTGATTGGATTGATGACATTGAATAGAAATTGGAATGTCTGACCTGCATATGCGATACATAACTTTGGGTTGGATATTATACAATCATGTAACTGTAGTCTTTTAGCCTATATTCAAGGAAGATTTTTGAATGCTAGCCTTGAGAATATGTGGATGAAATACTGGTTCTAGCCACAAGACCATATGTATGAGAGAATTTTGTTATTAGGTTAAGGTTCATGTATTTTCCTGTTGGTTTTTGTTAACATGTATAAATACTGGATGAGTCTTTTTCATCCGAAGTGTATGACTCCTTTAAATTAGTACCAACCTTAATTTACCACATTGTTAGGTTTCCATGTCTCCAACTTCTTAAAACGAGAGTAAACTTTCTTATAGTTATGCAATTTAGACATTACAAGGATACCTTACATTTTTGAACTGAAGTTATTCAACGTGACATTGTTTCAAGAATTTAGAATTTCTCTTCTAACAAATAAGAGTTGTGTTTCTATGAACTCTGCCCATTTCTATCCAAAGAATCGTAGATGACACGGTCAGTTAGAGTTAAGTGATAAGTTTATTGGTACTAAAGCTCAAGATATAATGTAAAAATTGAAATTGGTATGAATATTAAATCATATCTCAAAGTATGTGAAACTCTTGGATCACCTTTATATTTGGGTGAACCACGAGGATGTAAATGATATTAATCCAATAATCATATTTATTTTTGATAAATTAATGAATATATTTATACCATAGAATGAATGATTATGTTTAAAATATATGAGATAAATTGAAAAAATATCTAAAAAGTTTAAATAGTTATAATTTTATTCGTAACGTTATGTGTGTAAAGATAAAAACATATAACTATTTAATTATTTTGTATATTTTTGTAACTTATTGTAAACTTTATGAGCATAAAACATACTTAATCTTGTAATGGAAAGATAAATTATAATCTAAAAGTGAGAATTAAACTTTAAAAATTAAACTAAATAATCATAAAATTTATAATTACATTTTTGCCACTATGGTGCTCAACTAAGGGCAGCAGAACTTGTTATAGCATTTCAAACAACAATAATAATAATAATAAAAGGAGGGAGTAATTTTCTTGGGGAGTAGTAGATTAAGATTGAGTGAGGTGAGTAAGACAAGCTCCTCATCCTTCTCACAAGGACTCGCTCAATGACACAAGTTCTCACCAAAGACTAAAAACCAACCTTTCCACATCACCATCCCAAATTAAGCCAATTCATATATGACCATGCTTCTCAATGCCATTGTCCTTTCTCTTTCTCTCTCTCGCTCTCTCTTTTCAATGATTCATAATTAGAAAAATCTCCAAACACATAATTTTCCATTGCAAAACACAATTAAGGCCAGATCAACACCAAAAATGAATATGATTAAAGCTTAATTTCTTATTAATTAGGCATCCAATGTCGACAGGAACCTCACATAGTTACCCTTCAACTCTTGTATCACATAATCAATCTCCTCCTTTAGCAATAATTATCACTATTTCTATTCTCATTTTCATCCTAGTGGGTTTCTTATCCGTAATACTCTTTAAGTGTTTGATGGAAAGTGTCCTAAATGGTTTGAATCTTTGGCATACTACTCCCTCTACCAATTTTGTCACCAACGCCGATACACCAGCCAATAATGGACTCGACCCATCAATTATTAAATCTTTTCCATCATTTTTGTATGCAAGTGTTAAAGATTTACGCAAGGAAAAATATGGTCTTGAATGTGCTATTTGTTTGGTGGAGTTTCAGGATGATAGTATGCTTCGGCTTTTAACATCTTGTTGTCATGTTTTTCACCAAGAATGCATTGATCTTTGGCTTGAATATCATACAACGTGTCCCGTTTGTCGGGGGAATCTCGATTCCAGTACGCCGGAGAATGAGAATAATCCGGTGGACGATGAAACAGGGGAGGAAGTAGTACAAGTAAGTATTGAGATTAGAAATGATGATGATGATGAAGGGCAAGAAAATGAAGGTGAGAAGATATTGAAGATTAGTACTAGAAAGGTAGAAGAAGGTGGTAATAACAAGGAGAGAGAAGAATATAATGAAAAAGATAGATTTTCAAGGTCACATTCAACAGGGCATTCAATAGTTAGAATAAGATCAGAAAAGGGTGAGGAAGATAAGTATACATTGAGACTACCAGAACATGTAAAGGCAAAGTCAATTCGTGGGCATCATTGGACTGGAAGTTGTACAACTTTTAGGGAGATTTCACGCCATAAAGATTGTGGCCTTGGTGAGATGTCTGGATGTGCCTGTATTTAATAATGCTACTTGACACACACCAAGTTTTGATCATCCATTAGGATTTTACTTTTCTGAATTTGTTATATTTTCAACCATTTTTTTTTTCTTTCCTTTCCTTTGATGAACAAGGTACGTAGTAATAGCTATTGTAGAATAGATATACAGTTACCAATATTATGTAATTTAATTCACTTTGACATAAAATTTTACAATCATGCTTTAATTTTTCAGCTACATATTCATTTTTTATTTGAATTTATTAATAACCAGAATCATGATATTGTTTGCTTAATAAGGAGATATTATTCATTATTATTGAAAAAATAAAGTGATACTTTATATCAATTAAATTATTTCTTAAATACTTATATTTTCTTTTTAAGTCTTCTTCTTCCTGTTAAAAGTTTCAATGGTATTAGTTTTATAATTTTTTTTCACTTTTTTAAACAAATAATATTTGTTATGATTAAAAATTGTAACTTTAAACGGGAAATGATTGGAATTAATAAAAGATTATATATATATATTATATTATTGAAAAAAAATAAAAAGTTAGATATTCACGTGAATTAAGTTAATAATTTTGGGAATTTAAGTGAAAATTTATCCAAAAATTGCAGGTTTAAGCTAGTGGTTTTTTTTTCCACCGCCTAGAGTACTTCCAGCCAAAAAACAATTCCAAGGTTGATTGTTCCTTATGCAGGAAGGATTCTTTACCCAAGCCTCTCAATCCACACAAGAGCCTTAAAGAAGACTATTTCACTATTACTTTCTCCTTTGATTCATTCTCATTCCTTCTTCCTTATTCTCTGTTTCTTCAAATATAAATAGTCATATTCGCAAGCAATTTGACCGCATCATCTTGATTTTTCCTATTGATTTTTTTCCATCTCGTAATTTAAATTCTTCTTAATTTTTTGATTCAATACTGTGGTTTCTCTCTGCTTTCAGCTTCTTATGCGCATCTAAATAGGCTTCAATCGCAGCATTGGTAATTGTTTATTGCACTAATGCATTTCCAGTTTATGCTGCTTTTACACGATTTATTGCTTTTCAATATTCGATTTTAGAAATGTTAATAATTTTCTAAATGTGATGCTTTAGATGATTTTTGAGGAGAGGAATTTATTAAATCAATTTTAGTTCTCAAAATAGTTTTCACATATATACAAGTAGTTCATAGTCGCATTATATAGTGTAATGTATATGTTAAAACATGTTAATTTAATAAACATTTTATTATGTATGTTCTAAATTTAGTTTTAACTCAATCAAATAAGATCTTATTAAGTTAAAGATTCTTCAAGTTTATAAACAATTTTAATGTTTTGTTCCTAATCGATGTGGGACAAAGATACTTAACAGCTTTACTCCACACGTCGAACAAAAGTGAACATTAACGTTACGGTGAAACTGTGGTAAAACCCAAGGTCCAAACACATAAAGATTAGACTCAGTTTTGATACCATGTTAGAAACCCAGATCTAACTCAACATAATAATATCTTATAAGATTAAAGATTGTTCAAATTTATAAAAAGATTTAATGCTTTGTTCTTAGTCGATGTGTGATAAGAATATTTAACAATGTACAAAATATATGCATGTTATTAATAACGAAAATTATGGAACTTTACCTGAGTAAGTTATTTCTGACTGCATGTTACAGAGTTCTGTTATATTTACTACGATAACTATACTTACCTTTCATCTGATTACTCATAAGTTTGAATTGCAAATAGAAGCTTGTGACTGTCACAATATGATGAAATGTATTTTTAAAGATTTGCAAGTATTCAGAAATAAAATTTTAAGTTAAAGGGATTGAAAATCCTTATGCTTAAGAATTTTATTATCCCTAAATGCCAGAGTAGCTCTGTGAGTAAGTTTTGTTTATTATTTGAAGCTTGTTATGATGATTCAGGGTGAGAGTAGTTAGGGATGGGTTCCTCTCAAGATCTAATTTTTAGAGAGGGAAAAGCTGATGGTCACATGTATATACTGCAATGTCTTTTCCTTGTGTCCTCGTCAACCAGATAAGCAATGGTTTTCTTCTTTCTTCTCTCTCCTTAGATGTCCTTTGATGTTTTTTTTTTGGCTCATATGATATTGTTTTATTTACGAAATTCATATAATATTGTTAGACTAGTTGTCAACTAATTGAAATGGGAGAATCTGACCTAAGTTTTGGTCGGGCACTATTAGTTGTTATGAGTTGTTGTATCATTTAATTTAATGTTTTATTTAATTTCAGATTAGATATATAATATTATTTATTTTATTATTTAAATTATAATCATAATATATATAACTTTAAATACGATGTTTTATCATTTTTTTAATTAAAATTTTACATTATAAATAATCATATATTATATATTTATTATTTTTGTATTTTTATTTGTCTCATTTAAGTTTATTTGAGACAAATAAAATATCTCAATTAATATAATCTCGTTATCATCTCATTTTATGAAAAATTAAATGAGACAGGATGAGATGTGTTATGAAAATTAAAAGATTATACCAAAACTCTTGTTAATATGTCACCTTAATTTACACCTTAGGTGGCTCCTAATGTATTATTGACTTACCAAACAAGAAGTATTACAGAAGGAACATAGGAAAAAATAATGCAAAAATTAACAAACTTATTTTTTTTTTCTAAAAATAACACAATTCAATTTGTTTGGATGAAATACATTTAGATTCAATCAAATAATATTGATTTCATTTGTATTAAACCCAACCAGATAAATTAACCTCATTTGGATGCAATTAGATGAAGTCGAATTCTCCTGGGTGTAACCAGATATATGTCATTTCATTATTTAGCATTTATGAAGTCTACTTCATTTGATGATTAATAAGCAATTATCTATTAATCAATCTTGATCATAATCGATCAATCTTGTTTAATATATAGGCAATTAATATATTAAGGTAGAAAAGAGAATGAAAATAGCCTTTACTTACCATTTGTGGTATGTTTGTAAATGTTAAAAGTCAAAGGAATCACCTGATTATTGAGGTTGCTCAATGACAGGAGCAGGAGGAATAATAGTCAAAACATTGAACTTATTATGGGCTTGAAGGGTTGCAAGCTGAGTTTCTTCTTTAACCAACTCATTTACAACAGTATCAAGAGAGGAAGAAGGACTGCGATTAAGAAGCTGACCTCGGATTGACTCAAAGTCCTTGTGGAGTGACATCAAGAACTCATAGAGACAAAATTCATCCATAATTGTAGCATATTGTTGAGCATCTGTTGAGCATGCTCAAATTAGATCACAAAGGTCAATTTGGTCCTAAAGGAAACGAAGTTGATCAAAGTAGTCATTGATGGATTGCCCTGGTTCCTGTTGAAGTTGATGCAATTCAACTATTAGTTGATATTTCATGGATCCGTGAGTAGTGGAGTACATTTTGGCCAACATATCCCATGATGATTTGGAATCATCAAAGCATCCCAACATATTGGAGATGGAGGGAATGAAAGTATTCCGAATCCATGTGAGGATCATGTGGTTGTGACTATCCCATTCAATGATGCGACGAAGGAAAATAATATCTTCTTCACTTGCTCCTTTAACAGGAATGATAATTGCATTAATACAATAATTCCAGACCATACGATCCTTAAGAAAACTACGCATAGCTTGAGACCATGATAAATAATTCTTGGTCCCCTCCAATATAGTATTGATAGGACAAGAAACAAAAGCATCCTTTTTATCCATTTGGAAACACAATATGCAAAAACGAGGTCTACACGAAAAATTGGGTAGGGAGGACTTGTATTGCGAAAGTCAACGGTCATCACGGGTAACGAGAAGTCAATAGTCAGGACGGTTAACGGTCAACAGGGTCTCTGTGACATCAGCTGAATGCGATGATGATGTCAGCCCTAGGCAAGTTACTAATGATGTCACGAGACTAAAGCGCGGCGTGCTTGGCACGACAGATTCACGTGCAGTTGCTGTTGTCGACGTGTGCGTATGAGTATGATTGTGATATGCCTACAGTTGTGTAGATCTGGTCACGACGATCACAATGGTATCTGCAGATAGGTCGTCGGGTTAAGATTCACGACGACAGTGAGTTTCAGCTGTGACTCATGAAATGACGTGCAGATCTTGTGAGAGGCACATGAGGGAGCGTGTGATGTCCGATGGTTGCGATACTTCCACAGTTGTGTAGATCTGGTCGATCCGATCACAGTGGTATCTGCAGCAAAATTATTGGAGCTAGATGCATGTTAACGACGATGATTGTAATGGTCTATGTAGTGCAGGACTCCTTAACAACGACGACTGTAGTCCCGGAACCTAAGGACAACGGTTGAAAAACGTCAGAGGTTAAACAATGAGTGGTTGCAGCGGCTATTGTGACAGTGAAAGTTATAAGGGTTAAGTAACACCAGAAAAACAAGACTATTAAAAAGATAAAATGAGTGACATTGAATTCATGTTAGAAATATTTAATGATTGTATTCTATTCTGTGATCTAAATGAATATACATGGTGACTTTATATAAGAATTACAAGTAAAGTAGATATGTCTAAAGTAACTAGATATAAATATACTTAAAGTAAATAAATATATATTAACAAAAATGTATTATTTGTTAGAAAAAAAAATAATTTATATAATTTTGTATTATATAAAGCTTACTTCATGTTCGTTGCTTGTGCATGCAACTATTAACTCAATTGATTTAGATGCCACATTATTACGAGACTATATTGAATAACTTAAGTTTTCGATATAATTTATAATGGAAGAAGTAGAAACCCCTAATTGGCGGGTATGATCGAGTTAAAAACTATGATATCATGTTTAAGTAATAGAAAAGACCCAGGAAGCATTTAAGAGAGTACATGCATCGTGCATGCCAAAAGGGAATCAAAGTGAGGTCTGTTATCACTTATCAGCTTGACTATTATGTCTTTTTGTCTTTATGATTGTCGCCATTCTTTTGTCTTAGTATTTAGATAACTCGTTTTCACCTAAATGTTGACATTTGACATTACAGTGACCTCTGTTTTCTATTTAATTTCTCTCTAATCATAGATGTTTAATTAAATATAGCATTTCCTAACTCACATTAAATATATTAGTACAGAAATAACCCACTAACTATAATTTAAAACACTATGGATCGTTCAATCCTGGGACCGCTTCATGAATGCCCCATCTTTTGAATCGACATCACTATCCTAATATAAGCTAACTAGTGTACTAGTAGATGTTGAACCTTGATAAATAAAAGGTCATTTTTAAGTACTTATTTCTAAAATTACTATTTTTAAGCAAAGTGATTTTATAATATTTATGTACGTGACTGATATAAAAATATTAGAATTTATTTGGAATAGCATTTTAGTAATTCGTTTTGTTTTAATGAAATAAAATACTGATTTCTTTCCTCTGCTATGAAGGGGATAGTTCTCTCTCCTCTGGGTATTTTTTCTCTATAGTTTCTTAATTGGCTCTCTTTTAATGGAAAGTTTTTATTTTATAAATAATCATTGATATTTTTATAGAATTTTTTTGCAATTTAACTCTACTAAGGTTAGATTTATTGTGTATTCATATCTCAATTAGTTGAATATCAAGTCTTTTACTCATGTATTTGTATATATCTATCACTTTATATCTAGAAAGATTTAGCAAGTTATAAATATTTTATTCTTTATATGATTTAATTGATATATTGATATATCCGTTTAAGTAGTCATCACTGATTGAGAATATATATAAAAATGAACAAGACGAAACTCATGATTTGGTGACACTCGTAACAAAATCATGGTTCTTCTTATATTTGTTTTACTACTTAGTATTTAAATATGTGTTATAAAATTTTATTAAGATAAATGATTTTTTTGTTGTATTTTTTAAATTTAAATATTAATGAAATATCTTTCATTTTTATATAAAAAACAATAAAATATTAAAATATAATATAGTCAAAATAATGGTAAAAATATTAGTTACAATTGTTATTTGTGTTTTGAGTCATTTTCAAATTTTGAACTATTTAGATTTATCATGTAATTGATTATTTCAATGAGATATTAAAAATAATTATATTAAAATGAGTTTTTCTTTATACAAATAACTACATTAATTAATGTAAGATAAGGAATGAAGAGGTTATTCACCTCATCATGCACATAATCATCTAAAAGTTGGAATGTTATAAAAGTTGCTATGTTATTCAATTTGCGTTATATTATGTTGTGGCTTCCGTTTTAAGTCGTGTTCGGTTCATGCATTCGGGTCGAGGCAAATTGACACCCATGGATTCAATAAGTCCTCAAGCACATGCAATAGTTTCTATCTATGTAAATTACGGATACGAGTTATGAGAATCTAATCTAGCTAGGGTATGTGAGCCAGTCAGTTTGTGCAGAAGCCAACGCAGATTTGAATGTGAAGAGTAGCTTTTGCACAGCTTGTTACGTTGTTTGTATACATATTTCTATATAGATTTGGGTCCCCACACACTCACACTACCCTACTCCCCACTGCAGAAACTGTACCAATTTTTGACATCATCTATGAGAAATTGGGAAGGAAACCAAAAACCAGTATGAGAGAAGAGACTCCTTTCTTTTTCCTTCAGTTTCCCAAGCAAAAAGAGCGACACAGCTTTTCTCTGCCCATCTCACGTGCTCCATATTACCCTTAATCTAACATTTTAGTTGTGTGTGTGTGAAAGAGAGAGAGAGAAAGAGAGTGAACAAAACAACAAAGAAATTAAACACTTTTGTTTTTTTTTTTTGCTATTATATAATGGTTGAATTGGAGGTAGTTGATCATTTGGGTTAACGAAGTGTTGTGCAGCAAACTAAATTGACAAGGAGAGTAATGGCTTTAGAATCTCTAACTTCCAATGAACTATTAAACTTCATTATCTATGATACAATCTCTGCAACCCCAATTAGCTACCAGAACTGCTCTTTAGAGACTAGTTTCAGAATGGAGAATAATTATGGTTTGAAACCTCAAGATCCAAATAGTGCTTTGGATGGTTGTTGCTTAACGAACCATAAGCGACAACACGCAGATTCGTTAGAGGTGAGCAAACGTAAGCAAAATTTGGGAGCACAGGGACGAAAGAAGAGGAGGAGAAAACCAAGGATTTGTAAGAACAAAGAAGAGGCTGAAGCACAAAGGATAACTCACATTGCTGTTGAAAGAAATCGCAGAAAACAAATGAATAACTATCTTGCTGTCTTGCGCTCCTCAATGCCTGAATCTTATGTCCAAAGGGTTCGTTTGCCTTCTATTCCCTCCCCCACTCCTTTCTCTCTCTCTCTCTCTCTCTATATATATAAATGGAATATTTATTCATTACTAAAACATAGGTCATTTATTGCTCTATATGGGTCACTTCAAAAATTAAGGTATACGTACAAAGTTTTGGTTGGTTTGCCTATGAGATAGTGTAAAAAGCATTTTTGAGAAAAAACATAAAATAATTTACGAAAGTACTTGTTCTTCCTTCTAAGATCTGATTAAGATGAGCACATTTACATTAAACATCCAAAAAGCGGTTTCTTCATAAGCTGCATTTGACTGCAATAGTTTCATATTTTTGCAAATAAACCTAAAATCACCTAGTTAGTCCCAACCTGCTGTAAAGTACACCTAAAATCAGTTCTGATTATGAAATCCAATTTCAATTAGAAACAAAATTAATTTTCTATGTTTCTACAGAAGTTCTTTCAATGTGGAATTTTGAGCTAGTACATGAAAAGAAAGTTAGAAGTTTTCTTAAATACAATACAAGAAAGGTTAAAGTTCTGCTTTTTGGTGTTCTTTAGTTTTTTTCATTTTCCTTTCAATTTTTGTTTGTTACCCACACATGATGAACTAAATGTACATTTATATGATAAGAATCAAAACCCCACCATGAGTGGTCACTTAGATAGAGCACATTAACCCCGTAGCTTTCAACCGGAGAATTTTAGTTCTATAATTTTAAAAATTGTACACTTTAGTAATTTAGTTTTAAAATGGATGCACATAAGTCATGTAACTTTAGGTTTATAGGATTAAAGTACATATTTTTTCAAAGTAATGAAATTAAAACGCTACCGTTAAAAATAACGAAATTAAAACATTTTTTTTTATGAAATCTATGTACCTCTCGTGTCCCTTATCCTTAATTTATATATGCTTAATTTTAGAAAAAAAATCTGGATAGAACGGAGAAATTGTCTCAAAAACTGTAATAACATTATTAATTATTTTCATGTAGGGAGACCAAGCTTCTATTGTTGGTGGTGCTATTCAATTTGTGAAGGAGCTTGAGCACCTCTTGCAATCCCTTGAAGTTCAGAAGCTCCAACTTGTTGGATTTAAAGGAACAAATCAAGAAGAGAACATGATGGACAGCTCCAAATTCTTAACATCTCCATTTTCCCAATTTTTTGCACACCCCCAATACGGCTGGTCTTTACCTTCTAACAAACACACAGCGAAAACCCAAGCAGCCATGGCTGATATTGAAGTAACCTTGATTGAAACCCATGCAAACCTTCGAATTCTAACACGACGAAGACCTAAACAGCTTGTCAAGTTGGTTACTGGTTTACAAACACTTAAATTCACCATCCTTCACCTCAATGTCACTACAATGGACCCCTTAGTTCTCTACTCTGCCAATGTCAAGGTAATTCATCTTTGTTATTTTACTTACCATTAATTTGTTACCGTTTTATGATCATGTATGAGAAGTAAACTACACTCAAAGTTGAAATATTTGAATAATTGGTTGTAGGTAGGGGTGGGTTTAGATGGGATTTAGGAGAGGCACATGCACCTTCTCAATTTTTGACAAAAAAATATTTAGATGTAATATTTATAAAATTATAGAAGAATTAAGTTTTTACCACGAGTTAACTACAACTTTAATAATTTGATCGTATTTATATTCAAATTATATTATATATATATTATCTTTTTTTAATGAAAAGCAAGTAATGATTTATTTTTTTATATGGTGCCTCTTCTGAGAATGAATGCTAAATCCGACACTGGTTGCAGGTTGAAGAAGGGTGCTTATTAACATCAGTAGATGACATAGCATCGGCTGTTCACCAAATGCTTAGAATAATTGATGAAGAAGCAGGAGTAGCAGCAGCTGTTGCCTTGTGTTGAATGTCTCTCAAGTAATAAAAGTTCATTTTTATTGTCTTTAATTATGTCTGTAGTGATATTAAGCATCGTCAGTTTCCGGCCTTTTAAGGTAAGCAAGTAAGCTCACAACAGCACTGTACAGTTTCTTGAATGCCTCGAACAGAGTTTGAGAGTTCTATAAAATGTAAGAGTACGTAGAATCTGAATTAAGCTTTTCAGCCACAAAAGCAACACCTAGAGCTAGAAGCCTACAAAGAATGCTTTGGCTTGTTGGTTTTTGACTTCTGCAGCACCCTTGTACTTGGTTTTCCCATTTTGTACCTCTGTTTAGAATGTCAGTCTAATATGTATCTTTATGTGGGAATGTGAGTTTGTTTAAGAAAGATAATGAACAAGTAAGTTTCAATTAGTTATCTGACAAAGTTAAGGTTTGTTTACTTGTGTTTTTGCTAAAAGTAATTTCAAACATAAGCAGTTTTAGAAAAATTGAATATAACATGTTTCTTTTAACAAGCACTGAAAACGTTTTTGATAAATATTTTCATGTTGAAGCGCTTTTTTACAAAGTCTCAAAAGGAAAAACATACATAATCCGTTTAAATCTAGAAGCTTAAATTTGTGCCATAATGATTAGAACTCAAAAGATAGTCAATATTGAGTAGAGTTGTTTTGGTGGGTATTGGAAAAAGTAAGGGGTTTCTGATTAGGATCTGATATGCTGAAAAAAAGCTGATTGGTTGAAGGTTTTTATAGAATCGATATGTCTTTTCTTTTGGGTGGGTTCTCATAATCATCTTTCAGTTTTGTTGTTTTGTGGAACATAAATCTGTTTCTTCATAACACTTCTTGGAAAAGGACTTGCATGCCATTTATAACGAACACGACCTGACATGCATGTGGATATTCGACAGTTCATATTAGTAGAAATTAAAAAAAAATTGAAAAAATAAGCATGTCCAATACTTGAATTCATATCTAAAAATTTAAGACACTCATTTTCTTAAAAGAGTCCATATAACATTAGTTATAGGTAAATTTAAACAAGAATTCCATGTTAAAAAAATTACAATATAAATAAATTTATAAGAGTTTGGGTGGGTTATTCTTGTGCAAACATTCAAAATTTTATTAAAAATGTTCAGTTTTTTTTATTTCATGCACTCTTTAATGAATAGAGGAAGCAAATCATTAATGTTCCCATTTGAAACAAATAAGAAGATCAGCTACGTACAAATACAAGTTTATTGTTGGGCACAATAGGTAAAATAAAATGAATTCAACATAGTAGAATAATGACACCGAAAATTTAACGTGGTTTACCCTTTAATTTGGGTTAAGTTCACGGGACAAACTCCGAAAAATATTTCTTCCACTAATAAAATTAATGGGTACAAAGTGCGAGACAATACAACAAATTGAGATAAACCCAAAATAGTGTCACACAAGTGTTTCCCAAACTCACTATTTTGTCACTCCCCTTTTAGAAAAATATCCCAATATTTTTCTAAGATATTCTTTCTCACTTTCTTACACACAACACTATTTTTCTTCAAAGGAAATTGTTCCTTTGGCTTTGCTTTGCTTCTCTTCTTGTTTTGGTGTGTTGGTGTTTCTCTAAGGCAAAGACATTGTCTATTTATAGGCAAAATTGCACATCAATGTTAGTGACACCTACCATTTGTGGTTGCACCTACCATTTATGTTTTCTTCCTCTTAAATGTAGGAGGGACTTACAAAGCTCCCCCTCCCGACTACATAGATGGCTCCACCAATGCAGCAGCTAAACGACAGTATTCAAAATTTTGTCTTGGGAGAATTTTCGTCAACATGTCTGATCCATTTTCTTCTGTATGAATATTCTCAAGTTGTAATAGCTTCTTCTCCATTACATCCTTAATCTAGTGATATCTCACATCAATATGTTTTGATCTCGAATGAAAGAAGACATTCTTTCTAAGATGAATAACACTCTAACTATCACAAAATAATTGATAACTGTCTTGTTGCAACCCAAGTTCTTTCAAGAACTTTTTCATCCATAGCAACTCTTTACATGCTTCCGTTGCTGCTATAAACTCTGCTTCGATAGTGGACAATGCAACACATTTTTGTAACTTTGACTGCCATGACACAGCTCCCCCAGCAAATGTAATCAAGTAACATGAAGTAGATTTTCTGAAATCCATATCACCAGCCATATCTGCATCTGTGTATCCAACTAACACAGGTTTGTCATTTCCCAAACATAGGCATATTTTGGAAGAACCTCGAAGATACCTGAAAATCCATTTCACTGCAGCCCAATGTTCCTTTCTAGGATTTGAAAGGAATCTACTCACAATTCCAACTGCATGAGTGATATCTGGTCGTGTACAAACCATGACATACATTAGACTTCCAACTGCTGAAGCATATGGAACCTCTTCCATCTCTTCCTTCTTTTTGTCTGTAGAAGGGCTCTGCTTAGAACTTAGCTTAAAGTGATTAGAAAGAGGACAACTAATTGCTTTAGCCTTATCCATATGAAATCTTTGAAGTACTTTCTCAATGTACTTTTCCTATGACAACCATAATTTCTTGGCGCCTCTGTCTCTAATAATAGTCATGCCAAGAATCTGCTTTGCTGGCCCCAAGTCTTTCATGGAAAAAGACTTACTCAACTGCGTTTTCAAGTTGTTGATTCTAGAAATATTTCGGCCAACAATCAACATATCATCCACATAAAGCAAAAGAATAATGAAATCATCATCGGAGAATTTCTACACAAAAACACAATGGTCTGAAGTAGTCTTTTTGTAGCCTTGCTCCCCCATAACAGACTCAAACTTCTTGTACCATTATCTTGGTGCCTGTTTTAAGCCGTAAAGACTTTTCTTCAATTTGCAGACATAATATTCTTTTCCCTTTTGCTGAAAACCCTCTGGTTGCTCCATGTATATCTCTTCTTCCAAGTCACCATGTAAGAAGGCAGTTTTGACATCCATTTGCTCAACCTCCAAGTCAAGACTTGATGCTAACCCTAGCACAGTACGAATAGATGTCATTTTTACAACCGGAGAGAAAATATCATCAAAGTCAACACCTTTTCTTTGGCTGAATCCTTTGACAACCAGTCTGGCTTTGTATCACGGACTGGAATTGTGTCCTTCATGCTTCACCCTGAACACCCATTTATTTTTCAAGGCCTTCTTCCTGTTGGGCAATTTCATTAGCTCAAAGGTTTTGTTCTCATGCAAGGACTTTATCTCATCTTGTATGGCTTCAATCCATTTTTGTTTGGATTCGTCATCCATGGCCTCTTCATAATTTTCAGGTTTTTCTCCATCAGTGAAAGTTACATACTCATCTAGAGGATATGAGATAGAGGGTCGTCTCACTCTATCACTTCTTCTCAGTGGAACAGGAGAAGCCGCAGGTGTTGGCACTTGATAATGAACATCATCATTTCCCTCATGTTCAGAACCAACTTTTATGGGAGCATCATTTTCATTAGGTGGATAAACCTGGTCTTCATCTCCAACTTGTCTTGGCACTGATGTTGGAGGAATTAATTCCAAATCTGATGAGTCACCATTGGAATTAGGAACATCTTTCTTCATTTTGATAATATCTTCAATGGTCTCATCTTCAACAAATACAGCATCACGGCTCCTGACAAGTCTTTTTGCAATCAGATCATAAAATCTATAGCCAAATTGATCTTGACCATAGCCAATAAAAATACACTTCTTGTTTTGGCATCAAGTTTGGATCTCTCATCCTTGGGGATATGAACAAATGCTTTGCAACCAAACACTCGCAGATGATCATAGGAAACATATTTTCCTGACCACACTTTATCTGGAACATCCATCTTGAGAGGAGTACAAGGTGAAAGGTTCAACACATGTGCAACTGTGAGTAAGGTTTCACCCAAAATTTTTTTAGGCAACTTTGCATGTGAGAGTAGACATCTGACTCTCTCCATCAAAGTTCTGTTCATCCTCTCAGCTAAGTCATTCAACTGCGGTGTCTTTGGAGGTGTCATCTGATGCCGAATACCATGCTTTTTTTAATAAGCATGGAAAGATCCTGTGTATTCTCCACCATTGTCTGTCCGGATGCACTTCAGCTTCTTTCCAGTTTGTCTCTCAACCGAGGCATGAAATTCTTTGAAGATATCTAGGACCTGATCCTTTGTCTTTAGAAGATATAACCACGTCTTCCTTGAATGATCATCAATGAAAGTCACAAAGTATTGAGCACCACCAAGTGACTTTGGCATTGGTCCACACAAATATGAATGAATCAGATCTAAAATATTATTCATTCTGGAAGGAGGGAAGCTCTTAAAGCAACCATGTTTTGCTTTCCTAATAGACAATGAACACATTTCTCCAAATGTACTTCATCCATTCCAGACAATATTTTCTTTTTGGTTAGACTTGTCAAACATTTTTCACCCATGTGACTGAGTCTCTTATGCCATAACTCAACTGCACTATCTTTCTCTATGACATTTACTATGTCGGTAGAGAGCTTTGCTTGTATTATATACAGAGTTGTATGCTTCTCACCTCTAGCCACTACTAAGAGCCTTTTGTAAGTTTCCATTTGTCATAAATGAAGGAGCTGCAATATCCTTCATTTGCAAGTTTGCGCATAGAGATCAAATTCAGGCGCATATCTGGAATATGCCTGACATCCTTCAGAAATAGTCTGGTTTCGTTCTCTGTTTCCAAGTAAAACGTCTCCTCTGCCTACTACCTTTGACAAGCCTTCATTTTCCATTCTAACAACACCAAAACTTCCAGGTGTGTATGATGAGAAATATTCTCTACGCGATTTAGCATGAATTGTAGCACCACTATCAATCACCCAGCTAGTCTTGTGTGATGCAAGATTGACAAAATCTTCATCATAAACGATATTGAACTCGTCTATGGTATTTGTTTGCTCATCATCACTACTATCGTCTTTCTTCATTACTTTGCCTTTGTTCGTTTCTTGTTCCTTCTTGAACACTCGATAAAATTTCTTAATGTGACCCTTCCTCTTGCAGTGATGACATTCAACATTGGAAAATTTGTTTGATTTGCCTCTGCTCTTGCTTCTGGGTTTTTTTCTTTGTACAGTCTCCTTCCTCTGGACTCTGTGATAAGGGCTTGTGCTTCTGAATCTCTTTCTTTGTTTTGTTTCTCATATGAGAACAAGGCTTCTACAACAACTTCAAACTCCATCTTGTCTTTTGCATAAGTCAGAGTTGTTATGATATGATTATATGATGAGGGTAGTGATGCCAATAACATCACAACTTTCTCTTCATCGCCAAAACTCACATTAAATCTTGCTAAGTGAGAAAGCTTGCTGTTGAAATTGCTAACATGTTGCATCATGCTCACATTATCTTCCTTCCTCATCTGATATAGCTCATTCCACAAATAAAATTTATTGGCAAGGTTCTTTGACATGTACATGTTTTCTAGAGTCTCCCATGTTTCTTTAGCAGTCTTGCAATTTTTTGATTCAATATTTTGCAAGACACTGTCTGAGAGATTTAGACGGATTGTACTAGCTGCAATCTCATCTATTTCCTCCCATTGTTCCTCGGTGATGGTTGCTACCTTCTTTTCTTTTCCCAGCAACGCCTTATGGATCTTCTGTTGAATGAGAATATCCTTCATCCTCTTTTGCCATAAAGAAAAATTATTATTGCCATTAAATTTCTCAATATCTACCTTTTGGCTTGACATTTTTTTCGCTGTTTTTCTTTTTCTATAAATAAACGTGTCCTAGACCTAATAAAATATTTTCTGATGTGGCAGATCAATCTATGCTGCAACCATAGAGCATATTAAGAATTTTACTAGACCAACTCTGATACCAATTGTTGGGCACAACAGGTAAAATAAAATAAATTCAACAGAGTAGAATAATGACACCAAAAATTTAACGTGGTTCACCCTTTAATTTGGGCTAAGTCCACGGGACAAACTCCAAAAAATATTTCTTCCACTAATAAAATTAATGGGTACAAAGTGAGAGGCAATACAACAAATTGAGATAAACCCAAAATAGTGTCACACAAGTGTTTCCCAAACTCACTATTTTGTCACTCCCCTTTTAGAAAAAATATCCCAATATTTTTCTAAGATATTCTTTCTCACTTTCTTACACACAACATTATTTTTCTTCAAAGGAAATTGTTCATTTGGCTTTGCTTTGCTTCTCTTCTTGTTTTGGTGTGTTGGTGTTTCTCTAAGGCAAAGACATTGCCTATTTATAGGCAAAATTGCACATCAATGTTAGTTGCACCTACCATTTGTGGTTGCACCTAACATTTGTGGTTACACCTACCATTTAAGGTTGCACCTACCAATTGTGATTGCACTTACCATTTATGTTTTTTTACTCTTAAATGTAGGAGGGACTTACATTTGTAACTAGACATAATAAAGTTTGAAATTAAGATTAAGATCCAAACTCACTTGTTTCTTGATTTAACACATTTGTTATAAATTCAGGTCTAATTTAACTTAATAAGATTTCATTATATTAAGATTGTCCAAACTTATAAGAAACATTATTATCGAATTATTAACCAATGTAGAACTTTCCTTAACAATATTGCTTTCTGTATCTTTCAATTGCTTGGTAAGTAATTTATTTCTTTATCGACATCCTTCACTTGTTTTTGCTCTTGTTTAATTTCCTTTCTAGCATACTGATGCTTTGCCATTAATTTTTCATATTTTGTAATCACATCCTAAAATACATTAATTAGTGTAGGTAAAGAAAATATTAATAGAAATTAAAAAAGAATAATACATTTAAAATTTATAATAACACACATTTCATCCTAATAATAAAAATAATATGTAAAAAAAAATTTAATAATGAAAATTTATAAACCAGATATAAGAGATTATTTTTATGATTATAAATTTTAAAGATTATATTTTTTTTATTTTCTTAAAATTATTTTAAACATAAGCTGTTTGAAATTGAGATTCATACTTGGAGTTCCTCTTGTAAGGCTTTTTTTGAACCCATAGCATTCCAAATCTTTCTCTTTACAGTAGCATTTGCAATAATTGTTTCTTCCTCTAAATCATCTGTTTTGAGTTTTCTTACACGATCTTCAACTGCTTTAGGATCATCTTTATTCATATGATTAGCCAATGCTTGTTGATAGTCCCACCAACTCTAATATATTAGTCACCGCCAATAAAATAATGAAAGAAAATTAAAAAAAAAATGAGTATAAGGATGAAGTGAATGTGATTTAAATCCAAAAAAAGTAAAAGAAATGATAGAAAAATATCGGATATGTCTACTTAGTTTTTACAATTAGAATATTCAGTAGTTTTTTATTATGATAATTTAATTCACTAGATTTAAAATAATAACAGTTTAATTTAAAGGGTCAAATTTTAGATTTTAAAAAAAAAAATATATTATTTTTTAATTATATTTGAAAAATAAATTTTTAATATCAATATTTGTTGAAATAGTTTTAAAATAAAACAATGAAAAAAAAACATAAAAAAATAATTATTTGTGTTATATTTTTAAAACTGATGGATTAAACTATGGTTAAAAAAATTAATAGAAATAAACCATATATTATAAAAAGTCAGTGGACGTTACAATAGATATTAGGATAAATCTTACTGTGTATTTAAGGCTTTGCAATGAAATGGACGTATCAACAATTTTAAAATTATTATTTTTATCTTTATTTTTTATTTTTGTTTTATTAGATAAAACAATACTGATGTTGTTCGATTTGAAATAGTGAAAGAAAGATCACTAGATATAAACTATTTCTTATATGATTTCTAATAACATGTTAATAGGTAGTAGGTAAATTCATTCTTTCATGCTTATCAACGTCTTGTTTGAACAGTGATGATTTAATTGGTCTTCCTTGATAAGCATTGTTTGCGAAGCTCATCTTTTCTATACACTGCTCCAAAAAAAAACCATTTCTTTTATAACTTCATATTTCAACCAGCCCTCGTCATAGTAAACGGATCGGAACCGATATGAATAAGCAATTGATCTTCGATAAGACTGTTGCAATAATTCACAATATTAATCATTTTGTTATTTATTTTGCAACTTATTTTTTTCCAGTACTATTTTACAAGTCGTTTTGTAAATTGTACATACCCTTTCTGCCTCTATTTTTCTTATGATTTGAAATTTTTGTTTAGTCAACATTTGAATCAGCTTTTCACCTTCTTTTGGTTCATCAAATTCTAGCCCCTGATTTGCCATTTTGTGTTTGCTTCTCTTGGCGAGAGATCTATAAAAACCTTTAAGGAAGTGTTGATGGAATTGAATATATTGGAAATGTATTTACAATCCTAGAATACAATGAATATTAATACATGTTTAAATATAAGAAATAAGAATCTGCTTTTTGTAAAAGTGTTTTTTAGGAAAAGTATATTAGTTGCATACAACTAATATACTATTAATGATTTATTAACACTCCCCCTCAAGTTGGCGCGTAGATATCGATCATGCCCAACTTACTTAGTGAACCGTATAATGCCTTCTTGGAAACTCTCTTTGTAAGCATATCTACAAGCTGCTCTTATGTGGGAACAAAAGGAAAACTAATAAGTTTGGCATCTAACTTCTCTTTTATAAAGTGACGATCAACCTCTACATGCTTAGTGCGATCATGTTGTATTGGATTTTGTGATATATCAATGGCTGCCCGATTGTCACAATACATCTGTATAGTATTTTTGAGTTTGAAACCTAAGTTCAATAACAAAGTTCTTATCCACAGAAATTCGCAAACCCCATGAGCCATACCTCTATACTCGGCTTCAGCACTAGATTGTGCCACCACTTTCTGCTTCTTACTTTTCCATGTAACCAAATTTCCTCCCATAAAGGTGAAATAACCCGATGTTGACTTTCTATCTGTAATACTTCCTACCCAATCTGCATCTGTGAATCCACAGACTTCAAGAGGATTGTTGTGTTTAGAGAACATTACTCCCCTTCCTGGAGCCGATTTCAAATACCTTAAAATTCTCAAAACAACATTCATATGGTTCTCACTTGGATTATGTATGAACTGACTCACCACAATTACTGCATATGTAACATATGGTCTAGTATGAGCTAAGTAAATCAAACGTCCAACCAATCTCTGATAGCGAGCTCGATCAGTTGGTATCTGATCTGGATACTCTACTAAATAATGGTTTTGCTCAATATGAGTGTCAATAGGTTTGCAATCCAACATACCTGTCTCTGTTAGCAGATCAATAATGTACTTCCTCTAACACAGGTATATTCCTTCTCTTCCCCTGGCTACCTCAATTCCTAAGAAGTACTTTAGTTCACCTAAGTCCTTCATCTTGAATTCAGAGGCTAGCTGTCTTTGTAATTTATCCATCTCAATAGTATCGTCAGCAGTGATTACCATATCATCAACATAAATGATTAGGGTTGTTACCTTCCCTCGTTGATGTTTGAGAAACAGAGTGTGGTCTGAATTACTCTGTCTGTAACCAACCTTTTGCATGAACTGTGAAAACCTTCCAAACCAGGCTCGAGGGGATTGCTTGAGGCCATACAAAGACTTCCTCAATTTGCATACAAAATTACCAGGGGAATCAACTACATACCCAGGTGGAAGACTCATGTACACCTTCTCGGCTAATTCTCCATGAAGGAACGCATTCTTGACATCAAACTGCCGAAGTGGCCAGTTTAGGTTAGCAGCAAGTGAGAGCAGAACCCGAATCGTGTTCATTTTGGCAACATGAGCAAAAGTCTTATCGTAGTCTACACCATACGTTTGAGTAAACCCTTTTGCTACAAGACGAGCTTTATACCGATTTACGGATCCATCACCATTATGTTTTACAGTAAACACCCATCGACACCTAACTGCCTTTTTTCCTGGTGGTGGTGGCACAAGTTGCCAAGTATCGTTCTTCTTTAACGCATCCATCTCTTCAGCCATTGCCTTCCTCCATATTGGATCTCCCAACGCATCATGCACTTTTTTAGGTACTGATACACCAGACATTTGATTCACAAATGATTTATATGACTTAGATAATCTTTTAGTGGACATGTAATTGGCTACTGGGTATTTTGATTTTGCATGAATATTTGGTTCATACCTTTTGGTTGGTTGACCTCGAGTAGACCTATTTGGTAACACATATTGTCCAACATTAGACTCGATGCTATTAGTATCAGTAGGTGTACATACCTTAGATGAGTGACCTTCAGTACCAGGGAATTGTTGATCAAGGGTAGGAGTAATGCTTGAGGGTATAGTTGTGTCTTCAATGTCTGCTTCTGCAATGACTGGATTCAATGAATTAGAAGTCTCATCTGGTCTCATTGAAACATCAGTTGGTGATTCTCCTAATGTCTCCCCCTCACCATGATACAGTTCTTCGAAATATGTATTCTCCCCCTGACGAGTAGTATCAGGTGAGGAAAAATAACTCATGTCCTCAAAGAAGGTAACATCCATATTAACATAATACTTTCTGGTTGGTGGATGGAAGCACTTGTACCCTTTCTGATAACTTCCATAACCAACAAACACACATTTAATTGCCCGGGCATCTAATTTAGACCTTTGATTTTTAGGAACATGCACAAAAGCAACACAACCAAATACACGGGTAGGAAGATTATGGAAGGATGATAAGGAGACATAAGATGCGAGAATTTGGAATGAGATTTTTCCGTTAAGGACACTAGACGGGAGACGATTGATGAGATCGGCGAAAGCTTGTACAACATCACCCCAAAGGTATTTTGGCATATAAGCACTAAATAACAGTGCACGAGCCATATCAAGTAAATGACGATTTTTTTCTTTCAGACACTCCATTTTGTTCCGGTGTTTGCGGACAAGTAGTTTGGTGAATAATCCCATGTGTTTTGAATTTTTTTTTTAAAAACATGATTAACATATTCCCCCCCAATGTCAGAACGGAGGATCCGAATAATGCCATTATATTGTGTTTGAATGAAGGCATGAAAATTTTGAAAAACTGAAAAAACTTCATATTTTGTTCTAAGAAGAGAAATCTACGATAACCTTGTACAATCATCGATAAACGAAACAAAATATCTCATACCCAATATAGTGGGCTCTTTAGATGGTCCCCAAACATCAGATTAATTCAAAAGGAATAGTACTTTTATTAGAAATACTAGGAGAATAAGTAACACGATGGCTCTTGGCCAAAACACAAGTCTCACAATGTAAAACATTTTCACTAACACCAATAAATAAAGTGGGCATGGTTTTTTTCATAAGACTAAAAGACGGATGCCCTAAGCGACGATGCCACAACCAAATTTCACTTAGCTTATCGAAACTAGAAGTCAATGCAGTGCTTGCGCGTGCTCCTAGTTTCTCCCCTCCGTAGTTCTGATCCAAATGGAACAATCTACCCCTCAGATACCCTCGACCAATTATTTCCCTGGTAAGAAGATCCTGAAAAATCACATACATAGGATAAAAGGTTACAAAGCATTTAGACTCAATATTCAACTGTGGGATATATATTAAGTGATGAGATAGGTCAGGTACATATAAAACATTATAGAGCTGTAAAGATGGAGTGATATGAACTGACCCTTTCCTAAGATAGGAAATGCCTCACCATTAGCATTCGTAACATAAGACACTGGTGGGGGAGATAACTCATTAAAAAAAGATTTATCATAAGTCATATGATCAGATGCACCAGAATCAATAATCCAAGTATTAGACCCAATAGAGTGAGAAACATTTAAGGTCATACCAATCTTACCACGACCAGCTATTGAAGCTGTAAGGATACCTCCACATTCCATAGGATGATTATGTCCATAGTAGTCTGGTTCTTGGACAATTTGCACGGCAACTGCTTTTGCTTTAGAACGATACCCATTTTTTCATTTTGCTGCATAGTAGTCTGCTTTTGGTTTCAAGTGTGGATATAGTTTCCAACAAGTCTCATGAAGATGCCCCTGTTCATTGCAATAAGAGCAGGGAGAACGAAAACGATTGGTAAAACCTGGTGGAGGTCCCTGTTGATAAAGTGGAATTGAATTTTGCTGCTGGAGTAAGGGTGCCTTTGATTTGGCTTGAATGGCTAGGCTTGATACCTCAACATGTGCCTAATGAAGACTCTCTTGTTGAGATTCGTCTTTACGGATGTATGTAAAGGCAGTAGTCAAGCTCGGAGGATCTGACATTCGAAGCAGTTTGCCTTTAGCACTATTATGTTTTGTATCAAGGCCTCTTAAAAAGGCATGTACTCGTTCAAGCTCCTTCTCCTTCTGGTACCACATAAGGTCTTCTGGATTTTTAATTTTACACGGGCGTTTCTGGTCAATTTCAGCCCATACATTTTTCAGCTTGGTAAAAAAAAAAGATACTGGTTGCCCATTTTGCTGCATGCCAGCAGCTTTGCACATGAGTTCATGAACTTGAATAAAGTCAGACTCATTCGTATAAAGATCGCTTAAGGTATTCCATATGGCCTCAGCAGTTTCACATTCCTCCACCATTTGTAATATATCATCAGTGATGGCTCTAAATAGAATTGACATGACAAAGCCATCATCATCTTCCCACCTAGTATAGGCTTCTATATCATCTTGACTAGGAGCCCGAATTGATCCAGATACATGTCCCATCTTATGCATCGCACGAAGATAAACAGACATAACTTTTTTCCATGTTCGAAAATTTGTACCATTAAGTTTAGTACCCCCGAAAGAACCAATTTCTGAATTCTTAACAGAAACTTCAAAATTTGGAACCTCATGAATTCTGGAAACTTGATGTTGTCTTAAATCTTCCATTGAAATAATAATAAAAAATATATTGTGCAGCGGAATAAAAAATTTGGGTTTTTTTTTTGTCAGAGTGGGTTGAAAAGTGGGCTTGAGCTGATGGGCTTGGGCTGATGGGCTAAACTTAAAACTGTTGGGCTAATGGGCTTGGGCTGATTGGCTAAACTTAAAACTGTTGGGCTGTTGGGCTGATGTGCTGTTGGGCTGAACTTAAAACTAATGGGATGTTTAGGGAGCTGATTAGGGCTGGAAGTGTAGTCTGTAGATAAAACTAAAAAAAAGGAAAAAATTTCAAAAACTGAAAATGCAGTGTGCGGACTCACAGAAAATGCAGGGAGAAGCTGGACAGCGCGCAGAGGTGCGCGAGCTGGACGGCGCGCAGGGGTGCGCGAGCTGGACGGCGTGCAGGGGTGCGCGAGATGGACGGTGAGCGTGCTGGTGTGCAGGGGTGCGCAGGGCTGGACGACACAGGGCTGGTCGACACGAGCTGAACGGCGCGGGCTGGACGTTGCGAACTAGACATCGCGGACTGGACGACGGATCTGCAACTGCTACGCGAACTAAACAGTGCGAGGAGGTTAACAACACTGCATAAAAACTGGCGACGGCGTTAGGCGGCACTACTTGCTCAGAAACCGGTAAAAAAAAAAGTTTTTTTTTCTTTCTAGCTCTGATACCAAATTGAATATATTGGAAATGTATTTACAATCTTAGAATATAATGAATACTAATACATGTTTAAATACAAGAAATAAGAATCTGTTTTTTGTAAAAGTGTTTTTTAGGAAAAGTATATTAGTTGCATACAACTGATAAAGTATATTAGTTGCATACAACTAATATACCATTAATGATTTATTAACAGTTGGAAAACTTTCTCATACATATAATCTCATACTACGTGTTAAGTTTCACGTTAATTAATAAGAATAAGTCAGCAGTGTTGTTTATAAGTTTGGGTAACCCTCTAACTCACAAGCTAGTTTTTTGGTTTAGAGTTAGACCTGAGTTTCTAAGATGATATCAGAACTAGGCTCTTGGTTTCTTCGTATTCCCATCGGCACTTGTGCCGTAAATCCAGACTCTAGCCGATGTGAAGGGGGGATGTTAAGTCTCATATTGACTAAGAATAAGACAACAATGTTGTTTATAAGTCTGGAAAATATTCTAACTCACAAGCTAGCTTTTGGATTAAGAGTTAGACCTGAGTTTCTAAGACTACGAATCTGTTTGCTTGTGTTTATGATAAAAACGATTAAGATAAAAGCATATAAATGCTTTCTGAATGCTAAAGCACTTTTAGATTGAACATACCCAAATCCATTCACATGTTTGGCAATTTAATTAACGCAAGTTATTGAAGGAAAACACATTCAAGTTCAGCTTTAAATTAGGAAAAGGAAGAAATAGGGTACCTGAATTGACCTTCAGTAGTTGAAATGATAGATGAATGATGAATCTGTTCATCAACTGCCATATTTAAAAGTTTTAATAATAATTAAGTAATATCATGAGCTTCTTCAAGGATTGGACTTGGACACCACGGCAAGTTTGTTCAATTCAATCAATCAATTGCCTTATTTTTAAATGCATTAGTTCATAAGAGTAATTAGTCCATTAATCCACCTCCTACTCTATAAATAAAGCAGATGAAATTTAATATACATAAGAAAAGTCAGCTCTAGCTTAATTGATTTATTGCACTAAGTTTGAAGGGAGAATCTTGTATACAAAGGGGTACGGATATATATTGGAACGAAATCAACTATTAATATTAATAAAAGGATTACAGTATGTATGTATGAATTTATTCAAGAACGAAATTCAAACGAGTTTAGTTTTTTTTTTTTTTTTTTAAAGGAAATTTCAGTTTTAATAGCAATTTGATTTAGTTATAAATTAGTACAAGTCTATAAGATGACTTAATTATAAGACAAAGAAAACATAAATCATATTTTCCAAAAAGAGTAACCCTCAGAACCTCCCACTTGAAAATGATGTACTCATTCCAACAAAGTCCATTACTTGTTCTTCATTAACAACATCTTCATCTTCATCCATGTTCAAAATATCAGCAACTAATACCCGGTTTTGCTGAGAATTATGATCCAGTGATGTACCTCTAATCTCTATTATGGTATCCCTTTCCTCTGAGTTGCCTAAATCACTATAAACACGTGGTGGTGTCTTTGGAACAACTTGATCATTCTGCTCTATTACTCTATTTCCATCAATCCTTTGTTGTTCTTGTCCCACACTCATCACATTTTCATTCACTCTTTGGATTTGGTTCACAACCATTGATTCATTGATTAAAGGCACTTGTGTCTGTGTCTGAGGATTCAAGGCATTAACACAAACAATATTAGCTCGACACATCGGGCAATTCGAGTGAGATTTAAGCCAAGTATCAATACAAGGAAGATGAAAAGCATGATTGCATTTGGGCAAGAGCCTTATGTTTTCATTTTCTTCAAACTCACTGAGACAAACAGAACAATCTGTTCCTTCAATAAACCCATCTCCTTTTTTGTACTTACAAACTGTTAGGGAATTTATCCAAGCTTCATCTAATCCATTGGTAGTCCCAACATGCCAAGGCTCATGAATTGAAGGGCTTTGGTTATCTTCCAACTGCTCGCCAGTATGATGACTATGTTCTCTTCTTGAATGCTCACTAGTGTTACCACAATATTTAGATATGACAGTGTAATAAATCACAAGAAGGAAAGCACAAGCTAAAATGGTAATAATTGCAATAACAAGAGGAGAGAAATTTGGAGTTGAATTGCTATCAGGAAAAACAATGGGAGGTGGAGGTGAGACAATTATGTAACACCACTGTGGACAATACACACTGCAAAATTCTTGAGAACAATCTTTGTTGTTCATATATGGTACCCAAGTGATTGGACTGTCTAGATAAGAACCCATGAGTGTTCTAATCTTTAAAACCACAAAACTCTAATCTCTCAATGAACTTTCAAACAATAATGTAACAATCATGAAATCCAAACAGGGCATATTACCTGGTGTTAATAGATTCTCTTGGAATGTGAAGAACATAATAAGGAGAAGAAGGAGAGCCCTCCTCTTGACTCTAGAGAGCTAAGACAGGGAAGATTGGGCTGTTGATAGTTTGTTCTCTTTCTCTTTTTTCACTTTTTTTTCCCTTTCTTTTTCATCTTTTCATGAGACAATGGTTTTTTGACTAAGGTGAGCAGGTTGGGTGGAGAATTCATTAAAGTGTAATCACTACTTTAGTTATGGTACAAGCCAATTTCAGTTTAAGTGAGCATATAGGTAATCAATCATATATACTTCAAATCTTTCACTTTTGTGTAAATTAATAAAAGCTATTATTTATTTAATTGAACTTGCCCAAAAAATTACAATAAGAGGTTAAAAGTAATTAATTTACTGTAAATTTAGTTAAATTTGTTTCTAAAATTTATTTCATTTTTATATGATAAGAGATTTTCCATTTTGATTCATAAATATAAATTTAATTAATTTACGATCATGATTTAACAATTTAACAGGACCTTATGACTTTACTTTCAAAAAAAAACTTCAAAATATATAATATTATTTAGGGAATATTGTTAGGATAAACACGTCATTACTTAGTTTTTTATATAATGTAAGACATGTATTGTTACACTTTATCAAAATATTACAGTTTTTTCTTATGTTTTATGTAGTAATTTCTTTTAGCTAAGTTAAGAAGCACTTTTCGGTTATCACTCCATTGCTTTAATCGGATCATATTCCTTCTATGTTGAATGTGATAGACTTATAATAATTACGTTACACGATTTTTTATTTTAGGTCAATATATTCCTTTAGGAAAAGAAAATGTTGCTATTGGCTAATTAAGAAAAGGTTACATTAATTATATCACTTGAAAATTATTCTTTGTTATTTAAACATGATTAAAATTAAAGTTACCCATAGGAATATATGTCAAGAATTGAAAATCATATAGCTGTTTATTCAAGAAAACAAAATGCATCTAATTTTTCTTTAGATGGGAAAATAAGGGTGCTTTAGATTCCACTATAAAAGAGCATATATCCACTTTAGAATTTAGGGCATACAAGAAGCAGCTAGAATCTCCTTTCTCATTGATAGTGTAAGTTACCATGTTCTCTTCATTGAGGAAACAAAGCAAAAGGGCCCAACTTTCACAAAACCCATAATGTTTTGCTACCCAATTCAACAATACTCCAGTTTCTTCCGAATAAAGATACATAAAAAGCAAACAGTATATTTTGTTAACTTAGCTGCTTTATTGAGTCATAATGTCATCAGTATTCGCAGATAATACTTCAGTCTCATCTTTTTGACGTACCAATTCTTGTAAAATGTAATGGGCTACTTGTCCTTTATAAGGTTCACATATCTAGGTAATATAGGTAATATAATAGAAATGCTTCTAAATATATCTGTTTGATTCGATAACTATTTTTTAATAAAATGTAAAACATTCTATTAATTAGTATTAACAATGATAGTTCCTTTGACACTCTTCAAAAATACATTAAAATAATTTTTTTATATTTATATATTTATATATTTATATAATTATTTATTATTTTTCTTTTTTTTCATTTATAATTTTATAAATTTTATTTCAATATTATAATTATTTTAATTAACTATTTAAAATTATGATTATATTATATTCAACCTCTTTAATTCTAATACGGCTTGCCTATATTTCATATTGTTTTAGAAGTTAAGTTATAATATGCTTATAACAGGTGAACGTTCTCTAAATTACATGATACGTTTTTGGGTTTCTTACTAGAAACAAAGCCATGAAATCCCAAGAAATTATCAAGTTGTGACAATGGGTCCTTTAAACTTGTAATTATGGACCAAAGGAGACAATCTCGTATCACTTAAAATGGGTTTCGCCCCGTTGTAAGCAAATGGATTAATTGGTCTGTATCAATTGGTATCAAAACCATAAACTTACTGAGTCATGCGGGCTTACGTTCTTACGAGGACGTAAGACTCCCTAAGTGTGGATGTATGATACGATGTGTCTACATATGTCGCACAATACTTAGAAAACAAAGTAATGATGTTCTTATAAGGGATGAATACTTTATAAATAGTATGACACATTTTAGGGTTTTGTCCTTAGAAGTAAAGTTGTGAAGTCTCGTTGAACTATCAAGTCATGATAATGGACTCGTTGAACTTGTAGTTATTAATCAAAGCGAACAATCCCGTATCACTTAGAATAGATCCCATTCCATTATAAGCGAACGGATTAACCATCATGTATAAAATCCCTAACTTTGGTACTAGATCAATAAAATGGAATTAATTTTGGTAAAACACAATTTATAAAAATAATGCATCTATAGTCGTTGACATGAAAATCCAAAGGAATAAATGCATAGAATAATTCCTAACAATTTTTTTTATATAGATAGAGTTTTATTTGTACCCTTCTCAAGTACTAAACATATATATTTTTAAATAACATAATAAATATACATTTAATATATCTTCATATATGTACTAAACATGTTATTGTTATTATTATTATTATTATTATTATTATTATTATTATTATTATTATTATTATATATATAGAGTTTTAAAATGAAACAATTCAAATAAGTATGTTATATAGAATACATACGGAAATTCAAATCAGAATCTATCTACTAAAATTTAAGATAAACAAAATTTCAGCATATAATATATGTAAGTAATCTCAGCACCTAATCATGACAATGGAGTAGTTATGCCCTAGAACTAATTGGTGAACAAGATGAAGATGGTGTTAGGAGAATCAAAATTTCAATACGAACTTAATCAAATTCTAAACAACGAAATTAAACCTATTATCCTTCTTTGTGTGAATATTTTAGGAAACAAATAAATAGAGCTCAAAAATGAAAACATGCACAAAATCAACACAAGCCATTTAAGTGGAAAAAACTTTCCGGTGTAGGAAGGAAACAACCATGGCACTCCTCTCCAAAATTTTCACTATCAAGAAACAATTTTACAACAGTTCTCTAGGTAAAACTAGAGGCAAGAAATCAACAACATCATTAAGAATACACTTCTTGGAAACTAACAATTATTTCAAGAAAAATGGAGAGATCTAACCCAATTCGTAGTCACTGTTCACTTCTAAGAATTTCCCACCGTACAGATTAAATATTCTTGAGTTTTGAACCTGTATGCAAAATTTCAGCTTAATCGGACCACAAACGACCTTCCATCGGAGAACTTGATGAAAGCTTGTTGGAGAAGAAGAAACTGAAAACTGCTCGGTTTTTCTGCTGCAGCAGCTGCTTTTCTGCACTCGTTTTCTCTCTGCAGAATGCATTCTAAACAAACCCTAAATGGGTTTATTAATGAAGCAATATAATGACATAATTACCCTTTCTTACTCCATGGGATTTTAAGCCACATGTGATTCACTTGGGCTCCTCGAAATAAGAGAAAAACCTAACAAATCTCTCCCTTTTCCGATTAGATGTAGGGATTTGTCATCCTGACAATTGAACAACAAACTTCAAGTTTTTCTCTTGACACTGCTTTTGTCAGCATGTCAAATCCATTCTTATCAGTATGGATTTTCTCAAGTTCAAGCAACTTATTGTTAAGAGTATCCCTTATCCAATGATACCTCACATCAATATGCTTTGATCTTGAGTGAAACACCGAGTTCTTCGCTAGGTGAATAAAACTTTGATTATCACAGAACAACACATATTTCTGTTGCTTGAAACCAAGTTCTCTCAAGAATTGTTTCATCCACAACAATTCCTTAGAAGCTTCCGTTGCTGCAATAAACTCCGCATCTGCTGTGAAAAGTGCAATACACTTTTGCAATCTTGATTGCCAAGAAATTTCTCCACTAGAGAAAGTAATTAGATAACCTGAAGTAGACTTATGAGAATTTTCATCTCTTGCCAAATTTGAATCAGTGTATCCAAATAACACTGGTTTTCCACTTCCAAAGCTAAGTGTTAACTTGGAAGTACCTCGAAGATATATCATAATCCACTTTACTACATCCCAATGCTCTCTTCCTAGATTCGAAAGAAAACGACTAACAACTCCAACAACATGAGCTATGTATAGCCTCGTACACACCATTGCATACATTAATCTTCCTAATACTGAGGCATATGGAACCTTTTCCATATCTTTCTTCTCTTTATTTTTTGAAGGGCTTTGATTTGATCTCAACTTAAAGTGATTAGATAAAGGAGAAGAAACCACTTTAGCTATATCCATATGAAACCTTTCAAGTACCTTGTTGATGTACCATTCCTGTGACATGTACAACTTCTTTCTTTTCTTGTCTCGACAAATTTGAATACCAAGAATTTATTTTGTTGGCCCCAAATCTTTCATGGCAAAGAACTTACTCAATCCTTGAAGAATTTCTACCAAAAATCAACATGTCATCAAGATAGAGCAATAAAATGATAAAGTAATCATCAGAGAATTTCTACACAAAAAAACAATGATCAGAAGTTGTTCCATATAAATCTCTTCCTCCAACTCACCATGAAGAAAGGAAATTTTCACATCCATTTGCTCAATTTCTAAATCCAATCTTGCTTCTAGACCTAGAACAACACGTATAGAAGACATCGTCACAATAGAAGAGAAAATATCATCAAAATCAATACCTTTTCTCTCACTGAATCCCTTGAAGACCAGTCTAGCTCTGTATTGTGGTTGTGAATTGTGTTCTTCTTGCTTCACTCTGTAGACCCACTTGTTCTTTAAAGCTTTCTTACCCTTAGGCAACTTTACCAGCTCAAACGTGCGATTGTCATACAGTGATTGCATTTCATCTTCCATAGCACCAACCCAGTGTGCTATGTCTCCATCTTCCATAGCTTCTACATAACATTGAGGCTCTCCCTCATCTGTCAATAACACATACTCATCTATATCATACTGTGTGAAAGGATGTCGGTCTCTGGTAGACCTCCTAGGTGGAATTTCTGGTTCTGGCAACTGATCAATAGTTTGGTGATCTATTTCAGCTTGCATATCTACATCATCTGAACCATGTTGGTCATCTTGAAAATTTTGTTCCATTTGTATTGATAAAGGAACCGGATCTAGGTCAATCAAATCATCGCTATACTGATGGACTCATTTTTCTATCTTCTCAACATCTTGTATAGTTTGATCTTCTATAAATACAACATCATGACTCCTTACCAGTTTTTTTCTCAACTGGATCATAAAATTTGTAGCCAAATTCATTCAGACCATAACCAACAAAGATACATTGTCGTGTCTTCACATCGAGCTTAGATCTCTTATCTTTTGGTATATGCACAAATGCCTTGCAACGAATGCGAAGATGATCATAAGAAACATCTTTGCTAGTCCAAACTCTATTTGGTACATCAAACTGAAGAGGAACACATGGTGTGAGATTAAGAACATGTACAATTGTATTCAAAGCCTCACCCCAGAAAGATCTTGGCAACTGAGCCTGCGAAAGAATACATCTTACTCTTTCAACCAATGTCATATTCATTCTCTCAACCAACCCATATAACTGAGGAGTCTTGGGAGGTGTATTTTTATGTTGAATGCCCTGATGCCTACAGTACTCATCAAAAGGACCTGAATACTCTCCCTCATTATCTGTTCTGATGCACCACAATTTCTTCCCAGTTTGTCTCTCAACTAAGGGTTGAAACTGTTTAAACATATCTAATAATTGATCTTTGCTCTTCAAAGTGTACACCCATAACTTTCTTGAAAAATCATCTATGAAGGGCACAAAATAAATGGCACCACCCAATTTTTTTGTCTTCATAGAACCACATACATCTGAATGTACCAAATCAAGTATGTATTATTTTCTTGAAAGAGGGGAACTCTTAAAAGAAACTCTATTTTGCTTCCCTACCAAAAAATGAGTACATCTTCTTAAACAAACATCATTCATTCCAGAAAGAAGGTTCTTTTTAGTCAATACTGCCAAGCCTTTCTCACTCATATGAGTAAGTCTCTTATGCCACAATTCTAATATGAGCTCATCTGTCATAACATTAATAACGCCTTTAAAGAGTCTCGCCTGCAGTATATACAAAATGGAATGCTTGTTCCCACAATCAACAACCATAGCACTTTTAGTAAGTTTCCATTGACCATTACTAAAGGTATTGCAATATCCTTCATCATCAAGTTTACCTACAGATATCAAGTTCAAATGAATTTCAGGAATATGTTTTACCCCTATAAAAAGTAGCCTCGTGCCATTATTCATCTCCAAACACACATGTGGTATAGGATGTAAAGAAGTCCTCTCGAGACGTAGCATGAAGGGAGGCTCCATTATCAATAACCCAATTGACCTCGTGACATGCAATATTGATAACATATTCATTATAAACAACGAGAAAGTCTTCTAAACTAGCCGTGGCAACTCGATCATTTTCCTTGCCAACATCACCCTTTTATTCTTTGTCTTTCTTCTTATTATACCGCTTCAACTGTCTACAATATTTCTTGATGTGCCCTTTCATGCCATAGTGATGACACTCAACATTAGAAAACTTGTTGGACTTGCTTTTTCCTTTTTCTTTGCTCTTGAAACCTCTGCTTTTACTCCTCCCTCTTCTTTCTGTAACCAAAATCTTTGACTATTGAAAAGACCCATGTGATTTTCTTCTCATTTCTTCATTCAAAACACTACTCTTAGCCATATCCATATTGATTACAACATTTGGAGTTGAGTTACTTAATGACATTCTAAATGTTTTCCAAGAGTCTGACAACGTACCCAATAAACACAACCCATAAATCTCATCATCAAACTTGATACCCATTCCAGTTAATTGATTGATTATTCCTTGGAACGTATCAAGTGATCTATCAATTGAGTTCCATCTTGGTACCTTAAAGTCATCAACTGCTTTATAAGAAACATTTTATTATTTATTGTTTTTCGAGCATACAACTCTTCAAGTTTATTCCATAGTAATCGTGCATGTATTTCTCCACTAATATGATTCAAAAAATTATCATCTACCCACAGACTTGTCGATGTAACAAAGTCCATTCTTCTTCAAACAACTTTTATGGCTTCTCAGAGGCAAACACCGGTAAATGAAATTGTTTGACATAAATTAGATCTTTCATTTCCCCTTTCCAAGTGTGATAATTAGAATCATTCAAAGTAATCATTCTAATCAAATTTGCTTCCATTATTCAACATAAGAAATTCAACAATAATAACCACAACTCTGATACCACTTTGTTAGGAGAATCACAATTTCAATACGAACTTAATCAAGTTCTAAACTGCAGAATTAAATTTATTCTCCTTCTTTGTGTGAATCTTTTAGAAAACAAATAAATAGAGATAAAAAAATAAAAACATGCACAAAATCAACACAAGCCATTTACGTGGAAAAATCTTCCCGGTGTAGAAAGGAAAAAATCATGGCACTCCTCTCCAAAACATCCACTATCAAGAAATAATTGTAAAAAAGTTCTCTCTAGATAAAACTATAGGTAAACAATCAACAACATCATCAAGAATACACTTGTTGGAAACTAACAATTATTTCAAGAAAAATGGAGAGATCTAATCCAATTCGTAGTCACTATTAACTGCTCATAATTTCTCACACCGATGATCCAAATTCAAATCCCACCGTACATATTAAAGAGTCTTGAGTCGTGAACCTGTATGAAAAATTTCAACTTAATCGGACCATAAACGACTTTCCATCGGAGCATTTGTTGAAAGTTTGTTGGAGAAGGAGAAACTGAAAAATACTCGGTTTTTCTGCTGCAACTGCTGCTTTTCTGCACTCGTTTTTCTCTCTACAGAATGCACTCTCAACAAACCCTAAATGAGTTTATTAATGAAGCAATGTAATGACATAATTATCCTCTTCTTACTCCATAGACTTTTAAGTCACATGGGATTCACTTGGGCTCCTCCAAATAAGAAGAAAACCCAACAAATGGTCATAGCAAGATTGATGGCTTACTAAAAGTGTGTTCCGCTTTCTGCATCTAAAGCAGAACAGACACTGCCATTACAAACAGTAGGCATAATCCATATTTATAAGAAAAATCATGCATCACTCTATATGCTACATTGTAACCGACGCCCTGTTAATAAGTGATCCCATCGTTATTTCAGTATCATACATATCTAATCTAATACTACGCGTCACGTACCATTACTTGTAAATTAACACTGATACAAAGATAATGGAAATAGATGTCATATAAAAAACTAAGCTTTAGAAGACGTAAAGAGAGACCCTTTCCATTTCTTAGACAAGGTACGAGGGTTAAAGTTAATGATTCTGCAAGTCATTAATCATAATCTTCAAATTACTATACGAAGATACTTTAGAATGTATAGGCTGAAAAAATTATTAATCCCCAAATTTTTATAGATTTTATATTTAAATTCTTTAATTTTTTTTATTAAGATTTAATCTCTTAATTCTTATAGATTCTACGTTTTAATTACTTAACTTTTTTTC
This sequence comes from Hippophae tibetana, assembly GCA_037013495.1. Classification (NCBI taxonomy): domain Eukaryota; kingdom Viridiplantae; phylum Streptophyta; class Magnoliopsida; order Rosales; family Elaeagnaceae; genus Hippophae; species Hippophae tibetana. The sequence goes on from CM072812.1 coordinate 7,472,275, forward strand.
CTTGAGATTTAATCCAATAATTTTTGTAGATTCTAAGTTTTATTCTCCTATTATTTTTCTTAAAATTTAGTTAGAAACGTTTTAATTTTAATAAAATCAATCCATTTTGAAACAAATTCTATTTAATTTAACTTTAGTATTAATTAAATTAAACCCACATTTGACCATTCCTTTAGTTTTTTTTCTTTTCATTCTTTTACATCAAAAGCTAAGTTAAAAAAATTTACATACACTATCACACATGAAATTGAGTAAAGCAATATATAAGAACCAGATAATACATATTTGTTTCCTATCTTTATTGGCCTAATGGTTAATAATTTAGAGATCTTTGTTACATAAGGCTTAAAATTAAGGATTCAAGGTTTACATAAGGCCTAAATTTAAGAAGCAAAACAATGAGTTTAATTCAAGGAGCAATTCAAGAAACCATTAATTTAAGGAGTAATTCAAGGAGTGAATTTTCCTATAAATAGATATGTAATTATAATGAATTAATCATCCAAAATGTTCATTCCAATTGAAAGAAAAACTTTTGTAAGAGAAAAAGAGTAATTTCCTTGGGTGTAATTGGGTTGTGGGTTGTGAATTATGAGTGTTGTAAACACCTTGTGTAATTTCTCTCCTTTCAGTAAAAAGATCTACAGTAGGTCCGGAGATGTAAGTAAGATTAGTCGAACTCTGTTATCAAATTTGTGTGTTATTTCTCTATTCTTGTTTTCCCATAAATTTGACTTATCGAGAATTTACGTACTTTACCAACAACTAGTATCAGAGCTTTTGGTGGTCAATTTCCTACAAGGTTACTATTCACATGAATAGTGAATTACGTGAAGAGTGAAATTTTGTCGACGATATTTGTTCATTGACGGAGGTTTTCTAATACACGGTGGTTTGTAGAAATAGTCAGAAACGATCCGGAGGAAGGGTGAAACTCGAGAAATTCGATGGAACAGATTTTGGGTTTTGGAAAATACAGATAGAGGATTATATGTATCAAAGAAATCTATATCAACATCTCTCAGGGAAGAAGCCAGAGGTTATAAAGGAAGAAGATTGGAATCTTCTAGGTAGACAAGCCCTTGAAGTTATTCGATTGACGATATCCCATAATGTTGCTTTCAACATAGCAAAGGAAAATACCATAACTGGTCTTATGGCAGCTCTCTCCAATATGTATGGGAAGCCATTAGCCTCAAACAAAGTGCACTTGATAAGGCGTTTGTTCAGTTTGTGGATGACGGAAGGTGCATCGGTAGCTCATTATCTCAATGAACTCAACACAGTCATAACCTAGTTGAGTTAAGTAGAAATTGAATTCGATGAAAAAGTATGAGCATTGATACTTTTGTCTTCTTTATCAGAAAGCTAGAATGCTACTATCACAGTTGTGAGTACCTCGTCAAGAAGCAATAGGTTGAAATTTGATGATATTCATGATCTGGTTCTCAATGAAGAGATTCGACATAGAGAGTCAGGTGAATCGTCAACTTCTTCAGTTTTGCATACAGAGTTAAGAGGAAGAAATTCAACCAAAGGAAATGGACGTGGAAGAATAGACTACCGAGATAGATTAAAGGACAAGAGGTCCAAATCCAGGAATCCTAATAATTCCCATAGCTCGAAGACTATCAAGTGTTGGAATTGTGGAAGAACCAGGCACTACAAAAATCAGTACAAGAGTGCACCGAAGGACAAACAAGTGAAGGCAGAGGCAAATATTACTTCCACCTCAGGAGAAGATGATGCATTGATATGCTCTTTGGAGAGAAAGGAAGAATCTTGGGTGTTAGACTCTGGAGCATCGTTCCATGCTACTTCACAAAAATAATTCTTCAAGAAATATGTCCCAGAAAACCTTGGAAATGTATATCTTGGTAATGAACAACCATGTGCTATTATGGGCAAAGATGTAGTGAAGATTAAGTTGAACGGATCTGTTTGGGAGCTGAAGGATGTCATACATATTCCTGACCTAAGAAGGAACTTAATCTCAGTAGGGAAATTGGTCAATGAAGGCTACACTATGATCTTCCATGGTGACGATTGGACAATTTCAAAGGGTGCAATGACAGTTGCTCGAGGCAAGAAGAGTGACATTATTTACATGACAGTAGGAGCACGTTGTTCAATCGCAGTTGCAGCAAGCAATGGAACATCAAATTTGTGGCACCAAAGACTAGGCCACATGAGTGAGAAGGGGATGAAGATTATGCACTCAAAGGGAAAACTTCCAAGTCTACAGTCTGTGGAGATAGACATGTGTGAAGATTGTATACTTGGAAAGAAAAAAAGAGTCAGCTTTGAGAAAAGTTACATAACCCCAAAGAAGGAAAGGCTAGAGCTTATTCACTCTGATGTTTGGGGACCAACGACCGTCTCATCCATTGGTGAGAAACACTACTTTGTGACTTTCATCGACGATCACTCTCAGAATGTATGAGTTTACTTTCTAAAGCATAAGTATGAAGTATTTGAAGCTTTCAGAAAATGGAAATCTATGGTGGAAAATGAGATGGGTTTGAAGATCAAAAAGCTTAGAATCGATAATGGTGGTGAATATGAAGACACCATATTCAAAAATTTTTGCTATGAGCATAGGATTAGAATGGAAAGAACTATGTCAGGCACACCTCAACACAATGGTGTAGTTGAGCGTATGAACCGAACATTGACAGAAAGAGCCAAAAACATTCGTATATAGTCAAGTCTACCGAAGCAGTTCTGGGTAGAAGTCAACATGGCAGCTTACTTGATCAACCGAGGCTCATCTGTTTAATTGGAACACATAATATTAGAGAAGGTATGGAACAGAAAAGAGGTGAAACTATCACATCTAAAAGTTTTTGATTGTGTATCATTTGTGCATATCAATGATCAAGATAGGAATAAAGTTGATCCTAAATCCAAGAAATGCACATTCATCGATTATGATGAGGATGAGATTGGCTACTGCATTTGGGATGACAAAAATAAGAAAGTGATCCATAGTAGAGATGTGATTTTCAATGAAAAGGTGATGTATAAGAAAATGCATAAAATAGATGCCAATGTCTCAGAGTAGAATGAGTCAGTATTTGTAGATGCAGATGATGTCCCAGATAGTTCCACCCCAGAACCAATTGTAACAAGTTCTCAGCCAGAGGAACTTGTTAGACAGAGTAGTATGAAGCAGTCCAACATACCACAACCTCCTACTCTAGCTCCTGTATTGAGAAGGTCTTCTCGACCTCATGTGCCTAACAAAAGATACATGAACTATATATTGCTAACTAATGGAGGGGAGCCTGAATGCTATGATGAAGCTTTTCAGACTCGAGGCTCCAACAAGTGGGATCTTGCCATGAAAGAAGAAATGAAATCTCTCATCGTCAACCAGACATGGGAACTAGTTGAGTTACCTATGGGAAAGAAGGTACTTCACAACAAATGGGTGTACCGAGTGAAAGAGGAGCATGATGGTTCCAAGAGATACAAAGCCCACATAGCTATCAAAGGGTTTCAATAGAAAGAAGGAGTTGACTACACTAGCATTTTCGCTCCCGTTGTGAAGCTCAATACTATCAGATCAGTGTTGAGTATTGTAGCCATTAAATATCTTCATCTTGAACAGTTGGATGTGAAGGCTGCATTCCATTACGGAGATTTAGATGAAGAGATATACATGTACCAACCAGAAGATTTCTTAGAAAGAGGGAAAAAGAACATGGTGTGCAAACTTAAGAAGAGTTTGTATGGCCTGAAACAAGCTCCGAGACAATGGTATAGAAATTTTGACAGCTTCATGCATAAAGAAGGTTTCCATAAGTGCAATGCTGATCATTGTTGCTACTTCAAAAGATATAGGTCCAGTTATATCATTTTACTACTTATGTTGATGATATGTTAGTAGCAGGTTCATATATGGATGATATCAGAAGGTTGAAGCATCAATTGTCAAAGGAGTTTGACATGAAGACTTAGGTCCAGTAAAAAAGATTCTTGGAATGCAAATCATAAGAAATAAGAAAAAAGTATCCTTGCAGTTATCTCAAGCAAAGTACATCAATCGTGTTTTGTAGAGATTCAACATGGGCGACGCCAAGCTAGTTAGCACACCCTTGGCCACTCACTTTCGCCTATCCATGTATCAGTCTCCTCAGACAGAGGAAGAAAAAGAATTCATGGCTAAGGTTCCTTATGCCTCAGCCATTGGAAGTTTGATGTACGCAATGGTCTGTACGAGACCAAATATTGGCCATGTAGTGGGAGTTGTTAGTAGATTTATGTCAAACCCAGGGAAAACTCATTGGGAAGCAATCGAGTGGATTTTGAGGTATCTGCGAGGCACCACAGAAAAGTGCTTGTACTTTAGTAAATGAGAGTTAAAAGTAAAAGGCTACGTAGATGCAGACTTTGGTGGTGAAATTGATCACCGAAGAAGCACCACCGGTTATATATTTACTAGAGAGGCTGAGTATGTAGTATTGACTGAAGCTAGTAAAGAGATGATATGGCTTCAAGGTTTGTTAACTGAGTTGTGATTCAAATAGGAGAAGAATGTTTTGCATAGTGATAGTCAAAGTGCAATACACTTGGCGAAGAATTCAACATTTCATTCTAGAACCAAGCATATTGGACTTTGTTATCACTTCATCAGATATATATTGGAAGATGATGTGTTAATACTGGAAAAGATTCAAGGAAGCAAACATCCAGCGGATATGTTAACAAAGGTGGTGACTATTGACAAACTGAAGTTGTGCTCAATTTTAGTTGGTCTGTTAGAGTAACAAGACTAGAAAATTTGTTGCATTAATCGAAGTATGAAGACAGATTGAAATTAATCTTTAAGTGAGAGAATTGTTGGAGATTGTTATAAAACTCCTTAATTTAAGAAGCAAAACAAGGAGCTTAATTCAAGGAGTAATTCAAGGAACCATTAATTTAAGGTGTAATTCAATGAATGAATTTTCCTATAAATAGATGTGTAATTGTAATGAATTAATCATCCAAAATGTTCATTCCAATTGAGACAAAAACTTTTGTAAGAGAAAATTGAGAGTAATTTTCTTGGGTGTAATTGGGTTGTGAGTTGTGAGTGTTGTAAACACCTTTTGTAATTTCTCCTCTTTCAGTAAAAAGATATGCAGTAGGTCCGGAGATGTAAGTAAGATTAGTCAAACTCCGTTATCAAATTTGTGTGTTATTCTTCTATTCTTACTTTCTTATAAATCTGACTTATGGGAAATTTGCCTAATTTACCAACAAGAATATAGTCAAATATGTGTTAAAGGTTAATTTAATTTAATAGTTAGATTAAACATAATTTTTATAAAGTAAATTGATTTTGTAAAAATTAAAAAGTGGGAGAACTAAATCTTAAAAGAAGAAGTTAAAAGACTAAAGTGTAGAATATATAAAAATTAGGGAACTAAAATATAGAATCTATAAAAATTAAGGAAAAAAAGTTATGGAACTAAAGTATATAATCTATAAATGAAGGGTATGATCCATCAACTCCAACTCCTGAAAGAGGTAGAAACAATTAACATTTGGAAACAGTCAAGTGAATGGACTTGAAAAGTAGATAAATGTTTTATGAGTTGGTGAGCTGAGCTGGTGATGGTGTCAGTTTGTGCTTCATTTCCAATAAGCAAAGTGAAGCTTGGATGTACAAAAAAAGTCCCAAGCTCCAAGCTGATAATCACTATTTTCATAATGTAGCTACACAGCCTTAAAACTAAAGACGATGCAAATTATTAAATTCTCTTTGAGCATCAAATGAAATGGTAAGGTGTGTTTGTATGTATGCAGACAGACAAACTTAACCGAACTTGTTTTAAGCTATGAATCTCCACCATCCTTGTCCAGAATAGAGGAGTTGAAAACAGGACTGATCAAGAACTTAACCTATGTATTTTACCTTCCCATCCAATGATGATAATGCCAACTCTGCTTCCTCCCTTGTGGAAAAAGTGACAAACCCGTAGCCAAAGGATTTTCCCGCTAACCCATCAAAGACAACCCTGGCAGAAACTGCATTATAATTTAAAGAGAAAAATTCTCTGAGATGGCTTGATCTTGCTTTCCATTGGAGATTGGATACATAAAGTTTATGACGTGTCTCTCCAGGTTGAGGTCTAGGAGGGAAAGAAGGTTTTTTGAATTGCTTGGCATAGTCTATCCTAATGATTCTGCCTGAAATTTGTTGCAAGACAAAGGTTCTCAGATGCATATAAAATCAGAATGAACGAGGGGGGGGGGGGGGGGGGGGGGGGGGGTAAGCATCATATTTCTATCACAGTGATCAGGTTCAAATTAAAACGAAATATCTTCATATTTTAACAATATATGGATTTCCAAATTTGAGAGATATAGCTATTATCAAGCTAGTTTTAGTTTGTATACGTAAAAGTAATTTTAATCTGAAAGAAACAATAATCTCTTTTTAGATAAATCAATGTTTTAAGGGTTTGAGGGATTTTAGCAATATAATGCCAGACATCCTTGGTCATGGCTCAAATGAAAAAACAAAAATTGATTTGCTTGGCCTATTTTGTAATCAATTATGCTTTCAAATGTCAGTTTTTTAACTCAAATTTTCAAAATGAGTATTGCTTGATAATTAGTTCTATTTTCAAGTTCAAAATTAAGTTACTTCATCTTTTATTGTTGTTTTTAAAACTTGAAAAAAAAAAGTTTTTGAAAATTGTATATTATAAGTTTACCTTTTCTTTTATTAATTAACTTTATATTTTTTTATTGATACTTGGAATGAAATAAAAGAAAGTAATTTTTTACTAAAAGAGTTTTTATTTTTTTCTCTAAATGAATCAAAAAACAGAAAACTAGTTCAAAATCAAGAAAACATAAAGACCTGTTTGGCCATGATACTCAAAATCAGTTTTCTGTTATTGAGAACAAAAACTTATTTTTAAAAATAAATAGGGGTGTTTGGTATAGTTTTTTAGTTATATTTTATAAACAAAATGTTCTAAAAATTAAAATTTAGAGAATAGCCTTAAGCTGTTTCCAAAAAATTTAATTTTTTTCAGAAACACGTAAGAAAATCTTCGATGCCTGATGATATCTTTGAGGCGCCTAATGATATCTTTTCTTGTTGCTTATGACTCATGAGTCATGAATTTATTTATTACACAAAACACAATATCACAAATATGTAAGTCAAAAAATCCTGATCTCTTTTTTTTTTTAATTTTTTGTAAATTAAAAAAAATATCTCCCTAAAAATTATAATAATAAAAATAATATTCGATAATATTAAACAAGATTCAAGTAAACGACATTCAACATTAAACAAAATTTAAATGATCGTAGTTTAATTTAAACGATATTCAATTAAACGGCGTTAAAAATAAAATAATATATCAGATTTTTTTAATAGTTAAAACATATGAATTAAACATAAAAAATACTATTTTTATTATTATAAATTTTAATTTTATTATTTTTCCAATTATTTCTCTTCTAAAACTGATATCGATGCTTTAATATTTTTATTGATTTTTTTCGTTATCATATTATACCTTTTTTCTTATTTTCGTTTTCTTTTTTTCTTCCTCGAATTTACTACATTGTGTTGTTAAATTTTAAAATGTTAAATTTTAAATTAAAAATTTATTTAGTACGAACACAATTTTAAAAAAATAATTTGACCAAACATCTTTTGTTTTTGTTCTTAAGAACAATTTTTAAAAATAATAAACAAACAATTCATTGTTTTTTAAAATTTGTGAAAGTTGTTTTCTAATTATGAATTGAGAATAGTTTTTAAAAATTGTTTTCAAGTTAACAAACATTCTCTAAATCGTTACAAAACCAGCAGCCCTTTTGAAAAATTGAGAAAGGAAGTTGTAATTTGACCAAAGTAGTAATGCTAAAAAGGCCCCAGCAACTATCCTCAAAAACAAAATAAACAATGAAAAAAATAGGAAAAATGAATAAATTACTAAAATAACAGAAATTCCTCTAAACTCATTTTCTATTCTCTAGATACTACTATTTCATTAAAATGTACTAGTAATATTTTCTCAAAGAATAATTATATATATTATAATCATAATTAATATATTAATTTTTAATTAGATAAAATTATATAAATTTGAGTGTAATTATCAATAATAACTTGTAATTTATAAGAATAGTAAATACTTTTCTTTTCTTAAAACATAGTATGCACAAGTAAAAATGAAATCAGTTGAGCAGAAATTAAAAACTAATTCTAGTTTTCAAGTATTCAAAGTTTCAATTTACTGTTTTAATTCACCGAACACATTAGAAACTAATACAACGCCGATAATTTATTTAAAGCAAACACAACTCACTTGCAAGTTAAGTTCATCAATTGCAGTCTGGGCATCCTCCGCAGAAGCCATTGTGACAAACGTAAAGCCTCTATTATTTCCATCCTTTTGCTTTATAATCTAAAAATCAAAAAAATAAAACCAAACCTTTTATTACAATTTGCATAAAAATGAAATGTTGATAATTGGAAAACTAAATTTAGAAAGTGTGCTAGCTAGAAATAAACCTCAACGTCTGAAACAGTTCCGTAATGGCCAAAGAAGCTTTTAATGTCTGCAACATTGAGAGACCAAGGCAAATTGACAACATACAGCTTTCTCTTGGATTGGAAACTTGGGTTAGTTGGGGATTTTCATCTACTTCAACTTCTTGAACTGCAGAGCATATCTCAAAACAATGTTTCCTGGTGGGACGGTAGAGAATAGGAAGCGAATGAGAAGAGAGGGAGTTGTGAGAAAGAAAATAAACAGAGCTGGAAGCATTGAGCTTTAATGAGTTAAATAATAGTTTATGTTCCTAGAGATCCCAGAACTAATTCAACCTCGAAAACGCGCTTACAAAGACGAGAGTTATTTAGGTTTTTAAGTAATATTGTTGTCGATATTTTGGTAAATATGAGACTTAATATCTCCCTCCACATCAACTAGAATAAGTTCTGACCAGCACAGAGTGAGCGGACCTTATCCCCGAACGTGCCGCCAAACACTTAAGTATCAATAGGGATGAAGAAGCCAAGAACTTAACTATGATATTATCTTAAAGAATAGAGACTTAACTCAACCTCGAAAATGCACTTATAAGAATGAGAGATATCCAAGTTTATAAGAAACACGGATATCGAACTCTTAATCGAATTATGACTTAACATATAAAAAGAGATAATTTTGACCGAAGACGAAGAATAGAATAAAACAGAACAAAATGATCATAAAGAGAGTGTAGTTTTTAATATCGTCCTTCATATAGAGTCTAAAATCTGATAAAAAAACAAGATAATGATATGAATAGAGGTTGGGTTCGTTGGATAAAATCGATACTTTGCATTTTGAAGGAGTTTTTTTTTCTACTTCATTTTTTTCTAACATTTATACAAGAAAATAATAACATTATGACCTAATCAAATAAAGATGAATTTATATTGAACTATTGACCAAAAAAGAGAGGGATCGTGATATTTTGGAGTTTCACGAAATTGTAATAAATTAAAAAATATTTTCTTCAAAAAGAATTAAGAAACTAATATTCAAGAATGAAAAAAGTACTAGAATGGGAAATAATTTTTAGGTTCCATTATTTTCTCCATAGTTTCTGTAATAGCACGGGAAATAATCCCATTTTTTAATAAATTTTCATTTATTTTTTGGATTGCTTTCAACCATATTTTTATATTTTCAATCAATGTATTTTAATCTAATGTAACAACAATTTTAATAAAAAAAATTAATAAATCTAAATCTATGTTTAAATTAAAAATATTTTAAAAATTAATCATTAACATACCAAATACAGCCCAATAACATGTCTATGCAAGAAATAATTTTATTTAAATTAACATCTAAGGAAGAAATACACTACAAACTATAACAATTTTATTAAATCTAATAAAAAATAAAATAAAATAAAATATAAAGAGAATAAACTCTTATCATAATAGGACACAGTCTCCTATTATCATAAATTGAAAGCAATACATATTAAATCGTGAAATTATAAGCAATCATTGAATGTAAAAAACTCTTTAGGTCACAATACAAATGCTTTCTCACTAAATTTTTTTTAACTAAATATTAAATTCATGTTCAAAAATCAATAAAAAAAAAATGAAATATTGATGGGATTGGTGGCAGTGCCTCAATGAGGTTAGTGGGATTGGTGCCTTAGTGATTACAAATATGATTACACGTTGAAAGTGCACTCTCACAACCAATCTCGTTTTTAACTAGTAAACACATGTTTCACTTTTTCGTTTTTATAAAAGAATTGTTACTTTTAAATAAAAATTATTAAGGTAGCGATTTAATAGTTTAATAAGCTTATCTAATAATTTAATAGTTTCCTCTAACATTATTCTTTATTATTGATGGAGTGATATGATAATAGAGCTAGTACCATTTTTTACGAACCATCAATTGAGACTTTTAACTACTTTGTTGAAAATTTAAAATATAATTAAATTTATTCAACTAATAATTTTTAATGATTTTATTGTAAAATAAAAGTTTGATAGAGTACAAAATGAATGATTTTGAACTCAAGGATACTTAAAATATTAAATAGAGTTGATACATCTTGTTTAGTTTTATTCACTTTAAGTAAGTTATATGTATTAATTTAACTTATTTAAATTTTATAGAAGTTAAGTAAATTTTAATTTATTTTTAAATGAATTGAACGGAGTAATTTATGAATTTTCTAATTTATTCTTCTAAAAGATAGAATAAAAATAAAAAATATATATTTATAATTTGTTTATAAACAAAAAATGTTATACAAATATTAAATTTTGATTATATTTTATTAAAAAAATAATAAAATTGTATATGTTATTGAATTTTTCATAATGAAATATAATTATAAAAAATGCTATAATTAACAAAAATATTTTACTAATCATAAATTGTTCAAGTAAATTAATTCATAAGAATTTATGAATTAAGTGGAATAAGATTTTTTCAACTTACAACTCATTAAATAAGTTGAAACCGGTATGAAAACCATATAATTTTTAACCTTTCAGCTTGGAGAGAAAACAAGTAGAAAAAACAACGTAGGGATCAAATAGTTTGATTCGGCTTTGCCTTTGGGAATTTAAGTAGCAAACTCGTAATTTAATTTAAAATCACCTTTTATTGATTCAAGTCTTTAATTAACTAATTACTAAAATAATTAGAAAAATAAGTTGAATTTCCTTTTCCTATTATTTTTATTTTAAGATAAACCACACATGTACAAAAAAAACAAGTAGAGCTAGTGTCTGTGTTAAAATAAGATTAGTGAAAAGGAGTTATTTTAATTTACTCTTCAAATATATATAGCTATACGTGTTGCAAGTAAAATAAGCTAGTGATGGATGAAGTAAATAAGCTGTTGATTATAGCATGCCTTAACTATTAAGGCTTCAAAAGTGAATTTTAATATTCTTTGGAACACTTTTATGCCCCTCCAAGGTTATTATAAATTTAATGTTGGTGTGTTTTAAGGTTCAAAGGTACATAATTCTAAAGAAAACATTTGATCACATGTACCCACAAACGAACAGGACATAGTACTCATATCATAGGCAATTCAAATTCATGGCCAAAAGGTTCACGGAATCGAATTATAAAGGTGAAGCCAAACATCATATATTCATTGAACTCTATATATGAACAGATTGATTAAGGACTACAAGCAGCTGCATGGTGTCTAGCTTCTTCTTCTGCTGCAGATTATGGGCCTTGTTTGGATGGGCCTATGAATCTAAACTATTTCTTTCTTTATTTTTACTTTTTGCAATTATAAACTCCTCTTTCCAGGGATTTATATTCTAGGCCTTTTTTTGGTAAATTTTGGTGTACGCAGACTTGAGTATATATCTACATATTTTATTTGCAAGGTGAATTTCATAGATAGCAATCGTTTTTAAGCTATTTGACTTTTTTCTGGGCCTGAATCTGAAATGTCATGAATGATTAAGATACACACAGATCATCGGAAACTACTAGGATTTTTGACCATTTCCTTGTCTCTTATGTTTGACCATTGAATCCTTCAATTAGTTGCATTCCTCTTTCTGCCCCTAGCTCTACTAAAAGAAAAATGGTATCGATATCAAGTTTATGACCTAGGTTTGGTACACTCATAAGAAACTGGTATTTATTAATACCGTTATTTAAAAATTAGAACTTATTTAGTCTAATTATGTGCTAAAATCGTGTAATTAATGGATACTAGTAATAATAACATAACTATTAAAAATACATCAATTATTTAAACAGATGTACTATAGAAGTATCACTAATAATTAAATATAGATATTGAAATAATATAGTTTTTTAAATAGGGTACTATTGATATATTAGTTCAAGGATATGAATGTTAACACAAATGTACCAAACCCTGTAATGTATCACAAATGATATTTTATAGTGTTAGAAATTGTTAAAAAATTAACTCTCCTAAAATCTTAAACTATTAGTAAAATAATCAATATTTCTTTATATGTCTATCACTCCCTTTTATGTGTTGATTTTATACACTATGCATATTAAACACTTACAATTTAATAATTGTAGTTATTGAGCTTAGAATACAGGACTCATACCATGTTAGAAATTACTAAAAATCAACTTATCTTATAAAAGTTTAAGTTATTGGAAGAAAAATCAATATCACTTTTATACATCTATCTCACATTAATATTAATAAATATAATCAAACTTATAAAATTATAGCTAATTAAAATTTATCTCGCTAGTTGAGATTTTAATGAATTTATAATATATAGTGTTGACTAAATAGTTTACAACATGTGAAGTAATATGAGAAGTCCTAATTAGGAAATAACTTGAGGGTTACCCAATCACCAAATAACTCGCAGGCCAACATTAATATCAGTTAAATATCACATGATATACAACCATCATTTAAATTCTTAATTATTCGATAGTAAGATAATTAAGGAATAACACTTCAACATTTAAAGATAAGTCTATCAATATGGATAAGAATCGTCAACATGTATATTCTTTCTTATAAATAGTCATTAATATTCAATATTAGAACATAACTTCTTAATTACATATCTCTATATCTCTCTACATCACAAGGAGAGAAATTAATCTCTTCATTCTACTCACCATCTAAACTTATTTAAGTATCGAAGGACTAAATACTACCACACTCTGTGATGGTCTAAGTTTTTAACGTTGTGTTCATTGTTTTGGTGATTTTTTTTATTTTCAAGTTAAATTAATTTTTTTAGTTAATAATATTTAAATGATTTTTTTAATAATTTTAACGACAAATTTACCCTTAAATGATCATATATGACACATGATAAAATTATTAATTAAATTTTAATTTTAAATTAATAATATAGGTATGGATTATTAGTGTAATATTATGAAAATATGAGTTCATGTATGTATATTTTATTAAATATGAATATTATTAAAGTGTCAAACCATCTTAATGTATCCTTTATTTATATAAGATGTACTAAACATATGATAAAATTCATAATTTAAATATAAAATTTGATCATTTATATATCTTAAAGTTAATAAAAAATTATTATTATATTATTATAAAAATATGTCTCTATATAAATAAATTTTAATTAAAAATTTACCGTTAAATTACTAAACTAAATTTTTTTCTTGTTCGTTCAAACTCTAACTAATTTTAAAGAAATACTCGGTGTAAGTTTGAATTATTTCTCAAGGCCACCAATTGTCCCATATATACTATGAGATTGTGGGGAGATTATTCTTTATTCTTTTTTTCCTGTTTCCCATTTTCTTTTTATCAAAGATAGATTTTTATTCATGTATAAAATTTAATTATTGTTCTCTATTAGTGAACACATTTTATTCTCGAAGCTATTTCATCATACTTTTTTTTCAAATGCTCTCTTCCATTTTAAATAGTTTGTTTACATTTTGTTTCTATATATGTATAGCATAGATGACATTATTTCTCTCACACACGGTCACACATTTGTATGTCTAGAATAATAATTACAACTAACAATTTTTTCTTTTTATCAATAATATTATCCTATAGTTTAGCAAATAATTCTATCAATTTATTTAAATTAAAAAATATGATTTAATTCGTTAAATTCGGATCAGATTATATTAAAAAAACTTGTAATCAAAATTAATTCAAATTGAAAAAAGTATAATCCGTTCGGATTTAAATCAGATTCGAATTGACAGATTTTATAATTTATAGTATTCGATCCTAATCGAATTACTATTAAATTATAAATAAATATATATTTTATTTTATAATATAGTATATTATATTTAAATATTATACATCTATAATTATATTATATTTTTGTTTTAGCTTAAAAATAAATATAAATATTAATAATAATTTAATAATTGTACAAACAAATTTTTTATTCTTTTGATTTATTAGTTGTTACTATAAATAATAAATTTTATTACAAATATATAAATTTAAAATTTAAATGTTATGTATGTCGTATTTTATATATTACAATAATTCATAAATAAATTTCAATATTAATTTGACTTTATTCAATACAAAAAAATCTAATTGATTATATCATCAAATCAAATTCAGATTAAAAATGAATTGTATCATATTTAAATTTATCAAAAATAGATAACTTCGATTCAATACTTATTCCTACTTGTTATTATTATCATAATATAAATAGTGATTTAAAGATTTGGTGATGGTGATGACATTATACAAAATTAAGTACATCAAAGTTATATAATAACGTGATAATTTATGTCAACAAAATATTATATTAGTGAAATTTTTTTTAAAAAATAAATATCTCATATAAAAAAATAGTTTAATAATAAAGAGTATATTTTAAAAATAATCGGTAAAGTCAGCAAAATGTCTGTTTGGCTGGGAGATATGTGATGGAGGCTTATTTTACATACCTAACTCGCATATCATATGACATAAGAATCAGTATATTGGTGACAAACTGACAAAACATGGCGTGGCCAACTTGATTAAGAAGTGACCCAACCCCTCTCTTCAAGTGACCCACTCTCTCTTTTAAGTATTAATTATTAAACAAAAAAATTAATTTTATTATTAAAATATGGATATAATATTTTATGTTAATAAAATTAAAAATTAAAAATTAAAATATAATTTTTTATTTTTTTTAAATTAAATAATCAAATAATAAAAGAAAAAATATATTTTAAAACTAATAAATAATATTCTTTACATGTCACACTTTTTTATTTTTAAATAATATTTACAAGTACTCACAGACACTGTAATCGATCCCCTCACTTTAAACAAGAATTTACATGTTGAGAATTAAACAAACTTTTAATATATTTTTTAGGTGATGACAAACATATCTAATATATTATTAGGGGGAATTTTGCCCTAATTAATACATAATTCTTATAATGGTTTATCTTATTTTGGCGTTGGTATGGTACTCGTATCTCTGTTCATATATTAATATTTTTTACATTTTATATTAATAAAAAAATTATTTTAATATCTTAATTAAATATTATATTTATTTTAATCATTTTAAATATTTTTTTTGCTTTAAAATAATATGTCACATGTAACAAATTTTATATGAAAATTTAAGAAAGAAAAAATGCCCAAAATAACCAATTTTGACAATTATCACCTAAAAATTTCCTTGGACAATTAAGAACGCTAATATTCATGAATGATATAATGTTTGAGCAACGTGATCAGAGATGAAATGATAATCTTGATGGTCATAATATTTTTTTCTTAAATTCACATAATGTCCTTATAAAATTTGCCACATAGAACCTAAGTGGTATATTTTGATAATAAAAAAATATTATTTAAAATAATTAAAATTATGTATTGTATGATCTTTATTTACTTTTCTCAAATAATACTTTTATCTTTTAACTTAGATTAAATACTAGGATTGAACAATTTTTTTAAAAAAAATTCTATGCTCGTTGACCTACTTGGCTAAGTGTCGCCAACCATCGTCGGCAAGATCCAAGTGAGATCTAGAAAAAAATTATAAAAAGAGAGTAAATAAATCATTTTCTTCACTCAATTCCAAAGCATCATCTCTCTATATCTCTCTCTTTTCAAAGCGTTTTCCCCTAAAAGTCTTGTACTCTTTTACGAAGTTTTAAATAATCTGATTCTGAATTAAATACCTTATTTGCATTCTTCTTTTGTTACAGAATTCAGCTAAGTAAATTCCAATCTTGGTGCATTGAAAAAATATTATGAATATGTTATATGATTATGTGAACTTATATAATCTTAAAATTGTGTGATGATTTGATATATACTCATGCATACATACTTAATTTTTAAATATCCATATTATATATGCATTTTGAAAACATTTAACAAGACATGTAATAAAAGACATGTAAAGGAATAAAGATAATTGTCATAAATGCTTAAAATAAAAAGGTTTAAAGTTTATATTTTCTTATATCTTGAGTGTTGAGTGAGCAAGGAATATGAGAGAGATTAACCAACCTATTAAATTTAAATTAATTAAATAAATAAATAAATGATCATACGTAGAAAAATTCTCCAATTGATCACGAGAGAATATAGAATCTTTTGGGATCATTGATTTGTATGTATCAACTTGATTGATTAATGCTCACATCATGTCCAAGTTTGATACTACTAAGGATTCGATAGTTGAAACAGGTTACGAAAAACATAATCCTCTGGTTATTAATACCATAAGTATTATACACAAGTCTTACCATGTAAAGACATGGAAATGAAAATTATCAATGAAAATAATAAATAAATATTGGGTAACCCATTGAAAGACAATATATATATATAAACAATTACATGATTTTCATTTATATTTATTATAATACATATTGTACAATAAGTTTCATATGGAAAGTTATCTTATTCATTTTTGTTTTAATACTTTTTGCATGATAAATAAAGACCTTGATGCCAAAAAGGTGACGACTAATAGTATGGTTATCAAGTAGTTTTTCAAAAAAAAATAACTTTTAAAAAATTTAATTATTTTTTAAAAAATTCTTTATAGTTAATTTTATAACCTTTTAATTTTGTTGATTTAGTTTTTTACTATAAATTATTTTATTATAAAACAATAAATTATTTCTTAATAATTATCAAATAATACAAGTTTTTACTGTATAATTATTTCTTCAAGAAAATAATCAAAAGGATAACATTTCTTACTTTGTTATGGAGGCAAACTTCGGGATTCTGCAAGTACCACTACATGAATTGTAGTATTAAAGTTAAAACTTTTAATAATATTATAATCATTATTGTTATTTTTAGGATAAAGATATGTGAATTGATTATTTTATTTTTATAATTAATTATATTATAGTGGTATTATTGTTGTATAAAATTTCATTAATAAATTTTTTTGTGATATTAAGAAAATGTATTATGATAATATTCTGACACTAAAGTATATCAATACATTATTAATATAGGTTTATCTTGAGAGCCAAACCCTTTAATTTGTGTATTATTGATTTGTCACAATGTAACTTATTACTTTAAATCAAGAATAGTTTAAATTTGATATAAATTTAAAACTAAATTTTAATATCTAGTTATGTTCATGCATAATATGCTACCAAAATTAAAGAATAATTTTGTATATTTTTTCTTTCTATTTATATTTTAGGTGATATAGAGAGAAAGTAAAAGAAAAAAAATAGTAAAAATAAAAAAGTCACAAATCACCCTTGAGTTTTGGCCATGTATATAGCCAATGATTAAATTCTAAAATTGTATTTACAATTTGGATCAAGTTGTATGCATTTTTTGAATTGAATACTAAATTTAATCAAATTAATAACATGAAAATTATAACGAATATCATTATTCATTGTGACTATCTCCTATTATTAGTTTAAATTAAGTTTATTAATTATTATAACATTAGTTTTGGATGAAAGGGGAGAGGGTAGAGATAGGCATGGGCATTAAAAAGAAAGCCGCTAATGAACCCAAGGCAAAGTAGATGGTGGGAGAGTGAGATATCCAAATCTAAACCCAACTCCACTCTTTTGGAGTATACATAATTGTGCATTCCTACATGGCTACCACCATTAATACGTTGCTCATTGGTATTCCTTCATCTTCTAGATCAATGAGATCAAACCAAGAAAAGAAAAGAAACCATCCTTTAAAGTTTCCGGTTTCAAATTTTTTTAGTCGCCCTTGATACTCTTCTTTTTGGTTCTTAATCCGTTATATTTTAAGGTCCTAAAGATGCACGAAGGTTAAGAGAATATTATAGAAAAAGTAATCAAAACACATTTTTTTAGGTTATATAGCATAACTCTATTTTATATTGGGGTTTCATTTTTAAATCTCCTCATGTATATTTTTTTTTATAATGTAAAAACATATATATTTGATTATATTGTTAATTTGTCTTTGAATATCTTTATCACAGATCATACATATGTGAATAGATGTATTGGTATTGAAACACCATGTTAAACAAAATATACGAGGGTCAATCTTCGAGGCTTATGTACAATCATACTTCGAGATCTAATGTACTTACAAACTCCAAGATACATGTTTAAATGGATATCTATTGTCTATATAAAATCCATATATTATAAACAGTATCCCAGGATGCCAAACTTTATAAGACTAACATAGATAATACTTTTTAAGATAAATAATTTATGATGTATTCATAAAATCACATGTATTAGTATAAAAGTTAATATCACATGCTTCCATAAAATTAGTTACTCAAGCATAAGATACGTTTTCTCATTTGTAAAACACATGAATATGCATGTCAATTTATAAAAAAAATACACTAAGAAAAAGTGAAACCTATTAGAAAATATGTTCGTCTTTTACTCTTGCTCCTTTAATTATATTCTTTTCTCTTTTGTTAGAATCTATAAATATTAATTTTGAAAATAAGTTGTAAGCCATATTTAAATGAATCATAAATTTAAACCAATTGAAATGATAACTTTATTAAATTATTTTAAAATATACACAAATTATTTCTTTTGATAACTTTATGCTTATTACTTGAAATTGTATTACCTTTCTCCGATCTTAAAGATATACCAAAAATGATAATATTTAAAAAAAATTATAGAGAAAAAAAGAAAAATTGAATTTTTGGTGTGAGAGAAAGGTTGTTCACAACCCCCTATTTTTATAGGAAAAATTGGTGTTCGCTAACTAACCTTGATGGTGCTCCGCCGAGAAATTCTGATGAATTTTTGGTGATAGTATAAAAATTTTCACCAATCATTTTGTTACCTCTCGCCCACCATTCACCAATCACTCTCGTCGACGATACTAACGAGCACGTAGGTGAAGTCCCAACGAGCCTATTAGAACAATAAAAAAAATGATTTTTACAAAAATATTTTGATCAATTATTACATCTTAAGATACAACTCAAAATATATTTCATAAAATTCTTAAAATGAATTACACAAACTCGAAATCTCACACAAAAACTCCAATTCGATAAAGAGACAAAAAAAATAAATAGAAAAAATTAGTTGAGAAAAAAAATTACATAAAAAGGACTTTCTTAGACCATTAGATAGAAACCTCCCCAAAAGGATGTCCCAAGCACAAATAATTGTAACTGAAATACAAACCTTCCACATACTTTAAAGGCACGCCGGTACGTAAACCGTCGTTAGGAGCACATACCTCTTCTTACTTATTAAAGTATAATTTTAATAAAAACTTCGTATTCAACTAGCGTTCCCTTTCAACTTAATTTTAAAGTTCATATTTAAGTTTAAATTTTGCATATAAATTCAATAAAAAAACCTCATATTTTAATAATTCGTCAACAAATTTTTACATATATAATTTGATTTTTTTTATTATTTGTGATTTTTTATATGAATTTCATATAAGCATTAGTTTAGTTTGAGTCCTACTTCTTTCGTTATAAATAAGATTTATATTATTAAATTATAACTCGTTAATATGTGGTTTATATTTTTAAATATATATTTTTAAGTTATAAAAAATATGTTTTTAAAAAATAAAACTTTATATTACATTAGAAAATTAATTCAAAAGATATTAATTCAAAAAGTATTAATAATTAAACCAAAATTTCCATTATCTTATCATCTTGTCCACGATTTCTAATTATTAAAGAGTAATCTAACTTGATATTTTTCCTAAAATAAAATACAGGAGCTTCACCATTTCATCTGCATCAGGCATACTACTACAAAAAGGGTATTAAAGTCGGTTAAAAATCAACTTTAAATTAAATGATTTAAAATTTAAGTCGGTTCAAGGCGTGAATCGACTTTAATTTTTTTTTTTAATTTATAATTTTCAACATGTATTCGAGCAAAAAAAAAACCAAAATCAATTTAGCAAATATTTCAAATAATACAAATATTTAAAAAATAAAATATTAATTAATAACAAAAAAATTACCATGGTTTTGTTCTATTTTATTCAAGATCGTCATATTCTTCTCCTTATGTTATAATACAAACCTACATATATAATACAAAAATCTATACACATAAATAATAACACATAATAACAGGAAAAAATATGAATAATAACGGATCTAAAAGATTAGTTAGAGAGGAAGAAAACTCACTAACCGATGCTGGAAATGGTAGTCGTAGGTGGCCGGAAAATGAGAAAGAGTGGAGGAGGGGGTTTTCGGTTTTTTAGAGTTCTGCAACGCTGAAAATAGTTTCTATCTGGGAAGAAAGAAGAGAAAAGATTTATCCACGTGTGTAGCGTTGGTTAACGTGTTGAACCGACGCTATGTTACGTGGATAGCGTCGGTTCGACACGTCAACCGACGTTACATCTTACGTGAATAGCGTCGATTCTATACCGAACCGATTTTAAACCAATTTAAAGTCAATTTTTGGAAGAAATTGACTTTACATATCGACTTAAATACCTATTTTTGTAGTAACGAGGTGTCAATTTATTGCAAATTTTGTCAAAAGTAAAATTTGTTTCAGATGATTAACAATATCACTATATTAGTAACAGTCAAAACAATATAATTAGTCCTAAGAAAAGCATGTCCAAAACAGTCTTTTTTTTAACTCACGTGTTAAATGTTGATCATAAAAAGAAAGTTGGAAAACCAAGAATCCTCCTTTCCATTTTTTTTCCTTCGGATATAGTAAATATTCCATCTTTTTTCTTTTTTTGTTGACAATATAACAATTTTATAATTGGAGGTGAAAATTTACTTTGTACTTCGTACCAATTATGACTGTGAAATTTATAGATTTTATAACTTCATATTAATTTTTTTATTATTTTTAATTGATTAAAATATTGGTAAATATAATAAGATAAATAATATTATAAAAATAATGAAAAAACAAACATAATTATATATAATAATTATAAATTTATTAGAGATTATTTTAAATAAGGTAAAATAATATGAGATTTAAATAAGATAAAATAAATTTTAACTTATAAATTTATTAAAAATAGTAATTAAAGCATTAAAACAAAATAATCGATTTTTTTATCTCTCATGTACAGGCTTCAAATCATTTGCTTCTCATTTGGTCCGTTTTATGGATCTTATAAAAAAAATCTTACCTACCTTAAATTTAAGATTTATTATTTTTATTTCATGATAATTTTATTTTTAATATCGTTTTTTATTTAAGCTTTTGAGTTAATATTTTAATGATATTTCATTTAAAAATATATATCAATTAATTTTTTAAATGTATAATAATAAACATACGTTATTTAAAGAATATTTTTAGATAATTAAATAATTATTTATCTCAAAATATAATCTGAATATTATTTAATTAATTTATTATCTAAAAATACTTATAAATATCAAAAATATATTATTGTATCTGTTAATTGTTTGACAGAATTCTATATATAATCGATTTTAGTGATTCTAACGAGAAGTATAAAAGATTATTATATGAATAAATCATATATTTTTCTCATTAAAGAGATATATATATATATAACACTTAAATAGATATAAGGGTTACAAGGATAGCAATTCTCGTACAAGTAACAAAAATACAAGATAAAATACATACAATATAATTTATATTAATTATATTTCCACGAGCATTTATATAAATAGATCATTATATACATATTGCTTAAGAATCCTAAATTGATCACCCAAATCGTTAGGATGGTGTTGGGGCATTGAGGTCGCTCTACGGTGTAGAGCTTTAGACTCATTAGGCCTTTATATTCATCAAGTATCCATCTTCATCACCTCGTTATATAGTAACGAGGTATCATAATTGATTAAACCGCATACCTCTTACATGTATAATATCAAACATTAACTCCCATTTTTTTTTATTTTGAGAAGTGAATAATACTTCCTTGCTTGATCCTCATACATTTAAGCTATTATGAATAGTGATTCAGAGGGTTCTTTAATAGATTACGAACTCTTCAAGTAGAATACAAATTTCCCTAATTACGAGGTTACTTGTTAGTTATGAATTATATTCTTCTAATTAATTTTATTCACGGGATACACCTTTCAATTTCCTTCTCCTCTTTATAAATAGTAGAAAATTTTACTTTTAACCCACTCGTTTTAACTTAATTAAATTTGTTTTCATAAAATTTCAACCCGTTAATTACCTTGGTATTACCCTGTTCTTGGTTAGTTTATTAGGAAAACACTTGGTTGGAATTTTAGCTCATTCGATAAACGACATCAGTTGAGAGTGAGCCCTTTATTATATCCTTAGGTCACGAGTCAAACGAATTACATATAATTTAGATAAATTTTTTTATCTTAATCTTATTTTCTATGTCTCATGAGGAAGAAGAGGTGGTTCATCATTTTCTTGAGGAAGACCTTACTAAGGCCATGCCTTCGAGGGGGATCCATCGAAAGAAATATCACATGATTTAGGTCTTATACTAACAAGGTCGTCATGAACTAAACGACCTTATGAGGTTACAAGTAATAGTGATAACATGACTATTACAAGGGTGTTCATCAATGAAAGAATTCTTGCTCTCTCTGTCTTTTCGAGATCCCGAGTGATCTTTACATCGTTTTCACGGGATCGTGTGTCCGTCATTAAAATTCCTATATCAGTAACCACCAAAGTTTTTCGTCTTAAAAAAAAGTGAAAGAGTCGAGATAAATCCACTTATATGAATAAAAATAAATATCAAATTAATAATTAAATCAACATCTCGAGTAACTTACCATCTTGTCCACTAACTTCAAATTATTAAAGAGTAATCTAACTTGATATTATTCCTAAAATAAAATACAGGAGCTTCACCGTTTCATCTGCAGCAGGTGTCAATTTATTGCCTATATTGGTAACAGTCAAAACAATCTAATTAGTCCTAAGAAAAGCATGTCCAAAACAGTCTTCTTTTTTTAACTCATGTGTAAAATTTTGATCATAAATAAAAGTTGGAAACCAAGAATCCTCCGTTCCTTCTTCTTTTTTTCTTTCGGATATAGTAAATATTCCATCTTTTTCTTTTTTATTGGCAATATAACAATTTTAACAAAAATTGGAGCTGAAAATTTACTTTGTACTTCGTACATCCAATTGTGGCTGCGAAATTTATAGATTTTATTACTTCATATTATTTTATCTTATTTATTTTTAATTGATTACTATGTTAATAAATATAATAAAATAATTAATATTATAAAAATAATTAAAAATAAATATAGTTATATATAATAATTATGATTATTTATAATAATTATAAATTTAGATGGTATAATATTTAAATGAGATAAAATAAATTTTAACCTATAAACTTATTAAAAATATTATATGATAATTAAAAAATAATAATCAGTTTTTTATCTCATATAGAAGAATTGTCTTCAAATCATTTGCTTCTCATTTACTCTGTTTTATGTATCTTATAAAAACAAAAATTTACCTACCTTAAATTTAAGATTCATTATTTTAATATTATCATAATTTTACATTTGATATTAATTTTTACTTAAATTTTTTAGTTAATATTTTAGTGATATATTATTTAAAAAATATATCAATTTATTATAATTTATTATTTAATTATGGATTTTTCACACGTATAATAATAGACATAAAAATATTTAGTTATATGATAAATTATATTAAATTAATATCTTTTTTAAATAAATATTCTACTAAAATACTATAATAAAAATCGGAAGAAAAAAAAGATATTAAAAATAAAATTATAGTATTACCCAGAATAATAACTTTTAAAGTTAAAGATACATTTTTTCTTAATAAATTAGGACTTTTTGCCACCTATATTCATAATGGATATTTTTTATTAATTATATTAAAAATAAATTTTAGTTTATAAATATATTATATAATTTTTAAGAAAATATATATACCGAAAAACATGTGATTAGTATTCGTGTTCATTCTATGAAATTTATGAATAATTTTTCATAATTGTACAACTTTACATCACTTTCAAAGCTATACAATTGACATAAATAAGAGGAAAAAAGTTGGTATATATGTTATTGTTATTATTATTATTTTGCTAAGATAATGAATTTAAAAAATTGGTATTTCTAAAGTCAGATACGCCATGTCTAGGTTCATTAAATTTTAGGAAGCGGGATGGGGGTTGTTATTATTATTTTTTGGTTTATTAAATTAAAAATAATTTTATTTAATTTTATAGTTTTAAAAAAAATTATCAAATAAAATATATTATTTTAATAATTTTTATCAAAATATTATTTTAATATTATATTTTAATATATATATAATTAAAATAATATGATTTTTTTTAATTAATTATTATTAAATAATTAAATATTACTATTTATATTATAAAGAATTAAATGATACAAATTAATGATAAATTCTTAAATACTGTTCTTTTAATTTTAATGACAAATTTATCTTTACTTTTTCACGATATCTACCTGCATAAAGTTTTTTTTAACATGAATTTAGCATTTTTAAACTTTGAAATTAGACTTACTAATAAAATTTATGGCTCTTGCTTTTCAAAAATTTCAGTGGGTAATACTCATTTATATCTTTTCTCCTACACTTTTATACTTATTTTATTATTATTATTTTCAATAAATTTTTTATCACATTAAAAATAATACCTTATTTTTTAAATTATTTATACTTATAAAATTATATTAATAGCGTGTCTACTTAATCCAACGTGAAGGATATAAGCCACCAAGATTCAACTCCTGACCTCCTATTTTAGGAAGTAACAATACACATCACATACACCAATCAATTGTACTATTATTCTTTTAATTTTGTACTTACATGTGTAGAGTAGTATTAAAAAATAATACATAAAATTTATAATAATAAAAACAATATTTTATTAATATTTAATGATTTTTAATTGAATGTTTAAATTTTAAAAAAAATAATTTAATTTAAATATTATTTAATTAGATAACGTTGAATTTGAAATGATATTTTAAATTTTTTTAATAGTAAAAATATAAAAATTGGATACAAAATAATACTATTTTTATAATATTAAATTTTAATTTTTTTTTTAATTTTTCAATAAATTCTAATATTTTTTAAAAAATAACACATATTAATTTAAAAATAATATATATATATATATATATATATATTAAGAATAATGCCAACACTCTTCAAATAATATATATATATATATATATATATATTAAGAATAATGCCAACACTCTTCAAATAATAATTATATAAGAAGAAAATACACAAATTTCCATCAAAGCTTACAATTAGGTTCCACGTTAAACTCTTTATTAATTTTATTTTTTATAATAAGGTCCCACGTTAATTAATAACCTAAAATAAAGATTTTGGCACCGTCCAACAACGATCGACAGTCACTATGAAAATTACCGAGAGACCGATTTTCTTCCTCTTAAATTTTATGTGTCATTGTTTTATTTTTATTGTTTCAAATGAAAGTAAAGAATAATCAAATCAAAACAAAAAATTTAGGTAAGAGTTTTAAAATTTTCTTTTAACACGCTGATTTAATCACATACTATAATACACGCAAATTATTAACAATAAGGTATTTCATATCATCTTCTTCTTTTTAATATTATCCATTTTTCAAATAATAAAAGCTAAAATCTACCTATGTCATTGATAATGGTGTAACTTTATATGACAACAATATGTGCTAACTACGTAGGTAGGTAGGTAGAAGTGTTTAAATTGATAAGGAATTTATTATATGTGAGTCATTTTATTTATGTGGATAGAGTCGCCAGCTTATATAAATTAAATTAATTTTTTTAACATTTATAAAAAAAATTAAGGAGAAATTATACAAAATAATATATTAAATTTTATAATAATAAACATATCATTTTAATAAATAATTTTAACATTGAATAAGTATTTTAATTTGAATGATATTTTTAGAGTACATTTAATATAAAATATTAGGTTTAGCTTTTTCTTAATTGTAAGAATATGTATACAAAACATAAAATGTGGTTATTTTTGTGATTAAATGTTATTTTATTGTTTTTACAAAAAATAAAAACAATATTTAAAAAAAATTAATCATAAAAATAAAATCTCTTATATCTAACTTATAAATTTTTACGATTAAAAAAATCTAACACATTATTTTATAGTGGATACAGTTTAATTAGATATCGTTTAAATTAAATTATAATAATTTAGATTATTTATTTAATGGTAAATATTGTGTAATTAAATCACGTTTAATATTTTTATTATTATAAATTTAATGACTGTTATTTTTTTAATTTTCAAAAGATAAAGAAAAATATTCATAAATATATCATAATTATAACTTATATATTATATTTTTTAAAAGATTTTTGCGTGAGTTCAAATAACTTATCGATAATACTTATTACGTAGGGATAATAATTTTATGGTATTAATATTTATTTTGTGTTATTTATATTTTATTTTAATATTAATTATATTAATTGATATATAAAAAAATTGATTTTTTTTAATATATTGTAATATATATATGCATCTCAAACATTTACAAAAATAAATAGTACCAGTAAGCCGGCTGACCCGGCCCACCTCTCCAATAAACAATATAAGCTTGACACGTGTACCAAAGAAAATTTTCGATACAAACCTACCTCATACGAGCTGTCCACAGTCGAACCCTCCGATTGAAAGATCAGCATCATCAAAAGAGAGGAGTAATTTTACTTTGTAAATTAATAAATATAATATCTAATTATTATATATAAATATACGAATTATTAGTAATTATAATTAATGATATAAATATATCATTAAATTATTTATCAATAGTTATATTATATTTTTAATAATAAATTTATATAATTAATAAAAATTTAATAGTAAATTTATATTACTAATGAGAAGAAATTATGTAATAGATTTATATTAATATAAATAATATGATGGTAAATTTATTATTTATACTAATAATAATATTTTAATATTATTTTTATTATTATATAAAATTAAATTATATACCATAACTTTTATGATAATTCTAGAATATATTTATTAGTTTATATTTTTAATTTGTACTCGTTAAGTTATATATATCTTGAGTTCGTTATGATACTAATATCATATTAATATCAAAATTTATAAATTTGATTTAATTTTTTATTTTATTAGAAAAATTTCACTCGTGTATAACACATATACATTTAATTAAAGAAATTTGTGATTTTTTTAATATTCCCTGTAGTACAATAATTAATATCTTATTTTTCTACCATTTTAAGTCATTAAATATATATTTAATAATTGTGATTTATTTTACACTCTTTCCCATCTTTCTTATTTATCTGTTATCTAGAAACTCAACTTCATTGATACTTACATATTTTTTATAGATATTTGTTCAAATTTCATGCCCATTCTATTTTAATAAATAGAATATATAAATTTTGAATTTTATATACTGAAAAATAGAAAAAAATAGTAAGTAATATATTGTTTATATGAAAAAAATAGATTATATAAAAATATTTTTCATATGCACAACTTAATATATAGTCATACATATCAAACATCTAGTTATTACAAGAAATATTAATATCATAAATATAATTGATGAAGTGATTGGTTCGGAACTTGAATAAGTCTCGTTCTTTATCATTATTAAAATTATCAAAAATACTTAAAAGTAAAATAATAATAAAAAAATTATAATTTAAATTAATCAAAGAAAAAAACATATTATAAATGAAGTTGTTGAGTTTTTATGTGTCAAAGGAAAAATAGATGTAGAAGAAAGTATAAAATGAGTCAAAAAAACATTTAAATATGTATTTAAAGACTCAAATGGAGAAAAATAATTTATTAACATTTTAATTGATAAAAATATAGAATAGTAAAAAATACTACAAATGTCGCTCATTAAAAGTAAATGTTTTACACATGTTTGAAAAATCTAGGATAAAATAAAAATTATATCAAACTAATACATTTTATTAAAAGTAAATATCATTAAGATATAATCTGAAAAATAAGCATAAAAACACATTTAGAATAAAATTATTGTACCATTAAGATAACGAACCTCTTATACTATACATCATACATGAATTAGTTATAGATTTTACCATAGATATTAATTTTTAATATTTAAATAGTAATTTATTTAACAAAAAAGTTTAGAACATTATATTAATAATTATTACATTTAATTTTAGATAAATTAATAATTTTTTAGAAAATAAAATTTTACTAATTCATTGAAATTAAAGATAAATAAATAATCAAATATAACATATAAAAATATTACACATGTAAGTATATTTCTATATCTTTTACTACCTTTACTTAGTGTTTAACATCCACTAGAGTAGATATATGTTAAAAAAATGTCATTTTAAACTTAAATCTAAAAAAAAAAAAATACCACAAATTATGATTATTTTATTAAATTACAATGAAAGTAAAATAAACAATAACTTAAAAAAAAGCGTCAATTGTTATTAGAGTTTGAAGATTTAAAGTAACAAAATAATGAAAAACGATTAGGATTTGGAGAAAAAAAAAGAAAAAGTTCGCATTATCCTTGTCTCATAATTTTCAACTTATTACCAATTATTTAATAAAATATTTGAAATAAAACTATTAATAAAAGATGAATAAGTCTAAAAAACAAGCCAACAAGTTTGAATTTTGTTGAAGATTATAATTTTACCTTAAATTTATATTAATATTTAACAAAATTTATAACAATTTTAATGTTATTAAAAATAACGGATTGAAGATTAAAAGTTTATTTATATCAAAAAATTATTTTATTTTATTTTATTTTATATGTACATGTATAATGTATATTAAAATCATCTGTTAAATTTTAATTTTAAACTAATAATATTCTTAAAATTAAATATAAAAAATAATAATATATTAATATAAAAATGATATTAACATACATTCATATCATTTATTACATAATGTTAGATAGAGTACTCCTAATTACCCAACCCCAATATGGAATAGCATCCCCTCTTTTTAATGTGTTATTATAAAAGGGGAAATTAACAAAAAAAATTATATAATAAATAAATAATGATTATCATCTCAAAATTCAAAGCTAATTTCCAATCAATCTAATCTATTGTTAAATCAAATTTATATATTTTTTATAAGTTAGTTTGATTTAGATTATAAAATTTTAAAAAACTAATATAGTGAGTTGAATAGAGATTTTTGTTTTATAAAAGCGACAAAAAAATTATTCTAATATATTTTTATTATAAATATATTTTTATTTTATTATAAATATATTTTTATTTTATTATAAATATATTTTTATTTTATTATATTTATAAGTATATTTATTATTTTTAATAAATTTTAATTTATAAACTTACTATTATATAAAACAAACATTTTTTTTCTTTATAAGAGGAGAGGAGAAACGTATTTTAATAAAAAATTTCCAAGTAATTATGCATTAGATTTATTTCTTATTAATTTTTGAATTTTGGTATTTTATTTTATATTGATTTAAAATATAATAAATATTTTTAAAACTTTAAATTTTAATAAAATTAAGCATCTTTAAATAGCAACACGTAAGAACGTATCACATGTTAAAAAAAAATTCTTAATTCTAAATTATGTTTTTGTAAATAAATTTTTGATATAAATAATAGATTCAAAGCTATGGATTCAATCTTGTAATTGTATTTAAATGTTTATTTTTTAAAAGTTTTTTAATTTTTTTTCAAAATCATCAACGTAACGTCAACTTTTAAAATAAACAATAACCGATTAAATCAAACACGCACACCCCTATCCCTGACAAGCTTGATAGATAAGATTATTATTATTATTATTATTCGTTTTATAAATCACACTGCACTCTAATTAATAATACTGTAACAAGTTTAATAAAAGAAGAAAAATACTGTAACAAGTTTCAACATTTTTCAAATAAAAAAAATTAAACATAAGCCACACATAGCTGCATTTTACAAACTAAAACACCACTTATTGCATTTTTTAAAATATTATAAAGACTCACAATCCATTACCCTACTGTGACGCAGAGAACTAAAACCCCACTATTTACAATTTGTTAACCCAAAACTTATGTATCACCCTAAACCAACCCTATATTTCTGCAAAACTAGTAATAATACCCCTTTTATTTTATTATTCATACATATCCATCCTTAGCATTGGTACTTTTGCTTCTAACCCTTCACATTTGTCTTTATTACCCTACCTTGACCATCTTACTTTTCCACATCTTGTATCTGCTTCTATGTACATTACAGTACAGTAGTACTCCAATACTGGCCTCTAGGAGGTGAAAAGCTCAGAATATTGGAGGGGCATAACTGCAAATAACTTAAGAATTCTTGGAGAGACTAGTATTCTATCATTAGTCCTCCCATTGGGGCTCGATGGGGAATTCCCTTTCTTCGCTTGGCTGTTCTGTAATTAACATAAATAGGGGGTGGCGTTGAAGGTGTGAAACTTTGAACCTCGTCTTTGTTGATCTTTGACCTTCCAAGGCTGCTGCTACTGTACGACTCTTCTGAATCAGACACCCTTGCCTTTATTTGCTGATGCTTCTTTTGAAAATTCTTTGAAGTTCCGACAATCTACAGTCAAAACATTTTGAGGATTCATCAGTAAAAATGATAAACCAATTTCATAATGAACACGCAAACTTGAATTACCCAATTGCTAATGAATTTCATTGCTCAACTTCTATTTTTATTTCTTTTTAAGATGCGAAACTCAATTCGGATTTTGATCCAATACTTGTTTTTTTTTAATCCTTATTTTTCTTTTATCTTTCAAATAAAAATTTTATTTCAAAGTTTTAAAAATATTATTTAAATTACTTAATACTTACAATTGTACATACAAGATCAAGCAAAGGATAAATAATGAAAGAATCCTCACTCAATTCAAAGTCTTGTATTAACTACCCAACCACCGTCTCAAGACGGAAAAGTCAACCCAATATATAACCAACCATATGCTATGAATGAGATTTGGCCTAGGCTCTGATGGGATTAGTTTATTGGGGCCAAAAAATAATGGAGGAAATGCACAGTGCACACTTTCTCGACAAGTTTTCTTCCATTTTCTCGACGACCAAACAAAGGAACTAAAGATGGGAGACATTGCAGTACCTTACAACCGAGAGAGCAGAATCTGAAGGGATCGAGAAGGCTACGCTTGCAGACTTCGCAAGTATGGGTGACACCTTTACCAGGCCTATGCTGAGGCCTCCTGTTTAAGAACACCACTCTGGCGCTGTTGATAACGTATGTCTGAATACCACTGATATCCAGAACCTTTTGAATCTCTGACACCCTAATCACATCATGGTATGAGGACCTTCTTATCTGTCATTTATTCAAAATTCATAGCAAGATCCAATCAGCTATTATCGATTCTTAGTTGTCATTTGTCAATATTGTAACATAGTGCCAAGTGCCAACCCATGAGAAATTTATGACAATAAAGTATTAAAAATGTTAACTTTTCTGAAATAAACAAGGAAAGCAGAGCATTTATGACCTTCATTTGAAGAATGCATCCAAAATCTAAATTGAGATGAATTTGGCAACAAAATATGGCCTTTCCTTTTTCAGTTTTAACACATTTTTTTGTCGGAAAACAAGTAAAGCTTAGAATAACATATTCATTGAATAAAGATTAAAACTTTTATTTGGTCCAAATGAGAACAAACCCAATACAGAGAAAAGGTTGGGTAATAGAGAATTTTTTTGACAAGAGTGATTGAAAAATAGACAAGGAATTGAGTGAGAAAAAAGAAGTTGAAAAGGATTATAAAGTAGTAAACATCAGGAGAAACTCAAAAACAAAAATTGAATGAAAACAGGGGAATCTTAGAATTTCAAGAATTGAAGTTGAAACCTGAATGACATGGTGGTCTTTGTGATGTACAAGACAGAGAGAACATAGAGCACCATTCATACAATCCAAGCAGTACATATTGCATTCACTTTTATGGGCATCAGTGTGTAACTTGCAATGAACAAAAAAGCTCTCTTCTAACAGAGGTTTCAACCATGGCGGCCACCTGTTATCTTCATCATCAGGACCTCCAGCACCCTATCAAAACAAAATAAAAATACAATCTTTAAAACAATCCCATTAAACAAATCCAGCGAAAAACTTACCAAACCAGAACAAACTAAAAAAAGGAGATTCTTTTACTGGGAAGACCCATAATAGAAATTCAAAAGTAGAATAAGAACACGTTCTGTTAATAGTAACCAATACCCAAATGGTATAAGAGCTAGTACCATTATTCTCCTGCTCTTGGGCTTGATTCCACGGACAGTGGTATCTTTATTTTCGATCGCCAGCTCGACTGAACAAAAAAAAAAGACTTGTATCCGTTTAATGCGAGGAGGGAAGGAAGGAGAGAGAGAGAGGAGGGTAATACAGAAACAGAGTGGTTTTCTAAAGAGTGAGTTATCGGAGGAAAAACCAGAGTAATAGAGAAGAGTTTATTAGATTAAAAGAAGAGTGGTTGCGGTGAGGAAGGGAATGGGTTCTTGTAGAGAGTGGTAAATGGTGTTTTTAGAGAGAAAAACTGAGACATATAGAGTGAGGAGAGAAGAGGAGTCGTCCTTATCCTCACAAAGTTCACAACCAAACCTAGTTCCGAACCCAAACCAATGAAATAAGAGTTGGGTGCAAGGAACCCACCTTCTTCTTTCCTTTCATTTTCATGCTCTCCTTGTTATTATCATATTCTAATATTCTTCTCTTTATTTAATTTATTTCTTCTTTTTTTTGTCTAAATT
The DNA here is from genome assembly GCA_037013495.1 of Hippophae tibetana. Lineage (NCBI taxonomy): Eukaryota > Viridiplantae > Streptophyta > Magnoliopsida > Rosales > Elaeagnaceae > Hippophae > Hippophae tibetana. The sequence continues at coordinate 7,505,567 of CM072812.1, forward strand.
ATAATTATTATATCTCTTTTTTTTTTTATCGATCAATTCATAGTTCCTCCTTAGTCACTCATTATTCGTCATTACCGTATTTTATATTTCCTTTAATATATATATATATATGAAACAGTGATTTGGCATACTATTCTATTTTGTATATTTTAAATCACACTCTCCTTGTGATTGGTTCATATTATTATTTGCTATTATATTTTGTTTATTATTTATTTGACTAACGCTTTGATTAATAGTTACATAATGCTAAATAATTGTTCAGACTATTTTTTTTATAGTATTCTTTAAATATAGTTTAGTTTTCCTATTTTAGGGGACTTACAAATTACAAGCTCATCTCAACTAAATGTTATTCAATTGCTAATATTGGAATTTCTTGCACCACTTCCATCATCTTCTTTTCCTCCTCTCTTTTCCTTTTTCTTTTTAGTATTTCTTCAAAACAATACTTTCATTTTTTAAATATTAAAATATGTGATAGTTCATAAAAATATACTATATTTAAATTTTAAAATGTTAACTAAATGGATATTTACATTAATAATTCATATAAATTTTATAATAATATTTTATTTTATCAACATGAGATATTATCTATGATATATTTAACTTATTTCATTTGTCTCTTTTTTTCGTCATTTCTCATCTCTCGTTTTTTCTTTTGTTAAAAGAGAAAACTTGAATTTTTTTGACCCAATTAATTGAAAATTTAATATTATGTTAAAATTCATACAAATCAAGATAAATAGATAAAAAAAATATTTATAAATTTTATCATAATTATTAAAACTTATTAGTAAACTAACTATACCAACAATTTAAATTATTAGAATGATTAACTATATTTTTATATATTTATTATTCTCTATAAGTATTTGTCATGCAACACTTTAAGCATGATACAATCTAATTAATAACTTGCATTTAATAATTGAGGTTAGTGAAACTTCAATACATAATTTCTAACTTTAATATTTCTAACTTTGATATTATGTTAGAAATTATTAAAAAAATTAAGAAACCAATTCATGACTTAAGTTTTAAGAAAAAATTAACTATATTTTTATATATTTATCATTTTTTTAATAAATATTACTTATTTTGATTTATGAACATATGTATTACCTTGAGAAAAAATAAAAAATAAAAATTGTCCGTTTTGTCCAAATGTCCATATTTTACTCAACATATTTGTATAGTTGTATTGTGGTAAAGAAGTCAATAAACTTCGTGAATAAAACTGGTCTAATTGGTTAAACTGCCTGACAAGCATGAAGACAATTATATGTTATTTGGTCTTTTTTATATTGGTGTATCTTACGTTTACGAATTATCAAAAGAGGCAAATAGGTAGAAATGACTGCCTTATATTAAAATTAGGATGCCACTAGATTTTAACCCGACTGATATGTGTTGTATTTAGATTTGAACCTGCCCAATATGTTTACGAATTATCAAAAAGTCAAGAAACTATGTATTTAGCTTAATTAATTCTTCTTATATAAAATTATTTTATTGAGTTAATTAGTTAAAAAAAAACTTAATTTTACATTGTTAACAAATTTAAATGAGTAGTTTAATTAAACTTATAAACAACCCATTAATTTATTTGATAAATATACGTTGAATTAAAAAACTAAAAAAATAAAAGAAAAATAAATAAATTATCAAAATAAAATTATTATTTATTATTTTAATAAAAATATTAGTATTAGTCAAATTATCAAATAGAAAAAAAAATAACATCTGATTTTTTGAAAATAAAATTAAATAAAAAATTAAATTAAATTATATTTATATTAAAATATTTCAATAAATATAGAATTTTAAGATAAATATATACAATATAATTGAGATTAAATAGATGAACGTTGATTCCGTCTTAAAATTTAAATTATATTAATTTACAATGATTTATAATTAATTCTATATATCATTAAAATATTAAATAATCTATTTTATAAGAAATTTTACATTTTAAAATTTTGAGTTTTTTTTTTTTGAAAAGTTATCAAATAAATTTTATTTATTCTTTTTAAAACTTAAAAATTAAAAATTAAAATTATTATCAAGCATGCTATAATATTTTTTAAAAAATTAAATGAGTTTAATAAAAAATATTTAAATGGATTGAACGGAGTGAGTTGAGTTAACTCATTTGACACATTTAGATATATTCATATCTTGATTTTAATTTTTAATTTTATAAAATTTAAATTATTAAATAATAGGTAATTTAACATTTTAATGTCTTAATTAATAGATAATAAAAAAAAACCTTTATTTATTTAAATATTATGGTTCTTGTGCATATTTTATTTAAAATAAAAGAAGCCATATATAACTAGATAGTTATATTAATTCATTTTTAATTTTTTTGTTGGATCTTTGTAAATTAAAAAAATCCATAAAACCATTTATGCTAGCTTTATTTAATAATAATATGATATTTACTATTTATTTTACGAACAAGGATTAGGGTAGGGAGATCATTTGTAGGTATTTCTTTAATTTAAATAAGGTAAATATGTTTAGGGTATCAAATTGAAAAAATTAAGATCTCAAATTAGTCAAATTGTATAAGTTGAGTACTAAAATTTCGAATTAATACTTGAATAATAATTTGATTAAGTTACAGTATAATATTTAACTTAATTAATAAATATTATTTTATAAGTATTTGAGTTTGATACTACTTATTTCCGGGCAACAACGACAGTTCTGATGCGGATTTTTCCTGTATGGTCTTTAATAGATATATGTGCAACAAGTGTATGTATTAATGAGTTGTTTTAGGTGTATACAACAGATGTATGTACAACAGTTGTTCTTAAATTATAAAATTTGTATTGATTTATTTAATTTCAAAAATTTAAAATATAAATAAAATATAATTATATTTTATATACGTAATTTATTTATAATTTTATAAATATTAGATAGATAAAAAAAATCATGTATACCTCTTTCTTTGTGTATAAATTTACCACTGCTTACCTTTCACAAAATACTGTGGCCAAGGACTATCACATATCTCAGTAGATTTTCTTTGGTATAGTTTTAATTATACCGGCATGATTGCATTATTGATATGTATCTAAAATAAAATAAAATTATAGACATTAGAAAGAAAAAACAAATAAAATAAATGGCCAAAAACAAACTTGAAATAATTATTTGGGTGACCTAATTCATATTTGAATAGAGTAGAAGCATCTTTTCTTAAAAGATAGGGTTGAGACAAGTTTATATAATAATTGTTAGGCTTGGGTTTGGTATACTATTCCTAATTAATCCAAAACTATTAAAAAACATTATAATGTATAACATAATTAGAAGATATTGTAATAAAAAAATGTATTTAAGTCGATATATAAAATCATTTTTTGAAAAAAAAAATCGAATTATATTGAATTTAAAGTCAATTTAGTGTAAAATCGATGCTATCTATATAATTCGTAGCGTCAGTTGACGTATCGAATCAACGCTATGTCCACATGTGTATAATTTTTTGTTTTATATATGTAGGTTTTGTATTGTAATTTGTAGCGTCAGTTGACGTGTCGAATCGACGCTACATCTACATGTGTATAAATTTTTGTATTATATATGTAAGTTTTGTATTATAAGAGTAGGAGAAAAATATGATAATCTTGAAATAACATAAGACAACATGATAGTAATCTTTCTACTATTAATTAATATTTTATTTTTTAATTATTTATATTAATTAAACTATTTTTTAAATAGATTTCGTTTTTTTCTACTATTATTTAATGATCGAATACATGTTTTAATTTAAATATAATAAAAAATGAATAAAATTTGTAAAAAAAATTAAAAATTTAAAGTCTATTCACGCGTTGAACCGAATTTAAATTTTAAATCGATTCAACAAATTAAATTTAAATTGATTTAAAGAAGATTTTTAAATGATTTTAATAAATTATTATGTAGTAGCGAGGACGATGATCAATAACAAAAAATGTTAGGATGATGATGTTATAAAAAATAGTGTGCCCACACAGGGAAATTAAGAACACAACTATGAAATATCTATTACTGTTATCAGATTTTAATATTTATTAGTTTTTAAAATTAAAAATTTAAGGTAATATTCATTATATTAAATTAATAGTAATTTTATACATTATTTGTTTTTAGTTTGAATTTAATAATAAAATATAAGAATAAAGAATTTTCAATTTAATAAACGATTAATGCGTATTTAAATTATCTAAAAAGTATTTTTTCAATAAAAAAAAGTATAAGCATAAAAACTTAAAAGGGTATTTTTTTTATTTTTTTTCGTTCGATTTTTGGTTTAAAATTTAAGATTTAATAAAAAAAAATAAACGAAAATTTTATGTAAATCCATAAAAGTGTGAGAAAATGAAGAGATTGAAGAAAAAATAGAGGAAAAATAAATAAATAAATTATACTTCATTTTTTCTCATAAAATTATTTTTGATCAAATAGATATATTTTTAAAAATATTGATACTTTTAAATACTACAAAAAAAATTAATAATAATACATACCAAAATAATAATTAAAAATCATGATTTTTTTTTATATATATAAATAGCCACATTTCTAATTATTGGAGATGGAATGCTACTTAAGCTTAATAGTTGAAAGGACTATTGAAAGGACTAATACCTTTTAAATATATTACATAATTCTTTTTATTTTTAAGTCATTCTCACGTAATATATATATATATATATATATGCACATATGTTATTTTTATGTTGTAAAACATATATTTTCTAAAATGAACTAAAAATAAAATAATATCCATAATTGAGTTATATTAAAATTATATTTTTTATTAAAAATTAATAGATAGAAATTAGATTTAAATATAATACACAACTGGGAATTATTTATTCGACTTAACTCATCTATTAGGATAATAACATGCTATAATTATAGAATACAGAATAATAAGACCTTAAAATGATATATTTCCATTTATTTATAATAAGACTTAAAAATGGTCCCATTCTTTAATATATTTAAATTTATATTTTTAAATTATTATAATTTGGACCAAGAAACATCTACATTAACTCGGATCGGATGTATAATTCAAGAAATAAATATGATGGCCAGAAAGAAAATAACTAAACCAACAAATATATGATATTTGAAGTTTTTTTTTTGGTTTCTTTCTTGTTCTTGTTTTTTCTTTTACAACATGATTTCAAAATCATAAATATTAATGAAAGATTATAAAAAATTATAAGTTTATAAAAATATTATTAATCTATATTTTAATAAATTAAATTTTTTGGGATAATTAATTTCTCAAAAACTTCTAACATAATATAAGATGTAGATATTTTATATTCGAACCTTATTAATATTGTTAGGATATACTCATGAGTCACGTATACTACCGTGGGAGGGTCTGTAGATTCTATCTTCAATCTGAGGTACATTAACGAGTTTATTTCTCCTTTTTCAAGCCTCGAACCTAAGAAAGACGAAAGAAATGCATCATAGCTCAGTTGGAGATAGAGTCTACGGAGCCCCCCCACTGTATAAAAGATACAGGCCTGCACAGATAACCCTTATAAAAAGACACTCTTTTAATGTTAAGATATACTTGTGGACCTCGTACTCTACCGTAGGAGGATCCTTAGACTTCATCTCTAATCTGAGGTACGTTAACAAGTTTTTTTTGTCTTCCCTAAGCCTCGAACCAGAGAGCTAGTCCTTAAGTACCTCAGATTTTTAGAGGTTGTTAACAACTGAAAAATCTCAGTTAACATACCTCGGATTGAAGATGAGGTCTAAGGATCTTCCAATAGTAGAGTATAGGACCCACGAATATATCTTAACAAATATAAGATCTAAATTTTTTTTTATCATGATCACAAGTCCAATATTTATAAAGAATTATAAATGTATAATCTCTTGATAGATTAAATTTAATTACAATAAAAATAAATAAATAACATTAAGAAGGTGAATATTACATATATTACCATAGAATTGATAAATTTGTATATATATTTGAATAATTTTCTCCTTTAAAAAGATTAAAGTTTAAATGCAAATTTAGTAAGCTCTATATTAAGTTTAACAATAAAATCTAAAACCAAGACAATTTAGACACACCTTGAATGAAAATATTTAAGAATATCGTTCAACTATTTAATGTCATTTATATGTCAATTATCTAGTGGTTATATATAATTTTTTAAAATTTAATTAATGATTATATTTTTGTTGTATATAGTAGTGTTTCTTCTTCATTGATGCTATATAATATTATTACATCTCAAATGGTTAGAAATGCTAGAATACATTGAATCAAAGATATCAACTTACTATTGACAAAAAATAAATCTCAACTTAAGATTTGTTTTAATTTGGTTATAAAATACACAAATTTATTATCATTATTTTTTAGACGAAGTTCAAGAAATTGATATATTAACTATCAACACTTAAACCAATACATATTATTCTTGAAGAAAAGTATTTTAGATCCTATTTTATTTATGTTATTTAGATATTTCAATTATATATGGTACAATTTTAAAGTTATTTGACGAAAATATCTTGATATTTGTTTTTTTTTTTCTCTCCTTTTAAGAAGAAGAAGAAGATTAATGTTCCGAAATGGAGTTAATCAAGTGAGTGCAGAGAAAAGAAGAAATCATTAATGAGTTAATCAAGCGAGTGTAGAGAAAATTGACCTTTAAGGGAAAGCTAACTGTTAAAACCACCTTCTTCTATGCTTTATCCCAAAATTCAAATCCCTGCTATGTTCAAGTTAATAATTGATGAAAAACGAATCAAATTTCTTTGAAAAGCAATGAGATCTCTGATGACTTTTATTTAAAAAAAAAAAATACGTGGCCTAATAGAAAGTGAATATATTGGAACAAAGTTAATCCAAAAATATTTGGAATGTTAGAAAGAATAAAATTCATTAGAGTATACAGTTATTAATAAATAATAATTTTTTATATTATCAAAATAAAATTGAATAAAATATTTATTTTATACGTAATATTAATTATATATTTAAATTAAATTATTTATGAATAATAATTTCAAATATTTCATTTCCATATAATAAAGTTAATTGCTATCACGGCGTGTGTTTGGAAAGAACAAAATACTCTTCAAATTTTGCGGTTTTGAGAGTTGAATAAAACCTGTTCTCCTCCTAGGATTTTTCCTTTTTACCCTTCATCTTTTCCTCCATTTCCTTGGGAAGTCTCCATCAATCCATGAGTATTGCTAGAAGTATTAAATAGAGTTGTCGTAACTCAGTTTTCCACTCGTTTAAATCTTATATAATTTAAAAACTTTTAAGTTTGATTCAATTCTTCATAAATAATTATTTATATTTTGAAAAGTAAAAGTAAAAAATATATATAACAATATATTTTTACTTTATGAATGTGCATGGACACTAATTTATAGTTAAATTATATAAATATTATTATATATTTGATAATTTTGTATCAAATTTAGCAATAATTTTAAAATATCGGATCAAAATGCCGAGTTGAAAAGTAAGATATTAAAACAATAAATCATATGGGCTAACTTCTTTTTACCAATTGAGTTTCACAAATAACCCTCACAAATATTTCCAAGGAAATTGATTTGTTTATTATTAAAATTCTATTGTATATCTTTCTTCTTATTTTTTTTACCCTAGTATTTGCATAGGGGTAGGGGAGGATGGGGTATTTTGGAACCAATTGAACAAAGTATTATGAAAAAAATTTAAAAAATAAAGAGATTAAATAGTAAGAAATATAATAAGAAAACTGAAACGTAGAATATGAAAAAATTTATGAATGATTTGTTAACATATAATAACTAAGAAGTAGTTTATCTTTAAAAAAAAGTTCATGAACTGCATTTACCATAAAATGACTAATGATATGAATAGATTGTTGATGATACTTTAAAATGACTAATGATATGAATAGATTGTTGATGATACTTTTTATAATAATTGATGTTGAAAATGCAATTAAGTAAATGGATTCAGTTAAGGCACTCTTCTATCAAAAGTATTGGAAAACAATGAGTAATGACATTACTCGTTTTTGTTTATAAATGTTGAATTATAATGTCGATCTAAGGAATTTTAATAGTAGTATCATTTTACTTATACCTAAAGATAAGAAATCTAAAAGAGTTTTTACATGGAAGATTCATCTCTACTAATTACATGGTAGCATTTGAAATTTTACACTATATCAAGAAAATTTTGAAAACAAGAGAAAAAAATAAGAGCTACTATAAAGTTAGACATGATAAAGGCATATGATACGGTTGAGGGGATATTTTTAGAGTTTTTTTCTAATAAAACTGGGATTTAATACAAAATGGGTGGAACCACTAATAAATTGTGTTACTTCTCTATCTTATTTAATCTCGGTTAATGGTGATATTTTGAATCTTTTCAGGCATGTTAGAGGACTTAGACAATGAGATCCACTATCCCTTATCTATTTATAATATGTGTTAAGGGAATTATGGGTTTATTAAGGAAAGTTGAGAGATTGTGATGGAAAGAGCTACTCTTTAGGTTTCACGTCTATGTTTTTTTTCCATTGATAGTTTTATTGTTTTGGAAGTGAATGAAGGATCATGCAAAACTTATTATAGATTTTGAAAGCTTTGCGAACTTGTTTAAGGACAGAAGATGAATAAGTCTACTGTATGCCTTAGTGCAAATATCATCGAGGGAATGAAACAGGTGGCTTTAGACAGACCTGGTATCCTTATAATTAATTGTAATGAGAGGTTCCTTGGCTTGCCTGTAATGACCGGAATAAATAAATAAGTTATATGGGTAAATTAAAGACCGTATTTGGAAGAAGCTCAAAAGCAGGAAGAAAAAGTACTTATCTTATCTGCAGCTAATAAAAAGATTTTGCTAAAATCAATCATTCAAGCTATCCTTATTAATATTATGAGTTGTTTTAAGTTGCCAATAGGTTTGTGCAATAAGTTGTAGAGCCGTACGACCAAATATTGGTAGGGTTACGACTTGGACGAGAAGGCTATATATACACTAGATGACATGGGACAAACTTTGTAAGTCCAAAGCTTTGGGGGGACTTGGTTTTATGAATTTGAATTTTTTCGATCCAAGTCTTAGTTTCTAAGTACTCAATGCCACTACATCTTCTTTTTCTTCTTATTTTTAGAAAAGTGATATATGGGGAAGAAACCTTTGTCAAGAAGGACTAAAATGGAAGATTGATAATGGTAGATAGGTCTATGTGTATGGCGACTCTTGGCTTCTTTGTATCGGACCTTTTATTGTAATTTCATCAAAAACATTAGATGTGAATTCTATTTGTCAGACTTGATAAATGAAACAGATACGTGGAAAGAAGAGTTAATAAAGACGAAATTACTTATGGATTTTGATGTTATTTTGAGAATTCTTTTAATTGATATGCAACAAGATGATATATTTATTTAGAGACAAATTGAAAATGGAATATTTTCTATTAAAATGCCTATTAACTAGCATAGCATAAAAAAAGATTGTTCAATAAAACTTATGTAGGAGCTGATTGTAGTAACACTAATAAGCAGAGGTTGTGGAAGCACACTTAGAGTTATAATGATTCAAATAAGATCAAATTCTTCGTATAGAAAGCTTAAGATGAGATTTTACTTGTGTATACTAATATCTTTAAAAGGAAAGATGTGGACCGTCCTTGGTGCCCAATTTGCAACGGTGTTGCTGAAGATGGAGTTCATGCTATATGGAGTTGTAATGGTGGAAAAAAAAATGGCATAAATCTATTTTTGAAACAAATTAAGTGATGATTTGCAAGTTATAGATGATATATGGAACAGTATGTGGTTATGTAGCTCTACTGAAGAGGCTCAACAATTTTATTACCTAGCAAGGACAATATGGCACAATCGAAATAAGTTAGTGCATGGAAAGAAATGTAAAACCTTAGATGACACTCTTGCTTGGTCCAACATGTTGGTTGAGGAATTTTTTAAAGCAGAAAACAAAATGAACGAATCAAATTTTTGTATAAAGCTAAAGAAAATTGTTTGTTATAGTAAAAATTGGCAAAAGCCTCAAGCGAATTTTTGGAAGATAAATATTGACGCAATTCTAAACAATATTAAAGACATGGTAGGTTTAAGGATTCTAATAAGAGATACAAAACACATTAAGCTTCTAATTAAATTGTTATGCAACTACTTCTCCTAAAAAATGTCTATTTCCCCTTAATAGCATAACTTTATTCCATTTTGAAAGTTTTTAATTAAGATTGTAATTAAATTGTTATGCAAAGGATTGGTGATTATTTTTTGTTTGAATCTAATTGCTTTCAAGTCATCAATCTTATTAACAAGAAAACTAAATATCTAACAAATGCTATAGTTTTGGTGAACGAGATATTGAGTTTTATGTCTAATAGAAAATTTTATTTTCAATTTGACCATAAGTATAAAGCTAATAAAACTTCACACTTGGTAGCAGACTTTACAACAAAATCAGCTATAGCTATAGATAACCTTGGTTAGTTGATTTGTAATGTTTTTATTAGAAAGAACTCATTTAGATGTAATTTTTGATTATCATGAAATGAGTTTCACAATATATAAAAATAATAATAATCATGGAATCGTCAATGCGTGCCCACTTTTCATTTGTAAGAAAGAAAATATCAATGCACTCAAAAGTTTCCAATATTGGGACTTTTAAATATAAATTTTTAAAAAATTAAATTAATAAAGTCAAGTGAAAAAATAATTTGTAAAAATATATTTAAGGAGGATAATATATCATTAAATCGGATTGAAACCAAAAAAAAATGTGTATTTATTTTTGTTAAGTGTCCAACTTGTTGTAATTTATACAAATAGAACGCATAGATTTTATGGTTTTTTAGTTGATCATATAAATCATGTTTATTTTATAAAATTAACATTAAAGTTTTAATTTAACTATTGACATAAAAATTGAGCAAAATTATGTTATTTGTTAGTTATTTATCAAATTTATGAGAGTATTTTTAGAATAACAATTTTATTAAGATTATTAAGGTGCATAAATAAATCTTACCAATTTTTATTTAAGTTATTTTGAAAACAGTATTATTTATAAACATATTATAGGAATGAATAATATTAAAAGATCTCTTACTAAATTAATTAATAAAAAAGTAATATATTTAATATTATTTATAAAATATATTTTATTATCACAATATAAGATTTTTTACAATTTTCATAACTAAAAAATTAAAAATCTAATTTAAATTACGAAATTTTTCGAAATAGGGTTCGAAATATGAATTCGTCCCCTTTAGAAAAAGATTTTGTCTCTATCATTTCTACTAATTATATATATTTTAAATTTTAAGCTATTTTTTAAGATCTAATAAATTAGTTCTTAAAATTTATGAAAAAAAGTAAAGCACTTATTAAGAGTGAGTGTGTATATTTTTATAAGTAAAATAATTTTTTTCACGTACTTCAATAAAATTTGTATTTTTTTATGTGTTTAACTAGAAATAAATTTATTAAATTTAAATTGATGGAATAATTCATTTTATACATGAAAATACATAAATAATTTATTGTAGGTATATAATGAATTAATGATAGACAATTGTAATAGAAATTATTGTAAAATATAATTGAATGTGTATCTATTAAAAAATTATAAAAAAAATAAAAAAATAATGTAAATTATTATGATAGATATAAAGTTAATTATATAAAGACACTAATGCCTCGCGTCAACCGAGTCATAAATTCACGTTTATGGAGAAACAAAATATTTTATCATCAAGTTTTATTTCATATATATTATCTAAAAAATATATTAGATTAGATTTGACAATTGCTTTACGTAGTCTTTATATTTACATATAAGGTTTTTATCTTGTCACGTTCGTATTCACGTATAGAGTGAAACAGTTATAAATTTTTTAAAAAATTATTTATAATAATAAAAATAATATAAATTTAAATTTAGATAAAAATGTGTCAAGATAAATAATATTATTTTAATAAATTATTATTCTTTTATATCTAGTGATTAAAACACGAATTAAACTCAATTATTTAAGAATTTTAGAATGATATTTAATATATTTATTTACAAATTATTCATTTTAATAATTAATCATTATGTTTATTTTTATAGATTTTTATTTTTTAAAAATAAAATATGTATTAAATAATTTTATTTTATAATATTTATTTTTATCAATTTTTTCTTAAATAATTTCATTTTTATCAATAACTTATGTTTCAAATTTTAATAAATAAAAAATCAAAATAATATTATTTATTGTTAATTAATCATTTTTTTTAAATTTATAAATTGAAAAATACTTTTAAAATTTAAGAATATAGATGGCATCAATCTTATAATTTTGAGAGGCTTTTTGGCATCTATCCCTTGAATATAAATAACATTTATCGTAAATTGTAATATAATTGTATTTGTTGCTATTATCGTTTATATAACCCCTATATTTTAATGAAAATGATAAAAGGAAATATAAGTTTTATTTTTATTATATAATGAGAATTAGAAAGTAAAAATAAAAATAAAAATTCATTTGATGGCCTGGGTTCTTCCGTCAGATCTTAGGTGCCATCTACATGACTTTGACCTTGGGTTGCTAGAGTGATTTGGGTATACATATATATATATATATATAATATTAATATTATTTTTTATAATATTGCTAAAAAAAGTTAGGGTTTGAATTTTGTTTCAGAAGTCAAGGGCGGGCTCTGAATTTGAGAGCAAACGCGGGGCAATTTACCGATGGGTACATCTCGGCGGCTAACCGCCCATCAGCTATGACCATTGCTACGTCTGTACGTCTCATACGCGATAATTGTTGTTTTCTAAAAGAGATTCTTTGGTATTTACAAATTATCCTTTTTAATAAATTAATGACATTTTTATATTCTTAAATTATTATTTTTTCATATTATATAGTATAAAAAAATATTTTTTATTGATTAAATAAATAATTAAAATATTAATAATTATATATTATATTTATTTATCTTAAGTAATATAAATATTATCTTTTTTTACAATTAATTATCTTAAATAATTTTTATCAATAAAATAATAAATTATTAGTATTTAAAATGTTTATAAGTCAAATTAAGATTATTATATTTTAAAATATTTATTAAATATTATATTAATTTTTGAGAAATTGTTTTACAGTATTTTATGGAAATTAAAAATATACATTACAAAACTATATAACTTTTTTTTATATATAATAAAATGTATTTATATGATAGATAATTAAAAAAAATTATATTAAATAATATCAATATAAAATAGTATATAAAAATATGCGAGTTCTATTAATACAATTAAAATAATAACATGTTTGAAAAAAAAAATTAAAATATGACTTTATACGTACAAGGTTATCTTTTCTATATGAAATACACTCTTCTTTGATTTACTTCATATATTAGAGAGAATTTTACATAGAATAAAGATATATATATATGATGAAATAATTTTTTTTGTCTTTTATTTTTATAAAAATAAAAAATAAGAATAATTTTAACAACTCATGTTAACAAAGAACATACAATATATATTATATTTAAAATTTTCTCAGCAAATGACACCTTTCATTTATGTATATCATTTGTAAGCCGCTTATATAATACGTATAATATTTGTATTTTTAATAACAACTATTTAGAAGACACGGGATGCTTACTGTTATCTTTCTTAAAAAAAAAAAAATGGTTCACGGGCAGAGTGAAAAATTAATAACCGGGTTACATTTTTTAAACAATATTTGCGACTCATATAAATTATTGATACAAAAATCCAATTTTATCCTCAATTTAGAATCTTGAGATTCAGATATAAAAACAATCATAAAAAACACAAGCATCTATCTCTACGTATGGGACTACCACAAAGTCAGAGTCCCATGCTAACAGCTAAATGTTTCTCAATCAGACAGTAAGGTATGTATGGTTGTACGTGTCTCAAACTACTTACAGTTTACTTCCACGTCGTCATCTATCGTAAACATGTGACACCGAGGAATTATTTTATTGGGGTTATACATCTTAGAGATAATTAAGTTAATACATTAATATTATTTATTTCTCCTATTATTAAAAATATTTTTTAAATCCTTCTTAATAACCTTTATATCCAAACGCTCTTTGTTTTATATTATTAAAAAAAAATTATTTTAATACATTTTATTTGAGTATTGGTATCTTTTTGTTAAATTGAAAAATAATATTTATGAAAATTTAAGAAAAAATAATTAACAAAAACTAATAATTTGATGGCTAAAATTGATATCATCAATTAAAATATAATCCTTTATCAATAATTTAAGTTTATTTTTTTTAACAAAAATGAAATAAAAATTTAAACCGTTATTTTTTAAAATGTAAATATAATCATAATTCTTTTTTTATCCCTTAAATTTTCATAAAATCTTTGTTCAATTTAAAAGGAAAAATACTATTTAAAATTGACAACAAATATGTAATAAGTAATTGACATTTCTATTTTCTATTCCAATATTTTTATAAATTTTTAGGTTGGTATGGGTATATACCAATCATCCTAAAAGTATCTCGATTTTATATCAATAATTAGAATTAATGAGTTTTTAAACTCATAATGTATTATGTTAGAAGTGTAGTGGTTAGTATATACCTCTAAAAAAACTTAAATTATTTGAAAAAAAAGTCATCGGTATTATTATACATCAATTAAAAAGCTGTTGAGAAGTTGGTTGTTTGAATTCATGTTTAATAATATTATAGTCAAAGCAATTGAATTAACTCTGATATATAATATCATTACTGGTGAGAAGAAGCAGGAAATTAAGAATAAAACATGGAACATATAATTAATAAAATAATTATTAGTCATTGGCCGTCCTAGTAAATTTTGGATTTAAAAGTCAATGAAATTATCCTAATCAGTATTGGACGATTAATTATGGTTTATGACCATAAAGCCAATCAAAAATCCAAAACCATGTTTTCAATGACAAGAATAAATTAACAACGTCCACTAAATTAAATTGAAGCAAGTTGATTGTAAATTCTAACAGCCATTATTAGTTCAAATGATAAGAACACAATTACTATAAAAGAATGGGCATTTTAGGGTACTTAAAATGTCCTTGATATATATATTTATAAATTAAATATAACTTAAACTAAAATTTATACTTGATAGATATATTTATAATTTCTTGTGATTTTATTTTAATTTATGAGTAGATTAATTAATTAAAATATTGTATAGAATATGTAATTTTTTCCTACAACTTTAGAATAATTGGTTAGAATTTTGAAATATTTATCTTAATTTTTAGCTGTAATACTTTACTAAGTGAATAAACCTTGACGTCGTAAGGGAAATTTCACTAACAAAATTAAAAAAAAAAAATGATGCATAATTAAATTATTCTGTACAATCAACATTTTAATATATTAATATAAAATTAGAAGAAAATAAAATTATTGGATATTAGTTCTTAATTCAAAGAATAAACACAAGGACCTTAATTCAAGGAATAAAACAAGGAGCTTAATTCAAGGAGCAAAACAAGGAATCCTTAATTCAAGGAGTAAAACAAGGAATCCTTAATTCAAGGAGTAAAACAAGGAATGCTTAATTCAAGGAGTAAATCAAGGAATGCTTAATTTAAAGAGTAATTGAAGGAATAAAATTTCCTTATAAATAGCTATACAATTGTAATGAAAATATGAAGAAAATAATACAAACTAGAGAACTCTTTTGTGTAGAGTTATTTCTTGTTTTTTCTACATGGTATCAAAGCAGAAAAATTAACTTGCTTCTGCTTTATTATTATCTTAGCATCTTCAATCTTTGAAATGGCTGAAGATAAGCCGCTAGGATCAGAAGCTGAAAGTTCATCAGTGCTTTCCTTCATGAATATGCATGAGGTGGATGTCAACCCAAATCAAAGATTAAGCTCAATCTTGTTGAATGAGTTTAATTACTTGCCTTGGTCAAGAGCAGTGTCTCTGGCTCTAGGTGGAAGGTCCAAGTTGGGGTTCATAAATGGAAGCATCGAAGTACCTGATGTTTCCTCACCAACCTATGAATCCTGGCTTAGTAAGGATCAGCTCGTTATGTCATGGCTCCTAAATTCCATGGAACGTAAATTAGCTGAAATATTCAGTTACTCTGAATCTGCATACCAACTATGGGAGACGGTCAAGGAAATGTATGGCAGTCAAAATAATGTTGCACGAGTTTTTCAATTAAAGAAAGACATCTCAGATCTGCAACAAGATGGCAAGCCTTTTGTACAACTCTTAGGAAGCATGAAAAGCATGTGGAATGAGTTGGAAATATATCGTCCTCATACAACCGATGTAGCTCTGCTACGAAAGAGAGCAGAAGAAGATAAGATATTTCAACTTTTGTCCAGTCTGGATTCAACATATGAAGATATACGATGTCATATACTCATGAATACGGAACTTCCTTCCTTCACCAATGTATGTGCGACAATTCAACGTGAAGAAGTAAGAAGGAAAGTCATGAACAAGGATACAATGGCTAATTCACCTGAGGCAAGAGCCTATCTAACCAACGAGAGGAAGTACAAAGGGAAGCATCCAAACTTGAAGTGTCAACATTGCAACCATACGGGCCATGTTAAGGACACATGTTGGATTCTACATCCAGAATTAAAACCTGATTTTATAAAGGATAAGAGTTTACAGAAAGTGAATCGTACTGGACTCCGTGCTAATCATGTTTTTGCCTCTACCTCTAATGGGTCTGATCCATTCAAGAACTTCACAGCGAATCCAGCTGAACTCATGAATGAGTTTATGTTGTATCTTCAAAGCAATACAAGAGGAGCTAGAATTGACTGTGTGGATAGCATAGAAGAAGGAAACTCGACAGCATTGCTAGGCAAGTTTGCGGGCTTCTTGGCAGATACAAAACTCATACCACAAGAGGACATGCAAGGTATCATAAAAGCCTTTAAAACTGCTCTTAAAATAAATATGTTGCATGATTTTTGGGTTGTAGATTCAGGTGCCACAGATCATATGACAAACCATGTGTCAAAGTCTCATAAGTTTGAAAAATTAGCAAATCCTTCTCAAGTTTCAATTGCAAATGGTGAGAATGTAAAGGTTTTAGGAAAGGAAAAAATAAAATTAATGTCAGATGAAATCGAGTCGGCAGTTTTATATGTACCTTCCTTTCCTTTCCAACTTCTGTCTGTAGGAAAAATCACAAATACCTTGAATTGCTTAGCCATTTTTTCTCCTCACAATGTCATTTTTCAGGATTGTGTCACCAAAAAGACGATTGGTGAAGGGTTTTACTTAGATGGTCTCTATTACATATCCAAGAGCAATCCCAGAGGGTTTCAAGCTAAGTTTAATCCTATCCAAGATAATCAATTGTGGCATCAACGTTTAGCTCACCCTTCTCTACCAATTTTGTCAACTTTATTTCCAAACTTAGGAAATGATGAAATTGCATGTGAAACTTGCCACTTGTCTAAGGCCACTAGATTGCCTTTTAATTCTTCCTTGTCTAGGGCTAGTAAGTGTTTTGAACTAGTTCATTCAGATGTATGGGGACCAATTAATGAATCTTTTGATGGTTATAAGTATTTTGTGATTTTTGTTGATGATTTCTCTCGAGTCACATGGTTATATCTTTTAAAGTCTAAAAATGAAGTTATGGAAGTATTTAAGGACTTTCATAATCTTGTTAAAAATCACTTTTCTTCTAAAATTCAAACCTTAAGGTCTGACAATGGCACCGAATACATGTCCCATATCATGAAACAATATTTGAGCATTCATGGCATTATGCATCAAACAAGTTGTGTTGGCACACCTCAACAAAATGGTGTAGCTGAACGCAAAAACCGGGACTTACTTGAAAAAACTAGAGCATTAATGCTACAAATGAATGTACCAAAGAGATTCTGGTCCCAAGGGGTTATGGCAGCTGCTTACATCATCAATAGATTACCCAGTCGAGTCTTGGATTTCAAGTCTCCTCTAGAGGTCATGAAAGGAAGGAAAATTAACCTTTCACACCTTAGAGTCTTTGGTTGCATCTGTTTTGTACATATTCAATCTCATCATCGAGATAAATTGGATCCTAGAGCTGTTAAATGTATTTTTCTTGGTTATTCATCTACACAAAAGGGATATAAGTGTTATGATCCCCAACTTAGGAGATTAATTGTGTCTAAAGATGTTCGATTTTATGAAACTAACCCTTTTTTTAGCAAGTCACATGAAATCACAAGTCAAGGGGATGACATCTTGGATGTGTTTCCATTACCAAGAATCGAACTTAAGGCTCCACAACAACAAGATCCCAGCTATGTCAACATTGATGCATCTCTCACTGAAAATAACAATGAAGGGTCTCGTCTTAATGGTACACTGCATGAAGATGGTGATAATCAAGATGATCCTCACAATATGGTACAAGATGTGAACGAGTGTGAGATAACTCCTTCTGCTCCACGACGTAATCCAATGCGTGTTAGGCAACCTCCCACAAGACTTCAAGACTTTGTCACCTACAAACCCACACATCCCATCTCAAATTATGTGTCATATAAGAGAGTGACACCAACCCATGCCGCATTCCTCAGCACTATATCGAGTTACAGTGAGCCTCAAAACTTTCATGAGGCCAACAGCCAAGAGGTGTGGAAGGAAGCCATGCAAGAAGAACTTAAAGCCCTAGATCAACACAACACATGGAGCATCACCAAACTTCCAAAAGGAAAGAAAGTTGTGGGTTGCAAATGGATCTATAAGCTCAAATTCAAGTCAGATGGATCAATTGAGAGGTATAAAGCAAGATTGGTGGCTCGGGGATTCACTCAAACATTCGAGGTGGATTACAAAGAAACATTTGCACCTGTTGCAAAAATGAACACAGTAAGAGTGTTACTGTCTGTGGCTGTAAACAAGGGGTGGTCCATGTACCAAATGGATGTGAAGAATGCATTCTTGCATGGTGATCTCAAAGAAGAAGTCTATATGAAATTGCCACCTGGGCATCCTCAAAGCAATGAACTGGATTTAGTGTGCAAATTGCACAAATCCATTTATGGTTTGAAACAGTCCCCACGAGCTTGGTATGCCAAGCTAAGCTCAGTTCTCACTAGTGTTGGTTTCAAAAGCAGCAATGCCGATTCCTCACTATTTGTTCGCACAGGAGCTATGGGCAAATTGGTTGTGCTGATTTATGTAGATGATCTGATAATTACAGGTGATAATGCTGACGAGATTTTCAACCTCAAACAGTCCCTCAGACAAAGGTTTGCAATTAAAGACCTTGGGATATTGAAGTACTTTCTTGGTATAGAAATGGCAACCTCGCACAAGGGACTCTTTCTTAACCAAAGGAAATATGTCCTAGATTTGCTTAAGGAAGCTAACATGAGCGATGCTAAACCAGCCATTACCCCTCTTGACAGCAAGCTCAAACCTAGCTTGAAGGGCACGCCACTCAGGGATATAAGTTATTACCAACGACTGGTTGGTAAGTTGATCTACCTAACAATCACCAGACCTGACATCACATATTCTGTAAGTATTGTGAGCCAATTCATGCACTCCCCAACACTTGAGCATTTGACCCTTGTTAAAAGGATCTTACGCTACTTAAAAGGATCAGTGGGTCGTGGTATTATCATGAAGAAGAATGACAACACACAAATCATGGGGTATTGTGATGCTGATTGGGCAGGGAATGTAATTGATCGCAAGTCCACCACTGGCTACTGTACATTTGTCGGTGGAAACTTGGTCACATGGAAGAGTAAGAAGCAAACTGTCATTGCCAGATCAAGTGCCGAAGCAGAATATCGTGCAATGGCTTCAACTGCGTGTGAGTTGATATGGCTTAAAGGTCTTCTGTGTGATTTAGGTGTTCCTACAACTCTTCCTATGTCCTTATTTTGCGACAATCAGGCAGCTATGCATATAGCATCAAACCCAGTGTTTCACGAGAGGACGAAACACATTGAAGTTGATTGTCATTACGTTCGTGAACAAGTTCAATCACAGGTGATTCAGACACATTATACAAGAAGCTTCGACCAACTGGCTGACATCTTCACCAAGCCCTTGGCTTCTCATCAATTTCAACGACTTTTGTCCAAGCTTGGATCCATAAATCTTCTGGATCCAGCTTGAGGGGGAGTATTGGATATTAGTTCTTAATTCAAAGAATAAACACAAGGACCTTAATTCAAGGAATAAAACAAGGAGCTTAATTCAAGGAGCAAAACAAGGAATCCTTAATTCAAGGAGTAAAACAAGGAATCCTTAATTCAAGGAGTAAAACAAGGAATGCTTAATTCAAGGAGTAAATCAAGGAATGCTTAATTTAAAGAGTAATTGAAGGAATAAAATTTCCTTATAAATAGCTATACAATTGTAATGAAAATATGAAGAAAATAATACAAACTAGAGAACTCTTTTGTGTAGAGTTATTTCTTGTTTTTTCTACAAAAATGCATCTGTTTAATATAAGATATTGTATTTATAAATATATAATAACGGAATCACATTATTGAGTAAAATAATTATGTATATAACTATTAACATGTCATATCTCATCTGTATGTCAATAACTCAAATCGTAAAATACAAATGTTAGTCATAATAATCTCAATTATATTTTGATTGTACTTTCTTCCAAATTTATTATCCGTATAGATTTTATAGAATAATTTAAATTTATTATCTTTATAAAAAGATTCATAAAAATCAATTTTATAAATTAATAAACTTATATTTTTGAAATTTATGGTGTCCTACTTATTCATCTCTAAAATGAGACAGCACAAGATAGTTGATCCATCTAATAAGTAGAAAAATAAAATATAATTTCCTTAAAAATAACAATTTTTTCTTATAATTTTATATCATATTCTTAATAATTTTAGATTTTAGATTAGTATTATTCTATTATTAGCAATAGTATTAACATAATATAACTTCAATTAAAAAAATAAAAATAGTAGGTAAAACTAATAATGTAAATTTGATTCGACCACGTTGAAATAAAAAAAAAACATATATTTTAAATTTAAAGAAATAATATTTTGATTTAAGATACAAATACTAAAATAAAAAATTTAATAATAAAGTATTTAGAAAATAAAAATATACAAAATAAATAAATTTATAATAAAAAATACATTTGTGGTGATATTTTGAAATTTTTTTGTTGATGATATGATATATACATATATCATATATCAATATCAAAGTGCTTAAAATTTCATCGTTGCTAAAGATGTTTTCAGGGAAGAAGTACCAAAAGACTTTAAGGCCGCGAGGCATTTATCATTTATTTTTTTGGGCTGAATAAGTGTTTAGCAACTTGCTCAACTTTATCTTGTCTTCGTTAAACGCTTTTATCATCAAAAGAGGAAGAGAATTATTATGTATTAAAAATACACGATAATATTTTATTTAATATAATTTAATAAGTTTGATCGTTAATTGCCAATAATAATGTATTTTATTATAGATAATAATATTGTCACATTTAAAATATATACAATATTCATTTTATCTTTAATATTAATTAAATTTTAATTTCATTATTATTAAATAAAATTATTATTGATAAAATATTTTTATAACAATAATAGTTTAAAATATGATAATGTTATTATTCCTATTATTTATATTAATTTAATATACATGATATTTTTCAAATTTATTTCAATTACACTTTGTGCAATTCTTTTTAAAAAATATTATTTGTCTTGACATAAATAATTTTTAAATTACTCAAAATAATGAAAAATTAAGGGCGTTTAAATTAACATATTGAATATCATTAAAAAAAAACAAATTGAAAATATGACGTAAATGCTTCTATCATTTTCATTAGTTTTTTAAAGTATTTTATAAGTTTAACTGTTATAATTAAAAATATAACAATTTTATTTATAAAAAATTATTCTAAAATAATAATTAATATGATAATTATTCATTGGTTAAGGTAGATGATGTCTGTAACTAATTTTGATTGAAATGAATGGATGAGATTTTCTCTTTTGAAAACTTTTCTTGAAATTTTAGACAATCTATATTAGAATGTCTAGATAGACGATCTTTTTTCAAATTTGTTTTAAAATTTGATGGAGAATACAATGATTATTTTTACATCTATTTTCTAGTAGTAAGTTAGTAAGGCGTATTTCTTTTCATAGATGATGTTAGATGTTAGATGTTAATGTCAAACAATATGTTCATTATATGATTATTGTATTCCTACGAACAAAAAAACTCTTCCTGAAACACCGTATCACCACGGGATGTAATAGCTTTTCGACATATGATGCTTAAATAAGTTAGGATCATTAGTGATAAAGAAGAGACCAAAGTCTCTTTATATGTGATTTAGGAAGAAGAGATTGAAATTGAGAGATATTATCAATTAGTTCTGTTTTTGTCATTTAATGAACATATTATTTGAAGTATACAATATGAGTAAATATTGGTAATAAGATTTATCCGATATCGATTATTTACTAATAGAAATAAAATTAATCTAGAATCGTAATTATCTCGATGTAATTACATCTTTTAGATAATTAAAAATGTTTATTAATTATTTCTTTTGGATTGTTTATTTAGCAATTGTGCTTATCTACTTAGTATTCATTGGATTGGTTAGGATTGGTTAGTGAATCTTTATCTTTATAAAGAGTGATCATAATAGTCTATTTTATAAATCAATGTATTTGTGCTGTCTCATTTTCAAAGTGAATAAGCATAAATTTATTATTTTTATAAAATATTCTCTAAAGTTAATTTTATAAAATAATTGACATGTGGTGTTAAGTTTCAAAGTGGATCAGTACAAATAAATTATTTTACAAAATATATTTGTATAACACTTTTTTATAAAAGTAACAAATTTATACTATTACATAAAATAAATATGAATTTAAAATAAAATTTTATTAAAATTTGACTTAGACTACTCTTAATCTAATATATATTCCTTTAATCTAAGTTTCAAGGTGTAACAAAAACTAATGTATAAAAGAAATGTAGGAATTTTTTTTTAAAATATCATATTAAAACTTATAATAACAAGAATATTATTTTTAATAACATTGAATTTGTTCTAATTAGATAATATTTAATATTGAACGAATTTAAATAACTGTAATTCAATTTTAATAGTATTAAATGTAAATGATATATTATGTATTTTTTAATATTGAAAATGTATATATTTATTATAAGATATGTTATTTTTATAATTATAAATTTAAAGTATTTTTTTTTTAATTTTTAGAAATCTCGAACATTAAAAAAAAAAAAGAGAAAAAACAGGAGTATTATATACAGTATATGATCGATAGCCAGCAAATATGGGTAAGAGACAGTTGATAGCGTCGATAATCCAATTTGTTAAAAGAAAAAAAACTGAAAAAAGAAAGAAAGAAAAAGAAATGATGCGAAAGTCGCTTTCAATGAAAAGAAAGGAAGTGGAGAGTAGAGAATAGTAATTATAAGCCGTAGAAGTAATGCAAAGATGACGTTCAAAAGTGGGCAATAATACAAATAATATTCAAATATAAATATAATTGAGTGCCAAAACATTCCATCATTTTAAGCACTATGAATAATGAACAATGAATGATGGGCCTTCATCTTTTTCTTCTTGCACTTTTTTGTATGGCTTTTAAATTTGAGATGTCTCTTATGAAAAGCTTAATTATCTTATTCATGTACATTTTCAGATTAGAGAAGACCGAAGAGAATGTGATAATGAAAATGGAATACTTAAGTGTCTATATCTATATATATATGTTGCTGGAGAAGTTGGTGTAGGTGTGTACAATGTCGCACATGTTTGTGTGTATGATTCAGTATTTAAATTGCTTGTACACGTTACAATTTTAAGTAATTTGTTAAATTGATTTATCTAATTTATGTGCATGTTTAAGAACCGGAGAAGGATCTAAAATTTTAGTTCAAGTGGGTCATTATATAAACAAAAAAAATAATATTATTTATTTTTATCGAAAAATATTATATGTATTTCATTTTAATATATATATGTTTAAATTATTAAATTTTTAATGTATTTTAAAAAATAAAACCTTAACAATGAAGCTTAAAAATAACATATTTTTATTTTATAAATATTATATTTAAAATATAAGTTTTTGTTAAAAACAAAGTAAGTGCCACTCCTAAACAGTTCCGCAGGTGACAATAACATATACATGCATCAAATTTTAGTTCTTTACAACTAGCGAGACATGCCGTTTATTATACGAAACTGTATAAATATAGGATTCCTCGTAACAAAAGCACTCCAAGTTATTTAGTTTCTATGTTTTTCCTCTCATTCTTATATTAAAAATAAGAGAAAACTATTTTATTTATTTTAAAGTAATATTTAGATATTATATTTATTTTTTTATAATAATTTAATAGAAAAGTGAATACATCATTTTTGTTCTTATATGTTTAGTTTTTCTATGACTTAAATGTTAAAAAAATAAATATATAATATAAATATTATTTTTACAATAAATAAATGACTTAAATATTTGTGTGTAAAAATGAATAAATAATTTTTTGTTAATTTAAAAAATAAAGAAAAATAAAAAAAAAGAATTTCAGTTCCATTAAGTTAGGATTCCTTTTATACCACATTTTTTTCGACCAAATAAATGTTCTCGCCTTAATTAAATTTGGGCAATATTGTATTACTTACCTACTTCCTTTTTCATTTTTTTTTTAAAAAAAAAAAGGTAAAAAGCAACGAGATCCAAAGTAACAAAGATAAACACATGTTTAGTGTTTCACATAAGTTTTGTTTTCAATAAAATAGTTTTTTTAATTTGCATCCTCCGTACCTAAAGAAATTGAGATTGAGGTTAAATCTTTTAAAGCGTGTTTAGTTAACGTAGTTGAAATTATCGATTGATTATGAATATTAATTACGAGAATAAAAAAACTACAAGTATGAACAATAATTATTTATCCTTTGTTTGGTAATTATAATAAAATAAAGAGAATAAATAAATATAATTTTTTTCAAAATACCCTCTCATATTTAACAATAAGAAAAGTTTTATTAGTAATTAATAGGATTTTTGGTAAAAACGTACATATTAAAATCATAATTCTTTCGGAAGGGATTTATGCTATTCTTCTCATTCAATAAATAATTCATATGCATTCCCAACAAAGGAATTGATTTGGTATGAAATTGCAATTCATGACGTTAGCTAAAAGTTGCAAATGAGCAAAAGAAAAGAAATTACTATTCATTATTATTTTTTATCTATCACACCACATTGCCATGAGTTCTTTATTGAATCCCATATCCCATTACAATGAAAAGGAGGAGAGAGAAAGTTTATTTATTTATTTTTGTGATTTTTATTTCTCTTTAATTATAAATATCTGCCAAAATTTGAAAGGCTCCAAATCTTTTGTCATATTTCTCTATCTTACTACCGTCTCAATTGTAACAACTAATAAAATTAGTAATTATATTGTACTTTAGATTAACCTAACTTCAATTTTTTCTCTCTTTACTTTTTTGTTTTTACAAGTATTGTAATTTAAATGATAAGATGGAGAATAAGACTGGAAAATAAAACACATGGTCTTAAGCCAAATTTAGATATATTGTATTTTATCCTCAAAAACCTTTGGGTCTAGAAAAAAAATAATGCTTTTAGCCTTCTACTTTTTACAAAAATATCCACAAATTAAACATCTGATCAATATGATAAATGAGATCTGTGTAAAACATGGGACGTTTTTGTCGAAATCATAGCATTACGTTGCTGTAAGCTACCAAAATAGATGCCATATTCAGGCTCACTTTTCTTTATTTATTTCTTTCTTTCTTTCTTTCTTTTATTTTTTTAAATAAAAAAAAACTTTATTACAATAAATAATTTATCCGTACCATTACAGATCATTGGCTATGCAATATAACGTTTTACCCACCTACCAAGCGAAGACATGATAGAAGTTATCACCCACTACCTGTATGCAGAGAATAAATCATATATCAACACTCAAAAATAGTGCTTGAACTTGTACCATCACGTTTGTCAGCCCAGTTAAAGGAACCTGCTGGACTAACCCATGTGAATAGTCTCGTTCAACTTGCAGTCTGTTACAATGATAAACAGCCATGAACTTTGAAGAATAAATCCTTAGTAGTCTATCATTTAACATTCGAGGCCAAGCCTTGTGGTTTGAGTATTTTTTTTTTTTTAACAATGTGCTTATGCGCTAGAAAATTACCTTTTAAGACTCTTATCACTGCTCTTTTGCAGGCAAAAGATTAAAAAATACTTCACTGATGAAGCTATCTATGACTATCATCATGGCCAACCTTAGTGCCTCTCATGCAGAAAAACCCTGGGCCTCCATGTTGCAAAAAATCACCAGCTATAAGCCCATGTACGTCCTCTCAAAATATTTTGAATCCAGTTGCTTCATTTTAGCGTCCAAAATCCCAAAAGCTTGAAGATTCCCCCCCTCTTCTCAAGGGTTATACGAAACTAAAGTAAAGGAGCTTCACCTAGTTCTGCTATTCTGCCTGGTAGTTGCTCAGCCTCGTCAACTAGCTGCAAATTGCCTAACCAATCTACAAGAAGAATGCAAGTACCAATGCCGAGCTCAAAACCATCCTTTTCTAGCTGCAACAAAAGATTCAGGGCCTTGTCCAATAAATTCTTCTTTTCAAAAGCTTTGATCAAGCTAGCTGTGTTCCTATCATCAGGCCTATGTCCAATTTTTATAATGTAGTTTCTTGCTTGATCAGGATCACCAGCTTTCCATATTCCTCAACAAGCAATGTAAAAGACACTGAACTTGGTTCAAACCCTGCAAACGTCATAGTGGTAGCAATCCAGCAGCTCCATCGACATCACCAAGTTGGGAAAATGATCAAGGCACTATCATGTATATATCTTTTGTAGGTTTGATGTTTTTCGTTTCCATCTCTCTATCATCAAAAATTCCCCCAGCTTAGGCTGACCAGCATTTACGTATGCTATGAGCAATGACCTGTAGACCTTAGCATCTGGTTTGAAGCCATGGCTCCTCGAGTTTTCAAATGCTTCCTTCTCATGGTCAAGATTGACATATGATCCAAGAATATGGCCGTCAAAATATCTAGAAGGAAACCAGTTCCATTCATTTGCTTAAAAATTCTCTCAGCATCTTTTACACAGTTCTCTTTAGCATGGGCCTCAATAAGCTTTGAGTAGTCATGTCAAGAAAGTATATGTCTAGGAAGAAGCCTTGCAGCACCAAGGAAGGTTCAAAAAAGTCAAGGATAGATTGCAAGGCCCAAGTTAATTTATATGCATTCTCCTACATTTTTGTAAAAATACTATACACAAGTAACTAAAGCTCGCTCTAATTCTTGACCTCCTTTAAAGTATATACCCAAAAAAAAAAAAAAAACTCTCACATAGATTACACAAGAAGTTGTGGTAGCTAGGGCGATTTATTTTTTTGCCTTTTGAAGAAGGGCAAGGGAGACCCCTATATTGTGAAACATGATGAGACAAATATACAACTTCTGATGAATACACACCAATAAGTACAACTCACACAGGTTGTCTACTTCAAATATCTCATAATTCACCCAACAGGTTAAAATCTACAAAAGAGATCTGATCATGCTGGATAACATATACACATGCCAACAAAGAGATTATAATTAATAGCATAAGTATAAAAAAGTGTTGTGTTCTCTCAACCTATCAAGCAAATTCATCCAATCAGTCCAAGTAGGTTTAAGAAGATGATCCCATTTAGCCAAAACTAGAGATGGGTCATCTGCCTCATTCAATGAATTTTTTTTGTCAAAAACCAGTTTGCATTTACCAGATATTTGTTTTGGTTTCCCAGGCCAAATGACCTCACCTGTCTCATGAATTTTATCCGCCACTTTATCCCACTTAGGATCAAAGAGATTGAAACTATAAATCTTTTACCATATGTTTCTTCGCCTCTAGGAAGAGAAATAACTTCTCCTCAGCAACAACTTCTTCCACCGTGGTAGCATCTTGTGTGTCTTCTCCTTCTTTTTGTTGAGCTCGTGTTTCTTAAAGACACTCCAAATTTATATAAAATTCACTTTCCTCAATTTTCTCATTAGCCCACTTGAATCCGAGCTCCTTCAGCAAAACACAATGTATGTAATTTCACCAGCAAACCTATACATCTGCTTATCTTCTTCGGATTGCAGGAAATGCTTCATCTTTTTTCTCTTGATCGCCTTTCTCATGTCACCCATATACATCTGCTTATCTTCTTCGGATTGCAGGAAATGCTTCATCTTTTTTCTCTTGATCGCCTTTCTCATGTCACCCATAACCACATTGCTCACTTCCCACACTGTTCTCCATAAATCCTCACAGAAATCTTGAGATGGCACTATTGTGCAACACCAAAAGCATTTGATCAATATCACTTTTTTCCACCTTCACTACAACCTTTCAAGCATTGACCAAAAGCATGGCATCCATAGTCTGTATCACAATGGAGATAAGCTTCAGAAAGTTTCCCACTCATTACCCAGACAAAGCGAGACAAATTTGTTAATGGTTCCATCCTCCTTGGAATCATCTAGATCAAGTTTTGTAACACCTCATAAATAGCTCAATTTCATTTCTCTTGTACAGTGAATCTGTAAGTGTTTGTTAAAAATAAGGAACATTTGTTGGGCATTCAAAATCCTTTAGAGGTTTTAAAGTATTTATCTAATGAAATAAGGAAGATTTTGGGCCAGAACAGTGTATGCACTTACATAAATGTTGGGACAATGTGACTGTACCCTGCCATCATTCTTGATACCTTTTCTATCGTTTTCCTAGAGAGAAAATGCTTTGTATTCATGTCTACAATACAAACTGAGGATGCAAAAGCAGTATTAGGCAGTCATACTCTAAGCCAGGCCACACTGCAGTAACATATCAGCTGTAAAGACCCCCTGCACAACCAGATAATGTTTACCACCTGCAAACCTAATATACACAGTGAAAACAGATTACCAACAAATTAAGGATCAAAATTATGAGAACTTACTAATGTTCATAAATAAACAACACCCCAGTTAACTTCTCACCTGTCAGGTTTGAAGAATATGTTGCACAAACTGAAACCACCTGGCCTATCATTCTACATATATGAAGTAAAATCAAATATAAAATTTGAAGAAAAAGAATTAAAAGTAATAATAGCTAGTAATATTACATTGGAGCTGTAAATGTTTTCTATCCTGATTAGAGAAAAATACCAATTCACATGAACTCTTCTTGATATCAGAGGAGAAACAAGTACGCATCCAAAATCTCCGACTACAACCTTTCAATTTCTTTTAATGAACTTTTTCAACCACGTGAGCTGCTAATTACAGGCATTTATCAGAGGTGGCGCGGGGATTTAAATCAAGAGCACCACAAAATAGATAACAGGATGATCAAATAACGGTAATCCGAGGATATGAAATACATAGTTAACGACTTCGACCCTGATATCAATTCCTTATTCTCATAAATATATAGATCCCTATAAAACACACGCCATATAAACTCAAAGATCAAACTTTGAGATAAGTCCATAAAAGTTGCGTTCCAACATGGAAATAGAAACGAAAAATGCTTGGTTGACGTGGTCAGAGTCCACAAGAGTATGAGATGAGGTTTGATTTGTTTCTCTTTGATGCTTTAGTAAATCTATGATTATTGAGCTGGTTTTTAATTTGAAAGACCCACCACGCGCAGAAAAAAATCAGATTTAACTGCCAAACGCAATGGCATTGGCATGCATTTCGTGAGAGAAATATTGTAAAATTGACACACACTCACAAACAAGTTGATAAGAAAGTCTAACTGAAAGGAACATTTTAACAAACAGATAATGAGCATGTCTCTCCCACTAAATCAGCACAACAAACAAACCATTTTTAAATTTATTTGTTTTAATCTAACCTATAGAGAGATAAAACATATAAAGAAAGTGTCAATGAATGAAGGGTCTTTAACAGATCCTTCATTTTTTCGAAAATAGATCAAACATGTCAAACTTTGAAACATTCGCAAAACAATTGAAGCCGTCAGAGAATGCAAGAATTAGTTTACTGCACTCTAATGAACGGTCGGAAGTGAAGGGATTGGACACCGGTGGCAGTGCTAAGCTCCGGCTACTGAGCAGTGTAGTAGTGAGACTGTGGACTAGTAGGACGAGGGTTTCTGAGTTACTAACGGTAAAACGTCGAACGCCGTTACATTATAATCTAATTACTATTTAGGCATTTACCAAAAGACAAAATTGTCACATAAATATTTAGATTACTTCATTTGTTTTGATTATTTTCTTAAGTTAAAAATATTATTATTTATTCTCATAATTTTATAAAAAATATTAATTAAAAAAATTATATTATTTTAAAGTCAAATGATTAAATATAATTAAATTTAGCTAATAAAAAATTAAAATATATAGTAAAATAATTTTTTATTTTCATTTTATTATTATTATTTTTAAATTATTTCGTATTAAATTTTACTCTTATATTTATTAAAAACTCGTATTTAGATTATATTTTAATTAATTAATAGAAAAATAATTAATATAATATAATTTATCATTAATCTATCATTTTTACTAAGATAAAAGATTAAATCTTCCCATTTTTTAATTAAAAAAATTAAACAACTTAAATGATATAACATAATGAAATTTTGTGCCGTATCACCCTAAATCAAAATCCAATTTATACTTCTTCTTTTTTAGGGTAAAGAGTGGTATTTTTTTTTAATTTTTAACATGTAATAAAAATACTCCTGTTAAGGCTAAAATGGTTAAGTCTGAATCCAATTCCAAACAGGATAAGCTAAATTTAACTAAAGAATTAGGTGCAAAATTAGCTCACCTATGACAAAAACAAGAAGAAATGTATGTGCATGAAAAATTAAATAACAAATGTCATCCATTATATCTCCCTGAATCCGAACAGCTTGCTACTGGAATCAATCTTTACTAGTTGCACTGCTTGTAAAGAGTCAAAGCTCAATACCACATCCCGAAAGCTGATGTCTACACAAAAAAGCAGACCATACCATATTGCCCTCAATGACATTAGTCCACATTTCCTATCCCACATAATGCCTATTACTTTGCCCACCCAAATGACGAAATGGCTGCATGGGGTATTCACCGGTCCGATCCGGTTCGGTCCAATTCGATTTTCAATTTGGTTCAATTTTTTGACACATTTAATAAGAAATAATGTGAAAATTTTAATATAATATTAAACTAATCTGGTCTGGTTCTATCGGTCTAAAAATTAATACAAACTGGATTATACCGTTTGAAAAACGGTTTTAACTAATACAAACCGAGTCAGACCGTTTGATTTGTAAAACCGTTCGGTTCAGTTTTACGGTTTGATCCGGTCTGGACCGGTTTATGGACACCCCTAACATCAACATTAAGCTTTAAAATACCATCCGTTGGTGTAACCCATGTAATCATCATTTCCTGTGCTGCTGTCCGCTGTTGATGGCATAAATTCTGGTGGTTCCAACCATTTGCAGCACCTGTTCCGTTATGTCATCTCTACACCATTCCCGGGATTCAAAAACTACATAGCAGGCTCCCCCCGTATGCATTACATTAATGTGACAAGTATTTTCAACTTCTCATTTCCAAGATCAACGACAGCCCCCCACAAACATTCACTAACCTGCACAGTTTTGTACTGGCCATAAAAAGTCAGACACCCCAGAAAGTTTTTCAGATTTTTTTTCACCAAAACAGGACCATAGAGCATGGCCAATGGTTTCGACACTCGCCTCGCATAGCGAGCAGCTTGGGTTAGAAATTATTTTTTGACGAGCCAGCACTTCATTGCATGGTGTCGCATCTTTTAAAACTCTCTAAATGAAATGCTTAATCTTACCCATCACCTTGAATCCCTACATTTTTCGCCATAGACGCGGTGTAACTGTTTAGTCCGATGTCGACACACGACCCCGCTTAATTTCCTTAAAATCAAATGCCAACTTGTGTCCACTTTTCACAGTATATAATCCATTCCAAATATCTATTTTGCTTGATCACTACTAAAAGACTGGCTAATAAGCATTGAATTCCAATTACCATCCTGCAAACAGAATATGAAAATCAATCCAGATACAGGCAACCAAGGATCCCCATATATCAAAGTTGATTCACCATCACCAATTCTCCATTGTATACCATTAGATATTACTTCTCGACTCCAAATAAGACTCTGCCGCACAAAACTAGATTGGTCATTACATCCAGCTGATCACTAAGAATGATTAGACACGTACTTAGGACGTAGAACCCGGCTAACAAGAGAGTAGGATTGTTGAAATATAGTCCATACAAAATCAACCAAGTTTCGGAATCCCAGTTCACCTAGTCATTTTGGTTTACATAGTTCCTACCAGGCAACCCAATGAATACACTCACTATCTTTTTTATTGGATGGTGACTAGTAGTTTGAACAGACTCATACAATAAATAGAAATAGCTTGAAGAACTGACTTTAGTACGTAAAATTATTTTCCCAACCTTTATATAAATTTCTTACTTTTTACTCTAAGTTATTACTATTATAAATTTAGGTTTAATTCAACTTAATAAGATCTTATTAAATTAAGAGTTGACCAAACTTATAAACAACTTTGTTGTTTTGTTTCTAGTCGACGTAGGACAAGAATACTTAACTGTCTTTCTTTATACGA
Source organism: Hippophae tibetana (assembly GCA_037013495.1). Taxonomy (NCBI): domain Eukaryota; kingdom Viridiplantae; phylum Streptophyta; class Magnoliopsida; order Rosales; family Elaeagnaceae; genus Hippophae; species Hippophae tibetana. The sequence goes on from CM072812.1 coordinate 7,538,422, forward strand.
CGGACAAAGGTGGATATTAGTGTCACGATGAGACTGTGGTAAAGCCCAAGGTCGAAGCACATAAAGACTAGACTCAGCTCTGATACTATGTTAAAAGCTCAGCTCTGATACTATGTTAAATTAAGGGTTTACCACAGTCTCACTTGTCTGCCGTGTAGAGAGAGGTTATTAAGTATCCTTGTCCCACATTGACTAGGAACAAAGTAGCAATGCTGCTTATTAAGTTAAGGATTTCTCAAGCTTATAAGCACCTTTAATGCTTTGTTCCTAGTCGATGTGGGACAAGGATACTTAACAATTACATACACCTTTCTCGAATAATTTGAAAAGAGCTCATCTTATCATGCTTAAATTCAACTGGAAGTCCCATGTAATTTTCATGACATTGGACTTAGTTAACACCCAAATTTGTAAGAATCTCTTCCTGCACTGTTAAGATGGTGTAGGAGTCTCCTTGATGGTCTAATATTTCCAATCACATTGTCATTCACACTAATAAAGTAGGTGATCGTTGAAATACATTAACGAATTAAATATAACCATCTATCTGGAAAGTCTATACGATGCATTACCTTTATTACATAATACCATTCGAACATGTCATATTCTTTGCTCACATCAAGCTTTAGAGCACCCATCCTATTTTCGTCTTAGAGTGTCTAACTAAGTGAATTGCTTTATACACCACAATTAAATTATATATAATCTGACAACTAAATATAAACGATATTTGAAACTCATCAATTAATATCGATTGGCAATTTGCTTTTGAAATAATTTTATATTACATGATTCATAAACTTAATGGTCGAAATTTAGCAACTCTTTTTGGAATTTTCACCTTTGGGATTATGGAGATAACTCTTTGATTTATTCCACTAATATCAGCATTACCATTAAGGAATGAGAGACAAGCAACACAAACATCGTTGTCGAGGATACTCCAATATTTTTTATAAAAGCTAGCGGGTAATCCATTGGTGTCGAGAGCCTTCGAAGAACGCATACTAGATAGAGCCAATCGCACTTCCTCATTAGTAAATGGCTTGGCTAACTCACTTTGTTGTAGAGAGGAAAACCTTATGCGTAATCTTGACAACACCGGCCAATAACAAGTTGTTCGGATTCAGTGAATAAATTATCATAATAATCACAAAAGGCCTTCTCAATTTCCCATTTTGAGACACCATAACACCTGAGGATAATTCAATCTCATTGATCCTATTTTTTTGGCTGCGTCTTAGTAGCATAAGAGTGAAAATAAGCATTGTTTCAATAACCATACGTGAGCCAATTTACTTTAGCACGTTGTGCCCACATTTGCTCCTCCTTTTCCAATATAACATTTAACTTGTTACGAACCTCATATCCAACCCCATCAATCGAGTAACCACATTGTGTTAACTCTAGCAATCTGTGTTGGTGATCACGTATTTTTCGTTGGATCGAGCCTTCTCCATCAACCCTAAAGCTCTCATATCGAAAAGATTTTTGTTTCTTCATTCCTCCCCTAAACTCTGCATCATTTACTTTATCATTTCATAGTAAAACAGGTGCATGATCCGAGTGGGAAGGTAACAAGATGCTCTAATGAATTGTTCGAAAAATTATTCTCCACGAGCCATTAAACATGTTGGAAAATTACACAAATTTTCGATAAACTAGATTTATGAGAAAGCAATAATTGAAAAATAACACACATTTGATAACGAAGTTTGGCCAATCTTGCTTACATCTCCAGACCTACTGCAAATCTTTTTACTGAAAGGGGAGAAATTACACAAGGTGCTTACAACACTCACAACTCACAACCTAATTACACCTAAGAAAATTACTCTCAATTTTCTCTCACAAAAGCTTTTCTCTCAATTGGAATGAACACTTTAGATGACTAATTCATTACAATTACACATCTATTTATAGGAAAATTCACTCATTGAATTACTTCTTAAATTAATGGTTCCTTGAATTTCCCATTGAATTAAGCTCTTTGTTTTACTCCATCTTTTGCTCATTGTTTTACTCCATGTTTTGCTTCTTAAATTAATGAGTTTTATAGCAATCTCTAACAATTCTCACACTTGAAGACTGATTTCAATATGTCTTCACACCACGATCAATGCAACAGCTTTTCTAGTCCTGTTACTCTAGCATACCAACTAAAGTTGAGCACAACTTCAGTTTGTTAATAGTCATCACCTTTGTTAACATATCCGTTGGATTTTAGCTTTCTTGAATCTTTTCCAATATTAACACATCATCTTCCAATAGGGATCTGATTAAGTGATAACGAAGTCCAATATGCTTGGTTCTAGAATGAATTTTTGAATTCTTCGTCAAGTGTATTACACTTTAACTATCACTATGCAAAACATTTTTCTCATGTTTGAATCCCAATTCAATTAACAAACCTTGAAGTCATATCATCTCTTTACTGGCTTCAATCACTGCTACATACTCAGCCTCTGTAGTGGATGGAGTGACAATTTTCTGTATTTGTGATATCCAACTAACACCTTTAGTTTCAACAGTAAATATATAACCGATGGTGCTTCTTCGGTGATAAACTTCACCTCAAAAGTTTGCGTCTACATAGCCTTGTACTTTTAACTCTTCTTTACTAAAGTACAAGCACTTTTTTGTGGTGTCTGGCAGATACCTCAAAATCTACTTGACTGCTTCCTAATGATTTTTCCCTAGGTTTGACATAAATATGCTAACAACTCCCACTGTATGGCCAATGTCTGGTCTCGTACAGACCATTGCGTACATCAAACTTCCAATGGCTGAGGCATAAGGAACCTTAGCCATGAATTCTTTTTCTTCCTCTGTATGAGGGGACAAATCCTTGGATAGGCGAAAGTGACTGGCCAAGGGTGTGCTAACTGGCCTGACGTCGCCCATGTTGAATCTCTATAAAACATGATTGATGTACTCTACTTGAGATAACTGCAAGGATCCTTTCTTTTTATTTCTTGTGATTTGAATTCCAAGAATCTTCTTTACTAGATCCAAGTCTTTCATGTCAAACTACTTTGACAATTTATGCTTCCCCCTTCTGATATCATCCATATCTAAACCTACTACTAACATATCATCAACATAAAGTAGTAAAATGATATAACTGGACTATATCTTTTGAAGTAGCAATAGTGGTTGGCATTGCACTTCTGGAAACCTTCCTTGTGCATGAAGCTATCAAAAAATTTGTACCATTGTCTCGGGGTTTGTTTCAGGCCATACAAACTTCTCTTAAGTTTGCACACCATGTTCTTATTCCCTCTTTCTAAGAAACCTTCGAGTTGGTACATGTATATCTCTTCATCTAAATCTCTGTGTAGGAATGTAGTCTTCACATCCAACTGTTCAAGATGAAGATCTTCAATGGCTATAATACTCAACACTGATATGATAGTATTGAGCTTCACAACGGGAGCGAAAATATCAGTTTAGTCAACTCCTTTATTCTGTTGAAACCCTTTAAAAACTAGGTGGACTTTGTATCTCTTGGAACCATCATCTTCATCTTTTATCTGGTATACCCATTTGTTGTGAAGTGCCTTCTTTCCCATAGGTAACTCAACTAGTTCCTATGTCTGGTTAGAGATGAGAGATTTCATTTCTTCTTTCACGATAAGCTCTCACTTGCTGGAATCTCGAGTCTGATACGCTTCATCATAACATTCAGGCTCCCCTTCATCAGTTAGGAACATATAGTTCATGTATCTCTTATTAGGCACATGAGGTTGAGAAGACCTTCTCAATACAGGAGCTAGAGTAGGAGGTTATGGTATGTCAGATTGCTACGTACTATTCTGTCCAACAAGTTCCTCTGGCTGAGGACTTATTACAATTGGTTTTGTTGCGGAACTATTTGGGACATCATTTACATCTGCAAATACTGACTCATTCTACTCTAAGTCATTGATGTCTATTTTATGCATGTCCTTATACATCACCCTTTCATTGAAAATCACATCTCTACTACAAGCCACTTTCTTGTTTTCGTCATCCCAAATGTGGTAGCCAAACTCATCCTCACCATAACCGATGAATGTGCATTTCTTGGATTTGGGATCAAGCTTATTCCTGCCCTGATCACTGATATACACGAATACTACACAGTCAAAAACTTTTAGATGTGATAGTTTCACCTCTTTTCTACTTTATACCTCCTCTGGTATTCTGTGTTCCAATGAAATAGATGAGCCTCAGTTGATCACGTAAGCTTCCGTGTTGACTACTTCTACCCAGAACTATTTCGGTAGACCTGACTGTGTACGAATGCTTCTGGCTCTTTCTGTCAATGTTCGGTTCATAGGCTCAGCTACACCATTGTGTTGAGGCATGCCTGACACAATTCTTTCCATTCTGATCATGTGCTCATAGCAATTTTTTTTGAATATGGTGTCTTCATATTCACCACCATTATCGGTTCTGAGCTTTTTGATCTTCAAACTCGTCTCATTTTCCACCATAGCTTTCCATTTTCTGAAAGCCTCAAATACTTTAGACTTATGCTTTAGAAAGTAAACTCATACCTTCTGAGACTAATCATCGATGAAAGTCACAAAGTTGTGTTTTCTACCAATGGATGAGACGGTCGTTGGTCCCCAAACATCAGAGTGAATAAGCTTTAACCTTTTCTTCTTTAGGGTTCTGAAACTTGTCTGAAAGCTGACTCTTTTTTGCTTTCCAAGAATACAATCTTTACATATGTCGATTTTCACAAACTATAGACCTGTAAGTTTTCCCTTTGAGTGCATAATCTTTATCCCCTTTTCACTCATGTGACCTAGTCTCTGGTGCCACAAATTTGATGTTTCATTGCTTACAACAACTGTAATTGAACAACATGTTCCTACTATCATGTAAAGAGTGTCATTCTTCTTGCCTCGAGAAACTATCAATGCGCCCTTTGAAATCTTCCAATCATCACCATGGAAGATCGTAGTGTAGCCTTCACTGGCCAATTACCCTACTAAGATTAAGTTCCTTCTTAGGTCGGGAATATGCTTGACATCCTTCAGCTCCCATACAGACCCGTTCAACTTAATCTTCACTACACCTTTTCCAATAATAGCACATGATTGGTCATCACCAAGATATACATTTCCAAGGTTTTTGGAGACATATTTTTCGAAGAATTCTTTCTGTGAAGTAGCATAGAACGATGCTCCAGAGTCTAACACCCAAGATTCATCCTTGCTCTCCAAAGAGCATATCAATGCATCATCTCCTTATAAGGTGGAAGTAACATTTGCCTCTGTCTTCACTTGTTTGTCCTTCAGTACATTCTTACACTGATTTTTGTAGTGCCCGGTTCTTCCACAATTCTAACACTCGATAGTCTTCGAGCTATGGGAATTATTAGGATTCTTGGATTTGGACCTCCTGTCCTTTGATCTACCTCGGTAGTCTCTTCTGTCACGTCCATTCCCTTTGGTTGAATTTCTTCATCTTGACTCTGTATGCAAAACTGAAAAAGTTGACGATTCACCTGACTCTCTACGTCAGATCTCTTCACTGAGAACCAAATCACAAAAATCGTCAAATTTCAACTTATTGCTTCCTGATGAGCTACTCAGAGTCGTTACAATGCATTCCAACTTTCTGGTAAAGAAGACAAAAGTATCAATGCTCGTACTTGTTCATCGAATTCAATTTCCACTAAACTCAATTGGGTTGTGACTGTGTTGAGTTCATTGAGATATTGAGCTATCGATTAGCCTTTTGTCATCCGCAAATTGAACAAACGCCTCATCAAGTGCACTTTGTTTGAGGCTGATGAATTTTCATACATATTGGAGAGAGCTTCCATAAGACCCTTCGTGGTATTTTATTTTGCTATGTTGAAAGCAACATTACAGGATAACGCCAATCGAATAACTTCGAGGGCTTGTCTGTCTAGAAGATTCCAATCTTTTTCCTTCATAGCCTCTGGCTTCTTCCTTGAGAGAGGTTGATATAGATTTCTTTGATACAGATAATCTTTTCTCTGCAGTTTCCAAAACCCAAAATCTGTGCCATCGAATTTCTTAAGTTTCACCCTTCTTTCATCTGCGGTTATTACTCCCACTCAAATATGACTTCCTCTGGATCGTTTCTAACTATTTTTGCAAATCATCGTGTATTAGAACACCTCTGTCAATGAACAAATATCGTCGAAAAAAGCTCTGATACTAGTTGTTAGGAAATTACGCAAATTCTCGATAAGCTAGATTTATGAGAAAACAAGAATAGAAAAATAACACACAAATTTGATAACGGAGTTCGGCCAATCTTGCTTACGTCTCCGAACCTGTTGTAGATCTTTTTACTGAAAGGGGAGAAATTACACAAGGTATTTATAACACTCACAACTCACAACCCAATTATACCCAAGAAAATTACTCTCAATTTTCTTTCACAAAACTTTTCTCTCTAAGTTTTTCTATCAATTGGAATGAACACTTTGGATGATTAATTTATTACAATTACATATCTATTTTTAGGAAAATTCACTCCTTAAATTAATGATTCCTTAAATTGCTCTTTGAATTAAGCTCCATGTTTTGCTAATTAATTTGCTCCTTAAATTAAAGAAGCTTTATAACAATCTTCAACAAAACATATATTGATCCAACCTTGACTTAATGAGTGGGCTATCATCATACCTATGTCACGTGTGATATTGAACAAGGAGCAAAACTCTCAACTTAATTCAGTCAAAGATAAATCATATCCAACTTCCACTTCACCCATGTAATATCCCTGATGGTGAAGCTTTTTGTCAGTCTCCCCTCACTTCTTTCCATCAGCATCCTCCAACTTCAATGTCTAACCATCATGAATTGTAAAAACTCGAGATCCAGCTGGTGATAACCAACAGACTAGTTGGAAGCAGCCACCAACAACTTGGTGGGGAAGAATAGGTTGTCCAAGAACATACATTTCCATAATTGTGTTTGTTTTTAATTATTACAATTTTGCTTTTCTTTTGTATAAATAGGTTGTAAACATTCGTTTATTCATAATCAATAAAACCATTTCTTACATGGTATCAGAGCAAGGTTATCCGGTCGGACAGTTGTTTCCCACTGGTGAGTGATTCATTCCGCCACTTAGGCTCCATAAGCTCAACGTCCTCGTCGGTCTCAAAGGGACAGACCCTTGCCGATGTGAAGAGGAGTGTTAAAGTCCCACATCGACTGGGGATCGTGTCCACACTGCACATATAAACAAGGGCAGTCCTTCATCTCATAACTTGGGTTTTGAGATCGAGTTAGACCTAAATTTAACATGGTATCAAAGCAAAGTTATCCAGTCGGTGCAGATGTTTCACCACTGGTGAGTGATGCATTCCGCAACTTGGGTTCCATAAGCTCAACATCCCCGTCGGTCTCAAGGGGATAGACCCTTGTCGATGTGAAGGGGAGTGTTATAGTCCCACATCGATTGGGGATCACACCCATAGTGCGCATATAAACAAGAGTAGTCCTACATCTCACAACCTGGGTTTTGAGATGGAGTTAGATCCAAATTTAACATGGTATCAAAACAAGGTTATCCGGTCAATGCAGTTATTTTGCCACCGATGAGTGATGCATTCCGCCATTTGGGCTCTATAAGCTCAACATCCTCGTCGGTCTCAAGGGGATAGACCCTAATCGATGTGAGTGAGAATGTTAAAGTCTCACATCGACTGGGAATCGCGCTTACGTTGCGCATATAAATAAGAGCAATCATACATCTCATAATCTGAATTTTGAAATGAAATTAAGCCCAAATTTAATATAAACATTCATACCAACATCCACAATGTCTACCCGAGTCTCTACACGATTGTAATCACCCAAAGCCTATGTTGGGTCCTACCTTCTTATTTAACTCAATTGCCTTTCTATGTTGAGAGCACATTTTCCCATCATGTCCAATCCGGCCACAATAGAAACAGAAAACAGGTACTTTTTCGTACTTGAAATCAATCCATACCAGTTCTAATTTCGCTCGTCCAAACCACCATCCAGGCAAAAAGAGGGTTGTCTAATGGAAGCACAACCTTCACCGTCACGAACAGTGCATTTTGAGCATGAAAAGAAATTGCCAACACCTCCACAATCATCCTTGCAATAGGTTTTGTTTTCCTCTCAATCACCCAATTATGCGGACGTCCAATAATTGAACCTATATCGGCACCAATTTGAATGAGACCTCTTTGACATTCCTTCCCCCGGATATAAATTAAAGGTCAAAAAATTGACATTGATTGTCCATGATTGCCTACAAAATCAACTAATCTGCCTTATTCTTATCATCAAACTAACAAGAAACAATTTTTTTGAAGATTTCTTCTTGATCTTGGATGATAATACATGCTTTCATGGATTCATCTCGCCTCCTAAACCCTTGAAATAGGCAGTTTCGATCAGAGAAGAACTTTCCAATAACAAACAAATGACATATCCACCCTATCATCATCATCATCCACTTCTTGAAGTTGCTGACATAGATCCTCCAACACAATATTTTGATATAATAATTTCACACCAATATGTTATTATGCTAATGAACACGTGCATCATAGCTTAACGAAGACGTGTGCAATCAAATAAACATTTCTGTTACTTTTATACTTTATATATAGCAATGTCAAATTTTAATAAAAATAAATAAATTATTGATAATAATTTCATTCAATGATAATAACATTAATATATAATTAATATTATTACGGATCACATAAATCGATAGAATTTTGTGAGTAGTAGCTTAGTATTACATCGGAGGAGGGTATTTGTTGAATATTTGACGGAGAAAATGTCATAGCAAAACAAAACGAATGGATGGCCTGCCAATTCCAAAATTTATTCCTTACCTTTTTGACCATTTCATAAACATTTGCATTTGAAATTGCTTGTTAATCACAAATTTATCAAAAAAAAAATAACTTAACAAGTATATTCATATTTACATTTAGTGATAAATTAACTATCATTATAATTTAAATTTATAATATATATACAACCATAAAAATACATTTTAAAAAAAACACAAATTCTTGGTTTCAATGCAACCCATTTGTTTCCAACTAAGTTTTATGTCGTTGACATTTGTACATTTTAAAAGGGAGGTGTTAGGTTTGAGGCCAGTATTCTTACTATCTATTTTAGACTGAACATGAATAATTAATTAACATTTAATTGATACAAAAATTATAGGAATTAATCAGTGTTGTATTTCTTACTTTACCTTTTTTTTTTAAATAAAAATAAAATAAAACATATGTATCACAAATTTAAAAGTGAACGTATGGCGGTACGAGTTTTTTTATCTAGTTTTGTCGGACTTCACAAGCTACCTGCATGTGTACCCTTGTCCTTTTCCGTCTCTCCACCTTGGTTTCCCGAACGCAAAAGTTGGCAACAAGTAAAGCTTTTGCCCGAGCACTCGTGGGATTTGGAGGGAGTAAACAATGCTATAGATTTATTGGAATAGTCTTATCTGTTTTAATTTATCAAATTTCAATTGAATTGATTTATTAGATTTTATAATATGTTAAAATTTATATAATATTTTCGGATTAAATTTGAATTAATAAATTTTAGAATATATTATAATTTAAAATTTAGATATAATTATTATTAAAATTATAAATTAATGTCATTTATTACTTTTTCTTTTTTCAAACAGGCAAACACTCTGATCATGATAAAAAAAAGAGCATACAAGACAAACATAGAAGAAAACCTATGCATATATAATTTTTCTTCTCTCTACCAAAAACCAAAATAAAAATTGAATTATGAATTACAAGCATATAAAGTATTCATAAACAATTCTAACCTTATTTTATATATATAGATAATTATTTCACAGCATTCGCTATAGATCAATTATTTTGGTGCAATAATTGGACAAATCAAAAAGGTTTTGGAGTTTGGTGCGTTGGATTTATTTCTCAATTATGTGAATTGGTATAGTTATTTTGACATTTTGTTTGATTATGTATTTATAAATGTTAATATTTATAAAGTATTTATTTTGATTTCATTTGATTAACAATTAATATTTTTTGATAATAAATCATTTTTTTTGTTATATCTAATTATTTATTATAATTTAATTAGTAGTGGGTCAAGTGTTCTTTTGATTTATTGACTCCATTTTCTTTAAGCATCAAAGGAAGGCATTAAAGAAAAATTGTTATCGAAAATTTAACCTCATTTAAAAAAAAAACTAAGTTTAAAAAATTTTAATCACGGAATTAAACTTTTATTTATTTCTTCAACGTTTTATTTTCTCCGCAATATTCTGTAATTATGTATTGCTTTTGTTTTTAAGCTTTTGAATGCGTAATGGTTCAAAAGATGTTCCTATAGGACAACCTATTGCAATAACTGTAATGTGCAATTATCCTTTTAGCTTTGTTTTTCTGAATTTAGATGAAGACTCACGATCTATAAATTTTTAGCACAAGAACTTTGTTGATATTATTGAAATTTTAGTTAAAATTTTCACTCTTTGTGATCTCCAAAGTACTTAATTCTTTTAAATACTATGTCATTTTGCATTCTAAAGGTTGAAGATCTAGAAGACATGCAAAACATTCTTGCTACTGTAGTTCAAGAATCTCAGATAAAAGAGGAAAAATCACCAAAAGCAAATGTCACATATGAGGATAGGGTGCAAGAAAAGGTTATGTCAAGATAAATACGTTAGAGCTTCCTCCCATATTGTTCTTGAAATGCCACTTTATCCCCAACGATGGTAAGAACCCAACTATTTGATTGAACTATCATACTTGCTTTTCGTTTCTATGGTGGAACCTCAAAACTTTTTTTTATGCAACACTTCCACAAATTTGCCAGAGGCTACGCTATGCTAAAACCGAGCTTTAAAGTCGGTTTTTAACCGACTTTAAATATAAAGTCCAAGATTTGTTCATTTTTTACAAATAAATTCTAATAAACTTTTAACTCTAAAAGTATAATTCGACTCAATTCTATACTTTGACATCTAAGATTTGTCCATTTTCTATTAATAACATTAAACATGTTAAATATATATTCAACCAATACATTTTAGATATTATTATATATGCATTCCTTAATTATTAGAATATCTATTAAAATATCATATAAAAATAAATACATAAAAACTAAATATAACAAATATATACACATAAATATAATTATATGAGATTGATTGTAATTACAAATAATAATATGTCATATCATTTGAGTTAATTTTAAATTTAAGATATATAAAACAAAATTTATATAACAATTTTGTGATAATTAATATATTTTTAAAAATAACTACAATACTTCAAACCTAAATTTTTAACGAGCATCATATTGTTGAATCATGTGTTTCCCATTTCATATTAACAAAAATAAATAAATTAAAAATCAACCTTAAATCACAATCATAAATGTATAAATTTATTTTATTACAAAAAATTATACAAAACCTACATAATAAAAATAATAACATGCATAATATAAAAATTTATACACATAAATAATAACACATAATGTATAAAAAAAATAAAAAAATATATGAATAATAAGTGCGTAGAATTAATAGAAATATTTACAAGAGTAAGTGAAGGGACAAAATGAAAAGAATGAAGAAAAATTAGTGATTTGTAAGTGAAAAAATAAGTATAAAAATTTAAATATTTTGTTAAAAAAATAAAAAATCTAGAAGATAAATTAAAAATTAAGGAATAAACCCACCAAACAAAGATGTAATTGATGATTGTATATGGTCAAAAAATGAGAAAGAATGAAAGATGAGTGTTGGTCGGTTTTGAATTTTTGAGTGTTTATAACGTTGAAATGTTCTATCTAATGAGAAAGAAAAAAGAAAAAAAAATATCTACTTATATAACGTTGATTGAGGTATTAAACCAACACTATCAACAAATAATACTTCTATGTTATCTGTTAAACGGTGATAATAAATCTCCACTATATGTCAAACGTTTATATATATATATATATATATATAACGTTTGTCCGTCTATTAGACATAACGATCATTTGCAAAACACAAGAGGGTGAGGGTATTACTCAAAATGTCAAAGCTCTCAATCATATCAATATCAAATAAGCGTCTAATCAATTATTATCACATATTATAAGTTATATGGAATTTGTAAACTCCATTCTAGTGTTTCAAAGTTGGGATCCTCAATCAATCAAGATGCAGATGCAATGTTCATCAATTTTAATACTGTTCAATATAAAATGTTTTGTTTCTTTATCTTTTTATGAATATATATATAGTAGGAGAAAGCTCGGTAAACTAGTTGAACTAGTAAGTTAATAAAGATAGTTTCCTAGTTTTCTTTTATGATTATTTTTGTTTGTTTAATCCAAAGCGTAGTCCCGATTTACTGTGTTTCATACGACGCTATGACAATAAGAATTTTTTTCTGCATTTTTTACAAGATTTTGTTTTAATAATTATATTATTTACACGTTTATAATTATATCTCAAATTTTAATTTTTTATATACTTAAATAAAATTTATGTCATTAAATCAAGGCTGTTTCGTCATATTTTTAAAACCTTGTCCGGTACAATTTACTATATAAAGAATCAGTCTTTATCTGAACTCACTTATTAAGTCACTTATAATGACGAGTTACCTTCCAAGTTAATATGAACTCAAGGCATTATAGTTCGCACTATTATTAACTAGATTACGAACGCATATAGCTTTAATTATAAAACAAGCAAAATTAACGGATATCATTATCATTTTCCTCGTACTTCACTCAAAGATTAATGATCACTTTCAACTTTCAAGCAAAACTCAAAAATCTCTTACGTGTGTTGAATACACCATTTACAAATATTGATTAAAAATAATTTAATTTTTAATTTTAATTTTTTACATGTAATGTATGTATATTTTTTATAATACAATTAAATATACATTTAATGTATATTTCAAGTTTCATTGTATATATATTTTTTATTTTCTAAGAAATATATATTTTTTAAGAATTAAAAGTTAAATAATTGAATTATAAAAAAATTGATAATAAATTATTACTCATTGCACGTATCTCATTTAGTTATATAAAAAATATCTTTGATTCAACTTTTAATTACGAGTTATTAAAAAAATTGATTAAAAAACTATATATATAACTTTAATTATTCTAACTAAGTATTTGTAATTTTTTTAATTATATAAAATAATACCCGTAAATTCTTAATAATAAAATAGTATTATAATAATTTCGAACGATATCTAATTAGATCGAATTTAACGATTTTCAATTAGTCAGAATTTAAAGAGGTTTAATTGGTTAAAGTTTTATATTTAATGAATCTAATTTGTTCAAATTTAATTTGAATGTAAAATATTTGATATCAAAATTTTGGACTATATATTATTTTTTGTAAAAATATTTGAAGTAGATATAAAAATGTTATTTTTATGACTATAAATTTTAAATGATATTATAAATATTATTTTTCTTTAAAAAAAAAGGAAAAAAAATATTTGATAATAAAGAGAAATTACGGTGGCTTAGTAGCTAAAATAACATAAAATCATGTGATAAGATAAAAATAATAAATTTGAATCCTCCTTGAGATACAAACGTACTCATAATAATAATAATAAAGAAAAGTTTAAATATTTTGGTAACAAAGGAAAAAAAACTAAAATTAAAGCTATGTGGTAATAAGGAATATAATAATTTAAAAAGATAAATCAGTGTCCTAATAGTTCAAATAACGCGAATTAAAAATAATAAATTTGAACTTTATTTGTGATTGAAAAAAAAAACTGAAAAGACACGTAATAATAGTTATTGAAATTAAAAAGAGGGTTATTAATGTACCAAACTTCTATTACACGTAGTTATTGTTCAAAGAAAAAGTTTAAATTATAACATTTTGATAATTTTGTTTATTCCAAACAATGTCAACATTCTTAGTAAAACATTAATAAACATGTAATTATTATATTTAAAATTGATGGCATTATTATATTTAAAATCCATGAGACTATGACCTGGTCTCCTAACTTAAACAGCACATGTTTTCTCATATAAATAATACTATCAAACATTTTTAAACTTATTTTTACGTTCATTTATGTATTATATATTAAAACTTAATGTGTAATATATGTAATATGTAAGTATAAAATATATAATATATATATAATTTTATATATCATTAATATTATTTTGTATCTCGATACATATTAATACACAACTTTCATAAGCTATCTACGTTACATTACACTAAAAGTTATTTATTGGTAATGAATCGATGATTAAGCCAATAATATAAATATATCATAATAAAACTTAAAAATGAAAGTTTTTTTTTTTACACGTTATAAACCAATACATCACCATTCGTCCTTTTCACATTATACCATAATATATAACTACAGTTTTCTTAACCATGGTTAACGTGTCTACCCAGTCAAATTCCCCGTCTTATAAACCTCAGCCATGGAGAAGGCACGTACGCACTCTAGAAAACAAACGGGCTTTCTGAAACTGCAAAGCAAACAGAGCCAAAGTTTCCTCTCAGAGCCATATCATCCATTTACCGAGAAATGGCGTTCTATGCTGACGAAGAAGAGGTTTGGAAGTGCCCAAAACACCCCTCCAAGCGTCGGAAGTATGGAATTTGCGCCATCTGCCTCCGAGAACGGCTCGTTACGCTCTGTCCTGACTGCGCTAACGTGCGCCCTTGTGGTTGTTGCGCCACTACCTCATCTTCTTCCTCCCTTTCCTCTTCTTTCTCTCTCTTTTCCGGCGATGGCACCAGTAAAGTGTCGTACCTTATTGAGAGTGAGCCGTCATTCCGACGATCACGGTCGGTGGCCATACCTTTCCTTCGGTCTAGGTCCAGATTTGTTGGTGGTGATCGGAACGAGCCTCCAAGCGTCGATTTAAGAGGCAAAGCGTCTCCGCTTTGGTCCGTCTTCAGGTTCAATAAGAGCAAGCGAGGGGATACTACAGCTGAAAATGCGAAGAAAATTCACGAAAGTGAAAAGGCCGATGCAGCTGCCTTAAGGAAAACGATGATGATGAAGTCAAGATCTGTGGCGGTTACGAATGTGTCGGAGTCTCAATGCCGAGAGGCGAAACCGCCCAAGGGTCGGAGCTGGTACTTCCCGAGTCCGATTAAGGTTTTCCGGCAATCTAAAATCTCGAAGGTTGTTCAAGAGCGATCATCTGTTTGCATATAGGTTCATAATTATGAATAGAATAATAATAATCACACGTTAAACTTTCTAAGAATTAGCAGAAGAAACTGATAATTTCTTTTTCTTAAATCTACAATGAATGTGGAAATAGCGTAGCAATACTGTTTCATCGGACGAACAAACTCATAGTTATAATTTCCACTATGTATTAATAATTTAGTTTTTTTTTTCCTACACAGTATTGATAATTTGGTATAAAATAATAGGGGTTATGGTAAGGTTATGTACTTATGTTTATTTTTCCATATATTGCAGGAAATGTAATATTTTTTTTGTTTTATTTTATTAAAAAATAATTTCTCTTTAGATATTATAAATATATAAATAACATTAGTTATTATTAAAAGGTTTCTTTTTTTATTTTATTTTATTTTGATTATGAGTAACGATTTTTTATTTATTTATTTATGCATAAATGTCTGTGGATGATTGATATGGATTTAATGAATTAGTTATGATGATAATGAGAATCTTTCTTTCTTTCTTTCTTTTCAGTGTTAGCTGCCTAGCTAACAATAGAGATACATAATGGCAATTAGCTCCAGTCTTGCTATTGGATGGAGACCTTCTAGCCATATGATATTTTAAAATTAAGAAAAAAATCTATTTATAATAAGTTATATTTTCTATAATTATAATTGATATACTAATTAATTATAAATTATAAATTAAATTTATAATTTTAATTAATAATTATCAACTTGTTATTTGTGTCATAAAGAATCAATCGTCACCATTTTTTATTTTTTTTTAGAGTAGCTGTTTGTCAAAGAAGTCATAAAAAATATTGAGACCATTCGTTAGTCTCCTTTGACCGTTTTATGACCTTGTTGAATTCCTTACAGGATTCCAACTGTACCCACTAATTGTCTGGTCCAGTTCTGCTGTAATTTGCTTCATTTTTCGTCTAATTTACTATCCCTGTCTATCAATTAGATCATACATTTAACTCAGTACTTGGTGGGCATTTTCGTATTTCTCTCTCACAAGCCACAACACAATCACTGAACCTTTCAAATTGATGTTAGTGGGAGGAAAAGGAAGACTCATAGTGATTTGGAGTTATTGAAAAACTGTATCAATTTTTAAGTAATAAGAGCTTCAGAAAGGAATAATGTTTCAATTGTGTAATTTTTTATTACATGGAGGGAGAGAGAAGATTTATTTTTTTTATTTTTTATTTTAATTAAAACAGAAAATTTTTAATTTTACCTTTACAAAAATGTTTTAAAAAAAGCTAGACTAAATTAACCCAAATATTAAATTTCATGACTAAATAGACATTAATAGAAATAGTGTATGAAATGTGTAAAATTATACAAATTAAATAAACCCAAAAACAAGAATATCATAAAAGAACAAGTAGAAACTACTAATATTGGGCAAGTGCCAAAAGAAATAATTATACTTTTTTTTTTGGACAGATCATGATGCTTTTTAAAGGATAAGCTTTCAATTATTACGATAAACAACAAATAGTATAACGTTATATATTTCAAATACGTAAACAATGTAGGTTCTCTTTCTGTCAATATAAATGGATACATATAACATGTTATTAAAAATAACAAATAATTCTAAAAAAAAAAAAAAAAGGAAGAGGACGTTCAATATGTCTAATCATGTAACTTAATACATCTCATTACGTAACTAAATACACGATGGAAAAAAATAAGATAATTACATATAATACCAACCTACAAATTTATATACAATAAAATAACACGTTAATAATATTAAATATTATTGAATAATATCAAATTTAACATTAAACGAATTTAAATGATATAAGTTTAATTTAAAAATTTAAACAACATTGAACTAAAAAATACTTTAAATATAAAATATTTAAATTAATTTTTTTTTATAATATTAAATATATGAGTTAAAATTTAAAAACATTATTTTTATAATAATAAATTTTAAAAGGTATAATAAATATTACTTTCCAAGAAAATTATGTAAGCTAAGATGTTATAATAACTTACTAGAAGGTAACTTACAATTTTTAATGGAAAATTTTTTAAGGAGTTAAAGTTAGGTTAAAGAACACTTTTATTCCGTAAGTATTGTAAATTTAAAAATTAAGATGTTAAAAATTTGTGATAGACTAGTTTCATATTTTCAAAAAATAATAGGCTTGTTATCTAAAATTTGCTAAATAATTTTTAGATAATATTATGTAATATGAATCGCTTGGGTTACACTATTAATCCTTGTGATTTTTTTTTATTTCTTCGTCGGAATGATAAAGACATCATTTTATTTCTTCTATATGTGAATGATATGATCATAACTGATTATGATCTCAATGATATTCAAGAACTCAAGAATTTTCTTAGTCAGCAGTTTGAGATGAAAGACTTTGGACATTTGAGATTATTTTTATATTACTCTAACCAAGTATACATCTGACCTTTTATCTCGATTTGAACTCACTGACAGTAAGACTGTTGACATTCTAGTTGAACTTAATGCGTATTTGACACCCTCGAAAGGGGGGGAAACCATTGTCTAATCCCTCTCTTTTACAAACGATTAGTTGACAGCTTGATTTATCTCACAATTACTCGTCCATACATTTCTTATGTTGTTCGTCAGATGAGTCAGTATCTATCTACTCCACGATTGACTCACCATGTTGTTGTTCTACGCATTCTATGATACTTGAAGAGCACTATCTTCCATGACCTTTTCTACTCAACTTAGTCTCTTTTTGTACTTTGTGCATTCTCTGATGCTGATTGGGTATGAAATTTCACTGATTACAGGTCCACTACAGGTTATTACTTTCTCCTTGGTTCTTTTTTAGTTTCTTGGTGAAGTAAGAAACAAACTTTCATAGCCCGCTCCAATACTGAAACAGAATATCGTGCTCTTACTGATATCACATATCATGTTAGAAACTCAAACCTAACTTAACCTAATAAAATCTCATTGAGTTAAAGGGTTGTCCAAGCTTATAAGCAACACTACCGTCGAACTCCTGAGGGATGTTGGACTAAAGGAAACTTAACAACTTCTTCCACACGGACAGATGTGGTTTCACAAAGTCACGGTGAGACTCTTAAGGAAAAAGCGCAAATTACTGATCAAACCAGAGCTAGCTCTAATACAATGTTAAAAACTCACACTTAACTCAATCCAATAAACAACATTGTTGTCGAATTCCTCACCGATGTGAGATAGAAAGAAACTTAAAAATATGTGTTTAAAGCACAAAAAATCATTGAAATTCTATCAAACGAACAGTTGCCAAAACACCGACAAATTAGTCTAGCTACCGCTTAAAATTATACATTATTGATATTATTATTGAAATAGATTTTATTTTTAAATACAACTTTAATTTTAAATATAAATCAGTTACCAAATGGAAAAAAGGAAAGAAAAAAAAAACCTGCGTGCCCTTATTTATTAATCTTACTTACTTTTGAAATAATGATATTATTACTTTTTTATTATATTGAATTTGTTTGAAATTACAATTACATCTACTTTTCACTTATTTTTCCTTTGGAATCATGGTGTCTGATTTATGATTCTATAATACCCAGATCGTCGATATTGATTTTTACTTATAATTAAT
Source organism: Hippophae tibetana (assembly GCA_037013495.1). Taxonomy (NCBI): domain Eukaryota; kingdom Viridiplantae; phylum Streptophyta; class Magnoliopsida; order Rosales; family Elaeagnaceae; genus Hippophae; species Hippophae tibetana. The sequence continues at coordinate 7,557,249 of CM072812.1, forward strand.
TAATATTTTAAGTTTATAACTATTTTAACATTAGAAATAATAATATTAATAATTAATTCATTGTTGGGAATCTTTAGCTACCGCAATTTTGTTTGAGACTAATTTACGACGTTTCAGACTTTATATATGAAAGGTGCTATGTCAAAATCGTTTTTTATATAGTACTAGTTTTTAGACGGATCGGATTTGATGATTCAAATTTAATAAATATATAATAATATTAATTATTAAGTAATTATTATTATTTTTTAAATTATTTATTTTATAAAATAAAACGAAAAAAATCTTTAAATATAATTTTTTAGTTATTTTTATTATAATTAAAAAATTGATGTTAAAATATTTTATATAATAGCTTACAAAAATACTTTAAATTAAAATAAATAGTTAATTAATATATTATTTTAGTGATGAATAAATAGATAATAGTAAATATTTTATGAATAATATAATCAAAATATAATATAAATATGAGTAATTTATAAAGATATTGAAAATAATTCCATAATTTTATAAATATTTTTACTTAAAAATAATTTATATTAATTTATTATTCTTGTAATTAATATTGTTAATGTATATCTAGTAATATAGTAATATATATGTATATATATATATCTGCTAATGTATATTTCTAATGTATATCTCTTTATTTCTGGCATATCTATATTTAGTTGCTTTAGACATATCTAGTTTACTTGTAACTCCTATATAAAGGCACCACGTATATTCATTTATTCACAGAATAAAATAAAATCATTAAATATTTCTAACATGGTATCAGAGCCACTATTCTTGTTTTTCTAGCAATGTTTTCTTTTTGGTGTTATTCAACCCTTATAGCTTCCGCTGTCACAATAGCCGCTGCAATCATTCACCGTTTAACCTCCGACGTCTTTCAGTCGTTGTCCTTAGGTTCCGGAATTACAGTGGCTGTTGTTAAGGAGTTCCGCACCATACAAACAACTGCAATCACCACCGCCGCCGTGCATATTGTTCCGAACTTTTTTCTGCATATACCACTGTGACCGTCTCTACCGGATCTACACAACCGTGGAAGAATCGCAACCATCGGACACCGCACGCTCCCTCACGCGCCGCACAACCAATCTGTACGTCGTTCACGCGCCGCCACCACCGTTAATCTTAACCCAACAAACTATCTGTAGATACCACTGTGATCGGCTCGACCGGATCTACACAACCGTGTAAGTATCACAGTCATCAGACTTCATACGCGCTCTCACGTGCCTCCAATAGCCACGACGCGTCAGATCCACGCGCCAAGCCGCGGCGCTCTGCTCGTGATGTCATCAGTACTTACGTAGGGCTGACGTCATCATCGCCTCCAGTTGACGTCACCTAACAGATCTGACCGTTGACCGAGCTGACTGCTGACCGAACTGCCTGTTGACCGTTGACCGGACTGCCCGTTGACCGCTGCCGCTGACCGAATTTTCGCATTACAGGTTCACCCTACCCAGTTTTTCGCGTAGATCTCGTTTTTGCATATTGTGTTTTCAAATGGATAAAAGGATAATTTTGTTTCTTGCCCTATCAATACTATATTGGAGGGGACTAAGAATTATTTGTCATGGTCTCGAGCTATGCGCAGTTTTCTTAAGGGTCGTATGCTCTGGCATTATTGTACTGGTGCAATTATTATTCCTAATAAAGGAGCAAATGAAGAAGATGCTATCTTTCTTCGTCGCATGATTGAATGGGATAGTCACAACCACATGATCCTCACATGGATTCAGAATACTTTCATTCCATCCATCTCCAATCTGTTAGGCAGCTTTGATGATGCCAAATCAGCATGGGATATGTTGACCAAAAGGTACTCCACTACTCACGGATCCATGAAATATCAACTAATAGTTGAATTGCATAAATTGCAACAGGGACCAGGGCAATCCATCAATGACTACTTTGATCAACTTCGCTTCCTTTGGGACCAAATTGACCTTTGTGATCCAATTTGGGCATGCTCAACAGATGCTCAACAATATGCTACAATTAGGGATGAATTTCGTCTCTATGAGTTCTTGATGTCACTCCACAAGGACTTTGAGCCAATCCGAGGTCAACTTCTTAATCGTAGTCCTCCTCCCTCTCTTGATACTGCTGTAAATGAGTTGGTTAGAGAAGAAGCTCGACTTGCAACCCTTCAAGCCCAAAATAAGCTCAATGTTTTGGCTATTACTCCTCCTGCTCCTGCCATTGAACAACCTCAGCAATCAGGTGATTCCTCTGGCTTTTACAATCGTCGCAGGCAGAGCAATAAAAGGTTCTGCAATTATTGCAAGCGTCATGGCCACACCATTGAGTCTTGTTACCGTCGCAACAAATCTACTGCTATTGTTGCTAATACTGAGCCTACTTCGTTGATGCCTTCTAGTTCAGCAGAGTCCCAATCTTCTGAATCCACTATCAACCTCTCCTCCATTGAACTACAGAAGATCATAACTCAAGTTGTTCAAATGGCTGGTAATGCATCTCTTTCCACTACCCTTTCAGTTTTGCCCGGTAAGTCTCAAACTTGGTTTTTTGACTCTGCATGTTGCAATCACATGACACCTCACTCATCTTTATTCTCCAAACTTGACCCTGCACCACATCCCCTTAATATTCATATAGCTGATGGATCCACCATTCATGGGAATAGTCTAGGTTTTGTTTCGACCTCTACCCTCTGTGTTCCTGGGGTTTTCCATGTACCTGACATATCCTATAATTTATGCTCTCTGGGACAATTAGCTGAACTAGGATATCGCCTTATTTTTGACTATTCTGGGTGTATTGTGCAGGATCCAAGGACGAGGCAAGAGCTTGGGACCGGTCCTAGGGTCGGGCGTATGTTTCCAGTAAACAATCTTCATCTTCCACTTGTTGCTCCTGCCTCTGTTGCTGCTGCAACTACTGCAGTTTCTTCCTTACCTTCTCTCGCACTTTGGCATTCTCGTCTTGGTCATGCCCCATCCTCTCGAGTACAACAGCTAGCTTCTAAAGGTCTATTGGGTTATGTGTCCAAAGATAATTTTGATTGTACTTCATGTCAGTTAGGAAAACAACTAGCTTTACCTTTCAATAATAGTAAATCTATCTCTAATAGTATTTTTGAGTTAATTCATTCTGATGTTTGGGGACCTTCTCCTGTTACTAGTATTGGTTGATCTCGATATTTTGTTGTTTTTATTGATGATTATTCTCGTTATAGTTGGATCTTTCCAATGAAATCTCGTTCTGAAATCTTATCAATATACAGTAACTTTGCAAAAATGGTTGAAACACAATTCTCCAAACATATCAAAAAATTTCGATCTGATAATGCTCTTGAATATACTCAAAATGCTTTTCAAACTCTATTACACTCCTATGGCACTGTACATCATCTAACCTGTCCAGGAACCTCTCAACAAAATGGTCGAGCCGAAAGAAAACTTCGTCATATTCTTGACACTGTTCGTGCTCTTTTTCTCTCTACCAAAGTTCCTGCCCCATTTTGGGGTGAAGCTGCTCTTCATGCTGTTTATGCCATTAATCGCATTCCAAGTGCTATCATTCATAATCAGACTCCGTATGAGCGCCTTTTTGGATCATCTCCTAACTATCATTACCTTCGCTCATTCGGATCTGTTTGTTTCGTTCTTTTTCAGCCTCATGAACACAACAAACTTGAGCCTCAATCTAGACTTTGTTGTTTTCTTGGTTATGGTGAAACTCAAAAAGGGTATCGATGTTATGATCCTGTCTCACATCGTCTCCGTGTTTCCCGTAATGTTGTCTTTTGGGAACACCGTTTATTTGTTGAACTTTCTCACTTTCGTTCTTCCCTCACTAATTCAAATGTTTTAGAAATTTTTCTAAATGAGTCTCTTGTTCCTTCTACAGATACTTCTAATCCATCTTTGGACTTCACTATTCAATCTTCAGATATTTTTGATGATTCTCCTAGACAGGTCGTAGAAGAACAGGTTGATAATGAGCTACCTCACCTTGAACATAGGTCCCTTGCTCCTGCTCCGCCTAAAGATCCTCAACAAGACATTCCACCTCGCCACTCAACCCGGGTAAGATCCATTCCTACATATTTACTTGACTATCATTGTTACACTACCCTTGCTACACTCCATGAGCCTCACACCTATCGTGAGGCATCTACTAACACTTCTTGGCAGATTGTAATGAAAGAAGAAATTGATGCATTAACCAAAAACCATACTTGGGATCTTGTTACTCTCCCTCCTGGTCAATCTGTGGTTGGTAGTAAGTGGATCTATAAGATCAAGACTCGCTCTGATGGGTCTATCGATCGCTATAAGGCTCGTCTTATAGCAAGAGGTTTTACACAAGAGTATGGGATTGATTATGAAGAAACTTTTGCTCCAATTGCCCGTATTTCCTCTGTTCGTACCCTCTTAGCTGTTGCCGCTGCTAGTAAATGGGACCTTTTTCAGATGGATGTTAAAAATGCATTCCTTAATGGGGATCTGCATGAAGAAGTCTATATGCAACCTCCTTCTGGTCTTTCTGTTGAAACAAATAAGGTTTGTCGCCTTCGACGTGCAATTTATGGCCTTAAACAAGCTCCACAAGCATGGTTTGCCAAATTCAGTTCCACCATCCTTCGCTTGGGTTACACTGCCAGTCCTTATGATTCTGCCTTATTTCTTCGTCGTAATGATAAAGGCACCATTTTGCTTCTTCTATATGTGGATGATATGATCATAACTGTTGATGACCTCAGTGGCATTCAAGAACTCAAGGATTTTCTTAGTCAGCAGTTTGAGATGAAAGACCTTGGACATTTAAGCTATTTCTTGGGTCTTGAGATCACTCATTCCATAGATGGTCTTTACATTACTCAAGCAAAGTATGCATCTGACCTCATATCTCAAGCTGAACTCACTGATAGTAAGACTGTTGACACTCCAGTTGAACTTAATACGCATCTGACACCATCAGAGGGGCAACCATTGTCTAATCCCTCTCTTTATAGACGATTGGTTGGCAGTCTAGTTTATCTTACAGTTACTCGTCCAGACATCTCTTATGCTGTTCATCAGGTGAGCCAGTATCTGTCTGCTCCACGGTCGACTCATTATGTTGTTGTTCTGCGTATTCTACGATACTTGAAAGGCACTATCTTTCATGGCCTTTTCTACTCAGTTCAGTCTCCTTTAGTACTTCGTGCATTCTCTGATGCTGATTGGGCAGGAGATCCTACTGATCGCAGGTCCACTACAGGTTATTGCTTTCTCCTTGGTACTTCTTTGATTTCTTGGCGAAGTAAGAAACAAACCTTTTGTGGCCCGCTCCAGTACTGAAGCAGAATATCGTGCTCTTGCTGATACCACATCTGAGCTCCTTTGGCTACGATGGCTCCTTAAGGATTTGGGTGTGTCCACATCTTCTGCAACTCCTCTTTATTGTGATAATCAGAGTGCCATTCATATTGCTCACAACGATGTCTTCCATGAACGGACTAAACACATTGAGATTGATTGTCACTTTATTTGCTTTCATCTTATCCATGGTGCTCTCAAGCTTTTCCTCGTTTCCTCTAACGATCAACTTGCAGATATTTTCACTAAGACACTTCCCAAAGGATGCACTCGTAATTTGGTTGACAACCTCAAGTTGGTCTCACATTCACCTTGAGTTTGAGGGGGACTGTTAATGTATATCTAGTAATATATTAATATATATATATATATATGTTAATGTATATCTCTAATGTATATATCTTTATTTCTGGCATATCTATATTTAGTTACTTTAGACATATCTAATTTACTTATAACTCTTATATAAAGGCACTATGTATATTCATTTATTCACAAATATGACATATGATATCGAAATAAAAATTATTAATCAAATAAAAATATAATGTGTTAATAAGTAAATTGAGTAATTATAAATTGTATTGATTATAACTCTTAATATAATAAATATAAATATATTATATAAAATAATTATTAGTAAAAATATATTTATTATATAAATATTTGAATATTTATTAATATAAAAAAATTAAAATAAAGAAACGTGGAGTTTGGTCGTCTACATAACATTCTCATTTGTTTTTATATAAAGAAATCTCTTAATTTTTCAAAAGAAATCTATTCTTGTGTTGTGTGATGTTACTGCAAGATCTTGCAAAGATTATTCCAATTGGGGTACCACATCATACGACTTTTTTAAGTTTTAAAAGATCATTTACTTTTTAAGCCTTTCAAGTTTCAAAAGATCGTATACTTTTAGTTGGTACACTTATCGTTTTATTCCATGGCTTTAGAGGGCAACGAAGGTTGAGGGTATTGATTTCACAAAAAAACTTATATAAATTATATAAAAATAAATAAATTCAAGTCTTATTTTCCCAAAAACTATTTTATATGCATAAGGTATTATATTTCAAATAATATTATAATATTAAATTAAAAGATAACATATTAAAATAATTTTAGAATCGGTATTAATAAATAACTAATTATATAGCAAGTACATCAAGTAATAATAATAAGTAAGTATTAAATTAAATATTAAAATAAATTTAATATCAGTTATTAATAAATAATTATATATATATATGAAGTTGTAATAAAAAAACATTTTCATCCAAAATGATGGGTTAAATATGTAAAAGTTTGTACAGTATCTTGTGTAGATTTTCTTACAATACAACGAACTAGCCGATCAATTGCCCTCTCCATTATTGAAGTATAAGTAGATTTTATTACAATACGAAGAACTAGCCGATCAATTGCTCTCACTATAAATATATTTACACTACGATCGATAAATATTTTTTAAAAAATATATATATAATTATTGAGAAATGTTAATGATACAAAATTTTGCAAATATATTATTTATATATGTAATATGATAATTTTATCTATAAGTTTATCTTTTATATATTTTTTAATTATTTTATCAAGTAACACATCATAATAATTATATTTATATAAAAATATATATGTATATTATGTATAGGGTTGTTCAGCGGATTGAAACTGTTGATTTTATACTCATCCGATCTGATCTGACCATCCACTCGGATTTAAACATCTTAATCCGTAAATAATCTGATCACCTTTCACATCCGCTCAATCCGATCCGTAAATTATTCGGATGACATCCAATCAATACGACCAATAAACTTAATTAACTCTATTTTTTGTATTTTTAAATAAAAAATTTAAATTTTTACATAAATCATAACATAAAATTATTTAACTTAAAAAATATTAAAAAATCAAATAAATATATATTAATTAAATATATATATATATATAATTAATTTCGGTCGGATCGGATGTGATCAGATGAATCGTAGTGAAATCCGTCATTTGATCCGTACTCAACGAATAAAAAAAATTTACATCTGATCCGACCATCGGATTGGATCGGATTGATCGGATGATCAAATTTTTTGCACACCCCTAATTATGTAGCATAATTGAAATTAACAAAGATGATTTTGCAATAGATTGCATAGTATTTGCAACGAACTATGTTTATTCCTTTTTTTTTTAATAATGATTTTAGAATAGATTGCATAGTATTTGCAACGAACTATGTTTATTCCTTTTTTTTAATAATCTAGAATATTGGTACTTGTGTTTAGGCAAAAGTTACAAGTATAAAAATTTGATTTTTAAAATTTAAAATTCTATACTTTTAATTTGGGGTCATAATTCTTTAAGAGTGATTAATTTGAATTAATTTAATTTAAATTTAATTTGAGTCATTAAAGTTGAGACTTAACTCAAATCAAACATACATGACTTGGACTAAATTAGCCCATATTAATATGACTTATTAATTGTATATTTTTTTAATTAATTAATTTTTTTATAAACAAAAAATATATTTAATGATTAAAATTTATTAGCTCAAAAATATTATATAAAATACAATAAATGAGAAATAATATTACAATGAATCTTTTGAATAAATGATAAATTAATATAAATAAACAATTCATGCATACAATAAGATCTATAGAGATAATATAACTCTTTACGCACACTTATTATGTTACAATGACTAGTTAATAAACATCTGATTCACATTGTGTGTGCCCTTCATAACACACTTACTATAATGACGTATGAAAGTAATTATTCCATTTTCAGGTCTATTTCAATATATTTGATGATAATACTTGCACTTTTCTAATAGAATATTATGAGAAGTCAAAGAAAGAGTGTCAAAATGTGCTAATATCCATGATTTTTTTGACATAATCTTTTGCTTCTTTGAATTTGGAATAACATCAATGGTGTGTTTTCCATTACATTAATTATGTCATTTCCATTGATCTACATATTACTTATTTAATTGAAATTGAATCATATTTACAAGTTAATAATTAAAAACTAAAACAATAAACTAATTAATTAATCAAAATCTAGAATATACAATAAATATTTACCATGTATAATATTACTTTTTTTTCCAAGTGAACAACAACTAACTTTTTAGAAAAATACAAATTTACTAATACTATCTCACAATTTATAAACATACTATAATCGTTACTAATGTACCCCATTTTCAAATTATAATATGTTCGTTGTTTTTACATTGTTTTTTTTTTAATTTTATTTATGGTTAATTTTGTTATTATTAGCATAACAAGATGAAAATATTATGACTTATTCATAACTCATATAAATTTTGAGATAATGAATTTTATTTTATTTTGAAAAAAAATGTTCCTTATAAAAATTGCAATATGATATGAGAATAAATGAGATTCTCTAATTTTAATTTTTTAATCTAGCATATAAATTGTAATGTGTTATAACATATTTTTATATACATTTCGGACTAATAAATTGGCTCAAACTCAGTTCAATTTTTTTGAGATTATTTGAGATGACATGAATTTGACTTAATTTTAATTTGATTTGTGTTCTATGACTCGATCAATCGAACTACTATATAAATTATTAACCAATATTCTCTAAATAATTCTTTTACTTTATAAAAAAAGATATTTTGAATATATAAAAATAAGTATATGTATATTGTTATATGTATATCGTGTGATGGACGTAAAAAATAAAATAATACTCATATAGGAGATTAAACTTTGAAAAATCACTCATATGTGTCCATAGATAAATTCATATGTTCATTTAAAATAAAGAGTATTTATTTATACGACAAGTTATTATACAATTATAATTGGTGTGTTAGATAATTGATTTGATTGAAATAATAAAATTTATTTTTTAATTTATAATTAAGTATGATAAATGTGACATTGTTGTGGTTAAAAAGAAAAAATATCAATTTTAATATTATCACAAATTATAATAAATATTTAAAAAATAAATAAAAGATACAGGTTATAATTTCTCAAAACAATAGGATCACATGGGTCCAAACTCATAAATTTTTCTACCTCGCAACTTTTTCATTTTTTTTCTATTTCAAAAAGAGGTGTAAGAAACATCTTAATTTTTGATGAACACCAGGTGAGATATATCATTAACTAACGAGAGAAGGATATTTCAAAACTAAAACTACAATAAGTCCAATTAACTTTTTTTTAACTTCAAGTAACTTTCTGCGTGGTGAAAAAGATTGATACGTACTTATCAAAGAAAAAAAAGAAAAGAAAATGATATATAGTAAATGTAAGTAAAATCTACGGTATAAGATGCGTGTAATTCACATATGGATAAATTATGCAACTCAAAACTAAGTTACATATCCGGATAATAATTATGCGATATATGTCAAATATTATATTTCTCTGATAATTATCATGTATCTTTCGTTATTATTTCTGTTCTGTTTTCTATATAAGAGTTTAACTATATGTATACAATGGAAACGAAATTTAAAGAATAACCCTAATAGCTACACATCCATGTTTTACTCCACTAAGCATTGGTGTCTGCCACTGTTGCAGCATGCACCACAACACACACCAACACTCAACCTCAAGTTGGTGCATATATGTCTCTTATGCCCAACTTGTCAAGTGAGTTGTAGAAGTTCCTTACAGACACAGATTTTGTGAGTATATCCGCCAATTGATCTTCTGATTTAACTATGGAAGCTTAATAATCTTTTCTTCAAGATTCTGTTTGATGAAGTTCCGATCCACTTCAACGTGCTTCGTGCGATCATGTTGAACTGGATTGTGAGAGATGGAAATGGTTGCTTTGTTATCACAAAATAAGTTCATTTCAGAGTTAGGAGAAACATCAATCTCAATTAGAAGTTTTTTCAACCAAAGGAGCTCACATATTCCCTTGACCATTCCTCGAAATTCAGCTTCAGCACTAGATAAGGCAACTACCTTTTGCTTCTTGATCTTCCATGTAACAAGATTGCCCCCCATTAAAGTAAAGTACCCAGCAATAGATTTTCTATCCTTCATATTCCCTGCCCAGTCTGAATCTGTATACCTAAGGACTTCAAATTGACCATTCTTTGAAAACATAAGTCCTTTCCCAGGGGAGGATTTTAAATAACGAAGTATTCGCATGACCGCATCCATATGGTCTTTACTTAAGCAGTGCATGAACTGACTCATGACACTCACAACATAAGCAATATCAGGTCGAGTATGAGATAAATATATGAGTTTACCTACTAATCGTTGATATCTCTATTTATCTGCTAGTACTTGGTCCACATATTCTCCGAGTTTATGATTTTGAACCATTGGAATATCGACAGGTTTACAATCTAGTAGTCCTGCCTATGCCAGTAGGTCCAGAGTATATTTCCTTTGGGAAAGACATATGTCTTGTTTTGATCTTGTTACCTCAATACCTAAGAAGTATTTGAGTCCTCCGAAATTCTTCATTTCAAACTCATTTGACAGTTGTTCTTGAAGCTTAGAGATTTCTTCTTTATCATCCCCTGTAATGATCATGTCATCTACATAGACTATAAGGGTTGTTATCTTCCCTAATCGATGTTTTAGGAAAAGAGTATGATCAGAGTTGCTTTGCTGGAACCCATATTTCTTCATTGTTGAACTCAACCTACCAAACCATGCTCGAGGTGATTGTTTTAGTCCATACAATGCTCGTTGTAATCTACATGCACTTTCTTTTCCTGATGTAACAGTATATCCTGGTGGGATATCCATGTAAATCTCTTCTTCAAGATCACCATAAAGGAAGGCATTTTTTATGTCAAGTTGGTGCAATGACCAATCTAAATTTGCCGCAAGAGATAACAAGACTCTAACGGTTTTTAGTTTAGCCACAGGTGAGAAGGTTTCTTGATAATCTATCTCGTGTTTCTGTGTATATCCTTTTACTACAAGCCTCGCCTTGTATCGATCAACTAACTCATCCGTTTTATACTTAATGGAGAAAATCCACTTGCATCCTACCATCTTCCTCCCTTGAGGTAACTTGCTTAACACCTATGTGTTATTCTTCTGCAATGCCTCAAATTCCTCTTTTATAGCTTGAGCCCATTTTGGATCAGATAAGACTTCTTCAATGCTACTTGGAATTTGACACGAAGAGAGTGTTTGTGCAAATGCCCTGATAGGTTCTGATAACCTTTGAGTAGATACATAATTTGCTATTGGATACTTGGATTGTCGTTCTTCTCTTTCTAGGGAGTATCGATTTTGAGATTTGCCTCGATTGTGTCTAAAAGGTAAAACATAACCAACAAATGTATCTATAGCATTAGTTTGTAAAAGTGTGATAGGATAGCTTATCTTAGGAGTATTCTCAACAGGAGGATCATTGGGTACTAGAGATTGGAGGGATACATCAACCACTTCATCTTCTGGAGATTCAATTACTACTTCAGCTTCAGTTCTTGGAAGTTCAAGCTCGGGTCTAGATACTGGCTCCTCCATATTATTGGCACGATTTGAGTATGTTGGATTAGTGTCTAATATTTCAACATCAAGCCAATTTCGTTCTTCACCATAACTCTCCTCCTAAAGAGTGTAATTGGATACCGGTGATGGGAAAAAACATTCTGATTCGAGGAAAGTGACATCCATGGTAATATAGGTTCTTTTAGTAATTAGATCATAGCATTAGTAACCCTTTTTTTGTACGCCATACCCCAAGAATACACATCGGATAGCACATGGATCCAACTTAGTTCGTTGATTTTTATGGAGGTGAACAAAAGCAACACATCCAAAAATTTGGGGTGGAAGCATCAAAATAGTAGGCAAGGGAAGATGATCAGATAGCACCTTTAATGGAGTCTGAAATTGTAAGGTTTTGTGGGCATACAATTCAATAGATACACAGCTGTAGTAACAACATCACTCCAGTATTTATTAGGCATATGTGCATCGATTAGTAAGGCCCGAGCCGTTTCTAAAATATGTTGATTCTTCCTCTTTGCAGTCCCATTCTGTTGTGGGGTTTGTGAACACGAGGTTTCATGGAAAATATCATAGTTGTCCAAGTATGTCTGGAATTTTTGATTAATATACTCCCCTCCATTATCAAACCTAAGTATCTTAATTTTTTCAGAAAATTATGTCTGAACCATGGTGTGAAAAAGATGAAATGTAGAAAATACTTCATCTTTATGTTTAAGAAGGTAAAGCCATGTCATTCGTGTACAATCATCAACAAAAATAACAAACCAACGATGACCCGATGACGTAATGACCGGGGAAGGTCCCCAAACATCAGAATGTACCAAAGCAAAATGAGTCATACTTTTATTTATGCTCATAGGATAAGACGCCCTATGACTTTTTGCTAGGATACAAGTATCACATTTGAAATTTGAATGTGTGATATTTGAAAATAAACTGGGGAGTAGGTTCTTTAAATACCCGAATGATGGATGCCCAAATCTACGATGACATAGCTAAATCTGTCGTTCCTTGTTACCAACAGTGTGTTGCATGTGTTTGGCTCTTCCTGAACTGAGGTCATCCACATAATATAGCCCTTCTCTCATAGTACCACATCCAATGATCTCCTTGGTGAGAATATCTTGTAGAAGACAAAAAGTAGCATACATCAATACTACACAGTTAAGATCTGAAGTGACCTGACTTACAGACATCAGTCGTTTTGAAAGATAGGGTACAAGTAAAGTATTAGATAATGATAATGAAGAAGATAATGTCACTGTTCCAGCTCCTGTAACTGGATAAGTGACTCCATTGGCATTGGCAACATGGCTCCGTCTTGGTTGGGTTGTATTGGAGAGATCTTTTGGGTCAAATGTCATGTGATCTGTAGCTCTAGAGTTCAGAATCCAATCCTCATTATCACTATGAGTAAAGATGTGAAATGCTTTACTTGAAATACCTAGATCCTAGGAAGATTCGGCCTGAAGAGTAAGGGATAGTGGGGCATTATTGGTAGCCACAATGGCTTGCCCAGTGGTGTCCCGTTTCTTCTGTGCTTGAAGATCATTCCACCATTCTGGATACCCATGGAGTTTGAAGCAGTTTTCACGGGTGTGTTTAGAGTTTCCGCAATGGCCACATTTCATGTCAAGAGATGGTGGATTTCTTGCTACCCAAAGAGGTTCCTGTTTTTGGTGGCATCAGATTATGGTGTCCCTTGACCCCTTTAAAGCCATAACTACTCCGAGTGTCGTATCTATACGCGTGATCATCACGGTCTACCAGACTTCTTCCCTACATATGAATCCATAGGCTTGTTCCACCGTAGGGAATGGTTTGATTTGAAGCACATCACTTCGAGTTTTGTCGAGTCTGTCATCAAGTCCATCAAGGAAGGTATACACTTGATCTTCTTATACGATGAAGTTGTATTTTTGTATGTCATTCGCACACTCCATTGGATTAGGACGACGGAAATCAATTTCTCGCCACAACCCTTGAAAGTCATTGTAGTATTTTTCAATGGATCCACCCGCCTGCTTCATACGAGTAACTCGACGGTGAAGATCATACACTTGAGATGTGTCTGTCCCATCATAGTATGTGGTAGCAGCAGAATCCCAAACTTGTTTTGTAGTTGGGAATCGAATAAAATTTTCAATCAAGGAGGGGTCCATCGAATTGATCAACCATCCTTTGACAATGGAATTTTCAGTACGTCATCTCCTGAATGAGGGGTCGGTTTCAACAGATTGAGGAAAATCTCCATTAATATATCCCAGTTTGTCTTTGCCAGAGATATACATCTCCACTACCTGGGAACACAAGGCATAGTTGGATCCTCCAAACTTGATACTAATGGGATTAGTTGACGCTTCAGTTAGCGGAGGTTGTGAGGTGATCTGAGCTCTATTTAGAACTTTCGTCATTTTTGCCGTCAAATCTTCCAATATGAAATTGGTGGTTAAATCTCTAGATTCTGCCATGAAATCTAAAAAAAATTCCTTCTTTTTTTTTACACTTCGTACACTATATATAGAACATTTCGTAACCCTAAAAATTCTTTTTCAAATTCGCGCAGCTTCTTCTACGTTCCTAACCCTAATTTTTTTTTTCCAAAATCACGCAGCTTCTTCTACGTTCCTCAGCCAAATTCGCACAGCTTCTTCTGCGTTCCTCAGCCAAATTCGCGCAGCTTCTTCTATTTCGTTCCTCAACGCAGCTTCTTCTACTGTGGCTTCACAACAGCTCTTTCTTCACGCAGCCTATGTGCAGTTCTTTCTCGTTCCACACAGTATGGTTACCCACAACTGCAGATAGACCTACGGCTCCAACCAGCCACACACACAGAGACAAACCACAAAATATATGTTGCTGCGTTTCAAGTTTCACGGAGGCAGGAAAACGGTGCGGTTGTCCATGGCTACGTAGAGAGACTGCGATAATTCCACGACCAACAAGCAATTTGTAACTCCAACCGCAGATACAAAGAATGTGACCTCAGCGTCGGTTATCGTTGTGTTCTGTTTCTTTTCCAAAAAAGAAACTGATGGTGGAACCGGGCACACTATGAGGTAACCAGCGTTGGAGCCAACCAATTAGACAGGTATTGTTTCAATGAGTAAGTCAGAACGACCACCTAGATCAAACCAGTGTCAAGAAAAATGTAAACCAAAATGGCCACCCCAGAAATCAGATTTAGAGGGTAAGTGTAAACCAGAAATCAGAAATCAGCACAAAAAAAAAAAGAAATCAGCAGCCACACCAGAATCAGAAATTAGCAAAAAAAAATCAAAAATCAACAGCCACACCAGAATCAGAAATTAGAAATCATAATGGTAGTGGAACAAATAAGCATAGTAGGTAATTCCATTAGTCAACAATAACTTGCTCTGATACCATGTTAAATATTGTGTTTCTTTGATAATTATCATGTATCTTTCATTATTATTTCTGTTCTGTTTTATATACAAGAGTTTAATTATATGTATACAATGAAAACGAAATTTAAACAATAACCCTAATAACTGCACATCTATGTTTTATGGCTCCACTAATATTATTGTCTGCTTCATATTTTACTCCACTAAGCATTGGTGTCTGTCACTGTTGTAGCATGTACCATAACACACACCAACAATATATACTTATATACATGATAAAATACACCTATATTGTGCTAGTTGGATGCAATTTAATACATTCTATCTCATAAATAAAAGGTGACAAGGTTAGATGTATAAGCGTGAAAACAATTATTTTAAAATTAAAATACCTATAATTTTAAATTTATTTACATTATTTTATTATTAATATTCTTTAAAAAAATATTTTTATGTTATATAAAAAATATGTATAATATCTTTAAATATAAAAATAAAATTTATAATATATAAAAATATATATTATTTGAGATGATTAAAAATAAAATAATACTTGTTAAACCGATTATGTTTTGAAAAAGTACCAAGAGCAAACCTGTTTGGTGCCACAAATATATTTTATTTGTAATAATATATATTGTTTAATTTTTTTCTTGATATGTCATTGTATATTGTATATATCATTAATGTTTAAAAAATGTGTCAGTAAAAAGTGATAATAATTGTAAGAAAAGCACTAAAAATAAATACTTTTGTCCACATATTTCATAAATATCAATTACATATATAAAATTATAGTCATATTTATTATATAAAAATACTTCTTGAGTCTTAATTTATGACATAGAATCCAAATATATTTAAAATATTTAATTTTTGTTCAATTCATGACAATAAAATATTAATGTCAAATATTATAAAAGCTAAAAATAAGATAAAACAGTTTGATAAGAAGCTTCACATTTAAGATTTTATCAATCAAATTGTCAAAAAAAAATTAAAATTTATTTCACTTCAGATTTTAACTTATCTAATTTTAAATTATTTGGTATTATATTTTAATAATATTTATAATTTATTCGATGTTTTATTTATATAACAAATTTAATATTTCATTTTCTCTTTGTTTTTTTCTTATTTTCTTTAATTTTTTAGTTTTATATTGTTCATCAAGATATATTTTTCAAATATTATCTCAAATTCGATGTATTTGATTGAATTTCTTATAGATTGAATTGGTGAATCAAAAAATTGAATGTTATAGTATAGTTTTATATCGAAGATTGAACTACTTATTTATTTATATTAGCTTTTAGTTTTCTTAATTTAATATATATATATATATATATATATTATAAACTATCATTATAAGTTTATATAACAATTCACTTAAATCTTATCAATTCTATTACGTAATTAAATATTTTAATTTCTTAATATTTTAATAATTTCTTAAATATAAATCTTAAAGATGAGATCGAGTCAGGAAACTTAGTAATAAATTGCTTTAGTAGAATGACATGAAAGAATTAAAGAACATACTAAGCAATGATTTACTCAAGCATTGTTTACATAGGGCAGAGTTATCGGACATTGTCTGTATGCCATGAAAATTGTATCTCAAGTATTATTATCCATTTTTAGCTTGATTTAATACATGAAGGAAAGACTCGCTTGACTTACAAACCTGAAAGCAAAACTAAATAAAAACCCTAATGCACAATCACCACCTCAAAACAAAACCTCTTCTAGGTAATCGATTTAGTACAAAACCTAATGCACATGCCAGTCTTTTGGAATCCAGAAAATACATGGTACTAATTTTTTAAAAACGATTCTTCTTTCAATTTAGTACAATATATTGGCTGGAATTGTTGAACAAGGTTTACGAATCAGAGAATCCTGTCTTGAAGATCTGTCATTAAAGTGGATGCCAAGCTGCTTAGCTTCTTACCAGTCTCTCCTGCAATGTTTTTAAGGGAAGAGATGTCCTGTTGTGCCTGGAACAAGGAAGTTTCTTTCAGCGTTAGAAAACAAAAGTGCTCATAACTATGCATCAATAATAAAATGATATGATCCCAGTCAAATGCAATACATGCCTGGAAAGAGAGTCGGTTAATTAGGTCACTTGCATTAAGATCAATGTTAGAATCATCATTGCTGTGACCAAAAAAATCGGCACTAGAAATGGCCGCTGAACCCTGCAAGTAAAACATGCTAAAAGTTAATGACACCTTGAAAAAGGAATTTTGTTAGAAGCTATTTAGAAACCAACTCTTCCAAAAGCTTAGGCAACTAGAAGGGAACCAACTATATTTTTATAAATTTATCAAGTATTAAAGTCCCTGCATCCCGAGGATGCCCACTGATCAACTTTAGTCATCTTTTCTTCCAAGCTAAATTGGAGCCTTAAAAGGCCACATCACCATGTAACTCTATAACAGTCACAGGAAAATTGTTTCCTTTTCTGGTTGGCATTGCGATTGTTGGTGTTCTCACTAAATGAATGGTATATTCTCAGATGACAGATCCAACAAATAGAGCGAATAGGGCAGCCAAATAATAAGATTCATCAAAAGGATGACCGATGTAGGGATACATACTGAAAATTTTTGCAATGTGACTTTTGTATCAGTATCAGCTGCTTTGTTCTGATCCCCAAAAAATTGGGCAGACGAAATTGATTTTGCATTTGAGAACTTCTTTCTTGCTTCATCAGTTTCCTCGATCTGGTAAGAAAACACTCATGAGATAAAATCTCATAGCAGAATTTAAGCTACAAGTTTAGAATATACTGTGCTAATTTTCTAAGGGCCTACAGTTCCCACATCCTAGAGTTCTAGAAATTGCAAATAATAGGAGAAAATACTCTTAGAACAGTCTAGATCAAGGAAACACCCGCACAGAACAATCATTGATAAAATTTGGACAAACAAGGCACTGACATTGATGGCCTTAAATAAACAGCTAAAAAACTTGTTGCCTATAGTGCTAGAAGAAATTAATACTGAAATAATGAGTTTAGCATCTCTAAGAAATGTTTTAAGTGTCCACAGTCCCGACAAGATACTGATATTCTATGATAAGTGAACACACCAAGCAACAAAGTGCTAGCGAATGAAATAATCTAGTTTGCCCAGCGACATTATATTTCAAGAACTTACTTGAACTTTTGAGGAATGTAAACTAGCTTTCTTTGAGAAAGCACCGTCCATGCCATACTCTGCAAAGAAGCTTGTTGACTTTGGTGGAGCTATATGACCAATCACTTGTGGACCTCCGTGATTTGTCTCAGCAAATTGGACATTTTCTACATACTCAAATCGAGATGCAAAAGATGAGCCTGCTGTAGGAGTAGGAGTGCTTGTGCTGTTGCTTGAGAAAGTAACAGGGGCAACTGGCTCTTCTGGTTTCTGATCATAGAGGCTGTCATTTGGCTGCATTTGACAAAATAATTCTGTCATTCTAAACGAACTTTTAAAAAGACTGATAATCCCATGGGCATCGAGGCATAATACCTTGGTAGTAAGCTTTCGAGCACCAAGCCCACCAGTCTTCCCAGTTTTTTTTGCACCAATAGGCCTTTTAACAGAGGTGGTAACAACTGAATGAGAAGCTTTTGATGAAGCAGCAATTTCTGATGTCTCAAGCTTTGCTATAGAATTTTCTTTTGGTGCCTCACTGTTCTTGATGTCGGGAAGCCCATTAGATACTAGTTCTGGCTTAGAAGCCACAGGTGATGAAGGCAAGCCTGCTTCTTCTGCCATACTTTTAGCAACTTCTTTCGAAAGTATCTGCCGATATAACTCCGCAGCTCTTGAAGTATACTTAGCTTCAATTTCCCCCCCATCAGTCCATCCATGCTGCTTGAAGAAACCATGTGCACGGTTATTTCCACCAAAGCTCATAGTTTTCAATTGTTCGGGAGTCCATGAGTCTAAATTTGTTGACCTACATGAATGTATCAAATACACTGAGAGACTGATGGTGATGTGATCACACTTATCAATGCTACAATGCATAATAGATTATTGATATAACATAATAAGCTTCAAAAATTGATCTTGTAATGGAACAAATTAACCTCATAACTATGTGATCAAGCAGAACACAGTTCAAGCTTAAAAGCAAAAAAAAATATTCCACCTGCTCTAAAAAATATATGCACAAGTCTATGGGGGTCAACTTCTTGTGAGCATAGACCTAAAATTATAAAGGTGCACTATTACTTCTACTTTTAGATAAAAATAGACCAAACTTGCACCAGTTGCAAATCATGGGACTAAGTATGACTCATTTGATAATAGAGGGACATCTTATGATCCCGATCCAGTTACAAATAATTGTAGAAAGAGACCAATTTCACATCCAAACAAAAAATGCGTAATTAATCTAATTTCGAACCCAAATATTGGCTAATACTTTTGAGTTGACAATGTCAACAATATAAATAGAAATTTCAAATAATTAATAGCAATGAGATAGTAAAGTATCCTTATTACATCCAAAGCACATATCAAGTCCCTAAGCTCTATCTGAAGAAAATAAGAATACATTCTGACCCTTTAACTACCACACTAAGGAAAATTTTACAAAATCCTTATATTTCCCCCCACAAATTCATGATTTTCATGCCTAACAAACTATTAGAGATTTTTAATCCTTAAAGTTTCCATTGCATTCCGTCATCTCACACTTTCCAGTAGGATCGAACTAAAAATCCTTCCAATGCATCCAATCATCGTACACTGCCTAATGAAAACGAAAAGAGAGAACATCTATCATAGTAAAACTAGCCAGCATTTTAACTCTTTAATATCTTTACTTCACAAGAAGCTACCATATAGGCTAGTTCCAACTTCCAACATCATCCATCATCCATCATCCAATACCTCTAATAAAACTGCAAAACCTTTCAAATTTCTGTCCAAACGCCCATGATACCTTCAATAGGGTTTTTGCCTAGATAATATGAGGACACGTTATATTGCGAATCAAAGCGACTTGTTGAGCATGCTAACGTGCATAAAAATGCTCCAAGTGAACATATCTAAAATTCCAAATTCCCAAATGAAATTTACCTGACGAAGCTGATGTGCACACCAAGGCTGCGATGAACGGCAGAGCAATCGATGCAGAGAAAAATCCCATATGTAACCGATGCCCAAGTTGGGTTCTTCGCATTACAATCAAAACACATCTAGAAAAGCCACATCAAAAGACAAAACGCATCAAAATCAAAGATCCGAACTCAAAACTGCCAGATCTGAATCAGATTTCACAAATCCAACTCAAATTGAATTCAAACAAAATATAAAATATGCCCCAACAGAAAATAAAACTTCGAGTGAAACAGACAAAAATAATTACGAAGGGGAAAAAAGAGAGGGGGGGAAGAGATTGGCACAGACCTTATTGTCCGACTTTGTTTTCAATTTTCTGAAAACAAGATTCTTATCAGTGAAGCCTTCGGAAGCCATGATTAAGAGATGAAATTCGAGTCAGCTAGAGATAATCTGAAGAGGTGCTTAAACACCTCCTCACGAGAAAACAGAAAGATCCGTGAAACCGCAAAATCGACCTTTTATTTTCTCTTTAGTTTATGGTTCTCGATTCCGTTTCTATTTTAACGAATCGTTTTATTAGTGAAGCGGAGAGCCGCTGAGCTAATGTGGTCTTTGCAATTGAGTGGCTTTTCCTGAATAAAATATGGTATACCTTTCATAAAATATTGGAGTCTGAGCGTATTTAATAACGATTTTGGTTTTTTATTTTAATTTTTTCGATTAGACATGTATGATAAAGATTTTTATTTTTATTTTTATATTTTTTAAAAATTATTATCAAAATATGTATTGATTCATAAATATTTAAAATAAATTTTTTTAACCAGATTTTTTATACTTTTTATTTTCATTAAACAATTTTTCAAAAGAGTAGATCAAGTTTATAAATCTTGTAAGCATAAGAATCCGAAGAAAATGGTAAAAGAACTTAATATTATAAATAATAACCAAAAATTTCAAAGTTTTTGAAGAAAAAAGTGTTACTAAATAATATAAGTGTTTTTTTTAAATATAAATTGTTATCAAATTTTATTATTTTTACAAAAAAATTAAAAATCATAAAATTAATTATTTAATCATAAATGTTAAATTCTAAAAAATAACTTTTTATACTTGTTAAAATTAATAATTTTTATAATAATTTTGAGAAAATATATACATCTCTTGTAGCTAATTATTTTATCATTTTTCTATTGATTAAAAAAATTATTTATTATTTTTACAAAATCATATATACATGTAAGTCGATCGAGCTAACTTAATTCCTGAACCTTATGTTTGAGTAATCCTTGGGCTGAATTTTGTAACTCTATGTATTTTTTGTGTAATCCATTTAAATTAATTGGAAACTAAATACATGAAACTAAATTCATTGAGGTAGGTTTCGAACATAATAATTTTAAATTTTAAATTAATTTAAATGAGTTGTAACAAAATGTCATATGAATACATCACAATTTGACTTGTTATTGCTTCGTGTACAATTAACACAAAGTTAAAATGTAATTCAAATTAAATCATATTAAATATCTTAATTGTCTCAATTTAAAGGAAGAGAATACTTTTCCAATAAATATCTTATTTATTTATTATTTATTATTATGAAGTGATATTATGATATATAAAATATCATTCAATATTTGAATAATATTTCTTAAGAAAATAATATCTTCTAACACATCTATGTGAATATAAACCTATAAATATGTTTGATATCTTATTATTTCAAATATGTTTTCTATTTCTTTACTAAGTTTTAGTTTTTTTTTTTTGTCAATTATAATAAACTTGATTTAGTCATTGAAGTGAATTTGACACCATTTAGTGTCTTTATCCCTTGTTTTACATGATCTAAATTTTAGTGAAAGTGAAGAATGTGTTTAGTAGAAATTTGGTTTAATATCTGGTATCGTTTGTAAGAAAGAAATTTGATGTTTTAATTTATCTAAGCTAACGAATAACCCAAGATCGTACATTGTGTTCTTTATATTCTTCATTTTATTCATCGTTTTCTTCATCACTTTTTTCACAATAAACAATTTGATCTAAAAAACTAGATCATGAGTTTATAAAGTGTTTAATTAAAATCTTGTTATAAGTCAATCCAACGAGGAAAAATTTAAGGAAACACCACTCATACTAAATGTGGAGAGGAATGCCACAAATAGAAAATAGAAAGCAAAAAAGCCCAATTTCAATACTAGAGTAACTCACTTGTAAAAATTTCGAAGAAATACTTCAGATTTCCTCTACTTAAGGAGTAATCATTACTCTTAAAACTTCACCTACGACATCTTTCAATATCCAAGGCTCTCACAACAACTCATAACAACGTGACGTCCAATCCACGATTCATAGTAAGAACCATCATATTGACTGAATATCCATGTCAATACCAACACATAACTTTTTAAGACTTCGTGTCCTCCAGACCAACTAAAGGATTGTTTAGTCATCTATCGCCATTCAACCAATAGTGATTCGCCTAGGTGCCACCAACCCTAATGATGATGTTTATCTATGATTTTGCGCTCATCCTACACATATTCATCTAGTAATAGACTTTCAAACTTAAAGACCACCTCAAGGATAAACATCAGGTGCAATCAAGTTATGATAGTTACGCTAACAATGTCACGTACTCTTATTATAAATATATATTAAATATTTATAATAATTTAATAAATATCACATTATATATGTTATTAGTATTCTCTTATATAATTATAATATTGATTTTATTAGAGATATATCAATTTAAATATTATATATTATATTTTTATATACGATAATGATTCATAAATAAGTTTTAATAAAAAATATAATCTATTCGTATTTAAATTAATTTAAATTAATTATATCATTCGATTAGATTTAGATTAAAAATATTTAAATTTGATTTGATTTACTTAAAAAAAAGTGTTTAAATCTATTAGACACTCCTTTTTGAGACGAGTAATTGTCATAATTTTTTTTAAATAAAGCTATTTAACAAAGAAAAAAAACAAATTGTACTCTTTGGGCATTTGTTAATACATTTCATTTGCCTCGAAATCGGATTGTATCCAAATAGCCCGATTTGTTTAATAAGAGAGAACTTATAAATATGCACACTTTCCCTCTAAGCCCACAAGAATATGGACAGCTTGCATGTGTAAAGCTCCTTTTGAGATATTGGAGAATGCTTAATTTGCTTGTATAAGAAAAATGGTTATAAAATATATTAGCAAGCCATGAATGAAGATCTTTGAAGGATTTGTAAATATACTTACAAGTACTTCAAATTTTAGTTTAACTGGTGAGATTAATTTAGCGTGGTTACGTATGAATTAGAGATGTTACGGGTAACGTAATTGTCTCCTAATTAAATCATAAAATTTATATCTAAAATTGTCCAAAAATAATTACGATGTAGAAATAGTTTTTTGTATGCGAATAACGGTTTTAGATAATTATTTAAAAAAATATTCAAAAAACGTTTTTTTAAATTAAAATTTGTTTTTTACATACATATGCAAAAAATTAATAAATTTTAATTATTAATTAATTAAATATAATTAATTTCAAGTATGATTATCAGTATAACTTGCTTCATTTCGATTTTTATTTAAAATCGTACACATCATTAAAATTTATTAGATAAAAATCTAATCTACATTAAAAATAATCAAAATACAAATGTGTTAGATGAAAAGGTATCTTGAGTGGGTTAACTTATATAAATCAGATCGTCCTATAAGTTTAATATACAAAGAATTATTTTTTAGGAAAATATTTATACACCATTAAATACCCAATAACATATGTGTCATAAATCTAATTGTCTAATGTATTTTAATAAAATTTAAATAATAATCAAATGTTTATCAATGTCAGTAGTGTCAGAATTTTTGGGGTTTAAAATTTCCAAATTTGTTTGTGGGCATTCTTATAAAAAATGTGGGTTTGTTTAAAAGTGCTCCTTTAATTGATTCAGTGGAGAAGGTGAGAGAGACGAGTGGCCCTTTTAACATGTTCAAGCCCATATATTGTGTATCTGTTTTACCTCGTTTGGGCCTCAAATTTAGAAGGAAGAGTTTTAGCCACTACTAGGTAATTCGTGAATCACGGTTATTTAACATATTACAGGAGTATACTCGCTCTCTTTTCAGATAGACTCTTTGATTTATGGTCTTTGTTAATGAATTTTATTTTTATTTTATTTTATTTTTGAACAAAAGAGAGATTAGTCTTTGTTGTTGATTGATAGAGCATATATTCGTAGCACATTATATTAAATAAAATTAGCTTAAATATGGAAATATTATATTATTTTATAATGAAAAAATTAAAAAAAAATTATATAAAATCACACATTTCAAATTTATAACCAAAAAAATAATATTTAATACTAAGTATATCAAAATGGCTTTAGTTTAGTGTGAAAATTGATTGGAAAATAAAAGCATTGCTATTTATGTAGTTAGTTATAAGTCTTAAAATATATTATTTTTGCTGGTTTCTTTTTTAAAAAGAAAAAAAGAAATTGTGAAAAACAAAACGTAAAGAGTTAAGAATTATTAATAGAAGAAATTAAAATAGTGGTTAAGTGATTCCGTTTGAAGAATCAGTCAATAAAGACGATATTAACTTTATCGTAAAAATATATAAACAAATTCTTTATAATGGAAATTGTAAAAATAGTTTTTTTACTTCAAAATAACACGTTTAAAATTATCGATTAATTGAATTATTTTCTTTTTGTAGCGAGGCCATTGACAGATAAAGTTTTATCCTTTTCTTTTCGTTTGAAGTGGATTCATTTATACTTAGTAATACTTTATTCAAATAAATGAAAATTCGACTAAGTGAAAGCATTGTGTTCTTCATCTAAACCATAAATAAGTGTGTTTTAATTAAAATTAAACTATATTATTTAAAATATAATCTTTTATTATTATTTTTGTATTATGTTGAAAAACCCAATGAAAAAGTTGGAAATCTGAATCAGCGGAGACAGATATATTTTTGTTTTCGCTGAAGACAGATATATACCCATTACCAAACATGAAATAATGAAAGCTCAAAATAGTGTGAATATTGCCACGTGAAAAGAATGGGTTTAAGCGACACTGAATCAAATCATTATACATATATAAAATTCTTTCTTATTTATTGATGTTTTTCAAACTTTTATCAAGTGGCACTCGGTACTTCACTTTGTTTTTCCCTATCTAAAATATCAATTCTTTTACGTAAAAAGAAAAGTGGAGGATTTATGGAAATTAATTTTTACTTTTATCTATTTAATATATATTTTTAAATAAAATATAAAATATAAAAAAATAATTAATAAAATCTAATTATTTCAAATATTAAGTTTGTTATTAAACTTGTATTTTTTTATGTGATTATATATATAATATTAATATATGTTCAATTTTAATTAAGTATGTATTCGATATTATAATAATGATCTTTTATTTCAACCATTTGTCTTATTTATTATGGTCATTTTTGAGAAAAATAATTCAATTTTTTATGAATAATTATAATTTTAATTATGCATAATTAAAATAATCATCTCTAATCACATCATTATATATATATTACCAACCAAATTATCAATTAAACTACCCAAAATATTAAATTTAAATCTATAAATTAAAAACAATGAATTATAATTTAATCACATAGAATTTATTTGAATATGTTAAAGTTTTAGTATTTAAGTCTTATTTACATGTATATGTTTTAGAATATATATATTTCATTCATTCAAATGAATAATATGAGATTCATTAAATCAATAAAATAAAAATGCGTTAAATTATTGTGCACTAAAAAATTAATTTTGTTGTAAAATTAGAGTAATTATTTCATAATATTAATGCACTTTAGTTATATTACTATTGCATTTTAGACTTTTTAGTTATTTATTGCTAATTTTATTTTTTTGAATTTTTTTAAAACTTAAGGTGAATTGAAATAAATCTAACTTGTTAAACGTACTGGATTTATTTTGGATGTTATTGTGGGAAATGCTATGTTAGGGCATGTTGCTGACACATTGGAAGTAACTAATGATGGAAGAAGGGATCTAAGCGATCATGAAGATGTATCAAAGTGAAAGCTCTTGGGATTATTGAACGTAAATTTGTGCACGAGCCTATACAAACATGATAAAAATGTGTAGATAGCTCGGTTCCCATAGGTCGTGGTCAACGAGAGCTTATAATCGGGGACCAACAAATTGAAAAAATAACTATAACAATTGATACCATATTAAACCAAAAGCAACTGACTAGTATGCGTCCTCGTAAGATATGTTTAAAAATGAAAATATCTAAAAAAAATATAAAAAATAAAGCAAACTAAAATCATAATTTTTTCTTAATATAATTAAAGTGTTTAAAAATGTAAAATTAAGTTGATTCAAGTACACAAATTTAAAATAAAATTACTAATATATCTAATTTAAGTTTGAAATTAAAATGACTTCAAGTATAATTTTTTTAATGAATTATCTTTAAATTTTATTGAAAATAAAAAAATATTTATATATGGATTATAATCTAATAAATCATTTTGGACAAAATTAATCAAGGTTTAAGATCGGTCTAACCCCTCAATTAGCTATGTCACTACCTTCAACCCAAAGGACACAAAAGCACAATCTCATGTACTCTGATCACATAAGAAAATATTATGCGAACTAAGGGTATCTACGGTCCGGTTTGGTCTGATTTTGGGTAAAAAAAATTAACTGGATCGAATCAGATGATTTGGTTATTAAAAATATTGTAACCAAATGATTTTAAACGGTTTGGTCTGGTTAATAATACATAAATATGATACACATAATGATATACCTTTGATAAAATATGAGAGATTTAATCAACAGTTTGTGAGAAGTAATATGAGAAATTTAATATATTATTTAAACTAGTCCAGTCTGATCTGTTTAAAAAATAATATAACCAGACTAGACTATTTGAAAAACAGTTTTAAATAATACAAACTGGGTCGGATCAGACCATACTGTTTAATTTATAAAATTGTTTGGTCCGATCCGGTCTAATTTGGTTCAACATTAACCATTCACCAAATCGTGCATCACAAAAGGATATTTCATAAATAGTGGAATTTTCACTCTAGGCAACAAAAGAGATACAAAGTAGAATTTCAATTTTTACCCTAATAGCCTTAGAAAATATATTCTAAAAAGAAAACATATCAATCTTTAGAATACATACAACTTTTCTAGCAATACGAATCATAATCGAAACATATCGCCAATCAACATGCATATTGTTGAGGTTTCTTAAAGTCCTACATCAACATGCTCTATCTTAAGAGGCATCTTAGAAGTCTGGGTAAACTTTAATTTAATGAGATCTTATTAGGTTAAGTTAAGTTTAAGTTCTTAGCACATGTATTTAACGTGGTATCAAAACTGGTGATATAATTGGTGCTTCGGCCATGATGGGTTCTCTTTGCAGTGATCTGGGCTCTAGCATATATCATACAATTGAATCCAAAGAGGAGTAGAAACAAACTGAATTCTAGAAAGAAAAATACTTGGCTTCATCCTTTGGAATATTAGAAATCTATTCTCAAAGTTTCACGATGTACGACGAAGAACCAATTTCAAGTCAAAAGTCTCTTCAAAATATAGAATCATTGGGCATCGATCTAGAACCTTTTGGTCCAAGCTACCATAAAGAGTTTAATGCCTTCGAAAAACTAGCAACAATACCTCTAAATTCAACACACTACTAGAAACCAATTGCAATCCAAGTGCAAGCTAAAGATTGTACTCAACCTTTTCAATAAGATCCTTCAACTTCACCACAAGATCAAGATCCATAGCAACCTTCGTAACATCTTCCATTTTTACACCAAACACAAGAAAGCACACTAACTTAATCTTCGGAATAACAATGAATTAGAGGAAATCATCATAAAATCATAATTATATTGGTTAGTGTTTATAAAAAAAGGAAAAATTTATCGAGTTAACGTTGAAACATCAAAAGCACATTTATTTGTTGTTTTTAAAAAGAAAAAAAATGAACTATGCCAAATTGCTATCTATATAACATATTTCAATAGTAGTAACAATGTGTCACTTATTATTATTATTTTTCATTTTTATGGTCGAATATATTTTTTGTAACTTGTATTTTTATTGTGTACTGTAGAGGACTTTACAGATAAATGTACATAACATCAATTGTGGCCAGAAATGAAGTATATCATTTCCATATATGTTTAAATTATAAGAGAAATAAAGACTCATGACTCAGAGATACTAGAGCAAAATGATCCCTAAAGAGAAAAAAAAATTCCTTAATACTAAGTGAGGTAAGGTTCCTAAACTTCGGACCAGATTGTGTTGGTTTGGTTATATGTTTAAATTGAAGCCTTAAAGGTAAATAATAGTAGAACAAATTAATTGCTATATATTGTTAGTTTTTGACGTGGTTCCCCTCCTCTTTCTGAAAAACAAGCAAAACCTCATAATGTATGTAGTTTAGTAGGGATAGGGTGCATACACAAATTTATATGAATTAATTATAAAACGTTGTCGCATACTAATCCTTAAGAAAAATAAAAATATTTTATTGATGCCAAATATTATTAATATTGAATAAAAATATATTCATATATATATATTTTATTTCTCTTATAAGAAATTCATTATTATCTTAGACTATCTTACACAAATTTATATGAATTAATTATAAAATGTTGTTGCATAATAATCTTTAAGAAAAATATAAATACTTTATTGATATTAAATATTATTAATATTGAATAAAAAAATATTCATATATATATATATATTTTTTTTTTATTTCTCTTATAAGAAATTCATTATTATCTTAGAATATCTTAAAAGTTGGTGATATATAGTCTAAATCATTATGAATAACTGTAATCTATGATAGAGAAACTCAAGTTCTTGTTATATAACTAAAAAAAGAAAGTATAGAGGTTGTATCCTGTTGTGTAGACTTTTTGTAGCATCTTTATTTCTCTATAATTCTTTTTCGTATAAGAGATATTTACCCTTTATTGATTTCTTTAGATGATTATCTAATAAATACTTTCATATGATAACTAAAGAATTCTATTATATTTAACTAATCATTGTTTATCGTGTATATCATATATTAATTTATATATAATTTATTTTTATAATTAAAAAATTATAATTATTATAAGTTTGTATTAGGCTAATTGTGTTTGTCTGTGAACATTCACCGTCCAGTCATGAAAAGCTAAAACCCATGGCAGATGCAAACATTTTAAATGCATACGAAAAAAGCCTGATCACGAATCGATGGATGATGGAGAAAGCTGTCATTATCAACTAGTTTTGTTTTTATTGCGTTGGAGGAGACTTCTCTAGCCTTTTCCCTTTGATGCGTATGTGTAATGAGCACACATGCCTTTCATGAAGTGACATTGTAAATTATTAAAGGTGTGCAATTAGAAATTATACTTTAATTTAAAAGTAATTGATTGTTGTATTTTCTATTAATTTTTGTGATAGAAAAGTAATAATTAATTTTGAAAAAATATATTATTATAATTATCTTTTATATCATTAATTTATATTAACATATTAAAAATGATTTAAGATAAATGTATAATTTCTTGGTATGTGATATAATTTATTTAATTATGTTAATAAAAATAATTTAATTTTTTTTATTAAACGATGACTATATAAATATAAATAATAATTTTTAAAATTTTATTTCTATTTTTCTCATTTTTTATTATTATTGACATATTAATTGTGTAAATTGAATTTAATATATATAACAATGATTATAACATTGATAAAAAATTAAAAAACTAAAAATAAGATCAAGTTTAATATTTGATTATTTATTTACTTTTTTTAAGAAAATAATTAAAGTTTTATAAAAAATAATAAAAATATTAAATTGTTTTAAATTATATATCTAAAGTATCACACGCATATATATATATATATATATATATTTCTATTTTTTATAATTATTTTCCTTTATTTTTATTTAAGCAAATTAACAAACCAATAATCCAACAAAGAGGGCATGAGGCCTACGGCTAATAAAATCGTTGTGATAGTAAAAAAAAAAATACCTTTACAAACAACCACAGATTATGACTAATATCACCTATGATCAAATCTACATTAAACACATCCGTAGTGTTGTTTGGTTAACTGAAAATAGATGAAATTAGAATTAATTATTTTCAACTTTAGATTTTGTTGTCTTAAAAATTAAGAATGTAATAGAATTAATTCTTAAAATATAATGAATAAAAATTTATTTTTTCTCCTTTTAAAATCATGATTTTATTTTTATCTTAATTTTTTATTCTAATTTTATGTTAACTTTAAATATAACCTTAAATCATAAACTCTAACCTCAAATCCTAAACTATATACCATATACCTTAAATCATAAAGCTTATTTAAAAAAATAATAATGACTTATATAACACATAATAATAGATAATAACTCTTATTAGCTATTAGTATATTTTTATTTTAAAAAAAACAATATGTCGTTTTAAATTAAATATCGTTCAAATTAAATTACGATTATTTAAATTTATTTAATATTAAATGTCATTCAATTGAATCTCATTTAATATCTTATGATGCTATTTTTTATTATAATTTTTAGGGATATTTTTTGTATTTTTTTTAAATTATCATATAATTTCTTCTAAAATAATTCTGTATCTAATAGAACTATTATTTGTTAATGATGATCAACTTCCCACGAATATTTCTTCGATATTCGAGTCCAACTCATTCATAAGATAATGACAAAACTTTAGTAGAATATAGCTTCAACAAGAGAATCTAGCGCTAAACATAATTATAAAATCTAATTTTTTATTTTAAAAATATTAAATGATACTAATTTTGGTCACATAACTCTCGTATGTGATTGTATTTTAATAATAATTAGAAATTGAAAGTTAATTTAAAATTAAAAAAATAAACAATTGTTTAATTTTTAATAATATTTAATAAATTCCTTACAAGATAAATTTTTATTATGTAATCTAATAAAGAAAAAAATGAACTATTTATAACTCCAAACTCAAATGAAACCGTATCTTATACTATAGGATATAAGAAAAGGGTGTGAATTTTTTTACCAAAATCATCTAATATGAATATAATAGTTTAAAAATTATGCTTAGAAGTTCGAATCATTTAAATTTGTTTTCAATAGGAAAAAAATGGACATAATATTTATACATAGCAATATTGCATGTATAATTAGAAAATGAAAATATGTATGTATAAAAAATCCATATAAATATCATATGTATTTGAAGTAACATCGACAAGTTATTTCATATTCTTACAAAAAAAAATAGAAAATTAGTAATAAACAATAATATAATAAAAACATAAGTTGTATGAAATTTTTTTAAGGACCAATTTTATAATAAGTAGCAAGCAAGAGACTAACATAAAGGAATTTTTTTTCTTTTTAAGTTAAGGATTAAGTTTTGTTGAAACATTCAATTCATTATAACAAATTAATAATATCACACCTAAATAATTGAATTTATGAATTAACACACGTGATACTAATCTTCACTAAAAAAAAATACTAAATCAATGAATTTACACATTCAACTCTATAAGCAATAAAATACACAATGGTGACACTTAAAAATCGAATATTGTTTAACCAACGTTCAAAAATAGAGTTGTCAAAAATACAATATAAGTACTATGCAAGTACATAAGGAAAAAGAAAATATTATCATGCATGTTAGTATTATTGGTTATCATCACATATATATATATATATATGAAGCCCCAATGCTAACAAATTGTTTAACAGATCCCATTGTTACACAACACGTGTACAAGTCGAAAAATATATATAACTAACCTAGTAATGAAAACGAAACACATAAACCTCAAACACACCCATCAACTGTTGGTTGGGGCAAAACTAGTAGTTTATGAAGAGAAGAGAACCTAAGTATTGGTAGGGCCTTATTAAGAATATCACCAATATGATTCTTTGAAAAAACATGTTGCACACAGAAAAACCTCAAATAACTTAACCTTGGATAAAATAATGATAAATTTCTATATACTTTGTTCTAGCATGGAAAATGACATTATTAGTGAGAGCTTGAACACTAGAATGTCACAAAAATATATGGAGTAGATGGAAATGGAATGAAAAATTCAAATAAAAGATATTTTAGCCAAATTAACTCAATTGTTATAGAAAAAAGAGCACAATATTCTCATTCTATAAAAGATTAAGAAATTATCTTTTGCTTGCTCAAATGCCATGAAACTAAGTTGTAATTAAGGAAGATGCAATATGTACCAATAGAGCACCTATCATCTAGGAAAGAAGCCCAATCAACATCATTATATCCTATTAGATCAAGTGTAGAAGATTGGAAGAAAATGAGGCGAAAATGTATCGTATGCTTGAGGTAACAAAAAAGCCTCTTGCCTACTAACCAGTAGGAACTAGTGGGTTGAGCCATAAATAGGAAACATTTGTTAACAGTATAGGAAATTTCAAGATGTGTGAGAATGTAATATTACAAATCCTTAACCATATTCTTAAATGGAGATGGATCAACCATCTAGCTTACATAGGTGTGTCAACACCCTTAATTTTAATGAGGCAAATCTTAGTAACAAGATCTTGTATATATCAAGACTAACTGAGATGCAAATAATCTTATTGATATGTAACCTCTACACCAAGAAAAAAATGGAACAAGCCAAGATCCTTGAGAGAAAAATTGAAATGAAACTGATCAATGAGTTGTTGAACTTGAGTGAGATTACTATCAATGATGAGGATATCATCTACATAATTGAGTGAGATTACTACCAAGTCTTTTGCATCCACTATCATTATGGAGGCAAAATAGTGGAAGCAAAAGACTAAATATAGAAGTGTTTGATTTGGAGGCTACAGAGCCAAATAAGGCTAAACAAGTGCTCAACTTGGAAAAGTAAGCTCTAAGAGTTTGTTTGAGCCCATATAAGGCTTTCTTGAGCTTACACACGAGTCATGGATGAGTCACAAAGTCAAGGTAATGTTCCATATATAAATCTTCCAACAAATCCTCATTAAGGAAGACATTATTGATATTAACTTGTCTAATAGTCCATTGTTGAGAAAGAGTAAGAGAAAATACAACACAAAAGGTAGTAGGTTTGATAATAGGTGAAAACATTTCTGAAAAATCAATGCCCTTGATTTGAAGTGGGCCACTAAACGAGTACTATACCTTTCATGATCACTTCTAGACTTATATTTAATGAAAAAAATTCATTTACAAGTGATGGCTCTTTTTCTAACAGGAATATTTAAAAGTTCCTAGGTCTCATTTTGCAAGAAAGCCTAAAATTCTTTAAACATGGTTGCTTTCAATTCAGAGACCAGAAGTGCTTCTTTTGTAAGTTTTTGTTCTAGGTTAAATCATAGAGGCATAAAGTACCTTTGGTTTAAAAATACTAGTTTTGCTCCTAGTGACCATTTGGTACTTGTTACTAGCATTAAGAACTTGATGGATTATGGAAGTAAGATGATTAACGATAAGTTCATGAACATAATCTAATGAGATTTCTTTATTGGTAATTGGTGAATATGAAGGAGTAAGTGAATAAGAAAGAGTAGGAGAATTTAGGACAGGAGATGAAAGGGAACCAGAAGTACCAAATAAGAGAACTATATGATGAGGTGAAATAATCACCTAACTTGAATCAAACAAAAATGGACTGGTATGTGGGCAAGGAAAATAGTGAAATCATTAGGAGAGCTATTTGAGTAGGAAGGAGATTGACAAGTAGGATAAGAAAAAATGGTTTCATGAAATATCACATGTCGACTAATGTATATCATTTTTTCAATATCGATACCTATGTAACCTTTCTGTTTGGATGCATAGCTCAAAAATATACATTACAAAGATTTTACATCAAGTTTAGTTTTGTTATAGCCTATCAAGCATTTAAAACATTGACATTCAGACACCGTAATAAATCTATAATCAAATTGCTTTTGAAATAATGTCTCAAAATGATTAATGCCATTTAGAATCTTAGATGGCATTATGTTTAATGAATATACAACATCTTTGAGCCCAAAAACCCAAAATAACAAAGGGTAGATGTGCTTGAAATGAAATAATAAGACCTTTCTAAGTAATCCTTCTATGTCTTGACTCAACTATGCCATTATGCTCACTAGTGTGAGGACAAGTACATCAATGGATTACACTAGTCATTTTAGGTTCACTAAAAACTGGCATAAATTCTCTATCATTATCAATTTGTATAAATTTTATGGTACACAAAAATTGCTTTTTAATCATAGCAACAAATTGAAGTAATATTGAACTAGTTTGATATTTAGTTTTTAATGAAAAAATCCAAATAAATCTAATTCAATCATCAATAATTGACAAAAATTAATGTTTATAAGTTAAGGAAACAACATGAGATATCTATAGATCTAAACACAACAATTCTAAAGTTTTGGAAGCTTTAACATGAGTAGTTGTAAAATGAAGTTTATGTAACTTCCCTAATAGACATAATTTACAACAATAAGATGTCTTATTCATAGTATCTATTGTTGTTATTGGTGTACTAGCAAGAACCTTCTTTGGAGTTAACAAAGAAGGGTGTCCAAGGCGCTCATGCTATCGAGACACATCAATAGAGAAAGCATCACCACGAGAGAAACAAAGAGAAGCACTAGTGCTTGAGCTGCATATAACTCCATATAATTTGTAAAGATTACCTTCACTTTTGCCTTGAAGTATAGCCCTCTTAGAAAGTTGATCCTTTACATAAAAGGCATTAGGATAGAATTCAACGAATACTTTATTATCATGGCATAGTTTCCACACAGGTATTAAATTGGCAGAGACATGGAGAGTATGCAATAATTTTTCAATGACAACATACATTGATTATCACTAGTATGCAAAACCCATTTACTTGTGTGAGAAATGGAAAGTTTGTGATCATTACTTGTTATAACTCCTTTTTTTGTCTGAATAAGTATGAGAGTATGTGACTTAAGATCCATCAACTATGATGTAGTGACTCACATTAGAATAAAAAAGCTAGGCACTATCTATATCATTTATGTTACAGGAAGTAGTAGTATGTATGAAGGAAGGTTTGAAAAATTGAAAGGTTCTTGTATTTTTCTTGGTGAGTAAATCACACAACACAAAGTAAGTGTTAGCCACGTGACCGAGATTTTCACACACTTGAGAGATAAGTTTCTAAAGCTTATCGTTGCAAGGCTTAATAGATTCTCAAAAGCATGATCACTTTTATCACTCTTGTCTTGATTCTAATTTTGGTGTAGGAACTCTCGAAGGTTCCAAAAAGATCTTTCACTTTTGTCATTTCGACTATAACTTTGTGTACTTAGATTATTTTTGTTATATCCTTTGTAATTGTCTTTGTGAAAACCAACAACATTGGCCTAATAAACTTGATTTATCTCAAGATGCCCTTGCTTGATGAACATTCTATAATAAGAGTCATGCATGATTCTTAATACTAAAACTGAACGTTTATTTTCTCTCATGTTTAACGAGGTAACAAAAGGAATGTAGTTGTGATTTGAACTAAGTCCTCCAACAATGTAATTGATAATATCTCATTTTAGAACTGGATCACCAATAGAAACTAGACGATCAACAAGAGTTTTAGCTCGCAAGACATAATTTAAGATAAATAATTTATCTTTGTAGAGAGTTTGTAGGTGAGATCTCATGTCTATTATAACATCTTGAGAAGATGAAGAAAAAGATTCTTCCTGAGCAATACATTGCTCATACACAGATTCTTTATTTTTCACCATCAATATAACTAGAAGCACTTGTGGTTACTTACTTAGCATGAAGTTTAATCTAATACAATTAGTGAAATTAGGATTTAAAGTAACACTAGCCAAAGATTTTTAAGGTTTTATTACAGATCCATCAATAAAACTCTCGAGTCTAAATACATTTATGTAGTTGAGCATTTATTCACACCAAATCAAATAATTATCATTGTTAAGTTTAACGGCAACTAATAAATTAACACTTATCATTTCGATATTAAATCTTAGAACATATGAGCTAAATAAATGTGAGATTTATTAGAATGATTTGTGCTATTAAACTGCACACCTTGATTGGACAATGTAGATGAGTTATTGCAGAAAACACTTTAATTGGGTGGAGGAGATGAAAACAAGATGTGTCTGTAAGTAAATCCACCATTGTTGTCTTTGGATGCCATAAACGAACTGCTCTACTACCATACAATGCAAGTATAATGCAAGTATACAAGGAAGACAAAAGATATATACTTTAATGTATGTTGAACTTGCAACATTTTGGTTAAACTTGCATTCCATTTTTCATTTTAATCAATAACAATTAAATTAAATATGATAAAGATAAAGAAATGGAAGTTGGGAAGGGGGAGACTCTACTGGTGACAAATTGACTTGGCCTACATAAATTATTTTTGTCAAAAAATAATAATAACGGGGAATTGTTAACCGTGGCAAAATAGAGATTAGAGAAGGTGAGTTAAGCAAAGTATGAATCACGTGGAGCTGCCATCCACTGGGCCACTACTAATAACTTTTTAATGCGGGTTTGATATATTTGTGGTATCTTATTAGAATTAACGATACTTACTAATATATATATATATTTAAATTGATAGAATAATTATATTATTATTTATAAATATATAAATAATTTCGAATTAAATTAATAAATAAAATATTTATATTTATATTTACTTTTAATATTTAAAATAAATTATTTTAATTTTAAAAATAATTTTATTACGTAATAAAATATAAAAAAGAAAAATTATAGCTTAAATTTATTATCTTTAATGAAAATATATTTTAATTTCTTATTTATTATATGAGATACTATAAATATATTATTTTTATAAAAAAAAATAGTAAAATTCGTAAACTAATCGGTTTATATTATCTAATTTTAAAATAAATAAATAAGATAATAAAAATATAAAATAAATTTTTATGATTTTTTTATAAAAATAATAAATATATACTTCTTTATTTAATAAATATAAAATATAGTTTTTATTAAATATAATAAATATATTTAACTTTAATTAAAAAAATGATATAAATATAGGTAAATTATAATATTAATATTTCTCATTAAAGAAAACGTAGGAAGGCGTTCGCATCACGACTTACGAGATGGAATCTTGATGTTTGATTGATCACCTTCTTTTGTCCAATTAGAACAACTAACCAGGCAACCATACAATATTATAAACAAAATACATCAGAGTCCATATTAATGAAATAAATTAATCATTGAGGCACGTTTCTATTTTATTTTTTTTTGTCTTTTTTTAATATAAAAATCAAGTTTAAGAGTACATTTTAATAAAATAGAATATTAATTTAACTATAAAATTAATCATAATTATTGAGGTACTTTTCCGCTTATATGTATATAAAATTCTTAAAAATATTGTTTCACTAATAATAAGGAAAATAAATAAATTAACTAAGTTCATCTTGTTTCTCACGTGTACATACATTAACATGTTTCTTTCTTTTGCCATGTGAAAAACGATCCTCTTTGTTGTGCTATAATTGGTATGCCCTTTTATATCAAAAAAAAAATTTTCACAACCACCTACAGTCTGTTTACTGGAAAAGTATTTCTAAAATTTCATGAACCGCCCAATTCACTTTTTTAAGCGAACTTCTGAATCTTGTTGACTAAAAGTACCTATAAATCTCACCCTTATTATTTTGGTTTAATAAATAAATAAGGTTTTATTTTTAAATTTATTTATTTATACAATATATATATATATATTATAAATATAAAAATATATATTTTTTACATATTTAAAAGTATGATGTAAATATTTTTTTAGTAACATAAAAACATATATTTTTAAAATGAATTAAAAATAAAATAAAATAAATAATTAAAACATATAAAAACTAAAAAAAATCTTTTATGCACTTATAACAACTCATTTATAGACTCAATTTTAGTTAAATTTAAATTTTATGTAAAATGTGAACTAATTAGGAAAATTATAATGCTAATATTATCTTATTAATCACATTAAAAAGTGTGATTTTAATTGTTTGCACGTATTTAACAATCTTTCACAATAACAACGTGAAATAAGGTTTAATTTCTATGCAATTGAATATAAACATTATCTTTATGTTTTGAAAATAACAATGTAAAATATGATTTAATTTCTATATAATTGAGTATAATCATTATCTTTATGTTTTACATTTTAGTTTAACTCTTTTTTAATTGAAATATGCATTATATTTGAGCTTTTATAGTATGTGTTTGAGCATAAAGAATGTCTTGATGTTTGATCTTTGTAGAACCCAAGTCTTAATTCGTCAATTCAAGCCTTGAGACGTCTCCCTAAGTCTTGGTATGTCAACCTGAGTCGTTGGGTGATCAACCTCAAGTTTTAAATATATTTTGATTTACTCTTATACTCCTCTAACACATTCTAATGTGTATGTTCTATATAATTGATATCGCTCTATATATACATAGACTCTTTAAATGATCTACACATTCCATCAATTGTTATTATTTTTCTTTAGCTTCTCTATGTAAATCGAACCAATCTGGTTTGATTTTGTTTTGTAAACAAAAATCTCATTTTTATGCTCACACCTACAAGTTTTGGAATTCACAAAGAATAACATAAACCTACATTGACTCTTGGTTCGCACAAAAGAAAGCCCCAATGAACACTGAGTTCATGCAAACATGATCAATGCATTAGTTGAAAATTTCACATGTGTGCACAATGACTAATTTTGAGTTCAATTTTCATGTAACTTTTAAGCAAATTTAGGTATATAAAAGAAAAGTCTAGAACCGTCTTATCCTATTAATTATGTCATATTTGATATACAATAATGAATAACGTAAGTATAATTATATCGAACTAAATTATGTTAAATTATAATAAAATAAGTCTCTATAATGTTTAGTGATAATCAACATAATGCAGTGAATAAAGTGTACATTATTGATAGTATATTCGATTGGATAATTTATTTTCAATAAAATATTTTAAATTTAATTAATAGTTTCAATTATAATTTTGTTTTTGTTTTATGTTAGAAATACTTAATGATTGTATTCTATTATATGATTTAAATAAATATACATGATGTCTTTATATAGAAATTACAAGTAAGCTAGATATGTCTAAAAATAACTAGATATAGATATGACTAAAGTAAATAAATATACATTAGCAAATATATATACATTAATATGTTACTAGATATACATTAACAACCCCCTTCAAACTCAAGGTGGATGTGAGACCAAATTGAGGTTGTCAACCAAATTACGAGCGCATCCTTTGGGAAGTGCCTTAGTGAAGATATCTGCAAGTTGATCGTTGGAGGAAACGGGGAAAAGCTTGAGAGCACCATGGACAAGATGAGAGCAAATAAAGTGAAAATCAATCTCGATGTGTTTAGTCCGTTCATGGAAGACATCGTTGTGAGCAATATGAATGGTATTCTGATTATCACAATAAATGGGAGTAGTAAAGGATGTGGACACATCCAAATCCTTAAGAAGCTATCGTAGCCAAATGAGCTTAGATGTGGTATCAGCAAGGGCACGATAGTCTGCTTCAGTATTGGAGCAGACCATGAATGTTTGTTTCTTACTTCGCTAAGAAATCAAAGAAGAACCAAGGAGAAAGCAATAACATGTAGTTGACCTGCGATCAGTGAGATCTCCTACCTAATCAACATTAGAGAATGCACGAAGTATTAGAGAAGACTGAGCTAAGTAGAAAAGGCTATGGAAGATAGTGCCTTTCAAGTATCGTAGAATACATAGAAAAACAACATAATGAGTTGATTATGGAGCAGACATATATTGGCTCACCTGATGAATAACATAAGAAATGGTTGGACAAGTAACTGTAAGATAAACCAGGCTGCCAACCAATCATCTGTAAAGAAAGGGATTAGACAATGGTTACCCCTCCGATGGTGTGAGATGCGCATTAAGTTTAACTAGAGTGTCAACAGTTTTGTTGTCAGTGAGTCCAGTTTGAGATAAAAAGTCAAATGCATACTTAGCTTGAGTAATATAATGACCATCTGTGGAACGAGTGATCTCAAGACCCAAGAAGTAGTTGAGACGTCTAAGGTCTTTCATCTTAAACTGCTGACTAAGAAAATCCTTGAGTTATTGGATGCCACTGAGGTCATCACTAGTTATGATCATATCATCCATATATAGAAGAAGAAAAATGGTGCATTTATCATTGCGACGAAGAAATAAGGCAGAATCATAAGGACTGGGAGTGTAAACCAAGCAAAGGATGGTGGAGTTAAGCTTGGCAAACCATGCTTGTAGATCTTGTTTAAGGTCATAAAGTGCTCGTCGAAGGCGACAAACCTTATTTGTTTCAACAAAAAGACCAAGAGAATGTTACATATAGACTTCTTCATGCAGATCCCTATTAAGGAATGCATTTTTAACATCCATTTACTAGCAGTGACAACAACTAAGAGGTTACGAATAGAGGAAATATAGGCAATTAGAGCAAAAGTCTCTTCATAATCAATCTCATACTCTTGTGTAAAACCTTTTGCTATAAGACGAGCCTTGTAACGATCAATGGACCCATCAGAGCGAGTCCTAATCTTATAGATCCACTTACTACCAACCACAGACTGAATATGAGGGAGAGTAACCATATCTCAAGTATGGTTTTTGGTTAATGCATCAATTTCTTTTTTCATTGCAATATGCCAAAAAGGGTTAGTAGATGCCTCATTGAGTGTAACAAGGGAAGTGTAACAATGATAGTCAAGTAAATGTGTAGAAATGGATCTTTCCTGGGTTGAGTGGCGAGGTGGAATGTCTTGTGGAGGATCTTTAGGTGCATCAGGAGTAGGTGACCTATGTTCAAGGTGGAGTAGCTCGTTATCAACCTGTTCTTCTACAACCTGTCTAGGATAATCATCAAAAATATCTGAAGATTGAATAGTGAAGTCCATAGGTGGATCATGAGTATCTATAGAAGGAACAAGAAACTCATTTGGAAATATTTCTAAAACATTTGAATTAGTTAGGGAAGAACGAAAGTGAGAAAGTTCAACAAATAAGCGATGTTCCCAAAAGATAACATTTTGGGAAACACGAAGACGATGTGAGACAGGATCATAGCATCGATACCCTTTTTGAGTTTCAACATAACCAAGAAAACAACAAAGTCTAGATCAAGGCTCAAGTTTGTTGTGTTCATGAGGCTGAAGAAGAACGAAACAAGTAGATCTGAATGAGAGAAGGTAATGATAGTCAAGAGATGACCCAAAAGGCGCTCATATGGAGTCTGATTATGAATGACAACACTTGGAATGCGATTAATGGAAAAACATCATGAAGAACGGCTTTACCCCAAAATGGGGCAAGAACTTTGGTAGAAAGAAGAAGAGCATGAACAATGTCAAGAATATGACAAAGTTTTCTTTCGGCTCGACCATTTTGTTGAGAGGTTCCTGGACAGGTTAGATGATGTACATTTCCATAGAAGTGTAACAGAGCTTGTAAAGCATTTTGAGTATATTCAAGAGCATTATCAGAACAAAAAGTTTTGATATGTTTGGAAAATTATGTTTTAATCATTTTTGCAAAGTTACTGTATATTGGTAAGATTTCAGAACGAGATTTCATTAGAAAGATTCAACTATAATGAGAATAATCATCAATAAAAACAACAAAATATTGAGATCCACCAATACTAGTAACAGGAGAAGGTCCCCAAACATCAGAATGAATTACTCAAAAATACTATTAGAGATAGATTTACTATTATTGAAAGGTAAAGTTGACTGTTTTCCTAACTCGCATGAAGTACAATCAAAATTATCTTTGGACACAAAACCCAATAGACCTTTAGAAGCTAACTGTTATACCTGAGTGTATGAGGCATAAACAAGACGAGAATGCTAAAGTGCGAGAGAAGGTAAGGAAGAAACTACAGCAGTTGAAACAACAACATAGGTAGGAGCAACAAGTGGAAGATAAAGATTGTTTACGGGAAACATATGCCCGACCCTAGGACTAGTCCCAAGCTCTTGCCCCGTCCTCGAATCCTGCACAATACACCTAGAATAGTAAAAAACAAGGTGATATCCTAGTTCAACTAATTATCCCACAGAAAATTATAGGATAGGTCAGGTACATGGAAAACCCTAGGAACAGATAGGGTAGAGGTCGAAACAAAACCTAGACTATTCTCATGAATGGTGGAACCATCAACTATATGAATATTAAAAAGATGTGATGTAGGGTCAAGTTTGGAGAATAAAGATGAGTGAGGTGTCATGTGATTACAACATTTAGAGTCAAAAAGTCAAATTTGAGACTTACTGGGTAGAACTGAGAGAGTAGTGGAAAGAGATGCATTACCAGCCATTTGAACAACCTGAGTTATGATATTCTATAGTTCAATGGAGGAGAGGTCGATAGTGGATCCAAAAGATTGAGTCTCTGCTGAACTAGAAGGCATCAGCAAAGTAGGCTCAGTATTAGCAACATCAGTAGTAGATTTGTTGCGACGGTAACAAGTCTCAATGGTGTGGACATGGCGCTTGCAATAATTGCAAAACCTTTCATTGCTCTGTCTACGACGATTGTAAAAGCCAGAGGAATCACCTGATTGTTGAGGTTGCTCAATGGAAGAAGCAGGGAGAGTAATAGCCAAAACATTAAACTTATTCTGGGCTTGAAAGGTTGCAAGTCGAGCTTCTTCTCTAACCAACTCATTTACAGCAGTATCAAGAGAGAGATAAGGATTGCGATTAAGAAGTTGACCTCGGATGGGCACAAAGTCCTTGTGGAGTGACATTAAGAACTCATAGAGACAAAATTCATCCCTAATTGTAGCATATTGCTGAGCATCTGTTGAGCATGCCTCAATTGATCACAAAGGTCAATTTGGTCCCAACGAAAGTGAAGTTGATCAAAGTAGTCATTGATGGATTGCCCTGGTTCCTGTTGAAGTTGATGCAATTCAACTATTAGCTGATATTTCATGGATCCATGAGTAGTGGAGTACGTTTTGACCAACATATACCATGCTGATTTGGCATCATCAAAGCTGTCCAATAGATTGGAGATGGAGGGAATGCAAGTATTCCAAATCCATGCGATGATCATGTGGTTGTGACTATCCCATTTAATCATGTGACGAAGGAAAGTAGCATCTTCTTCACTTGATTCTTTAACATGAATGATAATTGTACCAGTACAATAATGTCAGAGCA
Source organism: Hippophae tibetana (assembly GCA_037013495.1). Lineage (NCBI taxonomy): Eukaryota > Viridiplantae > Streptophyta > Magnoliopsida > Rosales > Elaeagnaceae > Hippophae > Hippophae tibetana. The sequence goes on from CM072812.1 coordinate 7,600,912, forward strand.
TACGACCCTTAAGAAAACTACGTATAGCTTGAGACCATCACAAGTAATTCTTGGTCCTTTCCAATATAACATTGATAGGGCAAGAAACAAAAAAAACATCTTTTTTATCCATTTGGAAACACAATATGCAAAAACGAACTGCAAAACGATGTCTATGTGAAAAACTGGGTAGGGAGGACCTGTATTGTAAAAGTCAATGGTCAACAAGTCGAAGTCAACAAACAACACGGTCAATGAGAAAGTCAACAGTCAGCACGATCACAAGAAGTCAACTGTCAACATGATCTCTATGATGTCAGCTGAATACGATGATGATGTCAGTCCTAGGCAAGTCACTGATGATGTCACTAAACCAGAGTGCGGCGTGTGTGGCGTGTCATATTTACACGTTGTTATTGGCGACGCGTGTAGGCACGTGCGTATGAGGATGGTTGTGATACGCCCACGGTTTTGTAGATCTGGTCGCGGCGATCACAATGGTATCTGTAGAAAGGTCATTGGGTTAAGATTCATAACGACGTTTGGTTTCATTGGCAGCATATGAAAGGACGTGTAGATCTTTTGAGCGGCGCGTGAGGGAGCCTACAGAGTCCGATGGTTGCAATACTTCCACAGTTGTGTAAATTTGGTCGATCCAATCACAATGGTATCTATAAAAAAGTTATCGGAGCAAGATGTACAGTGACGACGATGATTGTAGTGGTCTGTGTGGTGCAGGACTCCTTAACAACGGTGATTGTAGTCTCGAAACCTAAAGACAACGGCTGAAAGACGTCGGAGGTTCAATGGCTATTGTGATAGTGAAAGCTATAAGGGTTGAGTAACATCAGAAAAAGCAAGATTATTAGAAAGATAAGAGTAGTGACTCTGATACCATGTTAGAAATACTTAATGATTATATTTTATTCTGTGATTTAAATAAATATACATGGTACATTTATATAGAAATTACAAGTAAATTAGATATGTTTAAAGTAAATAAATATATATTAACAACATTTTGTATGTATACAAAATTTATAAGTGTAAATATTTTATTAAAATGATGTATACATATTTATATTTTTAAATTTTTTTATCATTTAAAATCATAATTGTTATAAGAGCACTTTAATTTACATCATTCTTTTACAATAACTTATATTACAATGACTTATATGAAATTCGTGTTATTGATTAAGAAAGTTGAATTCACTTTTTTTAAATAATTAAATAAACGTGTAGATTGTTGTGAGATAACAATTTAATATAAGTAATTTTTTTAATTTTAATGGTATATAAAAAAATAAACATTTCAATAATATTAATTTTTTACTATTAGAATTTCTGATTGTGACATTAAAAAATAAAAGAAAAATAAGTATTTATCGACAGAATTCAAAGTATTTATCAAATTAGATCTATGGTCCACTGCTAATTAAAAATCTAATTATTTCAGCGTAATCGCCACCGGATTTTATTAATACCGGTATAGAATGTTGTTAAAATTAAGGAACAGCTATACTATGAGATTTATTTACGCATACTCTCATTTAAATCCCAAATTTAAAAACATAACATTATCCAATCAAGGATTACCTATGTATTGTTAGATACTTGTACAGATGCAATAATTGGAAATACAAACTTAAGAAGCATATGATAATATTAATTGTGAATAAATAATTATTATAAATTTATAATTATCATTTTCGTTAAAAAATTATATATAATTAATGAATTAATATTATGAAAATAACAAAATAGATTGTAACAATATCAATATATTTGTTATTGATGTTAAAATTTTGTAAAATATGTTGCATTAACACTCTTAAAAAATATTTAATTTATTAATTTAGTGAAGAATGAATATGAATAATAAGAGTGATTATTTATGAAAGTATTTATGAAAGTGACAAACAAACTAAACATGACACATGAGTGATTTTTCATGATATTTATAAAATTTGTATAAATTTATTCAATAAATAACTTAGATATAATAAGACAATACATAATTTAATTAATATATTTTTGTTAATAGTATAGTCAAACTTAACTAGATATTATAAACATTTTTTTTGTTGGAAGTAATTTATATTAGTTGAATATTTTTTAAAGATATAATATAATCTTAATTTAAAAATAATTAATTTAATATAAATATATTAATCTCGTAAATAAATAAATTGGATCCGACTTGTTTAGTACATGGTTAAATATAAACTTATAAGTTATAACTCTTAATCTATTTAAAATAATTATTTAAGTATAATAATATAAAAATATAAAAATAATTATTTAAGTATAATAATATAAAATTATAAAAATAATTATTTATAAAAAATATATTTATTTTAAAAATATTTTAATATTTATTTACGTAAAAAATTAAATAAAAAAATCATTTACCAAACAATCTAGCTTTTAATACTTAAATAGAAATTATTCCAAATTCTTATTGTGAATTAAAAAAAAATTATTACAAAGAGGGATGTGGTAGGTTTATGTATTTATGTCCTCCCATCCGAGAATGTTTTGTCTCCGTGTGTAAATTTAGCACTAGCAAACCTCAATATTCTCAAATAAAAATATTTAAATTTTAATGTTTATTAACATATATATTTTTAAATAATTATATTTAAATATAATTATAATTTATTAATATTATTTTTCTAAATTATTTATTATATGAATGTATTTGATATAGATAAATATTTTTATCAAATAATTTTGATTTTTAAATAAATACAAACAATATATATTTATAATTATAATTAAATAAATTTATTGATTTTAAAAATTAAACATTAATTATAATTTTATATTTATTAATATCTATATATCTAAATAATTTTATCAAAATAACTCACCAAATACCATTTCATAAAAATATATTATGTTATATATTCCAACCGCACAAAATATCTTAAACAAAGAAGCTTGAGCATGTGCTAATAACAGATAGGTTTATAGTTCACTTTATTTTCTGAAACTCATCATTTTATTAGTTATTAAATATATTTCTCCTACTATGTACCTAATATTTCATCCAAAATATAAATTAGTAAAAATATTTAAAATCATGTTATTTAATTATTAAACTTTTAAAATATCACATAAATTTATAATTTTTACTTTATTAAAAATAAATAGGTTTTAAAAATAAAATTTATGCATATAAATTTTAAAAATTTGATAACTAAATAATATGTAATTTATATATGATATATATATATATATAATATGTATATATTTTATATAATTAATAATATATATATATTTTATATAATTAATAATATATATATAAATTAAATATGTATATTTTATGTATAAATTAACGTATTATTTTAAAATAAAACTAATTATATATAAATTAATATGCTATCACGAGGTTATAAATTATGGATATATTTGTGATTTCATTTAATAAAATGTAAAAAGCAGTCATACCTTCTTAAATGTTTAAAAAAATTCTCGAGTCCTGTACCATGAAAGATTGAAGATTGAATTGACTTGAATGCAAACTTAAGTAATATAATTGTATACTTTGAGAAGTTAGAAAAATGTTAAATTTCAATTATATCTCAAATATAGACAAAATTATTATATTTATATCTATATCTAATATTACACGTGATATTAACATATCCCAATACAGTCCAAACCGCGTGTACACGACGTAGCCCTTTAATAATTAAAGTTTTAATTTTTAAAGTGTGAGAATTATAAAAACTTCAAAAAGGGTTTATGTATATATTCGTAATACACTTTTATGAAAAGTATATAAAAATATTATATTTTTAATAAATATATTAAAAATAAATTTCTTTTAAAAAAGAGATAAAATTTAATCCAAAATAATTATAAAAACATACATTTAATCATATTAATTTTTTTATTTTTTTTAAAATAATAAACTTATTATTTTATCATTGTTAATTTTTATGAGTATTTTATTTTTTAAATAACACAGATATACCACTCATTAAAATAAAGTATTAATAATATACATTTATATAATTTTAATATTAATACATATTTAAAAAAAAAAACAAGTTGCACTTAAATGGAAAACAAATAAGCACGGAACAAACGTGATATTAAAATAAGCAAAAGTTGGGCCAGGCTGTGTGAATCTGAAACCCCTGACCAACCTTATTTCATATTTCACATAAAAAAAATGATTAAATTACTAAAATTGGTATTATTTTTATACCTAATTTTTTTTTATAAATTAAGAAATAATTTATTTTTAAATAATATAAATATACGTTATAACATAAAAATATAATTATAAAAATAAATGTAAATGTTCATTTCATTCCTCTATTCTAATTTCTCTGTATTCTTGATTCTTTCTATTTTATTGAGAAATTATTTATTATTTTTATAATATATAATGATTTGATATTTTAAATAAATAAAATTAAAAATTAATTATTTTTAAAATTATCTAATAAATAATAATAATAAAATATTTTAATTAATGAATAGTATGTTTGAAGCATAATAAATAATACCCTATATTTTATTATGAATATTTAATAGCGTTTTTGGATTATATAAAATTTAACAGATATCTCAATTTAAGATATTATCTCGAGATTCGTGTTCATTGTATTGTTTTTGTTAATGTACAGAGTAACTTATTAAATAAAAACAATATTATATAGTTAAAGAGAAAAAAAGACATCATCTTAAATAAATTAATAAAATGTAAATAATTTATTAAAAATAAGTTTAAATCTATCAATCAATTAAATAATATCACTTTAATTTAGATTTTATCACACCTTAAAATAATAAAACTTTTCTTATAAAAGCGGAAGAATGATAAAATATTTATTTATGTATTCTTTTATATATTCCCCGCATCTTTCAATGGCATTTCTCATTTCTATCTAAAATTATTTTCTTTATAATTAAGATAAAATATTATATACTAAGAAGATAAAAGAGTATAAAATATAAGAGATATTGTTATTAGCATACAATGGCATCTGTAACTTACGTGAAGACATTAATTTAATATGATAAATAATATTATTCACCTACCAATTCATTTTAATGAATTTTTATTACATAGTAAAAAAAATATTAAATATAACTTTTGGTATAATATTTGATGAATTTTAAAAAATATACTTTTTAATGTAATATTTAATATTTTAGGATAGAAATACTAAAAATTTGGTATATTTTTTGTGTAAAATAGTGTCAAAATTTGGTATAAAATAATATGATCCAAAATTTGATGTAATAAACAATATTGTGTTAAATTTTATATGATATATTAACATTATTTTTATCTTTTTTTATTATATATATTAAATTAAAATTAATTATATATATAATTAATAAAAAAATATTAAATATAACCTTAGGTGTATTATTTGGGATAACTTTTGGTGTAATAAAAAGAATATGTTTTTAATGTAATATTTAATATTATGAGTTAGAAAATAATAAAAAATTGATACAATTTTTAAAATAATATTAAGAATTTGAGATTATATGTACTATCTATAATTTTTTTTTTATGTTAAGTTGCTATTAATATGACTAGAAGTGAACCTAGGCCTCATAATTGCTTCTTTATTATCAGTCAAAACACCCAAGAAAATCAAACTAGACTTCTTATTATTTTGGATTTATGTAATATATATATAGTTTTTTAAGATAATATACTTATTAAGTACATTATTTTTATGTAATTAAATGAAAGTTTTAATAAAAAGATTCATTATATTATATATTCTCATATTTAAAATTAAATGTTCAATTAAAATTGTAAAATATTAAAATAGTTATGAAATTACTTACTAACACATGTGATAATTATTAGGGCATTTTTAACAATGTATCGAAACATTAAATTTAACACAAATTATTTTAATCTAATATCAAATTTTAAGATAAAAATGACATGATGAATACTATTACTTTAAATTTAGTAAAATAATATTCATGTAATATTTTTTGTTTAGATTAATTCTAAAAATATTATTAATTTTTTTTACATATAATAAATTAAAATAATGTGATATAAAATTAGAAAAAAATTATTAAGTATCACATAATGTTAAAAATATAATATAAAATAAAACAATTATTTAATAATAAGATAAAACATTTCCCGATCTTTCCTTATTATTAAAATTACTTTTAATTTTATTTTTAATTAAATGTATATTATTTTATTTTCTGAATCAAAATAATTCAATATTTTTGATTTAGATTGATTCAATTTTCATCTCTTAAAAACTAACTAACCTATATACATATATTTTTATTTTATATACTTCTTTTTAAATATTATATATATATATATATTATAATTATATTATATAATTTTATTAATTATAAATAATAAATTTTACACCAATATATTAATTTAATATAAAAATAATTTATAAATAAATTTTAGTATTAATCCATCTATATTTTATATAAAGGATTTGATATATTTAAATTTAAATTAAATTTTAAATGAAAAAAGAAGAAATTTTGATTAACTATTAATCCGACAAACAAAACCCAATTTGCATACATTTCTTTCCTTCTTACCCCAAAAACACGTTTCTCATCTTTCCTCTCTCTTTCTCTCCGTTTGTTTTTTCTCTACCCTACCAATAATTAAAAATTCACCCCTCATTTTTCACCAACACTACTCAAAAAAGCCTCACTCGTCTTTGCCAACACTTCTCAAACCTCACAATCACTTTTCTCAAACCCACTGACTTAGTTGGACGGAAAATCTACCATTCCGTGCTTGAATGACGGACTACCGAGTACAACCGACGATGAATCTCTGGACGGACGACAATTCTTCCATGATGGAAGCTTTCATGAGCTCCTCTGATCTCTCTGCTTTCTGGGTCCCTTCTACTCCTCAGTCTCAGTCTCAGTCTCAGTCTCAGTCTCAGCCTCCTCTGTCCCAACAACAATCCTCAGCGGCTTCAAGTTCTACACTTTTCAACCAAGAGACACTTCAACAGAGATTACAAGCTCTCATCGAAACTTCTCGTGAGAGCTGGACCTATGCTATCTTCTGGCAATCTTCTGACTATTCTGGTGCAACAGCTCTTGGATGGGGAGATGGTTACTACAAAGGTGAGGAGGATAAATCCAAAGCTGGTAAACTTAAACCTGTTTCTTCTACTGCCGAGCAAGAACACCGGAAAAAGGTGCTCCGTGAGCTCAATTCCTTGATTTCTGGCTCTTCTTCTGGACCTGGTGATGATGCTGTGGACGAAGAAGTCACAGATACTGAGTGGTTCTTCTTGGTATCGATGACTCAGTCTTTTGTTGATGGTGGTGACTTACCTGGGCAGGCTTATTTCAATTCGAGTCCGGTTTGGGTTTCTGGGTCTAACGCTCTGGCTGCTTCGGCTTATGAGAGGGCAGGGCAAGCTCAAGTTTTTGGGTTACAGACTTTAGTTTGTATACCCTCTGCAAATGGGGTTGTAGAATTGGGTTCGACAGAGGTGATATTGCAGAGCTCGGATCTGATGAATAAAGTCCGGGTTTTGTTCAATTTTAGCAATATTGAAGTTGGTGGTTCTTGGCCTTCGAACGATGCTCCTGATGAGGGTGAGAACGATCCGTCTTCTCTCTGGATCAACGATCCCACCTCGAGTGCCACAGTTGAAGTTAAGGGCTCTGTTATTACTACTGTGGTTGCGTCAAGTTCTGGACCGCTTCCGACTACCAACAACACTAACAATCTTTACATCTCTAAGTCGACGATTCCGTTTGAAAATCCCAGTTCGAGTAGTTTAACGGAGAACACTCCGAGTACGATTCACTTGCCGACAGGTAATCCTGGGCAACAACAGGGGCAACAATCACAGCATCATATCTTGATTTCGAGGGAATTGAATTTTTCTGAATTTGAGTACGATGGAAATGGTGGAAAAAACGGAACTTTACCTTCTTTGAAGCCCGGATCAGGCGAGATATTGAATTTCGGCGAGAGTAAACGAAGTTCTTATAGTGCAAATGGGAATCTGTTTTCGGGTCAGTCTCAGTTTGTTTCGGAAGAAAGAAACAATAACAAGAACAAGAAGAAGAGGTCATTGACTTCCCGTGGCAGTAACGAAGAAGGTATGCTATCTTTCACTTCCGGAGTGATATTGCCGTCTTTTGGTGGTGTGAAATCGAGCACTGGTACTGGCGATTCAGACCACTCAGACCTTGAAGTCTCTGTGGTTCGTGAAGCTGATAGTAGCAGAGCGGTAGAGCCAGAGAAGCGACCAAAAAAGAGGGGTAGAAAACCAGCTAATGGGAGAGAAGAACCTTTGAATCACGTGGAAGCAGAGAGACAGAGAAGAGAGAAGCTTAATCAAAGGTTCTATTCCCTCCGAGCTGTAGTTCCAAACGTTTCTAAAATGGACAAAGCTTCACTTTTAGGTGATGCAATTTCGTATATTAACGAGTTAAAATCTAAGCTTCAAGAAACGGAAACAGAGAAGGAGAATATGAAGAACCAAAAGGACTCGATGAAAAAGGAATTGGCTGGTAAAGGTTCAAGCTTTTCAGGTTCAGGACCACCAGACCAAGACCCTAAAATGTCAAACACACTTGGGTCTAAGATGATTGATTTGGACATAGATGTGAAGATAATTGGTTGGGATTGTATGATTAGGATTCAATGCAATAAGAAAAACCACCCGACAGCACTCTTAATGACAGCTCTAAAGGAGCTAGATTTGGATTTGCAGCATGCCAGTGTGTCTGTGGTGAATGATTTGATGATCCAACAAGTTACTGTTAAGATGGAGAGCCGATTTTACACCCAAGAACAGCTCAGGTTAGCCCTATTGTCGAAAGTTGGCGATGCCCGATAAGCACAATAAAACTATCTCTTGCCTAAAGTGCAGGGCTCAGGGACATTTTAGGGCTCCCAGGAGTGCAAAGCAGCAAGCTATGTAAACTAGTGCTGGACTTGTTTCTTTAGTAGTGCTATATATGTATTTAGAATTTGAGTTTCAGGTGATTTGGCTTGTTTGAGGAGCTTAACAAGTTCCAGCAATTTTCAGGTTTAGTCCAGATCCCATCAGTGTAGTAATAATCGTTGTAGCTTTCTTAAATGGCAATCATCTGTATGTGTTCATTGTATATGTCATATATTTGAATCTGAAATGGTCAATTACAAAATAGTATTTTGACGTGTTTTGGGTTGGCAAAGTCGTGAGGTACATTGAATGGTTTGAGTCACGATCGAGGATCTATTGAACTCGTAATTATAAATCAAAGCAGATAATCTCATATCATGTGAGGGGAGTCCCGTTCCATTGCCAGTGGGGGGTTTCTCCCTCATGCATCATAACCCGTCAAGTTAAAAAAATAACAATCTCGTCTAATTTTGAGTCAAGCACCTATTTTCTGCATATATAGCAACGCTAACGATGTAAAATTTGATCAGGTTAGACATGCATGGAGTTAGGTTGCCTTTTAAGTTAGTTGTTATTTTAGTGTGCATTCAAAGACATTCCTCTATTTGGTTCTTTCACTTAACTACTATGTCGGCATAACGACCAGCTTGAAGAGTTTGAGCAAAAACTGTGAGAGAAATGGATAGTTCAAAATAAGCGTTGGGATTAAATTAAGGTCATCCACTGCTTTTCTTTAATTGATTTGCTATCATTCTTGTGGGCAACAGTGACATGTCACGTATCAACTTTATTCTTTATTCATGGTCACGTGGAACACCTACCTAACAAGCAATTTAAATAGGTATTTAAGATAGTGAAGTAGAAGATGAATACGTAAAAAAATACAGTGAAAAAATTTGTATCGAAAGTACGAAGAGAATATTACAAGATTTATTGGTTTGTTGTTTGATTTTTGGATATGTCATGTGAAGTGTTTAGATCTATTTGTATATATTCAGCTTCTCATTTGAGGGTTGGGATTTATACATGTGTTACTTTTCTAAAAATGATTTAGAATTCTTTTATGAAATATTTGTAATAATTTGAATTTTAAATATAATATCTAGATATTTTTAATGAAAAATTATAAATATTTATTGAATTGGCCTTTCTTAAATTGAATTAATTTTTAGCCCATATATTAATAAGTGATGACAAAATATTCTTTATAATTGGAAACTCCTTGACTTTGTATCTTTCTTTCAGTTAATATGCATTCTACATCATTGTTGAAAGATGTTACGATGATGGTAGGTGCCTTTTTTTATTTTCCACAAGTTGGGTCATTCATGTCTTCATAGTATGATTCTAAGAGATTCACATGAAAGATCGAGTGGATTTTGAGCTTAGGAGGAAGTTGAACTTTATAAAAAACATGTCTTATTTTCTTCAAGATAGGAAAAGACCCTTCGTCGCACCAATCCTTTTGATACTTTTCTAAGTGACTTGAATTGTTGGGAAAAGGTGTTACCACAACCATGTCTCATTCATTAAAGACAATCTCTCTTCTCTTTTTATCAGCAAAATTCTTCATATTCTTAGTGGCTTGTCCAAGTATGTTCTTGCAATTTTGGCTTACTCATGCCATGTCTTGGAAAACTTGAACGATACAGGGCTCTTCCCTTAGTAATTTGTTGTTAAGGCTTGAGGAGTCACATGTTGTTGTCCAATGATAATTTCAAATGAAGTTTTACTTGTTGACTCACTTTTTTGTTGGTTATATGAGAATTGCACCACATCAAGAAGTTTGGTCTAATCATGTTGATTTGCACTCACAAAAGTCTCATGTAAAGTTTTAATAGGGTATTGACATGCTCAATTTTTCCATCACTTTGTGGATAAAATCTTGTTGAAAAGTTTAAACTTGACCCAAGTAACTTGAATAATTTAGTCCAGAACTTTCCAATTAAGTGTGTGTCTTGGAATTCCTCAATACTTTACTACGTGTTCTAAGAACAGATGAGTAGCTTCTTATGCGGTACAATCTATTAGGCCATGAGTGAATATAACATATTTGCTAAATCGATCCACCACCATGATAATGCTTCCGCATCCTTTAGACTTTGGGAAATTAGAGATGAAGTCTATGGATACACTTTCCCATAGGCGCTTAAGGATGGATAATATTTCTAAGTAGTCTTCATTATGTTCATTGTTCTACCTTGTCTTGTTGACAAACAAGGAAAGTCTTCACATAAGACTCAATATCATCTCTTATATATGGCCAATAATATGGTGATTCAAGCAAGATGAGAGTTTTATTTACTCTAGGGTTTCCAACCCACATAGAATCATGAAATTCTTTAATTAGTTTTTTTCTCAAGTTTTTCCATCTAGGAATATAAAGGTGATCTTCTTTAGTTTATAGAAGGCCATCGGTGACCCAAAACCTTGTTATTTTTCCTTCATTGACTAAGGTCACAAGTTTTTTGTAATCATGTCTTGTATCAATCCTTCTTTAATTATCACCAATAGTGAGCTTTTTAGGTTTTCTCATGGTGGCAAGTTTAGCTTTTCAACTTAATGCATCAGTAACTATATTTACTTTTTTAGGTTTGTACTTAAGCTTGTAATGAAATTTGGCTAAGAAGTCTTGACATCTTGCTTGCATAGAGGAAAACTTCTTTTGACTTTGAAAGTAACTAGTGGTAATGTTGTTAGTCAAGATTGTGAAGTGTGAGCCTAGCAAGTAATATCGACATACCCTTAGGTAATGGATGATGACAGTTATCTCTTTTTCTTACATTGTATATTTTCTCTCTGTGTCATTAAGCTTTCGAATTTCATAGGCTATTGGGTGACCTTATTGCATCAATACTCCTCCTATCGTAAAGTCAAAAGTGTCAGCGTGTAACTTATATGGATTTTTGGGATCAGCCAAGCATACCACAGGTTCCTTAATTATGAAATTCTTCAACTCTTCAAATGCCTCTACAATGTGACGTAAACTCTTATGTCCTATTTTTCTTGAGTAAGTTAGTAAGTGGAATAGCCTTTAATAAAGTGTTAATAGTAGTTAACTAGTGCAAGAAATGGCTTTAGATCATGAATTTTGGTCAACAATTCCCATTGTTATATAACCTTTTCTTAGCTCTATCCATCACGAGTTTTCCATCCTTGATCTTATGTCCAAAGAAAACAACTTCTTATTGGACAAAATAGCATTTCTTCTTCTTCACATAAAGCTCATTTTCCTTTAAGATTTGGAAAACTTGCCTTAAGTGTTGAATATATTTATCAAGAGTATGACTTTATACCACAATGTCATCTAAATATACCACTATAAATTGATCAAGATATAGGTCAAAAAATTTATTCATTAAAGTGTAGAAAGTGGCGGGAGCATTAATAAGGCCAAATGGAAAAATAAGAAACTCCTATGAACCATACCTTTTCACGTGTACAATATTTTCCTTATCGCCTGGGCCTATACATACTTGTTCTTGATGGTTACCTTATTAAGAGCTCGATAGTCGATGCAAATATGTAAAAACTTGTCCTTTTTTTCTTTTGAAAGAGCACATGAGCTCTATAAGGGGCTTTATATGGTTGAATGTACTTGACTTCAAACAACTCTTTAAGTTACCTCTTAATTTCTTCTAACTCAAGTGGCGCCATTGGATATGGACTTATGGCAGGCGAATTTACTCTAGGTTCCAATTCAATCTTATAATGCACTTCCTTTCTAGGTGGGAGTTTCCTAAGAAATTCATTTGGCATGACATGTTTGAAATCTTCAAGGACTTTTCACACATATTTAGGAATCTGACTTCCGTAAGAGTTATCATCATCTCCTTCTAATTGTCTAAGAAATGAAAAATAGATTTCCTCATTCTTCTTGCCTAACCCTTTAAATTATATGGAAAACAAATTTTGATGTTGACCATGTTAGGTCTTGTTCTGGGTAATAAGCATGTTTTACTTCCATCAAGAATACACATTGAGTTTGCAAAAGGAAATGAGAATGTCTTTACTTGGTCAAGGAATTCCATCCTTCATACTACTCTAAAGTTGGCCATCGATACTATGGATAGGTTTAACGTTCCATTCTATTCCCTTATCTTTGCCTTCACCCTATAGGCAATGCCTTGGATCATTTTGGCAATAGAGTTCACTGGCTTCATATAACCTCCATCCTTGAAAGCTTTTATATTGAGTCTTTGAGCTTCAACATCTATATCAATAAGTACCTTGGTTTATGCTGCATTAAAAACTACATCATCATACATCAATCATATTGCTTGTGACTTTGTAAAGGCCTTGATAGCTTTTATAATTTGAAATGATCCCATTTGTGCTCCTCTCTTCTCAAATTTAGTAGTCATCGCATTGTAAGCCTTTCTATTTGGACAATCTCTCACTCAATGTAGACGATCACAAAAATATCAATTATACTTTGGTTTTGTGTCTCTCTTACCTTTGTCTTTTTCATTATAAGGTTTTCTCGAAGCATCTTCATTGGCTATACTTTTACCTTTGCCCCCCACCTTTACTAGGAACAGCTCTTTTATTCTTGGATCTTGACGAGTCTTTGGTGTAGTTGGTTAAAATCTCAGTTACAACAATAACAGTGACAAGATCTTATGTACCTCTATGCCTTAACTCGATCTTGGCCCAAGGTTGGAGTACATCGATGAAGAAGAAGAAAGAGTCCTTGTCGAACATATTAGGGATCTTAAGAGTAAGAGTGGTAAATTTTTTAATATAGTCACGAATACTCCCATTTTCTTCAATTGTTAGAGGCGACTTCTTTCCATCCTTTCTACATTCTCTAGGTAGAATTTCCTTTTTTATTTATTTCTTAAAAGTATCAAATGTATTAATTGAGTACGTACCTATCTTAATGTTTTGATGCCTCATTCTCAACCAGAGCATGACAGTGTTATTAAGATGGAGAGTGATATTATGTATTTTCGTAGCTTCATCCTTGATCTTTATGACTTTAAAATATTGCTCCAAATCTCATAGGAAGTTTTCAAGCTCCCTTGCATTCTTATTTTCCTCATATGTCTTGGATTTAATAATGTCAAGCTTAAGAGCCTCATGAGTGGTGACAACTCAGTGGCCATAACATGTTTGCATAAAGCCATATCACTTTTAAGTTCCTCACAGTAAGCTCTCAAAGTATCAAGATTCTTGTTGAGGTCATGATGAAGATGCTCCATGATGCATTCTTTTATAATGAAAAATTCTTGTTTTAATGTTTGAGCCACCTTATCCCCAATACTAGCTATTACCTCTTGCATGGCTTTATTTTTCACCCTTGAGATCTCATATACATATATCAACTTTGCTTACATACACCATTTCTTTGAATCTTCCATGCTCGTGTTCAAGAGTAATGTTTTCCTCCACCAAGGTGACTCGGTTTTGTTCTTCTTAACAACACCATTGGTCATAATCTTCTTAAAACCATAAATTGCAAACTCCTACATAACCAGGTTCTGATACCAACTGTCACAATCCTACTTTCTTTAAGGTTATGTGCACCACTTAACTACCCAAATACTAAGTAAACCTAGCTACCAAACAACCAAAAAAGGTATTTAAGATAGTGAAAGTGAAGAAGACGAACACTTAGAAAAATATAGTGAATGAATTTGTATATTGAAAGTATGGAGAAACAATACAAGGCTTGTTGGTTTGTTATTTCGTTCTTGGATGTGTCACAAATGAAGTATCTAGACCTATTTATAGGCATTCACCTCGTAATCAATAGTTAAGATTTCTACATGTATCACTCATCTAAAGATGATCTAAAATTTTCTTAAGAAATATATTTAATAAATAATATTGACATATATCTTAAGTTGTTTTAGAAATTAAGTGAATTTTCAAGACAATATTTAGATATTTTAATAAAAGATTCTAGATACTTGTCAAAATAGGTTTTCTTAAATTGTCAAGCCCATAAATATATATGTTTGATCCAATTGATTTTTAACCCATATATCAACATGTGGTGATAGATAGGCTCATTTATTTTCAATTGGTCCCCTCTATGGATAAATGTAATACGAACTAATCTTTTAACACTATGACGATTTGGGTGGACGTTGACTTGGTCAGGTTTTATAATAATTTTAACATAACTCGATATTATCAAGTTAAGGAATTTTTGTTGAAACAAGTCAATAGAAATCTTAATCCAATCTAATAAAATTTATTATGCATAGAACGATTTGGATTGTATTCATCAAGTTATATTAAAAACTTCTTTTTTTAATTAAATTTATTTAACTTTTAAAAAATATAAATTATTGATGTAATATTTCTTTATATTTTATTTAAAATATTTATTATTTAGATTAAAAAAATAATGAATAATATTTAAAAGTAATATTAAAAAATAAAAATTTAGTGATTACTTTAAATAAATTCGATAATATATATATATATATGTCATTTTGATAAACAAATATCATGTAATATTATTTATTATGTATAATTTTAAAGTAGTAAGATTTAAACGTTAATAATTAAATCTCTATATTAAATTGTATTTTTAAAAAAAAAAAATTGACTAATATTAGTCAATTTGTTAAACCCGTATTAACACGTGATGTTCCAGTTGAGTTGGGCTGGTTTTAATGGATTGTGCGGGTTATTTCAGATTTTGTACACCCCTCACGACTATCACACACTAACATAATATTAGAACTCCCTTTTTGGTTCGGAAAGAGAACAGTTGCATTAAAAAGAAGCAGATTACAACCTAAATCAGCCAATCTAAATAAAATGTTCTAATCATTCCACCTTCAACAAGCTAGAAAGTGGAGCTAGTAGAAACAGTGCACATGAAAAGCTCACACTTCACCAAACGCAGATATATCCTCAAGCCCCTTCTTAGGACGTTTTCCCACTTGAGCACCTTGAATTGCCACACCCTTCCCCCTCAATTTAGCATTTTCTTTCTGTTTAGCATACACACGAGCATAAGTTTTCTTCCTAATAGTCTCTCCAGCAGCAGAATTAAACTGAAACTCATTACAAGCCTTATTAACATCAACAGATCGAAGAGGGACCAGCAACTTTAGCAGGTATTTTAACAGGAAAACTCCATTTGACATGGTTAGGAATAGTCATACTCATCCCTGTGCTAATCCAATATTCAAACGGGGCATATTTACCACCAAAACCAAAGAAGAGCTCCCTAGCTTCAAACACAAAATCGAACATCATGATCCAACTTACCCAAAAGAAACAAAAAAGTGATAAAGTTTCTCAAATTTGAATTCAACCCACACGTTTGTCTTCCTAAACGAAATCCAAACATCGGGACACAAAGAGCAGTTCAAATATAACATAACTCTCACTCAAACAGACCTCATCATACCACCTGATAATTAATATTTATCAACATCTAACATAGCTCTCATTTTCTCAGCGATTTTAGTAACAATAGCAACATACCTCCAGTCTATAGGGAGATGGTGAATTTGCATCCAAATAGAAATCGAATTAAAGCTAAGACTCGATGGAGAGATATACTTGAATACAATCATTTGACAGCACTACTACAAAAAGGGGTATATAAGTCGATGTCTAAAGTCGGTTTTTTCTAAAAACCGACTTTGAATGAATTTAAAGTCGGTTGACGTGGACAACCGACGCTATCCACGTAACGTAGCGTCGGTTGACGTGGACAACCGACGCTATCCACCTAATATATGCCCTAACATCTCATTTAGTACGCAGAGTTCCAGTTTTCGATCTGCTTCTTCCTCTCCTTTCCTCACTCGAGTCACTTTTCTCCCACAATCTTAACCGTGCGCCACCTTCGTTCTACATTTCCGGCCACCTCCAACCACCATTTGAACGGACGTTTGTAAGTTTTCTCTTCTCACAATATTATCTGTCAGTTCTTCTTTTTTTAATAGCAAAATGTTAAAATCTGCGTATGGGTATTCCATTGATTAATTCCCGAAATATGAATGTTCTTATGTCTTAATTTGGAGTGCAATATTCGTGCAGATTTTAACTTACAATATTTCGTGCAATATTTCGTGCAGATTTTAAAATCTCACAATATTTCGTGCAATATGTCTTAATTCTTTATTTCATTTTTAATAAAATGGGATGATCCAAGGCTGATCTTAACTTATATAAGTATGAGTTAAAAACTGGAGGTTGTGATAATTTGTAAAATACATATGCTTGTGACAAGTAGGATAAATCAAAAAGAGTTTGTGATCTATTATTATTAATATTACCAAGTGACTTTTTTATAGTCGAAATAAAGTGAACAGCGTTTAATTTGTGCTAATTTATCAGCGTGTAAATGTATTTCGTTAATCGAACAGCGTATTTTTGTATAAATTTTTGATTTAGTTATGTTTTTTTGTTTGCTTGTAATAATAATGTTTGAATTATTACTTGTATGTATTCAATAATATGTGAAATGTTTTGTGGGTTTGCGTGGATAAATTTATACGTATAATTAATATTACTTTGTAATTATGATATAGTAACATGCTTAGAAATTAGAATCAACCGCGTGATTGGTTTTTATATATATATTCATGAAACATGAACTGCTTATTTTTTAATTTGTATATAAATGGTTTTGTAAAATGATTAAAATGATAACTATTTTGCATTATGTATGTTTTGATATATATTCTAATAATTAGGAAATTTATATATAATAATACATAATTAAGTAATATGTTTAATTAATGTCATTAATAGAAAATGGACAAATCTTGGATGTCAAAGTGTAGAATTGAGCAAGACTATATTTCTGGAGTTGAAAGTTTCATGGAATTTGCTTGTAGAACTAGTAATATTGGAAGTAGTATGATTCGATGCCCATGCGTTAAATGTAAAAATGAGCGATTTCATGAATTTGATGAGGTTAAGTATCACCTTATCCGTAATGGTATTCTATTGAGCTATAAATGTTGGTATTATCATGGAGAAAATATTGATAATACTCATGGAGAAAAGTATAATAAGAATGTGGGTGGATTACATACATCATATCATAATGTACAGACAGAAAATATGTTTCGTGGTGTTGAAGATGAATTACGCGGGGATGATCCCGAAACCTTTAATAAACTTATAGAAGATGCCGAAAAACCGTTGTATCCAAAATGCAAAAAATACACTAAGATGTCAGGATTGGTTCATTTGTACAATGTTAAGGCAAAACATGGTTTTTCTGACAAGGGATTCACAGAATTACTAACTCTACTAGTCGATATGTTTCCTGAGGGTATTGAATTGCCATCTTCAATGTATGAAGTGAAGAAATCTCTTAGTCGATTTGGCATGGAATATCATAAGATTCACGCCTGTCCTAATGATTGCATTCTTTATAGAAAAGAATATGAGACATTACATGATTGTCCTATGTGTAAAGAATCGAGATGGAAGCATGGTACAAATGATACAACACATAAGAAAGGCGTGCCTGCAAAGGTTCTTTGGTACTTTCCTCCGATCCCTCGCTTTCAAAGGTTGTTCAATAGTAAATATACATCAAAGATGTTGACTTGGCATTCAGATAATCGATCTGATGATGGGGTGCTACGTCATCCTTGTGATTCTCCAAATTGGAAAGTAGTAGATAATTTATCTCCTCAATTTTCATCTGATCCGCGCAATCTGCGTCTTGCCATTGCTGCTGATGGAATTAATCCACATAGTTCCCTCAGTAGTAGATATAGTTGTTGGCCAGTAATTATGGTAACATACAACCTTCCTCCCTGGTTGTGTATGAAAAGAAAATTCATGATGTTAACATTATTGATCTCAGGACCGAAACAACCTGGTGTTGATATTGATGTATATTTGCAGCCTCTGATAGATGATTTAAAGACGTTGTGGAATGATGGTGTAAATGTTTACGATGCATATAAAGAAGAATACTTTAACTTGAAGGGGGTTCTTTTATGGACAATTAATGATTTTCTTGCCTATGGAAACTTATCAGGACATGCAACAAAAGGTTACAAGGGATGTCCTATATGTAGTGATGGAACTTCTGCAAAGTATCTTGTTCACGGACGAAAGATGTCTTATAGAAAACATAGGAGATTTTTGCCATCTGGACACAAGTTTAGATACCAAAAGAAACCGTTCGATGGTGAAGAAGATCATGATCATGCAACTCGACCTTTGCGAGGTATTGAGATATTAAGGCAATTGAATGGGATGACATTCAAACGATATGGAAAGATGAAAAAAAAACTCACCAAGTCTGGGAAACGAAGAAGGTCAACTAATGAAATTGGTGAAAATGAAAAAGATTTTGAACCGAATGGTTGTTGGAAAAAAAATCAATATTTTGGGAATTGCCTTATTGGAAAGACCTACACATTCGTCACATCTTAGATGTCATGCACATTGAGAAGAATGTATGTGAAAGCTTGATTGGCACTTTACTTAATATACCTGGAAAAACAAAGGATGGCATTAAAGCAAGATTGGATTTAAAGAAACTAGGCATACGACCTGAATTGGAACCAAGGGTGGAAAATGATAAGAATCGAACATACTTGCCACCAGCATCATATACAATGTCAACAAAAGAGAAGGATGTGTTTTGTAAATGTTTGGAAGGTGTGAAAGTTCCTGATGGTTACTCATCCAACTTAAGAAATTTTGTGTCTATCACCGATAAGAGACTGTATGGATTGAAATCACATGACTGTCATATCTTAATGCAACAGTTATTACCAGTTGCTATTAGATCAATTCTTCCAAAACATGTTCGAATATCAATAATTCGGCTATGTTCATTCTTCAATACCATATGCAAGAAATCTATATCAATTGGCGAGTTAAATTCTTTACAGAAAGAAATTGTAGAAACTTTGTGTCTAATTGAAAAATATTTTCCTCCTTCTTTCTTCGATATAATGATTCACTTATGTGTTCATTTAGTTCGAGAGGTTCAATTATGTGGTCCTACTTACTTAAGGTGGATGTATCCTTTTGAGAGATATATGCAAGTCCTTAAAGGATATGTAAATAATAGATATAGACCTGAAGGATGCATGGTGGAATGCTACATTACTGAAAAGGCCATTGAGTTTTGTTCTGAATACTTTAGTGGTTGCACTGAAATTGGGAATCCTACGCACAAGTTATTCTTAGAACGTCACATGATCCAAGTAGGTAACCCTATGCTTGGTGGAAGTAAGAAATTATTTATTGATCGCACTCGATGGGAAAAAGCACACCGAATCATTTTGGTAAATAATAACGAGGCACAACCGTACATAGAGTAAGTGATGTTCATTGTTTCATCTTTTATTTAACTATTAATGATGATATATAACTTAATATATATTTAATAACGTTACAGGATGCATTTAAACTTATTGAAGATCGATCCTCGTTATAAAAAAAAAGGAGGAGAAAAATGGTTGTATGATGAACATAAGCGAGAGCTTATTAATTGGTTTCGCAACCACGTAAGTGTCACAAACAAAAAATCATGCATGTATCCTCCTATATATATTCAATGTTTTAAAACTTTGCTCTAAACACATTTTGTGTTTTTGTATACATAGATTCGAGGTGAACTCAAGAAACCCAATCATAAAATATCAGAAAGTTTACAATGGCTTGCACATGGCCCAAAATTCGATGTCAAATCATTTCATAGTTTCACAATAAATGGATCGAGGTTTACGACTCAAGCTAGGGATAAAGTCCGAGTAAATCAAAATAGTGGGGTGCAGATGGTTGCACAAACTATGCAATTTGCCAGTTCAAAAGATGCTAATCCTGTCCTTTCTGATAGAACATATTATGGTATAATACAAGAGATTTGGGAATTGGATTATGAGGTCTTCCATGAGACAGTATTCTTGTGTGATTGGGTCGAAGATGTTATCAATGTTGGATATAAAATAGATGATTTTGGATTTACTCTTGTAAATTTATCCAGGATAAGTCACACAGATGATCCTTTCACGTTAGCACTTCATGCAAAGCAAGTATTTTACGTGAGCGATCAAATTGATCCAATATGGTCTGTTGTGTTACGCCTCCACAAAAGGAGTTTTACCATTGTGATGTTGTAGAAGATGATGACTCTATGCTTGATACATTAACCAATATTAGTAATTTCTCAAATAAATTGCCTAATGTACGTGATGATCTAATTGATGATGATGATTCTTCGACATGGACTCGTAGTGATTGTGAAGGAATATATGTATACGATCAACAACCTAATTAAACATAATGTATGTTCTATATTGTTGTAATAACTCTTGTATATATGTGTGTTCCTAAAATTGTCAATTAATTTATATTTCTCCACTTTTGCAGATATTTCATGGATATTCAGCTTGTAGATCCAAATGATCCATTGGGGTATTTGAAAAGAAGGGGTTGGGCGAATATACCTGATGCTCCACTTAACCCAGATGATAGAATACCCGTTAAATTTGATGCTACTGGTAATCCACTAGGGGAGAATGGTCAACAATTGAAATCTTCTATTGGTCGACTGGCAAAGTCCAGTATACCAATCAATATAAATCATTGGTCTGAGGTTGCCGATGCAGAAAAGTTTAAAATATGGATAACCATTTATGTAAGTCTCTTATATTTTATAATCAATATATATATATATATATATATATTATATATTGATTGTATATAATCTTTTGTACTGTGTTTTTACAGAATCGTTACAAAGTCGATGACAATTGGCAGGGCAAGTGTTATAAGATTGCAAATAAGGCGTGGAAGGAATACAAGACTTCTAGATTGGCGAAAAATTATGTGTTTCCATATTTGGAAACACTTGATGAGAATGTGATATACAAAATCCCTGAAGGACACCCCTGGATTACACCTCAAGTTTGGAAAGACTTTGTAGATTATAGACGTTCAGAAGAATTTCAAATTATTAGAGAAGATCACCAGAATGTCCAAATGCATAACATTCTTCCTAACCGTACTGGGAGGTCTTCAAATCCTGAAGTTAGATTTCGAATGGTATTATTAATTTGTCTTAATTTTATAAATATTTTTATATTAATTTTTCTCAATTTAATTTCATGTCATTGTTAATAAAATTTTCCTAATTTATGTAGGAAGCTGAATTGGGTAGACCTGTTACCCGAATGGAATTGTACATAGAAACAAAGACTCCCAAAACGAAGAATGCAAGACCGATGAGTCAACGAGGAGAAGAACAATTAAATAAGTTGGTTAGTAATTTCGTTTGATAAAAAGTCTGACTGATACTTAATAATTGATGTAATAATGAATGATATGTTTGTGTGCTTTATTATTTGTAGAGAGTTGTTCAAGAAAAACTATACAGGGGTGAAATAATCGAAGAGCCTGGGAGAGATGCTTTATATCATGCAATCGGACGCGATCATCCTGGTCGTGTTAGGGGAGGTAGCCAATATGATGGTGCTTTGGAGTATTTTAAAATTCCAAAACATAAGCCTCAGACGGTAAGTAAGGAGAAATACACTAAAATTGAAGAAGAATTCAACTCCTTTAAGGCCTCCGTGATGAGTGAGATTGCCACTCTAAAAGAACATCAATCACAACAATTGTCAGCCATGACATCATGCTACAACCAGGGCATGCCATATTGGCCAAGCATGCAACCATCCATGCCAGGCATACCACCTTCCATTCCAGGCATGCCACAATCCATGCCAAGCATGCCACCATCCATGCCAGGCATGCCACCATCCATGCCAGGCATGCCATCCACCCAATCTCATTGTGCTCAAACTACATCCAGTATGGGATATAGCCATCCTATTGGTCCTCATTATATGTCAGGAATGCACATGCAATCAAGTAGTGGTTCATTTTCTCCAATGCAATCTGTACATTCTTACCATAAATCAAGCCAAGATGAACATATTGGTGAGAATGTACATCCAATAGCTACCCCATATGAGAGTCCTCCTCTATTTGATGAATCATATGTGGTAAGATTTTAATTTTTAAATTCTTATTATATGTTTTATTTTTTATATATAACACTTAAATTTTTTACAGAATATGAAATGTTTGTTGAAACATCCTTCGTCAACGGACTATGTTGCTATTGGAACGGTACAACAATTGAGTGATGATCGGATGATTCATAATCAATATTTGCCTAATCATTGGCGAATAGTAATTGATCAATCATTGTTTCATGATTGTCCACTACCTGTGCCTTCTGATGCTACCACAGTCCAAGAGGCGGTTGGACAGTATGTGGCTTGGCCGTCGATTCAAGTTGTTCTAAATTTTGACATGGTACTATTTTTTAACTTAAAAAATAACACTTGTTTACTACTATTATTTAATGTGATCTTATATTGTTACTAAAAATACATATATGATACTTTTTTGGTAGTCTATTATACCAGAACTCTTAAATGCATCACATTTAAGAGATACCAAGCAAGTATCTCGTGCTAAATCTATGACTAGTGGTCAATCCTCGTGCACCAAGTCATTCAAGAAGAAGCCTTGGAAAAAGTATAGTCATACTTATGCGTTACAATTCAGTAGAAATCTTGGCAGTTTGATGACTATTGTTGGGAGGGCATCTAGCATAAATGATGGATGGACTGTGCCACTTCCTATTGAAATTTCTGGTGTAGACATCGGCCAAACTTATATATCGATCGAGTGCTTGTTGCAAATATTTGAATATCAAATGATCGATTTAAGTATAATTCAAGTGTGGACAAGGTGAGTCCTCAATCTAGTTAGTTTTCTTTTATTTATGCAGAACATTATATTTATATTATCTAATTATATATATACATATATAGGGCTTGCTATTATCGACTTCAACATAATCACTCATCACATTTAGCAATGTTCTATGATTCTTCATATGTTAATCAATATCAAGAGAAGGATGTTAGCATCAGAGCTAAACAATTATGTGATAGAGCATTAACGCTTAGCAGAAATCAAAAGTTGATAATCCCTTGGCCATTAAGGTTTGAACAAGGCCAAGATCATTGGATGTTGGTAATCATTGATATGTTCAATAATCATGCTTGGTACTGTGACTCAGCTTCCATAGAACTGAGTAAAGATACAAAAGCAGTTGTTGAAATGTAAGAGTTATATTTAGTTACATATTAGTTTTTTCTATTATTTTTTGTAATATTTAATAAAAACTAATCGTTTTATATCTTGACAGGGCATGGAAGTTGTGGAACAAGTCTAGGGGCATTGTCCTTAAAAAATCTCATAAGCTTACATGGACAAAAGTTATGGTATGTACAATTCAATATTAATAATTTTATTAATTTTACAATTAAATAATAAGGATGTTCGAATATGAAAATTCATGTATACATGCACTTTTTTTGTAGGTTCCACAACAAAATAATGGAGTCATGTGTGGTTATTATGTCATGAAGTTTATGAGTGAAATCATCACAAATATCAAAATTCCAATTGATGATGTGGTAATATATTTTACCCATATACATACAAGTTTTAACATATTTGAGTTTGTTTTTGTAAATTAATGAAATCATATTCTTATTTTGATTTTGAATACATGTAGTTCTTCGGTTGGAACAAGACGGGTTACGACCAGCAAATTTTTGATGATTTACGAGAGGAATGGGCAGAACACATGGTTCAAATTATATCATCGCAAGAAGAATCAGAAGAAGATTCTGATGATCTTGAATAGCATATGACAACATAACAGTAAATTTTTTAATGATTTGGCCTTCTATATCTATTCTTGTGTCTGAAATCACTTGGTTGATGATGATTAATCATATATATGCTCATGTATTTAGGGGAATGCATTGTTTATAAATATGAATTTATCTGGAATCTCTGCTAGTATTTTTAATGATATATAATGAGTTCTAAATGTACAAATCAGGTGTACGTATGTCGGTCCGATTTGTTTCTTGGTTTGTATGAGTTTTGGTGCATATGAACGTGTTCCATATGTTTAAGGGCACCAAAACTCACACAAGCTTACCCAAGAAATCGAAGTTACATGCAATTGATTTCATATTTAGAGTTCATTATATATAGCATTAAAAAATAGTAGTAGAGATTCTAGATAACTTCATATATAGACAAATGATTAATAATGCTAATATGAGTTCATCGAATGTCGTTGTACGTGCTAATCTCAATAATGATTTAATTTCTTCATTCGTACGTATGAAGTTTATACTACTTTTTTGATGTATGTTTTACGTGTTCATGTATGTAGGAGAATATTTGTTATATGGATCAGCCTTTTTTTCCCATAATGCTTGTGAAGGCCAATCAAGATTCTACGCCAACCAAGCTTACTCGATGGCATAATTTGACGACATTATTTTATTTGTAATTGAAGTTATTTATATGCATTATTTGATTTTGTAATAAATTTAATTATTAAGTCATTAAATATATTTATATTGTTAATTATTCAGTATTATTATTTATATTTTAGTGTTTTTATGTTATTTATATATACTATTATACGAAAAATAAAATTAAAAATTAATACAAATAAAATGTAGAGTCGGTTCACGCCATGAACCGACGCTACACGTAGAGTCGGTTCACGCCATGAACCGACGCTACACGTAGAGTCGGTTCATGCCATGAACCGACTTTACAATTTAAGTCTCTGAATTTAAAGTCGGTTCATACAACCGACTTTAAATTTGTTTAAAGTCGGTTAAAAACCGACTTTTATACCCCTTATTGTAGTAGTGCAGCAAGGAGGCAATTGTCAAAGCTCCATGGGATGCGCTTCAACACCTACTCGAGTTCCTCTTCTTCAAAGTAAAATCTTATCCACAGCTTTCAATTCTAAGCCACCAGGTTTGGTCCAACTTCGTCAATGAACACGCAAGAGAGCATCCAAGTTGACAAATCATTGAGTTATAAGTCTCGAAGCTAACGTTAGCTCAATAGATTCAATCTGACCATCGATATCAAAAGCTTGGTCTAGATTCCCAATACGATTAGCTAAAGAATCCATGTCAGGTCAAGAAACAAAACATGCTAGGGTAAAACGTGGGCAAAAAAAAAACCCAATGAATTAGGCACTCGTTAAAGCACAAGAGGTGTAGGACAAAACCGTGTGTACGATTCTTAAAAATCGTGCGACAAGATAAAATTGAAAGAAAAGGAGAAAGAGCGAAGCAGCCACAAGAGCTGGGAAGAGCTAAGAGATTAAATCCTCTCGGATTATTGCAGGGTTCCCTCTGTTTGAACTCTTGCAACCATATCATATTGAATTACTTCGTGTTTTTATATGATCCATGATTTTACTTTTAACTACTCTAAAAACATATGTTTTTTACGTAATAAAAAAATCATGCAAAATACGTTTTTCACATCATACGAACTCGAGGGAATGTTGTAATGTATCAATGTAATGTTTTTCCGACTCCCAACAAATGACCAGCAAACTCAAACTGTATATGTCTTGCTATTTTTAGTATTGTTTAACAGTAGTATGTTTATAATTTGAGGCAGATTAGTACTGCAGCTAATTAAGAACTATGAAGTTCATGATGAGAAATGGATGGTTTTAGAAACCAAGTTAAATATTCATTTACTCTTTCATAACCTTATAAGATTAAATCATCTTCTTTTGTTTTTATCGAAAACCAGTTTTGCAATGTTCTTTCCTTCTTCTTTTTTTTTTTTTTTTTTTTGCATAGTTTGGTAGTACTTGTAGACTAGATTTTCCCAGAGCAAGATCTTAAACTTAAGAGAAACCTCTGATCTCTGAAGCGAATTAATAAATTAAATAATGAAAACATGTCCTGGAATATTAAGATTGGCAAACTTGAAACATGCATGATTTGTTTCTAGAAAAGAGTTGGATACGATGCTACATTGTTTGGTTCATTTATAAATTTATATCAAATAAATATATATTAGAAAAATGAGACATATAATACAAGGTTATCAGACGGTATTGAATTTCATTTTATGAATACCTCAGAATCATATTTTCGCAATTTCTTATTGGATTCTCTAAAACATAGGTATAGATTCTTAAAAGTTGAATTTATAATATGTTTTGGGATATGATATTTATCAAATTGTGATAATATATATCATTATAATCCATACAATATTTATCACTTAACTTATGTTTTGACAAATTATACATGCCGCTATTCATTTGAGTAGTAACATGTAGCACTCTTGAAAATGTTATTTACCACTGTTAAATAGAGTAATGATACTATTGCTTAACAAAAATTGATTGGATGTATGTCATTAAATTTCATATCATATTTATTGATTATTTTATACTCTTATTAATCACAACAACTTTATACACAAGTGATGGTATATATTATTACTCATTTGAATAGTATTATCTAAAATTATTCTAATTCATATATTACTTTAAGAGTAAAGTTACTTATATTAAGCATTTAAATAGTATTATCTAAAGTTACTCTAATTCATATATTACTTTAAGGAGTAAAGTGTTCTTAATTTTTTGATAAAGATACTTTATTTTTTAAAAAAAGTTATGTAACTATTAGATACATTCAATTTAGTCTATTTTTTTAAATAATATTTTTCGAGGATAAAATTGAATTCTTCTTAAAAATATTTCTTTTTTATAATAATCCTAAAAGCAACATTAATAACCTAAAAAATATTTACTCTTAATACTTTTTAAAATAATTTTTGTTTCTCATAATTTGTAAATTTTAACAACTTTACCATAATTTACAATACTTATATAAATGAATTAAATGTATACAAATATAATAAAATTAGAGAAATTGATAGGGTAGAGAAAGATTGAGACATGGGAGAAAAATTATATTTTTTGAGGAAGAGATGAAGTTTTTTGGTTTTTATTTTTAAGAGAAATACCATTTCACTCTTTGAAAAGCTAACATTTTTTTAAAAATTGTATTTAATTGACATTATTTAAAAATCAATAGATTAAATATAACTAACTTAACAAATAATAATAATAAGCTAAATACCCTCGAAGAGCCTTGATTACTATTTTTTTTAATGAAAAGTATCATATATTTTATATTTTTAGGTTTAGCCACGGAAAACACACTAATACTATGAAATTAGTATTTATAGATGATTATATCATTCTTCGTACACGCATCTTTAATTGCCAATCTATATACTAAGAGTATGTTTGGTTACCAAAATTAAAAAAAAATGATAATATAATTGAACGTAAAGAAAACTGCATTATTATTGTAATATTTAGTTTAATCATGAAATTAAAAAAGAAACAAATATTATAATATTTGATTTACAATTAAAATAGAGTGAAAAACATTCTATATTATCTTAATATCGCTAGATTTAAATAATATAATTTATTATATATTATTAAAAATTATTTTTTTAAATAATTATT
Source organism: Hippophae tibetana (assembly GCA_037013495.1). Classification (NCBI taxonomy): domain Eukaryota; kingdom Viridiplantae; phylum Streptophyta; class Magnoliopsida; order Rosales; family Elaeagnaceae; genus Hippophae; species Hippophae tibetana. The sequence goes on from CM072812.1 coordinate 7,629,175, forward strand.
ACATAAAAGTATTACTTAATTTCAAAAAAAGGTAAAAATATATTTTTTATAATTTTTTTCTTCCTTAATATTTGAATTGTGTTTGAAGACAAAATTAAAATAATATATTTTTTATATAATGGAAATGGAAAGAAAGAAATTTTCCCAAAGGAGGGTAATCAAATGATAATTTCATATCTTTTAATAATTGTTTCAATTTCATTATATGTCTATCAAAACACCAAACTAAAAATATGTGAAAACATATTTATTTTCACTATCATTCTAACCAAACGAAACACTTTATCTTGTTAGTCTTGCTTTATTTTGTTTGCCCTCCTTTCAAAAGAGATGTATATCTATCTAATTAGAATTACAGTCGAATTACAACAATTATTATACATATTCAATATTAATGACCCACGTGAAAACCCTAATATCTTAACTAAAATATGATGATCAATTGTCGCCCAAATTAGAAATCTTGCATGTCATGATCTTTTCAAACCAAAACAAGTATTTTCTCCTTAACTAACTAATGTATTTCAATCCTCCCATTTCTATTCCCCACGTATAACCTTAATTTGGTCAAACCCTCCATTTTGGTCTAACCTCGTATCCATTATTCCCACCAAACCCTTATTATAAATTAATGTAAAGTTATATATGTGTTGACAACCACCTTGGCTAAAATGTCCACCTCACCAACAGTTTGTTACAAGTAGTGAAACATTGCTTTAGTATAGTTCGGAGTTTGTTACACTAAAATAGGATGTTATTTCTTATAGTAGACTGATATAAGGCACCTTGTGTTTGCCTATATATAGAACATGAAAAGTATATGCAAATATTAATGAAAGTATTATTTGAAGAGTATTTAGCTTGCTCTCTTTCACTTTACTGTTCTTACTCTTTCTCAGTATTGTTTTCCTTTTCATCTAAACAAGCTCAATAAATTGACAAATTCCTTGTTACTTTTCATCATCAAATTACAGCATCAAACTTGATAGAAACAATTATATGATCTGGAATATACAGATCCTAAGGATTTCAAAGAGCTATATCTTCCAAGGTTATGTTCTCTATGTATACAAATGTCCATCAAGATTAACATAAGATGAAAAAGCTAGTTCAGAATACAAGTAATGGTCAAGGTAAGATCAAATGATTTTCTCTTCACTAATGACGTCTATGGTTAGAGATTTGATAAAGTTAGTAACTGATTGTGATTACATTGTCTCAAAAGAGCTAAACTTTTCCAGTATAAATCTGAGCTAAGTCATATAAAGAAAGGATCCCTCAGTATAACTGAGTATGTGATGTGAATCAAGGAAATTGTTAGGCAATTGGCTACTTATGGTTACATTGTCTCAAAAGAAGATCAAGTTCATTCAATCTTAAATGGAGTAGGTAAGGATTATGATGACATACATGCAAATGTCTCTGGTAGAATAAATACAACAGCTATACAAGAAGTGCAATCGATGTTGTTAAGTCATGAAAACGCCTTGAATTGCATAAGATTCCTAAAGAACATCTAGGACTAGCTGCTAATCTATCACAAAGATATCATCAATTTAGATCTCAAATGCAAGGTTCATCTCAATTTCAAGGTTTTCCTCATCAATTTCAATCAAATCCTCAACAGGTGCAGTTTAATTCCAGTACACAAGACAATTACAACTCTCGTGATCAATTTAACAATTCATTCAGAGGAAGAGGCCGTGAAAGGAATTTTGACAATTACTCTCGTCCTCAATGCCAACTATATGGAAAGATTGGACATCTTGTTGCAAAATGTTGGTTTCGTTTTAATTAAAACTTTTGGCCAGCCTCTAATAATAATAATCAATCTGCATCTAATGCACCACCTAATACGCAACCTCAAGCTAATCAGTATCAGACTTGTAATACAACAAGTTTGTAATAATCTCTACTAAATCATCAATCATTTTCTCCACAGCAAAATTCAACCTCTACTAAAGCATATCTTACAACTATAGAAATTGTGAATGACCCTTACTGGTACATTGACTCAGGTGCAACACACCATGTCACTATTGATCCAAGCAATCTTACTAAAATATCTTAGTAGACAGGACTAGAGTAATAGTATATTGAAAATGGATTTGGTATGTCAATTGCAGACACTAGATCTAACATATTTACATGTCAAAACATACCTATTAGACAATTCTTTCTTGAAGATATGCTTCATATACCAAACGTGGAAAGAATCTATTAAGTGTTTTAAAATTTTCAAGAGACAATTCAGCGTTCTTCGAATTTCACTCATTTTTTTTGTTTTATTAAGGATTAACAGACAAAAGAAACTCTACTCAAAAGTAGTGTTAAGAATGATCTATACTTATTTGACTTCTCACTTGTTGAAGATATTTATAGGTTTAAGCTTCCTCACAATACTACTTGTGTTTCAACTTTTGTTAAAAAGTGTTCTTCCAATGTTCACCCAAGTGATTTTGTAGATCAACAAATGATATTTTTAGTTAAGAAAAATGTTGATATCTACACCTCACACAAGAGATTAGGCCATCTTCTAATATTATAAAACTTGTTTTGAATTCAACTCATGTTCCTATTAATGAGTTTGTGCTTCCTAACACCTATGAAGCTTGTTAATTGGGAAAGAATCACAAGTTACATTTTATGTCTATTGGTATGTTTATTTTGTCGGTGAGTTTACTAGGTTCTCATGGATTTATTTCCTTGAAGCTAAATCATATGTGAAAGATGTTTTTCTTTTATTTAAAGCACAAGTTGACAAACTTGATGGCAAAGCATTAAAGTCTTACAATGTGATGGTCATGATAAGTTCCAAAGTCTAAATGGTTTATTGAACACCTTTGGAATTGTGAAACATGTATCATGCCCTCATATTGTTGACCATAATGGGATTGCAGAGAAAGCATAAACATGTAGTAGAAATAGGATTAACATTTCTTTCTTAGGTTCAATTACGTATGGCATTACAAGATGAGGTATTTTTCTCAACCACATATCTCATCAATAGATTGCCTACATCTTTTTTGTCCAATCAAAGCCTTTTGAAATTCTTTTTTCAATCAAACATGACTATACCTTTTCTAAAAACCTTTGGATGTTGTTGTTATCCTTTATTGAAACCTTATAACTAGCATAAGCTCAATTTCAAATTTGTTCCTTGTATTTTCATAAGCTATAGTCCTTTTCCTAGGACCTGGTGGAAGAGTTTATATCTCTCGTCATATCACTTTTGATGAGGCTTGTTTTCCTTATTCTTCGCCCTAGCCTATGCAAGTTTCTAATGAGCCTTCTATTTCTTCATGTCCTTTTCCTATACTAGTAAAAGCACATACCTCATCTATTACCACTATTTTTTCTCCAACTTGCATTGTTTCTCCTTCTGACCCTATTCCTTTTTCACCTTCCTTACCTTCTAGCCCCCTAGTTCATAATTCTCTTATTCACCAAGCGAAAGAGCAATCACAAAATCTTTTACCACCATCTTCTCCAACTGATTAGTTCAAACAACTCATATTCATCCCATGGACAAAAGATCTCAAGATGGTACAAGAAAACCAAAGGTGTATTCCATGACTCTTAACATTGTCCCAAAAATAGTTTCTTATGCACTTTCCAATGCAAGATGGCTTAAATCAATACAAGAAGAATTCAATGCCTTGTTGAAAAATAATACATGGACTTTAGTTCCTTGTCCTTCAAACTAGAAAGTTATGGGGAACAAATGGTGTTTGTATTCAAACAATTTCTTGATCGTACTATTTGGAAGCTAAAATTGCATGTGGTTACTAAGGGTTATGATCAAGTTCTAGGGTTTGACTTCACAAAAAGTTCAGTTAAATAATCAAATTTGTCATTATCAAAATCATTCTAACCAATACTTCAACCTATGGATGGGGATTAAGACAAAAAGATGTTAATAATACTTTTTCTCAATGGCTTCTTGGAGGAAGAAGTTTATATAGAACAATATGAGTGTTTTAAGGATTCTATTCATCCTAATTATGTTTATAGATTGAACAAGGCTATATTTGGATTAAAACAAACTCCACGAACTTGGTTTGGCAAGCTTATTTCAACCTTTCTCAACCTTGATTTTCAATAATCAAGCGCAGATGGCTCTCTTTTTTAAGATCACTTATACTTCGATCACTTACATATTTATCTATAGAGATGACATAATATTTATAAGTTCTAATCCAAAGGAAATTAAAAATCATATTTCTTTACTAGATATAACTTTTTCTTTTAAAAGACTTGGGAGAATTGCACTCTTTTTTAGGAATTGGTATTGAAAAACTTGCTAATGGTTCACTCTTTTTATCTCAAAGAAAATATATTTATTATCTTTTAAATAAAGCTCATATGATTGAAGCTCGAACTCCTATGTGCATCAGAGTGCAATTATTACTTAATGATGATGATCTTCTTGACAGTCCTACTTTGTATAGAAGTATCATTGGTGGGTTGCAATATGCCACCTTAGCTAGACCAGATTTGACCTTTTATGTTAATAAGGTATGCCAATTCATAGTTTCACCTAGAACTATTCATTGGATTGTTGTTAAACGCATCTTACGTTATTTGAACTGTACTTTAAATTTTGGCTTGGAATTTAAGAAGTCTAGTAGACTTGCTCTCATTGCATTTGTAGATGTAGATTAGGATCCTTGCAATAAGGATAGAAGTTCTATGCATTTTATTCAGTGTTAATCGTATTGTTTGGTCAACTAAGAAACAACTAACGGTTTCTAGATCCAATAATCAAGTTGAATGCATATGTGTTGTTAGTTCGGCCACTGAGATTATTTGACTTCAGTCTCTCTTAAATGAGATTCATGTTTCTCTTTGTTCTGTGTCTATCATCTGGTATGATAATCTAAGTTATGTGTGTTTATCAGCCACTCGTTTTCTTTAGGATCTTTCTAAACATATTGAGTTGGACTTATTTTTTGTTCGAGAGAAAATTATTTGCAAGGCCCTCAACATCTTCCTTCTTATGAACAAACTGTTGATATTTTTACCAAAGTTTTTCCATCTTTTAAATTTCAATACCTACAATGCAAACTCAGTGTAGTTTCGTCTCTTCTAAGTTTGAAAGGGACTGTAAAGGATGCACAAGTGTTGACATCCACCTCGACTAAATGTTCACCTAACCAGCAGTTTGTTACAAGTAGTATAATATTGCTTTAGTGTGGTTTAGAGTTTCTTTCACTAAAATAGGAGGTTATTACTTGTAGTAGGCTTATATAACGCTCCTTGTGTTTGCCTATATAGAACATGAAAATTGTATACAAGTGTTAATGAAAAGTATTATTTCAAGAATGATCAGCACTTTCTCTCTTTGTTGTTTCCTTTATTTTTCTTTTCATATAAACAAGCTAAACCTTTCAATAAATGCTCTAACATTACAAAAAATGAGAATGAATTGCTTTAACCAAATCCAGCATAGGCTAAACTCGTCAAAGATGGAAAGGGAATATAATGCAAAGGATCACATGAATCAAATAAGGAAACTTCGTTATGCCCATGAGAAAAGCTAGCCTGCGAATTTGACACCTCTTACACGTGAGAAAGTTAAGAATGTATCATTATCTGGTTTGTTGGATACAAATAATAAGAAGGTTAAGAAAATTCATCGTCACCTTTATAGTACTGGCCAAATTTCTTTACCCAACCCAGGTTAGTTCGCAGCTATGGTATGAGAAGGGATTGGAGCTTTAAGGATTACTACAATTAAGTGATAATCAGAACAAGCTCTGAAGTGAGGATCATGATAACTTATAACCTGTAATCTAAAAACTATTCTCTTTTCCTTTTGTTAATAATCAGTATCCAATATGCACTGTTGTAGAAAACAGTTGTATATTAAAAAGAAAGACTTAGAAAGTAATGAGAAGCAAGCCACCACCTAAAGAAAATAAAGAGCGTAGAAGCAGAGGGTGAGAATCACACTCCTCCCATCTCCCCTATCCATCTCCTCAATCTCTCCAACCACCCATCCACCACTCCATCAACCTTTCTACACATATTGCAAGCTTCCTCCGAGTCTCCCTCTGAAGGTGAAATTTTCCCACTAAAGTTTTCTAGTGGGCTTTATTTCTTTGTATTTGGTATCTTTGTGGTTGTTGTCATGGATGAGGATAATGGAGACGATTCTGATGAAGATGATGATTAGAGTTTTTGTGTTTGGTTAACATGTGTTATCTTTTTCTTCTTTGTTAATATGACGTATACACTATACATTGTCGTCACACTTATTGTTTTCTAATTCTTTGTATAGTGTTTACAATGTCAATTACTTCTTAATTAAATTTATATGGGTATTGATTTATTAATGTTCTTGATCAGCCATATTGAATATATAATAAAAAGGTTGTTTCTATTATCAGTAGTACTGCAAATGAAGCCTGCAACAGGGGACTGGGATTTTCTTTTTCTTCCAATTGATTTGGGTTTATGAATTGATTAATCATGTCCTTCAAATATTAATCAAAGATAAGGCCTCTGCCTCTTGTGTTAATGTATAGTTTCTTAGGAGAATTGATTTTGTTTACAAACTGATGCCTTAGTGCATTAATTATAACTATATGTGGTCTCAAGATTGATCTACCTCAGTATTTATTAGTCAGCTAATCAAAACTTTAATCATACGAAAGGAAAAAAAGCAAAGATACATAAAGAAAACAATCCAGGAATGAAAAACTCTTAAGAATGCACTCTTTTACATAAGCAGAAAGGAAAAGGCACCGTATTATGTAAGTGAAAATGCCTGCATTGAATACACAGAAGCAAATCTTAAGGCTTATTGGTTAAAAAATAAATCATCATTCTTTGAGAACTTAACTGGTCAACCCCTCTCTTTGTCTTTTTCTCTTTTCCAGTTTAGTTAATTTGTCATGCAGCTTTAGATCTGACAGTATCCTAACTATAATTTTGCTGCAATTTTGTTCTTACGTCCTTTCTATAGTTTCAACAATGGCACCTAACGATTTCACAAAAGAAATAAAGAAGACAGAAGTTTCATAATATACTTTAGTTCTTCTTTTTCCTTGCATCTGCTTTCCAGTCTCTTTTCCCTGGTGTAGTTCTAGGTATTTCACCATTGTCAAGGTCATGAGATATACCAGATTGTGTTTCCCTTTGAGATGATTGTTCTACCGAGGACAAGCACAAGGCCTGACTTTCACTGAATGAAATTGGTGCAGCAACAAGACAATTACTACCAGGTGTGAGATCTAGGTTCTTCAACAAGTGAGCCCTCCTTGCATCTTTTTTCCAATCCCTTTTACAAAGCACATGGCTGGTGTAATTGGTCATTGCCCCATTTGATTGCAGTTCTGCAATGGGTGGAGTTGATTGTTGTACAATGATTGATTTATTTGTATCTGTTTCAAGACGCTTCCTAGCTCTGTATCTGCGTTGCCGTTCTCGGTTCTTTAGGCGACGAAGCATAATGTCATTATGGCCGTATATGACTTCTCTTTGAACATTTGGATTCATGATGAAACCACCATCTCCTTGAGCAGCTCTGGAACTTTGCCCGTTTTCCATTCCAGATAAAACCCAGCAACTGCATCCACATAACCATTCTCATCCTTACGAGTTTAACTTCTAGCTCAATAAATTTGGAGAAAAATCCAACAAGTGAAGAACATAACTGGTATAATGGACTTTCAAACATTCTAACTCAAACAACAAACAGAAGTATTGATAAGAAATTAATAACTATCATAAATAATTTCTTTGAGACCAAATCATATGCATCCCAGTATGGCTGAAAGCTAATAATGAAAATAGAGAGGACAAGAAAGAGAACAAAGACAACAGTTTGCTTCAAAAAGTAATAGTGTAAGAGACAGAACAAAGTGGTAGAAGCAAGACATATTGAAATAACTATTTCATTTTGTTTCAGCTTCAGCTGCCGCCAACAATGGTTTGCTGTCATTAGGGATGTGCAAAAAATCTGATCATCCGATTAATCCAATCAGTTAATTTTTTGACAGTTTTGATCCAACCATCGGATCGGATCAAATGGAAAAAAATTCAATCCATTAAGTTCAGATCGAATGGTAAATTTCATTATGTATCATCTAATCTCATCCGATCCGACCAAAATTAATTATATTTATTTAATTTATTTATATATTTATATATTTATTAAATTAAATATATATATATATATGTGTGTGTTTTAATTAAAGTTTTCGCGCAGCTAAACACTGTATTTTCTCATTCTTTGTCGCTCTCCCCTCTTCCGCTCTGCCCTCTACGTGTTGCCGACTCGGCGTCCTCGTCTGCCGTCCATCAAAAACCTCAAACCACTCTTCCTCTTCTTCTTCCATCGCTGAACAACAACCGTGATTTTTTAATCTAATTGATTTATTGTTTACTAATCTCATTAGGGATTTAAGGTTCTCTTTAAAGATCAAAACTTGCCCACATCGAGATATTTTTGTTGTTTCTTATTGGTTTTTGGCTAGTTCTGTTGCTGGAGGTCAGAAACTTCTTAGTAAGGTATATTTTCAAATTTGTAGCAAACTCTGTGAATAATGCCTATAATATGTGTGATTGGAAGCTTCTTTAATGGCTTTAAATTTGAACTAGCAATACTTTGTACCATTCAATTTCCTTAATTAATATGGTGCTTGTTAGGGTTTTGTTAATTTATACCATTCATAATGGAAAAGCTTACTAATTTTATGAGAATGCATTTTAATTCCATGGTTTATGAAATTACGAGGGTGTGTCATGTAAATTTGAATATTTGACTTTGATCACTTTTTTCTTTAAGCTTTTCATTTTTACTTTTTCTGGGTTTTTCTTTTAATGTGTCATTGTTCTAATTTCCTGAGAAAAATGTATGCTTGAAAATGAAAATGGATTGTCACTCAATTATAAGCAATTATTTGTGAACAATTGAAGGCCTTCTCACGACATATTTCATTGTTTGTCATTCTGTGTCTTTCCAATCTCTATCTCTCTTCTGTTCCTTTTTTTTTTTTGTATGCATTAATTTTCTTGCTGTAAGTCTAACTATTTTAACTATGCCACTGCTATGTATACTGGCAACTTGTTGGGGTTGATGCTTTCTAGATAATGGTAATCAACTTGACATTTCATTTGATTTAGACAACAATTTAGGTTTTTGTAAAGTGATTATTTTGTGTTAAGCATTTTCTTAACCATTATATTTTTGCACTCAAATTTTAAAGTACTTAGGAAATGTTTATGTTCTATTTAACTCGACAAGTTTACCCTTTGATTGTGCGCTCCCTCTCTCTCTCTCTCTCTCCTTTATCACTTTCTTCTTCTTTCCTTGAAAAGTTATGGCACGTTGCTTTGTCTTGAATTTCATCTTTGCTTTCTCATTTAAGCTTCTGGGTTTTTGAAGACTTTGAAAATTGGATCTTGGAATTTCTTTGATCTTCCATTGAATTGCCTTCTATGTAAGTATTATTGCTGGACTTTCTTCACTTTAGTTGATAGTCCTTTGCCTATTAATTATTCTTGAATAATCCGCATGCTTTTTTTTCCTTCTTGTTCGTTTATCTATGTTTTTTTGTAAAATTTATCGGGGGCTTCGGTTTGTTTTGTAAGGGTGCCTTTATTTTCTAGTTTTAGCTCTTCTTTTTCTCCTTTTATATTTCTTGACTGAGTTACTGTGTAATTTTTTTCCCCTGCTTTATCGTTTGTTGCGTAGGACTTGAGGACTTGAGATGCCCACTTCGTATTCATTTTTAGCCATATTGAGAACGTTTTTTTTTTGTATTTTTTAATAATCATCCCAAACCGTTATATTCGATGTCATCGTCTAATGTATGAATGTTTTTTAACTAGGTAGTCTTAAATAGGTGCATTTCGTTAGCTAATTGATACAAAAAGCAACCAGCGGATTCATATTCGATGTCATTGTCTAATGTATAAATGTTTTTAACTACTTATTTTGTAAATTATAAATTTTACTATTATACATTTATGCTTATGTTTTGTTGAATTATTTATTTATTTTTGTAATTTTTCTTAGATGGAAAAAAACACCCGTATTACGGGTAGTCCACTTGCAACTACCGGAAGTGCAAGCGCTGCTCAGGTTGTTGAAAATCAAGATAAGAATCCACAAAATGCTCCACCATAAACTAAAGATCTACCATTGAATGACAAACCTAAACCTTCCACAGATAGCTATGATGGAAAAAATAAGCGAAAGTCTTCTAAACCTTTTTCTCCTGCCTAGAAACATTCTAGAAACATTCTGATATAATGGGTATGTGAATGTATCCAGCAAGTTTGGTACACCAAACTTAAATGCTCATATTGCTATGCAACATAAATTATTTTCTTATAGACCTGAGAAGAAGCAAAAGACTCTAGTTTTTGAAAATGTCACAAAAATAAAAGTGTACTTGTTACGCACACATTTAGTATTGAGGTTTGTAGGCTTACACTTACAAAAATGATTATAGTTTATGAATTTTCATTTAGTCCCGTTGAGAATGAAAGATTTAAGAAGTATAATATAGTTTTGGAACCAAGGTTCTAAGTTCTTTCTCGTACCACTGTTGCACGAGATTGTTTGAGTCTTTTCTTAAAGAAAAATGATAAATCAAAAGAATTTTCCTTCAAGTCATTTCAAAGAGTTTGTTTGACCATAGCACATAAACTTCTACTCAAAATTTGAATTATATGTATCTTATTGCTTACTTCATCGATGATAGTTGAAAACTAAAAAAAAAATTATATAGTTCCTAACCATAAAGTTGATATCCTTAGGAAATCAATTGAGCAATACTTGTTAGATTGGGGAATTGATAAGGTATTTACTGTTAATGTGGATAATGCTAGCTCAAATAATACATTTGTTTCTTACTTGTGTAAAAAAGTGAACAATTGGGGAAATACAATACTAGATGATCAACATATGCATATGAAGTGTGCAGCTCGTATTCTGAATTTGGTTATAAGAGAGGGCTTGAAAAAACATGATTCGAGCATAAATAAGATGAAACTGCAATAAGATTTCAGAAGGCTTTTGAGCGTTTAAAATATGATTATGTGTGAGGTTTTTGAAAATATTCTATAATGCAACATTGAGATTTTCTAGTTTTGTGTGTGTTACTTCAAATTTATTTTTGGATCAAATTTGCTTCATACACAACCAATTGAGTTTCTGGTGTGAAAATACAAATTTTGTATTACGCAAAATGACAGAAGAAATGAAAACAAAGTTCAATAAATATAGAGGAGGTGTAGAAAAGATGAATGATTTTTTTATTTATTGCAACTTATCTTGATCCAAGACGTAAGGAACAAGCTTTGAGAATTTGTTTGGATCTTTTGTGCGATGAAGATGATGTTATGGTTAGTTAAATGATGAAAAAATTTAGACAAACTTTGGATAATATGTCTTATTAGTATTTACTTTTGTATTCTATAAATGTGCAAGCAATGTGCTCACAACCTTTAGACACAGAAGAAGTGGATAGTTGTAGCATTAATTCATTTTCACTATGGATAAACCGTTATAAAAAGTGTGTCAAAGATGCAAAAAAGATAAACAACCAAACTAAAGTGAATAAATATTTGGGTGCGACATGTGAGGACGTAGATGATGAGTCTTTTGATCGTTTAGGTTGGTGGAAGATGAACTCATCGGGATACAAGGTTTTTCTAAGGTTGTCAAAGATGTTTTAGCTATACTTATATCAATTGTAGCTTCTGAGTTCGTATTTTCTACTGAAGGAAGAGTTATTGATCCTTTTAGAAGCTCATTGTTCACAAAAACTGTCCAATCACTTACTTGTACTCAAAACTAGATTCAATCATCACCGATAATTAACATCCGTGAGTCGCTTGATGATATTGAAGCAATTAAAACAGGTAATATTATTTTAATTTTCATTATTAATTGATAGCATTATCTAATTATTGATGTTTTAATATTTTTATCACTTTTTTTTGTCTTCTATTTTATAGATATGTTGTGAAGCATTAAGGATATTACCCTTTATTGGGTATGATATATAATTATTTTATTTCATATGTATTTTGTATATTATTTTATATATATTTATATATCAATTTACTAACATTTTTTAAATTATGGCTAATAGGTAATGAAACACTGATGTTTTTTGCTATTTCTCTCAAGACTTAAGACCCAAAACCCAAGATTATTTTCAAGATGCTCGATAGATGTTAAAGAATGAAATGATCAACTTAATTTAGTTTTAGATTATTGTGAACTTTACTTTTGTTTATTGTTTGAATGAATTGTTAACTTTATTAAAATGACTATTGTAATTGGTATTGTATTATTTTTGTTTTATATATGTTTGACCATTTAAGTCATATTTTAACCTTTTTATTTGGTATTTTAAGGTTTCTTTTAACTCAAATAAGTTTATGTTATGTAAAAATTTAAATTTTTTATTCAAAAATACCAAAAATAGAGTTAATTAAATTTATTGATTGTATTAATCAGATTCAATATAGATTGATCGGATTCAACCAATCCAATCCAAATAGATTACAAATCGGATTGCATCAAATTTGAAAGGTGATCGGATAGGTTACGGATTAGGATACTTCAATCCGATTGAAAAGTTAGATCAGATCAGATGAGTATAAAATCAACGGTTTCGATCCGATACACACCCCTAACTGTCATCCTTAGCTTACAATCTTCAGTCCTACAACCACACCACTATTATGGCATGCAGAATAGAAAAACTTATAGAGATAAACTACAACAGGCAATATCTGTATCTTTTCCAAATTCCATTCAATAATCTTGCTCATAAAACTTCAACCAACCAGACAATTGAGCAACTATAATCCCAGAAAAGTAATGATCTAACTAGCTAACAGACAATTTGTCAGAACAAGAAAGCTGATAATTATATCCGACAACCAAAACCAAATGCATAATTGCTGAGACAGACACATCTACAAAGAAAATTCTAAAAGGTCATGAGCCCTTAGATAAAGGACTCAGATAGCTAACTGTCCCCTTAAATTATTTTCCATTTTATGAAATCTGAATGGGATAAAATGGAAAATTAATTGCTCTCTATAAATATTTTCTTCATACTTTAATGAACTCATAAATAAAAAATTGCATTATTAATTATATCATTCTCTGATTATATAAAATTAAAAATAATAAATAATATGGGAACTACATTTTCCGGGTATTGTAGCAATAAATTACTGATATCTGATAACAAAAGAGGTGTTTTCTCCCTCGAGAAAAATAAATAATTTTTCACCTCCGCTTTGATAATAAATAGGCATAAAAATAAGAAAAAGTGCATTTTGTCGAAAATAAAACAAACAAACAGAATAAATATGAAAGGAAATCGAAGCTAAGAATGGGATTAATTCATCAAATCTAAGAAGTGAGTAGAAATCTACACTTATTTCAACCAAAAGAAAAAGGGAAAAGAAAGAAGAGAGACCGAATTCAGGTCAAAATAACATTAATGATTAGAAATAACACAAGCCCAAATGTTGATTCAAATAACATGAATGATTAGACATAGAACCTCGAGAAGAAGAGGAAAAATGAAAAATAGATGCGGAAAAACGAAAAAAAGATAGAATTTCAGGTATTACCTTTGTTTCTAAGAGAAAGGGCACAGACAGATCGGTGTCTCGTGGTGAAGAAGAGAGACGATATTGTTCGTAAATTTGCAAATTGTAAGAAGGGGAGGGGGTTGTCTGTTCAAGAGACAAGGACCCTCAGAAAATGGCAATTTGGGAGGTTACTTGATGTTCTTGCACGTGTTATCATGTTATTGATAAGTTGATTTTAGAGTATAGATTTCCAATGTGGGGTGGTGGCGCAGTTGGCTAGCGCGTAGGTCTCATAGCTATCTGAGTGATCCTGAGGTCGAGAGTTCGAGCCTCTCTCACCCCATAGTGTATTTTTATGGAACTAAGTCTTATTGATAACTATGATTATATCTTATTGTTTATGCAGTTTTCATCATTATTAATGACAATGGTGGAAGTGGAACTGTTTTTAATTTCTAAACTTCTTGCATCTTCATTAAAGTAATCTTCCGCTATGCTGTATGCTTCTTAGCTTACGAGGTTACAAGATTTTTCTTTTCTTTTTTAGGTAACTATTTGATTGGAATGTTTAATTTGGACTAAACATGAGATTCTTTTATTGCAAGCAAATGGAAGATCTTTTATTATTAGTATGAAAAATAACGGAAGATAAACACATTCTTTCACATTACTTTTGTGGTAAAAAAAATATGATTCAATGTTAATGGTTTCTTCGTTTTAATATTCTTTGTTCACATATTTTGAGGAGAGAACAAAACGTAGGTTTTTCATATTTTGTTGTGTTTATTTTTGTAGAAATATATTTGATAAATAATTATTATATTCTAACATAATACCTAGTAAATCATAATAAAGATTCTTACATCTAGTATACTTTTAATGTAAGAATATACATATTTCTTAAAGACTCACGTCAAATTTGTATCAGATTATATTAACACACCATTTGATTATACATGATTACAAGTAATTTGTTCAATACCCATTACATAATTAGGTTAAGAAGATACCACATATAAAGAATTCAGTAAACAAAAAACATGTAATAAATACTAAATACTTTCTAATCAGATTTTGAACTCCAATATGTAGAGACATACACTATTTAAACTATAATTATATTAGCCACATGTTCAAGAATATATAACATAAAATATAACGAGATAGACCAATATAAAACCCCTACATACGTGATAATATATTCGAGTTACGTATGATAACCACTCAATAGTAAATTAATCCACTATGTAATAAAACAGTTACAACTCTGATAGAAATAAAATAATTATTATCTCTATTAGTTGAGGACTTGTATACAAACTGTCTATTATTATTATCCTCGCTTGTTACCTTTGTAACAATCGGGTTCAAATACATGAATCTAATTATCTTTCAAATCTAACATCACTTTAAGTGATGTGATCAATGAGTTCTAATTAATATTAAAATAATTCATAAAATGTTTTTTTATATTTATTAATTATCACAAGTTTTATTAAAAATCAAAGTATATATTTAAATAACTTTTTGTTTGAATTTTATTGTTTTATTTTTTCTTAATCTTTTTTATATTAAATTTCATTCTTAGTCATGTTAATGACTCGTATTTTAATCATATTTAATTACTTAATTAAAATAAAAATATTTTAAATGAAAAATCATGAAAATAATATAATTTATCATTAATTAACTCTTTTTACAAAATTAAGACACTAAATGACATTTTTTCAATCTAAGAAACTAAATGATATAAATAATCTAATTTAATAGAGTGTTATGTCACCTTATCTTTTTAATTAACTCGTTAACAAATTAATAAATAGTAGTAAAAATCATCATCAATCTTTGTAGGTACAACTATTTTATTTTTTAAAATTATATATTATTTATAAGTGATAAAGTATATTTGTGTATTTTAAATTGTATTAAATTTTTAATAATTATAATATATAAAAATGTTATATATTTAATCCGTAAACTAACAAAGGAAGAAAATAAAATATAAGTTGCAATTTGCTTACTTATGTGATATAACGGGGAACACTAGCTAATTTTTTATTGTTTGAAGTGTCAAATTAACGTGAACACAATTTGATCTGAGATGGTATTTTATATCCATATGATTATACAGGGTAATATCTTCCTTAAGATGGTTAATGATTTATCAATTTTTATTAACCTATTTTAGTTTTAAAAAATTAGTTATTATATACCTTTACAATATTATTATATATTGAAGATAATTTCATACATGACATTCAGTCAATAATGATTTTATAGACTATGCAAAATAAGTGCTTAATTATCATACAAGTGTGAAGACAATACTAAAACTTATCTTAAATAATAAAAATATAATAATTATTATTTAATTATTTTAAATATAAATACTAAAGATTATTGTTTATCTGTCCTTAGAGATATAAACATCTAACAATTACCTGTCACCAAATAGCTTTAGAGACTAAGTCTAATAAATGCTTAATCATTAAACAAGTGTGAACACCTAATAATTATCGTAATATTTTATTTAAAAATAATAGAGACTTAATAATTATAATTTAGTTGTCTTAAACATAAAAAGCTCAACGTTTATCTTAAATAATAATCTTGTAGATAATTAAATATATATATTTATAAATAATAAATACATACAACAAATAATTATCTACAATAAATAATGTGTACAACAGATAGTTATAAATAACAAATAATTATCTACAAAGTTATAACAACTCGATTATAATAAAAAATAGATAAGATAATAGGTTTATTCTTTCCTTTATATATAATCATAAATACATAACATAATATCATCATCTAAGATCATAAAATTATATATTTCATAACAAATAATCACGTTAAACACAATCTTTGTATGAAATTAATACATAGAGATTAAGATTTATTTTACCCTATATCTTATAGTTATTAACTTAAGAATTATAGGGTTAAAGATCACCTCGTTGATTATTAAGAACGCTTTTACTTGGTATTGATAAATCAATATTAACAATATATATGTATATAATTAAATAAACTATGTATAAAATAATAACTTAATAATTTCATAAAATGGGTCTTAAATTGGGAAAAAATATATTTTGAAACTTAAAATAAAAATAACACTCTTTATAGGTAATATTTAAATAAAATCTAATATCAAATGGGGATTTTTTGTTCTTAATATCAAGAAAAAATCCAAAACAAATTCTTCGGTGGCTCAACTACTCGATAATTATGATACTCTACTCTAAGAAAATAATAAATTTACCACATTGTTTTAAAATATTTGTCATTTAATTTATAACATTTCAATCAAGTTAATTTGATTCAAAATTTTAAAATCATTCATAAATTTAATTTAAATCACCAAATATATAACATTATCTTACATAAAAATTACTATCATATCCATAATTTTATATACATTAATTCTAATCATTTTATTATAGTTAGTAGTTTTACTTTAATTTTTATAAATAAACATTTAATTTTATCAAAATAATTAATATTTTATAAGATATAAGAAACTAAAATGACTATATACTCTACAATTATATTATTTAAAATTTATTCGTAGTTATCATATCTACATATTATATATCCTATCAATATTCTTGCTTATATTTGATAATATTTCATTATTCTTTTACTATTTTAAAGAATAATTTAAATATAATTTGATCAGTTTAAATATTTTTAAGATATTAAATAATAAAAAATTAGTACTGAATTTATCAAATTAGTTAAAGTATTAAAATGAATGGTAAATCTAGTTAATAAATATCATTTTAAAGATATTTAAATTGAAATTAATATGAATTAGTGAATATATCGTAAATTTTATAACGAAACGGTCCCTCTTAACCACTGTGACGATACATCCTTGCTTGATATAAATAAAAACGATATGCATTAATACATAAAAATTTAGGTCACATATTTAAACAACACTTAAATATATGTTCAATTTTTTCAAATACATTGAACTTTTAAAGGATGGTTTTAGGAAAAATTGTCCGATTATATTAGTGCATATGTATAAGTTAAAATAAACAAGGAAATAAAAATCCTAAAATCAACCATATATTTTCATGCATAAGAAACTAAACTAGTTAGAAATTATTTATGAAAAAAAATTAATGCGGTCTTATTTATTAAAAAAATAATACTTATGTTATGATTTTTTTTTTATAATATCTTAATATTATTATTATGAAAAAGTTAACACATAAATATAAGTGTAAATTTTTATCTTATTTTTTTAATTATATTAGATAAATATGTAATTTAAATAAATTTTAATGGAAAGAATTGATTAAAAAATATAAAAATTAGTTATTTATCATTGAATATTTATTTTTTAATAAGAATAGGATTAAATTATTATAATAAATAAGTATATGATATTTAAGGTTAATTATATATATATATATATATAATTTTGTATTAAAAGATATGATTCTATATTTATTATTAATAAGGTGATTATGAAAATATATTATATACTTTTACTAAAAGTGTGTGGATAATCTTTGTTTTAAGTGAAAAATAATAATAATTTAAGATTCTCCTCGATTGAATATTCCACGCACTTTGTCTTTATTTTCGGTCAAGCTCGAATATGTTTATCTCGTGGAATGAATTAATAAATAAAAATAACCTAAAACAATACATATAAACTTCTTGTTTTCTTCTTAATCAGTTTGTACATTATTCATATATACTTTAGGTAAGTTACCCAATTGAAATATAGAGAACTAATATGAGAATCCCGTTAAAGTAGTATTTATTTTTTTACATAATCAAATGTAAATGGATTTCATTCAAAAACAAGTTAAGATTATAAAATTCTATAAATACATCACATAAATATTTAGATCAAATCACTGTAATAACAAAATAATTATAAAAATATATTTACCAATATTTTACTATAATTTCATAATATTTTTTATCTTAATGTTTATTGTATTAATCAATTAATATTATTATTATTTATAAATTAATTAATTGTTTGTTTTTTCTTCGCTATTAATACATTTTATTTAATTAAGAAAATAAGAAGAGAAATAAAAGATATTGATATTTTTATAATAGTTATATATTTATAAAAGTTTAAATAATTTGAAATGATTTTAATATGGTAATTATACAATATAGTTCATTTCTTTTTAAATAGTAAATGGTTCAATTCTTTTTAAATAGTAAATGGTAAAAAATATATTAAATTTTATAATATGAATATTAAAAGATAATTGAGATTTTAAATGAAAACTTTAATATATTATGATTAACTTTAAAGCACCGAATACGAACACGAAAAGAAGACATTTACAATAGCAGATTTTTGAGTTTTCGTTTTCCATTTTATCAACATTTACAATTCTTTTTTTTTTTTATAAAGATTTTAGCTTCAAAAACCGTACGAGAGTTCATAGACACCAAACTTTTTTTTCTTACATAAATAAACATTATAAGAATCACTTAATAGCATTTTAGTAATAATTATACAATATATATAGTCTATCATATTAAATAAATGAAATATAATTATATTAAATGTATTAAATACAATCATATTAATAAGTACATATTTTTTATACAATATTAAAGATAATATGTGTAATTTTTATAAAATAATATCAAATTATATATAATAAAAATTATACAATTATGTAAAAATTTAGTAACAACGATAAGTGAGAATCTAAAATATAATGGACATTTTATTTAATTTATTTGAAATTTTAGTTATAAAATTACGCATTTTAACATTTTATTTTACTTAAAAAATAATTTTTTTATTTTCAAGATATAATAAAATATAAAAATAAAATTATTTTAATAGATAAAAAAACTACATAAAATAAATTAAATGTTATTTTAAATATAAATTATTGTATTAAAATATTTATCATCAATCCCGATCATATTATACAAATTATTACTAAATACTATAAAATAATTATAATATAATTTAATCTAATATGATTATATTTAAAAAAAATTAATAGAATATATAGAATCAAAAATTCTTTGTTCGCTCTAAATGAATTAGAAGGGGAAAATGTCATAAAGCAATTAGAGGGATGTAATTAGAAAAAAAATTGTGGTTTGGAAGGTAATGTTTAGAGGGAGGAATAAAGTAATTAAAAGATGTATAATTAATTTATCTTCTAAATTTTGTTCCCATCAGCTATATTATAATATATAAATAAGAACTGCTTCAAGTTGGAGGCCATAAATTTAGTTGACGTTTGAATTTTTTTTATTATAAAAAAATATTTAATGTCACTCGATTACAGTATTTATTATTTTATTTTATTTTATAATTTTAATTTTAATTTTTTTAATTTTTTTTGTCTTTTTTATTTTCAATATTATATTTAGCTTTCTTTATTTTTCTTTATATTTTTAACGTTATCTTGTGTGTTTTAATACTATATAAGAAATGGAATAAGATTATCTACTTATTTTTATTTCTATTTGTCAAATTTAACTCATATATTTTTAATCTAAAGATTAAAATATTATTTTTATTAATAATTTTAAATCACATGTATTGAATGTAAAATAAATAGTTAAGATTTTAAAATAAACATAAATAAATAAATAAAACGAACATATAATCATATTTCATATAAAATAATTTAAAGTTAATAACGAATTAGTATAATATATATACTTTTTGTAATAAAAAATACACACTTTTTACTAAAGAATATTCAATTGATATTTTTAGTCCATTAATAATCTCTTTTTGGGTCTGGCGACAAAGATATTGATATTTGATCATGTTTTATTTTTTTTATTGTTTTTACTTGAAGATGGAATAGGCTTAACTCTTTAACTTCCGTAATGTTTAATGTTTTTCTATAACTTTGAGAACAATATTTTACATTATAAATTATCATAATTTAGAAAGTAAAAAATGTTAAGATAATCTTAATTTTTTGACCTTAATCAACGTCTAATTTTTTCTTTATAATTTCTCATTTATTATCTTTAAAATATAAAATTTAAAAAAATTAGCAAAAATATTATTGAAAAAATAATATAATTAAAACTTATCATCATGAAAATAACATTTTTTTATATCAACCTCGTACATTTTTACTACAAAAAAATATATGATACATAATTTCATTTTAAATACTCTTTAAATTGAATTAGGATCATTTATACTTATTCAATATTGAATATTGTTCAATTAGAATATTTCAATGCTATTAGAGTGTTATTTTTGTTATTATAAATTTTAAAAATATTATTTCTTAAAAAAAATATTTAACACAAATTATAGTATTATCACAACTAGCATAGTAGTGAACTATTGGTCGAAAAAGTATATCATATTATTTTAACCAATAATTATTTGTTACATTAATTATAATTGTGATATAATGAATTGATTTATTCTTTATATCTTACGTAACAATATTAAAACAATAAAATCAAAATTAAGCACATACAATGCATTTGATACAATGTGCTACAAACCTAGTAAAAATAAATAAAGAATTCTAGCTTTCATTTCTCATTTCAACCATATGTCAAATAAATCTAACTACTAAATCCCCTGCCTTATAAATGAATATTAGTCCACCTATTTTGTTTGATTTAGACAGTGGATTGAAGTGAGAGCTTAATAGCATGCCCAAATACAAAAGAAATCATTCCACCTCATTGTCCCTTTGGAGTTGATTCAATACAAGTTCAAATAGTTGAAACCATTCGTGATTGAATTCCACACTTACCAAGTAGGTTGAGGACAATGATCTTTCTTACTTACTTAAATCATCCATATGTCATTACAAACTATCTTATCCATTGTTTGAAGATTTGATGAGCCCTAAATGTAAAAACACTTCATTAAGCGCTAAGTTTTCAATGATGAATTTCAAATGAATGTTGATTGCACCAGAATCATCAATGCCATCTTTAGGTTACAAGTTGCTACTAGTATCGAGAGGCTCAATTTATTAGATGATGATCAACACATCGCTTGTTTCACTATCATCGATATGGAAAATCAACTTAGAAACCATCGCTCTATTACGATAGTGAATGGGTTTGAGCATGATGATAATTTGGACCATTGTTTGGGAATCTCATATAATTGATGTCTCAAAAGGCAATTTTAAGAAGGACACACATATTTTTACTAACACTATTGTCTAGTTCAATCCCTAGAAGCTCATGACTATGACTAGAGGAATGGGTATGTGATTATGAAGGTAAGTCAAACACTATGTATAAAAAAATTATTAAAAAAACAAAGATAAAGGAAGAAATAATAATAAAATTACTTGGGATATTAATGTAAAATGAGTTTTTTCATCTCATTTAAAGTTATCATTAACAAGCTAATGATTATTATAAGTAATCATATTTTTTTCATTATTTTTATAATTTTATTTGCATAATTTAGACATGTTAAAAAATATAAATGAATTATTAAACGCACATATGATGAGTTTAAACTTTATGGATAATTGATTTATAATACTTCTATATAAAGTCTTGTGATGAAATCTCTATAACAACCCTCAAAATCAATTGAAATTTTTCAATTTGATGAGCTTTCAAAAAAACAAGGCAACTCATTAGTAAAAAAAGTTCATATGATATGCACTTGCAAAGACAAGTTAACCACACTTAACGAGGAATGTTAAAAAGTGTAAATAAATTTTTAGATCCACCCCTCGTAATTACTTTTGATTTTGAGAAAATTCATGTCTAATATTTCTACAATGTCTATTTGGGATAAATGAAACATCACATTATGTATCATCTTATTACTATCACAATCCACCAAAAATTAAGTGAGATAAAATGAAATAGACTTATAAAATTTATAAGATGTAACATAAGCTAATAAAATATCAGATCTTAATTGATATATCTACTCATATATATATATATATTTTATCTATTTTATTTATTTATTTTAAAAGTGTTTTGAATTGTAAAAAGAGTTAATAAAATATCTTGTTTCAATTAATACATCTACGCATAAATCAAGGTTTGAAATATCAACGTTGCTTAAATTATTAAATCTAAATTTTATGAATATGTCAAATATATTATATTATCGATAAAAATATTGAAAAAAACAAAAAAAACATAGACAACTAAAATTATGAAAATTTTAATAAATTTTTAAAAATATTAAAATAAATAAATAATTATTTATTAAATTTATTTTCTTATTTAATAAATATAAATATAAATATAAATATATTTCATATTTATTTTTATCAATAAAACAAAAAGTTTTAAAATAAATAGTTAAAATATTTAATAATTATTTAAATTAATAAATTTTATGATAATAAAATTAAATAAAAATACTTAGTGATAGATTATTTTAAAAAGTAAATAATTTTATTTTAAATGATATTTTTTTAAAATTAAATAAATTTAATTTTAAAAATTTTATACATAATATTTATATCATCGTATGATATTTTATAGATATTTTTTTATATGTAATTTTTTCTATATTGTTGCAAAAGATCATATACATGGAGACCTATATTGTTTAGACACCCTAAAAGAAGATATTTACATCCTTGTATAACTACTCTAAAACTTGTACTCTCCTTTTTTTTTTTTACGTGTCTTTCCCATCTCTCTCGCTCTCATAAACTAGGTTACTAGTGATGATTCACTAATCGAGGAGAGAAGAGAGAGCCCGCATTTTTTCTTGTATATTTCCTCGGAATCCAAACAACTATAGAAAACGACCATTCTCAGTAGTTCATCTTGATTGCTTCTTGCAAATGGATCCCCGTGAAGTACCATCGCCATCAGGCCCGCCACACATGATGATCGGTCAAACATCGTACCCGACTGCGATGCCTAACAACGTCAATGCGTCGTCCATGATGAGCCCTAACTCGGTCGGCGGTGTTCCTACGGCCTCGATGATGAGTCCTGGTGGGGTCAGTGGTGGCCGATTTCCTTTCAACTCTGTGAACCAGCAATCAGCGACCAAATCTTTTGAGTCGATGGGCAACAATCCCTACGACGGATCTCCTTCGTTGAGGCCATGTAGCAGTGGTGGTATGAGTGGGTTTAACATTGACTCTGGTTCCAAGAAGAAGAGGGGTCGGCCAAGGAAGTACTCACCCGACGGCAACATTGCCCTTGGCCTAGCACCAACTCCCATTTCGGCTTCGACGGCAGGTGGGCATGGCGATTCGAGTGGCACACCGTCCTCGGAGCAGACTCAAACGAAGAAGCATAGGGGAAGGCCACCTAGCTCGGGAAAAAAGCAGTTGGACGCATTGGGTAGTTGTTTTATTGTCTTGGACTTTGAATTATTTATTTAACATGCACACATGTTATTCTTTTTTTTTTCTCTTTTGGTTCGATCGATAGCATGCTAATTTGTAATATGGGTTTTTTTGGTGGCAGGAGCTGGAGGTGTTGGTTTTACTCCTCATGTGATTATGGTCAATGCCAACGAGGTATACGCCGCTTAGTTTATTGTATTCACTCATTCCTGTTAATGCTCTGTTATTGCCTATGAAATTATTGAAAAGTTTTTATTTTTTCGCTAGACTTATTGAAAAGGTTTGTTGTTTTTACTTGGATGGAAATTGTACAAAGCTGTCAGATGTGATTTGATAATTCCTTACTGAAAGCTAAAGAAAGTTGAAAAGCGTGGAACACTTGAACCATTGATTTCCTTTTGAACTGCGTGTCTATCCAGAATTTAGTTTGTAGAATTGTAAATTTGTATTTACTTTTGTGATTTTATTATACTTTGTTTTCCATGTCTATTGTATTTCTAATTAATCATGCAAGAATTTCTTAATTTGACATCTAAGAGTTATTTTAAGTTCATATGTACCCAACCTTTTGCTACAATGAATGTGATTTTTGCATTTGGTAATGAGTTTGTTGTCTTTACTTTTTTTGCTAACCGTTATTGGAACAAAACCCTGCTCTTGCATTGAATGCCTTTATACTCAGGTTTATGATTAGATACTAAATACTATTCTTTAGTTTTTCTCTGTTTCGAATGCTCTTAGTGGTCATTTATATCTTTATACATTCCCTACTGACTCTGAATTTATCTGTTTGCTGTCATAACTGTCAAGTCTGCGTCAACCTAGAAATTTGTTTATGCATGATAATCAGGTAATACGTAATAACTTTTAACTTGCAAATTGAGCAGGTTTATGATGTTTATTTTTAATCATCTTTTATGTTTACTATTAGTTTAGTTTCTTGACATTTGCTCTTCAACAGCTACTCAGTTTATAACTTGTAACATATAAATGGCTAATTTTGTCACAAATGTAAATACATCATAACTTTTCTTTAACGGAACTCCTCTTTGGTACGTTTCTCATTGACAATAAATTGATGATTTCGTTGTTCAAAATGTAATTAATGTGAAGCAGGGGATTTTGTTTAGTTCATATTGATTTTTCCAATATTTCTTTAGTTTTGTCCGCAGTTAAAGAAGTATTACTAAGAGCTGTCTACATTAGATTACTGGCATGTAAAATATTTAAGGTGCACTTACGTGCAGGTGTAGGTGTAGGTTTGATATATAAATCAAAAGATTGATTAATTACTTTTGTTGTGCTTTATACTTATCTGCATTAGTAGATTTTCAGAATGATTTAGGAGATGCTTACAGATCGGTTGATGATTTATGGAAACATTTGGTTTTTGGATCTTAGATCTTGTTTTATAATTTTTCAGATCCATCTTGCTTTATGTTTATTGCTAAATATCTATTTATATTGGAATTTCTTCTAAACTCCATTGCCCTTAATGGTTGCAGGATATTGCTTCTGAGCTTGTGTCCTTCTCACAGCAAGGCCCACGTACAATTTGTATTCTCTCAGCAACTGGTGCAGTCTGCAATGTCACCCTTCGCCAACCAGCGTCTGGTGGTACAGTGTATTGTGAGGTAGTCTTTCTGTCTTTGCAAATTCTTTTACTTTTAAATTTTTTTAATTTGGGATTAGACATTGATGCTGAATTATGCATTTTCTAATTATATCCATGTGTAAGAGGGCTAATCTAGTCCCACTTAATTGGGAACCTAACCTCTAAGTAGTACCCTTATGCAAGGTTTGTCTAATTTTTGACAGAAAAAGATTCCATCTGTTGTTTTCTCTACTTAGGACCTTCAAGATTATTTACCAATTCTGGAAGATTTGGACAATATAGTTATTTTAAGTATTAGAACGTTCTGTTGTACAATACTGCTTTGGAAATTACTATATTTGTCATTAAAGTTGATCATATGCCAAAATTTTGTGAAATACTGTTTAAACTTTAGATGCTAACGGTGTCCTCATGTCAGACCAATACTGACCTTGTTTATATTTAAAGTCAGCAGTGGTTAAAGAAGCAAGGATGTAGTTCTGTGGAAATTATTTTCATTGTTTACTCATATGAGAATGAACATTTCTTTAGATATGAATTACCACATTGGGATGTCATGCTTGTTGAATTTTGGTGTCTTAACACACTGATAATGTTTTCTATTTAATCTATGGATTAGAGGATTCAAGCAAATCAAGCTTTGTCGTTTTCTATTTTCATTTTTAACTTATGATCTTATTTGTTTACGGAGAGTAGAAGTAATATGTTGTGTTCTTTTTATTTTATTTATGATTTGTTTAGGATTGAAGAATAGAAGTTAAAATGTAGGGTTTATATGTCGACGGGTGGAATGTGCTTTATTGTTTATGGAAATCTTTAACTGTATTTTTAGTGTTGGATAATATGTTATTGACTATGCTAGTCAAGCTTGTGCTCTAGTGGATAAGACTCCTCTCCTCTTTTCAAGTATGGTCACATATTCAAACGACATCAAATAAAGATGTCGAATCAATCGAAAATTAAAAGAGAAACTACTGAGTAATAGAAGTATCTATTTAGAAGCAAGAAACCAGGATTTCTGGTAACAGCTTGTCTATAGGGTTTACGGTATCACTTGAGTGTGGCAACTGATTATTCTAGGAGCTGAGTCTTAGAAATATGGTTTGGCAAAATATGATTATTCTTAGACATCACGCAGGACAATAAAATCTGATAAAGTAGTAGTAGAATAAAGGTGCATTAGTTTTTTTAATGTAAATTTGAGTATAAATTTGTATGTGCAGTGTTGGGCCCAGCCATGACAATATGGAGTTGATTAATTATCTTGATACATTTCCACCATCATTTTATTTTGAAATATGATACTTATGGTCGGTTTTCTTGGATAGATAATATGATTATATGGTCAGGGAGATGCTGAAGTTCTTCACTATGATGATAATCTTTTCCAGAATCATGTGGCTACAAACATTTATATTTTCCCTTGGTTAAAATTTACAATTAATAAAGCCGCTTTAATTAAAATTTCAATAGTTGTTGATCTCTATGCTATTCTTTTTTACCTTGTAAGAGTTGTAGTATTAGCAAGTAGAAATTAGTTTATGAATGATTTTTCAAGGCTATCAGCTAAGAATTTAAGAAAAGTTAGTATAATGCAGCTTCTGTTCCCTCACTAGACTGCAGATCACCAGTGAATTTCTAATTTTTGTGTTGATGGATTTTGGTTTAAATGGCTGCAGCTTTTCTTTAACGAGTGGTTGTAATTCTTGTTACCTGTAGTTGTATATGGAAATATTTTTCCAGATTCTTAATGCAATGTGAGGAAGCATTAGATAGACAAAGACTGATGTGCTGGTAAATTGTGGCAATTTATGGTTTTCTTTGGCTAACTGTGTTTCTGTATTTACTTTTAATTTCATCTCATTTTTGTGACAATTGGCAAATATCATTTAGAAACTCTGTATGCATGTTTGCATTTACTTGGATTACTTCATGATCATTTGCCACTGGTCGCTGGAAGCTGTGGATTAATTTTAGTGATGACTTTAACTCTTCCCAGTTAGATATTTGTTCAATTGTCGGGCTCAACCTTAAAAGTAATTGTTCTCCTTCTCTGTTTTTCCGTCAGCACCTTCCCTCTATTGTTTTCCATATTGATATCTGACAATATGCAGCCATATGCTGCATGATATAAACTTGTCTTTTCAGTGTATTTTGATAAATATATCAATTTCCTGGTACTATCAATATAGGAAGGGACTTTTTATCCGTCTGTGCACATCTTTCTTCTGTCACAGGGTATCCTTTTCTTTTTCAGGGTCGATTTGAGATAATTTCTTTGACGGTTTCCTTCCCGCCTTCTGAAAATAATGGTTGCAATCGCAGCAGGGCAGGTGGTTTATGTGTATCACTAGCAGGATCTGATGGGAGAGTTTTGGGTGGTGGGGTTTACGGACCACTAATAGCAGCAATGCCAGTGCAGGTATCAAACTCTCAATAGCTCAGTCTGAATGGATTAGCAAATAGCTCACCGCTTTGTCCATGTTATATATTAACCAAAATTTGTGTTACCAGGTAATTGTGGGCAGCTTTATTGAAGATGGGAAAAAATCAAACGTCAATGCTCTAAAATCTGGTTCCTCTTCACAGTCTCCTCAAATGATTAACTTTGCTACCCCTGTGACAGCAGCTAGCCCTCCTTCTCAAGGAGGCTCCAGTGAATCATCTGAAGAAGGTGGTAGCAGCCCTCTCAACAGAGGTCCCGTGATGTTCAACAATGCCAATCAGTCAACTCATAACATGCAAATGTATCCATCCATTATGGGCTGGCCGGACTCAACAGTGAAGATGCATCCCTAATAACGAATTGTTTGGGTATTGACTTTGCTCATGAACTGCCTGGTATCTAAACACATCCTATTTCTTATAGGCCGAGCTTTTAACTTGTTCTTAAGTTAATTGCTTTTTTCTTTACTTCTCTTCTCCTTTTAACCCACAGTTTAATCATGTCTCTTGTTGATAGCTGAGGAGTGAGGGTATGCTATTCACTTCATAGGTTTTTCATGAGCTAAATTCACTTTCGGGTGTTACCCTTTCTCTATTTGTTTAGTCCATGTTAGCAGTTTCTGAATATTAACTTATTTTAGGGGTTAATCCTATAGCAGTGTTAAGTATAATTACTGTGAAATGTTCATGCGTATTAATAATCTCTTAACAACGGAATATATTTTGACAAGTTAAGTAGATGCGTTTAAAACAAGAGTCACCAAGATGGGAGTGGATCCGCTAATAATTTTTTCTACTGATCTTTACTGAGAAATGATTATTTTCTTTTCCTTTTTAATTTTATTTGCAGTAAAAGTTTTATTTAATAGGATAGAATAATGTAGACCATTAAATGTGTTTTAATTAAGTTTAAAGGTTGAGATTTAAAGTTCATTAAAGATCAATAGAGAACATAATAATAATCAGAGGATCCACTCCCTACCAAGACACTTACTTTTGTTTGCCATCATGTAGTCTTGGGTAGATTATTAAAATAAATTATCCTATTAATACATAAGAAACACAAGATAGCTCAACACTAACACTAAAGCTCAGTTGCTCTCTTTGGAGTAACAGTATTATCTGCATGTCCGTCTAAATAGACCGTCCATTTTTCATTACCTAATCAAGCATGCATAATCACATGGATCACGTATGGAAGTATTGTTAATCTTTTTCAACCTGCAATAGCTTAAGGTTTTTGGACGATTAGTTTCCCAACATATAATAAAGTATTACAGTATTGAGTAACTTAGATTTTTATGATAATTGCTTATTAATTGTTGTTTTACAAGATAAGAGTAACTAGAGTTTCTAGGATGAATGAGCAGCATGTTTCACAATTCCCTAATATTTTTAATGTGAATAATGATGCAAATTTATGATATTTGTGGTTGAACAAATATTTCTCTCTTTTGATGGCAAGCTGTTGGCATTTGTGTGTTATAAAATCTAACCGGGTAATTTTTTTTTCAAAAACATATTAAAAGAGAATCAAACCAGATGAGTCTCTTAAAAATATCACCCCTTTAACCATCTACAGAAAAGCCCTTTTCTACATATCGTTCTCCAAAAAAAGTATTAAAAAATAAATAATAACATATGAAAAAAATATTAGAAAAGAACAAAAATAATACTTTTAAAACTTTAACTATAAAACAGTAATTTTTATGTTAATTTTGTACATTTAATTATTAAAAAAAAGTATGTTAATTATTTTATTTTAAACGTTTTTTAATTAAACGTTATTTAAATTGAATTACATTTATATATACACATTAATATTTAATAAAGTTTAATTTAATACTATTTAATCTAATTAATGCTATTATGAGTGTTATTTTTATTGTTATAAGTTTTAGGGAGTTTTTTTTTTGTATTTTTAAAAAAATATTTAATATAAAAATAATTATTTGTCCCTTTATATATATAAACAAAATGGTGGTGATTTGAGAAAGAAAAAAATGGTATAAATGTGTGAAGAATGGCACATTAATGTTAATGTTATAGAGTGATTGAGTAGGTAACTCGTGAGATCAAGCTAAACAACCTCAATCCAAATAGGTGTTACTAACAAAGCATCTGTATCTCAGTGGGAGACAAAGCCCCTCTTAGGCTCTTACAAGGTGCAAGAGTAGGATTATTATCACTTTGTTTTACTATTTCCTACTCTACTACTCAATTATATATACTTGTTAGTTATCAAAGCAAAGTGTATTACCACATAGTTTGCAAAAACAGAGTGTTGGAATAATTTAGGTTTACGCAACATAATACTCAATTGACATCCTACCGACACCAATGCAAAAATCATTGAAAGACGTAACTTATGAACTACAAATGGGCTATTAAGGTCAAGTATACAACGTATATTCATGTTGTGAAAACTAGTAATGACAAAAATGAGTATAACTTAAACATGTCTAACTTGAATTCATATCATTGAGTTATAAATTTGTTGACGGAGACATACTTTTTTCTTTATAATAGATTTTATAACTTCTTTTTTAAGAAAGAAATTCATTCAAAGTAATGTTGATTTAATACTATACCTTTTTGTTGAATTTTTTGCTCTTATTCTTATTGCATTTTTTAATGCAACTTTATTCCAATAAAAATAAATAATATCTTGAGCTAGCAAGTAATATGCTAGTTAGAATACGTGTTTGTGTTGCTTTTTACGTGAAAAATAAAATAAAATAAAATCAAGCCAAGTATTAACGTAAATGATTAGGGATATATATATCAAAATATAATCCATTAATTTAATTTTCTTTTTGTGTTGTGTATAAAATAAATTAAACATTACATTTATTTTTTCTTATAAGTAAGAAGTCTATTGAACTTGTAATGTTTGAAAATTATTTTAGAGTGAATTGATTAAGTGTTTTTTCTCATGTCAAAATGTTACATAATCGAATCATCATTTACATTTTCACGTTACCTTTGGAAAGAATAAGTGAATTTAACGTTTATAATTTATAATTTTTTATGTTAAATGAAGATATTTAATAATTTTTTTTTAAAAGTAATTAATTAATAATATTCATTTTTCACGAGTAAAGTTACCGATGGTAATTATTATAACAAAGAATAACATTTCACCAAGATAGCATAGCTTGAAGAGAATGGAAGAGGCATATATAGGCATGTTAAAAAAATTCATGGACAAAAATGAGATACATGATGGGTATGTTTTGGACAAAGGAAAAGTGTTAATATATCTTGTTATCCAACTATAATAAAATTTATTATTATTTGTTTTTTTTTTTTTGTCACAAATAGGATATAAAAAATGTTAACGTTGTATTGTTGTTTTTGCTGTGAGACTAGAGCGGAAGATAAGATAGATGGACACAAAGAATGGAATGGACCCACCCGTGACCCATTACAGAGCTTTTCACGCGCTTCCAGCTATTAAAATTACGCTACTTCATTGATCCCATTTCTCTTCCCCACTCTCTCAAGTCTTAAGTCGGCAAAACTCAATTTTGTGCTCAACAACAAGTATTTTAATTGCATAATTTCAATTGTTAGCCTACGTTATATTGACGTAACATAATAGTAGTAGTAAATTTGATTTACGATTGTAGATATTTATTTGATCACGTAGTTTTATGTAACTTTAATTAATTTTTATTTTTAAATATTGATGTAATTGTATAATATAATTTATTAAATTTTATTAAAAAAATACATATATAAATTAAGATAATGATATCATCATAATTTAAATTATTATTATCATAATAAGATTTTATTAATAACAATTTTATATAATAAAAAATTTATATAATAATAATAATATTAAATTGTAATTAATATTAAAAATAAAATTAATATTTGGTATATTTTTATCGTGATAATATAAAAATTATTATCTCAATATTATTATACATAAATTAAATTACATTAGAAAAAAAAATTAAAATGAACATTTGAACTAAACAATCTTTTTTTTTCTTTCGGGACAAAAAACAACTTTGAAAGTACCTTTAATCTTGTATAATGTTTAAGGGGTTATCTAATTTTTTTTTAACAATTTAAAGACTTTTATATAATAAAATAAAAAAAATTAAATGAATTTTCATTGAGAGAACTTAATTTTTTGAGAATATAATTTTATTAAACATTAAAATTTATAATCTAGATAAAAAAATATCAATTAAAATATATATTAATAATCATAATTGTTAAATCAAAAGAATTCTTAAACACATAGAAAAACTTTAGTTTTTATCTTTTGTTTTATTATAAGATTATTCAATTAACTATTTA
Source organism: Hippophae tibetana (assembly GCA_037013495.1). Classification (NCBI taxonomy): domain Eukaryota; kingdom Viridiplantae; phylum Streptophyta; class Magnoliopsida; order Rosales; family Elaeagnaceae; genus Hippophae; species Hippophae tibetana. The sequence continues at coordinate 7,661,437 of CM072812.1, forward strand.
ATTACTCTAATTGATATATTGATATTTTTTAGAAAAATAAAATTTGATACCATATTATAATATTTATTATCTTTTACACTACAAATCTAGATTAATAATAAAATACAAATTTTACGATTATAAACATGATATTTTTATTATAGATGTATCTAGATGAAAAATACCCTAAAATCAAATCTAGATAATAAAAAAAACAACACAAGTATGCAATTTTTTCAAAACAATTAGTAAAAATTATATAAATATTAGCAAACAAAACTATCGGAAGTATTTTATAAAATAAGATACCTAAGCAAATCAATTTCTTAAGGTTTAAAAGAAAAAAAGAAAGACGAAAATGACTAGGTTTTTTATAGGTTTTGGTTCGAAATGAGAGGCCTTAAAGATATAAAAGAAAAAAAACAAATAAAGAAAGAAAGAAATACACCAGGTAGATCATAATTTTAATAATGCTAATTAAAATAAATTTTATTTAAAAAAAAATATTTAATAAGATATTCGATACATTGTTTAATATAATATTATACTTGATTTGATACACGATAAATTCTAATATACATTAAACAAAACATCATTTAATAAATTAATGAATATTTTAAACCTAAATACCTCACATGAGTAGATTTAAAGGTGTATAATATACATATTAATTATGAACGATTTTTTTAAATATTATTAATGATAGAATAAAAATGTAAATCATATTTTTTTTAAAGAAAATATAGTATACAACTTTGCATTGCTCGTATGAGGCACTCAAATTACAACTTTGCATTGCTCTACGAGGCACTCAAATTAAACGTTAGGTGTTTATTTACGATAAACGAGCTTATTAAAAAAAAAATTATACATAGCTCTTAACGGCTATTTTTGCAGGCGAAAATAGTCCACATAAAACACACGCAAAATCTAACGAATAACTACAGACAATATGATGTATTAATAAAATTAAAACAAATACGCGTCTCTATCACTTTCTTGCTGTGTATCCATTAGCTGGCCTATTAAATCTGACTTTAGCATTAGCAATTTCTCGTTAATTTCCTCCACTTTGTTTCCACATCTGTGTATAATAACCGGTCCTCAAATTCTGATATTCTGATACTTTCCACCTCTTTGTTTGAACCATTTCTTCTTTTTTCTCTCAAAAAAATTTAAACCTCTTCCTAATTATATAAACTATAAGACTACATCGATCAAATATACGAATAGCTAAGTTTGGAGTTGTTGCGATGGATTGCTTGGTTTTGCCGGTATGTTGTATGCTCAGAAAGAGAAGCATGGGCTACATGCCTCTTACTGAAGAAGATGGAGGTTTTGTTGAGAAGCTACGGAGTCCAGTGACTGTTGTGGTGGGTAAGGAGAAAAGGGAGTTCTTGGTGGACCCTTTTGTGTTAGAAGAAAACCCTTTTCGTATTTTGATTCAGACATTGAACAATAACATTGGGAAGGAGAGTTTTGATGACTATGGGATTACTGGAAAAAAGAAGACAAGTGTGGTTTATGTGGATGTTGATTCTATTTTGTTCGAGCATATGTTGTGGCTTTTGTATAATGATTCTTCTTCTTTCTTTAACCTCAATCTTAAGGAGATTGTAGATTTCTATGTTCAAGATAATTAATTATAAGAGTTTGAGATACAATGTTTAAAAAGCATCAATGAAACATAGGTACTCTGTTTTACCAATTAATCATCATTTGAGTTATTTTTTTTATGTAAATTAAGGAACAATTTGATATTCCGTTTCCAGGCGTTTGCTGTGTTTTTTTTTATATTTAAATTATTTAATCACATAGTTATAAAGTTTATAGTATCTAAACGTATCAATTTTAAAAATTTAAATTCCTATCAAGAACTATATATTATAAATATTCAAATGATAAAAAAAGTGACTCGGAAAAAAATATTTTAATTTAATATTATATTACATAAAAAGTGATTATATTGTTTGATTGAAACATAATTCCATTTGATTTAGAAATTTTTACCTATGTATCAAAAAATTAGTGGCAGATTTATCATTCAATTTTTTAGTTTTTTTCTTTCCTTTTATTCGTTTCTTCTTCATGTGCTATGTGTTGATGACCTGTAATCCACCATGATTTATCCAAACATACCTTAAGAGCTACACGAAGATTAATAGCACATGATGTTGGAGTTGTTAGGAATCAATAAATAAGAATAATATTTTGTAAACAACTATTTATTAAGATAAAGATTAAGTTTAAATAGTCTTTACATCGAAACAGAAAATAACACAAATTATACAACAGATTTATGAAAAATAACAATCCTATAGAATAGGTTTATTCTAATAGAAAAAGAACTTGATAAATGTTCTAAACTTCAGCAACTAATCCTATCAATCCCTCTTTTAAACTAATTGCTATAAACAATTAGTTTGTACTTGCAATTTTGCATACTCCTAACTTTTGTCTTAATTTTTGAAAATCTTCTAACTTCAAAGGTTTGGTCACCAAGTTTGCTACTTGTTCTTGCGTACCACAATACACTAACTTGATAGTGATATTTTTTGTTAGGTCTCTTAGAAAATGAAATCTTACATCAATATGTTTGCTCCTCCCATGTATTATTGGATTCTTTGAAAGTTTAATTGTGGAACTGCTATCAAACCAAATAGTAGTACACTCCTCTTGAGTATGCCCCAATTTTTCCAAAACTCTTCTCATCCAAATGGCTTGACTTGCACAACCACAAATTCCATTTTTGTAGTACAAAATGTAACTATTGGTTGTTTTTTGGATAACTAAGATACCACACCTGAACTCAATAAGAAAATATAGCCTGATGTGCTTTTTCGATCATCTGTATCACATGCGTAATCATTGTTTGTATATGCAAACAACTCTTTTGTTCCTTCCTTCTTGTATAGAATTCCAAAGTTAAATGTACTTCTCAGGTACCTCAATATTCTTTTGGCAGTCTGTAAGTGTGTCTCTCTTGGTTTGGCCATAAATCTACTAATCAAACTAATACTGAACATCATGTCTGGTCGAGTAGTTGTGAAATATATCAAACTTCCCACAATTTTCTTGTAATAGGACTCATCAAATGGAATTCCATAATCATCTTTGGTCAACTTGAAACCTGGTATAATTGGACTGCCTATTGGTTTGTTTTCAACCATATCAAAACGTTTCAGAACCTCCATGGCATATTTCCTTCGACAAATGAAAATACCATATGATTGCTGCAAGACTTCTATCCCAAGAAAAAAACTCATCTTACTCAAATACGTCATATCAAAAACATTCATCATTGAATTTTTTAACTCAATCATCATAGCCTCATCATCCCCAGTGTATATCAAAATCATCAACGTAAATGCTTACAATTAACACTTTATTGTCTCCATTCCTTTTGGTGAATAATGTCTACTCATTTGGGCATCTTTCAAAACCTGAATCAATGAAATAAGCTTCTATGCGACTAAACCAAACTCGTGGGGCTTGTTTTAGTCCGATAGAGCTTTGTGTAGCTAGTAAACTTTTTTCTCACTGCCTTTCTTCACGTATCCCTTTGGTTGTTCCACATATACGTCTTTACTAAGCTCACCATATAGAAATGCTGACTTTACATCCAATTGATATATTTTCCAATCCCTTTGTGCTGTGAGTTCCACAATCATCCTTATTGTGTCCATCCTTGCTACTGGAGAAAACACTTCAGTATAATCAATTCCATGCTATTTAGAAAACCCTTTTGCCACCAACCGAGCTTTGTACTTGTCTACTTCTCCGAGATCATTTAATTTTGTCTTGTAAATCCACTTAACCTCAATTGTCTTGCATCCTTCTAGTAAATCAATAAGCTCACAAGTCTGATTTTTCTCAATTGAGTTAATCTCTGAATCCATTACTCTCCTCCATTTCAAACTTTTTACAGCCTCTTCATAAATTTTAGGATATGTACCTTGAGTTAGGACCATATTGATTTCATTTTTGTCCTCAGATAGTCCTTACCCACTAACATAATCTTCCATCCATATCGGGTTTTGGTTGATCCTATTACTCCTTGTGTTGGACCCTTCTACATTTGATGTGCCACTCACAACAACTTGCTCATTTCCTATAATTTGATCTTGATAACTTTCTTCTGTTGCTTCACTTTCTCCACCAACCACGTCTTCAGAGTTATCTACCCTTTTTTATAGGAGTAAATCAGTATCACCCCACTCAAGATCATGTGGCACCTGTTCCTCAGAACTTGTATCCCAATTCCAGTGCTTTTCTTCCTTAAAAACTACATCTCTACTAACTACTATTTTCTTTATAATTGGATCATATAGTATGTAGCCTTTGGACTCCTCACTAACACCCAACAATAAATAAAGAAAGCTCTTATCCTCAAGCTTAGTTCATTTGGAATCTAGAACATGTACTAAGTATTTAAACACTTTGAAGTGGTCCACCAAGGATTTTATGCATGCCCATGCTTCCTTTGGAGTGACATTTTTAACTGTCAAGATAGGACATCTATTCAATACATACAAGGTCCAATTCACTTCCTCGGGCCAGAAAGTCTTTGTAATTTTCTTCTTTGAAAGCATATCGTACCATGTTCATTACTGTACGATTCTTCCTCTTGGCTACTCCATTTTATTGTGGAGTGTATGTCGTTGTCAACTGTCTCTTAATGCCATTGTGTTTCAAAAACTCTTGGAAATCTTCTGAGTTGAATTCTCCCCCTCTATCTGTGCGTAGACATTTGATATACATATTAGTTTCCTTTTCTACCATTTTCTTAAAGCATTTAAATGAATTCAATGCTTCTGATTTTTCTATGAGGAAGTAAACCCACACTTTTCTACTGAAGTCATCAATAAAGCATAAGGAATACCTATTTTTACTGTTAGAAGTGGGAGTCACTGGTCCATATATATTTGCATGTATAAGTTGTAGCTTCTTTGTAGCTCTTCATGTACTCTTCTTGGGGATGTTATCTCGATGTTGTTTCCCAACAAGGCAATTAGTACACATCACTGTGGTGGGAGCAAGTTGAGGTAGAATTTTCACCATGTTTTTAGTCTGAAGAGTCTCCAAACCATTATGGTTCAAGTGACTATAACGACAATGCCACAAATGGGTGAGGTCTTGTGAGGTCGTCTGGAAGCAAGCACCCTTTTTTTCTTGTACGTTTTCCAAGAGTATGAACATCCTATTTGCAGACATGCTAGTTTGAATGATCATACCCTTCTTAGGATGATAAAGTTTGCACATTCCAGCATGAATGAGAATTGCAATCCCTTTCTCTTGCAACTGTCCCACACTCAACAGATTGTTCTTCAAATCTCGCACATAAAACACATTTGTGATAATAAGACTTTTGCCATTCAAGTGTAGTCTGATATCTCATTTCACTTGCACTAACATTCTGGAGTTGTTTCCAAGCTTAACATGTTGTTTGAATCCCTCATCCAACTTACAAAACATTGTTGCATCTCCACTTATATGATTCGAACAACCTGAATCCAGAAACCAAATATCTTTTTGCCTTGCGTTATCCATTTCCATATAGGAAATCAGTACCATTTCTTCATGCTCATCTGATTCGACATAGGTAGCCTCCCAAGTTGGTCGCTCATATTGAAAGTGTCTAAGCTTGTGACACCGATAGCATTTCACTATGGCTTTGTTGACAATCTGATGCCCTCTACCTCTTCTTCTTCCCCTATAGGCTTCTTCCTCCTTCTGTTGTAATCTTCAAGGATTGTTCATCTCCTTTGTGTCTCTGAAACTTTTGCTTATGTACTATGAGTGAGCTTTGCAATTCATCGACTATGAGAGAGTCAATATCTTTAGATTCTTTAATGGAACGAAAAAAATACAAAATTGAACTTCGCAGTTAATGATTGCATAATCTTCTCAACTACCTTCACATCTTGCATAGCTTCTCTGTATGCTCGCATGTTGTTTGCAACTGTTATAACCCTAGAGAAGTAATCGGTCACTCCTTCATCGATCTTCATTTCAAGGGTTTCAAACTCTTTGCGAAGAGCTTGAAGGTGAGACCTTTTGACTCTTGCATTTCCTTCAAACTTTTTATTCATAGCATCCCAAATTTCATTAGCGGTGTTCTTGTTGAGGATGTTGTCAAGAGAAAGAGATCATTTTTTACTTTCAAATCATTGAGTTTCTACTCCTCAGCTTGTTTTCGTTGAGTTTCTGTAGGTTATGCTCTCTCTGTCACCACCGTAGAAAAGGTTCTGGATTCAGATGCTTATGTTGCTTTATCTATTGAAATTCCATGCTCGATGATGCCCTAAAACTCCTTGGATCAGAGGAAATTTTACATAAGCATGACCCAATGATCGTAATGGCCATCGAACCGTGGAATTGCTACAGACAAAAAATTCCCTTCTGCTACCATTTTTGATTTTTTTTCACTCAAATGTTCTCTCTCTTTGTTAGGATGCTACAGTTCCTAACCGCATAATTGATTCCCTCTATGATGGCTCTGATACCAAAACTATTAGGAACCAAGAAATAGGAATCAGATTTTATGAACAACGATTTATTGAAATAACGATTAGACTTAAATAACTTTTACATCAAAACATAAAATAGCACAAATTGTACAACAGATCTCAGAAAAATAACAATTCTATAGAATAGATTTATTCTAACCGAAAAAAGACTTGATAAATGTCCTAAAATTCAACAACTAATCCTATTAGGAGTAACACTGTCCATTATTGTCGAAGTCTTGAATTGTCCATCATTATCGGAGTCTTGCCCTTGCCATTTGGGTTTTGCCTGCTTGCCAATAATTAAAATGACAAGGAGTTAAATTGAGAAAGAAAAAAAAATGAAAAGATTGAATGACAAAATTGACCCTAATTTTTATCATATATATATAAATCTTCAAATTAAACAAGTTATTGTTTTAATTAAACAATTAACAAATATTTTAAAAACTAACATATAAAATTAAAATCTTACGAGAATAAGAATAAAATTGAATATTAATTAATTAAGAGTATTATTATTATATATAAAAAAAGAAAGTAAATATCATTATAATTAGAGATAAAAAATTTTTTAATAATATTTTGAAATGGTTATAATTATATTTGTATTAGTTTGTTTTGCATAATGTGAGAAATTGTCTCCCCAAATTGATAATTTTGGATTCAAATAGTAGTTAGTAGTTAGATGATGATGAAATATTTTTTTGTGCAAAGAAAAGTTTGTGACAAAATAGTTTGGATGAAAATCTAACTATATATATATATATATATAAAGACAGTGTGGCCTCATTGGACAGTGAGTCACGTGGTTTGAACTTTGACGATGACGTGCATCTATATCGAGCTTGAGTAGCATCCCCTTTTGGCTAATGAATTGGTAACCATATGAAATGAACAAACAAGTTGTTGTGATGCTACCTTGTTATAATCTCTATAAAAGCGTGCACAGTTTTTGGGTGGCATTTTCTTCCAACTCATTAGAGTATATTGTCCAACATAAATCAATTTCAAGGGCAAATGTCATTTTTTAAAATAATTAATGTTATTGAAACAATAAAACAAAATTTAAAAAGAAAAAATATGATAGAATCATAACCATTATATAGATTATGCATTTTTAAAATCTAAAAGCCTCATTTCAATGTGAAGGAGAGTATAGAATTAGAGGGATTTCTTAATGGCCTCTAGTGATGTAAAATAGTCTGGCTCAACACAATAAAAAAAGCCTACATGTTAGGCCCTGTCTCCTCCTCCTATCTACCAAATTACTTTAAACAAGAATAGCAAAGCTTGGCACAATTAATATCCAGATGGCATATGTGAGTAGACAGACTGGCTTGGTATAGTAAAACAAAAATGAGATATTAGCAAAAAGAGATACAGTAAAAAGATATAAAAAGGACCAGCTAGCCAAAATTCTATTTGTTCCATAGTTAAAGGCGTACACCAAAGGGAAAAGGCAAACAAATACGTCTAATAAAGCAGAGTGAATGCACAATTTTATAAGGAAAAGTCAAAAATATACATATCCATTATAACTCAGTATGGTCGCTATCTGACATCAGTCTTATACCGACTAGAAATTGATAAAACTATATAGTTCGTGTATATACTGCAGGAGACGGTTTCTTTACTAATACCTCCTATGTAACTTCTTTCAACGTCTTCCATGCAAATGACATAATAAATTTCGCAGCAATTTATTTTCCAGTGATAGAACTAATAATGTTTTTTTTTCTTTTAAATAACTGCATGACTCATACATATGGTAAAGTTTTATGGGGATTGGACGGGGTTATTAAAAATTTTACAAAAAAATTAATTATATATATATATATATATTTAAAATAAAATAAATATTTCACTTGAAATAACATGTTGTGTTTAAACTTTTATTTACATATTTTGATATATCATTATATGTATCCATAATATTTAACATAGATATATACAATTAAATAATATAAACAAATAGTGAATAAAATGGTCAAACATAAGTATTTTTATTCATATTTTTTAAAATATTAATTAATTATTACTCAAATTCTAAATTTTTTACCCATTCAAATACACTATATGCTGCTTAGCTTTAAACTCATTCGCTAGAAATACTCAATGTTAAGACTCAATAGAAAAAGAGAGATCTCATTATATGAATACATTTGAGTCATCAACAGTAACCGTCCATTTTTAGTAGAATCATTCTATTTCGTTTAAGAGTGCTATTTAAAAAAATAATTTTATTATTATTTTATTAGTTTATTCCTCGTACTACTAAAATATATGAAATTTGCAAAACCACTTAAAATGCCACTGTATGGTATTAAATATTTTTTTAAGGGTAGATACTAGATAGATATGGTGGCATACGGATCCATACTTGGGAGAATCACAAGTTTAAGAACCCAACTAACATAAATTGGGTCTAGATGAACTTGGCCCATATTTATGCTTGGGCTTAGATCGTTAAAATTACAAACTGACCCATTAAAATTGAGTTTTAATTGGCTCTTTTATTTAGTTTGAAGTTTGAGCAATAACGAAGATAATAAATTATAATTTTTCTTTATAATATAATAAAAATAATATTTAAAATATCAAATTTTTTTGTCTATTACTAAATATTTTAAATATATTCTTGCAATAATTCTGAGTATAAATATAAAATTAACGACCCTAATTTTTCACATAGCATTCGTGGTGAGAATCTGTAACTTTGACAAAGCATATTTAGGAAATATGTTGCTGTAAATTAATTAATGAAATAAGATAACATGTACACTTTCAATTAATACCAAAAAAACTAGTTGATCACTGCATTAATTATGTGGAAAACGTACGGCTAATTTTAAAATTTTTTGAACTTGGAAATGAGCTTACCAGTTTACATATCGGATATATATTAATTTTCCTTCCATTATATATATTATTGATGAGAACTGATGGGCTACTGTACACAATTCAATAATGCATTGGCTGTAATTATCGATCTCTGCATTAATTTTGTGGAAAACGGCTCGAACAGTTTGGTTAGGAAAAAAAGAAAGTCTCTTACGGCATAATTAATGGCAACTGGGCATCGAATATATATTAATGTGTTTAAATTTATGACTTTAGAATAAAGCTTCATATGGGAACTCTGTAGGTAGACATATCATTTATTTATTTTAAATTATATTAAATACTTATTATTAAAAGTAAAGTTTATAATTTCAGTTATATTAATACTTTTTTTTTTAGGTGAATCAATACATGGGTTGCGGCAATTTTAGTTGTTGTCTTAATTAATGAAAATGATAATATATATATATATATATATATATATATATATATATATATATATATATATATAATATTAATTAGTACGCCTAGTCCTAGATGTCTAGCTCTTGTAAAGACGTACAAAATGTATCACCTTAATTATCAAAATGTCATAATCGTTTAAACAAATAAGGCTATAAATTAAGTTTAAGATTAAACTTAATCTTGTTAGAAATAGAAACCTTTTTCATTTTAATAATAAAACCTATATTATTTTAAGTGATATGTATGATAATCACCAGACACTTATTTATAATTTATATTAGCGTATTCATGCACTAGTATATTTTAATTTTATATGCTTAAACTCCATAGGACGTGGCATTAATATTTTTAATTACATGTACTACTTTTTAATCGATATATAGTTATCATATTAGAGTGTGGATATATAATTTCTGTTTAGGACATCATCGTATCTTAATTCATCTATATATATATATTATCTGAAGGTTTTCATCATTTTATATAATTCAATGTTATGGTACTGTCAACTTGGAGTTTATTAATTATATAGGTTAATAAAATGAATTCACGTTAACATATACTTTAATGTGGTTCGTCATGATTGGACTCATCAATTAAGTATATTATTAATCATTAATTTATTATACTTAGAATTAAAGTGTAATGGTAATTAAAGAACAAATTAATTAATGAAACACATCCAATTAAGTTCATCGAGAAATTAAACAAAATTATAAATCATATATACAAAATCTAGCCAGCTATATGTATAAAAAGGCTAAATATGATATATTTATTAAAAATATATATTAATTAATATAATTTTTTCAGATTAATTTTTTTATAATTAAATAATTTATATTATTTATATACTATATAAAATTTTAGACCATATAAAACTTATATAAAATTTAAAATGTTAACATGAAAGTAACAGCTAATTCAGTCACTATTTTTCATGTAGCTAAGGGAAAAATCACTAATGTGTTAAGTTTTCGTAAATATATTTTTTAATTAAAAATTATATTAATTTGGACATCCTCCTCTTATACATTATATAAAATTATAAATTAATGTTTACTTACAAGAAGCACTTTGCAAGCCTTATTTTCTCTTTCTTTCTCTACCTCGGTGTTGGGAGAAGAACACATTGCAAGCATATTCGTATACTAAAGTTCTCAAACTAATAATTAGGAATAAAACATAATATTACTAACCTTAATTAAAATAAGTAGAAATTAGAGAATTTGCTTTTATGAAAGTGCGGCAGCTTGTAGATCTAGACAAACGTTTTAATTAAATTTATTAAAATTGAATTACTCACGTTATATTCTTATGAAATTCCTAGAAACTTTAAAGTACATTTTCAAAATATTAAAAATGATTTAAGAAAAATTTAATATCTTTACGAAAAAAAATTATAAAAATTTATTTTGTTAAGTTGATATACTTGTATTATCACACTTTCTTAAAAAAAAATGACAATACAAATCTATTATATTTTTAAAATAGATTTTTGTGATCTTTTATATAAGTAAAAAAATTGTATTTTTTTATCTAATAAATCTAAAATATATTTTTATTAAAGATAAGGGATTTTGTTGAAACTTGATTACTTAAAAATGTATATACAAAAGTGATTGGCTCATTAGATGATAATGAACATAATTTTTTTGGGGCATACCATGAGGCGTCATTTAACCTTTGAGTATGCTATAATGGTAAATGGCTAGTTGTGAACTTATGATAACACTAAGCATTTCCCAAGTTTCAGTATGCTTTAACGATACTATACAATTTGCATGTCCAAGCACTGTAGCGATTTGACTACTGCGTTTTACAAAGAGTTGTAATTAAGCATGGATGTGTATATATAGATTGGATAGGTTTTATACCAAAATTGAAACCGAAATAATATTATTGATTTTTTGAGAAATAAAAATTAAAAAAATTAATCAAACCCAAACAATTATATATATAACTTATATAAAAGTATAAAAAATAATTTAAAAAATAATTATATAAAATAAAAATAAATGTATATAGGTTGATTCAATTTTTATAAGGTTTTAAAAAATAAGAATTAAATCAATTAAATATAAATGAATTATATAAAAATAAGAATCAACTCAAACCAATAAATCCAAAATTAAAAATATTGGGTTGGTTTGTTTTCAATATTATGGGTTGAATTATTTCTAATAAATTTTACATACCCCTAGTTGTAAAAATAATTATTAAGACCACACAAATCTTTATATTTTTGTTGTAATAATATAACCGATAGCAAAATTATCTAGAAAAATAAGTTAGTTAATTTTCAATTAAATTTGTTGCATACCCTTAGCATTAGTTCTTGAACTAGAAAAAGAAAACATTACTAGAGCACTTTAAAGGGCAAAATGAGTTGATCCATTCATTTTTCACTATATTAAAAATGAATTTGTTGCATTAAATAAGTTTAATATCTAAACCTTTCAACCAAAACCCAACTTCTTTAGATCTTGTCTTTAGACTTGTCCTTAAGTGCGTTATTATATTGAGAGACTAGTTAATCCAATACCTAGCTAGCTAATGATAATTAATTCTTTTCAAAAAAAAAGAAAAGAGAATTAATTAATCAGCATTGACTTTAAATATTATACCTCTATTATAAAGACTCTTCATTTTAATCAAGTATATCCATACCCAACAAATAAACATAGGTGTATATTATTCTATGTAAAGTAAAATTTATAGAAAATTAAATAAAATAGTTAGGCAAGTCCATATGTAACATAGATTAGTATTGCTAAAAAAATAAAAAATAAAAAAAATGTTTTAGATCTCTGCAGGAAATGCATGTATGAAAAGAAATCTTGCAGCATTCCTTGAAATCCAAAATATTGCCCAAAAGAATGAATAATTTCTTACACTTTATGAAAACCATTCTGTTCAATGTTTTAGATCTCTGCACAAATTTAAAATATATTATGCATCTAGCTTAACAATTTTGCTTTACATATAGATGGAAGAAAAAAAAACCTGATTAATTTGCCTGTAATCCCAGAAATAGTAAATTTAATATTAATGAGGAAATTGGGATTTAAAGAAAAATTAACCCAAAAAAAGCAAATTTAATAAAGTCATCTTTGAAAGATTATAATGACTTATTTTGTTGATTTTTTTTTACATTTATTATCACTAATTATGGGTTTTATATGTTAAATAATCGCAATTTAACAATTGAAATTGTTTAATTTTTAAAAAAAATCATTCAATTTTAATATTAAGTTAGAAATTATTAAAAAATAAATTCTCACCAAAAATTAAATGTTCGAGAGAAGAACAAAATATACTTTTGGAGATATTATTTATTGATATTAAAGTATATAATTCATCAATCAGATTGATTTTTGTCTCTAATTTTTATAAAGTATTTTTTTTTTCAAATAAATTTTTTCACTAATCCTAAATTTTATTAAAATGAAATAACATGTTATTAAATATTCTAATTTTTTTTTTTGAATAATTTCTCATACTTAATTTATTCCCCCCTCTATCTCTCGTGAAAAACCATTTTGTTCTTGGTTACTGTTCACTCTATTTATTATTCCATGAAAACAATGCAAGAGAGAAGAAGCTAGCAAACAAATATTTTTTCCCAAATCATACAAGATTTTCCTAAAACATAATTAAATTCTATATTATTGCATAAAATAAACTATTTTAGTGAGGACAAAATAATATATCAGTTAAATTTGAAAATAAAATCTAGTATATACATACTTAAAATATCAAAAACTAAAAATCTTGAACAAAAGAGTACGTTAATCAATCTCAAGTTCATTCATCAAGAAGAGAATACGAAATACAACATAAACAATACCACTAGCTATAGCAGTAAATTAAGAGAAACATATATATTAAACCAAACTATTAATATATATATAATCCATATTGGAATTTTGATCTGACCTTAATTTATATAAGAAAATTAAATCACAATAAACGCAATAATTAATATATCATGAAACTAAAACTTACTTAATCAGGAATTAATTTCTTCAAAAAGGTGGACGAACTCCAGAATTTGCAGCCCAAGCATGAAGGGGTGGTAACTGAACATTTGGCAAATTAAAAAAGGGAAGCCCAGTAGATGGATCAGGAAATGGATTAGTGGCACCGTCACCGTCACCGTCACCGCCTAAAGCCGAATTAGGAAGTTGGTCTTCATCATGATGGAGCGGCAATCTCTCATAAGCAACATTAGTAAAAGAAGCAGCAATAACAATAACAGGTCCAGCAGCAATTAACTCACCCACAACACTACCACCCACAACTTGACCTTGTCCACCACTTAAAAATATAGTCAAGCTTGTAGCACCTGGTGGTGCTGGTGGGGGTAGAAATGACCCTGAAAGTGATAAAATCTCAAATCTTCCATTAAGGGTAACTATAGATCCTGTAGCTGATGGTTGTCTAAGGGTTACATTCGTAACTATACCACTTCCACTCAATATACAGATCCCTCTTTGTCTACGCCTCGCATATGATGCTACACTTTCAAACACATCAAACCCATTTCCAATCTCTAAAATATGAGCTCTTAGAGTATTTGCACTTTCTCTTGTTATGATTACTGGTGGTTTTGGTTTGTTTTTTGAACCCGGTGGTCGACCTCGTGGTCTTCGATCCATTGAGTTGCCTCCGCCGCCATCTTCGTCGTTGTTTTCGCTGGAACCTCTTTTCGTGTTTTCATCTTCGGAATCGTTCAGTTGTGGTCTTTGAAGGTGTAAGTCTGGCCTGTGAAGTTGATGAGGAACGTAGCCTAAATCTAAACCAGCCATGGATAGATAAACATAAAAATTAATTTAAAGATAGAAAACAGAAAACAAGGAAAGAAAATTATATTAAATCTTTTTTTTTCTTATCTTATGAATATGAATATAAAACTATGAACGAATTAAAAAAACTGTTGTTTTGCTTTTGTTTATTTTATGGAAATAGAAAAAATATAGAAAAGGGATGGGAAAGGTGTATGTAGAAGTGTGGACACAGAGAGAGAGCTAGAGAACTCGCAATATAAGAATTGAAAATTAGGAGATACTAAAACAAGGGATCGAGTGCAGAGCAAGGAGAAGGTGAGGACTCAGAAGAGAGAGAAGTTGAGATAGAGAGAGAGAGAGAGAGAGAGAGACGTGAGGGGACAAATACTCAAAACGCAGCCATTTATTTAGCACACCAAAGATTTTAACAGAAATTACATAAAATATATATTATTCCTATATAAAAATAAAAGTAACATGTTAATAATTTTAAACTTTTTAATTTTTTAAAAATTATAAAAAATAATATTTCTAAAATGTATAAGAATAAACTACTTTCAAAATAAAATAAGAGTTTTTTTATAAATGTAAAAATATATAGAACTTAGACAATGAATTAATAGTTATAAAAATATTATTTTTGTTATTTTTTAAACTTTTTATTCTAATTTTTTTTTTATTTTTTAATGAAATATTTGAATTAGTTATAAAAAATTATTTTTATAATTAAATAGGTGTTAAAAATACTCTTTTTTTCTCAAATTTTAATCTTTGCTATATAACAATAGTTAATGATAATTAGTTTAAATTTTCTTTTTCTTTTCTACTTTTCTTTCTAAATTTCCTTCCGATGAAGAATACAATTAGAAATCCGATTATTCAATATTCACTCTCAATATCGATGCGTGGATTAAACGCGTTTTATTTCTATATTTAATTAACATTTTCCATTTTAAAAAAAAACTTGAATATTATTATTATTTTTAAGAACTTGAATATTAAGGAAAATTATAACTATAACATTCCCTCCCCCCGAATGCTGAGTATTATAAAAATAAATATTTTATTTTTAATAATTTAAATGGTTAAGATAGATGAAAATAAATCTAAAATTCAAAAAATATTATATATCTTAAATAATTTATGCATAAAAAATGAGAAAAATATAAAAATATTATAAATAAAATTTCATATAATTAAATTTTTTATTTAATATTATAAATATGTAATATATACCTATCAAGTTAGATGTTTAATTAAATAATATAATTAAATACGTAAAATTATATTCGATAAATTATTTATATTTTAATTATATATAAATAATAATAATATTTCATATTTTTTTGAATTTTCGTATATATATTTAATTAGTGGATGGGAGAATCGAGAAAGTATAATAGGAGCGTGGCCGCGTGAGGGAAAAGTCTACTTAAAAGGACAAAAACATTGGTGTGACTAAATGATAAACAAAATATTAATACACCTAAAGCAAAGCGAACCTTAATTAATTAGATGGAGGAAAAGTAATTAAATAAAATATAGTTGTGGGTGGGATTAGATGGGGAGGAATATGTTGGTCCCGTGGGTTTGGACATTGGTGTGTTTAAGAAACCTAACCATGGTTAAAGAGCGAGTTGACCAGGTTTGGTTATTCTAATTGGTCATGAAAACGTAAGGGAGATGACAAATCATTATTAAATTGATTTTATAATTTAATTACAAAAACGAGGTAGGGAAGAAATTGCAAGTGGGGGTGGTGGCTACGGCGTATGGGACCCAGAAAAAAGCTGTCTTCTTCTTCAATATTTCCATTTTTTATTTAAACACTAATTTTTAACCGTATATTTTAGTTGTTCTGTTTCAATTTATTTATTTTTCTTTATAAAATAAATAAATTGTAAAATTTAAATGTTTAAGTTATTTCTATTATATTATAATAAGATTAAAAATAATTTTAATTTTTTTATAAGATATTTTTGCAACAAATTAATATTTAAATAAGTTTTTATTTTAATATATAATAATTATCTTAAGAGTAATAAATTTTTTTGATATAAATATTAAAAATTTAACATGATATCAAACTTTATTTAATAAATAAATTAAATAAAATATAAAAAAATATTTAAAGTTAATTAATTATTATTTTTATTATTATTAATAAATATATAAAATATGATTGAATTAAATTTGATAAATATGTTTATAAGTATATTTTTCTTTAAAATCGTTTATGTCAATTAATTATTCTTTTAAATAATATAAAATATTACATAATTTGAAGATAAAATATTACATACTCATAAACCAATTATCTATACTTAACTAGGTTATTAAATAAGTATGCATCGTATATGTTATCACTCTCTCTCTCTCTCTCTTTTAAAAAATAAATTTTCATTTTTATATAATTAAAATAATTATTTAAAGAATAAATGTAAAATCAATATATAATAAATTATAAAAATAATTATCCAAAATTGTTTATATAATCATGTATGATACAAACACGATTAATTTGGCACAATATTAATAAATTTTATATAATTTTATTTAATAGATAAATTAAAGATAATATGACAATAAATACGAACTTATTTAATTAATATTTTTATTATTATATAAGAAGTTACTTTTAAATGAAAATGATATAAACTACTTAATCAAATTTAATAATTATTTTATATATATTTTATGCTTAAAAAATATATATAAATAATATATATTAGTTGACAAATTTTCAATTGATAAAAAATATTACATAATCTCAAGACAAAATATGATCCAATTATAAATGAATTGACTAAACTTAATCCACTTATCAAATTGTTACTCTGATTAGAATAATTATCTACTTAACCAATATAAAGTAAATAAACATAAAATTATCAAAATAATTATAAGAATTATATATATTACATAGATATTTTGATATCTATTAATTTATATAGAAGAAAAATTAAAATAAATAATAATAAAAAAGAGTTCGAGGACAAAATCTTACGAGGATTTTATATTATAACTAGTTTTAATCAACTTAGTTGCATGTAATTTATTATAATATTAAAAATAATTATTATTAAATTTTATTTGAGTTAAAATTATAATACTTGTTAATATTATTTTAAAAAATTAAGCATATAACTAATATTTTAAGGTAATTATTAATATTTTAATTACTTAAAATCTATTCTTAGTTAAGAAAAAATAATATTCTACAATCAATTATATAATAATTAAAATGTTAAGAGAAATAATAGTGATTATTCTTAAATAAATGTACAAGTTTATTCAAATATTTATAAGAGATAACTTATAATTTTATGTATATTATAGACATAAATAAATATTTGTTTATAAAAATAATGATTTTCACCATAATTTGAGATATATATTACTTATTTATCTATTAATAGTTTATATTAATTCATCTCATATTTACTCTAATATTTTATATTTATAATTTAATAATACTTAATGCATATAATTGTTTGAGAAATATAACATCTCAAATACAATTGAGTATCAGAAATTCAGAATACTCTCTTTAGAGTAATTGCAAGTCTTGAAAATGCCAACACGGCAACACTTAACAGAAATTTTTTGGAATAAACTTAATAGAACATATCTTTTGCTAATAACCTAATAGAAAATATTTGAACGTATAATTTTTCTTATAATATTTTTTTACATATAATTAAACACTTATATTCTTTTATACAGTTATAAAATAAGGCATATCCATTAACATAGTTATACATTATATGATATTATATATATATATATATCAAATTATAAGGTTTTATTGCCTAAACCGCTAGTTCACGTACGTACAAATAATTTACTATACAAAATGATAAATAAATCAAAGCATGTAAAGTGTCTAATAAAATATTGATCCTATATCTCAAAAACTTATTATCATCATATTTTATCTCAAGGTTGTTATACAAGTGAACAAGCTTAAAAGCTAAATGAGTGAATGAGTGAATGAGTTTTTCAAATATATATCATTATAAGTTTGTAAAGTATAAATGAAATTCTTATGACATTATGAAATAAGATGGTGATAAAAATCATATATGTCTGATTTTTAGAATATAATAATATATTATGTTATGAGTTATACCATGAAATAACATTATAATAAAAATGATTTTTATCTAATTTGTAAAATATAATAACATATTATTTTATGAGTTATAATAAAATAGCATACTAATGAAATGATTTATATCTTATCTATAAAATATAATAATGTATTATCTTATAAGTTCTTTGAAAAAGTATTTTAATGAAAATTATTTTTTATTGATCTTTAAAATATAATAACACACTATTTTATGAGTAATTATGAAATAACATTAAGATAAAAATGATGTTTGATCTTTAAAATATAATAATGTATTATCTTATGAGTTATCATAAATAACATTCTAATGAAAATTATTTATGTATGATCTTTAAAATAAAATAACATATTATCTTATTAGTGACCATGAAATAACATGTTTATAAAAATTATTTGAGAATGATTTTTAAAATA
Source organism: Hippophae tibetana (assembly GCA_037013495.1). Lineage (NCBI taxonomy): Eukaryota > Viridiplantae > Streptophyta > Magnoliopsida > Rosales > Elaeagnaceae > Hippophae > Hippophae tibetana. The sequence continues at coordinate 7,680,573 of CM072812.1, forward strand.
TAATAACATACTATCTTATGAATTATCATAAAATATGATGAAAATAATTTATATCTAATTTTTATAATATAATAATGCATTATTATAAGTATGCATATAAAAAGTATAAACCATCGTAAATATATTTTGAATTTGTTGTGTAAAGAGCACATGTAATCTTGTTTAGTTATTTTTAATCATTAATGATGCTTATCTTGCATGAAATCAATAGAAAACAAAGGAAAAAAAACAGAGAAAGAAGATAGAAAAAGAAAAGAAAGAAAAGATGGAAAAATATACAAATTTTAAGTTAAAGCATAGTTAGATAATTATTTTTTGTAAAATTTTTAAATGAAAACTTAAAAATGCTCATAACAAACTAAATTCAGGGATATATCTTGTTGGAATTGTATCCATGTCTATCTTAAGTCAAATTTTAAGGTTTGTTATTTTAATTTTGCAAGATAAAGTTATACACATTTAATGAATAGTATGTCCATTAGGAAATGTGTTAGGAATTATGTTTTGAACCAATATTATTTTTGTGATTTAAAGTGGTTCTACATATTTAAATTGTGTGTATTATATCTTATTTTAAAATTTAAAATGACTAGTTTGTATATATTTATACATAATTATAATTGAATATTTTTATGAAAAATTATACCTATTTATGTGATGATAGATCAAAATAAAACTTTTTATAGTGATATAACACAAATAGAAAGTTTTAATTTTAAAACAACGTTAGTGATTCTTAATGATCATGTATTACATTTTTAGAAAGCTTAAAATGTTTACTTTTCAAGTGTTTGACATTTCCACTTAAGTTATGGCTAAATAAATAAACTATTTTTTTGTGATTTCAAAATATAATCTTGCTCATTTTTTAAGATATAACCCAGCTCATTTCTTAATTGATAATTATTTAAAATAATGATTTATAGGATATAAAGACTTATTTTTTTATAAAATCAAGTTATAAGTTTGAATTATATTAAATAACATTTGATTTAAAAAATTATTTAAAATAATTGATAACTATTAAATGCCTTAGTAACAACTTTTCAATTTAAATATTAATATACATTTTAATCTCTTTATTAATAAAAACAAGAAAGAGAACATAGAAATAGGAAAATAAAATTAAGTTGTGTATATTGAGTATTGACTAGTGCTATAAACTAAAATGAAAAGGAAATTTAAGTCCAATTTTATTGTATATTTTTAATAATTATAGATAACATTAAATAATAAAAAATTAATTTTTTAATATAAAAAATCTATTCTATTTAATTTGATCCACCGAAACAAAAAATCACAAATAAAATAAGAATATAAACACTAATATTTAAACAAATAATTTAAAATACAAAACCACATATAAACCATTCAAAATACAAAATCACGTATACAGACTCTCCAATTTAAGTTATAACTCACTAAAAGATTTCTTATCACAAATCTCGTGTAGTATATCATTAGATAAAAATAACTGAATTGAACTGAAAGTATTTTTCATCAATGTATCATTTTTTTCATTATTTAATTAATATTGTTTACATCTTCGTTAGCAAAAGACTAGAATAATTTCTACAAAGAAAACTTTATATCAAATAATCATAACCACAACTTGTAAAATATAAAATCAATCAAATAATTAGAAGTTTAAAATATGTCTACCTATTTTCTTTCATGGAAAACAATAAATAAAAATGATAACAATAGCTGAAATCTTGTTTTTGCCGTACAAATTGAAGAAAATATACTGATGTCACCAAAAGAATATAGCTTGTCTGATGCTTCCTTTACTCCCCAGGATGAATGAAGATATAGGGTAACAGAAAGAGTGGCTTAATATTAATTGATGGGTAATAGTGGAAGAAGAAGCAGCAGCAGCGGCAGTTAATATGTGAATAAAATTTAGTAAATTTTCCAATCATGCGATCTTGTAAAATATAGTACTAGATTGATATGAGGCAATAGAATCTGTTAGCTGAATGTGACATAATATATCCAGTAATCCATAACTGAATAATCAAAAATAAGAAATTCAGACATCAGAAATAAATAATGAATTGTAAATTATGTTGTCTCAGTGTCCTGAAAAAAAAGAAACGACATGTTGCCCTGCCTCAGCGAAAATGTTTGTTGTCAGTTAGCACTCGGCTTATATATGGAAGCTAGCATTTTGGGAGCGATTCAAAATTAAAGCAGACATAGGAAAGAACCAGGAAACTCATTTCTGCAATTAATTTTTTTAAGATAAAGAGATCTTAATTAAAGTCAAGAATAGACAAGGTTATATATATAAAAAGAAAAATAAAATCTAATTAGAAGAAAAATTATTTGTATAAACACGTGACCTAGAGTTTACTAAAATGATATAAATTAAGATAAAAACGTATAGATGGTTTTTACCGAAATAGGCATGCATGTGCAATTCATGCAAGCTAGGGAATTAGTAATTGATCAATACTTATGAAAATTAACTTTTCGTTGAACTAGATGAAAAATTGTATTGAAGCTCAATAATAATAATAAACTGTATACGTTATAAGTAATCAATTGAAAAAAACATTTTTTATATTTAAAAATATGATGTATATATTTTTTATATAAATAAAAAACATATTTTTAAAGAGTTTAAAAAAAGAAATGAAGTAAATAATTGAATAATATAAAATTTCATGGTGAAAAAATCAGCTACAAAACAATGATAATTAAGAAAAGAATAACGTTTAATTTAATTATAACTTTTTTCAGTATCTAGTTACACTTTTAATTATATTATCATTTTGACTTATATTATTTTTTAAATTATATGTATAAATTTTATGTTGTTGGATACGTTTAACTTTAAAAAAAATATATAATTGTGTAAATAAATTAAATTTTGTACATATTAATTGAAAAATATTGTAAGTAAAAATAAAAATACAATTGATAATATTAAAGAGAGATAATTTCTAACACGATCTGATAATATAACACGAGATCGATTCAAACACGAAATAACTCAACTAATTTTAATGTATTTATTAAATGAACAAAACAAGTCACGATATTTTAACACAAAATTAACATATTAAATTAATATTTTAATATTATTAAATTTGATATTATTACTAATATTCGATACAAATAAATTTATCAAATTATATATGATTAAAATAAAAAAAATATTGATTTTTTTAAAACTTAATGATAAGATAATCCAAATAAGTTGGAACTCAAATAACGTAATTAAATAAAAATATTTTTATTAATAAATTGATTAAATAAATTTTATTTATTAAATAAATAGACATGATTTGTAGTATAATCTTTTTCTGAATTACAGATATGAGAAAAGGAAATTTGGAATATACATGAGAAAAGTAAAGAATCACGTGGGGCGTGGAATTCAAAAACTCAAAAAGATATGGCGATTGAATTAACTAGACTCTCCGTCTGTACTCTGGACAGTATTGGGAATTGGCAGACTTTGCAGTTCATGATCCCCCCTTAAATCCCGGCGGTCTTGGCTTCCCTCCCTGATTTCAACGTATATGGCCTCATGCTGCCTTTACTGTAAATATTTGACACAATTCTATAATTAAGTTAATTTAACTATAAAGTAATATAATATAATTTATTTTAATTTATTTATGTGTTTAAAAACAATTAATTAAATTAATATTTTAATATTATTTTATTTATTAAATTTCCCAAAAAACCTGATATAAATAAATTTATTAAGTTATATTAATTAAAAATATATTTTTTTATTAAAAAAATCAGAATAGATGACACAATGCTCGATACATTCACGATTTACATGATTTCTACTTCTAATTATATTAAAAAAAAGAAAATATTATTTATGAGAGACTATTATATAATAATTATCAAATTAATTATTATTTTATCATAATATTTTACGAAAGAAAAATCCTTTGCACTGTACTTACAGCATTATTTTATAAAATATAAAACTAATTAATTAATATAAATAAATTTAATACGTGACATATTTATGATATAATATAAATGTGTGGAAAATATTGATGGGTTTTAAATTTTTTACTATATCATACTCAAATAAGCTTAATTTATCTCTTCTCTCCTATACATTTTTCGGCCATTATTAAAATTTTCTTTTCTTTTTAATTATTCATTATTAATATCAGTTTTTTATGAATAATTTGAGCAATTAACTATTTGGATAAAAAAAAAAAAGAGAGGAGGAAATTATCCCATTTATCTCATTCTTAACAAGAATTTCATTTTTTGTCTGATACGTCCACATTATGCTTGGCTATATTAATTGTAAGACTATATATATATTAATTTGAAAGCTGTAAATTTAAGCATGGAGTAAATGAAGAAAGCATGTACTTATAATAAGTCAATAGAAAATTCATAACATATAAATGTTGAATTTTAATTAATTAAATTAATTATTAATTAATATCTGTATAATTATTTAAAAATATATAATTACACTAAAAATACGTTTACTTAATTTTGTATTACTATTAAATTTATATAAATGAATAAATAATTGGTGGCACGTAAAGATTTTTAAATTAAATAAGTAGTGTAATTTAAATTAAATTCTTTTTAATTATAATTGGTAGGTTTTAGTTTCTTTATTTTTCAATAAAGTATCAAAAGAGAATAAATATTATTATTGAGATAATTTTAATATTTAATATTTAAACAAATATTACGAATAACTCTATTAAAGTTATTTTTATCATTTTTTATTCATTCTACCAAATAAAGAGTGATCTCAATGACTATTTTTTTTTCTTAAATTTGTTTGTATCAAATTTACTCTCCACTAAATTACCTAATAATAATATTTTAAAATTTAAAATTATAAATAATATTTATTATATTTAATTCAAATATTTTTATTATTAAAAAAATTGATATATCATTTCATATTGAACTGAACTACTTTTATTTTTAATATTAATATTCTATTTAATATTATTTAAATGTTATTTTTTATTATAAATTTTATAAGTGATATTTTTATAGTTTTATTTAATATATTAATATAATAATTTATATTTTTAATTAATACTCTTTGTAAAACGAAATGAATTAAAAAGTTAATTATAAATAAATGAATTAAATCATAGTACTACTTTTTTTTCTATATAATATCTACTGGTAAATGAATGTATAGATGACAGGTAATTTGGGGGGCCTGAGGAGGATTCAGTAAGGAGTGCCTTGCTTTGCTCTGAGCAGAGATAAAGAAAGCCTCGTACAGAAAAAGGTCTGATTTCAATATTTTTATATTTTTGGTTGTAACGAATTAAATATTAATTTTTCAGAAAAAAAAACCATATTTCTTTTTTAAAATGAGAATTTTGAGAACGTAGTATTTATATTATTATTTAAAATTAATTTATTTGGTTAAAAATAAATTTTATGTATAAAATAATAAAGAATTATTTTATAATTTTACTTTTTATTAATTTCTTTATCCTTTTCTTCTCTTGTCATTATGTTTTTTTTTTCTCTTTAATATCTTTCTCACACTTCCATTTATATATATAAAATTATATTTTAAATTTCTATTTTCATTAAACAATAAATTCTAAAATTCTAAATTTTAAATCTTAAATACTAAATACTAAATTTTATCCTCTAAATTCCAAACACTAAATATTAAAACGATTAAAAATGAGAAACAAGAGAAACAAGAAAGAAAAGTAAAAATAACAATAACTTTTTTTAAAGATGAAGATATTCTTTAACTTTTTATGCATGTATTTCTTTATTAATCAAATTAATACTTTTTAGATAATTTTAATACTTTTAAATTACCACTAAAAATTTGGATAATAATGAATACTTAAATATTAATATGAGTATTAATAAGATACAACTCTTCAAAATTTTAATTTATTTGTTTTGAATTATGTGTTGCAACTCACTTAATTTTTTTTAAAAAAATTACTTTAGTTCACTTATTTTTAAATAATGTATTAAATGTCACTTAATTTTTGTAAAATCACTTAAGTTTTTGGCGATATATAAAAATATTATCTCATATTAATTAAGAAATATACTTTAATAATATTTATAAGTAATATAAAACTTACATTCTTTTAAGTTTAGTCTTTTTAAAATTTGATTTCTCACGTTGTTTATATATTATTCAAAATTTATATAGTATTAGAGTTTTAGTAGATAAATAAATAGAGAACAATAAACCTAATCTATCTCACACAAAAAAATAAATGAGCATTGTAAAAAAAATAAAGACAAATTATCTAAATAATTATAATATAATAAAAAGAGGTTAAAAATAAAAAAAATCATTGGATCAAAAAACATACACTTTGAAGGGAACACTTTGAAGGAATGATTGTGTATAAAAAGATTATTTTATATTGAATATTAAATATATCAATGTATTGATTATAAGTAGTATGAAATTTACATTCTTTTGAAGTTAATCATTTAAGATTAAATATATCATGTTATTTATATACTATAAAAAATTATATTTTTTTAAAAGAAATATTTTTATTCATTTATTTTTAAAAAACAAAGTGATCTCTAATACACTGTTTAAAAGTTAAAGAATAAAAATGATGTCTTTTAAAAAAGCTAAATGACTTCATTAAACAAGTCATAAACTTCGCTGTTGGCCTCCTTTGCATCCGCCTCATACAATTAGTACATGTTATCTTCTTATTTTATTATTTAACAATTTTATTTATTTAATAATAACAATTGAGATGATAAATTAGGTAAATAATAAGAGAATAATATAAATGAACTCGTTTTTTAAAATTATTTTTAACGTTAAAATTAGTTGTGATAAATGAGCAGTAAGACATTATTATTATTATTATTATTATTATTATTATTATTATTATTATTATTATTATTATTATTATTCCATTTCTCAGTCTTGTAAAAAGTCCCCTCGAATTTTAGGCCATTTTTCAATATCAAATTAGCTCAATCAACTACTATGCAGGTGCAAATAAAAAAAACAAACCTACTAATGCAATGCAGGTGTATGTGTGTAATATAATATTAATAGCTAATTTGATATGATAGAATGACAGACCCAACCACAACTATAACATTTACTATAATTATATAAATTTGATTATATTTACTATTAATAATATTATTACATAATCAGAATTAATAATCAAAGAAAACAACGTATATAAATAATATAATAAAAATAAATAATTACACCTTTAAAATACATTATTCTTTGAGAAAAAGCTAGAGAAATTTAAAAAAATTATAAAATTACATCATTAAAAAATTACATATATTTTTATTATTAAAAAATATGATTTATTATTTCACATTTAACGTCATCAAATTAGACGTCGTTTAAGTTGAAACACAACCATTTAAACTCATTTAATATTAAATTTATTCAATATTATTAGGATGATATTTTTATTATTATATATAAGTTTTAATGTTATTTAATGTGATTTTCTTAAAATTTTAAAAAAGATGTTAAACATTTATCATTTTACTAGAGCTTGGTTTATAAAAATTATATAATAGTAGAATAAAAGTTAAAAATATATAGAGCATGTAAATAAATACTTAGTATAATAAAAAATATATTTAAATAATAAATTTAAAAGGTAACACTGTAATATATTTTTATAAAATAAAAAAATATATTTATAAACATAATAAATGAAATTTTTTTATTTAAAAAGTTGAGTAACCACCTGATCCCTCTCATTTTCATGTGTCTCTATCTATAACTGCAATATATAACTTATAATTTATGTTAAATTTATGACAAATAAAATTTTCATACGAATAAACGGGGTAATCAGATGAGATAGAAAAGGACCGAATCAAATCCAAGAATTAACCTTTGACATAACCCTTATCTATTTCCTGGCAAACAATACCTACTTGTACACATAAACACTCCTAAAACGGCAGCTGGGGTATGTACTAACTTAAAAAAGACTTGTCCATGTACTGCAAGGGCTATACATCTCTACACATGAAGCTAGAGCCGGCAGAGACTTGCCGTGAGCCACACTCTGTTCAATGGTCAAATATCTTAAATCCTACTATTCAAGTCTACATAATTTTTATTTAGTAAGGTGACTGTTTAGGTATTAAATTTATTTTAAAATTGATATTTTAGATATTGTATTTAATTTTTGTACCAATTTAGTACTATTATTAGGTAAAAGTGATTGAGTAAAGATAAATAACTATTGAAAAATAAAAAATAAAACAAAAAATTATTTTTATAGGTCACTTTTTCGTAACAATAAAACTAAACTATTATAAAAGAATTATTACAATATTTAAGTATTATTTTTATAATAAATAAATTATTCTAAAGTGTTTTTTATTTTTATTTTTAGTCATTATAGAAATTCAAATTTATATATTGTGATTTCACGGTAATTCAAAATTGAGTTTGCTATAAAGTATCTGGGAAATACTTCGTTACTTTTTGGTGTGGAGGTTATTCAAGGTGTATGCACTTATCTCAGTATAAATATGTTTCTGACTTACCTACGTACTAAGTCTATTTACTAACAAACTTTTCATTCAATAATAACATATTACATTTTCTTCTTTTTATGGTGATTTATTTAATTATCGTTTGGATATTTCAATAACTATATTTACTTCGTACATAATTAATTATAATATTTTTAAAAAAATATCACATTTTTATGAATAATTAATTACAATTGTTTTTAAAAAATATCACATTTTAAAATAATTAAAGTTTTTATTATCCACTAATAAAATATTTAGCTTACAATAGAGCTGGTTTCCGATCGATGGTTGTCAATAATTTAAAAAATTCATGAATATATACTTTTATATGTATCTTGTACGTGTTTCTGTTCAATCTTAACTTATTAAAGCTTCAAGTACTGAAAATGAAAACACTTACCAACATAATAACTTTTTCGACCAATCAATCATAAGATAGGCTTTCAATATTCTATATATATAAAGATAGCTAGGTTTTCAATAAATTTATTTAGAGTTTAGACTTTTATAATCTATTTATCTACCAATTTTAAATTCTGTAAAATTGCATCTTTGCTATCATATCATTGTACCATAAAGTACAAAGTACAAAATAAATAATCTCTTATATTTTAGTAGTTTTCTAATGTTTTTTAGTAATTTTCTAATAAATAAAAAAAAATATAAGGATCTATCTTCTTCTTCTTTTTTAATCGAAAAGGAGAACATATGAATCATAAATATGTGTGTGTTAACTTTGCCAAAAGTTCGCAATGGATATGTTTTTTTTAGGGCATTGAAGGATGATGATGCTTATAGTATAAATAACATTAAATTTAATTAAACGTTATTTCACTAACCTTAGTAAGAGATTATAAGACACATGATTAATTAATTCCTAGATAGTTAAATTTCTTTGATCCTGTTGATTCTATATTATTTATGTTATTTCTACGAATATATAAAAATAAAAAATAAAAAGGCGTTAATTATATAATTAAAGTCAATGAGATGCAACCTTTTCAGTCAGTAGTACATGAGTTAATAATTGGTAAATAGGATACTTGAAGTGAGGAGTGTACTGTATCAATTTGAGCTCTAATTTAAATTAGTTTAATTATATTTTAAATTTAATTTAACTCTAATCTATAAAAATGGACTTAATACAAATAAAAAATAATGAACTAACCTAAATCAGTATAAACTGATTCGAATCGTTAATTATGTTTTTTTAATTAGTTGTTTTTATATGTCAACAAATCTGTCTCGTATATTGAGTTTAACCAACCAGGATTATATATTTTCAAGTTTTTATAGAATTATTTATATCTTTTAAAATAAATGATAATTATAAATCATAATAAATCTCTTTGAGCATATACTTATTCAAAATTAAATCTAGGTGTTGTATTAAAAAATTATTATAAAAATATATAAAAAATCTATAAGTATTATTTAATTTGACCTTTTGTCTTACAAGCTTTGGATCCATTGAAAATAACATTACGGTGGTGATTATCATAACAAACATGATATATATGTCTATTAGTCTCTTTTATACAACAAATATTAACAATTAAAATAATATATTAATATATTTTTGATAATTAAATTTAATTAAAATAATCTTAGTTATTTAAATTTTTTTATAGTAAAATTGTGTGAGGGTGGGTTTGGGTTTGGAGAAAAACATCAAAAGTGAAAGAAAATTTATTTTAATTTAACTTTTTTTTTATAATTTTGATTTAAATTTTATTTTATTTCATTTTTTATTAATAGGTTATCCCAACTCAATTTGTCATCAGTCCTATTTTTGGGTTATTTAAATTGACATATATTTAATTTAATTTATATAATTTATATTTGATTTGATTTCGATTCTGTGAATCGAATTACGATATAAATTGTGGCTCATATTTAAAGTTAAAACTAACTAATATGATTCAAAGTTAAGAAATGTTTTTTTTAGAGTTTCTTGGACTACATATATAATATTATTACATTGTTATAGTTTTTTAATAATTTAATTTATTTTCATTTTTTGTTACGAATATATTTTTATTTTAAATTAATGGAAGTTTTTTCTTAAAAATGAAACTTTTTTTAGTAGAGTAAAACATGGAACAGACAATAATATTAGTAGAGCCATAAAACATGGATGTGCATCAGCTAGGGTTATTGTTTAGTTTTCGTTTTTCATGTATACATATACCTAAACTCTTGTACAAAAACAGAACAGAAATGATATGAAATATACATGATAATTATTAGAGAAACACAATATTTGTCATGGTATCAGAGCAAATTATTGCTGATTAATGGAATTACCTACTATGCTGATTTCTGTTCTACTACCATTTTGATTTCTAATTTTTGGTGTAGCTGCTGATTGTGGCTACTAATTTTTTATTTCTGTTTTACTCGTTGAAACCGATCAGTTGCAATAATGAAAAAAAATACCATAAAGTAAAACAACAACATCAATGTGCTCCAGAAGGGAATAAGTACAAAGAACATTGTTGTAATGCTTAACCACAAAGGTTGAAACCTGAAGGGATGGGTATACAGTGAAGCCTCACCAGTGCTGTGACCATCTAGTATCCAGAGTTGCCATTTCTGCTCAACATCAGTTCTACCGTCGCAACCTCAACAGAACCCTTCATGGAGCCATAATGATTTAGCTGCTCATTGGAGCCATTGCAGCTTACCTGCGTTTCAAGTCTATCTGCTTGTTGGAGCTGTCGTAGTTGCCCAACGCCGCTTACTCGTTGGGGCTGGGGTAGTCTCTCTACGTACCCGTCTAGCTACCGTCGTGGAGAAACTTGGAACGAAGGAGAAGAAGAGCGCCGCTTCATAGAGACGGAGACGGAGGACCAGCTAGATGGCTGACTCCGGCTGGATGTTGTAGTCAGCTAGGGTTCGGCCATCCTTATCTTCCATCAGAAGAAGAAAGGTACCGCTCTACGCAATAAAGCACCGCAGAGGGTAGCATGAAGAAAGCATGCAGAGGGCTGCGCAAATGGAAAAGAAAATGAATTAGGGTTACAAAATGTTCTATATATAGCTAGTGTACAAATTGAAAAAAAAAGAAAAAAAGGAAGGAAAAAAATTAGATTTCATGACAGAATCTAGAGATTTAACCATCAATTTCATATTGGAAGATTTGACTACAAGAATGACGGAAGTTCTAACTAGAGCTCATATCACCTCACAACCTCCGCTAACTGAAGCGTCGACTACTCCCATTAGTATCAAGTTGAGAGGATCTAACTATGTCTTGTGGTCCCAGGTGGTGGAGATGTATATCTCTAGCAAAGACAAACTGGGATATATTAATGAGGATTTTCCTCAACCTGCTGAAACCGACCCCCCATTCAGGAGATGGCGCACTGAAAATGCCATTGTCAAATGATGGTTGATCAATTCGATGGACCCCTCCTTGATTGCAAATTTTATTTGATTCCCAACTGTGAAATAGGTTTGGGATTCTGCTGCTACCACCTACTATGATGGGACATACACGTCTCAAGTGTATGATCTTCGTCGTCGAGTTACTAGTATGAAGTAGGCGGGTGGATCCATTGAAAAATACTACAATGACCTTCAAGGTTTGTGGCAAGAAATTGATTTCTGTCATCCTAATCCAATGGAGTGTGCGACTGACATACAAAAATACAACTCCATCATACAGGAAGATCGAGTGTATACCTTCCTCGATGGACTTGATGACAGTCTAGATAAAACTCGAAGTGATGTGCTTCAAATCAAACCATTCCCTACGGTGGAACAAACCTATGGATTCATCCGTAAGGAAGAGGTCCGGCAGACCGTGATGATCACGGGTACAAATACGACACCCGGAGTAGTTATGACTTTCAAAGGGATTAAGGGACACCATAATCCATTGCCACCCAAACTAGAAACTTTTTTGGGTACCAAGAAATCCACGGGAAATCCACCGTCTATTGACATGAAATGTGGCCATTGTGGAAACTCCAAACACACCTGTGAAAATTGCTTCAAACCACATAGGTATCCAGAATGGTGGAATGATCTTCAAGCACGGAAGAAATGGGACACCATAGGGCGAGCCGTTGTGGCTACCAATAATGCATCACTATCCCTTATTCCTCAGGTCGAATCTTCCCAGGATTAAGGTATTTCAAGTAAAGCATTTCACATCTCTACTCGTAGTGATAATGAGGATTGGATTCTAGACTCAGAAGCTACATATCATATGACATTTGACCCAAAAGATCTCTCCAATACAACCTAACCGAGACGGATCCGTGTTGCCAATGCCAATGGGGTTACTTATCCAGTTACAGGGGCTAGAATCGTGACTTTATCTTCTTCATTATCACTATCTAATACATTACTTGTCCCCTCTCTTTCAAACAGACTAATGTATGTAACTTAGGTCACTTCAGATCTTAACTGTGTAGTATTGATGTATTCTACCTTTTGTTTTCTACAGGATATTATCACCAAGGAGAACATTAGGCGTGGTACTAAGAGAGGGGGGTTATATTATGTGGATGACCTCAGTTCAGGAAGAGCCAATCACATGCAACACACTGTTGGTAACAAGGAACGTGAGATTTGGTTATGTCATCGTCGATTTGGGCATCCATTATTTGGGTATTTAAAGCATCTACTACCTAGTTTATTTTCAAATATCACACACTCAGATTTCAAATGTGATACTTGTATCTTAGAAAAAAGTCATAGGGTGTCTTATCCTATAAGCATGAATAAAAGTATGACTCCTTTTGCTTTAGTACATTATGATGTTTGGGGACCTTCCCCGATCACTACGTCATCGAATTATCGTTGGTTTGTAATTTTTGTTGATGATTGTACATGAATGACATGGATTTACCTTCTCAAACATAAAGATGAAGTATTTTCTACGTTTCACTTATTTCACACCATGGTTCAAACACAATTTTCTGAAAAAATTAAGATTCTTAGGTTTAATAATGGATGGGAGTATGTTAATAAACAATTTCGGACATACTTGGGCAACCATGGTATTCTCCATGAAACCTTATGTTCATAAACCCCATAACAGAATAGGACTGCGGAAAGGAAGAATAGGCATATTTTAGAAACTACTCGGGCCTTACTAATTGGTGCACATATGCCTAGTAGATACTGGAGTGATGTTGTTACTACAACTGTGTATCTACTAAACCGTATGCCCACAAAAACCTTACAATTTCAGACTCCATTAAAAGTACTATCTTATCATGTTCTCTTGCCTACTATTTTGATACTTCTGGCCTAAATTTTTGGATGTATTGCTTTTTTTCACCTCCATAAAAATCAACGAACGAACTAAGTTAGATCCATGTGCTGTCCGATGTGTTTTCTTGGGGTATGGTATACAAAAAAATGGATACCGATGCTACGATCCTATTACTAAAAAACCTACATTTCCATGGATGTCACTTTCCAAGAATCTGAATGGTTTTTTCCATCATCAGTATCCAATTACCCTCTTTAGAGGGAGAGTTATGGTGAAGAATGAAATTGGCTTGATGTTGAAGTATTAGACATTAGTAACAATCCGACATACTTAGATAATTCCAACAATATGGATGAGCTAGTACCTAGACCCGAACTTGAACTTCTAAGAACTGAATCTGAACTAGTGACTGAATCTCCAGAAGATGTAGTGGTTGATGCACCCATCCACTCTCTAGTACCCAATGATCATCCTACCGAGAATACTCTTGAGGTAAGTTCTCCTATCACACCTTTACAAACTAATGCTATAGATACATCTGTTGGTTATGTTCTACCTTTTAGACACAATCGAAACAAACCTCTGAATCGATACTTTCTAGACAAAAAGGAACAAAAACCCAAGTATCCAATAGCCAATTATGTATCTACTCAAGGGTTATTAGAACCTATCAGGGTTTTTGCACAAACAATTTCCTCATGTCAAATTCTAAGCAGCGTTGAAGAAGCCTTATCTAATCCAAATTGGGCTCAAGCTATAAAAGAAGAATTTGAGGCACTACAGAAGAAAAACACATGTGTGTTAAGAAATTTACCTCAAGGGAGGAAGATGGTAAGATGCAAGTGGATTTTCTCCATTAAGTATAAAGCAGATGGATCAGTTGATCGATACAAGACGAGGCTGGTAGCAAAAGGGTATACATAGAAACATGGTATAGATTATCAAGAAATCTTCTCACCTGTGGCTAAACTAAAAACTGTGAGAGTTTTGTTATCTCTTACAGCAAATTTAGATTGGTCATTGTACCAATTTGACGGGAAGAATGTCTTCCTTCATGGTGAACTTGAAGAAGAGATTTACATGGATATTCCACCAGGATATATTGTTACATCAGGAAAAGAAACTGCATGTAGATTACAATGAGCATTGTATGGACTAAAACAATCACCTCGAGCATGGTTTGGAAGATTGAGTTCAATAATGAGAAAATATGGGTTTCAACAAAGCAACTTTGAGCACACTTTTTTCCTAAAACATCGATTGGGAAAAATAACAACCCTTACAGTCTATGTAGACAACATAATCCTTACAAGGGATGATAAAGAAGAAATCTCTAGGCTTCAAGAACAACTGTCAAATGAGTTTGAAATGAAGGACTTGGGAGGGCTCAAATACTTCTTAGGGATTGAGGTAACAAGATCAAAACAAGGTATATGTCTTTCCAAAAGAAAATATACTCTAGACCTACTGGCAGAGGCAGGATTACTAGATTATAAACCTGTCAATATTCCGATGGTCCAAAATCATAAACTTGGAGAATATGTGGACCAAGTACCAGCAGATAAACAGAGATATCAACAGTTTGTAGGTAAACTCATATACTTATCTCATACTCGACCTTATATTGCTTATGTTGTGAGTGTCGTGAGTCAGTTTATGCACTGCCCAAGTGAAGACCATATGGATGTCGTCATGCGAATACTCCGTTATTTAAAATCCTCCTCCGAGAAAGGACTTATGTTTTCAAAGAATGGTCAATTAGAAGTTGTTGGATATACAGATTCAGACTGGGCAGGGAATATGAAGGATATGAAATCTACTGCTGGGTACTTTACTTTTGTGGGGGGCAATCTTGTTACATGGAGGAGCAAGAAGCAAAAGGTAGTTGCCTTATCTAGTACTGAAGCTGAATTTCGAGGAATGGTCAAGGGAATATGTGAGCTCCTTTGGTTGAAAAAACTTCTAATTGAGATTGGTATTGCTCCTAACTCTGAAATGAACTTATTTTGTGATAACAAAGCAGCCATTGTCATATCTCACAATCCTGTTCAACATGATCGCACGAAGCACATTGAAGTGGATTGGAACTTCATTAGACAGAATCTTGAAGAAAAGATTATTCAACTTCTATTTGTTAAATAAGAAGATCAATTGGTTGATATACTCACAAAATTTGTGTCTGTAAAGAACTTCTACAACTCACTTGACAAGTTGGGCATAAGAGACATATATGCACCAACTTGAGGGGGAGTGTTGGTGTGTATTGTGGTGCATGTTTCAACATCAATGTTTAGTGGAGCAAAACATAGAAGAGACAATTATATTAGTAGAGCCATAAAACATGTATGTTGAACAGTTATGGTTATTAGTGTTCGTTTTCCTTGTATACATATACCTAAACTCTTGTACAGAAATGATATAAAAATATAAATGATAATTATTAGAGAAATACAATATTTATTACACACGTAACAAGCTTTATTTTAAAATAAGTACGACTTAAAATAAAGCGAAATAAAAAGGAGAGAAATAATACTATAGTTAAATAATAAAAAATAAATATACATATGGACACAGTAGCTAGAAGAAAGCAAAGGGTAATTTGCAATTGTAAAAAATAATCATTTTAGCATAAGGAATGCATTGATTTGAAGAGTACTAAACAATAAAACCACGTGTTTTAATTTATCATTTAAATAAAACATGTTTTTGAACATGATGCATTTAAATCACTTAAATAATTGAAATTAGTCTTGTTTACCCTTTTAATATATACTAGTAAAAAATTCAAGCACAAATCGTGATCAAAACAATGTTTTACTATTTAGTAGAAGTACTATTTGTTTTTCACGTAACGTTTTATTCAATTCTATATTGGAAGACGCGTTATTTTTCTATTATAGTTGTTTTTTCGCTTCTCTAAACACATAAAATAAAACTCTATAATTTAACAACCATATTAAATATACATCAAAAGAATATAAATGAGTGATTAATCATACCTCCTATAAATATCAAAATAATTAGAATAGTGTTATTTAATACTTTTTTATAATTTTAAAGCATTAAAGTGAGTTTTTTTTATAATTTTAAAGCATTAAAGTGGGTATATGATAATTGAATATGTAATTAACAATTTGTTTATATTATTTAAATTTAATTGAATTTTTATTAAGAGTAATAAGTTTTCTTATCCTCTTACACAGCTAGGTCAATAGTGAATTTTATTTAATTTTAGGGTTTTCACATACCTTCTGATTACACCACAAAAAACATGTGAGGCATAATATATTTTCAAAAACACAGTTTATATAAAGTTGACGTAACAAAATTATTTATATATCTGTTATACATATGAAAATAACTTAAAAATCATCGGCATCACATTGACAAACACATTTAAACCATATTTAAAATATAAAAAAAAGTGCTTAAGCTAAAAGCCAACTTGTAAACACCATTGTATTCTCTAAATAAATTATTTTATTGTTCCTTTCAAACTATACCCTACTTACACCTTAATTTCAAAATACTATTTGTTATACACAACCATTACCGCATAGATTCCTCCGTTGCTAATTAGACGATAATTAATCAAAAAGAAAAGGTCAAATAAAAGATAAACTATGTGTTACAGCAATATCATGGGTGACCCATGTGTGTGATTATGACCAAGTTGTCGTTTTAATATTCTATGCATGTGTTATGGTCAAGGGCTCTCTCTCTCTTCTCTCAAATATTATAGAAAATTTGTATTTGCAACAAATTTTTAATAAAATATTGTAAAACAACAGTTAATGTTACATCTATCTATTTATTATGCCAATCAGGCCTTTGAAGAGAGAAATTTCGAAATTGATACACTATCATCTATGAAATCTACTTTTGCAATGTAGCGGAGATAAAATACAAATACGATGGATGTTTGGAACAAGTAAAGAAATTTATGCTACATAAATAATCACATGTCAATAACAAGAATTTAAATTTAAAAAAAAAGATTAAAAATGGGTCACTGTATTTTCATAATAAAATTTACTGCTTAAACAATAAATTTTTATTTCATGAAAATTAAACCATCTATTTATTGGGAATCACTAGTATTTTTTTATATTTAAGAAATCACTTATAATTAAATTGACTGATCAGTATGCATATATGTTCTCAATATATTTGGAATGAAAGTTTGTGCCATAGTTCATAAGACAAACATGATATAATACAATATGAATTATTTTTTTGTTAAAATTAATTGCTAATTCTTTTATGTTTTTATAAATATTGGTTTTTTCCTTCTAATAAATCCCCCCCACCCCAAATATGCAGACCATTAAAACAAAAACATCATGCCATTAAATAGGTCATATTGATTTTATAAATAATATTAAATTATACTATCCTAATAGATACGAGTTAATGTCTAAATTACCCTTAAGAAAGTTGATAGATGAATGTAAAAACATTGTTCTTGCAACTTTAATGCTAAATTAACTTAAAAAGTGTTCAAGAATAACATATGTAAATTTAAAAGTTTGAAAAAAGATGAGAAAGAATCGGAACGGTTTGAAATCTATTAATTAGATAGCATTATTCTCTTTAATAATAATTAATAAAAAACAGGTAAATCTACAATTAAAAAAGGTTGATAATCTGAAACCATTCCAAGAGGAAAAAAGCTTGAAGCATTTCAATTTTATTTTTAAATCTTTTATTGTTTGTATTCAATCGATAAAGTTTAAAATAAATCACAAACAAATTTAGTTACGAGTTCATAATGATCCATTATAATTGATAAGTTATATACTTTGATTCACTAATTTGCAAACGGATTCATAGAAATTTATTAAATTTACAAAGTAAAATACTAGAAATCATGATAAACTTATATTGTCTCTTTTCAAACTTATTGAAACTCTGATACCAGTTGTTAAGAAATTTGCACAAATTTTCGATAAGTCAAATTTATTAGAAAACAAGAATAGAAAAATAACACACAAATTTGATAACAGAGTTCGGTTAATCTTGCTTACGTCTTCGGACCTACTGTAGATTTTTTTACTGAAAGATAAGAAATTACACAAGGTATTTACAACACTCACAACTCACAACCCAATTACACCTAAGAAAATTACTCTCAATTTTCTCTCACAAAAGTTTTTCTCTCAATTGGAATGAACACTTTGGATAATCAATTCATTATAATTACACATCTATTTATAGGAAAATTCACTTCTTGAATTTCTCCTTAAATTAATGGTTCCTTAAATTGCTCCTTGAATTAAGCTCTTTGTTTTGCTCAATGTTTTGCTCCATCTTTTTCTCCTTGTTTTGCTCCTTAAATTAAGGTATTTTATAGCAATCTCCAACAATCTCCCACTTGAAGACTAATTTTAATTTGTCTTCACACCTCGATCAATGCAGCAACTTTTCTAGTCTTATTACTCTAGTAGACCAACTGAAGTTGAGCACAACTTCAATTTCATGGAAAGCTCCCACTTGTTGGCATCTCGAGTCTGAAAAGCTTCATCATAACATTCAGGCTCTCCTTCATCAGCCAACAACATATAGTTCATGTATCTCTTGTTAGACACATGAGGTCGAGAAGACCTTCTCAATATATGAACTGTAGTAGAAGGTTGTGTTGTGTCGGACTGTTGCACACTATTTTGTCCAACGAGTTCCTCTGGATGAGGACTTGCTACAATTGGTTCCTTCACGGAACTATCTGGGACATCATCTGCATCTACAAATACTGACGCATTCTCCTTTGAGTCGTTGGTGTTTGTTTTATGCATGTCCTTATACATCACTCTTTCATTGAAAATTACATCTCTACTACGGATCACTTTCTTGTTTTTGTCATCCCAAATGCGGTAGCCAAACTCATCCTCACCATAACCGATGAATGTGTATTTCTTGGATTTGGGATCTATCTTATTCCTACCTTGATCACTTATATGCACAAATGCTACACAACCGAAAACTTTTAGATGTGATAG
Organism: Hippophae tibetana; assembly: GCA_037013495.1. Classification (NCBI taxonomy): domain Eukaryota; kingdom Viridiplantae; phylum Streptophyta; class Magnoliopsida; order Rosales; family Elaeagnaceae; genus Hippophae; species Hippophae tibetana. The sequence continues at coordinate 7,700,310 of CM072812.1, forward strand.
TTTCACCTTCTTTTTGCTCCATACCTCCTTTGGTATTTTGTGCTTCAATGGAACAGATGGGCCTCGGTTGATCAAGTAAACTACCGTGTTGATTGCTTTTGCCCATAACTGCTTCGGTAGACCTGACAAATACACCATCTATTGAGGCGTTTTTGACACAGTTCTTTCAATTCTAATCCTATGCTTATAGCAGAAATTTTTGAATCTAGTGTCTTCATATTCACCACCATTATCTGTTCTGAGTTTTTTGATCTTCAAACCCGTCTCATTTTCCACCATAGCTTTCCATCTTCTGAAAGCCTCAAATACTTTAGACTTATGCTTTAGAAAGTAAACCCATACCTTCCGAGAGTGATCATCAAGTCACGAAGTAGTGTTTCCCACCAATGGATGAGACAGTCGTTGGTCCCCAAACATCAGAGTGAATAAGCTCTAGCATTTCCTTCTTTGGGGTTTTGCAACTTTTCTGAAAACTGACTCTCTTTTGCTTTCCAAGTATGTAATCTTCGCACATGTCTATCTCCGTAGACTGTAGACTTAGAAGTTTTCCCTTTGAGTTCATAATCTTCATCCCCTTTTCACTCATGTGGCCTAGTCTCTGGTGCCACAGATTTGGTGTTTCATTGTCTGCTACAACAACGATTGAACAATGTGCCCCTGTTGTCATGTAAAGAGTGTCACTCTTCTTACCTCGAGCAACCGTCATTGCACCCTTTGAAATCATTCAATTATCACCATGGAAGATCATAGTGTTGCCTGCACTAGCCAATTACCCTATTGAGATTAAGTTCTTTCTTAGGCCGGGAATATGCCTGACATCCTTTAGTTCCCAAACAGACTCATTCAACTTAATCTTCACTACATCTTTGCCAATAATAGCACACAGTTGATCATCACCAAGATATACCTTTCCAAGGTTTCCGGGGACATTTTTCAAAGAATTCTTTCTGTGAAGTAACATGGAACGATGTTTCAGAGTCTAACACCCAAGATTCTTCGTTGCTCTCCAAAGAGCATATCAATGCATTATCTCCTCCATCTCCTCCTGAGGTGGAAGTAACATTTTCCTCTGCCTTCACTTGTTTGTCCTTTGGTGCACTTTTGCACTGATTTTTGTAGTGCCTGGTTCTCCCACAATTCCAACACTCAATAGTCTTCGAGCTATGATAATTATTAGGATTCCTGGATTTGGACCTCTTGACTTTGTGTGCAATACTGAAGAGGTTGATGATTCACCCGACTCTCTACGTCGGATCTCTTCACTGAGAACTAGATCATGAACATCATCAAATTTCAACTTATTGCTTCCTGACGAGCTACTCACAGCCGTGACAGTAGCATTCTAGCTTTCTGGTAAAGAAGACAAAAGTATCAATGCTCGTACTTCTTCATCGAATTCAATTTCCACTAAACTCAACTGGGTTGTGACTGTGTTAAGTTCATTGAGATGTTGAGTTACCGATGTGCTTTCATTCATCCGCAAGTTGAACAAACGCCTCATCAAGTGCACTTTGTTTGAGGCTGATGGCTTCTCATACATATTGGAGAGAGTTGTCATAAGACCCGTCATAGTCTTTTCCTTTGCTATGTTGAAAGCAACATTATGGGATAATGTCAATTGAATAACTCTGAGGGCTTGTCTGTCTAGAATATTCTAATCTTCTTATTTTATAGCCTCTGGCTTCTTCCCTGAGAGAAGTTGATATAGATAATCCTTTATATGCATTTTCTAAAACCCGAAATCTGTGCCATCAAATTTCTCGAGTTTCACCCTTCCTTCATCTGCGGCCATTGCTCCCACTCAAATCTGACTTCCTCCGGATCGTTTCTGATTATTTTTGCAAACCACCGTGTATTAGAACACCTCCGTCAACGAACAAATATCATCGACAAAATTTCACTATTCACGTAATTCACTATTCATATAAATAGTAACCTTATAGAAAATTGATAGAAATCACCACCAATAGCTCTGATACCAGTTGTTGGGGAAATTTACGCAAATTCCCGATAAGCCAGATTTAAGAGAAAGACAGAATAGAAAAATAACACACAAATTTGATAAGGGAGTTCGGCCAATCTTGCTTACGTCTCCGAACCTGCTGCAGGTCTTTTTACTGAAAGAGGAGAAATTACACAAGGTGTGTACAACACTCACAACCCAATTACACTCAAGAAAATTACTCTCAATTTTCTCTCACAAAAGCTTTTCTCTCAATTGGAATGAACACTTTGGATAATCAATTCATTACAATTACACATCTATTTATAAGAAAATTCACTCCTTGAATTTCTTCTTAAATTAATGGTTCCTTAAATTGCTCCTTGAATTAAGCTCCTTGTTTTGCTCCATGAATTACTCCATCTTTTGCTCCTTATTTTGCTACATCTTTTGCTCCATCTTTTGTTCCTATTTTTGCTCCTTAATTTGGTCCTTAAATTAAGGAGTTTTATAGCAATCTCTAACATATATCACAAATAGTACACCAGAATTAGGTTAATTTTGAAAAATTAGACATCGGAGACTCATTAAGTTTGAAAGTTAGAAAATTAGAGATATTCATTGACTTTTAATATCATAATTTTCAAATTTGTTAGATTTTTAATAAACTCACTAAAAACTAATCGATTTAAATGTATAATTTATCTAACTTAATGAACTTCTAAAGTATTTTTCTTATCAAATTAAGACTTCTTCTAATTAAAAGAAACACAAATATGAATTAGAAATTCATTTCTAATTCAAACATTGAAAGCTATATATATATATAACAAATTTATAAGAACCAATGCCAAATATATATAAATATTCTACCAAGCTAAAACAATTTGTGTTAAGATTAGGACTTATAAAAAGCTCACTTTTAAGGAGATGGACTTTGAGAAAAAGGAATTGTGATGCAATTAACCCATATTGTAGATGCCTGCAAGAACTATTCGACCATCAAATAATTATATTTTTTATTTAAACGATTTTTATATATATGGAGTAACTTAGGAGAAAATTAAAATGTAAAAAACAAGTGAAAGAGAATAACATAAATTTAGTAGAATCTCTTTATAGGAAAGGGTAGCCATGGACATTTGATTACAAAGGATAGTCTAGAGATACAAAATATAAATATATATTGGTGTTATTTAGTCCTTAAATGATACTTATGATTTTAGTACATATATCTCTTATTTGAGGAAAACATTCACCATGTAGAACTGCAAAAATCAATATATATATATATATATATATATATATATAAATTAATATTTAATTATAAACTAAACCAAGTTATAACAAAACATAATACCTTTGATATACATGACCTCTTAGTAAGATAAAAAAATTTAAAAATCAAACAATTCAAAAAAAATAAATACATTAGAAAATCAAATCAAATTGACAAATAGAGACACATATATAGACAAAATATCTAAATCTAGATTCTTGAATTCTTCATTGAAGCAAACTCTTGAAGATTCTTGAGTGTTCTTGAACTTGTTAGCACGAGGAGCAATAGAGAATTGAAGAGAATAAAAGATAGTTCTCATTGAGAGTTAACTAGAACCAATACAACAATATATTGGCTAAGTTAGTGTTGCAAACCCGAGAACACAAACCTTGTAACCTATAAATGCAATACATTTTGAAAGCTATAAGAGATATGACCTAAGACCCGATAATAAATCGAAATCGATTCCTAGAAATTAATATTCATATTATTAGCACACACCTTAACACCATGAATATTACTCACCAAAATGCTAGATGATAGAAACATCACAAAGGTTTGTTAATTTTCTTGATAAGTTGATTTGAATAGGAATAATAAGTATTCAAGCTCTCAATTTGATTTAAAATCAAAATATATTGATGATGAACTAAAGAAGCAAATGAGGTTTCCATTGTACTTTTAGGTTACAAATAAATTCCTAAAAAATGAAAGAAATCTTTGCCATTGATTTTGATTTAATAGCCAAGAAATTACACATAAAAATATGCATGTTGTAGTGCAAACAAACAATACTATAGCAACAGTCGTTCTGCCCAAATTATAAAAATTAGCCCAATAAGTCATGTTATGATCTAAATTATGCCTAAAATGTCAAACTTGTCTTTTATTTGTAACACTTATTGATTATTATTCAACTTTTGAATAAGCCAATTCAAAGCTTCCTTGAGTTATTTCGTTTTTGATCTCATGATTGATCCACTAGAGATTTGTAACAATCCATTATTCTCGTCAGTTAGCTAGCAACAATGTAACTATCTCATAGCAATAATCAACAAGAAAGTGCATAGTGACACTTATATATACATATACATTGCCTAATATGGTAACTTTGAAATGAATTTATGTTTGTGGTATGACAATTGAAATGACAAGATACCCAACTTAGAAAATATAGGAGGATAGGTAAGTACTATATAGGAAGATAAACATATAAAAACCCTTGACCTATTTGAAAAATAATGCATTTCTCTATTAATTATGACAAATATATTTCATATCTTTCTCTTCTACCATTTCTATACAATTCTTCTTGTATTTGTACAATAAAAACTGGTTGTCGTTAGCCCTAACAGTGTTGCACACTCTTACTTCTCTGCTCCACTATCTCTATTTCTCTACTCCACTACACGCGCTAACACTCCCCCTCAAGTTGGTGCATATATGTCTCTTAAGCCCAAATTGTCAAGTGCGTTGTAGAAGTTCTTTGCGGACACAGATTTTGTGAGTATATCAGGCAATTGATCTTCAGATTTAACAAATGGAAGCTTAATAATTTTCTCTTCAAGATTATATTTGATGAAGTTCCGGTGTACTTCAACGTGTTTCATGGGATCATGTTGAACTAGATTATTGGAGATGGAAATGGCGGCCTTGTTATCACAAAATAAGTTCATTTTAGAGTTAGTAGTAACACCAATCTCAGTTAGAAGTTTTTTCAACCAAAGAAGCTCACATATTCCCTTGACCATTCCTCGAAATTCAGATTTAGCGCTAGACAAGGCAACTACCTTTTGTTTCTTGCTCTTCCATGTAACAAGATTGCCTCCCACAAAAGTAAAGTACCCAGTAGTAGATTTTCTATCTTTGATATTTCCTGCCCAGTCTGAATCTGTATATCCAAAGGCTTTTAATTGACCATTCTTTGAAAACATAAGTCTTTTCCCAGGGGAGGATTTTAAATAATGAAGTATTCGTATGACGGCATCCATATGGTCTTCACTTGGGTAGTGATTGAATTGACTCAAGACACTCACAACATAAGCAATATCAGGTCGAGTATGAGATAAATATATGAATTTACCCACTAACCGTTGATATCTCTTGTACTTGGTCCATGTATTCTCCAAGTTTATGATTTTGGACCATTGGAATATCGACAGGTTTACAATCGAGTAATCCTACCTCTGCCAGTAGGTCTAGAGTATATTTCCTTTAGGAAAGAAATATACCTTGTTTTGATCTTGTTACCTCAATGGCTAAGAAGTATTTGATCCCTCCTAAGTTCTTCATTAAAAATTCATTTGACAGTCGTTCTTGAAGCCTAGAGATTTCTTATTTATCATCCCTTGTAATGATCATGTCGTCTACATAGACTATAAGGGCTATTATTTTTCCCCATCAATGTTTAAGGAAAAGAGTATGGTCAGAGTTTCTTTGTTGAAACTCATATTTCCTCATTGCTGAACTTAACCTACCAAACCATGCTCAAGGTGATTGTTTTAGTCTATACAATGCTCGTTGTAATCTACATGTAATTTCTTTTCCTGATGTAACAGTATATCCTGGTAGGATATCCATGTACATCTCTTCTTCAAGATTATCATGCGGGAAAGAATTTTTTACGTCAAGTTGGTGCAATGGCCAATTTAAATTTGTTGTAAGATATAACAAAACTCTAACAGTTTTTAGTTTAGCCACAGGTGAAAAGGTTTCCTGATAATCTATCTCATGTTTCTATGTATACCCTTTTGCTACTAGCATCGCCTTGTATCGATCAATTTACTCATCTATTTTATACTTAATGGAAAAAATCCACTTGTATCCTACCATCTTCCTCCCTTGAGGCAACTTGCTTAAAACCCATGTGTTATTCTTCTGCAATGCCTAACTCTTATTTTATAGCTTGAGCCCATTTTGGATCAGATAAATCTTTTTCAAAGCTACTTGTAATTTAACATGAGGAGAGTGTTTATGCAAACGCTCTGATAGATTCTGATAACCCTTGAGTAGATACGTAATTGGCTATTAGATACTTGGATTGTCGTTCTTCTCTTTTTGGAGAGTATCAATTTCGAGGTTTGCCTCGATTGTGACTAAAAGGTAGAACATAACCAACAGATGTATCTATAACATTAGTTTGTAAAATGTGTGATAGGATAGCTTACCTCATGAGTATTCTCAGTAGAAGAATCATTGGGTACTAGGGAGTGGAAGGATGCATCAACCACTACATCTTCTGGAGATTCAGTTACTACTTCAGATTCAGTTCTTAGAAGTTCAAGTTCGGGTCTAGGTACTGGCTCCTCCATGTTTTTACATGATTCGAGTATTTCCGATTGTTACTAGTGTCTAACATTTCAACATTAAGCCAATTTCGTTCTTCACTATAACTCTCCCTCTGAAGAGGGTAATTGGATACTGGTGATGGGAAAAAACATTCAGATTCTAGGAAAATGACATTCATGGTAATATAGTTTCTTTTAGTAATCAGATCGTAGCATGAGTAGCCCTTTTTTTGTATGTCATACCCCAAAAATACATATTGGACAACACATGTATCTAACTTAGTTCGTTGATTTTTATGGAGGTGGACAAAAACAACACATCCAAAAATTCGGGGGGAAAGCATCAAAATAGTATCCAAGGGAACATGATCAGATAACACCTTTAATGGAGTCTGAAATTGTAAGGTTTTTATGGGCATACGATTCAGTAGATACACAGATGTAGTAACAACATTACTCCAATATCTACTAGGCATATGTGCACTGATTAGTAATCCCTATGTAGTTTCTAAAATATGCCTATTCTTCCTCTTTGTAGTCCCATTCTATTGTGGGGTTTGTGAACACGTGGTTTTGTGGAGAATATCATTGTTGTCCAAGTATGTTCGAAATTGTTGATTAACATACTCCCCCTCATTATCAGACCTAAGGATCTTAATTTTTTTACAAAATTGTGTCTGAATCATGGTGTGAAACAAGTGAAACGTATAAAATACTTCATCTTTATGTTTGATAAGGTAAAGTCATGTCATTCATGTACAATCATAAACAAAAATTACAAACCAACGATGACCTGACGACGTAGTGACCAAGGAAGGTCCCCAAACATCAGAATGTACTAAAGCAAAAGGAATCACACTTTTATGCATGCTCATAGGATAAGATACCCTATGACATTTGAAATTGAGTGTGTAACATTTGAAAATAAACTAGGTAGTAAATGTCTTAAATATCCAAATGATGGATGCCCAAATCGACGATGACATAACCAAATCTGTCGTTCCTTGTTACTAACTGTGTGTTACATGTGATTGGATCTTCCTGAATTGAGGCCATCCCCATAATATAAAGATCCTCTCCTAGTACCACACTCAATGATCTCCTTGGTGAGAATATCCTGTAGAAGACAAAAGGTAGAATACATCAATACTACACAGTTAAGATCTGAAGTGACTTGACTTACAAACAGTAGTCTGTTTGAAAGAGAGGGTACAAGTAATGTATTAGATAATGATAATGAAGGAGATAAAGTCACTGTTCCAGCGCCTATAACTGGATAAATGACCCCATTGGCATTGACAACACGGCTTTGTCTTGGCTGGGTGGTATTGGAGAGATCTTTTGGGTCAAATGTCATGTAATATGTAGCTCTAGAGTCTAGAATTCAATCCCTACTACGAGTAGAGATGTGAAATGTTTTACTTGAAATACCTAGATCCTAGGAAGATTCAGCCTGAGGAATAAGGGATAGTGATGCATTATTGGTAGCCACAATGGCTCTCTCAGTGGTTTCCCGTTTCTTTCTTGCTTGAAGATCATTCTACCACTCTGGATACCCATGTAGTTTGAAGCAGTTTTCATAGGTGTGTTTGGAATTTCCGCAATGGGTACATTTTAGGTCAACAAAAGCTACATTTCCCATGGATTTCTTGCTACCCAAAGAAAGAGTTCCTGGTTTTGGTAGCATTGGATTATGGTGTCCCCTCATCCCTTTGAAAGCCATAATTGCTCCAGGAGTCGTTTCTACATCCGTGATCATCATGGTCTGCCTGACCTCTTCGCTACGGAAGAATCCATAGGCACGTTCTACCGTAAGAAATGGTTTGATTTGAAGCACATCACTTTGGGTCTTGTCTAGTCTGTCATCAAGTTCATCGGGAAGGTATAAATTCGATCTTATTGTACGATGGAGTTGTATTTTTAAATGTCAGTCGCACACTCCATTAGATTAGGATGACGGAAATCAATTTCTCACCATTATCCTTGAAGGTCATTGTAGTATTTTTCAATGGATCCACCCGCATGCTTCATACGAGTAACTCGATGACGGAGATCATACACTTGAGATGTGTTTGTCCCATCAAAGTAGGTTGTAGTAGTAGAATCTCACACCTGTTTTACAATTGGGAATTAGATAAAATTTGCAATCAAGGAAGTGTTCATCGAATTGATAAACCATCCTTTGAAAATGGTATTTTCAGTGCGTTATCTCCTGAATGAGGGGTAAGTTTCAATAGGTTGAGGAAAATCCTCATTAATATATCATAGTTTGTCCTTGACATAGATATACATCTCCAACACCTAGGACGATAAGGCATAGTTAGATCCTCCCAACTTGATACTAATGGAAGTAGTCGACGCTTCAGTTAGCAGAGGTTGAGGCGGTCTGAGCTCTAATTAGAACCTCAGTCATTTTTGTAGTCAAATCGTTCAATATGGAATTGTGGTTAGATCCCCAGATTCTGCCATGAAATTTAACAATTTCTTTTTCTTTTTTTTCTCGCAAGCCAAATATACACGGGACAGAAACACTGTAACCCTAATTTGTTTTTGCTACTCGCATAACATCCACTTCATGTTGTAAGGGTTGTGGAGCGGCGCTTTCTTCTTCGTTGTGTTCCACGTTTCTCTGAGATAGAAGAGTGGTACAGCTGCCCATGACGATGGTTAGACGGGTGCAGCTCCAGTCAACCAACTACAATAACCAATCTATGAGAGTTTGTACATCAGCCAATGTACACAAATAAACACCCTATGAGCTCACACGCAGCTACAAAACTGCAACCTCAACGTCGTTTATCACTGCGAGCTCTTGCCTAAAAGTTTGAGTTGTGTTCTGTTTCTTTTTTAAAATGATAGTTTTCTCTAGAAAACAAGTATTTTCTGTGGATTATGAGGCCATCCCACAACAATAGCTAGAATGGAACGTAGAGACTGTGATAACTCCAACGAGCAGCTTGAACGGCTATCACAAATCCCGGCCAAATACCCACGGATTAACACAATCTGTTGAGTGTAGCACACCAGATCAGCCAAACCAGTTCAAAGAGGAACATAAATTAGCGTAGCACACTAGATATTAACACAATCTGTTGAGCGTAGCACACCATATCAGTCAAACCAGTTTAAAGGAGAACATAAATCAGCGTATGAGATAACTTATTCTTTCATTAGGACAACCAATAAATCTGCTCTGATATCATGATAAATATTACATTTCTATGTTAATTATGATAAATATATTTCATATCTTTATGTTCTACCATTTCTATACAATTCTTCTTGTATTTGTATAATAAAACTGGTTTCCATTAGCACTAACTGTGTTGCACACTCATATTAGCTATTTATAGTTCTAACAATAATAAATTCATTCACCTGTAAGTTTAGAGATGAATTTTTCGTCAAATTATATAATCCTAGTGTTACTATTGTCAACTAATTAAGTCAAATGATGACAATTAATGTTATAGTGTTATAAAAAATGGGGGCAATTATGTATTTTTTTTAATAGAACAAACTTGCTTTTTTATGGTAGAAATAGATAACCAAGGAAATTACATCATACAAAATTGTGAATATAGCATAAATAAAGAAACCCACTAGAAAATCGATAATAAGTAACTTTTTGACATGGTAAATATTTATTTATCTCCAAAGAAACGTTTTAACTAAGAATGTGGGAAATAAAACCAGCCGGCGGCTACGAAAAGGGGGAAAAAGTATGTTCAAAGGTTAACCACGTGACCACTTGCTAAACACGAGGCCCGATGGGTATGCAATGCATTATGCATTATGCATGTGGAAATATTTATTTGGTATCGTTTTTATTCCCACGTGACTCTAAACCTTGTGAGCACGCACTACTTCCTAGAAGTAAAACGTTTCTTAAAATATTTTATTCCTCTAGATTAAGTAAATAAAAAATATTATAATTAATTTAAAATAGCTACATTCATAATTAAAAAACTGATTGTAATTTCTCTTTTAAATATATCTTCTAATACAATTAGAAATTAATAATGTTATATATAGAAATAATATATATGGTTTAAATTAATTAGTATAAGCAATATATATCTCATTATTGTGAATTTTTTGTTATTCTAAAAATACATATTCTTTTAAAAAATATAAATAAATACAAAATATAAATAAGAGTGACATAAATGGGTCGATAATATATAAATAAATATAATATTTTGAGTTAATATCTCTCAACCATAGTATTAAATTGTCTTCTCATATGAATATTTAAAAATAAATTAAACATTTTAAGATATTGTTTAGAGAGATAAATGTTAGGGTAACATAATATAAAAAGCCAAATATTTATATTAAAAATATATATGTGTGTGAAAAGTACTTTCATTGTTGAACAAGAGACATGTTTAAATTGCTAATTACTATATTTTGTTAGCTGAATAACAATTAAAAGTTTGTGACTAGTGCAATCAAATAATGCAAATATTTAAATATTTTAAAAATAAAAAATGTTAGATTTTAAAACAGCCATACATTAACTTAAGTACTTTTGTTGTTTACTTGATCTTGAAAAACATATTTTTTATTATTAAACGTGAATTTAAATATGCATATAAAAATTATTTTCACGTGTGTTACCGATATTTTGTGTGTAATTATTATATAGATGCAAGCCTTTATTTGTGATAACGCATTTTGTTTATTTGATAATTTTGAAATCTTGATAAACCTATAAAAGAGTAAAATATTAAGGATATCAAGATGCTTGAGCTTATTCTGCTTTTTCTAGATAAATATGACTTCCTTACAATGTTATTATACAATTAGACTAATAAATGTGAAACTATGATGACTAATATTTAAAAATTATTAAGTATACATAGATGTTAAATCAAGTTTATTGTACATATTTTTAAAATTATCGATAAGTGTTATGATTTGTGTATCAAGAGAAAATATTTGAGTTTAATTTAGATTGTTTTCAATTACTTATTATGAACAAACTTCTCTTAGATAAATATGACTTGCTTGCAATGTTATTACACAATGAGATCAATAAATGTAAAACTATGATAGCCTATATTTAAAAATTATTAAGTATGGATAAATGTTAAATCAAGTGTATTGTACACATTTTCAAAATTACTAGTAAGTGTTATGATTCTTGTACCAAGAGAAAATATTTGAGTTTAATTTGGATTGCTTTCAATTACTCATTATAAACAAATGCCTTATTAAATAATGTTTTGAATTGTTATGTATTGTGACCTTGTTCAATCTTAAATAATTGAGATTGTTCGATGTGACCTTGTGACAATTTGGGTAATCCAATGTAGTTTTGGATAATTACATATTTTGTTAAGTGATTATTGTGGTATTAAATATGATAACCAATCTAAAAAATAAATGATAGAAAAAAGAAACTTAGTTGTAAAGTGTGATTACATACTTAAAATTTCTTTAAATATAAAAGTAGAGATATGTTTTGTTATGAGGCTATAATAGCCAAATAAATGTTGAATCTAATTTTGTAGGGCAAAATTTTTTATATATGTAATATGTGATCATTGGAAATTTGATTGGTGATAACTTTGTAATGAAGTGCTTTTACCAGGAGATGAAAGGGTTGCTTGTATTCATAATTACGAGTCATGTTTTTTTCCAGATAAATGTATTAATAAATTCATTTAAAAGTGTGTTAATAAGCTCATTTATGTATGGATATACTTACTTCGAGTTGACACATATACGTATTTAGAGTGTACATTTCAAGTGAATAATGATATATATTGATGCATTATGTATGAATATACTCAAGTTGAGTTGGCTTATATATGAATTTAGAGTGTATATTTTGAATAAATGATGATATATATTAATGCATTAAATGAGTGAGAACTTAGTCATTTTTCATTTTGATCATGTTATTGTATATATGATGGTAATTTGTTTTTTCATGCTCATTGTTAAGTGTGCATATTTAATTATAACATTGACATCGTACTCTAGAATGTTTATGATCTAATTTTAGAGAGCTTGAAAATAAAATGGTGGATGCACAGACCTTGATAATTTTTTATTTACATATAGTATTTATTATGTCATACTCCTTAACTATATTGAAGCCTATATTTATGGACTATGTTTATATACATTTGACATTTCATATTTTTTGTATAATCTAATTTGTCTATAATGATGCCTAATCAAGATAATGTTATGTTGAACTAATTTCATATATGGATTGACACAAGTGTTTTGTGATAAATTTGATTAGTAATGCAATGTCAAAAGGTTATGAAACATGTTACATGTGTATTGGTGAACTAACATCATGCATAGGCTACTATAGTGACACAATAATATTAGCATGTTATAAGTAAACTTGTTGTAAAATTATTCAAAAGTAATAAATTGCAACATGTTATGCGTATATTGGTGAACCAATATCATGCATATAATTGGCTATAGTGAGATTCATAATGGATGAATAATATTAACATGTTATGAGTGAACTTGTTTTAAAATTATTCAAAAGTAATAAATTACTTACAATTTTTGAACAACCTTAATAGTATATGTGGTCACTCTAAAACCACTTTCCCTAAATGTCATTCATTACATGATTATATGTGTGAAATATATTATTCGATTTATTTAATAAATTTTAACATGATCTTGTTTCAAGAGCATGTTTTCCTTTTAGGTTTTGTTTTTTCAAAACCATTCGTATATTGGATTAGTAAAAGTTTTAATAATATGTATGGTGAATGATCTAATATTGTGATATCTTATATTACATGCTTTATGGTCACTAATGATGTAAATTTTAGCCCCACTTGACCAAAGCGCGAATGATCTATTTCGATCAAAATCAATTATTAGGCTTGAATAAATTAGGCACAATATTGAATAAATTTAAGGTTAGGCTTAGGACCAAATATTTATATTATGACCATGATCCATAGCTCAAATTAAATTTAAATTTTATAAAATATATACGTTGTATGTCATTATTTTATATTATTTTGAATAATTTAAACTCGAACACTAACTTCAATCAAAATTAAAAAAGTTAAACCTAAACCTACTCAGATATTTTAAAACTAAATTTTAGGCTTATATTTAATTTAAAAAAATTGATTCGATCTAAACCAAAAATATATATGATAATACAATACTTGACTTGAGTTTAGCCTTGACTCAAAATTTTGGGCTTGGGGCAATCTTAATTGTTAGAATTTACATCCCTAATAATAACTATATATTTTAGTTAAAAGGGTAACAAATTGAGAGATGTCTCATTCTTCTTTATTCATATTGTTGATATATAAACATTTCTCTTGTCTATATATAAGTGAATTATTATTGCTATGCTTTAAATCTTAGATGTATGGTTATATGTATTATATATATGTACCCTCTCAGTGTATTATTGCACATGGTAGTTTGGGTAAAAAAAATTAAAATGCATTATTTAATATAATTTATATTATTAAGTATTCAATGCACACTATGCTATTTAAGTGAGAGAATTGTTGAAATTATTACGTATGTGTTTGAGTGAATCATAGTGAGAGGGTTAAAACGTATAGTTGTTCCAAAGGCTCCAATGTTCGTCTATATATATTAAAGTAGTGATACATGTGGTACTGTCTTATTGAACATTCACTGAAGCTAAACCTTAGTACTAATAGTGGTACGATTGACTAATTGGAATGTTAGGAACACAATTAGTACATTGTTGGATCCATTTAGGTCCCTTGTTGAGGTGTGGGCTAGATTGAGCCCGAATTTGGACTGCGTCCTTCTCAGGGCAGTAAGGGCTTTGCCCTATAGGCTATGTTCCTGAAGCTAGTGCGGGCTTTGATCTATGGGCTATGTCTATCGAGTTGGTATGGGTGCAGATGTACAGGCCATGTTCCTCGAGCTGGGGTGGGTTCTGATCTACGAGCTATGTGCTTCGAGCTGGTGTAGGATCTAATTTACAAGCCAATTAATGACTTGTTAGGCTTTTAGTTAATGGCCCCCTAGTAGGACCAAGTTAATTACTACCGTTGGTCACATGCAAACCCTTCTATACCAAATAATATAGACTAGCATAATAATTATCAAAATAAAATTATGTAATTAATTAAATATTAAATAGTATATATTTTATTTATGTACAAATAAAATGAACTAAACTTATTATAATGTGTTATAGGTCTATGAGCTCATCGTACACATAGATCTAAATAGTCCCATTAAGTTTCTACTATGGTTCTATTATAAATATTCTAGAGTCAAATAACCTAATCATTTATATAATTTTGAGTGAGATTATTTCCATAATTCTTACACACCAAATATTTATATGCAATTAAAGCATTAATGTGATCGATTGCTTTTATAACAAATAAAAAATAAGTATGTATATTATTTTTGTTATTACTTAGTGTGGTTGAAAAAATTACAAAGGATAAATAGTCATGTTTTTCTTAAAAAAATTCCATACAGATGTTATAAATGTATACTTACTTCATTTATATGATTCTATACGGTATAATTATCTAAAATAATAAATTACTTTATTTTTTAGATAATGTTATCATGTGTTATTATTAATTAGTTTCGTAGAAAAACATGTATAATTTTATGTATTATTAGTATTCATCATTTTATTACATAAATATATTTACTCTTTATTAAACAAACTTATAAATATATGCAAAAAAATTAAATTTATGTGCATTTTTAATAAAATAAATAACTTAAAATATGCTATCTAAAAGTTAAAAAAATTAAAAAACTAAATGGTATTTTTTTATATGGTATCTATATTAACATAATATAAATTATTATTAGTATAAAAATATTTTATTGTTGATAATTTTATTCAATAATAATAATATAAAAATAAAATAAATATTTTTATTATAATAATAATAAAAATTATTTTCATAATATTATTAAAAGTATAGATATCATTCATCTCGCCAATCCACGATGAAACTATGGTTGCGTGTATCAAACATCGACTAACGTGAGTTCTTTATAAAGAGAAAAACAAAACATTAAGAAAAAGAGAAGTTATATATTTTCCCACTTTTTTATTTGGTTTTTAATGAAAGTATATTTACTTTATACATTTTACTTAAAGAGTTAATTTTTAATACAATATTGTTAATGTATATATATGTGTTAATGTATATCTATTTATTTTAATCATATTTATATCTAATTACTTTATACATATCTAGTTTACTTGTAACTTCTATATAAATGTAACATGTATATTCATTTAAACATAGAATAGAATACAATCATTAATTATTTCTAACATGGTATCAGAGTCACTACCCTTATCTTTCTAGCAGTCTTATCTTTTTTGGTGTTACTTAACCCTTATAGTTTCCGCTGTCACAATAGCCACTATAACCACTCAACGTTGAACCTCCGACGTCTTTCAGCCGTTGTCCTTAGGTTCTGAGCCTACATTTTCCATTGTTAAGGAGTTCCGCACCACACAGACCACTGTAATCATCGTCGCTGATGTGCATCTTGCTCCGATAATTTTTCTACAAATACCACTATGATCGGGTCGACCAAATCTACACAACCATGGAAGTATCACAACCATTGGACATCGCACACTCCCTCACACGCCGCTCAAATGATCTGCACATCTTTTCATGCACGACCATTGAAACCAAACGCCGCCGTGAAATCTTACCCCGACGACATTTATGCAGATACCATTGTGATCACCGCGACTAGATCTACACAACCGTGGGTGTATCGCAATCATATTCCTCTCCACCCACCACACACGCCGCGCTCTTGTCCCGTGACATCATCAGTGACTTGCCTAGGCCTAATGTCATCATCGCATCCAGCTGACATCACAGAGACCCCCGCTGACTGTACTGACTATTGACTTTCTTGCTGACCGTTGACTTTTGCAATATAGGTCCTCCCTATCCAGTTTTTCGTGTAGACCTCGTTTTTTCAGTTCATTTTTGCATATTTTGTTTCCAAATGGATAAAAATGATATTTTTTCTTTCTTACCCTATCAATACTATATTGGAGGGGACCAAGAATTACTTATCATGGTCTCAAGTTATGCGTAGTTTTCTTAAGGGTCGTATGCTCTCACATTACTGTATTGGTGCAATTATCATTCCTGTTAAAGGAATAAGTAAAGAAGATGCTACTTTCCTTCGTCGCATGATTGAATGGGATAGTCATAACCACATGATCCTCACATGGATTCGGAATACTTCCATTCCCTCAATCTCCAAATGATGACTCTATGAAAATAGAGTCATTAGTCATTTTTTCACTTAATATTTACTTGTTTTATTTAATAAATAGTATTTTTGTTGCTAAAAAAATCAAAATATAAACTTTTTAGCGAAAAAAGGGTGAAAATATAATTCTTGAATTTTTTTGGAATTTTCTATGGAATTTTAAACGCAAGACAAATCAAAAGTTGCCCCGTGGCATGCCACGCAAGCATAGGAGCTGACTGAGCAAGCCACGTGGATGTCACGCAAGCACGGAGAGCGAATCACATTGCGCTGCGTGTGAGGAGGAGACACACGCGCTACGTGTCAGCATGGTGTTCAATCCGAGTTTGGAAATAAGTCAACGCACGACACGTGTCACCACGCTATTACTCGAAGCATCCCACCGGTGCACCACGCCATCCGTTCCTGTGAATCACGTCGCACCACATGGTGTTGACTCGGCCAACGTTGACTCTGACCGGTCTCTCCTGCCACGCATTGCTCTCTGATTCGCCTAATGCACTTTTGATGCCACGTGTCACGCTGTGATTGGCTGAAATGGTGAGTTTTACTTGTTTTGATCGTAGCCTTTGATTTGAAGTTGATCAGACGATCCAAATTGCACCTAAGCTTTATTTAAGCCCTTAATCACTCTATAAACCCTAATTGGCCTCATTAGCATAATTTTGGTTAGTTTTTAGAGCTAAAAAGAGAGAAAAATACAAAAAAAAAAATCAAGAAATGACACAATTTTGGTGGAGATTCAAGAAGAAATTAATTATACAATTCAAGAGATTAATTGTATTTTTTTCTACTATTTTCTTTATTAATTTTATTGTATTCCTTTATGAAAATATGAATTTTATGAACACAATTATGTCTAATTAATTTATTAATTTATGGATCTTATGAATCCAATTTTCAACATGTGATGATCTAATATTTTTCTCAATTATAATATTAATTTAATTATATTATTTAATCTAATTTTTATACTATTAATTATTTGACCAACAATTTATCTATAGCGGCAATTAAATAGATTTTAGAAAATTATTTAATTGTTTCTCTTGATTAAATAACATGCATAGTTTCTAGGCAGAGATGTATGATTCTTATGTATGTGATCCATAATTGATGAACTTAATGAGTAGTATGCAATTTAATTGGCATAAGAGTGTGATTAAATTGATTACTATATGATGTGTAGTTTACTTGAGAGAGGAATACATGCTAGGTTAGATTCAATTGATCATGTAATTAATTGATATTATATTGGGAGATTTTAGTGATTCTCATGTTTAGAAAATTGGGGGATTAAGTATTCCTAGATATGCTCTCATATATCTTTTTAGTCACAAAATCTGATTTAATTAATTATTCCTATTTACTTTTAGTTATTTTAATTTTGTTTTCTTAAGATATAAAAACACCAAAAAAATTGATTTTTATTATTTTTAGTTTAAAAAATTAGTTTCTAAAAAAATAATCTTTGTGGAAACTATCTTTATTTATCATTATATTACTTGTTACGATACGTATACTTACGTATTTATTACACACACAATTTGTGTAGCGATCAAGTTTTTTGCGCTATTGTCGGGGATTATTAATTTTAGAAATTAATATTTTTTTAATTATTAATTTTATTTTTTTCTTTTAAAAAAAATTCTTAATTTATTTTTCTTTACTTTAATTTTAATCTAAATTTATTTATAATTTTTTAGAGAGTTATTTATTTATTCTAGTTAATTTTTATTTTTTTCTTTACTTATTTATTTATTTTTACTTTAATTTATTTATTTAGTTGTTAATTTTTTTTAGTTTTTATTTAGATATCTCTTTTCGTATTGTAGAAACATAGTTGAGTCTATCGTATGAGTAAAGTTTGTGAGGGAAAAATCTTACCTTTAGATCTTGAAATTGAGCGTACTTTGAGATCAATTAGAAAACAACAAGTCACCCTAGAGGAAGAGATGGCTAATCCATTAGAAATAAAAAATAATAACCTAAACTTGAATAATCAAATATTTTTGATAGAATGATAAAGATAGAGTTATGAATGAATATGCAATACCTATGTTGGAAGGGTTGATCCAAGTATTACAAGGCCAAACATCCAAGCTAATCAGTTTGAATTAAAGCCAGTGATGTTTCAAATGCTACAAACAGTTGGATAATTTAGTGGATTATCGACAGAGGATCTTCATCTTCATCTCATATTGTTTATTGAAGTTGTAGATTCATTTAAGTTCAATGGTGTGACAGAAGAGGCATTTAGGCTTAGATTATTCCCTTATTCTTTGCGAGACCGTGCTCGAGCTTGGCTAAACTCTTTGCCACCTGATTCCATTACAACTTGGAATGGTTTGGCGGAGAAATTCTTGATGAAATACTTCCCACCAACAAAGAATGCTAAGCTTAAGAATGACATTACTTCCTACCAACAACACGAAGGAGAATCTATATATGAAGCATGGGAAAGATTCAAGGATTTGCTAAGGAAGTGCCCTCATCATGGTATTCCTTCTTGGATTCAAATGGAAACTTTTTACAATGGTCTCAATGCTCAAACAAGGACTATCGTTGATGCATCGACTAATGGAGCTTTGCTAGCCAAATCTTACAATCAAGCTTATGATTTACTTGAGAAAATGGTTAGCAATAATTATCAATGGCCAATGGACAGAATGACAACCATGAGAAAAGTATCTGGAATGCATGAGGTAAATGATATCACAACACTTATAGCTCAAGTTTCATCTTTGGTTAATCTTTTGAAGATTCCAAACTCACCAACGAGTATAAACCAGGTCCAAGATTTAGGAGTGTCATTTGTGTTTTGTGGAGGAGCTCACTTGTTTGATAATTTTCCAAATAATCCTGAATCCATTTGTTATGTGGGTAATGTGAATTGAAACAATAATCCATACTCAAACATATATAACCCAAGATGGAGACAACATCCAAATTTCTCTTAGAGTAATAACAACAATCAAGGTGGTAATCAATTCAACCGTCAATCGTTTCAACCACCTAGTTTTCAACAACCACATCAATCGCAGGACCAAGAGAAGAAACCACCTATTGAGGACAATTCAAACGCCTTAATGAGGATGATGAAAGACTTCATCCAATCAATAAATACAAAAGTGTCCACTCAAGAGGCTTTGATTCGAAATTTGGAGAACCAAATAGGGAAACTTGCCCAAGCCATAAGCCAAAGGCCTCAAGGTAACCTTCCCAGTGACACAATCATAAACCCTAGAAGAGAAGGGAAGGACCATTGCAGTGTTATAGCCTTGAGGATTGGTAAAACTCTAGAAGGAGATGAGACTCAAAAGGATAAGGAGGAATATAAGACTAAAAAGGATGAAAGGGAAGTAGTGGATAAAGAGAGTAATGGAAAGGAAATAATTCAGCAAAAAAAGAGAAAGTTTACAAACCCACTATTCCTTTCCCTCAAAGATTGCAAAAGAAAAAGTCAGATGCGCAGTTTTCAAAATTTCTAGAAGTCTTCAAGAAGCTACACATAAACATACCATTTGTAGAGGCACTTGAACAAATGTCATCTTATGCCAAATTCATGAAGGATATAATATCAAAGAAAAAGAGGCTTGAAGATCATGAAACAATAACCTTGATTGAAGGTTGTAGTGCCATCCTTAATAGAAAACTACCACAAAAATTGAAAGATCTAGGTAGTTTTGACATCCCTTGCACTATTGGGAACATCCATTTTGGCAAGGCACTATGTGACTTGGGTTCTAGTATTAACCTTATGCCATTATTGGTCTTCCAGAGATTAGGGGTTGGTAAAGCCAAACCCACTTCAGTAACATTGCAGATGGTAGATAGGTCAATTAAAAGACCTCGGGGTGTGGTAGAAGATTTGCTAGTAAAAGTAGACAAATTCATCTTTCCGGTGGACTTCATTGTGCTAGACATGAAAGAGGACCATGACATTCCTATCATATTTGGTCATCCATTCTTAGCAACCGGAAGAGCACTCATTAATGTACAAAAAGGTGAACTTACAATAAGAGTACAAGATAAAAAAGTAACATCTAATGTGTTCAAAGCAATTAAATTTTCTGATAATGATAATGTTTGTGATTGCTTTTGAATAGATAGCACTGATGAGCTAACCACTGATGTGCTTTATGACATGTGCCCTATTGATGAGTGCTCAAAAAGCACTAAAATAACCATGATTTTATGCACATTAATTGATTAAAAATATATATATTTATATGTTTTATCATATATTTATATAAATTTGTCTTTTTCGGAATCACGGGTATTTTTATTATTTTTCAGGTATTTTGGCTTAAAAATGCAACTTAAAGACTCAAAAAGGAATACTGGAAGCAATACATCACAAATATATTAATAAATAAATAGGGAAAGGTTAACAAATATGGAAAAATTGGACAAAATGGGTCAAAAAGTTCAAAAAGGAGAAAATCGCGCCGCCGCGCGCGCTGCTACTGTTCATCCGCCCCAAGCTGCGCGCGTTGGTACTGTTCATCTGCGCCAAATTTTTAGATGATCTCTATAGGTATTAGTATTGAATGTATGAATTTTTTCTCATCTTAATAGATTATCATATATTTTTTATTATTATTTTTGCTTAGATTAAATGATTTGAGTAGAAATTGATAGTATATGCTTATATCTCATTTATGCATGGTTGCTACAAAAACAAAAAGACATATCTGGAGTTACCTAAACCAAGATCAAACAGAAAAGCCACAAAATTAACCACTCACCAAAATCTTAAAAAAATGTACAATCTGTACATGAGTTGACTCTCTAAAAAATACATATATTGAAAAATATCTACAGAAAAAAATAGAGAGATAAAAAATATATAGTATCATCTACATACTATGACCCACGTTGCCTACAAAGTTGTGAGTACAGGCTAATTACAAAAGAAAGATATAGGAAGTAATTCCCTAAAAAGTCATTGCAATTTCTTCATTTGTAAAAAGCATATATCTTGAAATTCTTTCTTAATGAGTTTGATTTATGCATGAAAATAATTTTTATATATGATATCTTTATAATTTATACATTCGATTCCTTTCATGAGATCAATGTTAAAATAACACTTTGAGCCTTTATTCTTTATACATATGCGAACATATTAGTTCATTTCTATACACCAACTCTTTCGCATATAAATTAGTATGAGTGTTTGAACCCATAGGATTCAGTGTTTTGAGAGTATTGACTTGTGAGGAATAGAGTCGAAGCGAATTCTGATTCATGACACTGAAATTGGGTGAAATTAAATTGATACATTTTTGACATGAAATATGAAAATGATTTTCGACTAATTATTATAAAAAAAATCATGATTGTTTAAGGAGATTAAAATAACATATGCTTGAGATTTTAAATATGATCTTAAAGGAGATTAAAAAGTATGAGACATTTTTGTGATATGTTGTTTTCTTTTATTCTTAAATTAATTTTTTGATTTTGTTGTGATTTTAGTTTTTGATTTGATTGTTTTTATTGTTTCTTTTGATTTTTACATTTAGTTCAATGTTTGTGGGTATCATTACTGAAAACCCTCACGAGACTCAAACTCGTCCACTAGGGCAACTTAGGGGTTTAAAGGCTTGTTGCATAAGATAAATGCAACCGTTTCAATCCACGAAAGTGATTTAGGATAGTCTAATTTTTAGTTTTTATCGCTTCTCTTGCTAAGGGACTAGCAAGAAGCTGGTTGGAGGTTGTGATGAGTGCTCAAAAAGCACTAAAATAACCATGATTTTATGCACATTAATTGATTAAAAATATATATATTTATATGTTTTATCATATATTAATATAAATTTGTCTTTTTGGGTATTTTTATTGTTTTTTGGGTATTTTGGCTTAAAAATGTAACTTAAAGACTCAAAAAGGAATACTGGAAGCAATACATCACAAATATATTAATAAATAAATGGGAAAAAGTCAACAAATATGGAAAAATTGGACAAAATTGGTCAAAAAGGAGAAAATTGTGCCGCCACGCGCGATGCTACTGTTCATCCGCGCCAAGTTGCGCGCGGCTACTGTTCATCCGCGCGCAGCGACAGCCTTCCGCGCGCGCCGACGCCCGTTTCGCCCCATTTTTCACGTGCAGCCGCCTTACGTCATGCTGACGTCATCAAATGACGTGTGCAATCACTAATCGGCGTTTTTACATTTTTTTAACATTTTTTCCTCTAATTTTTCTCTCCATCCTCACTTATAAATACCCCCTTCCCTTCACTTCAAAATACACCTTCAAAACACACTTCTTTCTTCTTTATTTCTCTCTTTTCTTAGATTTTTAGTTTTTCTTATGTTTTCTTAGTTTTTAGCTTTTCTTAGTTAATTTCTCTTAGTTTTAGAGTTCTTCCCTTTTGGGAAGAACTAGTTATGTTTTTTTAATTTATTAGCTTTTTGATTCAATAAATAGGAGTGCAAATTCCGCTTGGAGGTTTTCCAGCAACGGGAATAGCGTCGAAGTTCTGTAAGGATTTTATTTTATTTATAGTTATTTTTTATGCTTTATTCTTACATGTTATATTTAATTTGTCTGTGATTAAATTTAATTGTGCTGACTGTTTAGTAAACATGATGTAATAATAACGTTGTTATGCTTGCGAAATATTAAATAGGTAAAAATCTCTAAAATGAATTGATTTTATTTTTATTCATGATTTTATATTAAGAATGTTAGAGAGAAATATATTATTTTTTATTACAAACTTAAATCTGAAAATTAGATTTTAAGGTTTAGTTATCCGGTCTGATTTAGAGTAGTGCTCTTTTATTTTATGGTACAATCGCCCGGTAGTTAGAGTGAAGCTCTATTTCAAAAGTTTTTATAAGAATTATTATCTGAAAATGTATTGACGACATGTTTTCAATAGTGGTTTTAAAACTTGAAAGTTAGTACTCAGATAATTAAATTCTTAGGTTTAATTTGGACACCTTGAATAAAGTTTAAACTGTCTAACCCCACCAAAGGTGGCATTTAAATGGTTCATTTTCAATCTCTTAGAAAAAGGAATTAATTTAATTAGGCAAATTAGTTATCAACCCCACCCATAGGTGTTAATTGATTTGTTTAGTTAACAAAGAATATCTAACCCCACCAAAGGTGGTATTCATACAAAAAAGGGAGAATCAATAAATATCAATTCATATCTTTAATAACCTAGATAATATGAGCAAGCATAATTAACTTAGTTATTATATCCATAAATACTCCGCCATTATAAATGAACAAAATTTGCATGAATATTTATTGAATCTATGTTTATTTTTATGTATGTAGATTAAAACACAAAAACCCCAAAATATCGTGACAGGATGTTTAGGATTTAATTTCGTTTTTAAAAGTTTGAATAATAAATTAAAAACCACATACATTCCTTCCTTAGATCGACCTTGGGAGTATACTTATCATTTTCTACGAAATGATTCGTGCACTTGCGAGAGTTTTATAAATATTAAAACCAAAGTATTGGCAAGAATCGGCGATGCTATTTTTCGCTCATCAAGTTTTTGGCGCCGTTGCCGGGGATTTGGTTCATCACCTATTGATGCTTTAGAGTTTGTGCTTGTTAATTCTGTAAACACACATACTAATGAATAGCAGGACACACATGTAGGTGCACAAATTCATGTCGGTAGCCTAACAAGACTTGTTGAATCACCCCTACTTATGACCTTAAAATATGATGTTATAAACAAGGACATTAGCTCAATAGAAAACAACACAAGTTGTGTTAATTTTGAAAATATGGAATCAAAGGTTGATCTTGTGAATTGTGTGAACTTTTTGGAGGACACGCCTATCATGTGTGTATCAAATAAAATTTTGGAATGTCTTGAAATAAGACACTTCCAGTCATAATCTCGACTGATATAAGTATGGAGCAAGTGGAAGCACTACTAAAGGTGCTAAGGAACTTCAAAAAAGCTATAGGTTGGTCTATTGTTGAAATCAAAGGCATAAGCCCATCAATATGCATGCACAAAATCTTGCTAGAAGATGGGGCTAAACCCACCAGGGATGCACAACGCCGCTAAAATCCCATTATGAAAGAAGTGGTGAAGAATAAAATTGTCAAGTGGCTGAACATGGGCATTATTTACCCAATATTAGATAGTGAATGGGTAAGTCTAGCCCAATGTGTACCGAAGAAAAGAGGAATCACTGTGGTGGAAAATGAGTCTAATCAGTTAATACCTACTAGGACTGTCACATGATGGAGAGTATGTATGGATTTTCGTAAAGTAAATAAAGCTACAAGGAAGGATCATTTTCCTCTCCCATTTATGGATCAAATGCTTGACCGATTAGCTGGGCATTCTTTCTTTTTCCTTCTAGATGGATACTTTGGTTATAACCTGATTGCTGTGGCACCTGAAGATCAAGAAAAGAGCACATTCACATGTCCTTATTGAACTTTTTCTTTCAGGATAATGCCTTTTGGATTATGTAATGCACCTGCTACATTTCAACGATGCATGATGGCCATTTTCTCATACATGGTGGAGAAGCATCTAGAAATCTTCATGGATGATTTTTCGGTCTT
This sequence comes from Hippophae tibetana, assembly GCA_037013495.1. Lineage (NCBI taxonomy): Eukaryota > Viridiplantae > Streptophyta > Magnoliopsida > Rosales > Elaeagnaceae > Hippophae > Hippophae tibetana. The sequence continues at coordinate 7,725,672 of CM072812.1, forward strand.
TGGAAACTCATTTGATGAATGTCTACACTATCTCTCCCTAGTATTACAAAGATGTGAAGAAAAAAATTTGGTTTTAAATTGGGAGAAATGTCATTTCATGGTAAATGAAGGTATAATCTTGGGCCACAAAATCTCAACTAATGGCATTGAGGTGGATAAAGCTAAAATAGAAGTGATCGAGAAACTACCACCACCTACCAATGTACGAGGAGTAAGAAGTTTTCTTGGGCATGTGGGCTTTTATCGTAGATTCATAAAAGACTTTTCCCAAATCTCCAAACCCTTGTGTAATCTTTTGGAAAAGAACATGCCTTTCAAGTTTGATGATAAATGTTTAACAACATTTCAAGTGCTTAAATAGAGATTAGTGTCAACACCAGTTATAGTCACATCGGATTGGAACAAGCCCTTTGAATTGATATGTGATGCAAGTGATTTTTCTATTGGAGCTGTTCTTGGACAATGAAGAGACAAATGTTTTGTACCATATACTATGCAAGCAAGACACTGAATGAGGCCCAAATGAATTATGCTACTACAGAGAAAAAGCTCCTAGCTATTGTATATGCCTTTGAGAAATTTAGATCTTATTTGGTTGGCACCAAAGTGACTGTTTACATAGATCATTCTGCAATAAAGTATCTCATGATGAAGAAGGATGCAAAACCAAGATTGATAAGATGAGTGCTCCTTGTACAAGAATTTGACTTGGAAATTTGTGATAAAAAAGGAATATAAAATCAGGTAGCAGACCATCTATCTATACTAGAGAGAAGAGCAAAAATGGATGATAATATGGTAATTGGAGAATCTTTCCCAGATGAGCAACTATTTTCTATAGCTCAAACAGAAGTTCCATGGTATGGAGACATTGCAAATTTTCTTGCCGCCAATGTTCTTCCACTGAACCTCACATGAAAACAAAAGAAGAAGTTTTTCCATGACATTAAACAGTATTTTTGGGATGACCCTTACCTCTATAAAGAATGTGGTGATGGTATTTTGAGGATGTGTGTCCCTAATGATGAAGTTGAAAGTATCCTTTACCATTGTCATAAGTGAGACTATGAAGGTCACTTTAGGAGCTCAAAAATAGCAGCTAAAGTACTTCAAACCGGTTATTTTTGGCCTACACTATTTAAAGATGCTTACAATTATGTAAAGATATGCGATAGATGTCAAAGGATAGGTAATATTTCAAAAAGAGATGAGATGCCTCTGAACAATATACTTCAAGTGGAATTGTTTAATGTGTGGAGCATCGACTTTATGGGACCATTTTCTCCGTCATTTGGCAACCAATACATACTCGTAGGAGTGGATTACATGTCAAAGTGGTTAGAAGCCATTTCTAGCAACAAATGTGATGCAAAAGTTGTCATGAAATTTTTGAAGAAAAATATTTTAACTAAGTTTGGAACTCCTAAGATCATTATTGGTGATGGAGGAAGTCACTTCTGCAATAAAGCATTTAATTCCTTATTGTCTAAGTATGAGATTAAGCATAAAGTGTCTACCCCTTACCATCCTCAAACAAGTGGGCAAGTAGAAGTATCTAATAGAGAAGTAAAAAGAATTTTGGAGAAAACTGTGAACATTTCTAGGAAGGATTGGTCATCTAAGTTGGATGATGTTTTATAGGCATACAAAACTGCATTTAAAACACCAATTGGTACCACCCCATATAAGCTAGTTTATGGAAAGGCTTGTCACTTACCATTAGAATTGGAACATAAAGCATATTGAGCATTGAAACAGTTGAATATGTCCATAGATGCAGCTGGTGAGAAAAGAATGCTTCAAATAAATGAATTGGATGAATTACGGTGGAATGCTTATGAAAATGCCAAGCTTTACAAAGAAAAGACAAAACGATGGCATGATAAAAAAAATTGTGCACCGTATCTTTGAACTGGGTCAAAAAGTGTTACTGTACAACTCAAGACTAAAATTGTTTCAAGGAAAATTAAAGAGTAGATGGTCAGGACCATTCATCATCACTAAGGTAACTAACCATAGAGCCATTGAATTAGAAAATAAAGATAAATAGTGATTTATGGTTAATGAGCATAGGGTGAAACACTATTATGAAGATCAAGTATCAAATGAAACACTTGTGATAACCCTAGTGGATGCACCTTAGGACTTGATATGACCATCTAGCCAAGGACGTTAAACGTGATGTTGGTTGGGAGGCAACCCAACGTTATTTTACTTATATTTTCATTGTTTTTGTTTTGTAGGTGAATAAATGGGTAGAGCAATGACACAATAAGAATGAACATTTCAATGACAGATGTGGTGTGTCATGACTAAGGGAGTTTTATTTTCTTTCACCTTTTCATATTTATATGTGCACATTTGGGACAATGTGTAATTTAAGTTTGGGGGAGGGAACTTCATTCTCTACATTAGTATTTAGTATGCATGTTAAATTTTTAGGGATTTTTTTTTAATTTTTAGGCTATTTTTAATCATGATTTGGGTAGAAATTGATAAATATATGAAAACTAAATGCACGCATGCTTATTATAAAACATATGAACTCCATGATAAAAATTGGTTGTCGTGACTAGGATAAGGAATGTAACATATTTGTTAAGATATTTACATTAATAATGTGATATGCTTGTTAGTTTTGATTGAATTGATTCAAATTTTATGCACATGTTCATGATTGATTTTGGTGTGCTTATTGAGAGAAAATTCGTAGTGAGTTATGCAAGTTAATTAGATCTACCAAGTTTTAGAATCTATTTGATCATCTCTTGAGACGAAATCCTAAATAGTATTCAGCAAGAGAAATGATTTAGGCCTTATTTGGATCGATTGAGCTTTTCAAGCTAACAATTATTAATATCTTTAGTCACTCATTTGAGCCTAACAAAGAACATTTCATATCTGTAAGTCACATTTAATGCCTAACTAATAAGTATTACCTCTACCCTTGCACCTTTAGCTTGTATGAAAAGAAAAAAAAAGATGTAATCATGTGTATGCTTTAGAGTAAGGTGAAATGTAATGCACCCCGTATAAAGAAGAAGCAAAACTCACAATACAAGTATCCCTCTAAAGAAAAAGAAAATAGAATTGAAAATAAGTTTGGGGGTGTTGTGAAGTAACAAAAAAAAAGGAAAAAAAGAAGAGAAAAGCGATGTGGAATAAAAAAAATATATGAAAAGAATGTGAAAAAGGGGTGCACTAAAATATCAAGTAAAAACTCAATTGCAGTTAAAAAGTGTATGATGAAAAAAAAAGCTAAGGTGTGGAAAGACCCTAAAATGTGTGCATCTATCGACCCCCCACCTAAGCCTTACATTACAACCATGTAAAGTCCTTATTGATCTTGAGCTAAGTGCATATTTATATTAGTGGAGAGGGATGTGAAAAATTGACTTATGAGACTTGTTCTAAGATTTAATTGATTATCATGCTCATATAAGTTGATTTCATGAGTGCATTGGACGATATCATGTGCAACACATACACACGAATTAATTTTTCAAAAACCTTGTATATCCTTGTATTGATGGAACATTGATTGATGAATATGAGAACTTTTTTATCATAGACTTGTATGAATTTTGGGAGGGAAAGTTTTTGTGAAATATGCATATACTAATAGAAATAAATTTATGAATATACTACCCGAGTTATTTTATTTAGTTATACTTAGTTTTACTTGAGGACAAGCAAAGATTTAAATTTGAGGGTGTGATGACTCTATTTTCATAGAGTCATTAGCGCACTTTTTTACTTAATATTTACTTGTTTTATTTAATATATTTATTGGAATTTTTTATGAATTTTTAACGAAGGACCAATCAAAAGCTACCACATGGCATGCCACACAAACATAGAAGCTGACAGAGCAAGCCACGTGGACGCCACGTAAGCACGGAGAGCGAATCACGTTGCGCCGCGTGTGAGGAGAAGAAACACGCGCTACGTGTCAGTATGACGTTCAATCCAAGTTCGAAATTTAGTCAATGCACTATGACATGTGTCACCACGATATTGCTCGAAGCGTTCCACCCGTGCACCACGCCATCTGTTCCTGTGAATCACGTCGTGCCACGTGGTGCTGACTCGGCAAACGTTGACCCTGACCGATCTCTCCTACCACGGGTTGCTCTTTGATTCGCCTAATGAACTTTTAATACTACGTGTTACACTGTGATTGGTTGAAACTATCAGTTTTGCTTGTTTTGATCGTAGCCCTTGATTTGAAGCTGATCGGACGGTCCAAATCGCACCTAAGCTTTATTTAAGCCCTTAATCACTCTATAAACCCTAATTGGCCTCTATTATCATAACTTTGGTTAGTTTTTAGAGCTAAAAAGAGAGAAAAATACAGAAAAAATCAAGAAACGACACAATTTTGGTGGAGATTCAAGAAAAAATTAATTATACAATTCAAGAGATTGATTGTATTTTTTTATACTCTTTTCTTTATTAATTTTATGTCTTCCTTTATAAAAAATATGAGCTTTATGAACATAATTATGTGTAATTAATTTATTAATTTAGGGATCTTATGAATCCAATTTTCAACATGTGATAATCTAATATTTTTTTCTCAATTATAATATTAATTTAATTATATTATTTAATCTCATTTTTATGCTATTAAATAACATGCATAGTTTCTAGACAGAGATGTATGACTCTTATGTATGTGATCCATAATTGATGAACTTAATGAGTAGTTTGCAATTTAATTGGCATGAGAATATGATTAAATTAATTATTATATGATGGGTAGTTTACTTGAAAGAGGAATACATGTTAGTTTAGATTCAATTGATCATGTAATTAATTGATATTATATTTGAGGGATTTTAGTGGTTTGCATGTTTAGAAAATTGGGGGATTAAGTATTCCTAGATATTTTCTCATATATCTTTTTAGTCACAAAATATGATTTAATTAATTATTGTTATTTACTTTTAGTAATTTTTATTTTGCTTTCTTAAGATATAAAAACACAAAAAAAATTGATTTTTATTATTTTTAGTTTAAAAAATTAGTTTCTAAAAAAATAATATCCGTGTGAACGACCTTTATTTATCATTATATTACTTGTTACAATACATATATTTGCGTATTTATTGCACACACAATTTGTGTGGCGATCACCAATCTGTTGGGCAACTTTGATGATGCCAAATCAGCATGGAATATGTTGGCCAAAAGTTACTCCATTACTCATGGATCCATGAAATATCAGCTAATAGTTGAATTGCATCAACTTCAATAGGAACCAGGGCAATCCATCAATGACTACTTTGATCAGCTTTGCTTCCTTTGGGACCAAATTGACCTCTGTGATCCAATTTGAGCATGCTCAATAGATGCTCAGCAATATGCTACAGTTAGGGATGAATTTTGTCTCTATGAGTTCTTGATGCCACTCCACAAGGACTTTGAGTCCATCCGAGGTCAGTTTCTTAATCACAGTCCTCCTCTCTCTCTTGATACTGTTGTAAATGAGTTGGTTAGAGAAGAAGCTCGACTTGCAACCCTTCAAGCCCAAAATAAGTTCAATGTTTTGGCTATTACTCCTCCAACTCTTGCCATTGAGCAACCTCAGCAATCAGGTGATTCCTCTAGATTTTACAATTGCCGTAGGCAGAACAATAAAAGGTTCTGCAATTATTGCAAGTGTCATGGCCACACAATTGAGACTTGTTACCGTCGTAACAAATCTACTACTGTTGTTGCTAATACTGAGCCTACTTCGTTGATGCCTTCTAGTTTAGTAGAGTCTCAGTCTTTTGGATCCACTATCAACCTCTTCTTCACTGAACTACAGAAGATCATAACTCAGGCTGTTCAAATGGATGGTAATGCATCTCTTTCCACTACTCTCTCAGTTCTGCCCGATAAGTCTCAAACTTGGCCTTTTGACTCTGCATGTTGTAATCATATGACATCTCACTCATTTTTATTCTCCAAACTTGACCCTGCACCATATCCTCGTAATATTTATATAGCTTATGGTTCCACCATTCATGGGAGTATTCTAGGTTTTGTTTCGACCTCTACCCTCTATGTTCCTGGGGTTTTTCATGTACCTAACCTATCCTATAATTTATGCTCTGTGAGACAATCAGTTGAACTAGGAGATAACCTTATTTTTTACTATTCTGGGTGTATTGTTCAGGATCCGAGGACGGGGTAAGAGCTTGGGACCGGTCCTAGGGTCGGGTGTATGTTTCTCGTGAATAATCTTCATCTTCTACCTGTTGCTCCTACCTCTGTTGCTACTGCAACTACTGCAGTTTCTTCCTTACCTTCTCTCGCACTTTGGCATTCTCGTCTTGGTCATGCCCCATCCACTCGGGTATAATAGTTAGCTTCTAAAGGTCTATTGGGTTCTGTGTCCAAAGACAATTTTGATTGTACTTCATGTCAGTTAGGAAAACAGCCAGCTTTACCTTTCAATAATAATAAATCTATATCTAATAGTATTTTTGAGTTAATTCATTCTGATGTTTGGGGACCTTCTCCTGTTACTAGTATTGGTAGATCTCAATATTTTGTTGTTTTTATTGATGATTATTCTTGTTATAGTTGGATCTTTCTAATGAAATCTCTTTCTGAAATCTTACCAATATACAGTAACTTTGCAAAAATGGTTGAAACACAATTCTCCAAACATATCAAAACTTTTCGATCTGATAATGCTCTTGAATTTACTCAAAATGCTTTTCAAGCTCTATTACACTCCTATGGCATTGTACATCATCTAACCTATCCAGGAACCTCTCAACAAAATGGTCGAGTCAAAAGAAAACTTCATCATATTCTTGACACTATTCATGCTCTTCTTCTTTCTACCAAAGTTCCTGCCCCATTTTGGGGTGAAGCCGCTCTTCATGTTGTTCATGTCATTAATCGCATTCCAATCGTTGTCATTCATAATCAGACTCCGTATGAGTGCCTTTTTGGGTCATATCTTGACTATCATTACCTTCGTTCATTTGAATCTATCTGTTTCGTTCTTCTTCAGCCTCATGAACACAACAAACTTGAGCCTTGATCTAGACTTTGTTGTTTTCTTGGTTATGGTGAAACTCAATGTTATGATCCTATCTCACATCATCTTCGTGTTTCCAGTAATATTGTCTTTTGGGAACATATTTGTTGAACTTTCTCACTTTCGTTCTTCTCTAACTAATTCAAATGTTTTAGAAACCTTTCCAAATGAATCTCATGTTCCTTCTACAGATACTCCTAATCCATCTTTGGACTTCACTATTCGATATTTAGATATTTTTGATGATTCTCCTAGACAGGTCGTAGAAGAACAAATTGATAACGAGCTACCCCACCTTGAACATAGGTCCCATACTCCTACTCCGCCTGAAGATCCTCCATAAGACATTTCACCTCGCCACTCAACCCGGGTAAGATCCATTCCTACACATTTACTTGACTATCATTGTTACACTGCCCTTGATACATTCCATGAACCTCACACCTATTGTGAGGCATCTACTAACCCTTCTTGGCAGATTGCAATGAAAGAAGAAATTGATGCATTAACCAAAAATCATACTTGGGATCTTGTTACTCTCCCTCCTAGTCAGTCTGTGGTTAGAAGTAAGTGGATCTATAAGATCAAGACTCACTTTGATGGGTCCATTGATCACTACAAGGTTCGTCTTGTAGCAAGAGGTTTTACACAAGAGTATGGGATTGATTATGAAGAGACTTTTGCTCCAGTTGCTCATATTTCCTTTGTTCGTACTCTCTTTGTTATTATCGCTGCTAGTAAATGGGACCTTTCAGATGGATGTTAAAAATGCATTCCTTAATGGGGATCTACATGAAGAAGTCTATATGCAACCTACTCCTGGTCTTTCTATTGAAACAAATAAGGTTTGTCGCCTTCGACGTGCACTTTATGGCCTTAAACAAGCTTCACGAGTATGGTTTGCCAAGTTTAGCTCCACCATCCTTCGCTTGGGTTACACAGTCCTTGTTATTCTGTCTTATTTCTTCGTCACAATGATAAAGGCACCATTTTGCTTCTTCTATATGTGGATGATATGATCATAACTGGTGATGACCTCAATGGCATTCAAGAACTCAAGGATTTTCTTAGTCAGTAGTTTGAGATGAAAGACCTTGGGCATCTAAGTTATTTATTGGGTCTTGAGATCACTCGTTTCACAGATGGTCTTTATATTACTCAAGCTAAGTATGCATCTGACTTCTTATATCAAGTTGGACTCACTGACAGTAAGACTGTTGACACTCTAGTTGAACTTAATACACATCTGACACCATCAGAGGGGCAACTATTATCTAATCCCTCTCTTTACAGACGATTGGTTGGCAGCCTGGTTTATCTTATAGTTACTCGTCAAGACATTTCTTATGTTGTTCATCAGGTGATCCAGTATCTGTCTACTCCATGATCGACTCATTATGTTGTTGTTCTACGTATTCTACGATACTTGAAAGGCACTATCTTCCATGTCCTTTTCTGCTTAGCTCAGTCTTCTTTAGTACTTTGTGCATTCTCTGGTGCTGATTGGGCAAAAGATCCCACTGATCACAGGTCAACTATAGGTTATTGCTTTCTCCTTGGTTCTTCTTTGATTTCTTGGCGAAGTAAAAAACAAACCTTTGTGACCCGCTCCAGTATTGAAGCAGAATATCTTGCTCTTGTTGATACCACATCTGAGCTCCTTTGGCTACGATGGCTCCTTAAGGATTTAGGTGTGTCCACATCTTTTACAACTCTCATTTATTGGTATAATTAGAATGTCATTCGTATTGCTCACAACGATGTCTTCCATGAACAGACTAAACACATCGAGATTGATTGTCACTTTATTCGCTCTTATCTTGTCCATGGTGCTCTCAAGTTTTTCCCTGTTTCCTCCAACGATCAATTTGCAGATATCTTCATTAAGATACTTCTCAAAGGATGAACTCGTAATTTAGTTGACAACCTCAAAATGGTCTCACATCCACCTTGAGTTTGAGGGGGGTTGTTAATGTATATCTAGTAACATATTAATGTATATATATTTGCTAATGTATATCTAGTTACTTTTGACATGTCTAGTTTACTTGTACCTACTATACAAAGACATCGTGTATATTCATTTAAACACAGAATATAATACAATTATTAAGTATTTCTAACAAATATAATATTTAACCCTATATAATATGACCCATTTAATAAATAGGTCAAACATAAAACGATATGATAATCTAAAGTTAATGAATTAAATTGATATTTTAATATTATTTTATGTTATATTAGACATAAATACAAATTAATCTAATTCAAATGAATTTAATAAATCATATTTAATTAAAATAATATATTTTTATTATTTTTATTCAGCATGAGAACCTAAACTGAGATGACTCAAATATAAAATAATCTGACCTAATTAATTTATCAAATAGATTAATACTACTAACTTAATTTACCTCGCAAGTGTACTAACATACCCAATTGCATGTTAAAGTCATTAACCCAGTATGTTTTGTACTATGTATTAAAATTTAAGTGTATAATTTTATATGGTCATATATTTAAGTATAAAGTGAGATTGTATTAAAAATTGTTGAAATTTAATATTAGCACTAGGAGTTTCTATAAATCATATTTTACACTTTATTTAATATATTAAAAAATTTAATTCTGAAATTATGTTTTTTTAACTTTTTCCATAAAAATAATTTTTAATTTAAAATTCATAAAAATATAAAAATAAATTAAATATTAATTTAAATAAATTTTTACAATAAAATTATCATCAATTTTATTTAATTATATTATACAAGTTATTACTAAATATTATATATAACAATTTTAATATAATTTAATGCAGTTAAATTAAATACATTTATGTTTAATCTACTTAAAAAATAATACTTATTACCACTCCACTTTTTATTTATTTTACAATACATTAATGTGAATTTAAAAAATTTAGGAAAATACTATTAAAATATTTAATTAATAGTGAATAAATATATTGAAAATAAAATATTTTTTTTATTAATTTAAAAAAATTAATATTATATATGTTACCAAAATAATTCAATAACGAACCCAAAATTTATCGAAAAATTAGGCAACTAATTAATATCCAATGAATTTATAATAATAAAAATATATTTCGATAATAATAATATTAAGCATAATTTAATTGATATGTATTTAACAAGCTTAATTAATTAGAGTTTGACTTAAATAGTATTAAATTAGACGTTGTTTAATATAAAATTTTAAAAAATATGTTTTTTTGTTATAAAAATATATATGATTATAAATATTACTAACCTAAATTTGTATGTTTCTACTGGTGTGATCCTTTTCATTAGATCCAACGACAATGGAATAGGATACAATATAAACTGTAGAAATTAAGAAAATGCCACATCAGTCAGGAGGAATCCACCTCTCCAAATATATCACCCATTAAATAGTTAAAAGAAGGTATTTTTTTTATCGCAATTCCATCAATATAATAATTCACATATTTTAATTTACATTGTTGGCTCTAGAATTCTTTTATTATCACATATTCTTAACTTTAAATCTAATCATTAACGAAATAATATTACTCTTCCAAAAATTAATAAAGGAAATGAATTATCAGTTTGCCTCTACTAGAAAAAGAGCCACTCCTGATTACACAGCAAAGAAAAATGCTGTAATAGCAAAGACTAGAGTATATCTATACAAGGCAAGAGAGGAACCACTGAGACAAGATACTTTTGTCTGTGAACATTTTATACATAAACAGTGTGGTGGTTTTTGTACTGTTTCATCATGTTCATTCGTTTTGGTCTTTTTTTTTCTTCATGATGGAGATCGAAGAAGAGGGAGGTCAAGTTTAAGTCTGTCAAGGAGCTCTTGAGCCCTCAAAGGTAGAGATAATAATGATTCGGTTCGGTTTATATTTGAATTAAACTAGATTAATTATCGTAGCATATTAAATTGAATAATTTATTGAGTTCGGGTAATATATATATACAGGTTAAAAAACTCAACCCGTTGACACGTTTGATTTTTTATTTCTGTTTTTTAAATAAAAATAAAATGTCATATTTTTATTTAATTGAAAATTATTTAAACTAAATAGAGATGATTCTTAACCTCAATCTAATGTGTTAACCACATGTTATTAAAAATATTAATTATATAACTATTTTAAATAATACTAAATAACAAAAATTAAATTAATGTTAAATATAGATGTTATTGTTGAAAATCAACACCAACATAATAATTAAAGATGTAGAAAAATAAGTGAAGTGGTTGAAAGATTTAAAAATAAATGAAGTGATTGAAGGATGTAGAGAAATAAATGAAATGGTTGAAGGTTGTAGAAAAGATAAGTGTGTAGATAATATTTGTGTGATTAGAATTATTTCTTAGTTTTATATTTATGTGATGTAAATTGTAAGGTGATGACTATAAATAGTCTACCTTGTATTTGATTTAATCGTTCTATCAAAAACAAATAAATCTTTGTATTTCTATTCAATTTGTGAGTTGATTTTTAAATGTGTTATAGTGGATATAATAGAAATAATTTATTTACTTGTTTGAATATAATATTAATAAATTTAGAATTATTTATTCTAAATATTACTTGACATTTATCACTAAAATTATAATATATTTATAAATTAATTCATTTATATTTTTACCTACAAGATTACTTTTAAAATTTAATGATAATATTAATAAATTTAAAGATCCTCCGTAAAAAAAATTATTTATAATGAATAATATATATTATAAATTCCAAATAAACTGAATATTAATTTATTAGTAAAAAATTAAAATTAAAAATATTAGTTAAATTTTGATGATAAAAATTATAGTATACTTTAATTACAATAGAGTATATTATCAAATGCTAAATATTATAAATGATTAAGCGGTTAACTTGAAAAGAAAATAATCGAACTGACCTGTTTTTTCTCGAAATGGTTTTTAATAAAATGGATAATACCCGATTCCATTTATACCCCGATCACACCTCAACGTGTTGGGTATCGCGGAGTCGCAGGGCCAACTCGTCAGCTCAAATTGCCATATCTACCCAAAGGAAAGCTCTTTCTTTTTTTCTGTTTTTAGTGCTTACCCTTTTGTTTTTGATGTCTAATTCGCAATGGGTTTTGTTGCTGAGGAGAAAAGAATAATCTTTACTCTATATTTTTCCTGGGATTTCCGTCATTTTTGCCTAACTTCTCTAAACTATCTTTTGTCTTTGTGTTTTAAATTAAGCACACGATTACAATGTTGTTTAATTTACTAGTAGCTGGCTTGTTGGTTGGTTATCAGTTTGTACTTTGTAATGTGTCATGTGTGTGATCAATTCAAACTTGATTATCAATTTGTTGTGTGATGTTCTTGGTTCCGAATATTATGATTCACCCTTTTGGTCATTGAGATATAAATTAAATACTGCTTTAGTTATGAATTTATATTTTTACTTTGAGATTCATTTACGGATATTCGAAATAAGGAAGCACATTCAATTTTTCCGGTCTGAATTAAGACTGGTTTCCGTTATATACTTTCATTAATTTGAGCCGCAGTACTAGAATTTTTGTAATAATTTGGATAGTCACTGATATTGGGTTTACTTTTTTTTTTTTTGGGGGGTTTAAGCACTTATATTTGAATTTGATTACTTTTTTATGTTAAAAGTTGTGATTCAATCATAAATGATATGATAAATAATTATAGAATAAAATAGACACTACTTAATAATTAAATGCTACATGTGTAACTAAAAACTTTTGATAAATATACTCTTTCTTTGAATTTAGATTGCTGTTTCGATTGCCGTCGTGTCCAGTGATGGCTATTCAATGCCTACAGGCGGGGCAGACTGTGTTTGCTGGAACAAAGTGAGGAAATCAAACCGTACAAATCGTTTTCCATATATTTTAATTTTTTGTTTCTTCATTTTTTTGGATACTCACAATTGACAATTGGTTAAGGGATCTATTTCCTTGGGTTTTCAACAGAAAATTTGTTTTAACTTCTGGTAATTTTGTTTTGTTTTGTTTGTAAGTGCTTTTATAGAGTCTCTAAAGCATAATCAAACAAATCCGTATTATTATGCCAAAAATGTTTTGGTATTAAGAAGAAACAGGTAGTTGTAATTTTTTTTTTAATATTTAGACAGATCTCTTTCTTCAAGTAGTCATTTTAAATTTGTAATCAAAGCGAATGTAAATCCTTCATAGTTTGGTGGGCACAATGATCAACTGGTTATTACGTGGGATAAATATCCAATTCTTATTGTCATTATAATAAACTGTGTTTTCTTTCTCTAAGTTCAGTTATACTTCTAAATATGATGGAATTGGTCAGTAAAAGCTACATTTTAGTTTTTAATGTCATATTTATAGATGCTTATATAGAATTATGTTTATGAATTTCAAATATTTTTTTCCTTATGTTCTTTCTTTTCCTTTACCTTGTAATTTGCAACTTCAAAATGCTATACATGTTAAGTGTATATGATTTTTTTTTACCTCTCTAAGCACGATCAGTAAATATGTTGCTCTTATCATCAACTCTTTTCCTATCTAATTGATCTATCTATTAAAGCTGATTATATTCACCTTATAGAGACAATTCTTATGTTATTCTTGAAATATCTATATTTCTTGCAATTTAGTCTTGTAGTTAACATTTGGAAGTTTTCTAATCATATTTTTCAGTTTACTTTTTTCCTTATAATATTAATGACTTACATGATAGGTGTCACCAAGCTCTGAAGGAAATTTTTACCAGATTTCCTTGGGTATTAAACTTCAAAATAAAGAAGAATCCAAGACGTGCGTGCAACGTGGGCACCTTCCCAGACTCATCTTGCATGCATATCGAACGAGTGGCATCAGTAACTGGCGTGAAGATTGATGAGCTATCAATTGATGGAACCTTTAAAGGAGAGGCAGGTAGCGAGTTCTCCGTCATTGGTACCAATTTGTCATCTCCTTCATCAGGTAGTGCATTCAAGGGAAGGCGTCACACAAACAGAAAGACTAGTAACTTTCTCTATAGTGTTCTAGTCAAAGGTTCCCTCTCTGAAAATTCATAACGTAAAGCTACTATGAGGGCATCTAGTGATTCTGAAGATTTTGATATGCGTGTAAATATAAATGCCAATCACACTGTTAGCGAACCTTGTGCTTGTTCTAAGTCTGCAGTTTTCCACCAGAATTCAATGTTCTCAGATCAGGTTAAGATGAAAAAGGCATCATGTGGTGGTTTAGTGGCAAGAAACAGCCTTTTTGCTATTGAGAAAGATGTTGACAATCGATCTGCACATCATGGTCATCTTGTTAGTGATTTTAACAAAGTAAACAACAATTATACTGGGCAAAAAATGAGTAGAGCTAAAAACTCTATACAAGAAACAGAAATTTTTTCACACAAATCAATTGAATCAGAAATTTCTTCCTTGACTGACTTTTATGGTAGCATTGGCTCACAAAAGGTATGTCATTTAACATCCCTAGGGGCCCTCTTCAACTTGTGTGAATTAATCACTTGTGTAGAAAATTTCTTAATTTTTGGTATTTTTTCATTTATTTTCTAGGGGCCTTACAAGCAATCAGAGCAACAAATGGAATCGATATTAATTAAAATAAAAGCCTTTGGGGTTGGACATGCACATGATAAAAATAATCATGATGAATCTCCGAAAGCTAATCCCAACTTAGATGATATCACTTCTGCTATTGAAGCAGTAAACTGTGTCAATCAAAAAGCTCTGTGTGAAAGATCTAGTGAAGTGATTCATGACCATGAATATGGTTTGCAATCTATGGATACACTAGTAAACTCTAGTAAACCCGTGAAAGATGTTTCTAACTTGAATGATTTAGCATCAGATGTTGAAGCAATCAGCCATTCAGATGAAAAGGATTATGATGGAAAGTCTGGTGCAATCAATTATGCCGATGGATCAAATAGTTTGGATGGTAAAGTATGTCTTATTTCCTTCTTAGATTACTGATCTTAAATCTACTTCTTGTTCTAAATGATTGGCCTTGTCTATATTTTCCCGAATGACAAAAAAAAAAAAAATACATTAACACTTGCTAGGAAGAGGGTTAGAAAACTTATCCTGACAACACAAAGACAAACTAACAAACAAAATGTACTGCCAGCTTTTTTATTAGATGGTATAATGTAATTTACCAGCTATTTTATGAATAAGGGTTAAAGTTGTTGGCTGGCCTTAAAATCCATATTTTAAGATGATTCTAAGATGATACTTTTAACAATAAGGTGAAATGCATGCAACAATGTGACTATAGTGAAGTTGAGAGCTAGGTTTTGTGCACTGTGAAAGTATATGATTCTGTCCTATAAGAGGAAAAGCTGGTTGATTTGGACATTCTAAATTATCCTCATTTTTAACTTAAACCAGTGTTCATTAATGGGTAAGATATATAGATAGGTTAACCGATGAGTAGTTGCTACCGTGTGACCTATGAAGTATGGAGCATATGGATGTGGTGTTCTCTCTCCAAATTAACATGATTTTTCTTTATGTAACCATCATATTCCATTTCCACCTATTGCCTTTAAAACAAATGAGAGATTAATGAGATCAGGATGGATCTTTAAGGTTTCATTATCCAATTATCACGTAGCATATTATTATTTTGTTTCCTTTTTGGTTTCTATGTTATTTTGAGTGCCTATAAATGGAGGTCTCCTGCTTTCCTTAAAATTATCATCTTCCAATAATTTTCAATTCCCCCCTTTATGGACCTATATACTCACTTCACATGACACCACATTATTGGTCAACACTCTATTCAACAGTTGCTTGCCATAAAACTGTTTTACTAACTTAAGCAAATTAGATCAACGGAAATAATTATCCATATTTGTGTGTTAGCATATTGTGCCTCAAGAAATTTCATCCATTCTGAATATAAGTATTGCTTGGATTGTAATTGCAGTTACTAGTATATTGCAAAGCTATGATGGATCTCACATCGCATTTGCATCAAATTTTATCTTTTTTTTCTCAATTCCTTCTTTTTATGATGCTTGTTCACTGTATTCTGATTTTGTTATTGTATTTGGAATCATTGTGTCTGTTTGTTACACCGAAAACAGGTTAGGGCTTGTGCTATGTGTGGAGATGTGGATCAAAAGGATTCAGATGCTAAATGCAACATGTGCAATGATGGTGCAATAGAAATGTACATACCAAGTCTTATGGATTTTTTAAGTATTAATTTATATATGTATATATTTGTTTTAGAGAATTAGCATCTCTGCACCATCTTTCCGTACGTATAGGTCAATATACTGATGTGTCTTGTCATATGAACTAGATTTTGCATGCATATGAAGTTGGACAAAGTTTTTGAGGGTGACTGGTTATGTCAAAAATGCATTCTTATGCAAAAATCTGACAAGGAGAGGCAGGATGAGTCTTTGAACAAATTAAGGCAACACTCTGGAAATTTTGGTGCTCTCAATTTTGAGAAAATTTTGAAACCCGGTTTCACCGAGTCAAAAGCTGAGGAAAACAGAAGAAAAGGATATGTTTCTAATTCATGCTTAGCTGTTAAGAGATCTGCTAGCACTTCTAAAGTGATACCAACAAACAAAAAAAGGGTTATAGAAACTAGTGTAGGATCACATCAGGTTTCTAGGCTCAAAGAAATTGCACCATGTAATAGTAAGTTATGCGAGTCTAATCAAGAAATTCGAAAGCTGCAACATGCTACTTCTTGTGATAGATCATCTGAAAGCACTATTGGAAGCACACGAAAATTTGATCCAGCAGGTAATTTGAATAGATTATCTTAGATGTCATGAGGTATTATTTTTATGTAACTTTGATAGAACACCAGTTGTTTCCATTTAAAACACTGTATTTCATTTATAAATTTTGTTCTAAATTTGGAATGACTTTTTCTGTAGGTTCTTTATTCAAGTCAGAGTCATTCAAAGGTATGCATTTGGAAAAGGAAGGTGAACTCTTTGATGTTAATGACTTTCAGAGGCCAAAATTGCTGAATAATGCTGACTTACCCTATTCAAATGGTAATAATTCAAAAGCTAGAGAGCATTTTCCTTTTGAAGATTTGAAGCAATCAGACTGCACAAATGAAGAAAATTTAACTCAAAGGACATGCCAAGCCAATAATTTGACGAGACCACTAACTAGCTCTGGTGTTCATACATCAAAGGGTGACAAAAATTTTGAACTCAGTGTAAAGCAAAAGGATGGTGATGAAAAATTAGATAATGCATCCAAGGAAGCAATCCATCTTTCCAAAAGAGGCCTAAGGTGTTCAAATGAAAGAGAAGAAAAATCTGGCAATTACATAAGACAACGATCAATCTTTTCCTCTGAAGTGGCTCCTGCCATCAAAGGAAACACTGCAAGATTTAGAAGAAAAGAAATTTTTGGTACTTCATTGGAAGGTGACTTGAATACTGCCTCTGTTTTTGGTGGAAGGCCTTATTTAAGAGTTGCCCCATGCTTACTTCATGCCATTCCAAGTCCTGATTTTGTATGGAAGTATGGTGCTTTTTTTATTTTCTAATGCAATATTGTTGCCTTTCATTAGTGTTGTTTTTATACTTTGCATTGCTCTCTTAAAATCTCTAATGCATATAAATTTCAAGCAGGGGTGGATTTGAAATATGGATAAATGGAAGATCACCGAGGCTTTGTGGTGGCATTCAAGCACACTTGTCAACCTTGGCTTGCCCTAAAGTTACTGATATGTTGACCAAATTTCCACATAAAATTTTTGTGGAGGTAGTGTCTCGGTTGAGTACATGGCCAACTCAGTTTCCAATAGATCATACCACAGAAGATAATATTGGTCTTTACTTTTTTGCTGAAGATTTTGAAAGGTTTGTCTGGTCTGCCTTTCATATATTGTGATTGACTGGCTTGTCCTCAAATGCACTTGAGTAACTTATGCTTTATGGATACAGCTGCAAAAGAAACTACAAGATGTTGCTGGAATGCTTGGTCAATAATGACTTGGCTCTCAAAGCGAATGTGGATGGGGTTGAGCTGTTAATATTTACATCTTATCATCTTCCTGACAGATCTCAACGTAAATATTTTATCTTAACGTTCACATGCTGGATTTTCTAAACATAATCATGAAAATACTTAATGGCGGTACTTCCTGTTGGCAGGTTGGAATACATCTTTGTTTCTTTGGGGCATGTTTCGAGAAAGAAGAGCTCCTTGTTCTGAAAAACCAAAACTTTCAGGACTGAGGTTACAAGTTCATTGTTCCAAGGTAACGAAAATTTCATAAATGATTGAATGGTTTGGCAAAGTTATTTGTTTTCTTTTTTGCTCCTCATTGTTAATGCATGCCCACGGCAATCTTAATACAATTTTTGTTGTTCCTCCTTTCTTCGCGAATTCTTAAGATGTGATCGGGTTGGTCAACTTTTTACATATTTGCATGTACTCAATTTCTAACCGAATTATTAAGCTGGGAAAATCTACAAGTTGGCAAGTAAGCTCTACTGCGTTAAAATGTAGCTTAATGTTTGGTCCTACACTTAGTAAATGGAATTGGAGAAGTCCACTACGATGCGAATCAGTACTTCTATTTTTTTAATCTGCAGGTAGGAAAAGGAGCACTTGAACAGAGTCAGGAAATGGACAAGAATAATCTTGAAAATCCTGAAGAGTGGTGCACTAATGACGTGAAGGTTCAAGTAGAGCCTGAATGCAAGAGTGTTAGAATGTGTTATAGTAGAATGTATGAAAGTCCCGGCTCTCAATATTCCAGTGCTAATGAAGTTTTTCAACACAATGAAACCTTAGGCGCTTGCGCATTCTCTAGAGAGAAGCAAGTGCTTACATCAGATTGCAAGTATCAATCCGGATATGCTATTCCAAATCTTGAGCTTTCACTCGCATCTGCAAGCAAACCAGCAACACTAGGCAATATGTCATCTCATAATGTGGTCTCACATGCAAATAAAGGATTTGGATTTACAAATGCTAGTACTCTAAAACACCACAAAAACGGTGCATGCACATCCTCTACAGAGAAGGAAGTACTTACTGTGCACAACGAGGATCAATCAGTGCCTGTCATTCCAAATCTTGAGCTTTCACTGGGATCTGCAAGCAGATCAACGACAATGGAAAACATGCTTTCATCATGCAACCATAAAGAGAAACTACTTACTGCTCACTACAAGGATCCATCAGCATCCTTCTTTCCAAAGCTTGAGCTTTCACTTGAACAGGCAAAAGATGTGCTTTTATCTTCGGCTGCAATTGAATACAAAGATAAAGAAGCCAATTTCAGTCTGATAACTTTCAAAAGCAACGATGATTCCTCTCTAGCTCTTGCTCTCACAATTGCGCCACCACTTGTAAAGAATGATAAGTGATGAATCCAGAATCACATAAAAAAATAAACTGTTAACAGTGAGGCGTTATTTACGCTCTCCCTGGTTGCACTGCAAGTTATATATTTAGAGGACGAGCCTGACAGTTTTATTCCCCTTGTCAAGAATCCTTAACAGCTTTTTTTCCCCTCCTGCTTAGGCTTCAATGCTATTATAAAATCCCTTCCCTTTTTTTTTCTTCCATTAGGTGTAAGATGTCTTATGCAGGTGCTCCTCCATCTGTCCTTGTCGTCCTAGAATAGAGATCACTATCATAAAGACGATGGTCATGAATAAAATAAATAAATTTTACATTTTGCTTGGTTAAAAAGAAGTCCTAGTTCTTGCTATTTGGTAACAAAGACAAGTGAGAAAAAGAAGTAATTAGTGCGCGTGTTTTTTGATACTCATAAATAACATGTCTCCACAATTTTTTATTTTTTATTTTTTTCATTTTTGCTAGTGACAAAGTAACTGTCTCCCCAACTTTGTAAAATAGATAATAAAGCAGCTTAAAAATATAAAATGTGACATAAATGTAGTATTTGAGATAAAAAATGTATAATGTGACAGTAAACATCTCCACAAATAACTTTGCCATTTGAAAACTTCCTCTTTTTCAGTATTTGTAAAATAAAATAAGTTTAAAAATATATTAATAATAAAGCAGCTTTTGTGGACATAAACCATAATGACATATTTTCCGATTGTAAGTAGTTTGCTAGTTTAATAATTATTACACTGACGTAAAGAAGCTAGGGAGAATTTAAAAAAACCAATAAAAATAAAAGATTTAAAACTTTTAACCACAAAAAATAACATTTTTTCGTATCCACTTAGTAAGTTTTTATAATTAAGAAAAAATTTAATATATTATTTTATTTTAAACTATATTCAATTAATTGTCATTTAAATTAAAATACATTTATTTATACCTATTTAATGTTAAACGACATTTAATTAAATCTTTTTAAATATTATTAAAGTATTATTTTTATAATTATAAGTCTTAGAAATCTTATTTTTGTAATTTTTTTTATTGTTAGTCTATTTTGATAAATGGATTTTTTTTACATAAATTAATTAATTTAATAAATTACTTGATTTAATTTTTTAACATCAAATTAATTTAAAATGTGAAGCTTGAGCGCATGTGTTGATATGTGTAACAGTTTGTACGTCCTGTGTTCGTATTTTTAACCAAAATTCGCTTTTTACAAACAAAAAAAAAATTAAATGATTTATATATTTTTATAAAATTAATAGATTAAAAAATAACTTATAATATATCTTGTATTCTTATTTTGATGGGAGAGCCATACAGATGGTCTATTTTCTTTTCTTTTTTTAAGTAATTTTGAGATAGCTACTATTAATTATATTATTATAAAAAAGAAGTATATTTAATATAATAATTATTAAATTAATATATTATTTACATTAATAATATTATTAATTTAAAAACACAAAGTTAAATTATGATATTAATTAATATAATACAACTAATTAATTTTTTGTTTATTCTTTCCAGTTTCCTCTCTCCCTATTACCTCTATTGAAGCAATTCACTGATAAAGTGATTATCTAACTTGTGAAAATCAAGGCATATTTGCTTTAATTATATTATTTTAGTTTTGTTAGTATTTTTACTTCAATGGTTTATATAGATATTATATATTATTTTATTTTAACTTATACATGCAATTTTAATTTTATTTATAATTTAAATATGTAATTTATTAATCTAATCTTAACATGGATAAAATATTCTTATAATAAATAATGAAATCAAGTCAGAGTTCTAAGTAAACTAAAACTCTTTATTTAAAAATAAATAAATATAATTCCATAATTGTTGAGACTATTGGAAAAAAATGACATATTTATTAGGTCTACTCAATATAAATATACACTCATTGATGCTAATTAGCAAAAAAAAAAAAAAAACATGAGACCTTTTTCTCATAATAATTCATATTGCTATTTTTTTAAAAAAAAAGTTAAATATATAAAAGTCAATGTTAATTCTTTAAAACGTGATAAAGAATTAGGCTATCAAATATGACATTCAAAGATAAATATATTAATATGAGACTTTATCAATAAAAATTGAATGAATATCCAACCATATGAAAAACAATGTCATAGTCTCAATATTATTAGTTTACTCGAGTTCATTGGCCAGAGCATTCTAAAGAAAATGACAAAAAAATTGTTTTCCATGCTTTCTTTTGATTATAATTCACCAAAAAATCTAAAGTTTACTATTAAAAGCTATCGTAATTGAAAAGGTTAAATAACGAAAAGAAATGTATTTTTGCGAATCATGAAGAAAAATCACGTCAAATTTCTATACAAAATAGAATAATTTTAAAAAATATTCCAAAAAACAGTGACAAATTAATAAAATGTATAATATTCATTACAAATATTAGAGAATAGACTACGTGTTAAGACTTTAATAGAGGTTAATAAAGGACTGGTAAAATAAGATGTGTATTTAGAGGTTATGATAAATCTAGTATTTCATCTATCGTGATAATTTTATTGAGTTAATAAAACTTTTAGAATCAACAATTAAATATATTTTTGAAGTTATATTAGCTAATGTTCATCAAAACGTCAAATATATAGCTCTAAATATTTAAAAATAAATATTAAATATTTTTTCCAATAATATCTAAAATAAAATACTTGAGGATGCAAAATTTTATATCTTTATATATACGAGGCAATAGATAAATTTCAAAAGAAATAAATGATTATTATTTTAAGATTTATTTATAATGGTAGTTAAATCGGATAATTTGTTACTAGACAAAATTTCATATCAAAAATATGAGAGCATACCATGGTGATAATAATATAAATGAAACATATTATTAACATTATATTCATTGTTTTTCTCATAGATCGAAGTTAGCTTGAGTTACAACATCTAAAGATGTCCTTATGTATGATTTTTTTTCAAAAATGTACTCAATAATTAATCTTATGTGCTTTTGTTAAGCATTGCTATAAAGTAAAGTTGAATTTGATAATATGTTAGCTTCTTGAGAACTATAAACAAGTATTAAAACTAATTAAATTCACATCCTAAAACTTAAAAGCTACTAAGTTTAGCACTTATTTTACATGTATATATAGATTAATAAATATATTTGGTGTAACTTGTATTGTTATTGAGAACTTAATTTAAAATGGATAAATAATATAAGAGAATAAACAAGATAAGTTTTTTAATTAATGGTTTTTTTTGAATTTTTTTTGTTTTTAATAAGTTATGAGAGTTATTAATTTTTTGAAATATGCTCAGTCATTTTATCACAAATATGATATTATTATATTAAATATAAATGATCCTTATAGGAAGAGTACTCGTTGTCATGTCAAAAAGAAAATTATATTAAAATTAAATATTATTATCATGTTGAAATTTAAATGATGTAATTAATTTTCAACTAAGGTAGAAAGGTCACATATTTGATTAATCAATGGAACTTTTTATTTTAATGTAAGATGGTCAATAGGAACTAGATATAAATATAATTTAATAAATTTTTAAAATAAAAAGAATAAAGATTTCATTCTAATGATAATTTATTTTTCATGCTAATTTTATCCTAACTTATTAATATAATCCTAAATTCTACATCTTATATCCTAAATTCTAAATTTTATTTAAAAAATAATAATTTTAAACTACAAAAGATAACCTTAAACCCTATACTTTATATCCTTAAACTTAATACTAAACATTAACTATTTATTTTAATAGTATTTCTACAAATCACTATATAAAATATTTTAATGTAAAACTTTCGATTACAATAAAAATAATTTAAAATTTTACTTTTTTATTTTATTTTATAAAATATTTTTTTTTAAATAATATTTCCATTATTAATATTATTATATATTTATTAAATTTAAATCAACAAATCCCTATATTCGTCCTTATACAAAAACTAATCCATGATTAAAAAGTTAAAACAACAAAAAAAAAAAGGAGAGAAAAACAGTCCATCAACTGCTTCGAAGTCGTTTATCTCTCAGTTCCGTTATTTTTTTAATTCTAATATTTTTCCTCATTTTCATTTATCTATTTGAAAATCAAGAAGTGAAAAAAAAAAATCAAATTATTGAACTGCGGACGATTTGATTTAGATGGTTGTGTGAGCGGCACATTTGGATTAACAGGCCTCTAACCAAAACCCCCAGATCTGATAGCGTCAAAGTCCTAGCTGTATCTCGACAAAAAAAAAAAAAAACCAACAACAAGAAGAAGGGTCCTAGCTGTAATTCTTCATCTGATCCATTTGATTTGGGACTTCACCACTTGGATCAGACATGCCGGTGGCTGCTTCGGCCGTCTACTTCTTGAACCTCCGGGGCGATGTTCTTATCAATCGCCTCTATCGTGATGATGTGGGGTAATTCCTCTCTCTCAAATCTCATCTTGTAGATTCTGTTTACTTTTAATTATGAATTATTATTTGTCTTCTTTTTACGGCTTTGGATTCTATATGTACTTCTTAAAATTAAGTTGCGTATAGATTATAGCTGTCATCAAAATTTATTGTTGAGTGACAAAAGGTATTATTTTGAGTTTCCTATAAAATAAAAAGCGATAAAAGGTATTGTTTTGAGTTACTTGGTCCCCAAAGAGGTTGATACGTTTGGTCTAGTGCGGTTCCTGAGCTCTAATCCCGTGTCTAAATTCATATTATTGGTCGTTTTGTAATCTCCATTTTTCCATTCAGACGGACAGTACATTGTTGTTACGATAAATAATGGTGTGAAATTTGGGGTCTAATTTGGCGAAAGAGTGTTGCTGGTCCTTGAGGTTGCAGCAAAATTTAAGACTTTTGGGGTTTTATGGCCTATAGACTGCTACAATAGAGCTTATTTTGAAGATATTGGTTAATTTGGTTACGGACGAAGCGATTGCTCCCGTTAATGAACTTCTGAATTTCTGTGGTGTTCCAATCTCATGTATTTTTTATTACTTTCGCGTGTTTCATGTGAAATCTTATCTCCATGAGAGGACCAGAATTTTAGGTACTAAGTCTGGCATAGTCTGTTTACTTTGCTTGGTAACCAGCTAGTGGTTTTAGTAAAAAAAAAAAAAAGATCTTCGTTAGCAGGGGCAAAAATCTATGCTCAAGCCAAGCATATGAATTCTGCAGTCAAATATTCCCGAGTGATTAAAGTATTCCTGCTAGAGTTTCCAAAGACAGGATTATTATTTTATATATTTTTTCAATTTCTCTGTTTATTTTGTGTATATTTAGATTAGCTAATTATTTCTAAAAAAATTAAGTTAGATAATTCTGTGTATTACTGTAAACTAGGAGGAGCCCTTTTGGCTCCATTGATTGAAAAATTCAAATATTGGACCGTTACTTCTACATCCCTTTTATTATTCCCTCCTTTTGCCATCATTGTTCACATTTTTATTCTTTGATGCATTTTGGTTGAATGGTATCTTTTAATCTAAATCATTTCAGGGGAAA
This sequence comes from Hippophae tibetana, assembly GCA_037013495.1. NCBI lineage: Eukaryota > Viridiplantae > Streptophyta > Magnoliopsida > Rosales > Elaeagnaceae > Hippophae > Hippophae tibetana. The sequence goes on from CM072812.1 coordinate 7,750,614, forward strand.
CATGGTTGATGCTTTCCGGATGCATATAATGCAAACAAAAGAGCTTGGTACATGCCCTGTTCGACAAATAGGTGGATGCTCTTTCTTTTACATGCGAATAAGTAATGTATATATTGTGATTGTCGTCAGCAGCAATGCAAATGTAGCTTGTGCATTCAAATTTATTGTTGAGGTAATAATCTTACTCTTCAACTTTGGCATGCCCTAATTCTATTAAAGTTTTATCTCTTGTACTGATGATTATGGGCCAACTTTGATATTGATATTACTGAAGAATATATTACTAGAGATATGATGGAGATAATCTGGAGTATGTATCTTTCATTTCATTATCTGATTTTCTTTAATGTATATACAACACTATAAATAGGAATGGAAAAACTTAGATTAGTGGCCACTAAGTTAGGAATATAACAGTTGGTATCAACAATAATTACAGCTTGTTTTACACTTAATAATACAGCCTGTTCAACACTGATAAAACAGATTCTCAGAAAAGTCTACACTCTCCCTTAAGTTGAGTAATAGATATTAATCATTCTTAACTTGCAACTCAATTCTTTGAAGATTGTTCGAGGTAATGTTTTGGTAAGGATATCTGCAATTTGATGATGTGTAGATGTATACAGTAGGTCCACGATTTTTCCATCTAACTTTTCTTTAATGAAATGACGATCTATCTCTACATGTTTGGTTCGGTCATGATGAACTGGATTTTTTGCAATTCTTATTGCAGCTTGATTGTCACAATGCATGTTAATTGGTTCAGGATGTGTGAAGTCCAGTTCATTGAGTAGTCTTCTTACCCACATTCCTTTACAAATCCCATGAGTCATAGCTCTAAATTCAGCTTCTGCACTACTTCGAGCGACTATTTACTGTTTCTTACTTTGCCAAGTTACAAGATTTCCCCATACAAATGTACAATCCCCAGTGGTAGATCTATGATCCACTATAAAATTTGCCCAATCAGCATCTGCAAAGACTTCAATTTTTCTAGTGGGATTCTTACTAAAGTATAATCATTTTCTTGGTGTCATCTTGAGATACTTGAGTATACGATAGACTGCTTCCATGTGTTCTTCAGTAGGACTGTTCATAAATTGACTTACAACACTTACTGAAATACCAATATCTGGTCTAGTGTGGGATAGGTATATGAGTTTTCCCACTAATCTTTGGTAACGGCCTTTGTCCACAGGTGTACTATTTTCTTTTATTTTGATTTTTACTGTAGAGTCCATCGGAGTTTCTATCGGTTTACACCCGATCATTCCAGTTTCTTTGAGAAGATCAAGTACATATTTTCTTTGAGATATAGATATGCCTTTTTTTGTTCGTGCTACTTCCATTCTTAGGAAATATTTGAGATTGTTCAGATCTTTGATCTCAAATTCCTTGGCAAGGAATTCCTTGAGTTTATTCATCTCAATTGTAGAATTACCTGTTAGAATAATACCATCTACGTACACAATTAGGATAACTATTCTATCATTAGAGAAGTGTTTGACGAATAGTGTGTGATCTGATTGACATTGAGTGTACCCATATCTCTTCTGAACTTTGGAGAACCTATCAAACCAGGCACGTGGAGACTGTTTCAATCCATATAAGGATTTTTTAAGTTTGCAGACTCTATTGGTTAGAACAGAAGATTCAATTTCAGTAGGAATGTTCATGTAGACTTCTTCTTCGAGATCACCATTAAGGAATGCATTCTTGACATCTAATTGGTAAAGAAGCCAATCCAAGTTAGATGCTAAGAAGAGAAGAACATGAATAGCGTTGAGTTTTGCTACAGGTGCAAAAGTCTTCTGATAGTCAAACCCATATGTCTGAGTGAATCCCCTAACGACAAGGCGAGTTTTGAGTCTTTCTACACTGCTGTTTGCTTTGTGTTTGATTGTAAAGATCCATTTACACCCAACAATTTGTTTTCCCGATGGTAGTTCTGTGATCTCCCAAGTCTTATTTTTCTCTAAGGCACTGAGTTCTTCACGAATAGTTGTCTTCCATTCAGGTATCTGAAATGCTTCATGAACAGAATTTGGAACCTATCTGATCAAGGTTGTTGATAAATGCCATATAATCTGGTGAGAGATCTTTATAAGAAACAAAGTTGTAGATGGGGTGGTTTGTGCATGATCTTACACCTTTCCTTATAGCAATTGACAAATTCAAATCATTAGGAGGTAATTCAATAATATGAGATTCAGTGATGTTACCTTGTGAATTGTCGAAATGGCCTGTACTCGGGTTGGATTCCTGGATTGGCTCAAGATATGCTCGGTTCTCTGCTCTTTCTTGAGTTGTTTTCCTTCTAGAGTAGACAAGAAGATCATTGTTCGGGACAAGGAAGTTTGGATCTGTTGGTAGAGAAGTTGAGGGTTCATTGGGATTAGTAAGAATATTTATTTGAGACATTGATTCACTCTTTGGAAGTTGCGGGATAGGATTTGTGGGAGACTGAGTAGTTATGATATTCGAAAGCTGGTATTCATTGCCTATGTTCTCACCCTGAATGACAGGTTTCGAATAGTATGGATATTGTTCAAAGAATGTGATATCCATTGTATTATAGAATCGTTTTGTGATAGGAGAAAAACATTTGTATCCTTTCTGGTATGATGAATACCCTAGGAATATGCATTTGATGGCTCGAGGATCAAGTTTGTCACTATGATGTACATGGACATAAACAGAACATCCGAAAATTTTAAAAGGAACGTGGGACACGATTTTGATGTGTGGGTATGACTTAAGTAGAGTATTGATAGGTGTTTTAAACAGGAGGACACAAGATGACATCCTATTGATAAGATAGGTAGGTGTAAGAACAACATCCCCCCAGAAATGTTGAGGAACATGAGTTGTGAACATGAGGGATCTAGATACCTCGAGAAGATGCCTATTTTTTCTTTCAATCACCCCGTTTTGTTGAGGTGTGTCAACACATGAGCTTAGATGGACAATCCCTTGACTTAACAGATAATCAGTAAGGGTGGAAGTGAAGTATTCTTTAGCATTGTTAGATTTCAATACTTGGATTTTTGTTTGAAATTGGGTTTGAATCATGGTATTTAAATTTTTAAAAATTTGACATGCTTCAGATTTTTCTTTCATTAGGAATAACCAAGTGATTCGAGTATGATCATCCACAATGAAATGAACCAACGTGTCCCTTTGATGTTTTTGATTCGAGAAGGTCCCCATATATTAGTGTGAATTAATGAGAAATAATGTGATTTTTTATGTGGAAGATGAGGATATAAAGTTCTAACATGTTTTGAAAATTGACATACTTCACACTGAAAATCTTCTGAATTTTTATTTCTAAAGGATTAAGGAAAAAGTTTCTCTAAATACTTGAAATTAGGATGACCTAAGCGATAATGATTCAACATGATTTCACCATCATTATTGGACTTAAGATTTAACAAAGCTTTATTTTGATAAGAAACGTCGGATACAACTTGGTGGGTTTGTCTTGCTGAAGGTTCTTCACTGCTGAGGAGATAGAGTCCCGAGCATTCTTTAGCACTGTCAATCATTTTTTCCGAATCCAAGTCCTGAAATTCATATAGGTTATGAACAAATTTAGCCATACAATTTTTATCACGGGTGAGTTTAGTAATTGATACAAGTTACAATCAAGTGTAGGAACAAGAATGATAGAATCTAGAATAAAGGAGTTTGAAATTTTGGCTGAACCAATTCTTGTTACTTTGGATACTGAACCATCGATAATTCGGACCGTGTGTCCATTCTGGTAGGTTTTAAGATTCATGAGAAGAGAAGCATCACTTATCATGTGGTCTGAAGCTCCTAAATCAACAATCCATGGTCTCATAACCTGTTTCACACTAAGAGCATTGAGGGTGTTACCTGATTGAGCTATAGTGACAGATGATGTGGTCAAGGATTGTCCAAATAGTTTTTAGAGAAGATCAATTTGTTCCTTGCTAAACAAAGCAGATTCAGGTGATTCAGTGTCTTGAGATTTGGAGATAATTTTTCCATAACTTTCTTTGTTGATGTGTTGTGCGAATGGTGGTTTCCAATTAGTGGGCTTGCCATGAATTTTCCAGCAGGTTTCCTTAGTGTGACCAGGTTTACGACAATGATCACACCAAGGTTTTCCACGATGAGGATGGTTGTCTGTATTATGAGAGTATTGGTGGCCTCGAATAGCAAGTGTAGATCCTTCTCCAGTCATAGAAATTGTAGATTGAGGACCCATCATTACTTTCTTCCGACTCTCCTCTTGACGGACTTCAGAGAAGGCTTCACGAATGTTGGGCAAGGGTTTTGTTTCGAGAATTCTGCCGCGCACATCATCAAGATCTTTATCAAGCCCCAAAAAAAATTTGAAAACCCACTTCCTGTCAATAATGTGTTTGTACAAGATGCTGTCTGCTGGACAGGTCCATTCGTGAACCTCAAAGAGATCTAATTGTTGCCAACATCGAGTGAGAGAGTTAAAGTATTGTGTAACTGACAACTCTCTTTGACGAAGATCATATAGGATGCTTTCGATCTCAAATAGTTCGGACATATTATCAAAACTGGAATAAGTGTCTCTGGCGGCATCCCGTATTCCTTTGACAGTTTTGTAGAGAAGAAAGTTCTCTCCAATTTCGTTTGTCATGGAATTGATCAGCCAAGACGTCACCATATTGTTTTAAGATTTCCATGTTCTGTATTGTAGATCGTCCTTGTTCGGAGCTGTTGCATCGTCAGTAAGGTAATCATCTTTCATCTTGTCGCATATAAACATCATGACAGATTGGGACCACTGAAGGTAATTGTGCCCATTTAATTTGTGACTGGTGATGTGCATAAGATTGTTTTCCGTGGAACCAATAATTATAGGTTTTTCCGTGGCCATTGGTGTTATTTCAATTGTGGATTATATATGGATTGAAATTTGTGGGTTTTTTTTTTAGATAATCTGCTAGATCGAGTAGGGTTGTACCGAGTCGGGTGGGTAGGGTTTTACCGGGTAGGGTCGAGATATATTACAAAAATGCAGCTTACGGGTATTGGAAACAAAAGCAGAATGCAAATGTAGGACTTACTGACTTGCGGGATTGAAGCAGACGACGAAGAAAAAATGGTCGGCGATGACGATGAACAGATGGTGACTGGTCTGAGATGATATTATATCATCAGCGATGACGATGAACAGATGGCTGATGGTGGCGATGATGACAGAAATCAGACGTATTCAGCAATGGGAAAAAAATCTTATTGTCTCCCGAGAACTATTTATTTCTGGGAAAAAAAAAATTCTTCCTCGGACAGAATTGGTGAGAACACAAAATTGGATTTTAGAAATGGTCTGATACCATGAAGAATATATTACGAGAGATATGATGGAGATAATCTGGAGTATGTATCTTTCACTTAATTCTCTGATTTTCTTTAATGTATATAAAATACTATAAATAGGAATGAAAAAACTTAGATTAGTGGCCACTAAGTTAGGAATATAACAGTTGGTATCAACAATAATTACAGGTTGTTTTACACTTAATAATACAGCCTGTTCAACACTGATAAAACAGATTCTCAGAAAAGTCTACAATTACCAATAACTTTAGGGATCCTGAAGATTGCCAATTCAATTATCAAAATTATCAGCTCTAGCAATTTTCATTTTCAATAAGAAATTTATCAATGTAGAATGTAAATGCTCTGGCTCAAAAATCGTGCATCTCTAATTACATATTATTAGTTGAACAGTTTATGCAGGGTCTGTTGTCAGGGTTTCTGAAAATATGATTTATATAAGTTAAGTGGTTATTAAGATGAACTTATTTACCTATCATCTTTAAGTTTGCTGGAATAGCCACTGTAGTGTGGATGAAGTGGGTTATTTGTCTAGTTTGGTACTTTTTGGTTTCACCCTTGGGTCAATGTTATCCCTTAAATGCAATGACCATCAGATCATGTTTGACATCTCATATACCAGAGGCTGAAGAGTTGGACGTGGAAGATGTTTAAAGACAATAGGAATCTTAGTCTTGAAGCTCTAGTAATAGAAAATGCCTTCCACTACAATTTTTCTGTCGCAATTTCATATTTTCAAAATATTAGTTTTTGGTAGCTGATGGAGCTGTTTTGTTTGCAGGCCGTTCATCTTTTCAAATCTTATTTTGGTGGGGCGTTTGATGAAGATGCTATTCGTAATAACTTTGTTCTCATCTACGAGCTGTTGGATGGTACGTAACTGAGCTGAAGTGGACTTACTTCCGTGGAGTTAATTGGTGCCAAAATGAATATTTGTTATCATATTATCCAAAACTGTATATGCTGTTGTTTATTCAATACATTTGAGCAACCCTGTACTTTCCATGTAGCTATTTTTCTTGAAGTAAGTTATAAATATAGCTTGCTTAATATGTATCTTGAAATTGCAGAAATTATGGATTTTGGTTACCCACAAAATCTTTCTCCGGAAATTTTAAAGCTGTACATTACTCAGGAAGGTGTGCGCTCACCTTTCTCATCCAAGGTATGAGTTATCTGGTTTATGCTTTTCACTCTGTAAGCTTTCCTGAAGAGATATAGTGTCTTTGCATAATTTATTTTTTTGTTCTCCTTGTATATATCATTTCATTAGTCTCTAATAAACTTTTTGTTCCTTTTGATTCAAAATTGAAAATAGCCTACTGATAAAGCGGTCCCTAATGCAACCCTACAAGTAACTGGTGCTGTTGGGTGGCGGAGAGAGGGTCTCATATACAAGAAGAATGAGGTCATTAACATTCTGTCTGGCTTGCTTTTGTGTTAAACATTAACGTTCTCTCAGTCTGACATTCAATCATTTCAGGTGTTTCTGGATATCGTGGAAAGTGTGAATCTTCTAATGTCCTCTAAAGGTTGGAATTGGTTTTAAAGGTCTTTTAGATGAGTGACTTATATTTTATCATCTGATTGACCGTTTGGTATTTACAGGTAGTGTTCTGCGTTGTGATGTTACTGGGAAGATCCTAATGAAGTGCTTTCTTTCTGGTATGCCTGACTTGAAGTTGGGTTTGAATGATAAAATTGGCCTAGAGAAGGAGTCACAACTTAAATCCCGTCCTACCAAAAGGTATGGTGCATATGTTTTTGTTTATTTTTTCTGTTTATCATACTTTAGTACTTTCATCTGCCTTTTTTTTAAAGATTTGTTACCCCTCCTCTGGTATTACTTTACTATGTAAAGTCACTCTTGCGTTAACTATGTGTTTGACGCATTGGAAGTATGTTTTAACAAATCAACTTGAGTATGTGGTCAGCCTATGCTTGACCTGCTGTTTTTCTAGACTTCTCATGTCTTTGTAATAGAAGGATGAGGAAGATACAAATAATTTGATTCTTCATTGTCCGGTAGCATACTATATATGGAATAAGCTGTTAGAAAAGTTGGGTGTGCAGTGGACAGCTTCTAAGGATTGTAATTCTCTTTTGCTGGAAAAATTTAAGGGTGTAGGATTGAAAAAGAATGTAAAAACGTTATGGAGATGTGGTGTTGGAGTAGTGCTTTCGATAATTTGGATAGAAAGGAATAGAAGGATTTTTGAAGAGCTGAATTGCATGCTTCTGTGCGATAGGACATTCTTCCTAATTTCTTAGTAGCATATTTAAAAAAGTTTCAAAGCCTTTCAATTGTCAATTTTTGGAATTGGGAGGCTTATGTAGTTTAGGGCTGTAGTTTTTTTTCCTTGACTGTTTTTCTTGGTCTCTCAGTCTTTGTATGGCTTTTTGTTGAGGAGTTGAATTTTTAGTGTCTAGTGGATTACTGGCACTGTGGCACACACATTCATCTTTGTGTTTCTGGTTTATTTATAAAGTTATTTTTTTTCTATAAGAGAAAAGATCTCTTTCTACTGTATTTTACATTTCCATTCTCTTTTCTTGATGTATCTTTGAAAACACTTTGCTCTGCAGTGGTAAAACTATTGAGCTTGATGATGTTACCTTCCATCAATGTGTGAACTTGACAAGATTTAATGCAGAGAAGACTGTTAGTTTTGTGCCTCCTGATGGTGAATTTGAGTTGATGAAGTAAGTTAGTTGACTGCCTTTCATGGTTCTCTTTTATGTGTTGACATGTTAGTTCGTAATAATGCCTACTGAGTATGATATGATCATGTATTTATCTTTTAAAATTTTCAAGTGATACGCCGATAATGTTGTTTTTTTCTTTCTTTCCAAACTGGAAGTTACTTCTTAAATAATGTTGGGATTTGCTAAGATAATTCTTTTTTTTTTTGGTTGAAATAGAAGCTAATATACTAGTGAATTAGGATTGTCTCCTTATTTTTATTTGCCTAATCTAATGGTATATATTTCATCATAGATGTTAGGTGATTCAAATCATTATAGAAACATTTCAAAAATATAATCTATTAATAACCACAAACTTATTAGGTGCATTATGAAATGCAAGGTAGAGATGAAAAGTCAAGCAAAAACAAGGAGAGAATCCAAGTCCTTTAGTAATCCGATATGCTTATGAGGGGCATATATATGTATATATATATTAGCCGACTAAAACATGTAGCTGTTTCACTGCATGACCATCCAAGTAATTTCTGACCAAATTAATGAACATGCAATTAATCTTTAATGTTGACATCAGACTTTAACATGTACACCTGAGCCCATGCTTCTGTTGGAACTAGCTCATATGAAAGGAAGAAAAAGGATTAAACCAGAAAAGTAATCTTGTGTTATACTTTGGTTACTCTAATCTTCTTAAGAATATAGTTTCTTCATCAGTTTCGCCAATATATATTCCTCTGGAGAAACTAATGCCAATTCTATTAGAGCCTCATCAGCTTTAAAATTGAATTCTGCCTTTCATTATAATGTAAATTCTGGTCCATTCATATTGGGGTTTTGCTGCCTTGTTATGAGTTGAAATCCCGAAATCATAGGGATTCATAGCTGGGACAGAAATCATAGCTATACAATCAGTAGGAAAATATTTTGTAATTATTACAAATTAGCTGTTGATTTATTTCCTTTTGTGTATTATTCCAGTTTAATTAGGGGATTTTATTTCCTTTTCTAGATTTTCAGTTTCTCTATAAATTGTAAGTAAATCCTTGTGAATAGATCAATGAAATACAATTCAATATCTCAAATTTCATATGATATCAGAGCAGATTCCTTATTAGGACCTAGCTATGTCTGAAACAACTTCAAAAACCCTAGTCACCATGGAAACCCTGCCACCATAAACCCTACCAATACTCTAGATACCTCATTTCTACACACCATTGTAGAGAAACTAAATGGGAGAAATCATAGAGAGTGGGTTTAGTCGATCAAACTGATTATTAATGGAAAAGGAAAAATGGAATCCTAATTAGGGAAACACCAAAACTATTTGGTGATGCAAATGATGTTCAACGATGGAGTTTGGAGGACTCAACAGTAACAACATGGCTCTTCAATTCAATGCGGCCAGTTATGGGTAAAACGTTTCTATTTTAACCTACTGCACTAGATGTATGGGACGTTGTGAGAGACACTCAGATGGTGAGGATTTTTCCCACATCTTTGGAATTTAAATTAAATTATGGCAATCAAAGCAAAGAGACAAGGACATTATCGAGTATTATACATAGATGCAAACTCTATGGTTAGAATTGGATGAAAGCTCGGAGAAGGAGTGGAAGTGCGCCGACGACATTGCATTATATCGGAAGAAACTCGAAACAGAATGAACCTTCGAGTTCTTGGTTGGGTTGAATCGCAAGTTGGATGACGCTTGCAGTCTAGTATTAGGCCAACGACCATTGCCATCAACTCGAGAAGTATTTTTGGAAATACGGTGCCAATAGAATCGAATAAGGGTGATGCTTACCTCAGACGACGTCGAAACTTATTTGTCGGCGTTGCCATTGAGGCTCGACGGCGAAGGAGTATCTCTCCATTCGGTGGTCCAAACGGTGCTTAGGGTAGGAATTTCGCGAGTTGGAAACAATGGAGTGCATATGAAGGGCTTGGAAAGTTTAAGCACAAATGGACCTAATAGGTTAGGACAAGTTAAGTGGATCGAAGGAAAGAATGGGTCTGGGTAGTCCAATGGATGGTTTTTATAAGGATTGGCAGATTCAATTTTTGGGCCAAAACAGTAAAACAAAAATCACAGTTACCACTTATCCACTTATCAACAAAAGGACACTTTTGGAAGAGTATATAATCAAGAACAGTTAGACCAACTTTATAAAATGCTTTCCAACATAGATAAACCTAGTTAGTCATCTTTCTCAGCCTTAATGACTCTTAAAGGTAATTACTCATAATATAAAAATCCTTGGATATAGATTCTGGTGCGTCTGACCATACGACAAACACTTATCAATTATTTATCATTTATACTCCCTGTCTTGGTAAGCTAAAAGTTAGAGTAGCATACGGAACTCTCTCTGCAGTAGCTGGAAAACAAAATATTCAAATTTCTTACTCTATATGTCTAGAATTAGTTCTTTATGTTCCAAATATGTCTTGTAATTTAATATCTATCAGCAAGTTAGTACAACACTCAAATTTCTCAGTTAAGTTTTTTCCTTATTGTATTTTTCAGGACCTATCATTGATAAAGATGTGACAATGTTGAAAAGTGCAAAGGATTTTATTATTTTAATAAGACCAATATGAGTGGAAATCATAAAATTATAATTTGTGATTCTGCATCAATTCTTAGGGATAATGAACTTATGTTATGACATTATAGAATGGGACATCCCAACTTTCAATACTTAAAACGCATGTTTCCTTCTTTGTTCACAAATAAAGACATTATTTTTAAATGCAATATGTGTGAGCTTGCGAAACACCAACGTTGTTCCTTCCAAAAAAACCCTATATAAACCATCTTTTAGTTTAATTTATAGCGATGTTTGGGGACTCAAGCTCCACTACCCGTACTTATTCTAGATAGTTTTTCACATTTATTGATGATCACACGAGAGCATATTGGGAGAAAAGATTGAAGTTTCTTTTATATTCGTTCAATTTCATACTATGATCAAAACACAATTTCAAACTTAAATCCAAATTCTTAGAACATATAATGGCACAGAGTTTTCCAACCTTACTCTAAGTCCTTATTTACAAGAATATATGATAGTACATCAAAGCTCATGTACCTACACACCTCAACAAAATGGGGTAGTCGAACGAAAGAATAGACATCTTCTTGAGGTAGGTCGAGCTTTAATGTTTACTACAAATGTGCCCCAAGGTTTTTGAGGTTATGCCACATATATGATCAACAGAATGCTAAGATGTATTCTTTCTTTTGACATCCATTCAAAATCTTCAAAACAACCTTCTCATTTCACATCTCATTTTTGAACTTCCTCTTAGAGTGTTTGGTTGTACTGTTTTTGTTCATATTCACCCTAACCACAAATCCAAGTTAGATCCTAAAGCAGCCAAAATTTGTCTTCATTGGATATTCTTTCACTCAAAAAGGATACAAATGCTATGATCCTTCCACAAAAAAAGACTATTGTAAGTCAGGATGTTACCTTCTTTGAAGACACTCCTTACTACCAAAAGCTATTTCTTTATGAGGGAGACAAATAGTGTAGAAAGCTCTACTAGTAAATACTTAGATCTAATTGAATTGGTTTTTTGGCCTTATCAACCTCTCACCACAAACAATGAACCAACCTCAATCCCTTCTAGTATACCACAACAACAAGACAACTTAAATCAAGAAAGAAATGCAAAGAACACTAAAAACAAAGAAGTGATTATTTACAAACGAAGGTCGAAATTAAAAGAAAACTTCTCGCTCTTGAGGCACCTAGAGAGTTATAACTGATGGTAGATTTGGATGTTTAGAAAAAAAAATTCACACTAGGTAAATCTAATTCTTCTAGGACTTGTGATTTACCCATCGTCTTAAGAAAACCAACTTGGTCTTGTACGCTACATCCAATCTCCAAATTCATTTCTTATAATTCTTTATCCATTGGATTTTGTACTTTTACATCTGTACATGGCAAGAGAAAAAGTCCAAAAAATATACATGAAACTCTTACAATCCCAAAGTGGAAAGATGTTATGGAAGAAATAAATGCCCTAGAAAAGAATGAAACTTGTATGTAACCGAGTTATCAGAAGTTAAGATACCAGTTGACTGTAAATTGATATTTATTATTAAATATAAGACAGATGGAAGAGTGGAGAGGTGTAAAGCTCAACTAGTTGCAAAAGGGTTTACTTAAAACTTAAGGAATTGATTATACAGAAACTTTTATACCTGTAGCAAAACTAAACGTTGTAAGGGTACTTCTATCATTAGTAGCAAACCTTGATTGACCTCTCCAACAACTAGATATCAAAAATTTCTTTCTAAATGGATTATTGGAAGAAGTCTTTATGATCATGTCACTAGGATTAGGCAAAGGTAATCTAAACATAGTTTGTAAATTAAAAAATCACTATATGGTCTCAAACAATCATCAAGAGCATGGTTTGATAGGTTTGTAAGAGTAATACAAAAAATAGGGTATCAATAGGGACATTCAGATCACACGTTATTCAAACAAGGGGAAGATGGAAATAAGGCGATTTTAATTGTGTATGTGGATAATATAATCCTGATTGGAGACAACTTAAAAGAAATTGAAAGATTGAAAACAAACTAGACTATGGAGTTTGAAATCAAAGATTTGGGGAGAATAAGATATTTCTTAAGTATAGAAGTTGCAAGATCAAAAAAGGGAATCGGTGTTTCTCAACGTAAATGTCTTGGATCTTCTTACTAAGACTGGTTTGTTAGGATGTAAACCAAATAATACTCCGATAGAAGTGGAGAAGAAATCTAAAGACTTGGAAAAACTAGTTGACAAAGAAATGTCCCAGAGACTAGTAGGCAATCTGATATAACTGTCCCATACCAAGCCTAACATTGCCTTTGCAGTAAGTGTGGTAAGCCAACACATGCATCTCTAAGAGAATCTCACCTTAAGATAATACACAAAATTCTCAAGTATTTCAAAGGATCACCAGGCAAAGATTTATTCTTTTAAAAAAATAAATAAATTAAAGGATATAGAAGTTTTTACTGATTTAGAATGGGTTGGTTCAGTCAAGGATAGGAGATCCATGTTTGAATATTGTACCATTGTCTTTAGTAACTTGGTGAAATAAAGAAGTAAAAAATAGAATATGGTCGTCCGAAATAGTGTTGAAGCCAAGTTTAGGGCAATTGTACATGAAATGTGTGAATTGTTGTTGCTAAGAAAACTGCCGAGGGAACTTCAAATATTAGTAATAGTACCAATCAAACTCTACTATGACAATAAGGTAGCCATCAACATCTCCCTTATTCCTGTACAACATGATAACACAAAACATGATAACACAAAACATGTAGAAGTTGACAGACATTTCACTAAAGAAAAAATTAAGAGTGGGACTATTTGCATGATTTATTTTCCAACAAAAGGTCAAGTTACATATATATTTACTAAGGGATTTCCTTGATAGGGCTTCGATGATTTCACTTCTAAGTTGAAAATGATCAATATTTATGATTTAAATTGAGAGGAAGTGTTGAAATCCCAAAATTATAGGGATTTACAACTGGGACAAAAATCACAGCTATACAATCGGTAGGAAAATATTTTATAATTATTAGAAATTAGCTAGTTAATTTATTTTCTTTTGTATATTATTTTGGATTAATTAGAGGATTTTATTTGCTAGTATAGATTTCTAGTTTCTCTATAAACTGTAAGTAAATCCTCGTGAATAGATCAATGAAATACAATGCAATATCTCCAATTCCATATTATGCTCAATTAGTTTTCATGTTTTCTATTTCAGTACAAAAATTTCAGGGATGGATGTGGATCTTGTGATCTCTACTAGGAAGTCAAGATATAATTCATGAATGCTCATTGTTGTGTATTGCTTTATTATACGGTGTTGCATAATTGTTATTATTGTGAACTAGCTAAATGCTCTATTAGCATGTTTCGTCAAAATGGTACATATAGTTGTTTGCTAACGTTGCCAATTTTTCATCTTTTATGAGTAGATTTGTTCTTATCATTTTTTGCAGGTACCGTATTACTGAGGGCGTTAATCTTCCATTTAGAGTGTTACCTACTATTAAGGAACTAGGTAGAACACGCATGGAAGTGAACGTTAAGGTTCGTGGTTTGTTCATTTTATATTGCATTTTCTTAATGCTCATTGTCTTGCTTCTAACATATATTTCCTAACTTTTCAGGTGAAGAGTGTCTTTGGTGCAAAAATGTTTGCCCTCGGGGTTGTCATTAAAGTCCCTGTACCCAAACAAACGGCAAAAACAAGTTTTCAAGTAACAGCTGGCCGTGCAAAATATAATGCAGCTATTGATTGCATTGTTTGGAAGTGAGTTTTATTTTTTTGCTATAATATTTTTTCAACTTTACAATTTAAAATTTCAAAAATCATTTGTACATGACTCTGGACTTGGGAATGCTTGGTGCCACCCAATTTTACTTGATTTAGAGAATTTTATGTATATATTATGGAAATTGTGAAGGTTTTAGGTCTTGTGTTTAAGTTGACTGAAGTAATGCTGGACTTCAATTAGCAAGACAAAAATAACTGTCATTTCTTGTGGCAGTGAAAGGAAAAGTTGCATAATGCTATATAAGCTTTCTCATAAATAATAAGTACTTCAGCTTCTAGTTATGATTTGTACTATCTAAAAGGAGGCTCAATGGTTAGGCAAGCCCCCTCTTAATAGGTAAGGGAAAAGTTTGCTTGTGTGACAGAACGATTAGACTTTTTCCTATTGGTGACAGTGCTGTGGCGTCTGTATTCATTGATGTACATGGATATGGAATTCTGCTTCTGTTATTGGTGTTCTTAGGAATTTTCATGTATCCTCCGTGTATTCTTGCTATATCTTGTGTTACTGAGGTCTACACCCCTGTCATTTTTGTTACTGACGTCTGAACCTTTCTCATTTTTGTTATTTTCCTGCCAATAGCTTTTATTCCTTTTTCTTTATTTTTATTGTGATTTTCTAGGATAAGAAAATTTCCTGGACAAACCGAGCCAACAATGAGTGCAGAAGTTGAACTGATTTCCACGATGGCAGAGAAGAAGTCATGGACAAGACCACCTATTCAGATGGAGTTTCAGGTACTTGATTAACTCATTTTCACATTCCAGTACTTTCTGCAGAATCGGGCATCTCGTCAATTTTGGCATATGTCAATAGAGCCTGCATTATACTCTTGTAAACTAGTGCAGCTTATCTCTGCATAGATTTATTTTTAATTATTTTTGCTGCAAGCATAGGTTTCTTAATTGCCAAAACTACATGTTTAATGTATTTATTTTGCCTTTACTATCCACGCAACCTACTTCTTCCACTTATGAATTACTAGAACTATACTTCTAAACTTAGAAACAAATCTGGGAACTTGTAGCAGTGATAATTTTAATTATCACTAATTCTGAATTATTGCATTTATTTCTATGGAATACTCACTTGTCATCATTGCAAGGTAACATTGCTTTTTTGATTATTGTATGATTCTGGAGACGTTAGACAATTTAGGATTGAGATTAGAAAACTATCTGCACTTTGTTAGTGCTTTGGTGGTACTATAAAATTTTGAAATATAGGGTTAGATACCAAAATCATATCTTTAACTCACGTCACATCATTTTTATATTTGTATTGCATATGATTCAGCTTTTCAAACCCTTTTAACATGAATATTAATTTTCATCATTTGATTATTCTTTGTCCAGGTTCCAATGTTTACAGCATCTGGATTGCGAGTTCGATTTCTCAAGGTAATCAACACACTAACATTGTACTGCACCCCCTCCCCCCTTTTTTCCTCTCTCAAGGAATATAGCTTCACCTCATTGCATTTCCATAGGTATGGGAGAAGAGTGGGTACAATACGGTTGAGTGGGTTCGCTATATCACAAAAGCTGGTTCATATGAAATTAGATGCTGAGAATCGAATTATCTGGTGCAAAACTCAAGTATGGAAACAAGATTGAAGATTTACATTTTTGATAATTCATTCAATAGTGAAAAAAATCACAAGCTTTTGCCTTGTAACAGAGATTAAATTTTTAGGAATTCTTTAGAGTGTCGTGTCAATAGTATTATTTGCAGGGAATTTTTTTTTATGTTTGGTATGTTGTAAATTGCAGTCCGTTTTTCACTATTACTCATCAACAGAGAATTTTATTTTCTTTTTTTGAAATGCCAAATCCTTTGCAGTTTGTTAAGACCTAGGTTGTAATATGAACTTTGTCTGAAGAATGGAGGAGAATGCTAAATGGAGAGTTTGGTCTGACTGGTAGCATGTAGTAGGCAATGTTATTTTTTGAGCCCGTTCGTTCTAAAGAACTTCCTCATCGATGCTACAAAGTGAACGACGGAACTTCTTTTCTTTTTCCCTGAAACATTCTATTTGAGTTCTGCAGTTTTTGTTGGAAAACATTAAACATGTTTCACCCTTGAGCATAAAATGTTTTCGATATTCCTGAAGTACCTACTTGCTTGGGAAAGATGTTTGCAGGTACCTTTGGGTGGTACTTACTATTTAGGTTAAATCCAAACATTCTTTATTTTTTTAATTTTTTTATTTATCTATATTTTTTATTGATATTATTTTTAATTAGTTAAAACTGTGTCTTACATGGTTGAAAAAGGGGAAAAAAAGAAAAAAAACTAGGTTCTTGTAGTGCCGTGTTTTTTAATTACAATAAAATTAAACTAAAAAAACTATTTTTTTAAGATCTAGTATCACTTTTATAATAATAATAATAATAGAGCCCAGTTTTCCCCTTTTAATAAAAGATGTAAAAGTCTGCTACTCAAGTTAATAAAATCTTGTACTTTAATTTATTCTTAAATTCTTAAAAAAGGGGTTATGCCTTTGGAAAATTCTACGTTACCCATATGTACCATGTCGAAATGGTGATTGATTAATTGACTAAAATCTAATTGTCAGAAAGAAGGCCAAAAAAGTATTATCCCATTAAGCTAAAATGACCTGCTTCAATACACACATTTCGAATCTCAGTGTAATAGTCTTTAGTCGATAAACCCCAGATCTAAAGGCAACCTTTTGAGTGAAATAGAATATAGTTTAATGAACAGAACATTTCAATAGGATGGAAGGTAACAAGACGAAAAAAAACATTATGTTAGTGGCGCTGGAGCTAAGCTAATTATTTAGCTTATTAGAGTTAGCAGCATTTTATGTCGTTTCTTTATTTTCCTTTAAATGTTTATTATTTTGATGAGTCAAGTTTGTTACCCAAAAACTAGAAAGTTTTCAACAACTTTCTGTCTTAGTAGAGGATGAGTCAAGTTTATCGAATACAATTGGTACAAGTCATAGTTGTTTAGTTCCTCAGCCAAGGTTTTCATTACCCCGTACAAATACCCTCACCATCTCTCCGTATCAGTAATTTGTAAAGCAACTAAATTCTTCACAGTTCATGCTTTTGAGACATTGAAAGTTCTGTAGTTTTACAGTACCTACAATTACATGCCAGTATCTCAAAGAAATGAATTACTTTTATGATGCTCATCTATTGGTGATCAAAACACCAACCTAAATCACATATTTGGCTAAATTACAAATTACTCTACCTACATATTTGGCTGTCATTCTGTTACAAGTACAACTACTGGCCGGAGGCAACCACATACCATCTTCTTGACCGGAGACAACCATTTCTTAGGTTTTCATCAAACTGAATAAATTAAAAGAATAGATAAGTATCAACTTGAATAGTTAATCTCACTGTTTCTGTCTTCATCTTCATATCCAGAATAATCGTCATTGAGCTGATGCTCCCTGCAAGTCGTAAAGGAAATGACATTTGATCATAAAAGGAATATAATAATTTAATAACCAACTAGAAGGTGTTACAAAGCGCATATAGAGGACATGAATTCATGAACATAGTACCATATCCAAAATATCAATTTCAGAGAAAGAAGGGATAAACATGTCATTAAAAATAGAGAATTATTATATATTACAAATATATCACCATCCCAACTGACGTGACAATTTCTTATTTGATACAGTTTAGTAAGTCTGAATGTACTTATCATAATATTTTGCAACATCTTTTGTGTTACATCTCAAATTTGAGATACAAAGCATTTTTCTTAAAAATATTATGACCCAAAAGCAGTTGAATTTGATATATATATGTGCAAGTACCTTGGAAAGCCAAAAAATTGATTGACAGAAATTAAGATGTTAGGTCAGTTGTAGCACTTAGAGAAAGATAAGAAAACTAAAGATTTCAGTCGTGCTTTCAAGATAATGCATAAGTACAGCCACATATTTGTAGCACGCTTTTGTAGATTATGACAAACCCTGATTACGTTACCTCATTTCATAACTACTATAAATGCCATGGAATCTCAAAATTGAATTATCTTATGTGATTAGATCCAAGATAGTGTCAAGGGTAGGTGCAAATCCCTCCTGTATTCCATTTATTATATCATATTATATGCATCCACTTACTAGGCCAAAAAGGAGAACACATTGGCAAAGATCACCAGAGAATACTAAAATAAGAAAGTGATTGCACCAGTCGAACCATAATAAAACAAATACCTCAATCTTTCACAAAGGCGTGCCAAAGCATCAGATCCTGTTCTTGTTGCAACATCCTCAATCTTAGAAGCATTAGCTATAGTGACAGTATCTGCAAGCCTAAATTCACACAATTCCTTTAAGGAAAATGCATCAGTCAAAACAGCTGAATGGCCACCACCAGCTTCCAGCTTTCGAACTTCCCCAATACACCTGCAATATTAAGGCTCCATGAACATATATGATCATGTAACTTCAGAAAAAGCTGTCAGTCAGTTTGGTAGTAGCGTACCAATCAACTGGTGACGGATACCATGCATATGTAGATTTCTCATTTGCTGCCTGTCCATAGCTATTGTAGCCCCATCCATGTATTCTTCCATCTCTAGTGGATATGAGCGTGTGTGAATGTCCACATGCAACAAGTTGCACACCAGATGGAATAACCAAAGCAGGAATGTTGCGGAGGAATGACTGAGACTTCTCATTCGGAACACATGAAAAGAATCCAGTTTGGGGGCCAAGTCCCAGTTGCCCTGCTTGACTACCACCCCAAGCATATAGAGCTCCGTTTTGAGTCAGAGCACATGTATGAACACCACCACATGCGACGCCCTTAATGAATATTCCATCAAGAGAAACGACTCTCCTTGGCAATAACTCTTTTTCTCCGGATTGAAGGGAACAATGCCCAAGTTGACCCATGCTTCCTAAACCCCAAGTATATCTGTGAAGTTAAAAGCATATTATCATAATGTATCCTGAGTTGTGCATGCCTTTAAAGAAAAATGTGGCTTTAAGACAGTGAGTGATATTCCATTTTGGATAAATTAAATATAGAGAAATGAATAGGTCTCCAGGAAAAATCATAAACAGCCATATCTGTCTAAATTAAGTTAGCCTCCTGAGAGTTAATAATCTTAGCTTTGACTCAACCTAATGGAAAGAGCACATTTGGAATACAAGCAAGATATTAATGAAAGATCCATTTTCCATGACATCCTGTCTCCTGTTAGATGTGAGATACCCTCAGAAGATTTTTCCAAACCTTCTGAGTTTAATATGTCACAAGGATAGCCAGTTTTCAAGTTTTAGTACTTAAACTCCACCAAAGAAGTCCTTCATATCACTTACAACTCGCCATTTTCAGATATAGCTGCCACGTGGTATTCCCCGCAGGACACTTGGGTAATCTTCACAAGCTCAGGAGCTTCATCAAGGAACCGTGCATAAGCATTTATGACACGAGCCCTCTGTAAACCTTCAGAAGTAACTCCTCTGCCAAGCTGACCATATTCATTGTAGCCTGGTTGATCAGAAAGTCATCAGATTCTAACCAATCAGTGTTGGACATAATGGTAAAACTTAGCTTCTAAAGTTTTGATTTACTTAAGTTGGTATCTATCACAAATTGAATGAGCAACTAATTCCCCCAAAAAAAAAGATTGACCAACCAGAGGTTCTGTTCAGAAAATTTACAAAAGAAAATTAATTGATGAATATAGCACGAGAAATACCCCAAGCCTGCAGCAGGCCATCCTCTGATAGAGCCACTACATGAACCGACCCACAAGAAACTTGACGGATAATCTGTGAAGAACTTTATTGTAAGTAAACCAGCAATCTAGATAAACAGCATATTGTTGGGCAATAAATTAAGCAAAAGTAACAAAGCTTATGCTCAAAATTCTACAAAGTAGTAAAGTGCACTACAAAATTATCAAGAGAATCATAATTGGATCTGACAATTACCACATTTACCTGCCATTCTTATTAAAAGCATCACTAAAGATAATCATCCTTTTAGCACTAGGAATCCATTTAGTAATAGACTACCTTCATTCAAACAATGCCATACTACCCAACCACCAGGGACATCTTTTTGGTGTATGTGTGTGTTTGTTGGGTGTGTGTGGGAGGGATCCAGAACAGGCATATACAAAATTTCCAACACCACAGTTTTAAATGGTAACAGAGTCAAGAAACCACGAAGATCACATCTGGAATCCAAGACAGAGTGCTATCCGGAATCAAACACATCGATTTCAATCTACATGCATGTGAATATCTCAGCAGGCAAGGTCTAAAATCCCCTTAGATAATCGGAAAATTTAAAAGGGACATCACATAATAATGCCACGACAGATGCTTATCATGGAAGCAACAAAGAGAGAGAGAGAGAGAGAGAGAGAAACAGTTTCAGTATTTTTAAGGTTTAACCAATGTAGTATTAGCCGGTAATATTCTTCCACCTTGACTTGTTTCCTAGATGCCACTGTCTCTTTCTCGGTATATGATTGTAACCTTAGCACATTACCATCACTTAAACCTCAAAAAAGAAATTATTCACATATTCCATACCGTGTTTGGAGCAAAGGCCCCCCAAAACAAACGTGGTAAATTTGATCCCTGTTACAATGATGCACGGGAAACAATTATAAGGTCAATACCTTTGAAAACCAATGCGATCAACACTTATGCTAATGATGAAGAAACTGCACCTGATTTTGGCCCCAAATCCAAAGCCTGCTCGAAGAAATAGTTCCATCATTTTCACAAGGTTCAGCAATAGCTGCAGTACAATGGGCTCCACAAGATACAGATTTCACAAACTCAGTCTGCAAATGCTTCACTTTCTGTGGGTGCTTTCTACCCTCCTCAGTTCCGTCCCCTAACTGACCAAATTCGTTAGCCCCTGAACAAATGCAAGAACATAGTTTTTTATTGCTTGTGGGTGGTGGGAGGTATTGACTAACATGATATTTTTCACATGCATGCTTTGTTAGTCCAGAAGCAAGTTTCTATGAACAAAAATGACTGCAAAGAAGAAGGATATGAATCAATCACCAAGAACTACCCCTTTTAATGGACTTGTATAAACCATACTATCCTTAATTACCTTCCCTGAAAGGAGAAGAATCCAAGACTCTAAACATTATAGTTAAATAGGAAGATCATACAAGAAATAGAATCAATAAGAAGTTGTTAGTCACCAACTTAAGTCATCATATTTAAGATTTAATAAACAATGTATTGGATAGAAGATATACAAGTAACAGGACCACACCCCAAGTAAAAAGCGATCCATCAGAGGCCACAGCTGCAGTATGCTCACGGCCACAAGCTATATCCAGCCAACGGGTATTAGCACCTGCTGGGCACCCAAAAAGCTCAGGAGGAAGCTGCTTTGGAATCCTCAATTGGCGCTCTTGTCCCTTTCTAGCGGTCTGCCCAGAATAGTTATAACCCCAGATATAAATCGCACTCTTTGTTGGAAGAATTGTTGATCGAACGGTGCCAAAGATTTCATCTATATCCATCTATCTGCCTAAAAATTAACAGCACAATCAAAGAATAATCAATCGACCAAAGTATTTGAATCAACAAAAAACAAAATAAAAATCGCAAAGAAAGGAAAAGAACCAATTAAAAAAGAAAAAAAATAAGTACGACTTAAAATTTCTCATCTGTGAATAGAAAAGGGCACCTATAAGTTGAAAGTCATAATGCACGGAATAAGAATTCATGACATTATCATCTATTTCATGGCTGCAGAAACCCAAAAAATACCAGGTAGAGCAGGAACAATTTCATGTTTCATCTTGTTCCCAACATACTAAAGATAAAAAGAAAATCAATAGCAAATTGAAATGTAGATTAGGATGATCATAGATATTCATTTATCAAAGATTTCTACTCGCCATCAAAACAGAACAAAATGGAAAGACTACAAAAACCCTAGGAAATGAAAGCGGGAAATAGCGTTACAATATTCGAATTGCTTAATGTAGAAATGCAAGAAACGAATAAAAGAGGTCGCATAACGATGAATTAATAAGGTACCTCGCAGTACACAAGTTAATCGTAATTGAGTAGAAATTGATTGAATTATCTGCTTCTATCGGAAAGAAACAGAAACAGTTGAATTTTCGGGGAAAAATTAATTACGTTTGGAGAGAAATGCTAAGATATTTTCCTGATCTTCCGTGGATTTGGGAACTGGGGAATTTTCATGTCATTGCATTCTTATAGGACCCATGAGCCCAGCTGCTCTGAAGATTCTTGTAGACCCGAGATGGCGAGAAGCTGAGGAGGGTCAGCAGTTTTTTTCTAACAAAGAAAGGGTCAACAAAATCTGATTAACATAAGAATCAATGGCTTCTGGAGTTCTGGTGGTGGTAACCGGTAACTCTTTCTTCATTAATCATTTTAAATGATTTTCTTTAATAAATTTTATTTTATATAGTTTTTTACTTTAATTATATTATTAATCATTCTATTTTTAAATCAATTTCTTGTTTAAATTAAATCCTCAAACCCTCTTATTAATCAAGTCGTTTGTTTCTTTAATTATTTTTTCATTAATTATTTTCTTTTCTTCTTGAATGAAATTTTATTAAATTAATACCACACATTATCAACTCATACAGTGTTAGAGTTTGTTAGCAAGGAGTTATAATTAGAAAGAAAAAGATAAAGTTTGCATTTTCTTTTTACCTTGCATATGATATATTTTAAAATATTTTATCGAATTAATAATTATCTACTTTATTTTATTTTATTATTAATATATATTTTATTTATACAATACATTTTATTTTAAATAATTTTATTCGATTATTTATTTTAATTATAACATTTGTCATTCATCTTCTAAAAACTTCTTTAAATCAAAAGTTTTTAAACCCTTTTAATAACAAATCATTTTTTTAATCAACTCGTTACTTCGATTTCAATGTTAAAAATTTATTATTTATAAATATTAAATAGTTAATTATATAACAATATTCTAGCTTTTATCATATAATCACAGTAAAACAATATATTTATAATATAAATTAACTCGAACTCAATAATATTTAATTTCTTTATATATATAAAATATACGAGAAAACATTGTATATTTTTTTAAAAATTAACTTATAAATATTAATTAGTTTGAAAGCTTAATTTAAAGTGTTTTTATTTGTTATTTATTATTTTATTTGAAGTTTAAATTTAGATTTTTATAATTTATTATTTATAAATATTAATTTATTAATTATCTAATAAATTATGGCATATTACCAAATTCAATAAAAATGACTCCATTATTTTCTACTATAAAACTTTTAATTTTATATTTTTTTAAATTAAAGGAGTTAGGAGGAAGGAGAAATCGAGTGCAGATAATTCTAAGTGTTGTGACGACCAGAAAAGTTGCTTTGCAAGAAAGGGAATTGGCGGCTAAAGAGGTGAAGAAACTGAAGAATATGGCGAAAGATAAAGGAAAGATTTGAAGGCCAAGCTGATGGAAGTTTCTAGAGAGGAGGCTGAGCGGAAGAGAATGCTCAATGAGCTTGCAAATTGCAGGTTCGGGTCTATCTTCTACAAGAATTGAACAAAAGTTTGATGGTTGTGTAATTGTAATTGTTCATTAAGTATTTTAAGTCACTTTGGCCTAACTCATATTTTGAAAACGCGCTTACAAATGTGAGGATTGTCCAAGCTTATAACCAACTATTTTGTTGGTTTCTTGGTCGATGTGAGATTTATTTTCTCAACATTCCACCTCACATCGACTGTGTCGACGGACGGTGATGGTCTTATTGTTGCCACGACACGTGGTAGTGCAGGGTGACTCCTCCATTGCCAGGGGTACTACTCTGATACCAATCTTATAAACAGCACTGCAAGGGATGAGTTGGGCCCACTTGAATTAACATGGTATCAGAGCAGGACCCTTGGCGGTGGAGGAACTACCTTGTACTACCACCCGTCGTGACAACAATAAGACCACCACCGTCTGTTGACACAGTCGATGTGAGGGGGAATGTTAAGGAAATAAGTCTCACATCGACTAGAGGGAAAGCAGCAGTGTTGCTTATAAGACCAGGACACCCCTTAATTTACAAGCTGATTTTTGGGTTAAGAGAAGGGCCCGGTCGAAAAAGATTGATATCAGAGCAGGACCCCTGGCGGTAGAGGAGCCACCCGTGGCAACAATAAGACCACCACCGTCCGTCGACACAGTCGATGTGAAGGGGAGTGTTGAGGAAATAAGTCTCACATAGACCAGAGGGAAGGCAACAATGTTGCTTATAAGACTGAGGCACCCCTTAAACTACAAGCTGACTTTTGGGTGATAACTATATTTTATATAGTTATTTTCATATATTTTATTAATTATAATTGCTATATTTTTTACAGTTTTTAGTTAATTCTAGTATAATAAATTAGTATTTACTGTTTTTATAAATTTTAATAAAATTTAGTAATTTGTATCGAAAACGTATTTAATTACAAATTTGTGTCCAAAAATATAATTCCAAATAAAAGAGTGTTTAATTGCAATTTATAAAATCGAAAATATAATTTAAATTAAAATCGAGCTTAATTTTAACTATTAAAAGTTAAAAAAAAATTAATTTAAATTAGAAAAGGGCTTAACGACAATTAAAAAAAGTGTAGAAATTAATTTGAATTAAATTTGTGGGTCAAAATGCAATTAATAAAAAGTTGAATTTCTGCGCAGAAGAAGAGCCACTCGCGCCATTCACAATGCCCAACACACACCGCTCGATCATCCCATCAACGGTCAAGATTTGGCGCGTGCCAATCCAAACGCAACAAAAGCGAGTGGGCCGAGAATTCTTGAAGCGCGTAGCTCGACACGTGGGGCCCACTGGCCACGCAGACTGGCGTGCAGGGTGGGACCCACATGTCGGCTGCGCAGAATTTCCCCGAGGCGCATCGTTCACCGTTGGATCAGTTGAACGGTCCAGATTGAAGCACGTGGAACCAAGCTGTCGCGCACCGAGCCGCTCTTCAACAAAATCCTGTGCGACGCGCTTCACCCAAGCATCGTGCACCCTCGCGTTTCAACGACAAAGAAGCAGCCACATGTCTCCTAAATATTACAGCCAATAAGATGACGACACGTGGCATGTATTTGGTAAAATAAAAATGCAGAAACGATGCCCATTTCCAGTCGTTGAAATGTTGTAACGCGGGAGAATCGCGTGCGTTGCGCTCCATCCTTTCTCCATAAGCCCGACCTGACCGTCCAATGAAACGCTGCCACGTGTCTCTAAATTTCTCGCAACCAATCAAATGGCGACACGTGGCATGCGTAAAAAAAAGAAAAAAAAACAGAAACGCGTAGAATGGTTTTCACGCGTGATGTTATTTTAATTCCCCCATTTATTTTTGTCCCCCACTTATAAAAAAAAGAATAATTAAAAAGTGGGGATATATTTTACGGAAAAAATTGATTTGACGTGTTTTCTGTTTTTGGTTTTGTAGACTTTTCTTTTCTTCGTATTTTTCATTTTGAGAGGAGAGAGTTCTCTCTCATTTTTTTCAAGCATTCTCCAGTTCTCTCTCATTTTTCAATTATTCTCTCTTAAGAATTTTTCATTTTTCCTCTCTGCGTGTCCGGTTTTACACGCAGAACATTTTATTTTGACATTTTTGTTGTGTATTATCTTAAGGAAATTACAGAGAAAGAGGTTGACGAAGAAGAAGGAAAGGAAAGAAATTATTTTTCATTGAGGAATCGTGAAAGAGTTTCTCCTAACTCATTTTCTTTTAATTTTTGTTTCTCTGCAATGTTTTATTTTTGTGGTGTTGTAATTTTAATTTCTGCTATGAACTAATTTATTTGTTCTAGGATTGCAGTGTTACGTAAATTATGAAACTTGAATTAATTTTTTTTGAATGATTTGTGGAACTGTTTTAAGTTGTTTATTTTACCTGCTTTTAATGCTTTTAATTATCGGAAGATTAATTAACTGATATGTGGCACTTAAATAAACTTGAAAAGGGAATTTTTACATGTTGCTCGGGATAAAATAACGTATATACATAAGGGATAGAAATATACTTTTATTGTATGTGTAACTTTTTGAGAACTCAGAACTTAATAAATCTGGTTGAAATTAATTCTCATAGGAATATAGTGAATCATTTTAAACTGGATGTGTCTGTATGGAGCTTGAAAGAGATATATGGATAAATTAGGAGTTCTTGGTTAACAACTTAAAACATGAGAGCATAAATCAAGAGAATAAAATATTCAAGTGAATTAATTTGGGTAAACTGCAATCCTAGAATTTTCATAAAAATTGTTAAAAAGAAACAAAAATATTAATTAAGTCAAACTGCATAAATTTTTTGATTGTTTGAATAAAATCAGATTTAAATAATTTTAGTAATTAACAAGAGTTGGTAACATTTCTCTGTGGGAACGATAATTTATTTATCATATTATTACTTGTGACCGTATATACTTGCACGTTTTTTATGTTCTGCAAAACAGACAACATTGGGTTAAGAGAAGGACCCGATCGAATAAGATAACATAGTCGATGTGAGGGGAAATGTTGAAGAAATAAGTCTTACATCGACCAGAAAACCAACAGAAAGACTGGTTATAAGCCTGGGCAGTCCTCACCCTTGTAAGCGCGTTTTCAAGGGATGAGTTAGGCCCAGGTGAGTTAACAAAGTAGTTGTTTTTCTATTACAATAGCACTTTCTCTAAATAGTTAGCTTATTTAAAGTGAAATGAAATACTAGTGTCATCTTGAAGTTGCATGAGAGTGGTAAGTGGTTAAATCATCATACATGGGAAGTTTATCTCCGAGAACTTGACTTCAAGTTATTTTCACTGGCACTTGATTGATAAGTGATTAGTCTTAGTGCAGGCACAAGCAGGTGATGCTGGAAACTTATGATCAACAGGCTGTGATGACCTAATTGTTTAGACCTTTGGTTTCGTTCATATAGACATAGATGGTCTGAGTATTACTAGCATATTGGGTTCTTATGATGATTGATGAGATAGTGTCCATGTTGAAATGTTTCTGGTGTGTATTTTTGCGTTTCCACGAACTGCCTGCCAGTGTTTGGTCATACCATTGCCAATTAGTAAAAATTAAAACCTATATTCGCTTGAAGTGCTGTTTTCAACTGTAAACGTTGTATTAAAAATTTCCACTCTTCAGTATTGGTGGCATATTAACCTTTCAATTACTATATATTCATGTTCTTTATTCAAAAGATCTCTGAACTGTTGTCTTAACTGGTTTATTAATGTTGCATTTGACATAAATGGTGGTATTGGTAATAGTTTATCATGTTAGCTGTCTTCTATAATTGAATGCTATGAATTGAAGTTGTAATTGGATGTTTCAATATTTCAATGTAGTACTGTATATTACATTTCTCTTGTGCTTTGTCAGAAATCCATTAAATGGCTGTGATTTGTGAAGTCTTATTCTGAAGTTGGCTTTGTTAATTTTCTTGGTTGCTGCCGCATTCTGGAGTCAGCAGCCATTGACTTCAAGAGAGTACACATTAAGCACTATTGTTCCAGCATGAAGAGTAGTAGTGGATATTTCATATAATGCAAAAGATCTTATTGAGAAAGAGGTGTCTGCTTTCTATAGAATTCCTGATAATAGCCTTTACATGCTTCCAGCAACCCTTCAGGTTTGTTTTGAAGAAATCAATGTTTGAAGAAATAATCAGAAGAAGAAATAAACGTTTCATTCATATATTTTTCTTAATTTGTATCGGATATTTACATTGTTTATATAGACAAATACTAATTACTATTTCACCAACCACCATGATTGAATTATATGATTTACAGCTTGATTGGTAGGCGCCGTGTATATTGGAAAAAATGTTTGACGTCGGTGCAGTGTTTGTTGAATTGTGTTGCAGTGTTTGTTGAATTCAACACTCCCCCCCAACTTGACTGAAACTTCTGTGAATACTCAATATGAGACTGCTTTAGTGAGGATGTCAGCCAATTGATCTTCTGACTTAATTTTTGGCAATTCCAATGAATTTTCTTCTAACTTTTCTTTAATAAAAAATCTGTCAACTTCAACATGTTTTGTACGATCGTGTTGAACTGGATTATGAGCAATATCATATGCTGTTTTATTGTCACAAAATAACTTAATTGATTCTTTAGCAGGATATGTCAAATCTTTTAAGAGAGATTGTAACCACAAGGCCTCACAAAGCCCAAGTGTCATTCCTCTATATTCAGCCTCTGCGCTTGAACGGGCCACAACATGTTGTTTCTTACTTCTCCATGTTACAAGATTTCCCCCTACAAAAGTGAAGTAGCCTGATGTAGATCGTCTATCATTTATTGATCCAGCCCAATTAGCATCAGTATATACTTCAATTCTAGAAAACTCTGAGTTCTTAGTGAACAATACTCCTTTTCCAGGAGCAGACTTTAAATATCTCAAAATACGAATAACTGCATTCATATGTTGTTCTCCAGGATTATGCATAAATTGGCTGACAATACTTAAAGCATAGGCAAGGTCTGGTCTTGTGTGTGCCAAATACATCAACCTTCCAACAAGCCTTTGGTATCTTTCTTTATTTGTTGGAACTTGATCAACCTTGATACATAACTTTAATCCTTCCTCTACTGGTGTATTAGCTGGTTGACATGCCGACATACCGGTTTCTTTTAATAAATCTAAGGCATACTTTCTTTGAGATAAGAAGATTCCTTCTGTTGATCGAGAAACCTCAATCCCAAGAAAATATTTTAAGGAACCAAGGTCTTTCATTTCAAATTCTTTGGACAAATAAGTTTGTAGCGCTTTCCTTTCTTCAAGATCATTTCCTGTTACTATCATATCATCAACATATACAATAAGTGCAGTGATCTTACCATTCCCTTTTTTTAGAAATAAAGTATGGTCTGAATTGCTTTGCTTGTAGCCAAATGCCTTCATTGACCTTGTGAACCTGTCAAACCATGCTCTTGGGGATTGTTTCAATCCATACAGTGATTTTTTTAATTTGCACACCTTTTCTCCATGGATTGTGGATTTCTTGATTCCTGGTGATAAATCCATGTAGACTTCTTCAATTAAATCTCCATGTAGAAAGGCATTTTTTACATCAAACTGATATAATGGCCAATCTAAATTTGCAGCTAGAGATACCAAGACCCGAACAATGTTAATTTTGGCTACAGGTGCAAATGTTTCTGTATAGTCGATCTCATATGTTTGAGTGTATCCTTTTGCCACCAATCTTGCTTTATATCGTTCAATCGTACCATCTGCTTGATATTTTACTGAAAAAATCCATCGACATCCAACAATTTTCTTTGTTGGTGGACGATCGACAAGCTCCCAAGTTCTATTTATTTCTAAAGATCTTAGTTCTTCATTCATAGCATCTTTCCATTTTTTGTCAGCTAAAGCTTCCTGCACACTGTTAGGAATAGATACAGCAGATAATTGATTCACAAATGATACGTTTGATTTTGAAAAACGATGTTTAGACATATAGTTACTCATGGGATATTTGACTTTACTAGAAATCCCAAGTTCATACATGGCTTTAGGAATACCTCTGTTAGGACGTGATGAAAGTATTTTTCTGGTTGGTTCAATAGTTGGAACATCCTCTGCAAACGATTGGTTAGGTATATCAGCAGCTTGTGGAGAAGGAATCTCGTACTCATTTAGTGGTAGTAAGGAACTTCCTTGATGATCTTGAAGTTGATGAGGACTTGATTCCATTTCCCTTGAGTCTTTTCTATATTGAGAGTTATTACCATCTGAATTCAAGTTATTTGTATTTTCCTCACATATAATTTGTCTTTCTTCATAAGGAAGCAATTTATATGTAAGGGTTTGAATTTCAGCATGGTTGTACTCCCCCTGAAATTCAGGTGTAGAGGAGAAATACATTGTATCTTCATGAAAAATAACATCCATAGTAGTAATCATTTGCTTTGTAGAAGGATGATAACATCGATACCTTTTTTGTTGTATGGCATATCCCATAAAACACAACGTATTGCTCGTGGATCCAACTTGCTACGTTGTTGTTTATGTAGGTGTACAAATGCCACACAACCAAAGACACGAGGAGGTAAATTGGGAACATTTGGTGCAACAATTGTTTCAGTGATGGCTTGTAGTGGTGTTTGGAAGTTAATGGGACTGGAAGGTACCCGATTGATTAAATATGCAGCAGAAGTAATTGCTTCTCCCCAATAAGATAATGACATATTAGCTTCGATCAACGAGGCACGGACAACTTCCAACAAGTGTCGATTTTTTCTTTCTGCAACTTCATTTTGTTGAGGTGTATTAACACAAGTAGTTTGATGAATAATGCCTTCTGATTGAAGATATTCTTGAAACTCAGAACTTTTATATTCTCCTCCATTGTCACTTCTTAGAACTTGGATCTGTGTTTTATATTGAGTACGAACCATTTTATGAAATTTTCTAAATAAGACGTTTACCTCACTTTTAGATTTCATTAAACAGACCCAAGTCATTCTACTAAAATCATCAATAAATGTAACAAACCAACGTGATCCTCCCAACGTAGAGACTTTGGAAGGACCCCATACATCAGAATGTATAACCATAAACGGAGATGGACTTTTATTTAAGGTTATAGGAAATGAGGAACGATGACTTTTTGCTAGTTCACAGACATCACACTTTAAAGTAGAAAGATCTAAGCTCAAAAATAAACTTGGAAATAATTTTTTCAAATATCCAAAAGAAGCATAACCCAATCTCCTATGTCATAGCCATATATTTGATTCATCCTTGTTAGATCCAGTTGCTACCAATGCATGATTTGTTGAATCCAAGTCCAAATAATACAGGTTTCCTTGCCTAACACCACGACCAATCGTTTGCTTCGTTTGAATGTCCTTGAACACACAAAAGTCAGGCCAAAAAATAACAAAACAAGATAAAGCAGTGGTTATTTGAGAAATAGATATAAGGTTATACTCTAAAGAGGGAACAACTAGTACTGAGTTTAAATTCAAAGTACTAGTGAGAGACAAAGATCTTTCCCTAATGACTGGGGTTGTGTTACCATTGGCAGTGCAAACAGTTTTGTGTGAGGATGGTTTTGAGATTTGTCTAGAATCGAATGTCATATAATCAGTTGCACCTGAATCAATTATCCATGTATTATTAAAAACAGGAGAAAAAACTTTATGCATCTTACCAACATGTGCTGATGAGGTTGCAACATGATCCTTTGTTGTTTCAGCAATGGTGGCAGTAGACATCTGTCGTGGATTTTTCTTCCGAGAGTCACGGTTGTGATCCCACCAGTCAGGATATCCCACCAGTCCAAAACATCGTTCTTTTGTATGACCCTTTTGATGACAATGGGTACATTTAAATGATGATATATCAGTCACCTTTCGTTCTTACTGATTGGAAAAAGAACGATTTTTAGATATCATGGCGGAAGCGTCAACATCTCTAGATTTTTCCTTCAATGAGATTCGACGTACTACCTCCCGTCGAATCAAGGAATAACAACCTTCTAAATCTGGGATAGTTTCTTTTCGCAAAATTTCGCCACGAACCTTCTCAAACTCATCATCTAATCCAGCAAGGAAAATATGTATCCTTAGTCTTTCAACAGACTCTTGATATGATATTAGATCACGAGGGTCTTTCATGACCACCTTATCACGATGGTCTAGCTCTTGGAAAATTTCAGTTAACTCTCCATAATACTCTGAAAGTGATTTTCCATTTTGTCTAGAAGTAAAGGCTTTTTGGTTTAAGACAAATATCTGTAATTCATCACTTCCATCATAGAATGCTTTTGCCAAAGCACCCCAAATTTCAAGAGCAGTAGGTATGCGTAAATATTGCTTCATGATTTCTGGACTCATTGACATAAGTAGCCATCTCTTCACTTTTTGATTTTTTGCATACCACTTGTTATAATTGTTTGATGTTTTTTCTGGTTGCAAATTTTTGTCATGAATATAAGAGAGTTTTTCTCTCTCTGCAATATGCATTTCTATTATTTGAGACCAAACATCATAATTAGTCTCATTAAGAACAATTCCAGCATTAAACACACCTTCAGACTGAACAGATTGTACAACAACTGGATTTGATTGCTCCATAGGTAATGAAATTATACTCTCTGTCATGATATTATGGTAACCAAACTAGAAAATGGTGTACTAATTTTAGGACTAAAGATTTTTTTTTTTGTGTTTTTAATATATATTTATACTAAACCGGATAAAAACCATAAAATTAGTACACCATTGGTTTAAAAAACTTGAAAAAATGAACCAGACCGGTGTTAGAAATCCAGAACCGGAAAAAAACTGGGCTCAGACCTTTAAAATAGACCGAACCGGCCAAAAATATGAAAACTGTGAAAAACCGAGAAAACTGGGTTCAACCGAACCGCTGGCCGGACCAACCTGAGCCGAACCGAGGTGACCTGAGCCGAGCCAAGGTGCGGACCGGCTATGCCCTCGAGCCGGACCGAGCCGCGCTACGCCGAGCCGAGCCGGCCGAACCGAACCGAACCGGATGACACGTCATCATCTTCAACCTCCAGACGGCGCGTGGAGGAGCGTGGGGCGCGTGGAAAATTTACCCTCCACTTCAGGCGGCGTGTGGGGGCGCGTGGGAGGTTTTTCTTCTACTCTATTTTTACCAAAATGTTCAGAATTGTGTTTAGAGTAATCTGGTAAAATTAGGTGGGAGAAATACTGCTTAAAAATTGATGTTTGTAATTAATATTTGTAAGGGTGTTTGAATGAAAATTTTTTTCACGAGAAAAAAATATTTTCAGAGAAAGAAATCTCTGTTTTAGAGAACAAGAGTTTCAAATTTGTATAAAGCAACGACTTGGTTCTGATACCATGAAGAAATCAATGTTTGAAGAAATAATCAGAAGAAAAAATAAACGTTTCATTCATATATTTTTCTTAATTTGTATCAGATATTTACATTGTTTATATAGACAAATACTAATTACTATTTCACCAATTACCATGATTGAATTGTATGATTTACAGCTTGATTGGTAGGCGCCGTGTATATTGGAAAAAATGTTTGACGTCGGTGCAGTGTTTGTTGAATTGTGTTGCAGTGTTTGTTGAATTCAACGTGTTTCTGCGAGAGTAATATACTGCTAGGTTATTATTAGTAGCCTATATAAGGGAATGTAAGGGAAGGACTACTCTCCTTGTTTAAGATTTGAATATTTTATTGGTTTTACCACGGTTCAATTGACTATGAGTACACATTTAAATCTTATACTATGCTGACATTGGGTATGTTCAAGATTGTTGCAAACGTTAGGGAAAAATATATTTTAAATGAGTCTTTATGATTCCTGGTCAATCATATATTTGGCATGGATGACCAGAAACCATATGTTTGGCATGGATGACCAGAAACCATATGTTTGGCATGGATGGCCAGAAACCAAAGTATGTATTTCAGTTGTCTTTTGTAAAAAAAAAAGTACATATATAAAAATATTACTGCTTAAATGGAGTCAGAAATTCTTCTGTAATTCTTAATTATTCTTAATGGCTTTAACTGCCTCTCTTTCCCTCTCTTCTCTTTTGAATGCACTGATGTATTATTGACCACAGTAATATAATCTTAGATAATTAAAAGATAAATTCCTGGTAGAGATCTTGTGGTAGATGACATATGCATAACATTGTTCTATTTCTCATTACTTAAATTTACAGGCACTACTAGAGTCCATGGGTACAAATGGTTCTACCGAACATGAAGCTGTTGCTAATGCAGAAAGAAAATGCTGCTATGTTGACTGCAAAAGCGGGTGCAAGGGATCCATCTGCAATACCATCCATATGCCGTGTTTCAGCTTCCCATTAATACCCTTCGAGTGAGTTATCAGTTAGAAAAAAAAACATGCTTGAATTGTCAATTTGAATACTATAAGGCGACTCTCACTTATGGAAGCTATTACTAAAGAAATTCTGGTTCATTGAGATGTACTAATGTATTAGTACATTAGATCTATAAAGCTTAAGGGTCATGACTTTATATTTTGCATTACTTTTCTATAAAAGTTCAAATTTTTTTTTGTTACTTTTAACTATTTAAAAGCAAGCACATCATTTGTTAGGTGTTTTGCATTCAGCTGACCAATAACTTAGGGATTTTCCTAGAGAAATTAGGTGGCTAAATTGGAAGTCTGGTTTCTTTGACAGGTTTGGGGGGTTTGGATGCTAGTTTAGCCTCATTTTTGGAATCATTGGAATTTTGTTTGAAACTGTGTGGTTCTGAGGCTACTGTGTTGGAGGACTTGGCAAAGGCAATAAGTTTAGTTCACATACGGCAGGATCTTGTTAAAAGTGGTCATGCATTGTTGAACCGCGCATATCGGGCACAACAAGAATATGAAGGGTAAAATTGTTTGGGCCACTTCTTGTCTACAGACTTTGTTATGATTGATTAAAAATAATATTAAGTTTGTTAGTCAAAATAGGAGGTGCCTAATTTAGAAGAAAATTCATGGAAGTTGGCTTACCATATTGTCAAAGATGAAGGTGCCTAACCTTGTTTGAATAAAGAATAGGAAAATTAGGTAGTCTAATTTTGTTGAATGAAGAAATGTTGGCATATGAAATGAGAACTTGAAGACTATAAATATGGCTTTATTTCTTCATTGTTAATCATCCCAAAAATAGAGAAAAAACTTGTATGAGAAGTTCTTGAGTGAGAGAATTTTGTAGGAAAATTCTCTTGGGCTTGTAGTTGCTCTTGTCTTTTGGGTGTGTGAGAAAATTACTGAGAGTGTGGTTGTAACAATTTTTCACATAGTGAATTTTTCTCTGGTTGTCTTTTGACAATGAAAGTAGTTTTTCTCTAATTTTGGAATTTCCACTGTAATTCTTGTGTTGTGTATTATCTATTTCTTTATTATTTGATATTCTGTTAAGGAAGATCTTGGGAGGGGAAATTTGTGATTATAACATTTTATCCAAATTTCCTAATAGACTTAACAAATATTTTTTTTCTTTCGATGGATTGATGCCCCTGCCCTCTCTCTTCTGTCCTGTCCTGTACTGTTTCTCTCGCTCATTCCTTCATTCTATAATAGAGTCCAATGAATAGCATGGTCATTGACCTCAACCCACTTTTAAACATAAAAGTTGATGAGAGATCTCCGGTTAATATACCTTATTGAGATCAATATCTGTTTATGCGTTGTGTTGTCTTTTCCTCTTGTGTCTAATTTTCAGTTGTTTGTGCCTTTGTATATCTGGAAAGGTATTTTTTTTTGTACGTAACTGGCCAATTAATTGTAATTGTTTGTATTTGAATGGCTTATTTCTTGTCACTTATCCTCTGCAGGACAACAAATTACTGTTTAAAATTGGCTAAGAAAACTATAGTAGAAAAATGGTTGCCAGAGCTTAAGACTGCAATTTTGAGTGCACAGAAGTGTTTGGAAGATTGCGAATATGTCAGGGTATTGGTAAGTAAACAACATAAGCTCATTTCCATGAAATATATTCTCCTATTTACTTGTATGGATTGTATTTTATGAAGCATCTATTCTAAGTGTGTGTGACCATTTACATGAGATGTTTACTTAAATCAGTATACCAAATAATATGCATGGAATCATGCATGCATAACCAGCATTTTTATTTAGTTATTCTCATATGTTTTAAAGACAACATGCTTTTACAGCTTGGTGAGTGGTGGGAACAACCAGCGTCAACTGTTGTTGACTGGGTCACAGTTGATGGGTTAAATGTTTCTGCTTGGCACAATCATCTGAAGCAGCTCCTCGCATTTTATGATAAGGAGCTTCGGTAGATATTCTTTCAGTAGTGCATTCCACAAATAGTCACGGATAATCTACCTAATTCGACTACATAGCCCCGACACTTCATTTGGTTGGATATCTCCCACTTGTCAGTACAATAACCACACAACGGTAATGCTGCTGTTTTTCAGCTGTAGACTGCATTTAATGAGCACAAGAAGATGCAAGTGGAGGTTTAAACCGCCTGAAGGTTTCCCGAAGAGTGAGGCACACAGTCAGATTGAATGTTTTTATGTATAATAAGTTTTCAGAGAGGATGTACTGTACCATAGCAGTTTTATAACTCTTGTTTTGGGATAAGTTCTGTAATAAGAAGAGCTTGATTGATGCTGTAACAGGGAATTGTGACAAAAAATGTTAGTGATTGCTTTTATAGTTTGTATCCCTTAAGAGTTCTGTAGGTTTTGGCCAACATACTTAACATTAGTTCTATGCACTATGGTGAACACCATTGAAGCATAACAGTTTGGATGGTTATTGAATTCCTCCAAAATCACCTCCATTACCAGTTTATCACAAACAGAACTGGGCTTCACGAGCTCTACCTCGTTGTGTAAATTTTCACACACGCACAATGGGGTTTTGTTTCTTTTTAGCAATTAATTTAATCATAACATACTCTTTATAATAATCTCATGCTTTCATATGAATATTTCTAAAACTATAAGCTCTAATATCATATAGAGGTTTGCAAGCTAGCTAGTTTCCACAAAATATACTGTTCTAGTTTGATAGTCATTCTCATCAAATTTGTGAATAATCTGCACTTCTCGTGAAACAACAGGTACTCAACTATACTCAATGGTATTCTTAAACCAACAAAGGAACAAACTCAATAAATATTAGTACAGCAAAGCACTATGATTCTTTGAATAGTTTGGTGGTAGAAAATGAACATGCATTTGATGCTTCTAGTTTATAATTGACTGGTTTTATGCATGAATAACATAAAGAAGCTTGGTGAGTCATGCTATAAAATTCGTTTACTTTTAGTCTCATGCTTCTGAACAAGCATATAAATAAGAGAAATGTGTTAACACATAGCATATCCGTTTATAACCTTTCCAATTGATATAAAATCTTCTCATTCTTGTTCAGAATCCTTACTTGTTCCTAAAAAAGATTGAGAAAGTTTTGAAATGTCTTGGTTTCTAGTGATATTCTATCTTATTCTCATGTTAATTAGTTGCCTTTCAGAGGCTAATCATAAGAATAATAAACTTTCATCTTCGATTGTTGGAACCGTATACTGTGATACATGTTTCCAACAGGATTTTTCAAAGACCATACATTTCATTTCAGGTTTACTTCAAACTCTAAACAACTTAATGAGTCATTGTAAGATCTGTCTGATAAATATTTACTTTTTATTCATGAAATTATTACAATTCGGGCCTAAATGGATGGATTTTGGAGATTTTGTGAAAATATTCAAAATCGCATATAACATGTAGTTGTACATTGCTAAAACTCGTGATTTTATGAAAAAATTCAATTAAATTCCAGAAACTTGCGATTTTGTAATATTTTTCACTCAAATTCCACCACTTTAGTTTCATTTTAACACTTGAGAACTGTATTATGGTTATAATGTTCACATGCAGGTGCAAGTGTTGCAGTAGAATGCAAAGAAAGCAAGAGTTCAAAGTCAAGATTCAGAAAAGAAGTGAAAACGGATAAACACGGAGAATTCAAGGTTGATTTGCCATTCTCTGTGAGCAAACATGTCAAGAAAATTGAAGGGTGTTATGTGAAATTGATAAGCAGTAGTGAACCATATTGTGCTGTGGCCTCAGCAGCCAAATCTCCTTCAGTACTCCACCTCAAGTCAAGAAAGCAAGGAATAAACATATTCTCAGCTGGGTTTTTCACTTTCAAGCCTCAAAAGCAACCAAATCTATGTAAAGAAATAACAAGCATGCAGAATTTGAAAGAATTGAGTTCTAACAAAGTTTCTTTAGATTTTATAGATTATGACTCATTGGCATCACTAGTTCAAGGCAAATTTATGCCTTATAATATTCCTTCTCTACCTAGATTGCCTGAACTTCCACCATTACCAAAACTACCTCCTCTTCCATCCCTTCCAGGTCTTCCAAGAGGACCAAAGCCATTTAGATCTCCATTTTTGACTCGACCCGGTTTTTTCTTTCCCCCAAGACCAAACCCATTTCAACCCCCTAATTCAGTTCTGCCTCCAAATCCTTTGCAGCCACCTTCAGTTGTTCCTCCAAATCCTTTGCAGCCACCTTCAGTTGTTCCTCCAAATCCATTGCAGTCACCTCCACCTATTTCTATGAACCCTAACCCAATTCAGCCAAACCTACCTCCCCTTATTAGAAATCCATTTCAGCCTCCACCAGCAGAATTGATTCCTTTGCCATCTATACCAGTTTTAACTCAAACTTCACTACCATTACCATCGTTTACATTATCTATTCCTCCATTTCCATTCCCATCTTCAAATTCTAACTCTGAGACACATCCAACTTCAGAGCAAATTTCTCCTTGATCAAACAGGACAAGGTAGCCAAATGGCTGTGGTAAAGGTCTGACATTTATCCAGGAATAACTCTTCTGATTCGCAACCCAAGTATTATTTGATAAAATGAAATAAAAAGAGAACAATATATATATATATATATTACATGTAATTTACTTGAATTTTTAGTTTCTTTTAGCGATCAAGTTTTTATGTAATTTGAAATATTATGTTGCATATTATGTTACTATTCCAGCTTAAAGGGATCAGTTCTGTGTCATTATGTTGCATTCATTAAATTTCTGAAAAATATTTGCCAATCCATAAACTCTGAAAAACAAAAACAAAAAATGAGAATGTTAGCTACCCATGTTTATTCATATCAAATTATTTGAATGTGCAATAACTTCTTGCTGCTATCATAATTACCCAAGATACCAGTTTTTTAATAGTCATAAAGTGCACTCGCTTATTTTCTTTGACGTGTCAAGAATTATCTTTTTTTTTTCAACAGCAGAAAAAAAAATTAACCTGTTTTATTAATTTGTACTATTTTTCAATTTTTTTTATCCATATATTATAGATGCAGTATAATTATCAAAAATACCCCACATCTTAATTTTAGTATCCCACAAAATAACATAAAATATGAAAATTTGGTTTATAAATTTAACATAACGATAACATTTATAAATGTATGGAAATGTTACACATATATAAAATATTTAGATATTGTAATGAATAAAATATATAAAAAAAATTATTGAATAAGATAAAGGTAAACAAATTATTACATCCAGTAAAAATAAAATTAAAAAAGTCAAATGGTATTTAACAAATATAAAAATATGTAACATGTGTTATAAACTCATTTATTTATGAATATAAAATATATTAATGTAAGTTAACATCCTCTGTACAATAAACTTATAACGAAATATTTTTTTCAAAAACTACATGCTACGTAAAACTATAATAAAATGATGGAATAAAAAAAATAGGAAAATTATACTAGATATTTTAGGACGAAGAATAAGAAGTCATAAAAATTAGATAATCTTTAAACGTTAAGAAAGATAGAAATATGAACAAATAAGAAAAAAATGATAAAATATGTTATGATACAAGAGATTTTAGAATATCAGGAAAAAAATATAAATGTAACATAAAATTTTACAAACAAAATTATAAAAAATAAAAAAATACAAGACATTAAAAAAATATAAATTTAGAAAATAAGATTTTCAAAAAATAAGAAAAGGTATAATAAAAACTATTATAGAAAAATATATTTTAGGAGAAAAAATGTAAATCATAATGCATATATTGGATTTACAATAAGGAAAAACATTACTCTAATAAATGTCTTAATATACTTCAACATAAAAAAGAATTTTAAGAGAAAACAAAAATTTTAGAATAAGCTTTTAATATGAAATTAGAACCAAAAGACGAATCAAATATAGATAATACTTGTAATATTTATCTATTAGAAGAAATTGAGAAAGAAATAATTGACTCAAAAAATGAAAATTCATAATATGAATACTCTTCAACATAAGATGAGTGATTTGTATAATATTACAAATCTATACAGTACTTATATTAAGATAGGATTGAAATTTAAAGGTTATACAAGTTACCGTATATATATACATATGTAGAAACATGAACTAATATGTGTAGATAGTAAATATGCATTCTTAAAGAAATTTTATAAATAAGCACAAAAAAATTTAATGGTAAGAAATGCTAACAATATTATAATAAATCTTAATAAAAGTCTTAAAAGATATAGATACAATAATAGGTGGATAAATATTTTTTATACTTCTACCATATATCAACAAGAACCAAAAGTTGATTTATTAATAGAGAATAATTTCCTATATATCAATCTTTTACATAATATCTAGATAAAATTTAACAACATTAAATAGTGAAAACCATTTATGTTTCAAAAATAAGAAAAACTTTGGAATTATCAAACCCAAATTTTGTGCAATAATATAAAAAGCAAAAATATTGTGAGATTGACACAAAGTATCAACAAAAATCTTATTTATAAAATATTTTATTAAATATAGAAGATAAACAAAACTCTTCTCTTAATGAAATTTAGGAAGATAAAACCTTAACTAGTATAAAAAAATTAGTAAAAATAGTAAGCTCATAAAATCCTTTAGATCCAAAATGATTACAAACATAAAAATAAAAGAGCCTAATAAAGTCATTAGAGTAAAACCAATGATTTATACTTCAAAATACAAGATTGAATTTGAAAAATAAATTAAAGAATTTTTGGAACTAAAAGTCATAATACTAATTAATTTATCTCACTTTAGTCCAACATTCTTAGTTAAAAAAATAAGTTGAAAAAAGAAGAGAAAAAAAGAGAATGGTAATAAACTTCAAAACATTAAATAAAAAAACTATTGATGATATATATTTTATTTCAAAGAAAGAAAAATTATTATCATTAATAAAAAGAAAGAAATACTTCTCAAACTTTGATTGAAAAAGTAGATTATGACAAATAAGACTTTATGAGAAATTTCAAAAACTAACGGTATTTAGTTACTCTCAAGTAGAATTTCAATGGATTGTTATACCATTGAGACTAAAATAAGTTTTAGTTATTTTTCAAAGATATATAGACAATATCTTTAAGAAATTACTAAACATTTACCGTGTTTACATATATGATATTTTGACTTTTAGTAATGAATTAAATAAATATTATTTGGATATTATTAATATTCCACGATAATACATGAAATAAGGCATCTTATTTTTTGACAAGAAAGTAGTAATTGCTCAGTAAAAAATTTAGTATTTAGGGTTAGAAATTGAAGATAGAAAACATAATCTACAACCTCATATACTAAATAATATTTAAGGATTTTTTAGTGAATTAAAATACAAAAATCAATTATAAATATTCTTAGGATATTTAACGTATGTTGAAGCATACATCAAGAAACTTGCATAAATATGGATACAGTAAAAAATTTACTAACATTATACTATTAAAATCCATATGATAAAATGATAATTGAAATAGATTTTTCACATGAATATTAGAAAACAATTTTAAAAGCAAAAATAGATGAAAAATGTGGATATCTTCGTAGATATACATCAGGATCTTTCTATGGTTCAAAATTAAATTATGACTATAATGAAAATGAATATTTAGCTATTAAGAAAATTACAATATATGTAATAAGTTTTAAATTTATTGTTAGAACCTATAATAAGAATTTTGATTGTTTTTTAAGAACTTATATTGTAGATGATTATAAAAAGGAAGATTATTTAGACAGCGACAATGGTTTAACCACCACAATTTTGATGTCGATCATCATTTACGAAACAATAATAGTTTAGCAAAAACCCTTACAAGAGAATTAGCACGTTTATATATTTTTATTCTTGCAGGAATAAAACTTCTCGATATCAAGATCAAGATAAAGGAAAAAGAGATAAAAATCATTCAAAAATAATACCTAAAGAAGTCTCTTTTGAAGACATAAATTAAACAAGAAGAACTTAACAAGCCAAAACGATTATTAGAGTCCAAAAACTCTAAAGATGAATTCTTATAAGAGGTTCATTCTAAGTAAGGTAAAACTTATGAAGAAGGAATTCAAAGTGAGTATGAAAAACCTAATAGTTCAAAAAAGAGTAAGATATTTGAAAATAAAATGAAAAAGCTCAGTTAGGTTGAAAAAGTAGAACAAGAAGACCATAAAAAGACTTTTGTAGTCTATAATAGTCTAAAACCAAGAATTTACAATAACTGGCGTGAAGCAAGTAAAGCTATTATCGGATTTAGTTGAATAAGTCAGAAAACTTTCACTAATAGAATAGAAGCTAAATACAATTATGTCAACTATAGAATACCAAAACCAATAACTCTAAATGCTATAGTTAAAAATTACTCTACAATATTACAACATCAACAATAGCCACCGAGTAGGTTGAAAACCTAA
Source organism: Hippophae tibetana (assembly GCA_037013495.1). Lineage (NCBI taxonomy): Eukaryota > Viridiplantae > Streptophyta > Magnoliopsida > Rosales > Elaeagnaceae > Hippophae > Hippophae tibetana. The sequence goes on from CM072812.1 coordinate 7,793,360, forward strand.
GAAAAGATAATATGACCACCAATACCAAATGTCTCTCATAGAGACAATAAGATAGTACGATCACTAGTATTATTCAAGAAAACATCCCTTAAGAATACATTTGACATTGAAGATGAAAAATACTAATACATTAATTTAATTAAATCATAATGGTTGAGTCTCTATAACTTAGTCAAAAAAATCTACTAAGGAACATATCGAAGATATAAATTTTTACACCATAAAGAAATAATTTTTTACAGGCATTAAAATTAATACTCTTAAAGGAGTTGGTCCAATTTTTGTTTATAAAACTTTCTATATAGATTTAAATGGAAAACCTATATCTAGAAATTAATTAAAATAAATTAAATTATTTTCTTGAAATTTTCAATAAAACTATCAAACACTTCAATAAGAAGATTAGAATAGGTGATAAGTCTGTCTATCTCAGATTTTTCATTTCCCTTACAAATTGGAATAAACAAGGTTATATCAGTTAGAATACAGATAAACTATATATTCTAGGAGGATAAATACTAAGTTAAATTTATCATGAACTTAGAAAAATTAATTATTCTTAAGTCAAAGTAAATTACTTGACACTTAAAGTTATAATAATTTATCGTAGTAATATGATGCTCACTGAAGAATATGGTGAAAAAACTAATAACTTTAAAACAAATGTTAATAGTAATAATCTAGAAATTTGCTAAGAATCGAGAAATATGTTTTGTTTTTATGCCAAGAAAATCACTAAGGATTACAAATGCATTTACTCTATTAGAAATCAAGAAGATGAAGATGTTTCATCTTTTACGTCATAAAAAAAATGTCGATAAAAATGAATAAAGATGTAAAATTTACATATTCAGTAAACAAATCATGCCAAGGATATGAAAGACTTAAATTTAAAAGTCAAAAATAGAAAGTTAAATGAATTATTAAAATAAGGGCAAAACAATGATATCTTAGTATCATAAACAATAATTTCTTGTCCTATAAAATTAACCTTTATTTTCATTAGTTGGACACAACTTCAACAATAGTAATTTATTTACTCCAAAAATTATTCATTTAATAACTATGTATCTAGAACTATGAGCAATTAAAAATCTCTTCAAAGTTCTTATTTATTTAAAATTATAATAATTATAAATATTATGAAATGCATTCACTCTTTTTTATTTTCTAATAAACTTAATTTGGATAACGTATTATTTATGTATACAAATGATTTAGCATTATCAAGAGATTATTAAGATTTAAGAAAATTAAGACATATTAGGTGTAATAAAAAAAGATGTACAATAGAAGTGAAAATCATAGTGAAATTAATAAATTCAGTATAATAAGTATAATTCTAAGTAAATTAAAAATTTTGAATGATTAAATATTTCTTTATAACATTTATAAAACTGATAAATAATAAAATAAATACAAATAAATTAACCATAAATCTGTATTAACATAAACATAAAAAAATTATAAAAATAAAATAATCTTTTGATAAAATATTTAAAAATTTATCTTTAAATAATAATATTTATAAAATAATTGCTTATATTATAAAACAGTATTCACAATTTAAGATGAGGAATAAATAATACAAGAATTTATTATTGAATTGAGAGTTGACGTCGTTAAATATTTAATAATATTAATTATAAATTTCGTAAGTCTTTTTACGAGCGACAGTCATCGAATTTTTTTATAATCAAACTAAGAAGCCAGGCTAGTTTAATCAATTCAATAGTATATGCTGTTTTATAAAAAAAAAAAACCCATCTCTCTGACACAACATCAACTCCTAATAGAAGCTCTGTCATCAACCATTGCACGTACAAATGTATTATTAAATGAATTGTAAATTATGAGTATGTGTCAGACATCAATAAAACAAAGAAAAATGGTTATTATAGTCTTTTTTTTCCCTTTAAAACGTTGGATTATAAAAGTTATTGTAATTGTCGCTCAAGAATAAGTCTCTCTCTCTCTCTTCATATGACGAAGCACTTAATTCGATTAATTTTAATAAAAATATATTTTAAATCATATTTATTAAATAAAATAATATAAATTTATTAGCTTTATAAAAATAATTATATAAATCTATTTTATAAATTAATATATTTTTATGCCTATTTATATACTTCATAAATGAAATAGTATACATTAATTACTTTATAAAATTTATTTTAAATTATTTTTATAAAAATTACATACTTATATTAAATTATTTAATAAATAAAAAATTAAAATATATTTTAATTAAAGACTATCGATTTGCGCTATACAAAAGTAGATAAATTCAAAAAAAGAAGAAGGTATTTTCCCTTTAAATCTATAACCTTTAGTTACTTGACATTACAGCACCCTCCAAATTAGAATGCAGAATCTCGTTGGTCTATTAAAATAATAAATTAATCTAATTGATCAAAACTTACTTGTTTATTAAGTTTGGCTTATCTAATTGATCAAAACTTACTTGTTTATTAAGTTTGCCTTTTTATAAACTTAAAGGAAATATCTATACTACTTAATATTATTTAAGGGTTAAAATTTTATAAATTATTTTCTTATAATATTAACTGTACACTGACAGTAGATGTTATATAGCTCGTAAGCCATAAACACTACTAATACAAGTGTACATCTATAAGGATCAAAAATTCTATTTTGCAAAAATGGAACACAATAATTCAAACACTAAGCTCAACGTTGACTTATGTTTGTTCTTAGAAAATCAAGTTCTACTAAAAGAAGTCACAAAAGGCTCACTTTGTTGCCTCTCCTTTATCGCTACATTTTATACTTGGTTTGATTGCTGCTGGGTCAAAAGGAAAAACCTTGTAAGAGTTTTTACGATTTTTGAAATCAAACAAGTGTTAGTGATTTAAATCTATTATCCTCGTAGATTTTCAAACTCACGATGGCGATTACGATGAGAATCAAACATGTCCACCACTCTTATCCTTTGTTAATGGTATTTGGTTAGACCAAAGTTTTAATGTTAAGCCTTATTCTGAAGAGACTAAGCTTTAGAACGTAGACTTTCTAAATGTGATAATTGATGGTCTTGTTTAGTAGTAAAATCATTTACTTGATTTAATGTTATATTTTGTTAATAGATGAAGTAGAAAACATGGAATGCATTTAATTAAAGATGTTAATGTGGAGCACTAATTTTTTTTGTTTATTCAATGTGAAGCACTAATTTCTTGTACATTCAATGTGAAGCACTAATTTCTTGTCCATTCAATGTGAAACACTAATTTCTTGTCCATTCAATGTGAAGCACTAATTTCTTATCCACTCAAAGTGAAGATGAATATGGAGTCTTTGCTAACACAAGTTCTTCAAGGATGTTACCTATAAATAGCTTGTTTCATTTGTGCAAAATATAAGAACAAATGAATTAGAGATCATCCATAAGAAAGATAGTAAAAGTCTTTGTGAAAGTTATCTTGTGAGTTACTACTTAGGAAAGAAAATTTGTTCCTTTTGTGTAAATAATATTTTTCCTATTTTGTGAGAGAGTTATTTCTCCTATTACAATAGAGATTAAAATTGTTATCTCATTGTAACTAGAGAAAATGTGTTGTAATCCATATCTTACAACAGTGAAATCCTCCTACACTTGCCCATGGTTTTTTACCCTAATTTATTCGGGGGGGTTTTCATGTAAAAAATTATGTCTATTTTATTTTTATTATTCTCAATTTCGCTTTAGTTGTGTGTTAGCTTCGACCCGGTAATTTTTCCTAACAATGGTATCAAAGCAATTGGTTGAGAGGTGTGAAACAGATCGTTATGAACGAGATGTCAACCACGACAAAGTTCGATGTTGAGAAGTTCAAAGGGAGTAATTTCTCATTGTGAAAAATGAAAATTAAGATAATTGTAAGAAAAAGACAATTTTTTGGCAGTAATTGGAGAAAGACCCGCAGAAATCACTAATGACAGCAAGTGGAACGAGATGGACGACAATGCAATTGCCGATCTGCACTTAGCACTAGCTGATGGAATGTTATCTAGTGTGGCAAAAAAGAAGACTACAAAGGAGATTTGTGATATTCTAACAAGACTGTATGAGGCCAAGTCACTACACAATAAGATCTTCTTAAAAAGAGGATTGTACACTCTTTGAATGACGGAATCCACATCAGTGACTGACCACATCAACATTTTGAATACTCTATTTTCACAACTTACATCAATGGGTTACATAATAGAGACATCTGAACGTGCAGAGCTTCTATTACAAAGTCTACCTGACTCATATGATTAACTCATCATCAACCTGATAAACAACATCTTCACGGACTATCTAGTCTCGACGAAATTACTACTGTTATTTTGGAAGAAGAAACCAAGCGTAAAAACAAGGAAGATAGACAGGTAGGTTCGCAGCAAGCAAAAGCTTTGACGATGACGAGAGGAAGATCAACGGAACGTGACCCCAGTGGGAGTCAGAATCATGGTAGATCGAAATCAAGAAGTAAAAAGAATTTCAAGTGCTACAATTGTGGCAAGAAAGGGCATGTCAAGAAGGATTGTTGGTTCAAAAAGAAGAGTGGAGTCCTTGAGTCATCAAATGCTCAAGGGAATGTGGCAAGTGCCTCAGATGATTTTGAAGTTCTATACATCGAGGCAACAACAATAGTTGGAGGTAGAAAACAGTTCGTTGATATCTGGTTATTAGACTCAGGAGCAACATGGCACATAACATCTTGGAGAGAATGGTTTCACAAATATGAACCAATCTTAGGTGGTTCTGTACACATGGGTGATGATCATGCCTTGGAGATCGATGGTATTGTTATTATCAAGATAAAGATGTTTGATGGTACAATTCACACTATTTAGGAGGTACTACACGTGAAGGGCATGGAGAAGAATCTATTATCTTTAGGTCAAATGGATAGTCTTGGATGCAAGACCCATATTGAAAATGGGCTCATGAAAATTGTTAAAGGCACACTTGTGGTTATGAAGGCAGAAAACATTGAGATGAATCTATTCATGCTAAAAGGAGAAACACTGGAGGAAGTTAATGTGTATGTCGTGCCAATCAATAAGGGAGAAGAGTCGACAAAGATGTGGCATCTCAAACTAGGTCACATGTCAGAACGAGGTTTGAAGATTCTCTTCGATAGAAAGCTACTTCCAAGGCTCAAATAGCTAAATCTACCTTTCTATGAGCATTGTGTTACAAGTAAACAACATAGATTGAAGTTTAACAGATCTAATGCCAAGAGTAAATATATTCTAGACTTGATTCATTATGATGCATGAGAGTCACCAAAAATGTCCCTAGGAGGAGCAAAGTATTTTGTGTCTTTTATTGATGATTATTCCAAGAGATGTTGGGTGTATCCAATCAAGAAGAAGTCAGATGTATTTTTGGTATTCAAATACTTCAAATCATGGGTGGAACTTGAATCTAGGAAAAAGATCAAGTACTTGAGGACAGATAATGGAAGAAAGTACACAAACGACGAGTTTTTAGCTTTTTGCAAGCAAGAAGATATTAAACAACAGTTCACAGTCACATACACGCCTCAACAAAATGGAGTGGCAGAAATGATGAATAGAACTCTTACAGAAAGGATAAGAGCTACGTTGAGGACTGCAGGTCAATCTAACTCTTTTTGGGTAGAAGTAGCCAAAACTGCTTGTTATGTGATAAATTGGTTGCCATCAACATTAATTGATTTAAAGATACTGATAGAGATATGGACTGGTAAGCCAGCAAACTACTCTATTTTACATTCTTTTGGATGTCTTGCGTATGTGATATACAATGCCCAAGAAATAACAAAGTTGAATCTGAATTCTAGGAGGTGTATATTCTTGGGGTATGCTGACGGAGTGAAAGGGGTATCGCATGTGGGATCCCACTACCCACAAGGTTATTGTCAACATGGATGTGATTTTTGCAGAAGATCAACTACTACAAATAGATGGACACGATAGCATATCAAAAGAAGTTTCAAAGACTACAACAATACAGGTGGAAAATAATCTGGTACAAAAAACTTCAGTTTCTACTGAAGCAACACCAGAGCACGAGGTATAAGAACTAGTTGAGTTCGAGTCTTCAGAAGTTCGCCGATCAAATCGTGAGAGAATGCCGCCATTTTGGCATTCAAATTATATTACGGAGAGCAATGTTGCATATTATCTTTTAACGTAGGACAAAGATCCCTCAACTTTCCAAGAAGCTACAAGTAGCTTAGATATGTCTTTATGGATGACAACAATGCAGGAAGAAATTGAAGCTCTACACAAGAACAAGACTTGGGAACTGGTACCATTGCCATATGAGAGAAAAGCCATAGGTAGAAAATGGGTCTACAAGATGAAACGGGATAACAATGATCAAGTGGAACGATTTCGTGCAAGATTGGTAGTAAAAGGATTCGCTAAAAAAGAAGGTATTGATTTCAACGAGATATTTTCCCCGATAGTTCGGCTTACAACAATCAGAATAGTCCTAGCTATGTGTGCTACGTTTGACTCACATCTGGACAATTGGATGTAAAAACTACATTTCTTCATGGAGAGCTTGAAGAAGAAATCTATATGCTCCAACCAAAAGGTTTTGCTGAAACAAGAAAAAAGAACTTGGTTTACATGTTGAACAAATCTATATACGGTCTCAAACAGGGGCCAAGGTGTTAGTACAAGAGATTTGATTCCTTCATTATTAGCCTTGGATACAACAGACTCAGTTCAGACCATTGTACGTACTTCAAAAGGTTTGATGGTGATAATAGTTTTATCATCTTGTTGTTGTGTGTGGATGACATGTTGGTAGCAGGCCCCAACAAAGATAAATCCAAGAATTGAAGGCGCAGTTGGCTAGGGAGTTTGATATGAAGGACTTAGGACCATTAAATAAGATCCTAGGGATGCAGATTCACCAAGATAGAAACAACAGGAAGATTTGGCTTTCTCAGAAGAACTATTTCAACAAGATCTTACGACGCTTCAACATGCAAGATAGTAAGCCAATTTCTACCCCACTTCCTATTAATTTCAAGTTATCCTCAAGTATGTGTCCTAGCAATGAAGTAGAGAGGATAGAGATGTCTCGAGTACCGTATGTATTAGTAGTGAGAAGTTTAATGTTTTCCATGATATGTACAAGACCAGACATTGCACAAATAATAAGAGTAGTTAGTCGGTTTAAGGAAAATCCTAGATAAGAGCATTGGAATACTATGGAGAGGGTTCTAAGATACATTAAAGGAACCTCAAATGCTGCATTATGTTACAGAGGATCAGATTTTATTGTTAGAGGCTATGTTGATTCAAATTTTGTAGGGGATCTCAATAAAAGCAAGTCTACTACAGGTTATGCGTTTACACTTACAGGAGGAGCTGTAAGCTGGGAATATAAACTACAATCAATTATAGCTCTATCTACAACAGAAGCAGAATACATGGCAGCTACACAAGCTTGCAAGGAAGCAGTCTGGATACAGAGGTTATTGGAGAAGCTCAGGTACAAGCAGGGGAAAATTGTTTTGCTTTGTGATAGTCAGAGTGCTTTGCACATTGCAAGGAATCCAGCTTTTCATTCATGAACAAAGAATATAAGGGTTCAGTATCACTTTGTTCAATAAGTAGTGGAAGAAGGTAGTGTGGATATGCAAAAGATTCACACCGACGAGAACCTAACAGATGTTATGACCAAGTCAATCAACAGTGACAAGTTTAAATGGTATAGATCCTCATGTGGTCTAGCAGAAACATAAGCAAGCATGGATTTGGCAAGTGAGGAAGGATGGAAGGATTACATAAGTGACTTTAAGTGGGAGAATGTGATAATTGATGACCTTGTTTAGTGGTAAAGCCACTTACTTGATTTAATGTTATATTTTGCTAATTTCTTGTGCATTCAATGTGGAGGCAGGAAACATGGAATGCATTTAATTAAAGATGCTATTGGAGTACTAATTTCTTGTGCATTTAATATGGAGCACTAATTTTTTGTGCATTTAATGTGGAGCACTAATTTCTTGTGCATTCAATGTGGAGCACTAATTTCTTGTTCATTCAATGTGAAACACTAATTTCTTGTCCATTCAAAGTGGAGATGAATATAGAGTCTTTGCTACTACAAGTTCTTCAAGGGTGTTGCCTATAAATAGCTTATTTCATTTGTGCAAAATATAAGAGCAAATGAATTAGAGATCATCCATAAGAAAGATAGTAAAAGTTTTTGTGAAAGTTATCTTGTGAGTTACTACTTAGAAAGGAAAATTTGTTCCTTCTGTGTAATTAATATTTTTCCTATTTTGTAAGAGAGTTATTTCTCCTATTACAATAGAGATTAGAATTGTTATCTCATTGTAACTAGAGAAAAGATGTTGTAATCCCTATCTTACAATAGTAAAATCTTCCTACATTTGCCTGTAATTTTTTACCCCAATTTATTCGGGGGATTTTTCACGTAAAATATTTGTGTCCATTTTATTTTTATTATTCTCAATTTCGCTTTAATTGTGTGTTAGCTTCGACCCGATAATTTTTCCTAACAATAAACAAGATATTTTTATCTAAAATATTCTTTCATGTTACATGTTTCTACCTATCTTATGTTTTTTTATTGAAGCCAACGTGTATCATGAAATGCCATATATACTTTTTTTTCTTTTGAATGAACAATTGGAAGATATTATTATTCAATTATCATCCAAATTTATTAATTTAAAGGTTTATGAACTCATCAAGCATTCAAATCCTTGAACTCCTCGAATCCCCTATTTTAGGACAATTTTCACCAAAAAAAAAACTTTTGGGCTTCAAATAAACACATTTCATAAATTAGACTGGTTTTGAGAATAATTTATGAGTGATTTATAATTTATTTATTTATTTAAATTTAATAGTATAATTTGTTATTATGCTTCCTTGCCACTGAACCGAAGGCTAATGAAGTGTTACATTAAGTGAATACATGGACTGAAAACAACCAAAAGTCTAGTAAAGGAACTCCTCCCACCTGGTTTTGGAGCAGTGACACTGCACTTGTTCTTGCAAATGCATTGTACTTCAAAAGAGCTTGGCATCGAAAATTCGATCCCTCAAAGACAAAACCAAAAGAGTTTCACTTTCTTAATGGGGAAACAATTCAAATCCCCTTCATGACAACGGCAAACTATGAATCCCCTTCACGACAACGGCAAACTATGTGCAACACTTGTATGGGCAATTTGATGGTTATACGGTACTCGAAATTCCTTACCAAAGAAGCAGTCTATTCAAGAATCTTGAAAGTCTTCCATGTACTTCCTTCTCCCAAATGTGAAAAATGGCCTGCCCAATTTAGTCAAAAAGCTCAATTCTGAACACAGTTTCTTGAACCAACGACTTTAATTGAGATCCAAGAAGCTTAGGGAATTTTGTATTCCAAAATTTAAATTCTCATTCCAGTTTGAAGCTTCCAATGCCATGCAGAAAATGGGACTTAAGCTACCTTTCATGAATGGAGAGCTGACAGAAATGGTTGGTGATGATGAAAATGGAAATAAATTTTATGTCTAAAATATATTTCATAAATCATTTGTTGAAGTCAATGAAGGTGGAACAGAAGCAGCTGCTAGCTCTGTCTGTAGTGAAACTATTCAACTGTTCACCAGGTCTTCTTCAAGCTTTATGTCTGATCACCCTTTCTTATTTGTGATTAGAGGACAGACTCAAAGAATCATTTTCTTTATTGGTGCTGTGATCATAGTAAAAGATGAGTTGTAAATTTAGAAGAGATATTAACAAGATTTAAGAGATAATTTATTAATTTTTAAATTTTATCTTATCTTATCTCACTTAATAATTTTTAATGAGACGAAATAATAATAAAACAATACTAATTTAGAGATTTCATTTGTCTCTAGTGAACTTAAATTAGACAAGTAAGAATAAAATAATAATAATAAATATAAATAATCATTTATAATGTAAATTTAATTTAAAATAATAATACAATATATATTTAAAATTAGGTCGATTAAAGTTACAAATATTATTTAAATAAAATAATATAATATTACACTATGAGTTTATTAAAGATATTAAATAAAATATAAAATGAAATGAAATAATCTACTTTACATCCTTATTTACTAGATTAAAAATTCTAATAATAATGGGTATGATATAAAGTCTTATTAGCAAAAATAAAGTACCCACAAACAACTATGTTCACTTACTTTATTATTTCTAAACTTTAGTTATTTTTAATTTTTTTAAAGATTTATTGACTAAATAATAAGTTTTAATAAATTGGGTCTATAAAGTGACCAGATGAAAAAAATTAAAAAGTTAAATGACAATCAAATAACATAATTGATAAAAGTTGGTGACTATAGGTGTTGTTCATCCAAAAATAAAATCTCTACTTAGTATAATAAGCATCACCCTATCGAGGACTATTCAAGAGGAAATCGTATATAGAGAGAGCACACTACAATTTGTGGCAATGTATGTTTTTAATATTTGGAGCAAATGAGAAAATTTGGAACAATGGTTATTCTTTTTCAAGATCTGTACCTGTTAAGGATATGAACTCTGAAATCAATTGTTAAAAGTTTCTTATAAAAGCTAGCTCACCTTATCAATATCTTACTTCATTATTTGTGCAATTGTTTTTTAATTCTTCGTTCCCAAGTAATGTTTGGGATTATAAAAACTAGTTTGCATAGATAGAAAGTTTTTTCCATTATTTAAAGTTTTTTAATTTTCTTTTTGTTCTTTATTTCTTTTTCTATTTTTTTAATGGCTACACTATTAAGGATGGTAAAAAATCTACAGGATCGAAACTACATAGATATTTATTCTTTGTAAATCACTTTGAATCGAAACAAAACATATATTTTTAGATCAGATCAAATTATAATCCATATGTAAGATCAACTGATCGGATCAAATCATGACTCATCATAACATATTGATCTATGGATTATGTCAGATTGTATTGATTTAAATCTAAATATTTTTAAAACTATAATTTTAAAATTAAAAAAATTATACGTTCTAAACATATTTTTCTAATTTTTACAACTATTTATTTAAAAAAATTAAAATCATGAATAATCATTTTTAAAATTTTCATCTCTTATATTATAAATCTAATTTTCTTACTCTTAAAACTTTCATAAATTTATCTATTATTATTTAAAATTTATTAAATAATTAGTCATCTTTAATCATTAAATATTTTCTTTCTTTCTTTCTTTTGTTTTGTTTAATAGATAACATTGCTTTGTTAGTCCTTTAAGTATTAATTAATAAATAGGCAATGTTATTTATTAAACAAAACAAAAGAAAAAAAGAAAAAAAAGGAAGAGACTATGATATATCAAGGAAATAAGGGATTTAAATGTGGTAAGAATGAAATGACTTTGTAACCCACCCTCATTTAGTAACATTATGCACAATAGGGGTTCACATTTTAAACGTTAAGGACGTCGATTTCAATAAATCTTACTTTTCGTTTTAAATTATAGGTTGAAATCAACTAAGTATCGTTTAAGTTAAAATGTTGAAAATTAACACATTCTAGAATAATGAGTAAAATAGAATACATGTTAAAGAAATATGAATAAAAAATATTTAAAGGAAACTCTAGATTTTTTTTATAAATATATTTAAATTTATTAAATGGTCAATTACAAATGCATCCTTCTAAGTTTCATGAAATAAAAAAAAACCCTACAAGTTTAAAAAATAATAATCACACCCTTCTTTGTCACTATTTCAAATCTTTTCAAAAAATATATTTACAAAAAAAATGAGAAGATTTTGTAATAAAACAATAATTGAGAGAATATGATAGCCTATTTTCTAAAATTAATGGTTTTTTTTTTCATTTTTGAAAACCTTAGAGAATTCTCTAGTAATTTTTCCTTCATTAAAAGATAGAAAAATCTAGAATAAAAAAAACTAAATATTAGAGACAAATTTAAAAAGTATCCCAATATATGTAAGAAAAGCATGTAAAGCCTCCCATAATTATAAATATGCTATATATGTCTTTATAATAGCAAGATTCTAAGTTATTAAGTTTGGAACTTCAATCAATACTAATCAATGATATTTTATTACATTATTTAATATATTCTCCAAGTTTTTTCATATGACACATATTTGTAACTACCCATTCTCATTCAAACCTACCCATACAAAAGTTATATTAATTATTATTATACTATTAAGTTTTTCATTACTTGAGCTAATCCTTTCAATTATATCATAAGAAAGCCCTTTAGAGTTCTTTTATATTTTTCAAAGTAGACATTCAAAATTGTTATTTTTTGAAAGGCATCTTTAGTATTTTTTAGGTCAATTACTTTATGAATTCTCATTCTCTCAACTATTTAATGTGAGATATGGTGGTAACTGTTGAGATTTAATATTTTACAAAGAGAGATTAAAGATAAATTAATACAATTGGTTGAATGTGCAGATCCTCACGAGAGGTTCATCTATTTATGGATACAGATGTCAATTATATAAGGTGAATACATATTTACATGTCAAGGCCACATAATTGACTTAAAGTTTGATATGTCAGAGATCTAGGTCGAGTTTTGCTTGTACCGTCCTTGAGATCATGATGTACTCGTGCTCGAGCTGTCGTTGAGATCGAGCTGTCATTGAGCCCAGGGTTGTCCCATAGGTAAGTCATCTGGGGTACTTCATCTTCCAACTTGGATTGGTGACTTAGCTTTGGTGGTTTACAAGGGTCGGATTTTGAGTTGGGCCAGATGTTCAAACATCAAGTCCCACTGCTCTTTCAACTCGAGCTTTGATTTGAGGTGGAAGAGTAAATACCGGGTATAGGATATGAACTGTTCAACTCCTTTAATAAATGCATGTTAGTTGATTCGAGAGAGAAATCTAGTGCCTTTATATAAAAGGATGCTTGGGCTGGGATCATTGTTACCTGCAAAATTGAGAAATAGTGAAGGAAAAAGCTCTTTCATTTCACCTTGGGTTTATAAAAGATTTTTCAATTCGGTGGTAAGAATTCAACTCAGGTTATAATTTTCTCTGTTGGGGTTTTTTAGAACTTTAGCGTTGAGAACCTAACGATTTTCAGGTCAATTTTTAAAGGAATGTTTTTTTTATTTTCAACTCGTCCCTAGGTAATATCTTCTTCTTGTACCTTACCACCTGCTATTATTTTTTCTTTATGTTTTTGTAGCTTCTCACACGATGCAAAGATAAAAGACCTCAACTTCTAGCTCAGGCTTATGGGAGAGTCCCTAATATTCTAGTACAAGTGATAACTTGGGGTCTTCTAGCTCGTGCTTTTCTAGTGAGACGAGTTAGTCTTCACCTCAACTGTCTACCTCTACCCCCATCCCTAGATCCTTACCACCGTGAGATTAAGTATGCCTCAGACTTAGATATCAATGGCTAGGACGTGGAGGAAAAAAACAAGGAATATTAGGTTCGGGGAACCGACAGGTCCCACTAAGGATTGATCGACTATAACTAAGTCTTGTGGACTACTAGTTTAGATGGTACCAGGTTACTTCCTAATAAAGTCTTAAGGGTTAAGACAAGGGTTCAAAATCTAGAGAGAGCGAAAGAAACATGTGTTAGGTTATAGTCGCCTCATTGTGAACATAGATCGGTGCAAATCATCAACGCTAGAACCTAGGCCCTACGTGGTTATCTCAAAATGTGCGAACCCAAGTTGAAATAGTTACTTTTGCTATATATAAGTAGAAATGTCAAATGACTCATAAGTTCATTTAAGTACTTTTTCTTGACTATGTACACGATTGCATAATTTAATTTTCAATAATTCTCAATTGAATGGTTGTTTTTCTTCTAGAACCTAAAATATTGGGAATTGTCCTAGCTAAGGTTTTTTTGCTTCTTGAGAGGAGTGCAAGTTTGGAAACCTTACTCAATATGGGTAAGATTTATGTTTCAAATTTTTTTATTTCCCTTTTGGTTTGGCTTAAACCTCTTATTGTTACGGTATGAGGGCTCTTATTTGTTGTTACGTTTATGCTTTCCATCCTCTTTTTCTAAGGGGTTGTTAAGTCTTTCCATTGGATATCATTTTCTTCATATTGATGTAGGTGTTGATTAGTTTAATGACCTCATAATATATTATAGGAAAGTCTTTAGCCATATCTCTATATAGGGCTCTCTAGCACATGACTTAATGAAAGGTAATGATAGCCACAAAGTTTAAGCAATTTGTCATTTATATATATTTGTGAGTTAACTTGGTCAAATAAGTCTTTTAAGGGTTTATCACTTTCTTGCTTTAAAGTTAACATGTGTGATAAGTTCTCTGGTTTCATTCTCTTAGCCGAAAAATAAGACAAAAACTACTTCCCAAATTTTGAGAAGGAATCAATAGTATTGGTCATACGGTATGGTATTAGGCTCTAGCCTTATACTTTAATGTAAGCTAGAAATTCTAACATATGATATCGTAAATGTATTCATAGAGGCCTATCCAATCCTTGAAGTTTTTCAAATGCTCTATAAGTCTTTTGTGGCACCATACATGCCCATTTAAAAAGCTTAAATTTATCAAAAAGTTAGATAATTATTATTTCTAGGATAAATAGGAACTTAGTGGATACCGTTGAGTTTGGAATTCTACTTCAACCCAATCTTATTTGAAGCTATTGTAGTTGTTCAATGAATAGATCAATGATTGGACGAAGGATAATCATTAGTTCTATTATAGTTATTAGCCATCAAAGTTGCTTGGTTATCATGGTTGTTTAGTATAAAATTTCATCGCATATGTGTCTCGAGGTGGGTGCACGGATTGGTATCTTATAGTTATCCTAATTAATATATTTGTATTCAAAATGTCTAATATTATTAAAAAGTTTTATTTTATTATCTTAATTTAAGTATTTGTATCATTTTTATCTTTTTTTAGATAATAATTATAGTTTTTTTATCCAAAATATCCTTTTGTAATTTTAGGGAAGAGTTTTTTTTTCTTTTTGATTATAATAATTTTATTAGTGTAAGATGAGAATATTTTTTTATAACTATGATGAATTGAGAATGTACCCAATCTAAGTTAATAAAATATAACATTAATATAATTATTTTTAAAAAAATATAAATAACCAATATTTAACAGAATATCTCATCAATTGTTTTACTTTTCGAGTGCCTTCTTCTTTAAGGGTCTTATTAACTTGACAAAGCAGCTCTCCACCGCCATAACACCTAAAATTTTCACTTATAAAACTTCTTCGAAGTGCTCCTAGAAAAAAAAAATGTAATAACTTCTTTGGACCGTTTTCCATTTTAGCCCTTTAAACCACGCCCCTCTCTCTGTTTTCATTCTCTAGACTAGTCTCTCTCACTCAATTTTCCAATCAAATTCTCAGCTCTCTCCTCTGTTAGCCATGGCAGAGAAGCCTTTGGCTAAACTCGCCGGCTTTCTTTTCTCCGGCAAAAACCTCAAGCCTTTATCGCCAAGCGATCTCGTCCAGAGTCTTCGCTCCGACGACTCCATTGGACCGGAGCTCCAGCAACTTTATTTGATTCTTAAACGCGGCCTTGAGGCTACTGGAGATGCCAAGCTAGGGTTCCAATCATGGAACGATTCCCAGATTCAAGCAGTTTGTTCCCTTGCTTCTGCAATCGCCTCCGCTTTTCGTTCTCTATCGGGTACTTGATTTATTTAATTTTATTTCTTTTTAAGTGACATTTTTTTTGTGCCCCGTAAATTATTTTACTATTTTCTCTTCTTGACTGGGGACTACTTTGTGAGAGAGAATCTGACGCACTTCATTTTCATGATTTAAGTCGTCTGCTGTGTTATTAATTTGGCTTGTAAAATTGAAATGGACTTTTACAATTTTCATTGAGTGATGCTTGTCAGCTTGTGGAAATGCACTTACATTTGGGTTCTCAATGTCATTCTGTGAATAGTGGAGAAATCGGAGGCGATAATTGTTGCAGTTGTACAACAGTCACTAGAATTCGCTGTGTGTTATTTGGAGGAATCAGAGTTCAATAGCGAGGATTTGAGTATTCAGGTTTGTGGTTTATGTTATTAATTTATACTGATTGCTGAGTGGTCCGTGATCTTCTTAATTTTCAATCAGTATACTTTTTGGGGCGTTCATCACTTGCACCATTCGTGCTAAATCCTTTTATTTTTAATAGAAAACAAGTTTTATTAAAAAGAAACCAAAACACAACTAGAAAAAAAAATGCAAAGACAGATTTCCCCTCAAATAAATAACAGAATATCAAAGAAGACTAGCTCCCAGTTCCAGAAAATGGAAAACTGAGAAACATATTTGAACTCCATAAAAAATGAAGCCCAAAGAGAACTCATAAACATAACATTTTTGCATAAGAGGCTCCTTGTCATCAAAGATCCTTATTTCTTCCCATCCAAATCACCAAATCACAGCCCAATACCACATTTACACAGCATACTAACCTTCCTTTTTAGCCTAACTCCTGAATAATTCTCCATAAAAAATAAATTGCAATCTCTTTTTGGAAGAATACCCCATTTTCATACCAGTCTAAAACATAGTTCATGAGTTACTGGGCAAAGCAGAAATAATTTGAGAAAAATACTTAAGGATCCCTTACTCATTGCAAAAATGTCACTTAGTTCCGTGCTTATTTTTTATTACAGTTTAGTTATATACTTATGAAGAAGTGACCACTCACAAGGACAAGGTTAATATATGTTTTTTAACTGCATGCTGTTTTGATTTGAATAACTGCAATTGAAAAGAAAAAATAAATAAAAACACAAAAAAGATTATTTGTCATAATGCGGTCACTTTTTTAATTTTTTAATAACAATGAAATGCAACAAAAAATAAGTAGGGGACCTAATTGTCATTTTTTGAAATAAGTATAGGACTTGTATTACTCTCCCATATAATTTATCCACATCTTTGGCATTCCTTCTACACATGGGGCACCAAGAGAAATTGTCAAGTTAGGATATTTCTTTTGAATTCTATGCCAAGTATTTAGGTTTTTTAAACCATCAGCCACTCCAGGAATTTAGCTTTATTTGGTATTAGATGGAGAAAGGTGAATAGCTTCTAAAAGCCTCAGAAGACCTGCAAAACCTCTAAACTTGCAAAATTATAAAAAATTACACCTTTATAAGCTGATTAGCAATTAGTTTTTTTAAATTGCATGCACATGCATTTTATTTGGGGTGTAGTTAAACTTCCATTCATGCCAAGTACATGATGTGTGGGATAAAATTTTCTATTGACAAGTCATTGTGGTTTGTGACTAAATAAAGTTATACTTCATAGTACTAATCGTACACATTGTAATTGTGACAATGGGGCTCAAATTTCATGGTATCAACTAAAAATGTTATTGACGAATACTAAAAAAAATAACACAATGATACCTTTAACCATCAGAAGCATGTGCCCTAAATTTCTAATAGTTGGTCTTTTTACTAGTCTACAATTGGTAACTTCAAACCACGGTTCTAACTTTCTCAAATTTCTGCACTACCGTGCTATTTTGGGACTAGTTTGTGACTTCAGTATATCAGTTCTGCGATGTAATCAGAGGTCTATAAATTAAGCATACAATAAGATGGGCAAGGATAAATGCTCTTCCTAATACTGGGAGAGAGATTTGCATGGCCTTCTTTTTCTTAATAGAAAAGCTGTGTAGCATTGTGGTTTGATTTGTTGTGACTTTTAAAACACGAATTAGGAATTACTATATTATTGTATATATTTTATGATTATATTTTAAACGTCCTGATCAAATGAGTTGTAGATTACATGCAAACTGTAGTTGTTCTGAATATTCATTATTTATTTCAATGTTTACTGTTGCCTGATCATTATTGTGATCTTCAGAATAATATGGTACATCTTTTGGAGGCAGCATTGCTTGATGAAACAGGTAAAGCATCTGAGCCATTGCAATCATGCTCTATAGAGAGTCTGGTGGACATATTACCAATGGCCTCTGATGATTCTGGCTGTATGCATTTTGGTGACCATATTAACGGAAGTAGCCAAGGTACCATTCTTTATCTTTTTTGGGGGGAGGGGGAATGCTTTGAAACTTACTAATTATTTAACTTTTTTGCTTTATTTTTTGTTGTACTGACATGTTCTTTCTTCTTGTGAAGGAGTGAGTTGCTCAAGGGATGCGAAACCATTGGATTGGCTTTCAAGGACGCTAGCTTCTGAGTTCATCCCATCTGATAGTCAGAAAGGAGGATTTGTTGGTCCTACTTTCGTCCAAGATTTGAAGAGATTGGTATTCTTATCACAACATTGGGCAGTTTCTCATATTGGATGTATACAGCGTTTGATTTTGGTTTGCAAAGAATTGATTGTACTCCCTGACATGTTTGACGAGAAGAATGCCGGGACGAAGTTCCGCAAGAGGTTGTCCTTGACTTTGAGAATCTTGAAGCTATTTGGAAATTTTACGAAGGGCCTTCCGTATATTGAGTATGATGCCTCCTTGTTGCAAGCAGTTGCTTCTTTTGCTGATGCAGTGCCGTACTTGTTCGGACATGGATTTGAGTTTAGTTGTACTAATATTGCTGTTGAGGGTGGTTTTGAGAGCCTCATTCTTTTGCTGTTGGAAGAATTTCTTGAACTTGTTCGGGTTATCTTCTGTAGTGGCAATGTTTTTGTAAATATTCAAGCTTGTTTGGTAGCTTCTATACTGGATAATTTGGATTCACATGTTTGGAGATATAATAAATCTGCGACGAGTCTGAAGCCTCCACTGTCTTATTCTCCGCGAAGTGTAATGTATACATTGAAACTCATTAATGACCTCAAAAAACAAACGAATTGGGCTCTTAATTGGAAGGATTTGGACACAGAAGTTGACCACAGTTTTGACTTGCCTTCATGTCATGTTCGTCATGAGAAAGTTCCTCTGATTAAGAACTATACCTTTAATCAACTGCTGAAGATTGTCTTCCCTTCCTCCAAGCAGTGGTTGGACAATCTGATGCACACTATTTTTTTCCTACATGCTGAAGGTGTGAAACTAAAGCCAAAAGTGGAGCGATCCTATTCTAGCTGTGTGAAAGCAAGTTGCAATTCTGACCTGGAGAATACTGTTCCCCATGAAGATGAAGCCCTTTTTGGAGATCTTTTCTCTGAAAGTGGACGTTCTGTTGGATCTGCAGATGGATGTGACCAAGCACCTGTTGCTGTCAATTCCAACTCCAGCCACTGTAACATGCCTATTGATGCAGTTACAGAGATATTAAGCTTTCTCAAAGTTTGTGTATTTTCTCCCGAAGGGCATCCTTCACTTTTTGAGGATGGCTGCAAGCAGCTTAGCAGAGATCACATTAGTATTTTGCTCTCTTTACTCTGTCAGGGTTGCTATTTTGATGATAGGATTTCTGACAGCTGCTACCCTTTCCATGATGAGAGAAAGCTTGGCCGTGTTTATGAAATCTGCTTTGAACTGTTGCAAGATCTCCTCACTCACCATGCTTTGTCTGATTCACTTGAGGCGTACCTCGTTGAGAAAATTTTGAATGTGGAAGATGATATTTTTGTTTACAATGATCAGACTTTGACCTTGCTAGCTCACACCCTGTTCTGCAGGGAGGGTGTCTCAGGTAGCCAATTAAGAACTCAAATTTTCAGGAGATATGTGGACTTCATTATTGGGAAAGCTAATGCTATTTCCTTAAAATGTCCTACCCTGAAGGATCTCCTTTTGTCTCTTCCCTCTTTGTTTCATATTGAGATTCTTCTCATGGCATTTCACTTAGCATCTGATGGGGAGAAGGCTACACTTGCAAACTTGGTATTTTCTTCTTTGAAAGCAATTGATGCTCCCACCTCTGGTTCTGACAGCACTCATTTGTCATGCTGGGCTTTAGTGATTTCGAGGTTGCTTTTAGTGCTCCGTCATATGATATTCTATCCACATGCCTGTCCTCCATCTTTTCTTGTGCACTTGCGATCCAAGTTGAGGCAATCTTCACATTTGAACCGACCTCTGCCTCATTTCATGAATGGTCATTTGTCTTCTTGGGCTTCAATTGTGGTGAAAAGCATAGTTGGTCCTTGTATTGAAGGAGAGTCTGTCTTTGGTAGCTTGGTTAATCAGCTGATTGATATTTCAGTCCTTCCTGCTTCAGTTCCTCGTGATGATCTAGCTATCAATAATTTGTGCTTAAGTTGGGATGACATCTACGCAACCTTTTCATGGATCTTGAGCTTCTGGGAAGGTAAAAGAGCTGCAACTGCAGAGGATCTTGTTGCTGAAAGATATATTTTCCTGCTTTGTTGGGATTTGCCTGCCATGGGTGTTGTATCAGATGAAATATTTCGTTTTTGGAGTGAGCCACATAAATTTGATTCCCATAACACAAAGCATTTCTTTTATTTCAGCCACACAATTCTAGGCCACTTTGCTGCTCTGGGCACAGATCTTAATTTTCGTGAAGGTGTACTCTATTTGCTTCAACACATGAATGCTGAAGAGATACCTGAAGATGTTAATGAATTAGGCTGGAATTTCTTGCGAAATGGAATGTGGCTTTCTTTGGTACTTTCTTTATTAAATACTGGCATCCAGAGTCATGTAATGAAATATTCTGTTAGTGGAGTGGGTTCAAACTGGATTGACAACGTGTCTAAAGACAAAGCGAATGTTGGTGTGTTTCTGTCATTTATGGAGACTGATCAGGTTGCAAATTTGGTGAAATTGCTCTTGTCTTTGTTGAATAGATATTTACAAGTATATCAGAAATCATTTTTAGCTGTATTTGATAATGCTCAAAAGGATGTCGGTAGGTTTTCGTGTTTGCTTCTCAAACATTCTGGATTTGATAAATCCCTTCAGGATGAGATTGCAAAGAGTTTTCCTCATTCATGCCACCTGGAGTCAGTTCTTGATGTCTTACCTAAGTTGGATGGTATTATTGGCAAAAGAGCTTTGGGAACTTTATCTAGGGCCTCTTGGGAATGCATATTGCATGGTTTCTCTTTTAATCTTCGTGTTCCTACTGGAATTCTTCTTTCTTGCATTCTCAGCATTAGAGAAATTATTTCCATTCTAGAGGGGTTTCTAAAAGTAGAAGACATTGGAAAAAGCATCTTCATGGAGACTGAGGTATTTCGTCAGGTTCTTGATACAGTCATGACTGTCAAGTTTGATATGATCTTTAAAAGCATTCATGGGACATGTGACTCTATTTATAGCTTGGTTGTGGGATCAGAAGGGTCGGAGTATGCCAGTCTATTTCTATTAGCACACATGGAGAGATTTTTACGTGACATAAATGCCAGGGAGGGTAGTGACAGCATCATCCATGAATGCATAGTTACCAAGGCTATTGATACCATTGATAGTCTCAGGAAAGACTCGTCAAAATCAGTTATTTTCAAATTTTATATTGGTGAGGAGGATGTGTCTGAGAAGCTGAAGGAGCTGTTTGAGCCGCAACATGGTAACTTACTGGTTTTAATTGACTCGCTGGATAACTGTTACTCTGAGTTGGTTAATGTAAAAGTGCTTAGCTTCTTTGTTGAACTACTGGCTGGAAACTCATGTCCTGATCTTACAAAAAAGATACAAAATAAATTCCGTTGCATGGACTCTCCAACTCTGTCGAAGTGGTTGGAAAAGAGACTTTTGGGTTGCATCACAGAATCTTCAGGTGGGGTCAATAGTGTAAAAGCATGTTCAGCTTCCCTTAGAGAATCAACCTTGAATTTTATTTTGTTCCTTGTATCTTCAGCCTCTGAACAGCAATCAAGAGAATTGCAGATTCATGTTTTTGAAGCTGCGTTGGTTTTGCTTGAGAATGCATTTGTACTCTTTGATATTCATGTAGCCAAGTCCTTTTTCCATTTCATTGTTCAACTGTGCAGAGTGGAAAATTCTGTGAAACTGCTATTAAAGAGAACAGTGATACTGATGCAGAAGCTTGCTGGTGATGAACAGTTGCTAACAGGGCTCAAATTTCTATTTGGCTTTCTTGGTACCGTCTTGAGTGATTGTGGTTCTGGGAGGAATACCCCAGAAAGTTTTTCAGGGAAGTCATTGTCTGGCAATGTTGTTGGTGCTGGACCTATTGTTCCGAGGCCTGTAGGATCAAGGAAGAACTCTGAGACACTAGTCCTGTCTGCTAATCAAGAGGGAGGATCCACATCTCTTGATTGTGATGCTACTTCTTTGGATGAGGATGAGGACGATGGGACATCTGATGGTGAGGTGGCTAGCCTAGATAAGGACGAGGAAGAGGATAGTAATAGTGAAAGGGCTCTTGCTTCTAAAGTTTGCACGTTCACATCCAGCGGCAGCAATTTCATGGAACAACACTGGTATTTTTGTTATACATGTGATCTGACTGTTTCAAAAGGCTGCTGTTCTGTTTGTGCCAAAGTTTGTCACCGTGGTCATCGTGTTGTTTATTCTCGCTCAAGTCGTTTCTTTTGTGATTGTGGAGCTGGGGGTGTTAGGGGAAGCAATTGTCAATGCTTAAAGCCAAGAAAGTTTTCCGGAAATAGCAGTGCTGCACCTGTCCGCAGTTGTAATTTTCAGTCATTAATACCATTTGCCGAGGACAGGGATCGTGTCCCAGAAAGTGATTCAGATATTGATGAGGACACCTATTCAGATACGGATAGCTCCTTCAGGTTGCCAATTCCAATAGAGCTTCTTGGTGGAATCCCTCCGCTGCTCGAAGAACTTGGAGTAGAAAGTCAGGTGCTTGATCTTTGCTCTTCCTTATTGCCGTCTGTAACGAGCAAGAGAGACTCGAGCTTGTCAACAGATAATAAGGTCATTCTTGGGAAAGATAAAGTTCTTTCATTTGGCAGTGAACTTTTGCAATTAAAGAAGGCATACAAAAGTGGGTCATTGGACTTGAAGATAAAGGCAGAATATTCTAATTCTAGAGAACTGAAATCTCATTTGGCAAGTGGGTCTCTTGTCAAATCTTTGCTTAGTGTGAGTGCTCGAGGCCGACTTGCTGTTGGAGAAGGTGACAAGGTTGCTATATTTGATGTTGGTCAGTTAATTGGACAAGCCACCATTGCACCTGTGACAGCAGACAAGACCAACGTGAAGCCTCAGTCCAAGAATGTAGTTCGCTTTGAAATCATGCATCTTGTTTTCAATTCAATGATAGAAAATTACCTTGCTGTAGCAGGGTATGAAGATTGTCAGGTCCTTACTCTGAATCATCGTGGTGAGGTTACTGATCGACTTGCTATCGAGCTTGCCCTGCAAGGTGCATACATCAGACGAGTAGACTGGGTTCCAGGTTCACAGGTTCAGTTATTGGTCATTACAAACAAGTTTGTTAAAATATATGATTTATCCCAGGATAATATTAGTCCTATCCACTACTTCACCTTGCCAGATGACACGATTGTTGATGCGACACTTTCTATTGCTTCCCAGAGAAGAATGTTTCTTATTGTTCTTTCAGAACAAGGAAGCTTATACAGGTTAGAGTTGCCAGTTGAGGGCAACGTAGGGGCTACACCATTGAAGGAAACAATTCAAGTACAAGACAAAGAAATACATTCAAAGGGCTCATCTTTATACTTCTCATCAACTTATAAATTACTATTCGTAACCTATCAAGATGGAACTACTTTGGTAGGTCGATTAGCCCCTGATGCTGCATCACTAAGTGAGACATCTATTATCTATGAAGAGGAACCTGATGGCAAACTAAGATTGGCAGGATTGCACCGTTGGAAAGAATTGCTTGCTGATAGTGGGCTATTTGTTTGCTTCTCAAGTACCAGAACAAATTCTGCACTTGCTGTCTCTGTGGGATTTAATGAGCTATTTGCTCAGCACATGCGGCATGCTGGGGGTTCGAACTCTCCTTTAGTGGGGGTAACTGCTTACAGGCCTTTATCCAAAGATAAGATTCACTGT
Source organism: Hippophae tibetana (assembly GCA_037013495.1). Taxonomy (NCBI): domain Eukaryota; kingdom Viridiplantae; phylum Streptophyta; class Magnoliopsida; order Rosales; family Elaeagnaceae; genus Hippophae; species Hippophae tibetana. The sequence continues at coordinate 7,817,252 of CM072812.1, forward strand.
CTTGTTTTACATGAAGATGGCAGCCTTCAAATATACTCGCATGTAGCCGTAGGGGTTGATGCTGGTGCTAATGTGACAGCTGAGAAAGTTAAAAAGTTAGGTTCTGGTATTCTCGGCAATAAGGCCTATGCTGGTACTAATCCGGATTTTCCACTGGATTTTTTTGAGAAGACTGTTTGCATTACATCAGATGTCAAATTTAGTGGTGATGCCATCAGAAATGGAGATTCTGAAGGAGCTAAGCGGAGCTTGGCATCTGAAGATGGCTTCCTAGAGAGCCCCAGCCCAACAGGATTTAAGGTACTGATCCTCAGTGTTATACATGTTTCATGTTGTTTAAGAATCTATTGCTTTGTAGTAATTGTTGCTATGTACACAAATTTGTCTGTGACTACAAGTAATCATCTTTATTCTGTCTCCTGCCTCTGGTACCAACTTCATTTGTTCCTCCATTTGTAGAGTCATGCATGACTCGTAAATAATTATCAACTGGGGAATATTGAAATTTTCTGAACAGTCCCTATTGGAAACTTGTTATCCTCCTCAGTGTGATTGTGCTTAGCATGTTGAGAAATCCAAATAGGATGAGAAGAGAACGAGAAAACCAAAGAGTCTTATTCTCCTTGATTCAAAATAAAACGGTAATATTTATAGGAGATAATGTGGTATTGAAAACCCTGATGACCGAAGGTATCTTAATTCAACATTTAGATACATAAGGAGATTAAATGTATGGTATTTTCTTTTCCAAAATGCTAAAAACTTGACGTAAGAAGTGGGAATGCAATTGTGTCTTAAGCTGCTTCTCTGGGTGGTAAGGTGATTATAATTTCCTTAGAAAATAGATCAAGTATTTGCTGACGGGTACATGTTTGGTCTTCATTGATTGTTAATGATCCTTGTAGTTTCTGTGCATGAATTATGATGTAGGTGGCTTGGGGATGAGTTTTTTTCTTATTTCTGTTTAGTAGTGATGATAACATCGTGTGAATTAAGCCACATTTACAGGTATGGAAAAGGAAATTGAGCTTTCAGTGTTATCTTGATTAAGAAGTATTGTGTATATTTTAAGATTCTTATTATTGTGAATATGTGATTCCTTGCTCCTGAATTCTACTAGAAACTCTTTGATGATGGCTCTATTCCATTTATTTAATCTTTATTACGTGTTGCCTGTTTGGTACTCACGCTTTTGATGCCACTTCTTGTGTTTGTTCTGTCTTTTGGAAAATTCCCTAATTTTTATAAATTTGTTCATCTGTTGCAGATATCTGTCTTCAATTCAAACCCTGATATTGTTATGGTTGGTTTTCGTGTTCATGTGGGTAATACCTCAGCTAATCATATACCCTCTGAAATTGCTATATTTCAGAGGGTCATTAAATTAGATGAAGGCATGCGGTCTTGGTATGATATACCATTCACGGTTGCAGAATCACTCCTTGCTGACGAGGAATTTACAATATCTATTGGGCCCTCATTCAATGGAAACACTCTTCCCAGAATTGACTTTTTGGAGATATATGGGAGAGCTAAAGATGAATTTGGTTGGAAAGAGAAAATGGATGTAGTGCTGGATATGGAAGCTCGTGATCTTGGCAGCAACTCCATGCTTTCTGGATCCAGTAGAAAACGCCGGACCATGCAGTTTGTTCCTATTCAGGAGCAGGTCATATCAGATGGTTTTAAACTTCTATCCAGGCTTTATTCATCGTGTGGATCTCCAGGATGCTCAAAAGTTGAGGAAGTAAACTTGGAGCTGAACAAGCTCAAGTGCAAACCACTATTAGAAAAAGTATTTGAAAGTGACCGAGAACCCTTGTTGCATGCTGCTGCTTGCTGTATCTTGCAGGCTGTGTTTCCTAAAAAAGACATCTATTACCATGTAAATACCTAACATCATGGTTTTTAATGAAGCACTAGTAAAATATTTGTCAAAGTTCACATGCTCAGTTTCATGTAATCTATTAGTGGAAATGATATCAATAACTACCATGAATTTCCTGATTTAGGTTAAGGACATAATGCGGCTTCTTGGGGTTGTAAAATCGACCTCTTTGCTCTCTGCAAAGCTTGGAGCTGGTGGTGGAGCTGGAGCGTGGATAATTGAGGAGTTTACAGCTCAGATGCGTGCAGTATCTAAGATTGCATTACACCGTCGGTCTAACTTGGCTAGTTTTCTTGAGATACATGGTATTGTGTAGCCTCTTGAGTTGTCATATTGTTCATATGCATTTTAACTCTTGCTTCTTATAAGTCACATGTGCGCACAAAACCCATTTCCATGGAAATATCTTTCATATTTTGAATTACCTATGATTTTTATTATTCATATAGGCTCTGAAGTAGTTGATGGGCTCATGCAAGTGTTATGGGGGATTTTGGAGTTGGAGCAGCCCGACACACAAACAATGAACAACATTGTTATATCCTCTGTTGAGCTCATTTATTGTTACGCTGAGTGTCTGGCTTTACATGGAAAGGAGCGAGGAGTCCACTCTGTTGGACCTGCTGTTGCTCTATTCAAGAAACTTCTGTTTTCCAGCAATGAAGCTGTTCAGACTTCAAGCAGGTAGTAGCAATCTTTTTTGGTGCATTGTGATTTTGGATTTCATTTTAGTTTTTAATTTTTAACCTTTGTAATCTTGCTAATCTTCATTTACAGCCTGGCGATATCTTCAAGGTTACTCCATGTTCCGTTTCCAAAGCAAACCATGATAGCCACAGATGATGCCATTGAAAATACAGCACCTGCTTCAGCACCTGCTGAAGCAACTGGTGGGAATGCCCAGGTCATGATAGAAGAAGATTCGATGACTTCATCTGTGCAGTACTGTTGTGATGGTTGCTCCACTGTCCCTATACTTAGAGGGAGATGGCATTGTACTGTATGTCCTGATTTTGATCTGTGTGAAGCGTGTTATGAAGTACGAGATGCAGATAGGCTTCCTCCACCACATACAAGAGATCATCTTATGACGGCAATTCCAATTGAAGTAGAATCATTAGGAAGTGATGGCAATGAGTTTCACTTTACACCTGAGGACACAAGTGATTCAAGCATGTTGCCACGCACAGTAGATACAAGTACACGGAATTCTGCACCAACAATTCATGTCCTAGAACCTAATGAATCTGGAGAGTTTTCTGCTTCAGTAAATGACACTGTTTCACTTTCAGCTTCAAAGCGAGCAGTGAATGGTTTGCTTCTCTCTGAACTTCTTGAACAGTTAAAAGGATGGATGCTGTCGACTTCTGGGATCAAGGCAATCCCTGTTATGCAACTCTTTTACAGATTATCATCTGCTGTTGGGGGACCTTTTATAGATATTTCTAAGCCTGAAAGCTTGGATTTAGAAAAACTAATTCAATGGTTTTTGGATGAGATCAATCTTAACCAACCATTTAATGCCCGAGCACGATTGCCTTTTGGGGAAGTAACAATTCTAGTGTTCATGTTTTTCACCTTAATGCTCAGAAACTGGCACCAGCCTGGCAGTGACAGTTCATCTTCAAAACCTAGTGGAACAGACACCCATGATAAAAACATCATCCAGATTTTGCCTTCTACTGCAGCTGCATCTTCCTTTGGTGATCAAGAGAAAAATGATTTTGCATCCCGGCTGGTGCGAGCATGTAATTCTCTTCGACAGCAATCTTTTGTCAATTATCTAATGGATATACTGCAGCAATTGGTCCATGTTTTTAAGTCCCCGTCCACTAATTACGAGAGTGGCAGTCCTGGTTCTGGTTGTGGGGCTCTCCTTACTGTGCGCAGGGATTTACCTGCGGGTAATTATTCTCCTTTCTTTTCTGATTCATATGTCAAAGCTCATCGCACAGATATATTTATGGACTACCATAGGCTATTGTTAGAGAATGCTTTTCGGCTTCTGTACACCTTGGTCCGACCTGAGAAGCAAGACAAAGAGAAGGTCTCTAAGATGTCTCCTGGCAAGGATCTTAAAGTTGATGGATATCAGGATGTCTTATGCAGTTATATTAACAACCCTCACACAACTTTTGTGAGAAGATATGCCCGGAGACTTTTCCTGCATCTTTGTGGAAGTAAAACTCAGTATTACAGTGTTCGAGACTCTTGGCAGTTCTCAAGTGAGATGAAGAAGCTTCTCAAACATGTAAACAAGTCTGGTGGTTTGCAGAATCCCTTGCCATATGAGAGAAGTGTTAAAGTAATTAAGTCTCTGTCTACCATGGCTGAAGTGGCGGTTTCACGGCCTCGGAACTGGCAGAAATACTGTTTGAGACATGGAGATGTTTTACCCTTCTTGATGAATGGTGTGTTTTATCTTGGAGAAGAGTCTGTTGCTCAGACCCTAAAGCTTTTAAATCTGGCCTTTTATACTGGAAGAGATATGGGCAACTCCATGCAGAAGACTGAATCTTCTGATGCTGGCCTCGGTTCAAACAAATCAGGAACGCACACTTTGGATTCGAAAAAAAAGAAGAAAGGTGAAGATGGAATGGAATCTGGCTTGGAAAAATCCTGTTTGGACATGGAGTCTGCAGTAGATATATTTAATGACAAAGGTGGAGATGTGTTAAAGCAATTCATTGATTGCTTTTTGCTGGAATGGAGTTCAAGTACTGTGCGGGCAGAGGCTAAGTGTGTTCTTTATGGTGTCTGGCATCATGCAAGGCAGTCCTTCAAGGAAAATATGTTGGTGGCTCTGCTGCAGAAAGTGAAATGTCTCCCACTGTATGGGCAGAATATTGTAGAATATACTGAGCTCATCACATGGTTGTTAGGTAAGGTACCTGATATCAGCTCCAAGCAACAAAGTACTGAACTCGTGGACAGATGCTTGACCTCTGATGTGATTCGGTGCATTTTTGATACACTTCATTCCCAAAATGAGCTTCTAGCTAATCATCCAAACTCCCGCATATACAACACTTTAAGTGGATTGGTTGAGTTTGATGGGTACTATCTTGAGAGTGAGCCTTGTGTTGCCTGCAGCTCTCCTGAGGTGCCCTATAGTAGAATGAAGCTAGAAAGTCTAAAATCTGAAACAAAGTTTACTGACAACCGCATCATAGTGAAGTGCACTGGGAGTTACACCATTCAGACAGTGACTATGAATGTTCATGATGCTCGAAAGTCGAAATCAGTGAAAGTTTTAAATCTGTATTACAATAACCGCCCTGTAGCTGATTTGTCAGAGCTGAAAAATAATTGGTCCCTATGGAAACGTGCTAAGAGTTGTCATCTTGTTTTCAATCAAACTGAGTTGAAGGTAGAGTTCCCCATTCCAATAACTGCTTGCAACTTCATGATCGAGCTAGACTCGTTTTATGAAAATCTGCAGGCTTTATCTCTTGAACCATTGCAATGTCCACGTTGCAGTCGTTCTGTCACAGATAAGCACGGGATATGTAGCAATTGCCATGAGAATGCATACCAGTGTAGGCAATGTCGAAATATCAATTATGAAAATCTGGACTCTTTCCTATGTAACGAATGTGGGTACAGCAAGTATGGTAGGTTTGAGTTCAATTTCATGGCAAAGCCAAGTTTTACATTTGATAATATGGAGAATGATGAAGATATGAAAAGAGGGTTGGCTGCTATAGAATCTGAATCAGAAAATGCTCATAAGAGATACCAACAACTTTTGGGATTCAAGAAGCCCCTTCTTAAGATTGTATCAAGCATTGGTGAGAATGAAATTGACTCTCAACAAAAAGACTCTGTGCAGCAAATGATGGTATCATTGCCCGGACCTTCATGTAAGATAAACCGCAAAATAGCTCTGCTTGGTGTCCTGTATGGGGAAAAATGCAAAGCAGCTTTTGATTCTGTGAGTAAAAGTGTCCAGACACTTCAAGGGCTACGTCGTGTTTTGATGAGTTATTTGCATCAGAAGCACTATGATGGAATGACTACTTCAAGATTTGTGGTTTCTAGGTCTCCAAATAATTGCTATGGCTGTGCAACTACTTTTGTGACACAATGTCTTGAGTTGTTACAGGTACTGTCGAAGCATCCAAATTCCAAGAAACAATTTGTTGCTTCTGGAATCTTGTCGGAGTTGTTTGAAAATAACATCCATCAAGGTCCTAAAACAGCTCGTGTCCAAGCTAGGGCAGTTCTTTGTGCATTCTCGGAAGGTGATATAAATGCAGTTAATGAGTTGAATAGCTTAATGCAGAGGAAAGTTATGTACTGCCTTGAACATCATCGCTCTATGGACATAGCTCTTGCTACTCGTGAAGATCTGTCACTGCTTTCAGAAGTATGTTCTCTGGCTGATGAATTTTGGGAATCGAGATTGCGTGTTGTTTTTCAGCTGTTATTTTCATCCATCAAATTGGGTGCTAAACATCCCGCCATATCTGAGCATATTATTCTTCCTTGCCTGAGGATTATCTCTCAGACATGTACTCCTCCAAAACCTGATGGTGCAGAAAAAGACCCAAGTTCAGGAAAAGTTTCCATTCCACAAAGCAAAGGGGAAAAGAATCAAAATGTATCTGGATCTTTGAGTGGACCTGTTGGTGGGAGCAAATCAATTTCAGAACCACTGGAGAAAAACTGGGATGCTTCTCAGAGAACTAAGGATATTCAATTACTTAGCTACTTGGAGTGGGAGAAAGGAGCATCGTATCTTGATTTTGTTAGAAGGCAGTATAAAGTCTCTCAGGCTGTCAAAGGAGGTAAGCAGAGGTCTCGATCCCAGAGACAAGATTTTCTGGCTCTTAAATATGGAATTAGATGGAAGAGACGTGCTAGTAGGCGTGCTAAAAGTGAATTATCAACATTTGAATTGGGTTCATGGGTTTCAGAACTTGTTCTGAGTGCCTGTTCTCAGTCTATAAGATCAGAAATGTGCATGCTGATAAGTTTGCTCTCTGTCCAAAGTTCTTCAAGAAAGTATCAATTGTTGAACTTACTAGTGTCTTTGCTACCAGCTACAATTTCTGCTGGTGAGAGTGCTGCAGAGTATTTTGAATTGCTTTTCAAAATGATAGAGTCAGAAGATGCCCGTCTATTCTTGACTGTGCGAGGATGCCTACATACAATTTGTAAACTAATTACACAAGAAGTGGGCAATATTGAATCGTTGGAAAGGAGCCTGCATATTGACATTTCTCAGGGATTTATCCTTCACAAGCTTATAGAGCTTCTTGGTAAATTTTTGGATGTTCCCAATATCAGATCCAGGTATGTACTTCAATGTTTCCTCATCAGCAATTTATTATCTGCTGAATTTACCTTCATCTTGGCTTACTTAAGTCATATTTGATGTCAGATTCATGCAACATAATTTACTTTCTGAAACTCTTGAGGCCCTTATTGTCATCCGAGGCTTGATAGTACAGAAGACAAAGCTGATAAGTGATTGCAATCGGCTACTAAAAGATCTTTTAGACAGTCTTATGCTTGAGAGTAGTGAAAATAAACGGCAGTTCATACGAGCTTGTATCTGTGGTTTGCAAATGCATGGTGATGAGCATAGAGGAAGAACTTGTCTGGTATGGAAGTCAACTATGTACTTTGTGAAATTTTCTGTATATAGCTGCTATTTTTTTTAAATTTTAGGATGTGTTCTATTATTAGCTCTTTTTTACAATCTGTCACTGTTTCGATCCCCACAACTGATAAACGTATACATCAGGTGCCTGTATCCATGGATGTATGTTGTTTTGGGTGAAGGGGATAAAAATATAAACTCATTTAAAATGGGTGAAATATTACACTTTCCCTTCTTTTTAAAGCTAAATTTGAACATTCTAGATTCTAAAATGCCGTCATTAATTGTCAGTTTATTAAAGATTTTTTAATTCATGTTGCATTGTAGCTGCAACAAATGTTGCACGGTACTCTTGTTTTTCCTGGGGTCCTTTTTGCCCTTTATTTGCAAGCGCAAGCTTTAAGGTTTCATCGTCCTAATTTGTTCACTATTATTATGCATGCAGTTCATTTTGGAGCAGCTCTGCAATCTTATCTGCCCATCAAAACCAGAGCCAATCTATCTATTGGCTCTAAATAAGGCACCTACTCAGGAAGAGTTTATCAGGGGATCCATGACTAAGAATCCTTATTCTAGTGCTGAAATTGGTCCACTAATGCGTGATGTTAAGAACAAAATTTGTCATCAGTTGGATCTGCTAGGTCTCCTTGAGGATGATTATGGCATGGAGTTGTTGGTCGCTGGGAATATTATCTCTCTTGATTTGAGCATAGCACAAGTTTATGAGCAAGTATGGAAGAAATCAAATCATTCATCGAATGCCCTGGCCAGTTCCACTTTATTATCTTCTAACACTGTAACATCAAGCAGAGATTATCCCCCTATGCCAGTGACTTACCGGCTTCAGGTCTGTCAAAAGTAAAAACAACATCGGTTTAATGAACTTTTAGATGTAGCATTGCTGATGCTGGAATATAACAAATATCTTATAGAAAATCATGATAACCTGCTTCTTGCAAGATTAAGCATCTAGGAAAATGGCCAAACAATATCTTAAAGCAGGAGATTATTATTCTCCAATTATGTTGAAATTTTTTCAGATTTTTATCGAGTAGTATCCTCTTCACAAATGACGAGGATCACTAGAATTTAACAAAAAGCATCATGAAAAATTGAACCTTGACTTTGATCAATCTTGTTGTAGGTTAAACGCAGACTCATTATTTTCTTTAGAATGCTTTTTTGACAAGTTATTTTCTTATATTCCTTGGCCCTTATGGTGATGATATCAATTGGCTTTCATTTTCTCTTTTATTTTTCATTTTTTGCAGCATAAGCATATCCTTTGACTTATTTGATCCATTTATACGAAAACTATATGTAGCTGATACTCTAGTGGTCATCTGCTTTTGTGAAATTTTCATTTTTTGTTGGTCAACCATCATGGTGAAATTAATTTATTAGCTATTTAGTTCTAATTATATATACTACAATGTTAATCTTGAAAGGATGTGTTCGCTGCTTTTCTAATCAATAAAGAACTTTTTTATTCAATGAGCAGGGATTAGATGGTGAAGCAACTGAACCTATGATTAAAGAACTTGAGGAGGATAGAGAAGAGATGCAAGATCCAGAGGTTGAGTTTGCTATTTCTGGAGCTGTTCGTGAGTATGCTGGGCTTGAAATTATATTGGACATGATCCAGGTTAGCCTTTCTATGCTAGCATCTTGATAGTATATTTGAAAGTATGTTTTGCCACAAAACTGGCCTTGAATAATAGTTGACAGTCTCTAGATGAAGCATGTCCTCTTGATAGGAGTTACTTCAGTGTACTATGATTTGAATCATTCTTTACAAATGTAAGATCTATCTTGAATTGTGCTAAATTTCTAAGTTTGGCATTAATAATGCAGTCCATACTTCAGAGATGTTATTTGCTTTCATAGAGGTTATTCTATTGTTGTGTTGCAAGAGCGTCATTCAAGTTCTGAATAACCATCAATATGATTATTCTTGTGAATGCTGCTTTGCAATTTAATTATGCTTATTAGCCAAGCAAACAAACCACAAAAAAAGAAAAGAAAAGAGAGCACTAAATCAACACATTAATTGTATTAATTTGAATGAACAGCGTTTGCGGGATGATTTGAAGTCCAACCATGAGCAATTGGTGGCAGTCCTTAATCTTCTTATGCATTGCTGCAAAATAAGAGAGAATAGGAGGGCATTGTTGAGACTAGGGGCTTTGAGTCTCCTGCTTGAAACAGCAAGGCGTGCTTTTTCTGTGGATGCTATGGAGCCAGCTGAAGGCATACTTTTGATTGTGGAATGTCTGACATTGGAAGCAAATGAAAGTGACAACATCAGCATCACACAGAGTGTGCTTACTGTGAGTAGTGAAGAAACAGGAGAACAGGCTAAGAAAATTGTTCTCATGTTCCTGGAAAGATTGTTGCATCCATTGGGCCTTAAGAAATCAAATAAGCAGCAGAGGAACACTGAGATGGTTGCTAGAATTCTTCCCTATTTAACCTATGGTGAACCTGCAGCAATTGAAGCACTCATTCAGCATTTCGGCCCCTACTTGCAAGATTGGAGTGAATTTGACAGGTTGCAGAAACAACACGAAGAGAACCCAAAAGATGAGAACATTGCCCAGCAAGCTGCCAAGCAGAGGTTCACATTGGAAAATTTTGTTAAGGTTTCAGAGTCTCTTAAAACAAGTTCATGTGGGGAGAGGTTGAAAGACATTATTCTTGAGAAGGGAATCACTGGTGTTGCAATTAGACATCTGAGAGAGACTTTTGCAGTGGTGGGGCAACCTGGCTTCAAATCTAGTGCAGAATGGGTATTGGGTCTGAAACTGCCATCTGTACCACTAATATTATCCATGTTAAGGGGTTTGTCTATGGGACATTTTGCCACTCAGGAATGTATTGATGGAGGAGGCATTCTACTGTTGTTGCATACTCTTGAGAGAGTTTCTGGAGAAAATGAAATTGGGGCAAGGGCTGAGAATTTGTTGGACATGCTATCGAATAAGGAAGGAAAAGGAGATGGTTTCTTGGAGGAGAAGGTGAGGAAGTTAAGACATGCCACCAAGGATGAAAAGAGACGCCTAGCTTTGAAGAAAAGAGAAGAGTTGCTTCAGGTATACACCTTCTGACTCATTGCTTTCTTTTGCTTGAGGTTTTCCTTTAGGATAGGAGAAAGGGAACTTGAATTGAATCTTAAAGTCAGCTTTCTCCTCTCTCTTATAATTGTAAATTAGTTACATAAATGCTAGAACCTTTTTCCAAAATTAGAAATATGTTGCCCCCCTTCTTGGAGTGTTATAGTGAATATGTATGACTACAAATTGGGGATCAAAATATTAGATATCTTGGACTTTAGGCTTTCTAAAATTTTCATATAGGTGTTTTTCGGCGGGGGTTAGAATAGGATTATAATAGCTCACATTTGTTTATTCTCTTTTGGTTATGTGCGTAATGTGGTCTAAAACATCAATATTTCTTCCTTTCTGTTGGATTCATTCATTGCAAGTTAGTCTCTTAGTCTTTTATTGGTAGTGAAACTGATAGGTCATTCTGTCTTGTAAATTGGTTCAGGGGCTTGGAATGCGACGGGAGCTATCTTCAGACGGTGGTGAGCGTATCGTTGTTTCTTGGCTACATCTTGAAGGTTTGGAAGATGTGGAAGAGGAAGAAGATGGCCTTGCATGCATGGTGTGCCATGAGGGTTACAGTTTGAGGCCTACTGATCTGTTGGGTGTTTATTCTTATAGCAAGCGAGTTAATTTAGGTGCAGGCACATCTGGAAGTGCTCGTGGGGAGTGTGTTTATACAACAGTCAGTTATTTTAATATTATTCATTTCCAGTGCCATCAAGAAGCTAAAAGAGCAGATGCTGCCCTCAGGAATCCAAAGAAAGAGTGGGAAGGGGCAACCCTTAGAAACAACGAATCTCTTTGCAATTCACTGTTCCCATTGAGAGGTCCATCAGTCCCACAAGTGCAATATGTTCGCTATGTTGACCAGTACTGGGATAATCTCAATGCTCTAGGACGTGCTGATGGAAGCCGGCTTCGGCTGTTGACTTATGACATTGTTCTGGTAATAATCATTATGTTTCCTTCTTTTTACCTTTTCATTTTATTGTGCGATTAGACTGACTTAAAAGGTTTTTCTTTTTCTTCCTGAGAAACCTTCTTGTTTAGGTTAGCTGCTATTTGTATTTTTGATTATGTGCTTCTTGTGTATGGATGTTATGAATTGCAATTTGACTTGACTTGTTTGCAAGATCACTTATTTATGCATCCATTCTTGTAGATGCTTGCTCGATTTGCGACAGGGGCATCATTTAGTGCTGATAGCAGAGGTGGTGGAAGGGAGAGCAACTCAAAATTTCTGCCATTCATGATGCAAATGGCCCGGCATCTTCTCGATCAAGGAAGTCCTTCACAGCGTCGTACCCTGGCCAAGGCTGTATCATCGTATTTAACATCTTCCACTGTGGAGTCCAGACCTTCAACTCCTGGAACGCAACCTTCTTTGGGAACTGAAGAAACTGTCCAATTTATGATGGTAAATTCAGTGCTTGCAGAATCCTATGAATCCTGGTTGCAACACCGATGCACCTTTTTGCAGCGTGGAATATTCCATGCCTATATGCAACACACTCATGGTCGGTCAGCTGGCCTAGCATCATCATCCACCGAGAAATTAGAATCCGCAGAAACTAGTATATATGCAGCACCCGACAATGGAACTCCTGATGAGCTTCTATCCATTGTTAGGCCAATGCTTGTCTACACTGGCTTGATCGAGCAGCTACAGCAGTATTTCAAGGTCAAAAAATCAAAGAGCATGATATCGGCCAAAACTGAAGGAACTTCTACGGTATCAGTTGTGGAGGATGACAGTGGAAATTTGGAAGGCTGGGAGGTAGTAATGAAAGAGCGATTATTGAATGTCAAGGAAATGGTTGGGTTCTCAAAGGAGCTGCTGTCATGGCTAGATGAGATGAACTCTGCAAGTGATTTGCAGGAAGCTTTTGACATTATTGGTGTATTAGCAGATGTGTTATCCAGTGGTGTTTCCCGTTGTGAGGACTTTGTAAGTGCTGCAATTGATGCCGGAAAAGGCTGAGGATTTGAGCACAATAAGGAGCATAATGTGTTTTTATACGTTACTGGTTACCACGTTTTCTATTATAACCTTGTACGTGAACGTTGGGCTTAGGGATCCGTATCTTTAATTCTCGAGTATGTTATACGCACACATGTGACTCCTTTAATAATGAAATCAGTTTTTCCAAGCCTACGTCGCTCTCTAAACAAGTATCGGTTCTGATTGTATGATGTGTGCTTTGTGTAAGTTATCGATTATGGTTAATGATCTGGAATGGGAATGAGAGAAAAGAGTTCTCTATTCATCCTCCGGGAATGGAAAACCAGAGAGTATGTCCTTATAAAGGGCTTGCCTAATTAAAATTAAATTTTCAAGTCATGTTTGGTTGAGAGCAGAGCAAAGAGCAAATAGGAATGGTGATAGAAATGATTCAAAATATTTTTGTTTTTAATTTGACTGTTCCTTTGAAACAGTATGAGAAGCATTCCATCAAAGAATCTTCATTTATTTTGCATCTTTTAAGAATATATTGAAATGTTTCATTTTTTTCACATTTATATAATTAATTATTATTGTAATTTTATCTCATTTTAATATCAAAAAGATTTATTTTTAATTTTATAAATTTTATTTTAATATTTATTATTATTTTGATTATATTGTTTAAATAAATTCAATTCTTATTATTATTTTATTTTAATATTTATTATTATTTTAATACAAATATATTTTTGCCAAAGGATATTAACAATCTTACTAAATCCTAATTAATTTAAAATATTCTTCTTTCCAATCACCCAAGTCACCAATCAAGTTCATGGTAGATTATTTTCTAAGTCATTTGAAGGCATTGGTTGTGTGCCACACGAACCCCTAAGGCATTGGGTTATGGATGAGCAAGTCAGATATCATACTTGGAAGCATAACTGATCTAAGAAATTAAAGAATAATAAGTGTCTTCACTAATGCAATGTAATTAAGAGAATTTCTTAAAACTCACACATTTCTCCAACGTCCCAGGAGATCCTCAAACACTTGGGTATTTGGTTTGTATTAGTCTCAAAAAAAGACTTCATAGCCGAGCATAAATACGAAATCTTCCAACAAAACATTACTGAATTACTCATCTCTTGATCAAATTAAATTCCTTCTTTTAATCAGTTACATATATAATGGAAAAAATAATGTAATTTTCAGCAGTTCATAGCATCATAATCATCCAGCTTGTCGTTATACTCAAGCACCTTTCTCTTAATCCTTGATGAGTCCACCCATTTTATGAAGTCTTCCATATTCCTTGTCACTAGGAAAGCTGGATCAGTTATTGTTTCTGGAAACTTAAGAACGTAAAGAAGATGCATTTAAGCAAAAGACTTACCTACGTAAGGAAGAAACTGTTAAGCGCTCACATAAAACTAAGCTTTGCCTGGATAGTATCACTCCAATGTTGTACCTGTCACAAATGAAGAAACACTTCTAATTATGAATAACTAACTAAGAGAATTTCCACACACATTGACATTAACACGAGCTAGCAAAATTATAACATTTTGTTACACCTTAGACAACTGATGTTCATAAGCAAAATAATGAAAAAAAGGGTTTTTATCTATGGATGGCCTTTGTTGTTTTCATTCTCGTTTTAAGATCCATTTGAGATTCAAAGAGTGTTACACCCTAGGAGTTTTAGTTCAACAGCAGTTTTAATGGTTTTATGATTTTAACCTCAATAATATAAATTTAATAAAAAAATATAAAATATAATATTTAATTAGTAGAATGAAAAATAATAATAAAATAGATTCTATAAAATAAAATAAAATAATAAGAGTGGATGTAATTAATCTGATCGATTACTGGTTTATTTTATAAGTTGATTTTATTTTGATGATTTTAGAAAAATTAAAACTTTATTAGACCTATAAATTACCAAAATCTTCGAGTCGATAAAAATGTCGGTCTGAGAACGTTTAATTTAACAATATTAGACTTATATTTTTTATCAAAAATTTATTTACAAAACGTAACATAAAAGTAAAAATAATTTTTAATATCATATATCTTTATGTTGTTATTTAAAAATATTTAATTTTCTTAAAAATTAAAGTTACGGACTTTAAAATGTGAAAGGAATAATATTGAAAGATTTTATGAACTATTTTCAAAACAAGTATTTAACATGTTTATTAATTCTTCGGATCTAAAATTTTTTGTACTAATATATCTTAGTGTCAAGTTTTACTCCGTTAAATTTCACATTAAATGCGATTTTTATGTTACTTAAAATAAATTTTGTAATTGAAAAATATAATTTATATCCTTAAAATTCATCTTTTCTTCGTAAATATTACATTTGAAAATATGTATATAATGACATTGAGGTCATGCTATTATAACAAATAGTCCCATCATTAACGGAATTAATTTTTTTATTCCTTATCTCTCACATATTTTTTTTATTTTTTATTAAATTAAAACATTATTTAAAACAATAATAAAATAAAATATATA
Organism: Hippophae tibetana; assembly: GCA_037013495.1. Lineage (NCBI taxonomy): Eukaryota > Viridiplantae > Streptophyta > Magnoliopsida > Rosales > Elaeagnaceae > Hippophae > Hippophae tibetana. The sequence continues at coordinate 7,832,329 of CM072812.1, forward strand.
TATTTACTTATTCATTATCTTTGTTATGGTTAAAAAATAAAAATATAAAGCTTATTTAAATAAAAAAATACTCTTAAAATTTAATTTAATATTTTTCATTTCTTCCATTACCCATATCTCTTTATCTCTCTCACATAGTTAATTTTTTTAAAATATTTTTATTTTTTCTATATTGCCCAAAGAAAATTCTCATTAATGATATTTATTGATTAAAAAATTAATTAACTAATTAGTTAGATTCATAAAAAAATATTATTAATTTTTTTGACAATGTTTTATTAAAAATCAAAAAATTATTTTTTTATAAAATTAACATAATTAAAAAATTACTTAACACATTCAAGACATATTGTGTATTTATATAATTGAATAGTTTATTAAAATGAGTATATTATAATTTAATTCAAGTCAATTAATCCATAAACACTAATTTCTTAAAATATAGTTTCAATTATGTATATTTTTATAAATTAGGTCAATTTTATCTTTATTATTAATTCTATTATAAATATTAAAATTGAAAATATTAAATTATTTTTATAAATACTCAATAGATTATATGCCATTAAAATTGAACCCTAAACATTTATAAATAATTACAAAAAAAATAAAATTAAACATTTTACTACATTTGATTTGGAATAAATTAAAAATAATAATTTCGTATTTTAATTTTATTTTCTTAATTGATAAATATGTATGTATATATTTTTTAATTTGATGTAAATTTCCTTATTTTTTTAATTTTTATGTTTTGTATTATTAGAATAAAATAAAAAAAAATTACATTTTTATTTTTATTTATTTTATTAATTTAGTATTATTGATTATTAGATGAATCATATTTCGTCAACTAACTTTATCACTTTAATTTTTTAACAAAATTTTCATAATTTTTCGTCCTCTAATTTTTCATTTTTAACAATTTTAATCATTAAAAATAGTGGATTAAATATGTTAAATTTTAAAAATTATGTGACTAAATGATTCAAAAAATGAGTTTTTTACCCATTAATTTTGATTGATACAATGCAATTTACTCTACGTTTTTAATTTAGATTGAAATTGTCAGTGACAAAAAGTTACAAAAATTTTGTTAAGAAAAAAAATTACTAAAGTAATAATTTTTTTGGAAGAAAACTATAACATATCCAAGATACTCTTCCATGTTAAATATATTATAAAAATGCATTAATTTATTGTTATCTTTAACTTCTATTAAAATCGAAGGCATCTTTAATTTTTTTAAAATGTTAGGAATATATATGAAAAATATGCAAATTTCGAAGGTATTGTTAATATTTTTCATCTTGTAATAAACACGAGGTTTTGAATACTAATGAACTTTTTAGATTTTCTTGGAGGATAATAAGTGTAAATAGGTTTTTGTGATATAAATTAGTTAACAAATAGGTTGTAAGTTACAAAAAGACTAATGGAATAGGATTTAGGAACTAATTAGGAAAATATATAGTTTTATCTATATAGTTAAGATGACAAGTTTATTTTTTTATTCTTTGAAATTATAAGATAATATTGGTGGTACATATAATATATGATATTGTGAAATTTCCTCTTGTATTTGAGGTAAGTAAGATGATCTTTCTGGGATTGCAGCAAATAACATAAAATTACAGCATTTTTTGTTATTTGTTGTGCTAATTAAGTGTTGTTGTCGTATGAAAGTTATGATTTTACATGTAATAACCTTGTGTGCTTTAAATAGTGTGTTAATATGTAACTATTTTAAAAATTATCACTATAGTATGTTGATATGGCATGCATATAATAACAATTCCTGAATATGTTTTTTAATCCGTTAGATTAAAGTTGCCTTTATGTTTTGAGCTCTTTTGATTGGAGTATTAATGATTTCTGGTTATCTATTAGGTGAAATTTTTATTTCTATTATGCATGATAATTTGTAAAAGGTATCTCTTTCCTAACAAAGTATCTAGTGAGATGCAAGAGTCTCCATTTTTAATGTGACATATTAGTGTTGGTGAATCCTTAATTTTCTATGGATTAAGTATTTTTCATTTGTACTTACTTTGTATCTAGATTTGATCATTGATAAATGACTTTTTAAATTTCATATATAGTTGTTGTATGTTGACTTTAGACTAAAACAAAGTTTTGAGATAAAAAAAAATATTTCTTTTGATTTTAAGTGTTTTGAAACAATACACTTTCAACATATAGTATCTAACGTCAATATGAGTTGTAAGGACTATGAGTGTTGGCTATTTTCGTGGACAAAATATTTATTTGTAAATTTATTTTTAGGCCTGCTATCAAGTTTATCAAAAACAGCCGAACAACTGTTCAAGTTCCAAATATCCGTACTTCAGGTATGTCTTTTATAATTACGACACATAGAATTTCATTTATATATTTAATAGTACATGTTCATAAATCTAAAATTATTTTTGGTGCTTAAATATTTTTTATGTGTCTTAATATTTTTTAAGATATGATTTAAAAAATATTTTTTTATTAAGGCTTTGAATGAGCTTTGAAAAATTAAGCCCAAAATGCATTTAAACCTAATACTATTAGGTATCAATATTATCTATAAATAGAGAGAGAGATTTAGGGTTGATGAGTGTGTTGAGAGAATAAAAAAAAACTGCCGGAAAAAAAGAAAATTGAAGTTGCTGAAGAAGAACGGCTATACTATCGAAAAAAAAGAAAAAAAAACAAATTGAAGTTGAAAGCAGCGAGCATATGAAGTTTATATATAATAACATATATAATTGTCATTAATCATAAGTATCAAGTTAATATATATATACTAAGAATTTAGCAGTAAAAGTCAGCAAAGGTACGCATTAAAGGTAATCAATATATATTGTTTTGCATTAGTTAATTTAATTCTTCTTAATTAAATTTTTAGATATTTAGATTAAATAATTTTATGAGCGATCATGATTATTTGATTTAATTATTAAATTTTAAAAAATTTATTTTTACTGAAATTATGCGTAATCTTTTTGCTCTAGAATATTCTAGTTGATTTGGTTTAAATGACATTTATTTTAAATCATCTAGTTAGGATTATTCATTGTTAAATCCGTTCTAGAACACACTCGGTCACTTGTGTTTTTGTGCTAACTATTTTGCAGTTACTTTGTGAACGATCTGATTGGCGGGGAGCTTATTGAAGCGTTGGTCTGGAAACCGTTCACGCTAATATTGGAAACTGTGAAAACAGAGCAGGGGCTCGTAAGTAAAGTACATTAGGGCAGTATCCTAGGGAGGGTAGCATAAGACCGAGTTTGTACTTGAACATTTGATTTTCATAGTGGAAAGTTAGGTGGTCCGGTGGACCGGTGGTTTTCCTCTTAGGTCATTGTTGTGGCCTAGGTTGTTTCCACCTAAAAATATCGTGTTATAATTTCCGCACTTTACTCTTACACACGATTGCATGTTTACTCTTACACACGATTGCATGTTTGGCCGCTTTGTTTAGGTTAGTAAATTATAAATTGATAAAAATTAAGAATAACCTATTCACCCCCCTCTAGGTTAATCAGGTCCATATTTTATAAACTTTCAATTGGTATCAGAGCAAACACTAGACACACTTCGTGAGATTGATCTTTAGGGACACACACACTTACTTATGGACCAAATGAAAGAAGGTGGGTCATCTGTTAGACCCCCACTCTTTGATGGGTTTAATTACCCTTACTGGAAGGCTCGCATGCAAGCCTTTCTCAGACAAGATGAAAAAGTCTGGGATGCTATTCTTGATGGTTGGGAACCACCTTCTGTAATGAAAGATGGTGTAACAATCATAAAACCAAGAAAAGACTGGACCACTGAAGAACGCACCCTTAGTTGGGCAAACCAAAAAGGTCTAAGCTCAATATTCGCTGCAGTGTCGATGGATGAGTTTCGTCGCATCTCCGACTGTGAGACTGCTAAAGATGCATGGAATGCACTTGCTCTTGCTCATGAAGGAACTTCCCAAGTAAAACAAACAAAATTGAGATTGTTAACATCTGAGTTTGATTCTATTAAAATGAGCAACAATGAAACTTTTGGTCAATTCTATGCTTGCTTCTGTGATATCACTAATGCTTGTTCTAACCTTGGTGAGAAAATTCCACAACCTATACAAGTGCGCAAACTCCTAAGCTCTTTAACAGCTGACTATAAGATGAAAGTTACAGCGATAGAAGAAAGCAAGAATATAGACACACTAAAAATTGATGAACTTTTCGGGTCAATCCAAACCTATGAGCTTTCTCTTGATCCACCCAAGAAAAATAAGGACGTGGCATTCAAAAGCTCCAAAAAGGACATCTCTGATAGTGATGATGATATGAATGATGAGTCACTAGTCTTGTTAGCACGAAAATTTAAGAAGTTCATGAAGAAGAAGGGTCAACAGAATAATCATTCCAACAAGGGACAATCCGGTCATTCGAATGACCGAAAGTCAAGGGAAATCAAGTCTCCTAGCCTTGATGGTAAGAAAAGTAAACCCACTAATCCTCAATGCTTTACTTGTGGGGGATTTGGTCATATTTCTACAGATTGTGCTAACAATAAAAAGAAATTTGGAAAAGCCTTTAATGCTACACTCAGTGACACAAAAAGTGAGCAGGACAATGCTAGTAACTCAGAGGATGACACTAATTATTGTGCCTTCACCGCAACTTCCAATGCACATCACAATGACTCCGACCTTAGCTCGGATGAATAAAATGAGGAAGTAAACTCTTCTCTCTTACTGTCTAAGTTTAATGTATCGAATTATGAGGAACTATTCATGGATTGTCTAGGTGCCAGGGAAGAGAGAGATAAATTGCTTGTGGAAGTAACTAAACTTAATGATATCATCAATGTTCACAAAACAAATTCCTCTAACCTAGAGAAAGATAAAAAGGAATTGTCTGATCATATTAATGCTTTGAATTTGAGACTTGTAGAAACCATTGAGGAAAACAAAAATCTCAAGCAAGAACTTAGTATTGCTAAAGAAACGATGAAGAATTTGACCATTGGTGCTGAAAAATTAACCAAAGTCCTAGACTATGGAAAGCCACATGGAGATAAGAGAGGTCTTGGATACATAGATGAACAATCAACACCTTCATCATCCAAAACTCAATTTGTAAAACCCACTATTGCTCAGGCAGGGAAGGTAGTTTTTACACCTTATCATTCTAAGAAAATTCAGTTTGTTCCCATCTGTCATCATTGTGGTAGGAAAGGACATATTAGACCTAAGTGTAGATTTCTTTATGCTTATGATTCTATCACGAATACAAATGTTTCTAAAACACCTCAAAAAATTTCAAAATGTAAAGTTTTTACTACAAGAACTACACAAAAAGAGGAATATAAGAAACCAGTAACTCAAATGTCCAAAATTAAAAAAGGATGGGTTAAGAAATCTGAGTTGCACTGTTTTGTGGCCCATATAGCATTTAAAGTTAAATCAAATACCGCTTGGTATTTTGATAGTGGATGCTCTAGACACATGATAGGGAATCGTTCTTTGTTTAAAACCTTTAAGGAATACAATGAAGGGACAGTTACCTTTGGTGATGGTAAAACATCTAGAATTATTGGAAAAAGGCTCTGTTCAAATAGAGGGTATCCCTAAACTTGATGAAGTTTTATATGTGGAAGGACTTAAGGCAAACTTGATTAGCATAAGTCAAATATGTGATAGTGATTTTAATGTGCAATTTACAAACAATCACTGTATTGTAACAGATCAAAATGGTGAATGTGTGATTAAGGGAATCAGATCACATGACAATTGTTATTGTATTGATACATCACCCACAGTAACATGTAACCTAGCTAGCAATGACTCGACTATCTTGTGGCACGAAAAGCTAGGTCATATGAATTTTAAAGATCTGGTTAGATTAAGCAAAATTGAGACTGTGCGTGGTTTACCTATTCTTTCAAAAATTGAAACACCTGTATGTGGACCATGTCAATTGGGTAAACAAACTAGGATTTCTCATAAGAAGATCAAGAGTATAAATACAAACAGAGTATTGGAATTGATACATATTGACCTTATGGGTCCTATGAGAACAGAAAGTATTGGAGGTAAGAAATATATCATAGTTGTAGTAGATGACTTTTCTCGCTACACGTGGGTAGACTTTCTTAGAGACAAGTCAGATGCTATTGAGTTTTTCATCTCATATTGTATAAGAGTGCAGGTTGAAGCAGGTGACAAAATAGTAACCATCAAGAGACTGAGAACAGACCATGGAAAAGAGTTTGAAAATACCAAGTATGCTGACTTCTGTAAAGAACATGGTATCTTTCATGAATTCTCTGCTCCTATCACACCTCAACAAAATGGGGTAGTTGAACGGAAAAATAGGATACTTCAAGAGATGGCAAGAGTAATGATGCATGCCAAGGGAGTCTCCAAAAGGTTTTGGGCTAAAGCTATAAACACTGCATGTCACATTATAAATCGTGTATATCTTCGCCCAGGTACAAACCAAACTCCCTATGAGATATGGAGAGGTAAAAAACCCAATCTGAAATTTATGCATGTTTTTGGAAGTAAATGCTACATACTTAGAGATCGTGAACAATTGGGTAAGTTTGATTCAAGAAGTGATGAAGGTATATTTCTTGGGTATTCTCTAAATAGTAGAGCTTATAGAGTCTTCAACTGTAGAACTAATGTAGTTATGGAATCCATAAATTTCGTTATAGATGATGGAGGTAAGAAGATTACAAGTGAAGAAGTTGGAAATGAAGAAAATTTCACAACACCTCAATTAACAATGACCAGTGACACAATTGGAATAAAAGAAGAAGAGTTGGAGGAAAGAGAAGAAAAGAAAGAAGAAGCATCAACCTCATCAATGATAAATCCAACTCGAACTTCAAAAAATCATCCTATTAAGAATATAATTGGAGATCCTAATGCAAGCATGGTAACAAGAAGAAGACAAATAAGTGAGGTAACCCATTTATGCTATATTTCTCAATTTGAACCAAAAAATGTGAATGAAGCCCTTAGGGATGAATTTTGGATAAATTCCATGCAGGATGAGTTAGCTCAATTTGAAGAAATCATGTGTGGGTATTAGTACCTAAGCCTAAAAACAAAAATGTTATTGGAACAAAATGGGTGTTCAAAAATAAATCTGATGAGCATGACATTGTTGTTAGAAATAAGGCTAGGTTAGTAGCTCAAGGCTACACGCAAGTAGAAGGAGTTGACTTTGATGAAACATTTGCACCCGTAGCTAGACTAGAGTCAATTAGGATTTTACTTGCCATTTCCTGTCATATGAAGTTCAAATTATATCAAATGGATGTTAAGTCTGCCTTTTTGAATGGTTTTTTGAATGAGGAGGTGTACGTGGAACAACCAAAAGGATTTGTTGATCCGAAATTTCCAAATCATGTTTACAAACTCAAAAAGGCTCTTTATGGTTTGAAACAAGCTCCACGAGCATGGTATGAGAGACTTACCAACTATCTTTTGAACAAGGGATTTATTCGAGGGGGAGTTGATAAGACTTTATTCATTAAAAGAAGTAGTGACGAGATCTTTATTGCTCAAATTTATGTGGATGACATAGTTTTTGGATCCACATCTAGTACACTAGTGGATGATTTTATGCATGTTATGACAAATGAATTTGAAATGTCTATGGTAGGTGAAATGACTTTCTTCCTTGGTTTGCAAATCAAACAATCTCATGATAATATATTTATTTCTCAAACCAAGTACACTTGTAACCTTGTTAAAAGGTTTGTTCTTGAAACTAGCAAGCCATTACGAACTTCTTTAGGTACCAGCACAAAAATTACAAAAGACACTCAAGGTAAAAGTGTTGATCAAACCCTTTATAAGAGTATGATAGGTAGTTTACTTTATCTCACTGCAAGTAGACTTGACATATGTTTTAGTGTTGGTGTGTGTGCCCGTTATCAAGCTGACCCTAAGGAATCACACTTAGAGAATGTAAAGAGAATCATTAGGTATATCTCAGGAACAAGTAATTATGGTTTATATTTTACTACTGACACTACTTGTGAAGTAAGTGGTTTTACAGATGCCGACTGGGCAGGCAACCAGGATGATAGGAAAAGCACATCAGGTGGTTGTTTCTACATTGGAAACAACTTAGTATCATGGCATAGTAAAAAGCAGAACTCTATCTCACTCTCTACAGTTGAAGCGGAATACATTGCTGCAGGAAGCTCTTGCACACAAATGCTTTGGATGAAAAACATGCTAAAGGACTACGGTCAACCACAAGGTATGATGCCCTTATATTGTGATAACACTAGTGCTATATGTATTTCTAAGAACCCAGTTCAACATTCTATAACTAAGCACATTGACATAAGGCATCACTTTATTCGAGAACTAGTTGAAGAGAAAATAGTAACACTTGAGTTTGTACCTACTGAGAGACAACTAGCTGATATATTCACTAAAGCCATAGACACTCAAAGATTTGAGTATCTCAGAAGTGCCTTGGGAATTTCTCCCTCAAATTGAATTTCAAATTTTATTACAAAAAAAACATCCTTGTTTGGCCAACACAGTATTCAACTTATTTAATACTTCTATACACATAATCTCATTTTTAGTGACTCAACTCATTTTGATATTTATTGTATAAATTATTCTACAATTTTGGCTTGTGCATACATATATATTCTTATACATGTGATGATCGATGTTGACATAAACTTCTTCACACACTCACGAACACACATATATGTTATGCTTGAAGTTTATGAATTTTCTTGAAAGACTCTAGGACTTTAACTAATCTTGATTGTAAAATTGTGTTGAGTTCTACTTTTGCTTACTAAAATTTTACCGTATGGAGGCACCGAGTATTGAGAGGGCTACCTACTGTGATGTGTGAAGCTACCGCAATGAACGGAGAGGGCTACCTCACAACTAGTGTGAAAGTCATCATGCTAGGTTTATGGCTCGTGCAAAAAAAAAAAAACAAAAACAAAAAAGGGAAAGATTATGCAAAAACTGATTGCTTATAAATCTTGTACTTGTAATGCACAAAAAGAAAGAGCTAATAGAGGTTTATATATATATATATATATCATTTACCTCATTTATATAAAAAAACTTTAAGTCATCTTTTAGTAAATATATTTTATTTTGTAAGATTGAAGACTCGATTATATTTTTATATGATAGGTGATATTTTTTCTTTTGAGTCTTTCTTGATAGATCATAAATGAATTAATTGACATATTTATGAAGTTTAAACATGTATACTATTTTAAGTAAATGTCAATATGTCATTATATGTGCGAAGTGTGCGTGTGCACCTATTTTATTCTACTTATTTATTTATATGATAAATAATCAAAATTGGAGTTAAAAAAAATGATGAGTTCTCAATTGGTTGTGTGCTTGTGTGTAATTAAATGAGTTTAATACCTTATGTGGCTATGTATGCAAATTTAAAATAAATAAATAAATTAAAAAATATTTTTCATTTATTACTTTTTTAATTGGTTTCTAAGTTAGAGAGTCATAGAACTTAGGGGGAGTTTAAAGCACATTGCACTTTTGCATTACTCTGATTTTACACTGTTATATCTTTAGGAGGAGTTTAGCTTCAATTCTTTGTCTAATGCTTTGTCCTTCTCGTATGTCAAAAAGGGGGAGAGAATATTTACTTCCATGTTTTTATTTTGTTATGCATATAATGGGAGAACATATTTTTATTAAGCTTGATTGGTATGAATGCATACTACATGACTATTCTTTACACTTCGCTTATTTTTATATAAACTGAGCTAATGTACAATGAGGCTTTCAAGCCAAGTTGTTGTTTGCTTTACCTATGTCTTTTCAGTTACTTATAAGCTTATCAAGTTGCAGCGAAGATGGATTCACCGGACCATAGGATAGTTCCACTATGAAGTCTGGGACATCATTGTATTTTTATCTTATTCCTATAAGTGTCATGTAGTAAGTAAGAGGTTTTATCACACGAAAATGCCAAAGGGGGAGTTTGTAAGGACTATGAGTGTTGGCTATTTTCGTGGACAAAATATTTATTTGTAAATTTGTTTTTAGGTCTGCTATCAAGTTTATCAAGAACAGCCGAACAAATGTTCAAGTTCCAAATATCCGTACTTTAGGTATGTCTTTTATAATTACGACACATAGAATTTCATTTATATATTTAATAGTACATGTTCATAAATCTAAAATTATTTTTGGTGCTTAAATATTTTTTATGTGTCTTAATATTTTTTAAGATATGATTTAAAAAATATTTTTTTATTAAGGCTTTGAATGGGCTTTGAAAAATTAAGCCCAAAATGCATTTAAACCTAATACTATTAGGTATCAATATTATCTATAAATAGAGAGACATTTAGGGTTGATGAGTGTGCTGAGAGAATAAAAAAAACTGCCGGAAAAAAAAGAAAATTGAAGTTGTTGAAGAAGAACGGCTATACTACCGAAAAAAAAGAAAAAAAAAACAAATTGAAGTTGAAATCAGCGAGCATATGAAGTTTATATATAATAACATATATAATTGTCATTAATCACAAGTATCAAGTTAATATATATATACTAAGAATTTAGCAGTAAAAGTCAGCAAAGGTACGCAGTAAAGGTAATCAATATATATTGTTTTGCATTAGTTAATTTAATTCTTCTTAATTAAATTTTTAGATACTTGGATTAAATAATTTTATGAGCGATCATGATTACTTGATTTAATTATTAAATTTCAAAAAAGTTATTTTTACTGAAATTATGCGTAATCTTTTTGCTCTAGAATATTCTAGTTGATTTGGTTTAAATGACATTTATTTTAAATCATCTAGTTAGGATTATTCATTGTTAAACCCGTTCTAGAACACACACGGTCACTTGTGTTTTTGTGCTAACTATTTTGCAGTTACTTTGTGAACGATCTGATTGGCGGGGAGCTTATTGGAACGTTGGTCTAGAAACCGCTCACACTAATATTGGAAACTGTGAAAACAGAGTAGGGGCTCGTAAGTAAAGTACATTAGGGCAGTATCCTAGAGAGGGTAGCATAAGACCGAGTTTGTACTTGAACATTTGATTTTCATAGTGGAAAGTTAGGTGGTCCGGTGGACCGGTGGTTTTCCTCTTAGGTCATTGTTGTGGCCTATGTTGTTTCCACCTAAAAATATCGTGTTATAATTTTCGCACTTTACTCTTACACACGATTGCATGTTTGGCCGCTTTGTTTAGGTTAGTAAATTATAAATTGATAAAAATTAAGAATAACCTATTCACCCCCTCTAGGTTAATCAAGTCCATATTTTATAAACTTTCATGAGTGACTATAATTATGCTTTGTTTATATCACTACTACAAAAATGGGTATTTAAGTCGATACGTAAAGTCGGTTCGGTATAGAACCGACGCTATCCACGTAGGACGTAACGTCGGTTCTAGGTGTTAACCGACGCTACGCTACGTGGATAGCGTCGGTTCACCACGTCAACCGACGCTACGTCCATGTGTAACGTCGGTTCACCACGTTAATCGACGCTAAATATAAATATGTAACTAAATATAATCAAGATATTTGTATAATAAATTTGTAACTAAATATAAATAGTAATCTAAATTTCACGCACACACAATTACTCTAAATTCGTCGTAGGCAAAATAAATAACAATATTAAGTGAAGACATGGGAAGCAACACTTCGTCACATGCCGCAAGGTATTAGTGCTAAAATCGGGGGAGCTATAACATTCGAATCCAATTTCTTGTTTGTGTTATTGGGCATGTGGTCTACTTTGATATTAATAAAAATATGGCTTTAGAAACCCACTTATTAATGGTTCCTACCTAACATCAAATCACCATCTTCCTTTCATATTTGAAGCCTCCACTCCAAAAAAAAAAACTTTAATTATTTCATCTACGATATTAACAGTTGAAGAGCATATATATATATATATATATATATATATATATATATATATTGCATTATTATTGTCGTGTTCCTAAATCAAATCATGTACAATTAAAATTAATGAGAGCCAAGCAAACAACATTACCCAACTGTCAAAAATGTACTTTTGGGACCCCAGATAATTGAAAGGCAGTAAATTTTGCATCATTTGTTTCTATACACGGTTATTTCTCACCAGCCAAGGCCAAAATAAAATTAATTTATTTCTATACATGAATATTGCATTTCTTTCTTTATTCCAAATCAAAAAAGGAAAAAAATAAACAAAAATATTTAGATGTGGTGTTTATTGTTAAAAAGGGAATTATTAATCTAAGATACATTTTGTATTAAAAAACCAACATAACACCTTATTGATTTTGTTATTTCGAATAATTTTTCTTTAAAATATTTATAAATTTGTAATATTTATATAATTTTTATTAATGATATTTACTTTTTAACATCAGATGATATATATATATATATTATTTTTGATAGGTAAAATTGATATTTTATTAACTATACCTTTAGATAATAAAATGCTAATAGGAGAAGATTGATGATTCTAATTATGACATAAAATGCTCTTTAGAACCTCATAAAATTGATGGAAACCTCTAAATGTTTCATAGCCCTAACCATCATTGATGGAATTTTTGCAGCTCTCGGTTTCATGTCACCAGCTTCATGAGGAATGTTGCTGATGGGAATGATTGTTCTTTATCTTTTTTTTTTTAGAAAAAATTACATTAGAAAAGTAGATATTACATTAAAATAGAAGATAAAAAAATTGACAATAGAAAAGTAGATATTACATTAAAAAATCAGAAGTCATGCTAGTATTTTTTCCGTTTTCATGTACTTTGGAAAAGTTTGGGATAAAATATTATAACATAATATTTGACCTATTGAGTAAACTTTTCTTCAAAATCTTACGATTTCGAAGTGAAACATATAAAATGTTTATAGATTCTTCAAAGTAGTGTGCGCGTTTTTTGATCCTATTTTAAGGATTAATATCTTTAGAATACTTATATATATTTTAATCATATTCAATTATAATCAGAATTTAGACATCTTAAAATAATAATTGCTGTTAAAATTGACCAAAGTGATTGATATATATTTTAATCCACTTGAGAGATGCATTTTAATACGTTTTAAAATTAACAATAATTGATCAATTTTAATCTATTTTAACATATATGTGGTATCTCATAGATACATTTTAATCATGTAATTATTTAGATAAGTTAATTTAATTTTATAACTTAAAATGTGATCAAATAAATAAATAAATTTAAATTTTAAATTTTTAAAAGATAAAATAAAAATTATATATTTTATTAATAAAAAAAATAAAAAAACTTCTCCCTCTCTCTTTTTGTCTCCCTTCTTCTTCCTTTTTTTTATTATCTCTCTCTCCTTTCTTCCATGAGGGTACCAATGTATGATTTTTCATAATTAACACCCTTACATCCCTTTGTAGTTTTGAATTTTTTATCCTTGTTGAATTTCACGAATGTGATAAATCTTGGTCCAAATACTTGCAAATATAATTTTTATTACAATTTATTTCTATCCCATTTTTTTTCTTATGAGTGACACCTTATGCCCTTTTTGTGTTTTCAATATAATTATTATCTCTAGAGTTTTTGATAGAGATCAAATGTGGGGCCAAGAGCCCATAGCCTTATGTTGGAACAACCTTTCTGAAACTCTATCGTGGGACCTTCTTGCCTCGTTCTTAACTCTTAGGTGTGTATCTCTTGGACATCGTGTGAAGTTACGTAATCTTGAAAGAGTTGGAACATTCTCATGGACTTTCGATATATGAGTGGACATATATGATGTGTCATTTTATTGTGCCTTTGTTGATCTTACTAAGTGTCCTCCATAGAACTTGGGTGAATTTCTGAAGTGCACTCTAGGGACATTCTCACATAACTCTTTTTGGTAGGGTGCAATATTAGGTTACACACTTTATTTCCTTGCATGAATGTTCCGAACACATCATGTATATCTTTAGCTCTGAACCAAGCACTTCTTTACTTAGAGGTTTATTTTCAAACCTGAACTTGATCTTATCTATTTGTGAAATTGTGGGGCTTTGAAGCATCAATATGGGCCATATAACTTGTGAGTGGGCACTAGGGCATTCAAGGAATTGGAAGATGACGTAGAGAGTCCTTATTGATAGAAAATAATTATAGATCTTATGGACTATAGAGGCACTCCATAATAGTTTAAAGTATGTTCTTCATGATGTCAAGGTAGACATATGGTTCTACCTCTTGAAGTTTTCCATGTATTCTAAGGGTTTTTAATACCATCATAAGTGATAATTTTTGCGGTGACCATTAGCCATTGTGGCCACATGGTCAACAAGGTTGGTTTAGATAAAGTGTCCCTACATGCAACCTTGAGATGGTCCCAATTGGTCCAGGATGGATGGTTGGAGAGACGCTTTAGGCACCATAAGTAGATGCCTTTGTACTTTATGGATGAACTCTATTTGGTGAGCCATGGAGTTTGGTTCCCACCATGGTAGGTCACATCATCTCTAGAACTCCGTATGGGTATGGTTTTGCTTTTGTTTATTATAGGCATTGAAAGATGTCATATGAATGTTCTCAAGGATGGAATGTGAAGTAGGGAACTGTGGCCCTATGAGGTATTACTAGAATGGCATGTGATGCTATCATCATCATTTTGAGTGTTAGAACGAGGTCATTGTTTCATTTTTTTTTCAAAAGTGATCAGTTGTTCTTTAAAAAGATTGTTATAATCATTGAAAGAGCGGATAATATCTTTCCAAACATTATTTGGATGAATAGAAGAATGGGTGATCATTTTTTCACAATTTTGATTGAATTAGATGTGTGAGCAGTCACCTTATACACACATTTTTGCACATTTATTTCTCTATGTATATCGAAAAATGTAAAATGTACAATTGTTGGAATCATCTCATCGAGAGGATTTCAGAATCAGTTTTATTTCTTTGAGAACTGATCGAAAAGTGGGTCAATTGAACTTAAACCAATTTCTAGCTCTATCTGGTGAATTGAACCTATTTTGACCAATTTCTATGCAGAATTCGACATGTGATCTTTTTTATGGTGGTCTTGGATTTTTCATACGATGTATGAATTTTGAGATCTGGACAAAGGACACCCAATCAGATAGAAAATTGAAAAGTGAGTACCTTTCTTGTTATGCTATCTTGTTCGGCCAACTAGGCATTCATGTCTAACAACAAAGGATACCTCACTTTCTGGGTCAAAAATTGAGCCATTATTTGGTGGCAATGGATATGGTGTAGGCAAGTTGGTTCATGGAGCGTATAGTCTGAAATTGTATATCCGAGTTATGGGTTTAGTCCATATTGGGAAAGGGCACGTGTGTGTTCTAAGCTTTTGTGACTGTGGACCATATCTAGTTTACTATGGACATTGAAAGATGCCACATAAACATCTTTAGTTTCAGTTGCTTGTGGCCTTTAAAATATCAATTGGTGATGCTTGGACAACACCATCGAGTTTGGCTAGTCATTATGTGTTCGACACACTTCGTTCGATCACTTTATGGGTGATGATGGATGTGTCATGTCCAACCATATCTTTACCATTAATGACATGGTAGGTGTACTCGTCAAGTAATCTTGTTGGTTGGGTCAAAATTAGTGTGCACCATTTTTCTCTGACCTTTGTCGGGGATAGAGTTTTGGTTCTAGTAGCTTATACATGTGTTTACACAACTTGTTGGACATGAGGTAAGACCTCATTATCTTTTGTAGAAACTCAACTATCTAAGTCAAGAGGTTGGTTCATCTTGAAAAGACATAAAGGTGTGGAATTTATAGGGCGTGCAAAGTGAACTTCTTCTGGAGTAGTTTTCTTTTGAACTTTAGGATCTTTTTTTCAAGAACCATCTAATTTAGAATGCTGAAGGACAATGTAGATCTTTTTCTCTCTAGTTAAAATTCAACTACTATAGCAAGCTCGTACCCACATACGTCACTATATATTGATGTAGATTTTTACCAACATCAATGATTAGTGCACTTCTCGCTTCCTGTATACTTGAGAACAAAAAACACATCGTTAAGACGTTGGACCAAGACATGGTGTGGTGGCATTTGGTATTCTGATGCTTAAGTAAGTCCGGGTAATAAGGAGAATGTGGAGATTAGTATCTCTTCTTGTGATACAAAGAGAGATGTTTAGTGATAGAAAGTCTAGATCTCAGTGTATGTAATTAAGAGAAGAAGTTTCCATGTGTTGAAGTAATTAATAGTGAGCATTGATAAATATTTATACGAGAAAATATATTTGTTGATAATTTATATATGTAGAGATAGACTTATATTTAAATGTCATATTTTTATTTACTTCATTATCCCATTGTAGGATGATAAAGAATTCAATATTAGTTCTTTATTTGTTAGATATTTAAATGATATTAAATCTTATGACTGATGGGGTATCATATTATGTTACATGTGAATTATTTTACACACATTAAAAATAATGAAAAATGTACTGGCCAGATGGTTTCTAAAAGAGAAAACTTTTCGTACGAAAGAGGAAACTCAAAATAAAAAAAAAAATACAAAGAAAATATGAAGAAAGGAAAAATCTATAGAGAAAGTTACAGAGATATGCATCTTAATTATTTCATAAAAAATTATATTTTAGCTATGTCTAGTTGCAATGGAGTTATGTACTTGACTCAACGAGGCATTCCTCATCCCTTTACGACACCAACCAATATATATATATATATATATATATATGAATATGAGAAAGAGAAATCTTTCTCTAACTTATAGAGATGTGCATCTTATTTCATAAAAACATTATATTTTAGCTCTGTCTAGTTGCGATGGAATTATGTACTTGACTCACTGAGCTATTCCTCTTCCACTTCCACTTCCTTACGACACTAACCAATATATATATAAAATGTAGAAGTTAACTAAAAAGTGGTTAATTTAATAGGTCAGTTATTCCATATAGAATAAATAGGCCCATGTATTTTTGTACATATAATTTAAAATGATATTTTGATTTATCTTATTATAATAGAATAAAATTATGCATGTTAATTTTAATCTATTATTTGTATAAAAATAATTATATGAATTCATAAAATATTTCCAACATCAGTGATCTTTGGTGCATCCATACTTTCTGTGAATTTTTATTTTCTTCATTGTTTATAAATAAAAAGTAGAATGAAGAGATGAATATGATGAACAATAAAAAAGAGAGATGAAATTAGTATAAAAAGAAAGTAAAAGTTTAATTAAAATTGAAGATAAGAAAAATTAAGATCATCCACTTGGCATACAAAGCATACAAAGGATCTCATAAGAATAAATGGGAGAAACCTCATGTTAATAACAGAGGCTATGTCGGCAAGTTTGTTGTTGGACTTAAAAATGGGTCTTCTTCCTTCTTCTTTTTTTTTTTTTAACGAATGAATTTTTTTTTTGAAAGAATTTATTAATTGGATTGAATTTCAATGAAATTTTTATTTTTAAAAAAATGTAGTTCTTGTTTTTCGTTTTTTCAAGCAATACGTAAATTTAGAGGTGGAGAAGTATAGGAAGAAATACACTGTCATAAATTTTAAACAGTGTACGAGTAATATTGTCATTTAGAATAAATTTTACAAAGTGAACGATTAATTTAATCATTTAATTCTAAAAAATTAATTAAATTAATTTAACAAATTAATATTAAATCTCATATTACTTATAAAATTTATATTATTATCGTTTTTAATCAACTTAATACATTTTCTTTTATAGATTAACATCCTCTTTTAAATTATAGGTGGTTTGATCAAATTTATTATATTTTAATTTTATTTAAATAATTTATTTTAATTTTTATAAGACTCGTATATTTATTATTATTTTTTTAAAAATGCCCGTTAGCTTTAAAAGTTTAACATTCTCATGTTATTTATAAATATTACGGTATTATTTTTTAATTGGTTTTATATGCAAGCTGTGTCCTTATCATTATTTAAAAAAAAAAAAAAAAGAATGCTGGGCAAGACATTGTCATTTGAGTAGTGATGCTTTTGAAAACCGCGTGACTCTCCTCTTCAGTATATGCATTTCTTTTTCTGTGTCATCTCAGTTCTCCTGCGTTTCGGATCTCATCGGAAAATCTCGCCGGGAAACCATCATGACCACATTATGTTTATCGGGTCTATGAAGATCGGAGGAAAACTGGATTACTTGTGGCGTTTTAGTTGAAACTTAACCATTATCATTATAGGTTTGCTCTACACCATTTTCTAAATACACAGAGTGGAGCAGTACAGAAGTACAAGGTGACAAATTTAGGTCCTTTGAAGGTTTAAGTTACAATAATCTGAGAGTTTGGTTTTTATTATTTTACTGTTTTAGGTTTTATGAAATCTAGAAAATTTTATACTTTCGAGGTGAAGGTGATTTGGTTTGACTGGAGCGTAACCTTTGTATTTATTGGAGATAACATCAATCACTGAAATACTTAGAAAATCATGGGGATCCAGAGCTTGCATTATATCAATTGCTAGGAACTCTCGGTCGATCGGTTTCAAATCCAAAATTTTGAAGCAACAAATTGTTCAAGTACCTCAATGGGTATGAGGAGTTAAGTTTACAATTTGATGGGTCTCTGAGAAATGTGCAGAGCAGGGACTCTTGTAAGGATTGCGATTATGAGAAGGAGAGCGAAAAGGAATTAAAGTTTTTGGCACAGATCGAAAATCAAAGTCATTAATGGGTTCAAAATCGAGGATGAAATATTGGATGATCAAAGCTGTTCTATATGCAATCTTGTGGACTTGTGTTGTGCAGTTGATGGCATTGGGAGAGCTATGGAAGCCAAGGTTGCTCAAGGGTTGGCCTTCTTGTTTCAGTCATCAACATTTGTCTTTGGCTGTTGAATTGTCTTCTGTTCCACACAAAGTTGTTCTCCCACCAAAGAGTGAGTCTAAAACTTTCAAATAAAAAAATATGTTTTTGGTTAATTGATTTGATCTGGGTATTTTTCTAAAATGTTGTTTCTGGGTTTTCTCTCTTTCTTTTTCCTAAAACTTGGGAATTCTGCTGTTATTTGTTCTCAATCAGGGGTTTACAAGAATAATGGTTATCTCATCGTTTCTTGCAATGGAGGACTTAACCAAATGCGAGCAGCAGTAAGCAGTTAGCTATTTGCATCAAAATTCCAGATTTGTAGCATTTGTTTTACTGATGCTATTTATTGTCTTGTCTCTTCATTTGTTGATTGTCTCACTCGTGCATACTCTACAGATCTGTGATATGGTTGCTATTGCCAGATATCTAAACGTTACTATGATTGTACCAGAACTGGATAAAAACTCTTTTTGGGCTGATCCAAGGTAGGTTAGTCTCTTACCTACAAATTTGAGGTTGGAGAAGCTTCTTCTCAATGCCCTTAGTTTTCTATTAGAACCCACTCAAATTCTGAGTATAAATGTATTTCTCTGTGGCAGTGAGTATATAGGTTAGTCTTTTACCTACAAATTTGAGGTAGGAGAAGCTTCTTCTCAATGCCCTTATTTTTCTATTAGAACTCACTTAAAATTTGAGTATATATGTATGTCTTTCTCTGTGGCAGTGAGTTCCAGGACATTTTTGATGTTGATCATTTCATATCATCTTTGAGAGATGAGGTACGCATTTTGAAAAAATTGCCTCCAAGGGTCAAGAAAAGAGTTGAATTGGGAATGTTTCATTCCTTGCCACCCATTAGCTGGTCCGACATTTTTTACTACCATGATCAGGTTGATTCATCACAGTAGATTGCTTTTATTTTCTGTCTTCTCAATCCACTTTACTACGCAATTCAGGCCAAGCAACTAAGTTCATTAACCATTTGCCAACAGATTCTTCCTCTGGTGAAAAAGCACAAAGTTGTACATTTAAATAAAACAGACGCTCGGCTTGCTAATAATGGTCTGCCTATTGAACTTCAAAAGTTGCGCTGCCGAGTAAATTTCAACGCACTAAGGTTTACTCCTCAGATAGAGGAATTGGGTAAGAAGGTTGTAAGGATTTTGTGGGGAAAAGGCCCTTTCTTGGTTCTCCACCTTAGATATGAAATGGATATGCTATCATTCTCGGGCTGCACTCGTGGTTGCAATGATAGGGAGGTAGAAGAACTCTCTAGAATGAGGTAGTCTTCTATATACTTTCTATGTTTGATAATTCATTCATTATTTTTTGACAATAATAATCATTATGAAAAATATCATACATTGGTAGATATGGTAATCCTCTGTGGAAGGAAAAGGATATAAATTCTGAATCTAAAAGGAAAGAAGGTATGTGCCCTTTGACACCAGAGGAAACTGCTCTTGTATTGACTGCACTTGGGATTGATCATAATGTTCAAATTTATATTGCTGCCGGAGAAATCTATGGTGGAGAAAGAAGGATGGCAAGCTTGTTAGCTGCTTTTCCTAATCTGGTCAGTAGTAGGAAGCAAAAGTTCTTTTTGTAGAGATTTATAAATAAGAGTATACTATTATACTTTGCTTATTTCAATGAAACAGGTCAGAAAAGAAACTCTGCTGAAGCACTCAGAATTGGAGTTTTTCAGGAACCACTCTTCCCAAATGGCAGCACTGGATTACCTTGTCTCCTTAGAAAGTGATACATTTGTTCCTACATACGATGGAAACATGGCTAGAGTGGTTGAAGGCCATCGCAGGTAGGACATGTAACATGTTGCTCGAACTACCTACATCTTTTTACTTAAATGGTCAACAAGCAAATGAATAATAGTTCTAATTAGAACGTTTTACTTTCCATGATGGATTGTTTATTTTTCTCTGTATATCCCATGCGATTGTCATAAACCAAAAGAGAAACAAAAAAGCTTCACCAAAGAGTCTTTTAAGTTCAGTTGTTATAGACTAAAGATGCTAAACATCTGGATATATCTATTCTTTGACGAATGTTGAATTCCGATCTAAACCTAAACTTATTCTCTATTTTGCAATGTTTCAGATTCTTAGGTTTCAAAAAGACTATACCACTGGACAAAAAGCTTGTGATTGGTTTGATAGACAAATATGAAAATGGGGAACTGAGCTGGGATCAGTTCTCTGAACTAGTGAAGGAAGCTCATGCTGATCGGATGGGGCATCCAAAAAAACGATTGATTATACCAGATAGACCAAAGGAAGAGGATTATTTCTACTCTAATCCGTACGAGTGTTTTGAATTGGGAGATGATCAACCATTGAGGAGCACATAATCTTGTTCATTCCTTAGATATGGAAGATAATGCAACAGAAGGTAGTGATATACTCTATGCTCCGGTACAGAGGATTATGTCATGTGTACATTGCAGATGTTCATAGCATTCCATTATTTTTATTAATGATATTGAAAATTGAATACCCTGCAATTTCAGGGCCATCCTGGAATCACCCACTTTGTAATGAGAGGCAGTAAAGAGCAATTTTCTTCTGATGGAGAATTTTCTTAAAGTTATTTTTCTATAAATATCATATTTGCTATAAATACACGAATTGAACTTGAGATGTGAGACACTGATTAACTAGATTATACATTATTTGCTTGATTCTTATGAAAAACCAAAAACTTCTTATTTTAAGACAATTCTGGAAATCATTCATAAACTAATATATTAGACCTTGATGATTAGATCACTCATGCAGGCTAAGAATAGCACACTTCCAGAGTTATGATTGGAAATGTTTTATAGAAGCAATTTCTTTTGGTGGCAAATATGGTATCTCCACTTTTTAGTTTTTTTTATCACATCATAATAGTAATAAGAAGAAATAGTATCTTTTGTCAAGTGTATGATATTTTTTTTATAGGCATTTCAGTAATCCATCCATATAATTATTTAATTTCTTTTTAGGTTGGTAGCTGGTCTGGTTTTAAAAACGTTAAAAGTCTTACGGTTAGTATACTAGGTGAATTACATAAAAACAATCAAAGAAATAATGGGCAAATATGGAGAATTTTTTTTTTTTTGGCTGGGAGTATATCATGATATTTTAAGTCAATGAAATCTAAGATTAGTATATCTTTTTATTTAAGAAAAACAAATATCTAATAATAGGTGATAGAGAAAAAAAAATCTGATTGATGATTAATATATTTAAGGAGTAAGGAATAACATCATGCAATTTTGCATTGTGGAAATGGGACCAATTTTGCATTAGTAAAAGAATAAATATAAGAAATGAATGATCCAAGAAATTTAATTTTGTGGGTTACACTGTTGAAAAATTAGCTATAATAACTCAATGAAAACCAATGGTACTCTATTACTTCCACTAACCGGTGATGTTGAAGACACTGAATTTCGAAAATTGCTTTCACGGCACACTACCAAAAGAAGTGGGTAGGAAGACATTTAAGACTCATTAATTAATGACCTCTAAAACTGTGGGAAGAAGTTGGTGAAGCCTAAAGCAAAAGATTATAAGTGGAGTATAAATATTATTTAATTTTTTCCACATTTTTACTGTTATAATTTATATTATGATATGTGTGAATTGTGATGATTATTTTGAAAATTGAAATAATATTTAAAAAATTTGAGATAATATTAACATATGAAAAAATCTAAAGAGGGTAAAAATGATTGCTAATTTATAAGAAATATTAGTCACACTCTTGAGAGTCAGTAAATATCTTAATGTTTGAAAATGTTTCTAATAATATCGATAATAGATATATTATCACAAATAATATCCATTGTTAATTTTTCAACTATTATTTCTCATATATTTTATTTTTTTATTAAATTACTGAAATATTTTTTTAAAAATAATAATAAAGTAACTATATATATTTACTTATTTTACTATTTTTTATGATTAAAAATAAAAAAAATACATAAAAATACAAAGCTTATTTAAATAAAAAATTAATCTAATGTAATTGATTTCTTTTATCACCTATGTCTCTTCCTCTCTCTCCCACATTTTATTTTTAAAATATTTTTATTTTTCTACATTGTTGAAAAAATTCTGATTGTTAATATTTATTAGTTAAAAAATTAATTAATTAATTAGATTCAAAAAAAATAAAAATTTAAGTTTTAACATAATTAAAAAGTTATTTACCAAAATAAAATATACATTTATATTAATTGGTAGCAAACTTGAAAATGTATTTTCTAAACAAGACACTAATAATACAAAAAAATCATAATAATTATGTTATTATGTATAAATGAGTAATTTATTATCATAATTTTTTAAATTATTTCTAGTCTCGCTATTATTAAAATTAAGCTCTACATTATAAAAATTAATCATTTTTATAATATTATAAGTGTTTAATTTTAATAATTATGAAACTAAAAATAATTATTTTTATAATAATAAAACTAATAATATATAATATATAAATTATAAAATTAAAGTAATTATTTTAAAAAGAATTTTTTTTACCTTTGATACATTCATACATAAGAATCAAACAAAGCACACTCATCATTTTATTTTGTTTTTTTATTTGTTTTTATATGATAAAGTTATTTATATAATTTTATTTTTAATCTTATAAAAATATATGTACACGCTACATTTTTTAAAAAAGAAAAAAAATACACTCTATTTGGAAAAGAGTTATAGCGTAATTAAACATTTCCCCATCCCACATATACTAGGTCGGGCCCTATTTCGAGAATTCTGGACTCTCCCTCTGCCCCTGACGTCGCAGTCTCCCTCATCTTCGACTCGCGTACCAAACCATTGCCGAATCGCTGCTTCTTGGCCGTTGCATTCCCGTATTTTATAGGTCGCCTACCCGAAGATAAGAACGTTGTTGCAAACCGGCGTTAATTTATTTTACAGTTTCGCTGGGTCTATCATCGTGTAACAAGTCAGATTATTGGCCTCTATTTTTTGTACTTTCCGCATTGAATCTCATCTCTGTGATTTTGAACAACATTATTTTTGACGCTTTTGGGCATTATATGGATCATGTAATCTGCTATTTTTTGGTACAGGCCTTGCCTATTCTTTGAAATTATATTCTAATTGGATTGAAAAAATTGGAAATTTCTCTAATTTGATAATTACTTGCTTCATGTTTGTTTTGGTTGAGTGGAGAAACAGAAATGTGACTGGAATTTATCACTATTGGTTGGAGAAGAATGTGGACAGCACTTTGTGGAAACTTGGTACATTGCCCCCTGGACTACTGACTTTCTATGGGTTGACAGAGATTTTGGAACCGATTTTAAATATCTACTTAAATGACACATTTTGTAGCAGTGATTATTTGCTGTTAACAAGCCTAACAGCTGACTAGAACATGTACCAGCTTAAGTCTCCTTCCAATGGGTTTATAACACAAGTCTTGCCTGCATCATACACCATTAGATGTATTATCTGCAATATTACCCGTAAAGAAATACAGCAGAAAACACAAGATTTAGTCATCATCTACTTCAAAGTCTTGGCTAACACTGTTCTCCGCTAGAATTTCGCTTGAAATAACCCAAAACTCTTCTGATTGCATCAAGCATCCCTCCCTCCTCGTTCGCTGCCCCGTATAGAAAAGCAGAGACTGTGGGCGACTGATAAACATGAGCAAAGCTCAACATATATTTACAAGAACTATTATTCATGCTTAAATTTACTCCCATGTGAAAAAACACTTTCAGATAGGCAACACTTTAAATACTTTTTTTCAATGCTGAAGAATTTGCAATTACAAGTAATTTGTGTAGAATATGAACACGCCCCTGAAACGGAATCATTCACAACACCACTTGTGAAATTAAATGGATTCGAGTCCATATCTTAAAGTATCTCCTAGGCTCACAGCAGAAGGATAGAAATGGTCAGTAAAATTTTCACTTCCCATGTAAATTTTAGCAAAAATGCCTTAATGGAGGAAATTTTTAGCTTAGCAAATATTATTGATGAACTTTGATGCTAAGATTTGCATGAGACCAAAAATGTTTCTCTGTAACAAGCAAAGTAGATAAGATTGCATCGTCAGACACAACCCTTTCATTTTTTAGCAACTGCAAGAAAAGAGAGCCAAAAAAGCACAATGGCTGAACATGGATGAAAAATTACTGAGCCAGTGGCTGAATTCGGTAGAAAGCATTGTTGTTTTAAACCCGTGTTAAGGGTGTGAGCATTTTAGGGCCATGACATGACGAACAAGAAATTGCAGAATACTTGAAATCTTCAAACAAATACTTCTATTCTATTCAATGCCATACTATCTAAAAACGATGGAATCAAATATGAATCGAACTTTTTGGGTCTTTTTACTAGTCCAGTGAGTTCGACTCAATCCTTTTTTTTAATTGAATAAATCATTCAATTTAAGCTTTTTATTATTATTATAGAAAACATCCCGTGCAAACCGAACTAAATTAATTTATTAAATATATAATATATTAATTTTAGTTATATGTAATTTAAAGATTAAATCTAGTGATAATGTTGATTTAATTATAAGTTAATTAATTTTATTTATTAGGTATATTAAATTTTTGATGAAATACTTAAATTTGATAATTTTACTCAAACAAGAGTGTTTAAATTTTATTAAAATAATAATATGCTAATTGATATAGGTCTAAATTAAGTTGATTATTAGTTTTATTTTATTTTATGATTAGGTTAATTTTAATTTGTAAAATATGCTAACTAATTAAAACAATTCGGTTAGTTTTTAACCAAACATCAATATAATCAACCTATATTCATCCCTTTTGGCTGAGACAAAGTTCAAGTAAAAGTTATTTATGAAAAATAAATTATTTTTTAAATAATTCCAACGACAATGAAAAAAATTTGTGAGCCTTTGAAAACACATTTAAACTTTAAAATATTGTTTAGTTGTTTTTCAAATAATATCGGAAAAAAATTATCAAAAATATTTTTTTATTAAGTAATATTTTATTAATAATTATTTAAAAAATAAAATAAAATATATTATGCGTGAAAGAAAAAATAATAATTAAATAACATTATTCAAATTTAATTGGATATAAAATATATTTTATTTTATTCTAGTTGTAAACAAAATATTATAATAGTGATTTTTTTTAATTTTAATGAATAAACTAAATATTAGAATGACAAGTTTTATTTGCAAAATGAAAAAAATAATAGAAATAGTAATGATAATGAAATTGAGTGTAAATAAAATAATATTAATATTATAGTATTTAGTTTAATCATTGGAGTCAAAGAATAAATAAATATTAAAATGTTTATTTTATAATTATAATGTAATAAAAAGATCGTACATATCTTAATATTTTTATATTTAATGAAGTTTAATAATATTGTTTAATTATTTTTTTTTTTAATTTAATAGAATATATTGTTAAAAAATATTATTTTTAAATAATTATTGAAATTGTATTTAGAGATATAATTAAAATAATATATTTTTATATAATAAGAAGGAAAATGAATAAATTTTTATAAAGGGATATTGAAATGATAATTAATTATTTTCATTCTATTTTATACATGTAACACAATAAAACTTGATGAAAATAATTTTATTTTAATTCTATTTATTGTAAACAAACATGATCTAATGATAATAATATTTTCTTTATTTCAAAGGCCTCCCTCCTCCTCTCTGAAATTCATCTACAAAGCTGAAATCGATGGCTACTTTAGCGGCAGCTGCAGTTCGTCAAGCCGGAACTGTAGGTCGCATCACAACATCAAGAACATCGGCTCATGCCGCCAATCTAATCCAGCGGCGTGGTCTTGCCGGCGCTGCAGGTATTTCACGATCTCCAGTGTACTTTTACCTTTAAAACTTGATACCCGACCTCGTCACTTCACAGTAATAGTCCGATTTCACGTAAAGTGTGGTTTGCTAGAAACTTTAGTCAAACCGGGGCAACTTTTGCGCCATTTTCTCATATGAAAGTATAACTGAAAACATTGTGTGTGAAATTGTATGCATTGAATGTGTTTTATGTTATTACTTTTTTTTCTGGCTCTTTTTCTGCAGTAATTGTTTACGATGTGATTTGTACAATGCTAAGGTTAAACATTATGTCATTGCGCAATCTTGACCCGTGGTGGTTTTATTGTATCTGCAGATCCTCATGGACACCCGAAGGTTAACTTCTGGCAAGACCCAATGAGTCCCTCTAAATGGAAGGAAGAGCATGTGAGTTTTTTTTACCCCTTTCTTTGTTCACTCTTTGTATCTATTGCCAATAGTTGTTTGAATTCTTAATTACAATCGGCCAAGCTGATTTGATTGCTCATGCTTTGTCTACTGCATTTGATATTGATGACCCTAAACTTAAAAATTTCTCTAGTGTTATGAATTCATTTGATTCTTTTAATTGGTTGAAATGGATAATTCTATAAACCTCATGGTAGTGTCAGCCCATTTCAGAAATAAATTGGTTGAACTTGGAGAACCCTAAAGCTTGGGTAAATAAGGTGAATTAAGATTAAAGTTCAAGGAAGACCAAGTTGGATTAGCTTATGTCAGAGTATGGACTCAGGGAGTTAAGTGGTCTTTTTCTTTTTTTTTGGGAGGGGATTGTTGAGAAGTGAGAGCAAACAAATCTCATAATGATAAAATATTTTTAAAATTATGAGTTTATAAGTGCATAAGTCACTCCCACCTATGTGAGTTATTGGATTTATCAAATGGTATTAGAGTCTATAATTGTTATCTTGAGCTAATTGGTGAAAGGTGGACCTGATGGGTTTGAAATAAAATTCTATAAAAACTTCATAGTGATATAAGTTTGGTTCCAAAAAATAAAATAGTTGAACTTGGAAGACGTTGGGAGGACTTTGAAACCTTAGGCAAATAAGATGTGTTAAGATTAAAGTTCAAGGAAGGCTAGTCATAAAAGATCGGTTGATTGGTTTGAGTTGAAGTGTGAATTTAGGAAAGCCAAGTGAATCGTTTGAGGAGAAAATTGTTAAGATATGAGAACATACAAGTTATACATTGATAAAATACCAAATGAGTGCATGAGTCAATCCCATCCAATGAGTTAACCTTTTGTGGTGGGAGTATGGGATTATAAGTGCATGAGTCAATCTCAGTCAATGAGTTAACATTTTGAGATGGGAGCTCATTGATTCGTGGAAATCTACGAGAGCTCTTGATCCTATAAGCTAAATAGTGTCTTTTTTTTAATTGTTTCTGAGTTGCTAATACCTAAGTTCGTGATCTATATAATTTACTTATTCAAGTTCATTAACACTTCCTGAACCATTATTGTGAGAAATTAATATTAAATTGACTCTAGAAACTCCTTTTCAGTTTGTAATTGTCTCTTTAAGTGGTTGGGGCCTATTATTCTTTGGGAGTTACAAGTTCTTTACAGGGGGCAACGGCAAGAAGGAAGAGGTACTTGATGCATTTTTTAATAAGAATTACTATTTTGTTTATGTAGAATCATTTTTTCTTGTCCCTTTTGTAGGAAGGTTCTCGTCTTTTATCTCCATTTGCCTCAACTTACTAGAATAACATATATACTGCTGTACTTCTATTGGGGATATTTGATTGTCAAATGCAGTAGTTTTTGGTTTTGTGTATTTCATCAAGAGTTTTCATCTTGACGGCCTTTTGCACAAGTAGATATTGTTGCATAGCACATGTATTACGTGAATCATGATAGTTGAACTTTTCCTTGGTTGCTCGAGATCTAAAAATGAAAATGTGTTTAACCTTAATTGCTTGAAAAATTCATGCCTCAACCGCGTGGATGTCCTTGTATCCTTCTTGGCTTGTAATATAAAATCAGAATCTTGGCGGTTTCACTTACCCTTTTTTTTGTTTCTTCTCACAGAAACTGGTAGAATCTTCTCACTGAGATGTGGAGCTATACATCTCAGAACTTCTCGGTCATAATGTGCTCTTTTGACATGTTGTGTCAGTCATCAAAGGTTGAATCCTCTAGTGAATTTTGCATTTATATACTGAGGTTGAGTGCTATTGTGGGATATCATCTCAACGTTTATTTCATTTACAGTTGCCTTTACCATTATTATGCATAAGCTTCAATGTTTTCATTATGATTCCCATTTTCCTTTATGATCAGTGCTATCTGATGCATTTTAGGGCGTGTTTATTAATTTTGAATGGAAATCAAATGAAATCGTAACGTAAAAGAATTGGAATAAAAAGGAATTTGAACATGTAAATGATTACCTTTGATGCTATTTAAGTAACTCTTTTCTAGAATTGGAATAATGAGGAAATATATTCATGCTATGGGTAAAGTAAGCATGTTGAATTAGAGTAGGAGAAAGTAAAAATAATAACATTACCAAAATGCCCTTATAATATTAATTCCTTTTTTTTCCTTTTTATATATTGAAAAAACTAAGAATATTATATTTTGGGGATTAGTAACTTTGAGATACACTTATTCTTATTTTAATACTTCTTTTTTTATTCTTATTTTCAACCGGTATATTTGGACTGTCTTTATTTAGGTTATCGGTACCTATTTTGATCAATTTCAACAATAATAATACTTCTTAAATATTTTAATTTATTGAGATTATTGTTGAACTTGACCAAAATAAGTATAAATGTACCGGCCGAGAATAAAGATAAAAAAAGATATCACAATAAGAATAGGGGTACTTAAAAAGTATTAAATTCTATATTTTGCTTAAATAAAATAAAATATACCTTTTATTTTAAAATTTTGTTTTTTCTAAAGGAAAAAAAATTAAAATAATTGTTTTAAACTTGGTATTATATAAATAATATATAAAATAATTTTCATTAACAATTTATTTTCATGATTGTTAAATTTAATTAAGATAGTTTTGTCAAATTTTGAAATATAAAAAAAATAAAAAAATAATTCTAATAAGGAAAAGAAATCAATATGGTTGGAGTTGAGAATGAATTTGAGTCTAAAAGTATAATGGGAATAATAACTTGAAAATAATTTCATTCTCATTATTCATATAATTTAGGAAGTAAACAACGTTGATGAAAATCAGTATCTTGATTCCAATTTCCTTTTGGTAAACATGCTAAGATACTGAATATAAATGATCTTGCGTTATTTTACTTACCTAGTAGGTTATGAGCTCAAAAATCAAAGTCAAAGTCATTAAGTTAATTGGTAATTTAGTTCTTTAGAAAAAGAAAAATTATCATTTAATTCTTTATTTTTATAAAATAAATTAAAAAATATAAAAACTTTTTTTTGTTAATATACTGAATAAAATAGTATTATTTTTTAATATTTTATTTTATTAGTAAATAAGGATAAGGTAATATGTTATTTTTATAATATTTTATTATAAAATTATTAAAATATTGATTGAATAATATTTTTTTTTTCTTTAGTACATTTATAAAAAAAAATTAAATAAAAAATTTTATAATATAAAATACTGATTAATACAAATTTCATAATATAAATTACCTTCGTAATACCTAATCCCATGAACAATATATGTTTCCAATAAATTAAAAAATAAGATACACATAAAATATCTTTAAAAAATTAAAAATAAAACCATTTAAATAACATGTTGCCATGTTATTTCCGTTGAACTTGTTTTTACAATTTCGATAAATAATTGATAAATTATTTCTCCTTTCACTTTCAAGTTTCAACCTTCAGGTTAGACCTCTCACTCAAAAACAAACCGAACCAAAAAGTTCATTATTTTTGTTTGGACATCTAAACCAACCCAAAGAGCGGGGTTTTTCTCTTCGGATTTCATCGAGTTCTTTTCTTAGTTCGAAGAGTTGACGAGATAACTCCTGATAAAGGGCGTTATCTTTTGCCCTGACCCCATTGGTGGCCTGTGGTGTGTTTCCTTAAGTTGTCATTGTTTCGGCATCAATCAAATATGACCGTCTTTTAGATCAAGTTATTGTCATGATTTTCGGTTTGTGAGTTACTAATTCCTAATTTCTCTCTAGGGGTGAGGTGAGTCTTTACAGGATACGGGGCCATAAACTTGTGATTGATCTGAGAATCTAAGCCTCACAGTGGACACCAAATTGTTGAGACTATAGGGCTTATCTAGAGAGAGATTATAGATATTAATGCAAAGAGTTGAATATGTAGATCCTTATAAGTGATCCACCTATTTATAGCACATAAATAATACAGGTGTCAGATATACAATGTGTAAATATAAATACGTATTAGGAGGACATAATTTAGCCTAAGGTACGTGTTAGGGATCCAGGTCGGGTTTCAACCGTGTTTTCCATGAAGTCCTGTTGTGATCGAACTTGAGATGACCTTGGGCTCGGGCTTCTATCAAGCTCGGTCTTTCTAGGCTACATCGAGCTCGGTCTTTCTAGGCTCGAGCTGACATCGAGCTCGATCTTGATAGGGGTTGAGGTTATATGGGCTTGGTTTGTCCTATGGGTGGGATGTCTAGGGTGCTTCATCTTCCGTCTTGAGTTGGATTTGGGCTTGGTCTGTCTAGGGTGCTCCATCTTCCATCTTGGGATGGACTTGGCTTGGGTAGTTTTACAAGGTCCGGTATTTGTGCCGGTTCTGATGTCAAACAATTCTATACAACTTAATTGTAATTGGAACGCAGTATCTGTTTTCTTCATAATTAATTAGCTTTCATGGAAGATATATTTGATTCCTCTCTGAATTTAGAGGATACGCACATGAAAGAAGGTTTTGATGAAGGTTACAAAGATGGTCCGATTGCCGGAAAAGAAGAGGGACGGCAAGTTGGTTTGAAGACTGGTTTCAAGATCGGTGAGGAGCTTGGGTTCTACAGGGACCGTGGACGTATGGAATTCAGTAATCATGATCGACCCAACTCGTTTCTCTTCTTGGGTACAATAGAGCGTCAAACAGATGGAAGAGCTTATCGAAAAGTACCCACTTATGGAACCAGAAGATGAAAGCGTCCAAGAATTAATGGATAGCTTAAGGTTGAAGTTCAAGATGGCTTCTGCTACTTTGGTGTGAAATTGGAATACAATGGATACCCAAAATCGTCTTCTGACTTCTGAGGCTAAGGAGATTGAAATTTTAGTTGGATTTTGGGTTGTAATCTCATGATTAGTGTTCAAGTTCG
Organism: Hippophae tibetana; assembly: GCA_037013495.1. Lineage (NCBI taxonomy): Eukaryota > Viridiplantae > Streptophyta > Magnoliopsida > Rosales > Elaeagnaceae > Hippophae > Hippophae tibetana. Next base: position 7,864,362 of record CM072812.1, read on the forward strand.
AATTTTGGTATTTAGATGTGAAATCTTTGCTCATGGTTATATAATATATTGATATCATTCTTATGTAGCACTTGAATTTTGTTTTTTTATCAATTTATTTATGCGTGTGATACTCTGATTCTTCATAGTTCCTGGAAAGATTAAAGTTCTGGCTTGGATTGAATATTAATTTGAACCAATATTCCATGGATTGGAAAAACTCATTAAAAGACCTGTTAAATAAAGCTGCTAGTTTAGTATGGTCTGATAAACTGATTATTCATATATGGTAAAACTAGTGGCTGAGATTAGGAAGTTGTGGCCCAAGAAAAACTATGGTCAGGATGTCTCTTTGTGGTATGTTTTCTTATCTTTTTTTTTTTTTAAATCTCAATGCAGTTTGTGACTGCCAATAGTCAATACAATAGAGAGCATAGATGATGTTAAAGTCGATGTTGGCTTGCTGCAAGATGTACATATCTGAAAGCAGAAACAAGGTTGCATTAGAATCCATTGAAAAAGGTCCTAAGCTATGCCCTGAAGCTCCAATTATCAATAAATTTGAAGATGTGACTTACAATTGAGTTGGCTATACCCTTGTATTCAAATTGACTACAAAGCCTTCTCATGACCCATGTTCTTTAAGGATTGCTGCTTTAGCAACGAGGAGGAAGGCTGCAAAGGAAGCATTAATCTTGAGTTGCACTGTGGAAGTCATCTTGATCTCGGAGTTGTAGATCATATATGCTTCCATCCTTTGATTTTGATTTCTTTGGACCAAGAAGCTGCAATTACAAAGTCTTTGACGACTGATATGCGCAGCAATCTTCAAGGTTAGTGTCTCTGAGATTTTGATGCTGATCCATAATATAATATGTATCAGTATGGCATTGAATAGAATAGAAGTATTTGTTTGAAGATTTCAAGTATTCTGCAATTTCTTGTTCATCATGTCATGGCCCTAAAATGCTCACTCCCTTAACTCAGGGGTTTAAAGCAACAGTGCTTTCTACCGAATTCAGCCATTGACTCAGTAATTTTTCATCCATGTTCAGCCATTTGCTTTTTTGGCTCTCTTTTCTTGCAGTTGCTAAAAAATGAAAGGGTTGTGTCTGACGATGCAATCTTATCTACTTTGCTTGTTACAGAGAAACATTTTTGGTCTCGTGCAAATCTTAGCATCAAAGTTCATCAATAATATTTGCTAAGCTAAAAATTTCCTCCATTAAGGCATTTTTGCTAAAAATTTACATGGGAAGTGAAAATTTTACTGACCATTTCTATCATTCTGCTGTGAGCTTAGGAGATACTTTAAGATATGGACTCGAATCCATTTAATTCCACAAGTGGTGTTGTGAATGATTCCGTTTCAGGAGCGTGTTCATATTCTACACAACTTACTTGTAATTCCAAATTCTTCAGCATTGAAAAAAGTATTTAAAGTGTTGCCTATCTGAAAGTGTTTTTTCACATGGGAGTAAATTTAAGCATGAATAATAGTTCTTGTAAATATATGTTGTGCTTTGCTCATGTTTATCAGTCGCCCACAGTCTCTGCTTTTCTATACAGGGCAGCGAACGAGGAGGGAAGGATGCTTGATGCAATCAGAAGAGTTTTGGGTTATTTCGAGCGAAATTCTAGTGGAGAACAGTGTTAGCCAAGACTTTGAAGTAGATGATGACTAAATCTTGTGTTTTTTGCTGTATTTCTAATATTGCAGATAATACATGTAATGGTGTATGTTGAGGCAAGACTGGTGTTATAAACGCCATTGGAAGGAGACTTAAGCTGGTACATGTTTTAGTAAGTTGTTAGGCTTGTTAACAAGCAAAGAGTCACTACTATAAAATGTGGTATTTAAGTCGAGATTTAAAGTCGGTTTTTCAGCGAACTAAGTTTAAATTCATTATAAGTCTTTACTGAATGGTTTAGAAATGTAAACTTGTAGAGGAAACTATGAAATTTCAAATTCTATGCATGCTTAGAATCATCATTAGCTTAAAAGAAAACATTCTTTTCTTGATAAATACGTGAAAGAGAAGCAGGAGGAAAAAAATAAGAAGTGGAAACTATGCTAACATTTCTTGATAAATGTCTTTTTTTGGTGGTTGAGACATTGAAGGTTAGTTTTGTTGCAACTTAAAATCTGTTTTAAGATGTCTTTGACATGAAATTTTATTTATATTTTGATTTGCTAGTATGAAATCCAGGAGTCAGAATCCTGATATGCTCTGTGAGCTTCCACACCCCAACTGCATAACATAACATGCATGGATGTTATTTCTAGAGTAATGTTAGGGTCACATAAATTTACACTCACTAATTATAGTGTGATTATAAATATAGGTGCAATTTGGGTGACCTTAGCATTTCTCTTATTTTTGACATGGTTTAGGACATCTCTTCTTATTTACTATATTATTATTTGAGGAATTTGTAACATTAGAGTGGTGCAACGTAATGGTGAATCGTAATGGCGGTTCGGTTTCGTCGAAACTATACGTCGTTTACGAAATCGAACGAGGTTTTTGATGTGAGAACCTTTATAAAGCATTGGGTCTTCTCACTATTCACTACTTCATATAGATACACCATCAAAACACAGAGAATAAGTGTGAGAAACTAGTGAGAGCATCAAATTAAAAATTCATTAGAATTCTCGTGTAAGTGTTGAAATTTTGATCAATGATAAGAGGTATGTTTTCAATTCATTTTGTTTTTGTTGTATTTAAATCTTACGTTCATATGATTTTCCGAATGTTTCTGAATTGTTTTATGATCTTACATTTGTTATCAAAGTCATTTTTTAAAATATCTATGTTTTACTCTTTTTCACGAGGAATTAGGATTTTAAGTTTTTTATTTTGCTTGTTTTTTTATGCATATGGAAATTATAAATTGTTTCTATATTGATTTTAAAGTGATTATGTAAATTTAAACTTGAAAAATAATGAAGAAAATAAATCTAATTTATTGTGAGTATTTATTTGAATCATTAATTATCTTTTTTATTTAAAATGACTTTTTTGATTCAAACTTAGACCATAAATCACTTGAAAATTGAATTTTGAAAATTTTGATAAAAAAAACGTCAGATTTCGTTGTCGAAATATAAAGATACGATTGAGTATATATTAGGGTCAAACCTGGGCGGGTTTAAAAAAAAAGATTAGAGTTTAAAAATTGATTTTAAATAAAAAAGACTTAAAATTTAAAGTTGAATCATGAAGAAAGAAAAATGTAAGTGGATAGATTTTGTTAGTTTTTATCTGATTGGTTGTGGGAGTTTTTATCATGCATAATTTAATTGTGGAAATATGATTATTGTTTAGGGTTTATACTTTATCCTACAATATAATTATGCAAGGATGTGGAAATTAAAAAAAATACTATTTAGGGTTTGTACTTTATCCTCGGATATGGTTGTGTAAAAGTTATTTTTTAGATCAATTATATTGGTATATAGTTGGACTTATCACTAATTGAAGAGATGAGTATTTATTTCGTGGGGTTTTGTTTTTGGTAATAATAATCAGGATGTTTGAAATTAAGAATTTGAAACTTCAAACAAGGATGTGTTTGAAGTGTCGCTCAACACCTCATTTTTTTTCTTTTTTAAAATAAAAAAATAAAAAAGCATTTTCTAGTAAGTTATAGCTATCAAGATGGAAAGGGATGTTTAATCTTATAATCATAATTAGGGGTGTGCAAAAAATCCGATCATTCGATGGTCGGATCGGATAGAATTTTTGTTCATCTATTAAGTGCGTATTGGATAGCGGATTTCACTACGATTCATCCGATTCGATCGAAATTAATTATATATATATATATATATAATTAATACATATTTATTTAATTTTTTAATATTTTTTTAAGTCAAATAATTTTATGTTATGATTTATGTGAAAATTTAAAAAATTTATTTAAAAATACAAAAAATAGAGTTAATTAAGTTTATTTGTCGGATTTATCGAATATCATCCGAATAGTTTATGGATCAGATTGATCGGATGTAAAAAGTGATCGAATCGGTTGCGGATTAGGATGTTTCAATCCTAGCGAATGGTCAGATCAGATCGGATGAATATAAAATCAGCGGTTTCGATTCGATGAACAACTCTAATCATAATCATCATACAGTAATTTTGAATATATTCAATTAATAACATCGGTTATGAATCAATAGTAATTTTTTCACGGTTTAAACACGTTTCTTATTTTTAATATTTATTTAAAAATATATTTAGTTTTTAAAAAATAAATGTTAACTTAATTCTTATTTTATCATATTATTTAAAGTATTAACATTAATTTTCATTTTTTAATTATTTAAAAATGTTTTTAATTTTTTATACATGAAAGTAGGGAATACTTTATAAATAGAATAAGCCAATGTGCTTCAATTGTCTACCCAAAAGTGATGCTCCACTGCAAATAGAATGGTCAAGCTCAATGTGAATAGGTTGAACATTAGATATCAAAACATAATTGGAATTGTATGTATGCTGAGAGCCTCTAAAGGGCAGGTACATTTTACCGCTGCAATTCCTTTATCTGGTTTCTGTACTATTCTTGTTTCAGAGCTGACTGCATAAAACTGCGTTCTCAAGAGGCTTGTTATGGAAAATGATCCTCTAGCCTCTATAAACTACCTTAAGGAAGGTTTGGGATGTATGACGATAGAGGGGTTGGAAAAAGTAGAATGGAGCATTCCTCGAACTCGTAACAGGGTAGCTAATTATCCTACTAGTGCTGATTCCTTTATAGCAAGGGAGCTAGCTAATATGGCTTCGTTCGTTATTTTATTAAATGAATGAAGTTGTATCTTTTACTGATTAAAAAAATTTAATATATCACTTTTACTATAAATATATAAGTTATGCGTTTATTGCTATGCATTATCAATTAATTATTTCTTAAAATAAAATAAAAACTTTGTTGAATTTTTACAAAATCATTAGAATTGACAATTAATAACTCATTTGAAGGTAAATATTAGAATATTGATGAATATAAATTTATCTTTAAGAAGGTATATAAGAATATCATATCTTTAAGATTTGCATTATTTTCACAAATATTTATAATTTTTTTAAAATTTTTAAAGATTACATTCCATATTAATAAAAGTTAAACATGATAATTATTCAATATTTTTTTTTCTAATATCTTTAAAATTAAATAATATTTTAAATTTTAAGTTAAAATATTAAATAATTATTAATATTAAATTAATAAAATAAAAATAAATTTTTTTATACTCATGACACATTATCAAGTATCAAGTCTCGAACTTAGTGTTAACCCACCACAAATAATTACTTTTTTATATATAAATGATTTAAAGTAAAATTTTAATTAAATTTAATAATATATCATTCAAAATATAATGATAAAAATTACATAATATTTTTAATTTTAACATTTAAAATGAACAATTAATAAATTGAATTAGTTTATAAAATATAAATTTTAAGAAATTAATTTTTATGTATTATTCACTTATACTAAATTATAATTAACTCATTTTTTAAATATATTATCCAATTATTATACTCGTATATTTTATTTCTTTAATATATAAGCGATTTTTTTTAAGTATGTTAAGTATAAAAAAAATATTTTTACAAGACATTGTAATTTTTTTAAATTTAATAAATTATTTAATTTATTTTTTATTAATAAATTTCAATAATGGGAGAAAAATTTAGACAATATAAAAAAATAAATATTTTTAAAAATATTATTAGTTTAGTTTTTTTTTGTAATTTTTTTTAATAAAAATAAAAAAATTACTAAAAATAATATTTAAAACCTATTTTAATAGGGTGAAGTGCTGTTTTTGGTCACTTGATTTCAGGTTTGAATTCAAATGGTCATTTTGGCCGTAAAATTTGTAAATTAATCATTTTAATTATGTAAAAATTATTAAAAAATGATAAATTTAATTATTATTTTAATAATTTATTTTAATAATTTTTTTTTAAATTTATATGTAGGATTATTTTATTTTAATCATTTTAAGGTATTCCTTCCATCAACCCTCTTTAATAACAAACCCAAGTCTTAGTTTTCATCTATCACTAAAAAAAGAATTTTGTTTTTTTTTAGAAATGCAGAAAAAAAAATGTGTTTGGAGTTTCTCAGGATAATAAGGGTCGGGGAAGGAGTTTCTTAGAGTATTGGAATAGTGGGTTAGGACAAGAGCCAAAATATATATATATATAATCAAAATATAGAAGTAAAAACCAGATGCTGCTAAAGGCAAAACCAAGGTTTAATAAGGAGGAGGCTTAAGGCGGCTACTATACTCCGCTACTCCTCTTTCTCTGTTAATTCCTCCCATCTAATCATCTATGAATTCTGTTGCTTCTGCAAGTTTTCTGTTCGATCCATTCTATTTTATCCCATCTTCCTATATTTTGTTTGTTTATTTTTTCGAAGTTTTTATCTTAATTTGATGTCCTACTGCAAAACCTTCTTAGATCTCAAAATTAGCACGGGCATAGACAATTTATTCTCATTTGATAAACACTTAATCTACCACGCAAACCCATCGATGTTATCCATTGTAATGTGGAGAAACATTGCCAAACAAGCCTTTTGTAGAAAGCAGAGATTCTGCATCGAGTCCTTTTCCTTCTCGCGGAATCGCAGCTTTTTTGGGAATAAACCCGAATGCAGTGTTCATAAAAGTTTCAAATTTAGACTGTCTGACTTAAGTTCTTACTCTAGCTACAGATTTCCAGAAATGGATTTTCGATGGAATGTTGAAATTTTGTCACAAGAAGAATCTACAAGTAGGCCCAGTTGGGGTTGGACTAGAAATCATATCGGGCTTAATGGGTTTTGTACAAAAGGTTATGCAAGTTTGGCTGAGGCGGTTTCCTCCACAGATGTTGAGGATAATGTCTCGATTGTTGATGAAATTCAAGAATTGTTGCAAGAAATGAACAAAGAGGACAAGAGGCAAGATACGTATAGTGATCAAGAGAGGCATACTATGATGAGGGGAATAAATCGAAAGAAGTATCAGTTGCTTAAGAGAAGGCAAGTGAAGACCGAGACCGCAGCTTGGGAAGAAGCTGCCAAGGAATACAGAGAGCTTCTAAAGGACATGTGTGAGCAACAGCTGGCACCAAATTTACCATATATGAAGTCTCTGTTTCTCGGTTGGTTTGAACCTTTACACAACGCCATTGCAGAGGAGCAAGAACTTTTCCGGCAGGGAAAAAACAGGGCACCATATGCTCGGTATATTGACCAATTACCGGCTGATATGATGGCTGCTATCACAATGCATAAGTTGATGGGGTTGTTGATGACAGGACACCACGGCATAACAAAGTTTGTCAATGCAGCGTGCAATATTGGTGATGCTATTGAACAAGAGGTGTGAGCTTGTTTTTCTGCTTCAAAGTCTATGGCTTGTTCAAATGATCAGTCTCACTTTGTTATCTGAATATAAATTGCATTTGGTCATGCTTTTCTTTGAGGGAACTTATTTTACTTGCAATATTACTAAAATAACAAATCCTTCCCACGGTTTTCTTTGATTTTTTTTTGTTTTCATTTGAATCAAGGAACCATGTTTTTGCTTCTGTTTTCAAGGCATGTTCAGTTTGGTCTAGAGGTTGACATAAGGAGCTAGGGACGTGTATATTGTTTTCTTAAACTGCTAGGCAACTCACTACCTCCAGTGTCTCTCCATTGTCTGTCTTGATAATCTTAAAGCATCCTGTCATTTTACATAATAGTGTACTTCTACATTTAATCTTCTTTTTAACATACAATGAGTCCTGACGTGTTGCTACTTGAATGCATCAGGTTAAAATACACAGGTTTTTGGAAAAAACAAAAAAGAAAAAGGTTAGTAAGGAAGTTGATGGATCTTCTGATCCACTGACAAAAGAACAGGAAAAGTTGAATAAACAGGTCACTCATTTGATGAAGACTCAAAAAATACAAGCCGTGAAACAGATAGTGAAGAGACAGGACGATTCAAAACCCTGGGGACTAGATGCCAAGGCTAAGGTATGGATGACTTCTGGAAGTCATTAGAAATTGTTAGTTTTTGTTTAAATTATATCTAAAGGCTATTCTTCCTCTTCTAATTTTCAGGTTGGGAGTCGTCTAATTGAATTGTTGACTCAAACAGCATATATACAACCCCCCGTTGATCACTTTGGAGATTCTCCACTTGATATAAGGCCTGCGTTTATACACACATTAAGAACTGTGACTAAAAAGCCAAAGTAAGATTTGTTCATCTATCTTGATAACAGATCATGAGTGTTCTACCTCTCACCCTAATAGCGGTTGTAAATACATATATGAACAGACATAGTAGTGGCAGAAGATATGGTGTGATTGAATGTGACCCTCTTGTTATTAAAGGACTGGAAAGAACTGTAAGTTACATCTGTCAGTTTTCCTTTCCATTAGTCTTTAGCAAGTTGAAGTTACATTCTGACAGCTTTATACTATTTTGTTTGTTATTTGGTGCATAATAGATTAACAAGTGTTGTTTTTTCAAACAGGCAAGGCACATGGTGATCCCTTACATGCCTATGTTGGTACCACCAGTCAAGTGGACAGGGTATGGCAATGTCATTTCTAAGCCACTACCATTGCTGGCACTTGTTAGTATTTTTGATTGTCAGGACATACTTTTCGTATTTCAAAGAGATATATTATTCCTGGGAGTAAAACGTGTCCTACTTAACTTTTCTTTTTTCTCCTGGGGATATCCTTGGTCTCATTTAAAAGCATTTCAGTGATTCTAGAAAAATGTGCTACATAGTTTTTGTTTCTCCTTTTATTTGGAGGTGAGGGATGACTTGCTTAGAGAGATATGTTAATGATAGCATCATTCATGTGCTGGTATAATGCATCTCAAACTAATTGCTTGCTCTGGAAATTCGCAGTAGGTAACAAGTTGTAAATGAATCGACTTGTTTTCAGTTTTAGGGAAGACCATTGGAGTTTGATTACCTCCCTTTAACCAAAAATGTTAATGGAAAGTTCCCTCTTACTACTACTATATTATTTTATTTTCTTTCTTCCAATGATGGGAATCTTTAGGAGTCTAAAAACATGCATGGCATGCTCCCTTATCTCTGACATAAATTACATCTCTACTTGTTTCTCTTTCTAGCTGATTGGTGAATTCTTCCATTTGTTAGTTATGACAAAGGAGGGTACTTATACCTACCATCCTATGTCATGCGCACTCATGGAGCAAAACAGCAACGAGAAGCTGTTAAAAGATCCCCAGTGAAGCAACTGAAACCAGTTTTTGAGGTTTGTGAAGTGTCACCTTTTTCATTAATAATATATTTATGATACAAAAATGTAAATGCTCCTGGTTATTTTACAATCTCAAATTGTAATATTATATTTTCTTTATGCTGGTTAGGCCCTGGATACTCTTGGGAATACCAAATGGAGGGTCAATAAGAGGGTACTTAACATTGTTGATCGAATATGGGCCAGTGGAGGCCATCTTGCTGATTTGGTGGATCGTAATGATGTGAGTTACTTTGTTAGTTATTTTCTAGTAAAGTGTACACAATCCGTTAGCTGACATTTCAAGATTTTTGTCTTCTGAATTATCACATTTAACCCCATGCTGCTATGATTTGAGTGACTCATTCAAGGTGATCTGATTATAGGTTCCGTTGCCCGAGAAACCAGATACTGAAGATGAGACAATAATCAAGAAGTGGAAATGGAAAGTTAAGGATGTCAAAAAAGAAAATAGCGAGAAGCATTCACAGCGGTGTGACACAGAACTTAAACTCGCAGTAAGAGACATTTCAATCCTTTTTGAAAATGTAACCATATTATACATTCAGAAAAATTGATGGCAACATTTCACTCGGAGTAGGTAGCACATAAAATGAAGGATGAAGAAGGTTTTTACTACCCACACAATGTTGACTTTCGAGGTCGTGCATACCCTTTGCACCCACACTTAAATCATCTTGGTTCAGATCTATGCCGAGGCATCTTGGAGTTTGCAGAGGGACGCCTGCTTGGGAAATCAGGATTGCAGTGGCTAAAGATACACTTGGCTAATCTGTACGCTGGTGGTGTGGATAAATTGTCTCACGAAGGGCGAATAGCATTTACCGATAATCATTTGGATGAAATATTTGATTGCGCTGACAGACCACTAGAAGGGAGGCGTTGGTGGTTGAAGGCAGAAGACCCATTTCAATGCTTGGCTGTTTGCATTAATCTTGCAGAAGCTTTGAGAAGCTCTTCTCCTGAAACATTTGTTTCACATATACCGGTCCATCAGGTACCTTTTCGTGGCTAGTGAAAGACTTTTGTGAATGCTGACTAATGTTTCAAATACAGTGGATATGGTGTATTGCAATTATATTCAAATGTGACACTGATAAAATGGAACGTTCCTCCACATTATTACTGAAATTGGTACTTACAAAATTTTCTCAGGTTGTTGAGTATTTGTTTAAGGTCATAAAATGACTTTGTCTTTAAGAAGGAAATTGAGGATAAGAGAGTGATGCTTATAATGCTAGAAGTGGTCTAGAATTTCTATTTATTCATGCATCAATCTCTGTATGATTAATGTCTATGATTTATCTATGATCTTTTGTTGGTATCTTTTCCTTTGAATTCTTAACTTGTTCTATAGCCAATATCTTCTATGGATCTAGTACATCTGGTTCAGGAACAAATCAAAAAGTAGGTTTATGTGTTTTAACTGTTTCTTACGGGAATGTGTGGAACCTTTATTAGATGGCTGCATTATGCATGGATGGGACTATTTTGTTGACCGCAGTCATATTTTCTTAAATGTTAAATCTTGAATCTTCTTTTTTGGGTTTCTATTTATTTAAAAAAATGATAATTTGTGTAATATTTAGAAATTAAATTTTCTTTCCCCATCTTTCACATTCACACCAGGATGGATCTTGCAATGGTTTGCAGCACTATGCTGCCCTTGGAAGAGACAAGGTAATATCATGCTTTCTTTTATGCTCTTGTTTTAGAGTTGGTACCTTCTTTTTGTCTTTTTTTTTTTGCATGTGCATGCATACAAATTTAAGGTTAATGGTGAGATTAGCTTTGGAATTGTCTGTCCATGCTTTTAGTATTTATTTTAATTGTACTCTTTGACTGTGATTTTAGGTGCGATTTTATTTTACTCAGTCGTAGGTTTACCATAATTTTACCAATGTTTTTGTTGTTGACATCAGGATTCAAAACATGTGTACTTTCATTATGTTTTTACTTTTTGTTGAATGATATGGCAATCTCTGAATTTTGATTGACAGAACTTGTATCTCTTGTTAGATATCAATTAAGTACATGTAAAACTTCTTCATAAAATTGGTCAAAACACTTAGATATCCATCTGGAAGATCTTTATTGATATTCATGTATGAATGATTAAACTGCAAAGTTTTGCTTTTTATTCCTTTAATTTTCTGTGGTGATCATGTCTAAAGGACATTGACATGACACTTTATTTTATGGAAAGCTTCTCTTTTACATTCTTGCTTTTCATACGGTGGAAAATATAAGCATCTTTTTCGGATGCGTACGTACTTTCTCATGGATATGTCTTTATTCAGTTGGGAGCAGCTACTGTCAATCTGGTTGCAGGAGAGAAACCTGCAGATGTTTACTCTGGTATAGCTGCTAGGTAAGCTGCTTGTTACCAATTAAAAGGGGTCCAGTTGGTACCAAAATCTTCTAATTGGCCTATTGTTATCTGATTGTGGGTTTTCATCTCTTATTGAAAGGAAGCTATGATTAAAGCAATTTAGTGATGAATATGTCCCACGTGAACTGCAGTGTACTAGAAATCATGAAAAGGGATGCAAAGAAAGACCCTGCACTATTTCCAGATGCAGTGCTGGCACAAGTATTAGTAAATATGGTATCGTAATGTAGTGAGTTTATTTTACATGCTCATATGCAAAATGTATTTGTAATAAGCTGGCTGACAACTTGAAATCATTTAGGTTGATAGAAAATTGGTGAAGCAGACTGTGATGACATCAGTCTATGGAGTTACATATGTTGGTGCACGGGAGCAAATTAAACGGAGATTGAAAGAACGTGGTGCCATTTCAGATGACAAAGAACTCTATGGTTGTTCTAGCTATGCTGCAAAGGTAAGAGAAAACTGTAAGATGTTGTCACTGCCTAATTTTAAAGTGGGAATGCTCACAACCTGGCATGAGGTTGCACATTTGTCTCTATAATATATATCTGTCGACTTGATTACAAAATGTTGGCAGGTTACTTTGACTGCTTTAGGGGAGATGTTTGAAGCTGCACGTGGTATTATGAACTGGCTTGGTGACTGTGCAAAAGTATGTGAGTCTCATTTTTTTAATAAGTTGTTCCTGATGTTTGGCAATATTGTATTTTTCTTTCATTTTGGTATTTTGAGTATGTCTCTGAAGCATGGATTTGAACAGATTATTGCATCTGAAAATCAGCCAGTGCGATGGAAAACTCCATTGGGTTTACCTGTTGTGCAACCTTACCGTAAAGCAGGAAAGCATCTTGTAAGTGTTGGAAACCTATTGAATTAAAATGGATTTCACTATCATTATCACCATCGCAGAAATAAAATGCACTACATTTCTTGTCATTAAGGTTGTTTTCCACTGAATTAATTGCAGGTAAAGACCTCCCTTCAGTCTTTGACACTACAACGGGAAACAGAAAAGGTACTAATCCTTTGATAACTTTTGTTGGTACTTCTATTCAATGCTCGTGAATTTCTCTTCAAACATGATTAGTTAATCTGTCTAATTGCTTACAAATTTATTCTGCCCACTCTCTCTCTCTCTTCCCCCTCTTTCTTTAGTGAAGGAAATAAAATTCTAGATTGTCTTCTTTACTTCATCTGTTAATGGCCTTAAAATATTTTTTATATAGAATACAATGTTTATTTAACAAGGAGGGGGAAAACATCCATGTCATCTAGAACTTTATGTTGGAGATTTCAATGTTGTCTGCCCTTTTCCTTCTCATCTTGATTAAAAGTTCATGCTTTAACTTGTTTAGCTTCCATTTATGAATCCCTGTTCAGTTGTTTATACATTGTATCTGAATTTTTTAATGTGTAAGACCAAAAATGGTTCTGTGCCATTTCAGGATTGTGTAATTATATGTGAACTTGCAGTTAGTGCACATGCTTACGGCAATATGAAAGTAAACTTGGAATGTCATTTTCCTATTGGAAAATTATCGAATAAACAACAAACTAAGAAAGATATCATAAGAATTAGGAAACAACAACTCAATGACCCTTGAGCATGAACTTTTCCTTTTCTGTTTCTTATCCTCTCTCTGTTGTGGTTGTTGGCATTGGTGACCATCTTAATGACCAAAGAGTATGATCGAAAAATATGACCAAAGTGAGGGGAATGACAGTAATATTGATTAAGAACCTAAATGGGGATCATTGCATGTCTTAGGTCACAGTCAAGCGGCAGCATACAGCTTTCCCCCCCAATTTTGTTCATTCCCTTGATGGGTCTCATATGATGATGACTGCAGTTGCCTGCAAGAGGGCAGGCCTTACTTTTGCAGGTTCCATTCTTCATCTCCTCCTCCCTCTCCCTCTCTCTCATTTTTTTGCCTTTGTGTGTGACCGTATACTGGATGTGTTACAGGAGTGCATGATTCATATTGGACACATGCATGTAATGTGGATGAAATGAACAGGATGCTTCGGGAGAAGTTTGTTGAACTATATGAGACTCCAATACTAGAGAATGTATGATTTCTTTCTGTGAATTGGTCATGTGAAGTCTTATTTCATATAAAGAATCGAATATATAAAACTGCTATATGTAAATAGCTCAATTTCATATCTCATGCCACTATATCTGATCAATCCTCTTATTCCCCTGGTCCCTTTTTCCAGTTGTTGGAGAGCTTTCAGCAGTCTTTTCCTACATTGATTTTTCCTCCCTTGCCCGAACGGGGAAACTTTGATTTAAAGGAGGTCTTGGAGTCACCTTATTTCTTTAACTAACGGTGCAGCAATTCGATCTTGTTTATTACGACAAGGAGAATAAAGCAGACCAAAGAACCATGACACCTCAGAGATTCAAGGAAGTAAACTGCAAGGTATGATTCTATTTGCTTCCTTCTGTGTAGAACTCAGATCCGGCGATGCCGTTGTACAGCAAAGGTCGATGATATAGGTTTTGAATGTGAGCATACCATGTAGAGTATAATTCAGATCATCTGAAGGTATAGTATGCGGGCTTTTATAGAGAAATACAGCCATTAGCAGTATGCGATAATTAGCCGCATGCAAAGAAGTGATTGTAAATTCATGAGAAATTCTTAACTTTTTAATGGCCATGGGGAGCAATTGTCAAAGCAGGGTGAAGTATGTGTTGGCCGCTGCTAACATCAATCTGCAACTAGAGACTACTTTTTGGGTAGACAAGGTTGCTTTTTAAAAAAAAAAATATTCCTCTGTAAATATGAGCTTAATATTGGCTGAAACTGAGCAATGTAGTTTTTATCATATTTTGCTCATCATCAAGATACATACAAATCATTACCCCTTCATTTTTGTCTGAGAGATTTGTATCCAATGACAGAAAAGAAACCTAAACCTTGGGAAGATTTTATTTATTTATACGTGGAGAGGATTGGTGGGCCAACCTTTAGAAGATATACGGGAACCTATTGCGAAATCAAGGACAGAAGAGTTTTACACAAGGCAAGGCAATCACCTTACTAAATCTTTACCAAATCTTTCACGATTTCATGGAGAAAAAAAAATATTCTCTCACCGTTTGTATTATTATACAGGGAAAGGTGTTTTCTATATTTATTTTTTAAAGAAAATTGAATAAGATAAATAATATTATTTTTTTATTGTTAAGTGATTAAAAAAGTACATAAAAGTGAAATTTATTATGAAATTATGAAGAAAAATAACAATAATAATATTTTAAAAGAAAATTATTTAAATATATATTTTATTTTTTTTATAATAAAAATTAATAAAATACTAAAAATATGATAATAATTAAATATTTATAAAAATTGATTTTTTTTTAATATTGTCAAATGATCGAATTTTAATTATTTTATAAAAAGGAATAATATTTTAATAAGAAAATATTAAAATAATATTATTTATCAACTAATTTTCTCAAAATTGGGAATTATAAAATATTTTTAAATATGAAGAATTAAATGTACATACTGTTTAAACCGAGTGACTTAACTTGATAATTTTCTCTATTATATATCTCTATTTTTAATTATAAGTACTAATAAAAATAAAAATAAAAATTTCTTGTGATATAAACACAATTATTAGTTAAAATAATAATTTTTTTGACTTATAATTATTTATCATATCAATATGATAGTACTACAATTTATAATATTTAGATTTAAAAAAAAACTAAAGCTTTAATGTTCAAAATTATTTTACTCAGAGAAATTTAGTATTTATGATAAATGAAAGGATTAATTATTTTATTAATTTTTAGCAATTTTATACATAGGACTTAAATTTTTTTAAAATGTATGATTTAGTAATCAAATTTTATAAATTTGTCCCTATATTTTAAAATCTTTACTCATTTTTTCTAGTTATCCTAAAAATAAAACTTTTAAAACAATCATAACTTTAAACTTTAAATTACATAACGAATTTGAATTTAATATTTTTACATATACGTGGTACATGTTTCTACAAATTAAGGCATTCACATTAAAAATAAAAAAGCTATAAAATCCAACTAAAGAGAAAAATACATAGATGATATTTTTAAATAAGTATATATACTAAATTATTTTACGTATAGTAATTCTGTTTATTTGTAATTCGTAATGCTACATTTAGCTGTATAAGGCAATAGTTTTTTATTTTTTTTAATAATTGACATGTTAGTATAACTATGTAAATGTAAATACATTAAAATACAATAATACTACTCGATTTATAATGCACTTGCACATAATTGATATAACTTAAATTTTGCAATATAGTTGTGTGTAATTAAATTAAAAAAATACGTATTTTAGAATTAAATTCGTTAAATAAATAAAAAAATTAAAATCGTTAAAATAACAAAATCAAATAAAAAACAAATACGCGTTTCCACAATCACCAACCCTACTTTTCCTAATTACGTTATCTCCCATTGCGACAGCAACGCGCTATCCTATGTGTCCATTGCCGCCAACCATTTAACTGAGCCAATAGTCTCCGCTGTCCGTTCTCCGTTCATCGTTCTCCACCAGTCCATTTGCCTCTTCTGATATATGTAAACCACTCTCTTGGTTAATCAAGGATTTCTTCTTTGTTGTTAAGTTTCATGATTTTTGCAAATCAAATTCTCTAAGTTTCATTTAGATTAATGTTGTATTTGGGTCATTAGCTTGTAATTTTCAATATTCTGCTTGGCTAGTTGGCTTTTAGTAATAGGGAATGAATGTAACTGGTCTCCGTAGTATTAGGTAGGCTTTAATTTAATGTAATGGTTTCAGTGTTGTTCTTTTTGCTTAGCATTGCATCTGATATAATGCTCTATGTATAAATTTTCAGTACATTTCATTTTTTTCCCCTTGGATTTTAAGGGCTGCCTAGGACCTGACACTCTTGAGCTGCCCCTGCACTACCTTTTCCGCCTTCTATGTGTATTCGTTTTGTTTTCTATGATTTATTGTCCTCATCCGGCGAACTATGAGAAACTCAGTCTCTGTTACAGTTATATCGAATGGGTTCTGTTGTCCTCGCCAATCGAATAGCTCAGGTGGTAGTGCCCGTGGTTTTTATTTCCAATGTTTTCGATTGAGTTTACGAGCTAATTCAGCTTTATATACAAGTAAATGCTATGCCACTTTACATAATTATAGCATGGTTTCCGTGAGTTTGTCGACTATTTCCCGGATAAGGCTGATATCTGAGTCCAAAATGGTGGAGAATTCATTACTTGTTACGAGCAAGGTTGGCACTATTGAATCCAGTTTATTTTGTGAAATGGAAGAAGAAGAAGAAATGAATCAAAGAGATAGAGATGAATTAGAAGCTTCTATTCTTGGGCAGAAATTGCCTCCTTGGAAGAACTTGACAATTGACAAGGACTTGGAATGTGAATCTGCTGCTAGTAGCCAGCCGGAGTTAGTTTCTGAAAGGAAGGTTGTATTGGATATGAGTAAGGTTCATCTTTTGGAGGAAAAAGATGAAGAGATGTTATCAAATCGGCTTCTGGTGCTTAGTAGAACCAACAAGGTCAGAAGCGCAATGGAATTGTTTAGGTCGATGGAACTATCAGGTCTGCATCCTAATGTACATGCCTGCAATTCATTTTTATGTTGCCTTTTGAGGAATAAACTACTTGATGATGGTTGGAGAATATTTGAGTTTATGGAGACCAAGAGGATAACCACAGGGCATACATATAGCTTAATACTGAAAGCAATTGCAAATGCTCAAGGATGCCATGCTGCCCTTAAAATGTTTGCTAAGATGGAGGATAAATGTGAGGTTAAGAAAGGCTTTGATGCAATTGTTTATAACACAATGATATCAATATCTGGCAAAGAAAACAATTGGCCTGAAACTCAGAGATTGTGGAGATGCATGATGGAAAATGGCCTGTCTGGAACACAAGTTACTTATAGCCTTTTGGTTAGCATTTTTGTTCGTTGTGGTCAGAATGAGTTAGCTCTTGATGCTTATAGTGAGATGGTTCAAAACAAACTTGAACCAAATAGTGATGTAATGCTAGCTATAATTGGAGCATGCTCAAAGGAAGAAAAATGGGATTTTGCTTTAAGCATCTTTCAGACCATGATGAACCAAGGGCTTGAGCCAAATGCAATTGCATGTAATGCCCTGATTAATTCGTTAGGGAAAGCCGGCAAGGATAAACTAGCATTCAAGGTATTTAACATCATGAAGTCTCTAGGTCATTCACCCGATTCATACACATGGAATGCCCTACTGGGTGCACTTGATAGGGCAAATAGGCATGAAGATGCACTTCAGCTCTTTGAGTGCATCAGAAAATGTCAAGGTTCTGAATTGAATTTACATTTGTACAATAATGCTTTAATGTCTTGCTCCAAGCTTGGGTTTTGGAAAAGAGCTGTGCAGCTTCTTTGGCACATGGAAGCTTGTGGAATGACAGTTTCGACTGCATCATATAATCTCGTTATCGGCGCTTGTGAGACTGCAGGGAAACCTGATGTTGCATTACAAGTATACGAACACATGAGGCACCAGAAGTGCCCAGCGGATACATTTACGCACCTAGCACTGATAAGAGTGTGCATTTGGGGTTCTTTCTGGGAGGACGTGGAGGAAATCTTAAATGTAAGTTTCTTTTTTGCCCAAATGCTTTGGAAGCACTATGGGACTGTTTTCACAAACTTGCACAAATGGAGTGCACTTTAATGAATTCTTAATATTACTTCTTCCTGGGTAATTTTCACTCTGTTTTATTCTCAATATTACATTTGTTACACATATCACTATGTCATGCAGTTTATTATCAACCCATGAATCCTTTGCTGCAGCATTTTTTGTTATCATTATTTATACATGCTGTGATTATGAAACCCTCTGATGTATATTTGCTTTGTGACAGGCCACACCAGATGTATCACTCTACAATGCTGTGATTCAAGGAATGTGCTTAAGAGGCAAGATTGATTCAGCAAAGAAGCTATACATGAAAATGCGCAATAGTGATCTTGAACCAGATGGTAAAACAAGGGCCTTCATGCTTCAGAATTTAAAAAAGGAACCAGATAGACGAAAGAAGAAGCAATCTTTTCATCGCTATAGATGACAAGTAATGTAAATTTATTCAATAGCAATTGAGTTATTTTACTACTGATGGCATGTTTGGTGCATAATAAATTGTATTATAATTATTCTGAAGTGGTTGGTGACGTATATAATATAATCGGATAATGGTAGATATTTCAATGAAATAGTTTATATCTAAAATTATATTTATCTTGTTTTACTCAGTTTTGTTATCTATTATGTTACTAGTACTTTTTTAAGAGCTAAGAGTCGTAAATTTTGGATACATTATCGGTGTTGAATATGTCAATTTTTCTATTTAATTTTTTGGTAAATTTACACCAAATTATAGTGTTCGGGTATCACATTCATGTTCATCTTATGTCAAATAACCGTATAATTTTCAATTTTTTACTATTTGATCTATTTTATAGTCAACCATACGAATTTATAAAAATAGTATAATCTGAATCCTTACTATTATGTAATAAACAAATTTTAATATATTAGTATAATGTCTTGAATAAATCGTTCTCATAATTATTTTTTGGTCTCTATATATAGACCACGAATTTTTTTAGTTAATCTCGGAGCACTAAAAATATAGAGAGATCACAGATCCATTTATATTCGTCACTTTTACCGTTTTAAGTGAATTAAACAGCTAACCAGTTTGAATCTTAACGCAAATTACATTTTTTTTAAAAAAATAAAATAAAATGTATTTTTCAGAACAAATTGAGAAAGAAATACATATAATCAGAAATATAAAACGAGGATGATAAACAGTTCGTTTGGTTTAATAAAAAAGACAAAAGAGAAAGAAATACTCAAACTAAGGAGTGATAATAAAATCCAATTTAGGAAAGCGGAGGATTCTGATTCACCGATTGAACTTTGGATTCCAACATAAACATATATCTATCAAGCATTGAGATTACAGCTTCGAATTCAGTGACTTGTTGCTCTATGGCGTCAATCTTTTGCACATATTGATCAAAGTTACCACTTTTTGAATTCAATTGCTCGACGAAGACCCGTAATCCGGAAGCCACATCACCGAAGCCTTTATATTCCTCTGCCACTCGGAGATTCATCTTCTCCAGTAGTTCCAATTGATTGTTTGATCCCTGAGGGAAAAAGAAAGATATTTCAGATATTCAGTTTGCTGATCGTTGTTTTTCCCCCTTTCTAACATTTAGTTGGGTTTTGGGGTCTGAAGGAGAAATAGAGATAAACCTGAAACTCGGATTTGATCATGGTGGAGACGCTGGTCAATAGATCGTTCAGCGAATTAGTGAGTTCGTCTCGAGTCCTTTGTTGCTCCTCCTCAGCCATTGCAGTGATGATTTTAATCGGAAATTGGTTAGGTTTTTTTTTTTCCTTTTCTTTTCTTTACCTTCAGTGACCTAAACCTTTTTGGCCGAATAAGAATAGTAAACCAACTTTACTTTAAGTCTTAAATAAAAAAATAAATAAAAAAATTAGCCTGTTCTTCGGCGTCCAAGTTTGCCAACGTGATAATATTATAAAGATGATAAGTCATACATTAATAATTTTATTACTTATTATTTTAGAAAAATAATTTTGTTTTTCAAAAAAAATATTTTAATTATCTTTAATTTTATTATCTTAAAATATCAAATTATTAATAATTTAAAATTATTTTATAATTTTTTTAATAATATACACTATGCAAAATGTCTACTACTAAAACACGAAGGGTTATTGATCAGATTCGTGGACGTTCCTATGAAGAAACACTTATGATACTAGAACTCATGCCCTATCGAGTATGTTATCCCATTTTAAAATTGGTTTATTCTACAGTAGTAAATGTTAAGCACAATATGAGTTTTAACGAAGCAACTTTAATCATTAGTAAAGCTGAAGTCAACGAGGGCACCACATTGAAAAAATTAAAACCTCGGGCTCACGGTCGGGGTTATCCAATAAAAAGATCCACTTGTCGTATAACTATTATATTGAAAGATCTGGTTGTTGAAAGATATCTGAATGATATAGTTGCTGAAAGATATGGATATATTGAGAGATATAGCTAAAGAATATAGAAAGAAAATATTCTAAACAATAAAAATACGCCATATTATGTTATGCTTAAAAAAACCTGGAATTTTAAGTTATATAAAAATTATAAATTATAAATTATTCAAATAAATACTATTTTTACAAATTAATGCATTAATTTGCGTAATAAAATATACTTAATCTCTCTTAATAAATAATTTTATAATTATTTTAATATATCATATTTTTAATTTAATAAAATTCAACATTAAGGCACCAATGATACATATATTCAATTAAGCCTGGTAGGAAAAAACCGTTTCTATTGAACAACAATATATATAAAGTGTTTCTTTAGTTACAATATATGGAATTTGATTATTCTTAAAATATGAGATAATGTATTATTGATTTTTGTGAGCTGTTTTTCAAGTTTAGAAATCACTGAATGTAATTCATTTTTGGAATTTTTTGATATATGAAATTGTTCGGTGGTCCTCTTTGAATCCCTCTTGAATCTACGAGGAACATTGCGAAGCTGGGAAAACACAAGTTGAATAACGGCTCTTCTGAAGAGGGAAGCTGCGACGGTGGAAGCATTTTAGAAAAGAGGCAGAAGAAGAAGGGCGTTGCTCTGCGCAAATTAAGGAACGCAGAAGAAGAAGGGTGCCACTCTACGAATAGAAAAAAAATTAGGGTCACATTCTAATTTTTTATATATATAGTGGCTGGTGTGTAAAAAATGACTGAAGTTCTAACTAGAGCTCAGACCGTCTCACAACCTCCGCTAATTGAAGCGTCGACTACTCCCATTAGTATCAAATTGGGAGGATCCAACTATGCCTTGTGGTCCCAGGTGGTGGAGATGTATATCTCTCGCAAAGACAAATTGGGATATATTAATGAGGATTTTCCTCAACCGGCTAAAACTGACCCATCATCCAGGAGATGACGTACTGAAAATGTCATTGTTAAAGAATGGTTGATCAATTCGATGGACCCATCTTTGGTTGCAAATTTTATTCGATTCCCAACAGTAAAACAAGTTTGGGATTCTACTGCTACCACCTACTATGATGAAACAGACACGTCTCAAGTGTATGATCTTCGCCGTCGAGTTACTCGTATGAAGCAGACGGGTGGATCCATTGAAAAATACTACAATGGTCTTCAAGGGTTGTGGCGAGAAATTGATTTCCGTCGTCCTAATCCAATGGAGTGTGCGACTGACATACAAAAATACAACTCCATCATACAGGAAGATCGAGTGTATACCTTCCTCGATGGACTTGATGACATACTAGAAAAAAACTTGAAGTAATGTGCTTCAAATCAAACAATTCCCTACGAAGGAACAAGCCTATAGATTCATACGTAGGGAAGAGGTCCGGTAAACCGTAATGATCATAGGTGCATATACGACACTCGTAGTGATAATGAGGATTGGATTCTAGACTCTGGAGCTACATATCATATGACATTTGACCCAAAAGATCTCTCCAATACAACCCAGCCAAGACAGAGCCGTGTTGCCAATTCCAATGGGGTCACTTATCCAGTTACAGGGGCTGGAACAGTGACTTTATCTCCTTCATTATCATTATCTAATACTTTATTTGTACCCTCTCTTTCAAATCGACTAATGTACGTAAGTCAAGTCACCTCAGATCTTAACTGTGTAGTATTGATGTATTCTACTTTTTATCTTCTACAGGATATTCTTACCAAGGAGATCATTAGGTGTGGTACTAAGAGATGAAGGTTATATTATGTGGATGACCTTAGTTCAGGAAGAGCCAATCACATGCAACACACCGTTAGTAACAAGGAACGATAGATTTGGCTATGTCATCGTCGATTTGGGCATCCATCATTTGGGTATTTAAAGCACCTACTCCCTTGTTTATTTTCAAATATCACACACTCGGATTTCAAATGTGATACATGTATCTTAGCAAAAAGTCATAGGGCATCTTATCTTATGAGCATGCATAAAAGTATGACTCCTTTTTGCTTTAGTACATTCTGATGTTTGGGGACCTTCCCCAGTCACTACGTCATCAGGTCATCGTTGGTTTGTAATTTTTGTTGATGATTGTACACGAATGACATGACTTTACCTTCTCAAACATAAAGATGAAGTATTTTCTACGTTTCACTTGATTCACACCATGGTTCAGACACAATTTTCTGAGAAAATTAAGATTCTTAGGTCATCAACAATTTTGGATATACTTGGACAACTATGGTATTCTCCATGAAACCTCGTGTTCACAAACCCCACAACAGAATGGGGCTACAGAGAGGAAGAATATGCATATTTTAGAAACTGTTCGGGTCTTACTAATTGGTGCACATATGCCTAGTAGATACTGGAGTGATGTTGTTACTACATATGTGTATCTACTAAACCATATGCCGAAAAAAACCTTACAATTTCAGACTCCATTAAAGGTGTTATCTGATCATGTTCCCTTGCCTACTATTTTGATGCTTTCACCTTGAATTTTTGGATGTGTTGTTTTTGTTCACCTTCATAAAAATCAACGAATTAAGTTGGATCCATGTGTTGTCCGATGTGTATTCTTGGGATATAGCGTACAAAAAAAGGGATACCGATGCTACGATCCTATTACTAAAAGAACCTACATTACCATGGATGTCACTTTCCAAGAATCTAAATGGTTTTTTCCATCATCAGTATCCAATTACCCTCTTCAGGGGGAGAGTTATGGTGAAGAACGAAATTGGCTTGATGTTGAAGTATTAGACATTAGTAACAATTCGACATACTCAGATAATGCCAACAATATGGATGAGCCAGTACCTAGACCCGAACTTGAACTTCTAAGAACTGAATCTGAACTAGTGATTGAATCTCCAGAAGATGCAGTGGTTGATGCACCCCTCCACTCTCTAATACCCAATGATTCTTCTGTTGAGAATACTCCTGAGGTAAGTTCTCCTATCACACCTTTACAAACTAATGTTATAGAAACATCTGTTGGTTATGTTCTACCTTTCAGACATAATCGAGGCAAACCTCTGAATCGATACTCTCTAGACAGAGAGGAACGATAATCCAAGTATCCAATAGCCAATTATGTATCTACTCAAGGGTTATCAGAACCTATCAGGGCTTTTGCACAAACACTCTCCTCATGTCAAATTCCAAGCAGCGTTGAAGTAGCCTTATCTGATCCAAATTGAACTCAAGCTATAAAAGAAGAATTTAAGGCACTACAGAAGAACAACACATGGGTGTTAAGCAAGTTACCTCAAGGGAGGAAGATGGTATGATGCAAGTGGATTTTCTCCATTAAGTATAAAGTAGATGTGTCAGTTCATCGATATAAGGCGAGACTAGTAGCAAAAAGGTATACACAGAAACATGGTATAGATTATCAAGAAACCTTCTCACTTGTGGCTAAACTAAAAACTATAAGAGTTTTGTTATCTCTTGCAGCAAATTTAGATTGGCCATTGCACTAACTTGATGTGAAGAATGTCTTCCTTTATAGTGACCTTGAAGAAGAGATTTACATGGATATCCCACCAGGATATATTGTTACATCAGGAAAAGAAGTTGCATGTAAATTACAACGAGCATTGTATGGACTAAAACAATCACCTCGAGCATGGTTTGGTAGATTGAGTTCAACAATGAGAAAATATGGGTTTCAATAAAGCAACTCTGACCACACTCTTTTCCTAAAACATCGATTGGGAAAAATAACAACCCTTATAGTCTATGTAGATGACGTAATCATTACAGGGGATGATAAAGAAGAAATCTCTAGGCTTCAAGAACAACTGTCAAATGAGTTTGAAATGAAGGACTTGAGAGGGCTCAAATACTTCTTAGGCATTGAGGTAATAAGATCAAAACAAGGTATATGTCTTTCCCAAAGGAAATATACTCTAGACCTACTGGCATAGGCAGGATTACTAGATTGTAAACCTGTCGAAATTCCGATGGTCCAAAATCATAAACTTGGAGAATATGTGGACCAAGTACCAGTAGATAAATAGAGATATCAACAGTTAGTAGGTAAACTCATATACTTATCTCATACTCGACCTAATATTGCTTATGCTATGAGTGTCGTGATTCAGTTTATGCACTGCCCAAGTGAAGACCATATGGATGTCGTCATGCGAATACTCCATTATTTAAAATCCGCCCCTGGGAAAGGACTTATGTTTTCAAAGAATGATCAATTGAAAGTCATTGGATATATAGATTCAGAATGGGCAGAGAATATGAAGGATATGAAATCTACTGCTGTGTACTCTATTTTTGTGGGGAAAATCTTGTTACATGGAGGAGCAAGAAGCAAAAGATAGTTGTTTTATCTAGTGCTGAAGTTGAATTTCGAGGAATGGTCAAGGGAATATGTGAGTTCCTTTGGTTGAAAAAACTTCTAACTGAGATTGGTGTTGCTCCTAACTCTAAAATGAACTTATTTTGTGATAACTTATCACAAAAGCAGTCATTTCCATCTCTCACAATCCAGTTCAACATGATCGCACGAAGCACGTTAAAGTGGATCAGAACTTCATCAAACAGAATCTTGAAGAAAAGATTATTCAGCTTCCATTTGTTAAATAAGAAGATCAATTGGCTAATATATTCACAAAATCTGTGTCTGCAAAGAACTTTTACAACTCACTTGACAAGTTGGGCATAAGAGACATATATGCACCAACTTGAGGGGGAGTGTTGGTGTGTGTTGTGGTACATGCTGCAACAGTGACAGACACCAATGTTTAGTGGAGCAAAACATGGAATAGACAATAATATTAGTGGAGTCATAAAACATAGATATGCAGCAATTAGGGTTATGTTTAGTTTTCATTTTCCTTATATACATATACCTAAAATTTTGTACAGAAATAGAATCAAAAATATATGAAATAATTGATAATTAACATAAATAATAATATTTTTTAGATAAGACTTTAGTGTCCTACTTTCAAAGTTATGTCAGGTTTCCTAGCTACTCCACGGCCATTGCCAGGGATTTTATGTTGGTGTCTTCATGGCCTGTTGTTCCATTGCTTTGCTCGATGTCTTTGTTTCATGTCATCACTCGGTGTTGTTGGCACTAGCCGTGACATGTGGTGCTGTGGTTCAGGGTGTTGTCATGGGCCTCCTTCTACGGTGCTGGTAAGGTTTGATTCTGATATGATTTGATCTGTAGTTCTGTTTTTGCAATATCTTTTGTTTTATTCTTCTAGTTTTAAAAAGGCTATGTTTTGTGGTTTATTTGGCTGTGGTATTTTGTTTTTTTCATGCAATTTTGGTTTGTATGGGAACTTGCAGGTGGTTTAGAGTTGTTTGAAATAGAAATAATTATGAGTTGTGTTTGTGACGATTTTTATTTTGTTGTCTTTTGGGGCCTAAGTGTATGTAAAAATATCTCAAAGAGATGTGAGCCATCTGTGCGATCAGTTTTTTAAGACGAATTTGTGGGTGTGAAGTATGAGTGTAAGTCTCACAATTATTTTGGTAAACCATTGATGAAGTTGGGAGCTGGTTGGCTCAAGCGAGCTAGCATTGGAAGCTCATTGTTTGTCACCATTGAGTGATTTAGGTCACAAATATTCTCCTTGGGATGAAGCAGTTGTTTTGGTGTGAACTTGGGTCTCGGTTTGGAGCAATCATTCAGATTGTGATTATTAATTGTTAATTTACGTTGAGATAAAAAATTTAAGAAAAAGAAATGCAATTCTCTGGTGACAATGGGAAAATCTACCAAGAACAAAATAATGATACATTGGAAGGAAGGCAACAAATCAAAACTCCACATACACCTTCCTCAAAACTTGTTTTAAAGCCCCTGTTTCACAACAGGCAGAGTGTTCTTATTCAACTTATTGCACCCTCTTCGATAACACTTATTTATAGTATATTACATATGAATCACCCGGTTAATCTATTCATTGCATGCATGAGCCAGACTTCCTTGCAATTCTCTACATGGCAAGCAACGTTACAAATCACTCACATGGGTGATGCATTTTTCTTAAATAATGCATAGGCATCACTGTAAATGGCCACCACGTTTGAGAACACGGCAAGAGCAATCATAAGAATGCTTAATATTTTGTCTTTCCTTGTTGCTATATTGTGCCGATTCCTAATCACAAAATATAAAAATAAAAATAAAAGTAAAAATGAGTTTGAATTCCATTAAAAAAATAAAATAAGCAACTTTCATAAAGCTTTTTGCAGAGTCAAGTTGGTATTTCTAATGTTTGTGGAACATCAACTGCTAACACTTATCATTTTCGGACTAATAATGGGCAGTTTAGTTTACTTGTTGTAAGATTTGGCCTTTTGAGTCAATAAGTATAAGAACATACTATCTTCTACATGAAAAGGGAAAATTAAGGCATGAAGGAATTAAAAAAAAAAGGAAAATTAAGGCGTGAAGGAATTAAAAAAAAAAAGGAATATTGCATGAGATAATTCCTTCAAGACGGTTTTTATTTTTGAACGCCTTCAAAAATATTTTGTTTCTCTACATGCATTCAAAAACACAAAAACACAAAATTCCCCGAAGGTACAACACCTCCGGCAATAGCCGGTCACCAAAGCATCAATAATCCATGCCACACCTGAAGGAAAAGTTTAAGATTGTGGATGCTATTTTTGAACGTGTGTTAAAAGAGCTTCATTTTTCAATGTATTAGTCAATATGTGTTGTGTTAGTTTTGATTATAGACTGACAAGGGGTCAAAAATAAAAAAAAATGTGTAAAGGAGTCAAAAAGGAAGACTACTCGATAAAAAAACAATCCCTACCAATTATGCACTAAAGAAAACTTACTTGAGTGTAATTGCAGCTGGGAAAATGAAACCAAGGCAGACAGCAGCAGTGGCTCCAGTGAATTGGAAAGCATCCCATATGCTGGGTATGAAGTTTGCACCAACGAAGATAAGAGAAAGGAGCCCTGTAGTGACCAATGCAAATCTCTTATTGTCAAGAACCAAAGCGCATGCTGAGGGGAAGAGCAGACCATCCATGTTGAGCCGCAATGGATAGAAGACAACTGGAAACACGAGCATGAGGTGGGCAACATAGCTAACACGAACAGCATCATTGAGAATGGAACTATATGGAATCCCAAGATCAGTGTCAAAGTTGGCAAGTACATCGTCAAGTGTTCCATCACCAAAAAGAAGGAAGGCAAAGATGCTTATCGTTATGTAGACAGATGAGCACATAGCAAGTGAAGTACGTACAACAGCTTTTATTTGTGTAGAGTCCTCAAGTTCATTGTCTATGTTATGAACTGCATAATGAAATAAGATTGTCAGCAATATACGGTATACCCTACTTTAAGAGTGTGAAGCTCATCTAAACGAAAGAAGACCCTGACATTTGAGCAAATTGAACTAGTTATGCCTCAAAGCCACAGAAGAGAAGCATATAATATTGTTGATAAAATCCTCTATTAGCTCAAGTTTTTGCTGTCATTCCAGACCTTGCAAAGTTTTAATGAACTGGGTGGGTTGAAGACAACTAATGGCAACATATTTACACAAACATAAATGGTTCAATCATACAATAAAATCAAATAAACAAATCCATCAAACAATCAGAGACATGTGAACTTCTAAAGAAGTTTAGCAATGTTATCCAATTACAGTGTAAAGGAGACTGAAAATCAAAGCATAGAGATCATATTTATCAGTTTAAATTACACATTAAAAAAATACAAGTAAACGGAATGCATACCATTGTAGTGGCAGATGTATGCAGTAACCAGAACCGGGACTGCTGTGAAAAGCTGGAAGAATGACGACAAGTTGGTGATATCTGGTAATAGTCTGGGCATAGAAACACCTCCACTGATCAACTTAACAATTGAAATTCCAATAGTAATAACAAGAAATAAAACTGCCAGGGCAACTGATAACGCAGACGTATAACTCAGTGAATCTACAACCCACAAATTAGCAATTAGTATTTCCAATACTTTGATTTGGCCATTCATGAAATAACTAAAAGAAATTTCGGTACATTAGTTCATATGCAAAATAAAGTTGAAATCTGCAATTTAAAATATGGAAACAAACAGGCATAAAAAGGTCAGGGAATAACCCATTATAACTTATTAAATGAAAAAAGCAGCAAGTATGCCAGAATAAAAAGTTAGTAGGACAGGGTGCAAAATTTTGTTACCAAGTCTATGTGTATTAATTACGTTGTACTAAAGTTGTACTAAATAACAAATCAGATATCACTATATTATCAGATACCAACTAGATAATATCAAAATATCTCATATAAGGTCTTAAATGAGGTTCAAAATTCAGCTCTTGAATAGTTATTGTTGTGATTTGGGGGTCTCGTTTAATCCCACATAATTGGAGTTATCCTTGTTACTCAATCAAAAAATAGTAAACGGAGAATCAAATGGAAACCAAAACAGAAACAACAACACAAATGCAGCCCAACAAATTATTAACAAGGAAAAATAACGAGTAAGATCCAATAAATGAACACAAAAAATTTAACGTGGTTATTCTCCAAAATTATGGAACTTACATCCACAACTTAAATAACCAAACAATATTTCACTATGAATCAAAAAGAATTACAATTGTGTTACTCAATAGCAATACAATCATATATTTTTTTTATTCATGCAATAACTCTCTCATCCAAATCCGCTTTTAGTCCCAAGAATACACTCAAAGCCTCACTCCCTTAACGAAGATACACTTTGATTTTTAGACTAATAATGAATAATAAAGAACTATTACATTAAGAGAGACTATACCTTAAGAGAGACTATACTTAGGAACTATTACTCATGCCTGGATTAGTTCATATTTCCAATATCTAGGAGGTTGATTTCCATAACAGTTATAGTTCCCATTTGAGAGAGAAAATAAATCCACAAATTAGTTTCTCAAGTCATTAATAAAACTCACCAATTCGTTTAAGACTTGACAATGGAGCAAATATACATAGTGTTGTGACGATAAGAACAAAAGTACGACCATTCCACCAGTGTTCACCAAACCACCCCTCAAGAACACCAGCATGGTGAACTCCACTAGAAGATGTTCCAGAGAGTACATCACCTTTAAAAAAATAAACATGGTTAAACAATAAAAGAACTTACTTTCAGCAAAGAACAAAATTTTGCATCTTCATAAGATCCTTTATAGTATATGAAGTCTTACCAATTATAATCATGTATACAATGAGTACACCAATATTGTTGATTAAAACACTAATCTGCAACAGAATTTTCCCACACTTTCCAAAGGCATCTCCCATAAGACCTCCATAAGTAAGAGACTTTCCAGCTTTGCTGAACCTAAGTATCAACTCGATTGAAGCATCTGTTAGAAATGCCATAAAGATTATCACAGCAACCCCAAGAAAAAGACCCAAAACTTTCATGGTTGCAGGCAAAGCCATAATCCCGGCACCAACAATTGTGGTAGATAAATTGAATACAGCTCCAGTAAAAGAAGCTCCATTAAACTCATCGAATACAACATCTTCTTCTGCCTTTTTAGGTAACAAAGGAACATTTTCATCCACAGCTGCTTTGCTCCTGATGAATTTCCTCTCCTTCTTTGGTGCCAGGTTTGCAATAGTCATCTTCAGTATCTCAAAAGTTTCTCTTAAAAAAGGTTTTACTTCAAAATGAAAATCCTTAAACTAGCTTAATGAAGTATTAGTATTCGATTCAACAACTCTGAGCACCCAACTCTTCACCTTTTGAGGATTTCCGAAGCCCAGTTGTGGCTATTGATCAAAAGAGGTGAATATTGGGAAATTCCTAGCAAATAACTATGAAATGAAATGAAACCGATTTGGGTCTTAATAACGAAACACCAACCGGAATTAGAAACCAAAAGCGATAAAACACCCGAATATTATACAATTCTTCAAAATAAGATTAAAATTTGATAAGAGTCAAATTATTGCATTTTTGTTATGATTTAAATGTTAATATTTGTGTGAAAATTGCGTTTACTTGTGTAGAAAAAACAAGAAATAACTCTACACAAAAGAGTTCTCTAGTTTGTATTATTTTCTTCATATTTTCATTACAATTGTATAGCTATTTATAAGGAAATTTTATTCCTTCAATTACTCTTTAAATTAAGCATTCCTTGATTTACTCCTTGAATTAAGCATTCCTTGTTTTACTCCTTGAATTAAGGATTCCTTGTTTTACTCCTTGAATTAAGGATTCCTTGTTTTACTCCTTGAATTAAGCTCCTTGTTTTATTCCTTGAATTAAGGTCCTTGTGTTTATTCTTTGAATTAAGAACTAATATCCAATACTCCCCCTCAAGCTGGATCCAGAAGATTTATGGATCCAAGCTTGGACAAAAGTCGTTGAAATTGATGAGAAGCCAAGGGCTTGGTGAAGATGTCAGCCAGTTGGTCGAAGCTTCTTGTATAATGTGTCTGAATCACCTGTGATTGAACTTGTTCACGAACGTAATGACAATCAACTTCAATGTGTTTCGTCCTCTCGTGAAACACTGGGTTTGATGCTATATGCATAGCTGCCTGATTGTCGCAAAATAAGGACATAGGAAGAGTTGTAGGAACACCTAAATCACACAGAAGACCTTTAAGCCATATCAACTCACACGCAGTTGAAGCCATTGCACGATATTCTGCTTCGGCACTTGATCTGGCAATGACAGTTTGCTTCTTACTCTTCCATGTGACCAAGTTTCCACCGACAAATGTACAGTAGCCAGTGGTGGACTTGCGATCAATTGCATTCCCTGCCCAATCAGCATCACAATACCCCATGATTTGTGTGTTGTCATTCTTCTTCATGATAATACCACGACCCACTGATCCTTTTAAGTAGCGTAAGATCCTTTTAACAAGGGTCAAATGCTCAAGTGTTGGGGAGTGCATGAATTGGCTCACAATACTTACAGAATATGTGATGTCAGGTCTGGTGATTGTTAGGTAGATCAACTTACCAACCAGTCGTTGGTAATAACTTATATCCCTGAGTGGCGTGCCCTTCAAGCTAGGTTTGAGCTTGCTGTCAAGAGGGGTAATGGCTGGTTTAGCATCGCTCATGTTAGCTTCCTTAAGCAAATCTAGGACATATTTCCTTTGGTTAAGAAAGAGTCCCTTGTGCGAGGTTGCCATTTCTATACCAAGAAAGTACTTCAATATCCCAAGGTCTTTAATTGCAAACCTTTGTCTGAGGGACTGTTTGAGGTTGAAAATCTCGTCAGCATTATCACCTGTAATTATCAGATCATCTACATAAATCAGCACAACCAATTTGCCCATAGCTCCTGTGCGAACAAATAGTGAGGAATCGGCATTGCTGCTTTTGAAACCAACACTAGTGAGAACTGAGCTTAGCTTGGCATACCAAGCTCGTGGGGACTGTTTCAAACCATAAATGGATTTGTGCAATTTGCACACTAAATCCAGTTCATTGCTTTGAGGATGCCCAGGTGGCAATTTCATATAGACTTCTTCTTTGAGATCACCATGCAAGAATGCATTCTTCACATCCATTTGGTACATGGACCACCCCTTGTTTACAGCCACAGACAGTAACACTCTTACTGTGTTCATTTTTGCAACAGGTGCAAATGTTTCTTTGTAATCCACCTCGAATGTTTGAGTGAATCCCCGAGCCACCAATCTTGCTTTATACCTCTCAATTGATCCATCTGACTTGAATTTGAGCTTATAGATCCATTTGCAACCCACAACTTTCTTGCCTTTTGGAAGTTTGGTGATGCTCCATGTGTTGTGTTGATCTAGGGCTTTAAGTTCTTCTTGCATGGCTTCCTTCCACACCTCTTGGCTGTTGGCCTCATGAAAGTTTTGAGGCTCACTGTAACTCGATATAGTGCTGAGGAATGCGGCATGGGTTGGTGTCACTCTCTTATATGACACATAATTTGAGATGGGATGTGTGGGTTTGTAGGTGACAAAGTCTTGAAGTCTTGTGGGAGGTTGCCTAACACGCATTGGATTACGTCGTGGAGCAGAAGGAGTTATCTCACACTCGTTCACATCTTGTACCATATTGTGAGGATCATCTTGATTATCACCATCTTCATGCAGTGTACCATTAAGACGAGACCCTTCATTGTTATTTTCAGTGAGAGATGCATCAATGTTGACATAGCTGGGATCTTGTTGTTGTGGAGCCTTAAGTTCGATTCTTGGTAATGGAAACACATCCAAGATGTCATCCCCTTGACTTGTGATTTCATGTGACTTGCTAAAAAAAGGGTTAGTTTCATAAAATCGAACATCTTTAGACACAATTAATCTCCTAAGTTGGGGATCATAACACTTATATCCCTTTTGTGTAGATGAATAACCAAGAAAAATACATTTAACAGCTCTAGGATCCAATTTATCTCGATGATGAGATTGAATATGTACAAAACAGATGCAACCAAAGACTCTAAGGTGTGAAAGGTTAATTTTCCTTCCTTTCATGACCTCTAGAGGAGACTTGAAATCCAAGACTCGACTGGGTAATCTATTGATGATGTAAGCAGCTGCCATAACCCCTTGGGACCAGAATCTCTTTGGTACATTCATTTGTAGCATTAATGCTCTAGTTTTTTCAAGTAAGTCCCGGTTTTTGCGTTCAGCTACACCATTTTGTTGAGGTGTGCCAACACAACTTGTTTGATGCATAATGCCATGAATGCTCAAATATTGTTTCATGATATGGGACATGTATTCGGTGCCATTGTCAGACCTTAAGGTTTGAATTTTAGAAGAAAAGTGATTTTTAACAAGATTATGAAAGTCCTTAAATACTTCCATAACTTCATTTTTAGACTTTAAAAGATATAACCATGTGACTCGAGAGAAATCATCAACAAAAATCACAAAATACTTATAACCATCAAAAGATTCATTAATTGGTCCCCATACATCTGAATGAACTAGTTCAAAACACTTACTAGCCCTAGACAAGGAAGAATTAAAAGGCAATCTAGTGGCCTTAGACAAGTGGCAAGTTTCACATGCAATTTCATCATTTCCTAAGTTTGGAAATAAAGTTGACAAAATTGGTAGAGAAGGGTGAGCTAAACGTTGATGCCACAATTGATTATCTTGGATAGGATTAAACTTAGCTTGAAACCCTCTGGGATTGCTCTTGGATATGTAATAGAGACCATCTAAGTAAAACCCTTCACCAATCGTCTTTTTGGTGACACAATCCTGAAAAATGACATTGTGAGGAGAAAAGATGGCTAAGCAATTCAAGGTATTTGTGATTTTTCCTACAGACAGAAGTTGGAAAGGAAAGGAAGGTACATATAAAACTGCCGACTCGATTTCATCTGACATTAATTTTATTTTTTCCTTTCCTAAAACCTTTACATTCTCACCATTTGCAATTGAAACTTGAGAAGGATTTGCTAATTTTTCAAACTTATGAGACTTTGACACATGGTTTGTCATATGATCTGTGGCACCTGAATCTACAACCCAAAAATCATGCAACATATTTATTTTAAGAGCAGTTTTAAAGGCTTTTATGATACCTTGCATGTCCTCTTGTGGTATGAGTTTTGTATCTGCCAAGAAGCCCGCAAACTTGCCTAGCAATGCTGTCGAGTTTCCTTCTTCTATGCTATCCACACAGTCAATTCTAGCTCCTTTTGTCTTGCTTTGAAGATACAACATAAACTCATTCATGAGTTCAGCTGGATTCGCTGTGAAGTTCTTGAATGGATCAGACCCATTAGAGGTAGAGGCAAAAACATGATTAGCACGGAGTCCAGTACGATTCACTTTCTGTAAACTCTTATCCTTTATAAAATCAGGTTTTAATTCTGGATGTAGAATCCAACATGTGTCCTTAACATGGCCCGTATGGTTGCAATGTTGACACTTCAAGTTTGGATGCTTCCCTTTGTACTTCCTCTCGTTGGTTAGATAGGCTCTTGCCTCAGGTGAATTAGCCATTGTATCCTTGTTCATGACTTTCCTTCTTACTTCTTCACGTTGAATTGTCGCACATACATTGGTGAAGGAAGGAAGTTCCGTATTCATGAGTATATGGCATCGTATATCTTCATATGTTGAATCCAGACTGGACAAAAGTTGAAATATCTTATCTTCTTCTGCTCTCTTTCGTAGCAGAGCTACATCGGTTGTATGAGGACGATATATTTCCAACTCATTCCACATGCTTTTCATGCTTCCTAAGAGTTGTACAAAAGGCTTGCCATCTTGTTGCAGATCTGAGATGTCTTTCTTTAATTGAAAAACTCGTGCAGCATTATTTTGACTGCCATACATTTCCTTGACCGTCTCCCATAGTTGGTATGCAGATTCAGAGTAACTGAATATTTCAGCTAATTTACGTTCCATGGAATTTAGGAGCCATGACATAACGAGCTGATCCTTACTAAGCCAGGATTCATAGGTTGGTGAGGAAACATCAGGTACTTCGATGCTTCCATTTATGAACCCCAACTTGGACCTTCCACCTAGAGCCAGAGACACTGCTCTTGACCAAGGCAAGTAATTAAACTCATTCAACAAGATTGAGCTTAATCTTTGATTTGGGTTGACATCCACCTCATGCATATTCATGAAGGAAAGCACTGATGAACTTTCAGCTTCTGATCCTAGCGGCTTATCTTCAGCCATTTCAAAGATTGAAGATGCTAAGATAATAATAAAGCAGAAGCAAGTTAATTTTCTTGCTCTGATACCATGTAGAAAAAACAAGAAATAACTCTACACAAAAGAGTTCTCTAGTTTGTATTATTTTCTTCATATTTTCATTACAATTGTATAGCTATTTATAAGGAAATTTTATTCCTTCAATTACTCTTTAAATTAAGCATTCCTTGATTTACTCCTTGAATTAAGCATTCCTTGTTTTACTCCTTGAATTAAGGATTCCTTGTTTTACTCCTTGAATTAAGGATTCCTTGTTTTACTCCTTGAATTAAGCTCCTTGTTTTATTCCTTGAATTAAGGTCCTTGTGTTTATTCTTTGAATTAAGAACTAATATCCAATAACTTGATTATTTAATCCACAAATATCATTTCACGGGTATTTCGTGTTTAAAGTGTAATTTCAGGTAAAATCATGATTTTGGAGAAGTTTTGGACAAAGTTCAATGATCGGGATTGAGTGAAAATAAAAAGAAAATAAAGTTTCAAAATTTAGAACTCTCGCCGCCGGCGAAAATCTTATGGAAAACTGGGCGAAAATCTTCTCGAGAGCACAAATTTTGATAAATTCATCTCGCCGCCGGCCAAATGCATCTAGCCACCGACCACATTAATTTGGCCGTCGACCAAAATCGGAAAACCAAAAAAAAATATTTTCCAGAAATCTCGCCGCGGCGAGAATAATGTCGCCGCCGGCGAGTTTCGTCTGAAAACACATTTTTGTGTTGTTTTGTTCTAAAATTGCCCCCCCAAACCCTAGATCTATATATATAATATGATGAAGAAAGATGGGGACGATAGAGAGAGTAGATCTAAGTTATTTTTGGAGGAGAAAAGGAAATTTTGGAGAGAAAGATTGGAGAAGCTTGAAGGATCATCACCATTGTTGCTACCAAGTCTTCATCTTCAAGAGTTTTTCATCTCTTCTCCTTAGCTTTTATCTTCTGCATTTTATTCAGATTGTTTGTTCATGGATTCAATTGAGAATATATTTGTTCTTATTTTCGTTATGAACTAATTCGTTTTTGCTAAGGCTATGATGTAGTTGAATCAAGAAAATCTGATTTCTTGTGTTATCGTTATATGAATTCATTGTTTTCAAGTTGAGTATTTATCTCCATGCTTAATGCTTTTAAATTTCTGATCAAGATTTAAATGATTTGTTGCATTATATTGAGACCGAGAAGAGATGTGTAATGAACGCTTCTTGTGATAAATATCGTATGTTGAATGCGAGTGTGAGAACTAATGCATGATATATGTGGTTATTCTAGAAATTTCATAAATCGTAATGTGCTTGTTTGTGATTAAATCTTCATAGTCGGTTTTCATAGATAAGTAATTCTAATATAACTCGAGAGAGAGTATTAGGTAAATTTGGGTTTTTCAACCATCACTTTTAACTTTGATTCTCATATAACATGACTTGAAATCGGATTGAATTGATTTAGCGAAATCAAATACCTTAGCGTTTTTAATCATTTGTGAACAACATTAAATTTTGTTATTTGCGTTTAGCTTTATGTTAATTTGCTTTTAAAACAATTTCGACAATTCGGTTTTCAAATAAAATTAGGGTTAGTCAATTTCGGTACTTAGTAACGTCATTCTTTGTGGGTTCGATATCCGTATTTTTTGTACATTTTATTACTTTAACGATTCGTACACTTGCGAAAATAAGCATCAAAATTCAAACTATAACGAAATTCAAAAAATCCAATTAACATATTAGAAGTGATTTGGTATACAATACACGATAAAGAACAACAAAAATCAAATCGGAAACAGAGCGACAGAATTGAAGATTATTCAAGGATTCAGGGAGACCCAAGAATGAAGAAGCAGAAAATGTAATTCGATTCTCAAGGTCGAGATTTGGCTTTATAAAAGAAAGAGAGGGAAAAAATCAAAGAAAAAGACGAAATATTCACACAACACAAGAGTCGAGAATTATAAAATTATGAAGATGAAGACAAAGACCCCCATCTCTTTTGGAGAAAAGGTGGTATTTAAATTAATAGAATGTAATTTTTTTTTTAAAATATAATTATTTAATAAGTTGATTATAAAAATATTTACATATGGTTTATTTTATACGAAATTATTTGAATTAAAAAAAGAATTTAAATTCTTATTTTATTTATATATAATTATTTTTATGATTAAATTGTATAATATCAATTAATTAATATTAATTATCTTACATACCAACTAATTAATTGATACGATAATGTAATTATAAAAAACTTGTGTTTAAATAATAGAATTTATGTATTTTTTTAGAAAAATTTCAAACTTTAATGTACAAAATAGATTAAAATTTCAGCATTTTAAAAGTTATTTATCTAAATAATTAATTCAATTTAAGTGGTAATAGTTTTATAAAATAAATTATTATTTATGCATGAATAATTATTTAATAAATTTTTTATCCATATTAAAATACAATTAATAATAAAAATAATAAAAGTTATGATTTTTATTGTGAAAACAAATTTTATTATTATAAAAATATATTTATTTTTTAATTTATAAATATGGAATAAATCTACTACTTTCAAAAGAAAAATATAACTTACTCTATTATTTTTTTTAAAAAAAATTATAGTTTAATTCACTTAATTAAGTTTTATATTTTTGAAAATTTAGCTTTTATTTTTTAAAAAAAAATTAATATAAATATTTATTTAATTATTTTTTTAAAATAAAAAATTTAATTTTTATTTTTACTTTTTTAAAAATTATTATAGTAAAGTATTATTAAAAATAACTAGTAAAGGTAAATTTTTCATTCAAAAAACTAGTAGCACATATTAATGACTCTTGGTTATGACACCATGGGCCTCCGGATGAGAAATGGTGTCCATTGATATTATACTAAATTATTATTAAAAATAACTAGGAAAAGTAAAATTTTCATTCAAAAAACTAGTAGCACATATTAATGACTTTTGGCTATGAAACCATGGCCCTCCGGATGAGAAATGGTGTCCATTGATATTATACTAAATTATTATTAAAAATAACTAGTAAAAGTAAATTTTCCATTCAAAAAACTAGTAGCACATATTAATGACTTTTGGTTATGAAACCATGGGCCTTCGGATGAGAAATGGTGTCCATTGATGTCTATGTCAAAAACAGAAATTTGTCCGCATTGTTCGTGCAAACCCATAATGACCTGTGAGATTTGGGTAAAAAATACACCTGCAAAAAATCTTTGTTAGCCAATTTTTTTCCCCTTTCCTTATATTTAATCATAATAAAATTAGATATATTATGTACTTAGAGAAATTATCTCACTTATTACAAAATTAGTGTAAATTTGTTTAATGGTGTGTTTTGGGTAATCAAAATATCTTATCAATCTAAAAATCCGATAAAATTGAGTGGTTTTGATACGAAGTCGGATCAAATTTGAATTAAATTTTATTAATCTGTTCAGATTTGAATTAAGATTCAGATTAAAAATATTCAAATTTGTATAATCCGATACAATCCAATATATTTAATATATTATTTAAATATATATATATATATATATATATAATTAATAAACCTAATTACCTAACCTATTAAACCAGTTGTCGTATCTCTTATTCTTAATACAAAACCTAATATATTTTTTCAGTTGCCTTCATCTCTCTCTCTATCTCCCTGCCTCTATTGTTGGTTTCAAACTTTTAATCGTGCTTCTCTGCTGCTCGTGCTTCTTTGCTCGCTCACTGTTGTTGTTGTTGCTCGTTGTTCGTTGTTCTTCATCATCCTGCATAGAAAGTTATATTTGTTTGAACTTTTTTTATTTTTCTGAATCGTGATTTCAGATCTAATATTCAAATGTTCTGTTTTGGCCGCTATTGATAACTATTACTTTTGTTTCAAATGGATGTGTGAAGCAATAAGTTATCTAGAACATATTGTGTGATTTATTGTTTTCTTATAGTAATTTTCAAGAGTTATGAGATGAAATTACGAGTCTGAGTGAAAATGTGATTGTATTGTAGAACAAAAATTAGATGACATTATAAGAAAACTTTGAACGGTCATAACTTTGTGTTAAGAGGTCTGTTTTGGACAAATTTTGTTATGATTCTATGTAACTTTTCGATATCTAGGCACGTCAAACTACCAAAGGTGGTTTTCCCCCCAAAAAGTGCTATTTTCCATGCTTTCATTGAGTTATAAAAAAATTTAAGCTACTTTTAAAATATTGATGTCTATCGTGACTTGGTGAAACAAATGTCAGCATTGTAATACATCATGGTTATTTACATAATTATAAAAACCAATATCATAAAACATTGTTTTTATAAATGGTGCATGTTAATTGAACATTTCATTCATATTATTAAATTTTTAGTTATATTATATATAAATGTTCAATACAATTTTAAATCACATGAAAGCAAACATGTCCAACATCATCCCACGTCTATATGCACATTTTTACAATTATTTATTGCAAATGTCTAATATTTTTTTCTACAACTATACAGATGATTTTAGATAAAGATAATGATACACTTTATGTGATTGAAGAAGTAAATAAAGATGAAAGTGCAATACAACCAACTCAAGAAAAAGATTATGTAAGTAATCCAATTCTTGACCTATGTATTGCTTCTAAAGAAGAAGGTAAAAAAGTTTCATCTAGATCTAGTAGTGAA
The DNA here is from genome assembly GCA_037013495.1 of Hippophae tibetana. Lineage (NCBI taxonomy): Eukaryota > Viridiplantae > Streptophyta > Magnoliopsida > Rosales > Elaeagnaceae > Hippophae > Hippophae tibetana. The sequence continues at coordinate 7,904,527 of CM072812.1, forward strand.
GCATAGGCTTAAAATTGAATTCATTCATCTCCAATCATTAATATCCAAGAGTCATTTGATGAAATTGAAGCTCTAGAATCAGGTATATTGCATAAAACTTTCAAATATATATAGATTTATTTGTTATCAAATATATATTATTATGTTTATTAGTTCTTTACTTATGTATATTTTTAACTTTTTAATTTTTCATCATTTAGATATTTTTGATGATATTAGTGACTTAAACCTTGAATGATTATCAAAAAGAGTTCTTGTTGTTATTAATGTTTGGAAAGTAAAGTTAATTTATGTAATTGATATTTAATTTTTTGAAGTTAAATTATTACTATGTATATTTGGAGTTAAATTATTTAATTGATGTTGGATTTTTCTTTTTGATTATTTTAGTTGAATTATTTTTAATTATGTTATCACCTACTTTTTAAATTTGTATGAAAAATATTTTTATTTTAGATTTTTTTTATTTTATGTAATTTTTTATTTTATATGTTGAAATTATATCAAATTTGGATTTGTTCAGATTGACATTTATAGCGGTTCAGATTGGATTGATATTTCATAATTTTCTTATTTATGTAATTGTTTTAATAAATTTAAATTAAAATTTCAGATTGGGTTGGATTCGAATTGACTTAAAATTGGTGAATTTGGATTTGTTCGGATTGACATGTACAACAGATTGGATTCAGATTGAATAATTTTCGAACCAGATGGGATCAGATTCAGATTAACTTAAAATTGGCGGATTCATATTTTTTCGGATTGACATGTACAACAGATCAGAATCAGATTGAATAATTCATAATTTATTTTGAATCAGATTCAGATTGACCTCAAATTTGTGGTTTCGAACCGATACTCACCCCTAACTTCATGTAGAACGGGTTGTATTCTAATACAACTCTATCTTAATTGAGTAATTCACTAAATTTAATTTACCTTTTTAGAAAAAAAAATTATAAATTACAATCATTCACGGTTTTATATTATATATATGTTATTAAACTTATCAATAATATTATATCATAGCACTTATAATTTATCACAAAATTATAAAAAATATTTTTTTTAATAATTTTTTTTATAAAAGTACAATAAAGTAAAAAAAATATTTTTTCTTCTATTCCGTCTCTCATCAAAATAATATAATTTCTTTTTACTTTCATTTCTTTGATTTTTTCTTTGGTGTTGGAGATTAAAAAATTATTAACAATGAGCAATTCAGATATATTGTATAGCTCCTTAATAATCAAATTGAAAAGATCTCATATTGATTAGGGATATAAGTAGATTTTGTATTTTGGGCTATAAATAAAGTTCCTTCTCTTTTGTAAGAGTAATCAATTAACTTAATTTTGTCCAATTAGTTGTAATTTTGGAGTTCACCCATTTAGAGATAGTGGAAGCGGTCAATGACGCCCAAAGATATAAGTAACATTTATATCGAACCTCGTTAAATTTCTAGTGTTTTTATTTTTCTATTTTAATATTTTTGCTGTAATATCTGCTTTAGTTTCTTTTAGCATAATATTTCAAATACTAGTTTGAGTTCTATTCATTTAAATCATAAGTGAATAATAACTACTTAGAATATGAAAAATATGTATGGTTTTTCCAACAATCGATATCATAGTCGAAGGTTTCTACATAGGCATTTGTTTGTATTCCGTTTGTTTGTTATTGAAATATAATTGATAGTTGTTGTAATATGAAAAAATGACGGAAGAAAAGTCTCCCTCAAACAAAGGCTAACCATCCACGTCAGGCAGAACAATGGTTGTGAATGCAAGGTTTGAGGTGGAGAAGTTTAACGAAACTAGTCATTTTGGCATGTGGCAAGGCAAAGTTCTAGATGTTTTATTTCAACAAGGTCTAGACATCACCATTGAAGAAGAGAAACCAAATGAAGTAGATGAAGTCGAGTGAAAAAAATATAAATCGATTGGCATGTGATACAATCCGTTCGTGTCTCTCAAGAGAACAAAAATACACGTTCATTAAGGAGACATCCGCAAGTAAGTTATGGAAAGCATTGGAGAACAAGTTCATGAAGAAGAGCAGACATAATCGACTCTATTTGAAGAAGAAGTTGTTTCATTTTGAATACCTTCTAGGTATCACAATAAACGACTACATTATTGCTTTTAATCAATTAGTATCAGATTTGTTAATATATGGATGAAATTTTTAAAGATGAAAATTTAGCCTTGATGTTGTTAGCCTCTCTTCATAATGAGTTTGATCACCTGATTAGGAGCTTACTCATTGGGAAGGATAAAATGTCTTTTGAGAAAGTTTACACTTTTTTATACAGTTGCCCAATTTTGTTTATACTTGTAATTCTAGCTCTTTTTTTGTTTTAGTAACCATTCCCAATTTCTCTAAGCCTAAGTCCTATGATGAGGAAATTGTTGATCCCATTTGTCAGCAATCTATGGCTGATAAACTTACTGTTTCACATAAAAAAACACTTGGATTTTGATATCTCTATTGCCAAGTAAACCAACTATTGGTTTCTATTTTGTCTATAAAATCAAAATTTATTCTGATGAGTCTATTGAAAGGTACAAGTCCTTAGTAGTTACAAATGGATGTTCTTAAAAGAGTGATATTGATTTTGAATAGACTTTTTCCCTTGTTGCAAAAATAAAAAAAGTTTGCACACTTATTGCAGTTGTATCTGTATGTGTGTGGCGTATATCTCATATATATGTTAAAAATGCATTCTTAAATGATAACTTTCAAGAAAAAGTCTACATAATTGTGCTTAGTTTGAGAGATTCTCTATTATAATCACCTCTATCGATTTCTTGATTATGCATTGTATTACAAATGTACTTATGCTTGTCATATTTTGCTTTCTTTAGATGTTGAGGACATGATTAATATTGGAAATGATGTGAATGATATTGCAATGTTGAATTTAGCATTAACCCGTCAATTTACAATGAATGATTTATGTCCATTACATTATTTTTTAGGCATTAAAGTTGTCTCTTCTCCTAAAAGTTATGTTCTATCCCAATCTAAGTACATAATAGACATGTTTGATCATGCTTGTCTGTATGATAATAGGATTATGGATGCTCTTATTGATGCTAATGCTCAATACTTATTCTAATGGTTCCCATCCTAGTTTATATTGCATTATTGTTGACAGTTTTATTTATCTCATTATCATTCATCCAAATATTACATATGTTGTTAATGTTGTTAGTCAATTTGTTGCTTCTCCTCCTAACAGTTCATTTGGTAGTCATTCTTTACATTTTAAGGTATTTTCATGTGATCCAATTTCATAATCTTTTAATTTTGGGTGTTCATCCTTAGAGTTACGTGCATATTGTGATATTGATTAGGGGTACTAATTGTACCTATCATAGGTCTAACACTAGTGAGTGATTCTCTTATTTCTTGGAAGAACAAGAAGTAATATGTTGTTTGAAGATATTTCAAAGAAAAAAGAGTATCGTGCTATGACATCAACTGTGTATGATATAGTTTGGTTACGTTAATTGCTTGGTGATATAAATATTTCTCTTTCTCCTTTTACTCTTATGTATTATGACAAAAATATTACTATTAAGATTACACGTAATGCGATATTTTATTATCATTCATAGTACTATCAACTAAATATGAATACATGACATGATATTAAAAAAAGTAAAAGATAAGTATTTTAAAATTTGATGTATGCTGTCACTAATCCTATAATAATGTATCTTATAATTTTTTAATTTATTTTTCCTTTGGCCTTTAGGGTTTTATCTTAACTTTTATATGTTATAATATAATATAATTTTTATTATCGAATGATTTTATAAATTATTTCAACATTTTATTCGCTTGTTAAATTTTTTTAAGAGATAAACTCATCTAAAAATTTAAGTTATTATATGAAGTGTCAACTATACTTTTATTAATTTATTATTTTTTATCATGTAAGTAAAATACTTATAATTAATAATTATAGTTATTTGGTCTTGAACACAAGACTTCTAACTCTTATATAAGAGAATATTTACATAACATATGGCTTTTTTATGCATTTATGATCGATTTCCCAAATTATCAAAAATATATCACAAATCCTATAACTTCAAATACATAAATATCAAAATACTCTTTAAAAATGACAATTTGAGTAGCAACCCAATACATGAGTTCAAACTAATATAACGCAAATTATTAGGAATGGATATGATCTGGTCCAAATTTTGTAAAATTTAAACAAACTAGTCTGATTTATTCAATGTATCAAACATGACTGAATCAAACCATTAAAACCGATATAATCTTATTTGGTCCAATTAGAATCGTTTAAAATATAAACACTAAAATACATATTGAAATTATTTTATATTATCACTAATTAAGTAATAACTTGTTATTTTTTGGTATATTATTAAGTTATTTTATCCTGTCTAAAACATAGTCATCCTAATAACAATAATATTTTTATTTGTTTATCTATTCTCAGTTAAAATGATTAATTTTTTTTTATTCTTAGGTATCAAACTCAAGGACATAAATTCTAATAATAATAGATTTAACCATAGAACTACATACACTATTATATTTATAAAATGTAAATTATAAATATATTAATGTAAATGGCTTTTTGTGGCTTGAATAATTTTTTTTACAAATGGAGATGGATGATTGAATCAAATAGCAAATTGAATTGAATTATTTGAAAAAAATCCAATTTTTCAACAGATTTGATTTTCTAATTTTTTTTGTCCAACCCAACAAATTTTTCAATTATAATTAACTACTAATTTTTTTGTACTCATAAAGAGTTTGGATTTTCTTAACATTATTAATAAATAAATTGTTTAAAAATAATTTAAAATTTTTATATTATTAAAAAATGTGTGAATTTGTGTTGGGCAACATGAACATGCACAATTTACACGAATTGACGTATCTAAGTTTCTTAAATATAATTCAATAAAATAAAAATAAGATTCAATCTTACAATATATATGACAGCCACTACGAGCAGAATTTCATCGATGACCAACATCTACATATATCTTTGTATATAACTTGTTACATTCACTATATTTCCAACAATTTACTAGATCTAACATGTTATATCCATCTATATTTTTGTATATATATTACATTCACATAATATGTTATATTTACCTCAACCTTTGCATGTAACATATTATATGCACCTCTGACAAAGCCATGGATGATGGCTAGCTATATCAGAACAGTAGCGGGTCATCAACAATGAATTTTGGAATGTTGATGGGGCCAAAGCTCTATTGGGGTCTTCGACAATAATTGTTGTAAATGTGGTGGAATGTGAACTAATGTCATTTTATAAAAGTTATAAGATAAATTTTTAAAATTATTTTTATTATGTAATTCAATATAATATTATAGTTTTTGGATAAATTATTATTAGTAAAAGAAAATTAATTAATTATTCAAAGAGTCAAGCTATTTAAGCTAAATGTTGTTTATATTATGTTAAAATTTATTAGAAATAATAGTTATATATGTCCAAAGTGGGGTTGCATCCTCACCTTTGTGTATATTTTTTGTTACTTATCATAACGAGTCTATTATTAAAATAAGTGAGACCCATAATAATTAATTAAAGATTTAATTTATTTTTAATTGAAAATGATATAGTAATAGAATGTTTAGAGTTTTCTTCTTAGAAAACAAACTCCGTTAAAAATTAAGTTATTAGAAGAATGTACAAGTATAATATTATACATTTATCAATTTTATTATCTAATCCAATTGCACTTGAAGTTATCTATTTCACATTTGATATGTCACTGAAATATGTGGATCAAAAGTTTACATTTTATGCAACAAGGGCTAACACTTCTAAGTATTTTTGTTCACGTACTTGATGCGTATTGATGTTATATATAACAACACATCAAAAATAGTATAGAAGAATTACACTCATCTAATTGAATACTTTTATTATAAATTATTATTGATTAAGATTATTAAAATTAGTCTATCTTATTCTATAATAAATTGTCATTGTTATTTTACAACAATATATATATATATATATAACATTTAAATCGTTACAATTATATCCAAAATATATAAGATACGAAAAATACACAAAAGTTAACCGACGTTAATTTCTGTAATAGAAATGAGGCGTGTGTGTTGTATGCATTTTTTTTTAGAATTAAAAGATAATTTTAAGTCTGGGCTATATTAAAATAATAATAAAGTAATGTTCATCTTCTCTATCTTCTTCATTTCTCTCTTCTCTCCTCATACATATTTTCTTTTATTTCCTCGACAACCAAACATGATTGTAATACCAAATAAAAGAATTCTAACCATCTCATTCCTTTCTCACTTTTCTCCTTATTCTTAGAAAATCTTCTCTAGACTACTCGAAGAGTATCGAATATATTTATTTTGTTTTATTTTTTCATCATTTTTTAGAAAAAAAAAATCAAAGTTAGCGAGAAAAATATTAAGAAAAAGGAAAATAAAAATGATCAATTTTTTTGGAAAAATCTCAAATCCAATCCAAATAAACCTTACCATTATATTGCAAAGTACATTGTTGAAATTAAATTATCCAATTTCTTTCCATCCCTTTCATCTAAGAATTAAAATTCTTCACTTCTTAAGTTTTTTGTATTTTTCAATTCATAGAAACAAATAATTATTATTTGGTTAAGGGTATGAGAATGTAGATATCATTAAGTTATATACTTTTATCTAGATGGAAACAATCTAGAGAACAATTACAATTGTAAAATAAAAAAAAAGAAGGTGAAGAAAAAGATAAAAAATACTCTATTTTTTTTACAACCCAAAATTACAATTATAATTACTATTCTATTTTTAAAAAATGCATGTATTGTCCTCAACATGTCGGCCTTACTTTTATTAAAAAAATTAATTTAGATATTTTTTTAATTCCTCATATATTTTAAATATAATTACAATACCTAAACATTTTGATTTTCCCATATATTTTAAACACGTATTTAACCCAATACAGTCGGTCGGTTAAATTTGAATTTTGTCCGGTAAACTTTACGTTTACCTCACTAATCAAAATAACAAATCTTTCGAATCCCGGCCTTACAAAATTTGAGAGCTTTTCCCTTTACGACCATGGCTCAAATTTCGATGTCCGACTTCCTTCAACTTGAAGAACCCGTTAATGAAACCCTAGAAGAACCCATTATACTCTGGTCTTTCGACCACGATTACCATACGCATAGCAATCCCTTTGCCTCCAGTTCCTTCATTAGCTCTCCCATTGCCCTAGTCGATGCCGTCGGTCCCGAGATCTGCGATTCCGTTTGGCTCTCAGGAAGCAATTCCGAATCCGAACGCGACATTGATTGTTTCGTTACCGATCTCTTCGAGCATAACACCTCGGATGAAACCAACGATTCCGATGATAGAGGTATGTTTCCTTCGTATTCTATGAATGAATTGGGAATTGAGGGTTTGGATGCGAGTGATGATGGTGAGTTGGTTTCCGGGTTTGGTTATGATGGGCTGAGCTATGAGCATGAAATCGGTGAATTTTCTGGTTTGCAAGGTGTTAATGATTCCCATTCCAACTTTGTGGAGTTAGAGTTGGAATCTGATTTAGATAATGGGGTTGGTGGGGTTTTGGAATTTGATTCTTCTCATGGTAATCAGGATTTAAATGATTGGGTTGACCATGCGAATGATAACCTTAGGTGGGATAGTCTCCGTTTGGAGGATGAGAGACCTCTTGACGGAGATTTTGATTGGGAAGAAGTTGGGGGGAGGGAAAACGAGAGAGAAAATTTTAGTACTGCTGTTGAAGGTGAGGTTGAAGAACTGTCGGTGGCATCTGGATTTTTTACTGAAGAAGACATACCACCAGAAGAAGCTGTGCGGAACCTTGAATGGGAAGTTCTATTGTCTGTCAATAGTTTAGGGAGGAATGCAGGATTAGAACGTGATGTTGATGGTGCTTCCTATTTGGCTGTTCAAGATGATTATGTATATGATGCAGAGTATGATACTCTTTTTGGACAATTCATTGAAAGTGAAAATGCCTTAAAGGGTAGCCCACCGGCTGCAAAAGCTGTTGTGGAGAATCTTCCTTTTGTTAAATTAACAATGGAAGAATTGAAGGAAGATGAATTGATTTGTGCAGTTTGTAAGGATAGTATATTGTTGGAGGAGAAGGTTAAGCAGTTACCATGTTGTCACTATTACCATGGAGACTGCATTGTGCCCTGGTTAGGCATTCGCAATACTTGTCCTGTCTGTAGGTATGAGTTGCCAACAGATGATCCAGATTATGAACGGAGGAAGAGTCAACGTAGCCGCACCCTTTCAAGGGGTCCAGGTTTTGGAGAAAACGATTTTTAGTTGCTTGACTAAATTATATGATTGTATATTCATGCTCTGTAAATAGAGTTTTTTTGTATGCAGGCTCATTTCTATTTACTGATATAATGATCCGAGTAATGGTTTTGGAATTCTGTAAAGCCTTTTTGGATTGGCATAGATTTTGTTTGATGTCAATTCAGGTTCTGGTTGTAATTTAAGTCCAGAATGATAATAATTTTAGACTATAGCATCCTATTGATTTTCTTTTAGATCATATATTCTTCTGCTACTTATTTTTGCTATGAGATATGCTAAATGTGTACAAATTTGCACTAATTGGTGTGACATGTGGTAAATTTCTATTTTCAAAATAATTTGGTTACATGTCAAACCATAATTGACGTGGGTGTAAATGAATGTAAATTTATGTGCTTTCATTTTTTTTGGGTTATATATGCTCAGTAGCAGAGTTATTAATAAATTGCATGCTTGAGTTGAATAAACTCTAATCTTCTTCCGACCACCTATAAACATGGAGTTGCTAATCAACTTATTTTTTTTAACGAGTTTCTTTTTTCATTCTTCCTTTCTAATAATTGTGATTTATTGTGGGAATTAAATATGCTTTTATGATCGGCCACTGAAGGATATAATTTTTTTTGGAAATTACTATGTAGTACGAGATGTGCGTATTTTGCAATGTAAATAGTTACTCGATATAAACGACTTGGTGGTATAACTTCCTACATCGTATACATATCTCATATTACATTGTGAATTTATTCAAATTCATGCTTATATTGTGAGTTTTCATAGTCTATCTACCGCAGGACTGTAAATCTGTTGACCTAATGATAATAAGTATGTACATCTATGAAATGCTCAATGGTGCAGCCAGACTTGGAACCAGTTTTCATGTTTCAATGAGCAGTGCAGGTTGCTTCCAGTCTCTTCTACCAATTTTTTTGGATCCTACACCTAACTCTGTTACTCTGGTATGATTGTTCCACAATCTATTCAACATCTATCATCAGTGATTATTATCGCCTTCTTTCCTCCTTTTTCCTCTTCAACTTGGGAGTAACACGAACATGGTGAAATAAATTAGCCCTTGGTCTTGCACCATAAAGAGCTAATAGGTTTAAGACATCTAAAAAAGGGGTTCTGCTCTTTGATGGGAAATTATAGAAGTCCCCACAAGTAGAAATTATATATTACTTCGGGAATAAGTGATTTTTATACTCTCGACTAATCATATTAAGAACAAGGAAAGATTTAATGCAAGTGACCGGCCTTCTAACGTGGTATATGTTCCTTTCTACGATTTCAAACTTCAAACCATATTAAATCCAATTTATTATTAGAAAAAAATGAATACAATATCAAATATTCCCTTCAAGCATTACGCAAATTCACCTTTCCTAAACTACTATAGAAATTGTGTTCATCTAATCGTCTTATGGATACTGTTAGTATTGACAATTGCATAATAACGGCTCACCTGTCACAGTTATCCTTCACTAAGTCTAGGAAAAAAAATGAAGCATCAAGAAAGTTGCTGCATTACACTAATAAAATTACTTGATCTTTCTTTAATAATAATCTAGTTTTTACCAACCATGTTTATTGAAAAAATAGAGAAATCAACATAAGGATCAACGTCTTCGTAAGAATATCATATCTGTATACTTAATGTCATTTGCTTCTGTCATTTTTTTTTTTTTTTTTTGCTTTAGCTATGCAACTTTCCTTGAAAAGGAAAAAAATGTTATTAAATAGTATGCAGTTTTGCCTTTTATCTTTGTAGTGAGTCATATAATCAAATACTACAAAACAAAAGGGTCATGGCTATCAAATTCACAACAGCACCATTTTTAAGATTAAATAAATCAAGTTTAGGTTTGTATTATAATATTTATCTTTAGTTTGAGCCAAAATGATGATACTGTATTAAATATTCTAGTTCAAATCAGAATGTTGGATTTCTTAAAAACAATTTAAACACTGTTAATTTGATCCCCCCACTTTCTAGTTTCTGTCTTTCTGATTTTGTTTTGTCTGTATATTATGCTTACATCAACTCCCTTAACAAAATTAAAAACCATATAACAGAATGATGATAAATAAAATGTCATTTTCATTAATGGAGGAAGGTCTATGGCTCTTGTAGTGTCCACAGAGGCAATCAAACAAAGCACTAAGTTTCTCTAGAAACTTTACTATTATTACTTTGGCCCTTGGGAATGATCTTTATTCAACATTCTCATATAAACCCTTCTAATTTCAAAAGATTTTGTTTTTTAAGGACTGAGAGGACTTAGAATTATTACTTAATCATTTTGGCTTTGAAAAATATTCAAATTGAGTGAGTAGACAGATAATTTTTTAGAGTAACCCCTTCTATTTAGCTTTTATACAGGTATGGCCATTTTTAGTTAGCATCTGTTTCTTTAACCTACCCACTTCTTTCACAGTATTCTAATTAACCCCAACCATGCAATTATAGTGCTCAACTCTTTCTTGCCTTTTCCATTTCTGAATGAGCAGTTACTTTTTCAATATTTTTATTTTTATTTTTTGAAATAAAACTCATACATATTGGCATAAAAACAATTCCTTAAAATAATATAATAAAGTTCTTATAAAATTAACTACTCAAATATTATAATCATATTAAGAATAAGTGTTAATATTGATTAGGAATTAAAAGGCAAACCGAGAAATGAAAATTAAGAGAACAAAAAGTATATGTAATAATGGGTAATTAATTTTTTAAGTCATTTTATTTGTATTATTATGACATTTTAATCATTAGTGATATATTAATAACTCGATTTTTAAAATTAAAATACATCAATCACATAAATTTATGGTTATATGATTAAAATGTTCATTTTTTACTATAAAAGAAAAATATTTTAGTTATATAATTATGAAACTATGTGATTAAAGTATATTAATTTTAAAAATTGAATGATTTATATATTTTTTTGTAAAAATTAAATAAAAAAGTTTAAATAAAATATATATCATATTAATTTAAAGTATGGCCAGGAAAAAATAAAATAAAAAGCAGCTAATAGTACAGGAGTAAAAACATAAGACAAACATGTAGTAGACCTGGCATTACGGTAACATATTGCCTTGCCTTTACAATATGATTTTTTATGGTTGCATTACTTTAAAATTTTAGAAATCACATTTCATTTTTCAAAAGTGCTTTTATACGAAAGTAATTTATTCTAAGATCACATTTTAACATGTTTTATATTTTATATTGAACTTATTGATAATAATATCTCACACCACGGTTACGAAATTATTAAATTTATAAACTTATTGACATTTCAATATTACTAGATTCATGACAAAAAGTTGATTATTTTTTAAAAATAATCTAAAGACGATAATGGCATTAGTAGCAGTACTGACAATTGACAACATTTATTGATAAAACAAATTAAACTGATTAGAATGACTAGGTAAGTGCTTAGCTCTCAGATTAATTCATTTAAATAATTAAAAAAAGAAGATCAAAATGCAAACGAAACTTGATAATTAAAATATAAATGCAAACATGCAACTTTATTATCCACATGCATTATATTGCTAGTGGATCATACCTTATTATATATAGATGTATCAATTTGTATGAATCAGTTCTCTTAATCAAATTATATGCGGCAAAAAATATAATTATATAATATGACATGCGTGCGTATATATATTATAATAAATTAAAATTATATATTATTTTAATTTAAAATTTAAGATTTATAATTCATACATACAATTTAAGATTTAGATTTATAAAAAATATATATATAATTATTGTCCAATATGTAATTAACCAAGTCTCCCAACTATATTAGTAATATATGTATGAAATAAAATATAAATTATTTATTATTTTTGAAGAATGTGATAACATAATATTTTAAATAAATAAAATTTAAAATTAATGTGACTTTATTTTTAGAAAATAAATAAATATTTAATACTTGATAGAGAAAGAAAGTAATATGATTGATGTAAAGTATATATAATTTAAGAATAAAGAATAATACTTTTAAGATTAAATATAAGATTTATTAAAAATTCATCTTAGATAAATAAATGAAGTGAATTTTTTATAACAGTGACTTTGTCCAAATAGAGAATATTTTTTATGTATTCAAGAATTTTTTGGAGATAAATAAATATAAATATGAAATACAAGTAAGCAAGCGAAAATTATGGAGTCAATAATATATGAATATATACGAGAGATTAATAGTATACAAAAATTACATCTAGTTGAACAACACTTTATTAAAGATCGGTTAAAACTGTAATATTCCATCAACCTGCTAAATTAGGGTTTTAGAGAAACAGGGGAAAATACTTCCTCATAATCAATAGCAATATGTCTGATAAGATTGCAATAACAATAGCAATGTGATAAAAAAAAATCGTAAATCTACGTTCTTATAAAAATTGTGAATAGCATAGGTTGCCTTAGTGGGGTGTACAAATGGTACCAAATGACAGTACCCTTTTTTTTTTCCAGGTGGGTAACCTGACAAATATTTTTAAAGCAAATCTAAAGAATAATATTATACTTATTAAAATTTAAGTTTTATAAGTGTTATATAGTTCATTGGTAAACAAATTAGAAAAATCTTACATTGATTAGTAATAAAGATGGTATTAGATTTAAGATTATAAATAAAGCACTCGTTCAACATTTCTAAAACATCTAAAAATTTGTAAATTTTCGTATCTTTTGTAAGTGTAATTGATTAGCTCAATTTTGATAAATTAGTTGTAAATTTGAGTTCATCCATTTGGAGATAATGGAAGTGGTCAACGACGTCCGAGGACCTAGTTACATTTATACTGAACCTCGTTAAATTTTTGGTGTTATTATTTTTCTATTTTAATATTTTTGTTTCAATATCTGTTTTAGCTTATTTTAACATTATATTTTCAATAGCATTATTTTGTCGTATTAGTTTGATTTCTATTTATTTAAATCATAAGTGAATAGTAACTACTTAGAATAAGAAAATTATACCCGATTTTCCCAACAATTGGTATCAAAGCCGAAGGTTTTTACCTGGGCATTTATTTGTATTCCATTTATTTGCTATTAAAATATAGTTGCTAGTTGTTGTAATTTGAAGAAATAGCGGAAGAAAAATTTCTTTCAAACAAAGGTCAATCATCCACATCAAGCATAACTATGGTGATGAATGCAAGGTTCGAGATGGAAAAGTTTGATGGAACCGTTCATTTCGGCATGTGGCAAGGCGAAGTTCTAGATACTCTGTTTCAACAAGGTCTAGACATCGCCATTAAAAAAGAGAAACCAGATGGAGTAGATGAAGTAGAGTGGAAAAATATCAATCGATTGGCATGTGGTACAATATGTTTGTGTCTCTCAAGAGAACAAAAGTTCACGTTCATGAAGGAGACATCCGTAAGTAAGTTGTGGAAGGCGTTGGAGAACAAGTTCATGAAGAAGAGTGGACAGAATCAACTCTATTTGAAGAAGTTGTTTCGGTTTGAATACCTTCCATGTACTACAATAAACAACCACATTATTACTTTTAATCAATTAGTAGCATATTTGTTAAATATGGATGAAACTTTTAAAGATGAAGATTTAACCTTGATATTGTTAGCCTCCATTCCTGATGAGTTTGATCATCTTATTACGAGCTTACTAATTGGAAAGGATAGAGTGTCTTTTGAGAAAGTTTGTACTGCTTTGTATAGTTATGAAATTAGAAAGAAAAATAAAAGAGAAAGCAGGAATGAAGCAGCAGAGACATTGTCTGTAAGAGGACGTCCACAAACACAACAGAAAGGGAGAAGAAGTAGATCTCTATCAAAAGGAAGACTTGGTAAAGATGAATGTGCCTTTTGTCATGAGAAAGGCCACTGGAAGAAAAATTGTCCGAAGCTACAAAAGAAAGGAAAAGTTGTGCAATCTGATGCATGTGTAGCTGAAAGCAATTCAAATTAAGATTTTGCATTGATTGGTTCGTCAACAGCATCTCATCCTGGTGATTAGATTTTTTATTCAGCATGTACTTTCCATATGTCTCCTAACAAGGAATGGTTCTTTAACTTTGAAGAACTAGCCGGTGGAGTTGTTTTCATGGGTAATGATTATCCATGCAAAGTTTTGGGAATCGATACAATCCGTTTGAAAAATCAAGATGGTTCAACCAAGGTCTTGACAGATGTTCATTATGTTCCAGATATGAAGAAGAATCTCATTGCTATGGGAGTCTTAGAATCAAAAGGCTTCACTGTGACCATACAAAATGGGGAATTGAAGGTTACTTCTGGAGCACTTGTGGCGATGAAAAATGTTTGGAAGAATAACTTGTACTACTACCTTGGTAGTATGATTATTGGGACAACATTAGCAGTAGTTTCAGAGGAAGAAAGAGATTTAGAAACTACCAAGTTGTGGCATATGCGTTTGGGACATGTTGGTGAAAAAGCTTTGCAGATTCTAGTAAAGCAAGGCTTGTTAAAAGGTGCGAGAACCGACAAGTTGGAATTCTGTGAGCATTGTGTATTGGGGAAGCAGAAAAGAGTAAGCTTTGACATTGCTCTCCATAATACAAAGGGCATTTTGGATTACATCCATACTGATGTATGATGGCCAACAAGAAATCCATCCATGAGTGGCAAACATTATTATGTCACTTTCGTTGATGACTTCTCCTAAAGAGTTTGGGTGTATCTCATGAACAAGAAGGATGAAATGCTAGGGATTTTTCTCAAGTGGAAGAAGATGATTGAGACTCAGACTGGTAAAAAGATCAAGTTTCTGAGGTCTGATAATGGCACTGAGTACACAAACTATCCATTTTATGAAAGTTTGTGAAGAAGAAGAAGGGATAGTGTGACACTTCACTATTCGAAAAACACCACAACAAAATGGAGTTGTAGAACGTATGAACCAGACTTTGCTAGAGAAGATTTGGTGTATGTTGTCAAATGCTGGTTTAGGCAAGCAGTATTGGGCTGAGGTTGTGACATATGCATGTCATCTCGTCAACCGTCTACCATCATCTGCTCTTGAAGGAAAAACACCTATGGAGGTATGGTCTGGAAACCCTGCTAGAGATTACGATTTCTTACATGTGTTTGGTTCAATTGCATATTATCATGTAATGGAATCAAAGTTGGACCCAAGAGCCAAGAAAGCCATTTTTTTGGATCCCTTTTGGTTCTAAGGGATATCGACTATGGTGCCTTGAAACGAAAAAGATAGTCTTTAGTAGATATATTACCTTTGATGAATCTACATTGTTGAGAAAGGTAACTAAGAAGATTGATGGCACTTTAGAGCAGGTGGAGCAAACTCCAAAACAGGTGGAGTTTAAAAGCAAAATTGTTAATCCAGTTAGAGAAGATAAGACAGAAGTTGATCCTCCATTGACAGAAGATGAATCAGATGAAAGAAGTTTTAACCCAAGAATCTCCACAACAATAAGAGGAAACTACAGTTGATAGGCCATGACGACAAAATATCAAGGTACCTGATGAGTGCTCAAAAAGCACTAAAATTACCATAATTTTATGCACATTAATTGATTAAAAATATATATATTTATATGATTTTATCATATATTTATATATATTTATCTTTTCGGAATCACAAGTATTTTTATTGTTTTTCAGGTATTTTTGCTTAAAAACGTAACTTAAAGACTCAAAGATGAATACTGGAGGCAATACATTACAAATATATTCATAAAATAAATGAGGAACAGTCAACAAATATGGAAAAATTGGACAAAATGGGTCAAAAAAGAGGAAATCGTGACGCCCAGCCGCGCCACATCAACATGACGTCATCATACACTACTTAGGGTTTTCTCCATTTTTAATCATTTTTTCACCCACTTTTTCTTCTCATCCTCACCTATAAATACCATTATTCTCTTCATAACTAAACACACCTAAAAACACATTTTCTTTCTCTCCATTTCTTAGTTTTTAGATTTTCTTAGTTTTAGAGTTATTCTCTTTTTGAGAAGAACTAGTTATGTTTTTATAATTTATTTGTTTTTCGATTCAATAAATGGGAGTGTAAATTCCGTTTGGAGGTTTTCCAACAACGGGAATAACAACAAAGTACTGTAAGGATTTTATTTTCTTTATAGTTATTTTTTATGCTTTATTCTTACATGTTATATTTAATTTGTCTGTGATTAAATTTAACTTTATTGCCTGTTTGTAAACATGACATAATAATAACGTTATTATGCTTGTGAAATATTAAATAAGTAAAAATCTCTAAAATGAATTGATTTTATTTTTATTCAAGATTTTATATTAAGAATGTTACAGAGAAATATATTATTTTTCATTACAAACTTAAATCTAAAAATTAGATTTTAAGTTTTAGTTATCATGTTTGATTTAGAGTAGTGCTATTTTATTTGTTGGTACAATCGCCCGGTAGTTAGAGTGAAGCTCTATTTCAAAAGTTTTTATAAGAATTATTATCTGAAAATGTATTAACAACATGTTTTCAATAGTGGTTTTAAAACTTGAAAGTTAGTACTCGGATAATTAAATTCTTAGGTTTAATTTGGACACCTTGAATAAAATTTAAATTGTCTAACCCCACCAAAAGTGGCATTTAAATGGTTCATTTTCAATCTCTTAGAAGAAAGAATTAATTTAATTAACCAAATTAGTTATCAACCCCACGCATAGGTGTTAATTGATTTGTTTAGTTAACAAAGAATATCTAACCCCACCAAAAGTGTTATTCATATAAAAAAGAGAGAATCAATAAATATCAATTTATATCTTTAATAACCTAAATAATATGAGCAAATATAATTAACTTAGTTATTATATCCATAAATACTCCACTATTATAAATGATAAAATTTGTATAAATATTTATTGAATCTGTATCTATGTTTATTTTAATGTTATTAGATTAGAAACCCAAAAACCCAAATACCGTGACAGGATGTTTAGGATTTAATTTCATTTTTAAAAGTTTGAATAATAAATTAAAAACTACATATATTCATTTCTTAGATCGACCTTGGGAGTATACTTATCATTTTCTACGAAATGATTCGTGCACTTGCGAGAGTTTTATAAATATAAAACCAAAGTATTGGCAGGATCGGCGATGCCGATTTTGCTCATCAGTACCTGCTCGATACAAGGATTTTGAAGACCTACCTACTCAGTTTAAGAATATGGTGGCCTATGCACTTTCAGTTGTGCATGATGATGTTCCTTCCATATATAAAGAAGAAATCAGAAGCACTGAAGTTGAAAGATGGAAGGAAGCCATGGATGAAGAACTTATATCCCTTCAGAAGAATAAAACATGGAAGTTTACTCAACTGCCTAAGGGCAAGAAGGCAATTGGCTGCAAATGGGTGTATGCAAAGAAAGATGAATTTCCTAACAAAGATGGTATTCACTACAAGACAATGTTGGTGGCTAAGGGTTACGCTCATAAGGAGGGAATCAATTATAATGAGGTATTTTCTCCAGTTGTAAAACATTCCTTCATTAGAATTTTGTTGGCCTTGGTAGCACAGTTCGATTTGGAACTAATTCAACTTGATGTAAAAACTGCGTTTCTACACGGTGATTTAGAAGAGGAAATCTATATGTCTCAGCCAGAAGAGTTTAATATTGCTAATAAAGAGAATTGAGTTTGTAAGTTGAACAAATCATTGTATGGATTGAAGCAATCTCCAAGGCAATGGTACAAATGATTTGATCAATTTATGTTACAGTAGAAGTACACCATAAGCACACATGATCATTGTGTGTATTTTCGCAAGCTACAAAATGAGTCTGTTATCTATCTCCTATTGTGCGTCGATGATATGTTGATTGCATCGAAGAGCTAAGCAGAAATTGAGAAGTTGAAGGCTCAACTAAGTTAGGAGTTCGAGATGAAAGATTTGGGAGAAGCCAAAAAGATTCTCGGTATGTAGATAAGCAGAGACAGGAAGAAGGGGAAGCTTAGTTTGACCCAGAGTCAATATTTGAATAGGATACTACAACGTTTTGGTATGAATGAACAGACAAAACCTGTAAGTACTCCGCTAGTTCCTCAATTCAAGCTCAGTGCTCAATTATCTCCTAAGAATGATGCAGAACGAGAATATATGGCAAAGGTACCATATGTAAATGTGGTTGGTAGCTTGATGTATGCAATGGTGTGTACAAGACCTGACATTTCACGTGTGGTTGGTGCTGTAAGTAGGTACATGCATGATCCTGGTAAAGGACATTGGTTGGCTGTGAAATGGATTCTACAGTATATTATAAATACTATAGATGTTGGCTTAGTATTTCAATAGGATAATACTATTGGTCAATGTGCAGTCGGATATTGTGATTTCGACTATGCAGAAGATTTAGATAAGTGTCGGTCAACTAATGGTTATGTGTTTAATCTTGCTAGAGTACCAGTCAGTTGGAAGTCTACCTTGCAGTCCACAAACATATTAAGGTGTTTTGTGATAGTCATAATGTTATTCATTTAGCAAAGAACCAAATCTATCATGCACGTACAAAGCACATTGACGTTCGTTATCATTTCATGTGAGAGATTATTGAAGAAGATGGAGTACTAGTTTAGAAAATTAGTACGACAAAGAATCCCACAAATATGATGACCAAGGTGGTAACAACAATCAAGTTCAAACATTGTATGAACTTGATTAACATCATACAAATCTAAATTGGCACTGACGTCGTTGATCTAGTGATTGAAGAAATCATTTAAAAAATCACTAAGTCGCTAAGGTGGAGATTTGTTATATATCTCCATAGTGAGCAAATTAGAAAAGTTTCACATTGGTTAGAAATGAAAATATGTGTTAGATTTGGGGCTATAAATAAAGCCTTCCTTCACCATTTGTAAAACATTCAAAAATTTGTAAATATTCCTCTCTTTTGTAAGGGTAATTAATTAGCTCAATTTTGTCCAATTAGTTGTAATTTAGAGTTCATCCATTTGGAGATAGTGGAAGTGGTCAACGATCCCCGAGGACCTAGGTAACATTTATACTGAACGTCGTTAAATTTTTGGTGTTATTATTTTTCTATTTCAATATTTGTTTTAGTTTATTTTAGCATTATATTTACAATAATATTATTTTGTCGGATTAGTTTGAGTTCTATTCATTTAAATCATAAGTGAATAGTAATTACTTAAAATAGGAAAAATATACACGATTTTTCTAACAACACGCTATATAAATTATATGCATGAAGTAAGGTATTAATTTTAAATTATAAAAATATTTTATATTAAAATTATGAATATAGTGTTAAATTTATCTATTATTATTTTAATAAAATGTATCTTTTAATCCACTAATTTACAGATAATATTTTAAAAGTTTACTAATTTTATAAAATATAATATTAAAAATCCTGATAAACGTATAATGTCATAAATCTCTACGTGTAACTAGTACATTAGAGATTTGTTAAATAAAAAAAATAAAAAAATAACAAAGATTTATTAATTTTAGAATTAAAACATTAAAGAGGGATGAATCTATGTCATGAACATTAAAGAAATAATTAATTAATATTTTTATGTCGTTTGAATCTTTGATTTTAAATAGAAAGAAGGATTATTCTTATTACCAGATCATTAGACCAATAAAAAATTATATATATACTTTTAAACATTAAGAGAAGGTAGGTTTAAGTAAGTGTGTATTTAAGTGTATGCTTATGAATGTAATTCTCATAAATCTAGGCATATTTGTCTATTTCAAATATATATTATAAAAGATCATTTGTATTTATTTTTGAATATTTAATCAACTTATTTTAATATTAAGTTTTATTATTTTATTAATCTCTAAATTTTGAATAAATTTAAATTTAAGTTCTTAAAGTAATAATTTTTTTATATAAATTATTAAATTTTAAAAAATTTACTGTTAAAATACACATTTATTGCTAGCAATGATAAAATATTAATTTTATTTTAGTTATTAAGTATCTGTTACGGATCTGACCATTATTCTTGGATAATGTCTCATGACTCATAATAAGACACTTTATTGGAAAGAAAAAATTGTATATGATGTGGGATTAGTTTTCGGAGTTAATTATATTCGTTATTTTATTTTAACTTTTTAAGATAATTAATTTTTTATTAATAAGATTTAATTTGGTTAAATTTAAATTTTTAAAAAATATTAAAATATTTAAAAATATAATAATAAAATAATTAATATATTTTATTTATAAAATAAATTAACTAATATTTCATATTATTTTTGTAATAATGAATTCAACTTTTTTATTTGATAAATAAAAAAAATTAAAATTTATTATTAAAAAAAATTGATATATTATTTTATTTTAATATGATAATTTAGTTTATTTTAATCTTTGTATTAATATAAATTATATATTATTATTATATATTAAACATTATATAGCCTTATAGGTTGTCAAGTCATGTAGATAGTTGATGGGTATTAAAGGAAATAAGAAAAGATGCGGTCAATGATTCTTCGGGTTTTAGATAAGATATGTAACTTGGGTGAGGGGTACAGAAGTCTTATCATTACTTTCATGTCGCTCAAATTTTATTTTGACAGACAATTTCTTTTTTAGTGATTATAAAGATGATTGCAATATTGTTCGTTCTACATCTTCTTTAAATTTGAGTATCAATAATTTAAGCTTCATTTAAAGGAAAAAAGATTGAAAAACAAATCACATGCCACTTTAATTGACTAAGTTCATAAAATAGATTTTTATAAAAATATATTTTCAATAAAAGTAATTTTTAAGGTTTACTGAGAGAGAGAGAGAGAGAGAGAGAGTCGTTGTTAAATTGTGTTACTAATGCACAATAACCTTTCAATTTGGTATTTCAGCCTTTCAAAATGAATACTTTAGGAACTTTATTCGAAGGAAAAGAAAGAAAGAAAGAAAAACTTTATTTTGTAATAAAATCACATACTAAATTCTTAAAAAATGACATAGAATAACAGTAAATACATCTCCATGCCATCATGTTTTAACATTATTATAAATATAATTAAATTTTATTAGCGTAACAAAAATACTATAAACCTTAATTAATTGGTAGAACTTAACGGCAAATGATATGTACTGAAATGTTGAACACCCAAATTTTAACACGATTTCTAATGAAATTAGAGAGATTCTTCATTGTTATAGCTAGCTATCTTCTTTGTCGAAGAGGGGTTTAGAGAATAAACCAAACGCATGCATCACCAAATATATCAATTGATTTGCATCAAAATGGCGAGATTTCTTCATTTTCTACACGTCATCTTCCTCAAAGAAAGGTTTGGGAAAGAATCCAAATGAATTATCAAAGGTATTAGTCGATTTGAATCAAAATGATAGGTTTACTGCAAGTTCTTCACCGTGTACGTTCTTCATCATTAAGATTAGATTGCTTCTAATCATAGTATGCACTATGGTTCCCCATCTTTGTCTTCTTCCTCATTGATCACTTGATAGATTTATAGATGGTAGTATAATAAGATCTCGTAAAAGCATTAATCTTTTGATGAAAAAGGAAAGACATTTTCACCACTGCGTTTTTTATCTCAAAAAATTGCTCATGTTAAAACTTTAAATGACTCAAAGAAATTCAAATGTTTTTGATCAAATATCCTTTGAGTTAGATCCCAAATTGAAAATGAATTAGGGTTGAAATCACTTTAAAATTTAGGGCTTACACATTTTAGGGGAAATATGTGCAAATCACATGTCATTTGCCGTAAGTTCCTTATTTTTGTAACATTAAAAAAATTTAATGATAGGATCACAATAAATAAAACTTCGATTATATATTTGTAATAACTTATTCCTTTTCAATCAACTTCAAAAAACCATTCATTGTCAGAAATGTAAGATAAAGGTTTGATCTCAGGATACGTAAGTTATATAAAAGTATATATATATATATTTATGTGCATTTAGCATTCAGATTACTTCAAATCATGGTGATTTTTCAATCCACTCAACCTTCAGTTGTGTACTGTGAAGGAGGGATGAAAGCATTTGCTTCAAACTTCAATGACATTTTGGTCTTTCCATATTCATTAATACAAATTAAGCTTCTTTTCAGTTAAGGGAAGACTATACGTACGTATTTCAAAGTACATGTATATTACTTCTAATTCCATTAATACATCCTAATAAATTTGAGTGGTTAGCACAAAAGGTCATTCCCCTCCATGTTTGTTATAGAGCCAACATATTTTGACCTAGATTCTCCATTGTTCCTATTGTTTAGCTTCTAGTGCAACAGTAGGCTTACTCTCTGGAGTTAAACACTTGCCTAGAATCAATTAATTTGACCATGTACTTATAGAACAGGTGGTTATATTATTATTATTATTTTACCAAAAGCTAGAAATTAATGGTTAGAAATGAACGAGTCCTACCTAAGTTTTTCACAGGACTACAGAGTATAGAGTCTCTCTCTTTCAAGCTTTACCTCTATTTTAAAACTAAAACAAAAAAAAGTGTTTTACCTATGAAAAAGGTGAATTCTCAGTGCTTAGTGTTATATTAGATGTTAACTTGTCATTTTTCTTGCTGAATGCAAGTAAACTAGAACCACAAAAATTAGTGGAAATATGTGTCTAATGGCTTTTTGCTGGCTTGGATCTCATGAAAGCACCATGATGAAAACCAAAACCACCTCTTTTTTCATATCCAAATCCAGTTCATGGCTATTTTTATATTATATATGAAATGAAGTTGGTATATTAATTAGTTGCATATTTTACAGTCATATGAATATGATGTCGATGACTTCTACATAGATTAATTTTCAATTATTTTTAGGGTGAATAGAAAATATAATCCCTTATTTGAAGTTATTTGGATAATTTAATTTTTAATTTAAAATAATTGTTTTTATGAGTTTGCTTTTAAAAAAAATCTAGGAAGGAGATAATTCATTTTGAGTTTTTTTTTAATCAAAATGTATCATATGATTTTCATATATACTATTTTATTAAGAGAACAATAATTGTTATTTCAATGACCCTTCAAACCATTCAATAACAATCCCAATAAAAATATATTTATTTTCAACATCTTAATATTAATGAGACATCAACTTTATCCTATGTATAAATCATAATATGTTATTATAAATACATTTGGATTTTGAGTTTTGTGTTTGTATGACCTATTTTGAAATTAAATCAAGACAAAAAAATAATAACTCATATTTTATTTTAAAAGATTAATGAATACTTTAAATCTAAATTACACCAATAAAAATTATTTATTAATAAAATATCCATAAATTTAACCAATAAAATGATATTATTATAAAATAAAATAAAGATTAAAAATAGCTTTTAATTTTTTTTTAATGATTGAACTACTAATTCTACCACAAACATCAATAATTTGTTTCAACATGACTACGAGAAGACCTTTTTCCCTTTAATTTTTTTCATGATGGATTCTATGTACGAGAAAAGCTAACATAAATAGGGATATAGCTAAAATATACTCTCGGTGCTTTTTCTACCATTATTAATCTAGGCATAATGTTAGACAAAAATAAACATCCAACGACTCCTGTTAAATAGAGAAAGAATCGTGTTCAGGTAATTTTTACTTAGTCAATAATTGAGGATTAATTAAAAATTTCACATAAATATTTCTTTTTCTTTTTTCCCAATTCAAGTCGTACAAGAAAAGATCACAGTATGGCGATTCCTTTACTATTATTCCAATTAAGTCAAAAGGAATCACAGTAGTTAACTCAATTGGCTATTTAAGAGCAATTACAAGTACAGGTTTTACCTTCTAAGATCAAAAGTGGCACAATATGATTGGTGTCTAGAAAGAAACAATTGATTCAGTGGGGCTTATAAATCAAAACAATCATGGTCAAGCACTGTTAATATATTTATTATATTAGGAAGAGTCTAATTTGAAGTGGTTTATGAGTCATTAACTCCTTCAAAACACAGTTTTTCTGTTGAATAAGTCTTACTCTGTAAACTTCTTCTCTCTTCCTTTTTCATCACTGATGTCACAGATTCCTCTGTTTTGCACTCCATACCATAATAACACACTCCCTCTCCCTCTCTCTATTTCTGTGTGTGTGAGGTAAGCAGAAACTGATCTGAAAATGATTATCCATAAATATATCCAAGTTTTACTCCCTAATGGATATAAGATCATTATATATAGTGTGATGCTACAAAAAGAGACATGATCTGCATGACATCCCATTGCTGAGATGTTAGAAGTTTAAGAACACTTCATCATTGTTAATTAGTGCATGCTTGTAGTGTTTCTGTTAAACGTGGTTATATATTTGGTTCATTCGTATTTGTTTACAGTCAGAAACGCTTTTTAGTGGAGCCAATTCAACATTTTCCCATTATTTAAAAAGCACTGCTATCTTTCAAAAATACAGTATAATCTCATTAGATAAAATTTTATGTGGCGAACTAATCAAACTTTGTCATATCCAATCAAATTGTATCACTTTTGTTTTTTTGTTTTTTTTGGTGATATATGAGAAAGGAATTTTCCATCCTATAAAAGGCCTCCTCTGCTTAACCCTTAACCCGTTCCAACATCGAAATAATAACCAAACTCCTCCACATTCCTCACAAAGACCTGAAAATCATTCACTCAAAAACTCTGAAACATGCAGCCAGGTGACACTAAAGGTCGCCATTTTCTACTTCCTTCAGATTCATCAACATGTCCAGTTCATTTTAGCATAACTGAGAGTAACCCAACTACAACCACAGCCACAACGACATTTCAACTTAACAGATTCACTAGCCCGTTATACAATTTCCAAGTCCCTTCTCAAGCTCAAGAATTCAATCCGCAACCCTCAAGTTTCAGCAGCAACAACTCAACTTCTGACGAAGCTGACGATCGGCACCAACTTAGTCTCATCAATGAAAGAAAACATAGAAGAATGATATCTAACAGAGAGTCTGCTCGAAGATCACGTATGCGCAAACAAAAACAATTAGATGAGTTGTGGTCACAAGTGGTTTGGCTAAGAAATGAGAACCATCAACTTATAGACAAGCTTAATCATGTGTCGGAGAGTCATGATAAGGCTGTTCAAGAGAATGCTCAACTTAAAAAAGAAACTTCTGGGCTTCGTCAAATGCTTAATCATTGTAACAGTTTGAAGGATCTAGAAGATGTTCCCTGTAACACAGCTCACATCACATGAGAGATGAGTCTTCAAACCACTCTATCAAAAATTCTATAAATTTGCTTGGTTAAAATGTTGGAAGAACTTTTTTATTTTTATTTTTGAATTTTCTATCTATAACTACGTACTGTTTTGTTTGGTGTATAAGCCAAACGGTCTTAGCCTTGTTTTAAGTTGTATGAGATCTAACAAAATAGAGAATAATGTGTTCGAAGCTTGAGCATATTAATTTGCTCAATATTTATGATCAATGTTCTTTTAAGAGAGTGTGCAGAAAGATAATTCTGGTAACAAAGGTGAAATCAGGGCCAGGTTAGTACTTGATTAATGGAAGTAGATAAATACAAGCTTGTTAAAACTATTTTTTAATATATAAAAATCATTGATTTAATAGTATGTGGTACACTTGTACTAGAGCTAATGACGGTAGAAGTTGAACCTGACACGGAATTAAACATCCCCATTTCTCTCTTTATACATGTTTTTAGTGTCTAAACTCTCTCAAAATTCATACTTAGATTTATATCTATTTTTGAAATCATTTTGTAGAGCTTATTTTGAAATGTAATCATTCAATTAGTTTAGTTATAAAATCTTAGTCTATGTGTTTGTGCTTAGTTGATTTGATAGTGTGTCTCTCACACATAATTTGAATTATGTGGAAGATAGTATGTCCTTTGATGCCATTTAGATAGAGAGTAATAATCAAGGTGTCTTGTTATATATATTTCACTATACTAATCCATGACTATTAATTATAACATATTTAATGGTATTATTTATAGAGTTTAGTTGAATTTGTATGTGAAATCAGGTCATTGCGGAAACAATAATGGATAATTTGAACATAATTTTTAATCGATAAAGATAATAATAGTTTTATTTCTTTCAGAGTCACAACGGTTTTACTGATTAGTAAATTACTTACTTCTAAATGATTATCTTAAATAACTTAAGGATTTTACCACATATATATGATCTCTATATGGATTTATCTCATTATATCACTTGTTGTGTATGATCTATCGTTGTGTTAGTACAATTTGAGTTTAAGATGTGTATGTTATAACATATTATAACTTAAACACTAATTAGAAAACATTTATTATTTCCTATCTTCTACTTGATATATAATAACTATCGTTAAAATTTATCTACTTATCTAATATTATATTATTTGTGATTTTGTTATATTTTTGTTTTAATATACCCTATTTTATTTATACGAGTTAAATTTGAATCGTTAAAACATCTATATCTCTTTACCTTAATAGTTTATCAGATTATAGACTATTTTATTTATAATTATATTTTTCATTCTATTGTAAGAATTATTGTAAATTTTTATTTGTGGTGAGATTTTAATTTGCAAATATAGATAAAATGTTATTAGATGTTGAAATAAATATTTTTTGTTCATGTTAAATGGTCTCTAATGTACTTAGGTTCCTATTAAATAAAGTCATCGATTAATCAAAATTCGATCAATTGTATAATTGTTCAATTTAATTAGATATGTGTCAAATTCAATTTCAATGAATAGAGTCATCGATCAAAATTTGATTAATTAAACAAATATCTAATTTAATTAGACATGTGTCAAACTCGATTCCGACAAATAAAATCATCAACATACCAAAACCTGATCCATTGGACAAGTATCCAACTTGGTTTCGATAAGTAAAATCACTAACAAACAAAAATCTAACCACTTAGATAATTATCTAATTTTTCTACAACGGTGAAATTATTGATCGATTGAACAATTATTTAATTTTTACTAATCAAATTAAATAAATATATAGTTAAAATTAGTTTATAATTAATTAATTAAAATTAAAAACTATTATTTTAAAAAATAAAATAAAAAATATTTTATTTTATTTTTTAATTAATATAAAATTACCATAACATATAACTCAAAAAGCTATCAAGTCAACTGTCCTTTCTACCCGTATTTTTGTTGTGTATTAGAATATATTTTTTAACATATTGATTTACTAAAAATTTAAATATTATTTAGTTAATAGAAAAATACAAGGACTCTGAAAATAAGTAATGATGTGAAGTTTTAAGTTCAAAAAATTTAAAGTTAAGGTAATATTTTTTTAATATCTAATTTGATTAAAAAAATAAGCAAGAATATGAAAATTCTAAAAGTAATAAACAATATCTATATATATACAGAAAAATTCGTTTAATTATTTTTAAAATGCGATATTTTTAAAAAATTTGCTGTTGGTATTATTATTATTATTATTAAAAGTGTTCAAAAAATATAAATTAATACAACTAAGTCTTATATTTTTTTATTTTTCTCGATCACACTGAACAAATACCCTTTTAACTTAAAAAATTAATATTAATAACATTAAATTTAAACTAAAGAAAAAAAATAAAAAAAATATTTATATATATTAATTTATATAATAAAATTTAATTATTCATATTATTAAATAATTTATAATTATATTAATACCTTATATCTCTAACTATATATTTAAATAATAACTAATATATTATGTTACTATGTATACGTCAACGTAAATATATAATCGAATCTAACAATACTCTATTAACTTAGGACCTAAATATTGCTTTTAATAATTTTTTAACTTATGAACCCTTAATTAATTCATTCTTTAAATAAAAGTAATAATAATATAAAAATTATATTATTGATATTTAAATTTTTATTATATTTATACATAAATATTTATTTTTTACACCGTCTAATAATATTTTTAAATTTTTAAAAATTAAAACATATATCTTTAAATTTATAAATTATATGATTTAATCATAAATTTTTAAAAATATAAATCAAAATTTTACTAATAAAATTTATATTTAGGATTTTAGGATTTATATATAAAGTTATTAAAAAAATTAATTACTATGATTATTATTGTTATAATTAAGTTTATTAATGCTAAAATTCACTAATAAATATATTTTAATGTAAAATGTAATTAATTTTATGAATGCAATAAATATTTTATATAATTTTATTCTAATAATAATAAAAAATAATTACGATAATATTATTAAAAAAATAGATAAAAACACCGACGCGGAGTAGTTCTTTGATTTCTTCCATACTGTGACCCATCTCAGATCTAACCCAAAACTAACACTTCCTGTGAGCGCTGCTCTATCACTTGCTTACACTTCTATAAAGAAACCAAAGAATACTCCTTTTTTCTTCTTGAGATCTTTTTATATCGAATTATCAGTGATTCAACCCAAGTGAGATTGTTGATCACTCTAATGGCGGTCGCCGTCCGGGGAGGCCGAGGCGGGTTTGGTATTCGGAGCTTCTTCTCCTATCGGATCTTCGTTTCGGCCATGTTTTCCCTTCTTTTCATTGCCACACTCTCTATTCTCCTTACAACCAATCCTTCCACACCTCACCACGATACTGTAAGTAACTTCCTTTATTGCTTTTTTTTTTTTAATTTATTTTCGAACTTGTACGAAACGCAGATGGAAAATTTCTAAACTCTATCAGAACCCGATTGATGATTTTGATATTTGTACAAAACCCATGTAGCATTCTTGATTATTATGCATATTTACATAACAATTTTCATTTTTTAATGCAAAATGTGCGTCAATCTGAATATTTGATGCAGACACTTCCTACTACTGGAAATGCATACATGCATAGAACTTTTCTGGCCTTGAAATCTGACCCGCTGAAAACCCGATTAGATTTGGTATATAAGCAAGCTAATGATCATATGACTTTAGTGAATGCGTATGCCGCTTATGCAAGGAAGCTCAAGCTTGACATATCCAGACAAATGAAATTGTTTGACGATTTGGCTAACAATTTCTCAGATCTTCAAATGAAATCTAGTTACAGGGCGGCTTTGTTTGATACAGATGGTTTAGTTGATGAGGAAGTTTTGAGGCAGTTTGAAAAGGAGGTGAAGGATAAGGTGAAAACTGCCAGATTAATGATTGCAGAGTCTAAGGAGAATTATGATAACCAGCTAAAGATTCAGAAGTTGAAGGATACAATTTTTGCAGTTAATGAGTTGCTTATAAAAGCAAAGAAGAATGGTGCATTTGCAAGCTTGATTGCTGCTAAATCGATCCCGAAAAGTTTGCATTGTCTAGCAATGAAACTTGTAGAAGAAAGAGTTACACATCCAGAGAAGTACAAGGACGAGGAACCAGAACTTGAGTTTGTGGACCCTAGTTTATTCCACTATGCAATTTTCTCGGATAATGTTATTGCTGTGTCTGTGGTGGTGAGATCTGTGGTGAAAAATGCGGCAGAACCATGGAAACATGTTTTCCACGTGGTTACAAATAGGATGAATATTGCAGCAATGAAGGTGTGGTTTAAGATGAAGCCAGTTCAAGGAGGTGCACATGTCGAGGTCAAGGCAGTGGAGGACTTTAATTTCTTGAAACCATCATATGTACCAGTGCTGAAGCAAATTGACTCAGCAAATTCACATAAGGGTAGCTCCAACAATCAGGCAGAAAATGCTACGAAGGATGCAAACAACATGAAATTTGGTAACACCAAGCAGTTGTCAATGTTAAACCACTTGAAGTTCTATTTGCCAGAAATGTATCCAAAATTGAACAAAATTCTGTTATTGGAAGATGATGTTGTTGTTCAGAAAGACTTGACGCGGTTGTGGATGATTGATTTGGATGGAAAGGTAAATGGGGCTGTTGAAACCTGCTTTGGGACCTTCCATAGATATTCACAGTATTTAAATTTCTCACACCCGCTAATTCGGGAAAAGTTCAATCCTAAGGCTTGCGCTTGGGCTTATGGTATGAATATATTTGATCTTGATGCTTGGAGGCGTGAGAAGTGCACCGAGCAATACCACTACTGGCAGAACTTGGTAAGTGTCTTCATTTGGTGAAATAGGCTATTTTCTTATCAGCAATTTAGAGTGATTTTATTTCCTTAAACAAAAAGGAAAGGTTACCTAAAGTGGTAAACTTAGAGACAACTTTATTAAACTACCTTCTTTTACTAGTACAGAAATGTCCATAGTATTATTGCATCTGGAAGACATGTGAAGTTCTTTTTGTGATTAATTACATGGAAATTATTACATTGTAAAGAAAAGGACTCATCGAATTCTCATCGTTTAATGAGCAGAATGAGGATTGGACGTTGTGGAATTTGGGGACTATTCCACCAGGCTTGATCACATTTTACTCAACAACAAAGTCACTTGACAGATCTTGGCATGTGCTTGGTCTTGGATTCAATCCTAGTATTAGCATGGATGAAATCAACAATGCTGCAGTCATTCATTATAGCGGATTTATGAAACCTTGGCTTGACATTGCATTGAACCAATACAAGACTCTTTGGACTAAATATGTGGACAGTGACATGGAATTTGTGCAGTTATGTAATTTTGGCTTCTAGACAACTATATTTACTGCTCAAGTTGATCAGGTAAAGCAGGAAAAAAGGGAAGAAAAAAAAACCTAAGTTTTGAGCAATTATCCATCAGATTCTACTCATTGTTACACAGTTATGAATCCTTCACTAGCCGTAAGATTCGGAGCTAAGCTCAGTTGATTTCTATATTTTAATAGAAATGTTGTTTGATAATTCTTTCTTTAATTAATGTTTAATCAGTTGTTAATGTCAATCATGGATTATGAATACTAGATTGGACTATGTATACCCGAGGATGAAATTTTGATTAGATCTTTTGTTCAAAGTGTTGAATTGTTATTCCATGACTGATTGTTAGACTAGATAAGATTTGTTAGCCTGTCTTTCATTAAGTTTTTAGAGGATTGATGACTAATACACTATAACACTGAATGACACCATTTCCTTTGTGTACAATACTTTGTGTTGTTGATGGTGAGGTTTCTTCTCATCAAGGATAGCCAACTTGTGGATCTCTGAGGAGTCTCTATGCATTAAACATAGACTTATGTTAATGCATGGGAATAAGAGACTCTTCCTTTCTGATCCATTTGTCTCTTAATGAAGAATCTGATGCTAGTTGATTTATGAAAGCCTTGTTATCTAATTTCAATGCATTTATTGGAAAATGCATTGAAACTAAACCTTTACCTTACTCACCAGTCCTATGCAAATCTCTGGCTTATCTAATTTCAATGTATTTATTGGAAAATTTAGAGAAATTGTGGCTTCCAATAAGATGCATTGTTAGTGTATGTACTTTTTTAGTATTCCATTACACGTGCATACGTCCACACATTTTATATTAGACGGAGTTCAAACCTGCATCACTTCAATACCTACTTAGAGTTTTGGAGCATATCTTATTATGTATTGGTGTGCAAGTATCTTATTATATTTTTAGAAGCAGGTAAATCATATTAATTAAGAAAAATCTATATATCACAAATTTAGGATAAATCGTAACTGACGTGACGGAATCGTATTGGTAGGTAGAGTAGAGTTTATATAGCACAGATAAATAGGAAGAAAGGGTAAAACGTGTATTTTCTTGAATATGATAATTTCACTCCTTTTATGTGAAATCAATTAATGAGAGTGATTGTAATAGTATAATAGTATGTGGGTGAGATTGTCCACACACAAACTATACACGCATTATATTGCATGTGGGTGAGAATATTGACATAAATTTGTACACATTACTTATAATATGTCATTGGATAGAATTATCTAGAAAAATATATTATTATATTTGATTTTTGCCACCAATTTTTTTCAAGTAATCATTTAGTTCTCTCCTTCAATTGCATTTGATTTTACATTTTTGGGAGGGTATGAATCTCTTTTAGTACCATTATGTCCTGTTTATAATGTATGTAAATACATGAGTAGTTTCAAAGATTTCTAGACTATATTTTTTTATCTCTATTAATGAAATTTAATTTTATCTAAAAAAAAAAACTTAAAATTCAGCCTATGCTTGACAACATTTTCATATTATCTAAAAACTGAACAATGTAAGATGCTGGAAAATATTAAATAATGAGAAGACTAAATCATTAATTCTCTTTTATTTAGTATCATGCTTATTGTCACTTATCACATCTGATTTGAATTTAATGGAGGAACTTACTTCTAAATGAATTACAATGGGAGTTTTAAAAAATGAAGCTTTAACAACATTTTGTGTGATAAAAATAAAGAACAGAATTCAAGCTCATATGCTTCCTTCTTAAATATCACAGATCTAAAGAACATCATACTTCCTTTAATCTCATCTGCCTGATTATAGTTACAAAGTATAAACTTTTTATCTGCATATCTTGAACACTCACATTCTTTTTTTAAATAAAAAAAAAACTCTAAAACAACCAACTCATCATTTCCTTTTAGTACTCTTATCACCAGTTTTCTTCTCCTTTTTGTTTGTAGTCTTGTGCTCAGAATGCTTCTTCTCATTCTTACCATGACTGCCTTTACCGTGAGAACGGGAGTTGCAGTGAAGACGAGGGCCAGAGGAGGCATCGGAAGTCATTGAGTCGTCACTGCCAAAATCATCTTCAGCATTGGTATGGTATACAAATTGCTTCTTCATTTTCTCATCACTGATATTACTATTGCATATTTCAGCATCATCTTCTTTTATTGGAGATGAAATATACATTGTCCACCCAGATTCACTACTGCTACATCCTTCTGAACCCATAAGTTTTTTATAGGAATCCATCAATTAGAAACAAAACAAAAAAACCAAAAAAAAAAATACAAAGATTGTGATAAGTTGAAGAAGGGATTGAAAGAGAGTGAGAGGAACAAAATATAAGGAAATTGAAGTGTGAGACTTTTATATGAATGCTTTCTAATTCAATTAGAGGATGACAGCTTATT
Organism: Hippophae tibetana; assembly: GCA_037013495.1. Lineage (NCBI taxonomy): Eukaryota > Viridiplantae > Streptophyta > Magnoliopsida > Rosales > Elaeagnaceae > Hippophae > Hippophae tibetana. The sequence goes on from CM072812.1 coordinate 7,937,919, forward strand.
ATGATTTATAAAATATTTTAAATGAATAGAATTTGCAATTACACAGGACTCAAAAAATGACATGATAAAGACAATGAAGTCTTAATTTAAAGAAGCAAAAAGTAAAATTGATATATAAAACTAAGTGGGTTTTTTTTAATTATCTATAAAAATATAAAAACTATTGCTAGCTACTTTTGTTATTGTCAACTTAAATGAAAAACTGACCATTTATGCTGAATACAGATGATATCATTATACAACTGGAAAAAAAATGTAAAACCCATGTTCTTGAATTTGTTAGAGCAGGCCTTTTTCACTGACAATTTCTCTGTCTAGGTCACTAAAATACATGCTAACCTATTTCTAAAACAAGAAGATTAATGGAACCCATATTCACAAGTATGTTTAGAACATGGCTTCTCATGTCATACTTGAATTTACACACATCTAATTTGTGCATTGTCAGCTTTTTAGACAAAAAAGTGCAGAGAACCCGAGTGGGTTTTGGCCTTAATTTGGGGGTTCAAGATCTGGATTATTTTGGTAATGTAGCTAACTGAGATCTTTTAATGCTTTTAGTTCTGTCATTTCTTTGTTTGTTCTTGCCTATCTGCTCAGAAAGCTGGCCAGTGTCATTTTCTTATTGGAGTTAGAACATATCAAGGTTGATTCTTCCTTTAACCAGATCGTTATTGCACGTGTTGAACTTTCCCAAACTTGAGAACTTAGATACTTTCTCGACGTTATTTTTTTTTTACTCTACCCAACATTCACCATAAGTGTATTGCCAAAAAATCTCAACTGCTTTCAGATTTTCTCTGTTCATGCCCGAGTTTTGAAGATAATCATCCACATGTTAATCAGCTTTCATGCATGCTTCATAATTTTTTTATATTTTATTCTACTTATACGGGCTATTTTAAAACATTGAAAATCATAAAAAAAATTATACATATTTATATGTTAAATATACTTATTTTTTAAAAAATTTATGTAAATTTATGAAGTTTTCGAAGAACTACACTCATATCATATTCATATCACGTCGATTTAATTACTAGTGATATAAATAATATAGATTTAATTTTTTAATTTTTTTTTTAATTTCCATATTTGTGGTTAACTGGTTGTTGATTATTGTATCTTTAGAATTGGACTTGATGAATAATAGTGAACAGAGATGTGGCAGGTAGGGGTTGTGACATCCAAGGACACAAGATAGGCTGTTTTCCACTAGGATTTTTTTTCCCCTCTTTCTTTTTAATTATTTGACGAGTCAACATCTAAAGCATTCTGTTCTAAGTTTCTAACTAACCCCTTAAAGCTTTTCCTAATGCTAATTATCTTTAATTGTCTTGATAATGCATATGCTTATACCTTTTATGATGCAGTTTTTATTATTGCATTTAACAACTGCTTTATCCTCTCTATCTATCTCTTTTGAAACAATTAAAATCGATTTGTTTTTTGAATTGTGAATTTATTAGGATTAGGAAAACTCAAACAAACTAATATGTTTATTTTTTGAAATAAAATTTACAAAATCACCCACCCACATTTATAAAGACTTACAGGGTTCAAACCTATACCCTTACGGTACTCACAAAAAATATATATTATTGTATTATAAAGTAATTGATAATTAATATGTTTAAGAACAAGTGTTTGTTTCAATTCTTCTTCTATAATGAGAGGAAATACCAACTACCCTAAAGTAAAGTGGTAAAGATATGATATTTATTCAACACCCTCCTCAAATCCGTTCACCTCTAATTATCGTTTGGTTTAAAAATATTGAAACAATTTATTATATATTTAATGAGAAAAGTTTGAAGCTGATGAGCTACGCATGTCCATCACAACTAGAGGGTCTGAGTTGTTCTCCACTCTAGTATCCTCACTAAGTATGATTAGTTAGCTCTTCTTTACGCTACTTGTTTAATCTTTGAGATTACATCTTGACTTTTTATAAGCAGAGCTTAAAAGATAATGTTGTTAAAATTACCTTTAACACGTATTTAACTGCTCTCTATTTTTTTCAAAATAAGAGGATTTCATTTCATGTTTTGAATACCACCAAATTTTGTGTGCCTTATATAGCATATACATGTTTAAATTATACATAATCGAATTAACGCCTTAAAATTATAAGTGAATTGTACAGCGTGTACAAATATTTTCAGCAAGGGCCAAAATGAGCAAAAGTAGAAACCTCATAAGTTCTACTTAGTGTATGTGGAGATTTATATGAGGTGTAAATCCGCCTTAATTGATTGTGGAAATTTATTGACTTCCTAGAAACTACAAGAGAAACTGATTTTAAAACCTAAGGATCATATGGAGCTAGGGTTCAAGCTTTGGAGATTGCAGTCTTAGATCAGCTAGCTATAATAAAACACCTGCATAATTAACTCATACTGCCTCATCCATTGTCCACTCTTTTTTTCTTTCACAGTCTAAGAGTGTAAAGTTCATCCTGATATTATAGAAATACCAATACCATCCAAAATTCCAAGCGCAATATGCACTTTTATCTTTTAGGTTCATAACTTCCTTTTACACCGAAAAACAATATATATATACACACAGAGAGAGGAACTCATAACTTATACATCAATGATTTACTTCTTCATTTTTGCAATCTTACTGTATATTATTTCCAAATTAAATAGTAAATATAAACTATAAAGGAAGAAATTTCATCAAAATTTGTTATCTTTAATAAAAATATAATTTAGATTCGTATTTATTAGGTGTGTAACAACACAAATCTATTATATTTATAAAATGAATTTTGTGATCTTTATATAAAATATTAAGTTTATACTGCAACACCTATAAGTACGGATCTAAAATATATTGTTGATAAATTAGGCACTTGTGGAAGCAAAGGTCGGGTCCAATTGTGATTGCACAAATATATAATAATAGGTAACGGTAAAAATATAAGCAGTAAGAAAATTAATGACATATAATGATTTAAGTGATTCAATTTTTCAATGTGAAAAGTCTACTCCACTGACAATAATACACCAAGGAAAATTCACTAATTATCAAATGAAGATACAAACACCAATTTTCAGAGAGTTTCACAAATTATACCATAATTCAAAATCAACCCACAAAATATCTCCTCTAATTTACTGGTAATATATAGCAAGATAAATTAACAAACTTGCTATTAAATCAAAATATTACCGTATAAATGAGAGAAAACTCCACCAATGGAAACAATAATGGACAGCTTGTCTTTTAGGGGTTGAAGAAAATGATATGGCCGATCAAGAAGAAGAGCTGGTGAAGAAGAAAAATATGTATATATTCCCTCTGCTCTGCACTGCTCTCTGTTTCTTTTTTATTCAGCGGTTGCTGCTTTTCTACATCTACTTCATTCACGCAGCAAGGAGCCAATATATATTAGTTAAAGAGAAGGGTTTTAATGAAGGTAGATGGGCTTTGGGCTCAATTTGTTTTGGGCCAAATATAACAAATCTCCACCTTGGCTCAAAACAGAAAACAAGTTCTTCAAAATATGAAATTTCTCGGATTACTAAATAATCGTCGTCCAAAGCCCCGAAGAGTGATCATCTACAGCAAACACCAAACAAGTACAAACAATGCTTGAACTTATTAAATGGAACTGATTTGGTTAACATATCAGCTGGATTCTCTATAGTGACTATCTTATTGACAACAATAGCACCCTGAGAGACAATGTCACGAACGAAATGATATCTGACATCAATGTGTTTGGTTCTTTCATGATACATAGTATTCTTGGTCAAGTGTATAGCACTATGACTATCACAAAATACAACAGAAGTATCCTGATGCAAACACAAATCACAAACCAAACCTCTAAGCCAAATGGCTTCTTTCACTGCTTCTGTTGCTGCCATATATTCTGCCTCTGTCGTAGACAAAGAAACTGTAGACTGTAAAGTAGCCTTCCAACTAATGGCACAATGAGAAAGAGTGAAGACATAACCTGTTAGAGATCTTCTTCTATCAAGATCACCAGCATAATCAGAATTCACATAACCAATAACACTGCAACCAGTATTAGAACTCCCATCATATACCAAACCAAAATTAGATGTACCTCTCAAATACCGAAGTCTCCATTTCACTGCTTGCCAATGACCCTTACCAGGATAACCCATATATCTGCTGATAACACTAACTGCATGTGAAATGTCTGGACAAGTATAAACCATAGCGTACATCAAACTGCCAACGGCACTAGCATATGGAACCTGAGACATGTACCACTCTTCTTCTTCTGACTGTGGTGACAAATTCAAAGAAAGCCTGAAATGCGCAGCTAACGGCGTACTCACAAGTTTAGAATCTTTCATGCCAAAGCGTTCAAGAACTTTTTCAATATAAATTTTCTGGTCAAATAAAGCTTGCTCGCTTGTCTATCCCTATAAATTTCCATACCCAAATTTTTTTTCGCTGCACCCAAATCTTTCATCTCAAACTCACCATTAAGTTGAGACTTTAATTTCTGAATATTAGACTTATTCTTAGAAGCAATAAGCATGTCATCAACATAAAGCAACAAATAAATGGATGAACCATCATGAAATCTTTTATGATAAACACAACTATCATAATTATTCCTAGAGTAACCATGATCAATCATAAAAGAATCAAACCACTTTTACCACTGCCTAGGAGATTGCTTCAGCCCATATAAAGACTTTTTCAATAAACAAACATGATCTTCCTTACCTGGAACAAAAAACCCCTCTGGTTTATGCATATATATTTGTTCTTCAAGCTCACCATGTAAGAAGGCTGTCTTAACATCAAGTTGTTCTAATTTCATATCAAGCAATGCAACCATAGCAAGCAACACACGAATAGAGCTATGTTTCACAACATGTGAAAATACTTCATTGAAGTCAATACCTTTCTTCTGACAATAGCCCTTTGCAACAACACGTGCCTTGAACCTAGCTGCTTCAACCTCAAGTATACCTTCCTTTTTCTTGAAGACCCATTTGTTTCCAACAATCTTTTGGCCCTTAGGCGGTTTCACCAATTCCCAAGTATGATTCTTATGAAGTGATTCAATCTCTTCATTCATAGCAACCAACCACAGAACATACTCATCACAAGTAACAGCTTCATGATAACTAGAAGGTTCAGCTACCTCAATAGTCTCTACCACAGACAATGCAAAAGAAACTAAGTCTACATCTGCGTACCTCTGAGGGCAATGAATCTCTCTTATTCCTTTACCCTTAGCAATACTATATGGTTGCTCATGTTGCTCTTCTGCTACATTATGAGCAGAATCATCTATCTCATCCACAAATGACTGATCTGAAGTGCCCTCTTGCACGTGACTAGGAGCTTCACTCTCAAGCTCCACCTGCTCACTAATACCGTGGTCTTTATCTACAACAATAGACTCTCTTTTTTTGCAACATGGAAAACTCATCAAATTTAACATCTTTACTAATTAAAAATTTAGGTGACTTGGGTTCAACACACTATAATATATAACTCATCACCCTAGAAGGATACCCAAAAATATGCATTTCAATTCCCTGTGCTCAAGTTTACCATCATTAACATGATCATAAGCAGGACAACCAAAAACTTTTAAATCCGAATAATTAGCAGGAGTACCAAAAAATACCCCAAATAGAGTATTCAACTCAATTGCAATTGATAGAGATCGATTCACCAAATAGTAGGCATGGTTACAAGCTTCAGCCCAAAAAGATTTATCCAAGTCAGCTTGAAAGAGCATACAACGAGCTCTTTCTAAGAGAGTCCTATTCATATGTTCTGCTACTTCATTTTGTTGTGGTATATGACACACAGTGCAGTGTCTCACTATGCCATTCCTTTCACATAACTCATTAAATTGACTGTCACAAAATTCCAAACCATTATCAGTTCTCAAATGCTTGATTTTCTTGCTTGTTTGATTTTCTCTACAAGCCTTGAATTTCACAAATTTTGAGAATACATCATTCTTATTCTTCAAAAAATACACCCAAACATGACGAGATAAGTCATCAATAAAAGTCAACATATATCGGGCACCACCTTTAGACACAACACGAGAAGGACCCCAAAGATCTGAATGAATATAATCAACAGTACCTTTCGTTTTATGGATGGTTGTACTGAACTTGACCCTATGATGCTTTCCATAGACACAATGCTCACAAAAATCAAGCTTCCTAGTTTTCTGACCACAAAGCAAATCCCGTTTGCTCAAAATAGACATCCCTGCCTCACTTATATGCCCAAGCCGCATATGCCATAATCGAGTAGTGTCTGAATATTGATCTAATGAGGATGAAACTGATACACTGCCAATAACAGTGCTACCCTGAAGCATATAGAGACCACGCGACAATTGCCCTTTAATAACAACAAGAGCATCCTTACTAACTTTTAAAACTCCACCTTCAGCTACATACTTGTTGCCTTATGAATCAAGAGTACCCAAAGATATCAATTTTTTTTTCAAATCTGGAACATGGCGAACATCTTTCAAAGTCCTAACAATACCATCATGCATCTTAATTTGGACAGTACCAATACCAATAACCTTGTAGGACATATTGTTTCCCATCAAGACAACACCCTCATCAATAGATTGATAAGAAGCAAACCAATCTCTACTGGGGCACATATGGTAAGTGCAACCCAAATCAAGAATCCAAACATCTCCAGAAGAACCAATAGATACTAATAGAACATTTTCACCATCGGAACGAGAACTATCTGCAACACCAGCAACATCATTAGTACCAGAAGACATTGTGGCAGATTTTCCTTTACCTTTGAGTTGCATTTATCTTTTATTTTTCTAAATCTGGATCTAGACTTGCCTCTATTATTACTTGTGCATTTTTCTTGATTTCTACCTCTGACAAATAAACCACTGATATTATCATTATTTCTTGTAAACACATTTTTCTTCAACTCTCTGGAATTCAAAGCTGCTTTGACATCTTCCAAAGAAATAGTGTCTCGCCCATATAGCATGGTATGAACAAAATGTTCAAATGAATGAGATAAAGAACATAATAGAACTAAGGTCTGATCCTCGTCATCAATCTTAACACCACCATTTTTCAGATCACGAATATTTTTTGTAAATTCATCAAGATGATCGTGCAAAGGTGTACCTTCTGACATTCTGAATGTATACAAACGCTGCTTCAAATATAACCAACTAGTCAAAGACTTGGTCATATACAAATTCTCCAATTTAAGCCATAACCCAGCAGGAGATTCCTCATCACCAACTTCGCGTAATACTTCATCAGACAAAGATAACTGAATTGAACTGAGAGCATTTTCCATCAATGCATCTTTTTCTTCATCAGTCAATTTTTCTGGCAATTCATCCTTGCCTTCAAGTGTCTTAACGAGCCATTCTTCAACTAATACGGCATGTATCTTCATACGCCAAAGACTGAAATCATTTCTACCATTAAATTTCTCAATGTCATATTTTGCCGCTATGATAGAAAACCCAATATTAAATAAACAGAAGCACAACCCAGAAAATATGAAACCAATTTGATAACCAAAAGCTCAAAATAAATCCAAAAAAGCAAACTTGGTCAGTTCCAATAAATAACAGAATAACCTAATAGCTCTGATACCAATTTGTTGATAAATTAGGCACTTGCGGAAGCGAAGATCGGGTCCAATTGTGATTGCACAAATATATAATAATGGGTAACGGTAAAAATATAAGCAGTAAGAAAATTAATGACACAATGATTTAAGTGGTTCAACTTTTCAATGTGAAAAGTCTACTCCACTGATGACGACACACCGAGGAAAATCCACTAATTATCAAATGAAGATACAAACACCAATTTCCAGAGAGCTTCACAAATTATACCATAAATCCAAAATCAACCCACAAAATATCCCCTTTAATTTACCGGTAATATATAGCAAGATAAATTAACAAACTTGCTATTAAATCAAAATATTACTGTACAAATGAGAGAAAACTCCACCAATGGAAACAATAATGGACAGCTTGTCTTTTAGGGGTTGAAGAAAATGATATGGCCGGTTAAGAAGAGCTGGTGAAGAAGAAAAATATGTATATATTCTCTCTACTCTGCTCTATTCTCTGTTTCTTTTTTATTCGGCGACTATTGCTTTTCTACATCTACTTCATTCACGCAGCAATGAGTCAATATATATTAGTTAAAGAGAAGGGTTTTAATGAAGGCAGATGGGCTTTGGGCTCAAATTTGTTTTGGGCCAAATATAACATGTATTTTTGTTAAAAATAAGAAACTTATATTGTCATTTTTCCAATTATATAATCCCATATTAAGATACATTAATTACACAAACTATTTTGAACCATAGTGGTGCATTCTTCTTTGAAAGGTTTTGGGTCTGCGCTTCATGCGAGGCACTTCTCATTTTAGTTTCATTTTAGCTTAGGCATTTTGGCTTGACATTTGAGTTGAATATGATGAAATATATTTATTTATACACTGAAATACAATGAATGATAATACATATATATATATAGAAAATAAGAATTTGTTTTTAAGTGTTTTTAAGAAAAGTATATTAGTTGCATACAACTAATATACAAATAATTATGACTCATTAACATTCCCCCTCAAGTTGGCGCATAGATATCGATCATGCCCAACTTGCTTAGTGAGTCGTATAATGCCCTTTTGGAAACTCTTTTGGTAAGCATATCTGCAAGTTCCTCTTCAGTGGGAACAAAAGGAAAGCTAATAAGTTTAGCATCTAGCTTCTCTTTTATAAAATGACGATCAACCTCTACATGCTTAGTTTGATCATGTTGTACTCGGTTTTGTGATATATCAATGGTTGCCCGACTATCGTAAACAACTGCATAGTATTTTTGAGTTCGAAACCCAAATCAAACAACAAAGTTCTTATCCATAGCAATTCACAAACTCCATGAGCCATACCTCTATATTCAGCCTCAACACTAGATCGCGCCACCACTTTCTGCTTCTTACTTTTCCATGTAACCAAATTACCTCCCACAAAGATGAAATAACCCGATGTTGACTTTCTATCTATAATACTTCCTGTCCAATCTGTATCTGTGAAGCCACAGACTTCAACAAGATTGTTGTGTTTAGAGAACAATACTCCTCTTCCTGGAGCCGATTTCAAATACCTTAAAATTCTCAAAATAGCATTCATGTGGCTCTTACTTGGATTATGCATGAACTGACTCACCACACTTACTGCATATGCAACATCTGGTCTAGTATGAGCCAAGTAAATCAAACGCCCAACCAATCTCTGATAGCGAGCTCGATCAGTTGGTATCTGATCTGGATACTCTACTAAACAATGGTTTTGCTCAATAGGAGTGTCAATAGGTTTGCAATCCAACATACATGTCTCTGTTAGTAGATCAATAATGTACTTCCTCTGACACAGATATATTCCTTCTCTCCCCCTGGCTACCTCAATTCCTAAGAAGTACTTTAGTTCACCTAAGTCTTTCATCTCGAATTCAAGGGCTATATGTCTTTGTAATTTATCCATCTCAACAGTATCATCACCAGTGATTACCATATCATCAACATAAATGATTAAAGTTGTTACCTTTCCTCATTGATGTTTGAGAAACAGAGTTTGGTCTGAATTACTCTGTCTGTAACCAACCTTCTGTATGAACTGTGAAAACCTTCCAAACTAGGCTCGAGGGGATTGCTTGAGACCATATAAAGACTTCCACAATTTTCATACAAAATTACCAAGAGAATCAGCTACATACCCAAGTAGAAGACTCATGTACACCTTCTTGGCTAATTCTCCATGAAGAAACACATTCTTGACATCAAACTGTCGAAGTGGCCAGTTTAGGTTAGCGGTAAGTGAGAGGAGAACCCGAATAGTATTCATTTTGGCAATAGGAGCAAAAGTCTCATCGTAGTCTACACCATACGTCTGAGTGAACCCTTTTGCTACAAGACGGGCTTTATACCGATTTACATATCCATCACCATTATGTTTTACAGTAAACACCCATCGACAACCAACTACCTTTTTTCCTTGTGGTGGAGGCACAAGTTTCCAAGTATCATTCTTTTGTAATGCCTCCATCTCTTCAGCCATTGCCTTTCTCCATATTGGATCTCCCAACGCATCCTGCACTTTGTTAGGTACTGATACAATAGATATTTGATTCACAAATGATTTATATGACTTAGATAATCTTTTAGTGGATATGTAGTTGGCTACTGGGTATTTTGATTTTGCATGAATATTTGGTTCATACCTTTTTGCTGGTTGACCTCGAGTAGACTTATTTGGTAACACATACTGTCCAACATTAGACTCAATGCTATTAGTATCAGTGGGTGTACTTACCTCATATGAGTGAGAGTTGTTGATCAGGGGTATGAGCGGTGCCTAAGGGAATAGTTGTGTCTTCAATTTCATTTGTTGTAAGCAAATCTGGTGCTTGGTTACTTGGAGCATCTGTTTCTTCAATGACTAGATTCAATGGATTAGGAATCTCATATGGTCCCATCGAAACATCAGTTAGTGATTCTTCTAATTCCTCCTCCTTACCATGATACAGTTCTTCAAAATATGTATTCTCCCCTTGACGAGTAGTATCAGATGAGGAAAAATAACTCATGTCCTCAAAGAAGGTAACATCTATAGTGACATAATACTTTCTAGTCGGTGGATGGAAACACTTGTACCCTTTCTGGTAACTTCCATAACTAACAAACACACATTTAATTACACAGGCATCTAATTTAGACCTTTGATTTTTAGAAACATGTACAAAAGCAACACAACTAAATACACGGGTAGGAAGATTATGAAAGGATGACAAAGAGACGTAAGATACGAGAATTTGAAATGAGATTTGTCCATTAAGGACACTAGATGGGAGACGATTGATGAGATGGGTGGAAGCTTGTACAACATCACCCCAAATATATTTTGGCATATGAGCACTAAATAGTAGTGCACGAGCCATATCAAGTAAATGATGATTTTTTTAGACACTCCATTTTGTTCTGGTGTTTATGGGCAATTAGTTTGGTGAATAATCCCATGTGTTTTGAAAAAGTCTTGAAAAACATGATTAATATATTCTCCCTCATTGTTAGAACGGAGGATCTGAATGATGCCATTGTATTGTGTTTGAACGAGGGTATGAAAAGTTTGAAAAACTAAAAAAACTTCATCTTTTGTTCTAAGAAGAGAGATCCATGACAACCTTGTAAAGTCATCGATAAATGAAACAAAATATCTCATACCCGATATAGTGGGCTCTTTAGATGGTCCCCAAACATCAGAATGAATTAATTCAAAAGGAATAGTATTTTTATTAGAAATACTAGGAGAATAAGTAATAAGATGGCTCTTCGCCAAAACACAAGTCTCACAATGTAAAACAGACTCACCAACACCAATAAATAAAGTTGGCATGGATTTTTTCCTAAAACTAAAAGATGGATGCCCTAAGCGGCGATGCCATAACCAAATTTCACTTAGTTTATCAGAACTAGAAGTCAATGCAGTGTGTGTCTGTGCTCTTGGCCTCTCCTCTACATAGTTCTGATCCAAATGGAACAATTTGCCCCTTAGATACCCTCAATCAATTATTTCCCTGGTAAGAAGATCCTGAAAAATTATATGCATAGGATAAAAGGTTACAAAATATTTAAACTTAATATTCAACTGTGGGACAGATATTAAGTGATGAGATAAGTCAGGTATATATAAAACATTATGGAGATGTAAAGATGGAGTGATATGAACTGACACCTTTCCTAAGACAGGAAAGACCTCACTGTTAGCATTCGTAACATAAGACACTGGTGGGGAAGATAACTCATTAAAGTAAGATCTATCATAAGTCATATGATCAGATGCACCAGAATCAATAATCCGTGTATTAGACCCAACAGAGTGAGAAATGTGTAAGGTCATACCAATCTTACCACGACCAGTTATTAAAGTTGTAGGGATACCTCTACATTCCATAGGATGAGCATGTCCATTTACTCCATAGTAGTTTGGTTCTTGGACAATTTTCACTACAACCGCTTTTGCTCTAGGACGATAAGATTGCCTTTTTGCTCCAAAGTAGTCTGCTTTTGGTTGCAAGTATGGGTACAGTTTCCAACAAGTATCACGAAGATGCCTTCATTCATTACAAAAAGGATAAATGGGGACGAGGGCGATTGATAAAACCTGGTAGAGGTCCTTGCTGATGAAGTGGAATTAAATTTTCCATTGATTTAAATAATATTGTGCAACGGAATAAAAAAAATTCGGACTGGATTGTGGGCTAAGTGGGCTGATGGGTTGAAATTAGTAAATGGATTGATGGGTTAAAATTAGTAAATGGGCTGATGGGCTTATAATTAAATTTGGCATATGGGTTGATGGGCTAATGGGTATGTAGTTGAATAAATATTATGAAAACCTAAAAACTGAAATTACTCACAAAATAAAAAACGCAAAGCGGAGCTGTGCGGGCTAGACGGTTGGTGCGTAGACAACGCTGATAGCTGGTTCACAGATGGCTTTGTTGATTGGTGCACGGATGGCACGGAATGGACGGCTGGTGTGCAGGCTTGACATCACGGACTGGAGGGCGCCGGTTGGACGACGCGGACTGGAGGGCGTTGGCTGGACGGCGCGGGCTGATCTGCAACAGACAGTCAGATCTGCAATGGCGGGACAAATTGGATAGTGCGAGAAGATTAACGGTACTACATAAAAATATCAACGGTGACACTACTGTTGATGGCGACGTTGCTGCTCGAGAACTGGTTTTTTTTTTCTTTCCTGCTCTGATACCAAGTTGAATATGATGAAATATATTTATTTACACACTGAAATACAATGAATGATAATACATATATATACAGAAAATAAGAATTTGTTTTAAGAAAAATATGTTAGTTGCGTACAACTAATTATGACTTATTAACAATTTACATTAAAGAAAAGAAAAGAAAAAACTTGCAACATTTTTGCTCTAACGCTCTAGTGATATTTGGATCAATGGGTAGAAATCTGAAAATTGGAGGATAAAATTGCTGTCATTATATGAAGAAATTACATCATAGCTCATTAGTCATTGTGACACCGACAAGAGCTCTTGTCGTTATACTTACAGTAGAGGACATTTTGGTACCATTGCACATTTCCACTGCCTTGAACAAGAGTGAAGAGTCCTCTACCACATATTTGGTTGAAAAAAGCATTAGTTAATAGTTGTCTTCATAGAAATGGACACTGAACATTAAAGGATAAGGTTTTTCTTTTCTTTTCTTTTGTTGAAAGCAAGAAAATCTCATATTTGCTTCTTCATAGATCCCAGAATCTTTCACTCATTTCCATGATAAATACTAGTGCGTCATTTTTTTATTTTTTTTGCCTTGTCTTCCAGTACAATTAGTAAAACGCTTGGGGATAGTTTTGCACTGATTTCTTTTTTCTTGTTTTTGAAATTAATTTTCTATTTTTTAATTCATTTGTTAAAAAAAAAACTCCTTTGTTAAGAAGTTTTGTTTTATGTTTTCTAAAAAAATGAAAAAAAAACACAAAAAAATGTTTCCTAATAAATTATATTTCTATTTTCCAAATGAAAACATGAACATATGTAAAAATGAAAGTGACCTTGGAATTTGGCTATCAAAACCTCTCTTTTTTTTTCAAAAATGATAAAAATTATATATAAAAATAAAACCAAATTTCAATTTAATTTTAAATTTGAAAACAAAACTGATTAACAAACCATAATAATTTCAAAAGTTGGAGTTGAAAATAGGTTAAACGGCCCATGGTTACTTTAACTTTTCTCGTTCTACACTTTACTTTCCTAAATATATATTTTTAATATATACTCCTCTGACTTTTTGAATTTGACAAAATTGTTAATTATCGATTAAATATAACTTCTAATATTAAAAACTCTATTAAACAATACAAATAATCTCTTAACTTTTGATGTAATACAAATAATCTCTATTAAAATTGATAATTTTGATGCAAATTGTTATACTCCATCAAATATAATATCTGATATTAAAAACTCATGTGTTATACATGTTAAAATTAAATTATAAAATTAAAAGTACAAAGTGTTATATTTAAAAAATAAAGCAACAAATCATAAAAAAAAAAATTAAAACCATTTATAAAGTTTATGTTAATTTAAAATTTTGAAGTAATAAATCTAAAACAAACTATATTGATTTTGTGATACAGATTAAAAATAATATTGTATTGATATAATATCCATCTTCACAAAAAACAATACATTTTTATGTAACCACAAGTAATATTGTATCATAAAAACAATACGATTAAAATTACAAACATGTATGACATAAGTGAGTTTTTAATATCAAACGTTATATTTGATAAAAAAATTAATGATTTTGATCAAAATTGTTAAATTTATAATGGTATGAAATTAACAATTTTGATCAAAATTGTTAAATTTAAAAAATTATGGATTACATGTTATGAAAAAAATTAGGAAACCAAAATATAGAATGAATAAAAATTAAGAGAATATATGTGTTGTTTAATCGAGTACTTACATCATACGTTACAGTTATCTAAATATTTAACAATTTAAATCAAAATTATCAAATAAAAAAAAATTAGGGGTCAAATATTATGAAAAAAATAATCGAGGGATCAAAGTGTATGATAAGTAAAAGTTAAGAAACCATGGATGTTGTTTAGCCTTCAAAATATAAAACTTGAAAATAGAAGGGGTTACAAAACAAACCACTGATGTTTCATTATGAGAGTTCCCTGATCGAATCCACACACTCCAGAATATATATTTTTAAAAAAAGTAGAAATCTCCAACTATATTCGATTCACTATAAATTAACATGTATGTGCATCTACAGAAACTAGTTGCATGAAAAATACAACATATATACAAACTGGGCATATATCGATTTTTTTCCCTTTTTATGGTGAAACAAGACTTATATAGATTGTTAAAATAAGATAAAAACATCAAGAATACAGTTATTAACTAAAACAAGTAGAATTATTCTTCTTCCCTCAGTAACCTGCTTCAAAAGATGGTACAATGCCATATCCAGTTTCTGTCATTAATGTTGAAGAGAACATCTGATCCACTTCAACTTGTTCTAAACAAGTTCTTTTAGCGAACCGGCCCTTGATTCTAGGTCTAGTCTCAGCATATGCCTTTCTAGAGGCATACCTGATTGTTTTCTCAAACTTCCTTGTTTTCTTCTTCTCTCTGTACCTTAGGACTCTAGCTTCTCTGTCCTTTGGAGACAGTTGTGTTGGCATTTGATTAGTAGTGTGGCCTCCAGAGAAAAAATCTATTGTCTCTTTCGTTGCAGGTCTTGAGTCTGAGATTGAATTGTCACTCATTGTTGGATTTGGTACAACTCCAACATCTATTGATGAAACCTGCTTATATGATCAAAGGAAAACAGTATTGAATATCTAGTTTGGTACTTCTTAATAATTTCATATTTTCATGTGTTCCTAAACATTATTTGCTCAGATTCTTAACAAATTACATTCCTAATGATAATTATCAAAGTTTAAAGCTTCATATATACACCTAAGAAGCATCAAGCATGTCCATGAGCAAGTTTTCAAAGTAATTACAAATAATCTTTAAGCTGCTAATTATATTAATCAGTGATATGACCAAAATAAAATACCCATGTTAGCATTTCTTACAAAGAGCAAGTAAAACTCTAAATTATCCACAAAGATATGTCGAAATTTGAAAATTGAAATTCAAAATTGTTGTATAATGAAACAATTTATACTGAATTAATGGCACTTACATTGGAACTTGTAGAACCATTGTAGCTATATGCAGCTTTAGGAGAGTCAAGTTCCAAACCCAATTGAAACATTAACTGCTGCTGAATTTGCCCTTGTACACTCTGAACAGGCACAACACTATCCCCTCGATAGCTCTTCTGGGACACACTGTACTGTTCCTGACCAAACTGATCACTAAATTGATTATCCTCTTGAGAATTAGAGTCGTAATGATCCATAAGATCCAAATACTCATCATCCTGTTCTCCACCAAACAAAAACCCATTAATCTGATTATTCCCGTTCTTCACTGGATTGGTCAACAACCACGAAGCAGCCTCTTCCTCATCTTCCTCATCAAAGGTCTGTTGTTCATTTCTTTCTTGCTGGGTCATCAACCCATCTATAGTCCCACCTGGGTCAGTCGTCTGAGGGCCATAGAGACAGCCGGGTAAGGGTTCCACTGGAACCCGGTGGTGCCGGCGAGCCAGAGGATTCGCCGAGTGAATATCAGCATCACAAGAAGTACAAAGCGATGCCGAATCGGCTTTGCAAATGAAAGCCGATGGAGCTCGCTCGCAGGACTCGCAGACCCACACACGCTCGTGGCATGAAGCGAGCTGATTGGGCGCGTGGATTCGAGTATCACATCCGGAACAGAGGTAGGCTGAGTCAACTCGGCAGTAGACGGTGGAAGGAGCAGAACGGCACGCATGGCAGAGACGTGCCCATTTGGTGTTGTCTTTCATATTTAACGTCGAGCGTCGGATTTGTGAGAAAGGAGTGTGGAAGAGGTTTTTGAGTGTGGAGGGAAATTTAGTTTGGTATTTAAGTAACGAACTGTATTAATGGTAAATAGACTATATAAGGAAAGGAGAGAATCCTGAGAGTGACACGTGAATTTCAGTTAGTGGCTCTGAGTAAAAGTTATTGGGACTCATGGATCTGAGTCGGAGGATCTGTACGGATCCAAGTTGGCTGCTTCGGCTTTTGGAGTCGACATGGTTTGAAAATTTTGGTAATACTATGGTACATGTTTTATAAATCTATTATATCAAATAAAATAAATATATAAATTATAATTAAAAAATAGTGATTTTGATTTATTTAATTTAAAATTGAATCATATAATTATATTTTGTTATAATTTAATCTTATTTTTATTAAAAAATAATTATATAAAGATATGTTTAATTTTTTTAATTATATTAAATAGTTAAATAAATTTTAATTTATTATTATAAATTTTAATATTAAAAAAATAATTATTTTTTATTTTTTTATTTTTAATAATAATATAATTACATTGTAATAAAATAAGTTGAGTACTTAAATACTTTTTCAATAAAATAAAATAAAATTACTCTATCTATCAAATCAAACTAAATCCTACATAATACTTAAAAAAAATAAAATCTAACTAACCTTTTTTGTTAGTTTGAATTGAGGTTCTGCATTTTAGTAGTAATTCTATTCAATAAAATATATGTATTTATACTCATATTTTTATAATGTTATATTTAGACTCATATTTCTATAGTGTTATATTAGTAATTTTTATATTTAATTTTAAATATATTAATATTCTAAAATTTTGATTTAATTAAGAATTTTAAGGTATATATATAAGAAAAATCAAGGGTAAAATCATCTTTAAAATTATTAAATCATACAAAATGTTCATTTACACATTTAACCATCGTTACCGATATTATTTTCTGAGTGTATCACACAAAAGCACACTGAGTTCCATCTTTTACGATGTTATGACAAAAGCACACTGAATAATGAGAGTTGTTTCACGGGTGAAAAAAAATTTAAAAGGTAACTTTGTACTTCAGTTTTTCCACGTGTGATTGAAATTTTCATTTAAATAAAAAAAATTGAATCTAAAAGTTTACTTAAAATTTAAAAATATGATTATTATTATACCTTTATAAAAATATAAATCCACGTATATATAATCTATTGAACACGAATATTCCTAAATACCGAACCTTTGAGTTGAGCTTGTAAGAATATTTGTTATTCATTAATTTTGGTAAAGTTAGTGTTAATAATTAATTAGTTATTGCATTATCTTTTATGCAATATATAAACTTAAAGGGTTGAAATATCTATACATCTTATAATTTTTTTAAATATACATTTTAATTTTTTAATTTTTTAATTTTTAAGATATATATCTATTGGAATATTTACTATTGGAATCTAGCCCTTTTTTTTAGAAAGCAATATTTTTTTATCTTTGTAAGACATGAGTTAAAGTACCATTTAAAAAAATAGACAATCAAAGTGTAAAATTCAGGGTACATAAGTATTATTTAATCATAAATATATGATTATGATGAAAATTCAAAAATAAATAATTATTATTAATGATACACCGAAATAATGCATGTCAAAAGAAAAAAATTTAAACAATATCGATTACTGTTTTTGTAAAAGCAAATATGGAAATATAAAATAAACTTCCTATAAAAATATAAGTGCCGAATCTTGTTAAAAATGTGTAATTTAATAAGTATGAAAAACGTAAGTTTTAAAATAATAAAAAATCAATTGTCACTTTTAAAAAAAAAAAAGTAGAATCATCGAACAATTTTTTTAAAAATAATTCTCAAATCTTAAAAATATATTAATTTTAATAGGTACAAGTAAGTGAGAAAATAAATAGCTTAAAGTAAAAAAATATTGTCTATTTATTTGGTATCTTACATGTATAAAATATTAAAATTTAATCTCTAATATTTCAATTCACACCATTTAATTCTAAAGTTTTAAAATTTGATAAATTTAATTTCAAATTTTAATATTTACCAAATTGATTTAAAGACATTTAATTGGTGTTATTTTATACATATATTTATAAATAGATCTCATATATTTACAATTAATTATTATTTTTTATACATGTTATGTGTTTATTTTTGTAATATACATATGTTAATAATAAAAGGAGCAAAAAAAGACAAAAAAAGAAAGATAAAAAGTGTATTTAAAACCACATTTCAATCAATAGCTCTTAGGTTTCAAATGATAATCTTACATAAATCGAGCAAGACCCTTGCTCGATTGAACGTACAAGTAAATTTGTATTTTTTAGCACTAACTTTAATTTTAACCATTTGGTCAAACAAAATCTCATCCAAATCTAATGGATCATTAAAACATAATAATTGATACAAAAATGGAGATAAAAGAGCACACTAACGGCAATTTTTGAAGTAGATTTTGAAGAGAAAAATAAATATTGAAAATTGAGGTTACTTTTGCTTTATGATAAATTTTAATTTTAATTTTTTATTTTTGATATGTTCAATTCTATGTTAAATGTTAAAAATACGCATGCTTGAATTAGAGTTATGAACTAGTTTATTACATGAATATATTTATTGTTAGTTTAAGATATTAGTCATTAATTACTAATATTTTTATTTAAAATAATACCTTGTGGCTTTTATTACAAATATAATTGAATGTTTAGGTTAAAAGTTAACGGATTTAATCGTGTCTTATTTAGCTATTATTTTTTTAGTTTTTAGTGTAATGAATGAATTAAATCTAATAAGCATACATCTAGTTTATTTATGATTGAAGTTAGTTATCGTATCATTAATCAATTACACAGTAAAATGTATGAAGTATTAAGCGGATCTATAGTTCTAAAATTAAAGTTAAAAATTTAATAAGAATTTTGAATTATAAAAATGATTTAAAACATCATAAATCAATGTTATTTATGAAATCATTAACTAAATTATATGTTTGTGGTATGAATGATCTTATAATTATACATCTTTTATCATTCTTATACACTTTATCTTTATTATTTCATCTTATTTTTATTTTCTTCGCAATCAATCAAAACCTTATTTTTATTAATTTATTAATAAATTAAAAATAAAATTATTATCAATAATTTATGAGTTTGATGATTATTTGAAACTATATTTAGGTCGAAATAATTTTAAAATAAATAAGTTATTAACTTTGACATGTTTTTTTATAGTGTATCATCGTTATATTTAATATTAAAAAGTTGAGAAATAAATTATAAAATTTTGTTATATATTTTATAATAAGTTTGATAACAAGTGAATTGAAATTAAATTATAAATTTTTAAGTAAAATATTATATATTTTATTAATAAAAAATAGATAAAGTAAAAAGCTCTTCGTACCGTTCTCTCTTTCTTTCCTTTTTATCTCATAACCACCCTTTCTCCCTTCATCTCTTTTTTGTCTTTCTCTTCATTTCTCTCTCCTAATTATTGTTTCTCTGTATCTTATTTTTTTCTATTTTTTTTTTCTTATTTACTTGTAATTTCTTAATTTTATCTTTTATTAATATAATATATAATTTTTATTTTATTCTTTAAATAATTTTAATTTTTTTAAAAAATTATTTAATTAAATATATTTTTAAATTATAAAAATTAATGAAACTTAATTGAAATAATTAAAAATTGTAAAAGCAACTCAAAGAACTGTCCGCTATCAGCTAGTCTCGATCAAAGCCAATCATTATCTCTTCTTGCGGTACGGTAATGGAGAGATAATAGTTAAAGGTCAAAAATATGCACAGTTTTCCTCACCTTTCTTATCTCTTCTCTCTCAACGTTTATTGACATGCACTATAATGCCAATTTAATTTAGAACCAAATTAATAATTTTTCAAGGCAATTCTATAAAATAATAAAACAAACAAATATTGAAAAAATATCATTTATATTCTTCGTATTTATCTTTTTTTAATATGTTTAATTTTTCAAAATATATCTAATAATATTAAAATTATACGTATAATATATAAATAATATCTATTAATAAACATTTTAATTTTTTTATTCATTATCTCATAATTATTTTTTTCTAGTTTTTTACTATATTATTAAAATATCTTTAAAATAATAATAAAGTATAAACTATATTAACCTATTTATTATTTCTATGGTTAAAAATAAAAATTTGCACTAAATAAATAAATATATAAAAATAAAAACATTATTTAAATAAAAAATTTATGAATAAATATTAATTTTCTTGATTTCTTTTCTCACACATATTTTTTTTTATCTTTCTCTCGCTGTTAAATTTTAAAATATATTTATATTTTTTTTATTTGTTCTAAATTTTATATTATTGTTGATATTTATTAATCATAAAATTAATTAATTAGTTTTTTAAATTCATAAAAAAAATTAAAGTTTTATGAAAACATCTTATAAAAAAATAAAAAATAAATTTTGGTACAATTAGCATATTTAAGATATTACATTAAAGCTTTCAAAAAATAAAATATATATTTATATTAATGCGATCGTTTATAAAAATGAATTTATTATAAATTATTCCAATAAAATTAATTAATAATTGTTAGTTTTTTAAATTTAAATTTAAATTATTTATATTTTTATAAATTATTTTAATTTATTAATTTTACCATAAATATTATCTTATTTTGATAATTACTTCTTAGGTTATATGCTATTCAATTTAGTTAAAATTAAATTAATCATTTATAGATAATTAAAAAAAATTCACTCATTGTATTATGTATTTTAATTTTATTTTCTTAATTGAGAAACATTTATATACATATTTTTTTAATTTTTATGCTTTATACTAATAGAATAAAATAAAAATGTAACATTTTATTTATTTATTTTATTAAATTAGTATTATAATATTAAAATATAAGATAAATTAAAATTTTAACTTAAATAAAAAATACTTTTGATTTTATAAATATTATAAAAATATCATTAATTAATTGTTATCTTTAAATTTTGTTAAAGTCAAAGATCATCTTTAATATTTTTAAAAGATTAAGAACATTTATAAAAAAAATATGTAAACTTTGAGAGTATTTTTAATAATTTTTAAAAAATATAAAAAAAAAACTAAAAATGTCAAATAAATATTGACTAATATATATTATATAAAAATTGAAAAGAAACCCTATCTTAAATAAAAAAGAAAAGAGAAATATCAAACAAAATGTCGAATATGAGTTTACTATGTTAACCATAATAATCATGACATCTATCAAAATATTGTATTCACTTCATGCTAATTTTAAAACAAATTATCAAACTATGATATCTACCAAAATATTGTATCAAAATATTAGAAATGCATAAAGAACGTAGAGAGCATAAAAAAATGCATACTATGCATGAATGGTGAGTATAAATTTCTATTTATAGGCTTGTTTCATGTAATAATATTTTAATATTGTATTGATTTATATTATTTTATTTAATATTAATGATATTTTATATATGTAAATATCAAATTATTAATATATTTAATTTAAAAAATAATTATCATAAATAATTTTTATTTAAATTCAAACTTTTGTTGATTGTGGTTTGTTCCTGCATGATTGCACCAATTTAACTAAACAAATATGACGTGACTTAGTTAAAGTATGTCACGCGTATTTAGTAAAAAAAATTCATCACAAAATAAATATCAAATAAATAGGATGTGATATGAGAGAAAAAACTCTCTTTTATTATATAAAATATAAAATATAACAAATGTGCTATACTGCATTTAAGATTCAACACGAAAACACAAGTCAAGCAAAATAATAAACGTTAAAAAGTTGAACATTCTGAAATACCCGAACAGTCTAACAGTAAAATAAAGTACAATTATACATAGTATACGTTTATTTTGTATCAAGGACGCTTTATACTTACTAATTTTGTTATATTTTTTATCATATAAAAAATTTAATTTTTAAAAAATAAATATTATTATACTTATAATATTATATTATTATATTTTTTAATCAATATAAATATTTTTTATACACCAATACATAATAAATATTTTCTATGAAAATATGTAACCCTTTCTTTGAAAATAAGACCCAATAAAGTTATTATAGAATCATGTATAATTTAACATAAAAATACAGAATTATATATATATATATATATATATTGATGAAGCAGTTGAATCTACAAATTTTTTTTACCATGCATATATTCTGTCACATGTCGGCATAAAAGTGAGGAAGCCCAAAATAAAATTAAACATGTCGGCATCTACTTGCATGGTCTACTTGTTCAAAGAAGTGATGACGTGGAGCAAGGTCAGCCATGCATCTTCAGACAGTATGCTGACTCAGAGAACCAAGGGAAATTTCAGCCTCCAATAGAGCAATGCTACATCAGCAAGTACATAACCAGATCATATGAGAGGATTCACCACCACCGCAAGTTACTGAGTACGTAGTTGACAATATATCAGTTGGTTTGATCTTTTTTATAGCTTCAAGCCTTCAATCCAACAAATATGTACGTATTTAGGGTAAAAAGAACTTCAAAAATAAGAATATACTAATATTAAAATTTATAATTTATAATTATAAAAATAATATAATTTATATTTATTTAATATATTTTTATTATTAAAAATCTCACCTATAATTTCATTCATTTTAAACACTAGGTAACTTAGATATCATTTTAAATATTAACATATTATTTTAATTATTATATATTTTAAAGATGTTATTTTTTTATAATTTTTGAAGAAGAAAAAAAAATTACACATAAAATTTCAAAAATCACATATTCAATTATGAAAATTAAACATATTTTTATCCTACAAACAAATTCTATATCAATTGAACTCTCATTAAAAGTTCAAAAAAAAAAATTATTTCATAAATTTATTCTGTATATTAGAACAATATCACAATTATAATTGATGGACATCATTTTTTAGACAATTTTATAAATCTAATTGTACAATATTACACTCCATCAATAATGATAGATAGAATTTTACTTTTATATTAATCATAATTAACAATTTTACATGTATTATATACATACGTATAAATTAGTAAAAAATATTTTCATTTTTAGAAAGAATTTCAATCATATTGAAAAATACTTGTACCTTTGAATTAAAAAAAATATTACATACATATAATATTTTTTTATAATAATAAATAAAAAAATACTTCTCCAATAATAATTTTTTTATTATTATATATATATATATTATTTTCATAATGAAATAACATATAATAAAAATAATTATCAATTATATTTAATTTATATATTTTTATAATTTATTGAAACATTAAGATTTTTGATCATCTATTCATACAAATAAAAAAATTCATTATAATTGAATCTAAGTTTATAGATTAAATATTTAATAATAAAAAATTTAATTATAAAATATATTAAAAGAGAAAAATGTTAAAGATTAAATTTTAAGATTAAATAATAGTAATTGATATAATTAAAACTTCTTACTTGAAATGTATTCTTATTTCTCAAATCATTATATAAATTACGTTAAAATTGAATTAATTTCAATGTTAATAATTAATTTATCTTTAATTATGTTCTATTTATATTATTATAAAAAATAAAATATTTTTGTAATATTTTTACACACGTATATATATTATCATATTTTTAAAATTAAATAAATCATACTCGTATTTATATATTTTTTATATTTTTATTGGGGATTTTTTTTCCTTGTTTTAATTTTACAATAATAGATCATTATTATAATATATATTATTTTTTTGATTTTTTTTCTTTTTAAATTTTGATTAAAAGAAAAATTTTAAATTTTAAATCTATTAATTATTTTAGTATTCTTTCAATTCCTCAATGAAAAGATAAATAATACATAAAATTAATTATTCGTTACATTAAATATAATTTAGAAAAAAAATAAATTAAAATAAATTTATAATTAAATTAGATTATTTATAGAAGATATTATTATTTAAGTATTGCAACTTACTGAATAATATTTAACTTGTTATTTTTGAAGGTAGGATTTACTTCTTTATCCATGTGTGCTCGTATATCCATCACCAAATACAAGCGTGCTCATTGCTATTATATTTACCGACATATAACTTATTTCGCCATACAATCTCATTTTAGGCCTATTTTAATGTGATTACTTTAGAACTAGTTTAATTAAAAGTTATTTTGAGAAAAGTATTTATAATTGGTTTTAAGTGATATTGTGATAGTTATTTTAGGTTTTAAACATGCATCAAAACTAATTCTCCTAAAAATAAGTATTATTTAAAGACACAAATAATATTTATCAAAATTTTAAAAATATTTTCCAAATAAATTGTCAAAGACCATTAAAAAATATTTTGATATATTAGAATGCACGTAAAAAAACTTCAAATCAATGGTTCTTATATTTTTTTTATATCAATTTAAATCTTGATTAAGTAGAGTTATCAAATCTAATATAACAATATTAAACGTGTCAATTTTCTTTCTCCTTAAGGTCTGTTTTGTATCTTTGTTAGTGCAGTAAGCCAGTTAAATTCTCTTCACCGTGTTTTGTCACGTTGCATAATAAAGACTAAAGACGATAAAGGACGACTTGGGAAGTTGTATGGTGTGAAACGTTAGAGCAAAAGATTGACATGTCGTTTTAAGTATATCACTTCAATTTTAAAAAAAATAAAAATTTCATTAATTGAAGTGGAAGATATAAAGATAATTTAACAAAATATAATCAACTATAATGGACAAAGATGTTACGATATTGACATTTTTTTTTTGAATTATTTTGACATTAATATTAATAATATTAATTTCTCTTATTTAATTATTTTTTATAAACTTTATTTCAAAAGTATCATCATCATTTTTTAAAATAAATATTTACATCTAAGATTAGATTAAAATAAAAATATGTGCATAAACAATAACATAAGAAAATTACACTAGAAAAAGTATCCTAAGAAAGAGCCAAATCTGACATGATATAACAATTCTCCTTCCGATAAACAAAATCTAAAAGATGGAGATGAACATGATATATATGATTTAGAGAGAAATATAAGAGAATTTTAAATAGAACTTTTAAAGATGCATGAGTCTGATGTATTCAGAATAAGATAGATGGCATTTTGCATAGGAAATATCCTCAAGTCAGATTCAATCATTTAAGGCCACTCCATCTCATTAAGTGTTCAATTAAACCACCTTATATATTCAAACAATTTTGATAATAATAAACGATATGTTATATATTTTTAATTTTTTAATTTAAAGAAAAAAAAAAGATTATTACACTATATCTCCATTGTAAATAAGTGATATCTTAACTATTAATTAACTTCCAACACCTTCCTTCCTTCTCTTTCACCTCTTATTTTCTGGATAATTTATGCTCATGTTTTCATGTTGACGTAGACATCGAAGGAGGTGTCCCTTCAAGCACCTCTCTTGGAACATTTTTTGCTGTCTTACTAGACAAGTCTTATCCATATCGTATTATCATTCATGCCACCCCTCATAAATGTTTATATGCAACACCACAGAATGTCGAGCATTTATGAATACCTCCGCTTCAAAACTTGGGAAGATTTTAAAATCTCTTATACAATATAATATTTAACTGAAAAGAGTGAAAGGCATGAGCAAAAAGGGTATAAAATTACACTGAACATAATGGATCTAAAAACAATTTCAATTTCACAAATAAGAATCTGTACAATTACGATACAAAAATAAAAAACCTCTAGCTAGCTCTAACGTACATACTTCCAATATACAACAAAACTTCTATATCATTACACTTGTGCTCAATTTTCTTTTTATAGAGGGGAAAACTTTTGTTATCACCTTGGACCAGAAAGCTCCATTGCTTGAACTAGTACGGAAGAATCATCGGTGAGATCAGAGTATCGATCCGATGATGATAACTCTTGGGGTTTACATCTGCTTGATTCAATTCTCTGAGAGGCTTCCCATCTTTCAACAAGTCCATCTCCTTCAAGCATTCTAACAACTTCAGACATCTTAGGCCTCTGTCCTGGAAGGTATTGGGTGCACAACAAAGCCACTTTAACCACTTCCTCTAGCTCCACTCTATCATAGTTGTTTTTTAGATCCTTGTCTACTAGTGTTTCAAGCTTCTTTTCCTGATGAAGCTTCTTTACCTGTGATCATAAAGCTTAGCATCAAATAAATGAATAAGATATTATAAGTGTATAAAAATATGGTTGTTCTTTCTTACACTAATTTAGTTTTAATAATTTATAACATGATATTAAAACTAGATCTTGTATTTAAAATCCAGTGACCCTAATTGTTAATATGTAAGTGCATAGAACCAATATTTATCGGGGAGTGATAAGTATATAAAAGTATTATTTGTTTTTACTACACTAACTTAAGCTTTTGTAAGAATTAATTTTCTTACAACTTTAAAAAACGAGTCTGCATTGCAAGTGTTTTGTTTTTAAATTCCAAAAACTAATTTTAAAATCTCGCTGGTTTTTGGAAGCCATTCTATTGTTTTCACATTTAACCCCTTTTATAAAGATTAAACAAAACTCCATCCAAAACGTTTTAATGGCAAGCACTTGAAAAATATATTACAGAAACAGTTATCAAATGAAATTTCTGATTTCATTTTTAGAAAATAAAAATCAATTATCAAATAATTTTATGTTTACTTTATAATGAAAAATAGAAAACCAATTTCTAAAACCGAAAATATAAACAAAAAACAGAACACGTTTCTTAAATAATTGAAACACAAGGAAATCAGCAAATAATATTGAAAGGAAAAACAAGAAGGAAATTGCACTAACCCATTCAAGCATTCCTCCATTTTGGTTAGCACTCTTGCCAAATTCTAGTGCTCTCTGGCCTGTTATTAGTTCAAGTAGGAGAATCCCAAATCCAAAAACATCAGTTTTTTCAGAGGACTGGCCTGTGGAAAGATACTCAGGGGCTATGTGGCCCACAGTACCCCTCACAGCTGTAGTTACATGTGAATCTTGGTGATCCAAAAGCTTTGCCAAACCAAAATCACCTACCACTGCTTCACAATAGTCATCAAGTAAAATGTTTGCAGCCTTCACATCCCTATGTATTATTTTGGGATCACATTGTTCATGAAGATACAATAGTCCTCTACCAGCTCCCAAGGCAATTCTCTTCCTAGTACTCCAATCCAATACTGGTTTCCCTGTTTTAGATTAATTGGACCCTGTATCAGCAATCTTGATGCTCTTTAACATTTCAACTTAGTCCTTTATCTTTATCTTTCTTTTTCTTTTTTAATGTTTGACAGATTTAGTTCTTAATATCTTAATTCCATCAATTTAGTCTCTAACTTTTGAAATACTTACCAATTGAGTCCAAAGGTTAATTTTTATTTAACCAAACAATTTTTCTTAGTGATTTATTCCATTCTGACTTAATCAGCACTTTGAGGGTAATGACTAAATTAGTCCAAGAAAAATATTTAAACTAATTGATCGGTTCTTTAGGAGGTCGTGGACCAAATTGGACATATTAAATGTTTTGGGACTAAATCGTGAAAAAAACTGAAGACTAAGGGTTTGTTTGCTTCTTTTCTTAAAACTCTATAAAAGTACTTCTAAATCGAATGCTAACTTTTTTATTTTATTACAATAAGTGATTTCTAAGTGCTTTCAGGAATCATAAAATGCATCTTTTGCTTCTTGCACATAAGAAAACACGTTCTTCTGAAAGAACTTTTGATGAAAATCATTTCTAATATAAACACAAGCAAACGTACCCTAAATTAGTCAGTCAACCATGTTTATTTGAGTATGTGTCCCTTTATTAAACAAGCTTAGGAGTTTCTCACTTTTACCTTTGAGACGGGAAGCCACACTACCATTAGACATATATGGATACACTAAAAGCCTCTCTGCTGATGTTAGGCAAAACCCATAGAGTCTGAGAAGGTTTCTATGCACTGCTAGGCTGATCATCTCAAGTTCAGTTTGGAACTGAATCTCTCCTCCTATTGCACTTCCATCATTTAGTCTCTTCACTGCTACAACAGTTCCATCTTGGAGTACTCCTTTGTACACATTTCCAAAGCCACCCTTTCCAAGTATGTTCTTGCTGCTGAAGTTGTTTGTAGCAATTTGAAGCTCCCTAAATTGGAATCTATTCAAGTTACCCAGAGAAATCTTTTCATGACTTTGGCCTGTAATTTCACGAAACATGCAACTTATTAGAGGAACTAGTTGAGTATTATCTAATAAATTAACATCTTTTATGTTAATAAAGCTGACCACTTTGTTACCTTCGACAGAGTTAGTCCAAAAATTATTTGACTAATTTTGTACCATAACTTCTCCAAATAAGGGCAACAAATTGGTCAATTTAATGAAGTTTGGTATCATATTGGTCAAATTGATCAAATTAATTTTTCAGGCTAACTCGGTATGAGTTTAGGTACGAAATTGGTCATTCGACCTATCAAGGACCCATTTAAAAAGTTTTGGTTATCATTGTACACAAACCTTTAACATCAAAGAATGTTGGTTTGTTGTGTCTATGCCTCCACCATAAAATAAGTCCAAATCCAATTATGATCAAGCACAAGCTCCCAAGACTTAGACCAAAGGCAAGTGCTACTTTATGCCTTTTGGGTTTGCCAGAAGATAGAGAGGCTTAAGAGAAAACAAACCGAGGTTAGGACAACACACCATTTCAAAATCATCAAACTTTCAAACTTCGAGAAACTGAAAAATAGCTCATTTAAGAAGTTTCAGCAAATTAGAGTAACTTTCATACATTGTGTAGTATTTAAGTTCATTGACATTGGCATCAGTGTCATCCCAGAACACTCTGGTTCAGATCCTGTGGGGCAAACCAGCGGATTTCCAACAATGCTGAAATGATATGGAAATAAGAATGAAAAAATTGGAATGAATTCTCTGTTGTGTGCATGTGGGTGTGGGTGTGTGTGGGTGTGTGAGAGAGAGAGAGAGAGAGGCGTTACTTGAATGCTTTGGCAGGAAACTTTGGAACAGGACCAGTTAGATTATTGTAGGAAAGGTCTCTGAAATCATCAAAATCACATAAGAACATACTTCAGAATCTCATTTCAGTTAAGGAGATAAATCACGAATACTTGAAAAGGGCAAAGAGATTTACAGAAAGGATAGTTGGGTCATGTGAACCAAAGACATTGGTATTGCAGCAGAGAGGCTGTTATTGTTAAGCCTCCTGAAACCAATTGGCAATGCCTATGTTAGATTTAGCCGATAGGCAAATATATGTAATAATGTTATATAGACAACAAATGTTTCTATCTTTTTTTGCTTTAATTCTAAAATAATATATGCTTACAAGTATTGAAGACTTCTAAGATGGCCTAGAGAAGAGGGAATTTTCCCACTAAACCAGTTATCAGAAAGATCAAGTGTTTGAAGCTGTGAGAGTTTGCCAATCTCTGCAGGAATTGGTCCTGTTATGTTATTGTTCTGAAAAAGCCTGAAAATTCATGCATAATAATGTCAATGCTTTTAGATTAACAAAAGACAAACAACAGAATTATGGTTTATTTGCTTTTGCTTCTATTAATTAGGATGAACATAATGTGATTTCTGAGAAAGTTTTGCATGTTTGTTTCAGAAGCATTTTCTGTTGTGGTTATAAGTGTTTTACAGGTTTCAAAAACATAAACAACAGACCTTTAAAAATGTCTAAGTTTGTACTTTCGTTAAAAATGATTTCAGACATAAGAGGTCCCAGAACAAATTACTTTCAGCCAGAAAAACATATAATGTGCTTATGTTAGAAGCATAATATATATATATAGCTACTAGAAGTATTATTTTTTAGAAGCAGAAACAAATAGACACTATAGGTCATCTTGCTTGTAGTTATGGTAAATGTGGTTTCAAAAATGTGATTTCAAAAAGGAAAAAGATAGTTATGATGAAATAGATATAAGGTGCTTGCTGTCGGCAATCACAAAATGTACTAAGCATTGAAAATACTTCTGACAAATTTTTTCGTGTTATTTTGCTGTAAGAATCACTTTTATAGTCTTGAAACAAACAGACCCAAGAATTAGTGGATAACTTACACAATTTGAAGATTTGTTAAGTTTCCTATGCTTGAAGAAAGAGTACCAGATAAACTTTGGCTTGGAGTTCCTCTGCAAAGAAGACAATTCAACAAATTCAAAATCCTTCCTCTGTTTTGCATTTTTTTTTCAAAAGGCTGTTTATCCAAAATGTTTAATCTTCTTCTTTATAATCAATCAAATTCATCATAAAAAAATTGAAGCAGATTACTTACAGGCCAATGACAAGGCTCTCAGGAGAACAAGTGACCATAGTCCAACTACATGGGTCAACAGAGGTCTCATCCCAATTATCAAGAACCCCATGAGGATCCTCCAGCAACTTCTTTATACCTATTAAAGCTTGCACTAAGATGGAAAAGCCCAGATGACAATTTCAGTTTCATTCTAATTGAAGGCTCTAATAATCATACTATTACCGTAAATATTATATGAAGGACAAAACAATATTATTCAATTTACCTTCAAAGTTCACTCCTTTAGGTGAAAGCAACCCATTTGCAGAGTTCCAAAGAAAGATAAAAGCCAAACAATAGAGAGCTGCTTTTATTTCTCTCATTCCCATGGAATCCAATTTCAAAATGTTTGAGAGACACGCCCAGAGATACAGGACTGGGATAATCAGAAGAAGAAAAAAACTCTATATAAGTGGGTCTCAATTTGTTTAAGGTCTTATTTGGATCAGAACTCACTTCTTAATTTCAATAATCTTTTGTTGGACCCGAGAAAAAAAAACCCACATCCCTTTTAGCAGTGCAAAGGAAACTATAGCATGCTCTTCATTGAGAAAGGAGATACTAGATAGTGATGAAAATAATATTTATAACAACCATGAGAAAAAGCACCAATAGTTTCAAACCAAAGTAGAAACCAAAAGAGGAGGAGAGATAAAGAAATTCTTTGTGGTACAATCATTCATTTACCTTTAGTCATGTATGAGATTTCTATTCCACCTCCAACAATTTAAAGCAAAAGACCCTTCTTTTTCTCTGTTGAGTTAGCAAAAAGCACTTCAAGCATGCACTGTTTCTTATTAAAATATTAAATAAAATTATATGACCTTCTTGCCATAGTTTATTTAAATATCTTGAATTCAAATCACAATTATACCATCTAAGAGCTGTAATTATTATATAAAATTAATCTAATTATTTTTGTGTATTAACATTAGTATTTGTGGGCACATGAATTCCAATATTATCAATGTATAAAAGTGTGTATAATTAATTACGTTCTTATATATATAATTAGGTTAAATTATTGTGTTTTTACTATATATATCAGTCAGTTTTTCGTCTATTCAATCGTTAGAAAATATTAAAAATAATAAAATCTGTAAGTTACTGTTTATCATTTCTCACCCCAATAATTCAACAATTTATAAGATCATGTTGGTGTATCGAATAGTGAGTTCAGATCTATCCACAGTTGACGATAAAGCCAATCTTAGGACTCTCTTATTTTTTTCCTATCTCATTGGTGTATCAACAAATAATTATTTTTTTTGTTTTTTGATTTTATTTTTAACAGTTAAATAAAATATTTTTATGATTTGATGATAAAAATAAGGTGAAATTTAATGTTGTTTTTAGAGATATGAGTTATTTTATGCTAATCACACACTAGTGATTGTGTATGTACTTATTTAAGAAAAAAAATTATAAAATTAAGTAATCAACATTTTGAAACATTATTGAGACAGAATCAAAGTTCTTCTAGGTTTGTTCAGTCATGGGTCCCAAGTAACCTAGAATCGCATTTGGTTTTGAAAACGCTGGTCATTTTCAAACGATATCGTAAAATGTAATCAAATATTATAGTTAAGCTTATTTATATATATAACAAAACTATATGAATTTAGTATAATTTTTTATATTACAAGGGTTATAATGGTATAATTTACACAATTTATTTTTTCATTTACATTATATTTATTATAAATTTCAAAAATTATTTAATAAATCTTTAACAAATTTTAAATGACATAAAAAAATGTATTAAAGAAAAAATTATTTTTGAGAATTTTTAAATTTTTTAATAAATATATTATAAAAATGATAAAATAAAAAATAGTATAATAATAAGCTAGAATTTGTACAAATAACAAAAAAAATATAAGATTTACTGCAAGTACTGAGAAGTAGAAAATGAGAATGTTTTTCCCCTTTAAAAGGAAATGAGAATGTTAGAATCTCGAGAAGGTACCTGGGTCTCGAGATGGATGATGTATTTGGTCACCCACCATTCGATGACTATTGAGGATCTTTGTTGTAAATACTTAAAATATTTAGGAGATAAATTAATAAATATATTTTAAAAAATTATAAATATATCGTTTAAGATTATTGTCTTGTATTACAAAAATATTATATATTTATAAATTATGATATTTCAACATTATAATAATAATCCAATCATTTTAAGTTATTGTAATTTTTTTAATATTAAATGTATTTATTTATATAATAGGTCATTTTTGGCTTTACATGGGTAATGCTTTTAAGATTCTACAAACCACTAGATCACTTATGAAATATAGCTAACTATAACACATGCTCACTTTCTACCCTCAGCAGACAGTCCTTCAAAATATTGTTCAAAAAGATAAAGCTTTAAAAAGCAAAAGCTGCCATTTTGGTACCCTCTTTTCTATAGAATAATAATAGAACAATTTTATCTATCATTTTATTATCTTAGAATATATATATTTGTAGAGCAAAAATATTAATTTTAAAAATTTTATAAATAAAATAATATTCTAACATTAATAAAATCTATTCTACTAATATAGCTATCTTAACTTATATAATAATAGTCATTTATTAATGTCCCCTTGTTATTTTGAAAAGAATTTTTTAGTGGTCTTTTTTTTTTTTAGAAAATTGTTCAGGTAAGTTAAACAAGAAAGAGGATTAAAAATATCTTCTTCTTTTTCCTAGAAAGAGAAAGTGAAAAAAGTGATTCAAAAAATTCCTTTTTCCCTATATGATGGATTAATCTACAATAATATTATCAAGACTTTTCTAAAACAAAATAAATTCTTGTTTTTGTACACCTAACTCCAAAAGGTAATTTCAACGATAAATAGTTTACATAGAAATAATTTCATAAATAATCATATGGTTAATTCATTCTTTTAGAAATCAATTTAAAATTTAAAAATTCATGGCAAAATTAAAAAATTTATTTAGAGACTTTATTCTAATTATCTTTATAATATTATTTTAATAATTTTTTTTTATCTAATGTGATGTATTATTTATGTCACATCTTTTTGCCAATATTAGGGTATGTTTTCTATTTGGGCTCATTAGTCTTTTACTTCTAAGTTAAAATATTGATATTTTTCTCCAATTTGATAATCTTTTCAAAAAAAATCTTTAAATCTAAAAATATTATTATTTTTGATGATTTAATCTATAATATTTGTTTTCTTTCTTTCACTTGAATATATTTAAAAGTTTAAAAATGATTTTATTTCTAATTACAAATTTATTAATTTTTATCTTATTTAATTTAAAATTAAAATTTTCTAACTTTATAAGTATTATTGATTCGAATTTAAACGGTAAATATTTTTTTAAACTTTTAACTAAGATTCTCATCTATCTCTACCACTATTTATTTTTTTTTATTTTGCTAAAACCACTTAAAGGAATTATTAAAATAAATTTTGATACGTTGTGTTTATAAAAGATTTTAATGAAAAAAAAAATTATTGGAGTAAAATTATTTTAGTTAATTGTGAAAAGTAAGTAAAGCAGTTAGTTTTATTTTCTTTCAAAAATGTTTACTTTAAAGGTGATAAACAAAAATGTTATATAGAACGTAATGTTTGATGATTTCTAAAAAAAATTGGAGACACAAATTTTCATAAAACAAAATCATTGTTGAAAAATTTAGTATGTTTATTGTTTCTTGGATATTATATGTATTAATAACGTTGCTTATTTTTTTATTATCTAAATGGACTTATTATAATTTTGTTAATGGTTTTATTTGGAGTAATGTTTTATAGGAATAATTTTTTATTATTAATTAATATTTGTTTTTAAACTAATAATAATAAATTAATAAAACTACTTGTAAAAACCACTACTGTTTCAAGTAGAAACCTGTTTATTGGTTAATTGCGAAGTACTCAAAGAAATTGGAAAATCAAATGAGTAGGAAATTAACTTCTTCCTTTTCCTCTCTCTTTCTCTCTCTCTCTCTAGGAAAATAAGAAGGTATTCATCTCACCATTTTAATATTTTTTTATGAAATTTTAAAAATATGAAGTATTCAATTAGGCTCGGAATTTTTTTTCTTTAAAATATGACTTAATCTTTGTCATATTAATAAGATATTCATGATACATTATTTAAAAAATTCATAATTTTAAAAACTCTACATTAATTAAGGTAATATTTTAAATGAATTGTATGATGTAAGACAAAGATTAAAATAAAATTTAAAATAAATAATCTCTTACCATTCAATTAATATTTTGATAGACTCAATAAAAATCTAAGTGTATTTAATTAACATTTTATATAAATCTTTAAAAATATATGTGTATTTACAATTTATTGGTTTTAAAAGATTTTAAAACTTATACATTTTAATGAACTTTGATGAATATTTTAATTAAAATAATATGTAAAAAAAAAATATCTACTTATTTTTCTCTCTGCACGAAAGGTTATATAATTAAAGATATCTGTTTTTTTTAATGTACTCTATAGCATTCTCTTTAAATTAAATATTATCAAGTTTTAAATTAAAATTCATTATAATCTATTATAATTTACCAAGAATTTTTATAAATTAATATACATTATTAAGAATATTTTATTGATTTAATTGCGTGACCTAATAACTTTTATCTATTGAATTTTATTTTTAACATGTGGTTATTATTTTTATAACGTATATTAATATGTATTTTTTATTTAATGATTAAAAATATTAAAAAAATGAATAATTATTTACTCCCCCACCTTCAAACTAAAAATGGGTATTTAAAAAGAAGAAAATAACACCTAAAAAAACTATCATCAAGTAAGACCCTCTCCTCTCATTGTAATAATCAACGAAACATAGACAAAATAATTGAGTAATAAAGCCAAGGTTATGAACTACTAGACCCCATAATGTCCCCTTTTAATCACAACTCTGAGAGTCTTTTCTCCTCCACTCGTTTTATCTATCATACCTATACAACACCTTTTTTCTATACATATAATATATTGTCATTGCCTTTTTCCTTTTATTCTTTTTAAATGTTGATAAATTCATTTCAATAAATTCATTATTTTAGTGCTAATTTTGTAAAGGGATAATTGTTTCAATAGTTTACTAGTTATTATAATAAAAATATTTAAATTTATTAAATTTTTTTGTCATACTTTGATCAATCAATTTTTAAAAAATGACAATATAAATCTATTAACTCATTTTTTTAATTTTATTTTCAAAAAGAAGAATTTAACATGAATAATTGTTAAACTAATTTTTTAAAAAATTGAAAAAAAAAATCATAAAAAGTGACTTAGTACGCTCGTATAATCACTTTTTAAAATATGGTGAACCATATAGTAAAAAATAACTAATAAACCTAAATACTTAATTTTAAAAAATAGTATCTTTAGGATAATAAAATGGATACTAATTCGAATCACCCATAACGAAATATATTTTAAAAAATATTAAAAACTGCACTCTAATATATATTATATATAAATTCTAAATCACATAATTAATTTTATAGACATTTATTGCCCTTTTATTTACCCTTCAATTTTCATACAACATAATAATTCACATGTATTCATTTTTAAGAAAAGAATTTTATGAACATTAAGCTAAATATTAATGAAGTTAATATATCAAAAGAAATTTTTTAAAGATAGAGATATATTATATATTATTATATGTATTATAATGCATGATGATTATATTTTATGTTAAAACATTAATAAATCAATTAGAGTTATAAATAATAATGTGTTATTATAAATTTTAATAATTTGTATATGACATGTGTGTATGGAGCTGTACATAACTAGTAAGATGGATGGTTTAAGTCTTGATAATTTTATCTGTACGTAATTAATACCCTAATTCGAATCTGACAACCCCGATTATTGCATAAAAAAAAAGTTAAACGGTGTAGGATGGAATCTGCAGCTGGAAAAGATTAAACTGATTGCAAACCAAAGGTCGTAATTGTACAATTAATGATATAATTAGTGGTGTTAAAAACATCTTAGTAGTCTAAAAAAAACTTGGCTAGTCTCAACAGAAAAAGAAATTAAAACACATGCAAGAACCCAAATTAATTTATGAAATGATTATAATTCTACTCCAATATGCAAAACGGAGTCAATAACATTTGACGGAGATAAATTAGAATGGAATGTCTAATTACCTCGTTATGTTATAATTCCATTTAAATATATGAATGATATACGTGGTATTTTTGTTTATTCTTGCCCCATCCTAAAACATTAACATGTTTTATCTGTCATCTTTTAATCTTTAAATATATGTTTTATTGTTTTTGATCAATTTATACATTATATTCAAAAAAAAATATTTTTAATCATTTTATACTCTGTTTAACCTTTATTTCTTATTTTATTTTTCTTTTAAAGATAAAATAAATCTCAACAATAATCATTTCTCACACTTAGGGGTGTGCAAAAAATCCGATTATCCGATCAATTCGTTGATTTTTCATCCGATTCGATCGAATCTGATGGTCGGATCGAATGAGAATTTTTCCATCCGTTAAGTACGGATCGGATGACGAATTTTACTACGATTCATCCTGATCTGATCCAACCGAAATTATTTATATATTTATTAAATTAAATATATATATATAATTAATATTTATTTATTTAATTTTTTAATATTTTTTGTAAGTCAAATAATTTTATGTTATGATTTATGTGAAATTTTAAAAAAATTATTTAAAAATACAAAAAATAGAGTTAATTAAGTTTATTAATCGAATTGGTCGGATGTCATCCGAATAGTTTACGAAACGGATTGAGCGGATGTAAAAAGTGATCGAATCGGTTATAGATTATGATGTTTCAATCCAAACGAATGGTCGGATTGGATCGAATCGGATGAGTATAAAATCAACGGTTTCGATCCGATGAACACCCCTACCCACACTCTTAGAGCTATTAGTATAAATGTTAATCACAATGTGTATTTGATAGTATAATGCTATCAATAAAAGAGAAAATAGTGAAAGTTTGAAATGATTTTTTTCAATATTGAAACAAAGACTTAGGTGAGGTTTATTTCTACCTTCAAAACAAAATAAAAATGAAAAAGTGAAATAAAAGATAATGTAAAATAACTAAATAATAGAGATAGAAGATGAACTAAAATAAATCAAAAAGTATTAAAATATATGTTTAAGAATCTAAAAATGGTGAAAAAAATTACTAATGTTCTAACGACATGAAAAGGAAAATACAACAAATTCCCTTCATTAAGAATACATGAGTTGATTAAATGTATAAGTGATAATTTGTATTTCAATTCAATTAATCGAATTATAGAACTCAAATAAAATACGAACTAAATTAAATTTGGATTAAATTTGAACCCGCTTAAATAAGTTGAAAAAAATCGAGCCAACTTGTGATAGATTCAAGCCAAAGTGTTAGCCCAAACTATTTTATTTTTTCTTTAAAAAGGTATAACACGTAAATATTATAACTTATACGTTATGATAAAAACTTAAAATTAGATAAACAGATTTCTTCTTAATTCCCAATTAACTAAATCTCACTCCATCAACTCTTTACTTCTCCAAAAAACATCATCGCTTACTTAAGTCTAGTACCATTTCACTATTCTCTAACACAAGACTTACATCCATTTAAGTAAACTAAAGTATTTTTTGTACCTCCTTACAAAGATGATTTTTCTTTGTATCATCACTGTATGATCTACGTTATATACTAAGAGAGCTTTATATATATGTGGTGAATTTTTGAGAATTTTTTTTGTTTAATCTTATTCATGTATTTTTTTGTCTAGTGATTAATAAAAAATTTATTAAGATTTAGAGCTATTTATTAAAACTATAAGCGACGACTATTAACTTTTATATGAGAGAGGTTTGATGACGTTTATATTTATCAAATTTGTTTAGGAATAATCTTATACATTTAAGAATTAGATTTATTTATCTTATATTTATTATTATTCTTGTTTTGTAAGTAATTAGTTATTGTGATACAACATGTATGTATACGAATAGTTATATTATTTTTATGGACTTTGTTGTGTGGGAGAGTTATCTATTCAGTATTAATTTATTATTAGTTATAAAAACTAGTTAATGTAATATTATTTCTCTCATTTTTGTGTGTTTCATATAATATTTTTTGAGCTAATAAACTTTTATCATTAAATATATATTTTTTTATTTTTTTAATCAACTAAAAAATGTAATTAACAATTCAAGCTATTTAAAGCATGTTTTGGCTAGTTCGTTTATGTTTTGTTTGGGTTCAAACTCACATTTATTAGTTCGAATTAAATTTAAATTGAGTTAATATTGGATCAATTTGGGCTGAATTAGTTTTAGCTATGTTGAGCTAAACCAACTAGCCTAAACTAACACACGTAATTACATGTGAAAATTCTAATAAAATGAAAAATTACTGCAACTTAATATTTATGAAATATATATATCGTTAAGGTACCACTTGATAAATAAAATTAAAAAAGTACCAAAAATAGAATTAAGATAATATTAAGATACCAAACATATTCTTTGTAATATAAAGTTTAATAGAGAAAAATGATTTGACATAATTTTTATAATAAAGGCAACATATAACTATTATTTGAATAGAATAGCATGAGAGTATATTCAAATGATGATATAAATTTAAACCATATATTTATTAAAGGTATTAAATAAAATATGGATGGTGATTGCAAAAGTCTAATACTTATTCTAAAAGAGATATTTAGGTCATATATTTATTTTTTAGAATAATTAGTGTAATTATTATTAAAAAGTGATCGCATAATGACAAATGATCATTTTTATGTTTTATTTAATTTTTTTAGATCTTTTAGTTACATATTATTCAAATTAAAATAATTTTTCTATATATAATGCATTTGAAAAAATAAAAAAATGAAATAAAAAAATTAATTTATTATTATGCAATAACTTTTTAATAATAATAGGACTAAAATGTAAAAAAAAAAATACAAAACATAAATACTATTTTTGTAATAAATATGGACCATTGACGTATTTTTATCAATAAATATAAGATGAGATTGAATAGTTAATTTACATCACAATTTGATGAGAAGAAAGGCAAACATTTACCGAGAAAAAAATAGGGTTTATTATTTTAATAATATCGTAATTTTATTTTAGGTATCGTTTTATCTTTATTTTTAAGTAATATTTATTATGCTCATATTTAATAAAAAATATTAATTTAATGTAATATATAACACACATGTTTAATGGAGCACATTTATGTTATTTTTAACTATTTATTCAATGAGATATTAAAAATTTATTTTTTTCATTATTTTTGAGCCCAATAAATGTTTTAATATATATATATTTTACTCATTTCACACTATTTTCAAAATATCTTCATCCTATATTACCTATAAGATGACAACTTCACTATTATTCTATTTTGTCCTAATAATCTGTTTAAATTAAGATGTTTTTCCTATTTTATTTTCCTTTTAAACATTTATGATAATTATAATAACCATAAAAAATTGGTGTTCCAACTTACTCAATATTATTTATGATATTGATATTTATTATAATAGTATGAAAATAGATTTAATATATATGATTATACATTAATTTGTATATATAAATTATTTTTCCACGGACTCAATTTAATATTTTTTTTCATACAAATTGTAAAAACTAAAAACTAAATATTTCATACTATTTTCTTATTTTTTTATATTCAAAATTACATATTATATTGAATAAAATAGATAATGCATAAGTTGCATGAAATTTGGATAAACATGAATAAAATTAAATATTTATAAAGTTATTGTGCTCTTATGTAATAGAGGAATTTTTTTTTGAAAAGAATGTAAAATAAGTTAAAATATATATTTAAAAACTAATAAAAAAACAAAAAAAGTTGTTAATGTTTAAGTAAAATAAACTATAAAAAATAGCATACATGTTTTTATTACACGCATATGTATTGTATACATGCAAAAATTCTCTAATAAAATAAAAAATTATATTAAATTAATATAAGGAAAATCACTCGAATAGGGATAATATTATAAGGAAAATGGGTTCATATTTTTGTAATAAATATGAACCATTGACGGTATTTTTATCAATAAATATAGGATGAGATTAAATAGTTAATTTACATCACAATCTCATGAGAAGAAATACAAACATTTACAGATAAAAAAATCGGGTTTATTATTTTAATAATATCATAATTTTATTTTAAGTATCGTTTTATCTTTATTTTTCAAGTGTCCTTTACTTATGCTTATATTTAATAAAAAATACTAATTTAATGTAATTTTTTATTTTATTGAAAAAAATTCACGCATATACAACACACATGTTTAATGGAGAACATTTATGATATTTTTAACTATTTAATCAATGAGATATTAAAAACTTGTTTTTTTCATTATTTTTGAACCCAGTGAATGTTTTAATATATTTATTTGGACTCATTTTACACTATTTTCAAAATATCTTCATCCTATATTACCTAGAAGATCAACAACTTCACTATTATTCTATTTTGTCCTAATAAATCGTTTAAATTAAGATTTTTTCTTATTTTATTTTCCTTTTAAACATTTATGATAATTCTAATAACGATAAAAAAATTGGTGTTCATTCAAATTCAAAACAATCAACTTATTCAATATTATTTATGATATTAATATTTATTGTAATAGTATGAACATAGATTTAATATATATGATTATACATTAAGTTGTATATATAAATTATTTTTCTACTGACTCAATTTAATATTTTTTTTCATACAAACTGTAAAAACTAAAAACTAAAAACTTCATACTATTTTCTTATTTTTCTATATTCAAAATTACATATTGTATTTAATAAAATAGAACATGCATAAGTTGCATAAAATTTGGATAAATAAGTATTTATAAAGTTATTGTGCTACTATGTAATAGAGGGAAAAAAAAGTTGAAAAAGAATGTAAAATAAGTTAAAATATATATTTAAAAACTAAAACAAAAAAAGTTGTTAATGTTTAAGTAAAATAAACTATAAAAATTAGCACAAATGTTTTTATTACAGGCATATGTGTTGCATACATGCAAAAATTCTCTGATAAAATAAAAAATTATATTAAATTAATATTTTTTATAAATATAAGAAACATTTAAATACCATCCAAAAATAAATAAAAAATAATACTTAAAATAAAATTATATTATCGTTAAAATAACAAACTAATAAAATTTAATCTCATATTTTATAAAAATTATATTTATTATAAATTATAATATTATCATAATTAATTATAAATTAAAAAGTATGATTTTATTATAAGTTATATAATAAGAATAAAAAATCCATTTTTTCTTCTCAGTGATGGGTGATGTTTTAACATCTTGATGAGATGCCCAAATCGATGTACTTTATAAATACACAGATAATGATTTGGTCCAACAGCTCGTGAGCTTTAACTTTGTTTAAAACTGTGAAAAAGAAACATCATGACTCTCTTCTCTTTCCCTACCCTTAACTTTCTTTTTCTTCCGAGTAGAATGCTTTTTCATACATTAAAAGTTCGTGCTAATTTTTAAAAAATAAATTTGAGAGAATAAGGTGAGGTGCGTTCTATAATATATAAATAAGTTCAGGATTATAAAGCTTCGAAAATATTAATTTTTTCTTCTTCCCTAAAAGTCACTTGACTTCTTATCTTTACCGTTGGAAGTTGGGGATTGATTTGGTTAAGTGTTTATTTTTAATAACAAAAAAATTCACCAAAGGTTCATTTTTAAACTTTCAACCATATTAGACAAAAACATATATTTTCGTACCAATAAAATTTTACATAATTTAAATATTGGTATCATTTAAAAAAAATATTATTTTGATATTTTAATGAAGTGTTTTTTTTAATTTATATTTTTTTAGGTTAAGGATATACATCGTATACCTTATTAGTTTACTATTTGTTTATATGTAAATGAATTTTGACATTTTTAATTAATAAATCTTATATAATAATATTTTCATAAAAAGAAAAAATAATAAACAAAAATCGAAACAATTGTTTGCCTTCTTAATTTATCCATTTCATAAAAAATATGTTCATCATGTCTCAATAAATTATTAAAATGTTATTTTTTAATATTTATTTATATTATTTATTTTTTTAAAAGCGTTATTTTTATTTTTGGTAACTTTTATTAGCAAGTGTTTAATATAGCATCTAGAAAAAAAAATTCCCTAAAAGATTAAAAGAATATTTTGGATAAAAAATTGATTAATATTAAAAAATGATAAAAATAATACCAATAATTAAATTAAAATATTAAAATAAAACATTTTAATAAAATTAAATAATACTAATACATTAATTAAAATACATATAAAGTCCCGATCACAATAAAATATATTAGTTTTTAAAATATTTTATTTTTAATCCAATGATATAATCAATTTAAATCCAAACATATTAAATTTTTCGAATTAAATAAGATAAGGTTGATATTAAAAATTATATATATTTGTAGTAAAATTTATTATTTATAATCATAAGTAAAAAAATCAAAAAAATAAGAAATATGTATAAACAATTATTAAATTATTATAAAGATTTAAAATTTATATTTATTTTTTAATTAAAATAATAATATAATGTAATTATGTTATTATAATATTTAAATATAAAATATATATTTATTTATAATTTAATAGTAATTCGATTCAGATTAAATATATAAGATTATAAAATCTATTAATTCAAATACCATACAAATCTAAAAAGATTATATATTTTTTATTTTAAATCTGATAGGATTATAAAATTTATAAATTCAATTTGATTTAAATTACAGATCAGATCAAATTTTTTAATTTAAATATATTGATTGAATCATTTAAGATAACTAATTTTATTTAAAGTATTAATATTAATTTATTTAAAAATTCATTCAAATCTTTTTATTTTCTTTTTAATTTTACACATGAACATCCCAATATCATTCTCAGTCTGCCATCTAATGTAATGATTTTTGTTGTTTTTATTTGTTTAATAAAAAAATAATATTCAGTAATCTTTAACCTTAAAATGATTAAAGTTTCAATTTTTTTTAAAGAATTGAACCAAATCAACTTACCTAATTTAAAATAAGATAATTTAATAGAGATGATATTTTTAACCTTGTATTATAAATATTAAGTTTT
Source organism: Hippophae tibetana (assembly GCA_037013495.1). Lineage (NCBI taxonomy): Eukaryota > Viridiplantae > Streptophyta > Magnoliopsida > Rosales > Elaeagnaceae > Hippophae > Hippophae tibetana. The sequence goes on from CM072812.1 coordinate 7,982,080, forward strand.
TAATTATAAATTTTATATTAGAAGTGCATGTAAAATTAAAAAAAATATTATAAATATTAATACTATTTATAAATTAAAAGTATTAATAATATTATATAAAACGTTAAAGGTATTACAAAACCAAGTTATAAAAATTAAAACCCATAACTATTTGTAATAATTTCTCAGCTCTGTTAATAGAATTTGATATTTCTTTAAAAAGTAGTAAATCTTCATTAATTATGAAGTTTCGACTTTCGAGAGGATTATTTCATTGATATCCTTATGCTTTTAACTCACTGATATCCTCAGTGTATTCAAACACCTAACAATTAAATATAAATATATACATATTTCAGTCCAGATGATTGGCATTTCAAAGTAATGGAAATTTTATCAAATTAAGAAGTTAATACGAGCTCTAGAGGAGATTGTAAATTTCGTTTACAACTCAGAAAATAAATTTAAAAAAAAAACACCCGCATTATTTTTTATAAAAATAAAATGTTTTTTTTTATATTTATAAAAATGTTATATAATTTTTACTATTATAAATAAATAATTTTATTTTATAATATAAAAAAATGTAAATTTTGATAGAAAAATTCAAATATCCACCGTACAAACAAACGCTAATCCAACACGGCAACACGCATAGTACAATACGATTGATCCCCTTGCATTTCTAGCCATTTATTTTTCCAAAATTCTGACACTTTCTTACGCAAAAGTTAAATTGAATGGTGGGATATGTCTAATATATACCCATTTTTTTAAATGAAAATGAGAATGTAAATAATTATTTATATTATAATATATATTTAAATAATCTAAACAATTAATTTATTTATCAATATTTTAAAATAATTTTATCACTATGTAAACGTATAAATATGAATGAAAAAGTGTGTTTAGTAACCAGTATTATTTCTCTCACCTATATTAGGAGTGTTAAAACTGTTATTATATTTAAAAATTTGAAGATTTTAAAAAATAATCATAATAGAAAATACATAAGATAATTATTATAATATAAAAACTGTAATGAATTGAAATCGAAAGTATATTTATATTATCATTTTATATATATAATTAAAAAATATATATAATTTTGATGATAAAACATACAATATTTTTTATAATTAGATTAAATTTTATTTATTTTTATTTTACTTAAAAACATATATTAAATAATTAAAAAATGAAAATTAATGTTAATAATTTAAATAACATGGTAAATTACATTTAATTTTTTTAAAATTAAATATTAAAAAATAAAAAATATGATTAAATAGTAAAAAAATTGTTAACAAATAATTATTAATCGAATCTATCTAAAATTGATATAGATTAGAACATAACATAACCTAGTATATTCGTGTGTGTGGAGTTTTCTACTCGGTTACTCTTCTCTAAATGATAGTGGGTTTTAACCTGAATACTATTTTTGGTTGGTCCCCCACCCTCTTACCAAGTGTGTGCATTTTAACATAAACAGCTAGATAGAGAGCACAGTATGAAGATAACAATAAATAGGCATCACAAGTTCATGTCATTTTGTCACACTGATTGTAAGAGCATCAGTTATATTTTGTTTTTTTTTATATATTCCGAGATAAAATCACAAGGTCTGTCACAGTTATTCTCAAGTAATAAAACTCCAAAAGAAACATCTGAAAGGAAGATATAATTCAGTAATGGAATTAATGATACAAACCTCACCTACACCTACACAGGCTCCCAGACTTATTATGTTTAGTCATACTCATCACGTTTTGTTCATTGTTCAGTCTCATTCTATTCTTTTATCCAATTTGGTAACCCTGTTTATAAGGAGTCACATACGGAAAAAAAATAAAATTTGAAAGAAACATGTCTCATAATCTCAGTTCAAATTACCAACAATAAATATGACCAAGTTTATTAATGAAAATTTCAAATTTGTGATTAACAATATTTAACCATAGGATTAGTAAAATGAAAAGGGGTTTATCCTCTAAATCATAAAAGCTGTGTTAGATACTATTATTTTCCTTAAAATTACAATATTTTTTTTAACCTTCAAAATGAATGGTAGGCTTTCAAATCATGGTTATCTTTCCCAAATTTGAGCCGATTTGATTCCGGACTAAGCATTTGTTATTGTTTCTCTTTGTCTTTGTCTTTGTTAGTGTAATTATTTTATTTTTATTTTTATGACCAAATTCCTCCTTTTGTAACTAAATATTTCAAATATTCTACTATAACCTTTATGAAAGGGTAATTTAACTTCATAAGTTTTTACCATGATATTATATATTTTAAGCTTGATTTTTATTAATTTAGCATTATTTTATTAATTACATTTTTTTCCTATTTATGTCATTACGAGAGAGAGTGTATATTTTCTATTTCTTAAAAAAAATGCTATTTAATATATTCAACATAGGATAAATTTATTTTTCAAGAATTTTAAATATTTATTTTTATAAAATTAGAATATCATTATTCATGTTTACTTCTACTTCACATATAATATGATTCTCTTTCTTGATTATTTTAATAATTATAGAAAAAATGTAGTAAATAACATTAAATGCAATGAATTAGTTTGTTTTTATTCCAATTCATCTTTATTTTCTTTCTTTCTTTCCTCTTTTTTGCTTTTTTTTATAAGATTCCATTTCATCTTCAATCTAACTCAAATTGCTTATTCTCTTTATTAAATATCGGACAATCAATCGTGTTTATCTTCTCCTTATTCTTTGCTTCTTCTTTTTTTTTAGTAAGATTCCATTTCATCTTCTGTCTAACTCGAATTGCTTATTCTCTTTATTAAATATTAGGCAGTCGCGTTTTTTTTTAATAAATAAAGTAACACTAATATTACATTTTATTAATTTAAAGTATTAAATTAATACTTACTCCAACAATAATACAACATATGTGAAGCTTCTATCTTTACTTTTCCCAAATCAGTATCAACATAATAATTAATGTTTTAAACATAACACGAATTAGACAAAGTCGTTAAAGCATACAAATCTAAGAAAAGATGTTAAGCACAAAACATATCAAATACATAATTAGACAAAAGGGAAAATACCAGATGGAATCCTTATTCCCTTCGGCCACAGTATTTGAACATGAGTACAACTTCACTTTGAAGCAAAGGAATATAAAATATACTCAATCGGTCAATCCATGTCCCAGATTCAAAACCAAGTTAGAACTCTTTTTTTTTTTCTTTTATTAAAAATAAGCAAGCTACTTGTAACGAATTTGGGCATGCTAGAATCTAAATCTGTGTATACAAGTCATACATTAAAAAAAAATAAGATAAATAAATTGAATATATTATTGAAATGATTTAAGTCAACTTTTTGAATTAAAACTGCAGGCTGCCATAATAGTCCATCTGGTTATAGTAAATAAAAAAAGAAAAAAAAAACAAGGGTTCGGAACATATATACCTCATTTCAACCATAATACAAAAATTTGATGCGTGCCATGTTCACTCATTTCTGAGTAAATCAATGAATAAAGGGCTCAAGTAAGCTTGCACTTAGTACTTAGTAGTATAATATACAGCAAAAATACGGCATAAAGAAAAAATGTATGAAAACCATAAAATGGAGGCATTTATAGAAATTTATACAAAATATACGTACCCAGTCTGAATAATGAAATTTTTGTTTAAAAAATAATTAAAAATAGAAAACTAATTCCAAACAAGGAACACAAAGCCAGGAGAAATATTGGAGGGTCCCATTGGCGTGCATCCAGTAGGAATTGAGCCTACGAAAGGTACCAGAAGGGCAACGTTTAAGTCAGGTCTAATATAGGACTCGTACATATTGCAACCTCCGAAAGGTAGCTCAAATTTTTTAACAAACAAAATCCCAAATAAACCACCAGAAGAAAAACATTGGTCACACGGAGGCCTAAGCATCTAAAAGTTTAAAACTGATAGAATGGAATATATCAGTAAGCCAAATTAAAAAAATAATAATAATAACAACAAGAAACAAAGGTAACAACATTGTTTCATCGTTGTCGATAAGCTCATAAACCTATACCACAGAGAGGTACTAGATTTGTATAACTCTATCAACATTCTATGTGCTAATAAATGCTCAAGTGTCAATGACATGCAATAATGAATTCCTCCATATTTATTTGCTACTAAAACAAGTTGATCATGTTCGAATAGTTAAATAAGTTTGGATGGTAGAGCAAAGTTGATTTCATACCAAAAAATTTCAACAAATGCCTCACAACCTTAAATTTTCATTTGAAAATACACTAACATAACTTAGGCAGCCACAGAACCTTTTCTGGCCTTCATGGAATAGAAGAGAGTCAAAATATCAGCATGGTTACGGATGAAGCCTGGGCATTTAGAAAGGAACTCATGTGCTTCAGAATGTCTACCAGCCTTAAAATAGGCTTCAAATAAACGGATAAACACCGAAGTTGATGGAAACCTATTTGAAGTCATTGCCTTTGTAAAAGCTATTGCATCACCACCTGTTCCGGTCTTTGAGACATACTCAATAAATGGATCCAGAAAAGGTGGAAATCCATGATTTTTCATTAAACCCAAAATATTCAAAGCATCTTCAAATCTTCTCTGAACCAATAACTTACATATCAACATTTTGTACGTAGTATGCCATGGCTTTAACTTTTTTTCAATAACCACATCACAAAGAAGTTTGTAAGCATCTATTGCCCTGTTCTTTCGGCAATATGAGCTTACTAGATAATCAAAAGCATAAGCAGCAGACGTTGCACCCTCCTTTTCAAGCATCTTTTGCAAACATTCAGAAGCTTTATCAAGATCCCCAGCCACACAGAGTCCCTCAATCAGGGAAGCCCATACCTTGGAATCTGGATTGCACCCAGACTCTTCTAGATCACCCACAAAATCACTGGCTTCGTCCTTTTTACCCAAAATACTTAGCTGTAATGCAACTTTACTCTGCATGTTACCATGGGCGACATATCCACCTTCTTCCATTGCTTTCAAAACTTTTTTGACTTGTCCTAATCTTCCTACACTAGTCATAGATTTTATAATCGAATCAAACATAGAATCTGTCAGCACATTCCCATTTCCAGTAGAAATCCTTACAACCCTGGAAAAGAGATCCATATCCAATTGCTTTCCCACAACTATCTTCCGCAACAAAAAGGTACAACAACTAGGAGAAGGTTTATTTGCACCATCCATTGCAAACTCATACAAGTCCACAGCTTCCTTAACCATTTTCCTCTTACAAAACCTTCCAATGACCTTAGCATAAGTTTCCAACTCCATTTCATGTCCATTGCTCTTCATTTCATCAACTATTTTCCAAAACCGATCAATACAATCTCCCCTTCCCAATACCCTTGTCATAGCATTATAAGTAAGCTGATCATGCTTAAACAATCCGCTCTCCTCCATCCACCGGTAAAATATCAATGCCTTTGTTGGATCTGTAGCAAGATTTTCCACCACCAATTTAACCATATCACTTGAAAACGTTACATTTAAATCCTGTAACTGTTTCTCAACATCATCCCCCCAAACTTCATTTCTGATTATCTTACACATCCTTGAACAGATCTTCTCCTTCGAGTTGTCCACGGACCCTGAAGCAAACACCCCTTTCAACTTTTCAATATCATCGTCCAATCCATCTTTCACAAATTTATCTAAAACCCTATCGCGGGCACCCTTACATATACCGTATCCCTTATTCTTCATTATATCAACCAAATCCCAGAACTCATTGACGAGACCATTAACACCCAAAATACCCAACATCAAATTATATGACTTCGAACTCAATTTCTCCTTATCACACTCCAAAACCCAATTAAAAAACCTCCTTGCAACATCAGGAGCAGTGTCAAGCTTCTTTAAAACTCTTAATATCATATCGTGGCTGATCAAAATATTATTCAATTCGAAATATTTCTTAATATCATCCACGCCCTTATCTTTTGAGAAAATGTTAGTTATTAGTGTGTGATCCGAATCCTTAAGATCACTAGCTGTTTCGGATGATAAACTCCGATATATGGAGCTTCTGGGGTTCATATGGTTCAACAATTGAAAACCAAAAGTGGGTTGAGAAGGGGAAATCGGGCCGTAAAGAGAATAAGTGTGGAAAAGCGAAGTGAGCGAGCTAAGCGAGTCAAGATTAGGCTGGGAATGTACCTGAGTATACGAAGGCCGAAAAACGACTGGAGAACATGATCGAATGCGAGCTCGGAGAAGATGCAGCCGCCATGGATGTCTCATCTCTAGGATTAAGGCTTCAAAAGATTTGGGAGCGGAGCCCGCAATTTGCAACTTTTGAAGAAAGTCTGAGCAATTTTAGGGTTTAAGAATTGTGTTTTGCCAGTTTAGGTTAAAATCCGAGGGACCGGGAACTTACTTCAAAAATAGATACATGTTTATATAACCGAAAAATTGTTCATGAAATCCCTTATCAATAAAAATTATATTAAGATTTAATTTTTAAAATTAAATATATTTTAAAATAAATATTAAAAAATTATTAAAAACATAAAAAATTATTACTGGCTCATAACAAATGTAATTTAAATTGGTGTGTAGTGGTTAATATAACAGTTTTTCGCATCCTCCTAATAAGTGTATGAAAATTACATGCATTTTAAAGTTAATTTTTAAAAATTTGATGATTTATATTGTTTATATGCTATAAAAAATAACAATTATTTCATATATATATTTTTATTAAAATATTAAATTTATTATTTTTTATTAAATATCATTTAAATCAAATATTATTCAATTAAATATATTTAATATTATTAAGTATTGTTTTTATTTTTATAAATTTTAAAAGTTTATTCACTTAATTTTTCAACTACTAACTTTGTTGGTACTTTTATATTATATATTCCTCCCATAAAAATAATCTCTTATATTAATTAATTAATATTATATACAAAAAGTGCTTAAAACCACTTAAAGAGTTGAATATAATCAAATTCTCATCAACCAACCCACGAATTAATATCTTTACTCAACAAAAAAAAAACATAAACATAGCTCCTATTCAGAACTACCATTGACAACCTCCTCATTAAGTTGAAAATTATTTAACGCAGCTTGTACAACTATCTCATTTGACATCTACACTCCTTAAAAAATGATAGCTTTTATTTAATACGAGTACTACTAAATAGAACCCATGTATGTTTGTTATATATAATATTAAAGTTCTAACTAATTTTTATATTGTCCTATGTTTTGTGGTAAAAGTAAAATTCTATTACATAGAATAAAAAAATGTAAAATTATGTAAAAATTTAGCATCATTAAATAGTACTAGATGTTTTCCTTAATAAGTTTGAAATTAATTTTAAAATTATGTGTTTTGAATTTTTTATTTATCTTAAGTTAAAATATATTTTATTTTTAAAATGTAAAAAAATATAAAAATAAACTAAATTTTTATTTTAATAATTTTTTATAATAAAATTATTTTTATGAAATTATATAAAATAAAATATTTATTATTTTATTAAAATATTTATTATTAATTTTATTTAAATATATACATATTATTGCGTTATATTTTACAAACTAATTATAATATAATTTAATATAACACAATTATATTTAATCTACTTGTAATTGTTACTCAATTAAATCTATTGCAAAGAAGAACAATCTTCAAATATTTTCTCCAAGGATTGGGGCCACAACTTAAGTACAACATATGAAAATTTGGCCCAGAACGAAATAGCCTACGCCCAATTGGAAAAAAGCCATAACAATAAACTGACAGCCTACTTCCTAGTTCCTACCCACAATGCCACACATTCAAGAAAATCTAAAAAGCAGGCAGCAGCTGTCTACGGTTTAATCTGGGGCTGGGGATATATCATGTGTCACTTATAAGCTTAAAATTCAAGGATTGTATCTTATCTCTTCTTCTCTGTGACGGACCCATCTCGAGGATTATCATTTCCTAACCTTCTTCGCGCTATTAAGGTTGATTTGACCTGGTAAAGGCGACAATTTTTTAGTACCGTCTCCAAGAATTGATGGTTTTTTTTTTGCCCATTTTTTCGATATCTATACTATTACGTAATGGATTGTAGATGGTAGTATTAGGTTTTGTTTTTAGATATTAGTTGTTGCAGAAGAAACATGGCTTGTCTTTCTGCTGTTTGCAGTAATGGATTTTTAGTTTGCCAAGATAATTTCGATTTTTATGCTGCAAAAACCAAGTCTTTGGAGAAATTTCGTGTTTTTTGCTGTAGTTCGTTCCCTTCCAAGAAATTTTATAACTTTGGGAAACCCCTCAAGGGTTTGTTCTGGGATGGTAAGTTTAAGTCATTAGTTTTTGACAATGTTGGAATTAGCTCGATTAGGTTTTCTAGTTGTTGTTCATCACATCCTGGGTTGTCTTGTAATGATGATATTAAGCCACTGAGAAGTGGAAAAAGTGGACCTAAACAGCTTCATGTGGGGAAGATAAAAAATAGTAAATTCAAAAGGAGATTTTCATTAAGATTTCGGCCGAGGTTGTGGTTATTGGTTTCAAGAATAAAAAGAGCTTCAGTTAAGTGCTTGTTGAATGATATTGGGGCTTTTGTGCAAAAGAATTTAAGAAATTTGACTCTTTCTGCTACAATTTCTGTTGCATTGGGACTATGCTATCTGTTTTTGAAAGTAACTGCATTACCATCTCCCAATGTAGTACCATATTCAGACTTGGTAGCGAGCCTTCAAAATGGGTCTGTTTCAAAGGTTCTGCTTGAAGAGGGGTCTCGTCGTATATATTATAATGTGAACGTTCAGAGTGGTGAGAACATTGAGATGTCTGATAAAGAATCACTTGCAGTAAGTTCTTCATTTGTTAATGTAGATGATATGGTTGCAAGTGGTAGTGAGTCAGGATTAGGATCCTCCAAATCATCAAATTTTAATGTATTTAACAAATTCTCAAAGGCTCAAGTTTCAACCCCAAAATGGCAGTATTGTACAAGAAAAATAGATCATGATGAAAAGTTTCTTCTAAGTTTAATGAGAAATAAAGGGACTATTTATAGCTCTGCCCCTCAATCAGTGTTGATGTCAATGAGGAATACTTTGATAACCATCATGACCCTATGGATTCCTTTGCTTCCTTTGATGTGGCTTCTTTACCGTCAACTATCTGCTGCTAATAGCCCTGCAAGAAAGCGGAGACCCAACACTGAGGTAGTTGGATTTGATGATGTTGAAGGTGTTGATGCTGCTAAGGTGGAACTCTTGGAGGTAAGCATCTTGAATCTTCCTTTACATTAAACAAGTGAATCAATCAATGCATTGTTGCTAAACTGATTTTATGAGTGAATTGGTAACTGAGTTAACTCTTTAACTTTCTCCTAGAAGCCGCGGGTAGTCGTTATATTTCACTCTTCTCTCAACAATTTATTTATATAATTTCTAAAAGCTACCATAAAATATTTAGCATATCAACACTTGTTCATGGTCCAAAGTTCAATATAAAAATGATTGCTTGAATTGTTTGCAATGGGTATATAAATATACGTATCACAAACAAGTAATATAATGATAAAAAAATATCGTTCTCATAGAGATTATGTTATTAGAAATTAATTTTAAAACTAAAAAAATAAAAATCAATTTTATGTATTTTGAGAAAGGAAAATTAAAAGAATTAAAAATAAATAACAGTAATTATTTAACTTAAAATTAGCAGTTAAGAAGATATATGAAAAAATATCTAGAAATACTTAATCTTTTAAATTCTTAAACATGTAAATTATTAAAATTCTCCCAATATAATCATTAATTAATTACATATTCAATAAATCTAACTAGTATGTATTTCTATCGTTCAAATAAATTACACACCATATATGAATTAAACTAGTCACACTCTCATAATACTTTAGTATCTCTCATAATACTTTACTATCTTTAGATAGTTTTATGCCTGCAAGGAGCTATTAGCTATCAGAAACTAGGAGCAAAGTTGCCTAGAGGTGTGTTGCTGGTGGGGCCACCAGGAACAGGGAAAACATTGCTGGCCCGTGCAGTGGCCGGTGAAGCGGGTGTACCTTTCCTTACAGTGTCTGCCAGTGAATTTGTGGAGATGTTTGTTGGAAGAGGGGCAGCACGCATTAGAGATCTTTTTAAAACGGCAAGGAAATGTGCACCTTCTATTATATTTATTGATGAACTTGATGCTGTTGGAGGAAAGCGAGGTAGAAGTCTCAATGATGAGCGAGACCAAACATTAAATCAGGTAATCCAAGTGCAAGATTTTCTTAACCTCGTGCATTATACTTATCCATAGGTTTAGCAGGGTAGAACTTGATGCTGTTTCAGATTCCTTGCGTCTCTAAAACTGTTTCTTTCATTTACAGTTACTCACAGAGATGGATGGATTTGAGTCGGACACAAGAGTAATTGTAATTGCAGCAACTAATAGACCAGAAGCATTGGATTCTGCTCTGTGTCGGCCAGGTCGCTTCTCAAGAAAAGTACTCGTTGGGGAACCAGATGAAGAAGGAAGGAGAAAGATTTTGGCTGTACATTTGAGAGGAGTCCCTCTTGAGGAAGACATGCACCTAATATGCAATTTAGTTGCCTCTCTAACTCAAGGATTTGTCGGTGCAGATCTTGCAAACATTGTCAATGAAGCTGCTTTACTTGCTGCTCGCAAAGGTTGTACATATATAATTCATTCATGTCCCATTCCATTTCTTGCTTTAGAATGTTTGTTGCTTAACTTTTCAAAATGTGACCATGGTTATTAAGTTCAGCTAATATGTTCAAAGTGTGATTTTTTAGTATCTGATGAGGGCTTTGATATACAACCTTGTGCGATCAAAAAGTTCATACATTATTAGGTTATCAAGTCCAATGTGTAACTAGTTTTTATCTTGGGGTTTTACAGGTGGTGAAACCGTGACCCGTGAAGATATAATGGAAGCAATTGAAAGAGCAAAGTTTGGAATCGTTGATAAGCAACTGAGGCCTAGTACACTAAGCAAGGAGCTGGGGAAGTTGTTTCCATGGATGCCATCCCTAATAGGAAAGAACGAGGCAAGACAGGAAGGTTTGCAAGGGCCACTAGGATATCAAACTCTAAGCTGAATTGTTTGTACCTTTACTTTCCTTTGTTATGATACACGTTGTATAATAAAATATACTTCATATATCTTGAGTTTTTATTGATTTATGATTAAGAACTATTTTTTTTAGAGTGAAGTGTCAGATTGGTTTACTAGCATTAGTTAGCAGTACACTTTACTTCATTATTTTTTAAACGGTACCTTAAAAGTTCATTATCTTTTAAATATAATACACCATCAGTATCTCTGTTAACTTTTTAGTTAATTTTTTGTTAAAATAAACAGTGATAACATGTGGAGGAAAAGATTATGAAATTAGATTTTAGACCATTTACTATTTAAAATAATAAAAAATATATAAAAGCTAAAGAAATAAAAAAGAACTTATCAGCTTCTTCTAACAACGAAGAAAAAGTAAGATGCCAACGAAGAAAAACTTACCAGCTCCTTCAAAGAAAAGAACTTAACTGCTTCTTAAAAAAAAAGACCTTTTGGGATTGTCTCTTACAACAAAGAAGATAAAGAATCATGATATTATAATTATTCAAAGTATACTGATATTTTTACCTTGATTATTCATAACTTTTTTAAAATTTCTCAGACACAACTTATTGTTTTAAATAGTTGATATTGTTTTAAATCTACTCTTTTTGGTTTTATATTGTGTGAAATAATTTTTAAAAATAAAGAAAAAGGGAAAATATATTGCCTTTGAAAGTAATTTGAAAACAAACAAAAGATTACGCTATTCTAAGGTATGTTTAAAAGGTAATAATAGTATATAATATTGTCTGATTCTAACAAAAAAAAATATATGATTGTATAAAAATTATCTTGTAAATTCTAAAATGGACTTCGTGCACCTTACCCATCCACGTGAAAGCAAAGAAATAGGCTTGTAAGTTAAGTTTATGTGTAGATATTGTTGTAAATTTTCATTGACGAGGTAAGTTTGTACAAAAATTATATGATCATAGTTAAGAACGTAGACAATAAAATAAAAAATATGAAATAAAAAACAAGAATTTATATTTTACAATATTTAGCAAGACAAGAACGAAGATTTCATTACATTTTGTTCTCTAAAGATATATAACCTATTTTAATAATATATATATATATATATATTTAGTTACTTATTGTATGTTTTTATACTAAAATATCAATAATTTTTTTTTATAAAAATTATTTAAATTTAAAAAATTTAAAATCTTATAATTTATTCTTATTATTTCAAATTAGTTTGTTACAAGATATTATTTATTCTAAATTTTTATTTTTCCTCCATAAATATTATTATTAGTTTAATTTCTTTATAATAAAAATAAAAAATTATTAAAAAATAATATTTAAAAGATTATTGTTCTTTATTTTGAGATTGATCTCCTCCTGTATTTAATAATGAGCACGGGGACGAGCGGGGATGGGTTTTGATATAACCGTCCCCAAATCGAATTAAAAAACCTATATTTAAAATTGCCCGAAAATCGTTACGATTCGAGGATAGGTAATTTACTCGCAAATAACGGTTCGTAATGATTATGAAAAAAACCCAAAAAAAAATTTATTTATTAAATATATATAATTAATTTTTAATTTTTAATTTAATATATCATTTAATTTATTAAATATATATAATAATAAATTAAATATAATTAATTCTGGGTACGAACGAGTATGATTTTTAGTATAACTATAACCGAATCATATCCGTTGTTTTATGTTCAGTTTTTATCCAAAATCATTCCCATTTTCAAATTTTTTTAGTTAAAAACTGAACCATCGGTTCAAATAACCGAACCTTTATCTGAACTTTTGTTTTTTTTAACCATCTCTGCCTGAACTGTTGACGAACCTAAATGTTGACCATGCTTTAAAATTTAGATTTAGGTTGGGATTTGTAAGTTTGGCTAAATTATGCATTTTTGGGGCATATTTAGTAAAGTAAAATAGAATGGAGAAAATGGGTAAGTAATGTGAATGTGGTTTATTTTAAAGTTTTTTTAACTTCAATTTTATTATTGGTAAAAAATTATCCTTATTCAAATTTTATAATTATGAAAATAAGTTGTTAATGAACATATTACATTATACACATATACTTTATTATTTATTTATAATACTAAGTTTAATTATTTACCAATTTTTATTAACTTTTTTTATTTATCCACTGTAGCTATTACTTGATTTTACAGAAAAATAAATTTTTAAACTAAGGATGTATATTATATTATTAAAAAACATATCTTATTTTATTTATATAAAATATGATATTTTTAGTTTTTTTAATATATGAAAAAATCTAATAAGGATATTTTAATAAAGTTATTATTTTTTTTATGTCTCGTTCTGATTCAACTTATTTACTTTCTATATAATAAAAACCTATCTTTTGTTTATTCTGATTCCAGTAAAAAACTAATTAACAACATTAAAAATAATCATATTACACATTTTGATTTTATTTTATTTTAATTTATCCACGTTCTGATTCCATTTAATTTATGTTTCAAGTTAATAAACGAGCACTTAGTTGTAGCTTATGCCTTCTATCAATATCATATTATTGTAGTTGTAGGCGTGCAAAAAGCTATTTTTGCATTTTCTAGAATTGGTTTTACTTTTAAGTTTAGTATGAATTAATTAATCACATGTTTTTTTATTTTTAATTCATCTAAAAAAAATCTTTTATGTAATAAAAAAATTAAAAACAAACAAAAACATACGATTAGCATGTTGAAATATGCCCGTAAGTCCCAAAGCCATTACCATCTTAAGGTTGTTCTGATGAAAAAGACAGAGCACCCAATCACAATAAATATTGATGTCACCATTAAAGGCCTCATGAACTACTCTAACAGCCACTATTATTAAGCGTGATAATTAATTAAAATATACATCAAATAATAAATATGACTCATATTAGTGTTACTCGTGGTAAAATATTACTTTATTTAATAGTGTGTATATATATTTTTGAGTTAAAATCTTATGATGTCATGCTCAAACCCCTCTTGAAACGCAAAGGAACCTTTACTTATTACTCCACGCATTATTTGGTTACTAAGACATGTCTGAGTCCTAAAAGCTGATTTGAGTCTTTCACCTCCGATTCTCTAGTTCATGTCTCTTCTATATATTAATGATACTATATTTTAGTTCAATTAATTTCATGCTTAATATTGACATTTTCTTGGAACATGATCATGTGTTTTATAATGGGATGGTAATTCTAGATGTATTTAGAATACGAATTTAGTAGGATAAAATATAAATTATTTTTAGTTAAAATTAATTAATAATTTATTTGTGTTTATAATAATAACAAATTCTAGTTATTATTGTAAATAAATAAACTGATTAAAAATAATTTATATATTTCATAATGTTACAAAAGTAGGTGAATTTTATGTAAGTTCCTTCTGTATCGAAGAAAAAAAAAATATTAGATGTAATTATAAAGATTAAGTATAACCACAAATAGTAGGTAAAATTATATTTGATAAATGCATCTAACATTGATGGACAATTTTGTATATAAATAGGCAATAGGAATGGGCATGGGACGAGCGGGGATGGTTTTTGATGTAACCGTCCCCAAACCGAATTAAAAAACCTATACCCGAAATCGTTCGAAAATCGTTACGATTTGAGGACGGTTTTTTACCCGCGGGTAACGCTTCAGGACGGTTATGAAAAAATCACCGAAATATATATATAATTTAATTTATTAAATATATATAATTAATTTTTTTATTTATAATTTAATTAATTAAATATAATTAATTTTAGGTACGGACAGATACGGTTTTTAGTATAACCGTAATCGTTATTTTATATTCAGTTTTTACCCGAAACCGTCTCCATCTCCAAAATTTATCGGTTAAAAACCGAACTGTCTGTTCGGATAACCGAACCTGCGATTTTTTTACCCATCCTTAGTAGGCAATGTCTTTGCCTTAAGATACATTAACACACCAAAAACAAAAACAAGAAGAGAAGTAAAGGAAAACCAAAGAAACAATTTTCTTTGAAGAAAATAATGTTGTGTGTAGGAAAATGAGAGAGAATATCTTAGAAAAATATTAGAATATTTTTCTAAAAAAGTAGTGACAAAATAGTGAGTTTGATAAACAGTTGCGTGACATTATTTTAGATTTATCTCAATTTTTTGTATTGTTTCTTACTTTGTATACATTAATTTTATTAGTAGAATAAATATTTTTTGAAGTTTGTCTTGTATACTTAGTTAAAATTAAAAAATAAATCAAATTAAATTTTATGTGTCATTATTATATTCTGATGAATTTTATTTTTTTTACCTATATTCAACATTTTAATATAAAAAAATATTAACACGAATAAATACGACATATATGAATTATTATAAGTAACTTTATATGAAAAATAAGTCTTACAACTAGTGTAATTAGTTGGGAATATATACATTACTTATTTTCGAACTAACAAAAAAATAAACTCCTCAACTTTTGTGGACATTTTGAAAATCTCAAATATAGTGATTTTGCATGAAAGGCGTGTCCTATTATTTGTGGATCCTGGATTTTGCTGAACAATAACCACAATACATAAATCATTGGGAACTTTTTGATGCTTTAACTTTTGCCTTTGTCCATTATTAATTATTTATGTTCTCTACTATAATATATATTTATTATTTATAAAAGCAGTTTGCTCATTATGTAATCCAGATCAACAAGAATTGATGAGAAGAGATATGGAATCTGATGAATTAACTTTATCGTGTTCATAAAGAGATGGACTAAATAAGTGATTTACTGATAGATGAAAATCGTCTTCCAATGGGATAATATTGACTTCTTAGTATTGACATTTTTAATAATGTGTATTTTTAATATATATCTCAAAAACTTTAAGAATAGATGACAAAAAATTAATATATATAACAAATGGAACTTTTATTCAAAAATATTTGTATTTTTTTTTTAAAGGATATGTTCAAAGGCAATATGTCAAAAGTATACCTTTTTTTTGTAAACTGCTAAACTAGCGTAAGTGCATGCGTCACAACGCACGAGGATTACTATTTTTATTTTTTTTTGCCTTCAATATATGCTGGGTTTTTAGTTTAAAATGCTTACGTTATAATTCAAACGTGTGGTATTACGGATAGTATAATGTGCTAAATCGTTAACACGTGGTTATATAGTGTGGTGGAAGCGTGTCTCTCACATATTCTAACCACTAAAATGAAGTTTATATATATAAAAAAAAATTATTTTTTTTATTTCAACACATTACATTTATTTATCATAACTTCAACAAATTCTTATTGTAAAATTCATAAAATTTAAATTATAATGTAAAATTGTAGGTCATAATGGATTACCATCCATAAACATGAGACGATTAACTTTGGATATTGAAGTTGTATATGGCCAATCTGATTGCTCTGCAGTTGATATGGGTTGTAATCAGCAATTATCAATATAATATTTAAGTACATTTGTCTTTTCTAGTTTGATCAAATATATAATTTAACACCTAAGATTTTATAATTTGGTTAAAGTTATATCATATATTAAATATAAAATCTTTATTTTTAGTTTAAATTTAAATTTCATATTTTAAATGTAATTTTTTTAAAATTTAAATTTTAAGTATAAACTTAATTACTTTTTAATTAAAATGTAATAAAATTATAACAAATCTCATTTGTTATTTAAAAAAAAAATTAATATCAAATTTTTAACTCTAATGTTTAATGTATTTTTTTAATTTTTTAATGTGCAACCTTTAACATTATTAATTAGAGCTTCTTAAGTTCGAGAGGCAACTAATTACTGTCATATATTGGCCATCTCCAAAGGTTTCTTCTTTTGCGGCATGAAATCATGCATGAGACACACCAAACACCAACTACATTAATACCTGCATAGTCGGTGAAGCAATTTGCGCATTTTATATTATATTTGATATAATACTATTTTATCTCATTGCCTTTTGTAACTTTATAATTATTAACATTTCGTAACAGTGCATGATTCATTTCATGTGTTATCATTTTGGAGAAAAAAGTTATAATAATCTCGTTATTATTTATAAATAATTATTTTAATTTGATATCTTTATTTATAAAATTTAAATATTATAGTATAAAATTAACCCTTTTTAAGAACAACTTCAACACTTTGAGATATTTCGGTGCAAAAGTTGCATTATATTTTCCTTTTTTATAATATATAATATCAAATATTAATGTAAAAAATATATTCTTTTATAAAATAAAATATTTTTTTATTTTTTCTTTTTAGTTAATTCTTTAACAATTATCATATTCAATCAATTGATTAATTATATATTATTAATTAATTAATATTAATAAATTCAAAATTTATTTTATTTAAAAATAAATAAAAATCAGAAATAATTTAATCAATTATTAATTTTTTTAATTTATATTATATTTTTTTAATTCTACATTTATTTAGTTATTTATTTGTTTTAATTTTATATTATATACTTAATTTTAATTTATTATATATAATAAATAACTAAACAATATTTTCAAAATTCGGTAAACCGTGCCAAATTCGGAGTAATATTTTTCATCATGATATGAAGTTTGATTAATTTTTACACCAAAAATTGCACTATTTTTGTTGGGATGATATTGGGTTGAAAATGCTATAATTATATGATTATAAAAACACAATTTTAAAACTTTTAATAAACTAAAAAAACTATTTTTGATTAAACAATAAGTGTTTAATTTTTGTTGGGAAGATATTGGGTTGAAAATGTTATAATTATATAGTTATAAATACTCAATTTTAAAACTTTTAATAAACTAAAAAAAACTAATTTTGATTAATATATTTGCTACTTGCTAGCTTGTATACATAATTTTTGTGTTGTATATAACGAGTAATATTAAAATGAAATAATATTACAACTAATTCATTCATATCATATTCCATCAATGTACTAATAAATGTCATTTTATATTAAATGAAACAAAAAGAGTATAATTAATTACCAAAAAAATAATATAAAGTGCAAAAGCTTGAGTCTTATATACAGTTAAATTCATCGATTCTTGAAGTCATTGAAATTTAAATTATAGTTAATCTTTTATTTTTATTTTATTCCCAGTTGCTGGAAATCGTTGCTTAAGATATTTCTTCGTGTATTATTCAAAAATGACGTCACCCTTCAATTATTAGTTAAACCCTGATTTGATCACGTGAACAAATTTGGAGGAAGGTAGATAGCCAGATATGATAGGAGGCAAAGGTAGAACAAACCTCTTCCTAATTCATAGGAAGTATATCTTATCAAGGAAAGTTTTTTTTCTTTAAGCACTGTTACAATCATTTACATTTTTGCCACCTTTAATTAATTTATACTTAAAAATAAAAATATATTTAACTTACAATAAAACTCATTTGATTATATATTTAAAAAATAGTGTGTTTATATTCCAAAACTTTATTTAAAGGTGCATAGTGATTCATCGCAACTTTGATGGAGGCAATATTTGTCCTATTAAACGCATATTAAAAGAACAATCAAGACATGTATTTAAAAATAATGAATGTCATTTGAATACATATTTGAGAGTAATTTTTATGATATAAAATTTAACTTGAATGCGTATGTATAATCGTTTATCGGAGGTGCAAGGGTTCAAAAGATGAAAGTATGATCTCAAACAAATTGTAATTTCATTATTTAACTAATTAAACAATCCACTCGCCAGTCGCCACTAATAAATACAGCTAACAAGCTGTAGGGCTATATTTACACAAGAAGCTACCAGTAAATGCGCACGAGCTTCATACTGCCCTTAAACGATAGTTGCTTTCAGTCTCCTCTTCAACTCCTTCCTGTATTTAAATAAATTAAACTCACATTAAAATTATGATAATGATTAAAAACCCCAAAAACAAAAAAAAACTTACCTCATGAGCTGTCTGTCAACCGTTGAAGCAGATAAAAGGCCTCTATTTTCTTCTGCCCTCCTAAGAAGGTAAGGCATGATCATATCTAATGGCCCGAAAGGTAAATACTTGCTAACTCGAAACCCTGCATTCTTCAGAGCAAAAGATAGAGAATCTGCCATTCCATGTAACTGAGCAAATTCAAGCCTTTGATTTACTCTTTCATATCCAATCTCATGAGCTTTTGCTGCTGCCAATTTTCCTAATATTATTGTAATAAAAATCCCATTTCAGAAATTTTAAACCCAAATAAAACCAATAAATGTAATTAATTAACTCAAATAAAAACCATTTCTTTACCAGATTCAACATTATGTGTAGCAAGAACAAGTGAACCAGAGCCATCAGCAATCTTGTCAAGCAAGAAAGAAGCACAACCATTGTAACAATCATGTGTATCTTCAATAGTATCATGAATTGGAGATTCATAGCTTAATGAAGAAGCAAGTTTTTCTTCACAAGACATATAAGCTCCTCTCACCAATTTGATACCTAAAGGAATCCCCATTTTATCTGCAGCTTTAATAGCCAATAACATTCTATCTTTAGCATCTTTCAAATAAGCCTGTAGAGTGTTAAACACTATTGGGTTGTCATCTTTGTTATGCATAATTGCTGAAGAGTAAGTGAAGTAATCAATAGCTGGTTGAACTGCTGTGTGTTCTGCATCAACCACTAAACGAACATTAGCTTCCACACATTTTTCACATAGACTTTGCAATCTCTCGTGAGCTAATTGAAGATCAAGCTCTTCTTCTAGTGTTAAAGCCTCTGGTTCTTGAAGAGTGTGATATATAGGACTACATTCAGCAAAAATAGGCAGAGTATCCCTCTTCCATGGAAGAACAAAAGAGGGGTCTTTGTATTGCCACCTTAACAAGTCACTAACTCTCTCTATTAGACTTTTGGGACAAATTGCTGTGATTTTCACTACGACAAAGCCCACCTATTTGATGCAATAAAAAAAAAGGAAATTTGTCATTTTAAAATTCATAATGTATATATAATATAAATAAATTAAATAAACGAGTACAAGTTCGAAGAATTTTTAAGAGCAAGTTGTGCTATTTGACATTTCAAAATTGGAATTTTTAATTGCAAAATGACAAATAGTTTTTTCCTCAAGATGAAAAGTAGTGGGAGCCCAAATCAGCACGTGAAAGCTACCTAATTGTTTCAAAATCTATATTTTAACAACAAACCAAACATGATGTGGATTTTTTTAAGTAAAACACTCTACAATATTATTATATTATTCAATATGTATATTACTTAATATTATTTACGGTATAATAAATCTAACTATTTTTTAAATTTTAATAAAATATTATCCATCAGCATAAATCTATCCAGTAGTTTTGGTACTCCAATCACGTAAAATTACTCTCTTTTTATATTATTATTACGTATTTAGAACCTAAAAGAGCCACAAACTACATAACACGCTAGCTATGATGAGTAAGTACTTACAAACAATAGAACCCAAATGACCCAGCTGTCACAACCCAATATACACCTCTGTGCTTATGACCTCCACGTCAAAGGGAAAAAAAAAACAACACAAGAAAACAGAGCGCTTTCCATTTCTATTAAATCACATTACTTTCCATATAAAGACGAAGAAAAAACAGAAATGAATTGTTCCTTAATCTACGTAACGAAAAAAGATTCAAACTTTTCTTAAATAACAAAACAGCATTTGAGAGATGAAATTAAAGAAACAAATGAAAACTTACTGCAGCAGTAGGAAGGGATTGAGCACATTCAATTGTGTGAAAAAAGCCTTGAAGATTACGATCACAAGCCTCATTAGTATCGGCATATTCCAAAGCGTAATCAAGCATAGCTCTAAGACCAGATTTATTCAAACCCATAACAGTTCGACCAGCTTCAACAGCATTTTCACCAGCACAAAAATGTTCATAAAACGTACGTCTTATTATATGTTTAACTAAACCAATATCCATAAGATTAGACTTCATCATCCACGTTCCTAAATCCACCAATGATTCCATTGAAGCCAAATGGAGGATTGCGGACGAACCCAAAAGTTTACCTGTTGAAACCGATGAGAAAAGCTTTTGAACATCGTGGAGATCAAGAATATCGTTACTCGATTTAGAATCTGAAGATGGGTTGATGTCTAATAAGGTGGTTGTTGTTGTTGTTGTTGTTGTTGTGTTTGTGGTAATGGG
This sequence comes from Hippophae tibetana, assembly GCA_037013495.1. NCBI lineage: Eukaryota > Viridiplantae > Streptophyta > Magnoliopsida > Rosales > Elaeagnaceae > Hippophae > Hippophae tibetana. Next base: position 8,003,339 of record CM072812.1, read on the forward strand.
TTTAGATTTCTCAGCAGAATTAAGAGAGGAGAGAATTGGAGAACGAGAAGAAGAAGGAGCAGCAGAACTATACGGCTTTGTGAAGTGGCGGAGGCTATTCAGGAGATTTGTCCTGACAACATAGTTGGCCATCAATGGTTTCAAAAAACTTTTGATGTTGGTTTTGTTATTAAGAGCCTATTTTTGCCTCAAAAAGCCTTTTGGTACAGTTTTTTATTTTTCTGGTGACGAATTTTAATCGGAATGAAAGAGGCTATTTATAGGAGATTTTCATTAATTATGACAAAAAAAATTAATTTGTTTTTTTACAGGCTGTAATTACGTGGAATATTTATCATTACATATAATTTGTTTTATTAGATTTCTTTTAACCAATGTTTTATTTCAAGTTTGGAATATTATAAAAGTCAAGAAGACTTTCCAACCGTTTTGGAGAATATGGTCCAACTTAATTTGCATGACCAAATGCACATTTTGGATTGAGTGCTCCTAATTAAAGATTAATCGTTCTTAATAGCTTTAATTTTTTTTTTTGTCAAGTAATTGAGTGCGGTTCATATGAATGTTGGGTACTATTGATTTGTATTTGAAATACAATATAAATAATAATAAATAATGTTGGATATTACTATTAATAAATATAATCATATTTATTTAATTATATTAAATAAAAAATAACTATAAAATTAAAAAAATGATTTATTGTGTAATTATATTTTGATCTTAATCGTTTTTGGAACGATAAGTATAAAAGTAAAACTCACTAATGTCAACAAAACTTGGGAGGAATATATCTACGTATTTGACACTAGAGTTGCACCTGTCACCAAAAATTGTACATGGGGCACAAATTTAAGATTTGGAGTTTTGATTTCGGTATATTATAAACTAAGTTGTGTAAAATTAATTTTTAAATAATATGATTAATACATACTAAGATTGAAGTCTACGTGTAAGTTTACATACCTAGCAATATAATTTGGTATCAATGCATTAATAATAATGCATAAAGATTTATAGTTTCTAGATAACTATACGTTAAATTTCAAAAATATTAAAATCCAGTACTTATAATACTTAAGTTTTATAAATAATAAGACTATAAATTCTTAATTTAAAAATTATGTAACTAAATTATTCATTCGTATATAATAATAGAATTATTGTGATATTTTAAAAATATATATCTCTTTTTTATACATTTTGACATCAAAATATGATATGTATATATTTTGGTCAAATTATCATAAAAATGTCGAGAGTATAATTAAAATGTTACTTAAATTTTATTTAAATGTTTTTTTACTAATTGTTTTTAATATTATCGTTAAAATATTACTAAAATTTCGAAAATATTAATTCTTGATTTATTTCTTCTTCTTTAATAAGAGTAATTTCAATTTAATTTTTCTCATTTTTATAGAAAAATAATATATTATATTTTTTTGTTTATGACATATGTGCTATACATATAAAATAAATAGGTTAAAAAAGAAAAAAAAATATATATCATATATTGCTCCATTTATTGATCATTAGAGCGAAATAGTAGCATTCAATTTAATTCTTAATTAAAAATTAAGCATGCATGAATGCATGTTATATTTTATATGATTTATATTAATGTTATAACATGTATATTGCATTGAAGTTAAGGATCATTACGTCACATAACTATAAATATTTTTAAAAATAATAATTAATAAAATTTATTTTCATACTGTAAAAAATTATTTATTTATAATATTTTACAATATTTAATAAAAATAATATATATTTTATTATACAATATTTCAATTAATTAGTCAATTTATTAATTAATATAATTATTTTAAGTATTTAAAAATATATCAATTAAATAAAAAAATAGTTTAAAATATAAATAATTGATTTGTTTTGATGTTTTATAAAATTTTATAAAAAAAATATTTATTTTTTATATAGTTTTCTTGATTTTTTTTAATTTTTGTCGACAACGATAATATCTTCATCGACATCAATATTTCAATCCTTTACACCCGAATTAGACATCATTGTTCAAACAATAAATACACAAAAGTTACGAAGTTTTTAAAATTCAGACAAAATTAATTATAACTTAAAATTTCTTTTGAAAAAAATACTTGGAAGTAGTTTACTTCTTAGTGGTTTTTGCATATTATTTATGAATTTTAATCATTAAAATCACACCAATTATATATATATATATATATATATATTATGTAATAAAAATATTTTATTTTAATATTTTTTTAATTTAAAATGAGAATGAATATGAGTAGTGACAACTATATTAATAATCATGATTATTTTGTATTAGTTTCGGATATATTTAGTTAATAATCGTCAGTTATGAATTAATAGTAGTTTTTTCACAATTTAACCATATTTTTTTTATTTTTTAACATTTATTCAAAAATATGTTTATTTTTTAAAAAATAAATGTTAACATAATTTTTACTCTATTATATTATTTTAAATATTAATATTTATTTTTTAATTGCATTTTTTTAAGTAAATTAAAAAAATATAAAAGTTAGAATAAATAAAATTCAATCTAATTATTTAAAATATTGTATATTTTATTATTAAAATTATATTTTTCTATATAATTATATGCATATAAAATAATAATATTAGCATATATTTAATTTTTTTAACCACAATTTCAATATTGTAATAAGTATATTTATGAGACGACTTATTGATTACAATTATTAAAAAAAAACTATTGAAATGTTACTAATAATCACAATTATCCACATTTAAAATATCTATCATATTCTTAATATACATTTTTTTCATTTTTAATGATATTTTCTTTTTTTAATAAAAATTGATCACATATATTCTATATGTTAAATTGAACATATATATTTTTGATAGTTAAAATAAAGATAATAACAACAACAACAAATTTTAATGATTTAAAAAATACAAATAAATAAATTGGAGGTTTAAGAATAAAACATTTAATAAAAGGAGGTATGAAAAATATTAATATAGTATACAGCTTACAATAATAATTATTTTAGTTTAAATTTATTAATTGTAGGTTTTTATGTGTCAATATGTTCATTGTTCGAACTTAAATTTTTTAACAAAGCGTCAAAAATTTGGGATAAATATCTAAATTATTTATTTATTATAATTTTTCACAATACTAGCACAAATTCAAATATTATTATCACAACTTTTTTAATAATAATAATATTTTCAATAAATAATAATAAATTATAAGTAATTATTAATTTAAGGAATTCTCGTGTTTATAAATATGTAAGCATATCATTATGTTTTTTATCAAGTGGGAAAATACAATTGTAATTTTTTGTGTTATCTTTTTTTTCTTTTTCTTTTTAAATTTTTTTATGTATGATATATATATGATCAATTTTGATAAAAAAAAATTGGTGTTATATATGGATGCTTTCATGTACGAGAATGAGATTAATATAATAAAAATTTAAAGTTTTAATACTTAAATGATTGATAATGAATAGTATTGATATTAAATAATAAAGTTAAAAAATATATTTTTAAAATTAAACAAATATATTTTAAAATAATTAAAAAATATCAATTTAACGTACTAAAATATAATTTTTTAATAATATATGGCATTAAGAAAAGTCAATATATGAACATGTTATCAATTTGCTAATTACCTGTTTTCTTTTGAACTTTTTTTCTTCGTATGAAAGGATCAAAATTATAGGTGCCAGTAAGTTATGCATTCGTACGATTGTAATACAAAATAATTAATGAAATTTGATTTTAATTTAAAAGGATACAATATAGAAAAATGTTGAATATCTTAACATGAAACATTCTCAATCAAAGTTTAAATCTTTATTATTGTTTAATTATTATTTTTATTGAGTTAATATATTAGATTGGGTAAATTAATAAATTTCATCAACACACTTGAAGTTTATTAGTACATTACATATCTCCTTAACGTTTTAAATTAGATTATTCTTACATTAAGGCTTATTAGTATATATTACCTGTTGTAGTCTTTTTTTTTTTTTTTTGGCTAGACCACTGTGAGCTTGTTATACTTTTCAATTTAGTTTATGGGTCCAATTTAGCTTGGGTTGATTTTTTGTCGATAAAAACTTTTGCCGACAAAATTTGTGTTTTATGGAATAATAATATTTCTTGCCATAAATAGTTCTATTGTGATTATATATTAAATTAAAAATTCTATCAACTACTCTGATATATTAGTCATAAATATATTATTGTAAATAATTATCATTAAATTTTATTTTAATTAAAATTATAGTATCATGTTATCAATTATATAGATAAAATTGTGCATATAATTAATAATTTAAATAATATTTAAATTAATTATTAGTATTTTAAATACTAATAATTTATTATTTAATGGATAAAAAATTAGAATTGTAAAATAAATTATATTTGATAAATATATATATAAATACATATTATCATAAATATAAATAATAATATATAAAAAAAACCGAAATCAAATAGTTTTCGAGTATTCATGAATCAATATTTTATTTTTATTTTTAACCAATGAAATAAATATAATTGTTACTTTGTTAAATGGATTTTTTTAAAATGTTAAAGGTTATAAATTAAAAGTAATGATATTATCGTAATAATAATAATAATAATATTAAAATAAAATATTAATTATAATTAGTATTATAGATAAAATTATTATTATATAAAAATAACATTATCCTAAATTAAATTTTAAAATACAAACAAACAAAAGTATCTATCCATAAATATGATAGAATAGTGATGCATAATATAATTTTTTTAATTTTTAATTTTTAGAATTCTACTAAAATCTGAAACTGTTACTAAAACAATAGTTGAAATTAAAAGACTTAAAGCTTTCTTGACACGTATACATAGACAATGTAAGACTAAAAAACCTACCAACACCCATATAAGCAACTTCCTACTAGTCTAACAGGATTAATTAGCACATGTGCATTCCATACGAAAGGGAGCCCATGCTGACGTTTGAACTTTGCGTTGCGGTATTCTATCTAATTAATCACGGCTTAGTACAAGGCTGAGCTGGAATGGAGTCACGAATCGTATTTTCAAGGGCTATTTTAGTAAAATCAGATAAAGGGGAAGGGGGTCCAGTTTATTTATTATTATTTTTAACTAAGGAGGGACCAGTTTATAAATAAATAAATAAACATTTACTTTACTTTTATTAAATTTAGGAGAGAGATGATGGCGCGGAGCTGAGTCATCTGACTTTGACCCAATATTGAGGGAGGTGTGCTGTGAGATTTGGGATTAATTGCGTATCTTCGTGACTTTATCGAAAACCTGTAAACACGTCACTAACCGACTATTTTTACGTAAAAGGCAATTCTTGTTTGCCCCAAACATCAAACGCAGTTTTTCATTTTTCTTTCCAAATCTGCACAACTCTTACATTTTTACACTATTACAGTTTATTTTCGGATAATTTTTTTATATTCTTAAATCATAAAATATTAATATTAAATCTTTTATTTCATAATTTAATATTTTAAAATTAAAAATATTATTTTAATAATAATAAAATTGAAACAAATTCTTTTATTTTTAATATATCTATTCTATGATATTTAAATTATTTTTAAGAATACTTTTATTAATTTTTAAAATTAATAATAAATATAGTATGAAAAAAATATGTGCTAATATCCTCTCCTTTTATTTTATTACTTTCTTATTATCTATCTGATATTAAAAGATTCTAAAGTCACGTGTTATGGTATGGTATCAAGATGAATCTTGAAGATATTTTTATTAAATCGGATCGATTTTCTAAAAATCCTATCCTCCGCTATCTTTCTTTTTCTTTTTCTTTTTTCAAAATTTATTAGTACTTCTCTTTATTATCGTTACAAAAATAAAAAATGTATATTTACTTATCTTAATTTAAATTTTATTATTAAGTAAATTTGTTATCTAAATAAATTTATGATACTTTATATTATGTTATATTAGAAGTCTAGATTTTTAATTAGATGTTTTGTATTTAAAATTTTAAATATTATAATATTGTATCAAAATTAAATTATTTTTAAAAATATTTAATATATGAATTAAAATAATCAAACACTTTGTTTAAAAACTTAGATTTTTTATTTTTATTATTATGAATTTCTTTAGTTTTGATTTATCTAATTTAATTATTAATGTATTTAAATACATAAATTTAAATTTAAATTATATATTTTATCTTTATTAATAAAATATAACTTTATCAATAAAAAATATTTTTCTTAAATGAATAATGATACCATAATAAACTTGAAAAAATAACAAAAATAATATATTTAAAATTTATAATTATAAAAATTATATTGTTTATGTTCATCATGTGTATTTTTACTATTAAAAAGTATAATTAATCATTTCATATTATTATAATATTATTTGTATTGTTATAATTTTTATGTGTATTAATTTAATATAATCTTTTCTCATTAACATTATTTTAATATACATATTCTACTAATATCTTTATAATAAAAAAATCAAAATGATTGTTCTTTTTTTTAATTTCGAAGTGGCTAATATAGTTTATTAGCCCTAAATTCAATTATAATAATATTTTTTCCGTAATGTGCTGCACCTGTTAGTTTTATGATATTTCGTAAGAATATAAGATCATTATAAATTTATTCTATGTGTGTTTATAAATTTATGTAATGTATTATTTTTTTAAAGGAAAAAATGGAATATAAAGTAGGTAAGATGAACGACTGCTTGTGACTTGCGAGATGATAAAACGACAAACTTTGAGATATAATTAAATTTGTAGTTTTTGCCGACTAGTTTTATTACTTTCAGATTTTTTGATTTCTTGACAAAAAAATTAAAAAAATTATAATTCTTTACGAAACTTCCTTTTATATTTAAGAATTTTAACTTAAATTTAAAAATAATTTTTTCAATATGTTAATTTTAAATGTTACAATATAATTTAATTTAATTTAAAATTTTAATTATATATTTTAAATATAAAAAAATAAGTGAATGAAAAATTATAATTTTTTTTATTAAGAATTAAATTATTAAAAATAATAACTTAATATATCAAAAAGTATAATTCATCCTAATTATTATTCCTATTATTAACTTACAAATATTTCAATTTTATTATATTTTTGGTTAATTTTATTTTATATTTATAACACAAATAGGGTTAAAATGTTTCATTGCTTATAACCATGTCCATAGTGACGTACAAATGTAAACTGTCGGGTACTTGGGCTAGAGGGAACCATTAAGCCCATGCATAAGGAATAATCCGATGACGTGTACGTATTTTTAATTATCAATCATTATTAAATAATATTTTTTTATTGATTTAAGCATATTTATTAAAAAAATTAAAAATAAATTATTGATATAATACTCCCTACTATATTATTTAAAATATTAATATTAATTTTCATATTTTAACTATTTATTACATGTTTTAAGTAAAATAAAAATAAGAATATAAAAATAAATAAAATTTAATTTAACTATTTAAATTGGTATGTGTTTTAAAATAAAAAATATATTTTATATACAATTATATATAAAAAATAATAATATTAATATATATTTATTTTCAGTTAACTACAATTTTAATTTTAGAATAAATATATCTGTCGTATATCTAATCAATTATAATTATTTTTGAAAAAAAATAAATTTTATGAATAATTACAATTTTCGTCATTCATATTTAAAATACTAATCCCTTCCTATCATCCTATCATGAGCCAAATCTAATGGCCCAAGATCCACCAAGCCATCCAAGACTCACCATCCCGTATGAACAATAGCACGTGGAGTTATCCAATATTCATTAACATGTTCAAGATCTTAATATCCTATCTGTGATATCATCTTGCATGATCAACAATCCGTGGAGCTATCCACTTCACTAACTTAGTGTGCTAATTTGATACCAAACTCATTGCAACACTACGAGGAGTTCATTATGCACCCCTCATTTTATACTTTACAATGATATCGTGTCACACGTCCTATGATCTATGTAAATAAACAAAACAAATAGACAACTCTAAAAACCCTTGGGATAATCTTCTTGTAACATTCATTTAAAACTTAACACAATGAGTATATCACATGTTTTACAACTTGAGTTTTAAAGGGTATTTGGGTAAATTACTATTATAAAATACAAAGTGCACATCACTGTAGAAACACACCATCCATAAAATCACATAAGTAATTGAAATTATATTTAGATATAATTAAAGTAGAGATTATTTGTATAACTCAACCTGAAAAGGTAAGAATAGATGCTGAGTTTGGAAAAACCCAACCTAATCCAGACTGGGCCCAATAGTCTCATAATCAATTTCTCCTCGTCCACAGCCCAAAAGTTGACAGCATTATCTTTGTCTATCAGGAGTTAGTATGTATATTCATCGACTCTATCAATATTAAATTTAAGATAATAATACAAATAATATCACACATTATTATAAGTTTAGTTTGTACAATTGAATCCATTAATTTATATCAAATAAAAAACTATGACTCAATTCAAATTGTGATATATTTGTTATAATGATTAGCCATAATTTAAATGCATAACAAGTAGAACCCAAGATATAGTCAGTAAGAATTAGGAAAAACTCTTTTAAATAACAAAGGCAATATAGTAAATCTATAGAAAAAATAAACTAAAAGGTATATCTTAAATAAATTTTTTATTAGAGTATAAGAAAACAAAATAATCTCATATTAATTTGTTGCTCAACTTTTACTAAAAAAAATTAATTTTAGAAAATTATAAAAAGTAATATCACTAAAACTTATAATAATAAAAATATAATCAAAATAATATTAAATGAGCTGAAATTGAAATAAGTCTGATTTTTTTAAATAATTAAAATATATAAATTACATATATATCATGTTATTTTTAGTACAAATTTTAAGAATATTATTTATATTTTGTTTAGTAAAGAAAGAATATATCCACCACTTAATGTGGCAAGTTGTGGATGATATTTGATACGGTTTTTAATATTAAGAAGTGGTGTAAAGCTCAAAAAAACCATTAGAATAGGCAACCAACTTTGAATAGAGATAAATGAGGAGGTATCAGATACAAATTTATAAATATCTTCAATTCCAAAGGACATTGACATTCACAGAAATTAATTTAACATTTTCTAAGTTGAAGTGCGTTTTAAGCTTAAATACTGTGTATTAAGTTGTTCCCAATTAGTTTAAAAAAAACAGAGGAAGTAATGGACTCATCCCAGAAAGCAAGTTACAATGTTGGACAAGCCAAAGGCCAAACTGAGGAAAAGGCCAGCAGCATGATGGACAGGGCTAGCAATGCTACTCACTCTGCGAAGGACTCCATACAAGACTCCATGCATCAGGTTTCATATTATTTTTATAATTTTTTTTTAAGCTTAATAAATAAATATGCTTTTAAGGTTTTTTTTAATAATAATGGAATGGGGTTATTCTTGATATAGACTTGGTTATAGTTAAATTGGTATAAATTTTAAAAAAATTAAGTGTCAAACATGTATTCAAAAATTTAGTATATTTGATATCTTAAAAGAGTCTATATATATAACATAGTTTGACGTTATAGACTTAAAAATAAAATTTGTAAAATTGTAACATTAAAACGTAATTATTGATTGAATTAAAAAAATAATTACAACAATATTATATTGGAGAAAATATTAATGAAATTGGGTTGTTAAATGATGCAGGCTGGTGAGCAGATGCAAGCAAAGGCACAAGACGCTGCTGATGTTGCAAAGAACACAGTTGGCGCAAACAAATGAAGCTCTTTTACAAATCACGCATCCACCAACTTCTTTTCTTCTTAATTAATTATGTTTTTCTTTTTCCTATTTCTTTCTGTTTCATTGTTTCTTGTTGCAAAAGAATAATTAACATTAACAAAGAAGCTTAATTTTCTCAATTATTTATATATATATTCTTTTCTTTTGTTTTATTTTAATTACATATAAGTTGGTCACGACAGGTAAAAAATAAAATGAATTTAATATAATAGAATAATGACACCGAAAATTTAAAGTAATTCACTCTTTAATTTGGGCTAAGTTCACGAGACAAATTCCGAAAAATATTTATTTCACTAATAAAATTAATGGGTATAAAGTGAGAAGTAATACAACAAGTTGAGATAAACCCAAAATAGTATCACACAAGTGTTTCTCAATCTCACTATTTTGTCACTCTCTTTTTAGAAAAATATCCTAATATTTTTCTAAGATATTCTTTTTCACTTTCTTACACACAACACTATTTTTCTTCAAAGGAAATTGTGTTCCTTTGGCTTTGTTTTGCTTCTCTTCTTGTTTTGGTGTGTTGTTGTCTCTAAGGCAAAGACATTGCCTATTTATAGGCAAAATTGCATATCAATGTTAGATGCACCTAACATTTGTGGTTGCATCTACCATTTGTGATTGCATCTATCATTTGTGGTTGCACCTACCATTTGTGGTTGCACCTACCATTTGTGGTTGTACCTACCATTTGTGGTTGTACCTACCATTTGTAGTTACACATACCAATTGTGGTTATACTTACCAATTGTGGTTACACCTACCATTTGTCTACTCACAATTCCAATTGCATGAGTGATATCTGGCTGTGTACAAACTATGGCATACATTAGACTTCCAACTGCTGAAGCATATGGAACCTCTTCCATCTCTTCCTTCTCTTTGTCTGTAGAAGGGTTCTGCTTAGAACTTAGCTTAAAGTGATTAGCAAGAGGACAACTAATTGCTTTAGCCTTATCCATACGAAATCTACTTCTCCTGTGACAACTATAATTTCTTAGCGCCTCTGTCTCTAATAATAGTCATGTCAAGAATCTGCTTTGTTGGCCCCAAGTCTTTAATGGCAAAAGACTTACTCAACTACGTGTTCAAGTTGTTGATTCTGGAAATATTTTGGCCAATAATCAACATATCATCCACATAAAGCAAAAGAATAATGAAATCATCATCAGAGAATTTCAGCACAAGAGCACAATGGTTTGAAGTAGTCTTTTTGTAGCCTTGCTCACCCATAACAGACTCAAACTTTTTGTACCATTGTCTTGGTACTTATTTTAAGCCATAAAGACTTTTCTTCAATTTGCAGACATAATTTTCTTTTCCCTTTTGTTGAAAACTCTCTGGCTGCTCCATGTATATCTCTTCTTCCAAGTCACCATGTAGGAAGGCAGTTTTGACATCCATTTGCTCAACTTCCAAGTCAAGACTTGATGCTAACCCTAGCACAGTACGAATGGATGTCATTTTCACAACTGGAGAGAAAATATCATCAAAGTAAACACCTTTTCTTTGGCTGAATCCTTTGACAACCAGTCTGGCTTTGTATCGCAGACTGAAAATATGTTCTTTATACTTCACCCTGAACACCTATTTATTTTCAAGGCCTTATTCTCTTTGGGCAATTTCATCAGCTCAAAGGTTTTGTTCTTATGCAAGGACTTCATCTCATCTTGCATGGCTTCAATCCATTTTTGTTTGGATTCGTCATCCATGGCCTCTTCATAATTCTCAGGTTCTCCCTCATCAGTGAAAGTTACATACTCATCTGGAGGATATGAGATAGAGGGTCGTCTTACTCTATCACTTCTTCCCAGTGGAACAGGAGAAGCCGCAGGTGTTGGTATTGGGTAATGAACATCATAATTTCCCTCATCTTCAGAACCAACTTCTATGGGGGCATCATCTTCATCAGGTGGATAAACCTGGTCTTCATCTCTAACTTGTCTTGGCACTGATGTTGGAGGAATTAATTCCAAATCTGATGAGTCACCATTGGAATTTGGAACATCTTTCTTCATTTTGATAATATCTTCAATGGTCTCATCTTCAACAAATACAACATCACGGCTCCTGACAAGTATCTTTGCAACCGGATCGTAAAATCTATAGCCAAATTGATATTGACCATAGCCAATAAAAATACACTGTCTTGTTTTGGCATCAAGTTTGGATCTCTCATCCTTGGGGATATGAACAAATGCTTTGCAACCAAACACTCGCAGATGATCATAGGAAACATCTTTTCCTGACCACACTTTATCTGGAACATCCATCTTGAGAGGAGTACAAGGTGAAAGATTCAACACATGTGTAACTGTGAGTATGGTTTCACCCCAAAATTTTTTAGGCAACTTTGCATGTGAGAGTAGACATCTAACTTTCTCCATCAAAGTTTTGTTCATCCTCTCAGCTAAGCCATTCAACTGTGGTGTCTTTGGAGGTGTCATATGATGCCGAATACCATGCTTTTTGCAATAAGCATGGAAAGGTCCTGTGTATTCTCCACCATTGTCTGTCTGGATGCACTTTAGCTTCTTTCCAGTTTGTCTCTCAACTGAGGCATGAAATTCTTTGAAGACATCTAGCACTTGATCCTTTGTCTTTAGAAGATATACTCACGTCTTCCTTGAATGATCATCAATGAAAGTCATAAAGTATTGAGCAATACCAAGTGACTTTGGCATTGGTCCACACAAATTTGAATGAATCAGATCTAAAATATTATTCATTCTAGAAGGAGGGAAGCTCTTGAAAGCAACTCTATTTTGCTTTCCTACTAGACAATGAACACATTTCTCCAAATGTACTTCATCCATTCCAAGCAATATCTTCTTTTTGGCTAGACTTGTCAAACCTTTTTCACCCATGTGACTAAGTCTCTTATGCCATAACTCAGTTGCACTGTCGTTCTCTATGGCATTTACTATGTTGGTGGAGAGCTTCGCTTGCATTATATATAGAGTTGTATGCTTCTCACCTCTAGCCACTGCTAAGGAGCCTTTTGTAAGTTTCCATTTATCATAAATGAAGGAGCTACAATATCCTTTATTTGTAAGTTTGTGCACAGAGATCAAATTCAGGCGTATATCTAGAATATGTCTGACATCCTTCAGAAATAGTCTGGTTCCGTTCTCTGTTTCCAAGCAAACGTCTCCTCTCCCTACTACCTTTGACAGGCCTTCATTTCCCATTCTAACAACACCAAAACTTCCAGGTGTGTATGATGAGAAAATTTCTCTACGCGATGTAGCGTGAATTGTAGCACCACTATCAATCACCCAGATAGTCTCGTGTGATGCAAGATTGACAAAATCTTCATCATAAATGATATTGAACTCGTCTATGGTATTTGTTTGCTCATCATCACTGCTGTCATCTTTCTTCATTACTTTGCCTTTGTTCATTTCTTGTTCCTTCTTGAACATTAGGAGAAATTTCTTAATGTGACCCTTCCTCTTGTAGTGATGGCATTCAATATTGACAAATTTGTTTGATTTGCCTCTGTTCTTGCTTCTGGGTTTTTGTTCTTTGTGCAGTCTCCTTCCTCCAGACTCTGTGATAAGGGCTTGCACTTCTAAATCTATTTCCTTATTTTGTTTCTCATATGAGAACAAGGCTTCTACAACAACTTCAAACTCCATCTTGTCTTTTGCATAAGTCAGAGTTGTTATGATATTATTATATGATGAGGGTAATGATGCCAACAACATCACAACTTTCTCTTCATGGCCAAAACTCACATTAAATCTTGCTAAGTGAGAAAGCTTGTTGTTGAAATTGCTAACATGATGCATCATGCTCACATTATCTTCCTTCATCATCTGATATAGCTCCTTCCACAAATAAAATTTATTGGCAAGGTTCTTTGACAAGTACACGTTTTCCAGAGTCTCTCATGTTTCTTTAGCAGTCTTGCAATTTTTTGATTCAATATTTTGCAAGACACTATCTGAGAGATTTAGATGGATTGTACTAGCTGCAATCTTATCTATTTCCTCCCATTGTTCCTCGATGATGGTTGCTACCTTCTTTTCTTTTCCCAACAGTGCCTTATGGACATTCTGTTGAATGATAATATCTTCCATCCTCCTTTTCCATAAAGAGAAATTATTATTGCCATTAAATTTCTCAATATCTACCTTTTGGCTTGACATATTTTTTTTTACTGTGTTTCTTTTTCTACAAATAAATACGTTATGAATCTAATAAAATCTTTTATGATGTGGCAGATCAGTCTATGCTGCAACCATAGAGCATATTAAGAATTTTACTAGACCAACTGTGATATGAGTTGTTGGGCATAACATGTAAAAATAAAATGAATTCAACAGAGTAGAATAATAACACCAAAAATTTAACGTGATTCACCATTTAATTTGGGCTAAGTCCATGGGACAAACTCCGAAAAATATTTATTCCACTAATAAAATTAATGGGTACAAAGTGAGAGGCAATACAACAAGTTGAGATAAACCCAAAATAATGTCACACAAGTGTTTCCTAAACTCACTATTTTGTCACTCCCCTTTTAGAAAAATATCCCAATATTTTTCTAAGATATTCTTTCTCATTTTCTTACACACAACACTATTTTTCTTCAAAGGAAATTGTGTTCCTTTGGCTTTGCTTTGCTTCTCTTCTTGTTTTAGTGTGTTGTTGTCTCTAAGGCAAAGACATTGACTATTTATAGGAAAAATTGCATTTCAATGTTAGATGCACCTAACATTTGTGGTTTCATCTACCATTTGTGGTTGTATCTACCATTTGTGGTTACACCTACCATTTGTGGTTGTACCTACCATTTGTAGTTACACCTACCATTTATGGTTGCACCTACTAATTATGGTTACACTTACCAATTGTGGTTACATCTACCATTTATGGTTGCATCTAACATTTGTGTTTTCTTCCTCTTAAATGTAGGAGGGACTTACACGACGTTATATTGATTAGAGTACTATAAGAACGTGGATTTTTGAAGTATCTAATGACAAAAAAAACCAATCCTCATGCTCTCTCATCTCTGGATAAATTACCATGCATATTTAACATTGAATAATGAGCTTAAATTCACAATTTAGTTTGAGATTTGAGCATGATCTTCAATAATCTATTCAAGACCGATCTCTTTCATTCATGGAAATTGAAGAAACATTTTCCATTCAATTCACATAATTATCACTTAAATAGATACATAATAGTAATTAATACATGTTTTGGTAAATTAAAATTACTGCTTTGCTTAAGCTTTAGACACTACAACAAAAAAAGGACAGTCATTGATCATCCTAAATGAATCAAAAATATAATATTCTAAAAATAACAACTAATTACATAGATGGTAAGCATTTTCGACCCTATCTATTGCAAATGTTAATTAATTAGGACAAAGAAATAATCTAAACTTTGAGCATCTTAAGAATTGTTTAAACTTTTATTGAAAAATGCAATATATCGTTATCTAGTAGAAATGGTATCTTAATCTCGTAATTAAGTTGTAAACATGCAAACAACTATTTAGAAATTGCATCGCACATTTATAATCTTTGGCAGCATAGTGTCACAACCTTATTTTTTAAGTAGCGATCGTGCGGCACTTAGCACCGTTCGTTGCACTAAGTTTGCCTTTGAATCCGAATGAAACTCCAAAAAGACTAGAAAGAGAGTGTAAAGAATGCTTTGTATTGCTTTAGAGAGAGTTTATCTTACAAGATGCTAAGAATTCCCAAGGATGAATACAAATGAATACCAATAGGCTATTTATAGTGTGATACCAAGTTTAAGACTATGTCACATCTTTCTAGATCCTTCTAGTTCTAGAATATACAAGAGTGTTCTAGTTTATGTACAATATGCCACAAGATTTTAGGACCTTCTAGCCAACTCTAGAGTCTTCTAGGTTTGTCTAGCTCATTCATGCAAGTTCTAGGATGTTCTGTAAGCTTCCAGCGGCTTCTACATCCTTCATGAACCATCTGACATGCTCTAGAATATTTCAGCCTATTCTAGCACCTTCCAGCGTGCTCTAGAACATTATAAGGTCTTCAAAGCTTGAATTGAGTTCATCCAACTCTAGCTTATTCTAGACATCTCTAAGCCACTCTAGAACTTTCTCATGTAGAAAAGTCTAAATCGCTTTAGGCAACCACCATTTATTTGGATTTTGCGGGACAAATTGAGCAGGACGTAACAATAGTCCATACAAATTACAAACAACTTTTTTTCTTTCTTTCTTTTCCTTTTTGGAATATGCTTTTATTACTTTTGTACCGATACCCATATATATGCAATATTGGTTTATTGTTAGAACTTGTGAATAACCATTCCCATTCTATAAAATCTATAAAAAATAATGACAAATTAAAGAGAGAAATGGTCCTAACAATTGAATAAATAAATAAAACTTAAAACAACTAATAAAATAAATAATATATGAAAATCATAAGGAAAGAACTTACTTATTGATGAGATTTTTTTTTTGGACTAACAGGAACTTGCTACCTCTCTTTTACCACAAAGTTACTTATGTTATCAAGTTGCTTGGCCATTTACAACATTTTTTATTATTTGCTTGTCTGACACTTTTTTTTCTCTTTCTTTTTAGTTATTCTATGTGTAGTTTTTTTTTGGGCAAATATGTTGTTTACATCCGTAGTTTAGCTAAAGGTACTCAGCTTAACGTTGAAAGGCCCATTCTATTTATATCTTTTTTAAATATCTTCAATGTGTGAGATTAAAAGGGATAAATTTTTTCTTTGATGGATGTATTTAGCATTATTTATGTTATCAGCTATTTCTTTTCTCCATTTATTATATTATTATTTAAATATACAGATTGTAGTGTTTTAAAGACTTTGAGTCCTAAACTTAAAACACAAGAGTGAAATTAGATACAACATTGAATAACTTAGCTCCATTTTACATATGCAACCCTTGTTCTTTTTCTATCACCTACTCTATCTGCAACACTTGTGACTTCTAAGCCTATGACCCCTACTTTGTCTCATGTAAACTTATGAACCTATATATGGATACTTACTTGTTTGCTTCCAACTCAGAGCCTCAAGTTGATTTATCTGATACCTCATTTCTCTTCTTATCTCTTTACCTTCACCTATATCTCATTTTTCATCTAACTCTATAAGATTAGTTTTGGACATACTATCTCATTTGATGTTGTGCTTGTTGATTCTCAACCTAATAATACTTATACTATGACCAAATAGTCCAAGACGGGTGTTATTAAGCTTAAACTCTATATTTTTATTATACATGAAGACCTATTTGTAAGAACCTCCTTTATACATGGAAGTTCTCAAGATGCCTGAATGGTTCAAGGCTATCAGGTTGAGATAGAGGCTCTTTTATCTAATGACATATAGGAACTTTTTGAACTTCCTTAAGGTAAAACAAACATTGGTTTTAAGTGGATCTTTGAGATAAAGATGACAATTGATAGAACTCTTACAAGTATAAAGATAGGTAGGTGGCTAAAAGGTTTTTTAAAGTTTAGCAATGACTTCTTTTAAGACATTTTCACTAGTTTTTAAGCTAACTACCGATAGGATTGTACTTACTCTTGTTTTATCAAAGGATTAGAGTTATACAAATGGATGTTAACAATACTTTCTTAAATGAAAACCTTATAGAGAACATCTTTTTGGTTCAATCACATAGGTTTAAACAAGAAAATGGGTTGGTACGTAAACTTCATAAAGCACTCATTAACATCTAATTATGAAAGTAGTAAGATATTCTTTTGCACATTCATACTTCATGAATCACATATATATTAGTATTTACACAAAGTGTAAAAGTATTTTTGCTATTTTGCGATGCTAAGATTATATTTAAGTTTTATTTTATACTTATTTAATTACTTAAAATTAAATTTAGTATTTCATAATATGCAATTATATTAATTTTTTAAGAAATATAATTATGGAAAGTTTAATTTCCGATCGTTTATAATATCTGAAATAAAATCATATATTAAAATTTGAACAATCGAAAGTCGTGGGGATGTAGCTCAGATGGTAGAGCGCTCGCTTAGCATGCGAGAGGTACGGGGATCGATACCCCGCATCTCCATTTTTAAATTTTTTTCCACTTTTCCTTCAAAATTGATTGATTGAAATTGCAATCCCTCGCGTGGAAGAGAATCAATCCCATGCTTTTTGCGATGAAGTTGGTAATTTTTAATTTTCTTTTTGTAAATATGGCGTATTGAATGCAATAAAGTGGAAAGTGGAAAGTGGAAAGTGGAAAGTGGAAAGTGGAAAGTGGCAAGTGGCAGAATCCTTCTTACGGCGACCAGCGACTTCGATGATGAGTGAAGTCTGAAACTGATTGGAAGTGTTTCAACGAATAAATCCTCTATAAATGTCAGTTTTTTGGGTTCAAATGAAAATACCCAAAGCAATAATGAAGCTTTTTTGAGGTAATCACTAATTTCTACTATTAAAAATCAAATTTGGTTTTAGCTTTGCATGATCAGTAGGAGTTAAATCGATCTCTGATCCCATTTCCGTATGTGTTGATAAAGTTAGAGAATAGAGAGGATTGGTTTTACAACAGTTGGCTGGTAAGGGTAAGTGGGATGCTATTTTCTTAAGCTATGCTTACTTTCAGTTTGATGCTATTTTAAATAGAGGAAAATATATTTGGGAACTCTGTTTCAAGAATCACCCACTGTAAAGTTAGGAGCTTTCTTAGGTTATGTGATAAATCAACGAGAAACAAATTATGAATTGATTACTCTGTTCATTCATCAATATTGTATGTTCCTTTAGATAGAAAACTTTTAAGCTCGAGATTGAAGTTGAGTCAATTATTGGTGATTGATGCTAGAATTGCCTTCATTAAATTTTTTTCATTACAGGAAGGTTAAAAATTAGATAGTGAAGGGAAAAAGTACCCAACCTGATAGGGGTGTTAGTCATGTTGCATTCGTGTCATGTTATTGTGTTGTGTGTCGGGCTTAATCTTGTCGTATTCATGTGTTGGTTGACACATGAAAAAAATTAGGGCAAAAGTACCCAACCTGGTAGGGGTGGTAGTTGTGTTGCGTTCGTGTCATGTTATCGTGTTGCATTCGTGACATGTTATCGTGTTGTGTTTCGGGCTTAATCTTGAAGTATTCATGTGTTGGTTGACACATGAAAAAATTACTTTATTTTTTTCGTTTTCTATAATAGTAAGAAATAACAAGACTTTTAGGAAATGAAAAAATTATTGATCATTTTTGAGTAAATTCTTATTCAGAGTTTTCTTTTGTCCAAGGAAAGAGGAAAAGGTGTTCATAGTTTGAAATTATATACATGGGAAATCCGGATCAGCCTAATAAAAGAGTAGCATTTGTTTTGATTGATGGGTTGGGTGATGTGTCCGTACCAAAATTTGGATTAAAGACTCCTCTTCAAGTTGCCAAAGTGCCCCATTTGGATAGTATTGCAACTGTTGGAATTAATGGTCTAATGGACCCTGTTGAAGTTGGTTTGGGTTGTGGAAGTGACACAGCTCATCTTTCTCTTCTGGGTTATGATCCAAGAGTATATTATCGTGGTCGAGGTGCATTTGAGTCCATGGGAGCTGGATTGGCGATGTCACCAGGAGACATTGCATTCAAGGTGGGTGCATACATTTTTCACCCTTTTCTTATTTTTCTTATTCCACTCTGACACGTTCTACTTTTATTATGGTCTCTTTCTGGCATCATATTTTCACCTTGTCGGTCTAATTATAATAAATGCATCCCGGATAAGTAGTTCCAAAATGGTCACATATTCATTTTACATTTTGTTGCAAAACAGGTCAATTTTGCTAAAGATGGTCTCCCTAGATGATTTGACTATTGCCATAATCTTTATACGTATTTTGTGTAAACTGCCACCTCCCTGGAAGCAAAATCTTGTGCCTATTAATTATCTATCCTGCTGTCATTCTTGTTATTTTTTACATAAGGCAATAGTGTTGGTATTACTTTTGTATTTGTTATTCCAAGTAAAATATTCATCACTAACTGTGATCTTTAGTCTAATTTTGCAACCTTGGATGAGAAAACTGGCATAGTTATCTCTAGGCGAGCTGATAGGCACTTTGAAGAAGAAGGTCCCATACTGTGTGCTGCACTTGATGGGATGAAGTTGCCATCTTTTCCCAAGTATGAAGTCAGAGTGAGGTAGAAATCTATAGGTTCTCTAACTTCATTTTTCCATTGAATGTGTGCTTTGGGTCTCCCATTCTTCTTGTCATCTAAGGCTCTTTTAGTTTTCTCCAGAAAATTGATTATCTGAATGTGAATTTTTTTGTTGTTTGAACTTTTTCTAAATATCTTTTAAGTTTCAAATATTTATGTGCAAAGATGAAACATATTATGTTTGATTTTGTTACTTTGTTTTATGTGTTTTTCTTTTCTTTGTAGTTTGTGTACAACCATGGTATTGTTTTGGCCATGTGCTTTTAGTTTTGGTCATATGGTGAGATAAAAATGACCATGGTTTCGTTTTTAAACAGGTATGCCACTGAGCACAGGTGTGGAGTAGTTGTAAAAGGACCAGAGTTAAGTGGGAATATATCAGGAACAGATCCATTGAAGGACAACCGGTTACTTTTGAAAGCTGAAGCTCTAGATGATTCTGAGGTGGCAAAGCATACAGCTGAAGTTGTTAACGAGGTATCCAAGGAAATGTCACGGATTCTGATTGCTCATCCACTGAATGCAAAACGAGCTGCAGAAGGAAAAAACATCGCTAATGCTGTTCTTCTGCGTGGCTGCGGTATTCGAATTGAGGTCTGTTGCTTCATTCCTTACTTTCCCTCTTGCTCCTACTTGTCCAATATTCTAATGTGAATGACTCTGCCTAGAATGCTGTCTTGCAAGTATTTAATTAATTGATACATGCCTCATTGTGCTATTCTTAGTATAAAGTATTAACCACTAATACTAGAGATTGCTCTTTAGCATTTTTATAATGTTTGAGAATTTTAAAACCATATGGGTTCTTAGGCAGAGTAGAAACTTGCATCTCATAGAATATGGCCAACCTCTTTTTTCAATATATGCATATCCACGGTATGAATTCATTTTTCTATTTTGCAGGTTCCTTCATTTGAAAATAAACATGGATTTAGGCCATGTATGGTGGCTCCCACGAAAATAATAGCCGGATTGGGCTTATCTCTCAGCATTGATATCTTAGAAGCTCCTGGAGCAAGTGGAGACTATCGAACACTTTTAACTTCCAAAGCAAGTGCAATAGCTAAGGCACTCTCAGCGCCTTTACAATCTTGCCCTAATGTTTTTGTACCAGGTGAAGAAGCTCATATACCAGGATTTCCAAATGGTTATGATTTTGGGTTTCTTCATATAAAGGTAATCACATTTTCGCTTTTCATGCTTTTATTACACGTGTGAATAGATATGGATTGTATTATAGGATATCTACCTGTGTATAATTAGGATTACTTATCCTAATAGGCTTTGTATATTTGTATAAATAAATACCTAATTAGGATAGTGAATAAAACAAGCTTTTCGTAATCTAATTCTTGTAATATGGCTTTTCAATAATGGAATGCAAAGAAAAACACTCACACAAAAGAAAATCATCCCCAAATGCTCTGACTTAGGGCATTTTTCTGTGGCCGAACTTTTGTAGAATTGAAGTAACAGGACAACGTAATTGAGGAAAATATGACAGTTCTCTCTTTTCTTAAGATGGATATGTGACCTTTTTTTTTTTCTTATTGTCATTCTTTTTTCTTTTAACTCTGATCAGAAGAGAGACCTCAACGCTTGAGCCAAAGAAGTTTCAATTCTGTAGTGATGCAAGAGTATTTTTTTTCGTTTGATATTTGCAGGCAATAGACGATGCAGGTCATGATAAGGCAAGTGTTTTCAAAGTCAGAGGATTGGAAGCTGTAGATAGAGCTATAGGACAGCTAGCCAGGTTGCTCTGGGAAGTTGAATCATCAACTGACAAATTCGAGTATTTCTTGTGCGTCACTGGAGATCATTCAACCCCAGTTGAGTATGGAGATCACAGCTTTGAGCCAGTTCCCTTTGCTATGTGTCGTCTGAAGGATTTTGTGGGTGTGGTTGGTGTAGAATCCATCTCACAAATATCTCTTGATCCATTTCCTCTTCCAACTGTAAAAGCTGGCGAAGACTTCACATTTGATTTGGAGACAGAAGTAGATGAGAAGAGGAAACGAGCTCAATATTTTTTCAGCGGCGATTCTGTATGTGAGTTTAATGAGATAGCTGCCGCAAGGGGATGTCTTGGTCGTTTTCCTGGCGGGGAGATGATGGGAGTTATAAAGAGATTTGTCAAAATAGATGTATAAAAGCAAAAATGCTTTGGTTCAAATTAGGGAATAATTAGTGCTTCAAGATCATGACTAGTGGATATCAATCGTGAATTTAAGAGTGTTTCAGAATCTTCTCTCATAAGGTCATATTTTTAAGGTATTCCTATTTACAAAGGCATAAAACACTAATGACAGTAATATTTCTATTTTTAAAAACATTAAAGCATTAAGTTGTTATACAAAATATTAAATTGCTTTATTATTAGTGTTTTTTGCTTCTAAAATGGCAACTCTCTTTTTTTATTGTTATTATCTTTGTTGGATAGCTTTGATTCACATGAGCATGGGAATTGTTTTTCCTAAAATGAGTCAACTTTCCCTTAAATATGGATAAAGTAAAGATCAGTGTGATTAGTTTATTAATTTCTGTATAAGCACGCGACTTCCAGTAACTTTTTGGCCACACATCATTTTCCTCTTATTCTTTATGTTCAAAAGAATACTTGCTCTTTGCTCTCTTACTTTTTGGCTTTGAAGTTTATTTGGTAGTTTTAAGTTTAACCAATGATTATTATTTTATCGTACAACTTTCTTAAAAATAATTAAGCTCAATCATTTAGAATAGCATACTTAATTAATATTTTCTTGAACCGCTGATTCACTATTAAAAATGTATTGTATATATATTATTAAGAACTAATTGAATTGCATAAATGTTTTTACAGAGGCTTCATCTTATAGGTGTATGTTTTTACAGACTTCGTCTTATAGAACTAATTATTAAGGATTTTCCCTTGTTTTCTACTTTTCAAGGTGCATATATACAGCCCATACACTATGTTTATAACCTTGAGGGGAGGAGTTTGACTTCCAAAATAAGTAATTTGGATTGATTTATGATATAGATTGTATGATTTTTTATCTCCATTATAGACTTAAATTTGAATCTTATCCCTATAGTGTTTTATTTATTTAATAAAAAAGTAAATTAGGTAACTTTAAGTGACTATATTGCAACCCATATGGCATCTTATGTTTCACGGCAAGTGTTTCTCTCTCTCTCTCTCTAGAGTTAGTTACATGTTTAACTAATAGAATTATTTTACGAATAATTATTTAATTTTAAACGATTAAATTAGATAAATATTTAAGTTAAAAAGTTAATTGGGAATGATAAAAGCTTATTTTTGTGAGACGTAGTTGTAAAATGCATTTTATTTTAAATTAAAGTTCTAAACTATTAAATTCTACTATTTTATCTTCGATAAATTATTATATTTATATTATTATGTAATTTTTTATTTTTTATAACACTTGACTATTATATTTTGTTCATTTATATTATTATATTTTGTTCATTTATATTATTATATTAATACATGTCTAATATTCTCACACATCAATATTAGATTTTAGATTTACAATAAATTGTATAGTTGCATGGTATATTTGAAAGAACTTTAAGTGTTTGAAACAAGGGTTATGCTTGTTCTTGTAAATCCAATTGTAAGTAATGAAACTTGGTATGTTTTTTTAAAAAATTATTTGTAAAAAACATGTCAGGCAAGTACAAAATTAATTTTTTTTATTAAATATAATGAAATAATACATGTATTAACTTATTATATATTTATATTTTTCGATAACCATACATAAAAAATTAATATTCAATTGAAAAATTAATCAAACGTATTAAGAATTTTTTTTTCAAAATTTTAAAAAATATTCAATAACATTAGACAAATAATTTTTTATTTAATTTTAATCCAAATAATTTGTTAAAAAAATTGAATAATTTTTTAATTAATAATTACTTCATTATATATATATATATTCATTAAAAAAATACAAATATATATATGTAACATGTGTTATTTCGATCTAATTCAACTTAAATTATACGATTTTCTCACTATGATTGGATTTATATGGATTTAGATTTTACATAACCTGTCCATAATAGATTAAATCGGTTCTTGAAGTTACAATTTTCATAAAAATTACTCCAACCCATATTTATATTATATTAATTTTTTCTCTAATCACTCCGCACTAATGCATCCGATTTTTTTCAATTTCAATTAATTATTTCTTATTTCCTTATCCTAACAAAGTAATTTTATCTAATTTATCAGCCATACCTCCTTAAGGAGAGGTTGATAAATTAGATAATCTTTGTTTGTTTATTTACAAAAGTTAAAACTTTTTTTAAGTCAAAAATTTAATTAATTATTAAAGAATAAAATGTATTATAATAGTTATTTAGTTATTAAAAATATTTAAAAAAATTGATGATTCTAAAATAAAATAAAAGGACTAAATAACTAAATCCATCTTGTGTTTTTTAGGAAGCAACATTATTGGTTCGATTTCATTTTAACACAAATTTAAACCGATCTACGATATGTACACCACTAGTATCCAAGACACAAAAGGACTTTAATAACACTTTTTATAAGGAACAAATGTAATAATTGGTGGTATAAATGAGAGAAAAGATAATTCGATCGCATAAAAGAAATAAATACAATAATTCAATTGAATTTTTGTAGGTTTATTCTATACTAAGCAACATTTTACCCAAAGGTGAGGAGTCATAGCTAGTTATTTTATTGAGGCCATTATTGTTGTTTAGTAACTTAGCTTTCCAAATGTGTTTTTAAGTAAATTTATGTGTGAAAAATGTGCTATATTTTAGGATAAAATTAATTTTTTTTATCAAAATTTTCATTAAATATAATGGAAAAATTATTCAAAAAATTTAACTTAATTTTTTTTATTAAATTTAAATAAAATTTTATTGTCTAATTAATATATAATATTATAATATTTTTATTATAATTTCGTCGTTTTATTATTAGTTAAAGTGTGATTGAGTTAATAAAATTAAAATTAATTGTTTGTCAAACTCATTGAAAATATAAATATAAATATACATATATTATATATATTATTTTATTATATTTAATAAAAAATTCTAAGAAAATTAATATTATTATTGGCCGACGTTTTTTTATAAACAACACTACTTAAAACGTATTATATATATATATATATTTATGTGGTGGATATTTTAAGCAAAATTATGTAAATTTTTTTATGATTAATTATCTTAAATTTTTAGGAAGTACATGTATAATCATCTCAATTTTTAGATAGTTTCTAACGTTCTGTAAAGTCCTTTTTACACATTTATCCTTATTAGTTATTATATTTTATTTAAATTTATCCTTTAATTAATTTTTATGAAGTCATTTTGATCGTATTTATTCTTATTAATTATTATATTTTACTTAAATTTATCCTTCCTAATTAATTAAGAAAGGCTAAGCTTATATGTTATTACTATTAATTATGATAATTTTAGGTTATTTTATTTTCATTTTAGGTATTAAAATAGATCGGATTGACACTATACATATCGTTAATTAGTATGTTTTATGTCTTGTACACAGGTTATGTGGTATCTTTATTATTGACCCTTGGATTTAATAGTGTCCTATCATGTCTGACATCGTGATTAACGGACCTACACGTTCCATGGAAAAAAAAATATTATTAATGGGAATCAAACGAGTTCGTGATTAATATAGGTATTTTTATAATTAAGAATAAAATAAATAAAAATACGTAAAAAATTAAAAAAATATATTTTAAACAATAATAAAAATATCTTATTAATAATATCACTTTATTTCTTGTTAAATCCTATACAAATCTTAAAATCTAATTATTAAACCATAAGAGCTAAACTTTAAAATCTAAATTTATTAGATTTAGTGGTAGTTAAATCTTTTTAATATCAATCAAATAGAAATCAACCAAATAAAAAAGTAAATGTAACTAACACATTAAATTATAACTGTATTTACTGTTATATTAAAATTTTATATATATGTATATATATATATATTTGTTTAAAGTATCTTAATTACTATTTAATATATTATTTTTATCTTTATATGTGAATGACTATTATATTGGATCTTTTATTTAAATTCAAATTCTTCTTACCTATATTAATTTACTTTTATATATAATAATATATTAAATATATTTATATATTTAATATTAATTTACTTAGATTTCAGTCATTAACTAGCGTGTTAATTAATCTAACTCAATCCAACCCGTTACAAGCCGCAGGCCACATAATGTGTTTTGTTATTTCTTTTGGTGGTATGATATTTCATGTTGAATATTTAATTTATCATGCTATGTTGAGTCAATGGATCAAATGTTTATCGAGTCGTGTTATTCTGAGTGGGACAATAATCTAAGGAGACAAAAATCACTTACACGGTGGAACAATAATCTAAGGAGGGAACAATCTCTATCATCTACTTAAATCTCACAAGTTACACATTTCATCAAAAAAGTCTTAATTTATAAAGTACACCGGAAAACAATTTGATGTTTGTACACATGATCATTTCTATTTTTTTATTTGTATGTTTTTGTTTTTACAACGGGTAAAAATAAAATAAATTTAACAAAATAGAATAATGATACTAGAAATTTAACATGGTTCACCTTTTAATTTGGGCTAAATTCACGTGACAAATTTCGAAAAATATGTTTCTTCCACTAATAAAATTATTGGGTACAAAGTGAGAGATAATACAACAAATTGAGATAAATCTAAAATAGTGTCACACAAGTGTTTTCCAAACTTATTATTTTGTCATTTATTTTTAGAAAAATATCTCAATATTTTCCTAAGATATTCTCTCCCACTTTCTTACACATAACACTATTTTTTTCAAAGAAAATTGCTACTTTGGCTTTGCTTCTCTTCTTGTTTTAGTGTGTTGATGTATCTCTAAGGCAAAAAGACATTGCCTATTTATAGGCAAAATTGCATATCAATGTTAGATGCACCTAACATTTATGGTTATAGCTAACATTTGTGGTTGCACCTACCATTTGTGGTTGCACCTAACATTTCTGGTTGCACCTACTATTTGTGAAGAAAAAATATTATTTTGTAAATGAGAAATGGGTATAATTTTTTTGAGTATTTTGCTCAAAAAATAGAGGATCTAAAAGATTAGTTAGAGAGGAAGAAAACCCACTAACCGACGCTGGAATTGGTAGTCATAAGTGGCCGAAAAATGAGAAAGAGTGGAGGAGGTTTTGGGTTGTTGAGAGTTATACAACGCTTGGAATAGTTTCTGTCTGGGGAAGAAATAAGAGAAAATAATTTATCCACGTGTGTAGCGTCGATTCCAAGTGTCAATCGACACTATGCTACGTGTGTAGCGTCAGTTCCACATGTCAACTGACGCTATGTGACGTAGATAACATCGATTCTAGGTGTCAACCGATGCTACGTGGATAGCGTCAATTCACCACGTCAACCGATGCTACGTAACATAGCGCCGTAGAGTTGGTTGATGTGTCGAACTGACGCTAGATGTGGACGTAGCGTCGGTTGACGTGGTGAACCGACGCTACATCCTACGTGGATAACATCAGTTCTACACCGAACTGACTTTAAGTTCATTATAAGTTGGTATTTTCAAAAAACCGACTTTACATATTGACTTAAATACCCATTTTTGTAGTAGTGCACGTCTTTCTTGAATGATCATCAATGAAAGTCACAAAGTATTGAGCACCACCAAGTGACTTTGGCATTGGTCCACACAAATATGAATGAATCAGATCTAAAATATTATTTATTCTGGAAGGAGGGAAACTCTTGAAAACAACCTTGATTTGCTTTCGTGGTAGACAATGAACACATTTCTCCAAATATACTTCATCCATTCCGGGCAATATCTTCTTTTTGGCTATACTTGTCAAACCTTTTTCACCCATGTGACTGAGTCTCTTATGCCATAACTCAGCTACACTGTCTTTCTCTATGGTATTTACTATGTTGGTGGAGAGCTTCACTTGCATTATATACAGAGTTGTATGCTTTTCACCTCTAGCCACTACTAATGATCCTTTTGTAAGTTTCCATTTGTCATAAATGAAGGAGCCACATTATCCTTCATTTGTAAGTTTACGCACATAGATCAAATTCAAGCACATATTTGGAATATGCTTGACATTCTTCAGAAATAGTCTAGTTCCTTTCTCTATTTCCAAGTAAACATATCCTCTGCCTAAAACCTTTGACAAGCTTTCATTTCTCATTCTAATAATATCAAAACTTCTATGTGTGTATGATGAGAAAAATTCTCTAAGCGATATAACGTGAATTGTAGCACCACTATCAAACACCCAACTGGTCTCGTGTGATGCAAGATTGACAAAATCTTCATCATAAATGATATTAAACTCGTCTATGGTATTTGTTTGCTCATCATCACTGTTGTCGTCTTTCTTCATTACTTTGTCTTTGTTTGTTTCTTGTTCCTTCTTGAACACCCGACAAAATTTCTTAATTTGACCTTTCCTCTTGCAGTGATGGCTTCAACATTGGAAAATTTGTTTGATTTGCCTCTGCTCTTGCTTCTAGGTTTTTGTTCTTTGTATAGCCTCCTTCCTTTAGACTCTGTGATAAGGACTTGTGCTTCTGAATCTCTTTCCTTGTTTTGTTTCTCATATGAGAACAAGGCTTCTACAATAACTTCAAACTTCATCTTGTCTTTCGCATAAGTTAGAGTTGTTATGATATGATTATATGATGAGGGTAGTGATGCCAATAACATCACAGCTTTCTCTTCATCGTCGTAACTCACATTAAATCTTTCTAAGTGAGGAAGCTTGCTGTTGAAATCACTAACATGTTGCATCATACTCACATTATCTTCCTTCTTCATATGATATAGCTCCTTCCACAAATAAATTTATTGGCAAGGTTCTTTGACATATACACATTTTCTAGAGTTTCTCATGTTTCTTTAGCAATCATGCAATTTTTTTATTCAATATTTTGCAAGACACTTTCTGAGAGATTTAGATGGATTGTACTAGTTGCAATCTCATCTATTTCCTCCCATTGTTCCTCGGTGACGGTTGCTATCTTATTTTCTTTTCCCAGCAATGCCTTATAGACTTTCTGTTGAATAAGAATATCTTTCATCCTCTTTTGCCATAAAGAGAAATTATTATTGCCATAAAGAGAAATTATTATTGCTATTAAATTTCTCAATATCTACTTTCTGGCTCGACATTCTTTTTTTCGCTATGTTTCTTTTTCTGTAAGTAAATACGCCCTGGACCTAATAAAATATTTTCTGATGTGGAAGATCAGTCTATGCTACAACCATAAACCATATTAAGAATTTTACTAGACCATCTCTGATACCAGTTGTTGGACACAACGGGTAAAAATAAAATAAATTCAACAGAGTAGAATAATGATATTGGAATTTTAACGTAGTTCACCCTTTAATTTGGGCTAAGTTCACGGGACAAACTCCGAAAAATATTTTTCTTCCACTAATAAAATTAATGGGTACAAAGTGAGAGGCAATACAACAAATTGAGATAAACTCAAAATAGTATCACACAAGTGTTTCTCAAACTCACTATTTTGTCACTCCCTTTTTAGAAAAATATCCCAATATTTTCCTAAGATATTCTCTCCAATTTTCTTACACACAATATTATTTTTCTTCAAAGAAAATTGTTCATTTGGCTTTTCTTCTCTTCTTGTTTTGATGTGTTGATGTATCTCTAAGTCAAAAAAATTGTATATCAATGTTAGATGCACCTAACATTTGTGGTTGAACCTAACATTTGTGGTTGAACCTACCATTTGTATTTGAACCTATCATTTGTAGTTGAACCTATCATTTATGGTTACACCTAACATTTATGGTTGTACTTAACATTTGTGGTTTTACCTATCATTTATGTTTTCTTCGTCTTTAATTTAGTAGAAACTTATAGATTTCAAGCTTAATTTTTTTCATTATCAATAAAAAATTATGATTTAAATTTACTGACAAAAACAGAGTGAGGAGTTTTCTATTCTATATATCAATATTAACTGTTGTAAATACCACTCATTTATTTTTTAATTTATAGTAATATAATAACAATAACAAAAAAGGTTGTACTTTGTTAGCTTGTAACTACGTGACTGTGTTTTAATAATTTCTTTCTAATTAGTTTAATTTTTGAGATTATTATATCATTTGTTTGACATTAATTCTTTATTATTTTTTCATAAATATGTGTTTACATTTATTTCTCAGTTTAGATTTTAATTGTTGGAGACATTGGTTCTTTATTATTATTTTTAAATTATCACTTTATAATTTGTTTCTCATTTTGTACGACAAAATGTCAAGAAAATGAATGTATAACAATTCACCTATAATTCAATATGATAATAAAAAATTATAAACTATGTCGTTTCAAAGAGCTCGATTACTTCCAAGTAGAAAATAAGGTACAAATGATTATATTATAATTTATGTAACAAAATTACATATTAATTATTGATAATTTTTACGCAATAATTAATCATAAATATATAATTAATAGGAGGCTTTTGTTACTCTTGAAATAAAAAATGTTATATATATATTATAAAAAATTATATTTAAATGGAAATATTAATAAAATTTTAGAATTAAAATAAAAAAAATATACAGTTCAATTTAGTTTTTTTAAATAACTACACTATTTACTTATTCATAAATATAAAATTAATTTTTTTCTGAAAAAAATGTTTGAGTTTATTTTATAATATTAATAGTATGTAATTGTAGTATAAAAAAATTATTAAATTTGATTTAAAATTTTTTAGGTAGGACAAACATCTTTTGAACTGTTTTGATTTTGGAGGAGAATTTACAATGTATAAATGAGATAGAAAAAGGTACAATTTTAAGAAAAACTAAATATATATATTATATGCCCTTACCATTAGGTATTTGCAAAAAATCTGATAATCCGATTAATTTGATTTTTTAATTTTTTAACGATTTTGATCCAATTATCGGATCAGATCAAATGAAAAAAAATTCAATTCGTTAAGTTCAGATCGGATGACAGATTTCACTATGTATCATTGTCATCCAATCTCATCCAATTTGATCAAAAATATTTAAATATACATTTATATTTTATATATTAATTATATTCTCATTAGTTATTCTTATATTAATCATATTTTAAGGTGGCTTTTAGCTTAAATAAGTTTATTTTTATTAAAAAATATAAAAAATAGAATTAATTAAGTTTATTGGTCGTATTAATCAGATTCAACCGATCCAATTCAAATATGTTACAGATTGATCAGATTCAACCGATCCAATCCGAATTGATTACAAATCGGATTGTATTGGATTTGAAAGGTGATAAGATGAGTTGCAGATTATGATGTTTCAATCCGATCGAATAGTTAAATCGAATGAGTATAAAATCAACGATTTCGATCTGATGAACACTCTTACTTATCACAAACATTATTGAACATGTCTAATAAATTCGATGGTGATAAATAACAATTAAATATATATCTTATAAGTCATGCATGTGTCACTTATGTAATTTTTAATCAATTAATTTTATTTTTTAGAGTAAATATTGTATATTTGAAGGAAATAACATAACAATTAAAAATTTAGATATCATATGACAAAAATATTATTCACCATGCAACAAAAAATAAAAAGTTAGATAGGATGTTTTATAATGCAAGGATTGTGGAGGTAAAACATATATCAAGGTAAAAAAAAAATTATAATAAGTCATAATTTATTTTTATACATTATTATAGTAAAATAAAAAAATAAAAAAATTAACATATACATACTACTTAAGTATATAGTTAGGCTATTAGTTGGAGATGACGGATATATTATTACCATCATTTTATTCAATTCAATTGAAACCTTGACTAAGCTTTCAGATTTTTTAAGTCAGAAATCAGGTACTTTTTTTTATAAAATTCTTTTCAGAAGTAATTAATGTATATTTTATTATTACTCTTTTTCAAATACTTAACTAATATATTTTATTAATAAAAAACTACACTACTAATGCATTTATTAATGAAAATTTATATTATTTAATTATGTATTTGAGGAAACAAGCACAACAGGGTTCTACTATCATTCATTGGAAACATATTTAGTTATTATAGTATATTGAAAAAGTTAGAACTAATGCAATAACTTATCATAACTTTATTTCCTAAATTTTTTTGAAACTAAATGATGAAAAACAAGAAAACATGATGGGGAAGGACATTTCCAACAAAAAAAAAATCAAGATCGAGAATGAGTAAATAAAGATATATGCTTCAAATTTATTATAATAATATGTAGAGAAAAATGCACAAAAATTTCTTAGAATATGTTATTTTTGTTTTTTAATATATTAGATTATAAATGATATAATTTAATTTTTAGATATGAAAAATATGTTAATTAAGAATAAATTATATTATTTTAATATTTTTTTATTAAAATATTATTATTACGTTAAGTGACTAAACATGATTAAAATACTAGTCTTTAATAATGAAAAATGATAATTAATATAAAAAATTATCAAATATTTATTTTCATATTTTGTTAATTGCTACATTTTATTATAATATTTTAATTTTTTTTATTAAAAATTAAAATAAATTTGAATATTATTATTATTGATTTTTTAAAATAATTTCATATTAAATTTCATTTTTAACATTGGTAAATATTAATATTTTAATTACTTGATAGAAAATAATAATATTTTAATATAATGTATTATTAACCCAAAAAATTTCTCTCTCTCTCTCTCACTCCCCGTACACGACACCTTCACATATTGTCCATTTTCAACTATTTTCAACCACCATTTTCGATGCCATCACTTGAGTTTTGTTTCCCTTCATTTATCGATCTCGATTCACCTTTTTTAGATTTTAAAACTCAATATTTTCTTACCTATCTTTCTACACTTTCTTACTTACCAAACACATTTGTCTTTGATTTTTTCATTTGTTTGATTCTTGTAAGTGTTTTTATGAACCATTTTGCACCTATTATTTATATTTATATTTTATTTTTGAGAATTTAAAGTTTATTTTTATATTTTTTATGTATATATTTTTTTTGTATTACCTAGGTTATTCATTTTTATTTAAACTCAAAGAATATAAGATATATTTTTATTTATTTTAATTAATTTAATGTTTATATATATATATATATATATACATTTTTTAAAATTTATTTCAAATTTAAAATGTATTTTTGTGAACTTTACAAGTAATATATACTTTCTCAAGTTTTCACTTGCTATGTGATTTAAATAGTGTAGGAGATTATTTGAAAATAATAAAAAATATGTTTAAGTGATTACATCATTTTAAGTAGTTTATAAGACAAAATTAACTTAAAATTGTAACTTAGGTTTTTATCGTAGGATTGATTTAAAATTTTAAATTGATTGACACAAAAAATGGACTTAAAATTTAAAATCAATTAACACATAAAATTGACTTAAAATTTTAAGTCATTTTATTTTAAATCTATTAAAAATTAACTTAAAAATCCTTTGTTATAATAGTGTTTAATAATCTTCTTTAGTTTGTTACCCTGAATTTTGAGGAGAACAAGTTGAGTAGGTCAATGCCATAACTTGATATGTTAGCACTTCACGAATAAAATCGAAAACGTTGGTCTCTTGTAGGAATGGGCACGGGGACGGACGGGGACGGTTTTTGATATAACCGTCCCCGAACCGAATTATAAAACCTATAACCGAAACCGCCCGAAAACCGTTACGGTTCAGGGACGGTTTTTTACCCGCGGGTAACGGTTCGGGACGGTTATGAAAAAAACCCCGAAAAAAACCGAAATATATATAATTTAATTTATTAAATATATATAATTAATTTTTTATTTATAATTTAATATATAATTTAATTAATTAAATATAATTAATTTCGGGTACGGACGGTTACGGTTTTTAGTATAACCGTAACCGTTATTTCATATTCGATTTTTAATCGAAACCGTCTCCGTCCCCGAAAATTACCAGTTAAAAACCAAACCGCCGGTTCGGATAACCGCGGATAACCGAACCTGCAGTTTTTTTGCACATCCCTACTCTCTTGGTGCTTTTCAGGGAAATTCTCTACGTGGGAAGCCATTAGTATCAAGTATCAACTGAAGCATTGGAAAAAGGTACTTTTGGGATGACCCATTAAGAAATGATGAAAATGCCCCTTCTTTAGAGGTCGTGTGAGGAACACGTGAAAATAATCCCAAATAAGATGTATTTATTATTATTTTTGTAAAATTTGAAATTATTTAAAAAAAAAAAGGATATTAAATTAAAATTCTTCTAAATCATGGATGAAAAGAAATACTAGTAGCTTAACATATACCAAACTCATCCTATTATATATTTATTACTCCTTATAACATACTCAAAGCTTTATTGGTTTTTTTTTTTTGGCTCTTTAGCTCCGTTTGCTCTATTATTGGTTATTAAATTTTTTAGAAATATTTATTCTAAAATTAATTTATAAGATAATTTTATTATTAAAGCTATTTTTGTTATTTTCGTAACAAAATATTTAATTTTAAAAATATCTTATCATTAAATTATAAATATAAATTTTAAATTACTTTAATATTAATATTTTTTTTCTCAAACTATAAATTATAGTATTATATTTTTATGAAAAAATAATAGAATAATTGTTATCGCTTATAACTATTTCAAACAAAAAGGTTTAATGGAATAATTTACTGTTATGTATTGTACCATCCAGAACCCCAATTCGATCGATTCCTACCCTATTTCATAATCTCCTTCGCCCACACCAACGTAACCGGTCAAGAATCTTCCGGTATTGCAATCGGCTATTTTCGATTGGCGACATCGACAAAGTGAATTGTCTCTACGGTTGACTCTATCTCTCTTTCCTTTCGCCATTCTCCATCGGTGCATCTCCAATTTCTTCGTAATATGTGAGATTGATACCTCTCTCAGACTCAGTTTATAAAACTCAAATTTGGGTTATAAGGTAGTCCTTTGAAATGATTTTTTTTCATTAAGCTTCATGATTCTTGCCATTCAAAGAAAACCTCTATCAGTTTCATTTAGGTTAAGGTTACATTTGGGTCATCTGTTTGTTGTTTTCGATATTCTGCGCGGTTGGATTTTGCTCTTTTAATAATAGTTAATTTATGTAACTGGCTCTGTCGTATCTTCAAGTTTTTGATATAATGGGTTCACTTTTATTCTTTATGCTTAGATATCTCGACTTTGTATAATACTTTGATAGAAGCTTGTTTAGGGATCTAATGTGATGCTTTATGTATCTTTGAATGGCTCAAAAGTATTATCATGAACTTATCAACACAGTTTCTCACCTTAATTTCCCTCTTACTTTTCATTTTTTGAGTTGGGGCTTCAAATTTTAGTTCCCTTGGTTTCCTGAATTTTATACATTAAGTATGTGATGTAGAGTAGATAGAAAAATAGACTAAAGGGGTGAAGATATAGATGAACATATATTCAATTTATATTCCAAATCTCAAAAATAAATACAATATTAGGTCTTATTTATAGGATTAAAATAACAAACTAGATAAATATAGAATAACTTATAATAATCTTAAACAAAAAATTAAATAACTAAATGGTAAATCTAAATTCAAATACTAGATAAATAAATTTCAATACTTTATGACTAATAACTATTAAATTCCAACTAACTTATTGTTAGATTTACATTAATTATCTCTGGTTGAGAAAAATTCAACCATTGACAAGTTGTAGAGCTATATATTAATAATCCAAACTTCAGAAAGGATGGTAAACACGTGCAATTATGGTTGATCATATTGATATGACTATGAAACAAGATAGACACTATTAATTTAAGTTGCAAGCTTGATTTGAGTGGTGTGCAAAAGCCATAGAAGAAATTTTTTCTTTCACTGAGCTCGAGAACTTATTTATATCTGGATAAATATCATCAAAAGTGATGATGACTAAGGTAATTTTTTTTCTGAGTAGGGGCACCATCACAAGTGGACAAAGTGTCGTTGAGAGTTTATCGTGATAGAAATCTTTGAATAAGTATCATTGTTCTATTCTTGCTTTGGTATCATGGTTGTAATATTTGAACAAGTATCCTCTTTTTCTTACTTGTTTATAATTGATATTTGTTGAAAATTAGAAATTAACATGGACTATGGGATTTGGTCAAGATTTTGGGTCATACATGATTCATTATCGACCTTATCTATTTGCTTGTTGTTGGTGGATAACTATTGGATGATATCTCTCATCTATTGGTCAATGGCAGTCACCTCTTGAGTTAAATAATCCATTCTTTGAGTTAAATTAACCAATCTTTGATTGAAATTATCTACTTAGGTTGTGAAGCGGGAGTGTATACCCTCTACTTGTTCCTTTAGTGAATGATATTCCTGTTCGAGTTCTTGAACATTTATAGTGGTGAGCTAAAATTGAATAAATTTGCAAAACAAAAAAAAGTGTTAAACTGTGATTTTTTTCTTTCTTTCAGAAACCTTTTTTTTCCTTGAGAATATGGTTTTGGCGATGATAGCTATGGTGGGGCCTGAAACTTTATGGAACTAGTTGGTTGGGGGTGTTTGAGGGGTATTGGTGATGACGGTGGGAATGACGGCGGCTGTTGGTGGGTTGCGTGGGTAAGTGAGGCTCGTTTCTTGTGAGGGTAGTGGTTGACGAAGGCGTTGCTAGTAGGGTTGTCACATTGCCGGTGTTCTAGGTCTGGTGGTAGGGTCACTTGTCAGTGAGGATGACAGCGGTGACGGTGATTGTGGTGGTGGTTCATGGTGGGAAGGATTGGTTATTCTAGATTTTTTCATATTTTTTTAGATCAGTAAAAAATTCCTTTTTTTTAGTAACTTTTAGAAATAAATACAATATAGGGTTATGCAGATTTTGTTTAGGAAAACAAACTCTAGTTGCTCTGATAACAAATTGATGTAGAACAGATAGAGAAATATACAAAATGGGGGGAATTTCAGGCGAATTAGGGTTATGTATATGAAGAATAGAAATCAGGGAAAAGACAAAACAAAAATAACAGGGGAGAAACATATATTTAATTAATATTCTAAATCTCAAAAATAAATACAATATTTGGTCCTATTTACGTGACTAAAATAACAAACTAGATAAATATAAAATATCTAAAAATAATCTTAAACAATAATTTAAATAACTAAATGATAAACCTAGGATTCGGTACTTTTGTACTGTCCATGTTTTGACAAAAGTTTTACTTTTTGACCATGTTTTTAAATGGTTTTCATGTAGTACCCAAAATATTTAAAAAGGTCCTGTTTATTCCTTTTAGTACATTAAATGACAAAGAATAGGGATACTAAACGGATACTAAGTTTGATAACATTGGTACTAAAATGGAATTTAACTTTTTTAAAATAGAACTTTTAAAGCATTATGGGTATTGAATGGGAACTTTTTAAACATTTTGGGTACTACATGGGAACCAATTCAAAACATGGTTAAAAAGTGAAACTTTGTCAAAATAAGGGTATTATTAAAGTACAAATCCCATAAATCTAAATTCAAATATTAGAAAACTGATACCTATTAAATTCGAATTAATCTATTGTTGAATTTGCATCAATATGCGTTGAAGCTTTACGTTTGAAGTTTTTATATATTTTAAAGCCTCAAATAGTTGTTGTCAACAGATTATGACGGAATTCAGGTTTAAAGTGATCTGGTTAATGGTTCTGGGTGGATTTGCATAATTTCAAGTTAGCTCACAACTTGCTCCGAATATTTATTGGCTCAGGCAAAGATTAAGCTTGTAAAATGGGAAGTAAAAGTCGAAATGCTCCTCCTCATCTATGGCATCCTCCTCCAGGACCTGCCATGGTGCATCCTGATCCATATGCTCAGGGAGCATATCATCCGCCAAGTGTCTTTCCTCCTTTTGACATGATGCCTCCTGCAGAAGTAATGGAACAGAAGCTTGCTGCACAGCATGTGGAGATGCAGAGGCTTGCAACTGAGAACCATAGACTTGCTGCTACTCACGGAACCTTAAGACATGAACTGGCTGGTGCACAGCATGAGTTGCAATTTTTGCATGCTCAAATAGGTGCTGTGAAGTCTGAGAGAGAACAACAGTCGAAAAATCTACAGGAGAAGATTACTAAGATAGAAACGGAGCTACAAGCCGCAGAACCTGTTAAATTAGAGCTGCAGCAGGCACGAACAGAGGCCCAGAAATTGATGGTATCAAGACAGGAACTCATCTCCAAAGTTCAGCAGATGTCCCAGGATCTTCAGAGGGCACATGTGGACGTACAGCAAATTCCGGCTTTAATGTCAGAACTTGAAGGCCTTAGACAGGAATATCAGCACTGCAGGTTTGTATCTTAAGCTACCATAAAAGCAGCTTTACAAATGATTGGTTTCCATAATATTTTTTGTGATGTTTTACTTAATGTCTATATTTATATTGTGACATCTCTTGAATGCAAATTCGTGAAATAAAGAGTGATATCAAACAGTTCAAATGTGTGCATATGTTTGTGCATGTTTTCAATACTAATTTTTTTCTTTTTTCTGGCTGAAATGGTAATAATGTTGTCTAATCAGATAAGAGAGAGAAAGAGAGAGATAAGTTGGATGGCTTACAGCTACTCCCAACTCCCTATTAATGATTGTATTTTGCGTAAGTTTAGTGTGGTTACTTGTTTCTCGACCAGTTATTTAGCTCTTGTCATAGTCTACTCCTCTCGTAGGTATTCTGGCAGCATCGTGTTGCAGGGAATGAACTGTTATGTTGTTCTAAAGGATTGGTGTTTTGCCACTAATATAGATGGATCATTCTGACGAGACTGGAGAGGGTTATCTTTGGCTGCTGCGTTTCCATTTTCTTTTTAGTTTTTTTCCCCTCCCATTTGAAATTAGACGTCCATAGAGTGAAGTTGATAGAGTATTGTCTGTGGCTTGCTATTGTTATTCTCAACTTTTTTACATTCAGTCTCTTATTATGCATCTACAAATATTGAAGTATTAATTTCTTTGTAATCTTATTCCTTTATATTGGGTGTACCATTTTCTCTCTTCCTTGTAGAAAATACGAGTAAGTGTTTGTATTATTATTGTGATCTCCCCCCCTCCAATTTTTTTGTGGCTTGAGCATCATTTTCATTTATCTCTTTGTAAACGTTTTAGATATATGTTACTTTTAAAATTATCTTCCAAGTTCAAATTTGCACTGTTAATTCTATTTTGATGATTGGTGAGAACAGCTATATTGGTTGTGGCCACTGGCCAGCATGTGTTGGGTTGTCTCTGTTTCTTTTAACGTTTTTAAATACATCTCACTTCTTGAATTTTTCATACTTGCATTTTAAATTATTTTTTGGTCAACTAGAGAGATATTCTAGATTCTATTTTGCTAATTGGTTTAATCTATGCAAAGTTGACATCTTATTTTTTTTCTGATAATGCAGGACAACTTATGATTATGTAAGGCAATTATATAGTGACCACTTGGAGTCACTTCAGGTTATGGAGAAAAACTATATGACCATGGCAAGGGAAGTTGATAAGCTCCGTGCAGAATTAATGAATCCTGCTAATGTTGATAAAGTAGCAGGTATAATATAGCATCCATTCAACATTTTTTATATCACTTTGAGCTCTTTGCGTACATCATTATATCATTTATATATGGCTATTTAAAAGCAGGTGGGATCTATGGTGGCCAACCTGTAAACAGCAAGAATGAGGCATCTGGGCATTCAACAGCGCAAAATGCTTATGGAGATAGCTATGGCATTTCTCAGGTTTGTCCTCTTTCATTTGTTGGATATTTTAGTTGTGTTTTGTGATAGTTGCGGTAGAGTGCCTGCTCTATGGTATTTGTTTTAAGGTAGAGGGAACATAGTAATAATATTCTTATTGAACAGAGTATAGTTCTTTGTTTGAATCTTATACTCACCTTGTCAAAGATCTTTAGGTCAGTAACTGCTTAAGTCATTGAAAGTGTGGTAATATTATGTGATTACATATGCAAATTACCCCATGACCCACTTTGAAATGAACGGAAAATATTTAGGGCTATTTACTTTTGTGGGCTTCAGCATGGATTTCTACTTATTAAGATTCAACAAGAGTTTATTTGTGTAACTCATTAAGAAATATTGGTTGTTGATAATTTCACATGCAATTGGATGAACAGCTGATTGCATCCATTTCACAAGTTCGTGACATGCCCATTGTGAACGGTTTAATATGGGCCAACTTGCCAAGATCTACGTTCAGTTTGTGTATTTAATTATCCTTTTTCAGTATACCGAGTTACAGAATTTTGTATTAAGTTTTATTGCTCTTTGAGGATATATGTATATATCCTATATGTGCAGACATTATGCCTAGTTTTTTTACCCCCAGTTGTTCAGGACTTACTAACTGCAGTTAGTTGTTGTAAAAGAAGTTGCTTATACAGTGCAAGGAAATAGACATGTAATCATTTGAAATGAGAAATTTGGATGATGCTTGTTAGGGGCTCGTTTTGTTGAAAAAAACATGTGGCTCACATTGAGCCAAGCTATCTACACAATCTATTCAACAAAAGGGGCACAGATTGTTGAAAAAAGTGAAGGAAACTTAATGCGCAACACAATCTATTCAACAAAAGGGGCACAGATTGTTGACAAAAGTGAAGGAAACTTAATGCTAAGTGCATGTTGGAGTGGTTATGATTGAAGAAAATACTGCCAGCTCACAAAGTTAGATTATGGCTTATTTGCTTCACACTAAGGATCAAAGGCATTTGCTCCTCTTTATAAAGGAGCTCATGGTTTCATTGCTAAGCATCTTGGCAACTTCATTTCAAGAGTTGCAATTGAGAGAGAAAGAGAGCAAAATTAGAAAGTTTATTTTGATAATTTGAAAGTGTTGAAGATAACGCATTTGGTGGTAGAGAGAAATATCTAAATTGAGGGTTTTGGGATATTAGGATATTTAAGAGTTTGTAAGCATTTTGTAAACACCGTTTGAAATAGTGAATTATGTTCTTGTTTGTGGATTAGGCCTTACGTTAAACTACATAAAATTGTGTCTATTTTGTTATTTGTTTTTCTCTGTTGTTTGGTTACTGTAGTTAATTTGTTACTCAACTGGGTACTTACTATTTAAAAAAGTTCTGTCTAAGGAGACTGGAATTTAAATGATATCGGTGTGTCCTTCTAGCCTTTCCTGTAAGCTTTCTTTAATAGTGGTATTTTAGTAGGTCTCGTACAAGTGATATCAGAGCCGATTTGATCCATATTTTGCAAATTGTGTTGTTGCGGAATTCTTTTATGAGTAAAAAGAAGTATGTCAGAATCTCCAGATAGTGTAGCGTCGACATTGGTGCCAAATTTGTCAGCACTAGTTAGACCTATGGTGACAAATGCAAAATTTAAAGTGGAGAAATTTGATGGTACTAATAATTTTGGTATGTGGCAATGCGAGGTATTTGATGAATTATGTCGACAAGAGTTGGACCATGCTCTTGAGGACAAATCTAAAGACATAGATGAGAAAGATCGGGCAAAACTCAATCGTTAAGCATGTGTTACTATTTGGTTGTGTTTCGTCAAAGATCAAGAATATTTTCTCATGAAGGAAACGTTAGCAAAGTTGTTGTGGAAGACGTTGGGGATAAGTATATGTCTAAAATACCTCCTAATCGTTTTTTCTTGTAGAAGAAACTCTACAAATTCACTTACACATTTGGTATGTCATTGAACAAACATGTTAATTCCTTCAATAAGTTTGGCCGATTTGTTCAATTTAGATGAGCAATTTGGCGATGAAGATAAAGTCTTAATGCTATTAAATTCGTTTTTTGATGACTATGAGCAACTCAACATTATGATGTTGCACGGAAAGGATAAAGTTTCTTTTGATGAAATTTACACAACATTGCATAGCTTTGAAATTGTGAAAAATGACAGTTACTCATAGAAATGCAACGACAAAAGTATTGATAGCAAGATGTCGCTCTTTGAGTCGTAAACTTAGAAAGAAGGGCAAATCACAGTTAAAGTTAAAAGTAAGGCTTGCCAAAGATAAATGTATTTTTTGTTGAGGAAATAGGCATTGGAAAAATAATTGTTTTAAGTTACAAAAGAAAAATAAGGGCAAATAAATTTTCAATGCTTGTGCAATTGATCAAGGAGATAATGAGTTAGATTATTCCTAGATTATCATGTCTTTGATATGTCATGCTGATAAGTAGATATTGGATTCAGGTTGCACCTACTATATATGTCCTAACAAGGAGTGTTTTTCAAGTTTCAAAGAGCTTAATGGTGGAGTTGTTTATATAGGTAATGATAACACCTGTAAAGCAACAAGGTTAGGTACAATCTATTTGAAAACTCATAATGGATTAACTAGAGTCTTGATAGATGTTCAATACGTATCGAATTTGAAAAAAGATTCTCATATTGTTGGAGTCTTAGAATCAAAAGGTCTCAATTACTATGAAAGGTGGAGTCTTAGATGCACTTATGGTGATTAAAGGCATAAGAAAAAATAACTTGTACTATACACTTGTTGGAGCAGCATCTACTGTTTCTATAGAAAATGGAGATTTAGAAGCAACCAGGTTATGGCATGTGTTTAGGGCACATTGGTGAGAAAACTTTGTATAATTTGATAAAGCAAGATTTTTTTAAGGGAGCAAAAGTAAATGAATTTGATTTTCGCAAACATTGTGTATTGGGAAAACAATCTAGAGTGAAATTTGATTCATCAATTTACTATACTGAAGGAATTTTGGATTGTGTTCACACAGATGTTTGGGATCCTATCAAAACAACTTTATTTGAAGGGATACACTTTGTTTCTTTTATTGATGATTTCTCCAGAAGAGTTTAGACATATGTAACAAAAGTGAAAAATAAAGTCCTAGATTTTTTCCTAAAATGGGAAAAGATGATTGTAACTCAAATTGGCAAGAAGATCAAACAATTTTAATCGGACAATGATGGTGAATACAAAAATGATCTATTCTTGAAAGTTTGTTAGGATGAGAGAATTATTCGGTACTTTATAGTAAGAAATATTCAACTACAAAAAAGGTGGCAGAACGCACAAATCGAACAATACTAGAGAAAGTTCGGTATATGTTGTCCAATGTTGGGTTGAGCAAGATCTTTTGTGCTGAAGCAGTGACCTATGCATGTAATCTCATTAATCGTTTGTCATCGAATGCACTCGACGGTGAAACTTCTATAGATGTATGGTTTGGAAAGCTTGTCACATATTAGTATTCCTTATCTCTTTAGTTTCGTTGCTTATTATCATGTAAGGAAATCTAAGTTAGACTTAAGAGCTAAAAAAACTTTATTTATGGGTATAACATCTGAGTGAAAGGATACCGTCTTTAGTGTTCAAAGTAAAAAATTATAATTTTTAGGAAGGATGTAACTTTTTATGAGTCTTTTATGTAACAAGAAGAGAAGAAATAGTCTCGAAGGGAAAATTAGACCAATGGTACTCCATAACAAGTGGAGTTAAAAGTAGTGTTAGTTGATCTCTTAACACTAGAGACGGTATCCCTTCACTCTAGATGTTATACTCATGAACAAAGTATTTTTAGCTCTTGAGTCTACCTTTGATTTTCTTACATGATAATAAGCAACGAAACCAAAGAGATAAGGAATGATAACATGTGGTAGGTTTTTCAGACCATACCTCTATAGGAGTTTTACTGTTGAGTGCATTCGATGGCAAACGATTAATGAGATGACATGCATAGGTCACTGCTTCAGCACAAAAGATCTTGCTCAACCCAACATTGGACAATCATCACTTGAAGTTCTTGGCTCAATTTGATCAAGGTGGAGATTGTTGAAAAAACACGTGGTTCACATTGAGCCAAGCTATCTGCACAATCTATTCAACAAAAGGGGCACCATTTGTTGGCAAAAGTGAAGGAAACTTAATGCTAAGTGCATGTTGGAGTGGTTATGGTTGAAGAAAATATTGCTAGTCGATGAAGTTAGATTATGGCTTATTTGTTGGACACTAAGGATCAAAGGCATTTGCTCTTATATATAAAGGAGCTCTTGGTTTATTTCTAAGTGCGTGTTGGAG
Source organism: Hippophae tibetana (assembly GCA_037013495.1). Lineage (NCBI taxonomy): Eukaryota > Viridiplantae > Streptophyta > Magnoliopsida > Rosales > Elaeagnaceae > Hippophae > Hippophae tibetana. The sequence continues at coordinate 8,047,570 of CM072812.1, forward strand.
TGGTTATGGTTGAAGAAAATATTGCTAGTTGATGAAGTTAGATTATGGCTTATTTGTTGGACACTAAGGATCAAAGGCATTTGCTCCTCTATATAAAGGAGCACTTGGTTTCATTTCTAAATATCCTGTCAACTTCATTTCAAGAGTTGCAATTGAGAGAAAGAGAGCAAAATTAGGAAAAACTTATTTTAATAGCTTCAAAGTGTTGAAGATAACATATTTGGTGGTCGCTCTTATTTATTAGAGAGAGATCTAAATTGAGTGTTTTGGGATATTAAGGCATTTAAGAGTTTGTAAGCACTTTGTAAACATCATTTGAAATAGTAAATTATTCTTCTGTTCTTGCTCGTAAAATTGTGTCTATTTTGTTATTGATTTTTTCTGTTGTTTGATTACCGTAGTTGATTTGTTACTAAATGGGGTATTTACTATTTAGGAAAATTCTGTTTAAGTAAACTAGAATTTAAGTAGTATTAGTATGTCCCTCAGGCCTTTCCTAGTAGCTTTATATAATAGTGGTATTTAAGTAGATTTTTCACATCATGTTTGATTAACCATTTCAATTCCAAATTTTACAAATTTTAAAACTAAGTTCATTGGATAACTCATTTTCAATTTCTATTTTCTAATATTCAAATACAGTTTTTGAATTTGGTCAAATTTTTGAAATTAAAGAAGTGTCAATTTTAGAATTGAATTTATATTTTTTTTATTTTTTGACACTAAAAATTAATAATTCAATCATGTTCAATTGTACTCAACCTTGCTCTAAATAATTAAAAAATTAAAATTTAATGAAAATTTATGTAAAATAAGTATGAAATTGAATTTTAGAGTTAAAAAGTTAAAAATTGAAAATGAGGATAAATATCTAATTTTCAATTTCTACCTTTTCAATTGAAACTAGAAATTAGTTATCAAACAACTTTTATTTTGACCAAAAAATTTTGAAATTGAAAACTCAATTCCAAAATTAAGGAATTAGAAATTATAAATTGAAATTGTTACAAGACATGGTTAAGTATAAAAGATTTTTACTTCAAAGGATCTCTACTTAGAATTACATGCATCAAGGAGAAAGTGAAACTAATGTCTTTTTACTCGTTTTTTTTTTGTTTAATTGTAGGGACGTGGCCCTCTTCCTGCTGCAAGTGGTAGTGTTGGTGCACCTGCAAGTGGTGGCACTCCTACTTATGGTGGACCTCAATCCGGGGCAGCTCCTAGAAGGGCTGCTTATGATTCAGCAAGAGTGCCTGGTTATGATCCATCTGCAGGCCCTGCTTACGATGCACAAAGGGGACATGCTTACGATGCACATAGAGGATCCAACTATGAAGCACAGAGAGCTGCCTTTTATGATGCACAGAGAGGAGCGTACTATGATGCTCAGAGAGGAACTTCTTATGATGCGCAAAGAGGAGCTGCCTATGACACATCAAGGAGTGGTACTCATGATGCACAATCAAGAGGTGCTGCTCTGCCTCATGGACATGTGATGCCCACAAACAATGTGCCTTAAGGCTCTGCCATCTTGAGGCAACACAAGGTGGAAATCCTGCTCGGAGACGAGCTTTAGGATTTTCTTCATTTTCCAGAGCAGATACTATTTAATCGAAAAGAATGGACTATTTGTTGCTTTGTTTAGAAATCCCAATATTTTCCCGATTTCCTTCTTAAATTGTCCAATTGATTGCAGAGGCATTTCTGATGTTCTGGTTCTTGGCAGTGTTTTTTCTACTTGCTTACGTCAAATTAGCTGGCTCTCTGCAATGGAGATGGTCATGAAATCCCTAAGATTGAAATTTTTTGCTCCCACAAATTTTCCAATCCATAAATCACCGGTGTGCTTGAAAGTCTGTTACGGAGGGAGGGGGGAAGTGAATCGTTTTTCATAGTATACTTTTTAACATTTGTCTGGTTATATAAACCTATATAATTGCACAATAATCTGGCCTTTTCTCAAGGGCTTAGGGTCGAATTTTTTTGACCGACCTGTTCTTTTGCAAGTTCCTCGCACTTTTTGATTTCCTTCCCTTTTGGGTAAATTGTTAGCACGGGTTCGTTTGTTTTATCAAAAGAATCATTAAAGTCTCCTATTTACCAAAGAGTTTTAGTGAAGTTCCTTCATTTATGAATGAAAAAGGCAGTAAACAAAAATTTCATTGGTAGTTTTTTTTGTCCAAGGATTGTATGTTCAATCATGTCTAAGTTGGTAGAGTTTATTTGTGGTTAGTGTCAATGGTCGACTTAACTGTCTATAACAAATTTGTTGTCTATAGTCATTTTAGTTGTATATAATTGTCCATAAATAACTATTTTTAGATAATTTTATTGTATTTTGTAAAGTATATAAATAGAAAGAAATCATAAGATTAAATCATTCGGTCATTTTTATACAATATTTTTGACTTATTTCTTATATGGTATTAGAGCAAGTTTAATTTTTTTTCGATATTCTATTTATGAGAAAATCTTCATTAATATTTTCTAAGGTTTCTTTTTTGGTTTCTTTAATTTTTTTGAATATTTCTTTTGCTTTATCTCTAGTTTCATTTATTTACAATGTACACTGCACAAATGTGTTAAGTTTATAGGTAAAAATTATTCTACTTGAGTTTTTTAGTTTGAATTTTTTTTAAGGGAAAAAACCTTTGGAGGACACATATGTTGTACCAACATCCGACACTGACAACTCTAAAGAAGTCGTGTCTTATCCTTCTTGGGCTGTGCTTGATGTTTGAATCATATTTTGGTTTCTTAGTTTGGTGTAGTCACATTTCGTCACCAACTTGTTGGCTTATCACTCGTTCAATCCATATGGAATTATTTGAAGAAAGTTTATCATCAAGATAATGATGCTCGTCACTTTCAGTTGAAATATACGATTTTCATGTTTTAACATGATAGTCTTTCTATCCAGGACTATTACTCGATATTTTTGATATTTTGACATGAATATGTTGATTTAGTTACAACAGATGTTTCTGTTGCTACTATTTCAAATATTCAGAATCTTCACAGGACTAAGGTTTTTCATACTTTCATAGAGTTTTTAGCATATGTTGAAAATCAATTTTTTTGGCAAATATTAAGACATTTCACACAGATTCTAGTGGTGAATATTTGTCCAGAGTTTCAGGCATTCTTGGCTTCTAAAGATATTATTCATTAATGTTCATGTCTTGCTACCCTCGATAAAATGGAGTAACTGAATGTAAAAATCGTCATCTTCTTGATATGATGCATTCTCTCTTGTTAGAATCTTTTGTTCCATCCATGTTTTGGGTTGAGGCTCTAAAGAATGCTATCACTTGATTAATTATTTACCTTCCCTAGTTATACACATAGAATCTCCCTATTTTCACTTGTTTGCTAAGCAACCTAGTTATGATAATCTTTGTATCTTTGGTTGTGTATGTTTTGTTCATTTACCACCTCATACGCAACATACATTATTTACTTAATCTATTAGATGTGCATTTAGGATATAATGTGTGTCAAAAGGGATTTGTTTGTTATGATCCTACATTACATTGTAATGTATTTATAGGAATGTTATTTTCTTTGAAAATCAACATTTTTTTCCTATGTCTTCTATGCCCTCTTCTTCTATTGTGGTCATTCTCTCATTTGACCACCAATTCTTTAGCTCTTCTATATATTTTCATTAAACTATAAATTTTTGATATCTTCACAAAGACTTTCACTTCAACATTGCTTTCTAAGTTGTAAATTAATGCTTGTTGATAAACACACATTAATTTGAGGGGGGTTGTCCATAGTCATTTTAACTGTACATAACTATCCATAGCTATCCACAGTTGTCCATAATTGTTCCTAGATAATTTTTTTGTATTTTGTAAAGTCTATAAATAACAAGAAATCACAAGACCAAATCATTCGATCATTTTTATACAATAATTTTAACTTATTTCTCACAGTTTGTTGTTGGTTTGTCTCGCTACAATGAATTGTTTTCTTTTCTTTTCAAGAATTACTCTTACATACAAGCATTCTGAATACATCCTCACAAGAGTTTTCAAAGGATTGGTTTCTACAACTAATATTGAAGAGTGTAGTACATGCAGCAACTTCATCAAAAAGCTTACATTTCCTGGTAGTTTTTGTAGTGCTATGACAATTTTGCTAATTTTAAGTGTGCAACTTTGATCTTGATGATTTTCGAGATGCACACTTTGATGTTGCTTGCAATATTTTTAATGCATGGTTTATAATAAATTAAAAAAAAATTCCTTCTACTTTATACAAGTAAACTTAGCTCAATTATATCAAAACTTAAATGATATGGTGTGATTTAACTTGGCTTGAAGGTCGATGAGATTTGAAGAAATATGACTCAATCTTATTCAAATGTTTTTAGGATTAGATTTAGAGTAAAATATTTATACTATGAATTCTTTCCAAATTTATCTCATATACAAGTTAATTTTAAATTCTATAAAATATATTTTACTTTTGATTATTTTATAACATTATTTTATAACTTTTTTCATTGTTTAAATTTGAATACTAATTTAAATCAGTTTAAAATTTTAAAAAATGTCTAAACTTACCTTAGCTCTTCAAGTTTTGAGTTTGCATTCACAAACCCCAATTTTTAGGATTAAGCTAGCTCCTCCAAACAAAGTTTACATCCATACATGACGGTCAATGGAGGACTATTTTAAGTTGTTAATGAAATAAACATTAAAAGTGTGTTTAATAATAAAAACCAATCAAAATAATAATGCACATTAATCAAATTAGAGAGGAAATAGAATGTAAAATTCATTATATTTCTTTATGTTTACTAAAGAACTGTTAGAAATTAGAATAAAAATATTAATTTAATTTTAAAATTAATAATGATTAATATAAAATAAAAATATCAAAACTAGGGATTTTTTCAATTGCAAATTGTGAAGTTGGAAAAGAGAATCAATACTAAGAATGGGTATTGAAACAATTGATAAGAATAAATTCTAAATAATATATTGGGTACTTATTGCTTTTACGCTGTATTTTTAGAAAATAAACATAAAAATAGATAAAGATGTATCTACTCTCATGGTTCCAATTATCCATGTCGAAGATTCAAATACCATGGAAACAACTTCACAAGATCAAATTCTCATTGCTGAGAATTTGGAAGAAAAAAACTATAAAGGACCTGAGGATGAACAAGAGAATAAATTTCCTTCTTCAAATGAGTTATCTTGCGTTATATGCTGGACAGATTTCGGCACAGTTCGAGGAGTTTTGCCTTGTGGTCATCGATTCTGTTATTCATGCATTCAAAATTGGGTTGATCATATGATATATATTCTTGTGCAATGTTTTGGTGGACCTTATCAACTTGCATATTTCTTTCTTAATTTTTAACTTCATTTGATATTTTACTTATATTATGGTATCCATTTTGGACATTGAACTTGCTGATAACATCATGTTACTATTGTCTCATGATTTTGTCTACAAATAATAGTATTGGCCCAAATTATAAAGGATGATTACTTGAAGTTCGTGTTGTCTGGTTCAAGTAGTTTCAGATGATCAGCTCTGAACTGCAGAGTTATAATGTCTTTCGAATTAGTCTGAAAAAATGGCTACGGAGGAATTAGCCAAAAAAATTGTGACATGCTTACCTTGTTTTTCTGCTGATATATGACATAATTCCCTTTTAATACATAAAGTATGTATTATTTTTAACCCCTTCAATAAAAAAATATATGTTTTGTTTTTTTATAATATAAATAAATATATATTTTTTAACGTTATAAGAAAATAAATTGTTAAATATGAAGGGTTTATTTAGAGAGAGAGATTTTTAATGACAATGATTCAATCTGTGGATCTTTATAATTGATCCATATATTTATAGCACATAAATTGTACAAGTGTTAGATAAACAATGTATGAATGTAAATAGTGTATGATTTGACATAAAATATAATGCGTCAAAAATCTAAATTAGATTCAACCATATTTATGATGAGATCATTCTATGATCGAACTCAAGATCCTTCTGTGACCAAGCTTGAAATGACATTGGGTTCGGTCTTTCTTAGACTCGGGGTGACGTCCAGCTCGGTTGATATAGAGCTCGATCTTTAGGCTTGATTTATCCCATGTGTGGGATGCATAGGGTGTTTCATCTTTCTTCTTGGATTGGGCTTATGGTTTGTCTGTATAAAATCCGATATTTGGCCCAATTTATATGTACAAATGTCCAAACATAGACATATAATTTTTTTTACTAAAACCAACCGAATAACTTATTATTTATGTATGAGATTTTTTTTAAGAAATTAATTTATGGGGTTATTTTTATTTCTATTTAGATTATTTTACCAATGATACGTACACCATTAAGTGAAACAGAAACCTTTCCTATCTATCTTGTGCTGTGAACATCTTTTTTATGGTTTCATTATTCAAAAATGTGAATCTGCAAATCTGCATTTGGAAGTTGTACGGTTGCTATTTGTTTAGTTTGACTGTAGTAACTCAACTCTCCTTTATGTGTTTTATTATCACATTAAAAATACTTAAATGTTCAGAATCTAATCTCAGTTTTATCCTCATGTTCTAAACGGGTGAGGTTTTGGTCTAATCAGGACTCAAATTATTGCATTAATTTTTGGACAAGTTACAATTTTTTTTCATGCTCGTTTAAAACTTAAGATACTACTTACTGGATGATGTGTGTAGGTTTCTAAAAGAAATGGTACACACACTTTATAATAAAATGTGTTATTTTTATTAGTTATTAATCAATATCACTGAATCTCTTCACCTACTTCTCATGTACAAAGAATGATATATATTTATACTAAGAAACATAACAACTGCTCCACACCCATACTTAGGGATGGGCAAAATAACCACGGGTTCGGTTATCCATGGATAACCGTCCTGACGGTTCGGTTTTTCACCGTTTAATTTCGGGGGACGGGTTCGATTTTGGATAAAAACCGAACATAAAGGAGCGGGTACGGTTCGGTTACGGTTATATTCAAAATTGTACCCGCCTGTACCCGCCTGTACCCGAAATTAATTAAATATATTTAAATAAATTATATATTAATTAAGATTTATTTATTTTTAACCTAAATACCTAATATATAAACCTAATTTATCATATTCCTAAATCCTAACCTAACTCTCTCTGCGCCTCAATTTCTCTCAGTTTTCTACTTTTCTTCCATCTGCAGATTTGCCTTCTCTCACAGCACCGCCTTGTCGCCAACCGTAGCCGCAGTCGCCAGTCGCCATTCGTTGCGTCTTTTTCGGTCGTCTCCAATCGCTGCGGCTTCGCCAATCGTCACCAGTCGTTGCGGCTTCGCCAATCGTCACTAGTCGCTGCGTCTTCTTCGGTCGTCTCCAGTCACTATGTCTTCTTCGGTTGTCTCCAGTCGCTGTGTCTTCTTCGATCTTCGCCAGTCTCCAGTTCCTGAGAAAACATGGTTGGCAACTTCCTTACCATCCTCTTCAAGTATGCCTTCAGATTTTCTCGTCCGGTTATCGCTATTGTTTTTGAACTCTGAAAAAAAAATCTTAATTTTATTTGAAGGTGGTGGCAATTGCTGTGTTTCTAGCTCTGGGTTTTGCTTTCTATGTGTTCTTTGCTCCTTTCGTTGGGAAGAAAATGTTCCAGTATATTATGTGGGAATCTACACTCCACTTGTAAGCCATTTCTCCTTAATTTCCTTTAAGATGTATTTTGTTATGTGCTTTTGGTGGATTTACAAGTGGGATATGTGTATTCTCTGTTTGTTCCTACCTTTATTGTTGTTTGCTCTTTCTTTATACAACCAAACTTTACCAGGGTTGCTCTTCAACAAACAGTTTGTTAGCTTCGCTTTCTATCTACACAATTTAGGGTGATAGATCGTAGGCAAGATCAATGTATTATGTATCATGGATTTATCATAGGCTATGAGAAATATTTGGTGTCACTTAGGTGTGATAATTGAAAAGAACATGTAGGCAAAATCATAGAATACGATAATTTGAGTTTAAACTTACCTGAGTTCTCTGGCATAAAGCAAATAATCTATGTAGTGAATGCTAATTTTCTCGTTGAGATCGAGGATCACCATCCAAAAAGGTCTTTCTGGAACTTGTTCATCATCTTCCTTAAAATCCATTGTCACCAAGTATAGGATCAAGAGGTAATCAAGAGTCAAGACTTAGATTAAAGGGTCACTCATAGCCTTCTGATTCCTGAAATTCCAAGACCATTTCCTAAGAGTATGTTGTTTTTGTTTGCTCACTCTGGAAATGAACATTAGAAGTTCAGTATTTCAACAAAAGATGCTAGTTGCAATGATCTAGTGTTAGTTGGACCGATGAAATATGTGTACTTGTAGGAGTCTCAGTTCATTATGTTTCATCTGTATTGGTTATGCCTTCGTTTTTAATGAAACTTGAGCATATTTTTCTTTTCAGATTGTATCTGCCTTCAGTCTATATATTTGGTGTGCGGCAGCTGACCCTGCAGATCCTGGAGTTTTTAAGTCAAAAAAGTATCTTAAGATTCAGAAATCTGGAAAGCATACTAGCCCAAAAGATTCTAAATTGGGTGGTGATTCAACTACATCATTACATGATGCCAGTGCTGTAACATGTGGAGGGAAACCTATGACGAAGGAATTATAGGATAAATATGTAGCTTCCATATGTTCGACTGTGGATGCTGAGAGAAAAATTTCATCAGAGCGTCCATCTTGTTTCTTGTTAGCTTGTTTTTCTTATGCTTTTATTTGCAATTGTTGTGGTTCAAGTAAAGAATCATCTATACAACAAATGAGTGAGGAAGGCATGTTCTGTTGCAGTCTGTGTGAAGTAGAGGTGTGTTGAAAATCATAGTTTTATTTGTATGGTTGATTAATGCATGTTATCTGTAACTAGAAGACAGATATACTGATGTGGTAAGCCTTGAGGGTTCTCTTACCTTGCTCTGATTCCTACATATGTTGGGGCATGCAGCCTTTTCATTTCATCTAGTTTTGTATTGGAATATGTCAATCTTAGTCTGTTCCTTATCCCTGCTTATGCATTCATGCTTACTCACTTCTAAGTTTGGTTATGTATTATCTTTTAAGCTTATGCGATTCAAATTTGGATCCTTGTAGGTCTTCAAGTACAACAAACATCGTAGTAGACTCAAAGAAAACACATTGGAAGCTTTGATGTGTACTCAAGATTGGTTATGTGCTAATATTCATAAACAAAGTATAAGCCTATATATTTAATACTTGTACATATTATATTTTATTAACACTTGTTTTATGTATTATATATTAATTATTTAATTATGTATTCAAATATTTTATAATTTATTCATATATGTTATCTCTTAGTTCATCCGCTTTCACTATTAATATTGTAGAAGATGATGTTGAGGTAAAAAATTTACATTATTGATTAATCAATTTATTATTTTGGTTTATAAAATTGATTTTATATGTTTAATTTTTGCAGGATACTCTTGCATTTGATAATAATTAGAAGAAAGAAGTTTTGATTTAATAATTCGGTCCCCGTCCTCGTGCCCATCCCTACCCATGCTTTTATGCTTCACTAAACCTAGATGTTATTTGTCATATTTTCGTGCTCCACTAAATATGGATGTTGTTTGCCATACTTTTGCAACCTAATTTTCCAGCACATGCCAACACTCCCCCTCACGTTGGTGCATATATATCTCTTATGCTCAACTTGTCAAGTAAGTTGTAGAAGTTCCTTGCAAACACAGATTTTGTGAGTATATCAGCCAATTGATCTTCTGATTTAACAAATGAAAGTTGAATAATTTTTTCTTCAAGATTCTGTTTGATGAAGTTCCGATCCACTTCAACATGCTTGGTGTGATCATGTTGGACTGAATTGTGGGATATGGCAATGACTGCTTTGTTATCACAAAATAAGTTCATTTCAGAGTTAGGAGTAACACCAATCTCAATTAGAAGTTTTTTCAACCAAATGAGTTCACATATTCCCTTGACCATTCCTCGAAATTCAGCTTTAGCACTAGACAATGCAACTACCTTTTATTTCTTTCTCCTCCATGTAACAAGATTGCCCACTCAAAAGTAAAGTACCCAACAATAAATTTCATATCCTTGATATTTCCTACCCAGTCCGAATCTGTATATCCAACGACTTCCAACTGACCATTCTTTGAAAACATAAGTCCTTTCTCAGGGGAAGATTTTAAATAACAAAGTATTCGCATGACGGAATCCATATGGTCTTTACTGGGGCAATGCATGAATTGACTCACGAAACTTACAACATAAGCAATCTCAGGTCGAGTATGAGATAAATATATGAGTTTACCTACTAACCGTTGATATTTCTGTTTATCTGCTGGTACTTGGTCCACATATTCTCCAAGTTTATGATTTTGGACCATTGGAATATCGATAGGTTTACAATCGAGTAATCCTGCCTCTGCCAGTAGGTCTAGAGTATATTTCCTTTGGGAAAGAAATATGCTATGTTTTGATCTTGTTACCTCAATGCCTAAGAAGTATTTGAGCCCTTCTAAGTTCTTCATTTCAAACTCATTTGATAGTCGTTTTTGAAGCCTAGATATTTCTTCTTTATCATCTCCTGTAATGATCATATCATCTACATAGACTATAAGGGCTGTTATTTTTCCCCGTCGATGTTTTAGGAACAATGTGTGGTCAGAGTTGTTTTGTTGAAACCCATATTTCCTCATTGCTGAACTCAACCTACCAAACCATGCTCGAGGTGATTGTTTTAGTCCATACAATGCTCGTTGTAATCTACATGCAGTTTATTTTCCTGATGTAACAGTATATCCTGGTAGGATATCCATGTAAATCTCTTCTTCAAGATTATCATGAAGGAAGGCATTTTTTTACGTCAAGCTGGTGCAATGACCAATCTAAATTTGCTGCAATAGATAACAAAACTCTAACAGTTTTTAGTTTAGCCACATGTGAAAAGGTTTCCTGATAATCTATCCCATGTTTCTGTGTATACCCTTTTGCTACTAGCCTCACCTTGTATTGATCAACTAACCCATCTGCTTTATACTTAATGGAGAAAATCCACTTGCATCCTACCATCTTCCTCCCTTGAGGCAACTTGCTTAACACTCATGTGTTATTCTTTTTCAATACCTCAAACTCTTCTTTTATAGCTTGAGCTCATTTTGGATCATATAAGGCTTCTTCAACGCTACTTGGAATTTGACATGAAAAGAGTATTTGTGCAAACACCCTGATAGGTTCTGATAACCCTTGAGTAGATACATAATTGGCTATTGGATACTTGGATTGTCGTTCTTCTCTTTTTAGGGAGTATCGATTTAGAGGTTTGCCTCGATTATGTTTGAAAGGTAGAACATAACCAATAATGTATCTATAACATTAGTTTGTAAAGGTGTGATAGGATAGCTTACCTCAAGAGTATTCTCAACAGGAGTATCATTGGGTACTAGAGAGTGGAGAGGTGCATCAACCACTTCATCTTCTAGAGATTCAGTTACTACTTTAGTTTAAGTTCTTGGAAGTCCAAGTTCGGGTCTAGGTACTGGCCCCTCCATATTGTTGGCATGATCTGAGTATGCTGGATTGTTACTAGTGTCTAATATTTCAACATCAAGTCAATTTCGTTCCTCACCATAACTCTCCCCCTGAAGAGGGTAATTGGATACTAGTGATAGAAAAAACATTCAAATTATAAGAAAGTGACTCTATAGTAATATAGGTTCTTTTAGTAATCAGATCGTAGCATCGGTAGCCCTTTTTTTGTACGCCATACCCCAAGAATACACATCGGACAACATATGGATCCAACTTAGTTCGTTGATTTTTGTGGAGGTGGACAAAAACAACACATCCAAAAATTCGGGGCGGAAACATCAAAATAGTAGGGAGGGGAACATGATCGGATAATACCTGTAACGAAGTCTGAAATTTTAAGGTCTTTGTGAGCATGCAATTTAGTAGATACACAATTGTAGTAACAACATCACTCTAGTATCTACTAGGCATATGTGCACTGATTAGTAAGGCCCGAGCAATTTCTAAGTTATGCCTATTCTTCCTCTCTACAATCCCATTTTGTTGTGGGGTTTGTGAACACGAGGTTTTATGGAGAATACCATGATTTTCCAAGTATGTTCGAAATTGTTGATTAACATACTCCTCCCCATTATCAAACCTAAAGATCTTAATTTTTTTTAGAAAATTGTGTCTGAATCATGGTATGAAACAAGTGAAATGTAGAAAATACTTCATCTTTATGTTTGAGAAGGTAAAGTCATGTCATTCGTGTACAATCATTAACAAAAATTACAAACCAACGATGACCCGACGATGTAGTGACTGGAGAAGGTCCCCAAACATCAGAATGTACTAAAGCAAAAGAAATCATACTTTTATGCATGCTCATAGGATAAGATGCTCTATGCCTTTTTGCTAAGATACATGTATCACATTTGAAATCTAAGTGTGTAACATTTGAAAATAAACTAGGTAGTAAATGCCTTAAATACCCAAATGATAGATGTCTAAATCGACGATGACATAACCAAATCTATCGTTTCTTGTTACTAACGGTGTGTTGCATGTGATTGGCTCTTCCTGAACTGAGGTCATCCACATAATATAACCCTCATCTCTTAGTATCACGCTCAATGATCTTCTTGGTGAGAATATCATGTACAAGACAAAAGGTATAATACATCAATACTACACAGTTAAGATATGAAGTGACTTGACATATAAACATTAGTCTGTTTGAAAGAGAGGGTACAAGTAATGTATTAGATAATGATAATGAAGGAGATAAAGTCATTGTTCCAGCCCCTGTAACTGGATAAGTGACCCCATTGGCATTGGCAACACGACTCCGTCTTGACTGGATTGTATTGGAGAGATCTTTTGGGTTAAATGTCATATGATTTGTAGCTCCAGAGTCTAGAATCTAATCCTTATTATCACTACGAGTAGAGATGTGAAATGATTTACTTGAAATACCTGGATCCTGGGAAGATTCGGCCTGAGGAATAAGGGATAGTGATGCATTATTGGTAGCCACAACGGTCTCCCAATGCTTTCCCGTTTGAAGATCATTCCACCATTCTGGATATCCATGTAGTTTGAAGTAGTTTTCACGGGTGTGTTTGGAGTTTCTGCAATGACCATATTTCATGTCAACATACGGTGGATTTCGCGTGGATTTCTTGCTACCCAAAAAAGTTCCTGGTTTTGGTGGCATCAGATTATGGTGTCCCTTGATCCCTTTGAAAGCCATAACTGCTCCGTGTGTCGTATTTGTACCCATGATCATCATGGTCTGCCTGACCTCTTCCCTACGAATAAATCCATAGGCTTGTTCCACCATAGGGAATGATTTGATTTGAAGCACATCACTTCGAGTTTTATCTAGTCTGTCATCAAGTCCATCGAGGAAGGTATACATTCGATCTTCCTGCACGATGGAGTTGTATTTTTGTATGTCAGTCGCACACTCCATTGGATTAGGACGACATAAATCAATTTCTCACCACAACCCTTGAAGGTCATTATAGTATTTTCAAAGGATCCACCTGCCTGCTTCATATGAGTAACTCAACGGTGGAGATCATACAATTGAGACGTGTCTGTCCCATCATAGTAGGTGGTAGCAGCAGAATCCCAAACCTATTTCACAGATGGTAATTAGATAAAATTTGCAATCAAGGAGAGGTCCATCGAATTAATCAACCATCCTTTGACAATGAAATTTTCAGTGCGCCATCTATTGAATGAGGGGTCGGTTTCAACAGGTTGAGGAAAATCCCCATTAATATATCCCAGTTTGTCTTTGCCAAAGATATACAGTTCCACCACTTAGGACCACAAGGCATAGTTAGATCCTCCCAACTTGATACTAATGGGAGTAATCAACGCTTCAATTAGCGAAGGTTGTGAGGTGGTCTGAGTTCTAGTTAAAACTTCTGTCATTTTTGTAGCAACTCATTCAATATGGAGTTAGTGGTTAAATCTCTAGATTTTGCCATGAATTTATCACTTCTATTTGTTTTCCTTTTTTTACACCAGCCAATATATATATATAAAAAACTCAGAACTGTAACCCTAATTTTTTTTTCATTTGCGCAACCCTCCTGTGGAGCGGCGCTCTTCTTCTGCTGCATTCCAATTTTCTCCATGACTGCCCACGACGGTAGCTAGATTGGTACATAGAGAGACTACAACGACCCCAACGAGCAAGCAACGTTGCGAAACTATGATGGCTTCAACGAGCAGATAAACCTAAAATGAAGGGAAGTTGCAACGCCTCCCTGAAGGGTTCTTTTAAGGTCGCGACGGTGGAATTGATGCTAAGAAGAAATGGCAACTCTGGATACTAGATGGTCGCAACACTGGTGGGTTTTTTTTTTCAATATTGCAACTAATCGTTTTTTTATTTTCTAGCCAAATATACACACAAATAAGGTGCACGGTGACGTCAAGGGGCCTCTTGCCTAAAAGATGTTCACTCTAAATTTTTCGAGAACCGATTCTATGGCGAGACACTATTCATCTCTACTATTCACGTTTTTTCGAGAAAATAGAATTGGTACAGCTCCAACGATTACGCAACAAGCACCATCCAGCAAAAACAAAGAAGTAACAAACCACAAGCACATAGACAAAAACACATCAGAAACCCCCTGTCGAGGAGACACCAGAGTAAACCAACGACCTAACGTCGATGAGCAGATAGCTATTTTATTTTGTTACGTCAATAATAACCATTGCTCTGATACCATGATAAAATGTGGTATTTTTATTAGTTATTAATCAGTACCACTCAATCTATTCACCTACTTCTCATGTACAAAGAATGATATATATTTATACTAAGAAACATAACAACTGCTCCACACTCATGCTTTCATGCTCCATTAAACCTGGATGGTGTCTGACATACTTTTGTGCTCCATTAAACATGGATGTTGTCTGCCATACTTCTACAACTTGCTTTTCCAGCACACGCTAACACTTTATGCTAAGCAAATTTTAAGAGAACTCTAAACATTACGCTTTACTCTCATTAAAAAAAAATAAACTAAAATTTTCATTTATTTTTACATGTTATACGTGATTTATTAACGATTCTCATTTATAATAACCATAAAAAATAGACATGAGATGCAATCGACTGTACATATATACACTATTCCAAGTTTTATATGATTACAACCATTGTTGATCAAAAAATATACTCTAAAACCATTCCATGTGATTCATCAATGATAGACATGTTCTTGCTACCTCATTGAGAGGCATCCAACATTAGTGCTCAAGTAAATTATATCTGCAATTTTTATAACTTGTCCATTGGGGAAAAACAGAAGCCTTGTGCTGTGAGTGCGAGGAATTCTTTGTTTTATACTGCACATATCGGCTCTCAAGCAAGAAAACTCATTGATATAGAAATAAAGTTACCAGATATTTATGAATATTCTGAAAAAGTATAGGCTTGTACCTAAAATTTTAAAATTTTATAGATTAAATTATAGGATTTAAAAATTTAAGAATTTACGTTTAAGTTTTAAAACTTTAGGATTTAAATAGTACGTTTTAAAAATTTGAAAACTTTTTGGCCCAAACTTATGTTTTTTTTTTCATTTTGTTTTTTCTCTGATTGTTAATAATAAGGGACATACTCAAAGGGCCAATTCAAGCATAGAGGTAAAAGTTTAAGCCACTGTTTTTTTGGTATTATTTATAGTTAACTTCATATGCCTGCAAATCTTGACTCTTGTTTAATTGCACGCGCTTCTAATTGGCTGCTTATGTTTGTATATTCAAGTGTTTAAGAATCAAGAGTTGGGTTTTTAAAAGAAGCCTTAGTCATGGAACCTTTTCCACTATGTCATGTGCCCTAAAATATGTAGTGGTACGAATGAATCAGAGTTCACTTTCTAGGATATGATAAATTTAGGCCTCATAGTTCAAAGCATGAAGTCCACCACTTAATATAAAAAGGGCATAAATTAAGTCCACCAAAGAAGATTCATTGTTGTGTGCAAACAATAGCCAGGTCAGGAACTACTAGATTATACTTTGGTTTAGAGTATTGTTATATAATACTAATAGGAATGCTTACATATTCAGATATTGGTTAAAAAGTGGTGAGTTAATTAATATAAGTGACAGAATTTCTAAGATTTTAACGACTAAATAGTATAATTATTACAAAAGTTATTTACCTTATCTCATCTCCCATGGACTTAAAGTGCTAGATAATAATGTTCATGACGTTTAGTATTCAGTTTGTTCCTTGTGACTCGTCCCACTATGTCACTATTTACCTTTAGGCCTTAGCTAAGTAACTGTTATTGGAAAAATGTATCTATAAAAATTGATTCACTTATTTTATTTTTGATGTATTATTTTGTGTGTTATTAATGGTTGAAAAACATGTAAATAAAAATACACATTTTATTTAATAAATACTTATATTTTTAATTATTTTAATCTATATAATATAGCATATTATATGGATTAAAATGACACAAGTGAGCATTGATTATTGGTGTTTTTAAAAAATTAGATGTATTAATGTTATATTTTATTGGTTTGAAGTATCACATTATAACTTAATTCAATAAAAAAAAATTTCTTAAATTTAATATAAATATACCATTTATTTCTTTTTTAATTACCAATTTTTTTTAATTGCTACCTGGATGATCATGCAATTCACTCAGTGGATAGAACGAGAACAGCATTTCTTTACTTGACGGAGACTAGTCATATAAATAAAGAATATTCCATACAACAAAAAAATTAACCACCGTGGGTTGATCATAATCCTTCATTTTTATTATATAAAAAAACAATGAAAGAAATGTGGATGAGAATAACGCTAGATTATTACTAACGGGTATAAACTATGTTATATATAATATATTTTTTTATATTGATGCGTATATTTTGTTATAAATTAGTACTAATAGAAGCTAATTTTGAGTCTAATTTGATCGTATAAATATATAATTTTAACTAATAGTAAAATAATAAACAAACAGTGAAAAAAATAAATGATACATAATGATTTAAGTAATTTAATTTTTTAATGTAAAAAATTTACTTCATTAACGATGACACATCGAAAAAAAATCCACTAATAATTAAATAGAAATACAAAAAATATATAATTTTAACTAACAGTAAAATAATAAACAAACAGTGAAAAAATAAATGATACATAATAATTTAAATAATTTAACTTTTTAATGTAAAAAGTTTACTTTACTGACGATGACATACTGAAAAAAAATCTACTAATAATTAAATAGAAATACAAACATTAATCTAAGATTCACAAAATATATCAAAAACTTAAATATATCCAAAAAAATAACCCTCTAAAATCTAATGATAATATATAACAATATAAATTAACAAAAAAATTATTTAATCAAATATTAACATATAAATAATATTAGTAGATTAATGCATATTACTTGAACAAATAGTAGTTTTGTTGTCTGATGACGTCTCGCATATAAAGTTCGGTAGCTACCATTCTCTTTTTCTTTCTCAAAATAATTGAGCCAAAGATGACGTTGATGATTGAGGAAAACAAACAAAATAAAAAAGGAGATGGAGTTTATTTACTGGTTTATGCTCTCTCAAGAAGTTCTTCGTTTCTTTTATATATATATATATATTGTTAAGTTATATTTGATATTGTAATTCACTTATACTTTACTTGTACTATACTTACATTATTTCACTTGTATTACACTTCTACTATTTCACTTGTACATATTTACTATTTCACTTGTACTATACTTACTATTTCACGTGTACTACACTTGTATTACACTTATTACAACTCTATAAATAGGGTTCTTTATGTACATTCTAAAACACATCAATACAACATTAAATCATTCTTTCTTCTTATCTCTCTATACTCTTCACATGGTATCAGAGCCTCTTATATATCTCTAAAATTTCTATCAAAATTTCGCCTCTCTTCATCACAGCCAACCCGGCTCACCCTAACTCGGTTCACTCTCAACCCGATTCACCCCAACCCGACTCACCTCAACTCGGCTCACCTCAACTTGGCTCACTCCAACCGGCTCACCTCAACTCGGCTCACTCCAACCCGGCTCACCACAACCTGGTTCCAGGCTTGTTTTCAACTCCTTTTTTTTCATTTTTAAGCATATCTCCTTTATACTGTTTCTATATATTTGCTTCATATTTCCTCCATTATTTCGTTAAAATGGACCGAAATAATATCCCAAAACCAATCTCTACCACCCTTGATGATACTAACTACCTAGCCTGGGCACAAGCAATGAAAAGTTTCTTGAAAGGACGCAAGCTATGACGTTTAATAACTGGTGATATCTTTATACCCATCCAAGAAACCACTGAAAACAACTTTTTATTTGTTGACCGCCTTGAAGATTGGGAGAGTAAACATCATCAAATTATTACTTGGTTCTGTAACACCACCTTACCCTCCATCCATGGTGAATTTGGGCGTTTTGACACTGCCAAAGAAGTTTGGGAATTTCTTGAGGTTCGCTTCACTACAACAGATTTGGCCAACCAATATCAACTTCTAACAACTCTTCATACCAAACGCCAAAGGGCTGATCAAACCATTAACCAATTTCTCTCTGAAATGCATACTATTTGGGATCAACTCGCTCTCTCTGAACCAACTTGGATGAATAAGATTGATGCTGAGATGTTTGCAACTTACCGTAATCACCAGCGTCTTGTTATTTTTCTCATGGCTCTCCATGATCAATTTCAACCTGTTCGGGCTTCCTTACTCCATCAGAGTCCTTTTCCATCCTTAGATACTGTTGTGATCGAGCTTCACTCTAAAGAAACTCAGATAGGGGTTTTCAAAGTTCATAATACAGATTCTGTTCTTGCCACCCTTTTTTATCGCCCTAAAAAAGGTTCTAAAGAGGACTTCAAACATCAAGGCTGCACGTATTATCACAACCCCAATCATGAGCTTCTTACATGTCCCATTTGGGTATGTATATATTTTCACAAGAAGGGTCCAGGACACTTTAACAGAGATTGCTTTCGGAATCCCTCTTAGCATTCCTCACGGAATCCCTCTCAACATGCTTCAGGTAAAAATAGTAACTCATCTATCACTGCTACTGTTTTTGAGGATAATCATGACAAATTTACCTTCTCTACTCAAGAACTTGAAGGTCTTCTTAAACATGTTCTCTCACAATCTAGTAATCCTCCTCTTACTGCCTTGTCTCTCACATCAGGTAAATCTTTATGGTATTTTGATTCTGCTTGTTGTAACCATATGACTCATGATACTCACATCTTCTCTCCCACACAATCTTCCATCTCTAAACCTTTAATTCAAACTACCAATGGTTCACATATGCATGTTAATGCTGTAGGATAAGTTTCCACATCTTCTATATCACTTTATGACACCTTTCATATTCCTAACCTTACTCTAAATCTTATCTCTGTTGGTCAATTATGTGAACTTGGTCTTACTATTACTTTTTCCTCTTCTGGTTGTCATGTGCAGGATCCACATACATGATAGATCCTTGGGATAGGCCGTAAGGTTGGATGATTATTTGAACCCATCAACCTTCATCTACCCAATTCTTCTCATACTTTCGTTACTGCTTCTATTACTCCTATCAACCTATGGCATGCTCGTCTAGGCCATACGTCTATAGGACGTCTTCGTCCCTTAGCATCTTCTGGTAAATTAAGATATTTTTCTATTTCTGATCATGTAAATTGTTTGCCTTATCAATTGTGAAAACAACCTGCTTTATGTTTTAATAAAAGTGATTCTACTTCTGTCTCCCCTTTTGACTTAATTCATTCTGATATTTGGGGTCCATCCTCACATCCTACTATGAGGGGATGTGTTTACTTTATCATTTTTATTAATGATTATTCAAGATTCATATGGATTTTTCTCATAAAACATAGATTTGAATTGCCCAAATGGTTAAAACCCAATTTTCTCAAAATATCAAAGTACTTAGAGCTGATAATGCTATGGAATATAAAGAAACAAAGTTTTTAAATTTTCTTCGACAAAATGGGACTCTTTCTCAATATTCTTGTCCTGGCACATCTCAATAAAATGGAAGAGCTGAGCAAAAACATAGACATATTCTTAATATTGTTCGCACTCTCCTCATTTCTAGTTCTTGTCCTGAACGCTTTTGGGGTGAAGCAGCTCTTACAGCTGTTTATACCATCAATCGTGTTCCCATGCCTATTATTCACAATCAATCCCCTTATGAACGTCTATATAGTACTTCTCCATCTTATGAACTGCTCAAGGTGTTTGGTTGTGCTTGTTTTGTTCTTCTTCACCCTCATGAACGCAATAAATTAGAACCTCGTGCTCGCCTTTGTTGTTTCTTAGGGTATGGAATAGAACCCAAAGGCTATCGTTGTTGGGACCCTATCTCTAAACGATTGTGCATCTCTCGTCATGTCATCTTTTGGGAACATAAAATGTTTTTCTCTATTTCCTCATTTCATGTCTCATCTCCTACCTCACTCTCATTTTTTAATGACCCAACTATTGATTTATTTCCTCCTGACATTGCTCCATTACCCTCACCATCGTCTACTACGGCTTCTCCTGATGTGTCTGCTCCTTCTGTTGATCCTTCCATAACAACATCTTCTGAAGACCAACTACATGATTGTCCAGAGTCATCACTTCGTCATTCTACTCGTGTAAGTAGTTTTCCTTTTCATATTCGTGATTACCAATGTTTCTCTACTATTTTGTCTCATCATGAACCCTAAAACTATAGAGAAGCTAGTTCTAACCTTCATTGGCAGCAAGCTATGACAGATGAATTATAGGCATTAACAAAAGCACATACATGAGATCTTGTTGATCTTCCATCTAATAAATCTCTGATTGGTTGTAAGTGGATTTTCAAAATCAAAACTCATTCAGATGTGTCTGTGGAACGATATAAAGCTCGTCTGGTTGCAAAGGGTTTTACATAGGAATATGGAATCGACTATGAAGAAACTTTTGCACCTGTAGCTCACATCACCTCTGTTCGAAGTATCATTGTTGTTGCTGCTGCCCGAAATTGGAACATGTTTCAAATGGATGTCAAAAATGATTTTCTCAATGGAGACATAACTAAGGAAGTTTATATGAAACCTCCTCCTGGATACACTCATTCACCTCATCAAGTATGCAAACTTTGGCGTGCTCTCTATGGCCTCAAACAAGCTTCTCGGGCTTGGTTTGCCTAATTCAGCTCTACACTTACTGACTTTGGTTTCACTTCCAGTTCTTATGACTCTGGTCTCTTTATTCGGAAGACTCCCACTGGTGTAACACTTCTACTCCTTTATGTAAATGATATGATCATAACAGGGAATGACTCTAATGGAATTATTGATCTTAAGTAGTTTTTGAGCTATCAATTTGAAATGAAAGACCTTGGTCGTCTCCACTACTTCTTGGGCCTAGAAATCTCATCTGATTCTCAAGGATATTATCTCTCCTAAGCAAAGTACTCTTATGATATTCTTAATCGGGTTAGCCTTACTGATTGCAAAACTGCATCAACACCTCTAGAAACCAATGTCAAACTTACTCCATTAGATGATACTATTCTCTCAGATGCCACATTATATAGACAACTAGTAGGCAGTCTTGTTTATCTCATAGTCACTCATCCTGACATTGCCTATGCTGTTCATCTGGTTAGTCAATTCATGTCTACTCCACGGTCTATCCATTATACTGTGGTTCTTCGCATTCTCCGCTACATCAAAGACACCATGTTTCACGGTCTCCACTTCTCCAACAAGTCTAATCTTCTTCTTTCCGCCTACTCTGATGCTGATTGGGTAGGTGACCCAACTGATCGTCGCTCTACTACTAGATATTGTTTCTTTCTTGGAAACTCTCTCATATCTTGGCGAAGCAAGAAACAATCTCTCACTTCTCGATCTAGCACTGAAGCTGAATATCGTGCTCTTGCTGACACCACTCAAGAACTTCTTTGGCTCCGTTGGTTACTTGCTGATATGGGTGTTCTCCAATCAACTGCAACTATCCTATATTATGACAATCAGAGTGCTATTCAGATTGCTCACAATAATGTATTTCATGAACGAACAAAACATATCGAGATTGATTGTCATTTTTTTCGTCAACATGTTCTTTAAGACACTATTTGTCTCAAATCAATATTCTCCACAGATCAAACAACTGACATCTTCACAGAATCTCATCTACTAGGCAAATTTCAAGAATTAGTTTGTAAATTCAAGTTGATTGTTTCTCTTCCTCCTTGAGTTTGAGGGGGGATGTTAAGTTATATTTGATATTGTAATTCACTTATACTTTACTTGTACTACACTTCCACTATTTCACTTGTACTACACTTGTACTACATTTGTACTATTTCACTTGTACTACACTTACTATTTCACTTGTACTACACTTATTATTTCACTTGTACTACATTTGTTACAACTCTATAAATAAGGTTCTTTATGTACATTTTAAAACATATCAATACAACATTAAATCATTTTTTTCTTCTTATCTCTCTATACTCTTTATATATATATATATATAAAAGAAGAAAACAAGGGTTTATTAGTTATATGGGTTTTCGACTGAGAGTTATTGGTTTACAATTTAACATCTT
The DNA here is from genome assembly GCA_037013495.1 of Hippophae tibetana. Lineage (NCBI taxonomy): Eukaryota > Viridiplantae > Streptophyta > Magnoliopsida > Rosales > Elaeagnaceae > Hippophae > Hippophae tibetana. The sequence goes on from CM072812.1 coordinate 8,070,290, forward strand.
TTTTTAAAGATAAATATAAAAATAATCAATCTAATAAATCAGTTAAAATTGTAATGCAATAATGATGATAAATGCATCATTTAATATTGATATGTATGTTACTCTTAACTACCGGATTGTGTTTCTTATATGACTATTAGTATCAATGATCTGTTGATCACTATGTTTAAATTAACAAATGATTCAGATCCTTGATCTTGAAATGTGCAACATGTTGATTACTTGATATGACTTTTTATTCTTCTTGAGAGAGGGAGGAAAAAAAAAACACTTTATTATTACAGTACAGGATGATCAAAGAGCATAGGTTTTGGTACTTCTGGGAGAGTCTGCAATTTTAAGGGTATTCTCTATAATCTTTTTAGCTTTTTTGCTTCTTATTTCAACTCTCATACTTTCACTCTTTTCGATCTTATCATAATAAGCTACTTTCTTCGGCTTCAAAGACCTCATCTTCGACTTTAAACTACCCACCAGCCTTTCCAATCCCATCATTACCATCTCTGAAACAAACGAAGATACACATAACAGCTTAGCCCAGCAATTTACATAATAATTAATTCATAAATTTTCATTACCAAAAATAAATTTGTGAAAAAAATATGTCATGCATTGATTTATATACCCTTCTTTTTCCCAACTTTTTTGTAACGTTACAACTCTACTATTAAAGTATAAACATCCATATTAGCTATAAAAGTTTAAATCAATCCTTATAAATTTTTAGATAAAATTATCCACATATTTCAAAATAATAACGATTATTATTCTTAGTTATTGTATAATTTAATTAAAATTTATATCTTTTATCAATTAAATAATAAATTATTAATAATTAAAATATTGATAATTATTTATATTTTTTTATACAAAGTTATTTATTTTTTATATAAAGTTATTTATCTTAAATATAATTTAAATTTTTATTTTTTAGGTTAATTATGTTAAGTCTTATTTTTTATTTTTAATTAAGTAATAAATTATTAGTAGTTAAAATATTGACAATTATCTATATTATAATTATTTATCCTTTTTAATATAGTATTATTTATCTTAAATAATATAAATAATAATTATTTTTCCATTTAATTATCTTAAATTATAATTTTTTATTAAGTAATAAATTATTAGATTATAATCATTTTATTTACCTTTTTCGATTTATTATATTAAATATTATTTTTTATCAATTAAATAATAAATCAATATGTATATCGTATAAATGTGAGTTTGACTAATATACAAAAAAGTAGACATGTAAAAAAAAGATGAGTAAGTATTAAAATTTATGAAAATATGTTAATATATTATGCAGAAATCAAACAAGAATATATGAAATTGATGATAAAGAGAGATGGGTATAGCAATTGCATACATATATGTTATTATGATGTAAAGAAGAAAAGATACTTAGAAGATAGAGAGACTCAGAGAGGAACCTGCTAACTTGAAGGAGTAGTTGGAAATAGAGTGAGAGTGAAGAGAGATGCTGAGATGATGATATGAATGAATGGGTTTTAAATGGCTATTAGTGGTCAAAGTGGACGCATTAACGGTGGCTTTTAAGGATGGCCACGCTTTTTTGCGTGGTACATAAAAATTAAATAGCTACCTTATATTTAAATAAAAAAAATAACAATAAAATTTTTATTTTTATATTTTAATATTGTGATTGTGACGTACGGTGAAATATAAAAAAATAAGAACAGTGTATTTGTCACCTTTGTGAAACTTATTTTTATACTCTTTTGTTGACATTGTATATGATTTTAGTGTTAATTATGTTGACATTGTATATGATTTTAGTGTTAATTATGTTCGATTCTTATTATTTTACACCTTTGGTTCTAATTCAAGTATATTAAGTAAAGTACGAATAAGTTTTCACATACATTTTTCTCAATTTGTATGACATCTAAGATGTGACAAATGTGTAGTTCTTTCCAATAAGGTAATTCCCAAAATATTGATTTTTTTTCAACAACTATAGTAAGTCGAGTGCTCAAAAAACATTAAAATAACCATGATTTTATGCACATTAATTGATTAAAAATATATATATTTATATGTTTTATCATATATTTATATAAATTTGTCTTTTTCGGAATCACGGGTATTTTTATTGTTTTTCAAGTATTTTGGCTTAAAAATGTAACTTAAAGACTCAAAAAGAAATACTTGAAACAATATATCACAAATATATTAATAAATAAATGGGGAAAAGGTTAACAAATATGGAAAAATTGGATAAAATGGGTCAAAAAGGTCAAAAAGAAGAAAATCGTGCCGAGCTGCCCAGCCGGGTGCGCAACACGCCCCACGTCCGCGTGCCCCAGTGCGTGGCTAATGTTCACGCGCGTACCCCTGCGCGCCCAGCAGCCCTCCGCGTGCGCCGACGCCCGTTTCGCCCCATTTTTCACGTGTAGCCGCCCCATGACGTCATGATGACATCATCAATGACCTCAGCATTTGCACTACGCGTTTTTACATTTTTTACTCATTTTTTCTCTCCATCCTCACCTATAAATACCCCCTTCTCTTTTCTTAGATTTTTAGTTTTTCTTAGTTTTTAGTTAATTTCTCTTAGTTTTAGAGTTCTTCCCTTTTTGGGAAGAACTAGTTATGTTTATGTAATTTTTTTAGCTTTTTGATTCAATAAATGGGAGTGCAAATTCCGCTTGGAGGTTTTCCAGCAACGGGAATAGCGTCGAAGTTCTATAAGGATTTTATTTTCTTTACAGTTATTTTTATGCTTTATTCTTACATGTTATATTTAATTTGTCTGTGATTAAATTTAACTGTGATTAAATTTAACTGTGCTGGCTGTTTAGTAAACATGATGTAATAATAACGTTGTTATGCTTGCGAAATATTAAATAGGTGAAAATCTCTAAAATGAATTGATTTTGTTTTTATTCAAGATTTTATATTAAGAATGTTAGAGAGAAATATATTATTTTTCATTACAAACTTAAATCTGAAAATTAGATTTTAAGGTTTAGTCATCCGGTCTGATTTAAAGTAGTGCTCTTTTATTTGATGGTACAATCGCCCGGTAGTTAGAGTGAAGCTCTATTTCAAAATTTTTTATAAGAATTATTATCTGAAAATGTATTGACGACATGTTTTCAGTAGTGGTTTTAAAACTTGAAAGTTAGTACTCGGATAACTAAATTCTTAGGTTTAATTTGGACACCTTGAATAGAGTTTAAACTGTCTAACCCCACCAAAAGTGGCATTTAAATGGTTCATTTTCAATCTCTTAGAAAAAGGAATTAATTTAATTAAGCAAATTGGTTATCAACCCCACCCATAGGTGTTAATTGATTTGTTTAGTTAACAAAGAATATCTAACCCCACCAAAGGTGGTATTCATACAAAAAAGGGAGAATCAATAAATATCAATTCATATCTTTAATAACCTAGATAATGTGAGCAAGCATAATTAACTTAGTTATTATATCCATAAATACTCCGCCATTATAAATGATAAAATTTGCATAAATGTTTATTGAATCTATGTTTATTTTTATGTAAGTAGATTAAAAACACAAAACCCCAAAATATCGTGACAGGATGTTTATGATTTAATTTCGTTTTTAAAAGTTTGAATAATAAATTAAAAACCACAAACATTCCTTCCTTAGATCGACCTTGGGAGTATACTTATCATTTTCTTCGAAATGATTCGTGCACTTGCGAGAGTTTTATAAATATTAAAACCAAAGTATTGGCAAGAATTGGCGATGCCGGTTTTCGCTCATCAAGTTTTTGGCGAAGAAAAACTAAAAAAACCTAAAAATCTAAGAAAAGAGAGAAAGAAAGAAGAGAGAAATGTGTTTTGAAGGTGTGTTTAGAAGTGAAGGGAAGGGGGTATTTATAGGTGAGGATGGAGAGAAAAAATGAGTAAAAAAATGTAAAAACACGTAGTGCAAATGCTGAGGTCATTGATGACGTCATCGGGGCGGCTGCACGTGAAAAATGGGGCGAAACGGGTGTCGGCGCGCGCGGAGGGCTGCTGGGTGCGCAGGGGCACGCGCGTGAACAGTAGATGCGCGCTGGGGTGCGCGCGCTGGTGCGCGCGGCTGGGCAGCTAGGCCCGATTTTCTCCTTTTTGACCCATTTTGTCCAATTTTTCCATATTTGTTTACCTTTCCCCATTTATTTATTAATATATTTGTGATATATTGCTTCAAGTATTCCTCTTTGAGTCTTTAAGTTACGTTTTTAAGCCAAAATACCTGAAAATAATAAAAATACCCGTGATTCCGAAAAAGACAAATTTATATAAATATATGATAAAACATAGAAATATATATATATTTTTAATCAATTAATGTGCATAAAATCATGGTTATTTTAGTGCTTTTTGAGCACTCATCATAACCCCAACCAGCTTCTTGCTAGTCCCTTAGCAAGAGAAGCGATAAAAACTAAAAATTAAACTATCCTAAATCACTTTCGTGGATTGAAACGGTTGCATTTAGCCTATGCAACAAGCCTTTAAACCCCTAGGTTGCCCTAGTGGACGAGTTTGAGTCTCGTGAGGGTTTTCAGTAATGATACACACTAACATTGAACTAAATGTAAAAATCAAAAAGAAATAATAAAAATAATCAAATCAAAAACTAAAATTACAACAAAATCAAAAATTAATTTAAGAATAAAAGAAAACAACATATCACAAAAATGTCTCATACTTTTTAATCTCCTTTAAGATCATAATTAAAATCTCAAGCATAAGTTATTTTAATCTCTTTAAAAAATCATGATTTATTATAATAATTAGTCGAAAATCATTTTCATATTTTCTGTCAAAAATGTATCAATTTAATTTTACCCAATTTCAATGTCATGAATCAGAATTCGCTTCGACTCTATTCCTCACAAGTCAATACTCTCAAAACACTGAATCCTATGGGTTCAAACACTCATGCTAATTTATATGCGAAAGAGTTGATGTATAGAAATGAACTAATATGTTCGCATATGTATAAAGAATAAAGGCTCAAAGTGTTATTTTAACATTGATCTCATGAAAGGAATCGAATGTATAAATTATAAAGATATCATATATAAAAATTATTTCCATGCATAAATCAAACTCATTAAGAAATAATTTCAAGATATATGCTTTTTACAAATGAAGAAATTGCAATGACTTTTTAGGAAATTACTTCCTATATCTTTCTTTTGTAATTAGCCTATACTCACAACTTTGTAGGCAACGTGGGTCATAGTATGTAGATGATACTGATTTTATTTTCTTTATAGTTATTTTTATGCTGTATTCTTACATGTTATATTTAATTTGTCTATGATTAAATTTAACTGTGCTGGCTGTTTAGTAAACATGATGAAATAATAACGTTGTTATGCTTGCGAAATATTAAATAGGTGAAAATCTCTAAAATGAATTGATTTTGTTTTTATTCAAGATTATATATTAAGAATGTTATAGAGAAATATATTATTTTTCATTACAAACTTAAATCTGAAAATTAGATTATAAGGTTTAGTTATCCGGTCTGATTTAAAGTAGTGCTCTTTTATTTTATGGTACAATCGCCCGGTAGTTAGAGTGAAGCTCTATTTCAAAAGTTTTTATAAGAATTATTATCTGAAAATATATTGACGACATGTTTTCAGTAGTGGTTTTAAAACTTGAAAGTTAGTACTCGGATAACTAAATTCTTAGGTTTAATTTGGACACCTTGAATAGAGTTTAAATTGTCTAACCCCACCAAAGGTGGCATTTAAATGGTTCATTTTCAATCTCTTAGAAAAAGGAATTAATTTAATTAAGCAAATTGGTTATCAACCCCACCCATAGGTGTTAATTGATTTGTTTAGTTAACAAAGAATATCTAACCCCACCAAAGGTGGTATTCATACAAAAAAGGGAGAATCAATAAATATCAATTCATATCTTTAATAACCTAGATAATATGAGCAAGCATAATTAACTTAGTTATTATATCCATAAATACTCCGCCATTATAAATGATAAAATTTGCATAAATGTTTATTGAATCTATGTTTATTTTTATGTAAGTAGATTAAAAACACAAAACCCCAAAATATCGTGACATGATGTTTATGATTTAATTTCGTTTTTAAAAGTTTGAATAATAAATTAAAAACCACAAACATTCCTTCCTTAGATCGACATTGGGAGTATACTTATCATTTTCTTCGAAATGATTCGTGCACTTGTGAGAGTTTTATAAATATTAAAACCAAAGTATTGGCAAGAATCGGCGATGCTGGTTTTCACTCATCAAGTTTTTGGCATTTTTTTTTGTTTTTTTTAATTTTAATTTTTAATTTTTTTTTTCTAATTAAGCATGGTAACTTTTCAGTCGGTTTAAACTCTTTTTCATTTTCACTCATTTCATTAGTTAACCTCTTTCATTTCCCTATCTTAGTGAGTTTTTTTCATCTTTTCATATCGTTTGAATGTCATACCATTCAATTGCCTTAATATCTCAACACCTTGTAAAGGTCGAGTTGCATGATCATGATCTTATTCACCATCGAATGGTTTCTTTTGGTATCTAAACTTTGTCGCGATGGTAAAAATATTCTATATCTTTTATAAGACATCTTTCGTCCATGAACAAGATAAGTTACATAAGTTTCATCACTACGTATAGGGCATTCCTTGTAACCTTTCGTTGCATGTCCTGAGAAGTTTTCATAGGCAAGAAAATCATTCATTATCTATAAAAGGACCCCCTTCAAGTTAAAATGTTCTTCTTTATGTGCATCGTAAACATTTACACCATCATTCCACAAGGTCTTTAAATCATCTATGAGAGGCTGTAAATATACATCAATATCAACATCAGGTTGTTTCGGTCTTGAGATCAATAATGTTAACATCATGAATTTTCTTTTCATACACAACCAGGGAGAAAGGTTGTATGTTACCATAATTACTGGCCAACATCTATATCTACTACTAAGGGAACTATGTGGATTAATTCCATCAGCAGTAATGGCAAGATGAAGATTGTGCAGATCAGATAAAAATTGAGGAGATAAATTACCTACTACTTTCCAATTTGGAGAATCACAAGGATGATGTAGCACCTCATCATCAGATCGATTATCTAAATGCCAAGTCAACATCTTTGATGTATCTTTACTATTGAACAACCTTTGAAAGTGAGGAATCAGAGGAAAGTACCAAAGAACCTTTGTAGACAAGCCTTTCTTATGTGTTGTCTCATTTGTACCATGTTTTCATCTCAATTTTTTACACATCGGACAATCATCTAATGTCTCATATTATTTTCTATAAAGAATGCAATCATTTGAACAAGCGTGAATCTTATGATATTCCATGCCAAATCGACTAAGAGATTTCTTCACTTTATACATTGAAGATGACAATTCAATACCTCAGGAAACATATCGACTAGTAGATTTAGTAATTCTATGAATCCCTTGTCAGAAAAATCATGTTTTGCCTTCACATTGTACAAATGAACTAATCCTGACATTTTAGTGTATTTTTGCATTTTGGATACAACGATTTTTCAGTATCTTCTATAAGTTTTTTTAAGGTTTCAGGATCATCCTCGCGTAATTCATCTTCAACACCATGAAACATATTTTCTATATGTACATTATGATAAGATATATGTAATTCACTCACATTCTTATTTATCTTTTCCCCATGAGTATTATCAATATTTTCTCCATGATAATACCAACATTTATAGCTCAAAAGAATACCATTACGGATAAGGTGATACTTAACCTCGTCAAATTCATGAAATCACTCATTTTTACATTTAATACATGAGCATCGAATCATACTAGTTTCACTATTACTATTTCTACAAGCAAATTTCATGAAACTTTCAACTCTAGATATATAGTCTTGCTCAATTATACAGTTTGACATCCAAGATTTGTCCATTTTTTTTATTAATGACATTAATTAAACATATTAATTAATTATGTATCCAATGAATATATTTCAAGTATTATTATATATAAATTTCCTAATTATTAGAATATATATCAAAACATACATAATACAAAACAATTATCATTTTAATCATTTTACAAATGTATTACTTTTACTTAATAAAATATAATTATTTATATATAAATAAATTTATCCACGCACGGTAAATATATATAATCCCTCAAACACACGACATTTTAGATATTAATTATTTCCACAGAAAATAAGCCAAACATATAATAACAAGCAAAATAAAAAACATACATAAATCAAAATTTTATACAAAAAATAAAACAAACTAAATAATAAGCTGTAAAATTAATAGAAATACTTATAAGAATGTTATGAAGTGACTATATAAAGGAAATGAAGAAGAAAATAGTGTTTTGTAAGTGAAGATAAGTGAAAAAATGGGTATAAAATTTTGTGTATTTTGCTAAAAAAGAGAGAGTAGATCTGAAAGATAATAAGAAGAGGAATAAAACCCACAAAACAGCGTTATAAATGGTGGTCGGAGGTGGCCGGAAATTGAAAAAATGGTAGGTGTGAGCTCGATTTTGGGAAAAATGGAGAAGAGAAATGAAGATTTTTGGGTTTCTATAGAGAAGAAATGAGTCAAACGGTAATTTTACGTTGGTAGCATCGGTTTGCCACGTCAACCGACGCTATCCACGCAATTTAATTTTTTTTGTCAATTATTATTTTATTTAAACTATGCATACGTACTATAGAAAAAGAAAAAAATAATAATTTTACAATAATATTTAAAACAAATATACAAAATTAAATAAATATATATTATACGTATGTATATAAATTTAAATACACAAACAAATAAACAAATTTATATAATTTTAAAAACTAATTGTCTAAAAAAAAGAAAAAAAGTATATTATATACATATATTTATATCCAACTTAAATTTTAAAGAGTGAAATAAAATAATAATTAATGACCTAAAAAAAATTTAATTTTTAAATTACATGCATTTTTTAATTTAAAAAATAGGATGTAGCGTCGGTTTACCCTGTCAACCGACGCTACGTCCAATGTGTATAACGTCGGTTTTACACCGAATCGACTTTAAATTCATTATAAGTCGATTTTTTTTCCAAAAAAATGACTTTGCACAACAACTTAAAATATTCTTTTTTGTAATAGTGAACTAATTATATCATCCTCACACGTGATTACATATACACATTGTATAGTTTACACATGTACTCATAAATATGTTATAAATAGATTGACTAATTATGAAGATCTACACATTGAGTACTTTACATTCATCTCTCTCTATAGGATACAAAGTCTCAATAATAATAACACTAAAATATCACAAAAAATAAATATAAAATTTAAATATTATTTTTAAAATAAGTATAAAATTTATACAATCAACCTTTATTAAAAAAATTGAAAATTATTATCCATACTTTAAAAAAAAGTAAGATTTTGTTTGAATTCACTTTTAATTGAAAGTTGTTTGGAATGTCTTAAAATATTTTTAAATATGTTTGAAGAACTCTCTAAACAATGGTTTTAAAATTTGAAAAATATTATTTGTAATTTTAGAAAATGTAAATATATTTTATTTTTTTAAAGAAACAATTTAAAAGGCACGTTATTATCTATAAATTTTATACCAAATATATTAATACTTCTTTTAAAATCAATTTTAACCAAACTAATTTATTTCAAACAAATTTTTAAAAAATAACCTACAAATAGCTCCAAGTAATTCTTAATTTTAAAAGAGTAATTTATAATACATATTTATATCTTAAATTAATTATTAAATTAATACTCTAAATCATTTCTTGCAAAATTGTAATTTAATATTAACACGTGAATGCTTCCTTTTAAACCTTAGTTAATATATTTATACTTCAAATTTAAGTATTGATATTATTTCTATACTTTTTAAATAGCAATATTTTTTTTTTCCTAAAATACTCTTTCAGTTTTTTAGTGAAGGGTTTTTCTTCCTTTTCTTCATTTTAAAAACTAGTTATAGGTAAAAAAAAGTGAAAAATTTGTTAATTTTAAAGCTTTTTTAATAGTGTTATTAATATAAATTTATTATTTTACGTACATACACAATAAATATGGTTCAATTATAATTTATTTATATAAATTGATTTCAACATTTTGTACTAAAAAAAATAATAAATTTTATATGATAAATTGTTTATAAAATTAAAAATTACAATGCATACCTTCCTAATTTATCTAAATTTGTTAGTCAAAAAAAATATTTCATCATGTTTCTGTTATTATTTTTTAATATTTATTTATATTATTTATTTTAATAAAGATGAAAAGTTAACTATTTTTATTTTTCTTAACTTTTAATAAAAAAGATTTAACTCAATCTTTAATTCAGCTCCAATTAATTTATAAAAAAAAAAGAAGATAAAGAGGATATTTTGAGAAAAGAAAATTACCAAATTGTGATGTTAAAATGAAGTCTAATTATATGTTGCCAATCCCCACACGGCCCCTTAGGTTTCTTGAACTAGTTCAATAGACTAGAAAGTCTGGTAGTGAAGAAGAAGTGTGAGCAAGAAACAGAGCGAAAATGGGAGAAGAGAAAGAAGACCCTCAGAAGCTGAAGAGGATAGCGGCGGCTGCTTATGACTATGAGAATGACTCAAGATGGGCAGATTACTGGTCCAACATCCTCATCCCTCCTCACATGGCCTCTCGTTCCGATGTCGTCGAACACTTTAAGCGCAAGTTCTACCAACGCTACATCGTTCGTAACTCTCTCTCTCTCTCTTTCGTCCTTGTTTGTTAATCGAAATTTCTGTACCTTTTTGTTTAATCTAGATGGTAGTAGTACTAATTTACTTTTTGTGATAGATTGAATTGTGAGATTTTATCGGGATTGGAAATTTAATCTGTAAATCTTCTCTGTGGGGTTTATCATTCTTGCCTTGTAGTTGTTTCTCTTGGAATTTGCTTCTGCTCTTGGAGTATTTTCTTTCCGGAATCTCATCGGTCCAATTCTTGGTGTCTGTTACAGATGCCCTTTTCTGTTCTTGCCTTGATAATCATTAAACGGTGTTTAGTTCGAGTTTGATATGGTTTGTTTATGGACCCTTTAGCAGATTCTAAACATAAAGAGTTTCAGTTATTTTACCACAGTGTTTGTAATGTTGTAATATTGTGGTTTCTTGGAAGTATGGTGAATACAGGTTTATCAGTTTCACTGTTTCAGATTTCATCTGGATTTCCTCAGTTCCATCTTTCAAGAACTTCTGAGAAATTAAGGATATGGTTGAATCCATCTAAATGCAATAATGAAAGTAAAAGATTTTGTATTATACTTCGGAGATGATGTGTCTGCCTGAATTTCGTTCTAATAACACCATGGATTGACAAAGTAGTTGATAGTAATTATTATTAATTAATGATTATAAGGCTTTTGGAAGGTATTACTTTAAAGTAGGAAATGTCATTTAGTATATATTTAGTTTCCAGTTTCACAATCTTCAACATATTGATTTCATTAAATGTAACTTGCAAGTGCAGGATTCTGATCTTATGGTAGAGCAAATGTCTACTGGCATTCAACCAACCAGACACTCATCTTCATCCACAACACCACCTACAAATGACCAACCTCGTACACGTAACTCTGGTAAAAATTAATTGTTTTCTTATACATTTCTGATTAGATGTCCACATAATAGTTACCCTAATACAGTTGCTTGTATTGATTGGATCCTAATGTCTTGCTATAGGTTCAGCTGCCAGAAGGCCTGGTACATCAACAACTACAGGTTCTAATCCAACTTCGATGCGCTGGGATAGGCAAACTATTCAATTCTCTGTCAATGCTTGGGTAGGATGAAAGCAACTCATGCATGTCTACATATGCATTGATATGTTAATCGAGAAATGTGGGGAATTGACTTTAATGTAAAGTTGTTAGCATAGAATACAAATCAATAGACTATTGAAATTTCACGAGTTATATATTATATAATATGTAGCTTCATGCTTGCATGCATTTTCTCTTAGTTACATTCCAAACCTTTTCTTCTATTTATTTTCTATGTTTTATCAGGTGTTTATTGTGGCTGTGTTTGCTATTTTTCCATTGGTGCCTAAAAGTCTTTCCAATAGGGCACATCGACTTTCTTTTGTGGGCACTGCCTGTTCCTCTTTGTATTCCTTGTACTCACTATACGGGGTGATTTTTTTTAATTATTATTATTATTTATTTCAATGGCCTTGTAATTCTCCAATTTTACTTTTTGTTAATTGATTCACGACTAAATTATCTTTTGATTTTTTTTCGTCCCTTCAGAAACCTAGAGGTTGGAACATACAGGCTTTGCAAGTTTATTTTCAATCAATAGTTGTGACCAAGGATTTTATATACTTTGTTTATTGTCTTACCTTTGTCACTTCACAACTTTGCCTTAAATGTGAGAATTTTGTTTTCATTAGGTTCTTTTGCTTTCCTTATTCCTTAAATGTTTGAATATGTGTGGCTTAAGAATGTGATATGTACTGCAGTTGCTTTGATTCCTATTTTGTGTAGAGCTCTTGAACAAGTTGCCAAGTTCCTTAGGCAAAATTTCAGCAGGTCGACATTATATAGGTACTTCATTCCATCATTAGTCTCGATTCTTTCTTGTCGACTATAATTTATTGTGATTATGTGTTCTAGTAATGTATAATTTTTCTCATCTGGTATTATTTTATACTGCTTGTAAGTGACCTCAATTATGAGGTTACCAACTAACTGACTCAAGGACGGTGTGCAGATTCCTGGACTGTTTACATTTACAGGTTTTGATGTTTGTTGCTTTGTCTATGTCTCTTCATTTCTTTTGTTGAATTTTCTAATAGTTTCATTTCAATATGTACTTTCTTGAGTAGAGCACATTGGGACAAGTGCTTGATGATGAACTTTCATTAATCAGTTTTCATGAATTGATATTCATTTTTAATAATATTGTATTTTATTTGGTGTCAATCAGGAAGTATTTGGAAGAACCCTGTGTTTGGGTAGAATCAAATACAACTACTCTTAGCATACTCTCCTCAAATGCTGAGATTGGACTTGGTTTTCTGCTGATCATCTCTTTGTTCTCGTCAGTTTCTAATTCTTTTCCCCATTTTCTTGCAAAAAACATTCTACATCTTCCCTAGATATTATTCGATTCTTTTCTATTATTGCTCACGTCCAATTTATTAATTATTATGCAGGTGGCAGCGCAACTTAATACAAACATTCATGTACTGGCAGGTACCACTTACATTTTTATCATCAATAAAATGGTTTCGCTTTATACAATTTTAACTATGAGAGAATGAGACATGTGTTGATATAATATAATTTCCTTTTATGTTAGACTGCTTTTTCCTTTGTTTTTAAGATCAATCCTCCAAGTATGCACATAAGGTATAATTCGATTTGACTGGAAAACCAATTTTCCCTGGTTCAACGCACATTGCTTTGTGGATGCTCTTTCTGTTTCAGTAGTGTTAAAATACATAGTATTCGGCTGTTAGACAAAATGTAACTAACTTCACTTTTTTGGAGTGCTTCTTTCCAGCTATTGAAGCTCATGTATCAATCTCCTGTGACTGCTGGCTACCATCATAGTGTGTGGGCTAAGATTGGGAGGTCCGTTTATCCACTCATCCACAGCTATGCTCCATTCTTAAATTCTCCCCTTTCTGCTCTCCAGAAGTGGTGGTTCAGATAGACAGACACACTCCAGAAAGAAGCAGAGACAGAACAGAACACGTATGGATATAGTTGGAGATTCTCATTAACTGTCTTCTAATAAAAATTAATGCTCTTTGATTTGCAGATTATTTTTATGGTAATGGAATTCTATAATAATTCGATTTTGTTAGATAAGAAATGCTTATTTTTCCTTTTGTTTTCACCTATTACATTATAATGATTTTTTTTCTTGATTGGATTTAAAAATAAAATCTTATATATAAAATTCTATAAGAAAGGTGTCATATAATTAAATCTATTAACCCTATGGGCATGTTCATGGGATTGGGAATATCAAGTGCAAACATGTGAGAATGTTAAATTTTTATTTTTTTGTTTTTTGCACGACTTTTCAAGAGCTAGATTCTTAACGTCATATGGTGTAACTTTTATGAGATTGAAAATTGAGTGATTTTTATGAGTTATGCTCAGGAATAATTATAAAAAATCTCTTAAGTAATTATTTTATATGAATGTACTTGTTTAAATAAAAATATTATTTTATGTAAATATTAATAATTTTTGTTTGAAACTATGAAGTTACTTTATGTATTTGATTTATATAGAAGTTTTTCTTGAAAAGTGGAATATATTTTGTGGAATTTTTTAAAGATTATGGATTAAATCCTGTTGCATGTCAGTTTAGGATGGAAGTGTCGAGGGATATAAAGGTTAGAGATAATTGTATGTTTAAATTTTTTAAAAAATCAATTTGGAATTCTACAACTCATTTTTTAAGTTAACCAATTTTTTGGTCCATTTTCTCTTCCTATTTTTTTGTCAATTGATTTTTGGTGAAGTGAACGAAAATAACTGACAAGATTAACTAAACGTGTCACAACGGATAAAATTCTTTAGAATGAATTGCACCTATGTCCTATAGACCGTTACAAATTTTAAACAATCAAAGATAAAGCAACTTAATGAAGTTTTTAACAAATGTATTTAAGAGTTAAATGATGATTAAAGGGTGCCATAAAATGAGCAAGTTATGACATGAATCAGTCAACGAAATAAAAATAATTTTAAAAATTAGAGGTGCACTTGGTAAATATATGGTTATCTTTATCTTTTATTATATTATCTTTTATTAAGATAATGGTTTTTTTTAAGATTTTATCTTATTAATAGTCAAACTTTACGAACATTTATAATACATTTAATTTAATATTAAAGTTAAAGAGTTTTTTTTTTACGCTTTTGTTCATCTTATTAAAAGATTTACAAATTTTATGATATACTATCATCATTGAATCTTTAATGAGTAATATTTATAGACTCAAGGTTATTGTTATAATTTGAATATTAATTTTTTGAAATCTATTTTAATTTATCATTTGAAATTTTTGTCATTTTTTGTCCTTTTACTTTTGTTTTCTTGTTGAACGCATCTTTTTTTAAAAAGAAAAAATAAAGATAGATATAAAAATAAATAAAAGAAAGATTTTATATAAAAAAAAAACTAAATTCAAGATACAAAAATTTTGATATAATAAAAAAAAATTAAAATTTTGTTCGAAGATTTCTACTTTATTATTTATTTCATTATTCTTGCCTTAATTTTCTTGAGCAATTAATACAATTGTATTCTTGAGAAAAAAATGTATTCTTGATGTCCATTCTTAAGTAAAAGCAAAACGAATATTCTTGCTGTCCACTGTAAAAAAAAGAGAAAAAAAATTATTATATGTACTAGCTTTAGGAGTCTAAACCCTTCGATATTATTCTATAATATTTTGACTAACTTGGATATTTTGGATTCATCGGTGATAGTTGAATTCTATATTATTTGGAATTTTTTAACAATTTAGTTTGTTTATGAGTTAAAGACACTCAAGTAATCAAATTGAGTAATAAACACAAGAAGTGAATGTGAGAGGATTTAATTCTTGTTATTAATATTTTTGTTTGTACTAGTTGTTACACAATGTCAATCATGAACTGATTGAATAGTCTAGAAAGAAGATATGATCTAGAATTTATGTTGCGGGTTTTGTAACAATTATTTGATAGAATGAGAACAATAATGATAAATATGAACGAGAGGATGAGAAGGAAAGATACCATAACAACTACCTTGTAATAGGAAGCACTACAAAGAGTTTCAAATGCTAGGGGACTAGATAGACAAGCATAGGTAGAGGAAGATCCTAAAAATGGTAATTGGGAGGATATTGAGATTTAAAGGAACAAGAAGATAAGGTATCTATTGGAAGGAGGTATGGAAATATGGAAGGTGTATACAGACCATTACCTAGGCCATATGATGAGATTGAGAGGCATCAAAATGAAGATGCCACCTTTCTAAAGGAAGAATGACCTTGAATTATACCTAGAATGAGAGAAAAAGGTAAGGCACATCTTTGAGTATCATAACTATAATGAAGGAAAAAAAGGTAAAACTTGTTGTTATTGAATTTACTAATTATGCATTAAATTGATGGGATCAATTAGTAATTGGTAAGAGAAAGAACTTTGAAAGGCCAGTTGAAAATTGAGAAGACATGAAAGCTATCATAAGAAAAAAGTTTGTTCCTAGCTATTATTATAGAAAATTGTATTAGAAATTACAAAGGCTTAATTAAAGATTTAAGACAATAGATGATTACTATAAGAAGATGAAGATGGTAATGACAAGGGATATTATATAGAAGGATAAATTTTTTTTGAGTAGGTTAAACCAAGATATTGAAACACATTGAAACTTTATTGTTATGTAGCTTTGAAAGACATTTTCCATATGGTAATTAAAGTGGAGAGAGAACTTAGAAAAAAGGGTAACTGTTTGCTACCACAAAGAATAAATCCTACTACACGGAGAATGAATCTTACTACACCTTGGAAGTATAATTAGAAGAAAGATGAAGGGATAAGGTCCAAGCCTATGTCTGAACCATTCAAAGCCAAAGAGTTAGAGATAAATAAGGATAAAGGTAAAATTGAAATCAGAACTTGTAATTGTGATATTAGGTGTTTTTGTTATCTTAGTAGGGTTATATAGCATCTCGATGTCCAAATAAGAGAATTATGATAACACAAGCAAATGGAAAATTATGAATTGATTATGAGAGTGAAGATAAAGAAAGGCCACCACTAGAGAAAGTAGTGATGAAGAATTAGGTTATGTGAATGGTGAAACACTTGTGATAAGGAGAGCACTAAATGCTTAAAGATGATGACATGAAACAACAAAGAGAAAACATCTTTCATACAAGGTATCATGTGAGCGATAAGATATGTAGTGTTTTATTGATGGAGGATTTGTTGCAATTTGTTTGAAGAAAGTTGTGTCCTCCCTCTCTTCTTCAATCTTTTATTTATCTGCTATTTTTTTCCCATTTGGCTATATATACCTACTTTTTATTTTTTAAATATAGTTAGTTTGGTTAAAAAATATCAAAATTGACTTTTTTTAGTTAATTTCAAAGTTGAAATGCTCGTTACAATATTGGAAATTTTATACTATTTTGATCGATCAGCATTTCATCGTTAAATTTTGTAATTGAAATTATTGAATTATTACTTTGAATTAAAGCCATTAAAATCAATTGAATACACCCTTTGTAATATATTTTATTAAAAAATTATCTTCATTAATAATAAAATATATCTCCATAAACGGTATTTTAAAAAACTAGAAAAAAAATAATTAATTGATTACTATATCGATGTACCTACCTTTACAACTTTTGCCTCTACACAAACAAATATTAATTATTTCTTTTAACAATGGTTTGATATAGCCTAATGTACCCTCTCCTTCCATTTTGTCTTCTTCTGGTCTTGTCACACACCAATACAAACCCTCTACTATTGTGCCAAACTCTTCCTTCACACCTTTACTTATTGACTTATTTAATTCATAGAGCATTCTTCACTTTTACCTTTCTCTTATTCAACTTATAATACCTAAATATCATCTTTTTCTCAAACATTTTCCTCTCCCTCACCACCTCACATTGTTTGTTGGATTACCTCTTTTATCCGCCACCATTATTCATTATTTACCTAATGATATCACTCACTCTATGGTTACAAGGGCTAAATGTGGAGTGTTTAAACCTAAGGCATTACTTTGTGTTGTAATTTTGCTTGAACCAAGTTCAGTGTCACAATCTTAACACATTCTAGAATGGAAGGCATCTACGTAGAGTGAGTACAATGCTTTAATGCAAAATGGCACTAAGGAATTAGTTTCTAAACCTAAAATTGGAAGTATAATTGATCATATTTAGTGTTTAAAAACAAACTTCAAGCTAATAGGTCCCTTGATAAGTACAAATATGGAGTGATAGTTAATGGGTTTCAATAAATAGAGTGTATTGACTATATTGTGAAACATGTTATTAAAGGATTGTTCTTACACTAGCACTCACTCAAAGATGGGTGGTAAGGCAGCTTGATGTAGATATTGCATTTCTAAATGGTAACATTGAATAAGAAGTTTACATGATACAATCTTAAGATTATGTTTAGTTGGAATGATAGCGACTAGGAATGAAATTGTTTTCATACAATTCTACGTTTAGTTGTATTATAGATATGAAATGGAATTTAAACAATTCCTAAAAGACATAGAATTATCATTCCACCACCCCCTTTCAAGAATTGTTATTCTATTCTCTTCCTGGTTTATAAAAATGTATTATTTTAATTTTATTCTCAAATCTTAAACATTAAATCATAAACTTTAAATCTTTTTTTCTAATTTTGATTATATGATACTCAGTATTGATGATATCTTAATAACAATGAACAATTATGCTTTTATAGAGGGTTTGATTGCCAAGTTAAACACTGTCTTTTCTTTAAAGAATCTTGGTGATCTTAGTTTCTTTTTGGGCATCGAAGTAACTAGAACAACATATGGAATACACATCACTCGGTCTAAGTAGATTAGAGATCTTCTTGACAACATGCAATTGAATAATGCTCTTCAATATTGCACACAAGGCCTGAGATTGGTTTCTCTCTAAATAAGATGTTCCAATTTCTTCATGCTCTAACTAATGAACATTGGATATTAGTTAAGAGACTTTTGAGATATTTGAAAAGTACTCAATATCATGGCCTGTTTTTGTAACGATATGATAGTTTAGCTTTAATAGCCTATACTGACGTTGATTGGGCATCATGTAGTGATGACAAGAGATCTATGAGAGGATATCATGGTTACTCTATTGTCTTTTGGGGTTTTAGGAAATAAAAATGTAATTTAAAAATCAAGCATTGAAGTTAAATTCGGGTCTTTAGCTTATACTATTGCAGACGATACATGAGTGCAAAAGGTCTTTAAAGAGCTTTAAATTCAACTCAGTGAACTACCTATTAGCAATTATGATAATGTAATTAGTGTGTTCTTATCTAAACATCATGTTTATCACGTAAAAGCAAATCATATTGAGATTGATTTTTAATTTGTGAGAGAATAGTTGCAAGATAGCTTGAAGCTCTGGTATGGTTAGAAAAAAATTAGATGTAACTGGATGGTATATATTTTAATGTATAAAATATTAAATAGGGTTAAATATGTTTTATGTTCAAAATATATAGAATAATTTTTAAAAATATCCAAAACATTTAAATCATTGTAATTATTTTCAAAACGTACTAGGTGAAAAAAACCCAAAATTTAATGATGTTATATTTTCTAGTAGAAGTAATGTAAGTGTATTTTGCACATTTATTTTCTTGAATATATTAATAAATTATTTTGGATAAAATATTAATTTAGAATCTAGTTTAAACTGTGAAGTGGCTACACAATTGGTTCAAGTGAAGTATACACCCAACAAATAACAAATAGCTAAAATTATGAGTGAGGTTCTTGAAAGTTCTTGTTGTGTTGATTTGACAACAAAACTTACGGTTCTCAAGAAGTCTTCAAAATGAGGGAGAATATAAGACATAAGAATGTTGTATTTTGTGCACTAACGTGAATGTAAAGTTTGTTATGACATGTTATCATAATGTAATTGAAAGTAGTGTGATGTATTCTTTAAATAACTTGTATACACCAAACAGTACTGTAATATACTTTTCTACATCATTACTCAGTACGATTGCTTCCACATTTCTCTTTTCCTTCAATCTTCCATTCTTATTACACACATGTCCTTACTTTCTTTTTTATTTCCTTGGATTTAGTTATTATTGCTTTGTCATGAATATAAATTTTCTCGAGAAGATGTTGAAAAATCAATTACAATTATCCTTTAGTGAAAAAAAGAAAGAAAAAACATATTGTCACCACTGCAACAAGTTTGGTCAGATTATATTTATGTTAACTTTTAGTTCTAGAATTTAAGTGTTGTTCAACCCCTTCACCACCGCAAGTTTGGTTGGTGGTCTTTAACACATTCCCTGTATCCTCTTCAAGTAAGCTCGATATTTCAGTTGTTAAAAAAAAGAAAAGAAAAAAGTGTCAATAAATCGAAAAAGGTAATACTATTAACACACTTACTTTTTGCTAATATCATAACTCATTGAATGTTAATTCTAGTAAAATAATAATGTTAAAGTATATATCAATACGTTATTTTATATGCATTTAATCATTCAAATGACAACATTGTGATTTATTACAATTATCACTAATAAATTGTGAAATAAAAAAAATGAGTTTGATAATATCATCATTAAAAAATAGATTTAATTTTTTTTATGGATTCTCTTTTATTGAGGTAACAAACTTATAAGACAAAAGAAGTAAGCAATCTATATATATATATTTATACTTGATAAAAAAAATCTGTACATATTTATACTTGACCCAAAAAAAATCTATGCATAAAGAGAGAAATTTAATTATTTAATCTAGCTTTTACAATCAGATTTAGTTTGAAAGTGGTTTAGTTTAAAGGAAGGTTAAAAAAAATAGATGAGCTACAAGCCTACAATAACGTGAATGAGCACTAAAAGTAATAAAAAAAAGTTAGTCTCTAAGTAAAATTAGTAGTTGGTCGGTCGCCAACCACATGATCAAGAAAACATGTCTTCTTTATATCTTTCATAATGAATGAACTGCTTTCTAAAGCCATTTTATTTAACAATAATATTATTTTAATAACTTTATTTTTTAATATTTCACCTGATTTTTAATAAATGGTAAATTTATTTTAATTTATAATATTTATTTTTAAATTAGGAAAAAATATCACATAATAAATAACATTGGTAAACAAATTAATTAAATCCTTATTTTATTATTAATTCTTATTTTTTTAACTTTACAATCTAATACTTACAAATACAAATATCTCATATTATATGATCGTTTTTTTCTTTTATTTTTCCTTACAATTTAGTACTTATAATAAAAACCTCTCATATTAGATCATTTGTATTGTTTATTCATTTAAAAATAAAATTATTTTATTTAATCCCTTATTTATGAAAATGTAGTCAATTAAGAATAAATTATATTAATTTAATGATATTTTTAAAAAATATTTGTATTTTTCTGTTAAATGATTAAACACGAATATTTAATAATAATAAAGTAGTAATTAATTAAAAAAATTCAACAAAAATTAATATTTATTAATGTCCACTATTTTATTTTAATATTTTTTGTTTTTTTAATTTTTATTAAAAATTAAAATAAATGTTTTAATAAATTTTTATTTGAATATTACTTTTATTGATTTCTTCTTATAAAATTTTGTTTTTATTCTTATTAAAGACTCTTATTTTAATCTTGTTTTAATCGTTTAAAAAAATTGATAATATTTTAGTAAAAAAATTATTAAAATAATATAATTTATCTTTAATTGATTTATTTTTATAGTTAAGAGACTAAATAATCACATTTTTAATCTAATGAATTAAAAGATATAAATGACTTAATCTAAAATATCTATACGATACTCTATCCTTTTAAAGAAATTTAATAATAAGAATTAAAAAAATGCAGGTAAATTTAGAAAATTTAAAAACAAAAATACATAAGAAAAATAATAAGAGAATTAAAATGTAAAACATGCATAAATTTAAGAATCATTTGTATAATTTAATATCTTTTTTTAATTAAAAATAAAATTCATAAACTAAGTGGATCCAAATATATTAATTAACTCTTGATATTTATTTATTTTTAAAAACTAAATAATTAAAGTAATATAATGAAAAACAAAATAACTCTAAAAGTGCTTATATTATTTATATTTTAATAAAAAAATTATTTATTATAAGTTATAATATTATCATAAATTAAAAAATAAATTTTATTATTTTAATCAATTATAAAATTTATAATATAAAAAATATTATATTTTAATTAATTTAGATAAATATATTAACATATTTCAAAATTAATTAATAATTTATTTTTAATTAGAATTATAGGAGAATAAGGGTAAAAAAGAACGAAGAATTACCGACCCCCGAGTCCGACCTATAAATGCAAAAGACAAGTTTGCCGGTTTGAGGTTTAAGGTTAACCCTAACTATAACTAGCAGAGTCAAACGCCGCACAGTACAAACATCCACTTGGTGAAGTGAAACTAACAAAAAGAAACCTTCGATAATCAGACCCTCTGGCCCACCAATTCCAAGTTTCCAACAAGGAGAGAGAAAGAGAAAAACAGGTGTCTGTCTCTTTCTTTCTTCTCTCTCTCTCTCTCTCTTTTTAACTTGTTAGGGTTTTCGTTGTTGGCCAACCAGTCGCCGCTCTTTTCTGCTCTATATTATTTTATTCTGAGTGGAATTGAGTGTTGTCGTCAGATTTTGGAATTTGAATAGCGATAATGGAAAGAAACGGTGTCGTATCTGCGTTTGAGTTGATGCTCGGTAAACCCTAGTTTGATTCCCGAGGATCGGAAATATCTTATCAGACTTGCTTACTGGAATGAATACAAATGATTAATTTGTTGATGATGTTGGGTTTTAATTTGATAACGGATAATAATTAGATAGATTTTGTGGTGAAAGAACTGCTTTGGGAAAACTTATTCTAGAAATATTTAATTTTTTACCAAATTAATTATTTTTGTTCTTTGTTCAACGACTTAAGAATTAATGATGTTTTTTTTTTTTGGGTTAGTGGTTTAAGAATTAATGATTTTATTTGTTTTTTGGTCCAACTATTATTTTTGTTTCATTAATGTTCTTTTAGAAGTTTCTTTGATGAATGTAAGTTTGTTGTTGGCTTATTTATAACTTCGTGAATTTAATAAGTACGGTTAAAAATATTAATAATGTATGGGAACTCAACGACTATGCTCAAGGAATACCTGAGTTGACTCTAAAAAGAAACAGAGTACTTAAAAAGTGTTTTTTAAACAAAACAAAAAAAGGAAAAGGACAAAAACTTGATACTGTAGATTTATTTTATTTATTTATTTTGGGATTTGATTTGAGTATCGAACAAGAGATAACAAGGTTTTGCCACTATGTTGTTCTAGACATGTTTAACACGCCCTTTGACAACATGCAGATAATGCAAGGATCTCAATCCTGTTGAATGAATGATCATAGTTTCCAGGACTTATTGTGAACATATTTTTCAAATAAGTTAAAACATTAGTTCAAGTTGGAGTTGTAGTGGAACTTGGAAGGTGTAAAGAAAAGACTAGAAGATGGATATCGGGTGGAAATAGTGTTTGTTGTTATAAGTTGTTTTTAGTTGTTACTTTGATTGTTTGGTCTTAATTATGATTTTCTATTTTCATATCTATGTTTTCATTAATTTCCTAAAGCATAGACTTAAATGCATGGTAAAATTAAAAACTAGAATTTTGTCATGCTTGCTTTTTAGATTTTTTAGATGTTGAATGCGAATGAAATGGAAAATAAAAAAATTTAAGGTTCCTTCCTCTCCAAGGACCAAGTTTTTCAAGGGTAAACTTACAAGCATGCCTTTTTCTGTTTCCTTCTCAATGAATTGGTCTTAGACAGACCAACAGAATTTATTTAGATTAGTATTATAATCACAATATGTGCTGTAAGTTAATGTTTTCTTTTTATTTGTTAGAAACAGTTTTTTTTCGTTTGAGTAAACATTTATATTGATTTAGTTCCCTGTATTAATAAGCATATTTTCTTACAACTTATCTTCTTGTAGTATGATGAAGTCATGATAACAGCAATATGAGTGTAAGCATGTTGGGGGAAAACATTGGTCAGGTACCCAACTGGCCTGTCTCGAACCCTCCTGCATTTTCACAGTTGGGAAGGAATGTATTAAATCATCAACCCTGCAACATAAGTGATTGGCGCAAAGATCCAAGAGTTCTTTACGTCCGCCCTTTGATAAGGAAACATATGTGAGTTATTATTGACTGCATTTCAGATTGTGCTCTGGAGTGTGAATGGCTACATGAAAAGAATTTGTATGTCAAATTAATTATTAGAAGTGCTTTTCATGTGAACATTTATGTCTCTGCAGTGTTTCAATGTTGAGAAAAACAAACCACTATTCGCAGTGTTTCCATGTTGATCTTGTGACTGCCTTGGATAACCAACTGTTTATGGAGGCTTCTTCAAAGGTTCATAATTTCTGTAACATTTTTGAAAGTTTAAAGTTCTTCTATTTATCAGTTTACTATGTTTTCAAACGTCGCAATTGAATAGCAATATTTTTCTTGCCATAAAACATTGTCTATAATCATGCGCACATTTGAATTTGAAGATATCAATATAATGACGAATTTTCTGCCACTTATCAATTGAAGGAGCTATATAAATTTTTGTGTTGCATTACCAAAA
Organism: Hippophae tibetana; assembly: GCA_037013495.1. Taxonomy (NCBI): domain Eukaryota; kingdom Viridiplantae; phylum Streptophyta; class Magnoliopsida; order Rosales; family Elaeagnaceae; genus Hippophae; species Hippophae tibetana. The sequence continues at coordinate 8,094,730 of CM072812.1, forward strand.
TCCTACTTTCCAAATCCTTTTTTTTTCAGGAGGAGTATTTGAACCTATCGACTCTATGTCATCGGTCACAAATGGTACTACAACGTAGTTCATTTAATGCCAACTCTGTTCAACAAGTAGATGACGCTCTTAGGGCATCGTTTCCATTCTTTAACACAAATCCAAGTCCAAGTTTGTTGCATATTCCTCGCAACCCTGATGCAGGAAGACCTTTGTTTGATTCTTTCAAAAAGAATGCTTGCAGTAACAACACTGGTCAATTCAATTTCATGAAAGGTGGTTAGCGGAATTATATGTTTACTTGGTAAAAAATACTAGTGTAGTTTATTGCCTAACCGACTTATATGATTTTTTTCAGGTCACTGTAATAATCTTTTTGAGCTGGGAGGTGCAGATACAATCATGTATGAAGCTAGAAATGGCACTCCTTGCTCCGTTGTAATTAGGCAGGCTGCTAATGAGGCGTTACTTTCTACTGAAAATACTTCATCTATTACCATGAATTCTGACGTGAACTGGAATGCTTATAGCAGGGCTGCAAGTGATGTGCAATATTTTCCACAAGGTAGGCTACATTATCGCTGTGACCATGTTTTTCCACTTCCAAAAGTTTTGAATTAATAGGGAGGAGTAAACATACTCATCCATGAACTGTAATGCTGATTCATTCATAGTTCAAAACCTTATTTCATACCTTAGTTTAACACTTTATTCTTTAATTGCTGAAGCATTTTAAACTGTAGTTATAAATGTTAATTATCCAAATGTCAAATTAAAGAGAGACAAGAGAAGAGATAAAAGAAGGCTAGTGTTTCTTATAAAAATATGGGAATGTAAAAGTGAGGAATACAAAATACAAGTTTGGCCTTTTAAGGACCAAATAAAGTAAAAGACTAAAATAGCCTTACAAGAAAATATTAATTACTCTAATATCCCTCTTCAAACGCACGATATGGCTGCGAGAAGTAGCAAGGTTTGCCAACTAGAAAACCAAAGTGTGAAATATAATGCAACTTAATAAAGAAGTCTACAATCTGCAAAATAGAAGGAACAAAAGGCAAAGTAACGGTGCCTTGCTTGAGGTGGTGACGAGTAAAATGATAATATATCTTGATGTGCTTGGTTCGTTCATGAAAAACTGAGTTGTGAGTAATCTGGTTGTCACAATACATAGTAGAGGGATGAGAAAGAAAAACACTCATATTTGCAAGTAACCAACGTATCCAAACAGTTTATTTGCCAGTAGATGTCATAGCACGTTACTCTCCTTTGTAGAAGATTGAGAAACAACAGTTTGTTTCTTGCTCTTCTAAGAAATAAAAGAATCCTTCAAAAAGATACAAAAATCGGTGACAAACTTGCAATCTATAGGATTGCGACCATAATCGGCATCAGAGTATACACATAGCTCTAAGGAAGAGGTGGATGGAATTAAAAGACTCTAAAAGATAGTAATTTGAAGATACCATAAAATATGAAGAACAATTGCCCAATGAAAAGTAGTAAAAGAATCAACAAATTAACTAACAATATGAATAGCATAAGTAACTTTTGGACGAGTAATAATAAGGTAGACCAAACTATCAACAATAATTTGATATAAGGTAGAATCTTGCAAATGACAGTCATTAGAAGGAGAGTAATGAACATTGAGCTCATAAGGGGTATCAATAATTATAGTATCAGTAAGATGAGCACACTCAATGATGTTAGTAGTGTACTTAGATTGGAAAAAAGATGACCTTTTGGAGAGAAGACAATTTCAATACCAATAAGATACCGTAGAGAATCCAAATCCTTCATTTGAAACTGATGGGATGATTCTGACTTTTAATGTTGTAATCTCATCAACATCATCACTAGTAATAATCATATAATCAACATATAAAGAAAGTAAAATACGACTTGTAGCGGTACACTTGACAAAGAGAGCTAAATCATGATCACTGGAGGAAACCGAAAAGAGGAAATAATAATAAAGAACTTCTCAAACTATGCTTGAGGTGCATGTTTGAGACCATATAAGACTTTCTTAACCTTGTAAACTTCTCCGTGATTATGAAGGACACCAAGCGCAGGAACCATGTAAACATCTTTATGTAAATCATCATTCAAGAAAGTATTCTTAACATCCATATAAGATATACACCATCCACAAGTAGATGCAATTGTAATAAGTATACGAACTATAGTCATTTTTGCAACAAGTGAAAAAGTCTCTTCATAATCAATATCACTCTTTTAAGAGTATCCCTTTGCAACTACTCGGGACTTGTACCTTTCAATATAACTATTAGAATGAATTTTGATTTTATAGACCCAACGGGAACCAATAGCTTCTTTACTTACCGTCAAAGGTATCAAGACCCAAGTGCTTGTTGTAAGTTCCTCAGCCATAGATTACTGCCAAAGGGGGTCAAGGATTGCTTCTTTATAGGATAATGGCTTAGAGGGATAGTGAACATATGCTAAAAATTAAATGAAGAAGCAGAATAAGAATAGTGAAAAAAATCTGGTAGTTTAGTAAACTTACGAGTGCACTAAGGATAACGAAAATAATCCATAATCTCAAGAGAAGCTAGGGCAACTGCAGGAGGAGGGGGAGCATCAAAAGTATCAAGCTGTGATGTACCAAGATCTCCAAAACCAACAATACGAACCCTGCGAGAGTAATGAAGAAGAAAAGGAACTATAGGAGCAATAGATGAGTCAGAATCTGTAGTGGGAGGAACTTGTGGAGAAGAACTATCTATATAATCAGAGAAAAGATCAATATAAGATTTTATTTGGTTACGTTATGGATAGTAACTGATGGAATAGAAAAGAAAGATGTATGCCAAGATAACAAGATACATATAGTTTTTGTGTAGTTGGATCAAAACAACGATATCCCTTTTGCCCTTTATCATAACCAAGAAAAACACAAATGACAGAGTATGACTATACTTTATATGTTTTATATGAGGACGAAGGACAAAACAAGTAGAGCCAAAGACTCTCAAGAAAGAATAGTCAGGAGTATATCCATATAGTTTTTCAAAAGGAGACACACTTGAAGTGATAGACGATGAAATCCTATTGATTAAGTTGACTCTGGTAAGAGTTGTTTCTCCCCAAAACTCACTAGGAATTGAAGAAGACAATAAAAAAGAACCAACAGTTTCAACAACGTGTCTATGTTTTCTTCATAACACCATTTTTGTTCAGGAGTGTCTGTATAAGAAGTTTGGTAAATAGTTCCATCTAAAGCAAGCAAATCACAAAAAATATTGGAAATATATTCACCATCTAGATCACATCTAAAACACTTAATAACAACATAATGTTGAGTTCTTGCTAAAGCTCAAAAGTTATTATAAATATCAAAGAAATCAAAACGATGTTTTATAAGATAACCTAACAAAAATGAGTGTGATCATCAATAAAAAAACATAATATCCGGACCTCCTTTTGAAACAACAGGAGAAAGTCCTTACTCATTAAAATGAACTAAATCAAAAGTTACAACAAAACAAGATGTACTTTTGTTAAAATACAGTAGAAAATTTAGCAATTTTACAACCATTACAATCATGAACTTGTAAATTTCTTAAGGTTCCTATTGAAGCTAAGAATCGTAAATGGGAAGTTGAAATATGACCAAGATGAAAATACCATAAATAAAAACTAGAAGATAAAGAACACAAATGAAAAGAAGACAGGACCATACTTAGAGCTACAAATACTAGTAATCTTGGCATGTTCAAAACATATAATCCTCTCACCTCCTGCACATGACAAGAGGTAGAAACAAAAGACATTGAGCAACTAGATTCACACAATTGACCAATAAATGCAAGATTTAGTGAAAGCTTAGGAATGTAGTAAACTTTAAAAAGAGATAAATGAGAATTGATAGCAGAATCAACACTTATTAATGGCATAAGATTACCATTAGCAATCATGACTAGCACAGATGATATAGGACACAAAAACAAAAATTTTGGATCAAGAGACATATCATGTGAAGCTTCATAATATAAAAATCTATGTTGAGGAGGGCATACATGAAGAACTAGAGAGGGAATAACCTATCGAAAAGAAGGTATACATGGCATGCGACTACATGTTAAGAAATTTTTGAAGCTGCTCGGAGAGGACAACAAGTGTAGAGTTGGAAGATAAAGCTTCAAATTTAGAGGATTCCGATAGAGGTGTAATTGTTGTAATGTTAAAATGTGGAGGACAATATGGTCGTGGTTGCAATTGGTTGCCAAATTGTGGAGGTCTGAATTGATGCTTTTGGTGACATTGTTGTGGTGCTCGATTCAATAGCCTAAAACACTGAGCTTTAGAGTGACCATTTTACTTGCAAAAGTTGCAATCATCAATCTCAACTTTTGTATAAATTTTGTTCTCACGGTGAATAGGTCGAGAAGGAACTGCAAAAACAGAAGGATTAGGTGCAAGAATAATTCATTTTCCTTCTTAAGATTTAGGCCGTATTTCATTGGCCAAAAGCTCACTAACCATCGAATCAATTGAAGGAAGTGGGCTACGATGCAAAATGGAACCATGAAGCCCCTTAAAGTCATTACGAAGTGCGATTAAAAATTGAATCAACGTTGTTCCTCTCTACGAGCAATATGAGGTGCACAAGCACGTAGTGTTCTTGATTTTGTTAAAGCCAATTTATTCCAAAGATCTGTCATTTGTGGATAAAATTCTTGAATACTCATATTTTTCTGTTCAAGAGCTCGAATATCTAATTCTAACTGATATTGCTTTGCAAAATTAGATTGTGTATACAGTCTTGCCAAATGTTCCCAAATTTCTTTCGTTATGTCATACTTTGATGATTTGATGCTTATTGAGTGTTCAAAAGAATTGTTTATCAAAGTGATATTTTTTGAATTATTTACTTCTTAATTATCTAGTAGGGTTGTAAAATTAGTCTTGTCTATTGTGGGTTTATCTATAGTTCCAAAAATATAACCCCACTTCTTTTTACCTTTTAAAAAAAAATCATCACATAATTTCAGTACAAATAATTCTTCCCATCTAGTCTCGTACTAATTGACTATAGTGAATCATTATTATATTATTGCGAAAACAAAACAAATTTCCAAATCAAACGAAACCTAAAAATTTAATTTGAACAAAAAAATATCTAGAAATTATTAAAACGAAAGGAAATTACCTATTTGATGCAAAAGACGAGGCTCATGAATGATTCCGTCGACAAAAAAAATCAAAGAGACTATTACATTAATCTATAGTTGGATCCTCAAAAACTATGACTTAATCTTAAGTTTATTTAATAATACATGCTTTGATACCATGTTAATTATACAAATGCCAAATCGAAGAAAAGATACGATGAGAAGAGAGAAAAAAGAGGCTAGGATTTCTTACAAAAATATGGGAATGTAAAAGTGACGAATACAAAATACAAGTTAGACCTTTTAATGACCAAATAATGTAAAAGACTAAAACAGTCTTACAATAAAATATTAATTACTCTAATAATAAATACTAACTTATATTAGTGTAGTGTCATTTTTGCCCCTGTTCATTGTCTTTTATTACTAGCTCATATTACTGTTTTTTATGTGAGCTTTCCTGAGAGGTTGTTTTACCATTTTGGATACAACACCCACAGCACTCACTCTTTTGCCTCAGCATTTTGGAATGTTTTCTTCTCTAACGTCTCCTTCAGAGACTCTAGTAGTGTTGTACTCTTTAGAGGTTATAATCAAAGAATATTCCCTCATACTTGAAGCTTTTGCTCAAAGTTCACTTAGACTTACCTACGTCATTCTTGCTAGGCACAATAGAGAGAGTTATATTAATGTTTATGATTTTTCTGCATTTTTATTTTGTTAAATTAAACTCATGTTTTTTAAGGTCATGGGGAGAGTAGCCAGAATTCTAATTTCAACATGCCACTTGAAATGGGAGAAGCTTGGATCCTTTCCTCCTCAAGTTCTCTTATACCACAAAAAGTCTCCAAGGAAATCCTAGACGTCTCGAATAATTTCCTTGGCATGAATTTTAGTGGATCTTATTATAGTTTGGAGGATTCAGTTCAAGTCCAATCTAAAACAACAGATTCTCAAATGTACCAACAACGGTCTCACCAGCCTCCTCTGCAATCCCAAGTTCCTTTTAAAGAATCTCTTGCAGTTCAAAACTTTGCTTCAAAAGGTTTCACATCTCTTAATATTTCAAAGGGGCTTGACGAACAGGCAGTTTCTAGTTATGTTTCACACTTTGACAAATGTCTAACTGATGTTTGCTGTCTCAGTGGGTCTCTTAATCAGCTTAACCCAAGAAAACGTGCAATTGGCTTACTTGATGGCTTAAATAATCTAAATTCTGGTTACTTGGAGGAGATAGTGCATGATTCAAAACGTTTGAAGATGGAGAGTTCTCCATATCCTTCAAAACAGCCAAATGGTGCAGAACACATTGCTTTGGAGTTACAGGATCATGATCAATCTCCTGCATCAATAGATTCTGAGTTAAATCAGGAGAAGATGGTACATTTGAGACAACCTTTGGAGGACTATTTCACTAGCATCCTTGACATTAGACTGAATGCTGTAGACAATGACTTAAAACAAAACCATGAGACTGCTACCGTTTTTCCTGAAGAATCTACCATTTTTCCTGAAGAACCTACCCTTTTTCCTGAAGAACCTACTTTTACTGAAGAAAATGTGAAAATAATTTCTGATGATATGTGGTTACAATGGATGCAAGAGTACAAAAAGGAACCTTGTCTTCTAGGTAAAGATGGAGATGATGTACAGATTAAACCGACAGAACTAGAACTAGAAGCTAAATGCATGGAAGGAACAAAGCCACAGGATCCGAAGGGTTCTTTTTTTTCTGAATTTTTCAGAGCTGACCAAATCAGAGAACATCTATTGAGTCTTGGAGAGTGCATGGATCAGGTTAGCAAGCTATTATTGATTTATTTCCACCAATTTGGTACATTGTTCAAATTCTTCCCTTGTTTACTTTATCATAGATATATTATGTCGAGTAAAATTTAGAATACACAATTCTAAATTTACGAATACTGGATCCAAACAAGTAAACAAACTACTTGTATTATATCTTAATAAAATACAATATAACATCTTTCAAAGGCAACTCACAAATTGAAGAGAAATACAAAAATTTATTTGTTTTTGATGAGATGATTAAACCAAATATAAGATAGATTATTTATAATCCCCATCATGTAATCTATACCACACAAATATAAAATTAAGAAAATAATTCTAACCACACAAATAATACCACATTATACACACTTCCTTTTTCTACATCCTTCTAGATTTTCTTTTAAAAAAAAAATTCTTCAACGACTCTGTTTATTAAGTTGGTGTTGATTTTCAACAAATTTCTTCAACCATTCTATTTATTGAGTTGGTGTTGATTTTCAACAACTTTCTTCAATCACTCTATTTATTAAGTTAGTGTTGATTTTCAACAACTTTCTTCGACCACTCCATTTATTGAGTTGATGTTGATTTTCAATAATTTTATTTAAATACATCATTTATTGAGTTGGTGTTGATTTTTAACACTCCCATTCAACACCAACTCTCACTATTTTTACTGTGTCAAACTGGCGACGAAACATTTCAAACTTACCAATGCTTAAGTTTTTTGTGATCAAGTCTACAATTTGATCATCTATCTTGATTTGTCTCATCTCAAATTCTTCTTACAAAACCTATTCTCTGATAAAGTGATAGTGCACTTCAACATGCTTAGTTCTTACATGAAAGACTAGATTCTTTGCCAAACGAATTGTCGACTGATTGTCACAGTATTACGGAACTGCATAATCTATTGGTTGTTGTACATTATTCATTAGCTGTATCAACCATGTACTCTCTTGAGTTACCATTTTCGTTGCTCGATACTCAGCTTCAACGGTTGATAATGATACTTCGGTTGTCTTTTACTATACCGAGAAATTGTTCCAGAACCAAGCTTAAACACATACCCAGTTGCTTCAACCCAAAACCTTTCAGGTACATTCTTTTTATGTAGCATACTTCGATAAATTTCTATAAGATGTCGGTTCTTTCTCTTTGCTACACCATTTTGTTATGGCGTGTTGGCACAAGTGTACTGATAACGTATTCGACCTTCCCTTAGGTATTAAGAGAATTTGCTTGAGTTATATTCTCTGTGGTTGTTTGTACGCAAGCAACGGATCTTCTTTCCTACTTCTCCTTCAGTTGACTTTCTGAACTCTTTAAACTTTGAGAATGCATCAAATTTTTCTTTCATAAAGAAAACCCACACATAACTTGAGAAGTCGTCAATGAATGTCACCATGTATCGCATACCGCCAATTGATGGTTGCTTAATGATCGGTGCAAAGCTGTAAGTACACAATATCGTAGTTTTATAATAAAGTGATAAATATAGTATCATCCTCAAGGATTGGTAACTTACTTTTGACAAATACCAAAATTATGTTAATCTCAATTTTATCTAGAAAATTCACTCACGTTGTTGTAATTGAAATTTAAAATAAAATTAATTTAAAGGAAGATGCACAAAAGAAAATAAAGATATTATTCAAAGATCAAATTAATTGGAAGAATTTTTTTAGGAAATCGATTTCACCTAATTCCTCTATATGTTTTACTCATCTAGTTAATTGAATTTCATTCTCTCTATTTGTTAACAATCTCTAAAAATATCCAAAAGCCTCTTTCAATAGTCAATTGGAAATAATCTTGTTCATTAATTTACACAAGAATATGCAATTTAATAAAGCAAGAAATCATTAAAACCAATTATTTTTCAAACTACACAGATTCATACAAGTCTTTCGATCTCTATATTTATCTATGCTGAAATATTCCAAATATATCCTATAATTTCCTCTTTCGATAATAAATCACAAGACAAATCATTTAATTAATGTCCAGTTAATTAAAAGTATTAAATTCAGAATAAATCAAACAAACATGAAGAAAAATAATACAAATTAACATAAAAAAATCAAGCATAGTTTGGAATTAAATTACATATTTTTCCTAGAATAAAGATAAATTAATTCATGCTAAAAATTAAATTAAACGTAAACGAATTCATCGTAATTTTCTGAGAAAAATTGAAAGAAAATTGACTCGTAAAAAGAATCTGTTTTTGCCTTAATTTTGCATGGATGTCCTTTCTCTCTTTCTGAGTTTCTGCTTTTCTTTTTCTTTTATTCTCGTAGTGGTTGTTCTACTTTTTATTTTCTATTTGTGGTCGTCCCTCTTTTCTTCTTCTTTCCTCCAGATTCCTTATATATATATATATATATATATATATATTAATTTAAAATCTAATTTAAATTTTGGAGTTCTTAAATGATATACTTCTAAAATTTTGGATCTTCATTATCTTTAAATCTATAATAAAAATTAAATAATAAAAATTAAATAAAATTATACTAAATTTTAAAGTTGAGAAGCGATAAATTATGTCAAATTATGCAAGTCATCATTTAACGTGCCCGAAGACATCAGAGTGAACTAACTCTAATGGTTCGTTCGCATTAAACGTCAATTCCTCGTATGATAATTGGTGAGCTTTACCATACTGGCATCCTACACAGACCATTTCTGTTTGCACATATAGTTGAGGAAGTCCTTTAAGCATTGACTTCTTCACCATCACACTTAGCTCGGAATAGCTAACGTGACCTAATTGCATATGCCATAGGTATGTTGTCTCATTTCTTCTTGTCCTGTCTACATATGCCTACATATACAGATTCTACTGACATCACGTAGACTGATTCCAATTGTTTCCCTTCCATTGTCGGTGTTTCTGAGATTTTTAGATCATGATACACCTTCATGTCTCGGGAACCAAACAATACATAGTGACCTGATGGTGTCAATTAAGTCATATAAAGCAAGTTTTTCTTCATTCCTGGGACATGATAAACATCTTGAAGTGGTACCTGGTTAGTATTATATCGAGGGGTAACTATCGTCTTACCGATGTGAGCTATCAGTAACCTTGAGTTGTCAACTGTTACCACTATACGACTTCCTTTGTACTCATACATGATTTGCATTTTTTGTTTATCTCATGTCATATGATTTGAGCACCCCGAATCTACGATCCAGTCATTCTTGTAGTCAATTTTTTCTGGTGTTGTTATTGTGAGAGCTAATTCTTCTTCCTTTGTAGCAAATAATGCTTCGGCATCCCAACCATCTTCACTATTCTCCTTAGAACTGGAAGTAGCTGTATTACTTTCAACATTCCTTTTTTACTCCAATAATCTTTTGCCATATGACTCATCTTTCCACAATTGTAACACTCACCATCAAATTTTATGTTGTTATTGCGATTTTTCCAAGCTCTCCCTGGATAAAAGCCTCACATTCCTTGAGAATTTTTTCTTTTGTTTCCATACTTGTTAGATCCATTACTATTGTACCGCTTGAAAGTACCTCTACTTTTGCTGGTATAGAGTACTTCTTCCTCACCCTTCAGCGTGACTCCTCCCATTTGCTTAGCTATAGCTTCTTGACCGATCAAAAAGTTCTCAAACTTAACAAGAGATGGTTGTGTCGGCCATCCTTGTATAGCGGTAACAAACCCTCGATATTCAGGTCTCAAACCATGGATAATTATTCTCTTTATCCTAGTTTTCCCAATAGGAGCTTTTGGATCTAACTCTAAAATTTTGCGGCATAACGACTTCACCTTGTGAAAGTACTGGGAAATCGTCATGTCGCATTACATCATTGATAGTAACTCGTTCTCGAGAAGTTGCAGTCTTGTATCATTATTATTTGAAAAGAATGTAACAAGAGTGTCACATGCTTCCTTCAGTATTTTGGCATCCTGAATGTGCTCCAACATTTCTTCTCCAACTGTGATCTTTAAAGCAAACATTACTTTGCTTGTTTTAATTTTCCACTTTCGCAAGATGTCATTTGCATATTCCGCTGCTGGTTGTTTAACTTCATCACCTTTAACACAGGTCTTGACCTTATAGGTAAGACTCCATACATGTTGCCCATATGTTATAGTTTTTGTTGTTAAGTTTCTTAATTCCTCCAACTACTTGAAGGTCACTCATCATATCGGCAAGACTTCGATTATACCGAACAAGCTTAATTAAGAAACTTGCAGAGTACCAAACTCCTCACAACTCAAGTTAGCTCCACTGAGTAAAATTTAGAATACACAACTCTAAATTTACTAATATTATATCCAAATAAGTAAACAAACTACTTGTATTATATCCACAATAAAAGACACTATAACATCTTTCAAAGACAACTCACAAATTGAAGAGAAATACAAATACTCAAAGAAAAAGCTTTCAACTCACACTAAAAATAAGAATATAAAGACTTATTGTTTTTGATGGGATGATTAAACCAAATGCAAGATAGACTATTGATAGTCTTCATCATGTAATCTACACCACACAAATATAAAACTAAGAAATAATTCTAGCCACACAAATATTATCACATTCTACACACCTCTTTTTTCTACATCCTTCTACATCCTTCTAGATTTTCTCTTTAAAAAAATTTCTTCGACTCCATTTATTGAGTTGGTGTTGATTTTCAACAACTTCCTTCAACCACTCAATTTATTGAGTTGGTATTGATTTTCAACAACTTTATTCAACTACTCCATTTATTGAGTTGATATTGATTTTCAACATATTGTAGATACATATTTCAGTTGAAAGAATGAGTGGCAAAGTTATGGATGAGTTGGTAGGTTTTTTTATTTTATAAATCTCTGTGGTTAATTCTATTGTTTATGAATGACTACTAAATAAGTTGGTGAAGATTCATACCTATATATTCAGCAGATCTGAAGATTCTTAATCGTGGAAGAACACTTTTAGTAGGATGTGATATCACACAATGCATAATAGGAGATAATCTGTTAGTTTTTCATAATTACATTTAGTAGATTAAATATAGCCTCCATTTGTGTTTTTCTCATGTGTGGAAAAATCTCTTCATTGCCTAGCTCGGAAAATATTGAATCCTAATGCATGTAATTTTGAATCAGAGTGAACTGAAGGGAAAAAGGGGGAATATCGAGAATATATGTCACTTGTGCAAGCAGGATAAGATTATGCTCGCCCCTGTACCAATATACTGTTCATGCTGTGGTGTTCGTATCAGGCACAATCAAAGTTATTATTGCACACCAGATGAAGCTACCCAATGTTGCTTTTGTACTTCTTGCTATAAATTTTCTCGTGATGGGAATATTTCATTCAATGGAATGTGTATTTCCAAGGAAAAGCTTTGTAGAAAGAAGAATGACGAGGAAATTGAAGAAGCGGTAAGTTAAATAATTCTATCGTTTGAATTGATGCATCTAAAAATAGCTAATCATTCTTCGAGTTATGTTGTGCTGCAGTGGGTTCAATGTGATAAATGTGAGCGTTGGCAACATCAGGTATGTGCGCTCTACAATGATCAGAATGATCTTGATGGAAAAACAGATTTCATATGTCCCAAATGTTGGTTAAAAGAAGTGGAAAATGAACATTACATGCTCGGACCCAATACTGCTCTATTTAGTGCAAAAGATCTTCCCAAAACCCGACTTAGCAATCACATAGAGAAAAGGATCTTTAAGCGTCTGAATCAAGAGAGGAAAAAGAGAGCAAAGGCCACAGGAAAACGTTTTGATGAGGTTAGACACAAGCTCATAGGAGGCTTATTATTTATGAAAACAGTTTCCTTTTGTTTTCTTGTTATAGTCTTTTTCTTTCTAAAAGAAATCCTTGGTTGTTTATCATTATACTTGATTTAAAAAAAAAAACGAAAAATCTAGTCTATCATAAGTGGTGTTGGCTTGATTTTTTTTTTTTTTTTTGTTCCTTATTTTGAATTACTTTCCTGATGCACATTCCTGACTAATTATTTACGTAGATGGACTAATATCTTTGGCTTTATTATCAAACCTTTTTATTTATGACTGCTTATCAGGTTCCAGGAGCAGATGATCTAGTTGTTAGGGTAGTACTTTCTGTTGACAGAATATCAAATGTAAAGAAGGCATTCTTGGATGTTTTTAATGGTGGAAGTTACCCTTCTGAGTTTCCATATAAATCAAAGGTAAAGTAGATTTAAATCCAAAATTCCCATGTCAATGTACTTTGGTTATCTTTTCTGACTATTATTTTCTTTCATTTCAACCTTTCTTCCCTTCCCTACCCCCAAAATATTTTTTGGATCAATTACAAATACCTTTCTCCGGGTTTCATGAAACAATAAAAAAGACCTTCATGTTTGAAAAATAACAATCACATCTCTTCTTGTCACTATTTCAAATTTTTTGGAGGAAAATATTTGCAAGAAATTTGAGAGAGGATTTTGTATTAAAACAATAATTGAGAGGATATGCTTGCCTATTTTCTAAAGTTGAGGGGTATTTTTTTTTATTTTTTTCAAAACCTGAGAGGGTTCTCTAGTAGTAGTTTTCTCAATTTTAATTTTTTGGGAAAGCTGATTGCATTATTCCCTATTTCAGGCTATTCTTTTGTTTCAGAAGATTGGAGGGGTTGACGTATGTCTTTTTAGTATGTATGTCCAAGAGTTTGGCTCAGAATGTAAGCAACCAAATCAACGTAGTGTCTACATATCCTATCTTGATTCTGTCAAACATTTTACACCAGATATACAAGCTGTCACAGAAGAGCCTCTTCGAACATTTATTTACCATGAACTATTGGTAATTCCATTTACTTTTTTGTAATAATATTTTTTTGATTGTATTTCTGAGCAATATGTATTGATTATATTGGACCATCTGAGCTTGTTACAATATATTTTAGATCATAAGATTGGCAGTTACCTTATTTGCGTTTTTTGTTGTTTCTTTAGATAGGGTACCTTGATTTTGTTAAGAAACGTGGTTTTGCAAAGTGTTATATATGGGCTTGTCCCCCATTAAAAGGAGAAGACTACATTTTATATTGTCATCCAGAAAGTCAGAGGACACCCAAGTCTGCTCAACTGCGGAGATGGTGTGTGTTTGCATGTCCATGTGTATTTCGAGCTTAATATTGAGTAACAGATATTTATAATTTGTAACTGTTTTATATCCATAGGTATAAGTCAATGCTTCGGAAAGCAGCCAAAGAAAAAATTGTGGCTAACTGGAGTAACTTTTATGACCAATTTTTCATTTCTACTGGAGAAAGTAATTCCAAGATAACAGCAGCTCGTCTGCCCTATTTTGACGGTGATTATTGGTTGACCGTGGCTGAGGATGTGCTGAGGAAAATTGAAAACGAAAGTAGGGTAGATTCTAAAAAGAAGATAAAGGTGACAAAGAGAGCCCTGAAAGCCATGGGGCATGCAAATAGGTCAGATTATACCACCAAAGATATTTTACTGATGAGAAAGGTAAATTTTTCTATCTACTCAAGGATTTTGCATCTTATTATAGATACTGACGGATGCTCTCTATGAACATCTATATCCTTTTGTTTTTCAAGTTGATAGGACTTTTGCTTATTGCTTACTGTTTTATTTTTTTATTTCTCTTCATCAGCTGGAGGAAAAGATTTTGCCATTCAAGGATGACTTTATATTCATCAAATTGCAGTCTGTTTGCATGCACTGCCATGAAGCGATAGTATCTGGGGTGCGCTGGTTTTGTGATAAGTGCCCGAGTTATCAGTTATGTGAGAGGTAACTATTTTTGTAAATCAGCTTTGTCTATTGCAAAAATAGTTGCCTTTTGCATCTATATATGTATCTTTAGAATGCTCCTTGAATTCCCCTGCATCTTACTTTTGTCCATTGCTAGTTGACCTAAAGAACTAAGGGCTCGTTTGGAATTACTTCTCATTTGGATTGAAAGTGCTTTCAAAAAGATCAAAACACTTTTAATAGAGTTTGGAAATGTCTAAAGAAATATGCTTTCAGAATTTTGAGAATCACTATTTGTTATATCAAAATTTTGAGCAATACTATTGAGAAGTACATAAGTAAGTTTTAAATGCATGCCACTCAAAACTCATTTTAATAATTTTATATCAAACACCTAAATGCTTAGCTTGAAACTACTTTTGATCAAAGCACTTTATTGAAATCACTTCTAAGAGAAGCTATCCAAACAGGCCCTAAATAACATTGTCAAATTGTTTGTATTTACTCTCGGTTAATGGCTACAGATGCCATGATGCGGAGCCAAATCCATATGCAAGGAACAAACACACTTCAACTAACAAGGAGCAGCATTTGCTCTCTCAGGTTAATTTCTCAAACCTAGGACTTCCGAATGCTACTGTCTTTATAATAGCAAATGCAGAACATTCTATGCAAATTCGATTAAAAATTCTGTTACTCTCTTTATAATAACAAATTCAGAACAATCTATGCATATTTGATTAAAATTCTGTTACTTGTATGATTTGTTCTCTTTTAGGTAATGATGGATAATGTGCCCTCTGATACCAAAGATGTGGATGAAAATATCGAAAACGATTTATTCGAGAATAGGAGTACATTCTTGAACTTCTGTCAAAAGAACAACTATCAGTTTGACACACTTAGAAGGGCCAAGCATTCTACGACCATGATCCTTCATCATCTCCGAAAGCTGTGTGTGTCAGCTATAAAGAAGCTCTGCAGCATCTGCGATAAGAATGTTGTTGTTGGCAAAAGCTGGATATGTCAGATATGCCCAGAGTTTAATGCTTGTTCCACATGTTATCAAGAGAAAAGTGATTCTTGCCATTGTCATAAGTTGATACCGCATTCTGCAGTTATCCGTTGTGATGAAAGTGAATTCACACAGCAAAAAGAATTGTTGCAGGTATAATATCTTTCCTGTTATCCCTACCTCTCTAAAATTGTTTCATCTTAAAATAACACATACCAAAATATGCACATGAAGTTTCCTCGAAGTGAAGTTTGCAACACATGATGAAGTCTATTATTACAAATGATGAATTTACATCATCATTTGAATTTTGGATTAGTAGGAAAAATGAAGTATTTGTAGGTCATGATTGGAGTCCATCTAAACGTTTCCGAGCAGCTTAAAGCACACACAAGCTTGCCAT
Source organism: Hippophae tibetana (assembly GCA_037013495.1). Taxonomy (NCBI): domain Eukaryota; kingdom Viridiplantae; phylum Streptophyta; class Magnoliopsida; order Rosales; family Elaeagnaceae; genus Hippophae; species Hippophae tibetana. The sequence continues at coordinate 8,110,814 of CM072812.1, forward strand.
CTTCTCATTTACATTCTCTTGTGGTCATAATATGGCTATTAAGGGACTTCATGTTATAAAAAAGGTAAATGTAGACCATGAAAATGCGAGATGTTTTACTGTATGTGTCTTGATGTTGTTTGAGTAAAACACCCTTGCTCTCATCAAAACTGTCTGAAAATGAAAGCTTTGTTTTCTTATGTAAAGTACCCAGTTTGTATATGTTGCTTGCAAGTTGTAAAAATTTACAAGCAGGATTGGTTGATGTTCAGTTAGCACCCTAATAATTGCGCAGAACCAGACAATATATTGGCAGTTAACAGAGTATTTTCTAAAGAAATCTTTACATTATTCTCAATTGAAGAGATAATTTGGCCATCAAACCATGATATCTATTTTGCAGGGATCTGAAGGAGCATAGAATAGTGGGCTCCTCCAAGTGTACAGCTTTGGAAAATAGGAATAGATAAACTGATTTTTGTAGTTGAGGAAGAAGCTTATATGATTTTGATACCAACTGTATGTATATCTTACATTACATGTTTGCATTTTATTTTTGGAACATTACATGGTTGCTTAGAATTGGAATAATGATAACGTGTTGGATTAAATGAAATCCGTTGTAATCGAGCTCTTTTGTATTTATGAATTAATAGCATGGAGTATGATATTTTATTTTAAATTAATTTAAATATTATTTTAATTTACAAAACAATGAATATGATATTGGTTTGGAAGAACTAAAATTTATCTTTTTAAAAAAAGTTCGAAAAATTACCAAATACTCGTTATGTTTGATGCAGGTTAATAGAAATGATAATGAAAATTATTTTAGATATTCTTGTATTTTGTTTCAATGTTAACTTAAAATAGAATGTTAAATATTTGGATAATATTCTTTATATATTTATATAATCATTTTTTTTTATTTTATCTTATTTAGAAGTAAAAATAATAATTTTTCAATTTTATTTAAGTTATAAATTTTATTTTAAATACTATAATTATTTTTATTTTAATGTTCAAACAATAATTGAATCAAATCATACCTCATGTATCACAAAGTTGTAGTAAATTATAATTTGAAGCATCATTAAATTTGTAATATAAAACATTTCAAAAATTATTGTTTTGTGTATCAGAATTGATGATTATTTTGTCTGGTGTTTGGTCCTGTACTGCGATCTACGGCGTTTCACCCAATGTGGCCAATCTCATTATCAAAATTCGGGAGTACGTTCAAATACTCCTGTAATTTTTTATAAATATAATTTTAATTTTGTAATTTTTAAAAATAATCAATTTGATCTTAATTTTTAATAAATTGTATTTTTTAAAGATAAAATTAAATTTTATTAAAAATAACATTAAAAATAAAAAAATAAAAAAGATAATTTTTTTCTTATGTTCACAAATAAAAATAATTTCTATCTTTTAAATATCTCTTAATTTCTCTATTTTTCTTCATTAAAATTATTTATTTTCTCTCTTATAATTTACAAATTCAAATAATTCTAAAGATAAAAACAAAATTTATAGTGTTAATATTGATGAATTATAAATACATAAATATAATAAAATAAAAGAGAAATAAATAATTCATATAGAATAAGACAACAAAGAGACTATAATGAATGAAAATGAGATAAATTAAGGTAAAAAAGAGAAAATTAATATTTTTAAGAAATAAGTTATAGTTTTTTATTTTTAAGTAAAATATAAATTTAAATTAAATTAATTTTATTTAAAAATTATAGGATTAAACTTAAATATTTTTAAAAAACAGAGTTAAAGTTTGCTAATCAAATAATCTGAATACTATCTAAACCTTAATTCCCTCAAAATTCAAAGGTAGTGCTAGTGTCGCTTTAATGTTAGCCGAGTTCGGTTGCGTTCATTTATCGGTCGCCACAATAAAATTTAGTTTTTTAATGTAAATATTTATAATATCAGATAATAATATAAACAGAGTTTTATAAAATAATTTAATAAATTTAAATTCAATTATTTTTAAGTATGTTATTATGTTGTATGTATCGAGTTACAGTGTCTAGTGCATTAAAATTGTCACCCTACATCTGCTATTACCTTTTATGTGAGTGGATCCAATATATTATTAGATTAAATAATGGAGTCGTTTGCAGTGGCGTAATTACGTCGGAGGTTAAATAGGATTTTAATTTTAATTAATATTTTATTTAAAATTTATTAATTTTTAATTCAAAAAAAAAATTCTATAAAATTTAAAAATAATTACATTTTAATTTCATAAATTAAATATATTATTAATTTTACTTAAAATTAATGTAATTTAATTATATTATTTTAAATAAATTTAATGATTTTATTTTACTTTATTTTTTAATTTTTCAAAACTTAGTGAGACATTTGCATTTACTTGTGGGCCCTTACACAAGATAGGAGTAAGTTTTTGTAAGAAAAAATATCTCAAAAATTAATTAAAAAGGATTAAAATGTTTAAAATATAATAATAATGTCACGATGTATACTAATTTTAAAAATGTCAAATTTATAAAAATAAAATCACTAGATATTATTCTATTCATTCATTAGTAGGAAATAATTACAAAATTAATTTTTAAATATAGATTAATTTGATTTATTTAATTATTCTTGTATTTTTCATTTGGATGAAAGAAATATAATTTTTTTTTCTCAAAAAAACTTATAGATCCCTAAATAAAAATTGAATCTAAAACTTTAATATATTCAAATGAATTCTATGTTATTGAGTTATAGTTTATTATCTTAAATTTATAGATTTTATATTTAATATATTAAAATATATACAAACTATTTTCGTCTAATTTATTTTTGTCTTAGAACGCCACTTGTCATTTTATATATTAAAAGTAATAATAATTGTGAGAAAATAACTAAAAGTAAGTATTTTTATAAGTGTGTTTCACGAATATTAGTTACATATATATATAGAATTAGTCATATATATTGTATAAAAATACTTCTTAAACCTTGAATTATGATATAATGTAATCTAAACATATTTTAAGTATTTAATTTTTTTTAATTAATGATAATAGAATGTTAATGTCAAACATTATAAAAACTAAAAAGAATAAATAATAGTTTGATAAAAAGCTTCACATTTAAAGTTTTGTCAGTTAAATTGTAAAAAAAATAAAAATTTATTTCACTTCAAATACTAACTTGATGTAATAATGCATTATATTTTAATAATATTTTTAATTTATTCAATGTTTTCTTTACACGAAAATTTTAATATTTTTTCCTTTTGTTTTTCATTTACTTTCTTTAGTTTTGTAGTCTTATATTGTTCATTAAGCTGTGTTTTTTGAATATTGTTTCAAATTTAAAATCCTAAATCATATATTATATTTTTAGATTTTTAATATATTTCTTCTAGATTTTATAATTTTTAAGTGTTTTATCAAACTTTCCATTTATTTGTATTAACTTATAATTCATTAATTTAATCAATATATGTATGATTTAAATATTCTATTAACTTATTATTTTTATCCTTTTATTTATTTTATATATTTTTTGTTATAAATTATAATGTGATAAATCAAAGCTAATTTATGTTCTTTTGATATCATTTTTTGTCGATACTAGATAAGACGTCACAAAATGAACAAGTTGTTAAAATTGTAAAATTAGAGTAATTGTTAACCCTTCAATAATTAAGTTAGCAACTATAATATAAAGATTAAAAAAGATGAATGGTTTTGATGTAATATTATATGAAAAGAGTGTATTTTAATGGTGATTATCTATTATGATATTTAAGTTATAATAAATATGTGCATATATAAATATATATAGGAGAAATAAATAACTTGATATTTATCTATTTTAGGAATAAGATAGAGTTGTTTTAGTTTTATAACTATATATCAAAATAATTAAATGATAGTCATTTCATCTTTATAATTATCTTTCCATAACACTTATATGATAGTCTTGTTTATAGGATTTTTTAATGATTGGAAACATTCTTTAACTATCATGCAAAAATCATCCTAATACATGCATTTTTTTTACTTAAATTAAAAATAATTCACTATAATTGTTATCAATTTTATATCATAATCATATATTTTAGTTTCTTAATATTTTAATAAAATTTACTTTTTATTAAAAAAATTGAATTTAAATTCTCTTAAAAAATTGGTTAAAGTGCACGTTCGTCTTCAAATATTAATTAAATTTACACATAAATTTCTAAATTTTTAAAACGTACGATTGAAATCACAAAAAATTATAATTTTACACGTAAGTCTCTAAAATTTTCAATCATATAATTTAGTTCATAAATTTTTAAAATTTCACACAAGTCATAGTTTTGTTACTAAAATACATATTTAGGAGTCAAAATTTTTAAACTTGTGTGTAAAATTTTAAAAATATAGAGATTAAATTATAAAATTAAATTTTTTTATGGTTTTATGTGTAAAGTTTTAAATTTTTTGAGATTAAATCGTAATTTTTAAATATTTAGAGATTTATGTATAAATTTAATTAAAATTTAAGGATTAATAATAAATTTTAATTTAAAAAATATTTATGAGCATGCCGTGATACATATCCACGTAAATCTTCACAAAGTGAGTAAAATTTTTACACATGTAAAGAAAATTCAACGCATCAAATCTAAGTTAAATTTTTTGTTTAACACTTCATCGTTTATAAATTCATAAAATAAGTTAAAATTAAATTATATTTAATAAAAATATATTTTAATATTTTATATATTAGATAAGATATCATAAATTTATATAAAAAGAGTTTATTTTATAAAAATAACTATTTATATTATCTTATTTATACAAAGATAATAGATTTGTATGCGGTACGGAAAAAAGCATAAATAAACGGAAAAAGCATGAGTACAAAAACGAAATCGTTTAGGACCTTTGTGCTTTTCAGTTTTCGCCAACTTGAAGAGTAATTTTTTTATTTCTTCAGCGACACCCAAATTGTGCTTCTCTTCTCTGCTTTTTTGTTGGGTTGGTTTCAAATCATCATTTTCTTTCTGAGATAAGCAAAGGGAACAAAAGGGTCCTATTATGGCCGCAGCAACGGCAGCAGCAGCAGCACCGGAAGCACCCAGATCTTCTTCAAATGGGTCGGCCGATTCTTACGTCGGCAGCTTGATTAGCTTGACTTCCAAGTCCGAAATTCGCTATGAAGGCGTCCTCTTCAACATTAATACTGAGGAATCTAGCATCGGTTTGAGAAATGGTAAAAAGTGAAATCGTGTTATTTTTTATTTTTTGGGTACTGGGTTATTTATTTATTTTATGTTGTTTTTAGTTTGCGTGTTCGTCTTTTATATAAAATTAACGGCGATGATGCGTTTTTGAGTGTTTCAGTTTTTGGTCCGTTACTTGTGGACTTGGTTTTAGTTATTGTAAAATGGGTTTTTGTTGTTTTGCCTGTGGGAGGCAGATCGAACTTATTTATGTTTGGGTTTACTCTCTTTTTTGTTTTTAGTATGACGCTTCAGCATTTTTTTCCCCGTTTGTTTGTTGTATGGTTTGTTTAAGTAGTTGTGTTTGATTGTAGATTTTTCAACAGTTGTGGCTCGTTATAACTTTTATGATCTAATGCTTTCACGTTAAAAATGTTGCTGATAGCTTAAGATAAAAACAACATACATGGTCGATGCTAATTGGAAAATAGTTTATGAGAGCCTACTAGTGATGTATTTTTAATAAAATATACGCGACTGGACTAATCTTACAATCATATAGAATTTGTCACATGTGTCTACTTGTTCATTCGACTGACTCATTAAACTTTATGTTTCAGTAAGATCATTTGGAACTGAAGGAAGGAAAAAGGATGGACCACAAGTTCCTCCAACTGATAAAATCTACGAATATATACTCTTCCGAGGAAGTGACATCAAGGTATAGATGATTTGAACTTTGAGTTTTATGCATTCAATGTCAGTGGAGCATTAACTGTATGTACGGATTATCAAGTGACTGTTAATGGTAATGAATTATCCTCACATAGATGGAGTCTGAAATCTAGTGTTAAATTATTCATATTTGAGAGAATATAATTACTGAAAGAAAGAGCAAAAGGTTCATGGGTTATTTTACGTTTGTTATTGCTATTTTTGTAATTTTCTGTTAAATGGGAATGCTTGCCTTTGCCATATTCTATAATTTTACCATTGTGCTATGCTACAAATGTCAAAACACCGTAGTTTTTCATTGTACTAGAAGGGAGGGCTCCCTTGGAGTTTAAATGGAGATTCTCTTGGCTTCTTGAAATTCAAATAGTATATACATTCTCTTGGCACTGGTAAGGAAGTGCATCAGATTAGAGGAAGTGTTATAAAACAAAAATTATCATCATTGAGTTAGCTTGCCAGCTTAGATTTCACTATGATTTTCATGATCAAGGTCTGATCTTAAGTCTTACACTTCTAGTCTTAGTTAATTCTTCCTTCCTATCTTTCTTTTAGTTGATTGTCTTGCATTGTTTTCGTATTAAGGATATGTTCTTCCTAAGAGTCTTTGAAAAATCCATTGAGTGACTCTGGAAGCCATCTTTCTTTCAGATTTTATATGGTTTTTAACTAATAGAAGTCCAGGAATTTTATTAACTTGAACTTTTCATAGAAAATTACATACAAATAATCCAATTCAGATTGTTCCTGGACTCTGGGTATCGATTCAATGATACTATTTTCCAGCTTCTGAAGGAAGAAGGTCACAGTGTTTCAAGCAAAATTTGCTGGCCTTTATTGCAATCTTAGATCCTGTATATGTCTGCAATGGTATTATGGATGGAGTTCTGTATTCTAAATTAAGAACTGTTCTCTCCCCTTCCCTTTTCATCTTTTCCCAATTCCCCTGGGAAGTAATTAATCTTCTCGAGCATTTAAATTTTTTCTATCATATATCTGAATTCCTTTCATATACTGTCTTTCCCACTTCCAGGATTTGCAGGTCAAGTCTTCTCCAACAGTTCAGACTGCAACACCTGTATACACTGATCCTGCTATTATACAGGTAAAAAAGACAAGAAACTAGGTTGCTTTAGAAGTGACTCCACATCAACAAACTATTATTAATTTTGATCGCTTTATTCAGTTCCTTATAGCTTTCTCATTCTCCATGCAGACTCACTATCCTCAAGCTGCAAACACATCTATAAACTTAGCATCTTCTAGTATTGGGTCGATTCAAGATGTTGGTAACCAAAATCTACAAATGGGTCTCCCTGGACCTACTTTTCAAGGCAATATTCCCTTGTATCAGCCTGTTGGTGGTTTAGGGTCGTGGGGTTCTTCACCTCCTCCTCCAACCATCAATGGTAGTGGACTTGCCTTCCCATCAATGTATTGGCAAGGATTCTATGGGTCCTCAAATGGTTTTCAATCCCAGCAGCAATCTTTGCTTAGACCCCCACCTGGACTGTCATTGCCAACTTCTCTACAACAAACAATGCAGTATCCTTCAATGAGTACATCATTACCTTCTGGAACTTCCAACATGCCAGCTTTAGAGTCATCAGAGCCATCATATGCTCTGTTACCACCCAATGCCTCAAGCAATCTAAATCTGAAATCTTCTGTGCTTCCAAGTAGCACTCCAAGTTGGCAGTCTTCTGTTCTTTCAAGCAGTTCGAGTTTGCAGTCTTCTGTTATTCCTACAAGCAGTCCCAGTTTGCAGTTTTCTATTCTTCCTACAAGAAGTTCGAGTTTGCCGTCTTCTATTATTTCTACAAGCAGTCCAAGTTTCGAGTCTTCAATTCTTCCTGCCCAGATCTTGAACTTGCAGCATCCATTGCTTCCTGCACAAACTTCTGTAATAGTTTCAGACTTATCCACCAACTTGGTTCCTAATAAGGCACCTTCTGAAGCATTCCCTTCTGCTGCCTCATGCTTCAGCTCGTCCCAGGCATCTTCATCAACTATTTCTTTTGACAAAAATACCCTTCTGTCACCAGTTTCTGACAAGCATGTATCTATTGGGATACCAGTTAAAACATCAGAATCCTTCTCTGTTGTTGGATTATCTGAAGCCTCCTCCATTACTGGGACCTCAAGTTCAACTTTGAATGAAAGAACAATGCCGCCTTTGATTACCCCAGGCCAACTTTTGCAGCCTGGACCTACCACAGTGTCTTCTACACAATCTCCGCAGTCATCTAGGAAGGATGTTCGGCCAGTGCAGGCATCATCGGGAGAACGTTCAGCACCTACTGAATCAAAAGATCCATTATTGCCTCTGCCTTCGCCATCTGAATATAAGGTACTGGTATCTGTATTTAACCATTCACAGTCTGCATTTTCCATGACTAAAATCAAGTGACCATGTCAAACTTTAAAGGGTTGTTCGCGTAAAAGAGTTATATTTTTGTTATTGTTTCTTTTGAATGTCTTTTTAATCATGTTTTTGAGTAAAAAGAGAACGTTTTTGGCATGGCTGCAAGAGAATCTACCAAAATGTAAAAACTTTGAGATGGAACCATTGTACCCCATAAACATCAAAACCCACCCACCCACAAAAAAGAAGTGCATTTTGCTTTTTCACTTGCAAACTGAAAGTTTAATTTGTGGAGCATATTGGGTGAAAGATAGTGCCATTGTGATTATGAGGCTCATTTTGTGGCCTAAAAACATGTTGGAGGTTTTGCATGCTTGCTCTCGCTTTAAGGGTACTGTTCAAAGTTCAAAGTCGTTAATTACCAAACAGTGGGGATAATTAATGTTCTTTTGGGAAGTGGAGAGCATATAAGAATCGAACTTTTGAGATTTTATTTCCAGTGCATTGCTGGACACCTTCAACTCTGGCAGATCTATGTTGACTTGGAAAAATACTATATACATTCTGATGTGCTCTTCTGAGTATTGATTTTCTTTTACTTTGTTCTCCAGCCGCATGGGGGTCACATGTTAACTCGTCATTATAATCGTGGATGTGGAAGAGGAAGAGGAAATAGGGTATGTTTTGTTTTTTTAAATTATTTTTATCATCTGTATAGTTTTTTTTTTTTTTTTTAACTTGAATTACATTTTCCTCTTTCCTCCAGTAAAGAGTAGGCAAAGAATGGTATGTACAAGTCTGTAGTTGATTCTCATGAATGCTTTTTGTTTGTTTTGTTGTTGGCATGTTGTTTTTTTTGTTATCAATGCTATAGTGAAAGCGGTGCTTCTGGTGTTATCATTGTCCCATGTACTGTAAAGTGAAGCCTAAAATGTTATGATTAATTGAATCTTTAAGTCGTGTTTGATAACAATTTTGATTAATGATTAAATAATTGATTTTGTGATCTTTGATTATTTTTTACAAAAATAATTACCAATGTATTTGATATTTGTGATTTCCAAGAAAGAAATCAAAATAATTTATATGCTTTTGGTAAAACTTTCTGATTTTTTTCAAAAACCTAGATAATTAAGAATTTTTTTGGTTATTATCTATAAATTTATGTTTTTAATCATTTTATTCCAATATTTATTTATACAAAAGTCATGACTTAATTTATTCAACAAAAAAAATATTTTCTAAAAATGAAAAATAATAGAAATTAGAAATAAAATAAAATAAATCTTCTTTTTAAAGATTTATGAATCAACTCATTTTTTTTTGGAAGTGATTATTTAAAAATGTGAAAATCAAAATTAGAGATCGTTATCAAATATATCTAATTAAAAAAATTAGAAATTAAAATCATTATCAAACACACCACCCTTAGCCGTTTTTCTTTTTTAAAAAATTGTGTTCCAGTTATCTTATGAGCCAATCAAAAGTTGTGTAGAAAATATAATAGTGTTTCTCATATAAAAAAATTAAAGTTTTATGTAGATTTAGTCCAATTTATCTGGTTTGATTAAGTTGAGTCATTGAATAGTTGGACTAATTTCATTTCCTTTTTTGATAAGAAATTTTCTCTCATTTCAAAACAGCCATTGAGATCTACATTTAGAAACATTTAACATCTGCTTGTAACGTTACTTCCCTCAGTATTTGATGTGAAATTGAACCAGAAGAAATCCAACATTGACTTTTTATATTAAGGGTAAATGATTGTAGGGCCATTAGATTTTTAAAATGTAGCACGTAGATACAGCTATATATATGTGTGTATTATTGTTAATAGTTTAATCCACAAACTTTGAAAAACTTTGAAAAAATTACCTGATAGGTTCTAATGATCAATTTTTATGTTTTTTTCTCATTGTTTTTAATTTTTATTTAAAAACTGCTTCAGCGAGTATTAATGCTCAAACTTTCATTTTCAAATGCAATTGAAAATTAAAAATTAATAATAAGTTTTTAAAAACCTAAAAATTGATAATTTGAACCTGTGATGTCAATTTTTCAAAATTGGTGGACTAAACTATCATAATGGATCTAAGTACTCTAACTATAATATTAAATGGACTGCTACGGCCGGCATTTATGTTCTAAAAGAGTAAGTAACATAGCCTTTTGCTTATTGGTGTTCCTCCCTCCTGCTTCAATCATTTTCATCTTATGAGTTGATATAACCTTTTCAGATTTCACGTCCTATCACCAGATTCACAGAGGACTTTGACTTCACAGCAATGAATGAGAAATTTAACAAGGATGAAGTATGGGGTGATCTCGGTAAAAGTAGTAAAGAAGAAGAGAATGACTCACAAGAAGATGATGCTGAGTCGTCCAAACCTGTGTCAAAAGTTTGTTCCTCTTCTTTTCCTTTCTATCTCTCCTTGGATAAACACAGAAATAAAATTAAAAAATGAACCAATATATCAAGCTGGTTTTGTGGATATGTTGCTTATTCTTTGCATTATTGTTTTTCAGCCAGTTTATGTTAAGGATGACTTTTTTGATTCGTTATCCTGTGATGCTCTTGATCATGGATCACATCAGGGGAGGACTAAGTTCTCTGAACAGTTCAGAAAAGATACAGAGGTATTCTTTTCAGCTCTTGACATGAATTTTCAAATTATATATTTCCTGATCTTTTGGATCAGCATTTCCGTTCCCAATTCATTTACCAAGTAAATACCATGTGAACATGATCAGAGAGTTAATTATTTATCATCATCATCAGTTTCTAACTTGCTAGCCATTTTGCAAAACATTTGAGTGATGAAGCTTTCATTTGTTAAGAACCTATGTTTCCATTTCACTGCTAAGTCCTATTACCTTTTGTTGCATGCATGTCCTCCTTAGTGTTTGAGATTAACTTTGTTTTGCTTATAATAATCGTATAGACATTCGGCCATATTTCAAAACACCGGGGTGGTCGAGGAGGCCGTGGATTTAATCGAGGTGGTCGATCAAATGGTGGCTATTATGGACGGGGCTATGGTTATGGCCATGGATATGGTTATGTTGGAAGGGGTCGAGGTCATAATTTCTATGGTCGCGATGACCAGTAATTCATACCAAGAATAGATCACTAGCATGCCATAATTAGGTTAAACTTTATCTTTTGACCTGCCTGTATAATAATCGGGTAGCGGTAAGAAAGACCTGGTAAACAGAAGACTTTGCAAGGAAGGTCATTTTGACTTTTTCTCTTTATGAGAAAACAGAGCTATGCTCATGTAAGGGCTTAAATATTGCTGTTAGCACGACCTGCCTGTATAATAATCGGGTACCGGTAAGAAAGACCTGGTAAACAGAAGACTTTGCAAGGAAGGTCATTTTGACTTTTTCTCTATTTATGTACTTTATGAGAAAACAAAGCTATGCTCATGTAAGGGCTTAAATATTGCTGTTAGCACGTCTAGTGATGCCCTTTTCTAGACTTGAATGTAAACTATACATCTTATCTATCATTTCAGAGTATTTCACTCTTACTATGATTTATAGAAATTAAAAAGGGTGGGGTTTCATGTCTGTATGCATATGAGGATGTCCTTTTGCTTGTGGACCCGGGATGTTGATAACAATTATTATGCTTTGGGAAGGTGGTGTTCTTCGGATTTCAAATTTGGTGTCCTCGAGTCCTTTGGATTATAAAATGTCTTTGAGTTTAGTGTTATCGAGTCCTTCAGATTATAAAATGTTATTTTTAGTTTCCCTGCCCGCTTTTAATTTGAGAGACACGAAAAACATTTTTATTTTATTTTATTTATAGAATCATTATTGTAATACAAAGAAAATCATATGTTTACTCGATTGAGTTTACCTCTTCTTAAAGTGAAAGGAGTAGATGGAATCTCACCAATCTCATATCTTTCTTACACTTCTATACATAAATAGAACTTGGAACTTGCACCATACTACTGAAGTTCCCCCAAAATAGCCAATTAGACAATCTTTTCACAAAGCAATTCAAATTGTTGACTTCCTACTAGTTAGTAGTAGTCTCTTTTTTTTGTCTGAATACTTCATACAAGTAGGTTGACATGCATTTTATAAAGGAGAAATGCATCATCACATGCTAATAAACAACTCATGCTCAGAATATTAAAAAAATCTCAATTAAAGAATCTAAAACCTTCTGATCAAGATTTCAACAGAGACTACAATCAGTTGGTAATCTACTCATGGCATGCAAGATGCATCCCTAAATATGCTTCAGAGAGACACTTCACCGATTCAGTTGAACAATGAAAATTTGTTGATGGAAAATAGTACAATTGCATAATAAGTGCAACAAACTTCTCTAGTCTTTTCTTATAATTTTAAAAAACAAATAGATACACCATTTTTTTTAAACTTCTTTTTTTCCCCCTTTAGAACTACTATAAGAAAATTGGTTTTGGAAAGAAGAGACCAAAAAAATGCATTTGTTCCATTTTAATTGTCTTCATTATCATTATTATCATTTAAGTTTAATTTTATAAATAAAATTTATTAAAAATAGGCACAAAAAATATTTAAAGACGTTTATACTTTTGTTCTAATTTTCTTTTAAACATATTATTGACTTAAGTTCATTTGCATTTTTTTAGTAACCTAAAAAAAAGCAATTGACTTATTTTCTTCGACTTCTATTTTAAAAAGAAAAAAAATGATACAAAGAGATTTTTGACTTTTTGATTATTGTCATCGTTTTATTTTTCAAAAAAATATTGACTTAAGTTAAATGGTATTGATTTTTGAAAATATAGGTGGTTTTTGAAAATATTGGATACAAGAACGTTGGCTTGAGTACTAAAATGAATGAAGAATTTATTTAGGGGCCAAATTAGCTGCAGTGAAATAACATGAAGATGAATGATATACATTTTGATCCCAAAATTTTGGGAGAAGCCCTACACAGTCCACAAGTTTTCTCTTCGGTACTGGCGTACAATAACAGGCACACTCGTAGGTGGAACCTGAAAGAAGATTAAAATTAGACGAGTAAATCTTTTGGGTATTTTTATTTACTAAAATTATCAAATATTACTGGATCAAAGGTAGTGATTGTATAAGCCTAGAAAGATAAAAAAAAAAAAATCATTAGTAAAGGTAAACCAAATGAGTTGTTTATCTTGTCCTGTCTCGCTGGACCTACTTTTTACACTTCAGTGATAGTAAATTTCCAAGTTGTATGTGCCCCTCTAGCCCATAAATTTTATCCCAAAGGAGAAACTGTGAATCACTTTGCTGTCTTATAACCATTTAAAATAAAAACCATAAAATGATATACCATGCCATACTGCGTCACTATCATGGAAACATAATCCGACGGAGTCGCATCATAGCTGCCAAAAAGAAATTAATAAACTTTAGGATGAAAAAATAGAAACTGCAGATAACAACAGAAGATCACTAGAGTTAACTAGCAGCACTTACATCAGATTCAAATGTTTCAAATTTTCACTACTGGTGCAACCATCCATAAAGTTCACATCTTCTCTATCAGGGACTCTTTAGAAATGCTATCCGGGTCACCTATACAATCAACGTAACAGATATCTGAGCCATCAAGCCAGCAATATATGCATATGTATGTATGTATGTGTATATATATATATATATATATATATATATAGAACCTCCTACATCTACTATTGCTAGAAATTCATACCAAGCTCATTAGAGCAAATTGAATCAAGCAGTACTCTTTCGTGAAACTTATATGCTTCACAGCATACCAAGACTGGTATATGGAATGCATGAGCAACCATAGCAACACATGCCGTCCCAATCCTTGAGTATACTGTTCCATTGGTCAACACTGATGAAGCACCCACAAAAATTCGAGTAACTTCATGCATGATATAAGATACAGCATTTATATGAGTGTAAGTACAGCTAAGGCCCTTCCCCACCAACCTACGAAGTAAAAGTTGCCCCTCAAGTTTTGGAGGGGAGTCAACTATTACAACTCGAAACTGTTTTCCAAGCTCATGAGCATGTAGAAGTATCATTTTAACTGCAGAGGACAACCCTATGTCAGAAGCACATCACCATCTCTGATTTTGTTAACAGCATGTTTGATTATCACCTTATCTGCAAGTAAAATTGTTTCATTTATGAAACGCCCAATCTCTGACTGAAGAGATGCTTTTGCTTCTGACTCAGATAAAGTAAGAGGTAGCTGGATAATTCCACTTTTTAAAAACCTAATTGCATTCCCCATGCTGATTGATAGAGGCCTGCAGTCAGTAAGAAATGAAACATGACTACTTATTTTTGCAGTCAAGTCTCTGTTAAGAGTTTTTTCGGGGGGGGGGGGGGGGGGGGAGGGGGGGGGGGGGGGGGGTGTTGAATAGTCCTTAATGGCCTCTCTAAATGCTTGAAGCATCGCAACACAACGAGCATTGCCACCAGATATATCTCCAGATAAATACTGTAAGCCAACCTGACATCATTAAAGAAGGTTATATCATGCAGAAGCATAAAACAAATTTATCCCTTTTAACGTGTGATCTCAAGGTCCAAATCCCACTTCTTTGGTCCTATGACAATGGCAATATCAATGAAAAAACACGAGTAACTCTACATACAATATTCATCAACTATTTTGTACATTTGAACTGAGTATTTCACAAAAGTTGAGAAGTGCTTACCTGCCAGGGAACCTTAACTTCCAAACATCAAGTAAAATACCTTTTGAAACTATAGAATAACATATTCATGCGAGTAGCTTGTAAACAGCAGGATGCACAGAGTCCAACTGAAAAAACTTTGATTCAAGATCAGGAAGCTTAGTACCATGTTCATATTGAGCCAAATGCCGGAACAACTCAACTATATTCCTAGCCTCAGTTTGTTTAACCACAGAACGGCTCTTTGCCTTCTCAACACGACTTTTATCGTCATATTGCAACCATGGTTGAGGGACTTCTTTCTTCCTATCTCTTACAAGCAGACGATCACCAGCTTTCTTTTCAGAAGCTACAGCTGAAACACTGTTATTCTTCAGGGAAGGAGTATTTGCAGATCTAGCTGGTTTTACCTTTACTGAAGCAGCAGCAGGTGCCTTGCCTCCTTTATCTGATAGTAGAATGCAATTTTAAAAAATTCGGAAGAAAAGAAACATGAAGTTCATTAAGCAACACAATGATTGCACAACAATCACACAGTCTATGCATACCAGATCACTGACTTTCATGGTTTCAATAAAAAATAAGTCCATACACACCTTTTGTAGCGGCTTTTGCAGCTTGATGAGCCTCTTGAAGAGCACGCCTTTCAGCCTTTGTCGTTTTCTCTTTTAATGGTTTTGAATCTGCAGGTCGATCATTTTGAGGGCGAGAAAAAGCTCCACCAGCCTTTTCTGCAACTTTTTAGACAGATTTTCAATGTCAATAAAAAATCCGTAACAATAGTTTTTAAAAACATTAAGCCTCTAAATAGCACAAAAACATTCTGATGGACAAGTAATAATTGACAGAAAATTGCAACGAATTTCTGACATGAAAAACCATATGAAACTTTAAAATTTAATAATAATCTGGTTAGAAGTGTTATACTTTGATTAACATCTTTGGATGATGGATTGTTGTAAAAGTAACAATACAAAAAATCATCAATAAAATAAATAAAAGTTCTAACATACAAAAAAATCAAGCAATGTAGTTTAACTAGTCTTAGTCTATGGAGGCACCAAAGCCTCATTGATGGTTATAAATCATGCAGGATATCCATTTTCTTAGTACCTACATAATATGGTTTAGCAAAGGAGAACCAGAATTAAGAAAAATGACTGATTTCCCATTCATGTTATTTACTTCCTAATTGCACCAGGAATTGGAATAGGGTTGTTTCCAATCCAAGTTACTATTTTCATTCCCCTTTTAGACCCAAATCATTCCTAGAGTTGTTAATAATTCTTTAACATTTTACATTACTCAAATTTATTATTTTATTATTTATATAGTTTACTTGCTTAAAAATTATTTTCAATTTTTTAATATACTTATCCACTATATACCATTACTTTTATTTAAAAAAATCAAAATTTTAAAATAGGATGTATACTATTTTTTATAAAAAAAAATCTTATTTTATTTATGTAAAATATAATATCCTTAGTTTTTTTCAATATATAAAAAGAAAAACAAAGGAACTAATCTTATAGGGATATTTTAATAAAGTTACTACTTTTATTCGGATTCAACATGTTTACTTTCCTTGTATTCAATCCGTTTCTGCTTATTACAATTCCAGAAAAGTGTTGGTAAAAACATGAAAATATTATTTTCTTATTTCAATTCCGTTTGATTTTCGTTCCGGATTAGTTGAAATAGGTATTCCTTGTTTGGATAACATTCCCTAAACACTAACCAGAACTCGTAAATAAACTTTGGTGGATGAACACCCAACTGAAGGGAGCTCATAAAACCTAGCTCAACCAATTAGTCAATTACAAATTTACCTCGTAGACCAAAAACCAATATGGTATACAATATCAATTCAGTAACTCAGTATTTCTAGAGGGTCATACATACATACTAGCAACATTAACAACAGAAACCGTCGTTAACCCACTGCCGGAACACTACTCATCTTTACAGCTGTCAGATCAAAAGCTCCACTTGGAAACGACGACGCAGCAGTCACTCCAGACGCTTTTATCCAATTACCCCTACCTGCCCGCCCAGGTGACAATGTGTTCATGTTATCCGGGAGTTTGCAGTCGTAATTCCTACCGGTAAACGTCGATGAAGTCGTAGAGGACGTGGCCAGAATATGGTCCGAGACGTTGTAGCTCCCTACAGTCAATGAATCTCGCTGGTTAGGGGAGGTAGGGACCGTAGAGAAGGGAATTGGACCAGAGGAGTGACGAGGAGGGGGAATCATAACCGGAGAGAGAGAGTGGCCGGAAGGGGAGATGCCCAAGACAGGAGAGGAAGAAGATGAAGATAATGATACAGGGTCGGGTGGGAGCGAGTTGGGCCGGTTCGGTGGGGGCGAAAAATCCGACTTGACGAACCTTCGGATCGATCACCGTGCGAGGGTTTCGACGAGGGTCCATTTGTCGGAGGATCTTCTAAAGGGTTGCGGTTTTTTTTTAAGTAGGTTAAAAGGATTTTTTTGAGTCCAACCAATTTAAAAGGAAATTGAAGTGGAGGTAGGCAAATTGTTACATTTGTATTAAAAAGTAGTAATAAATAATTATTTTTGATATTTTTAAAAAATTTAACTAAAATTATTTAAATTAAAATAATCTTTAATTAATATATTTAAAAAATAGAAAATAATTAAATGACTTAAAATATACCCTACCAACATTTTTAATAACAAAAAAATTAAGAGTAACAAAAAAAAAGTATACAACATAGCAATAGTGTAACTTTTTTTCTCATGAATATTGAATCCGACAATATTTTCATTTTCTTAAGAGATTACGAATGGCAGAATATTTACAAATTACCGATATTTTGTGCTACATGCACATAAAAATCATAGATTTTAGTTTTCTTTTACAAGGCAAGTAAGTTATTTTTATTTTTCTTGTTAATATTGCTTACTATAAAATAGAAATATTAGTAGCAAGCACAAGCATTGCACACAATCTTCAAGACTTGCTTAGAATTTAGTAAGTATAAGTCTGTGTAGTTAGAATCTTAGCAATTTTGGTATAAATCAATAGCATAAGACTGAAAGACCAAAAGAGCTGTGAGCTGCAAGCCGTTTGTTTGTCTTTAATTTTTTTTAAAAATTAAATAGTAGAGTTCATATGAAAGCGAAGGTCAAAATTTAGAACGTTTAAATATAACAAAGATTGTATTAGAAGAATAACTCATCCACGTAGTCCAGTAATGGAACTTTATCTGCATAATAGAAGATGTTTTTTTGCAAGTCTTTTTTTTTTCTTTTTTTCTTTTTTTGGGTAGTAGAAGCTGGGAGTCATTAAAGGTCATTCACTGTTATTAATACGAAAGGGAATGACCACACCCACATCAAACCATTTTTCTGTTATGAGAAAAAGCCACAGTCAGCAACCCAAATCCAATTGTTGGACACTATCTAATCATAATCTCAGAGCTCAAATACTGATTAATCCCACATGACCAGATCATCTTTAAAAATCATTTAGATTTTAGACTAATTGCACATGAATTCAAGCTGACTTGCGATATCTAGCTAGTAGGATTTGACAAAAATTTAATGCTCTGCAAACTGGTCTCCAAATGAATGTGGATCAGTCCAAAGCTACACCCTTTTGAATCCTTTCAACTTAAATTGGCTTTTTAATCATAATTATGATCCTAATTATTACTGTAATGAAACATGATCCTATTTATTTTGTCGTAATAAGACCAGCACGATCAACTGTTCATGGTCAGTACGGAGAAATATCAAAAGCTGAACAGCATATCATCCTATAAGACTCCTCCCACAAGGAACCAGAGTATATGTTACTACAAGAGAACTATCATGACCATGAACAACACATCACAACGTAAGGTTTCATTTGGGCAGACGTTTAAATAACATGGTATTTTGGCAAGTCCTGGACATTGCAAATCCAAAGCAAACATTAAAGATCAATGATATTTTTTCAGTACATTCACCCAATATGGAACATAAGTCACATAAAACTTCGGGAGACTGGACCCTTTGAAAGCCCAAGGCGAACTTCCATTCCATGGTGCATGTCTAGCGGAATCCTTTCGGACTCACGAGGATCTGCAAAACAGTCCAATGTCAATAAAGATAGGTGAAAAAGTAAAAGGACCATTTATTTCCTATGCCAAGTTGCCAACATAGCACATAATTTCATAACCCAGTAGTGTAGTCACTGAGGTAGAAGTAGGGAGACTGCACAAGACGCTTGAGTATGTCGCTTTTTGTTTCGATAAAATGTTACATTATATTGCTTTAGTTTAAGTACCTTTTGAACTCTTTTTTTTTTACTTAAAAAATATATAAACATGTTTTTAATAGACTTTAATCCCACGACTTAAAAAAGGTACATTTTGAACATTTTTTTTTTATTTTACTTGAGAAAAATATACACATGTTTTTAATAGGGTTCAATCCCGCTGCTTTAAAGTCACATATTTAGTGACAAATATCACCTAAACTTTACTCCAATTGATACCTCTTGAACATTTATTTTAATGGTATTGTGATATTATCCATCTTACTTCGTTTTTTTATTTTTTTATGGATAGTCATATTACAACAATGTAAATTATTATTATCACAAAAAATTTATTCAATATTAAAAGCATTTAAATATAATTAATATTGTAGTAAAATAGACATTCATGCACTTTTATTGTAACAATAATAAAGTCATTGTTATAATATTGTTACCCATTTTAAACTGATATCACTTTAAAGATCTTCAGTTGTGTCTTAACTTTTATTATTTTTTATTTTTTAATACACTCATAAATATATAATTATAGGTTTGGAACTCACTCCCTTTTTTTCAAATATTAATTTAACGTTTTCAACTATCGTTTTGCATCATATTTTACCTATTTAACAAACTGGTTAAATGGGTTTAACTCGCAACAAAAAGACCAAATATTATAACCATAATAAACTAAAATCCATAACCAATTCCCAACATATTTTAAAGAGTATATTTCATCATGTGTTACATAATATATATATATTATATTAATTTGGAATATTATTTAATATTTTTAACTCTTCTAATTCATTGATGAATACTTAAAATTATAGTAAAAAATCATTGGAGATAAAATAGTATAATGTAAGATTTTAAATATAAATATTTCACTGAGCAATTTCTAAGAATAATTTTGCCAAATACAATGAAAAATATGTTTTCGTTTTTTTGTTCTTTAGAACAGTTTTTTAATACAATGGTCAAACAACTCGTTTTTTACAATTTTAGAAAATTGTTTTTTGGTAATGATTTAAAAACAATTTTTAAAAACCGTTGTCAAGTTGAGCAGCCAAACAAGCCCTTACTTTTTACTTTTTAAAAAAAATATAGAAAGTAAGGAAGTATCAAGATGTCAGTCAATGTACACAGTTTCTTTACCGTTTAGATAATCCTCAAAACCAAAGTCCTCTAAGCTCCCGGTCAATGCCTCCAAACCCAGCATTGAAGAAGGAATAGCTCCAATAGGCCTATGAAATCTGAAATTGATTTAAAAGAAACACATACAAAATTGAGTTTGTCAAACTTCAATGGAATGATTTCAATAACAAACCAAAATCAGCTCTTTTTCTATAATTAAGCTGGAGATGATCTATCAGTTCATTAATTCTTCCACCACAAGAGAATCCCAGCCAAAGGGGACATTCCTGATTGGACATACATGCAGATGTGAAGAAATCTCATCAAATCTAACGACTAACCTCTACAAATTATAACAGAGGCCACCCACCTTTAATGGAATAAACCATTGGAACAAGAACAAGGTACCATGGGAAACTATGCAAAACCACTCTTTATTAAGCAAGCAACTCGAAATGATAAATTGATATGTTAAGGGTCCATATATATTTTTGTCAAGAAAAACCTAATTATCATGGCAATAGATGCAAGAAGTTTGTATTTTCCATGACATGGTATCAAATTTCCAGAAAAAAGCTACACAACTAATTTCATGTATTTGCCAAAAAGGCAGCACCAGGAAACTCTTCTACTATCGATTGAAGCTTAAAATTACATTAACATTTGATACAGATGTTTGTAGCATGAAGCATATTTATTAAATGAGAAAGTAGGGTTATTGTACCACTCTTACCAAACATTTTAAGGGTATGAAACATGCTACTAGTTGACTAGCTCCGAAAGGGAGAGGAAAAACCTCAAAATTTCAGTACATTTCATGCAATGGAATTTTGTTTCATACCATGTATCACAAAGAGATACTTTCTTGTTTTCATCATAGAACTCAATGGAACAAATAGCCCCACCCACCCACAACAATATTAGGATATTGTCCCCATTAATATCTGTCTATGGGAAATTGAACTTCAAACAATAACTATACTATACCTGAACAAACCCCTTCCCCACTGTCAAATAATATGCGGAACCATACATATTCTCACAGATTATACTACACCAGAAGACTCTCAAAACATCCCAAGATGGTCTTCTGTTTGATTAAGAAAAGCTGAATGCAAGCGCAATGCATACCGTGAAAGAATTTGCCTCTCAAGATCCATCTTCATTGGAAAAGCACTTCCATATGCGTTTGCGAGGACTCTCCTACTCATATCCTCCTGTGTTTTGAGTATCTAAAGCCGAAACATATATTTTTTTTTAAAAAGGAAAAAATAGGTTAATATAGTGGTGAATAGCTTCCACAGTAATAACGAAAATACAAAATATCAAGAAAAAATTATTTCCTAAATAAAACTTCGTTTTCGGCCAAACAGACGAAGTTGAAGAGAGTCATGAATTCGTTCCATAAGAAGTGAGAATTTCACCCTAGGCAAGGAATCTAATTCCAGTTGAGGTTAATAAAAAAAGCCTAAATAATCTCGCAAAAAACTGCCAACGATTGACAGAAAATAACTGAGCACATAATGGAGTATATATTAGAAAAAGGAAAAACATAGAGAAAGAGTAAGTACAGATTGGTAAGCGGATTCCAAAGGATGAGATCCAACGATGTCGCTTCTAACACCGCCATCGATCCCAAATCGAAGGGCGTCGTTTTGAACTCCTCCGATCTCGTGTGCTATGGTCTTGGGCGCTTCCATTTTTTGATTCGTCTATTCAATTCCTCTTCTACTTCTATTGCTACTTCTGAGCTAAATGATTTCCCAGAAGCTTTTTGGTCAAGGCAACCTATGAAATTGGTAGTGTAGATAAAATGTGAAACCTAACTCTGCCTAAGCAGCTGCAGTACTAAGGAGCAACCGAACAAAAAAGATTTCCTAACCAATAAGTTAAGTTCCTAATGCGTCGTCGTTTAGGTAACATGAGACTGTGTTCTGCTAGGCCACACGTTATGTAATTACATGATACAAGGACCGTACTAAAGAAATTAACGCAAATTAAAGAAAAATATTTAAAATTTATAATAACTAAAATAATAGTAAAACAATATTTAATTAAATAATATAATAATAAAAATTAATAATAAAAAATATAAGATAAATATAAAAATATAAATATAATTTTTATAATTATAATTTTTTTAAATATATCCTATTTTACTGTTTTGATAGTAATTAATTACACATGGATTTGATCCATATAATAGTTGAAAAATGTTAGACATACTTCCAAACTGAGAATAAACTTAATCTCAATTGGGCAATTAGAAAGAGAAGATTATACCACGACTTTTGATGATGATTATTGGAATATTTTAAAATGTGCAATGATAATTACAGGTGGAAAGAATAGTGGTACTCTTTATATGATAGCAAGATCGTGATGTTCAATTACAGTTGAAGCAGGCAACAACAATCCTAACTTATGGTACCAAATACTTGGTCACACGAGTGAAAAATGGCTCAAAATTATGCACTTATAGGACAAATTACTAGGTCTTCAGTCAGTTGACATTGACAACTATGAAGACTACATACTTTGAATGTGAAAGAGAGTTAGCATTTAGACCACTTTTAGAACCCCGAAGAAAGAGAGATTATAACTTGTTCACTTTGATGTTTGAGAACCATGATTGTCTAATCCATTGGTGATAAACATTACTTTGTGATTTTTATTGACAATCATTCTAGGAAAGTATTGGTTTATTTTTTGAAGCATAAGTTTAAAGTGTTTGAAGCTTTTAGAATACGGAAGTCATGGCTAAGAATGAGAAAAGGCTCAGAATTGACAATAGTAGTGAATATAAAGACATAAAATTCAAGATATTTTGTTATGAGTACGAATTAGAATGGAGAGAACCGTGCTAGGTACACCTCAACACAACAATATAACTGAGCATATGATTTGTATGTTAACTAAGAATGCTAGAGGCATACATATGCAATCAGGTCTACTAAAGCAATTTTGGGCAGAATTAGTTAACATAACATCTTATTTGATCAATCGAGGCCTATCAGTTTTATTGAATAATAGAATACCATAGAAGGTATTATGAAAAAAGAGAGGTAAAATTCTAACATTTAAATTTTTTTAGTTGTATATGCATATGCATATTCCTAATCAAGGTAGGAATAAGCTTGATTCCAAGTAAAAAAAATGCACCTTCATCGACCAAGGTAAAGATGAGTTTGGCCACAACATATGGGATGATGAAAACAAAAAAAATGATCTACAATGTAGACATAATATTCAATGAAAGAATGATGTATATAGATAGATATACTACAAGTGCCCGCAACTCGAAACAGAGTAAGCTAGTGTATATAGATGTGGACGATGTCCTAGATAGTTCTTTCATCAATTAGATAGTTAAAAGTCCTCAATTAGAGGAACCGATTGGATAGAGGAATACGTAGTAGTCAACACAACTCAAATTCCTACTCCAACTTTTGTAATTAGGAGGTCTTTTAGGTCCTATGTACCTAACATAAGATACATAAATTATATATTATCGATTGATGGAGGAGAGCATTAATGCTATAATGAAGCATGTCAGACTGGAGATGCCATCAAGTGACATCTTGTTAGGAAAGATGAGATGAATTCATTGATTTTCAACTAGACATGGAAACTAACAAAGTTACCCATAGGAAAGAATGTCATTCACAAAAAATGGGTGTATTGGAAGAGAAAGAAGCATGATGGCTCCAATATATATAAATCTTGGCTAGTTATTAGAGGATTCCAATAAAAGGAAAGAATTGAATACACTGATATTTTTGCTCATGTTGTGAAATGATGAGTGCTCAAAAAGCACTAAAATAACAATGATTTTATGTACATTAATTGATTAAAAATATATATATTTATATGTTTTATCATATATTTATATAAATTTGTCTTTTTTGGAATCACGGGTATTTTTATTGTTTTTCAGGTATTTTGGCTTAAAAATGCAACTTAAAGACTCAAAGAGGAATACTGGAAGCAATACATCACAAATATATTAATAAATAAATGGGGAAAGGTCAACAAATATGGAAAAATTGGACAAAATGGGTCAAAAAGGACAAAAATGTCAAAAAGGAGAAAATCACGCTGCCGCGCCGCCCAGCCGCCGTGCCCCAGCGCCCAGCTCCGCCCCAAACTGCGCGTGGTACTGTTCATCCGCGCAGAACTGCGCACGTGGGTACTGTTCACGTGCAGCTGCCCCCGTCATGCTGACGTCATCAAATGACGTCAGCAATCACTAATCCGCGTTTTTACATTTTTTTCTCTACTTTTTCTCTACATCCTCACCTATAAATACCCCCCTTCCCTTCACTTCAAAATACACCTCAAAACCATTCTTCTCTTCTCTTTCTTTCTCTCATTTCTTAGTTTTTATGTTTTTCTTCGTTTCTTTCTTAGTTTTCAAGCTTTTCTTAGTTTTTTTCTTAGTTTTTAGTTCAATTCTCTTAGTTTTAGAGTTCTTCTCTTTTTGAGAGGAACTTGTAATGTTTTTGTAATAATTTAGCTTTTTGATTCAATAAATGGAAGTGCAAATTCCGCTTGGAGGTTTTCCAACAACGGGAATAGCGTCGAAGTTCTGTAAGGATTTTAATTTCTTTACAGTTATTTTTATGCTTTATTCTTACATGTTATATTTAATTTGTCTGTGATTAAATTTAACTGTGCTGGCTGTTTATAAACATGATGTAATAATAACGTTGTTATGCTTGCGAAATATTAAATAGGTAAAAATTTCTAAAATGAATTGATTTTATTTTTATTCAAGATTTTATATTAAGAATGTTAGAGAGAAATATATTATTTTTCATTACAAACTTAAATCTGAAAATTAGATTTTAAGGTTTAGTTATCCGGTCTAATTTAGAGTAGTGCTATTTTATTTGTTGGTACAATCGCCCGGTAGTTAGAGTGAAACTCTATTTCAAAAGTTTTTATAAGAATTATTATGTGAAAATGTATTGACAACATGTTTTCAATAGTGGTTTTAAAACTTAAAAGTTAGTACTCGGATAATTAAATTCTTATGTTTAATTTGGACACCTTGAATAAAGTTTAAATTGTCTAACCCCACCAAAGGTGGCATTTAAATGGTTCATTTTCAAATCTCTTAGAAAAAAGAATTAATTTAATTAACCAAATTAGTTATCAACCCCACCCATAGGTGTTAATTGATTTGTTTAGTTAACAAAGAATATCTAACCCCACCAAATGTGGTATTTATATAAAAAATGGAGAATCAATAAAATATCAATTTATATCTTTAATAACCTAGATAATATGAGCAAGCATAATTAATTTAGTTATTATATCCATAAATACTCCACTAATATAAATGATAAAATTTGCATAAATATTTATTGAATCTGTATCTATGTTTATTTTTAGATAAATATTTATTGGATTTGTATCTATGTTTATTTTTATGTTATTAGATTATATTTATTAATCTGTATATATGTTTATTTTTATGTTATTAGATTAAGAACACAAAAACCAAACTATCATGACAGGATGTTTAGGATTTAATTTCGTTTTTAAAAGTTTTAATAATAAATTGAAAACCACATACATTCCTTCCTTAGATCGACCTTGGGAGTATACTTATCATTTTCTACGAAATGATTCGTGCACTTGCGAGAGTTTTATAAATATTAAAACCAAAGTATTGGCAAGAATCGGCGATCCCAGTTTTCGCTCATCAAGTTTTTGGCGCCGTTGCCGGGGATTTGGTTCATCATGAAACTCAATACTATTTAAACAATCTTAAGCATTATTACTAGTAAAGATCTTTATCTTGGGAAATTGGATGTGAAGACTTCCTATCTTCATAGAGACTTAAAAGAAGAGATATACATGCACTAACAAGAGAGTTTCTTAGAAAAAGACAAGGAGAATCTAGTGTGCATATTGAAGAAGAGCTTGTATGGATTGAAACAAGCTCAAAGACAATGGTATAAGAAGTGTTTCATGCATGGAAAGGGTTTTTAGAAGTGTAAAGATGACATGTTACTTTATGAAATATATGTCTAGTTACATCATCTTACTTCTTTATGTTAATGATATATTAATAACATGATTATATATGGAATAGATTAAAAGGTTAAAGCAATAATTTGAAATGAAAAACCTTGGGATAACAAAGAAGATTCTTAGGATGCAAATCACTAGAGATAAGTAAAAAAAGAACTTTGAATTTATCTCATGAGGAGTACATTAGACATTTTTTATAGAGATTTAATATGAGTGACACCAAGCTAATTATCGTACCCTTGGCCAGTCATTTTTGTCTATCCAAGGATTAGTGTCATCACATAGAGGAAGATAAAAACTTCATGATTAAGGTTCTTTATGCCTTAGCCATTGAAAGTTTGATATATGCAATGGTTTTTACAAGACCAACCATTGGCCATGCAGTGGAAGTTGTTAATAGGTTCATATCAAATATAAGAAAGACTTACTATGAAGCAATGAAGTGGATCATGAGATATCTACGAGGCATCATATGGAAGTGCTTATACTATGCTAAAAAAGAGTTAAAAGTACAAGGGTATATAGACGAAAACTTTACAGGGGAAGTCAATCATTGGAGACCACTCGTTATGTGTTCATTTTAAGTAATACAACTATTAGTTGAATGTCATAAATACATAATATGCTAAGTATGTAGCAGTGAAAAAAGCCAGTAAAGAAATGATTTAGCTTCAAGGATTATTAATTGAGATGGAATTCAAGCAAGAGAATAATGTTTTATATAGTGACAATCATAATGTGTTATCACTTTACCAGGTTTTTATTAAAATATGGGGTGTTAAAACTAGAGAAAACCCATGATAGTAAAAATCAAGTAGATATGTCGACAAAGACAATGAATATCGAAAAACTAAAATTGTGTTCAACTTCAGTGGCCCTACAAGAGTGACAAGACCTAAAAAATAATTACATTGATTAAGGTGGAAAGACAAATTAAAATCAGTTTTCAAGTAAGAGATTGTTAGAAAGTCAAATGATAATTACAAATCAAATAAAAACAAAAGGAAAAAAAAGGTAAAAAGAGTACAAATATGAAGCATATGTGAGAATTTTTTTAATTACAAATTAAGATATGATATCATCATAACTTCTCATATTATCATGGCTTTCTCCGAAGAGGATGGTGAAAAAATCACTAAGTATGAGACAAATTTTAATAACAATAACTTAAAAATTTGTCAAGAAATAAGGTGGATATTCTGCTTCTATACTAGAAAAGTCACCAAAAATGACATATGCAATTACTGCATCAAAAATCGAGAAGATAAAGATGCATCATCATCAACATCATCCAAAGGATTGTCAACAGAAAATGACACGGAAGAATAAAGATGAGGAACCATCGATAGAAGACAAAAAAGAAAAATAAAGATGTAGATTTACATCTTTAGTCAGTAACATGTGCCAAGGAAAAAGTAAATCCAGGACCATTGACACAAATAGACGCATCACAAGTTCCATATAGATTGCTTCTCAATAGAATTTCTTTCAAATTCATTAAATTTTCACGTACAAATTCTTGAATTCTTACTATGGTATAATATTCATGTGATACTTTCTCAAATTTTGCACTTGTAATACATGTAATTTTCAATGGAACGGTGAAATGCGTAGAGATAAAAAAGAACACCAATAGTGAAAACACTCTATTAGGGCAACACTGACATTGAGAGACAAAAGTTAGGGTAGTGAATGGGATTAAATACCTCAGTTAAGCCAAAATATTCTTGGTTAAGATAAATTCACGAGAAAGTGGAGTCTCTTTTACAGGATAGACCTTAATAGAAAATTGAAGAGTAACGGTAGCAAGTGATTGAATTAAGTAGCTCTTTATATAAAATTATTGACTCTAGAGATATAGTAATATGGAAAAGACAAATTTATGGATTGAATAAATAGATAGAGCCTCACTAGTGCCAAATTACTATGGTTCATGGAAATAAAGAGTAATGAGCTTTTGTGCTATGAATATACCACATCAATTCATTATGCATAGATGATGATATTTCATTGATATAGAGCCAATTCCAATAGAATTATTTAAAGGTCTCATTGGCATGCATCCAGTAGGAATTGAACCTATGAATTCACCAATTATGAGTTGAGTGCTTTAACCATTCATAACTATCTATTTCGTAAAATCAATTTTTGACAGAATGAAAAAAACATATATGGTAGAATCATAACGATAGAATATGAACTTAATTGAAATGTATACATTTGTCTCATACACAATGGGGATGGTGAGAAAAGATATATTTTAATATAAGTTCCTATAAAAATGGGAAATGCCCTACCTTTGAGTGCGATTTGAAATATTGATTTACTGAGCCGTTAATGGAATAATGAAGCATCATTAAATACTCAAAGTTTCATATCTGAAATGATTTTTCAAGAAACTACTTGGATTTTAGCAAAATTTGTTCTACATGGGCGTATTGATTGGTTGAAAGGTTTGGAAGAGTAGCGATTTGAACCCCACACTGTGGTTCGTAGCCACATGCTTTATTCCTTTACACTATAGGCCTCACCTCATCTCCGTTGGATCTATTCTTAAGAGTACCCTAAAAAAAGAAAACATTTCCTCTCCCTAGTCATTTAGGGTTAAAAAGATGCAAAATTACCTCTCTTTTCATTTTTTTTCTTTTTTTCAATATGAAAAAAAGTAATAAAAATGAGAGATGTTAAGCTTTTTATCATCCTAACGTTGAGTTATTTTTCCACAGGACTTCCCCTACAATATAGTCACTGCATTAAAGTTTAACTACCAAGTTCAAGATGGATTGATGTGGTTCCTCTACACCTAACAGATCAGAATATCGAACCATGAACGAAGAAAGGCATGAGAGAAAAACATATTGGTTGGTGATTATGAGGCCCCAATAAAATAGTTGATTTAATAGCATTCGTTACAATAAAGGCTTGGTATCATTATGTTAATAAAATATGGCCCGGTGGCATGTTAACGAATTGGTATACTATAAAAACGAGGTTTCAAAAGTTTTGGGACTTGAGAGTGGAACAAAACACGGGTACATGAAATAAAATAAATTGAAAAATAAATAAATGAGGGATTCGTTTCAAAAAGACATAGCATTTTGGCCTTTATCTTATATGTGCAAATCCTAATCAGGCAGATCTTTACTCGGAGTAGAGCATAAAACTAAAAAAAAGGAATAAAGTTCTTTAAGACTAAGAAAATTACATCGTGATTAGGGTTGATCCTGATGAAACAATACATCAATGAGAAGTTAATTTGTTAAGTTTAGTAAATTCTTTTCATAATATTTTATTTATATATAAACAGAACGGGACAAAACTCATATTTCTTGAAAAATGAAAGAAAATAACTTTTGTTACATGTTAAAAAGATCCTACTATGAAAAAAGAAAGCTAGAATATATACATTGATTAGAGTTATTCATCGGATCGAAACTATTGATTTTATACTCATCCGATCTGATCCGACCATCCGCTCGGATTGAAACATTCTAATCCACTACTGATCCGATCACCTTTTACATCTGCTCAATCCGATCCGTAAACTATTCGAATGACATCTGATCAATCCGACCAATAAACTTAATTAACTCTAGTTTTGTATTTTTAATTTTTTTTTTAAATTTTCACATAAATCATAACATAAAATTATTTGAATTAAAAGAAATATTAAACAATTAAATATATATATATATATATATATATTAATTAAATATATATATAATTAATTTCAGTCGGATCAGATGAATCGTAGTGAAATTCGCCATCCGATCCGCACTTAACAGATGGGAAAAAATTTCATCTAATCCGACCATCGGATCGGATCGGATTTTTTGCACACCCCTAACATTTTTTTTTCATGATTATGACCTCCCCCACTATACCCTGTGGTAGTAATTCCTATGACATTACGACCTTTATCACAACAATGATGTCTATAGATCAAATTAATTCGTGGATTTTTTTTATGAAAAATGAGAAGGAATATTGAAAATTGGAGTGTGTGAATCTGAAGCGGCTACTTTCGAAGTAACATAAAGAAAAGCAATGACTCTAGTGGGAGAGTCAAAATTGTTTAAAGAAAAGCCCTGAGAAAGGACAAATATATTGAACATTTCAACGAGATCGTGTTTTTTCAACTCTCTCATAATGGAATATCTTCCAAACATATATGACATGGTTCCTTACTTCGATTGGTTGATATTTAAAGTAATAAAAAAGATGAATTATTAAAGTAAAGATAAAATAATAATTTTTATCTTATAACAAGAATTCTTTGTGCTATAAAAGAAACTCTTATTTTCATTTGAGGACAAAAAATATCAGAACATACAGTTCAAAAAAATACAACTTTTAGTATAAGAACCCCTTTTATCCAAAAATCTCAACCAATAATTATGTATCCATTAATTATGAGCAACTAAGAATCTCTTCAAGGTTCTTAGTTAACCTTAAAATTATAATAATTATTATATTATGAATAAAATTGAGTTCTCTTATTCTTTTTTAACAATTTTAAATTGGACATTATCTATGTATGAACGTTGATGACTCACCATTACCAAGAGGGTATTAAAGTTTGAGCAAAGGTAAGACATAATCGGTATAACAAGAGAAAAAAGATAAAAGGAAAGACCGTGATGAACTCATTATATTCAGTTATTATAATTATAACATTTAAATTAATTAAGAATATCAATAATATTAACTA
Organism: Hippophae tibetana; assembly: GCA_037013495.1. Classification (NCBI taxonomy): domain Eukaryota; kingdom Viridiplantae; phylum Streptophyta; class Magnoliopsida; order Rosales; family Elaeagnaceae; genus Hippophae; species Hippophae tibetana. Next base: position 8,141,907 of record CM072812.1, read on the forward strand.
AAGATATAATATCATTTTTTGTAAGTCTTATGGTGAGTATTTTAAATAAATATCCTTATTCTATTGGACGTGTTTCGTGGATCCTCCTTATGGATGCTTAAGAATCCTCTTTAAAGTAATATGGTTTGTTATATTACAATTGTAGCTAAAATGATCAGGATTAAAAAAATAAAATTTAACTGTATAGTTTATTTTTATAAATAAAAGAAATAAAAATTAATATTTTAAAAATAAAAAAATCAAGAGATTAGACTACAGTATATTAATAACGAAAGGATACAAAATGGAATAAATTTATTTACAGTAACTTATTATATAACAAAAAGCTATGTATTACTTAATGACATATTAAGTAAAAATAAGTTACTATATTAATTATTATTTTATAATAATTTATTATAGATAAAACTGTAAGTACAAAATGGGGACAAGGAGGACAGAGCGGAGGAAACAGCAAATGTTGTGACCTCTGTCCGTAGTATCATATTAGTCAGACGAAGATGCCGAACTCTGCTTAGACTTCTTTTTTCCTCTACATCTATTTGACCTAAATTTATATTTAAATTAAGATCCTGGGAGCTTTTTATAATATTAATAAAAAATATATACTTTGTTCTAAGTTATCTTTAATTATATAAAAGACACAAGAAGATTTAAATTCACTTTGGAAAGGTACACCAGAACATAAATTTACAAATATATATTTTTTATTAAAATTAATTATATTTTTACATAGGATAAAATAATTTTTTTTTTAAATATTTTTTTTTTAAAATAATTTATTTCGTGTCCCATATGTGAGAATAAAAATTATTCAAATTTATATACGGTTAATATTTTTTAAAAATTGAAGAGTTGGTTAAAGTTATAAGAATATTCAAATTTGACAATAATGTTAAAATCCTTAATTTTTCTTTCTTTATTAATATAGTAAAATATGTATATATGTTTAGTGTATCCTAACAAGACAAGATAAATTTTACAATATTTATAATAAATTGATATTGATAATAAAATTATTTTTTTATGTAAATTTCTTTCATATAAAAAGCAAGTATGGGAATAAAAATAATTAAAATTTAGTATTTAATATATTCTCTATTTTTATTACTCTTAAAAATTAAAAAAATATTGTTTTTAATATAAGATAAAATAAAAAGTCAATAAACATAATTTAAAAATTAAAAATTAAAAAAGATTAAATTAGGTCATTTTTTATAATGATTCAAATTTATGATTAAAAAATTAATTTTATGATTTTTTATTATTCAGTAAAAATAATCACTAATGTGTTTGATAATAATTTTATATGATGATTTTTAGGAAAAAAAAAATCAAAAATCAACTATAAATTATTTGATAACATTATATATTTTCTATTTTTTTTTTCAAAAACTCTAAAAAGTTAAAAATGTTGAATTATTATTTACAACTTTAAGTTTTTATTTATTTTCTTTTAATATTTATACATATAATAATCATAAGACTTATTTACTATTTAGAAAAATGTTTGTTGAAATTGAGAAAATTAGAAATCAGATTAAAAAAAATCATAATTTTAAATATTTTTGAAGTACTTCATATTTTGGTAGTATCAAATATACCGTTAAGTATTTAATATGAATCAAGAATCATTTTTTTAATTAAATTAAAATCTCTATACACGTATCATTATCATTCAATACATTATTGTTCTAACCTTACCAACATACATAAAATTTATAGAAATTATACAATTTTAGCATTTAATATGTTTAATATAGGAAAAGAAATTATACAATTTATAGAAAATAATAATAATAATTATTATTATTATTATTATTGGTTTCCAGGCAAACAAGACGCTCAGATAAATTTAGTTTGAGAGATGTACGGGGGAAGTGGCAAGAGCACAAGATGCCCAGGTCCATAAAGTACTAATTTAATGATCTAGATCACACCTGGGAAATTGGAATGTATATGTACTTAAGAACTCTCCACTTTTTTTTCTCTGGGATATTACCTTTCCTTTTCTCTTTGCAGACTTAACCTGTATAATTACGCATGACAACACTTTACTCTGAGTGTCACTTGCAATTTGGACCTTCCCTATGTCGACTCTGCCGTTGCTCTGTTATTTTCTACTCTTTAGAGAGAATCAATACAAGTAGCTAGCTTGAGATATAACATTTCAATTGAAATGACAACAAAATAGAATCGGTTGATATTAAAGTAAGTCAAAATTTATGTACTAAATAAAATGATCCATGATGATGTTATTTCAAATTGAGATTAAAAAAAAAAATCTATTTATATTTATGTAATTGTAATGAAAAAAAATTTAATTTCAATCATCAAAAAATATTTTTATTGAGATTATAACATATTTATGATATCTTATAAACACACACAAATAAATCAACAACACAGTATAGTACTCAAGATTTCAAATTTTCTAACTGATCATAATCGACTGGGGCAAAGAGAGAGGGACTTTCTTATTCTTTTAACGAGATAGGCTAGCTCTTTCATTCTTTGATAACGCTAATATTTTTTGTTTGTTTAGTGAGACTTGACAGAGGCTACATTTAGCAGGATATAATAATAATATGATTATTTCTTATCAAGCTAGCTAATGTGACTAGACAGCTAAGCATAATTTATTTATTTTTGATTAATTAGTTAGTACTTCAAATTTAAAAACTAATGTATTTTTTTTAAAAAAAAATATAGAGAGAAAAAAATCTAATTAATGTGTAATATAATTAAAAATAATAATGAATAAAATCTTCCTAGTTATATACAAGCAAAATAAGTTATAAAATGGTGGAGTCAAAAGGGATCATATCAGAACATAAATTCACTATCTAACTGCAGGTATATACGGCACATAGAACCGAGAGATAGAGAGTTCAAACTTCATACAGCTACTCTTTCTCTGTTCTGTGAAACTAGCTGGCTAGTTTTTTATTTCCTTTTTCTTTTTCAAATAAAGAAATATTAAATACGCGTTAATTTATAATAATATGCATCTTCTAGAAGTGTGAAAATACAAATTTAACTATAAAGTTGTTTAAAATAGGCTTAAAAATAAAATAAATTGAAGAGAATAAAATAATGATACTAATAATTTAATTTGATTTATTTTTTAATTTGAGATACGTTCACGAAACAAACTCCAAAAATATTTATTCTATTAATAAAAATAATAGATAAAAAGTGAGAAGTAATACAATAAATTAAAATAAACTCAAAATAATTACACAAATTTTTTTCAAATTTATTTTATCACTATTTTTTTAAAAAAAATATTATCTCTTACTTTCTAAGTAACAATATTTAATAAATTTATTATATATATATATATATATATATTATTTGATAAATTTATAAAATATGATATCATCTAAATTTTTTATTTTCTTTCCGTAAAAATTACCTACAAAAATTAAGTATGTTTAGCATTGCTATTATAAATATATATACTAGTAAAGGCCAACAACAAACAGTACTCTACTTGATCATCACCAGAATACTCTTGGAGATATAATTAATATGGAACCCAGTCCAGTCTTCGTCACCATCTAGTACTAACTAGAAGCTACAGTTAGTTAATACTGGAAACGAAGCGAGCTAGACCAAACTTCACTGCGGTACGTATCTTGTATCTGGCTTACCTCCCTTAATATATTACTATTATTATTTTTAATATTTCTCATAACTTAATTTGGTGTATATAAAACAAACGTGCCTATAAAGTAGATGAAACAGAATATTAAAAAAGAAGAAGAAATTAAAATTGATTAATCTGGAAAAGATTTCATGATAAGTCTTCCCGTTTAGTCGTATATTCCATAGTTATATGTAATGATTTGTATTGCTTGTAATAATTATTAAGGGTGGAGTTGGAAATATTTGTTAAGGGTGATTTAAATTTTATTTATTTATGAAAAGTAGTTGATTTTATTGAAATATTAAGGAGTTAATATAAATGTAAACTTAGAGTTTTAATTTATGGTATTATTGAAATATTAAGGGGAAAATATGAACAAATTAAGAGGAACATCTAAAAACAAACAAACAAAAAACAAAAAGAACAAAAGAAAAAAGAAAAGAAACAGAGTGGGATGTCTAAAACTTTTAGTTTTCATATTAATTGAGCTTTTACATGTTCTATCTCAGTAAATCATAACTCGATATATATATATATATATATAAAGTTACTTGCGATCCCACCTATGTAACAATTACATGTGGCATGCTCTAATAACTAACTAACAGCTTGCTTCACTATATGCATTTTTTATTTCTTAAAGTTAATTTTAATATCTAGCCATGTGAATGTATAGAAGGCTTCTAAAGCTACCATAACTATAGTGGCAAATCCTATAGGGAAACTTTAAGTAAAGTTTCAATTCAAAATACTAAGTGATTGTTTTTGATTTGTTAAAAGAATTAGTTTGAGACCAAGTTATTTGGTGAAAGGCATTAAAAATACATAAATTTAGACACAAGTTATTTAGATTTTATCATGTATTAATATTATATAAAAAAATTAATTTTTTTTTAATTTTTAAAATACACATAATATAATATAAAGAATTTAGAGGTAAACATTTATATAAAATTAAATAATATTAGTATTTATTTAAAGATAAAATTGTTATAAATGATTAAAATATCATTTTAATAATTAATTTAAGTCAAAATTTTTAATTTAAATTACTTTTGTAAAGTAACAATCACTTATCAAAATTAATTATAATGAAAGTACTTTAAGATATTTACAACCATTTTCATTAAAAAAAAACTTACCCTAAGGAGCATCAACTTTTATAACTACATTACTGGTTGATATTTACTTATTCTGCTTTTCCATTAAGCGGCTGCAATCACGGCAATAGTTAAAATCAACTTTGTTTTTTTTGTCTTTGTCTTATTCTCTTTTATGTAATATTTATTTAATTATAACGTGTCCGGTCTCTGGATTTTCTTCTAAATTTTGGAGATAAAGATACGAATACATAAAAAAAAAACAGCTCTAATATTAATACAATTTAAATTATTATTGTAAAAAAAAAAATTTCACTAATATAATTTTATTTCATAACAGTAAAAATAAGATGTAATTAATATTAATAATTAAATAAATTTTTTTTAATTTTTTTATGACATTAAAAATAGTTATTATAACATTATCAATACTCAAAAATAATAATGCAAACTAATTATCCGGTAATAACTCACGAGTAATAAAAAAGAAGGAAGAGAAGACTATTGCTTAATTAGATGCTACGAGACTTGTGAAGTGAAATACAAGTGACCAGTATTTGAAAGTTTTTGGGATTGCAAATTAATGACAATCTACCTACACTTTTGAGGGAATTTTGGGATCTGAAAAAAGTTGTTTGCCATATTGATTATAAGTGACTTATATATTGTTTATAAAAATTATATGATTTTTTTTCTTCTTTTTTGGGCACGATTACATATTCAAAAATGAAATAAAATTGAATCTGTATTTTCCTGATCTTTTGACAGGATAAATAAGGTTACAAAAAAAAAAAAAAAAAACACATATTCCCCCACACAGAACACAATATGCTAAGCTCCCGCAAGAGATAAAAGATCACAACAACACTATAGTACACAAATTACACATGTTAAGGGGGTTCTTAATTAACTTTTTTTTTAAGACAACTAACTTCAATTTTGATTTCTAAACCTTGAATACCCAGTAGTTTTTGACAAAAAAAAATGGTACTATCTAGTACGTTGGTTTTTATTCAGAAGAGTGACATTGGTTTTATAGATAAAAAAATAATTTTATATTATAATTTATCAAAATAATATGATCTCTCTAATGTAGTTGTGTCTCAACATCATGAAGTTCAATTAGATATGTTCAAAGCCCGAGACTTGAGTTCCAATTACAAGTATATAAGTTGTGTTTGATAAATATATAAAAATATAGTTTATCATTCTATTTTTTAAGAGAGTTAATTTTTCAAAAATTTAAAACATATAGAGTTAATTTTTCAAATAACTTATAATATGTTATCAAAGTTATAAAATCTGTGTTTAATGCAAAATAATACTAATTATTGATTTGTAAGTATTTTATCCTCTTTCGTTGTATATGGAAGTAATCAATATATAAAAAGTATATTTAATCCTTCTGCTAATAACTTCAACTTTTGAGATAGTTGATTTTTTTTAAAAAATAGAATATAATTTCATTTATTTGATAACAATTTATTTTTGAACTTTTTTGTATGAGATTTTATTTTTACTTCCATATTTGTGAATGCAATTATGTTGTGCATGTATGAAATTCTATTTTAAGTAATTTGTACATATATAAAATATGATTGCATATGTAATAAGATAAATAGAAATAACAGTGAGAAAATTTGATAATATAGACATGAAATTGAAGATAACATGTGTTCTATACATATATTTTTTAAATAATTAAAAATAAAATCAATTCAATAATTATACGTAAAAAATCAAAGGTTATTAATCATGAATAGGGTCTCATTAGACAAAGCTGATGCGCATAACAATTGTTGTGGATTGAAATTATTCACAAGTCAATATACAAGTGAACTTGCAAGAATTTGTATTTTATATTTTCTATAAGTTACATCCATCCTTTTAAATATTATAAAAATAAAGATCAAAGTTTCAATATGTATTGATGGATATTTATTAAATATATATATATTAGATAAATTTTATGAAGGAAAATATTTTAAAAAGAATCTAAGGATGCATAAGTATATTGGATGTATCTTACAGATTATGTAAGATATTAAATTACTTGAAAATGTAAATATTTGGTGACCACAAATTTAATTCAGTAGTTATATATGATTCTATGAACAAATTCAATCAAAGAGAAAATGTATTCTACTATTAGTTAAAAGATAAATAATATAAAAAAATTAACATCATACCAAAGATTGTCCAATTGTCACAGAGATCACTATGTGTTACAGGTGATCAATCCACAAGTTTAGGGTTGAAGAAACATACACACATATATATATATATATATATAAGCACTAATTATAAAGTGATAAACAGAGACAAATTAGCTAGGAGTGATCAGTGTGATGCCATAATCAATCCTACACCTAGAATTTGATAGATAACCATATATATATATATATATATATATATATATATATATATATATATAAATATAAATATAAATATAGACAAATTAATAGAGGTAAAATTGACATTTGGCACCCAAAACTTAGATTTTTTGTTTTGTTTTGTTTTGTTTTGTTTCATCTCTTGTGATAAATGTATTGTTTTCTTCACTTGATTATTTGAAATAATTAGTTTATTATCTATGCTGAATTTTAAGGCATCTAGAAATTTAAATATTTCGAACGCAGTATGCGTGAGCATTGTAGGGTGCTCAATGTAAAAAACGGTTTATAAATATGACTCGTAGTTGCTAATATTCAACTATTGTATCACATAAATTTGTACTTATTTTTATAACTACACTACTTACATTTTGTTATGTGTAAATATTATTTAGAAAATTGAATTAGACCTCTAATTTTAAAAATAATTATAACATATAACAGATATAAATGTTATAAGTACAAAAGTTTGAATAAAACTAGATAATATCAGTATTTTTATACTTTGCTATAAATCATTATCCAATGATATACTCAAAAGATGATAGTTTAACCTTGAAACATATATATATATATGTTATTTGTTGGAGATGAATTTTGAATGTAAATAGGTTATTGGATAATTAAGGGTCTTTTTGTTAAAAAAATTTAGAAATTATCTCCCTTAAAAACTTAAGTTATTAAAAAAATTATCAATTTTGTTTTTACACATCCGTTATTCTCCTACAAGTGCTTTATGTATTAATTTCATCAAAAAATTAAGTTATTGGAAGAAGTACCAATATTTCTTTTACAATTTGTTATAAAATTCGAAAATAATTTTTTTTATTTTCAAATACAAAAAACATTGAAAACATTAAGAATATATGTTTGAAGAAATATTTTTAAATACAAGTTTTGGATAAAATCTTGAAACAACCATGTTTTTGAAAAATAACTAAACGTTGTTTTCTATATTTTTTAAAAGTTCTATCCAAATATAACTAAGTAACATTTGAATAATCATTTTTATTTTTTATTTTCTAGAAAACATAAACCCAAATTAAAAAAAAAATCAATTATACAACTCAAATTTAAACATATTCTTATTTTTGGGAAATTTTTTTTTTTTTGAATCCTAATTTTAAGTCCTAACAATTCGTTGGGCGAAAACAGACGAACACCATTTATGCATAAACCTCACAAGAATACATGATGAACATATATATCTCTACGTCTAGAAAGTTTTGAGCTGATATATTGGACAAAATTTCAGGTCAAACTTAATTGATTCCTTAAAAATTAGAAAAAAAGTTTAAATATAAGATATTAATTTGTAATACACTTACACAATTAATGTGTCATAATTTAATTAGATAGTACAATTAGATTTTACAAATCTATATAAAATAAAATTATGACAAATCTATTGTATTTGTGATATATGATAGAATAAAAAAAAATCATTCTTCAGAAGTAATTGCAAAGGTCTAAGATAATTATACTCTGAACAAGGTAATCAACATTTGTAAATTTATTATTATTATTATCATTATTGTGAGGCGTTTTTGTAGCACAGTTAGGGTTAGATCCGGAAAAGTTGTGCAATGTTATTAAAAAACAAAACTTTTGTAGACTTATTATTTTTTATTTATTGTAAACAGATTTCGTTAAATTGTTACTATTACTTTAAATTTCTTTATATAATGCATATTTTAAATTTCTTAATTTTTTTTCCCGCATTACAGAATATTTATATTGTTTTATTGCTCTGCAACTGTGGTGAAATCATCACCAATTTTATTTGACATACAAGCCTTGATTTATTGCTTGAGAAGTTTCGTTCTTAAGCTATGCATATAGATCGTAAATTACTCAAATTTAAAGGTGAATATGATTTTTGATTATTTGATTTTATTTTTTATTTTTTAAGTTATTAACTAATTTTAAATTGTGATAGCAGAAGTACCGTTGATATTAACCAATCATGTAGTTAACTAATTATCATAACCATAAAATAATTAAATAAATAATTCGATAATATCACAATTTAAAATTTAAAATTTAAAATTATTAAATTTAAAAGAAAACAAAATCAAATATTTATCATTAAATTTGATTAATTATTGGATAGATTTATTACTTAAAATCATTTGTCTACAAATTCTATCCCTTTAATAAAACATGTGTATCTATGAACACAAGATAAGCTACTAAAACAGAAAATGATAGAAGAAATTAAATATATAACAAAACATATATATATATATATATATATATATATATATATATTTATATCAAAGATGGTAAACTTATATTATACTTCAAATTCCAATTGAAAGACAGTGGAAGAATTCAGATCAGAAAATGCATATATATAAGCATATCGAAAACCTAAGTGCTAATCATACCCAACAACAAAATAACAGTAAAGGCTTACAAGGCAACTAGACCAACACGTAGTAGACGTAGAATTCTCCAGGACTGTAAAGATCAGCCTCTAATTAATTTCTACCATTCATTTGAAGTTCTGCAATTAATTTTAAAAAAAAATGGTTAAGAAACTATGTAAAAAAATAAAATAGGGTTTTTAGTTTTAAATTTATAGGGAAACGAATTAGTTAATAAATATATATATATATATACCAGTAGAGAGATTGATGTCGGTAATGGAACAAAAGCTAGATCTTTGATTATCATGATCTTGAAGCTGATATTGATTCATTGCCCTGAATTGGTTCAACATATTGGGACTCAAATTTGAGAAGTCTTGCTCACAAATCCTCTTAGTAGTAGTAGTAGTAGTGGTGGTGGACAGTATTTTATCTTTTGTCCTTTCTCTTGCTCTTGCTCTAGCTTTAGCTCTTGAATCTTTAGCAATAGCATTCAAATCATCTTCACCAATCAATGACTTGTTTCTAGAAAGTTCTAGAATCCCTCCAAAGTCTCCTCCATTATCAATTTCCATTTCATTAATGTCCCAACCAACGATTACTTCACCCTCCGAATTACCCGAATTCGAGAAACCAGCATTACCAGATTGAGTCATTAATTCGAGTTCTTTAATAGAAGACTTTGACTTATTAAGCAACCATTCAACAGTTTTACTTGCTTTATCAAACCCTAACATGTCTTGAAGATCAAAGAACTCTCGAGCTATCTCAATCGATAGTCTAACCCTTCGATCCCTTAGTCCATGAGCAGTACATATCTTGCTGTGTCGATCTTTCTTTGTAGGTTTCAAAACATTATTGTGATCTTTGCTTTTCATAGCAGAAACGGTGGCGTTTGAAAAACTACTCTGCAGATTCATTAAAGTAGTAGCTTCTGGGATTTCAGTACTGTTGTGGAGTAAAAAAGGTGGAGGAGGAGATGAAAGTGGATGGTCTTGGTAATGGTGGTTTTGATGAAAGAAAAGATCTTGATGGTGATCATGAGACACGTCTTGGTTAAGAATTGGAGGATTAATTGGGTTATAAGAAGATGATGAGGAGGAGGAGGGATAGTAATATTGTGGGTAAGGATTTAAACCATTGGATGTAAACATTTTCTCGCTTTGTTTCACAGATATTGATGAAAACTACAGCTAGCACTGCTTTATTTTGAGAAATACCACTAATTACGATTCAGATATCTTTTTCGAGATTTCACTAGTGCTCTGCCTTGTAGGGACATTAATGGCTCTTGTATATAAATAGGAGGAGAATTCTTGGTGCCATATTTCTTTTATCAGCAAGGACAAAAGGATTACTATAACTTTTAATAAAAATACATAAAAAAAATTATAGTACAAATTAATTTTAATTTGACCATTAACAACACCTTTACGTTTTTATTGAGATTAAGGATTATTTGATTTTTATATTAATTTTTAATTTTGAAAATGCATATCAAAATGTGTTCCTATGCTTGTCATGTGACTAACTTAGTAAAAAAATGATAAATTTTCGATATAGGATATTTGTATACTTTTATTGAAAATTATAATAAATACTCTGCATATTTTTTTTTATTTGGTAACATTGACTTTTATTTTTTATATTAATGCTTATACATCAAATTGTTTTATGTATAAGATAACCCATCAATATTGAAATAAATATAAATTAAAAAGATAAGATGTTGAATAATTATAGGATTATTTTCTTTTGAATCAATTATTTATTAAAATTTAATTAATATTGGTATATATAATTACATACACAATCACTTAAATTACGTCCCTATTATCAGATTTTAATAAAAAAAATTAATTTTATCAATTTATTATATATTTAAACCAATCAAATTAAAAAATTAATCATTACCAAATAGTTAAATTAAATATTAAATTAATCGATTGGGATACTAAATTTATCAGTATCATTTTGTTTTTTCTCCGCATCATTTCCTTTCCTTGTATTTTGTGGGTTTTTACTAATACAATTATTTTGTTGGCATTGTATTTTCTATGTTGTACGAGTGACATACAATGTATGGTTGTATAACTAAGCAAGACAGAACGGCAACAGAGATAACCAGAGAGAGAAAAGTAGGTACACTGTTGCACCCTTACAGGGAATCTATTCTGAAAACGGGGGTGAAATGGTTGTGGGTGGTTTGTAATTTGCGACTTTGACATCGATTTTTAAAATTAAGGAAACGCCTGTTTTTCTTTTTTATTAAAAAAAAAACACTTTGGATAAAAGGCCTAAAGTAATAAGACATAAGTAATTTATTTAAATCATGGATGATATAATAAGATTATTAATCATAAATTAACAAATCCCTGTATTGAATTGCTTAACAATAGAAAATATATCTAATAATGAATCACTTACTCAATAAATGTAACTTAGTTGTGTTACCAATTAAGTTATATAGTTAAAGAAAAGTAAACTTTAAATTAAATAATTAATATCATTAAAAGAATTTATACAGAATAATATCATTTAATTATTTTTGTTTTTACTTTTCAAATCTAACCTATTTATTATTAATAAAATAGTTAAATATTATTTTCTATTAATAATTTCAAATTCAATACGTGCATTAAATGTAAAAATAAAAAATTAACATTTAAAATAAAGAGAAAAAAATAAATAGATGATCCAAATGTATCGAATTAAGTAGAACTTTGTAGATTCATATATTTTAGTATGGTTGAATTCAATATTTTAAATTAAATATTAACTCAAAGTCTTATCCAAATTAATTAGATATGTTCCTTTTTTATAATTTTGAATTAAATTTAAGTTAATGTATGAGTTCAATTCATGCAATAAATTATCTCTTTGATTTTTATATTACTTAATTATTTACTTTATTACAAGTTATATTGTCGAAGAAATTTACAACATATTAGAGATTGATGATCTCTTTTTAGATAGTGAGTATGTTAAGACTGTTAGTTTAAGGGTGTTAATTTTGTCGAATAAATCACTATGTAAGGTGTGGGTTCTATTAGGTATACGAGACTCCGTGAATTGAGATCAAGTATGAAAATTGCCTAGGTTATGTTATACTTGTGGTTGATTGATGCATTAGACTTGAAATTATACTAAATTGAGTTTAAGCATCCGGTTCAATTTGATATCGCAATGAAAGTTCTTGAGATTATTAAAAGAATTGGGGTTAAGAGAGGACATATAAATGTTTTGAATTTGAATCTTATTACTAGTGTATATATAGTTTATAAGGTTATAGTGTATGTCTCCCATGGTGTTAGTTAGGGTTGTCACTTTTTTTTAACGAGATAAATCTTTGTAAAGATTATTTAATTTGAGGTAAAGATAGGAAAACAAAACGGAGAATGGGAACGGAGAACGAGGATCGATACTTTATAATATAAGGTGAGATAAGAATAAAAATTGTATTCTCGTCTTATTCTCCAAAATTATATATTGTATTAATAAATATAAAAAAAATAATTTTTTTTATATTTCATCACATATAAAATTAAACTAATTATAAATAATACATTATATATTTCATATTTAAATTATATTTTTATTATGCTAAAACATCAATAATTTTTCTTTTATAACAAAATTCTTTCAATATTATTTAATATAAATGATTATTTATTTACTATTATATATATTTTATTTTTTTTCCTTTCATACAAATATTGTTTATTTTTTATTCTTAATTGATTCAAAATTTTATTTTTTCTTTACAAAATATTATTATTATTGGCTTTACTTCTATTATAATTTTTACTTTATAATAAAAAATTTAAAAATAAAAAATAATATTAAAAAAATACATTGATCCTCGTTAGATCTCGATATGTTCCTGCAAGAATTGTAAGTGAGTGTGAGGGATGGGAAAAGGGTCGCTGATCCCACTCCGTCCTATTGACAACTGTGAGGCGTGGTAAGGTTGGGTTGCTAGTGAGGGTCATGGTGGAAAAAGGTTGAGGAAGGAGATGGAAGGCTTGTCTAAGCTATTGGAGGTGCATGATGGGCATGTTTTTTCAACCGGTGTGGTGACTAGTTTTGGTGATCGACCTTGGTTTGGTGCTGAAATAGGTTTGATAGTGTTTCTTTTTTATGCCTGATGGTATGTTGTTCATATGTACAGGACTTGGGTGCACATGGTTTGTTGGCGTTTGTTCTGTTTGACTGCAGTTTGGCATCTTGTTGTTTTAGTGGTTGTGTTGTTACTTGATGTATGTGTTGTGTTTAGTGTTGCTTTGTTAAAATTATTCCCTAGCTGTATAGCTAAAGGAGTTTTGTTTATAGCATTTGGCTTGTTTGTGTCTAGATCTTTTGTGTTTTATGTTTGTCTAAACCATACAATTTTCGGGTTTGATTGATACCTGAGGTTTTAGTCTATGTTTCTTTGGAAAAGAATTTTATCTTCATATAGTTTTATTTTTAACTTCTATGTTGTTATATAAAAATACATCTATATATCGTGTGAAAGATGTTAAAAATATAAATCTATTTGAAAAGAATTGTTATTTTATGCAAACAAACCTAAAATTATGAAATTAATATGTATTTTTATAAAATTAAACTTAACATACACTTCAAAGCATGTTTTAATTAGACTCATATTACTAAAAATGTTTTAACTTAAATCTAACACTAAAATTATCTGAATAGTAACATATTGAGCTCCTTTAAATTTAATTAGGGTTAAATTCAAGTTAATTCATATCAAATTATTTTATATTTGAAGTCTATTGGGCTAAACTTATATGCATGATTAGAAGTTAGGGTTTACCAAATTGCCATTGACTTGTATTATTTAGGCATATTTTTTTATTTTGAAAAAAATTGTGATATTGATATAATTTAAATTATTGTTATTATTATAATAATAATTTATTAATAATATAAATAAAAAATTTATATATTTTGCTAACAATAATAACGAATATAATTGAGATAATATAATTACTATCTAAACAAGTGTAACATTTTTTTACTACAGCGTGCTTGATCGGTAAAATTTCAACTCATCAAAAGACTATTTAGGGTAATAATGTTAAAATTGATGTTATAAACATTATTTTATTACTAAATAAAAAATATTATATTATTATATATATATTAAATAATGTATTATTTTAGTAAAATAAAAAATGTGAGATGATTGAGGATTTTTGTGAAAACTTATTAACAATAAATTAAATTAAATTAAATTAAATTAAATTAAATTATAAATATATGTATTAAATTTTGATAAAAAAAAATATTTGTAATGATATTAAAGAGACTGATTACCTGCTTTTGAGTACCTCAGGCGTGGCCCATCTAATGATTATTTTACCAATGCAATAGTGGTGCGTAAAAGATTTAATATATTGAATATTCATATTTAATAATAAAAAGATAAAAAAATCATGTTTAATAAGAAAATAAATAAATAAAATAATTAATAATTAAAATATATAGTTTAGTATATATATATATATATTTAAAATATTAAAATAATTTTAAATCTAATTGATTTATGTTTTATGTTTTAAGGTTTAAAATTTAATGTTTAAAGTTTAAGGTTTAAGATTTAAATTTTAAAATTTAAAATTAAAGATTTAGATTTTAGGTTTAGGATTTATAATTTATAGATTAATATTTTTTAAAAAATAAAAATATTAATTAATTTTTTATTTTTATTAATTTTTTTAACTATAAATAATATTTATATTATATGTGCTCGTAATAAGTTGAAAGATACGATGTTATTTATACGTATTCTTTTACTCATTTTTAAAATTATATTATATGTTATTATTATTTGAATTTTTTTAATTAAATCAATTTTTTGATTTTTATCTTTTAGAAAATAGTATAAATATCGTACATTTATGGAAAACTACACCCATCTTCTTTCTTTTTGCTAGTTGAAAACTTGAAATGATTATAGTATTGGGGGCGAAGTCGTTAAAGTGTGTTAGATTAAGGAAGATGTATCCTTTAATTTCTTATTTATAATATAAGTATTTAAATCCTTTTTTCAAAAAAAAAAAATCAAATGATGACAAACAATATTCACTTTAGATAAAATGTAATCCCGTTCTCTTATTTAAAAAAAATATTAATTAATCATTTCTTTTATAAAAATATATCATTTAGTTTCTTACATTTTATAAAAAGTATTAAAAAATGATAAATTTTATTATTTACTTAATATTTTAATAACTGTATAATTTTTTTTACTATTTATACATATTTCACAATTTTTATCATATTTTTATTTACTAATAAAATAAAATATTGAAAAAATAATCATTTTATTTAAGATATTGATAAAAAATAGTTGTAGTCTTTTTTTGGTATTTTGTTTACAAAAATAAAGGATTGAATGACACATTTTTTAAGTGATTATCCTTTTTTAGATAAGGTAAGGTGCCTATGCGATAATGTTTTCTATTTTATTATTTAATATTTAAAAAAAAATTATATGTTAATATAAATTTTAATATGATTATGTTTATCATATTATTATTTCCTTTATTGCAAGTGAAGAACAACCTCAAAGACTCTATTTTCCCTAAATTTGCTCCTTTCATGTTTACTTTTATCAAATTATCTTATCTAAACTAATATTATTATATTAAAAAGATAAAATGATACCGGTTACAAATAACAAAAAGTCCATTTTCATCAAATTGCTACCTAGAAACAATTAATGTGACATGCAATAATTGATTAGAAAAAAAAATGATTATTGCTTATTGTTACTTAGTAACAATTTGATGCAAAAAAGTATTATACAAATAAATGATACTATTAATATATTTGAAAGTATCTTATATACACTTTTCTTTATAGTATTTGTATAAAAATTTACAATAATTTAATATGTATCTCTCATAAAAAATATTAAATATTTATAAATTTTAAATGTTATAATTTATGTTAAAAATCCGGACATTTTGTAAATGATTGTCAAACTTTTGAAAAATATATTCTAAGAGATATAGTTATTAAAAATAGTCATAACTTATAAAAAAAATTATAATTTAATTTAAATATATACGTATTATTCTATTGGTCAATTTATAAAACAAGTTCAATAATAACAATGAATGATCTCGAAGAGTAGTCACACTACTTACATTGTATACAAATAGTTAGTATTATAAATGATTTACATATAAAATATTAATTTTTTTTTGGTTCTTCGGAATAAAAAACATTCTTAAGTTAACATATATAGCATTGAATACCATCAAATTAGTGCGCACAAATATCATTTAAAAAAAACAATTTATGTCATCCCTTGAACTAAAGTTCAAATGCTTTATTATTTAGCGTAATTTTATACTATTATAATTGAAATCTTTTAAAATTTGATTCGAAGACCATATAAATCAACTATTAACAATAAATTTAACAATTTTTTTCAATAATATTATTTCAACTAAACTCAATCTTTATTACTATTTTTATTCCAATTACATTTTCATTCATGAAACAAATATTACCTAAATGTGTTAGAATTTTTAGCTAATTGGAACTATGTTCTCAATTCATGGTTAAATATTTCATGAATTATGATAGAGTAAAATGTGAATTTTGATAATAATTATCACCCATATTATTAAAATATGTAATATAAGTTTACATATTGATATCATTTTTATCAAAAAGCTACCATAACTAAAAATATTGGTTAAATAGAGAGGACACTTTTAGTATATAGGATTATTCCTTAAAAAAATTGGTGATAACTTTTTAAATTTTGAAATGACAGGTATACAATTATACATGTGTCCTTTATATATGTTGACAAAAAATATATATCATTTCACTATATGTTAATTTATAATTTTTTCAATAATTATATTATTTATATAGATATTTTTTTGAATTGTTTATGATAATTTTTTTTTACAAAAAATTGAGTGATAATTTTTTAAATTGTTAGCACCAAAAATAGTTTGGTAACCGCATCTAAAGGCAACATAGCTATTAACAATAACGTTATATATTTGTTCTGAGTATTATAGATTTCCTCCACTAAAATATGTATTCTTATTCAAACAATAAAATCATCATTTGTTTTTTAAAAATATACATAATTATTAAAAAAAAAAAATTTGTCTATTTCTACTATTAATAATTTTAAAAAATTATCTATTTTTTTTAAAGGAATTAACTTAAATTTCAAAATTATCCCTCATTGACTAAAAATTAACCGATAAATAAACTTAGTTAATAAATTAATATTATTTAATAATATAAATAAAAATAAATATCAAAATAATATTATAGATATCATTAAAAGATCAAACCCAATGAGAACGGTCGGAAGGTGTAGCATATTTTTAAGAGGTGAATCGAGAATGTTTTTCTTTAATTTTCTAGACAATTCCATGGAAATAGTTTTTTTTTTTGTTTTGTTTTGTTTTTCAAGCAGTTGCAAGGAAATAGTTAAGACATGTTATATTTGTACTTGTCTAAATATGTAAGCAAGGTTAAATATATGAGAATGACATTGCTGCCTGTTAGGCTGTCATTCTTTTAACATATTAATGAGTAAATCGTTAATATAACCCACTCTATTGTTTAATTAATTTTATTTTTAATTTTTTAATAAAAAATATATATTTATTTAAGTTGTAAAAAAAATTAATATATTTTTTTTTCTTAAAAATTTATAAATAAAATACTATATATGAAGGGGTTGTGTGTATAATCAAGTCTTATTATAATTAAATAAAATATTCTGTTAATATTAAAATAATTGATAATAAAGATGTAATAATTATTTAAATTAGAGTTTATCTAGATTGAGATTATTATTTTATTATTATGAGATTATCTTTTAAATTATATAATTATAATTTAGATGTATCATTTAGTTATTTAGATTATTATTTAAAATTTTATTAGTTATTTTATAATTATCTAGTTTGCATTCTTTTCTTATAAATATAACATATCATTTTACTTTCAAAGATACTAGAATCAATTGAAAATACATTTTTTATGTACTCCTCTAATTATATGTCTGTTTCTAGTATTTTGTATTTATCTAAATTTTTAATCTTAATTTATCTACTTTTTTCTATTGTCTCATATTTTTTCCTCCTACTCTAAATCAATAATATATATATATTCAATTTAATTTTGATATGTATTAAAATTATTAAATTTTAGCATTTTATATTATATTTTTAATCATTGCGGTAGATTTAGAAATTATGGAATGAATAATGTGTCTTAGAGTTACATTTTTATGAATATTTTTGAATTTTAAAACCACACAAGAACGAGTTGTACAAGATTTAAGGTATGTTGCACATATTTTTGTGATTGTGTAAAAGTGCTTTTAATAACTAGGAAAAACTAAATTCAGAAGCATTTTTAGAACTGAAAAAGCACATCGTGCTTGCTCATAAATACATTGTGTTTATTCTTGAAATTGCATATATTTAAACCCCTCTTAAACAAACCCTAAATAATGTTTAAACTTTTGGGGTCAATTGAAAGGTAACAACATTATGAAAATTAATTACAAAAACTCAGATACATAAAAATAGTCAAATTAATAAAAAAAAAAGTAAAAATTAATAATTATATTTTTATACCCTTATATTAATTGCACTGAGCTAATAAATCACTTAGTTATACATAATTATTGAACTTACTACATTCAAAAATCAATAAAAATTAAATATTAACATAAATCATTTTTACATGTAATAAATAAAAATATTTTTAACTGTTATTTTAGTAATTATTTAATCACAAATTTTAATATCATTCAAAAATCAATAAAAAAATACTATATTACATAAAAATTTAACCTTTTTATATTATATAAAATAAAAGTTTAAATCACACATAATATTTTTTTATAAATTAATCTCTATATTTTAAATTATTGATATTAATTGTTCTTTTAAAAACTTATCATCACATCCAACACATGACCATGGTATACTATAAAAACTCTAATTGTACAAACTTTAAACTAATCTATTTATTTATTACTTAACAACATTATATTATTATTTAAAATTTTACATAATACGTAATTTTTAACTAACTATTATTCAAAACTAACTTGAAAAATAAAAATAAAAATAAAAAATAGATAATGCATTAAAAAAATTTAATAATAAAAGTTAAAAGTAACGTGAAACTGCACATTAATAATATAATAAAAAAAAGAAAAAGAAAAAAAGAAAAAGATAAACAATTTTAAATAAAATATTTATTTTATTTGTTTTTAGGTTTCTATCCGAGTTGAGACAAGAATTGTATATTTTAGGGGGTGATTGACCGAACAAAAATGTCATAAATATGATGATGATTATCTCTGAACTTCATCAAACCCGGTCCCCCTGGCCCCCAGCATTCTTAAGACGCAAAGACCATGGCTTTGCTACACATCACCACCATTTCACAACATAAAACTTGAAAGGTTTTTTTGTTTTTTCTCAGCTGTAAAATTTATATTTTTGATTTAGCTGCAAAGAGTACGGGATATGTTCAGAGCTTAATTGCTTTTAGAAAAAGTGCTTTAAAAGATATGATTCTATGTACTTATTACATAGTACTTGTTTGTTTATTTGTATTTCATTAAAAAAATCACACATTTAAAGAATATAAAACTATTAATCTAATATTTTCATGTGTAAAAATTGTTTATACATTTACACGTAGCATATTTGAACAAGGGTATATTTTAATTTAAAAATAATAATATTATATAAAGAAATCCATAATTAATTAATTAATTAAAAAAATTATCTTAATCAAATTTGTAGTATAAGTTAAATTAGTTTAGATAGCTAGGGTTTTAATTTAATTTATTTAAATTCTATGTGAATTAAATTTAAATGGTATCATTTTTTTAAAAAAAATATTAACAATTTTGTTTAACAATAAGAACATTAATGTAAGTATTATCTTTTAATTATATTTTTATAAAAATAAAAAAAATTACTATTTTTAATTTTTTTTATAATGGTATCACAATAATTAATTTGATAAATAATTTTCATCAAAGTTAATCATTATAAATACTCATTTTTTAATATTTTTAATAGAAAATAAATAAATTATATTACTAAAAGTACTTAATTTTCATAATAATAGAATTAATAATATCTAATTTATAAATTTTAGAATTAAAATATTAATTTTAAAAAAAATCATGGGATTTTTAATACTTAACTTTTACATCACATTCATCACCATCTTCTCATTCTAAACTGTGAAATATTGATTTCACACTACGAGTCAACTGTTAGCAGAGCGCCAGAAGGTAAACGAAACAAGTATATATTGTATAATAAAGCCATGCACGGACTGATATTACCTTGTGTCTACTTCTTCTTGTACATTAGGATAAGTCACTTCAATTAGGATAAGTCATATATCAATTTCGGAGTGTTAAATGAAATAGCGAAACCCCCTGTTAACTACTATATCAATCTAACGATAAAGTGTGTTAATTTCTGACAAGATAAATAATAGAACATAAATATATATATATAGGATACAATATGAATAAGATTTTTAGTTAGATTTGCTCCATACCTTTTTCATTAGACTTATTTAAATTTTTTTATCTATTTAAATGTTTTATTATTTATTTATTTCGTAAATAAACAATAAGAAAAATAATAATTTAAGCATCAATTGAAGTACGGATTATATTACATTTATGATTAAAATTTTTATGATAACAATAAATGTTAAAATCACTATTGTATCAATTAATACATAAATATCATACATTTAATATCAAGAAATAATACAAACATAACTAACACGGTACAATTTATACCCATACTCTAAGCAAAGTATTCAATATTTAAAAAAATTATACATTGATCATGGACTAGGGAAGAATGTATGTTGAGCTAAATTTCTAATAAATATATTTTTAGGTTAATATTTATAAAATTATAGTTAAATTATATGTATAAATTAAAATATTTTTTTATTAAAATTTTTAATTTTTAATACTCAATATATCATAAAAATTCAATAATTCGTACTTATTTTTTTTAAAATAAAATAAATATAATATCCTCATTCTACAAACATCTCATTTAATACATTAATAACTCAAATGTCTAATGTTATTAAAAATGCTTTGTTTTAGTACAACCATCTAAGTATTTGTGCATTTTATATGCTTTTTAAATAATAGTTAATTTTTTACCTAAAATATTTTTTTTTGTTTTTTACGAGAATTTTCTTCTTCTTATTAATTAACTAGAGTTAGAAAAAGTGATTTTTTTTTTAATTTTTAAAGACTCTTTTTTCTAACAACATTAATAGTACAAATATTTTCAATCATTATTCATGAAAAATATTTTAATCGTTATCCCCGTCATTTAGTTATGAAAAATATTTTTATCGTGCACCAATAAAATTGATAGAATGTTATGATTTTTAGTAATTATTTATATTATTTGTTTTTAAAGGAAAAAATTGTTAATTTTTATTTTTTCAACTATGATTAATTTTCATAAAAAAAATCCTTCAGTAACAAAACAAAAGGACATTTTGGTTAAAAAAAAATTAATTATTATTAAAAAATGATAGAAATAATACAAATACTTAAATTGGTATATTAAATTGAAACATTTTAATAAAATAAAATATTTAAGATACCAATCTATTAATTAGAATATTTCTCCTCCTTATGTTCACCTTATATTTTCTCAATTAAAAATGAACAATAATTCTATTTTTTTACTGTATATGTAGTATCTTTGAATATAAATATTAAATCCGTCACTATATTGGATAAATATTGAATTGTTGGTACAAACCAATAATAACGTAGAAATACCAATTTAAATGTCAAAATAAAGAAAATATATGATAATTTTTTAGTCTACTTGTTTTCTTTACTAGGCCTAGGCATGCTATATTGATAATTGCTTTCTATAATTAATAGAAAATTAATTAAAAACTAAAAAATATAAGGTAAGTTAACCTCGTTTAGAGGGTTAGAAATGTATAAAAATTAATTGAATGAATTCCAACCCAAATTACCAATAAAAATATACCAAACAAGATATATAATCTAAAAATTTTAATAAGTTAAAAATGTATATATACATCAAATCCAAACAAATTAATACTAACATTTTTATTCAATTTGAATTAGTTTTACATATCTAATTAGGCTGGGTTTTTTAAAACAAATTAATTAAATTGATTCATGCTTTAATTCAAAATTAAACATACCCAATTTTGATTGCATGATCTCATGCACACAGTTATTCTAGCTTGCTATAGAATATAAATACAAATATATAAGAGCTAGTTAGGATGTTAAATGCTTCATAATTAATATTATGTGGGAAGTGCTTAATTATAATATATATTAGTCCAACTTTTTGGAGAAGGTGAGCAGCCTTTTTATTTGAAGTGTAATTATATGTAATCTGTGTTGTAATTAATAAGTAACCAGTTATAATCTAATTCGATAATATAAATGCAGCAAAAATTGCCACCTCCTAACTGGGTCCTTGAAGATTCTCTGAACAGAGGACATACATACACGACCGTGCTTAAAAAGTAACATGATCTCAAGTCCTTTCGTTATCATTTCTCTTTCGTTCTTTTTGTCCGTTGGCAATGGCATGGCCTCTTTTCAAAGATAAAGATCACAACGCTCCATAGCATTCTCATCATTATGATTTTTATTTATTTATTTATTTATTTTTCCTCTTTTCTCTTTTTGTAAAACAGAGAACAGTTTACGCTCCTTTCGAAAACTTAACCTAATTCTAGTCCATTTATGTGTATATGTTTTTTTTCTTCCTTTTTATGGAAAAAATTAAATAAAAACTGATCATCCGTAAAAAAATCATGTCATCGTATATAAGTTGAGATATATTTAATTAAATGCTAAGGTGAGATGAGCCCACAAACACATATAGAGATCAACAGGTAATTAAATTTGTGTTTATTGTTAAAAGTTTAATTAAATTTTCAAAAACTAATAGTAATTGATATTATATAAGACACAGTATTAAAACTAAACATATATTAATATTATTTTTATATATAATTACATAGATAAAAACACTTTAAATAATAAAATATATAATATTTTGAATTTTATTTATTTTTATTTTACTTATAAATATGTAATAAATAATTAAAAATTATGATACCAATTAATTTTTTAATTTAAATATATTTTTGAATAAATATAAAAAACAAAATACGTAATTAAGTAGTAAGAAAATTATTACTCATTAATAACCTGTTAATAAATCATTAATAGTATATTAGTTATATGCAACTAATATATTTATCAGCTGTATATTAGTTGTATGTAACTAATATACTTTTCCTAAAAACACTTTTCTAAAAAGTAGATTCTTATTTTTTTTATTTATATATTTATTAATCTTTATTGTAATTGAAAGTTTCTAAATACATTCAGTATATTTAATTTTGTATCACACTAGAAAAATAATTTTTTTTTACCGGTTTCTGAGTAGCAGCACCGCCTAGCGTTGCCTTCAGTTTTTATGCAGTGTCATTAATCTTCTCACACTGTTTAGCTCGCGTCGTAGATGCAGATATGTCCTTCCGTTGTAGATCAATCGTACACCTGCGTCGTCCAGTCCGCGTTGTCCAGCCCGCATTGTTCAGCCAGTGTCATCTACCCAGCCCTACGCCGTTCAGCTCGCGCACCGTCCAGCCCTGCGCCATTCAGCTCGCGCACCGTCCAGCTCGCGCGTCGTCCAGCTTCGTGCTCCCTGCGCACCGTCCAGCTTCGTGCCCCCTACGCTCCGTCCAGCTTCGTGCCCCCAACGCACCGTCCAGCTTCGTGCCCCTCTGCGTCGTCCAGCTTGTGCGCCCCTGCGCCGTCATCGACCAGCTCGCGCGCCCCTACGCCGTCGCCAACCAGCTCGCGCTCCCCTCTACGCCATTCATTCCTCTATGAGTTCGAAACCCTGGTGTTTAGTTTTTTAATTGTTTCAGATTTTTAAACCCTAATTATCAGCCAAAATCAACTCAAATTATCAACCCTAGCCCATCAGCTTCAAGCCCATCACCTCCTAATTATCAGCCCTAATTCAAGCTCATCAACCCAAACATTCAGACAGCCGATTTATCAGCCCAACCCGACCCAAAAAAAAATCCAAAGTTTTTATTCCACTACATAATATATTTTTTATTATTATTTCAATGGAAGGTTCAAGACAACATCAAGTTTCTAGAATTCATGAAGTTCCAAATTTTGAAGTTTCTATTAAGAGTTCAGAAATTGGTTCTTTCGAGGGTACTAAACTTAATGGTACAAATTTTCGAACATGAAAAAAAGTTATGTCTATTTATCTTCATGGGATGCATAAGATTGGACATGTATCTAGATCAATTATGGCTCCTAGTCAAGATGATATAGACGCCTATACTAGGTGGGAAGATGACGATTACTTTGTCATGTCAATTCTATTTAGAGCCATCACTGATGATATATTACAAATGGTGGAGGAATGTGAAACTGTTGAGGCCATATGGAATACCGTAAGTGATCTTTATACAAATGAGTCTGACTTTATTCAAGTTCATGAACTCATGTGCAAAACTACTGGCATACAGCAAAATGGGCAACCAGTATCTCTTTTTTTTACCATGCTGAAAAATGTATGGGCTAAAATTGACCAAAAATGCCCGTGTAAAATTAAAAATCTAGAAGACCTTTTGTGGTACCAGAAGAAGAAGGAGCTTAAACGAGTACATGCCTTTTTACGAGGCCTTGATACAAAACATAATAGTGCTAAAGGTGAATTACGTCGAATGTGAGATTCTCCGAGCTTGACTACTACCTTTACATACATCCGTAAAGACGAATCTCAGCAAGAGAGTCTTCATCAGGCACATGTTGAGGTATCAAGCCTAGCCATTCAAGCCAAATCAAAGGCACCCTTCCTCCAGCAGCAAAATTCAATTCCACTTCATCAGTAGGGACCTCCACCGAGTTTTACCAATCGCCCTCGTTCTCCCTGCTCTTATTGCAATGAACATGGGCATCCTCGTGAGACTTGTTGGAAACTATATCCACACTTGAAACCAAAAGCACATTACTATGAAGCAAAACGACAACATGGGCATCATTCTAAAGCAAAAGCAGCTATCGTGCAAATTGTCTAAGGACCAGACTACTATGGATAGAATCATCCTATGGAATGTGGAGGTATCCCTACAGCTTCAATAGCTGGTCGTGGTAAGATTGGTATGACCTTAAATGTTTCTCACTCTGTTGGGTCTAACACTTGGATTATTGATTCTGGTACATCTGATCATATGACTTATGATAAATCTTATTTTAATGAGTTATCTCCCTCACTTGTGTCTTATGTTACGAATGCTAATGGTGAGGCCTTTCCTGTCTTATGAAAGGGGTCAGTTTATATCACTCTATCTTTACAACTTCATAATGTTTTATATATACCTGACTTATCTCATTACTTAATATATGTCCCACAGTTGAACCTTGAGTCTAAATGCTTTGTAACCTTTTATCCTATGTATGTGATTTTTCAGGATCTTCTTACCAGGGAAATAATTGGTCGAGGGTATCTGAGGGGTAGATTGTTCCGTTTGGATCAGAACTACGGAGGGGAGAAACCAGGAGCACGGGCAAGCACTGCATTGACTTCTAGTTCCGATAAGCTAAGTTAAATTTGGTTGTGGCATCGCCGCTTAGGGTATCCGTTTTTTAGTCTTATGAAAAAAACCATGCCCATTTTATTCATTGGTGTTAGTGAGACTATTTTACATTGTGAGACTTGTGTTTTGGCCAAGAGCCATCGTATTACTTATTCTCCTAGTATTTCTAATAAAAGTACTATTCCTTTTGAATTAATTCATTCTGATGTTTGAGGACCATCTAAAGAGCCCACTATATCAGGTATGAGATATTTTGTTTCGTTTATCGATGATTGTACAAGGTTATCGTGGAATTCTCTTATTAGAACAACAGATGAAGTTTTTTCAGTTTTTCAAAATTTTCATACCTTCGTTCAAACACAATATAATGGCATCATTCGGATCCTCCGTTCTGAAAATGGGGGAATATGTTAATCATGTTTTTCAAAAAAAATTCAAAACACATGAGATTATTCACCAAACTACTTATCCGCAAACACCGAAACAAAATAGAGTGTCTGAAAGAAAAAAATCGTCATTTACTTGATATAGCTCGTGCACTCTTATTTAGTGCTTATATGCCAAAATACCTTTGAGGTGATGTTGTACAAGCTTCCGCCCATCTCATCAATTGTCTCCAGTCTAGTGTCCTTAATGGAAAAATCTCATTCCAAATTCTCGCATCTTACATCTCCTTATCATCCTTCCATAATCTTCCTACTCGTGTATTTGGTTATGTTGTTTTTGTGCATGTTCCTAAAAATCAAAGATCTAAATTAGAGGCCCAGATAATTAAATACATGTTTGTTGGTTATGGAAGTTATCAAAAAGGGTACAAGTGCTTCCATCCATCAACCAGAAAGTATTATGTTAGTATGGATGTTACCTTCTTTGAGGACATGAGTTATTTTTCCTCACCTGATACTGCTCATCAGGGAGAGAATACATATTTTGAAGAACTGTATCATGGTGAGGGGGAGGCATTAGGTGAGTCACCAACTGATATTTCAAAGAGACCATATGAGACTTCTAATTCATTGAATCCAGTCATTGTAGAAGTAGATGCTTCAAGTATTCAAGCACCAAATTCACTTACAACAAATGACATTGAAGACACAACTGTACCCTCAGGCATTACTCCTACCCTTGATCAACAACTCCCTGGTACTGAAGGTCACTCATCTGAGGTATGTACACCTACTGATACTAATAGCATCGAGTCTAATGTTAGACAGTATGTGTTACCAAATAGGTCTACTCGAGTTCATCCAGCCAAAATGTATGAACCAAATATTCATGCAAAATCAAAATACCCAGTAGCCAATTACATGTCTACTAAAAGATTATCTAAGTCATATAAATCATTTGTGAATCAAATATCTGGTGTATCAGTACCTAACAAAGTGCAGGATGCGTTGGGAGATTCAATATGGAGGAAGGCAATGGTTGAAGAGACGGATGTGTTAAAGAAGAACGATACTTGGCAACTTGTGTCACCACCACAAGGAAAAAGGCAGTTGGTTGTCGATGGGTGTTTACTATAAAACATAATGGTGATGGATCCGTAAATCGGTATAAAGCTCGTCTTGTAGCAAAAGGGTTTACTCAAACGTATGATGTAGACTACGATGAGACTTTTGCTCCTGTTGCCAAAATGAACACGATTCGGGTTCTACTCTCACTTGTTGCTAACCTAAACAGGCCACTTCGGCAGTTTGATGTCAAGAATGCGTTTCTTCGTGGAGAATTAGCTGAGGAGGTGTACATGAGTCTTCTACCTGGGTATGTAGTTGATTCTCCTGGTAATTTTGTATGCAAATTAAGAAAGTCTTTGTATGGCCTCAAGCAATCCCCTCGAGCCTGATTTGGAAGGTTTTCACAGTTCATGCAAAAGGTTGGTTAGAGATAGAGTAATTCAGACCACACTCTATTTCTCAAACATCAACGAGGGAAGGTAACAATTCTAATCATTTATGTTGATGATATGGTAATCACTGGTGATGATACTATTGAGATGGATAAATTACAAAGACACATAGCCTCTGAATTCGAGATGAAGAACTTAGGTGAACTAAAGTATTTTTTAGCAATTGAGGTAGCCAGGGGAAGAGAAGGAATATATCTGTGTCAAAGGAAGTACATTATTGACCTGCTAACAGAGACAGGTATGTTGGATTGCAAACCTATTGAGCAAAACCATTGTTTTGCAGAGTATCCAGATCAGATACCAACTGATCGAGCTCGCTATCAAAGATTGGTTGGACGTTTGATTTTCTTAGCTCATACTAGACCAGATGTTGCATATGCATTAAGTGTGGTGAGTCAGTTCATGCATAATTCAAGTGAGAACCATATGAATGTTGTTTTGAGAATTTTAAGGTATTTGAAATCGGCTCCAGGAAGGGGAGTAATGTTCTCTAAACACAACAATCCTCTTGAAGTCTGTGGATTCACAGATGCAGATTGGGCAGGAAGTATTACAGATAGAAAGTCAACATCAGGTTATTTCACCTTTGTGGGAGGAAATTTGGTTACATGGAAAAGTAAGAAGCAGAAAGTGGTGGCACAATCTAGTGTTGAGGCCGAGTATAGAGGTATGGCTCATGGGGTTTGTGAATTGCTGTGGATAAGAACTTTGTTATTGGATTTGGGTTTCGAACTCAAAAATACTATGCAGATGTATTGTGACAATCGGGCATCCATTGATATATCATAAAATCCAGTACAACATGATCGTACTAAGCATGTAGAGGTTGATCGTCACTTTATAAAAGAGAAGTTAGATGCCAAACTTATTAGTTTTCGTTTTGTTCCCACAGAAGAGCAACTTACAGATATGCTTACCAAAAGAATCTCCAAGAAGTCATTATATGGCTCACTAAGCAAGTTGGGTATGATTGATATCTATGCACCAACTTGAGGGGGAGTGTTAATAAATCATTAATGGTATATTAGTTGTATGCAACTAATATACTTTATAAGCTGTATATTAGTCGTATGCAACTAATATAATTTTCCTAAAAACACTTTTCTAAAAAATAGATTCTTATTTTTTGTATTTATACATGTATTAATCTTAATTGTAATTGAGAGTTTGTAAATACATTAAGTATATTTAATTTAACCGGTTGTTAGTGACCGTCTCTGTGCACATTTTGATATCAAATGGTTGTATTACATATCGCAAAGATAACATAATTTAGCTGATATAATATATTCTTATTTGATACAAATTTATTGATAAATTGTATTTATCAAGTAATATTTTATAATATCATTTAACATGCATATATTATTTAAAATATGTAGCAGTTTTACGTATCAAAATAGGGTTTTTGTCTATAAAAGACTACTAATATATAATAGTTTAGAAATAGGCTTAATTAGGATTTAGTTTTAAAAAGGTCAAAATTAAACTTGGTAAACAATTTAACGGTCATTTGTTTTTTCTAACTCGCAACACATTTTCTCTCTCTCTTTTTTCATTTGTTTTTTCTAACTCTCATAACATTCTCTCTCTCTCCTTTTTTTTAATTAGCAGCCTATCAACCACGTTTTTAAAAAAATAAATATTTTTGTCTTTTCCTTTTCTCTCTTTCACTAATTTCGATAACCTTATTTTTTTAAAATATATCCATTTATCAATTTATCAATTTTTAATAAATAATAATTTATTTTTATTATAAATAAAAAATAAAAAACAATTTATATTTATATAATAAAAAATATATATATTTATAATAAATAACTTATCAAACTTTTATTATAAAATAATATAAATTATAATAATAAAAAATTATAAAATTTTAAATTATTAAAAACTTTACTAAATAGTTACAATAATTTTTATGAAAAATTATTGACATTTAAAAAAAATAAATTATTTAAGATTAAAAAAATTAAAAAATAAATTACATTGCAACAAATATCTCTAATATTATTATAATTTTAATTATTACTAAAATAACAAATATATATTAACAATAATTGTATTTAAGTATTAAAATATAATTTATATATTTTAGTATATTAACAATAAAAATAATTATAATCATATTATGTTATATAATATTTTTTCACAAAATTTGTGATATAATGTTTTATATTTGTATTATATCTCGTAAAAAATTGGATATAGAGGCTTTATATTTTTTTTTAACAATTTAATTATTTTTATGAATATTATTTTTTATATCATAATTATAATTAATATTATAATTATTTATTATATATAATTATAATTATATTTAATAATAATAATAATGTATTATATTATTTATGAATTATCAAAATATTTAGTATATCATTTTCAATATATGTATAAAATTATATTTATTTTATTGTAATAATAATTATGTTTATTTTTATTTTTTAAAATAATTTTTTTAATATATAATATGATAAAAAAGATTTATGTATTTAAAATTAATTATAAATTTATAAGATGTTAATATTTTTTTTATGTTTATAATAATTATGTTTTGTAAAATAGAATTTTTAAATAAAATTGATTAAAAATTTTGCTTTTAAGTTTAAGGTAAGATTTTGTCTATTTTTTTAAAAAATCCTACTTAAACTATTGTCTAGGATTAACTTTTATAGACAAAATACCATCAAAATAGTTGCTTTTGAATTGTGTTGCTTGTAAGCTAGCATGGGTTCAAAATTGAAATACCTCTATAGGCTTTGAATGTGTGGAAGAAATCTAAAAAAATATAACCCGGTATGACAATTATGATTGATCGTTGGCCCATAAAATAGCCTATTATTCATGGTCCACTAAGAACTACGTTCTTAAGCATGAACACAAAAAAAAAAAAAAAAAAAATTGAACCAAGCCTCCACATTGCTTTTAATTGTTTTTTTTTAAATAATTATACTACTCACATATTTTAAATGAGACTCAAATCTAAATCTTTTACATGCTAAGTGGACTATAATTCATTGATTCACAAGCTCGTTCGAAATATTGTTGTTAAAGTTAGCCTAATATCATTACATATTACATGTATTTAACAACATGAAGTTGTTCATATAAAAAATAAAAATAAACAATGAAGGTGGGAAGAGTTTCAAACTTAATTACTAAATCAAATGTTGCTAATATGCTAAATTTACAATTTCAGCTTTCTTATCACAATAGTGTAATTCTGCCAACCTTAGATCGTAGTGGTGATTTTAGTTTTTTTTTTTTTTTTGGATGGATTGAGTAGTGCATATTGGATTTTGCTATATTTTTTATGTCTCTGCAGACTTGGCTATTAGTAATGACAAAATAATTTGGTGTAGCATGCCCTATTATTAACTCGAGCACTACATATGGTATGAGATCCAAAACTTTATTTCTACCATAAATATTCCCTGGTGCTTAATTGGTGATATGAATGATGTATTATTTCAATTTGAAAAACATGGTGGATATATATCCATTTTTTACAATGATCATAATGCTTTGATGATGAACACAAGCACTATTGGCCTTAGTTGTACTGGTATAAAATTTACTGGGTGCAATAAAAGATATGAACTTTTGATAGAATTTATCAAAGACAAGACATGGTGATTAATGTGTCCCATGATTGGATTCCAATTCTTCCAAAGGCAATTGTGGTTAACTACTTACATTGTTTTTCCTCGTATCATAATCCTATTCTTCTTTACATAAAAGATAATAGAACATAACCTTTTAAAAAAGACCTTTTGGATTTACTGTTACTTGGTTTCTAGAGAGTGATTGTTTACCTTTTATATTTACAATTAGGAATAAACACAGTACCAAACGGGAACAATTTTCATTATAATCGTTCTGATCATAATCGAACACCTAATTGTTTCCCTAAAACTTTCCAAAATTTGCAATAGGGCGTGGACGGTTACACACTGAATGTTGGTAAGGGAAGGTTAAGATAAAATAATTGTTCAAATAACCCAATTTATCTTCTTCAATTTTACTCTACTATTTTATTCTAAAAAAATGCTTTAAAATCTAAAATAAAGCAATTATCGACGTGTTTGTATCAAAGAAATAGAAAGAAATCAGAGTTTTTTTTAATCACTTTTTATAATTAGAAAATTCGTTATTAAATCTGTAATAATAACTTGTTGAAGAATTTTTTAATTCTCATTCTTAATGGAATCAAAATGATCTCTGGACAGAAGATCCTTTTAATTTGTTAACATCTATTATTTGAACAAAAATAAATCTTGTGAAATCATAATTCAATTATCTCATTTTTGGTATGATACTTCGTGTGCTAATAATGTTTAGCAAATACGTGAATTAAAATTTTATATTTTATGTAATAAGCGTCCATATTTTAGTCATTTTTACACACATATTTGCTACTATTTTTCCATAAGTTAAGTGAATTGAGGTGAATCACTTAAAAAAAAAGTGATAAAATAATTTATTTGTAAAGAAAAGTGAGTTAGTATGTATAAATGTATAAAAGTAATATTTTTTATTTTTCCGATAACTCAAGCTTTGGAAATATATTTTTTAATAATTTTTAACACATTTTATTACTATCTACAATTTAGTCTAATGATAAAAATAATAATACTAATTTTCCAGTTTTATCCAAGTTGAAATTATTGTCATATAAACTAAAATCTTGAGATAAATTTCATTTTGGTTTTATACAAAGATATTACTAAAAAAATTTTGTTTAAAGATAAAAGTCTCATTAATAATCAAATTCAAAGGAAACATGTAGTAAGATCAATTCTAAAGTAGACATCAAAACACCAACAAACAATGAGCGATCAAAGCTAGTTCTTTCAACCAATCAATCTCCATGTCCATTCTTTAAGCTTGTATTAGCTAGCATCGGGCACTACGAGAAAAAAAAAATTGAATCTATTTTCTCACCCCTTTGTAATAGTGGTCTTTGTTAGGAAATTGGTAATGTATTAGAATTTGGTCTGATCCTTATTAATTATCTTGTTTACGAAAACAAAAATTACATACTAATGTTTCTAATTATGCTCTTTTTAGTATTTTTACTATGAATGATTTAGGGTATATTTGACCAATCAACTCAAAAATAGTTTTTTAGTTTATAAAACAAAAAAATATTCTTAAAAACAAATGAAAGTTTTTCGCCATAGTAGCCTTAGTTAACTAATTGGCAACTCCTACCCTTTGGTGCATTAGGGCTTGTTTAGCATATAATTTAAAAAACAACTAATATGTTTGATTATAATTTTTAAGCTATAGTTTTTAAAAATGATGTAAACTTAAAAACAAAATATTGAAAACATCTGATACATATTTTTACTTTACTTAAAAACACAAAAAACATTTTTTCTCAACCCAAGATTATATATATATTTGTTAATGGCCGAGCTTATATATGGTATAATAATATTATGTTACTTTACATGTATAACTTTTGAATATTTGTTTTAATAGATGGAGATTACACAGGTATTATATTTATTTTAAAATAACAATAAGATTTTAGATTTATTTTTTGTGATAAGTTATTAAGATAAAGTGATTATTTTTTATGTTTTTATTTAATTTTTTCTTCGATTCTTCTGGTTATAGTTTATTAAAGTTAAAATAATTTCTATCTAATTTAACTGAAAAAATAAAAAAAGAAAAAGAAAAAATTTATTTTATTTTTATGTTGACATTTTTTAATAACAATAAGACTAAACTGTTAAAAAAAATAAGTATATAATCTAAATAATATTTTTATAATAAATATATTAACCTGATAGTATTAAATGTTATCGTGAATCCATCCTAATTTGTTTTTATTAAAATGTTATTACAAAAATATAAATTATTTTAGTTAAAATAATAATTTTATTTAGTAATATTGATATTAAAGTATAATTAATATTAAGAGAAAGATAGATATTGATATATTTTTATTATGACAATAACAAAAGTTATTATGACAATATTATTTAACATTATTTTAAATATATTCAATATTATCCTAACTTTTATTATTTTGTTATTTTTAAAAAATAAATGAATGCATATAAATATAATAACAAGGTTAGAACTCATCCTCTTATGAATATATTAATTTAATATTTCAATTATTATGTTTTATCATATTTCACTCATTTAACAAACTATTCAAAAGAATATTGTCTATAATATGTAACTTATTTTGAGTTTGGATAAATCTTGGATTGTATTATCAAGTCGTCTAAAAAATTATCACATTATTAATTAATTATTTTAATATATACATTTGTATGTCTAATTTAGATGAAAATTTAATATAATTATAATTATAGTTTAATTTTAATAGAAATTATAATATATAAATAAAAAATATTAAAAAATCAGTGTATTAAAATAGTAGGCTTGATTTAGTTGTATCGATATTATCATTTTTGAAACCTATAATCGAACTTATCAAGTAATTTATATAATTTTAAGACCTACTTGGATTAACCAACCTTTAAAAAAGAAAATCATAAGTTCGATTTGACCATAGATTTGAATTGGTTGACTGATTTTTGAAAAAAATATATCCTCTATTAATTTGTATTATTTTAATAACTTATTAATAAAAAGTCATCAGAAAAAATGATATAATGTGTGATTTTAAATAGAAATATTTCTCACTTCAAATAATTTTTAAGAATAATTTTTCCAATATGCCTTTATGTTTTTTTTATTTGTTAAATAATTTTTAAGAATAATTTTTCCAATATGTTTTTATGTTTTTTTTATTTGTTAAATAATTTTTAAAAACAATGACCAAATAACTTAATTTTTTAAATTGTAGAAACAAATTTTGTTAATGATTTGAAAACAATTTTTTTAAGAAATATTTTCAAATTAAGTAAAAAAAACGAGCTCTTAAAGATTAATTTTGATGCTGACTAGAGTCAAGGTAAAGTTATTTCATTGTTTTCTGTGTTTGATTCTAATGATAGAATTATTCATGGTGAATTAAATCATCATAATACTTCTTATTTTTAATGTTGAGTCTTATATCGATCAAGGATACCAGTTAATGCATTGGTTATAAGTATTTGTGGTTCTAAAATGGTTGAGTTAATTGCTTTTTTGGAAGCATTCAAATATATTTTATCTCGAAGTTTAAAAATATATTTATTTGCAAGAAGATGTTAAAGCTATCATTGATGCTTTCCTATTCCAAAATTGGGCTAATATTGTAATATCATGTATTATTATATTGGAGTAGCTTCATGAAGAACTTGTTAAATTCTTCGTGATCTCTATCACATGAATTCCTATAAAGCATAACGTCAGAGCTCATAATCTTATTTATGGGCTTTCAACTTGGGCTAGAGTGGTATACATGGACTAATTTAAAATCACTTTGTGCTAATAAATTAGCCCACTTTATTTTAATATTGTCCTAGTATTTTTATTTAATTCCTAACTACCACAAACCCCAAAGTTCTTTGCTTCTTCATTTAAAACCATTCATTGTTTGAAAATGACAGTGGATTTTTTTTAGAAGCACTAAAAAATGTCACCACACGTTATACTATGTAATATTGAGTTTACAGATCATATTTACTCATTATTATATAGTTTTAAAGTAGCATGATCGAATTTTATCAAAAATAAATATATATACCTTTCTCGATTAAAAAAAATATGGCTTTTCATTGTTTAACCATATTTTTTATGTGTAAAAAAAATTATAAAAACTATATCGATGTAACTTTTCATTGTTTATTCCTATTTTTATGGCTTTTAAATTGGGCTAAAAAATATGGTTTTTCATTGTTTATCTCCATTTTTATGTTTACCTAACCTTCATGGTTTGGCCCAATTTGCTCTACAAGGAAGCCCCTAAAAAAAATAAGAATATCTCTTTTGATTTCTCTTTTTTTTTTTCCAACATTTGGTAAAGAAACTAACTTTCTGGCATAGCGCCGGATGTGGGTAGCAGCGGAAGGACATGAACTTGAAGCAGCAATGATAGCTTTTGTTGGCAAAGAAAACATATATACGTGGTGGAGAAGGGTATATGTATGTATTTATTAGAGTATGGTGGATGTGAATAGAATCAATACGTTGTTTTACCTTTGCCAAACAATATGCATCCAATTACGTGTAATTTTCTACTATCATTTATCACTATTGGTGTGCCAAGATTAAGTACTAGTAAAAAAAATTTCTTCCTCAAAAGTTGCTTAAAGAAATGGTTTGAA
Source organism: Hippophae tibetana (assembly GCA_037013495.1). Lineage (NCBI taxonomy): Eukaryota > Viridiplantae > Streptophyta > Magnoliopsida > Rosales > Elaeagnaceae > Hippophae > Hippophae tibetana. The sequence goes on from CM072812.1 coordinate 8,178,280, forward strand.
AATCAATAAACTAACAAAGAAAAGTTATGATGGTCATCTTTTTTTCAGGCATTTCAAGTTTGACAAAGTGTCATTATTTGCTGCCAACATTTTGGAAGCCAAAAAAGTACATTCTTTCTTTGCAAATAGTATCATTTATAAAAATATATATATAAAGTGAAAGAAATAAAAAGGGTTAAATATAATGTTAAATCCAAGTGCATGAAAAAACCAACCAAACCTTATAGAGTCTAATTGGTGTAACCTTCAAACAACCAATTATTTACTGTACACACTAAAAGAATAATGAATTATCCAAAATAAATATATGATAAATAATGATCCATCTATATTCATAACGCAGAGTCATGTGCATAAAATGTGGAGTCTTTTAACGAAAACATATTATATTTAGAAAAACTCAATTTAAAATTATTGGAAAAAATTATCGATCTTATTTAGCTACCTCTCATTTGTTATAGATCTAATTTCTCTCTTAATTAATACACCTTAAAAATTGTGATCACATAAACCTGTAAAAATCAATAATAAGTATTCTTCGTATTTTTATATTTATTATTTAATATCATAGTAATATCAAAATTTATTTTTATATCTTTTTTAATCCAGATTTTAGAGATGTTATTTGAGGTATTTAATTATTTAAAAAAATGTATCAATTTGATACAATTTGTGATTTAATTTAAGATTTTATATATTACTATACATATGAATAATTTGTTAATAAATGGTATATTAGTTGTATGCAATTAATATACTTTATAAGCTGTATATTAGTTGTATGCAACTAATATATCTTTTCTTAAAAGCACTTTTAGGAAAAATAGATTCCTTTTATTCTATATTTATACATGTATTGAACTTCAGTATTTTGTACCTTGTAAATACATTAAGTGAATTCAATTTGGTATCAGAGCAAGAAATAAACAAAAAAAAACACATTTTACCGGTTTCTGAATAGAAGCGCCGCCAAGCGCCGCCAAGCGCCTCCGTATTCTCGCACTGTTTAGCTCGCGCTGCAGGTGCAGATCTGTCGTCCACCCGCGCTGTCCAGTCCGCGCTGTTCAAACCGGTGTCATTCACCGCGCAGCCCCAAGCGTCGTCGTTCAGCCCCACGCCGTCAGCTTGCGACCATGCGCGCAGTTCAGCCCCAAGCGACGTTCAAGCCCCGCGCAGCCCCAAGCGCCGTTCAGCCCCGCACCCCTGCACACAGTTCAGCCCCACGTCGTCAGCTTGCGACCCTGAGCGCAGTTCAGCCTCGCGCAGCCCCAAGCGACGTTCAAGCCCCGCGCAGCCCCAAACGCCGTTCAGCCCCGCACCCCTGCACGCAGTTCAGCCCCGCGCCCCTGCGCGTCGTTCAGCCCCGCGCCCCTGCGCGCCGTTCAGCCCCGCGCCCCTGCGCGCCGTCCAGCCCCCTGCACAGCGTCCAGCCGAAGCCCATTTCACTAATTTTCAGAGTTTTAAAACCCTAGCCCAGTTCAGCCCAACCCTAGCCCAGTTCAGCCCAACCCTAGCCCAGTTCAACCCAACCCTAGCCCAGTTCAGCCCAACCCTAGTCCATCAGCTCCTAGCCCATCAGCTCTTAGCCCATCTGATCCAAGCCCATCAGCACCTAGCCCATCTACTCCAAGCCCATCTGCTCCTAGCCCATCTGCTCCAAGCCCATCAGCCCAAACATTCAAACAGCCCATTTATCAGCCCAACCCGTCAAAAAAAAAACTAAAATTTTTATTCCGCTGCACAATATACTTTTTATTATTATTTCAATGGAAAATTCAAGACAACATCAAGTTTCTAGAATTCATGAAGTTCCAAATTTTGAAGTTTCTGTTAAGAGTTCAGAAATTGGTTCTTTCGGGGGTACTAAACTTAATGGTACAAATTTTCGAACATGGAAAAAAGTTATGTCTGTTTATCTTCGTGGAATGCATAAGATGGGACATGTATCTGGATCAATCAGGGCTCCTAGTCAAGATGATGTAGAAGCCTATACTCGATGGGAAGATGATGATGGCTTTGTCATGTCAATCCTATTTAGAGAAATCACTGATGATATATTACAAATGGTGGAGGAATGTGAAACTGCTGAGGGTATATGGAATACCTTAAGCGATCTTTATACAAATGAGTCTGACTTTATTCAAGTTCATGAACTCATGTGCAAAGCTGCTGGCATGCAGCAAAATGGGCAACCAGTATCTCTTTTTTTTACCAAGCTGAAAAATGTGTGGGCTGAAATTGACCAGAAACGCCCATGCAAAATTAAAAATCCAGAAGATCTTCTGTGGTACCAGAAGGAGAAGGAGCTTGAACGAGTGCATTCTTTCTTAAGAGGCCTTGATATAAAACATAATAGTGCTAAAGGCGAATTGCTTCGAATGTCAGATCCTCCGAGCTTGACTACCGCCTTTACATACATCCGTAAAGACGAATCTCAGCAAGAGAGTCTTCATCAGGCACATGTTTAAGTATCAAGCCTAGCCATTCAAGCTAAATCAAAGGCACCTTTCCTCCAGCAGCAAAATTCAATTTCATCTCATCAGTAGGGCCCTTCACCAGGTTTTACCAATCGCCCTCGTTCTCTCTGCTCTTATTGCAATGAACAGGGGCATCTCCGTGACACTTGTTGGAAACTATATCCACACTTGAAACCAAAACGACAACATGTGCCTCGTTCTAAAGCAAAAGCAGCTGTAGTGCAAATTGTCCAAGAACCAGACTACTATGGACAGAATCATCCTTTGGAATGTGGAGGTATCCCTACAGCTTCAATAGCTGGTCGTGGTAAGATTGGTATGACCTTAAATGTTTCTCACTCTGTTGGGTCTAATTCTTGGATTATTGATTCTGGTGCATCTGATCATATGACTTATGATAAATCTTATTTTAATAAGTTATCTCCCCCACCAGTGTCTTATGTTACAAATGCTAATGGTGAGGCCTTTCCTGTCTTAGGACAGGGGTCAGTTCATATCACTCCATCTTTACAGCTCCATAATGTTTTATATGTACCTGACTTATCTCATCACTTAATATCTGTCCCACAGTTGAATATTGAGTCTAAATGCTTTGTAACCTTTTATCCTATGTATGTGATTTTCCAGGATCTTCTTACCAGGGAAATAATTGGTCGAGGGTATCTGAGGGGCAGATTGTTCCGCTTGGATCAGAACTACGGAGGGGAGAAACCAGGAGCACGGGCAAGCACTGCATTGACTTCTAGTTCTGATAAGCTAAGTGAAATTTGGTTGTGGCATCGCCGCTTAGGGCATCCGTCTTTTAGTCTTATGAAAAAAACCATGCCTACTTTATTTATTGGTGTTAGTGAGACTGTGTTGCATTGTGAGACTTGTGTTTTGGCCAAGAGCCATCGTGTTACTTATTCTCCTAGTATTTCTAATAAAAGTACTATTCTTTTTGAATTAATTCATTCTGATGTTTGGGGACCATCTAAAGAACCCACTATATCGGGTATGAGATATTTTGTTTCATTTATCGATGACTGTACAAGGTTATCATGGATTTCTCTTCTTAGAACAAAAGATGAAGTTTTTTCTGTTTTTCAAAATTTTCATACCTTTGTTCAGAGACAATATAATGGCATCATTCGGATCCTCCGTTCTGACAATGGGGGGGGGGGGGGGGGGGGGAAATATGTTAATCATGTTTTTCAAAAAAATTTCAAAACACATGGGATTATTCACCAAACTACTTGTCCGCAAACACCGGAACAAAATGGAGTGTCTGAAAGAAAAAATCGTCATTTACTTGATATGGCTCGTGCACTCTTATTTAGTGCTTATATGCCAAAATATCTTTGGGGTGATGCTGTACAGGCTTCTGCCCATCTCATCAATCGTCTCCCGTCTAGTGTCCTTAACGGAAAAATCCCATTTCAGATTCTCGCATCTTACGTATCCTTATCATCTTTTCATAATCTTCCTACTCGAGTTTTTGGTTGTGTTGTTTTTGTGCATGTTCCTAAAAATCAACGTTCTAAATTAGATGCTCGGGCAATTAAATGTGTGTTTGTTGGTTATGGAAGTTATCAAAAAGGGTACAAGTGCTTTCATCCACCAACCAGAAAGTATTATGTTACTATGGATGTTACCTTCTTTGAGGACATGAGTTATTTTTCCTCACCTGATACTGCTCGTCAGGGGGAGAATACATATTTCGAAGAACTGTATCATGGTGAAGGGGAGGCATTAGGTGAGTCACCAACTGATGTTTCAATGAGACCAGATGAGACTTCTAATTCATTGAATCCAGTCATTGCAGAAACAGATGCTTCAAGTATTCAAGCATCAAATTCACTTACAACAAATGACATTGAAGACAGAACTGTACCCTCAGGCATTACTCCTACCCTTGATCAACAACTCCCTGGTACTGAAGGTCACTCATCTGAGGTATGTACACCTACTGATACTAATAACATCGTGTCTAATATTGGACAGTATGTGTTACCAAATAGGTCTACTCGAGGTCAACCAGCCAAAAGGTATGAACCAAATATTCATGCAAAATCAAAATACCCAGTAGCCAATTTCATGTCCACTAAAAGATTATCTAAGTCATACAAATCATTTGTGAATCAAATATCTGGTGTATCAGTACCTAACAAAGTGCAGGATGCGTTGGGAGATCCAATATGGAGGAAGGCAATGGATGAAGAGATGGATGCATTAAAGAAGAACGATACTTGGCAACTTGTGTCACCACCACAAGGAAAAAAGGCAGTTGGTTATCGATGGGTGTTTACTATAAAACATAATGGTGATGGATCCGTAAATCGGTATAAAGCTCGTCTTGTAGCAAAAGGGTTTACTCAAACGTATGGTGTAGATTACGATGAGACTTTTGCTCCTGTTGCCAAAATGAACACGATTCGGGTTCTGCTCTCACTTGCTGCTAACCTAAACTGGCCACTTCGGCAGTTTGATGTCAAGAATGCGTTTCTTCATGGAGAATTAGCCGAGGAGGTGTACATGAGTCTTCCACCTGGGTATGTAGTTGATTCTCCTGGTAATTTTGTATGCAAATTGAGGAAGTCTTTGTATGGCCTCAAGCAATCCCCTCGAGCCTGGTTTGGAAGGTTTTCACAGTTCATGCAAAAGGTTGGTTACAGACAGAGTAATTCAGACCACACTCTGTTTCTCAAACATCAACGAGGGAAGGTAACAGCCCTAATCATTTATGTTGATGATATGGTAATCACTGGTGATGATACTATTGAGATGGATAAATTACAAAGACAGCTAGCCTCTGAATTCGAAATGAAGGACTTAGGTGAATTAAAGTACTTCTTAGGAATTGAGGTAGCCAGGGGAAGAGAAGGAATATATCTTTGTCAAAGGAAGTACATTATTGATCTGCTAACAGAGACAGGTATGTTGGATTGCAAACCTATTGACACTCCTATTGAGCAAAACCATGGTTTAGTAGAGTATCCAGATCAGATACCAACTGATCGAGCCCGCTATCAGAGATTGGTTGGACGTTTGATTTACTTAGCTCATACTAGACCAGATGTTGCATATGCAGTAAGTGTGGTGAGTCAGTTCATGCACAATCCAAGTGAGAACCATATGAATGCTGTTTTGAGAATTTTAAGGTATTTGAAATCGGCTCCAGGAAGGGGAGTAATGTTCTCTAAACACAACAATCCTCTTGAAGTTTGTGGATTCACAGATGCAGATTGGGCAGGAAGTATTACAGATAGAAAGTCAACATCGGGTTATTTCACCTTTGGTTACATGGAAAAGTAAGAAGCAGAAAGTGGTGGCACGATCTAGTGCTGAGGCAGAGTATAGAGGTATGGCTCATGGGGTTTGTGAATTGCTGTTGATAAGAACTTTGTTATTAGATTTGGGTTTCGAACTCAAAAATACTATGCAGATGTATTGTGACAATCGGGCAGCCATTGATATATCACAAAATCCAGTACAACATGATCGCACTAAGCATGTAGAGGTTGATCGTCACTTTATAAAAGATAAGTTAGATGCCAAACTTATTAGTTTTCTTTTTGTTCCCACAGAAGAGCAACTTGCAGATATACTTACCAAATGAGTCTCCAAGAAGTCATTATATGGCTCACTAAGCAAGTTGGGCATGATTGATATCTACGCGCCAACTTGAGTGGGAGTGTTAATAAATGGTATATTAGTTGTATGCAACTAATATATCTTTTCTTAAAAGCACTTTTAGGAAAAGCAGATTCCTTTTATTCTATATTTATATATGTATTGAACTTCAGTATTTTGTACCCTGTAAATACTTTAAGTGAATTCAATTTAATTCACAGTTAAATGATAAATTATAATAAATTGTTATGTTTTTTTTTAAATTAGATAAAACTAAAATACTACCAGGAGTTTTGGCCATAAATAATTTTACCGTTGATTATGGTGTTTTATTTTTAGTATATATGACTATAAAGGTGGTTTATTTTTATTATATATGATTATAAAGGTTAGATTTAGTGTATTTTAAGGTAAAAGTATATTTAGATATTATTTATTTGGTTACGGTGCATTTTAATAATAAAATGTTTTTTGTATTTTTATAACTTATATATATATATATATATATATTTAATAAGTTATAGATATTTTGTTTAATAAGAAGTTTAATTAATATATTTATTTAAATAATTCTAATTATTAGTAAAAATATTTGAAAACGAAGAAGTTTATAATGATTTAATAATATTTTTAATAAAAATATCATCACGATTTATTTTTTAATTTTTGAATATTAAAAAAATTTGTCAGGGCAAATAATATTTTTTATTGTATTTTTAATATTTGAATTTTAACGAAATATCTCACATTTTTTATATCATTTATCAGAGGCGCTGTACCTAGATAGAAAGACAAAACCACGTCTGAGACCAAGAAATCATACCTTGAGAATTGCGACCAATACCTAGTTGATCTTCAGGGAGAGATTAATTATTGTAGCTTTTTGTAACAGATTAAAACAACAGGGTACATGATAAATGTGTATGGATCAAAAGAGACCTTGAAAAGTGAGAAAAAAAAAACCATTTGTCAGATAATTAAGTAGAAAAAGATGTGAAAGTTTCAGGGGGAATGAACTTGCAAAAAGATACCGATCGCGTAGACTCTTTTGAAATCAATCGGCTTAATAATACCAGATATTATTATTATTATTATTATTATATATATATAATTAATTATGTTTATATTAAATGAAATAATTTATAAAAATATTTATTTTATTATAATTATATTTATAACGTAGAAATAATTATAATATTATAATGTATGAATAATGATACAATTATTTTTTAAAATTAAATATATTTTTATTATTATTTATAAATTATCATATATAACCTAATTAACCCCTTTAAAACCATAAACCACTTGAATTTCATGTTGTATTCAATTATTTAATGCAACCATACCTATTTTTATTACATTTAAATAATATATATATTTTAAAATTCACTTATAAATATGTATAGTATTATAATTTATTTAATATATATATATATATCATAACAAATAGAGTAAGACTCTTTTAAAAAAATTATTTTCTAAACAAATTTTAAAAAAATGGGGTTGGATTGAATACATTTAGAAAAAATCTATAAAAAAATTCTTCAAAACATAAGAAAATTTGCTTATAGTTTGATAGTCATCCCTTACCTTCCACAAAAATAGATTTAAACTCTCACTAAAAATAACACACACATAACATACACATAATTTAATTACTGAAAATGCATGAGATAGACTTTATCAATATATTTTTTTTAAGAATTCTCAAATAAGACTTTTTTTTAAAACATACCATTAATTAACGAACTAGGAAATGTGGCACTCAGCAAAATGATTGCTACCCCTAATACCCACCATCTCTAACAAATAGTAGTACTAGGATCCAAAAATATTTACTTCATAAACCGTCTTGAAGTCTTATTATATATACCACTCCCAGGCCAAGTCTATAATGCATGTACAATATTTTTTAGTCTCTCTACTTGCGAATTAATTAAAACAATGGAAGCCAGTAACTCAGATTACAGTCCTAGCAGCAACACAACATTTTCTGTAAAACATCCTTCAACGTTATACGAATCTGAAAACGACAACCTACTCTTACTGGAAGGCAATTCAAAAAAGTTACCTTCATCCAACTACAGAGGAGTAGTCCCTCAATCCAACGGCCGATGGGGAGCTCAAATATATCAAAAACAACAGCGTGTTTGGTTAGGAACCTTCGATGAAGAACAAGAAGCCGCAAAAGCATATGACATTGCTGCTTTCAAATTCCGAGGCGTTGATGCAGTCACAAATTCATCAATCGAATCTAACAAAGATTCCGAGGAAACCCTTTTCTTGTTATCTCATTCTAAGTCGGAAATTGTCGACATGCTTCGTAAGCACACTTATTACATTGAGCTTCATCAATGGAAACTCAGCAGTGAACAGTTTTTAAATAAAATTGAAAACCCAACAAAATCGAGTCAAGAAAAAGAGTTTCTTTTTGAGAAAATGGTAACTCCAAGCGATGTGGGAAAATTGCACAGATTGGTATTGCCAAAACAGAGAGTTGAGAAGCACTTTCCTGCGTTAATCGATAGTGAAGAAAGTGTTTCTAACGGGATGTTGTTGAATTTTGAAGATGAATTGGGGAATACATGGAGGTTTAGATATTGCTATTGGAGTAGTAGTCAAAGTTGTGTGTTTACTAAAGGTTGGAGTGGTTATGTTAAGGAGAAGAAATTGGAAGCTGGTGATACTGTTTGTTTTTATAGATTAATTAATGGATTTGATGACAAGTTGTATATCGATTATTATAAACCAGGAAATGAGAGGCCTATTGGAGGTGATAGGTTGCTTAGATTGTTTGGTGTTAACATTGTAGAAACTGGAGCGAGGTTCAAGTAGTAATAGAATTTGAAAGAAAGAAATCATATATTGTGAGATTTGAAAAAGTATTTTCTTAATTAGTTTTAGCAATTAGGGGGTTTCTTTTTTTTTTTATGACTTGTGTTTTTGCTAAGATACTTTGTTTCATACTATGCTGTGTTCACCATTCATAAGACAAGATTTTGTAAACCGTTTTAGGTTTTTTTTTTTACGCTAAAGGTGGTTTTATATAGAAATAATTAAAGAAAACGATTTTAAGAATAAACATACGTGCTTCTTACCACAAATACAAAATATAAATTTTCAACACTAAAAGCCATTATAACAAATTTATTATTGTTTGATTTTGAAGTATATTTTTATTATCAAAAATATTTTTATTTGACCATAAATTAATGAAATTATAATATCATGTTCAAAAATAAGTAAAATTTTGTATAATTTAGTTATTATTAGTAAATTATTGCTATTTTTTTGTAACGTGAGAATTATTCATACACTCCGTTGTTTTTATACGATAACATAAACAAACATAACCTTAAAGAGTGTTTGATTGTACCTAATCTTCAAATAAACTAGTTTTACGTAGTTAAGAGCCGTATGCTATAAAGATTGAAGTCCACCGATTAGTTGTAATTGTCAGTGTGTCTTCGAGGACTGGTCCTGCTCCTTCAATTAGAGGATGCATATATAGAAGTTGTGTATTATCTCACAAATTTAGGGTACTTATGCTCTCACTGTTGTGTATATGTTTAATTGTAATGGAAATTATCCACAAGTATTGGAAAAATATTAAAGATAAACTTTGACTTTTACTTACAAATTATTCGAAGTTAATAATTAGAGTTTTTCCTACAAAATATAAGTTTTGTTGATAATCATAATCAATAATGAAGTAGGTTCTATAACAAATTTGGTGACAAAATATTTTGTCTATAAGATTTTTGTGAAAATTAAAGTTTTTACTTACGAAAATATTTATCAATAAAAACAAATTATGTTGTAACGTCAAGATCAAGTATATATAAAAGATAAAATCAATTCTCTTTTATACATATAGTTCTGAAGGAGGTTGACACTTTATTTCTATACTAACTGTGTCTTATTTATTCAATTTAAATAGTTTGATATTATATAACCATTGTTGTTTTTATAAGTTGAATTATATTATTTGTTGCAAGGATTTTTAAGGTTTTTGAAATTCAATTTCTCTATAATAAGTTAGAAACAATTTATATGGATAATTTTTAAAAGAATACGAGAAATTGAAAGGAAGATAAAATGAGTCAAAAATTATTAAAATATACATTTAAGGACTCAAAAATGTCCAAAAAAATTGTTCAAATTAACAAAAAAATATCAAAAATATTATTAACTAAAATAGCATGTGCTTGCCATAAAGAAAAAAATCATCAAATTAAAACATTTTTTAAATGTAAATATCAATAAGATATTAATCCATAATAAAGATAAAAAATGTATCAAACATATAATTAAGTTACTACCAAGATAACAATCATGTTTTTCATACCCTATATTATTAAAATGTTACATTTAAGAACTCAATTTAATTATTGGTAACTATTTTGATCATTAAATTATTATTTTTTATTATTGGTTTTTTCATTAAATTTTTGACATATGTTCTAGTCAGATTTAAAATTTATAACATGGTTAGTTTTAATAAAAAAAACGAACAAATATTATTTAAAATTATTAAAATGGGTACTAATACTTGAATGGATGTATTATAATAAAATATTTTAATAACATGAAACATAAAAAATATTAATACATTAAATTAAATACATGTAAGAAATCAAATCCCTCAAATTTCTCCGCAACCATTCCTAATTACAAGTTTACGACCTTACCACTAGCATGAAAATGAGATTTTAGAGGAGTACTAATTGTAAATTGATCAATCTGCTTAAACCATTTGTTAAAGGAAGAGGGGATGGATTAGTCTTAAAATTATGAATAAGTTAATTCTTCATCTAATTTTTGTTTACATGGAACAGATTTATATGTATTTTTATATTTTTGATAAAAATATATGTAAAAAAATAATATTTTATTAAAAAATATTTAAATATTTTAAGAAAATATATTTTACAAACAAAAAAAACTCTTTAAAACATACATTATCTTTAAATAAGGATACTAAAAGTTTCTTGAAGTCTAAATAAAGGAATTTATACTTCTTTTTTCAATAAATTGAACTTGAAGTTGGATTTGGACTACTTATTCAGGTTAGAAATGAATTAAGCAGAACTCAGCCCAGCCCAAATAAGAAGAAGTAGAGACATCATTTCAGAAAAAAAAAACAAAATTAGACACGTATATTCCGTTTCAGACTTTCCATCCAATTTCTTGTCGCCGACACGCGTTGTCGGCTCCGTTAACTCGCCATCCAATATTCAAATAAAACAAAACGTCATACCGAGTACGATTTGAGTCTTATTTTATTCCATAAATTAGTTATTAGTATTGAATTTAAAGTATTGGGATTGATTTATAATTAAAACGTTATATCTCTTTATTTTATTATTATAAATTTAAATTTAAATACTTAAATATCTAGAAAAAAACTTATTAATATTAATGATAATAATCTTAATTTAAATTATTATTATCAAAATAAATATATGTTAATAATTATTTGATAATAAAAATATTAAAATATAATTGATTATATTAACTAAATAGATATTTTATATATAATTATGATGACAATAATAATTAAATTTTATAAATATAACTACTTAATAATAAAGATAAACAATAAAAATAGCCCATCTATTTTTATATATTCTATACTTTAGTTTCTTTATTATTTTTTTTATGATTTTATCACTTTATTTTTTTATTTTCACAATTTTATATTCTTATTTTTTTTATAATTTTATCAATCTATTTTTTAATTTATGCGTTGTAGTTATTTAATTTTTTATATTTTTAAAGTTTAATTTCAAGTTAGTTTCAAATTTGAACTAAATATAAGAAAATTAAAAACTTAATGAACTAAATCATAAAAAAAGATATTAAAGTGAAAATTAAAAAATGACCAAATTAAAACAAAAATAATACAGATATCAAATTGTATAATATAGAAAAAATATATGAACTATTTATGTAGTTTAACATTAAAGTAATAAAAAAGTAAGGGATTAAAGTGTAAAATTTTAAAAATAAAGGAATTAAATTATATGGAAAAAAATAAGGAATTAAAGTATAAAAATTAAATAAATTAAGAAGTGAAATCATAAAAAATTAATAAGGTGATTAAAATATAGGATACGTAAAAATATATGTAATTACCTTAATAATAAACAAACGTAAAAGAAAAGTAAAGGCTTTTTTTATATGAAATTAATTTTAGTTCAAGATTGACGGATAAACCTTCCATTTTTATATAATAAAAAAATTCATACGATTTTATTTATACAGATTTTATATATATTGTATCAATAGTAGTTGTTAATATGTTATATATCTAATATTTTTTAATAAATATATTTTATTATAAATAAATATAACTATTATATATAACAATCTTTACACTTAAAAGAAATATAAAAATAAAACTTAATCCGTAAAAGAGTTAAGAACATAAATAATTTTACTTTTTATAAACACAAAACAAAAAAGTATGTACTTAAACTAGTAAACTTCATTCTATCTTAAAATTACATTTATAAATATTTTAGTTATTTTTGATCAATTTTTTTTACTTTTTAAAACAGTTTCTTATTCAAAAATGTTTAATTCAATCCAATTAATATTATTCTAATAAAAATATTTTAAAAAATAAAAATTGATGAAAAATAATTAAAATATTTAAAAATATTATAATAAATTGAATAAACATTAATAATTTAATAAAAATAACTGATATATTCAATTTATAAAAATAAAATTATTAAAACATCATACTATTTATATAAAATCTAAATTGACTTCGAGAAAAATTATTAATTATTTAAAAAATAAATAATGATATGATATTTTAAGTTAATAGAATAAATTTTTAATGTATTTATTTTTTAAAAAAGGTATAAATATTTAATGTTTAATTAAAAATATATGATCAATTTAATGGTCATTGGATTTAATTTAACAGCTATGTAATGTCATTGGTGGTGCACGGAGCATTGAATACGCTCGGTCTCTCTCCGACCAACCAACGAGAGACTTTTAATAATGCGAAGAAGTTTTTTATTAATTATTTTTTATAAATATATTTATTTAGATATAAAAAAATTTACTTTAAATAAATATTAATAATTAAAAAAAAAATAATAAGACACGTGAAATATTCTTACATTTATTTCGTATAAAAGTTTTTTTATGTAAAGCGAATAACACGTGAATTACACTAACCTTCTGTCTAATAGTGTCTATAAAACCCAATTTTCTCAGCACATGTATATCTCACTATCCACTGCACCAAACACTACTTCAATCTACGCACTACCTTAAAGAAATTCGTCTCTCTCAATAATGGCTTCCTCGAGGTCTGCTTTTAGAACTATGTCAATTTCGCTAAAACTATCCAAACCCAGATTACATACTTCTTCCCACAACGTTAAGTCTCTTTTACCCCTTAAGCTCCCAAACAAATCTCTCATAACCTCAACTTCAGGACTCAAGATCTCTTCAGGAAATTGCAGCTTCTCAATCCCCAGAAGATCATTTTCTTGCAAAAGCCAAGCCGTTCCATCTGATTCTGAAAGACCCAGTAATTATTTCTTATCTTTCTTCACTTTCCAACATAAATTTGCCTTCATAAAGTTGAGATTTTTTGTGATTATTTTATTTTATTTTCAATTTGATTTTGCAGCAAAAGTTCAAGAATTGTCTGTGTATGAGATCAACGAACGAGATCGTGGAAGCCCTGCTTATCTCAGATTGAGTCAAAAATCTGTTAATTCTCTTGGGGATCTTGTTCCTTTCAGTAATAAAGTAAGTATTTATTCTTAACGATTGATGATCTTTTGTTTATGCTTTTGATTAAATTGATTTATTTGAAAAAGTGTTTTTAGAACAAAATGATTTTGATAATAAAAAAAATCTCTTTCATTCATAAGCACTTTTTATTAAATTAAAAATAAATAAATAATCATGTGTTTCTGAAATGCAGTTGTATAGTGGAGATCTACAGAAGAGATTTGGAATAACAGCTGGAATATGCATTCTGATACAGAACAAGCCAGAGAAAAAAGGAGATCGATATGAAGCAGTTTATAGCTTTTATTTCGGGGACTACGGTCACATATCGGTTCAGGGTTCGTATTTGACATATGAAGACACATATTTGGCTGTGACTGGTGGAAGTGGAATCTTTGAGGGAGTGTATGGGCAGGTGAAGTTGCAGCAGATTGTGTTCCCTTTTAAGCTTTTTTACACATTTTACTTGAAGGGTATTAAGGATTTACCTCAGGAACTTCTTGGAAAGCCTGTGGAACCCAATCCTAGGGTTGAGCCCAGTCCTGCTGCTAAGGCCTGTGAGCCTCATGCCACAATTTCTAATTTCACTGTTTAGGTCGTCATGTAAGTCACTAACGAATGGTGTCGATCGGTACTTTCTTTTTCTTTTTCTTTTTTGGGTAGAGCTGGTGCTGGTGTCCTGTGTGTTTGAATCTTCTTCTCCATCTAGTCTAAAATAATCCATAAATATTTATCTCAAGTAGACTGTGCAGCTGTTATTTTATTAATATATAATGATGTTTTATTTTACCAAATTGGTTTTCACAAGTTGTTTTGATATATTTATATAGGAGTGCGAATTGTTTGGATGCTGTACAATTAGCACTGGTAATAAATGATGATGGTTGTTGGTTGCATTTATAAATGATAACCGACTTCTTTTTTAATATTTGGATTTTGATCAATGTACCAACTTTAGCACAATTATTTTTATTAATATTACAATAAATTAGAGTATATAATTTTTTAAAGTTTATAATTAATTATAATTTTAGTGTTAATAATATTAGATAAAGTTATCAATAGTAAATTACTACAATAATTTAAATTATCACAATATCATCATCAAAAAAATTTAATTACACACATTTTCAATTTTGTTAGAAATATTAATATTGTATAATTTTATATTTATTTTTACAAATATATCTTTTATTTTATGTTATTTTTCAGAATTAATTTGAAGATTAGAGAATGATTTATTTTAAAAGCAATTTTTTCAATTTTTTATAAAAAAATTGTCAACAACATTAAAAATACTTTTATCTTTTTAATTGATTAATTAATTAATTAATTTTTTTTTCAATAAATATTAACAATAATAAAAGTTTTTAGACAACATATCATTCTTTTAGATAAAAGTGACAGATATAAAAGGATATGAGTAACGAAAAAATTAAAAAAATTAGATTAATTTAAATAAATGTATTTTTTATTTGATTTTAATAATTAAAAATACAATAAATAATGAATAGTTTTTTTTTATTATTTCAACCATTTAACCGAAAAAACAAATTGAAAAAGTACTTGAGAAACTCATCAACAGACTTAAAAATTAACCTCAGCTGTAGTTATATTTAATAACATTTCAGAGACATTTTTTCAAAAATTTGAACCATGTTTTAAGAAAAAAAGCAAACCTCAAGCTCATCGATAATTTTTCCCTATATTATACCTGAACACATGGGATATAAAATTACAAATAAGGATATGGGGATTTTTATAAAGGATCGAAAGGCATGGTTCTTGCTTAATTTATCACATTTTTTTTAAATATATATATATATATTTCAAATCTGCTTTTCTAAATCCTGAGATTGAATATTTTTCTTTATCTGCCTTTCCTTTTTGATTTTTCCTTTCTCCAAACACCGAATTAAGACATCATTTTTTTTCGTAATTATATTGCACACCAGACTAAGAACCCAATAAATTTTCTTTCAACCCTTTGTGTTAATTACCATGTTATGTGCTAATTAAAAAAAGCTCCTTCATGCATTGTAAAACTGAGGGAAAAATATGTGTTGGATATATGTTTTTTTTTTTAACATAAAAAATATTTTTTAAAAAAATTAATTACGTTTTATGTCAATAATGTATCAATTTTTTTGTAAAAATGTCTAAAATAATTATATTATTATAATTATGTTCATAACGTATATGTAACAATAGTTTTTAATAATAATTTTTTTACGTGAATAATGTATCGAACAATTTGCAAAAATGCCTAACATATTTATATTATTATAATTATGTCCATAACGTATATATAACAATAAAAACATGTTAAAATTTAAATATAATTATATTTTTATTTAGATATTATGATCATAATTATAATTTTAAAAATGTAAATTATTGGGCATATTTTTATTATCACCCATTTTAAAATAAAATAAATATTTTAAAACCTAAAACATAATTAATTTGAAAAAGAAAAAGAAAATTTACTTTTTCCCTCGCTGGCTAGAAACAGAGGTAGATATGCATTAATTAAAGGGTAAAATAAATAAATAAAAAGTTAAACATTTTTGTTCTTAAAATTATTGAACTCACACTTAACGTCTCAAATTATTAAAGTTTATTATAATTAGATCTTAATTTATTATATTTAGGTCTTAAAAATTAACAAATTTAAATAACTAGACATCATTAATCACACTTTAATCCTTAACTTTTAATTTATAAATTTATATATTTAAATATAATAAATTAAAATATATGAATAGAGGATAAAAATATTAACCTTTTATATTTGTGTATCTTTTTATCATAAAACATAATTTGAAAACCAACTAAACTCGTAACCCTTAATTAAAAGGGGGAGATCTATGAAACTTCTACGTGGGTTGTAGGGTGGCATGGGCACTCCCTTAATTTTGCTTAATTTTCAAGCAAATAACAACAAGTACATTAATTGTTTTGAATTTGAATGTAAATTGTAATCGATACAGGTATTAAAAATTAAAAATTAAAAAATAAAAAGAACTTGTTATCAACACATGTGTAACACCAATATACACATATACATGGGTTATTAATAGTTTGATAGTATAATATAACATTTAAATTCTACTTTTTCTCTCAAGAGAAAAATATACATTCTTTTTGTACAACTTAAAACAACCTATTTTTTTAACGAAAAACATTTATTTTTCATGGTAACATATATATATATATATATATTAAATAAATTAAAATAAAACCATATAAATAAATTAATTATATATGCATCAAACTAATTACTAATAGTAATGAAAATTTTGTCATCAAAACCTAAATAATTTGGACTAATCTAATTCAACTCAAAACCTTATTAGGCTCAAATTAGTTCAAATTAATCGTACTCGAATAATTTTAGAATTAAATTTAGAGTTAAATATTTATACTACAAGTTCGATTTCGAACTTGACACTATGTACAAATTAAAATTAAATTTTATTACATAATTATACTTATAAATTAGTCCAACCTAATCTTACTCGAATAATTTTAGAGTTAAATTTAGAGCTAAATATTTATATTATGAGTTTGGCTCGAACCTTACCTAATGTGCAAATTAAAGTTAAATTTTATAACATAATCGTACCTTTGAATATTGTATATCATTATTTTATAATTTCTTACATTATTTAACCAGGATACTAACATTAGTCAATTCAAGTAAAAAAAAAAAAGCCATCCTAAACCTAACATAATATTTTAAGTTCGGACTTTAAGCTTATATTTAATTTAAAAAAATCTAATTCATCGTATTTCAGTCCAAAAATATACATTACTTGTTAATATCCAACCCAAATCCCAAATTTTAGGATTGAGTTAGCATGTTGTCCCAATTTATACCCTAATTATTAAAAAAATAAGCAAAATAATTTAAAAAGTGCAAAAATAAAAAATTCTACTTGTTTAATTTAGTGACACACAATGCACTCTTTTGTTACCTATACAGGTTATTATAATATAAAATGGAGGATTCAAAGGTTATTTAAGGATGATAACGTTGATTAGAGTTAAATATGAATAGAATTAAGTTAAACCGTGGGACAAATTGAAATAAAATCTGGGTTAGGTTCATTTAAGATATTATCCTCAGTCGGTGACCTAAACTTTTGACTTGGATTTCAATATTATCTTAGCCTTTTGAAAATGTGAAAATATTCAAAAATGGCAAAACAAACAAATAAAATTCAGTCCGACCCAAACTGTTATAACAAATAACGAGGATTTGTTATCCGAACTAGTCTGCCACGACTGCTTTTAACAACTAAGATCTGATCAACTCTAGTAAAGCAAATAATTTATAAAGCCCCAACTTGTGTACCTTAATTGTGATATATTGATTGTATCCTCCAAATGATATGTTTGTTTGGGATTATTATATGTACTAACTTTGTTTTCCCCCCTTAAAAACTGTCTTGTAATGTACCTTGGTTGCCCATATAGAAACTTGAACCCTAACGAACACTCAGGCACTACAATGTCCTATCTATGTCATTCAAGGCCTACATAGCCAACAACTTCAAAACCAGTTTTAGATTCAAACCATATTTCATGACACAGACACTCCAGTGAGAAAAACCAGAAAAAGTTTTTAAGATAGGCTTGAGATTACAACAATTTCGGAAAATTTAGCACAATATATGCGTATTTTACAATGTCGCGACTCAACATAGATGTAATATATTATGAAATAATGCAAATCCAAAGTTTTAATCCCAAACAAGGTTTAATGAAGTTGATTTTCATTGTTATTCCTAACACAAGGCAAATTCTGCAGAAACAATTATCAGGCAATTAAAACCTACAAACAGAGCTGAGGCAATAATTTTAATTTACAGAATCAAAATCAACCATACATCTCTTTGCCTAACACACAGTAGTCTGGCATCTAATTGCCACTCAAAATACAGTATGTGACAAGAGAAACATCTTCTTTCAGGTATGAAAACATATGACATAAGAGATTGAGACATTGAGACACTAACTAACATATTTATTTGTTCAATAACATACAACAAAGTGAAGGTGCCAATTACAATTAAATTTTCTATTCAATGCATCCTTATACAATTATTATCTACTCCATAAAACATTGCAAAAAGACACAAAGAGATTATAAACTTATTTAATGGCCGATCAAAATCGGCTGGAGATGTCAAAACTAAAATTTCTATATGCAAGTATTTAGTTCTATTACGTCAAATAGTTCTACAGAAGTAACTGTCACTGATATAGAAATATCATTGTCAATCACAATAAACAAAGCACTATGTCCAAATATTACTCTGCCAGAAAGATTCTATATGAAAACTGTCAAAATATTCTCTGATAATTATCATGTATTTTCATATTCTTTCTGTTCTGTATCATGTTTACAAGAGTTTACAATATATGTATATAAGGAAAACGAAAATTAAACAATAACCATAAAACCTGCACATCCAGGTTTTATGGCTCCACTAATATTATTGTCTGCTCAATGTTTTACTCCATTGAGCATTTGTGTCT
The DNA here is from genome assembly GCA_037013495.1 of Hippophae tibetana. Lineage (NCBI taxonomy): Eukaryota > Viridiplantae > Streptophyta > Magnoliopsida > Rosales > Elaeagnaceae > Hippophae > Hippophae tibetana. Next base: position 8,197,686 of record CM072812.1, read on the forward strand.
GCCACTGTTATAGCACACACCAACACTCCTCCTCAAGTTGGTGCATATATGTCTCTTATGCCCAACTTGTCAAGTGAGTTGTAGAAGTTCCTTGCAGACACAGATTTTGTGAGTATATCAGCCAATTGATCTTCTGATTTAACAAATGGAAGCTTAATAATCTTTTCTTCAAGATTCTGTTTGATGAAGTTCCGATCCACTTCAACGTGCTTCGTGCGATCATGTTGAACTGGATTGTGAGATATGGCAATGGCTGCTTTGTTATCACAAAATAAGTTCATTTCAGAGTTAGGAGCAACACCAATCTCAGTTAGAAGTTTTTTCAACCAAAGGAGCTCACATATTCCCTTGACCATTCCTCGAAATTCAGCTTCAGCACTGGATAAGGCAACTACATTTTGCTTCTTGCTTCTCCATGTGACAAGGTTGCCCCCCACGAAAGTAAAGTACCCAGCAGTAGATTTCCTATCCTTCATATTCCCTGCCCAGTCTGAATCTGTATATCCAAGGACTTTCAATTGACCATTCTTTGAAAACATAAGTCCTTTCCCAGGGGAGGATTTTAAGTAACGAAGTATTCGCATGACCGCATCCATATGGTCTTCACTTGGGCAGTGCATGAACTGACCCACGACACTCACAGCATAAGAAATATCGGGTCGAGTATGAGATAAATATATGAGTTTACCTACTAACCGTTGATATCTCTGTTTATCTGCTGGTACTTGGTCCACATATTCTCCGAGTTTATGATTTTGAACCATTGGAATATCGACAGGTTTACAATCTAGTAGTCATGCCTCTACTAGTAGGTCCAGAGTATATTTCCTTTGGGAAAGACATATGCCTTGTTTTGATCTTGTTACCTCAATACCTAAGAAGTATTTGAGCCCTCCTAAGTTCTTCATTTCAAACTCATTTGACAGTTGTTCTTGAAGCTTAGAGATTTCTTCTTTATCATCCCCTGTAATGATCATGTCGTCTACATAGACTATAAGGGCTGTTATCTTCCCTAATCGATGTTTTAGGAAAAGAGTATGATCAGAGTTGCTTTGTTGGAACCCATATTTCTTCATTGCTGAACTCAACCTACCAAACCACGCTCGAGGTGATTGTTTTAGTCCATACAATGCTCGTTGTAATCTACATGCAGTTTCTTTTCCTGATGTAACAGTATATCCTGGTGGGATATCCATGTAAATCTCTTCTTCAAGGTCACCATGAAGGAAGGCATTCTTCACGTCAAGTTGGTGCAATGACCAATCTAAATTTGCTGCAAGAGATAACAAAACTCTCACAGTTTTTAGTTTAGCCACAGGTGAGAAGGTTTCTTGATAATCTATCCCATGTTTCTGTGTATATCCTTTTGCTACAAGCCTCGCCTTGTAACGATCAACTAACCCATCTGCTTTATACTTAATGGAGAAAATCCACTTGCATCCTACCATCTTCCTCCCTTGAGGCAACTCGCTTAACACCCATGTGTTATTCTTCTGCAGTGCCTCAAATTCCTCTTTTATAGCTTGAGCCCATTTTGGATCAGATAAGGCTTCTTCAATGCTACTCGGAATTTGACACGAGGAGAGTGTTTGTGCAAATGCCCTGATAGGTTCTGATAACCTTTGAGTAGATACATAATTTGCTATTGGATACTTGGGTTGTCGTTCTTCTCTTTCTGGGGAGTATCGATTTGGAGGTTTACCTCGATTGTGTTTGAAAGGTAAAACATAACCAACAGATGTATCTATAGCATTAGTCTGTAAAGGTGTGATAGGATAGCTTACCTCAGGAGTGTTCTCAGCAGGAGGATCATTGGGTACTAGAGAATGGAGGGGTACATCAGCCACTTCATCTTCTGGAGATTCAATTACTACTTCAGCTTCAGTTCGTGGAAGTTCAAGCTCGGGTCTAGATACGGGCTCCTCCATATTATTGGCACGTTCCGAGTATGTTGGACTCGTGTCTAATATTTCAACATTAAGCCAATTTCGTTCTTCACCATAACTCTCCTCCTGAAGAGTGTAATTGGATACTGGTGATGGGAAAAAACATTCTGATTCGAGGAAGGTGACATCCATGGTAGTATAGTTTCTTTTAGCAATTGGATCATAACATCGGTACCCCTTTTTTTGTACACCATACCCCAAGAATACACATCGGACAACACATGGATCCAACTTAGTTCGTTGATTTTTATGGAGGTGGACAAAAGCAACACATCCAAAAATTCGGGGCGGAAGCATCAAAATAGTAAGCAGAGGAAGATGATCAGATAACACCTTTAATGGAGTCTGAAATTGTAAGGTCTTTGTGGGCATTCGATTCAGTAGATACACCGCTGTAGTAACAGCATCACTCCAGTATTTATGAGGCATATGTGCACCGATTAGTAAGGCCCGAGCCGTTTCTAAAATATGCCGATTTTTTCTCTCTGCCGTCCCATTCTGTTGTGGGGTTTGTGAACATGAGGTTTCATGGAGAATACCATGGTTGTCAAAGTATGTCCGGAATTGTTGATTAACATACTCCCCTCCATTATCAGACCTAAGTATCTTAATTTTTTCAGAAAATTGTGTTTGAACCATGGTGTGAAACATGTGAAATGTAGCAAATACTTCATCTTTATGTTTGAGAAGGTAAAGCCATGTCATTCGTGTACAATCATCAACAAAAATAACAAACCAACGATGACCCGATGACGTAATGACCGGGGAAGGTCCCCAAACATCAGAATGTACCAAAGCAAAAGGAGCCACACTTTTATTCATGCTCATAGGATAAGACGCCCTATGACTTTTTGCTAGGATACAAGTATCACATTTGAAATCTGAATGTGTGATATTTGAAAATAAACTAGGGAGTAGGTGCTTTAAATACCCGAATGATGGATGCCCAAATCTACGATGACATAGCCAAATCTGTCGTTCCTTGTTACCAACAGTATGTTGCATGTGATTGGCTCTTCCTGAACTGAGGTCATCCACATAATATAGCCCTCCTCTCCTAGTACCACGCCCAATGATCTCCTTGGTGAGAATATCCTGTAGAAGGCAAAAAGTAGAATACATCAGTACTACACAGTTAAGATCTGAAGTGACCTGACTTACAGACATTAGTCGGTTTGACAGAGAGGGTACAAGCAAAGTATTAGATAATGATAATGAAGGAGATAAGGTCACTGTTCCAGCTCCTGTAACTGGATAAGTGACCCCATTTGCATTGGCAACACGGCTCCGTCTTGGCTGGGTTGTATTGGAGAGATCGTTTGGGTCAAATGTCATGTGATCTGTAGCTCTAGAGTCTAGAATCCACTCATCTTTCTCATTACGAGTAGAGATGTGAAATGCTTTACTTGAAATACCTGGATCTTGGAAAGATTCGGCCTGAGAAGTAAGGGATAGTGAGGCATTATTGGTAGCCACAGTTGCTCGCCCAGTAGTGTCCCGTTTCTTCCGTGCTTGAAGATCATTCCACCATTCTGGATACCCATGTAGTTTGAAGCAGTTTTCACGGGTGTGTTTGGAGTTTCCACAATGGCCACATTTCATGTCAAGACATGGTGGATTTCCCGTGGATTTCTTGCTACCCAAGGAAGTTCCTGTTTTTGGTGGCATTAGGTTATGATGTCCCTTGACCCCCTTTAAAAGCCATAACAGCTCCGGGTGTCGTATCTACACCTGTGATCATCACGGTCTGCCTGACCTCTTCCCTACGGACGAATCCATAGGCTTGTTCCACCGTAGGGAATGGTTTGATCTGAAGCACATCACTTCGAGTTTTATCCAATCTATCATCAAGTCCATCGAGGAAGGTATACACTCGATCTTCCTGTACGATGGAGTTGTATTTTTTTATATCAATCGCACACTCCATTGGGTTAGGACGACGGAAATCAATTTCACGCCACAACCCTTGAAGGTCATTGTAGTATTTTTCAATGGATCCACCCGCTTGTTTCGTACGAGTAACTTGACGGCGAAGATCATATACTTGAGACGTGTCTGTCCCATCATAATAAGTGGTAGCCACCGAATCCCAAACCTATTTTGCAGTTGGGAATCGGATAAAATTTGCAATTAAGGAGGGGTCCATCGAATTGATCAACCATCCTTTGACAATGGTGTTTTCAGTACGCCATCTCCTAAATAAGGGGTCAGTTTCAACAGGTTGAGGAAAGTCCCCATTAATATATCCCAGTTTGTCTTTGCCAGATATATACATCTCCACTACCTGGGACCATAAGGCATAGTTGGATCCTCCCAACTTGATACTAATGGGAGCAGTCGACGCTTCAGTTGATGGAGGTTGTGAGCTAATCTGAGCTCTAGTTAAAACTTCCGTCATTTTCGCCGTTAAATCTTCCAATATGAAATTGGTAGTTAAATCTCTAGATTCCGCCATGAAATCTAATTTTTTTTTTTTTTTTACAATTCGTACAACACTATATAAAGAAAAATTTCTAAACCTAAATCATTTTCGCAGCCCTTCGTAACCCTAAATCCCCTTCTTCTTTTTTTCTCTCTCGCGCAGCCCTTGCACAACCTTCACGCTGCCCTCTGCAGCGCCTCTCTTCTTCTGATGGAAGAGCCCTAGCCGACTACAAGCATCCAGCCGGAGTCAGCCCTCTACTTGGTCCTCCATCTCTGTGAAGCGGCGCTCTTCTTCTTCTTCGTTCCAAGTTTCTCCACGATGACTGCTAGTAAGAGACGTTGGCCACTGCGACAGCTTCACGACAGCTTCACCAGCCCCAACGAGTAAGAGACGTTGGCCAACTGCGACAGCTTCACGAGTGGTTCGAATGAGCAGCTAGATCAGTATGGCTCCCTGAAGTGTTCTATTGAGGTTGCAACGGCGGAACTGACGTTGAGAAGAAATGGTGACTCTGAATACTAGATGGTCGCAGCACTGGTGAGGCTGCACTGTCTATCTATCCCCTCAGGTTTTGTTGTTACGCCTTACACAATGTTCTTTGTACTGATGTTGTTGTTTTACTTGATATTTTTTTTCCAGTATTGCAACTGATCGGTTTCAGAAATAAGAAATCAGAAACCAGAAACAGCTTCGGGACAAATACAAACCAGAGATCAGAACTCAGCAAAAAAAACGAAAATAGGTGCTACAATCAGCAGCCACCCAGAAATCAGAAATCAGAATTCAGGAATCAGGAATCAGAATTCAGGAATCAGAATTCAGAAATCAGAAATCAACAAATCAGCAAATCAACAAATCAACAAATCAGCAAATCAGATTCAGAAATCAAAATGGTAGTTCCATCAGAAATCAGCAGGTAGTTTCATTAGTCACCAATAACCTGCTCTGATACCATGTCAAAATATTCTCTGATAATTATCATGTATTTTCATATTCTTTTTGTTCTGTATCATGTTTACAAGAGTTTACAATATATGTATATAAGGAAAACGAAAATTAAACAATAACCATAAAACCTGCACATCCAGGTTTTATGGCTCCACTAATATTATTGTCTGCTCAATGTTTTACTCCATTGAGCATTTGTGTCTGCCACTGTTATAGCACACACCAACAAAAACTATTATACCTAAGTTTGAAAAACTTACACAAGACATATATGGCTCACATATCAATCAGCTTGTGGAGAAGATGAAACCCGGGTCTCCACAGTTTCAACCGTTTGTCCTTCAGCATTTGACATCTCATTTCCATTAACTTGACTATTGATTATGGAAAGCTCACAATCCCTTCCCCACGATGCCATTGTTTTCTCATTCTCACTAAGACTGACCCGAGACGATGATCCAACTTGCTAATTATACTTTTATTTATATTTTGGAATCTTTCTTTTATATTTTAGGAGTGTTGACAAGTAAATACTTTGGATTAGAAAGATAGACTTAAACACTCATATCTATGTATTACAATTCTCTCATTTTTATTTTTATTTTATATATATTTCTACCTCTTTCTAAAAGAGTATAAAGTACTTAAAAAATTCTCATTTATTTCACAACTTCAAGCCGCTCTGTCCAGAACACCTTACAAAATATTGTTCATATGAAATAGGAATAATATAAATAATACACTCAAAATAATATCACAAATATTCTTAAAATTTTAAAAAAATCATAAATACCCACAAATTTAAATAAAATGACTAGTAATTTTTTTTACATAAAAATGTTAAAAATAATAGAAATAAAAACACAAGATATCTCATAATATTTCCCACAATAATTGATAATTAAAAAAATTAAAAAAATATAAAAAGAAATATTAAATTTTAAATAAAGAGATGAATTTAAAGATTCATCATTGTTCAGAATAAAGAAAATATTTCCAAAAAAGTATATTTTATTATGAAATAAGTAAAAAAAATAAGTATTAATATTATAAATGTAAAAGAAAAATATAATATATTATTAATTGATTAAAAAAATTATTATAGATAAACTATCAAAAATTCATCAGATAAAAGAAAAATTAGATACATCTATTTAAGGAGAATCTAAATATTAATAAAATCACATGTTAGATAAGTAATTGATATACCAATAAAATTAACACTATTATATAATAAAATAATAAATAGAAAATATATTTTATTATAAATGATCTATGAAAACTTAGGATACCATAAATTAAAATTCACATGATACTCTAGATTTATCGTTAATATTAATTATAAGAGCTTAAATGAAATATTAAATTTAACCTATGAATTTAATAAAAGAAATAAATCATTCATTTTTAATACACTTTATAGTAGAATATTCATCAACAAACAACCATAATAGTTTAATATATGAACAAAATGAATTCATAAAAATACATTTTTTTAAAGAAATTTGACAAATAATAAAATCATAAATATTAATAGATTTAAAATACCATAAGAATAAAAGTTAGATGTTAAAGAAAAAACAATGTAACAAGAAAAAGTAATGTATCAAGGTTAATGTTTATAGATCACGAAAGAAAAACTTTTAACAAAAAAAAGAGATGTGATATGTCTAAAACAAAAAGTTAAAATAATAAAAAGATTAGACCATGAAGTAATATTAGAAAGAAAATGACACAATTATTATACTAATAATGTTCAAAAACAAACTACAGATCTGGAACTACAAAGAATATCAAAAGTTTTTACCGAAGTGATTTAACTCATTTTAAACCTCGAATGCTATATCTAGTTCTTTATTGAGGTTATCAACTTATACTTTATCTTGAATTTTATAATAATTTCCTCAACATTAAGAGAATACGCCATAAGAGAGCTTGTCGTCCTTTTATATCATGTCAGAGTGAATAATCAAGACTTCACGAAAAATTTATAAATATGGAGAAGATCTTTTGGTTATATGGGAATGAATAATTTAAACTTTCATGCCAATCTTTATAATAAATCCATTAACATCAATAAAAATGTCGGAGGATAGATTCAACAATCTTCCATGTCATATCAGGGTAAATAGCATGAATTTCAAAATCAATTAATAAAAGGAGAGACGGGCCAAGGAATAAACTTAATTGTCTTCCATACTGTGTCTTCGTAAGTAGTTCGACACCTTAAATAGTGGAGTAAATGGTTTTTCATTTGTAAAAATAAGATGATTTCAATTAATAGTCTGGCTATATAGTACCTAGGTAAAATACATCCTATAGACAATGATAAAACTAAAGGCAATTCATGCACATTAAATGATCTTCATATCCTCCAACAATCAATACGGAATCATGGTAGCATTTAGCACATTTCCACGTTTTATATGAGCAAAAACTTACAACAATCAATAAGGAATATTTCTCAAATAATCATGATAGCATTTAGCACATTCCCACGTTTTATATGAGCAAAAATGATGATATACCTAATAAAACGTATACATCATTAGTTAAACAATAAATGCCCATATTTGATGTTACTTTTTTCAATTCTAATTAGATAATACATGCAAGATTTTGGTCATTGATGAAATGGTGTTATGAATAAAGAGTCGAAGAACTGTAATCTTAGGATAAAATTGAGAAAACTTCCTTGGCGTGTGTTGGGAAGCAGCGCTTGTTGCAACTTGGCAAAACTTACCATTGAGTTTTCAGTTGTGAGCTTTCCCTTTCCATAGCTATTTCATATTAATTAGGTTTCCTTAATAAACAGCTCCTCCATCCAAAATACTGCTACATCTTTTACAAAAAAATTGACTACGAATCCGCTTGATATAAAATGATGCTTGATATAATAAATTTACCAAAGGAAAATCCAATTCTTCACATAAATAGTAATTTGGAGCGACAATGCTCCCATATAACTATGTTTAGCTAAAACCAAAGTCATATATTGTGTATGAATTAATATATGCATAACATGCTAAACTAGTTGGTCTTAGACATAATAAAGCATCGGTAGCATCATGGTGCAAACCAATATTCCACATCTCCCTATCAACACCGCCAAAAACGTAGGCTACTGATGAGTGCTCAAAAAGCACTAAAATAACCATAATTTTATATACATTAATTGATTAAAAATATATATATTTATATGTTTTATCATATATTTATATATATTTGTCTTTTTCGGAATCACGTGTATTTTTATTGTTTTTCAAGAATTTTGGCTTAAATACGCAATTTAAAGACTCAAAGAGAAATACTTGAAGCTATACATCACAAATATATCAATAAATAAGTGAGAAAAGGTCAACAAACATGGAAAAATTGGACAAAATGGGTCGAAAAGGTCAAAAACACGGAAATCGTGCGCCGCAGCCCAGCCGCGCGCGCTGGCCTGCCCATCCGCGCGCGCGGGCACTGTTCACGCGCGCCGAGCTACGCGCAGCGCCCAGCAGCAGCCCCTCCGCGCGCCCAACACGTTTTCGCCCCATTTTTCACGTGCAGCCGCCCTGTGACGTCATGCTGACGTCATTAATGACATTAGCAATTCCAATACGCGTTTTTACATTTTTTAATATTTTTTTAACATTTTTTTTTCTCTCCATCCTCACCTATAAATACCCCCCTTCCCTTCACTTCAAAACACACTTCTCTCTTCTTTCTTTCTCTCATATCTTAGTTTTTGAGTTTTCTTAGTTTCTTTCTTAGTTTCTAAGCTTTTCTTAGTTTTTCTCTTAGTTTTTAGTTCAATTCTCTTAGTTGTAGAGTTCTTCTCTTTTTGAGAGGAACTTGTAATGTTTTTGTAATAGTTTAGATTTTTGATTCAATAAATGTGAGTGCAAATTCCGCTTGGAGGTTTTCCAGCTACAGGAATAGCGTCAAAGTTCTGTAAGGATTTTATTTTCTTTACAGTTATTTTTATGCTTTATTCTTACATGTTATATTCAACTTGTCTGTGGTTAAATTTAACTATGCTGGTTGTTTAGTAAATATGATGTAATAATGACGTTGTTATGCTTGCGAAATATTAAATAGGTAAAAATCTCTAAAATGAATTGATTTTGTTTTTATTCAAGATTTTATATTAAGAATGTTAGAGAGAAATATATTATTTTTCATTACAAACTTAAACTTGAAAATTAGATTTTAAGGTTTAGTTATCCGATCTAATTTAGAGTAGTGCTCTTTTATTTGTTGGTACAATCGCCCGGTAGTTAGAGTAAAACTCTATTTCAAAAGTTTTTATAAAAATTATTATGTGAAAATGTATTGACAACATGTTTTCAATAGTGGTTTTAAAACTTGAAAGTTAGTACTCGGATAATTAAATTCTTATGTTTAATTTGGACACCTTGAATAATGTTTAAATTGTCTAACCCCACCAAAGGTGGCATTTAAATGGTTCATTTTCAATCTCTTAGGAAAAAGAATTAATTTAATTAACCAAATTAGTTATCAACCCCACCCATAGGTGTTAATTGATTTGTTTAGTTAACAAAGAATATCTAACCCCACCAAAGGTGATATTTATATAAAAAAGAGAGAATCAATAAAATATCAATTTATATCTTTAATAACCTAGATAATATGAGCAAGCATAATTAATTTAGTTATTATATCCATAAATACTCCGCTAATATAAATGATAAAAAATTGCATGAATATTTATTGAATCTGTATATATGTTTATTTTTAGATAATTATTTATTGAATTTGTATCTATGTTTATTTTTATGTTATTAGATTATATTTAATTAATCTGTATATATGTTTATTTTATGTTATTAGATTAGGAACACAAAAACCAAACTATCGTGACAGGATGTTTAGGATTTAATTTCGTTTTTAAAAGTTTGAATAATAAATTAAAAACCACATACATTCCTTCCTTAAATCGACCTTGCGAGTATACTTATCATTTTCTTCGAAATGATTCGTGCACTTGCGAGAGTTTTATAAATATTAAAACCAAAGTATTGGCAAGAATCGACGATGTCGGTTTTCGCTCATCAAGTTTTTGGCGCCGTTGCCGGGGATTTGGTCATCAAGTTTTTGGCGCCGTTGCCGGGGAAAGAATAGCGGTTTTTAAATTATTTATCAAAATTTTAAAAACATTTTTGTGGTGTAAATAATTGTGATTTTTTTAATAATAAAAAATAATAATCAAATTTCAAATTTCATAAGAAATAAGAAATAAAAATAAAAAAAATAATAAAAAAATAAAAAAATAATTTTTTTTTAATTGTAAAATAATTTAGAAATTTGAAATTTGAAGTAAAATTTTTTACCGTTCATGAATAGTAAAAAAATATATTTTAAAACTTAAAAACATAAAAAAAATTTAAGATAAAAAATAGTATAGTGTAAATAGTCAAATAAAATTACCGTTCATGAATAGTAAAAAAAAATAAAAACAAAAACAAAAACAAAAAAAAATTTAAGTTAATAAGAAATAATATAGCGTGAATAGTAAAATAAAATTACCGTTCATGAATAGTAAAAAAAAAAAGTAAAAAAAAAAAAATTTAAAATTTCAAAAATTTTAAGTTGAAATAAATAAATAAAATTTATAGTGTAGATAGCAAAATAAAATTACAATTCATGAATAGTAAAAAAAAAATAGTTAAAGAAAAAAAAATAATAAATAAAAAAAAACTTAATTTTTAATTTTCATTTAATTTTAAGTTTTTATTTAAAATCTTAACTTTATTTTATTTTATTTCAATTTTAATTTTATTTATTTTTATTTTAATTTTATTATTATTTTTTTTCTTTAACTATTTTTTTTTCTCTTAATTTTTATTTAACTTAATTAACTTAGATTTTTCATTAACTTAGTTAACTTAAATTTTTAGTTTACTTAACTTAATTAACTTAACTTTTTAATTAACTTAGATTTTTTTTAACTTAACTAACTTAGATTTTTAACTTAGCTTTTTAATTAACTTAACTTAATTAACTTGAACTTTTTAATTAACTTTGATTAACTTAGTTTTTTTTAATTAATTTAGATTTTTTTTACTTAACCAACTTAGCTTTTTAATTAAATTAGATTTTCATTAACTTAATTAACTTAGGTTTTTACTAACTTAAATAACTTAGATTTTTACTTAACTGAACTTAATTAACTTAATTTTAATAGCATGAAAAGTAAAGATCTAAGGGAGTTTTGTCTAGGAGACTAGTTCTTGGAAGCCTTTGTGCCACTAGTCTTTCCTGGGAACGTTGCTCTGTCTAGGAGGATGGTATTTAAGGAGCCTTTGCCCCACCATTCTTTCCTGGGAGCACTCTTGGTTAATACTAATTATGTTATTTTAACCTTAAAAATAATAATTAAAAAAAAAATAAATTTTTTTTTTTGAAACTATCTCAAAAATTTTAAAGTTTTAATTACAATCTCAAGAGTTAGTTTCTTTGCTTGATCTAGGTACAATTGTGTTATGATGCCTTAATTATTTGATTTGCACCTAGATGTGGGTTATCTAAAACCCTCAAGCATGCCCTTAGTTTTTGGTACAGAAAAATTTAAAAATCAATAGGGCATGTTTGAAATAGTATAGGTAGACAACCTTGTCTTACTTGTAGGTTCGATTGACTCAATGATGAGGGGACATTGAGTTTACTTAAAAGGCAATCCTCAAGTTACGTCTTGCTAAGACGTTAAACTAAGCGCTGGATAGGAGGCAACCCATCATTTTAGGTAATTTTCTGTTATTTATTTTATTTACTTAATTTGATTGTTCATTTTAGTTTAATAATTTTTAAATTGTTAAAACTAAAAATATTTGTTGAGATGTTAGAAGTTTACAACGATCTGTCTGTATACACTTTAATAATGAATATGATGGATGCACCTGCATTTCTCCATTACTACTTACACATTCTCAAGAAATAGGTAATCTTTCTTCTCTTTTCTCTTTATCTTTAATTTAGAGTTGTTACATTGAGGACAATGTAAGTTCTAGGTTGGGGGTGGTGAAAAGTTACCATGCTTAATTAAAAAAAAACATTTAACAATTTAAAAATTAAAAAAAAAATTATATATTTTCTCACAAAAATTTATCATTGCTTTAAATCAAATTTAAGTAAATAATTAAGTCTTTTGTACTGTTATATTAATTTTTGAAAACATATCATGAAATATTTTGTAATTATTTTTGATAATTAGTTAGTTTTTATCATAACTAGTATTTCTTGATAAAATGTGGAAATTATATTAAACCCAAAATCGGTGTTTATGAATTTTTTTTAGTGGAGACTACCCTTGTGAGATATAATTTGAGCCTAATTTCTTTTATTCAGAGTGAAATATATATTTTTTCTACTCCAAACACATTTCTTATTTATTCAAAAAGTTTAGATGATCTCTATAGGTATTAGCATTGAATGTATGAATTTTTTCTCATCTTAATAGAGTATCATATATTTTTGATTATTATTTTTGCTTAGATTAAATGATTTGAGTAGAAATTGATAGTATATGCTTATATCTCATTTATGCATGACTCCTACAAAAACAAAAAGACATATCTGGGGTTAACTAAACCAAGATCAAACAGAAAAGCCACAAAATTAACCACTCACCAAAATCCAAAATAAATGTACAATCTGTACATGGGTTGACTCTCTAAAATATACATATATTGAAAAAAAAAATATAAAGAGATAAAAAATATAGTATCATACTATGACCCACATTCCCTACAAAGTTGTGAGTACAGGCTAATTACAAAAGAAAGATATATGAAGTAATTCCCTAAAAAGTCATTGCAATTTCTTCATTTGTAAAAAGCATATATCTTGAAATTCTTTTTTTAATGAGTTTGATTTATGCATGAAAATGATTTTTATATATGATATCTTTATAATTTATACATTCGATTCCTTTCATGAGATCAATGTTAAAACAACACTTTGAGCCTTTATTCTTTATACATATGCGAACCTATTAGTTCATTTCTATACATCAACTCTTTCGCATATAAATTAGTATGAGTGTTTGAACCCATAGGATTCAGTGTTTTGAGAGTATTGACTTGTGAGGAATAGAGTCGAAGCGAATTCTGATTCATGACACTGAAATTGGGTAAAAATTAAATTGACACATTTTTGAAATGAAATATGAAAATGATTTTCGACTAATTATTATAATAAAATCATGATGGTTTAAAGAGATTAAAATAACTTATGCTTGAGATTTTAATTATGATCTTAAAGGAGATTAAAAAGTGTGAGAAATTTTTGTGATATGTTGTTTTCTTTTATTCTTAAATTAATTTTTGATTGTGTTGTAATTGTAGTTTTTGATTTGATTGTTTTTATAGTTTCTTTTGATTTTTACAATTAGTTCAATGTTTGTGGGTATCATTACTGAAAACCCTCACGAGACTCAAACTCGTCCACTAGGGCAACCTAGGGGTTTAAAGGCTTGTTGCATAGGCTAAATGCAACCGTTTCAATCCACGAAAGTGATTTAGGATAGTTTAATTTTTAGCTTTTATCGTTTCTCTTGCTAAGGGACTAGCAAGAAGTTGGTTGGGGGTTGTGATGAGTGCTCAAAAAGCACTAAAATAACCATGATTTTATGTACATTAATTGATTAAAAATATATATATTTATATGTTTTATCATATATTTATATATATTTGTCTTTTTCGGAATCACGGGTATTTTTATTGTTTTTCAGGAATTTTGGCTTAAATACGCAATTTAAAGACTCAAAGAGGAATACTTGAAGCAATACATCACAAATATATCAATAAATAAGTGGGAAAATGTCAAAAAACATGGAAAAATTGGACAAAATGGGTCGAAAATGTCAAAAATGTCAAAAAGACGGAAATCGCGTGCCGCAGCCCAGCGCCCAGCCGCGCGCACTGGCCTGCCCATCCGCGTGCGCGGGCACTGTTCACGCGCGCCGAGCTGCGCGCAGCGCCCAGCAGCAACCCCTCCGCGCGCCCAACGCGTTTTCGCCCCATTTTTCACGTGCAGCCGCCCCTGTGACGTCATGTTGACGTCATTAATGACATCAGCAATTCCAATACGCGTTTTTACATTTTTTAATATTTTTTTAACATTTTTTTTCTCTCCATCCTCACCTATAAATACCCCCCTTCCCTTCACTTCAAAACACACTTCTCTCTTCTTTCTTTCTCTCATTTCTTAGTTTTTGAGTTTTCTTAGTTTCTTTCTTAGTTTCTAAGCTTTTCTTAGTTTTTCTCTTAGTTTTTAGTTCAATTCTCTTAGTTGTAGAGTTCTTCTCTTTTTGAGAGGAACTTGTAATGTTTTTGTAATAGTTTAGATTTTTGATTCAATAAATGGGAGTGCAAATTCCGCTTGGAGGTTTTCCAGCTACAGGAATAACGTCAAAGTTCTGTAAGGATTTTATTTTCTTTACAGTTATTTTTATGCTTTATTCTTACATGTTATATTCAACTTGTCTGTGGTTAAATTTAACTATGCTGGCTGTTTAGTAAATATGATGTAATAATGACGTTGTTATGCTTGCGAAATATTAAATAGGTAAAAATCTCTAAAATGAATTGATTTTGTTTTTATTCAAGATTTTATATTAAGAATGTTAGAGAGAAATATATTATTTTTCATTACAAACTTAAACTTGAAAATTAGATTTTAAGGTTTAGTTATCCGGTCTAATTTAGAGTAGTGCTCTTTTATTTGTTGGTACAATCGCCCGGTAGTTAGAGTGAAACTCTATTTCAAAAGTTTTTATAAGAATTATTATGTGAAAATATATTGACAACATGTTTTCAATAGTGGTTTTAAAACTTGAAAGTTAGTACTCGGATAATTAAATTCTTATGTTTAATTTGGACACCTTGAATAATGTTTAAATTGTCTAACCCCACCAAAGGTGGCATTTAAATGGTTCATTTTCAATCTCTTAGAAAAAGGAATTAATTTAATTAACCAAATTAGTTATCAACCCCACCCATAGTTGTTAATTGATTTGTTTAGTTAAAAAAGAATATCTAACCCCACCAAAGGTGATATTTATATAAAAAAGAGAGAATCAATAAAATATCAATTTATATCTTTAATAACCTAGATAATATGAGCAAGCATAATTAATTTAGTTATTATATCCATAAATACTCCGCTAATATAAATGATAAAAATTTGCATGAATATTTATTGAATCTGTATATATGTTTATTTTTAGATAATTATTTATTGAATTTGTATCTATGTTTATTTTTATGTTATTAGATTATATTTAATTAATCTGTATATATGTTTATTTTATGTTATTAGATTAGGAACACAAAAACCAAACTATCGTGACAGGATGTTTAGGATTTAATTTCGTTTTTAAAAGTTTGAATAATAAATTAAAAACCACATACATTCCTTCCTTAGATCGACCTTGGGAGTATACTTATCATTTTCTTCGAAATGATTCGTGCACTTGCGAGAGTTTTATAAATATTAAAACCAAAGTATTGGCAAGAATCGACGATGTCGGTTTTCGCTCATCAGCTACGAGTAATTATCATAGTATTGATCTCCATGACTCCATCAAACCATAATCATAAAGACACTTGCAAGCTTTAGTTTTACCAATCAAAATAAAAAAGCACAAATTTAAATTATATAATGTATTGAGTATAAAAATTATTTACAAATAAGCATTTAATCTAACATTTAGACTCAGGGGTAGTTAGTATTTAGTATGCCCTTTCAACACATTAAGCACTTAAAGCATAATGAATCCAAATGCGTTAACACTCTCAAAAAAAGACATGACAATATGCAGATTTTAAGTGGTACTCTTCGTTTTCTAAAAATTTCACTTCCTAAGTGTATCTCTTCAATAAAGTACAAAGCAAAGAACACCTACCCAGAAGACATTTAACCACTCAACATGTGATTACCACCCATAGATGGATTATCAAATGTACACTCTTACTCAAAATCATAAGCACTTAGTAGAACATGCAAGGTGTCACAATAAGACAATTTCAATGATAAAACAGAGTATGCCTTTGCACACTTAGTTCTTATTGAGCATTTTCATGAATCAATTCAATCATCATACTTCAATTATTGGTCCAATATCTCAAGAAAAAAGTGCCTCAAATTAGAACTATAAAACAATTATGACAACGTGGTGTACCCCACGCCAATATTTGTGGCTTTGTTAAAAGAATTTTTAAAATATCACTCATATTGTAGTACTAATGCAATGTGTGGTAAGCATGTTGACTCCATGTGGCTACACAAACCGTTAATATCCTTAGTTATTAAAGAAAACAATATGTCCCCTGCAGTTTTAAAGCCAAAAGCACAAGAAACTTCAGAGAGGAATTTTCACAAACACTATGCAAGACATAACACCCAAATTTTCATATTGAGAAATTCTTTAAGCCCACAACAAATCATTCACGCAAACTTCGGCAAATATCCCATCAAATGCAAAATAAAGAAATCACTAAAATGAAACCAAACAAGAAAATAGACCAACAAGCAAAAAATGAAGTGATACGGAAAAAAAGCACGTGGAAGAGAAAACTGCCCATTTTTCATGTTCAGGAAAGGACAAGCTTCAGAGGATGCTTTCGCAAAATCAGAATAAAAAGGCTCCAAACAGAGACCCACTTCTACATCAAGCCTGTTGATTTTGAGGTACGCAGGAGCTATGGGTGTGTTAGACCGTCGGTGATGTACGAGCTCGGCGTCAACCAGGCCTTTTGTTTTCAGCAGAGTTTTTTTTTATGGTAACAAAGAAAAGAGAGAAGAAGATGGAACAGATCCAGGGGAAAGATTGAGGGTCTCGAACATTACTGGATAACCAGCAAAGCGGTAGAGGCCCTACGGTGAGGGCAAAATATTGAAAAGGCAACATTTTTTTGTTGTCATGTTTTTTTCTTCATTATTGATCATTCGTGATCATGTTGTTTAACTTTTTTTTCCTTAACTTTTAATTTTTTTAATTTTGAGACCTTTTTAATTTCAGGTGTTTTATTTTTTCTTATTAGACTATTATTTTATTAAAAAATATCATATAAATAAAATTAAATTTAGCGTTCTCTGTAAAACTAATTTTTAAAATATTAGTAAGTTTGTATATTTTGTGTACTAATAGATTTTTTACCCCTCTATTACTTAGCAGTTGAACGTTTCCTTATACTTAAAACTTGAAAATAAAAAGGTTATATACTGTGAATTTTATAGGAAATGATAAAAATATCTTTAAATTTTATTAAATATTTATTATTTAATTTTAATTAAATATTTTTCTAATTTAATCGGTTAGAATTAAAAAATTATCTAATTAATTAAAATTTAATCATTAATGACTTCATTCATTAAAATCAAATTAAATACATATTTAATTGAATTAGATCATTATCTAATTAGTTAGAGTTTTATAGTTTAAAACTAGTTAAAACATGTCTAATTAAATATAACGATTATTCAAATAGTTATATTTTAATTAGATGATAAAGTGATTGTTACATTTAAATTATAAACATATCAAACTAAATAAATACTTATTTAATAGACTAAATTTTTAATGGAATAGATTTAGACACATATCTAACTAAAACGAATAAAACTAGATTTTGCTCTTAATGCATTAACCAACAGTAGTATAGTTTCAGAGGGATTTTTATTTTGCATATTTTTGTTCAATTTTGTTTCCTTCCCAGTATAAACATGTAGCTTAATTTCTATTTTTAAAAAGCAGTTACTTATTTTTGCCTGTAAACTATGCTACTTAGATATCCTTACCTGTCTTTTAAATTTAGATTATTATCTGTTTTACTCTCATCTTTTTCCTTCATTAGCTCTGTTTCAGTAAAAGCTTATGCCTTTTTCTTTTAAATCTTAGAGTAAATTAAAAAAAAAATTAATTAATGAAAAAGGTTAAAGACCCATAATTAATTGCACAATCGAAAGTCCTAACACAAGCTTTGACTACTCTTTACCCGCTATGATCGAATATACAGAACATGTGTTTACTACAAACGAGCTCGTATAACAACCCCCCAAACCCCATCACTTTTCTTGATCAGTCCAATAAGAAAACCAAGAGAATTCAATATAAGCTTGTCCGTATCATACTCATTGATGCTAAACTACTGATTCTTCCAATGATGAAGAAGAACAGAGGTTCGTATGAAGAGTTAAGAGACATGTCGAAGAAATCAACTTGAAACTTTTTTCCATTCCTTCTAAGAAGAATAGAGAATCATTGAGGCATCATTAGCCAGCTAGAAAAAGTTCAGGGGAGTTTACCAGAGAACTTGTGGTCGATGGGCCGTTTAGATCTGAGACCCAATTCGTCGAAAACAGGTTTAGTTCGGAACCTTTGATAGTACTAAGGGAGTTTCCAATCTAGATTATAAATAATAAAATGGAGTAATTTTAACTTCTTCTTTTTGAAATAAAAGAAATATTTTGAAATTTTATTACAAACTATCGTATATTTATTCTAAAAATATAAATATATTTTATATAAGTATAATGTCTCAATCTCGACGGTAATATTTTATTTACTTTAAATAAGTACGTACAAAAAATTTATTCAATAATTATCCAATTTAAATAATTCTTCCCAAATGTTGTACTATTTATGGATATTATTGTAAGAAAACTCCCCAAACATTGTATTAATACATTGTTATACAGTTCGATTTTATCCGAATACACTCCAACGAGCCACAACTTTTTGAATAATTTTATATTTTAATTTTTTTAATTTGATTATTTTGAAATCATATTTTTTTTAATTTTTTTTAACTAATCTAAATAATTAGGTATATCCAATATGATCGAATCACAAAAAAAAAATTGTTATTTTATGAATATTTATTTATTACAAGTTTTTAATAAATCATAATTAATATGAATAATATTATTGATAAATATAATTATTTTTATATAAATATATATAATAAAAAATTATAATATTTATAGTTATGATATGTTATTTCTAAAAATAATAACAGAAAACATCCCCTCTTCAGTCCTCTTCAGTCACCACCCCACAACACAGATCCATTACTGTTGTGAAACATAATTATTTTAAAGGAAAAATTTATGTGTTAAAAGTTTGTGATAATACAAATAATATGATAAAATAATAAAAATTATACCATAACTATTTTTACGTAGTGATATATTAAATAAAAATTATTTTTTTATAGTTTCATATTCAATTTTTTATTGATACAATAATTTTAATACAATAGAAACTTTTTTTTTCTTAGCCATTAATTTATCTTTTTAAGGGCAATATTATCTATTAATTAAATAGATATTTTTAAGATAAATAATAAAAAATTAATGTTATAGTAATTTTAAATTTATATTTATAATATAATCATTATAAATTTTTAAAACTAAAAAATTTGCTAAATCAATGGCAAAAATAGTTAAATCTATATGTAAATTATTTGATCAGAAATAATAACGAGAACAATAAAATAAAAAATAAAGAACAAAATAATAATATTTATTTTATAATATGAATTAGGATAAAAACATAGATTATATTATTCATATTGAATCTATATATCATATTTTAATAAATATGTAATTTGTATATTTTATTTTTAAATTAATTTTTTATCTTATTAAAACATCAATAATTTTCTTTTATAAAAAGTTTTTAAATTATATTTTTAATCTATTAAAATATTAATAATGTTTCCTTTATAAAAATTATTTATTAAAAATCTAAAATCTTATATATTTTTTTATATTTATTCATATTATTTTCAATTAATTTGTGATAAAGTTTTATAATTTTTTTTTGTTTAAAAAGATTATGAGGTTAATTTTAATATATTTATTTTTTCTATTTCACTAACTATTATTTATTTGTTAAATTTTTTATTATAAAATATTTATTATTGATTTTTTTTAATAATAAAATAAATATTATTAAAAAATAAAATTTAAAATAATAATTGAATCTCGTTTTTTATTTGAGAGATTACGTTTCTCTTATTAAAAACCATCAATTTATCCCTGCAACAATTTTAAGTAGTTTAATGATAATTTAAGATTTATATATATATAAGAATATTATACATAGTAAAATAATAATAATAATATTAATTATTAATTATTTTTAATTAAAAAATATGTATTTTATTTTAATAAAAAATATGTATTTTATTTTAATAAAAAATTTAGTATTAAATTTTAAATATAATGTAATTTTATTTATTAAAAATTATGATAGAGTTCGTACACCTTTTTAACTTTAAATAGATCCGTCTCTAAGCGGACGGAGTAGGAAAATAAATTTTAAACGGAAGACGAAAAGGAGCTGGGAAATTCCCGGACCCGCCCCAGCCCGTTCCGTCCACAACCCCTAATTAAACCTTATAATATAAAAACACAAATTGTTTTCACATCTCTCAATCTCAAGGTACCATTATTTTATTTCCAAAGAAAAATAAATCTAATAAGAAGTAGAAACAGTACCTTCGTGTTCCTCCTCCTACTTCAATCCCAAAACCAATGCCTATTATCCAACCACCATTAACATCATTCAAATTCTCAAGTGTTGTTGTTTTTGGTGTCCTTGCTTCTAATGGTTGTGGTCCAAGCTTCAAAGTTCAATCTTCCCAATTCATCTATCTCTTTTCCTCAAATCAACTCCTTCCTCTTTGAACCTCAGTCTCTCTCTCTAGCCCTTATGCATTCCGATTCTTCCATCTCTCTCTACCCTTCTATTTCCCCTCTATCTGTCTCCTCTCTGCCTTCTTCGTATACTCTTGTACCTTCTCCCTCTTCTTCCTCCACCTTTGTTCTCCTCCAAAACCCTAGCCCTAATTGCCCTGATCCCAATTCTCGTGTCCTTTTCGTTGTTTCATCTCCTTATAGAGCTGGTTCACAGGTGCTTCTACGATTATATATTCTGCAAAGCCAGAAAAATCTTTTCACGAGGGCCCAAGTTGTTTGCAACCAGAAAGATCTTAAATTTGATCAGAAATTGGGGGTTGTCTTTGACGTTAGTCATGGGGGTTCTGTGAAGCTGGTTGGTTCGTCTAATTTCTTTGCTATGCAATCTGTTTCGTGCTCTAAGGTCTGGGTTTTTGCGGTGAAATTGGTGGGTGACAATGATAATGTTGATGGGGTCATTGTGAAATTGATGAGGTGTGCTGTGATCGAGTGTTGTAAGCCCGTCTGGTCAATCAGCATGTCCTTTGGGTTCTTGATATTTGGAGAGGACAATGGAGTTAGGGTTTTTAATTTTAGACAACTTTTGAAGGGGCGGTCTCGGAAGGTCAAGTCCTCGACTTTGAATTTGAAATTAGAGGATCAGAAGCTTTGCTTGCCTAATGGTTTAACTGGTGCTGATGTGCAAAGTGGCAAGTGCATTGTTGATAAAAGGACTTCATTAGTTACTTGCAACGGTTACTTTGATAGGAAGAACAACGGACGTTATGCTTCTAGTAAGTATGGGGTTCTAGTTTTGCTTTCAGTTAGTTTTCAATTGGTACGAAAACATGTAATACCAAAGTTATTCGGTAATTTACGTAAATAATGTAATTTATTGTTGTTGAGTTAATGTTGTTATGCACTGGAACTTATGATGGATACTATGCAAAATCTGAAAGCCTTACATTCATGGAACAACTGGACTAATTGATGAAAACACAATTTGTAGAACTGAGTCACTCCACTTTTTTGGAGATGCAGCGGGATAATTTAATTTAATTTACTGATGTTTGAGTTTGGTTTAGGTTTGAGATAATTTTTATGATTCATAAATATTCTTATCCAACCGATGTAACATGATTTATGTTACATGGACTCTTTTAGGACACCAAGTATCCTAAATTTTTGGGTATGTATGACATGCCTATTTTTTTTCATTTTCTTTAAATTTCCACCAATTTAGAGTGCCGAACGTCCACATCTATGTCCATGTCATATCCGTTGAACACAGATACTTCTTGAAAAATAAAGAGTCAATGTGACATAGAACTTGAGTATGGATGTGAGTAATTGATCCTCTAAATCATTGGAATTTTACAGAAAAGTGAGAAAAATGGACATGATGTCTAGCACTAGGTATGTATCCAAAAATTTAGAACACTCTAAATCCATGTAGCATGCACAAGTTTACTTGTTCATACAATTTTCCCTGGTTAAATCCACAAGGATGTCTCTAGATGGTAAACTCCTGATTATTAGATGTAAAACTTTGGTTAGGAACTACTTTTTCACTCCTTACAAACTTGCAAGGTACACCTAAGTGATGAATATTTGTCTGTTAGCAGGATGCAATTTGCAAGTGCATTTTTTTTCTAAAGCCAATCCTTTTCTTTAATCAATGTATTTTCAGCCATTATCTTTTAGCTATAGGGTTCATGCACCATTTTTGTTGTTTTCAATGTGTGTTAACTGTGTTTTTTTCGTAGCAAAGCAGAAGGCTGTAAAGCTGAGGCAAGATTCCTGTGGAGGTGGGGTGTATTTTGTGGCATTCAGGAGCAAGGAAGTTGAAGAGTTAAAAAAGAAGGTGGTCATAACACTGAAGGCCGTTTCTATTCAAGCGTTATCTCCTAAAAAGTATCTTATTTTGGATTCAGCTGGAAATTTACATCTTTTAAGGTTGTCCACCTCTTTACTTGGATCTGATGCCACTTGTCATATCCAGCATTTACCTGATATTATGAAAGCACAGAAGCTGGCTGTTCTCTCTGACTGTTCTTCAAGTACGTTCTCCCTCTACCTTTCAAATTTCAGGATAGTATATATTGCTTAGTTTTCAATCTCCTTATTTGGCCAATATAGATTTGGCTAACTGGTTGATTAACATGTCATTCATTTGTGTATATGCGAGTGCACCTATGTGAAGTGTGTGTGCTTCTTTTTCCCTGGGAAGAGCCGTGGGCTTCTTCATCAATACACTTGTTTCATGATACATTTTTGAATATTTTAAATTTTTCTTTTGCCTGATCTCAAGCTTTGGCATAATGCCATTCCTTTTACCCTCTGCATGATGTATCCTAAGGAAACTTACCATCATTTTTTACCCAGGAGCTCAGACTGTTTGGGTTTCAGATGGATGCTATTCTGTTCACATGATGACAGCATTATCGGATGATGAGACTGTGGGTAACCTGAATGATGGGAATGAATGTCTGGAAAAGCCAATGGAAATATCAGGTTCTTTGGTCCCATGGTTTGTAGGTTAAATTCAATGGAACTAAAGTTTGAATGATGCATTCTATAAAGCGACCTTTTCACTGAGTTTGTGATGGATGGTCATGCTATTTTGTCCATATAATGAGCAATGATGTTAAAGCTTTTTTTTAATAGAAAAAGTTTTTTTTTCCCCTCTCCAAATTATATTGATTCAAATATTTGTATCTGCTGCTGCCTTTCTTTTCCCACCTTGTATTTTCTCATTGTTCATTTCTTTTCTGCTAGTTACTCAAGCAATTTTCTCCAGTGAGAAGGTTCAAGATCTTATCACTTTCAGTGCAAATGGTCTTTTGATTCTTGGACAAGGTAATTTGTAGTTTTCTTGAAGGAAAGCTATTTTTCCAGCAAAATAATGTGTCCTTACCCTTGCGGTTATGTTAAAGTGAGTTTTCATGGAGAAGAAAAAAATGGTTTTTATCTTTATTTTTTTCATGTGATTTGTAATTGCAAAAAACTTCATATTTAAGATCCTTCTATACTAGTCATACGTTCATACTTTCTTTAAGGTTGATGTCATCTTGTATGGACGTGCCCTTATTTCAATCTTTTAAATAAATTATGGTTTTGTTCTTTAATTTATGCTATTCATGTACAATTTAGTATATTGCAGTAAAATGTTAAAATTTTAAGGTAGTATTGCAGTGCTATTTTGATGTTTATACCTGTTAAACAGGTAGCTTGTATGCATATGCAGTTTCCTGAAATTTTCAGCTGTCATCTCTTTTTTCCGTTGGTAAATATAGCCTGTCTCACATTTTCATCTTCTGAGATTTTTCCCTCCCTGATTGCTGCTAACTGGGCCAGATTTTTGCAGTCCCCTCTCAGGAATTCTATTGTAAGGTCATATTAGATGAATTCTGGTTTTTGGAAGCTTGTTCGAGGTCCCAGAATCTATGATTTGTTTAAATGTGAGTGCTAGATTTATGAATTGTTTTTTGTATATATGAAGTATGCTCAATAACACTACAAATTCTACTTAGTCAAGGAATTCATAAATCACAATTTTTTTTCCCCATGCCTTCATGAATATGTTTGCCATTTTTTTTTTTGCTGACGTTAAGAGCTACAGTTTGTCAATGGTCTAATAGTGTGAAAGACCTCGAGAACACTGAGCTCTTAGAGGTATGTATTTTGTCAACATAAACTTATTTAAAGTTCTGAACTACAAAAACATCAATTTTTTAAGATGTTGGCATACTACAAAAAATGTGACTTGTGTCTTATTTTTTGGTTTATAAATCTGTTCGTCTAATCTTTCCCCTATAAATTATAGGCAATGGAATTGGGAACTGGATGTCAGTAATTAGGAGTTCATGGTTCAGAAGATGGTTCTTTCGACAAAGCCACTACTGAATCCGACCCCTTGTGTATATTTCACTACGCTGATGAGAAGTTCGAAATAGTTACAGAGCATTCTTAAGACCTGAGGTTGGCAAGTGGTGGACTGAAGCGGAAATTCAACTAAAGATCATCGAGCTGTCACTTTTGTGTCACAATATGGCATTTGATTTGGGTGACAATTCCAAACTTGAAACTACCAACTCCTTAAATCATGTACTATTTGTAACATAATTCCAACATCTTACATACACTGATGGCTTAATGGGTCTGGTCATCCTAACCCGTAGCAGCATGTGGTTCAGCTCATGCTCGTGACCCTTTCTGGTGTGTTTGGTAAAATAATGGAACATAAAAGCAATAGCTGGACTCTTTTGATCCGCATGTTAATACAATGTTGAGACATTTTCTTGTTTAAAGTGAAAATGGCGTTTATTCTTACCAGTGTTCCGAAATATGATACTTGTCTCTTATTAGTTATTATGATGTAAAGAAAGCGACGCCAGTAAATGCTGTCTCTATAATATTACACAAGCTAGTAGCCAAAGACACAGCAAAGAAGAGAGTGAAGACTGAAGATAGACGATGTAGGGATATGAGTGGGTTTAGACATTTCAGGAATAAGTTGTGTAAGAAAAAAAAAACAGTTTTAGGAAGATCAATCTAATTGAAGTAAATAAAACATGTCCTAAATTCAAGGTTCTATCTAGAAACGTTTTCTTACAACTTCTGCAATGCCTATGCCTTTTAACTCCTAAAGGCCTTTTAGGCACGGGAAGTATTCTGGGCAATTCGAAACGCATACCCGAGTTTCTAACGCCAATTTTGTTATTTTTTAACTTTTTTTTTTTTTTTTTTGAGAAAATGATTCGTCAAATCAAATGTGAAGTTATAAATTATAATATCGAAACTGAATAAGATGCAATTTAAGTTATGGATTTCAATTACTCAGTAAAAATAGAAATTCGTAAATTTCGTGGTGAAATTTTGATTTTGATAATGGAGAATGCTCTCGGGAGGGATGACTGGGTTGATAATTACCCTCCTCGTAAAATTAAAAATATATTATATATTTGTAAAATTTAAGAGTTCAATAAAACAAATGTAGATTAAAAATAATATTTTCATCGATAAATAAATATTTTAATTAGGTAAATTTAATATTATAACATATGAAACTTAAATTATTAAAATGATCGTTAAATTAATAATATGAATAATTTGTTATTCTTAATAGTTGTTTTTAAATTTAAATTAATATATTTAATTATAAAATGAATAAATAAATTTAAAATTTGATGGTTATTTAACTATTTTTCCATTTTTATACATTGCATTTTTTGTTCCACTGTTCTTATTTTTATTTTGTTTCTCTTTAGATGCAATTTGTTCGAAGAAGAATTTTGCACATTATAATTCTTATTTTTTTAGAATTTTATGTAATTTATTTAATACTTTAATAATTTTATGAATTTTTTGTTAACATATTCATCAAGTAAGTATTTTAATTTGTGATTCTAATTTATATAAATAAAATAACGTAAAAATTAATCAATAATTTTATTTTTAAATTTTTATGTTATTTATTTAATACTTAAATAATTTAGTGACTATTTTACTAACCTATTAACCAGGTAAATATCATAATTTGCAATTTTAATTTACATAAATAAAATAATATAAAAACTAATAAATAACATCATCTTTTCTCACATCTCACATTATTCCATTTTAATTTATTATAGTGTATAAAGTGAGTATACGAAAATAATATATTTTGTTACACGGGTTCTAATTCTAATTTTTTTAATACAAATAAGATTATCCTTTATGAATATATAAGATGAAACAAACATTTTGTGGGTCTTTGACCCTTCTACGCTAAAGTTAGTAATAACATAATGAAATTTAATGATTAAGAAAAAATATAATGTTTGGATATGATTATTTATTATGTAAAATAATATATATTTTATATCTTTTGATAGTTAACTTAATAATTATTTTTTATCCAAATAGAATTGATTTATTATAATATTATAAACATTTATCTATAATTATTTTTTAAGATAATTATGAGATAACTATTGAGTAATAATCTTTTTATTGAAATTATTTTATGGTTTATTATTTATTGGGCTTATCCCATACAACTTTTTGCTAATTGGTATCACTATTTACTTATTACCTGCACTAAATTATACTTAATGATAAGTTTGTGTGATAAATCCATATCATTGTTATTACTTAAAATCAATAAAATTTTATAATTTTAGTTAATTAGAGTTTTAAAATCTAGATATGTATTATAAAAAATGAAAATTTATTTTTATGAGTAGCATTATATAATTTATTTTTGAAGCAATAGCTCTGGTTTCTTTTAATAATTATATTGGTTTTATTTTAGAGTTTTTTTTAAGGAAATATGATGTAATAATAACTATATTATCCCGTTACTACTTTTTGTACCATCAAAATATACTTTTCATTATTCCATTTTCTTTGCATTTAAATATTTTATTTTTATTTATTATTTAATTCAACGTGTTGCAAGCTAGACTCTAAATATTTAGAGACTCCAATATACGTATAATTACAATAATATTAAAAGAAAATTATTCTATATTAATTTACCATTCTTTTTATATGATGATCATTTTTCTAACTATTTACATAGATCATAAGTTATAATATATGGCTCAAATAATATTTAATTGATTTATTTTTTTATCTGATATTTTTTTATTTAATATTATTTGGTAGATGTACACTGCGAATATTTTTTTTCAATTTCATTATAAATATTTTTATCAACTTTTTAGAAAATATAGAATTAGAAGAATGTGTCTCTTGTCTAACATTATATTTTTTATAAAATTAAGTTCAATTTAATTGTATGATAACATAAATATACATTGTTTTAATCGAAATTGCTTCATCTAACATATAAGAGAAACGTCAAACCTAAATTCTAACATATTTTTTATATTTAATATTTATTTTGGTTAAATAAAATTTTAAGAAAATTGAGCTTCACGTTCCGGTTTGTTTCAATCCGTTATAACTGGATCGATCCTTTTGACGCCCTTACATTGAAAATATATTTTTATAAAATGAGGGCAAAACAGTCATTATAGCATCAATCACCTAGCTTAATGCCCCCAAAAAAA
The DNA here is from genome assembly GCA_037013495.1 of Hippophae tibetana. Lineage (NCBI taxonomy): Eukaryota > Viridiplantae > Streptophyta > Magnoliopsida > Rosales > Elaeagnaceae > Hippophae > Hippophae tibetana. The sequence continues at coordinate 8,225,759 of CM072812.1, forward strand.
TTATATTTGGACCAATAAAATGTTATTTATATAATATCACAAATTTTATAAAAAATAATATTTATTATTAATTATTTTTTCGTTATATAATTAAATTTATTTAATAAAAAGTTGATTAATTATATAATTAATCTTAATTTAAACGTTAAAAATATATATTATAAAAAAAATAAAATGTAATAAATGTTTTTTTAAAATTAAAAATAAAATTAGTTTAGTGATTAAATTTTAAAGGAGGTTAAAAAAGTTGAAGCAGATGGACCAAGCTACTGACAAGTCACAGTACGCTTTTCCTTCGGTGAAACCTACATTGCATATACATCAGACAAAACTGACGACATGATGATGCACCTCAATGTGGGACCATATACTGCTTCCATAAAATGTGGACCCCACACACTATTTCTATTTTTCTTTTTTAATAAGATTATGACAACCACGTGATATACATATGCTCCCCCAACCCACATTGAAAACAACCCTTCCTTCGTATCCTCTTCGTCAGCATCTTAACACTTTATTCTGTTTCAATTAAACCAAAATCTCCTCTTATATATGTATATATATATCAGACAATATCTTATATTAATAACTTGAGATTTATAAATAAATATTACCATTATATCTTTCAAGTTAATTATTAAGATTAGAAGGTTAAGTATTCTTGTAAACTTCAGATTGTATTAGAATTTAAGTTAAATGGGTAAAAAAAAACTTTAATACTTTTCTAATTAAAAATATAAAATGAGCATTTAAATTTTTTAAAAAATATTGATTAAAGTAGAATAAATATAGAGACTAATATATATTATTGGTTTGTAAATTTTAACTAAACTTACATATAGTTTTTTAATTTTTAAAACGTATAATTTAATTATCAAATTTTTAAAACTTCGTATAAAGATCCCTAAATTTTTAAATCATACGATTTAGTTCTTAAATTTTTAAATCTTATACATAAATCTTAAATTTTTGATTCACATATATATATTTTAGTAACCAAATTAAAACATATATATGAAATCTTAATAGTTTGAGATTAAATTGTATTATTTAAAAGTTTATGTACTAAGTAAATATAAGCATTATTATTGTTTAGGTGTTACGAATCAGGATACCTTATATGCACAAGGTATTTACACAGGATGTACGAGATACATATGTAGAACATATCACACAAGGGTACTTTGGGAATACAAGATTGACTTATCAAGGTATCACACGAAGTGGCCATGACACAAGAGGTGATATACATCGTGCCCTAGGTATGACCCCAACGAGATACTTGGGATAAGGGGACAAGAATACATGATTTGCATATATACATAGATGTGAACTCATCTTGTGCCAGTGATACGATGGAAAGTCAAAAATGGTTGTTTCAATGGAATGCCAATATCTGAGTATGATAGTGCCTATATATAAGGACTTATATGACCCATTAGAAGGAGCTTAATCTTTCGTTAACTTTTCACTAATATTATTAGCACATTGTAATTCTCTCTAAACAAATGGTGTCCACTTTGGGATCTTGAGTTTTTTTAATCCATACTGAGAATTTAAGATATTTAATTTAAAAAATCAAGAGAATCATATTGTGCAATAAGGAAACTCAAACATGCCAACATAACTAACCACCATTTTAAATTACAGAGCAATAACCAGAACGCTCACAAACATCCCCACCACATGCCTCAAGTTATAGAGAGTCATCCATGGGAACATATTCCTTATCAAGTAACCCATACCACTCCCCATCATGGATTGGAGCATCATTCTGGTCAACTATCAACCCTAGAAAAAAGAACTAAAGTTACTAAGACAATCCCGCATGCTATTAAGGAATAACCCACACTTAAATATGTTACTGATATAAGAAGTTTTTATGGTTTAGTTAGTTTTTATCATAGATTTGTTAAATATTTTAGTACTCTAGATGCTCTTTTAACTATCATAATTAAAAAGACAATTGGTTTTAAGTGGGGTGAGGAACATAAAAGAGCATTTAACATGATAAAAGAAAATTTATGTTATGCATATGTTTTAGGTTTACATGATTTTATTAAAATATTTGAGGTTGAGTGTGATGTTTCAAGTATAGGTATTTGAGCCATTTTAATGCAAGAACATATACCTATTCCCTATTTTAGTGAGAAACTCAACGGAACATGGAACATCCTTTAACTATCTAACATATTACAAAGAATTATATGCTCTAGTAAGGACTGTTAAGACGTGACAACACTACCTTTAGTTAAAAGGATTCATCATTCGTACGGATCATTAATCTTTAAAACACTTGAGGTGTCAAGGTAAGTTGAATAAAAGACATGTCAAATGGATGGAATTTAGTGAGACATTCCTTTATATAATTCAATACAAAAGAGACAAGAAAAACATAATAGATGCATGTATTATCCTAGAAGTATACTTTATTTTTCACATTAAATGCTAGGTTGTTAGGATTTGAATATATTAAAGAATTATATGTCATTGTTAATGATTTTTTTTTGTTTACAATGCATTTGACAAGCTGCTTTTGATAAGTTTTACAAATTAGATGGATACTTATTTAAGGAAAAATAATTGTATATATCCAACTGTTCTATGCATGGATTTTAGTTAAGAAGATCCATTGGGAGAATTGATGGGATATTTTGGTGTTAAAAATACTTAAAAATTTCTACATGAACATTTCTATTGGCTAAAAATGAGGTGGAATGTAAAAATAATATGTTCTAGATGCATTACTTATAGACAAGTTAAGTCCAAAGTCCTACTACAAGGAATGTACACACCCTTGCACGCACTTAGCATATCTTAGGTAGATATTTCTATGGACTTCATTTTAGGACTATCTAGGTCAAAGAAAAGTAGAGATTATTTTTGTGGTCGTAGATAGGTTCTCTAAAATGTCACACTTTAAGAAAATTGTTAGGTTATATAGGTACCAAAAATACTGCGTTTGATTGAGATGTTAAATTTCTTTGTTACTTTTGGAAAAATCTATGGGCTAAGTCAGGGAATAAATTTTTATTTTTTATTGTGTTATCCCCAAACTGATGCTCAAACTAAAATAATCAATAAAACTTTGTTTACTTTATTTAGAGCTTTGATACAAAAGAACTTGAAAAACTAGGATGAGTGTTTTCCTTTTGATGAATTTTTTTATAATAGGAGTGTGCATTTAACCACTGATCATTAACCATTTGAAATTGTTTATGATTTTAATCCACTTACTCCTATAGATTATTTACCATTGCCTGTTTTAAAAAGAACTAACTTGATGGTAAAAGAAAAGTTGAAATGGTGAGAAAGCTACATGGAAGCATTCATGAGCGTATTGAAAAGAAGAACAAGGAATATCCTTCCAAAGTCAACAAAGCACGATGAAGAATCATTTTTGAATCCAGTGATTGGATTTGAGTTCACGTGAAGAAAGAACGATTCTCTGAAAAATAATGATCCAAGTTGCAACCTAAAGAAGATGGACCATTTCAAGTGCTTGAAAGGATTAATGATAGGTTTTTAGGTGAGGATAATGTTAGTACTGCTTTCAATGTTTCTCAACTATCTCCTTTTGATTATGTAGGTCGCTATTTGAGGTCGAATCCTTTTAAAGAGAGGAGAATGATGAACTGTTACAAATTTTAAGTGAGCACACCACAAGATCAAAGACAAAGCAACTCAAAGAAGTATTGAATGAGCTTATTCAAGCATTAAATCATTATTAAAGAACGCTCCAAACGGGGCACGAGGCATGAAGGGAATTAATTGATGAAATAAAAGAAATTTTAAAAACTAAAAGCACACTACGATACGAGAATTAGCCAATCATGGCCAGGGATTCTAGAGAAGATTTAGAATTTATGCAGTAGCATACGTGCCATGGCAGAGGATAATAGACACTTTAACTAGGCCCTATCTAGTCTTGATCAATTCATTGGCCTCCAAACTGAGTCACAATATGGATGTATGACCATCACAACTTACATACTTTTCTTTGTATTTGCACGACTGGGAGATGACAATTCAACTATGAGGATTTCTTTTCCTTTCTAGATTTTCATATGTAACTTATAAATTGAGTATTCTTGTCGACTATTAGATACCTTACATCATATTTTGACATTTTAATTCAATATCAAAGTTAATAGCTCTTAATACTCTATTTTCTTTACAAACCGATTTCTTAAGGGATTAACAAACTTTTGTGAGTCATAATAATTTTGCATTTTAGTGAGTAGTATCTATTGTATCGAGGTGAGTACCATTAATTTAAATATTAATTTTCTAAGATTTATTTCAATTTCGTTGTTGGATATTTGATTGTATCTCTTATGATTTTCAAAATGTATTGTATTTACAAATTACAAGTTCGTATTTTTAATTTATCATCATATATTTAGGTAAATAGTTAGTTATTGAGTGTGTATGTAATTGACAATATTGATTGAAAAAAGAGCATTAAATATTTTTCAATTAATTTTGAAGAAATTACTAATCTAGTAGAAATATGAATAAATTTAAATAAGAACGACCTAGGAAACAAAATAAAACAAAAAAAAAGTAAATCAAAAATCAAAAAATTTAAGTTGAAGATTCTAATTTATATATGTAGAATATCAATTGAATTAATTTCTCGTCTCATATTTAATTTTTTAAATTAATTTTATTCATAATATCACAATAAAAAACATTATATATATATATATCATTAAAAATATTTATTTATTTATATTAAAAAAAATCTAAACATATATATATAGCGTTAAAAATATTTATTTATTTATATCGTAAAAAAATATACCTATATATTTTTAATAAACGTTAAAAATGTTTTATATATAAAAAATTATCCTTACAATTAAACATTAGACATTTTATCTTCAATTTTTTATCTTTAATTTGGTATACAATTTGAGAAACTATCTAATTATATTACGAGAACTAAGCTGAAAAATATTCTAAAATTAGATAGATATATATATATATATATATCATTACTTTTAAAGAAACTATGTATAGTTAATCTTATAATAAATGAAAATTTTGTATTAATCTTGTGCTATTCCCAATTCAAAAATTCATTGAAGTCAAGGTTTTTGTACTTAAGATTGAAGCACATGGATCACTGAGCGAAAAGAATGATATCTCTAGGAACTCATCAGACTGAATGCTTAAAATTGACCAGTAAAGTATTTGGAAGCTTATCACTGTCATTAACTAATATTTACTATGTTCATGAAAAGGGTTTTTTAATAAAGGAAATAAAGCAGACATTCACATCTCATTTCCTAAATATCTGTTGGATTCTAAACTCTTGTTCAACGGATGATTCAAGTCATGTTACTCTGCATGTCTAGCAATTTTTTCTATATCTTATATATGACTACAAAGATGTAAAAAATGACACAATAATTTACTAATTTTTGAATGATATGTTAGAAATTCAATGTCTATTAAAAATAACATTAAAAGTCTAATTTTTTTAAAGTTGTTAAAAAGAAATCAAGTGAGTTAACACTTACAATATTATTTTTTTAATTTATATTTAACGATAATTAATTAAAAAAAATAAGAATGCTTAAAATCATCTTTATTTCTTAAAAAAATAAACTCATCGTATCTGTTTCTCCATTGCAAATCAACTTCTTCATCACGAGTTTTTAAATTTTATTGTGAGTTATTTAATCGATTTTTGGTGACTTTTTTCTGGTCAAGACAATATTACTCTTATTAAAATGACACATAATAACTAACGTTATCTCTCTATGATAATTTTAAAAGTTTTAGACTTCTAATATTTTTTTTAATAATTATTGAACTTTTACTACATCATCCAAAAGTTAATGATTTTGGATGCCTTTTTGTGTAAATTAGTAGACTATTACTATCATTTTTCAAACATCAAATTTCTAATTATGATCACCTTCATTGTAATTGCTATAATTTTGTGATAAATCATAAAAGTCCTCTAAATTATCAAGTAGTGTTGTTTATTCTTTTTAAAATTGTTTTCTAATCTATCAATTTTGAAAAAATTGATCAATTAAGAACAAATAATATTATTTTAATAATTTTATTAAATTTTTTTTTATTATTAAGTTATTAAAACGCGATAAAACATAATCTATTAATAATAATAAAATAAAATTTAATAAAAAATTAATTAAGAAAAAATCAACAATAAAAAATTATATAAATATATATTTTTATTTTTTGAAAAATAAAAATAAGATAATATTAAAATAAAATATTAATAATAACCAAATATTTTATAAAAAAAATTATATGGAATGTCATTTTCCCATTATTAAAGCATTAAATTTTAGTTGTATTTTAATCACTTGATAAAGAAAAATAATATTTTAATATAAAAATCATAAATAATATTATTTATCATTAATTGATTCATATTTTAAAAAATAAAAGAGTAAAAAATATATTTTTAAATTTAATAGACGAAACTCATACTAAAACTTAATATAAATAATGTTATTTTTTTATATTATTATATTAAAGTGTTTCTTGTATATATAAAAAATTTAGGAAAATTTTATTTATATATCATTTCTTTAAAAATTTATTTTCCCTACATTATGTTTATTTGGGAAAAAAATAAAATATATATATATATATAATTGTAATTGATATATAAATTTAAATTATATTATATTTATTAATAACGACGAAGATTTCAAACTTTTACTTTAAATTTTTTTTACCATATTTGTCAATTACAACTATTTTAAAACCCGCGAGGTGGTCGAATGACGCTACTCTCTTCTGCACGAGGAGTAAAATATCAGTTTCACTAAGTTACACTGTCATTGTCAGCAAAATAAAATAACAAAATTACACTACCATTTTACTAATTTCTATTTTCTATAGAATATATGAAGAAAAAATAAACTTTAAATTTAAATTTAGACGGTCATGGTTTCGAACTCACCTGACAAAATTTAAGTCATGCATAAAGATGAGAGAACAAAGAATCCATCTCTGCAGCGTTACAGTTATAGTTATTATAGAAATTAATAAAAATAAAGTATTAATCTTTTTTCTAAGAAAATAAAGTATTAATTTAATTCTCAATTTAATCATTAATTTATTTTTTTCTGATTGAACTGATTTGGTGCAATCCTTTTAATCGAACTAATTTGGTCATCTGAGTTTTCAATTTGAACAGTTGGATGGTAAAAAATTTAAGATAAAAATAACTTAATTTGATCAAATTTTAAAAACATTTGTAACCAAATTATAATAAATATTTATTAGATAGAGATAAAAAAAAAATGAAGTTATTTTTATTCTCTAGAGTTTATACGATGTCATGTTATTAATTAAAAAGATTGATAAATAATTTTTCATCAATTCATTCAGAATAATGTTATACAATGTTAGTGCGAATTTTTTTATAATTTGAAAATTAAGTGATGTTTGAGTAATATAATTAGGAAAAAAGAAAGTATTTCGTTCAAATATAAAAGCCTTAAAAGTCATGATTGGTATGTAACTTATTGCACAACAATTTGCATGAAACCTGAGTATGGAGCAGTCTCCATATAGCTATCGGCAAAGAGACGAATCAGAGTTCAGTTTAAAAGAATGGGGTGCAAAGGCTAGAATTAGCCGTGAAAATACTAACTCTAGAAGGTTCTCAGCATCTTATATCAAAAGTTTTAGAGAAGACACAAGATCCTTTCGATCAAATATAACCATCTCTAGCACAGCTTCTTCTCCTGGCTACACTTTAAAAGGTACCACCCCAACCCCTCCTTATAAGCTATAGCTAATTCACTCTTCATGATTTAACATTTTTAATTTTCTTATTTTCTTCCAAAATTGTCCAGATGAAATCGACCCATCTACTTATTCTTTCACCACTGCTCTTCAAGGTAATGATTTTGATGTTTTCTCAAATAACAAATTCGATTTTTTGAATAAAATCTTCATCATCTTTAAGCGCTTCCCCAAAAAAGTAGATTGTTAATTTAAATGGTGTTTCTGTTTCTGCAGATTTGCAGGCAAAATCAGCTTACAACAGTTGGGAATGTTTATCTCCAGATGGGTTTGCTTTAAATTCAAAATGGAATGAAGCAGAGAAATATATATGCAATCCACTTTCTGGGGAATTTCCAATGGAGTGTTTGTCTGCAAAAACACTAAGTGCTAGATCATTTCGTAATTTAACAAATAGAATTACAATGTCTGCTCCTCTTACTTATTCAGCTCATTCTCGAAAGCTCCAAACTAGGCCTTCTATTAATACTCCACCACATGATGAGAACACTACACTTCATCATTTTCCAATTCCAGGTTTTCCCCTGTTCTCTGTTTCTTTCATCATTTTCCAATTCCAGGTTTTCCCTTGTTCTCTGTTTCTCTGGGTATACTTGAAGTGAATGTTTTAATTGCCTTAAAATCGAATATTGATTTGTTAATTTTGTTTGGCCTATATACGCAGAAAAGAAAATGGAAGCTAGTACGACTAGGGACGTTGGGACTCAAAGCAGTACTCCACCTAATCAGAGTTCAAGTAGTCCTAGTCCTGCTTCAACACCTCCAATTATAGAGAGGTCATTGAAACGGGCTGGTTTTGAAGGAGATTCACCTAATTCAAATGCTAAAACTAAATCTGATGAAGATCAGGTATGTTGTTGTTTCAATTTTCTTCTATGCATGCATGTTTCAATTTCAACTTTTTCAAAATGAAAACATCTTAAAACATCCCATGTGATGTGGTTCATTTGTACATTTTGGTGTCAAATCACATAATGTTATCTAAATTGAGAAAAATATATATCACAACTTCAATACATATCATGACTACTATTTCAAAATACAGAAATATTAATAAATTTAGTAACAAAAAACACACGTGCTAAATCATTCGTAGCTGCTTTAAATTTATTACATTCAAGAGATACATAAGGTTAGCAGTAGGGAGGTTACCAAATTCAATTAGGTACTCTTTGTTTTTTTTGTTCCTTCCTCAAACTAGCTTTTCCAATGGTGTCATGTTAAAAAATGAGAAATATTTTGATAATTAAGTCGATATCACACAGTTGTGTACTTGTATTCGTCTTTGTTTTTGATAGAAATTTTTTTTTCCCGGGTTAAAAGTTGTTCTCAAGGTATATAAAAAAAAAAACTTCTATTCATCTTAAATTTAGATACATTCACAATTCAGATGGTAAAAATAACTGAGTGATAAAAGCAGGCACTATTTAAGTAAAAATCAGTTGATGAAAATACTTTTCTTTTTGTAAAGTTGAGATTCTTTTAGTGTTTCAAAAACAACATTCAAGAGAATTTATTTAATCAATAAAAAAAATTATTTCTTGAACTCTTTTTCTTAACATTCTACTCTTATTTTTGTTTCAAGTGGAAATTCTGAAGATTCTTTAATATGGTAAAAAAATATTCTTCGGTTAACTTTTTTATTGCTTTAGTTTTTTGGGCTTATCGATAGAAAATGCCATTTCACTGTTTGTTTTCTTTATATCTTTCATCTTTTGTAAAATATGGTCATGTGATTCAGTTCTTAAGGGTACAAAAACTAGTTTTTTAAAAAGTTTTGTTTTTTTTTGTTTAATTAATGAACTTTGAATACAGTTTTTAAAAACTGGTTTTTTAAAATTAAGGTGTGATTTCTATATTTTCTTTTCTAAAACTCAAATCTACTTTAATTTAAAAGAACGAAAATGATAATAGAAATATCAATGAGATTTTTTAAGTCATGGCTATTAGTGGAAAAAATTACAAATAATTGTCCCGATTAAATTTTAAAAAAATTATTTATCATAGGTTTGTTATAAATCACAAATAATATGCTACATACATCATTATTGATAAATACAATAAAAATTTACAATTATATATAAAATTTCTTTTAAATTTGAATTCATCTTACCGGGTGACCTATTTGGGTGATGTGAACGTGATTTCTACAGTTTTGTGGCATTATGATGTTTTAGTATTGATGCCTAATGGCTTTCCAAAAAAGAAAAAAAATTCAAATTTGTGTCTACTTTTTTCTTCAAAGGTGAATTTATAAAAATAGGATCAATTATCTTAATTTTTCTTATAATTTTTTACACTGTCTTATTTTAATAATTAAAATTTATTAAAAAATAAAAAGTGAAAAAATTTAATGTTTAAATATTAACCTTTAGAATAAGGTATTGGAAAAAAAAAATTGGGTCAAATGATTGGAACTTTATTAATAGCTATAATGCTGCATTACTGCTTCATCTTTAGAGTAGATTTAGCAAAGTGGGGAGTACAAATCATAGTATGGCCTACGGGGTTGGTCCTTTATTCAGCAACTTGACATGTTCAGATATGATAACTGACATTGAAAGCCCACCAATAATGGAAGGAATATAATGTTAGAATTATATAAGTTTTTATATATATTTTTTACTCGCACATTTTATATAGTGTTATATGTCAAACATATTTTTAGAGTTAAAAAAAGTACTGTATTTTTTAAATAATATTCACTGTAACAAAATAATAAATATAAATGCAAAATTACGTGTACTTAAGTTCTTATAAAACCCATTAAGAAAAGAAAATTGACACAGATATATGTAAAACATTACAAGCTGGAATCAAATTGGAAGTGAGAGATAAAGACCAAAGTTTGCCTGAAGTTAACTGATGTTTACAAGTTTAATTGTACCTAAATGATATGATATATGGTATATTTTGGCACCTGATAGCTAGTTATTCGATCTTATCATTATAATTTATATGATTGTCTAACTAGTTATAGACTATAGGGTGCCATAACATACCAGAATTTAAATGTCAAATCAGTTATTATTTGAAGTCATCAATTAAAGTTCCACCAGGTCAGTTATGGAAAACAATAAGGAAAAAAACTAAGAATTGGATTTAATTTTGAGTTATGCAGGTGAAAATGAAAGAAATAAGAGAAGGGGAAGAAACAAAAAGAGAAGAAAAAGATAAGGAAAAGCGTAAGCAAGGTGGGTGTTTTACATGGATGAGGAAAAGGCAGAGAGAAAAACACAAACAGAGAAAGAGGAATGTCTTTCTTCCAAGTTTTATAGGATGCTGAACTTGATTGCACAAAAAGAATTCAAATTAGTAAAAGAAAAGACAAAAAAAAAAAACATTGGGGGTTGTGGAGATTCTTTTTCTACTCTCTTTTAAAAGGAATGGGTCTCACTTCTCAGTATGAACTGTAAAGGGAAAAGAGAGAACAATCATGGTTCTTGCTGTTGTTGTTATCCTTCTTTTGAATTCTCTTTCCTTTTTTCTTGATTCTTATTTAGTGTATCAGAACCAAGTGATGTTCAAATTTTGTTTCTGTTCTGGTGTAAATTAGTGGACAGCATGGGGCTCACGAGCAAACTTTTTTGTTAAATCAATTGTAATGCGACAAACACTGTACAAAACGATCCAAAAAGTGTTTTTGGAATATTTGAACTAATTTAAGCTATTGTCTAACAGATTTGAGCAGAGCTTGTCCAGTGGTAAAATAGGCAAAGCTTGTTTGAGGATTAGTATTGTCTCACAGGTGGTTTTGTATTACATTTTAAGGGAACAAAAATCATACAGCATCACACAAACAAAATTAACAAATAGCTATAAGAGAATGGGAACTAGTTTTTTAAATTGGCAGCAGTGTTATAGAGGGTTAATTTGTCCTGTACCCCTCAAAAATGAGTTGATTTAGAATATGGGAAGAATTAACTAGGCATGACTTTTGATGGAAAATAAATAGACTTAAGAGTACTCATTCTTCTTTTTCCTATTTTTATCTTTCGTTTTTATTGCCTAAAGTTCACAAAAAAAAATCAAAGTTATTCTAATATGTGTAAAACTTCAATTAACGAAGGAGAGATTTTAGACTCTATTGAAATTCGAACTCTGAATATTGATCATTGTTATAATGAAAATGTAATAAGAATTAAATTTAATAAAAATAATATTACTATTACTGTTTCTTTGAGTAATGTAATCAAAATAATGATAAATATTAAAATAAAATTTATGAAATTATAAATTAAACAAAAATATAACTAAACTTTATTTATTTTTAAATGAAGTAAAAGAATAAAAATAATAATAAATAATTATACAAATTTGATTCAATAAGCTCGTTAATTTATATGAGCTAGTACATAAATATGTCGCTAACTTATTTAATAAAATATATTTATTAATAATTATATTAATGTTATTACGAGAAAACATAATTAAAATATATTATTTTCATTTTTTTATAAAAATATAACAAAAGGATAAATTTATATTAAATTTTTATTTTTATACAAAATTATAAATATTTTTATATTTTATTATTTTTTTAGTTTTATATTTTAAAAATATCATTGTATATAGGTCATATTTGATTGTTATAATGAAAATGTAATAAGAATTAAATTTAATAAAAATAATATTACTATTGCTGTTTGTTTAAATAATGTAATCAAAATAATGATAAATATTAAAATAAAATTTATGAAATTATAAATGAAACAAAAATATAACTAAACTTTATTTACTTTTAAATGAGATAAAAAGATAAAAATAATAATAAAATTATACAAATTTGTGAAAAATAAAACATTTTAGCGCATTCCTAAGGGTCGTGAGAAGAATAGGAATTACTCCTTTAAATATTTTACATTCAATTTCAAATGAATAGTCAAAACAAACACAAAAATATTTTGAATCATTCTCGTTATCATTTCTATTAATGTTAACCAACCATCTTTTTAAATTACACTTATTACCATCTCTATCTAGGGGTTCTAGAATTCACAAGCTAGAGCAACCAAGGATATAAGAGAGAAAAATCAACACTTGTATACACACTCTTCCATGAAGTAACATCCGCATCGAACATGTGAAATCCACAAGATGATGTGCCAGATGTTCTGTAAGAGGAGCATACGCAAAAATAATACCAGAAGTGTTCTCCTAAGATTGAAACTACCGTTTATTGCAAGATTGAGACGTCTGTGTGAAAATATATATAGTATAATTCATTATTACCCATCAGATGTTATTGAAAATTTTCAAGTAATTGATGAGTTCTCTTAATCTCCATAATCAGTCTGAACCGAAACCCAAAGTCTGCTTTAAAGCTCTCTTATTGACGATATATGCAAATCTTATTTTTGACAAATCCATTTCATTCGTATTTTCAACTTGTTACTTTCTATTCAAACTTTATACGTGGTACATTATGTCTAACAAACTGAAGGTAAAGAAAGATTTTACAGGACTACCAGTGTATAAATAAGGAAACCAAACCATGTATAAAAGGCTGAGCCATCGATGTTAAGAAGGAGAGGCATTTGATATGAGTCGGACTTCGTATAGATCCTTCTCTCCTTTACCTGCAAGGATGAGTTCATATGCATTACTCCATCGAAATTGGCAGCAAAGCTATTTCTAGCTAACATGCTTTCAATGATGGTATTTATTCCATCTTCCAACAACAACAAAAATTATCCAATTAATATGGAATAATTGAAGCATAAACTCACCCACTTCAGCTGTAATTCCAGGTCCAAAGAATGAAGCAAATTTAGCCTAGAAGCATAATAGAACGCATAAAATCAGTATACGGCAATTCCTTCACTGTTCAAAAGCAGAGATTAATAGAGAAAATTTGTAAAAACCTCAATAGCTTTGCCTAGACAGAAAACTTACCTCCACAATAAATTATGGGGATGTGACTGTAATTTTCAAATTTAAACTGTTACGAAATGGGTCAACAATATTTTCATATATCGATTACTTCTCTACAAATGTTGACTCTATATACCATGCAGACCAAACATTTACAATTCAACAATTAAGATTATTGGGTCTTAAAAGACATGATTTCAACTCTGATATCATGTTAGAAATTGTTGGAAAATCAACTCTCTCGAAAACTTAAATTGTTAGAGAGAATGACCAACAATACTTTTATACATCTATCAAAAACATATACCATTTGTCTTGTTCCTATATGAATAAACCAAAGAAAAATAGATGACTCTATGGTTACCTCACTCTATAAATATGCATAATTATAAGAAATCTGGAACTCGGTTCTGTAGATGTATCAAATTATTTTACCTGTCTTTGTTCAAAATCAGACAGCTGCAAAGCCTTTGCCTCAAAGCCCAGGACTAGACAATATCTGCCATCATCTGTGACCTAGAAGAATAGTTGCCAATCTCACATAAATAATTCAACAAGTTAGGAGTCTATGGGTAAGAACAATCATAGACCACCGTATGAGTATAACATAAGGTAGCAACTAGTCATCATATCAAACATTTTAAGGACCTCATATAATTGCAATCTGGTTTTAGCTGCTAGAAGCCTAAAGATAGTGGTGCTTCACTCTTGATCGTCATTCTGTTCTTGCATGAGATGGGATATAAACAAAATTCACTTTTAAGTTTTCAAATTGCCAATGTTGAATCTCGGTTTAAAGTAGAGAAGTACATGCATTTACCAATCACCACAAATTGCCAACATTGAGTATTGACAGCAGACACTAAGCGAACATTCCACGTGGAAAATAACATTTTTTTGTCAAGACTGAATTAAATGAGAGAAGTTTACCTCTTCACGAATCATTTGCAAAACAGGTGCGCTCCTCCGTGGAATTCCTCCACCCTAAAAATGAAACAGGTAAAAGGAGATAAGTACACATTGATTTCTAGAGCTATTTTGACTGCCACATTGATTTCTAGAGCTATTTTGACTGCCACTATATAATAAGTACAGAATATGGCATCTGTTAGAGATGTTAATTGTGTATTAGGTGTCTATCACTAGTTGAATATATTGAAGAAATCAATGTTTGAAGAAATAATCAGAAGAAGAAATAAACGTTTCATTTATATATTTTCTTGATTTGTATCGGATATTTACATTGTTTATATAGACAAATACTAATTACTATTTCACCAACCACCATGATTGAATTGTATGATTTACAGCTTGATTGGTAAGCGTCGTGTATATTGGAAAAAATGTTTGGCGTCGGTGCAGTGTTTGTTGAATTGTGTTTGCAGTGTTTGTTGAATTCAACACTCCCCCTCAAGTTGGTGCATAGATGTCTTTCATGCCCAACTTGACTGAAACTTCTGTGAATACTCGATATGAGACTGCTTTAGTGAGGATGTCAGCCAATTGATCTTCTGACTTAATTTTTGGCAATTCTAATGAATTTTCTTCTAACTTTTCTTTAATAAAAAATCTGTCAACTTTAACATGTTTTGTACGATCGTGTTGAATTGGATTATGCGCAATATCACATGCTGCTTTATTGTCACAAAATAACTTAATTGATTCTTTCGCAAGATATGTCAAATCTTTTAAGAGAGATTGTAACTACAAGACCTCACAAAGCCCAAGTGTCATTCCTCTGTATTCAGCCTCTGCGCTTGAACGGGCCACAACATGTTGTTTCTTACTTCTCCATGTTACAAGATTTCCCCCTACAAAAGTGAAGTAGCCTGATGTAGATCGTCTATCATTTATTGATCCAGCCCAATCAGCATCAGTATATACTTCAATTCTAGAAAACTCTGAGTTCTTAGTGAACAATACTCCTTTTCCAGGAGCAGACTTTAAATATCTCAAAATACGAATAACTGCATTCATATGTTGTTCTCCAAGATTATGCATAAATTGGCTGACAATACTTAAAGCATAGGCAAGGTCTGGTCTTGTGTGTGCCAAATACATCAACCTTCCAACAAGTCTTTGGTATCTTTCTTTATTTGTTGGAACTTGATCAACCTTGATACATAACTTTAATCCTTCCTCTACTGGTGTATTAGCTGGTTGACATGCCGACATACCGGTTTCTTTTAATAAATCTAAGGCATACTTTCTTTGAGATAAGAAGATTCCTTCTGTTGATCGAGAAACCTCAATCCCAAGAAAATATTTTAAGGAACCAAGGTCTTTCATTTCAAATTCTTTGGACAAATAAGTTTGTAGCGCTATCCTTTCTTCAAGATCATTTCCTGTTACTATCATATCATCAACATATACAATAAGTGCAGTGATCTTACCATACCCTTTTTTTAGAAATAAAGTATGGTCTGAATTGCTTTGCTTGTAGCCAAATGCCTTCATTGACCTTGTAAACCTGCCAAACCATGCTCTTGGGGATTGTTTCAATCCATACAGTGATTTTTTTAATTTGCACACCTTTTCTCCATGGATTGTGGATTTCTTGATTCCTGGTGGTAAATCCATATAGATTTCTTCAATTAAATCTCCATGTAGAAAGGCATTTTTTACATCAAACTGATATAATGGCCAATCTAAATTTGCAGCTAGAGATACCAAGACCCAAACAGTGTTAATTTTGGCTACAGGTGCAAATGTTTCTGTATAGTCGATCCAATATGTTTGAGTGTATCCTTTTGCCACCAATCTTGCTTTATATCGTTCAATCGTACCATTTGCTTGATATTTTACTGAAAAAATCCATCGACATCCAACAATTTTCTTTGTTGGTGGACGATCGACAAGCTCCCAAGTTCTATTTATTTCTAAAGATCTTAGTTCTTCATTCATAGCATCTTTTCATTTTTGGTCAGCTAAAGCTTCCTGCACACTGTTAGGAATAGATACAGCAGATAATTGATTCACAAATGATACGTTTGATTTTGACAAACGATGTTTAGACATATAGTTACTCATGGGATATTTGACTTTACTAGAAATCTCAGGTTCATACATGGCTTTAGGAATACCTCTGTTAGGACGTGATGGAAGTATTTTTCTGGTTGGTTCAATAGTTGGAACATCCTCTGCAAACGATTGGTTAGGTATATCAGCAGCTTGTGGAGAAGGAATCTCGTACTCATTTAGTGGTAGTAAGGAACTTCCTTGATGATCTTGAAGTTGATGAGGACTTGATTCCATTTCCCTTGAGTCTTTTCTATATTGAGAGTTATTACCATCTGAATTCAAGTTATTTGTATTTTCCTCACATATAATTTGTCTTTCTTCATAAGGAAGCAATTTATATGTAAGGGTCTGAATTTCAGCATGGTTGTACTCCCCCTGAAATTCAGGTGTAAAGGAGAAATACATTGTATCTTCATGAAAAATAACATCCATAGTAGTAATCATTTGTTTTGTAGGAGGATGATAACACCGATACCCTTTTTGTTGTATGGCATATCCCATAAAAACACAACGTATTGCTCGTGGATCCAACTTGCTACGTTGTTGTTTATGTAGGTGTACAAATGCCACACAACCAAAGACACGAGGAGATAAATTGGGAACATTTGGTGCAACAATTGTTTCAGTGATGGCTTGTAGTGGTGTTTGGAAGTTAATGGGACTGGAAGGTACCCGATTGATTAAATATGCAGCATAAGTAATTGCTTCTCCCCAATAAGATAATGACATATTAGCTTCGATCAATAAGGCACGGACAACTTCCAACAAGTGTCGATTTTTTCTTTCTGCAACTCCATTTTGTTGAGGTGTATCAACACAAGTAGTTTGATGAATAATGCCTTCTGATTAAAGATATTCTTGAAGCTCAGAACTTTTATATTCTCCTCCATTGTCACTTCTTAGAACTTGGATCTGTGTTTTATATTGAGTACGAACCATTTTATGAAATTTTCTAAATAAGACGTTTACCTCACTTTTAGATTTCATTAAACAGACCCAAGTCATTCTACTAAAATCATCAATAAATGTAACAAACCAACGTGATCCTCCCAACGTAGAGACTTTGGAAGGACCCCATACATCAGAATGTATAACCATAAACGGAGATGGACTTTTATTTAAGGTTACAGGAAATGAGGAACGATGACTTTTTGCTAGTTCACAGACATCACACTTTAAAGTAGAAAGATCTAAGCTCAAAAATAAACTTGGAAATAATTTTTTCAAATATCCAAAAGAAGCATGACCCAATCTCCTATGTCATAGCCATATATTTGATTCATCCTTGTTAGATCCAGTTGCTACCAATGCATGATTTGTTGAATCCAAGTCCAAATAATACAGGTTTCCTCGCCTAACACCACGACCAATCGTTTGCTTTGTTTGAATGTCCTTGAACACACAAAAGTCAGGCCAAAAAATAACAAAACAAGATAAAGTAGTGGTTATTTGAGAAATAGATATAAGGTTATACTCTAAAGAGGGAACAACTAGTACTGAGTCTAAATTCAAAGTACTAGTGAGAGACAAAGATCTTTCCCCAATGACTGGGGTTGTATTACCATTGGCAGTGCAAACAGTTTTGTGTGAGGATGGTTTTGAGATTTGTCTAGAATCGAATGTCATATGATCAGTTGCACCTGAATCAATTATCCATGTATTATTAAAAACAGGAGAAAAAACTTTAAGCATCTTACCAACATGTGCTGAGGAGGTTGCAACATGATCCTTTGTTGTTTCAGCAATGGTGGCAGTAGACATCTGTCGTGGATTTTTCTTCCGAGAGTCACGGTTGTGATCCCACCAGTCAGGATATCCCACCAGTTCAAAACATCGTTCTTTTGTATGACCCTTTTGATGACAATGGGTACATTTAAATGATGATTTATCAGTCACCTTTCGTTCTTGCTGATTGGAAAAAGAACGATTTTTAGATATCATGGCGGAAGCGTCCACATCTCTAGATTTTTCCTTCAATGAGATGCGACGTACTACCTCCCGTCGAATCAAGGAATAACAACCTTCTAAATCTGGGATAGTTTCTTTTCGCAAAATTTCACCACGAACCTGCTCAAACTCATCATCTAATCCAGCAAGGAAAATATGTATCCTTAGTCTTTCAACAGACTCTTGATATGATATTAGATAATGAGGGTCTTTCATGACCACCTTATCACGATGGTCTAGCTCTTGGAAAATTTCAGTTAACTCTCCATAATACTCTGAAAGTGATTTTCCATTTTGTCTAGAAGTAAAGGCTTTTTGGTTTAAGACAAATACCTGTAATTCATCACTTCCATCATAGAATGCTTTCGCCAAAGCACCCCAAATTTCAAGAGCAATAGGTATGCGTAAATATCGCTTCATGATTTCTGGACTCATTGACATAAGTAGCCATCTCTTCACTTTTTGATTTTCTGCATACCACTTGTTATAATTGTTTGATGTTTTTTCGGGTTGCAAATTTTTATCATGAATATAAGAGAGTTTTTCTCTCTCTGCAATATGCATTTCTATTATTTGAGACCAAACATCATAATTAGTCTCATTAAGAACAATTTCAGCATTAAACACACCTTCAGACTGAACAGATTGTACAACAACTGGATTTGATTGCTCCATAGGTAATGAAATTATACCCTTTGTCATGATATTATGGTAACCAAACTAGAAAATTGTGTAATAATTTTAGGACTAAAGAAATTTTTTTTTTTGTGTGTGTTTTTAATATATATTTATACTAAACCGGATAAAAACCATAAAACCGGTTCAAATTTGGTTTAAAAAACTTGAAAAAATGAACCGGACGGGTGTTAGAAATCCAGAACCGGAAAAAAAACCGGGTTCAGACCTTTAAAATAGATCGAACCGGCCAAAAATATAGGAACTGTGAAAAACCGAGAAAACCGGGTTCAACCGAACCGCTGGCCGGACCAACCTGAGCCGAACCGAGGTGACCTGAGCCGAGCCAAGGCGCGGACCGGCTACGCCCTCGAGCCGGACTGAGCCGCACTGCGCCGAGCCGAACCGGCCGAACCGAACCGAACCGGATGACACGTCATCATCTTCAACCTCCAGACGGCGCGTGGAGGCGCATGGGGCGCGTGGAAAACTTACCCTCCACTTCAGGCGGCGCGTAAGGGCGCGTGGGAGGTTTTTCTTCTACTCTATTTTTACCAAAATGTTCAGAATTGTGTTTAGAGTAATCTGGTAAAATTAGGTGGGAGAAATACTGCTTAAAAATTGATGTTTGTAATTAATATTTGTAAGGGTGTTTGAATGAAAAAAAATTTCACGAGAAAAAAATATTTTCAGAGAAAGAAATCTCTGTTTTAGAGAACAAGAGTTTCAAATTTGTATAAAGCAACGACTTGGCTTTGATACCATGAAGAAATCAATGTTTGAAGAAATAATTAGAAGAAGAAATAAACGTTTCATTCATATATTTTCTTGATTTGTATCGGATATTTACATTGTTTATATAGACAAATACTAATTACTATTTCACCAACCACCATGATTGAATTGTATGATTTACAGCTTGATTGGTAGGCGTCGTGTATATTGGAAAAAATGTTTGGCGTCGGTGCAGTGTTTGTTGAATTGTGTTTGCAGTGTTTGTTGAATTCAACATATATTAGTTGTGTATTAAGTGTATGTCACCTAAGAGTGCCCCTAGTTTTGTATATAAATATGTAGTGTCTTTGAATGAAAATCAAGAAGAGTGAATTCTGAGTTTTACATGGGATCAGAGCATTTGGGTTACAAAATTTGGAATATTTTTTTCTATTCAAATTAGGGTTTGATTTTGAGTAAACACAAATTAAGATTTAGTGCATTTTTGGGTTCAACTCGGAACACCCTTTTGGAGTGCAATTTTTTTTCTCACCGCTGGCACAGGGATGGAGCCCAGCCACCGACCGGCCAAACCCCGAAGTCCGGTCAATTTTTTTCCATCTTTCCACGCACCGGCGCGTGACAAGGCGTCCGTGCAACAGTCTTCTCCGATCGACCTCGTGTTGCTCTCCGGTGTTCTCCTGCGTCCTCTGTGGTGGTTTGGCACTCATCGCTTGTGATTGTTCAGGTTTGGGTTCTTCCAATTTTGTGTTCTTGTTCGCTGCGTGTTTGGTCGCTATTGTTGTTGGATTTGGTTTGTTCGTTTGTTCGTTACCTTGTCGTTTGTAAGAGTTATGGCTGAAAAGAAATCTAATGTTGTGACGGATATGGTGCCTGTGATGTCTTAAATCAGGGACCATAAGCTCAATGACTCGAATTATTTGGCTTGGAGCAAGACCATTCGAATTTATTTGAGAAGTATCGACAAAGATACTCATTTGACTAATGATCCTCCTAAAGATGATTCAAAGCAGACATGGCTTAGAGAAGATGTTCGCTTATTTCTACAGATTCGGAATTCTATTGAGAGCAATGTAATTAACTTGATCAATCATTGTGAATTCATTAAGGAATTAATGGATTATTTGGATTTCTTATATTCTGGTAAAGGAAATCTTTCTCGCATGTATGAGGTATGCAAAACATTTTACCGTGCAGACAAACAAGATCAGTCACTCATGAATTATTTCATGGAATTTAAAAGGACTTATGAAAAGCTCAATAGTTTGATGCCTTTTAGCCCTGATGTCAAGGTTCAACAAAGTCAAAGGGAACAAATGGTGATCATGAGTTTTCTTGTCGGTCTTCCCTCTTCTTTTGAGACTGCCAAGTCTTAGGTTCAATCTGGTTCTGAGATCTCCTCTTTACAAGAGGTGTTTAGTCGAGTACTTCATACAGAAAGCACTCCACCTCCACCTGCTCAATTAAATGGTGTTTTGGTTAGTTGAAATGATAATTATGAACATGGACGATCAACTTATATGAATAGAAACAAAGGAGGCGGCTCGCAAGGGTTTGAAACTCGACCACAGGACCTAGGAGGTATTATGTGTCACTATTGTCACAAACCAGGACATACGAAACATGACTGTAGAAAGCTTCAGTACAAGCATCAGAAAGGTCACTCGGCTCATATTGCATCCACTTATGATACTTCTGACAAATCGGTTCTTATCTCTACAGATGAATTTACCAAGTTCTCACAGTATCAAGAATCACTAAGGTCTTCATCACCTTCTGTCACTGCTATTGCTGATTCAGGTCAATCAAATGCGTGTCTCCTTTCCTCATCTTCCAAATGGGTTATTGATTCTGGTGTCATAGATCATATGACAGGTAATTCTAGTCTCTTTTCTACTCTTCAGTCACACACTTCCACCTCTACCGTTACCTTAGCCGATGGGTCACCATCTCGTGTTCTTGGGTCTATCACAATTACTCTCACTCCTTTGCTTCATTTGTCATCTGTTTTACATTTACCTAGTTTATCCTTTAATTTGATCTCTGTAAGTCAACTTACTCGCAATCTTAACTGTTGCATCTCATTTTTTACTAATCGTTGCTTATTTCAGGATCTTATGACGAAGAAGACTATTGGTAAAGGACATGAGTCTGAAGGCCCCTATATTCTTGACACACCAATACCGAAATCTATTGCATCTAATCAATGTCAAGTAACAAATCAAGGAATCCCAAAATGTTACAAAGTTTATGAATAAATTCATACTAGAGGCAATATAGTATTCTCAATCAGTTAATCAATCTTATACAAGTAAAGTTTTATATTTATTCTTCTATTAGTGTGCTATTATTCAAAATTTTGAAAGATTATCCATACACAAATATTCAACAGTACGAACTTTGCACTACATACCTGACCATACTGGAAAATCCGTTTCAATGCCTCGTCTAAATGCTGCTCATCCCCATAGCGGTATCTGATGACATCATTCCTGACCTAATTAAAAATATGATAGTTCCACACATTAACATAAAATTAACTGGATACATGATCTAATCTCAGCGAAAAACTTACTAGTCTATTATGTTTTTCTGTCAAACAGAGACCGAGCTAATATATTTTTTAAAAAAATTTAATAGTACGTAATTCGAACTTGACCATAAGGTAAACCACAATTAATAGATATTTGAGTAGAAATTACACCATGGACAAACTATCACTGCCAACGGAAGGTGCCCATGAAAGTAGAAATACAAAGAAAACTAGCACCAATGAGAAATATTTCAATGAGTTATATGAGGACTGAAAGGAAAGTTCTTCAGACACAACTTGTCTAGTTGAATAGAAAGTGATTAAAAGATAAATAAATAAGACAACATACAACAATACAAATAAAATAATACATAACATTAAGTTTGCAGTGCAATTACAAGAGTATAATTTAACCCTCTTATCTGTCAGTTCAATGAAGTACCTGTTTAAGAATTGGAGTGGCATATGTTTCCCTTAACTGTTCAGCATCTGAATATGTCAAGCATGGAACAGGTTTGAGTTCTGCATACTGCAAAAGCAAGAAAACAAGGCCACGATAAAAATAATAATAAAGAATATAAATTAACTTCACTCTGATGCAAAAGAAGCTGTTCCAGTTATTAAATTACATCACATAAACTCTTCTATATGTCTGTAAAGATAAAAAAAAACAGGTACCTAATTGTGTTTTTGTTCAACATACACAGAATTAAGTCAAGTTCACAACCCAAATTCTTAGAATGAAACGTATTTAAAATTTGCAACTAATTCTAGTTAATATGCAATTTACGTGAACATACAGGAAAAACTAGCAGGAACCAAAGAAAGGCCAATTAATTGATGCACCATGAGTATAGCAACAAGCAAAAAGTAACTAGGACAAAGAATTGACCTTGAGAGCCATGCCAATAATTGCAAGAGGAAAGCCATATGTTAGCATTAACGCTGACCATTCAGACCCAGGGAGAAGATTAAAGTAGGCTCCAAAACCATACCTGTACATAGAAAATTCAGAAAAACATCCTTATAAATTGGTGCAAGTGGTAGCGGAAGCAAGGGTCCAAGTTAGTTACACAAATAAATAATAATAAGTTAAGGAAAAATAATAAGCAATAACAAAACCCAAAAATTAAGTTGTTCGGTTTTTAAATATGAAAAGCCTACTCTAATGGTGACGACATATGGAGAAAAATTTACTAATAATCAAATAGAAAGTAAAAATACTAATATCCAAAACCCACTTAAACCAAACTTCAAATACACTCAAATCTTTCTCAAGTTCTCAACAAAGACAACGATACAAAGCAAAAATACTACAAAAAATCTTACAAAAGGAAAGGCCAAATTACATACCAATAATAAATGAATATATGAGAGCAACAATGACTAAAGGGTGGCTTGATTAACAAATATAACTTCAATATTATGACTTTTTAATTTATGGTGATGATTTCTCAAGTTGGAGCAAAAACCAATATATATAAATGATTTACTTAATTAATAAGTATATTACTTGCCTAAGAATCTTTATTTGACCAAAAAGTATATCACTTGTATAAGAACATTTACTTCACAAACAAGTATATTACATGATCAATAAGTATATCACTTAATAATTACCAATTTGACAATACTTCATAAGTGGTGTAGTGTTGTTTTGTGACACCCAAATAACAAATCTTTATATCGGTATAAAACGGAACTAAGTTACTTAAATAAGAAATTTCTCAAAATTCCAAATGGCCATCACCCAAATCCCCAAAGGAATAATTATCTACCCAAATACCAACCACATCTAAGAAATGCTTGAACTTGTCAACTAAATGATGAACTAAAGTACCTAATTGCACTTTACTAGGAGATTAACTTTAAACCTCTATCTGCTTATTGACACCATTCTCTTTAACTACTAAAACATACTCTTCTTTCTCAAATGAAATATGCAACACAAATACAGTTGATAAAGACAAATTTACCAAATAACATGTATGATCAGTCCAAAAAATCCACCCAAAACAACTTAAAAGAGTAAACAAAATACACTTTTTAAAAAAAAAATCAAACTCCCTAATAAAAGTCACAAACTAGATGCAAATTTTCCAATCTTATATTTTACTGGCATGACAAAAAATCCAAAATTAAACCAATAGAAGCACAATCCTAAAATTTGAAACCTAATCAAATAACTAAAAGTTCAACAAAAATCTTAAAGAGAAAACTTGATTAGTCTAAAACAAATAACATAAGAACCCAAAGCTCTAATACCAATTTGTTATGAATTGGAACAAGTTGAAGCAAAAGTGAGGGTCCAAATTGGTTCACAATTAAATAATAATGGGTTAAAGAAAAATAATAAGTAATAAGAAAAAAAGACATCCAAATAATTAAGTGATTCGACCTTTCAATATGAATGTCTACTCTACTAGTGATTGTATACCAAGAAAAATCCACTAGTAATTATATGGAGAGTACAAATACTAATACCAATATCCAAAAATCACTTAAAATCAAACTCCAAATACACCAAAATCTCTCTCAACAAAGGTAGCAATACAAAGCAAGAATACGAAAACAAATCTTGCAAAAGAAAGAGCCAAAATGCATACCAATAATAGATGACCAAAAAAGAGCAACAATGACTAAAGAATGGCTTGATTAACACATGTGGCTTCAATTTTGTGCCTTCTCAATCTATGATAATGATTTCTCTACGTTAGAGTAGAAAGAGCCAATCTATATAAGTGATTTACTTGATTAACAAATATTCATTAAGAGTTCTTACTTACTTAATTAACAAGTATGTTACTATATAAGAATATTTACTTTGTCAATAAGTACATCAAATAATAATTTACCAACTTCATATTATTTTGTGACACCCAAATAACATACATACATTCATTTTCGAACAAAACAAATGCTTCAAAATGACAAATTGACAAGTAAACACAACCTAGCGGCCAAAAAAGCACTCACCCCAAAAGTGTAACCCCGACACTCAAACCAATCACACCAAATGAAACCTGCAAATGATGAACAACCCCATTAAATACCCATAAACTGCTCGCATCCTCTATAGATTATACAGTATTAACAAAAAAGATTAAAATTAAAATTAATACCTTGGCAAGCGAAAACTGGTCATCAGGAACAATAGTTTTATCCGCGGAGGAGGAAACTACAGAAGGCTGAGTTGAATCTGCGGCCCTAGGGCCTTTTGGACCAATGGGTTCTAATTGAATCAACAAATTTGCACTTGATGGTCTTGATCGGAGATGGTTCTGGTAGTGGTGAAGAGAAGGGTTAAGTGAGAGAAAGGAATGGCGCTTATAAATACCCAAGACTTCGTTCGGCATTTGGGAAGCGGCGATAATGTTTCCTCTAGCTGTAGGGAATGCTGTTATCGCCATTTTTGGCTCTTAACTTCTCTCTATTTTTCACCAGTTACACACTGAGAAGCTTGAGCGAACAGATACCAGACGCTAACATTACAGTTTTGGGAATGTATAAAATACAGTTGCTCATTTCTCAACCGCCAAATTGATGATTACGTGTCCCCTTCTTATCCCATTCTATTGCTTTTGTAGATTTTAAAAAAATTATAATTCATAAGGAAAAGGTGGAATAATATTAATTTTATTATTTTTAATAATTTTTTTGCAATTTTATCGCTATTTTTTTATATTTAATATATTTAATTTAAATTTAAAAATTAAATCAAATTGTACTGTATTAATCATAATTAATTTATTAAAAAAATTATTTTTTAAAACATTTAATCACTTAAAATTAAAGTTTAATAAATTTAGTCTATTATTTTTAAAGCTATATTAAAATTATTAAATATGAAAAATAAATAGAGAAAAATTAAGAAAATTTTATTAAATGACTAAAATATTGAAAGTTAAAAGTGGTAAAATTAGTGAAAAAAATGTATAATTCAACCAAAAATAATGTATAAATTTTTAAAATGTATTGCTAATTTATAATAATTGTATTTTGATATAAAACAATAGCGTGTGAATTAAAAGTAAGAATGAAAATAGGTATGCCCATCGTTTTGTCTCTGCTTTTTTTGTGCAATTTTATTGCCTTTGTTTCCACAAAGTCTAAGTGAAGAATCCTGTAACAATTATTGAATAGCAAAAAAATTGTAATAATTGGATTAAACTTATTTATTTTTTAATCAAGATATACCATCAACAACCATAAATATTTTTTACAAAATACTTTCTTCCATCCTCAGTTTTTTACCCACATTGTTGAGGATGAAGTAGTTAATAGAAAATTGAGTGTTTTCAAATCTTTGATCTATCTAACCAAAAAAAAATCAAATCTTTGATCTTGATTTAGCATAGATAAATTTTCAAAGGGATTGCAAAAGTATTGTTGATGAGTTAGTGATTAATACACCCTTAACAGGATGTCCATTCTAATTTTTTAACTCTAATCTCAGTTTTATGTACATCTACATAATATTATTTTAATAATATATATATCAAATTATAATATTTTATTAAAATTTAACTTTCTTTTCCTCACATGACTCATTTCGTAATAACAGTATAACAAAAAAAAAATCTTTGTATTTTAAAAGACTAATAATCACTTAAAACCTAACCTAAATAACTTTTACAACCTTTTTCCCTTAACAAAAATCACAATCTCTATGTAAAAAATTTATTGGTGACAAATTATCCCATAAACTATTGGATGCGTAAATCTAATAAATTTAAATACATCAAAAGAAGGAGAAAGAAGACTGTTTTTCAACTATATTTAAAGTTACGGGCTCTTCAAATATGCTTTTTGTTTGAAGAATGGTCAGTGCGTTAGTGTTTCTACAGAAATATTAAAGATAATTTCTTATTGATATTGAGAAGTATATATACATACATAAGAAGTTAGTTATCATTATTATAAAGGTATGCAATCTTTTTGAGATGTGCCAAAAATGACCCTATATGATAAGACTACAAACAATTAGTATGTCGTTATTACAAGGCGATTTCTACTTAAGTCAAGTTTTTTTTATTAAATCTTCTAATCAAAACTAGATTGTTTGCTTCCTAAGACCAGGTCGCAATATATAGGATGTTAAACAACAACGTTAACGTTACATTCACTGAATGAGTGATGCACCGTAGGTCACTAGAATCGTGTACCTGTTACCTAGATAATGTCAAACATTAACTCCTATATTCTTTTGATTTCAAGAAATTAAGAAAATATTTATTAATCAAGTAAGCCATTCAACTTCTCTAAACAAAACAACTCTATTAATGTATGGATCTCTTATGTGAAGCAGACGATCATTCTATGAAATGGTGAGTAACTCATTTTATAACGTTCAAACTTGAACTCTGATATCCATTTCCAAGAATAATAGTCCATACATTATATATATTTGACATTAACCAGGCCCAAAGTGAACCCTAGTTAGTGGTGAATACTACTACGTCTCTCTATTGTCACAAACGTCTCTCTATTGTCACAAAGGAACATTGAATAGACCTTACGAACAAGAAGGTGAAAAGCCTTGACAATTTAAGAGCATACATCTAAGCCTTTGTTAGTCACGTGTTGTAACTGAAACTCCCCAATAATGTGTCTAGTTGGAAAAACAAGTATTATTTATAGGTGATATATGGGATGACGAAGTAGAGTTTCAAGTCTATCACATTGGAATGACAATTTTAACATTGTCGAACCTCTTGTCTGCGAACTCCTTAATAATTTAGAATTTGAGTTCATTTATTTTTATAAGCGTGGATTATACAAAAGTTGATTTTGAAAATCCGACCGATGTTTGGTACTCATGACTTCTAGCCCATAATGTTAAGGAATAGTCGAAATATCTCACCTACTAACTGAAGATTCATTTGTCTAGACGATGAATTTATTGAAATTCTTCCTCCAACCCAAATCAATCTGTCAAACATTCCTAACTTATCCTCCTTGTGAAAAAAGATGGAAATAGGTTTTCCACATTTCAAAACAAAATCATGGGCCTTGATGACATTGAATTTGACAAAGTCATTTTTAAGGATATCATGGTGCTAAAAATACTTTGATAACATATTTTAATGAGAGCATTTTCAAGCGCTTAAGTTGATAAGGGGCTTCTAGTTATTTTGGATGTGATGCTGAATGGGTCAAGGTCAAGCAAGTCCATAAAGAGAAATAAAGTATCTTAGACGTAAGATCACACATAAGTTTACACTTTGTTACTTTACTTTGCTATATACTTTATTCCTTCATTTTTCTATTTATAACACTTGTATTGTGTCAAGTTCTAGCATTGGTTATAGAAAAAAAATTCTTCCTCATGACACACAAATGCAAGGAACATGAGAGTTGCCTATAAATAGCAAGGTATGGAAAGGTCTTAGAGGATATTTAGTTTGCTATCTAAATTGATTGAGAGTACAAAAATAGGGTGATTTTTGTGATTAATAGTTTGAAAATATAGGTTGAGAATTTGAATCTGATTTTACCTTATTACACGTTCAAACTAAATCTTATCCCTACATACGTTTTCGTAAAAGGGGATTCATTTTGGTAAACTCAAAACCCTTTATTAAGACGGACAATACACATCATATCTCACGTCCTATGTGGGAGGTCCATTTGGCCATCTCACTTTGTACCGAGTAATTATCACATAATAAAACACCAAATCTTAAGAGAACTTTGTGAAAGTCTAATTTGGAAAGATGATTAAAATTTTAATCCTCCACCTAAAGGCATACAAGACTAATGTATTTACCTTACAGAAGAAACATATTTCTCAGCTCTTCAGGATTAAACATAAGCCATTTCTCATCTGGTATATCTTCAGTTCATGAAACTATATCTGTGCCGTGATTAAAAGAATAAGATGCAAGGTTAAATCTGATCCTCCAAGGAAATAATGTTAAGAAAATAAAAACACTGACCTAATGTTTTCTTCATCACTATAACATCTTAATTTCCAAAAAACGCGACCTTCAGAATGTAGAAGTATAGTTTCTGTTCTAACAGCATCAGATCTTTGCTTTCATGTATAATAATTCATCAGGCATGTTTTGAATGCATCCCTTGACATACACTATACATAAATCTAATCGTAAACCAATAGATGACATACTTACTGATATAATTAGTAATGTAAATGATATCTATATTTTCCTAGGAATTTGTGTACTCACAGGTACTACCAACTTAATACATTGTTACATTTTATGTTAAATATTATTAAAAAAAATCCTGTGTACTTGTCGTCGACCAATAGATGACATACTTACTGATATAATTAGTAATGTATATGATATCTATATTTTCTTAGGAATTTGTGTACTCACAGTTACTACCAACTTAATACATTGTTACATTTTATGTTAAATATTATTAAAAAAATTCGTTTTAACATCAAGTAATAGTAATTTTTTTATTCAATTTGAATAATATTTACTACTTTTTATTTAAATTTGGTCACATATATACTACACGTTGAATTGATATTTTGTAAAAATTAAAAAAAAATGCTAATAACAAAAAATAATAATTTAATAGATAAAAAAGATATTGGTAATTAAATTAATTAAGGTATTAAAATAAAATATTTTAATAATATAACAAGTAAAAAATATTAATATATTAACTAGGTATCAAATCTTATATAAAAATAAATAGAATAGTTTAAATTTATTATTTATTATTTTTGTATAAATACGTTATTATTATCATTAATAATTCGAGTTTAGAAAATTTAACAAAATTACAAAAAAAATCACACCATTAACTTTTTATCTTGCAATAAATATTATCATAATTCTTTTTTTTTTAGTTTTTGTAAATATCCCTGTTCAATTTGTCATATAATATACGTGGTCAATTTTGATTAAAAATAATAAAATACTATTTAAAAGGGTTAAAAAATATATCAATACTTAAATTAGTATATTAAAGCAAAACATTTTAATAATATATTACCTAAATAATATGAATATATTAACTAAAGTATCTCATAATACCAATCCATTTTCTTAGGGTCTATTTGGGGAAAATGTTTTTTCTACGTTTGGATTAAGGAACCTGACAAAGAAAAATAATAAGGAAATTAACAGGAAAATTTTAATAAAGAAAATTCTTATCGATTTTTCCCCTAAAACTGGGGGAAACTTTTGGCAGAACAATTCCACCTTTTCGCAAGTGTTCATATTCTTTGACACAACAAATTGAGGACAGCTCCTTCGAGATACATTCAGATTCAGAAATGAATTCCTTCAAATCTTCAAACCACACATTGTTGCTGCATAAAGATGAAGACCTAAACAGGGTTCAACATGTTAGCAAATAATTAATTTATGTTACAAATTAAAAAAACTAGCAATGAGCAACAAAACTTAGTAGTTAACACTAACAGCAAAATTAATTATACTTCAAATCTTGTAACTAAAAATATACTAATTAGTTCAGTACTGTATAATTTTTAAAGAAAGTCATCAAAAGAAAAATAAAAAATACATACATAAATTCATTAAGAGAAGTCCTTACTCTTCTTCCATACCTTGTATAAGAGTGGAATCGAACTAATAAGGATCGACGTTGTGGTGTCTCCTTTTTCCCCAACCTCAATTCTCGAAGTATAGCTTCAGCTTGAAATTTTTTCACACTAATGACCTGAAGTTAAAAACAAAAGAAATGGTTATTGTTTAGATTACTCTCTTGAATAAGTGTTGAATCTTATTTACTCTTTATTTTCTGGTATGATTTTAAGTATAAGGTTTCTAATGGTTTCTTGTTTCCAATTTCGTGTGTCATCGTGGCCAGAAACTAATATGTTTCTGGTTTTTTTTGTTTGGTTTTGTTAAAGTTAATAGAGCTGGTGTCCTTGTATTTGCAAAGGGTTACTAATATGCTTTTAGCCATGGTGGATAACGCTTTGGTTTCTTTCATGAACATTTGTTACTAACCTAGTGCTAGATATCGTTGCATTATGACTCCTTGGGCAGTTGGATTGACTGTTGTTTTAGTCAACACTGTTGTTTCTTGCTTGCAAGTGCCTTCTTACGGTCAAATAAATGCTACAACATAACATTGATGATTCAATCTTTGGAACTGAAATGAAATTAAAAAGTTAATAATAAGCCACAACCAACTGAAAAATACTCGGCATAATTTTGGCCTTAAAATCAAATAGTGCATAAGCTAGAAATATCTTTCCAAAAGCTTCAAAAAATTCTAGAAACTGCAGTACATGTCCAACATCAACAGGAGAAAATTCAATACTAGCTACAGTTTTTAAGACGGTGCCCTCAGGAAAAGGAAGGTCGGCATGGACTTCTTTAGTCTCAACATTCTTCTTTGTTCAGTGTAACTTTTTGACTATAGGATTGGCCTGGGCATCATCTTTCAAAGCCTTAGAAACTATAGCATCTTCTTGTTTGCCAGCATCGTTTAGTTCACTCCTGTCCTCATGTTTATTCGGAGTTGCATGACACAATGAAACATCCGTAAAAAACCTTTTCTTAGGGCCCCAACTTCTGACAGGGCACAACAATCATTCCAATTTCTTTCCACTACACTTTTGGTGACATTCTTGGAAAATTTAGGCTTTTGTGAGGTAATCTGGGTTGCTTGAGCCCCATCATCTTTATTTCCATTTCCTATTTTTGTATATCTTCCCGTTTAATTTTCTTTCCTTCTTTTATGATGCATTTTTCAAGGTCATATATGCATGAGTCTTCATCAAAGGAATTTTCCTTTCCAGGTTCCCTTGGTGAAACAACTACAGACTCCTGCCAATCCGCAAGTGTAAGAATAGATTAGAGGATGAAGGAACAGTATAATGAAGCACATTTCAAAAGGCAACCAGTCTTACCTTCATTGGAGATGTAGGCTTTTTGGATAAAAGAACTGTATTTTGAACATTCATGTCAATACCCGAATTATCTGGGGTCATCCAGATGCAACATATCTGAAACAGAACTAAACCCAGTTGCCTTGGCAGTACGCACTAAGATGCCAGTGGGTTAGTGACCTCGTTTCTTCCTAAAAACGAAATTTTACAAACAAACAAAAAAAAACCAGTATAAAACCTCAGAGTAGCCGACAACATTGAATAAAGTGAAAAATCTGAGCAAGCTTCGACAAACATTTACATGCATACACTACAATTGCAAATGTTTCTGCATCTGGGACATATCCAATCATCCAACAATGCTACATCTTCTGCTTTCTCTCCATATATTTTTCCAAATCGCAAACATTTAAATGGAACACGAATAGAAACCCACATGAAGTTTTGCCGTTGAAGTTTGAAAAGGGAAACAAATAAATAAAATAGAGAGGTTAACCTGTTCAAAAGACATTTGTGGCAAAACTTAATGGTACAGAGTTTATCACCCTTAATAATCCTCACGCTGCCACGAAATCCATAGTTTTTTGACGGCACTGTAGATTTTAATCCGAACAATAAAAAAAAGATAAATATACTAGAAAAAAAAATTAACCTAAACAAAAGAAGATTATAACTCGACGTCATTTTCCACATTTTCTTATCAGCCGAACGAATCAAGCATATGGGTAGACGTGTTCTAAGAAATGGATTTATTGATGATTAATAAACAAATATTTACAACCTATTTATACAAAAGAAAAGCAAAATTATAATAATTAAAAATAAACACAATTATGGAAAGGCATGTTCTTGGACAACCTATCCTTCCTCACCAACAGTTTGGTGGCTGCTTTCAGCTGGTGTGTTGGTTGTCATCAACTGGATATCGTGTTCTTTAACATTCCCCCTCAAGTTAGAATATATGTTAATTATTCTTAACTTGTTAAGTAAGCTTGAGAACTGTGGAAAACTCAGGAATTTGGTAAATATATCTGCTGGTTGCTCTAATGTAGAGATATGATAAGTTTTGATCATTCCAGCTTGAATCTTTTCTCTTACTAGATGGCAATCGATCTCTATGTGTCTGGTTAGATCATGAAACACTGGATTTGATGCAATGTGAAGAGCTGCTTGATTGTCACAATATAACTTGGTTGGTTGGGAGTGTTTGATACCAAAATCATCCAAAATATATCGTAACCAGGTTACTTCGCAACATGTTGCTGCCATAGAGTGATATTCTGCTTCTACACTTGATCGTGAGACTGTATTTTGTTTCTTAGTCTTCCAAGAAATTAGCAAGTTTTCAAAAAACATACAATATCATGTGGTTGATCGTCGTGTATCTGTGCATTTTGCCCAATCTGCATCACAAAAAGCATTTAGTTGTAATGAACTAGTTGCTGAGAAAAAGAGACCTTGCCCTGGTGTGTTCTTGACATATCGTAGCACTCGTTGAGCTGCTTCCAAATGTGGTCGTCGTGGTTTATCCATATATTGACTGAGAATGTGCACGACATACACTAAGTCGGGCCTTGTGATGGTCAAATATATTAATCTCCCAACAAGTCTTCGATAGGATGTGGGATTACTGATGAATTCCCCTTCAACCTTGCTGAGGGATAAATTTTGTTCCATAGGTGAATTGGCAGATTTGGCACCAAGATAACCCATGTCCTCCAATATTTCAAGTGCGTACTTGCGTTGTGACAGAACAATTCCCTTCCTGGAACGTGAAACTTCTATGCCCAAAAAATACTTTAATTCACCGAGATCTTTAAGCTTGAATTGTCTCATGAGATGATTCTTAGTTTCTTCAATGTCTTGTATATTGTTTTCTATTATGATTATATCATCTACATAGACAAGAAGAGCAGAGAAGGAATTACCACGGGTTCGGACGAACAGTGAGTGATCATACTTGGATTGGTTAAAACCAGCTAGCTTAAGTGTTGCTGATAGCTTGATAAACCACTGTGTTGAGGCTTGTTTGAGTCCATACAAAGATTTATGTAGCTTACATACTCGTGTTTCCCCCTTTCGTCCGAATCCAGGTGGAAGGGTCATGTAGACATCTTCATGAAGATCATCATAGAGAAAAGCATTGTTGACATCGAGTTGTCGAAGATGCCAATTTTGAATAGCAGCAACGGTAAGGAGAAGCCGAACAGTGACAAGTTTGGCTACTGGTGCAAAAGTTTCTTGGTAGTCAAAACCTTCAATCTGACTGTATCCTTTGGCCACTAACTGAGCCTTGTATCGTTCCACAGAACCATCAGGATTATACTTGATTTTGTAGACCCATTTACAACCAACTGGTTTCTTGTTTGGAGGAAGCTGTTGAAGCGTCCAAGTGCCATTAGTTTCAAGAGCATCCAGTTCTTGTTTCATAGCAAGCCGCCATTTTGGATCATTGAAAGCTTTAGCAAAGGTGGTTGGTTCCCTGTGAATGGAAATAGAAGTAGCAAAAGCATGATGTGCAGGTGATAATTGGTCATAGGTAAGTACATGAGATAAAGAATGAGAAGTACCTTTGTCTTTGGACGATGCTGAGTGAGACGAAGGGAAGGACCGAGAAGGTAAGGAAGCTTCTACATGATATTTTTGAAGGTAGCTAGGAACATTGGTGGATCGACGAAGCCTATGTGTGACTGGTGTTGGAGGAGTTATGTGTGGTGGAGAAGTTGACGATGATGTTTTTGGAGATGAATTTTGAAGATGAAGAGTGTCTGAGTTGATTGTTGGAAGGACAGATAGTGTATGATCAAGTGATATATTTGGATTGGTTGATTGACGAATGTTGGGTAGGTCATCATAAATAGTATCTTCTGATGGAGGAAATAGAGTTGGAGTGTTGACAGCGGAAGTGAAATAAGGAAATACATGTTCATGAAAGATAACATCACGAGACACTAAAGTCTTGTTTGTTTCCAAATTGTAGACACGATAACCTTTGATCCCAGATGGATACCCAATGAATATAAATTTATGTGACCTAGCATCAAACTTGGTAAGTCGATCATGATGTGTAGACACAAAGCAAAGGGAACCAAAAACACGAAGGTATTCATACCTAGGAGTTTTGTGAAAAAGGACTTCAAATGGTGTTTTACCCTTGAGAACAGGTGTTGGAGTACGATTTATGAGGTATGTGGCTGTAAGAATGACATCTCCCCATAATTGTTTAGGAAGATTGGCTTGGAAGAGCAATGAACGAGCGACATTGAGAAGATGACGGTGTTTGCGTTCAGCAACACCATTTTGTTGAGGGGTAGAGACACAACTAGTTTGATGAAGGATTCCCTTGGTAGAAAACAACTGGGTCATAGAGAATTCTGGTCCATTGTCACTACGAATGACTTTAACTCTGGATGAAAATTGTGTTTCAACAAGATTGATGAAGGTGGTAAGAAATGTGCGTGTATCAGATTTAGTATGTAAGAGATAGACCCATGTGCATCTTGAGTAGTCATCAACAATAGTGAGAAAATAACGTGCTCCATTAAGTGCTGGAATGTGATAACCACCCCAAATATCAACATGAATCATTTCAAAAAGTGCTTTTGTATTGATGGAACTTAAAGGAAATGGATTACGTGTTTTCTTAGCTAATGGACAAATAGAACAATCACTAATGGAACAAAAAGGTGTGTTGATGGAAAGAAATTACACGCAAACTGTTATTAGATAAATGACCAAGTCGTTGATGCCATAGATGAGAGTTGGTGGAAGCAGTGTTTGAAACGGAGAAACATCCAGCCTTTTCAGAAATAGTCAGGTAGTAGAGTCCTGTTTTCTCAGTTCCCATCCCAATCGTCTTCCCTGAGCATTTGTCCTGAACAAAGCACATACTATTAGTGAAGGTGACATGGAAAAATGAGGTTTGAGTTAGTTTGGTTACTGAAACTAAGTTTAATTTGAAGAAGGGAACACACAAGACATTATGGAGTATGAAATTATTTGAGAAATGTACAGTGCCAATATGTGTGACACGGGCAAGAGAATGATCAGGTAAATGCACATGCCGATTAGTGACTGGAATGTTGGAGCTCATAAGGTTTTAGGAACAGACCATGTGATCAGTTACCCCTGTATCAAAAATCCAACGAGTTTCTGAATGGAAAACAGTTGCACATAATGTGTTACCTGAAGAAGTAGTCACTTGATTTGCCATGCTACCTGATTTGGATTGATTGAGAAGTGTAAAGAGCTCTTGATATTGGGCAGATGTAAGATTGTGGGATGGTGTCTTTGTGTCGGAGCAGCTTTCTTGAAATTCAGTATGATGAGCTTTGGAAGGGAATGCATAACTTGTGTTTCTCTTATCTTGAATTACTCCTTTCTTCCGACGCATGTTGATGTCATGTCCATTCAAACCACAGAAATTACATTTGAGATGCTTTCGGTGGTTTTCAAAAATGTGTCCATTGAGACCACAAAAATCACATTTGAGGTGACTTCGGCAATTCTCAGAATTATGGCCTATATTGTTGCATCTATTGCACTTGAGATGTGGGCTCCTTGGTGGGTAATTTTTCTGAGGATATTGTGGACGACTATCTCTGGCAACAAGTGCGGCAGCTTCTGGCATCCTTCATATGCTTTGAGTGGAGACAGCTCTTTGCTTTTCATCTTGAACAATAAGTGAATATACCTTATTTACTGTAGGTAATGGTTCCATGAGCAAGATTTGTCCGCGTGTTGATGTGTAAACCGTGTTAAGGCCCATGAAAAACTTTATGGTTCGCTGCTTTTGTTGATATTCTTGTAATTCCCTTCCGACATTTCCTCCACAGTGTGGAAGAGGACATAGTGCATCACGACTATCCCATAAACTTTTCAATTTGGTATAGTATTCTCCAATGCTCACACCTTCTTGCATGCAATCATAGATCTCTTGCTCAATGTGGAATAGGTGCACGCTGTTGGTGTGCGAAAAGCGTTCCTTTAATTCTTCTCATAGCTCATATGCAGTATCACTATACATGACACTTTCTGCAATTTTGGGTGATATGGTGTTGAGGATCCATCCTTTGACAAGAATATTGCAGCGAGTCCATTGTTTGATTTCTGCTTCAAGGTTTTTTGATGGCCTTTTGATTGTGCCGTCAATGAATCCTTCTTTGTTTTTGGTTATTAGAGCCATGAGCATTGCATGATTCCAAATGTGATAGTTTTCTTGGTTTAAGGATTGAGCTACGAGAACCATGAGTGGTTGGTCTGAGTGGTGTAGATATAATGAATGGCTAAGATCATCATACCATTTTGGTAAAGTAGGGTTGGTATTGGTAGTCATAGACATTTTTGGTTGAATAAATTTGAAAGAACGGGATGGATTTAAGTGTGTTTTAGACAATAATGACTATTTATGAAATAAATAATGGACTGAAATATGTTTTATCTTATAGAAAATGAGTCAAGGATTACAGAACCGGAAATTTCAGCCATAGAACCGGTCAGAAAGTGGGTGAACCGACGTCTGGAGTGACTGGAACGACGGCTGCAACGGTGAAGCACTGAACCAGATGAAGACCGAACCGGACCGGACCGAACCGAGGACCAAACCGGGTGAACGACGCGTCGTTTGTTTCAGCGCTGAGTGAACGACGTGTCGTTTGTTTCAGCGTGCGAGCGACGACGTGTCGTTGGAGTCGTCTTCTTCAGCAGCTGGCGCGTGTTGGAGCGTGTGTCTCCGACGAGGCGCGTGGAACGCCGACGAGTTTAAACAAGGCGCGTGTGAGCGCGTGGAGAGGTATGTTGGCTTGATTTTAATTGCAGATTGCTCGGATTTTTCTGAATAATATGTTGGGATGAAATTGAAATTATTTTGTGAATCGAAATTGGTTTTGGAAAAAAAACAGTTTGAGGAAAAATGGGAAAAAAATTTATATGAGCTGATTTTTCTGGGAATTGTTTCCTAAGCTCTGATACTATGTAAGAAATGGATTTATTGATGATTAATAAACGAATGTTTACAACCTATTTATACAAAAGAAAAGTAAAATTGTAATAATTAAAAATAAACACAATTATAGAGAGTCATGTTCTTGGACAGCCTATCCTTTCTCAACAACAGTTTTGTGGTTGCTTCCAACTGGTGTGTTGGTTGTCACTAGGATATTATGTTCTTTAACACGTGTATCAAATCATTCATGCGAAAAGCAAGTGTAAATATGTATAACCTGATAACAAGTCTGGCCATTCTGGGAATCATAAATTTGTGCATCGACGACACGAGTACCTGGGCACTTAGAGCGCTTCACCGGCGGATGATTGCCGATGTCTTGGCTTCCATTCTTGGTTCTTTTGCTCTCTTTCTTTGCAATAGAAGCATTGCTTTGCAAAGAAGGGCTTGAAAGAACTGTCATGGCTGATATTTTGTTTTGAATCCGCGAAATAGAAACAGGAGGAATAGAGGAAGCAGTGTTGGCCATTTTAGACTCGTATTTCGAGCTTCATTCTGTAACATTCCCTCTACTCATTGACGGGAGAAGCATGAAATTTTTGGGGCTCAATTTGGAATTTGAGGATTTTGGAGCACCTCTATTATTATGGCGCCATAAGTCGCAATTACAGATTTGGGACTGTAAGTCTGCAAGGTACAAACTAAAAACCGCCAATGGAATGTGGTTTCTAAAGAAATCAAATTTAAAATTAAACCAATTAATTATTAAAAAAATAATTAATTACCTGAAATAACTCATTTATAGTTATAATTTCATTATTATCTTCTCGAAAAAAAAATTATTTTTCTTACAACATAAATAACTATATATATTTTTAATGTTTTACGAAAATAAACATATATTTTTTATACTTAGTGGTCAGATAATTAACACTTTCTTTCTCGGAAATTTTGTCACTTTTAGTATATCAACGTATTTTCCTATGCAATCCTATAATTTAATTTTCTAATGTTTTTAGATTTGATATTTTTTGTTAAATTAATTTAATAATATTATACTTAATTATCACATAATTAAAAGATTTAAAAATTAAAATTTTAGATTAAATTTATCAAATATAAAAACCCTAAAAACTAAATTATATAAATAGAAATGATAAGAATCAAATTGTAATAAAAATAAATATGGTTAGTATGGTATACTTATTATAAAAATAACTTTTAGATTTTATACTTATTTTTTGTAATATTGTTATTGAAAAGTGATTGTACAATAACAAAGTAAATTCTTTTTTTTTCTTCTGCATTAGATAAAGATTGTTTTAACTTGAATAAACTTTAACAGAAAAAATCAAAGAAAAAATTAAATAAATAACATAAAAATGATTATTTGTTCTTATCAAATCACTCTTTTCGTAATAATATGACTTAATTGTAAACAAAAATAAGTATAAAAATTAAGTGTTATTTTTATAATAAGAATAAGACCTCTAAAATCATAGTTCCATTGTAATATTGTTAATAAATTATAAACTAAATAAATAAATAAGTTTTCATTTTTAAGACTTCAAAATCATTTTTTTCTCGATTTATAACTCAGTTTAAGTTATTAACTTATTTACTTCCAAATTTCAATTATTTACTTCCAGATTTCAATTAAGTTATGTTATGTAAAGTTGTTTGGAATTTTATCATCAACCTTCAAAAACTGTATGTCTCAATAATAAATATTTAAAATTGAAATCCAAAATCTATGAACCTTATATTTGAAAATGATTACTATGTGCAAAGGTAATTATCACTAAAGATAATTATTGGAAAATTAGTGAATGATAAAGTAGATCATTGAATTTTCATATTTGCTTGTTGAAAAACTTTCTCCTCACAAAACAATCACATCTAGTTCATAAACTTTATCATTGAAACCTTAATATATAATTAAATTCATCTCAAATTATACAGCCTTATGATCACTCAATTTAAATAAAAATGGTTATTTAAAATGGCTTAGTACAATTGGTAAATATCTCTAAGTACAAAATGCTTACATTATCCTTGTTAGAAAACGGGGTAATTATTATAACGTAAGTTAAAAAAAAAACTCTAAAAAGTTAAATTAATTGAGTAATAAATTTTTTTTATCTAAAAACTATTAAAATACACTTTGTTTACAAAAAGTAACGTTAGTAAAGTGAACTTTTATGATCTTAATTGTCCACTTTATCGCACAGAGATCAAAAATATCAAACATCTTTTCATAAGATTTGAAATTCTGCTATAACAGTGGTTCTATTATAAATGGAATATTTTGTGACAGTTCGTCGCAAATTTGTATATATATTTATATTAACATGATATTTAGCCACCAAAATACTTTTATCTCAGTATATCAAAGCATCTATCATATTCCGATTTATATTTCTTCAAATTAATAACTTTAACACAAATCTACAATGAATAATGAATTATAATATTGATATTAGTTGGAAAAAAATGTCAAGCACTAATCGAATTCACCATTTTAAATTATACAAGTTACTTACACTTACCACAATACTTTATTCATCACATATATGGATATTGTGGAAGTCCTTGTTTTCAATGCTACAGTAGTTCATGCACTCACCAAAAAATACAAAAAAACTTACATAAAAATAGATGCAAAGTTTATTGTGCAAATACTAATGGAAAATAATTGACTTTCAGTATCGAACAACATCAAAGAAGTTGTTTTAAAAGGAAAGACAAGCTGTAGCTATTCAATATGATATTCATTCGCTGTATTCCTAGAGAGTTGAACATCAGTGCTCATAATCTTATTTCACTTTATCATTTGGTTTCTTCGTATCAAGTTACTTAAAAAAATTGTAATTAAAACACCGTTTTCTCCGTAATCCCAATAGGCATCTTTGCCCACTTTTATCATGGAAAAAAGAAAATAAGTTATTAACTTATTGTAACCAATTTTATTTTTTTAATATTTCTAAGTTTACATAGTCGCTTTGAAAAATCGGCTACAATGGGTTAATGGACTGATAACTTTATTAGATAGAATGTCACCCAGGATATAAAAACCCAATTCAATTATAGTTCTTACACGTCTAACACCGTTAAAATATGTCACAATCATTGAAGAATCGATGAGATATGGTAAAGTAACTCTCTTGCAAGTTCTTTTTTTTTTATTTTTTTGGGGCTAAGTTAACTCTCGTGAATTTGTAATTTAAAAACAATTTATATCCTTGGAATTTTTTATCAAGTTGTTCGTTATCTTGTACTAATTCTTATCATTGGCCAACAAATTTTCATGTTAAAATTTAAGTTAGAGCACCATGTGGTTCTCGAATTCCAAATAGATTACTCTTACAGACTCCATAGAGTAGTTAATCCGCAAACAATGTGAGACTCTAAACAAGAAGATTTCAAAGGCATCCTTTAAAAGTTTTAGGTTTCATTTAGCTGAAAAATTTTAAACCCATCTGTTGCGTAAAGTTTCTCTTCACAAATTAGCAAGGTTTTAAAACTCTAAAGAAAGCTGTTATTCTGACTTCGGAGGGAAAATAACAAAGGATATATATATATGAGCAGAACCACCTAACTCAAACAAAACATTAAGACACTGAGACACCCATCTCATCAAAAATAGAAAAACACTGAGACACTAACTCAAAGCATGGAACTCAAAAGTGAAAGCAAATTCTTATCACCAATGACTAAAGCAAATTTATGAACTGTTCGAACATTACCACCCCAAGTGTCCCACTCAAGGTCATGACGTTCAAGGAGAAATTAGCACCACGACAATCCCAAATCATGGCATCTATTTAAACATTACAGCAAATAGTACAAATCCTATCAACCAAACTCATCACTACTGCCCCTCGCTGGATTCACGTTTAGATGCTTCCTTGATCTCATCCCCAGCATCATCCTGAATCCACCAAGAAAAGAAATTTGTTAAGAATCTGGTCAGAAATATGCAGAAGGCAAGAACTAAGACATCTATTAGAATTAGCAAAATTGTCTGCATAATTATTTGCATCTTCCATACAGCGCACTGGAAACTTTAAGATAAAGAGGGAAATGAGAGATGTAATAAATTTAAAATGGTTTAATTTCATAGTTAAAAAAAACGAAATGTAACCTCAAGTACCATCAACAATGTGCAAGTCAATAAAAATCATGTAAAGTTCAGTTAAAAAGGTTCATTGGTCAAATATAAGCTTGGAACTAACTAGAGGTACATCAGTAGATCCAGACAAAGTTCTGCATCAAACTGCAACTATACACAAGCTTCAATAATAAACAGTAGCTTAAGGCCACACAAGTGTGAAAAATAAGTAGATATTTTATGCAAAACTACTACATCGTAGCATGATGAGGTAAAGGACAGTGCAGTACCACAGTAACGTTTGCATGAAGCCATAAACATTATCCTTCATATGTTAGGGGTAAAAAAACAAGACCAAAACCATAACAGGCTAAAAGGCAAGAAGACGAACGACTAAAGAACCAGTTAGAGGTTGACAGCCACTTACTGTGATGTCAGATGTCCAGAGTGTCAAATTATCTCGGAGAAGCTGCATAATCAATGTACTGTCCTTGTATGACTCCTCACCCAGTGTATCCAGCTCAGAGATAGCCTCGTCAAAAGCCTGGCAAGCAAAAATAAAAAATTTGTGATAATATGAAAACAAATAATCCCACAGGCCAAAACTACTTGCTCAAGGAAGACAATCATCAGAGTGCATTTGAGTTCAGAAGAAAATAAGAATTGCACTAGCCAGGCAACATATTTTGTAAAATACAAATGGTATTTATTCAAACCTGTAAATAATTTATTTTAAAAAAATTTCAACTAGATGTGATATCTGCATACTAAAAATTGACTTGTAGTAAACTACTAAGCACGGTTCATACAAGCATACAGCTAAAACATTAATCATCAATGATAAGGGCTTTAATTCGTGTTAGTTTATTAGTAATGTCAAAAGATATATTAAAATTTAATTTTAATATTAGTAATGATTTCAAAAGATACATTTAAATTAAATTTGTTTGAAACTTTATTAGCGATTTCAAAAGATATATTAAGTTTATTTAAAATTTTCAAAAAATTGATATAAATCTTAAAAGAAATGCTTGGGAAGCATCTGTGCCGCTGTGCCAACATAAAAAAGACAATAAGATCAATACTCCTTACCTTACATGAGTATAGTTGAGATTTAGTCTCACAATATTAAATCACAAAAGTGAAAGTGTGAAACAAACAAGAAAATCACAGTAATAGATACAAATGAAGAAGCATCACAGTAAGATACAAATGAACTAAAAAATAAGCACATAGTCAAAGCTTAATTACCTGCTTTGCAAGATTGCAAGCACGATCTGGAGAGTTAAGGATTTCGTAATAGAAAACTGAGAAGTTAAGTGCAAGCCCAAGCCTTATTGGGTGGGTAGGTGACAAATCAGCCAGAGCTATGTCCTGCAAAAGATAAACCAGATAATCAGAAATTGTCCCATAAGTAGAGTACGAAAGCAAAAGGGATAGCATGGCCGAATAAGGGAAGTGAATGCTCACCTGAGCAGACTTGTAGGCTAACAAAGTGTTTTCCGCGGCTTCCTTCCTCTCAGATCCAGTCTTGAACTCAGCCAAGTACCTGTAGTAGTCACCCTTCATCTTCAAGTAAAACACCTTGGACTCAGCAGATGAAGCTGAGGGAACAAGGTGAGACTCCAGAAGGTTCAAGATCCCATCACAGATCTTGCTGAGCTCAGATTCAATCTTGCCCCTATATTCTTTGATAATTGAGACGTGATCCTCATTACCCCTACTCTCCTCTTTCTGCTCAATAGAGGAAATGATCCTCCATGAGGCCCTCCTAGCCCCAATCACATTTTTGTAAGCCACAGAAAGGAGGTTCCTTTCCTCTACCGTTAGCTCCTCAACTTCTACAGTTTTAGCTACTTTCTCCATGAATTCAACCATTTCCTCATAACGCTCAGCTTGTTCAGCCAACTTAGCCAGGTACACATTATCTTCCCGGGTAGCCTCAGCTGGCGACATCTTTTTGTATCAAATTACGTAACAATTCTGAAAAATAATTCAGCAGATACCTTTAAGTATATAATCTAGATACACTGCATGAATGAATCAATACCATAGTACATTTTGAAACGTCATTTGATGAAAAAAAATAATACAAATATAATGTAAAAAGAAATAGCACATAATTATATACTTAGTAGCAGAGATCCAAGTGAGTGTAATGGTTGAAATCAAGTGTATTTTTTTTTCAAATACATATGTTGCGTGCTCTTTTCGGGAATTACAAATAAAACGTATATTCATCCAAACAAAATTGTATAACAAATCTTGCAGATTTCATTATTTTCCACCAGCGACATAAGAATCATTCGCCGCTTGATTAA
The DNA here is from genome assembly GCA_037013495.1 of Hippophae tibetana. Taxonomy (NCBI): domain Eukaryota; kingdom Viridiplantae; phylum Streptophyta; class Magnoliopsida; order Rosales; family Elaeagnaceae; genus Hippophae; species Hippophae tibetana. Next base: position 8,270,570 of record CM072812.1, read on the forward strand.
GAAAAATAAATCATGAAAAAGAGAAAGGTTAATTTGAGATATAACATCATAAACAATTAACAATTCGCCATAGTTAACAGTGATTCACTCAATTCCCTTCTGACGCCGGTAAAATCAGCCAACTTTCATCATAAAACTAAACAGATCAAACCAAAATCCCAAAAGTACCGAAGAGATAGATCTCAAGGAAAGAACCGAACAAAGAAAAAAGGAACTTATTTAAAAGCAAAACCAAATCCAGAGGATCGAAATCCCTAAGTCTAGTCCTAACCCAAGAGAAGATTGAATAAAAATCAATCGAAGGAAAATGGGATTGTAGTCCGTTCCTACCTGTTGAGACCGACGAAGGAGATCTGACTACGATAGGGCCCAAGCGAACAAATTAGGAAAATGGAATACAGGTTGAGGAAATGGTGGTGTTTAAAAATGGTCGCCCAAGAGAAGTGGAAGAGAGAGGTTCGATTGAACAAGACACGTGGTGTGTAATCGAGATTCCGTGGAGGTTTTTTTTATTATTTTACCTTCTTCTTTTTTAAGAGTTAACGCGCTGTCGTTGACAGTGAAACGGCATGGCTCTTGTCGTTAGTGTTATTCATTGGTTTTCTTTTCTCTGTGGACCGTATTATCTGGACCTAACGGAGGTGTTTCGTGTTAGTAATGAATACGTGTACGTAAGAAATATTATTATTTCAAATAAATTTATTTTAAAAAATAATATAATTTTGTAAAGCTTTTAAATAGAAAATAATTTTTTTTAAATATAATTTTAAATAAAATAGTTGATATTAAAATTTTATAAAAATATTCGTAAAAATTTGATAAATAATTATTTAATTTATTATTTTTATTAATAATAAATATTTTATAAACAATATACGTAATCATTTATGAAAATAATACATCATCTAAACACAATACAAATATAAATGATTTGATTTTATATTCATGCTACTTATACGACTTCATTCAATAAATAAGTTAATTCATATGTCAACACATCTTATTAATTAATAATTTTATTATTATTTAAAAAATTAAACTATGGTGTAAAAGTAAACATGATTTAATTAAATTTAATAAATAATATATATAAGTGAATTATTATTTATTAATATTATATATGATAATTAATTCATATTCGTTTATTAAATATATAAATATAAGTGATATTAAGAATTAAAAATTCAATAATTTTTTCTCGTGTGATTGTCTCTTATAAATGAATCAACATCGTTATATTAGTTCATTACATAAATAATGAGTGAAATATCGCTCTTAATGTAAATGATTAAAATTTTAACATTTTTTGTTGTATGATTAAAAATTATCTAAATGTAACAACATAAAGGTAATATACATTAATATTATTAATACAAATGTTTACAAAAATATGTTATATTTATTATAGGATATTTAGATATTTGTTACTGTAAAAGAAAAACTAAAAAAATTATAAGAAAAATTTAAAGAGAGAAAGATAAACAATAACAAATAGAACAGCTTTTTATATATATATAAAAAATACATAACAAAATCTATTATAAATATTTGTTTGCAGTTTCATTTTTTAGACGAGTATAGATTAGTATTAATAGATTTTTTTTCCATTAAATTTTAAAAAATATTATAAAAATATTAAATATTTTTTTTGTTTTACCTATTCTATTAAATTTTTTAAATGTTATAAATATATAATCAATATTAAATAGATAATAATGGTTAAAAATAAATTTACGATTGAATCATCTTAACTCTAATCACTTTCCAATCCATCCTCAATCTCATTATTCGAGACGAACACAATCTATTTCTTACTGAAAGCCCTGAAAATTCCATCATTATCATTAGATTTGGGTTACTTCAACTTTGTTTCAACTCTTGTAAAATCTAATTGAGATTGTGACTCATAACAACGTTAAAGAGAAACTTATTTGAACTTCTATCAAGATCTAAAAACACCCCGACTGCAATTGATCCAGACAATAGGCATTATTATTGTTCAATGGTGTTGGTTTTGGTGACATGGGTTTCATGGGTTTTTCAAAATACACAAAATGGGAATTAATTTGGGGTTTTTAGGATGGGTAAAGGCAGAGCTTTTGAATATATATTGGAATTTGTGAGGAAAATAACCTGAGAAAACCCCATTGCATTTGTCGTGTCGTTGTCATTGGAAGTGGTAGTGTCGTTATCACTAATCGCACTTCTTCTTTCATCTTATTCTTGTTGTTTCGAGAGTTCGAATAAGATTAGGATAATTTCACTGTGATTAATGTTACTATGTTTCAATCATATAAGGTTAATATTTTTTTTAAGTCATAAGTAATATTTAAAAAGTTTAATAATATGTATGAAATAAAAATAATTTGATAATTTTTTTTGTAAAAACTTATGAATTTGATGATAAAAAAATTATTTATTTTTATTATTAAAATAAACTTTACATCAATTAATTTTTTTTACTTTTTTTTATTTTTTTTAATAATTATATTAATTTTATAGTTTATATGTGAATAATATAGTTATTTAAAAAATAAAAATAAAAAAATATGAATACAAAAATTCTTCTAAATAAGTAACAAAAATTAAACAAAATTTCATCTCATTTCTTTCTATCATACTTAATCTTTTAGTTTTCTTTTATTCTATTATTTTTGTTACTTGTTTTATTAACTATTTTTATATTTTTTAATCTATTTAAGTAAAATAAAAATCCTACATATATTTTTTATTTTGTTACTATTTTTTCTTTATCCTTTCCTAACTCTTACAAGTACATAGATTTTTTATCTTTATAATTAATTAGTAAGTAACTTTATTAATATTCTATCATAATAGATAAATTGTATAGTGTAAAATATGGTATAAAATATAATGTAAAATGTTATCGTTATAATTTTTCTACCAATAATAATGACAATAATTTATAAACTTTTGTTGTGCATATTACAAATATGTATTACTTTATTTATTAAAAATTTCACATATTATATAACGAGAGAAAGACACATATGTTAAATTAGTTATGCATAACAATTTAATCAATTTGTTGTTTTTTTGAATAGTTTAATCATTTTGTTATGAAAAAAGTCACGTAATAATAAATTATCAAAAATTTTATTTTTTATTAATTTTATAGTTATTATTATCTATTACTAAAACAATTCATAGAAGTGATATTTCGATAATAATTTAAAAAATTTGATTATTTATTCTTATGTTATCTCTTTTTCAAAGAAAAAAATTTAATTAAATTAAATTATTAAAAAATAATAATAAATACAACTAATATTCTTGACGTAATCATTGAACTTATATTTTTACTCAACCTTACAAAATAAGTCATAATAGTATTACCTTTTACATATGACGGGAAATACATTTGTAATTTTTATATTATCTTTTTATTTTTCTTAAATTTTTACAAATATTTTTGTCCAATTTATCATGTAAAATATATGTGATTAACTTTAATAAAAAATAAATAAATATTATCCAAAAATAGTTAAAATTATCAGCATGTTAATTAAGATATATTTGATGTTTCAATTCCTAGTAAAGCAACTACTAATTTTTAAATAAAATTAGGATCTAAATTTGGTCACTCTGAAAATTTGGGCTACGCTAGTGTCAGACTTTTTAGATACAAAAATATTTTCAAATCTAGTTAGATATGATTTTTAAAATAAAATAGAAACTTAAAATTTGATTCTAAAATTATTTAGATAGGTTGGGATATGATTTTTTAAAAAACTTTTAATTACTTTAAATCATTGTTCAAGAATAATGCAATACTATGATACATGTTGAGGTGGTGGTTTTATTCTTGTCTGTGGTGGAGCGCAATACGGTGCGTTTATCGAAATGAGCATTGATATTCTGGCTCATGGTAGTTGTGGTCTTATTATTGTTACGGGTGATAGTGTAGGGTGGCTCCTTCACCGCTTAAGGGTCCTGCTCTGATACCAATCTTATTCAACCGAGCCTTTCTCTTAACCCAAAAGTCAGCTTGTAAGTTAAGGGGTATCATGGTCTTATAAGCAGTATTGTTGTCTTCTCCTTTGTCGATATGGGACTTATTTCCTCAACACTCCCTCTCACATCGATTGTGTCGACGGACGGTGGTGGCCTTATTGTTGCCATGGGTGGTAGTGTAGGGTGGCTCCTCCACCGCCTAGGGGTCCTGCTCTGATACCAATTTTATTCAATCAGGGGCTTCTCTTAACCTAAAAATCAGCTTGTAAGTTAAGGGGTGCCCCATGGTCTTATAAGCAGCACTATTGCCTTATCTCTGGTCGATGTGAGACTTATTTCCTAAACACTCCCCCTCACATCGACTGTGTCGACGGACCGTGGTGGTTTTATTGTTGCCACAGATGGTAGTGCAGGATGGCTCCTCCACCGCCTAGGGGTCCTGCTCTGATACTAATCTTATTCAACTGGGTCCTTCTCTTAACCCAAAAGTCAGCTTGTAAGTTAAGGGGTGCCCTGATCTTATAAGCAACACTACTGCCTTCTCTCTGGTCGATGTGTGACTTATTTCCTCAACATTTCCCCTCACATTGACTGTGTCGACGGATGGTGGTGGTCTTATTGTTGCCACGGGTGGTAGTGCAGGATAGCTCCTCCACCGCCTAGGGGTCCTGCTTTGATACTAATCTTATTCAACCGGACCCTTCTCTTAACCCAAAAATCAGTTTGTAAGTTAAGGGGTGTCCTGGTCTTATAAGCATCATTGTTGCCTTCTTCCTGGTCGATGTAGGACTTATTTTCTCGACAATACATCATAAACTATTTTTATGAAACATATATTTTATAAAATTTAAATTTAATTTATTAAATAAGTTAATATCAATTTGATGCGTTTATAAAAGTTTAAAGATATGAAATAAAACATTATCTTATTTCTTATATAAAATAATTTTGTTTTGATTGAACACGAACTTAAAATGAATATCATAAGACTTACCCGGTAATAACTTCTTGAAATGAGGTGAACAACAATAAAATCTTCACATGAAAAACCATCTTTCTTTGATCGACGACCCCTATTTTTTTAAGTATTCTTAAATAATAAATATATTTTTTATTTATTTTTTACACCAATAAATATTAAAATATTTATATAATAAATATATTTTTATAAATAATTATTTTTATTATATTAAGTATGATAATTTATAATTAATGATTATTTATTTAACAACAATGTTAGATCAATTCAGTTAAAATATTTTTATATACAAAAATCATAATATTTAATCAATAATGGCATTTTTTTCACTTTTTGTTAGTTTTTTATACTAGTAAATATTAAAACACCTATATAATAAATACATATTTTATATTTTTGTTAATTCTTTATAACAATAAATATTAATATAATAAATACATATTTTATAAATAGTTATTTTATATATTGTAATTATTTTTATTACACCAAGGGTGATAACTTATACATTTAATTATTACTTGTTTAATGAGTGTTTTATCAATTCATTTATTAACAAATCATATTTTTATTGAATTAATAATTTTTACGTGGATATAGTAGTATTTTTATATGAATTAAAAAATAATAATTAATTAATATAAATTATTTTTAATATTAAATTTATGTGTATAATTAAATAAATTAAACTTCTTAGATAGTTATAATATTAATTGAATAAATTTAAATATTATTGTGTTATATTTAATTTATTTATTAAATAAATTTATGTAATTGTTGTCGATATCTTGATAAATCATCCATTTTTATATTATATTTAAAATTTATTACTTATAAAATAGTTATTATTATATATTTATTTATTATTAATGTAAAAAATTAATTAATTATTTATTTGAAGAGTATTTTTATAAATTAATTTATAAAATATTTTAACATTAATTTTTTAATTATAATAAAATTAATTTAAAATTTTATATTTAAAGAATTATTATTTTTTATTTTATAAAATAAAAAAAATAAAATATTAATAATCAATATTATTATTAATTTATAAAATTTAAATTATTAAAAGAGTAGATGCAATGCCAAAGTGAATATTTTTAGAAATTTTCCTCCTCTGGATCCACATATCAATCAGGCTTGTTGAACTATTCCAGAGGATAAAGCACATTGGAGCCACGCAAGCAGAGTTGCATGAAGTACGGGGTTTTGTCCAAAATTGACAAATCTTATATAATACTTTAAAAAAAGGAGTATTTGTGTTATAGTTTAAAAAGAGTCAAAAGTTGACTTGTAACTTGAGAATTAATTTTTGTGTAAGTTTTTTAATTTTTAATATTTTTAAATTTATTTACCAACTTGAATAATATAGTTTCATATCTATATAAATTGATAAAATAATTTAAAAATTAAATAATAAAAATTAATAAATATATAAAAAATAGATTATAACAATATTAAATATATAGTATGTATAACAATAAATATTTATATATTTATGTGATTTTGTCTATAAAAAACATATCATATATAATAGTTTAAAAAATGTTTGAATTTTGTTTTAGGTTGGGCAAAATTTAACCTTAAACTTGAAAAGTTATTTTTTAAAAAAATAAAAAAAATCTCATTTTACAAAACATAATTATTATAAACATAAAAAATATTAATATCTTATAAATTTATAATTAATTTTAAATATAATATAATACATTATTATTATTAATAATAAATATAATTATAATTATATTTAATAATAATTATGATATAAAAAATAATATTTATATATATCCAATTTTATATAAGATACAATACAAACATGGAATATTATATCGTAAATTTTGCATGAAAATATTATCTAATATTATTATTATTATTATTATTATAATAAAATATATAAATTATTTTTTTAAAATGTCAATAATTTTTCATAAAAAATATTGTAACTATTTAGTAAAAATTTTAATAATTTAAAAATTTATAATTTATTATTATTATTATTTTTAATTATTTTATAATAAAATTTTGATAAGTTATTTATTATAAAAAAGTATATATATTTTATTATATAAATATAAATTATTTTATTATTTTATATTTATAATAAAAATAAATTATTATTTATTAAAAGTTAATAAATAATTATATTTTAAGAGAATGAGATACTTGGAATTAGGGAGAGAGAAAAAAAAGAAATTTTTTTTTTTATTATTATTATAATGGGGCTACTGGAACTAGTGGAACGAGAGTTAGAAAAAGACAAAAAAAAATATGACCTGATAATGGTTTAATGGGTTATGATTTGACCATTTTAAAAATAAAATCACATATAGTCCTTTTTTAAAATATTGAATGGGTTATGACCATTATAGATAAAAACCCATGAAGTACCGATTAGGCGAGTACCCCGAGTACCCACCTCCATTGCCTCCGAGTATCTCTACTCTGTAGTCACTAACTCACTACTCAACACAATAGAAATTAGGAATGGGCGTTACTATAACTATTATATATTAATTTTGTCTATATTTAAATAATAATAATAAATTATAAATAGATAATAATTTGTTTATAATTTAATCACATTTTTTTATTTTTTAATATTTATTTAAAAATATTTTTAATTTTAGAAAATTAAATATTAACAAACTCTTTTTACTGCATTATTTAAAACATTATCATTAATTTTAATATTTAATTTTTAACATATATTTTTTAAATAAATAAATAATATTTTAAATATTATATTTTTTATTATTAAAAATATGAATTTTATATAATTATATATATATATATATATAAATATTAATATATATTTGATTTTGATTAAAAATAATTTTAATATTATAATAATTATTTTTATCTCACCTCTTATCATTATTATTATTTAAAAAAAAGTTAAATTATTATTGTAATCACAATTTTATTATTTATAGTTATAATATTTATCCTAATCCTAAATCTGATATAATGCTCCAAAAGAATGATTAATTAGTATCGTAAATTTGAATGGTAAAAAAATAGTGGGTCATTTTTAACTTTTTATTCTATAATAATGTCTATTATTTGAAAAGTTCCTTGTATTCAATAATCAAATCAACCTAACCAGTTCTGCTCAACGACTTAGACCCAAAGAAAAAAAGAGTTATACTCAACGACACAGTGCTTTCTTTTTAGAAGTTGAGGTTCGTGATCGAGAGTCTCTTCAATGGGCTACCTACAAGAAGCACGTGATAATCACGTGAAGAAGAAAGTAGAGGAAGGTACAGCAGGCCGTTCCCATGAATGATCGACCTTAACCAGGCCTAGGGCACAAACTATTGTTGCTTCAATTTGTCAAAAAATGCTTATTCTTCTTCTTCTTCTTTTTTTGTGATATTTACTTCTGTTTATATCTGTTACAGCATTGAGAAGTAAAATGAAGGAGAAGGCGCTAAAGCAGTGCGACCATTACTCTTTGAAATACGCAGAATGTGCTTCTGGCAGGACCTTATCTGTTGTTTGGCAATGTCGCAACCAAGCCAGGGAATTGAACGATTGCCTTCATCAATTGTAAGCTTACATGACATTGAATGGATTTTAAAGTTTTTTTCTTCCCGATGGTTAATTTTAATTTGTTGGGAATATTTGTTTTTTCAGGACAATGTTGAGTTGAATATTTTGCTGTAAAAAAGTACAATCAGGGAACGATCTTCCTAATATAACGATCTGCTAATAGATTGGTATTAGGTTTTAGGAACCATGCAATCATTAATATCATCAATGTTTTTCTTTTGGTTTTGGTAACTCAGAGTTAGGGTTGTAGATTACTATTGCTAGTTTGCTACTACCAGTACTACTAGCCAAGAAAAGGAATATAGGGATTTTCTTATTTGCAATAAGAAATACTAATTCCATTTCGACGTGCTTCCTTTTAAAATTAATTTTAATAGAAGGGGTTTGATCAAAAGTAATTTTAATAGAAGCATTTAGATTTATGGTATAAAATTATTAGTAATTTTGAGGGACACTTTGGTAATTGTTTTAAGACAAATTTTAAAGTAAGTATTTAATTACATCTATTAAAAACATAAATAGTGTTTCTCAAAAATTTGAGATCACTTATGAAGTACTATCAAAGTAAGTATTTTACTTCCATCTATTAAAAACACAAATAATGCTTCTTAAAAATTTGAAAGCACTTATTATAGAGATTATCAAGCACCCTTAAAAGCAATTTGTTTTATTTGAATGCACTTTTAGCTGGACAAATGGAGATGTTCCAAACTGGCCATCAGTCATCTGTTTTGGTTTGGTTTGGTTCGATTTGGTGACATTGTAAGTTATTGGCTTTGTAATCACCAACTACTTTGGAGAATGAAAGCTTCAACAAAGTTGGTTGTATCCTGTGATGCATCATAACTTACAGAAGTAGAAAACCCAATTAACCAATAGAATTTAATTAGATCATCAGGAGAAGATGAAACTAGTATATTCCAGAGTGAGTTATGTTTTTTGTGTTATAGTGCCACTGTTGCATTTATTTTGTTATAATTGCTTTGAAGCATTTACTACTGGAATATTAGAGCTTGCGAGCTCCTATTATTAGTATTATTGTTCTTCTTCTTCTTCTTCTTTTTTTTTTTTTGCTTAAGTAGCATTATCAAACTTATAGTTGCTTAATCATGAACCTAGTATTGTTCAACTAAAGCTTATCATTTATGTGGTTTAGTTTGTCAAAATTTTATTAAGCTCATACATTATGACTTTCTTAGGCAAATGTGGGATGAAAAACTGATACGATAGTTGATGATAGTTCATTATATTCTTGGACCATCACATTTGGTATATAATTTTTTATGTGAAGATTGACCTATTGTGTTGTTTTGCTCCTGTTATGTGACCTGTATTTGTTTGGAGAAATTGAATCCATGGAACAGGTTATGGATTACTATAACTTGGCAATCTTGATAAAATGATCTTTAACATTAGACTCGTTATCACCAACTTTTATTGGATAAACTACTCATTTGCAATTTTTCCATTTTCCTTAATACATAGAGAAAGTTGAATAGTTGGTTAACCAGTAATATGACTATTAGAATACATAAAAACTGTTTATTCTATTTGTAGCACTAATGATGCTGTTTTGGAAGAAATGAAGAGAGAATACATGCTTCAACAAGAAGGGAAGGCTTCTGCTGGGATCTAAAGCTTTTCCATACAGATGACAGTTGCTCAACAATGACATCTATTCTGCAATATGGTTTTTAAGCCCCATGCCAGTATACTTAAAAGAATATAGTAGACTGGTTATTCACGATGATATCTTGTAGACTGGCTATGAGTGTTATCTTCTATATTTATAGTTTCATATCCGTCATAACCTTTTTATGTAGAGAGTTGTAATTGTTTTTGTACCCATCAGCTCAACATTCTACTTACAGCTCAAAACGGTCCAGTTTATATCATTTCTTTCGGTGAAATGACATACCAGGCTGGGTTCTTTGGCGACTTTGCATTTGGTTTTTTGTTACAACTTGAAGAAAAGGAAATACTAAAGGTTAAGGTTTTATTTCGTAACTAATTTTGTTTTTAAAGTTTAAGTATTTAAAATATGTGTTGTTTGGTAATTAATATATTTTTATGTTTAAAATCAGGTTAGAATTCAATTGATTTTTTGCACAATTTTTATAGTTTTGAAACTTTTAAAAATAGGTTTTGAAAACCATATTCTAAGTTCACTTTTTTTTAGTGAACTCTGAAATAAGAAGAAATGAAAAAAGAAAACTTTTATTAAATGAGCTTCTGTTTTTTTCTTTGAATAAATTGGAAAATAGAAAATTAGTTCTGAATACGAAAAAATTGAACCCTTTATAAATCAAACTTTAAATAATTTTTTGGTGAATGAAAGATTCAATTGCCCTTCCCACATGTTTGTACGTTTTACAGTATCTTTAAGGGACTTCCAGTTTTCAAAGCTAAGGGCAACCTAAAAAAAAAAATCCTGCCCCGAATCCAATGTTAATTCCTCTTAATTCATCAATGACTTAAAATCTTACCATGCTTTTATTTCTGAATTCAATACGAACTTGAACTTTTGAAAGAAAAAATATACACCGCAGCCCTCTCCGGTAAACATTAAACAAGGCAAGGTTTATGCAACATTTTTTTGCCGTTCCATTTATATGAAGCCTGGTAGAAAAAGGGGCCAAAGGGAGAAGTGGGACGAAGAGGACAAAACGGCATATTTTAAGGTCTATGTTGTGAGATTAACTTATAATATAGATGATTTGACTCATCATTCTTAATATCATGAACTAAAATTCGAACCCTATTCATATAATATTACTTTACTGCTTTAATTGTAGTCTAATACATAAGCAATGAAGAAGAAAAGGTTTCTAGTCAGTCACATGAGCATGCACAAGACGTGTTTTGTAAACGCTGAAAGCACTTGTAAATTTTTTTCGTATGTACTTCTAACGTTTTTTTTTGTTGTCAGAAGCACTTTTATAAGTCCAAAAGTATTTATAGAAAAAGACTATCATATGTTTGACTTGCTTCCACCAAGAGAACATGAAAAGAGAACCCAAAAAAAAGGATGTGCCGCTCAAAAGAATGTGGTAAAGGACTTCGATATTGAATGCAACGAACACAAATTTTTGGAGGGCAAATTAATCTTCGCAAATATTACTAGATAAATGAGTTCCACGGACACTCCATCTCAATTTTACTGCATAACAAAAGATGGATCGCCATTCAAATGCAAAACCTGTGGGATTTGCATGATTGCAACACATTCATTTCGCAATAAAAATTCCACAACATGCAAATTGGTCTGTCTTAAGGTGTTCTAAATGACATCTATCTTTCCATTGCATTGATGGTGAAGCCAGCTCAGCAAAATAAGAAAACATAAAGGCAACATGGCTAATTTGGCTTCCTCATGTTACGCCCAGCACGAATTACTTCATCCACCAACAGCAGTTGTGATGATATTACCGGCCTGCAGAGAGAGTAACCAAATCATAAATGAAAGAGTGATTAAAGAATGCAATTGAGATTTTTACTCTATATACTAGTCAATAGGTTAATGTCATGCGAAACTCTAGACACAATGCAAAAAAACAGAACTATTATCAGTGAAACTTGAAAATGAATGTTACATGTCCCCCCCACTTACGCTGAGTTTATAATCTGACGCTTAACAGAATAATTGTCAAAAATACCCTCCATTTGAGGATCAATGGGTTCTCCAGTCTGATGGTTCAGTCCTACAACATTACCCCGGTCATGCTCTCCCTGCATGCACAAAAACATGACATAGCAAAGCTATATTTATCGTTCACCCCTTTTAACAAAATGAAGTTAATAATTTCAAAAAAAATAAAATTCAAATATACCGTCAGAGCAATGATAACGTCTTGTGTATCAAGACCAGAGTTCTCAGCAAGCGTCTTGGGCACCACAAGGAGAGCATCAGCAAAAGCTTGAACACCAAGTTGGGCACGCTGTTACAAGATTTGTACAGAGTGATTAGAATGGTCAACGGCCTATATGTCTTTAAAGGGAGACAACAAAGAGTTACTCAGTCTTACCCCTTGCACAGTTTTCTTCACTTCATTTACAAGATGTTGTCTTGCTGCAACTTCAAAAGCTCCCGCTCCCTGAAATTCAGATGGAAATATATGTTGTAATTTTCTGGTGAAAATAAACATTATTTAATTAAACAAATATTGTTAGACTTCAAGAGGATAAAAGGAGAAAGGAAAATAATAGAAAACTTTATTTCAGATGGCAAACCTTATAGGCATCACAGATAATATAGTATGAAAACATCAATTAGGAGGTGGCTAATAGTATCATAATCAATTCAGGTGTATCATTTCCTACTAATACATGCTTATCCTGTTAAACAATATACTGAAATCATGTAGAGAAAGATATTATTCATCAGTTCACATAAAAAATAATTTTGCTCATGAAAATTACCCCATTATCTATATTTAGCTGGTAGTTGGCTATTCTTATCAGCATGAGCTAAAACATATCCTGTTAAACATACTGAAACAATGTAGAGAATAGATATTCATTGGTTTACATCGCAAATAATCTCAGTATTTCGCTCATCAGAATTATTTCATTATTTATATTTAGCTGGCTATTCTTATCAGCATGAATACTAAATACTAATGACCTTAGAGTGAAAAGCATCAAACCATTTTGACATATTATGCAGCAAAGCAGCATACAATCCTTCTCAAGGCTTTGCATAAAATCTTTATTAATAATCAAACAAAAGAAACAAAGTGTAAATGAAACTGAAATCTGATGCATAAATCCAAATACTCGTTTCAGAGAAAAAAATTACTAAAACAACAGCTTCATCTTCAATCGTATTTTTAACTGCTCTCAATCCATCTCGGACAGCATCTTTAATTTGAGCAATTGTGTGGTCATTAGGCCCTGAGCAAATAAACAGAAGGGTGAGGATTAGATAAACCACATAGCTGCTGCTTGCAATCATCAAATAATTATCATAACCCATATTTGATTAGAACAAATATTTCTCAAGTTTAGGTACAGCTACTAAGTGCTACACTATACCTTTGATTAGAATTGTACAAGAATGAGGGTTCTTGACTTGTTCTATGAAGGTGTACTTCTCTTCCCCAAGAACATGCTCATATACCAGGCCAGCCCAACCAAGACAATCAGAAGTGAGATCATCTACAGAGTTAACTGCCTCTCCCCCACAAGCCAAAACCAAACGTTCCATGTTTCTCCTCTTTGCTCTTCGCAAAGCAATTATCTATGAAACCACAAGGTAAGAAAATTGTAACAAAAAAAGATACAGCATGAAGGGCATAACCAGTGAAATTACAGGAGGCTATCAACATAAAGCTGATAACCTGACAAGTTCTTGATAATAAAATGCTGTTTGTTTTAATAATGAACCATGACTTACCCCTGCCCTCGCAAGAAGGTCCAATGATGGAGGGTCAATTCCCTTTTGATTTATGACAACAAAATTATTGTCATTACCAGCACAAATCTGCAAAGGTCAAAACAATATAGCCAATATTCAAAAATCATACAAGTGGTTCATCAACATCAAACATATAGCATGTGCTATGTAATCTTTTTGGACTCACCTTATTTTTCAAGTCAATGATTTTTTTAACTCTTTCATCAACCTGACGCCTTTCAGCTGCAACCATTGCCTCTCTCTGCTCAGCATTAGAGTAGAAAAATCCAGCGTTTATCTCACTGTGGAAAAAGCATAGAAAATAAGTTCCGTAAACTGACATGGAGGAGAAGCCAAAAGGTTATCTGTTCAACAACTTAAGATTGCTATCACGATTTTTATTTGCTAACAAAAATGTATAAAGCAACATCCAGAAGAAGTTACCTTTTCTCAATAACTTAGATCACATGATTGAATTAATTTTATGCATTCATATTACACAATATGACAAAAAAAGGGCCTTGTATTTCTAAGTGTCTACCTTTTGTCATACTCCAAAGACACATTGCATGTCAAGATATAGCAGTTCTCTGCTCTTCGCTTCATATCAGGATGCCTAGAACCATGGTCCAGGACAAGACCCTCAATCTAAGAGAGAAAATAAGTGAACTAAGAAACCAAGGCATAACAGAAGTACAACTGTATATAGTTATAGGCTTGACAGTTCCATAAACACCATTTATGATTTTAAAAAGCCATGATGCCATTACGGTCAAAACACTAACAGATTATCAAAATATAATATTTTACATACCAATCGTGTGTCTGCATCAAACTTATGACGCATGTGCATGATCTCCACCATAAACAAATCAATGGATTCCTCTGGCTTTCGAATACAAAGAACCTGTCAATTTTTTAAACCTTTGAAAAGTCAAACCATAAGTCAAAAAGAGTCTACAATAACTATACAACCGTGTTATTAGCACATCTGAAATTTTTTTAAGCAAATTTAGTTTACTAAGCAGTATCTAATCCACCCTTAGTAGAGGACAGAGCCTCTTGCACTAACCGCATTAACAACAATGTCAGTCAACTGATCTGCCAAAGCTTCGTACAGCTGTTGAAGAAAGACAAAAAATATCAAAATCAATGACAGGCAAAAACATAAAAATATGATGAGTTTACTGAAACATTAACTTGTGATTCGTACTCTCAACCCAACTATCATTAACAAAATAGAAATAAAGCTGCACAGTACCTTAGTTCTCAGGGTTGTTCTTGACACCATCTTCAAAATTTCTTTGTCGGGCTCATTGCCCATCACAACAGGAGTCTTAAACTTTTCCAAGAATTGAAGGGTTGCTGTTTTTGCAATCTCAAAACCATCAACTAGGACTCGTGGATGCATTCCTGCAAGATACACAAAGCCTTCATACCTTAGACAACTAGATCCATAAATTTAAGATTAGAAGATTTCACACATCAACAATGTTACACCTTTTTGTAATGTGAACAATTCTTATAGACCTAGCTAACTCCAAAAGCTAAATAAAATATCAAAGCACAATCAAAAGTAATAAACGAAAAGAACCAAAGTGAAGAAATGACACAAAATAAAACCTCTTTGAAACTCTAGTTGCTTACAACTTACAAGAAACCTTTTGTAATGTATGTATATCAAACCAAAAATCTAAAATGACGAGAATTTCAAGAGACGAGCCAGCACTCTCACTAACCTTCATCAATGTACCGTTCTGATTGTTTCATAAGCTCGCCAATAAATAACACAGTAGAAGTGGTGCCGTCTCCACTTATATCATCTTGGGCAACAGCTGTTCTAGCAATCATTATCGCTGTTGGGTTTTGAATTTGCTACAACCATTTTAACAAAAAAAATCACAAAAAATGCACTAGGCAGAACTTACACGTATGCAATAGGGAATCAAGAATAAACCTATTTGATGTCTAGAAAAAGAAATGAAAAGAAAAACCTAAAACAGAGAAGCTCAGTTCCTCTTTCGTGCTTATATTTGAGAACAAAACGCGCTTAACCTTTTGTTCAGCTCCAAACAGTAATGTCAAGAGCTGAAATGCTACAGAAGCAGTAAATCTCAGGCTGCTTATTAATAAAAAAAATGAAGATAAAATAGCCATAGTTTCTATTGTACGAGATCACAAACAATACGACAATCGTGACAAAACTTGGATATATCCCAAAAGTTATAAAGAAACTAAATATGCATATTACGAAAAGAAGCCTCAAGCACTTACCCAAGGTCATTAAGAACCCTGATCCAATTCAGACCATACACTACAAGCAATCAAGACCTAATCATAAGAGAAAAAAGAAGACAACCTACTGCAAAATGCTCCGTCCACGTACTCTAAAAACTGTGAGAAATGCTAAGATCTAGGAAAGACAAAGAGATAACTGAGAACTGAACAGTACCATTTCTTTAAGAAGAGTGTTGCCATCCTTAGTTAGCTTGATATCTCCAGCTCCACCAACAAGCCTAGAAGCTCAAAAATGCATGAAAATCATAGAAATATGAAGGTAAATGAATTAAAATGGAAGAAGAAAAAGTGCATGTATTTATTATTAATATTACATCTTGATGGTGCCTTTTGGACCGAGATTGGACTTGAGGACGTCGTGTAAACCCTTGGCGGCATTGATGTTCATGTGAAGCGCCGCCGATTTGTTGAGTACCTCTGCATTTTGATTCAGAACCCTAATAGACATCTTCTCTTACTTTGCTCAAAAGAAACCTCAGAGGCTATGAAGAGCTTAGGGAAGGAGTGGGTGAGTGGTAAGAAAAGAGAAGAGAGTTCTCGGCTTCTCTAGGGCTTTTGTAGAACTTTTTTTTCGGAACCTCCTTTATGTGTATATTACTCAGAAAGTTTTGATTAAGTTTGATTCGATTATCTAATTTCGGTTACAACCCTAAATTTCGAAATACTAAACTCTTAAGTCATAAATCATATATATAATATTTTTAATATATATAAGTTTTTATTTTTTAAAATTATATATTTTAATTATTAAATATATAATTTTTACCATTTTTATTAGTAAATATAAATAACCACGAGTCTTTTATTCCGTTTCTTTGGGTTTGCCGTAGTTGATAGATGTAACGCACGGCCCATTTTACAAATGATAAAATTAATATATATCGGATACACACCATCCCATTTTGTATAATTATTTTTCTTGCGAACGGTGTAAAAAAATGATTTAGAATGTAATTTAAAGAACCATTTGTATATAAATTAATGAATATTATAAATAACATTGAAAAATCAAATTTTTACCCCATAAATTATTAAGAGGATAATTAATTATATTTTTATATGATTATAATTTTTCAAAATTACTAATAATGTTTGGTTGTTAGAAATCTATACTTTCTTTCTCTGTATATTTTATCGATTATGAACCTGACATCCATTGCATTGCTTGTATATTCATTTGTCTAAATTTATTTCAGTGGTCTTTACACGACTCCTGTCATTTTTTTATTTTTTTTACAAAAAATACGAATTTTATGAATAAATATATATCTAAGTAATTTATTAATCTAAAAATCTTATAAACTGAATTTTCTAAACGTGATATTCTAATATTTTATCTTAATTATATTATTTAATTTGATTTTTATGTTGTTAGTTATGTGATTAATAATTGATCTATAAATGTAATTAAATATATTTGAGATAATTATTTAATTATTTATTTTTATTAAATAACGTGCATAATTTTTAAACAAATATATATGATTCTTATATATGTGATTCATAATTTAAATAGTTAACAAATAGTATGTAATTTAATTGACATGAAAGTGTTATTAAGTTAATTATTACGTGATGTGTAGTTTAATTACATACTATGTTCGATTTAATTGATTGATAATTATATCAAGAGATTTTAATGATTTACATATTTAAAAAATTGAAGAATAAAGTATTTCTATATATTTTCTCATATATATTCTTAGTTGTTAATTCTAAGTTAATTAATTACTATTATTTCTTTCTTTTAAAAATTTGATCTTTATTTTTTTTGTTTTAAAAATCAGTTGATAATAACATAATATTTGTGGAAACGGTATTTTATTATTATTATATTATTTGTTACGATACATATACTTGTGTATTCATTGCATACAATTACTTAGTGTATCATTAATTTACACATGTACATAGTTAGTTACGCTTTATATGCGAGCATTTTTACACGCAAGCTTGCTCGTTGACATTGTCATTTGTGTATTTAGTTTATTTCGAGTGTAAGTATTTATGGACTTTATTCAGTAATCTTTGGAACAAAAAAATGTGATTTTTTAGCACTAGACATGGATCTCGCTACCACCCTTAGCATGGTGGTTGGCAAGGTAGCAAGTTCAAATGCTATAAATATGATATCATTTCTCTTTTTCTATTACCCATTGTTTTATAGTCTAAATTTTGCTCAAATTCACGTAAGATTTATATATATTTTTGAAATTATTTTAAAGAGCTTACATTTATGAATGAGTCATTTTTTGGTTAGCTATGAAATCATTCATGGTTTGATTAAGTGCATCATGTACACGATTTGATATTTATAATGTATTATGTGTCTTGTGAGATTAAGAGTAATCACCTTTCTAATTGATAAGTGGTTTCAAATTACATCATTTTAGGTGGTGTTGGTTTGTAGAATATTCAGGTTAGCATGTTTAACCAAACAATTGTGAAAGCATCGAGTAAAGAGTAACAGTAGATAATTTGGATGGAGTTTTCTGACTGATTGAGATAATAATGTTTTTATTGTCTATGAGAATTGTAACTTGTTTATTATTAATAAACTATTTAACATTAAGTAGTTTCTTTGAACAACTCGAAGATATTACCATATAGATACAGTCTGTATGTGAGTTTACTCGTTACATAGCTTGTTGTGCATGATCCTTGATTGTGTCTGTACGATTTAATTTTAAGATGCGTATGTTACAATATATCGTAGCTTAAATTTTGATTCAAAATCGTTTATTTTTTCCTACATTATACTTTATTTATAATATATGATGTTAAAGGTTATATACTTATCTAATATTTGATTACTTACGTTTCTATTGATTTTTTTGTTTGTGTAAGTTATGATCGAGTCGTTAAATAGTCTGTATCTCCTTACATTAGTAGTGTACTAAGTTGTAAACTTTTTCAAAAATCTATAAATATCAAACGTATATGTAAAATTGAATTGATTGATCATATCGTCGTATCAAATAAATGTATTTATTTATAATAGTTAATGTAATTAAATTGTCTACTTAATTATTTCAATTTTTTTAATTATTTATTTTCTAATATTTATAAAAAATAATATATATTTATCTTAATTAATTGATAAATTTATTAATAATATAAATATTATGTATTTAAAATATACACATTAAATAAGAAATTAGTTTAAAATATAAATAATTAATTTAATGTCTTATAATTTTAATAAAAATATGATACCTTTTATATAATTTTTGAGAATGAAAATATCTTCCACGTCTCATTAAAGATTATATTATTTTAATAGATGTATATATTATAAGATGAAGTTTAATATGAAATCGTTATTTTTATTGTAAATATATTTTAAATTTATAATTATTATGTAAGACAACTAATATTTTTATTAAGTGATCGTAAAAGTTTATTTTTTAAATAATAATATTATACTGCCCAACTAATGTATATTTTATTGTGAAATTGGCTACCATTTTTCCTACATATTAAAACTCGATGCCATTTGCCTTCAGGCAGGACCGAGGTACTTCGCTTTCAGTAATCCAGTTCCACGATCCGACGGTACCTCGCCTTTGGTGATTTTGATTCCGCTAGATTTTTTCATTGTTCACTATCAACCCCTCGTAGGTTTTCCGCAAAACTTAGCAAAAATGCCGAAAGCCTACGTGAGAGAGAATGTCCCGCTCTCGCGATTCGGCGTTTTGGTGGCGCAGCTGGAGTCTATAGTGACATCTGCAGCTCAGCAGCCTCCCGAGCCACTTCTCTGCTTTGATCTTCTTTCCGATCTTATCTTCGCCATTGATGAAGAGCCCAAGGTATTTATTGTATTCTTAGATGCACACGCCTATTGAAACGATTTCTGGATCATCTGGTTCTTTCTCCTGCTAAATTTTGTGTTGCTATGTGTTTTTGTTTATGCATATTTGGTCGTCGTTGATTTATGTTATTTGAGTGTGAACTGAATCAACGAGGAGTAGATTTTGCTCTCGACATACTTGCTAATTTTGCCTCATGTCTTACCTTTATGTATTTAAAATGATTATTTTCCATCTGAATGGAATTCTTCATGAATAGTTAGACGTCACATTATAGGTTTTTACAAGTGTTTCAACTACAGTATTTTTTTTCAATTCCCTTGCTACAGTCAATCGTAACTTGTTTCGTGCTGTAAGACATTGGTTTTTGTTATCTTTTTGAATTTTACAGTTTTCCTTTGATTAATTTGTTTGTCATTTTTAGGCGATTTCCCCCTATCTTCTCTGATTTCATGTTAATTAGATGAACATTTCACTTAGATTCAGTTAAGTGGACGAATCTGTGATATTGAGGCTGCTGGACTGATTAATATTTGCTGCTGAAATTAATTCCAGGAATCTATTGTGTTGTGGCAAAGGAAATGTGAGGATGCACTCTATTCCTTACTTACTCTTGGTGCTCGAAAACCCATCCGCCATTTGGCATCCGTGGCTATGGCAAGGATTATATCCAAGGGAGACCCCATTTCAATATATTCGAGAGTCAGCAGTCTCCAAGGATTTCTTTCTGATGGGAAGAGGAACGAGCCTCATAAAGTTGCCGGTTGGTAGAATATACTAGAAGTGATATCTAGTTTACTTTTTTTTGCCTTGTGTTTTATTTTATATTTAGGATATAATAACTACATTCAAGAGGTAGTTTTTTTTTGTAATTATGCTATTTATTTTGGGTTAGATATGCTATTCTCCTAATTATTGATTTTTTTAGCATAACCACAGTAGAGGAATAATGTCATCACATTCATAATCATAGGAATGTATACTGTCTTGGAATTTTTTTTTATACATTTATTCGATGATTCAATTCATGATTGGAATTTTAGGCTTACATGGTTCCCAATGAAGTAGCTAGGTACATATTGGTTGGTGAGAATATGAACAGTGTTTGGACTCGTCTAAAACCTGTTCATGTAGTTTATGCAACTGAACTTGCTAGTTATTCTTGTTCTTTTTGCTTGCTTTCAAGGGATGCCAATATTTTTGACTACCAGTGGATTATCGACTTATCTCAATTTTTTTTTGTTCCTTTCAATGAAGTTATTCTTGTTGTTTAAAACAAACTATTAAATCATTACTAGAAATAAATAATAGGTAACATGCTTTGATTTGGTCCATTTATTACAATACAGGTTATGTTTGCGATCCATAGTTTGGGTCCTCAATTTGCCTAATTATTGTTTTGGGTCTTGTCATTATACCTTACTAATTTTTTGCTTGTAATTTTTCTGGATACAACTGCATAGGTGCTGCACAGTGCTTAGGTGAATTATATCGACATTTTGGTAGAAGGACCACTTCAGGTTTCTTTGAGACGGCTACTATTGCTACAAAACTCATCAAATATCCTGAGGTAGGCTTATTGTGTCTAGAACATTTTTGAACACACACCCATAGGATAAGAAACCTCTTTTCGTTTTGATTATTTATTTACCATACAATAAAGCTAAGCATCAATCAAGTGATGAGTGGAATGTAAGAGGGATAGATAATCAGTTGTCAAATTTTTTGTTCAGTACTTGTCATCTAGTCTTCTCTATGTGAAGGTGGATAAGTTATCCACCAAAGTGAATTAACATGAGATAAAAATAATCATAAATGTCCTGAGAAACCATTCAAAATAATCAGCATGAATGGAGCATGAGATTGTGTTCAAATCCATGCACCTCCAATTGATGAGTTTCAAATGTTGTGCTTGCAAAGTGCATAGAACACTTGAGGGGAATGTTGTATGTATAAAATGGCTGTTGACCCATCCCAATAGCTTAAGATTTTAGGAGGATTGGTGACCAATACACTTTAACCAAAAAAGAGCGTACTTTTTAAACTCCCAAGAAATGAAATCACAGAGAATAATGCACTCACTCTACTATTGAAATATCTTATTGTAATTTTTAATATTTGTCACATTCTTCGTACTTAGGAATTTGTGAAGCAAGAGGCCTTGAGTATGCTTCAAAATGCTCTAGAGGGCTCCGGCGGTAATGCTGCTTCTTTAGGTTATGTCGAGGCATACCGTCTCATCACGCGATCTGCTATTGGGGATAAATCATTTGTTGTTAGAATAGCTGCTGCAAGATGTCTGAAGGCGTTTGCTATCATTGGAGGACCTGGTTTAGCTATGGGAGAACTTGAGAATGCTGCCTCTTACTGTGTCAAGGCAGGTTTATTTGTTGCTATGTTTTAATCATTGCATAATTCACATATACATTTGTTTAAAATATTATGGTATAATTCTCAAAATTTTCTTCTTGTTGTCACTTGAATTAGGCCCTCGAGGATCCAGTTTCAGCCGTTCGTGATACATTTGCTGATGCATTGGGGTCATTGCTTGCTCTTGGGATGAACCCTGATGCTCAGGTTTGTGTACACGTCCCCTGAATGTTTACTTTGTTATCTAATGGGATCTCGTAAGTGCGGTCAAGCAATCTATATGAGGATGGTATTCCTGTATGAAGCTTTGATTTAGATTTTTTAATTAAGATATAATTTGATATATCTTTAAAATTAGGACCAGAATAGAAGTATGCAGTTCAGGCCTAACAACTCCTGATTATCATGCATGGCTAATGATTTTAAATAACTCAGAATTTCTGTCAATTTTTTTTAATTAAAACAACTCTATTTGTTAAGCTGAATTATTTTTTAGTCAATATTTGAATGTGTTAAAAATGGATTTGCTTGCTTCAGGTTGAGTTATAATTTAGTTTTGTATGTTACCTTGTCCGTGGGAGTGGATAAAATTTTGCCACAACACTTAAACTTGTGGTGGTGCTCAACAGCTCAAGTTTGTTTCTACTACTAGGTCCAACCAAGGGGAAAAGGTCCTTTTCCTCCAGCAAAGAAGCTAGAAGGTGGTCTACAAAGATATTTATCTTCGCCTTTTATTAAAGGTATTTTTCTACCTGAAGCACTTTTTTGTACGTTGAATGGTTGGAAAGGAATTTATTTTGTTGAGATATATTAAATGGGTACAGGGTACTTACTTAAAAATTTGATTATTATCCTCCCTTTGATGAACTGTTGACAAGGGAAGAAGCAATAGAAAGAGAGAAAAAGAAATAAGCAGAGCAAGGAAGACAATAACAGATATTTGAGATTAGATACTAGGAGAAGAAGATAACTGGGGAGGAATTCTCAATATTCTGTGTTCAATTATCTAATGTATTCAATGATAAGGTCACTAGTGATAATACACCTTAATTTAATCACAATTCAATGCTAATATGATGAGAACAATTAAACCTGAGTTGTCCTAAGCTAATTTATGCTATTTTTAATGAGAAACATTGTTCTTATATATAAAATAGTTACAAAAATACAAAAAGTGGACCAACAATCCATTCAAAGGAAATCATCAAACTATAAGATAGGCCATCTTTACAAAACTTTATCACCAGTAGTTAGGATGTACAAGCTCCCAAATTATAGTTGTAATTAATTTATGTTAATTTTGCATCACAGGCATCACATTTTAATTTGGTAAGTCGTCCCCCTTTCTCGTCTATAGGGTCATTTTCAGGTTTTTCAAAATTAGTGCCATGATATCTTTTTATTTACTATCCAATATGCAGTCAGTGGACTTCGGTCAAAGGACGTTCGAGTTGGATTAACTTTATCCTGGGTATTCTTTTTACAGGTAAAGGCTGATTACTCGTGTGAACCTTCCACTTTGTCTCTTCCTTACTATTGGCTAGCATTTTTCCACCCCCTCTAAGTACCCATATGCCCACGAGGTCACTACTCACTAGTTAGGATGAAAATCTTTTACAGCGAAAAAAACCCTGTCCTATTGCACCCACCTTTTCAATTTGTGTAGGATGTTAATGTATGAAATCTAAGCAAGTTCATAATGTGTTGAAATATAACAATTGGTTGCACTTGTTTAGCAACCTTGACTAATTCTACTTCAATTTAGGCAGCAATGCTGCTGCTTTTACTCTGCACGTGAAGTTTTCATATTGTTGGTCCTTTTGTGGTGGGGTCTGTTGTCAATAAGTTAGGTATTCTAGTGTAGTTTGTGGTTAACCTCCCTGTTTTATGGTGTTTGTAATTGTCTCTTTGTATCATATGTTGCAGGCCATTCGTATAAGATACCAGCATCCAGATAGTGAGCTTCAAGATTTTGCTCTGCAGGTTATAGACATGCTCCGCAGTGATAATTCTGCTGATGCCCATGCTCTGGTATTTTCTTTGAAGAAGCTAAAGCCAAAGCCCACTCTCTCGTCTACCTTATTTTTATTTTTTTAAGTTTGTAGTATTTGTTTTTGGCTGTAATGAACTCAATCCAAGAAAGAGAAACATGATTAAGTCAAGTGGAGGATGGCCAAGTTAACCACAATCATACTGAAATTTTTTAACTTTATTTTCCCTTATTAGTTAGAAACAGAAATTCGTTAAATGAGGAAATGAGAAATTTCTCATTATTGGGCCGGTGGTGAGCTTGCCAATACTACTTGTAACATTTTGAAATGTATCTATATGGCTTGAAGGAAAGTTATATTAATCCCAAAGATTTGGTATATTAGATGCCAGTGGTTCATCAAACCACAGTGAAAAGCACCAGAAAAGGGCTAATTTCCCTAAATAATATTTTGTGCTTACAGAAAGAAAGAATATCTTTATCTTCCCTTATACAGTGAACTCTTGGTTCTTTTCCTCTTTGACTAATCTATTCACCTGCATGTATTATACGAAACCCATTTCTCATAAAAGTTACATAGGAAACATTTGGCTGGTATTTTACATAACCGTATACCTTCAACTTCTCCTTGCTGAAGAGAATAGGATCGATGACAGTGTCATAGTTTATCAGCTTAGGAATCAGCTTGGTAACTGGTATTTGAGGTTTCATTGACTGTTTGGTTGTGTTTCAGTTACATTTAATGAAAACCTAGATAGCACCATACTAGCCCTCTCAGCATTTGAGAATCATCTTTACGTACCATTGTAACCATTTTCAAATTTGAGATATCATTAAAGTGTAATATTTTACATGTTAGTAGTGTGTTTGCTAATTGTACTTTGTCATATTCTTTTATTAATATTTCCTATTCAAAGGAACATGTTTTGTTAAAACTATTTCCTGTCTTATTTAGAGAGTAGAGACCACAGTTTAACAATAAGACAGAATCTTCCCACATAACCCTAGCTTTATTGTTTGCTATATTATGTGGCTTAAGTCCATCACCTCCATTGAGGCAGCTGGCTTGAGCCTCATGCTTGTAAGTTGTAACCCATCAGAGGAAACTAAAAGAATATGCAGAAACACAAAGAATCATAGAATTCTCTTTTATCTTGGCTTCATTTTCAATTTCTCACTGGTACTTTTCAATATCAAGCCACTGACCACTGGACATCCTTGTTTGTGAAGGCATGTGTTCTCTATATATTTCGAGTAGGCATTACAGATCAAATGACAGAACCCACTCAGAGGAGCTTTCTTGTTTTTCTTTCAAAACAGGTTAGCTAAAGTTGAACAAAGTATGGTCTATTATTGAATTAGATCTAGTAGCTTTAAAGTTTATGTTATTTCTCTAACAAAGCGTACTTTTTACTGAAACTTACAGCTTCAATCTCCTGATGCCACTTCTTCCATGAAAGTTGCTGCTCTTCATACGTTGGCATACATTCTGAAGACTCTGGGAGAGGTTTAGTGATATCTTATGTGTTTCTATGTCTTCTTTAAAATTGAAAAACTACTTCCTTTCAGTTAGAGAATATGGCATTTGAAACCAAAAGGTGATCCAATGTTTTGGCCATTGACACAGCCTGAGGGCATGGATGGGATAATTGGAAAACAAAGTTCTTGATAATCAATATTCATTATCAAAATAATTTGAAGTTTGAAATTATAGTGCAAATTTATAGGCACAATAAAAGACTAACCTAATTCTATAAGAATTCAAATTCTAGTTAACTTTATCTTAATTTAATAATAAATCATATTCTAATAATACAATATATTATTTAAAGGTATGTAGTGAAATTGATTCATTTATTTTTTATTTTTTTGATAAGAAGCTTTATATAATATTAATAAAAGTGATAGATACAAAGATACAAATTGGATCAATAACCAACTCACAACCTCATTTTAATCAAAATGAAACTACAAGATAAAAATCTTACAAAAACTTTCTAATTAAGAAATACAAGCTCCTAATTAAGACTGATGAGAAATTGAGAATAATCTTTTAAATCTTTAGAGGCTGAAGCCTAAGAAGAAGCAAAAAACATAACTTTCTTACATAACACATTCGGATCGTTCTCACAATCATCAAAAATTCTTCTATTTCTCTCCGTCCACAATACCCAAATGATTCTTCCTAGTTCCTACCTCACAAATCCACAACACCTTTGCCTTCAAAGCTTTGTTACTATTTCCATGCATGTAGAAAGTTTTCATAATGAGTGATTGACGATCTTAAACCCATATTTCTTTGTAACTTGGAATAAAGAAAAAGTGCAATTGGACACTGTAAAAATAAATGATCTATATATTCAAAATTATTCTTGCATAGCACACACCAATTAGGAGAAAGATAAGACTTAGAAAACTTCGATTGAATCTGGTCATTTGTATTTAACTTTGAAAGAGTAATCAATCACTTCAAATCTTTTTTTTTTTGTGAAAGTTCAATCCTTTATTTGTTTTATTTTATTTTTATTTTATGTGAAGGATAATTTTTTATGAAAAAGGAAAATATGAATTATTTATTTATTATAAATTTCAAATTTACGGCCCATTAACTCAAAGAGGTAAAAATGAAAGAATAATGATTAGTAAATGTAATGTTGATCCCCTGCTAGGCTAGTAGTCTGTGTGGTTCTCTGTAACTTTGAGGTTGTTTGTTCGAGCCCTTGAGGCATTCTTTGTAATTTGTCCTACTAGTAATCCCCTCTACATACCAATTTAGGTTAGAGTGGAATAACTTTAATTTAAAAAAAATTAGTAAGTGTAATGAGTTAATGTTGAATTTTTGTATGGATTTAATGTTGGGGAAGGGAGTGTTGTTATTTATCCTCCTAGTAATCCCCTCTACACCCACTCTTTCTTTCATTTTTGTACTCAGTTTTCTCAAATATATATATTTTTGATTTCTACCAATTTTCTCTCTGTATGTCAAGATATGTTACTATTGTTTCAAGATATTTTTGCTCCTTTTGCAGGTTCCATCTGAATTCAAGGAAGTGCTTGACGACACAATTGTTGCAGCCGTATCTCATTCTTCACAACTTGTATGCTCTTGGCTTCCTATATTTCATTTTTAACCCTTAACATCATTTTTAGCATCCTGAGATTCTCAAGTGTCTAGAAAATGCTATGGATCACACTTGTTTGCTTGGTGGAAAAGCGTTGGATTGTCTATCTTGGCCATTACTTGTTTTCTACTTTTAAGACGTGTTATGTCTTTTAATAGTAAACAAACAAAACTTGAATAAAAATCATAACTACATAGAGAAAAGCATTGACCAGTAATCCACTTGGCAAGAAACGAACTTTCAGCCCCTTCAAAATAAAAAAAGACCAAACATAATACTACTTGCTCTTTTTCTCACGGCTCTAACCACATTACATTTGTAAGAGTTTGAAGAGTCCCAATGGCAAGTGCAATGTGCTTCCCCTCTATCCTTAACCCCCAAGTACTTATGAAACCTACTTTCATGTTTTATGTTTTCAACTTCGGACACTTTTCATATTACACTTTAGCAACATTATTAAGTATGATGGCTTCCCAAATACAACGAATAATGACAAGTGTTGCTTTGGGGTTATGTACTGAGAAATGTAAGAATTTTCTAAGAGATAAGAGCATGTAAAAGGTTATAGACTTGACTACTACACACTTTTCATTACTTCAACATCTTAGATTTTCCAAGATGTTCAAACCAATTTGATTGTGACATTTAGAAGATTATTAAGTTTTGGTTTCATCCTTTATGTCCTATATTTATTTGGGGCTGGGGTGAGTACAATTGTGGAGCTTGTATATCAATCAGGATATGAAGTTTTGTTAAGGATAGACCATCTTATAGTTTAATGTTATCTTTTGAGTGGATTGTTGGTCCACTTTTTGTAATTTTGTAACTATTTATAAATATAATATGATGTTTCTTATAAAAAAATTATACTTGTGTGTGCTTGTGTGCACATTCAATTGTATTTCATTTGAAGGGTAGAATTGTTGATATTTTCGCTAAGGTTGTAAAACTGTTGATTCCCCCTATATATTTATTTGTTTAATTAAGATTTATTGGTACTTTAGAAACGTTGCACTTAAATGATGGATATTTTATAACGTGTATGGTCTTGGAAAAGGTTTGGTAGCTTATATTAAATGGAATGTTTTGGTCAGGTATTCCCCTATATATTTCTTTGTTTAATTAAATATTTATTGTTACTTTAGAAATGTTACACCTACTTAATAGTTATTTTATAATTGTGTGGTTTGGGAGAAGGTTTGGTAACTTACACTAAATGGAATGTTTTGGTCAGGTACGAATTGAGGCTGCTTTAACATTACGTGCATTGGCTGAGGTTGATCCCACCTGTGTAGGTGGTTTGGTTTCTTATGGGATCACCTCGTTGAGTGCTTTAAGAGAGAATCTTGCTTTTGAGAAGGTGAAGACCATTCATTTAATTTTACCTTAATTCTGACATGCTGCATAGATTCTATTTCATATTTGGATGACTGCTAATTTGAATTGCTGACAGTTTTTTTTATTA
Source organism: Hippophae tibetana (assembly GCA_037013495.1). Taxonomy (NCBI): domain Eukaryota; kingdom Viridiplantae; phylum Streptophyta; class Magnoliopsida; order Rosales; family Elaeagnaceae; genus Hippophae; species Hippophae tibetana. The sequence continues at coordinate 8,299,525 of CM072812.1, forward strand.
GTATTCCTTTTATGTTACTTTTCTCTTATGGGGTGGTGGATCTACCTTTTCCTGTATTATTATCTGAATGTTTTACTACTTTCCCTGATTCATGAATGAAGCATAATAAACTTATTTATCCTTGCTTTCTTTTGTGAACCGTGTTGCATGTGAGAAAGCATGTTTTCTTGATTTTTTTTCTAATGCTATTCTTCTTGATGGTTTTTTTTTTGCCTTTTGTGCTCCTTTATTGTGATGCTCTTTATTTTTAGCTTTGTGTTATAACATTTGGTTGTTATGTAGGTTCTTTCATATATTCTGTTATGTTTTTTTATTTTATTATTATTTGATGTTAGATTTGTTCCTGCTCATCAGTCTAAGCTGTGAGTTATCAAGAAATTGCATGTGTGGCTAAATTACTTACATTAGTAATGAGGCTTGCTCGGGTCTTGTGGTAGAGTGTACCCAGTGCATAACGAGATGAGCACCATCACCTCCGTTGGAACTACAATGACAGGGAACTAGAGGCAACTATCTTTTGTTATGCTTTAGAAGAATTATATTTCTGAGATCTAACGGACTTTCCCCCCTCTGTACATGCCAATGAATGTAGAAACAAGATAAGATGTGAAAAAGAGTTATCTCTTGGTTTCATGGCTAGCAATGTATGTTATTCTAAGTTGTTACCATATAATCTTAGAACACAAATTAAGATCGCTCCACTCTCTTGTATTGGTGCCTGAGTAGCCTAGTTCTTGCTCATAATTTGAATTTAAATTGCTGAGCTGTTTATGTTTCAGATTGCCCATTTTAAGTTTATATTATACGTTGACTTGAACAGGATAGCTTGCTATATGTGCTGTTCTGGGCTTCCACTCAAACTTTTTTATTAGACCTTTTCCATTACTATTGTTTTCTTTTTTATAATCACTGGCAAGGAAAGAAAACTCATTCTTTTGCATTGATATACTTTTTATAGTCATTGCAATGGTTGTAATAAAAAATATATATAATTATGGGAAATACTTATTTTTCCTTCTAATTTTATTGTCTTATCATATTTGGTAAAACCCAAAATTCTTCTGAAGCTTTTAGAGGTTCTGTAGCAAGTTATTAAAGTGTATAGACTTTTAGAGTTCCAGTATGTATCTTCTCTATTTTATAATTCAATGAAATGTTTTTCTTTTGTATAAAAAAGTTGCATATGGATTCCTTTTATTTTCTTTGGCTGTTATTTTTACACTCAGGCATTGAAGTTCAGGTCATATGCTTAATTTTACAGCTCATTGTATTCCAGCCAGTTTATTCTTGGTATGGTAATGCTTGATGTTAAGGCAATTATGGTATGGAGTATTGTGTCCATGAAATGCCCAAAGTTGTATTTGAATTTTGTCTTTTATTCCAGTTAAATAGGAATATTTTCTGAATAAAATAATGTGATTACATGTCTCTTACATAATTTTTCTAGGGGAGCAATTTGCAACCAGAACTTGATTTTATGCATGGGCAAACTGCTGTTTTAGCAGCCTTGGTGTCTATCTCACCCACATTGCCTCTTGGTTATCCAGCTAGGTAATTTTTAACTATATTTCTCATCTTCTGAAAATTAGAGACATCATGCTACATATTGCCTATTAGTTAATGTTGGTACAATAAAATTTCATTGACTCATACGTTGTGTTCACTATTGCCTACAAGAGACATTTATATACTCTAGTCACTGTTTTGATAAACTCAATACGATACATCCTACATTTTCTAGTTTCATACATTGATAGAAATAAAGTGGATATTATAGGCTTCGGATCCTCCTCCTTAATATCTATCTTATCATGACATGTTATTTAAAAAAAACACTCAAGTTTTTAGGAACTCTACATTAGGGGTAATATTTTAAATGGCGTGTCATGAACTCTGTAAGACGGAGATTAAGACATGATTTTAGATAGATGATCCGAAGCCGGTATTTTAAGTTGGCATTTCCAAAACAAAAACATCAAAAAGTATTATGTAAAAAAGGAATCAAGTTAGATTTTTTTTAATCTTTATTCCTATTTAAAGAAAAACTTAATTTTAGGGTAAAACACCGCACCAAGTGCTTGATCTAAAAAAAAATTATAGGTAAAACACGTTTGTTTTGGAAAAGATAGATTTATCTGTGAATTTTTACTACAAAATGGATTAACAACTTAGAGAAGTGAATAGGTGGTTTATGAAACTTATGCTAAAATTTGAACTTTTAGAACTATGCAAAATAAACAAATGAATCACTAAGCACAAAATAGAGGAAACACAAATGTTTATGTGGAAATAACTAGGCTTACCTGAGCTAGGAGGAAAATCATGGGTCCAACGACTACTATGAAAATTAAAAGTACAAGTTTAGGTCTTATCATACCATTACTCTGGTATTGCCATAACTACCCTTACTAACTTCCTCTAACAAGCTTGCAAGTGGATTCAGGCCTGGATTTCCTTCCTGACCAGCGCATCCCCTAACATCAACCTGTAAACTCAAACTTGCAAAGAAGGTTAGCACCAAGAACTATTGTGCAGCAGCTGTCCTAAGATGAGTTCACAATAAAAACTCAATCGTAACTAATCTAAATATGCCAAGATATGGAGCAAATTAGCTATGAAAACCTCAGGACAAATTCAAAACATGAATTTGAAAGTCTACTGAAATTGTCTGTACTTGAGTTCTTAGATTTGGAATTAGTGATGAAACCACAATATATCTTATAAAATAAAATGTAAGACCTCAAATAGGTTTTAGAATAAGAAACAAGGTTCTCAGATCATAAAAACTAGAGAGAAATGAGTTAGTTTATAGAATGATGCAAGGGCACAGATGTTTCTTACCCTAATTCTCAGTCAAATAACTTAAAAAAGAATTTAGGAGACTTTTGAGTCATAAACAGGTTGTTTTTGAGACTTGTTCAAAGATGTCATAAATCTAAACTACAGAGAAATGAGTGAGTTTATAAAATGATGCAAGGGCACACATGTTTCTGACCCTAATTATCAGTCCAATAACTTAAAACCAATTTAGAAGATTTTTGAAGTTGAGTCATAAACGGGTTGTTTTTAGACTTGTTCAAAGATGTTATATATGAAAACTGCATAACATCTACATTTGAAAAACATTTTAGTAAAATTTATCTCCATCAGAGCTTGAGCCGTAGGTCTTTTTCTCAAGCCAAACATATTTTGCTGTATCAACCATTCAGAAGTTTATGTCTTCTTTTGCTTGAACTATGATAGTCCTCTCAAGCAAAGCATATTTTTTCAAACGAGATAGGTCTTCACTCAAGTGAGACCTTTTAGTAAAGTTACAAATTAGTAAGCCCATTTGCACAAGCCAAGTTGTTTTGCTTATAGTCTGCTCGAGCCAAGTGTTTTTCACAGTTCACACGAGCGAACTCTTTTGGTGCATTCCTAGATGGATTTTCACGGTCTAGGATGGATGTCTATGTTAAACCGTCACTTTGAAACACAATTTACACAAGAAAATACTTGGATAAACTAAAGTTGATTGTGTGCACTTAGGTGTTAGCAACGTAACAAACTTACCAACATATCTGCATGTTGAACATGCTGGACTTGGTGAATTTTCAACTTGAACATCTTCAGTCTTACTTTATTCTTTTTATATATGTAAGAACATCTTCAATCCTGCTTGAGACAACCAGTCCTAATATTCTAAAGAAGTGTATATTAAATGTTTTGTCCATGAATTTGCCAACACTTAAAAAACCTTACATTATCAAATTAGAAATAGTATGAATCCCAAGGTTGAAAAAATTGATTCATACAGAATATTCATTATATTGACATCCATAGAATCTCTCTCTCTCTTTGTATGGATTTGTTTGATGGAGAGGGAAAAATATTGAACAGGTTGGATACATGATTAAATACCTTTTTCCTGTAATGTTAGTTTAACCTTTTTATGTTAGTACATATTTCCGTATTTGTATAATCATTTTCACCATGCATTATGCAGTTCATTTCCTTTTGGTCATAATATATCATGTTTCCCATTCATGATGGATATTATTAATTCTGACACATATGGTACTGTCCCCAGATTGCCTAGATCTGTGCTTGAAGTTTCAAAAAAAATGCTGACTGAATCTAGTAAAAACTCCATGGCAGCCATAGTTGAAAATGAGGCTGGATGGCTTCTTTTATCCTCTCTCTTAGCTTCCATGCCTAAGGAGGTATCATGTTTTACAGTTATTTTTGTACTACTGGCACTACTTATATTACTCTCTTCCTTTCATGCACACATGCATACACGCCCTGTGAGTGCACAGGCTATGCACACACATACTCTTGCATGCTCCTGCCCAGAGAGGAGGTTAGCATGTAACCCATTTGCACCATTCTGTACCATTTGATCCAAGTCCTAGAAAGTGGTATTTACATTGAGAGTATCTGCTGTTTGTATCTTTAATTGCTATATTTGATGTGTGCAGGAGCTTGAAGACCAGGTTTTCGATATACTTTCTTTATGGGCCGCCTTCTTTACTAGAAATCCAGAGCATGAAACTAGAGAAACTGGCGATTTAGCATCAAAAATTCGGTAAATCAATATTTATAGTGAATTTCATTCTAAGAATGCAAGTTACTGCATATATAATAATCTAATTCTCACTTAATTCAATATCTTGTGGCTACCTCTTTTTGGCTCTATCTTATAAGACTGAGTGTGTTCAGCAAATACATAATGGACGAGTGTTGTTCTTTGCTTTGTTAGGGCTTCACCAGTAAAGGTAGAGTAAAAATTAGATATGTATTTTCGATCCTCTATTGGTGCATACTCATTCTGTTTGCTTTTCTTTAAAATTCTGTATTCTTAGAGTTTGGATTTGATCTGGAGGAAAATAAAAGTAAGAAGAGTGGATTTTTTTCTTCTTCTGGTTTTTGTTTGATTGAGTATAGTTTGGGGCTGTGGCGATGGTTTGTTTCTCTTCACTATTGTTTTTAGTTTTAGAATAACTGTTTGGTGCATACTCGTTTTGTTTACTTTTCTTTAAAAACTATAACTGTTGGGGCTTCACCAGTAGAGTCTAAATTATATATGGCTTTTAAATCTTCTATTTGTGCATACTCGTTCTGTTTGCTTTCCTTTAAAATTTTCGTATTCTTAGAGTTTGGATTTGATCTGGAGGAAAAATAAAAGGAATAGGAGTGGATTTTTATGGTTTTTGTTTGATTGAGTCTAGCTTGAGGCTGTGGTGATGGTTTGTTTCTCTTCACTGTTGTTTTTAGTTTTAGGCTTTTAGCATAACTGTTTCCTAATAAAATTCAGTTGGTTCTAATGGAAAAAGAAACCTTTATGGAAACCTTATACATGTATGGGAGGAGTAGTAAAGCTTCGAAGGCAAGGTGTTGTAGAACTGTGGAGTGAGAGCAATTTTTTTGGGTTTTGTGGATGGAGAGGAATAAGTTAACTTTTTATGATAGTCGTTTAATTGTTTATGATAGTGACAATACAAAGTTTTGCTTTTGGCATTATTATTGGCGTCAGTTTCTAAAGAAATAAAATATTATTCTCAGTTGTTTTAATTGAGGAGCTTGCATATTCTAGTTAGTCAACCTTTATAATAGATCAGACATACAACTATTATTTGGTATAGCTTGGTGTTTTCTTTTGTAAGTGGATTACCCGTGCACTTCTACTTTTGTAATTATTATATATATTTATATTACATAATGTTTCTTAAAAAAAAGAAAAAAAGAAAGAAAAAGAAACCATGACCCTCTTCTTATGATTATTTCATTTTTGATTAATCTTCCAAATCAGTCATTGTGACAAAGTATTTGGATTGCCATCATATCCATGATCTTATTCTTTTTCATTTTGTAGCATGTGGTCTGCTGCAGTCGATGCGCTTACTGCATTTCTAAGATGCTTCATTTCTCCTAGTTCTGTTAGTAATGGAGTTCTTCTCCAGCCGGTGCTATTATATTTGAGTAGGTAGGTTCTGTATATATTTTGTGATTTTACATATATGCTTGAGTTTTTGAGTATCATGCAGTCACTTAGCTTCTTGTGTAGTATAAGTTGTAAGTTTTGCTTTCTTTCTGGACTTGTTAGCTGACACGTGATACTAAGCAGGGCTTTATCATATATTTCACTGATAGCAGCCAAGGAAGTGCCCAATATGAAACCTGAATTAGACACATTGATCATCAGAACATTAATAGCTTATCAGTCTATTCCTGATCCAATGGCATATAAGAATGACCACCCCAAGATTATTCAATTATGCACAATGCCATTCAGGTGATTATTATTTATTATACTGTTGCATTCCTCCTGAGGTGATATTCCTTGTTATCTTTTAAAAACTGTATATTCATTCCTTCTGATCACAAAGATTGAACCTTTTCTTTTGTGGTACTGATTGGCCATGGTTATATTCTGGTTGATTTGTCACAAAAGGGATGCTTCTCGATGTGAGGAGAGCACTTGCTTGAGGTTGCTGTTAGACAAAAGAGATGCATGGTTGGGTCCCTGGATTCCTGGAAGGTGTATATCTCTTATATGGGCCATTCTATCTCTTCTATATTTCAATCTTTAATTTTATATTTTCCAAGCTTTTCTTCCAATTGTCCTTACAACTTTGATTGCACCCCACCATGGACCATTTTTAACCATCGTAGGTTAACTTGGACTGTTTATCCACCCAAGTAAGTTTAGCTGTAAGACACATTTGTAATTCTTCTAGGGATTGGTTTGAAGACGAACTTCGAGCTTTTCAAGGCGGGAAAGATGGTCTTATGCCTTGTGTATGGGAGAATGACATTTGTAGCTTTCCACAGGTAATAGTTTGTTTTATTTTCCTCTTGTCCTTTCCAATAAATGGTAATAAACATGTTGCTTAGTTTTCATTCTTTTAACTTATAAACTGATAATTGAATTTGACCTCGAAGCCGGAGCCAATAAACAAGACCCTGGTGAACCAGATGCTCCTCTGCTTTGGAATCATGTTTGCTTCTCAGGTATGGGAATGTGGGGAATAAATGGTGCATTTTTCAATGATGTTTTGTTAATAATCAAACCTTTGTTTTTTATAAGCAGGATAATGGTGCGATCTTGTCACTTCTTGGATTAATTGAGCAGTGTTTAAAAGCTGGAAAAAAGCAGTCATGGCATGGGGCAAGTGTCACCAATATATGTGTGGGGTTACTCGCAGGATTCAAGGTCCTGTTTGATATTTCTGATAAATTAGTTTATGTTTTGAGTTTTTAATAAATTGTTATTCAACTTGTTTTACTTTAAAATTTCAATTTACTTCTAACCTCAGGCTTTGCTTTCTCTACGTCCCCGGCCATTAGGAGATGATATATTAAATTCAGCACAGGCTATTTTTCAGGTAAAAAATGCTAATGACTTCTAATATGATGCCTTGCAACAAATATTTTATTTCACTCTCTCACACACATTTTGAAAGATTTATTTCATATGGCTGTACACTTTAATATGGCAGAGTATCCTGGCAGAGGGAGACATATGTGCTTCACAACGTCGGGCTTCGGCAGAAGGTCTTGGTCTTTTGGCACGCCTTGGGAGCGATGTTTTTACAGCAAAAATGGTTAGTGTTTGTGCTTTACATTGTAGTTAGCAAGCAGCAGCTGTGTTCTCGTTTTGATTTTCTGTTAATCTGAAATTGGAGGTTTCTATTACCTTGTCAAAAAGTTTAATGTAATGCATCTTGTTATGTTGGTTTATCATCAATTTTTTCCAGATAGACTACATACTTCTTTCCCCCCTCCCCCATCTTTCTCTCTTGCTCTCTCAATTTTTCATTTTTGGTTACGAGCAGACCAGATTACTTTTTTCTGATCTCACCGGAGCAACAGAGTCACACTATGCTGGATCAATAGCTCTTGCTCTTGGCTGCATCCATCACAGGTGAAATGATAATCTTTTTCTTCCTTTTCCATTTTGCCCTTTCCTGGTAATGTCTCATATGCGCATAATCTAAAATCTGATTGTACTTTGTATATCAGTTACGTTCTGCCTTTCTGGTGGCAATTGGAATTGATTGCTTGTTGTCTTAGAATAGAAAGCTACAATCTTTTGAATATTAATTTTCACATTTTCTTTCTTTTTGCTTTACGTGCAGTGCAGGAGGCATGGCATTGTCAACTTTGGTGCCGGCAACTGTGAGCTCAATCTCTTCGCTGGCTAAAAGCACAATTTCTGGTTTACAAATATGGTCTTTGCATGGGCTCCTTTTGACCATTGAAGCAGCTGGCTTGTCTTATGTATCTCATGTCCAGGTAATCCTGTCCCTATCAAAAATTACAGCATTACCCCTAGCAACCTTTTTTTTTCCCACTGTTTGGTTTCTCTTATCTCCTCAAGAATTGTTAAAAGTAGAGTATGTTGGAGATGAACGTCATTATTCAGAGATAAGATTAGATTTTGGAGTAAGTTTTTCCTGATTAATCCTACACCTGCAATTGTATCTTAATTATAATGTGTGGTAGTACCTTGTAGCACCTTGTAGCGTGGGCACACATACAAACTTCATTGATTAAACCATGTAAGACAGTTTACTGCTCGTCTTTAATTATTTAAGATTTTAAGAGGTGGTCCAATTTGTGTGAGTGTTTGTGTGTTGATTGATTGAAAACAAAAGTATCTAATTTATTAAAAAGAGCTATAATGTAACCAAAAAGAGTGGATCGGTCTCAAACATTGAGGTTTATGTTGACTTTGTGAAATTCTAACAAGCTACACTAGCTTTTTATATTTTAGAGATCTAGGGATGACTCATTTTTTGTTTTTGTTTGCTTCCATTGGGCACTGAAAAATGCATGAACTATTTTCTGTCTTTGCTTTGACTTCAGTAGGTACGTAATTTTGTAATTATGATAAAAGGGTTTTTTATCAGTCTAATGCATTCACCCTGCTAGGCTGCTGGGGCTAGTATTTGAGCTGGATAATGGTTGTCTGCACAAGTGCATGATGTATATATTGCATTAGATGCTTGATGAAGACATTTGCCTATTGTTGCTGACAATTTGGCCTTTCCATACCATTTGACAGAGCAGACTGTTGTGGACTCGTATGTAGGTTTTGCAATCAACAGTCATCTTACCTCTATCTTCATCTGCAGGCAACACTTGGGCTTGCTTTGGACATCCTTTTATCTGAAGAGAATGGGTGGTTTGTTCTTCAGCAAGGAGTTGGCCGTCTTATCAATGCAATCGTTGCTGTTCTTGGTCCTGAACTTTCCCCAGGCAGCATTTTCTTTTCACGCTGCAAGGTACTTTTATCATTTTCCAGATTATTTGGACCATTTTTTGCTTACTTTATGTGAGCTCCACTACTAAAAGATATATGTTCATGAAAATCTTGTATCTAGAGAAAAACTTAGTCAGATTTCCCTCGGAAAAAATTAAGTGATGGGAGAGAAACTAAAAGCATGAAAGATTTTAATTCTTTTATAAGGGGGTAGTTTTACTTGGTCTGACTTGAGATCTAATCATGTTTGTTGTAAGCTTGACAAATTTCTATCCTTACTTGAGCGAGAAACTTTGGTTGGGTCTAGTGTTAGAGACGAGATCTGTCAATAGGTTATTTTTGATCTTTGCTTAGTTCCTTTGTGCACAGAAACAAAGCATTGAAGTCTAGGTCCTTTTAAGTTTGAAAATGTATGGCTTGAGTACGTTCATCAATAAAGTGCAACAATGGTGGGGATAAGCGTTTGTTTAGGGATAAAGTGGTTTTAAGTTTATGAAAAAGTTAGACTACTTGAAAGAAAAGTTAAAAAGGTGGAATAAGGAGGAATTCAGATATTTGAAAGACGAGAAAATCTTTTGGCAAAAAATATTTCTTTCCTAGATAGATGTCAAGTGGATGGAAATTTCAATAAGTTCTTGAAAGCAGAGCTATTGAGCTTAAAAATTCAGATGCAATATCTAATTGTAAATGAAGAAATTTTGTTGAGACAAGTCAAATGTTACATGGATTAAGCAGGGCGATGTGAATTTTTTTTCATAATGTGGCCAACAAAAGGAAGAATAGAAACATGATTGGAAAAATTGAAAAGGAAGATGGAAGTATAGTGGAGGATGATCATCAAATAAAAGTAGTGAGTTTCTTCAAAACTTTAATATTGATGGGATAAGACAACAACTACAAGGGTTAGATTGGGGGTGCCTCTTAGGTGAAATGACAAATTGGTCAGAAAGGCCTTTTGAAGAAGAAGAAATTAGAAAGGCTATATTTGAGTGCTTGGAAGATGACGTTTTTGGTTTAAATGGGTTTAACTTTGTTTTTTTTTTCCTTCACTTGGGAGGTGGTTTTAGATGAGCTATTAGAGGTGTTTTGGGATTTAGTTAATAAATAAACCAATGTTACTTTTTGTTTGCTTAATACTGAAGAAACATAAAGCTTTGAGTTGCAAAATTTAGAGGAATAAGCTTGGTTACCAGTGCTGAAAGAGATCTTAGGTCTACTCTGTCTGTTGAACAAGTTGTATTTTTAAAAGGTAGACAAATGTTAGATTGAACTGATTGATGGGCAGAGCGAAGAGGTATAATTTGGTAAATGACCTTTGTGTTGGGACAGATAGTGTTGAAGTTTGTCACCTTCAATTTACGGATGATAATACTATTTTCTTCTCCTCAGACAATGAGGAAAAAATCATAAATTTGATTCAGGTGATTGAACCATTCTATTAGCATTGAAGATTAACTTGTCCAAAAGTTGTATCTTGGGTATTAATTGTATTGAAGATAAAGTGATAGCTTTAGCTAATTCGTGTTGTGAAGTTGGGAATTGGCCATTTAAATTTTTAGGTTTACCTTTAGGAAGCAATCTGATGACAAGAGTTTTGGTCATCAATAATTAAAAGATTTGAAAAGAAGATTGATAAGATGGATAAAACTTTTTTCTTTAGAGAAGGTTGGTTAATTTTGATAAATTTTATTTTGTTGAATCTTCCTACTTATTACTTGTCAATTTTTAGAATATTGATGAGAGTAGTTAAAAGATTAGAAAAAAATAATAAGATTTTTTGTGGGAAGAGTTGGTGAGGGTTTCTAGTGCAACTGTTCAAAGATCAAAGAAAAAAGGGATTAGGTATTTGTAACGTTATCAAAAGAAATCACACTATTATAGAAGTGGCTTTGGAGGTTTTTCTTGGAGGAAAACTCTCTTTAGCATAGGATAAATAAAAGTAAATATGGGTTTTATGCTAAATAAAAATAAATATGGGTTGGATGAGAATGGGTGGGACACAATTAGGGGTTTTCACCAAGAATACTGTAGTCCTTGGATGAAAGTTGTTAAAGACTCGGATTCATTTTTTTCTAACTTGAGGTATAATATGGGAGATGAAAGTAAAATCCCTTTTTGGAAGGATTAAGAGGATGTAATGTGATTATTCTTCAAGATTTTCAAGGTTATACAGTTTATGTGTGGAGCAAAATATTCTTATTAACAGGTTGCATTCACTTGAAAGTTGGAATTTCAGGTTTAGAAGAAACTTGAATGATTGAAAAGTTGAATATTTTTTGAGCATGATGTTAAAGTTTGAAGGAGTTATGTACGAGCTAATAGCAATTATTGAAGGTGATGGACTAACTATTCTTTTAGATGTTTTTCTTGTAAATCTTATTTTGAGATTATTGTGGATAATCCTAATGAACAAGTGTTTGATCACTTTGCATCTGGATGGACAGACCCAATTTCAATCAAAGTTAAGTTTTTGAGGTGGTTGATTACTCTTGAGAAGGTGAACACATATGGGTTCAATTAAAGTTTCTTAAGTCTTGCCTTTCTCCTAATTAGTGTGTGCTTTACAAGAATAACTTTAAAGATATAGACTATTTATTCTTACACTGTCCAGTTGCACATTTTCTTTGGTTCAAGTTACATTGAAATATGGGAATACATTGGGCTCTTTTAAGATCATGTCAGTCTTTATTTTTGGAAACATTTTACATGTATGGAAAGAGTTATAAGGTTTTGAAGGCAAGGGCATTGTGGAATAGTGGAGTAGAAGCAATTCATTGGATCTTCTGGATGGAGAAGAATATGAAATTTTTTGATGATAGTGAGAATGATTACAATTTATTATAGAGAAAGTTTTGTTTTTGGCCTTTTCATGGGCTTCGGTTTTTAAAAAATTAAAGGATTATTCTCAAATTTTCATAAATTATAAATGAGAAGTTCGGATATCTTAGTTATCTTAGTTAGGAGGTTAAATTTGTAAGGGTTGTGAATCTTAGTTAGGAGGTTAAATTTGGAAGGGTTGTGACTTTTAGATGATTTTCATTTTTCAGTATAGCTTGGTGATATCATTTGTAAGTAGATTATAGATTCACTTTGTATTTTTATATTTATTAAATATATTATATAATATATTCTTTCTTATAAAAACAAAGAGAAATACTTTAAAGTTCTTTGAAGGTTCTTTTTATTACTTTATTTCATGGTTTGATAGGTTTAAAAACATGACATTTTTACTTTCCAGTCTGTTATTGCAGAGATAAGCTCTGGGCAAGAAATGGCAACAATGCTCGAGTACGTTCATCAGCTATATTTATTTTCCTTAGTCCTTATATGGCATGTCATATACACACATGGAGAGGGAAACCTGGGGGGGTTTTATCTTTCATTAATTATAGTTGCTGTAAGAAATGAGTTAATTGGGTACAAAGTTGATTTTCATTTTCATCATCATAGTATGTTAAGAATGTGACTACCCTAATGTACCTGCAGGAAGGTACGCTTTACCCAACAACTTGTTCTTTTTGCTCCACAAGCTGTTTCTGTGCACTCCCATGTGCAAACTCTTACAGCAACTCTGTCCTCAAGACAGGTTTTCTTTTACATAACCTTGAGTTACATTCTTATTCCCCCTTGCTAAACAATATCACATTTCTCATTTATCTCCCTTTTAAACAGCCGGCTCTAAGGCATCTTGCTATATCCACATTGCGTCATCTCATTGAGAAGGATCCGGTAAATGCATCTTTTTATGTATTTTATCTGTTTTTCCAAATGTAACTTTCATTCATGTGTCAGATTTTAATTAGTGGCACTGTCTTTGACAGGTGTCTGTTACTGATGAACAAATAGAAGATGACTTGTTTTCTATGCTGGATGAAGAAACTGATCCTGAGTATGTTTAAGAAATATTGTTGTTAGTTACGCACATAACAACTGCTCATGTGATCCTGAAATATGAACCTTTCCTCAATCGTCGATCAGTAGGCAATTGTGTTGATTTTAAAGTTTCTTTTGTCACGTACCCTCTTTTTCTTTCTGTTCACCAAAATATATCATTTCCTTTGTGTGAAAAAGCATTTTGAAGCTCACTTTTTTTTATGCTTTTAATGAGGATCGTCAACTTGAAAACTTTGATCTGTCATCGTCAACTTGAAAACTTTGATCTGTCATCGTCACTATGCAGTAATCTCAGCCATTTTCTTTGCTAGCTACAGATATTGTAGTACCATGCTGGAATGAGCTGTTTAAAGAAATTTTGTTGAAGAAATTTAGTTCTTTTATATTCATGCAATTGTAGTTTCCGGTGGGGTTTGAGTTGACCAGTAAAAATATATTTGGCTGAAGATTGTATTAAGATAATCTATCTTTAAAAACAATGACTAACTTATTATGTGAATTAATTTTGAAAATAGAAAATGGTGGGGTGAAACTTATGTGAAGGATATAAGCTACACAGCCGACCTTCTAGAATCCTCCTCTTCTGATACCGATGTCTGGATAAACAGCTCTCCAAACCATTTGTGTACATTGTTTTCATAGAGATTATTTGACAACTTTATATTTCATTTTTGTGCTTACATTTGCAAGTGGAACTCGAGGCAGACTTGCTTTATTTACTAGAAGCATGCTCTCTTTTAAGTGTCATTATTGCTGTTTTTCTTTACTCATAAGATATGCACAATCTATTTTTTTTTACTTTGAGTTCATGATTAAGGTTATTGAACATTTATTTTGTTGCTTGTGCATGTATGCATATGTCTGAAAAGGTGAGATTTTTATTAAATGATTGGAGTTGAAATTCCTTTTATTATTGTAGGATTGGGAATCTAGCGCGTGCCACAGTTATGAGATTGCTGTATGCATCTTGCCCTTCTTTTCCGTCTCGTTGGATATCAATATGTCGTAATGTGGTAAGTTCGTGGTTTCCCTATTGTGCCAGTCAGGTTTTTAGCCTTTCAAATGAAGGCCAACTTATATTTGATTATTGATTACAAAACTATTTTTTCAAGGATAGCCAATGAGGGCATTGTGGTTCATTAATTTGCAAGATCTAAAAACTATGCATAAAGCTTTTATAAGCTTTAGAAATACAATGGGTGGCCTAGTTTTTTCATGCTGCCCTCTATGACTACGCCTTCTAATAATTATATCATATTTTTGGTTGATTTATGTCTTTAGACGTTTTCCAGAGTGAGGCGAATATTTCTGGAAACTCGGTGCTTGACAGATTTGTATACAAAGCATGGTTGAGTTTCCTCATCAAATAAAAGGCTTTGTTTTTGTTGGACCCTAGTTTTGATACATTGTTGAAACTGTTCAGGTTCTTGCTGCATCGACTTGGAGAGATGTTGAAAGAAGTCGCAGTACAGAGAATGATCCTTCAAATGGAACAGATGGCGACACAAGCTTCAGTCTTGGTCATGATGAAGAAAACATGGTCTCTAGCTCTAGAGGCTTGCCAGAGCAGGGGCACAATGTTGAAACTTCCCATGTTCGTTTTAATAAGGATAAACACCTTAGATACCGAACACGAGTATTTGCTGCTGAGTATGGGATGCTTTCTTTTGTAGATAATCTGAATCTTAATGTGTTTCATATATACCTATATTCACTTCCTAAGTATCTCATTTAATGTGGTCATATAGGTGTCTGAGTCTTCTACCTGGAGCTGTTGGAAAAAGTCCAGCTCATTTTGATCTCTCTCTGGCGAGGAAACATCATGCCAATGGACGGGCTTCTGGTGATTGGCTTGTCCTCCATGTCCAAGATTTAATATCACTAGCTTATCAGGTGTTCATCTCATAGGCACCAAAATCACTAGTATGGTGGTATTTAGATTTTATGTCTAAGGGCTAAGGCCCTGATGTACATGTAAAATTGATCACTGTTTTCCTTTTATTACTTGGGTAGATAAGCACAATCCAGTTTGAGAGTATGCAGCCAATTGGTGTCGGACTTTTAAGCACCATCATAGACAAGGTAAATTCTATTAGATATGCTGATTCTTTTAGTATATTTCAAACATATATTATACTTCATTTAAGTCTTAATCCTCCCTCCTGCCAGAAGAATATGATAACTGGTTATGCAGGGCTTTGTGAGAACTAGCAATAATGCTAATTGAATATTATATGAGAAGTGAAAGTCGGCTTAAAAACGTCTTGAAATTGCTTTATAATTTCTTTCAAGTTGTACATAGTAGTAGGTGTGGTACTTGGGCCAACTTTCATGGGATTAGGAATTAGGATATAATTCTTCTTCTCCTTTTATTTTTTCAGCCTCCTTTTCCCTATCACTTCAGGCATTCTAAAGTTCCATGTACAAAAATCTTAATTGAAAAAAATGAAAGGTTTGTTTTGTCAAACATTATTATTTTTGATATGCAAATATACAATGGTGGTATTCGGTATGTGGAAACACTTTTTGCTTGCTCTTCATCCATGTAGCATTTGTTTCCCTTTTGTATATCATCCTTGCAAGTTTATGATTTATCATGTGGTATTTTTCATTCTGTAATTGTATACAGTTTGAAGGAACACCTGACCCTGAACTTCCCGGGCACCTTCTACTTGAACAATATCAGGTATACTGACAGAATGTTTGCAAGTTTTTTTTTGTGTGTGGATATTTTTCTCCTCTATCAAAATGCTAGAAACTAGATTATTATCATTAAAACACGAAGTAATCATGTGAACAGTACTTAAGGATTTGTGTTGCACTCCTTATTGCTTACATCTGTATGAAATTGTAGGCCCAATTGGTATCTGCAGTCCGTACTGCATTAGACTCATCCTCTGGTCCTATTCTGTTAGAAGCAGGCTTGAAGTTGGCTACGAAGGTTCTGACTAGAGCATATTGTTTGATTCTGTTAAAGATTTCCTTGTAAATGATGTGTATGCATGTATGATAGTAACTTTAAAATTTTCAGATACTGACAAATGGAATAATTAAGAGTGACCAAGTTGCAGTGAAACGCATTTTTTTATTGATCTCACGGCCCCTGAACGATTTCAAGGACCTTTACTATCCTTCATTTGCAGAATGGGTTTCCTGCAAGGTAGTAATATTTTTTATGCTTGTACTTGATGGAAAGGATAACTTATATTTCATGCTTTCTCCCAATATACTATTTATAATGACAGAGATTCTCTTGTGCTTTTCGTTAAATGCCACAATAGATTAAGATAAGACTTCTGGCTGCTCATGCATCACTAAAGTGCTATACATATGCGTTCCTCCGGAGGCACCAAACTGCAGTTCCAGATGAATATCTTGGATTATTACCACTGTTTTCTAAAAGTTCAAGCATACTTGGAAATTACTGGATTGGCATTCTGCGAGATTATTGCTATACATGCTTGAGCTTGTATCTAAAGAAGAAGGTAAACTACATCTATAAGTCAGCAACTTGTTCTTTATCAACTTCCATCCGGCAATAATATTGTAATCTTTAATCTTACATGAAAAAAATTATACGGACATTTTGGATATCATATATACATTTCTCATTCTTCAGAGGAATTCATTTCTTGATGGAATCCAATCATCTCTGGTTTCATCGAAATTGAGGCCTTCTTTGGAAGAATCGTGGCCTGTGATTTTGCAAGCAGTTGCACTTGATGCAGTTCCTGCGAATCTTGATGGGAATAGCTGCACAGAAATGAGTGCTGAGAATGAGACAGAAAATAGTTTACTATCTGGATATAATATGGTGGAACTTCAGCCGGAAGAGTATAAATTTCTCTGGGGATTTTCTTTACTAGTTTTATTTCAGGGACATCATTCTACCCTTAGTAAAGAAAATATTCTGTTGGCTTCTGTCAAATCTGATCATGATGGGGAGTTATCCACCGAAGAGTTGAATCCCTCATGTTTCAACTTTTATGAGATTGTATTACCAGTGTTCCAGTTTCTCTCAACCAAAAGATTTGCCAGGGTGGGATTTCTAACGATAGATATATGCAAAGAATTACTACAGGTGACTATCCATTTCTGTTTTCTTCAAGTTACATGTTAACTACACTTTTTCAATGCATACTCACCAATTTTTTTTTAATATGTTTAAGCTGAAAAGTTGTCTCACTTTCTCCTTTACTCCTCTACTGTAAGGGCCCGTAACTATCTATTTTGGAGGATAATTATTTTTATCTGTTGATAATGACATGCTTGACCTTGCTTTTTTGATCTTTTTATCTACTTATGAACTCATGCATTCATACATATTGATATATACATACAGATCTGTAGAATTTATTACGAGAGATATGATGGAGATAATATAGAGTATGTATTTTTACTTCATTCTCTGATTTTCTTTAATGTATATACAACATTATAAATAGGAATGAAAAATAACAGATTAGTGGCCACTAAACTAGGAATATAACAACTGGTATCAACACTAATTGCAACTTGTTTTACACTGAATAATACAGTCTGTTCATCACTGATAAAGTAGATTCTCAAAAAAATCTACGATTCCCCTCAAGTTGGGTAATAGATATCAATAATTCCTAACTTGCAACTCAATTCTTCGAAGATTGTTCGAGGTAATGCTTTGGTAAGAATATCTATAATTTGATGATGTGTAGATGTATATAGTAGGTCCACGATTTTTTCATCTAACTTTTCTTTAATGAAATGACGATCTATCTCTACATGTTTGGTTCGGTCATGATGAACTGGATTTTTTGCAATTCTTATTGTAGCTTGATTGTCACAATGCATGTTGATTGGTTCAGGAGTTGTGAAGTCCAGTTCATTGAGTAGTCTTCTTAACCACATTCCTTCGCAAATTCCATGAGCCGTAGCTCTAAATTTAGCTTCTGCACTGCTTCGAGCGACTACTGACTGTTTCTTACTTCGCCAAGTTACAAGATTTCCCCATACGAATGTACAATACCCAGTGGTAGATTTGCGATCCACTATAGAACCTGCCCAGTCAACATCTGCAAAGACTTCAATTTTTCTTGTGGGATTCTTACTGAAGTATAATCCTTTTCCTGGTGTCATCTTGAGATACTTGAGTATACGATAGATTGCTTCCATGTGTTCTTCAGTGGGATTATTCATAAATTGACTTACAACACTTACTGAAAAACCAATATCTGGTCTAGTGTGTGATAGGTAAATGAGTTTTCCCACTAATTTTTGGTAACGGCCTTTGTCCACAGGTGTACTATTTTCTTTGATCTCGAGCTTTACTGTAGAGTCCATCAGAGTTTCTATTGGTTTACACCCGATCATTCCAGTTTTTTTGAGAAGATCAAGTACATATTTTCTTTGAGATATAGATATGCCTTTTTTTGTTCGTGCTACTTCCATTCCTAGGAAATATTTGAGATTGCCCAGATCTTTGATTTCGAATTCCTTGTGTTTATTCATCTCAATTGTAGAATTACCTGTTAGAACAATATCATCTACGTACACAATTAGGATAACTATTCTATCATTAGAGAAGTGTTTGACGAATAGTGTGTGATTTGATTGACATTGAGTGTACCCATATCTCTTCAAAACTTTGGACAACCTATCAAACCAGGCACGTGGAGACTGTTTCAATCCATACAAGGATTTTTTAAGTTTGCAGACTCTATTCGTTAGAACAGAAGATTCAATTCCAGTAGGGATGTCCATGTAGACTTCTTCTTCGAGATCACCATTAAGGAATGCATTCTTGACATCTAATTGGTAAAGAGGCCAATCCAAGTTAGATGCTAAGGAGAGAAGAACACGAATAGTGTTAAGTTTTGCTACAGGTGCAAAAGTCTTCTGATAATCAAGCTCATATGTCTGAGTGAATCCTTTAGCCACAAGGCGAGCTTTGAGTCTTTTTACACTGCCGTTTGCTTTGTGTTTGATTGTAAAGATCCATTTACACCCAACAGTTTGTTTTCTCGATGGTAGTTCTGTGATCTCCCAAGTCTTGTTTTTCTGTAGGGCACTGAGTTCTTCACGAATAACTGTCTTCCATTCAGGTATCTGAAATGCTTCATGAATAGAATTTGGAACCTCTATCTGATCAAGGTTACTGATAAATGTCTTATACCCTAGTGAGAGATTTTTATAGGAAACAAAGTTGTAGATGGGGGTGGTTTGTGCATGATTTTACATCTTTCCTTATAGCAATTGGCAAATTCAAATCATTAGGAGGTAATTCAATAATATGAGGTAATTCAATAATATGAGGTTCAGTGGTGTTACCTTGTGAATTGTCAGAGTAGCCTGTATTCGGGTTGAATTCCTGGATTGGCTCAAGATATGCTCGTTTCTCTGCTCTTTCTTGAGTTGTTTTGATAAGAACCAAGGGTTTAAGACCTAGCTAATTTCAGATTATATAGCAAAGGGTTTCTCCACAAATCAATGGATATTACTCACCATTTTTCTGAGGAGAAAAGACGCTACAAGGAGCTGCTAATTCCTTGATAAGTCTAGCATAAATGACACCCTAACAAGTATGGATATTACTCACCACAAATGCTTGGATGCTAAACAACACCACAAAGGTTGTCAATCTCTTGATAAGTTGCTTGAAAAGGAATAAAGAGCTAGAATGAGCTCTCAAATGATCTGAATATTCAAACTTCATTCAAAATTATCTTTTACATCAACTGAGCTGCTCTTAAAAGGATACAGACCAACCCTAAGCTATAATACATCATAGCCCTTGATCTCATCCAAGAGTTGAAAATAAACACAGCCAAAAAGCAGAAAAGGTAGCAGAAAACATTGACCAAAAAACATGGAAAAATTGGGGCAGTTGACCACAAAGCAATCCCATAAAGTATTACATCTTAACCCTTGATTTCATCCAAGGGTTGAAAAGAGAGCTGTCCAAAATCAGTCCAAATGGCACTCCAAAATTGGAGCAAAACTTGGAGCAGCTGAGAACAAAAGAAACCCTATAAAATATTACATCTTAACCCTTGTTTCCATCTAAGGGCTGAAATTGAAGCTGCCCAAAAAGTCCAAATGGCACAACAATGTGCCTAGTTTTATTTTGCCAATTTTGCCCTAATTTCCATCCTAGGATTGTCCCAATCCTTGCACTCCCAATTTAGATCCCCTTGATTATGAATGACCTCTTGAATGATTCCATTTAAAGCCTTTTCGAGTTGTGCCTTCCTAGACCTTGTGATTGGTCCACTTAGAATTTGTAGAGCTCGATGATTCTCATCATGTTTTCCTTTTAGAGTAGACAAGAAGATCATTGTTCGCGACAAGAAAGTTTGGATCTGTTGGTAGAGAAGTTGAGGGTTCATTGGGATTAGTAAGAGTATTTATTTGAGATATTGATTCACTCTCTGGAAGTTGCGGGATAGGCTTTGTGGGAGACTGAGTGCTTATGATATTCGAAAGCTGGTATTCATTGCCTATGTTCTCCTCCTGAATGACAGGTTTGGAATAGTATGGATATTGTTCAAAGAATGTGACATCCATTGTATTATAGAATCGTTTTGTGATAGGAGAAAAACATTTGTATCCTTTCTGGTTGATGAATACCCTAGGAATATGCATTTGATGGCTCAAGGATCAAGTTTTCCACTATGATGCACATGGACATAAGCAGAACATCCGAAAATTTTAAAGGAAACGTGAGACACGATTTTGGTGTGTGAGTATGACTCAAGTAGAGTATTGATAGGTGTTTTAAACAAGAGGATACGAGATGACATCCTATTGATAAGATAGGTAGCTGTAAGAACAACATCCCCCCAAAACTGTTGAGAGACATGAGTTGTGAACATGAGGGATCTAGCTACCTCGAGAAGATGCCTATTCTTTCTTTCACTCACCCCATTTTGTTGAGGTGTGTCAACACATGAGCTTAGATGGACAATCCCTTGACTTAACAAATAATCAGTAAAGGTGGAAGTGAAGTATTCTTTAGCATTGTCAGATTTCAATACTTGGATTTTTGTTTGAAATTGGGTTTGAATCATGATATTGAAATTTTTAAAAATTTGACATGCTTTAGATTTTTCTTTCATTAGGAATAACCAAGTGATTCGAGTATGATCATCCACAAATGAAATGAACCAACGTGTCCTTGTGATGTTTTTGATTCGAGAAGGTCCCCATATATCATTGTGAATTAATGAGAAATGATGTGATTTTTTATGTGGAAGATGAGGATATGGAGTTCTAACATGTTTTGAAAATTGACATACAAACACTGAAAATCTTCTGAATTTTTATTTCTAAAGGATGAAGGAAAAAGTTTCTGTAAATACTTGAAATTAGGATGACCTAAGCGATAGTGATTCAACATGATTTCACCATCTTTATTGGACTTAAGATTTAACAAAACTTTATTCTGATCAGAAACTTCGGATACAACTTGGTGGGCTTGTCTTGCTGAAGGTTTTTCACTGCTGAGGAGATAGAGTCCCGAGCATTCCTTAGCACTGCCAATCATCTTCCCCGAATCCAAGTCCTGAAATTCACATAGGTTATGAACAAATTTAGCCATACAATTTTTATCACGAC
The DNA here is from genome assembly GCA_037013495.1 of Hippophae tibetana. NCBI lineage: Eukaryota > Viridiplantae > Streptophyta > Magnoliopsida > Rosales > Elaeagnaceae > Hippophae > Hippophae tibetana. The sequence goes on from CM072812.1 coordinate 8,321,258, forward strand.
AATTCTGACCGTGTGTCCATTTTGGTAGATTTTAAGATTCATGAGAAGAGAAGCATCACTCGTCATATGGTCTGAAGCACCTGAATCAACAATCCATGGTCTCATAACCTGTTTCACACTAAGAGCATTGAGGGTGTTACCTGATTGAGCTATAGTGGCAGATGATGTGGTCAAGGATTGTCCAAATAATTTCTGGAGGAGATCAATCTGTTCCTTGCTAAACAGAGCAGATTCAGGTGACTCAGTGCCTTAAGATTGGGAGGTAATTTTTTCATAACATTCTTTGTTGATGTGCTGTGTGAATGGTGGTTTCCAATCAGTGGGATTGCCATGAATTTTTCAGCAGGTTTCCTTAGTATGACCAGGTTTACAACAATGATCACACCAAGGTCTTCCACGACGAGGACGGTTGTCTGTATTATGAGAGTGCTGGTGGCCTCGAATGGCAAGTGCAGATCCTTCTCCAGTCATGAAAATGGTAGATTGAGGACTCATCATTACTTTCTTTCGACTCTCCTCTTGACGGACTTCAGAGAAGGCTTCACGAATACTGGGCAAAGGTTTTGTACAAGATGCTGTCTACTGGACAGGTCCATTCGTGAACCTCAAAAAGATCTAATTGTTGCCAACATAGAGTGAGAGAGTTAAAGTATTGTGTAACTGACAATTCTCCTTGACGAAGATCATGGAGGATGCTTTCGATCTCAATTAGTTCGGACATATTATCAGAACTAGAATAAGTGTCTTTGGCTTCATCCCATATTCCTTTGTCAGTTTTGTAGAGAAGAAAATTCTCTCCAATTTCGTTTGTCATGGAATTGATCAATCAAGACATCACCATATTGTTTTCGGATTTCCATGTTCTGTATTGTAGATTGTCTTTGTTTGGAGCTACGACATCGCCAGTAAGGTAATCATCTTTCATCTTGCCGCATATAAACATCATGACGGATTGGGACCACTAAAGATAATTGTGCCCATTTAATTTGTGAGTGGTGATGGGCATAAGACTGTTGTCCGTGGAACCAATAATTATAGGTTTTCCCGTTGTCATTTATTTCAATTGTAGATTATACGTGGATTGAAATTTATGGGTTGTTTTTTTAGATAATCTACTGGACCGGGTCGGGTGGGTAGAGTTTTACCAGGTCGGGTTGAGATATATTACAAAAGCAACTTACGGGTATTAGAAACAAAAAAAACAAAATGCAACTGCGAGACTTACTGGCTTACGGGACTGAAGCAGACGATGATGAGGAGATGGTCGGCGACGATGACGATGACTGAGATGGCTCACCGCACCACTGAGATGAAGACAGAAATGATGGCTGGTCTGAGATGGCCACTGGCGATGATGACTGGTCTGATGGTGGCGATGATGACAGAAATCAGACGTATTCAACAATGGGAAGAAAAAAAAATAATCAATCTCCTAAGAACTATTTATTTCGGGGAGAAAAAAAAATTCTTCCTCGTACAGAATTGGTATAACACAAAATTGGATTTCAAAAATGCTCTGATACCATGTAGAATTTATTACGAGAGATATGATGGAGATAATATAGAGTATGTATTTTTACTTCATTCTCTGATTTTCTTTAATGTATATACAACACTATAAATAGGAATGAAAAATAACAGATAAGTGGCCACTAAGCTAGAAATATAACAACTGTTATCAACAATAATTACAGCTTGTTTTACACTGAATAATACAGCCTGTTCATCACTAATAAAGTAGATTCTCATAAAGTCTACACTTATGAATGCATGCATTCATACATATTGATATATACATATAGATCTGATTAGGTGGGCTACGTTGCTCACCTTATGGTAGGTATCCAAGTGGCAAAATGATTAGTCCCTATTCCCTAAATAGTTTGATTCAATTCAATTTTGTGTAGGGTCTTATTTTTGTGTTTAAATTTTTCAATAGGGTATATAGTGGTATAAATTGTGTTTATGTTTATCTTATTTATATATTTGTGTGTTTATAGATGCATATACATGCATACTTTCTTCTATATGTATGTATAGAAATAATCTAATATAAGCCTTATGGAACTTGATTAATCAAATATGGGTTACTAGTAGGTATATAAATGATCTAATATAAGGCCTTATGGAATCTAATTAATCAAATATGGGTTAATAGTAGGTTTACTAGTAAGTTATGTGCCGGTACAGGTAGAGATACCAGTAACCTGATATTGTTATGAAACAACATATGTGGTTCTAAATCACACTTAATATAATTTTGGTCAAAAATATGTTTATATTTTGAAATAATGACATATCTTGCCCTTTAATTTTATTTTAAAATTTCTAATAAAATTAAGGTAAACACCTTATAACTAAAAAAACTTCTATAATATTAAGGAGTTTACTTTCCTAAAAGACATCTCCTTTTTTTGGTAGACTTATTAGACTATATATATATTTTTCCTTCAAAAATTTAAAGAATTTAATTAAAAATGTTTATCAGGATTTGATACTTTAGTGGTATCCTTATTAAACAAAGGTATACATTTTGAGCTATATTATTAAACTAGTACACTAATAGTCCACACAGTTAACAAAATGTATAACAATTGTCCATTTTTTTTAAAAAAACCCTAATTTATAGAAGGGTAGTTTTTTCTTTACGAAAATATCTCATAGCACTAATAATTATTGTCAATTTCCACCATCCTCACCTTCCTACCCCTGATATTGTTTTATTCCTTGGTCGGCTAACCAATTTTCACTATTTGGTATAGAACAATCCAAAGTTGTATTTTTTTATTGAATCTGTAGTTACTGCTAACTCATTTGAAGTATCAATCTTTGCCTCTAACTGGCATTGCCATTAACTCATTCCATCTTATCTCACTAATCCTTTTATCCTTTTTGACCATATTATATTTGATCAAATTTAAAGTAAAAGTGGTTTTATCGAATATAAGATTGTTGAAAAAGGATAAGGGGTCTAGAAGATTTGAGAAAATGAGATAACTATAATCTTTGTCATTGGTATAAATGATGCTTTAAATGAGTTGGTAGTTGCCTAACTTTAATTTTGATAAAAATTATATTTTTGGATTGTTCTTCAACAAATAGTAAATGGTGGTTGGTAGGTGAAAAAATGGCGTGCTGTCGAGTAGAACAAAGAGGATGGTGAAGGTGGACATGGTTACAAAAGTGGATATAGTTGTTTCCATAATGAAAAAAACAAAAAAAAACAATAAGAGAAGACATAAAATAATAATTATTTTTATAAAGACAAAATTACCCTTTTATAAATTATTTTTTTCTTTCAGACCATTGTTGTATCTTTTGTTAAAGGAGAGATTGCTTACGTATTAGTTTGATAATATGGGTCCAATGTGTACCTTTTTATTGTTTATTTATGGCTTAACTATTCCATTGGTTAAAATTCACATATAAGTTTATAAACTTTTAAATCCTACAATTTAGTTCCAAAATTTTATCACATAGATCCTTAGGCTTTTAATTCTTAAATTTAGTCTCCTAACGTTTAAAAATTCACATGTAGGTACTAGTTTGATTATTAAAAATACATATTTGTGAACCAAAATAGTAGAAATATAAAATGTCCACCAAATAAATATAAAGTGGAAGCAATGTAGAGAGGAGAATGAGAAAAATAAAGTCATTCTCCATTCATAGTAACATTGAGAGATTAAATGTGTACATAGGAATAGTAATACTAAAATCTTAATTTTAATAGGACTCTAAATAAGACTCCTAAACTTCTAAGGAAACTTAATCATATTATCTAATATTCCAATTCTCCCTTTCAAGTTGAACATAGATAAGTTCACCTTGAGCAATCATAAAAGGCAATAAAATAGAAATCAATAAAAAAATTGCCACCGGTGAAGTTGAATCTCAAAGCTACTTACATTAGTCTTACCAAGAGTGTAAAGTAGTTATTGAATCTAGAAATAACTTAAAATAATGGATTATTTCACTTTGTTGAAAACATCAACCTTAAGTGAAGTCGTATACCACATGTAATAGAAAGTTTGTAAGAGTTTTGGATAATACAGAAAAATCTATAAGACACAAAAAGCAACATAAGATGTGATCGCATAGGCTAAATATAACAAAACTACACAGAAAAGATGAGTATTGGAGAGCTATTGATAAAACGATGTAAAATCACGCTGAAAAGGGCTTTTTGAAAATTGGGAAAGTCAACGTTGTAAGCAACCGGGGTAGCAATGCTAAACTAAGGTTGGCATAAGGTCCTATCGACACGTGTAGAAGAAAGACACAATTTAACTCTCCCTCTCAAGTTTGAGTATAAATATTAAATATGCCTAACTTGACTATCGAGGTATGAAAATAATCTCCTGCTAACAATATCTTTTATAAGGTAGTAAGTAAAATTCGAACTTTATCAAGCTTAGAATGATAACCTTATAATTGGGCAGATAAAAATCAAATAGTACCTCAACTAGTCCATATAACTCACTAGACGGAAACACACTAGAACCCAAATATATCATACCACATAGTAGCAGTGAGACAAGAAATCCAATAGCCAAACCATAGAAGAACGAGGTGCTCAATAGATGGCGACTGAAAAATATAGTAGACAACAACATGAAAACTCCTACCATTTGTAATTGGTATCACCAAAGAAAACTATAGAAAATTATTTGTGAAATTATTTTTGTATTTACTGAATCAAATCTCTAAATAAGGATAACATCTCCTAATTATGACTAAAAATATTACAAAATCAAATCTCTAAACAAGGAAAAAATATTCTCTTAATTTTCTAATTAATACACAATCTACCAAATCCTCTGTATTTACTTTTGATATTTCAATACTCTCCCTCAAATTGGATCATAAATGTTGATTATATACAACTTGCATATAAGATTATCAAAAATCAGTTTAAGAAATCATTTGGTAAAGATATCAGCAATTTGCTCTTTTGTTGGAACATAAGTCATGTAAATTGTTCCATCTTCAACTTTCTCCTTAAGAAAATGTCTATCTACCTCCATATGTTTTGTTCTGTCATGTTGAATCGGATTCAGAGAAATATTGATAGTTGCCTTGTCACAACACAACTTGACTGAGGGTGGTGTTACAATTTGAAGTTCCATCAAAAGTTTCTTTAACTATAATGCCTCATAGATTCTTTGTGTAATTGCCCTGAATTCTGCTTCGGCATTACTTCTGGCTATTATATTTTGTTTTTACTGTTCCATGTTACCGAGTTTCTAAAAACAAAGATACAATATCCCATAGTGAACTATGTATCATCTACTGATCTAGCCCAATCTGCGTCAGTGTAGACATCCCGGTGATTCGTACCAGCAGGAGGCGCAACAAAACATTTAGGTGACTGCAAAAGGCATATATGGCGGCAACAGCACAAGGACATCCACAGGAAGAGGATCTGCTGCAGTCGGTGGTGCTGTCAGGGACTACGACGATGGCATGATTGTAAAGTTGTCGGCGATTTTAGTTCACATAACTGAGGTTTTAGCGACAATGCTGAGAGCAGAAGGCAGTGTTGGTGCCAACAAGGTAGAACAACATCTAGAAGTAGTGCGAGAGAGATGGAGTACAAGGCTTACTATTGTGATTTATCGCGGCCTGAACTATGAGAATAAATCTGGAAAATGTTTGATTTCGCAACAATCGGCAGCCGATCTAGTAAACGGACGGTAGCTGAAGATTGGAGGAATCCCTTGGCTGGTGGCTGTTTTCTTCTTTAGGTTTTCTGAAAATAGGAGGACAGGGACTTTGCCTTTCCTTGAGGGTCTCATAAAAAAGGCAGTTGATTTTTTCCCCTGAGAAAGCAGAAGGGAATATAATCTATAATTTGGGGAGAAAGAGTAAAATAAGGTTTAGAAAGTAGATTGGAAGTGTTCAGGAACAAATATAGCTCTAATATCAAGTAGAAATATAAAGCGGAAGCAATTTAGATAATCAAAATATGTGAAAAGGAGAAGAGTAAGATAAATAAGTTAATATTGTCCGTTCATAATAATATTGAGGGATTCTATAAAAAAATAAAAAATTGTGCGATTGTTTTGTATTTATGAGTAATAATACAAAAATCTTAATCTTAGGACTATATATAAGACTTAGTCATAATTATCTAATATCTAATATTCCAATTAAAATTTTAGGACCTATGTATGAAGTTTTGAAAGTTTGGGAATAAATTCGTTTGATTTAAAAGTTTAGGGATCTATGTTCGAAGTTTTAAAAGTTTGAGGACCATATTGTATGTTTTAAAAGTTTTGAAACCCATATAAATTTCAAACATGTTTAGAATTAAACAAATATATAAAAAAAATAGAAAATAGATAAGATTTCACGTGCAAAGCATGCAGATTTTACTAGTATATGTATCTATGTATGTATATGTAGATATATACGTGCTTTGTTGGACTCTTGATTTACCCTTTAAGTTTACTAGACACGTTTCTCAGTACAATTTGTAGTTCCAGGTCTTTTGGCAGGGAGGATAACTATTGTTGTTGATGGCAATGTGAATTATATACTTTCATAAGTTTGAAGTTTGACCTTAAATGACACTCTGACCCATAACCTTAACGTATGGTTTTTTGCAAAATAAAGGTACCTATTATTCAGTCTTAATGTTATTTGCCCCAGCCAAATGCTATTGAATTATTTAAAGCTTTAATGAGGGCTATTATAATGCCGATGAGGTAAATTTGTCCTACTTTTAGTTTATGGGTAATAGACTTTCAAATATTTTCTTTATTCATTGCTGCAGGTTTTTTCATATTCCATATACATGGACAATTCTTGGGACAGTCTGTCAGTGTCTGTGTTATCACAGGTATATGCATAAGCAAACGATTAGGTTCATGGTTGCCCTTCGTTTTTAAAATTGATCAATAGCTAGCATCATTGTTGTTCCGACTATAGATACTAAATTGTATATATATATGAATTTATCTATTAGATTCTGCAAAACTGCCCTGAAACTTTTTTAGAAACGGAGAAATTTGCTTATTTGGCAATGGAGCTTTGTCTGGCTTACCTCTTGAAAGTGAGGTACTATATTTCACTAATTTATTTTTATTTGAAATTTTTGTTAAACTGAATCAGCTTACAAGTTCGTATTCTGTTCAGTACTGATGCAATATCAGGGGACCACCAAAACAAGGACGATCTGATGTCATCATTATTTATTACAGCGAAGATTTTTGTCAAACGTTTTGATCCAAAGGTTCGGTTTTGTTTTAATGGTTTTTGCCCAACTTTTGTGTCATTGCATTTTTATTTGCATTACCATGACTTACATGCAGTGGCAGATTTGGCCTCGGAGTACTGGAGGGGCACTATATAAATAATAAAATAATATTGTTTACTTCTTAGTCCCTACAATCTTTAATTTAATAATTATAGTAATAACAATTAATAATAAAAGATTAATATTAAGTATGTGTTTCTTTTTTTATTTAATAAAAAAATATGTTGCGTATATCTCTTTTGAGTATAAACATTTTCAAATTATTATGTAGTGAGTTATTGAGTGATAAAGACCTTAAATAAAAAAAAAGTGACAAAGGGCTAAAAAATAAAGTTCAGGGGGCATAACCCCATTCTATACACGTAATTTATCATTAATTCTATAGATATTACATCTAAAATCCTCTTTGTTAAGAGTTGGAGGCTGTCTAGAATTGATAATAGAAGGAATGGGCTGTAGAACAATTAATTCTCTGTATTTTCGGAGTATTGAGTTGTGTTTGTACAATAGATCTACCTACAATTTATAGGAAAAATTAAGATTAAAAAAGGAAAAAATCCTAATTATAACATAAATAATATTCTAATTAAGACATAATATTCTAATAATGGATTTAATTAATATCAAATCAAAATCATATCAAATCTCTAGCATTTACTTCTTGGGATTTCAAACCATCTCAATAATTGTCATGGACATCAAAAGGCTAATGCCCCATATAGATCTGCGCTTGTCTAATATATACAGTTTTCCTTTTTCATGTCAACTTTCTTGCAGAAACAATTAATATCAGTCGCACTGGCATTTATTTTGATCGGTTACAAATGCATAGAAGAAGCCTCGAATTATTCCTGTTTTTCTAAGATTATTGACTATTTCGAGTGCACAAATCTCTTGCTTAAGAAGTTAACTGTAGGTAAGCATCTTGTTACCGAAGAGTATTCTATTTTTCCCTTGCTTGTCAGATTTATTTATTACTCATTTTCCATAATACTGAATATCTTTCTGCGTTATTCAGTGTAAATGGAGTTACCCCTTATTTTCTATCATGTTTTCCCTGCTGCAAAAAATATTGGGAAAATCCCTGCTCTGTCAGTGTTCTTTTAGAGCTTTTGAGTCGAATAGTTGATGGTTGAGTTTATGTGCCCTTTTCAGCTGGATACCTAATAATCAGACGTAGAGGTTTTAGGCACTTCCTAAAATGAACACTGTCAGACTATTTCAATTAAATTTGTAGAAATACTGGTATTTCCTGCTTAACATGATATCAAAATAGGACATATACTGCTCAAAATTCTGTATTTTTGTTTTCTTTAATTATGTTAAAACTTTCACATGTTTCCCCTTTAACATTCAACCCAAACATCAGAGTAAAGAATAAGTAATATAGTGATTGATTGATCCTTGCTGTACAAGATTAAGCTTTTATGAGAAATGTTAGGCTCATACTATAATAGACATGGTATTCAAACTTTGAATCTCTCCCTTACAGGATTCTCCATTTGCGGTGCCCGGGGTGGGGGGTGGGGGAAGCTAGTACTTGTAGTATAGGTTTCTCTACCAGGAAAAAAAGCCCGTATATATGTTTATAGCTTTCCTTTAGATAGGGTGTTAAGGTGGTTGACAAGCTCAGGATATACATTTTAGGTATAATTGTTGAAGGCATTTTTGGTTATATTATATGCGCAGGACTATTTTTTTTTTTGGGTGAGAAAACTTGATAATTCTCGTCCTCTATATATCATAAACAGCAAAAGAACTAACATATTTGAAACTCATCCCCCTAAACCAAATACTCTGAGTTCAACTGTGGGCATGAAAAATATAATTACTGTAAGTTAGAAGGTCTTCACCATAAACAAGATTTTAGAATATGCAAGTAGGGAAAGAAATAACATGACAATACTTGGAAGGTATGAAGGAGATTCTTCACCTAGGTAATTCTCCAGCAAACTTTTTTCTGTAAGAGAATGTTACACCTGTAAAATGTTGATAGTGAAAATTATGACCTTTGCCCCTTGATCCCTGTAAAAGAAAAGGGCATTAAGTTTCATCTTTTTCTCGCTCAAGCATGCCTGTTAATATTTGGTCAGTTCTGTGACGCAGCCTTTACTTCTCTATTTAGGTCATGTTTGGATGAGAGTAATAGGAATGATAATTGGGAATGATTGTGTTTGATTTGACTGTTAATCTGAAATAGAATGTAAAGCATTCTAATAGTAGCAGGAATCCTCATTCTTCCCACAGCTCTCAAGAATACGTTGGAATGTTCTATTTTACTCACATTTGTATGATTATTATTTATTATTTTTATCATTATATCTCATTTAAAAATAAAAGAAGTTTATTTTTAATTTTATAAATTTTACTTCAATATTTATCATTATTTTGATTACAATGCTCAAACATAGTAATAGTAATATTATTAGCATTGAATTCAATTCCTATTGCCATTTTCATTCCCATTAAATGTCGTCTTTTGTTTAATTTTATGCTGCAGATAAATGCCTAGTTGGAGATGATTGTACTCTTCATGACATGAGAATGGTCATTGGATCTTGTCTCAATGCAATTTCTAATTTATCCAGTAATTGCATCAAGAGGATTGATCAAGCAGGGAATAGGTCTAACTTGTGCACGTTACTTCAGTCAAAGCTTGCTTTCTCTCTTGAACAGGCTGTATTACTTGCGAAGTTGGTCAATGAAATGGAATATTTTGCTGAGAGCAGAGATAACGATCCTATCTACTCTTCTATCATCAGAAATTGCAATGAATGTGTTCGAACTGTACTTACCGACTCAAATATACAGGTAAATTTGTCTATTTGGCTGTATTACTTTTTCTAATAAGCATGGACCATCCATTGAAGATTCTTCCCAACAGGTACAAGCAATTGGGTTACAGATGCTGAAAGGCATGGTGCAAAAGGGAACAAATGGAGAAGATTATAGTTTTGTAATGTTCTTGGCTGGCGAATTTGTTCCAGATATCTTTCCGATAATTCAGACAATGTTGAAGGTGGCTTTTCTTTTTTTCCTTTGCATTTAGAAATTATACACTTGTTTCTACACACATGTACACATATAAATAATATATGCAAAACACTGCATTTTGTTTCCCCTTCTGAAGAGATATGATGTGCTCTTGATGACAGAAACCTACTAAAGAATCAGCAGCACTAGCTGATGAGTGCTTGAGGTTCTTAGTGGTTCTTCAAACTACGGCAAGAGAAAGTGAGTGTCAAAGTGCTTATATGAATCTGCTTCTGGAAGCTATTATAATGGTTATCTTGGCTTCAGAAGGGGGTCATTCCCAGGTCAGTTGCTCATTTTGTAGATTGAAAAGATGCAAGTACATTTAATTTAATGTCAGTAGTTTCTCATACTAATGTTCTTGAGACAGGAACTAATTGATATAAGAAGTACTGCTATAAGGATCGTTTCTCATCTTGCGCAAATTCCTTCTTCAGCAGTCTACTTCAAGGACACCCTGTTGTCTATGCCTGTGTCACACCGCCAACACCTTCAGGTATCTCTTTTATTGGTATTTTTTTTTGGAGGGTCAAGTTATTGGTCAAGTTATGTGAGGGTTGAGGAGTTTAAGCATCAATAAGGAAAAAATTGTTTGCATGAGTTTGAAAACTTTTTATGCTTTGCACGTGAATATTATTTTGTACTTTTTAAAGCATTAAAATAATTTTTATTTTTTTTTTTCATTCAAATGCTACAAATATCTCACAAATATTATTATATGCTAGAAAGCTCATATTAGTTGGAATAAAATTTAATTGATAGATTAAATCTATTGTGAGTGGAGTTTTTGTATGTTGGCTAGAAAGTGGTATACTTCATACCACATATTGACACTAACTAACATTATACTTCATACCACATATTGGCTAATAAATTAAATGAACTATACAATACCAATATAATTCTATAGTGTTATAAGACATGAATTGAATTTTAAATAATAATAAAATCATTTTCGAAACTTTTTACTACATAATATAATTACAAAATTATGTAATTAAATGAACAAGAATGAGAATAAATAACGGTTTGGTTACCTAATATTGCATCAAAAAACTGCGACTTGCATAACAAAAATACTTATAACATTTTGTTTAAGTCTATATATTGTCAAAGTTCCTAAGAGTTTTCAAAATAAAGGATGCATTATGTTGAACATTTATCAATCCAATAAGTAAAATTTTATTGCATCAAAATCTTAATTTAAAATTAGACAATAATTTTTTTTTCATTATTGTAAAAAAAATTAATAGTTCATTTAAAATGTAAAATATAAAAGTAAAGCAAATTAGTTTATACAATTAAAATTTTAGACTACATACTAGTGGTGCATAAAAGTAGGTTGATTGATAATTTAAGAAAAAGGAAAAATATAAAGAAAATTGTATACCAAAATTTATCAATTGCCATTTATGTGTGTTGTTTTTGTTAGCTCTATTTCTATTCGATTCAATTATTCGAGGAAGTAGTTATTTTCCAATAAATCACGAGAAAACATGAAAAAATAGTAATAATGGTTGGTTATATATGCAAAGTTATATGAAAAATTAAGATATATGTTGGATTTAGAGGATATTGAATATATAAAATCATAAATATAATAAGATATTAAATAAAACATTAAAGTTGAAATACTAAAGCTAGAATAAGTGGAGAATTAAAAAAAATGAAAATAGAGATAATTACAATACCTAGAGATACTTATTTATCCATACTTTTATTAATATTTGGGGAGTTACAAATGAAAATAATTTTTTCATTCAATACCATGTATACATTTTATTTTATTTTTTTGGCTGAGTCAATGCCATATATAAATAAATAAAATGTAATTATTTACCGTGACAATAGATTAATAATTGTTAGCATATTACGATCATTGTAAACTCTACCAATAAAAAATTTACTATATTATGTTTTTCTTTTGCACGTACATAAATTTATAAATTATTAAAGTCTATTTAATCTTCATACTCAATTTAATTTCACAATAAAAATATATTGAATTATATATATAATTCATTTGAGATTAGACTCACAAGAAGCTTGGTGGGCAACTATAATAATGGTATTGAAGTAAATAAATCAAAATCAAAATTAAAGAGTGACTAATCTTCTATCAAATTTTCTCATTATCATGATTTGTCTCCTGGTAAACTCGTGAAATTTATCAATCAGAAAATTTGAGCAGTAATTGCAAAGAGAAAGCTAAAAAGAAAAAAAAATGTAAAACCATACCTTGCAATTTGTAAAACAAAAATGGTGAAGGAAAAAGAAATGGTAATTGCCATCTAACTCCATCTTAAATTTTATTTGCTTTTTAAAGCACCAATGACCAAATACTTATTAGTATTTTATTTTTATTAAATTCATTCCAAATTGATACTAAAAGCATAGAAATTTTTAAATAAATATTTTGAATTACATTTAATTAGAAGCGTTTAAGCATCCATTATATGACTTAATGAGAGCAATTATGGAAAGAAAAACAATTGTAGGCTCTAAATAGTATTGATAATTTTAATTTTTTAATTTATTAAGGGTAAGTACAATTAAAGTGAATTAGTAACTTTTATACTAAAAGCATAGAAATTTTTAAATAAATATTTTGAATTACATTTAATTAGAAGCTTTTAAGCATCCATTATATGACTTAATGAGAGCAATTATGGAAAGGAAAATGATTGTAGGCTCTAAATAGTATTGATAATTTTAATTTTTTAATTTATTAAGGGTAAGTACAATTAAAGTGAATTAGTAACTTTTAAAAAAAATAGTGATCTCAAATTCCAAAAACTAAGCATAGTATAAAAGATAGCATTTACAAAAACTAAGTAGGCATAGTATAAAAGATATCATTTACTTATTATTGTTATGACAGAAGTTAAAGAGTTTGTTTAATGGAAGAATTAAATAATTTTAATGTTACACGAATTAGATGGCATGAATTAAATATTAAAATTCAAAGAGTTCACAATTTAATTAATTTATATTGTTGTAAAAATTTTAATAGTAAAAATCAAGCTAATTTATTGTAGCCATAATTAATATAATTTTAATAACTATTTAAATGTGAAATTAAAAACATAAACAATGTGAGCATGACAAATAATCTTCATTAGGGTTAATAGTGTCTATTATGAAAGTTTGAGGTTAATAATATAATATTCTTTTCAAAATGTAAACTTGCTCATTTATTATTATTATTATTGTTGTTGTTGTTATTGTTATTGTTATTATAGTATAATTATAATTATAAGATAGATATAAGATTATAAGATGATATGATCTACTTCAACAACTTCAGGACAGAAGAACACTATATGTGCTTCTTTTCGAAATCACTTTCTTTTGAAAAACCGCTTCTATCTAAACCCACTTTTTACATAAGCACAAGCATCGGATAATGTTTATGTTAATTGTGCGAACTCTTTCTTCCCCTCTTGTGTACAATCGTGTGACAAACAATTCCAAATCCTCACGGTATTCAAAACATGTTGCACAAAAGGAATTTTCCAGATTCTTTTTTGGTCCCTTTTTCCCACTTGGAACTACAAAACATGACTGACAATCTATCTTAGATACATTTATTTTTGTTTCTTTGCTGATTTGTGTTATTCCAAAATTATCTGAAAGTTTTTTTTGGGATGGTTGAGTGGAGCTAATAAGAAATTTTGTTCTGGAATCTACAGACTTCACCAGTTTTATGCTTTTTAAAAGATGTCATCTGTCAACTGACCACTATTGCTCACAGGGGTTCATTCGTGCTTCTGTAACACATGATCAAAATGCAGTAAAGATAAAATCCTCAACTCCGTTACTAGGGATACAATTACCTCTTCCATCGGTAGTAAGTAAAGAGAATCATTTCCCACCTGCCTCTGCAGTGCAATCTAACAAGGATATCATTGAAGAGAATGAAGACGACGAAGATGATTGGGATACCTTCCAATCTTTCTCTACTGCTGGAGATGCAGATGGGACCAACTTTAAGGTTGAAAGTGGCACAGAAGAAACTGCTCAATTTGAAAAGTCTCCTGCTTCGGAAAATAATATTCAAAGTGATTGTCTTCAAGTACTATCTGAACTACCCCTAAATTTAAAACAGAAAGATTATACAGACCATGAGGTTGGTGAAGAGGATGTCAGATCTGATAACCCAAGTAATCAAATGCCTTCACAAGGAGATATTCCACATGAAAATATAGAAGTGAAAGAATCGGGTAGTACACATGGATCAACTAAAGGGAATTTGGTCATGGATCGTGAGCCGAGTAAGAACTTAGATGATAAAACTGAGATGGAAAAATCAGATGCTAAGGTGCTGGATGAGAAGGAAGCTTATAAAGAACATGAACAGGTTATTGAATCCGAGAAAAATGGAACGAAATCAGCATTTGAAAAGCAGAGTGATGAAGAACACCCAAGGAGCACTGATGCATCAAGATCACTAGCCAGTGGAGATGAAACTGCTAAATTGCAATGATGTATACATGTATATGAATATTTTTACGTCCAGAGCTAGTCGTGATTGGAAACTGTGAGATGGTACTGTACGTAACTTTTTGTTTATTTATCTATTTTATTTTTGCTTACCTTTTCATGCAAAGAAATTTTTGCCTTTATTTTCTCTGCATTTTTCTAAAAAGTTATACCATATTTTCCAGTTTGCCTTTTGGTTCTTGCAATGGAGAAATGTTGAGAAATCTTTACTAGCCAGTAAAATTCCTTTAATTTATCACTCAAACTCGTTTTGCAGATATTCTGTACTCACGTATCAAGAATATGTCATCTGCTTTTCTTCTTAGTATGTCTTCTATGGGAACTGTATGGCATATGAATTAAGATACCAGTGAGTTAAGACTAACTCTTTAGTGTCCAATTAGTGCATTCCACATGTAATTAAACTTTGCAATTAAACGATATATATTTCTAATAATAAAAGGAGTACAGAACAGTTCAAAATTTAAAGGATATATATAATTGCTGGAAAAAAATCTCAACATTTTCTTAAAACGTTTACTAGGTAACAGCTTAAAGAAGAATAATATTAACAAAAATTAAATAGAAATACTACCCGTATATATTTTTGTACACACATTTGTACTTACGTAAAGGTGTGACATGTGGAATTTTCTTCAAAAATGAATAATTGTATCGTTTCGAAAGTTATTTTGTCAATTGACCCAATGATTAGTATGAATCTCTTAGTATTCCTAAAATTAAAGCTTATATACAATCTTTCACTATGTTAATCACCAAAACCAATTTAGGAGGAAAAAATTAAGAGATTCCCTCAAAGACACCAAATTCTTCTTGGCCTCATGGTCATGTCTTAATAGACAGATAACAGGTTCGAGGTTTGGTAATCACAAAACAAAAAAGAGATTTCCTCAAGACATCTTTGGACATCATTTATTCACCAGCCAAACAGATGCAACTTCTTATTCTTCTCAATATAATTAAAGAGTTCCTCTTGACGAATCAGTGCCTCAATCAAAGCCTTCTTTGTAGCTATTAGCTCTTTTTCAAGCATCTCAATCTTATCAACACCAGCACTCTAACATTTTTATCTTCTCAGGTGGCAAAGTTTCTTGTTTAATGTTCAAAACATCCACTCTATCTTCTAAGTCTGCCATTCGTTTCATGACAGAAACATCAATTGTTGAAGAGGGTAATGCTTGCTTTTTGATCACTGAATCTTCAGTACAATAAGTGGAGTTAGTATAAAAGGTGGAATCAGTTAGTCTCTTGGGCATATTTCTAGTTAGTCTAACCATTGTAACTATACCAGTAACAGAAGTCATAATCCCACTCAAAATTTGAGAGTTAAAACCTTCAAAACTATTGCAATACTCTGTTCTAGAAATCGAATGCTCATTATTATTCTTCTCCATCACCTTTTGATCATAACCCATATTTTTTTCAACACAATTCTCAATAATTTTATTACTTGAAACTTTTGTGTAGAAAAATTGCTTGTTCCCATCATCATGTTCAGAACCAACAACTGTCTCTACACTTTGAGAGTCATATCTCTTGGAAAATACTAGCCCTTTATCAGAAATTCTGTTCTCAACAATACCATTATTCCTTTTACATTTGTGCTCACCATTTTCAACCCTTGCCAATATTTCTGTGTTTTGCCAAGGGCCTTTCTCAGAATGCATACAACCTCTTTATCAGTACAATTACAAGTACCTCCTAAAAACTCTGGCAACTCATTAGCATCAATTATTTCAAGCAATTTGCTCTGGTATTTGTTACCAAGCACATGAATCTTTGCTGTAGTATTAGGATCAAGGAATGACTTAACAGTACTCCACAACATACGAAACCCCGAAGCCGCATTGATTATAAACATACGATTTAAGGTTTCTGGGTAGTTATCACTATCAATTTTTTGAAGACATGTGATCAAGTCCCTAGCAGATTTGCTAAAACTTTTGAGTCCAACTCCTTGGACATCCAAGATAGTAGTACTTTGATCAATGTGTCTTTTTGAGGCAATTGAACAAGCAGGAAACTTGCAATTAAAAGCCCTCTCAAATTCTCTTACATGGTATTTCACATAACGTTCCATAGTTGTAACTTGTTAATTTGTTAGGTTCAACCTTGCCCAATTGTTCAATATAAATGGGTCTTCTCTCTTTATCAACTCCATGATACCCATGTGGGTAATATTCCAAAACTTCATTGATTTCTTTGTAATCAAAATCTTCCATAATTGTATCAGTACCAAACTCTTTTCTCCATTTGATCATACAGACCACATTTGTTTTGCTTTCTCCAAATCAAATTTCCTAGCTTTTAAGAATCTCAACATCATGTGATAATCATCATGTTTTGAAGGCAATAGTTCGTCCAATTTAAGAGCTTGACGAAAAGCATCAACAGATTGTATCTCTTGCTCATCATGTAAATCATCAAGGTCAAAAGACATGACTTTACTGCTTCTTCTTCCTCCTTTTGCCATTGTACGTCTTAATCTGAAAGATGCATTCATTGTTTTCTTAACTTTGGGAGCTCCACCTTGTCTTCTCTCATCCTCAGAGCTTTCCACGTTAAATCTTGTAACAGAACCAGACATGGTATATGAGTGTCGAAAACCCAAAAGGTTTTTGCTTCAAAATTAACTGAAGAAAACACCTGAAAGATCAAATGGAGCAATATAAACAAAGGGTTTTTTGTTTTTTTCCTTTTTAGGGGGTTGGCCTTTGGTTGTCTGATAGATTTTTAGTAAAAAAAAGTTTAAAATATGCAAAGGCAGATAGAAGGAGAGAGAAAGTATGCCGAAATATAAGGTTATTCCATTGAAATTATGAACATGACAACTCATTAGTACCAACGTCTCTTCATCTTTAACAAGAACAATTAAAACTCAGAACAGAAGATAAAATTAATACAAAGGTCAATCAAATCAAAGCTGGCAATTAGAACTAGGAGTTAGGAAATAACTACTTTTGGCTCCAAAAACATTAAAAAACAAAACAAGTGTTAAATTATATTTCTTACAAATGAAATTATTTTCTCTCTGTATTTACTTATTTTTTTAAATTACACTAATTTTAAATTTTATTGACTTCAATTTAAACTTCACATTCTATTCTAAGAATAATGAATAATTTGTTAAAATATAATAATTATAGGTTATAAATTATTAGTAATTTTTCCTAATCACGTATATATATTGTATTAATTTTTAAAGTAAATTTAATAATTATATTACAAAAATAGAAAGAGAAAATCTATCCCAAACATTATATATTAAATTTCAACTATATAGATGATGTGAAAGTTAAATTCTCACTGCTTAATTACTTTTAATATTATTAAAATATTATTTTTATTGTTATAATTTTTAAATATATTATTTAAGATAATTTTCCACCAACTAAGTGCTAAAATATTTTTGAAGTGAGTAATTTTAAGGAATATGTTTCGCTCTATCATGAAGTAGTGTTCTTTCTATTTTCACTCTTGTAGGACTCTCCTTCCCATTTTGTCAATAAGAGATATAAACAACATGTATACCGCTCTTGACAAAAGAGATCAAGGTAGTGAGGTTTTCTATGGGTGTGTTGTAAAAGGAGATGCTATAATCTTGAAATTATATATAGTTTATAGAGAATCACGGATGTACAGTTCTTGTTAACAATATCGATAAACAATACAAATTTTTTTAGAATAATGATATTATTATAAATTATTTATTATATATTTATAATTAATAATAATTGAGTATTATTATTATTATTAACAAATTATAATTTTACCAAAAACAAAAATAAATTATTGGAATGTGTTGCTTAGAATTTATTCTTAAGTAATTATTTCCTGTCAGTGTGGCAATAATGACAAGCTGATTGAGTTTCTTATAAATTGTAAATATTGGTAAGTGCAAGGTGAGGATTCTCTATTAAAATTTATAATTTACGAGGATTCCACTAACAATTAATATAAATTTAATTATATATTTTATGTTATAAATTAATAAATTTTATATTAAAAAATAAAATAATTTAAAATTATATTTAATATATATTAAAGATATAATGTTATATTTGTATAAGTAAATATATAAAAAAATTATATAAAATTGTAAAATAAATTCTGTGCGGGGACTCGATGGGACAAGGAGTATAATATCTAACTCACCCCTTCAAAAGTATTTTCTTCATTGGGTTATCCCCATTTGTGAAAATTTTAAATTTGCTCTGTGGTTACCAACCTTTTGAAGAAAATTAACAACACTAATTATGAAATGATATTTTTTAATAAATGAATTCAAATCTTAAACTTTTAATATATACATTTGAATTTTATGTCATTAAACTATAAATTTATTCATGATCAGGGGAAGAGGAAGAGCAATTTTTACCTTATTGTCAGTGTTACTTATTATTTACTGTCATTTTCTTTATTTTTTATTAAATATTAAATATTTATATTTTTAAAAAATAAATATATTAGTTTTATATTTTATTTACTAAAATAAAATATCATTATTTAAACAAAAAAAAAGAATTTCTCAGAATAAAATCATAATCCCAATACAAATGGTCAAATCTTATTGACTGGACATGTTCAAAACTGTATATATGTATTAATTAATTAGTATCATATTAAATTTATAGACTATTTTAATTTTATTTATAAATATATTTAACTAATTAGAATTTGTGACACGTAATTTACAACTTTTATAATTCTCCAATTATAAAACATATACACATGTACGGTAATTTTACTCATACATAATGAGTTTGAGTATTATATTTATTGTAATAATTGTTTTCTCTAATATTTTTACAACGGAAATTTTGATAATTTAGGAATTTCCTAGTGGAAAAAGAAGAAGAAGGTTTTTGTATTTCATTTGGGCTTGCTTCTATCTTGTCCAAAAGTCGAGCTCGCCCAATGGGTTGGGCCGAAATAAGATCTGATTTGGGTCCGATCCCCCAAATCCCCTTATCTTCAACTCACCTCTGTTACCAGAATCAGCTCAGCGTAGAAAGGATTGAAGCTACTTTGAAGCCTGAAGTTTCTCTCTCTCTCTATCAAACACTTTGAGTACATAGATAGGTGGAGTTGAAGATGTCATTAATGGCCATTCAGTTTCACGCCAACTGGAATTCGTGTTTGAAGCCAACTCCAACATGCCATCCGAAGCACAATATTAGTAGTCTTAAACCCATTAAAGCCTCCGTCTTTGTCAAGCCCAACACCTCTTCCTTCCTAAATGCACCACACTCTCTGTCTGAGTTCAAACTGAATCACCGATCCAGAATCGCCAAGCTCTATGCCTCTGCCGCCACTGCCGAATCAGTAGTTGCTGAAGAGGCTCCTGTGGATGAAAAAACCCCTGAAACCGCTCCAGATACTGAGGTTCAATTATCTCTCTCTCTCTCTCTGCATGTTGTATTTGTTATCTTTTTTTCTATTTTTTTTTTGGGTTAGATTAACATGAATTTTGGGTTTTGTTTATCTTGGTTTCTATTTGGTTGCTAAGAAACTTGAAGGAAAAAGATAATATACAGTATGATTGTTATGTTGAGGAAACGGTGCTTTTTGAGCTACAAGTAACAGAAATGTCTGGAAAAAAATCAACATTTTAATACCTTAGAATGAAAGATAAACCTGTTAATGATAATATAAAACCGTTATGTGGAAATTAAACATTAGGATTTTGTAGTTTTATCAAAATTAGGAAACATAGTACTATTGTATAAAGACTTGTCTATCACAGTCAGCCTCAGAAAAGCATCTAGGTTCTTTAATGTTTTGATCTTCACAAAATTTTCGGGTATTAGTGGTATTTAAACACTTTTTTTAAATGGTTTCAAATTAATATTTTGAGGCTAGCAACGAGTCTCGCGTCAGTAAGTCTCATTTATTCAATGACTTAAGGCTTAGTCTCAAATGGTTTATTTAAAAGATACACTTTTTTTCGGTTGAGTCTTAGGCAATTAGGTGTAGTGCAATGAGGCTATTGAGGCTATCTGTATATTGTCTTTTCATGAGTGGGTTGAAAATCCCTGGTGACCAATACTTGATCTCACTAGACAAAATCTAGTTTTTAGATGGACAAAACAACTAACCTGAAATTACTTGTTTGGCCTCAAGTATCCCATTTTTATCCATTATCTACTTTTATCATATATTTTTGTATCACTGAGTTTGATGGTCAAACCTTATTCATATTATGATTAATATTCTAAAATCATATTTTGACTTGCTTTCATGACTATTAGGATGTTAAATTATGATTATGTTTTTATAATTTTATTATTAGTGTTTTATAATGCATTCTTAGTAAAAATTAAGTTAGGATTTATTCACTCTTTAGAATGAGGCTTATGCCTCGTACTGCCTTTAAGGCTTATGCCTTGCTTCGTGCAAGAAAAATACCTCAAGGCATAAAACCGTCTTTTAAATCCTTTTTTTTTCTTTTTTTCTTTTTTTAATTTTGTGGTCTATATTATAGAAGCTTAGAGTAGTCGTGAAGCCAATGGAGAAGCCAAGAGTTGTATTGAAATTCATTTGGATGGAGAAGAATATTGGCATTGCTTTGGACCAAATGATACCTGGACATGGCACCATTCCTCTAAGTCCTTACTACTTTTGGCCCAGAAAAGATGCGTGGGAGGAGCTGAGAGTTCTACTTGAGAGCAAGCCCTGGATATCCCAAAAGCAGATGATTATTCTTCTTAACCAGGCCACTGATATCATCAACTTGTGGCAGCAGAGTGGGGGCAATATGGCATAAGCTGCAATGTAAAGTGTATGATTTCTTTTTTCTTTTCCTCTTCCTTTCCCAACGCATGTTCTCGGAACTTCTGATATTCAATTCTTTTTAAGGTTAGTTGAAAATATAAGTGAGCATTCTCTCTGTGATGAGTTCGTTATTTCTGCTTTTGTATAGATTTCATTTATATAGAATGTTGTCTTAGATTAGGGGGTAGGGAGATTTTATAGGAAAAAATAGTTATTTACAGCTAGACAAAATTGAGTACATGAATCCAAAATGAGAGATTCCAAGTTCACCAATACCTATGCCCCTTTCAAGATATTTTCATGTTTATACAGTGTGAGAACCCTTAAGAATGAAAGGTTTCATGCCCTTATATCTCATCGATCTTCTCCTTGTGATTTTTTTTTCCTTCCAATATCCATACAGGAGATTGTTGGGAGAGCATAATAGTATTATCTTGTGAGAAATTTGTCATTTGTAAACACACGAGGATCTCTGTACTTCTGGTCTGTTTTAGTTCTTTTTTTCTTAATAACCTTTTCAGTTCCTTCGGACATTATTTCCTCCCAAAGGGTTGAATATGGTGAGGTAAACATGTGCAAAGTTTGTTGTCAGTTTTGAACCTTGAAGGAGGTTTTTCATTTCTATTGGATTCCTTTTGATTTCTGCTATTTCTCTTAGTCTTAGATGAAATTTGTGGTTATATATTTCTTCAACTTCTGAATCTGAGCAAAGTTTTTCAATGGGATGAATCTTCTCAAAACCCAGCATATCGTCCCTTGAAGCTAGCTACATGGCTGTTGGATTGAATTTTACTTGTAGAAGAACCGGCATGACCTGACATGGTTCCTCCATCATCAGAACCATTATGATCATCAGGGTCACGACCCTGTGATTCAACAATGGAGAGTTCAACAGCAGCTACTGCTGCATAAGCTGCCTATTCATATGCCTCTTGAGCAGCAGCAGCTACATTTCTGTACTTCTTCCTTCCTGTCATTGATTCAGTTGAGAATAGGTGGTCCATCCTTTTCTCTTTAGGTAAGTAGTATGAATCTTATTTCCGCTCTTTATCGACCAAATGAGCAGATTTAATTGTTTCAGTTGGCTTTGGCATTCTGTTCACTTGAATCACTTCTAATCTCTCCTGCTATTATAAAAAAAATTGGTCATTAAAATCAATAATCCTAGAAGTAGCTCTTTGCAGTTGTGTTACAAAGATCCTTACCTTGGTAGTCACAGGAGCAACATCTATTAGATGCAGAACGATATTGTTTTTCAAAGCAATTTCATTCAACACTTTCAATCTGTTGCTCAAACTCGATTGTCGGGTTGAAAGCTTTTCTATAATCTAGACCATCCATCAAATACAAACGGCTGAAGAGTGGTGAGAAGCATATAATCTTTATCTCGCATATTGAACCTCTTACCTTAGGATTTACACCAGAATTGTTGTGTAGTTCAGTTGCAGCAGCAGAAAATTCTTTCCCCTACATCGAAGTCAATTTCCTACAAATCTCTTGAAACTCTGGAAATTCTCCACATCTTGAAGCTGCATGAATCAAGCTTGATATTGCCTCTTTGAGCTCATCAGGTCACTCTCTGTTCAAAATCCACGTGGACATATTTATGGAAGTCACCCCTAAAACAAAAATTTCATATGCATAAGCGTGTACTATCAGATATGCACAGCAAAGTTTTACTTGTTCTTTTGAATGAATGTTTTCCCTTCTATTGAGAGATGGCAGTATGATTCTATCAGAACATAAGCCTGCAACATACACTGCTCCATGATCACATGCCCAGTCTGTTAACAGATCCATTTAAACATTTATTTATGAAGCTCTGCACATTGAAAAAACATATAGATGATAATAAGGGTGTAAATTACACAAAGAAGAGCCGTTCTTGTTGACCAAGTTTTAGCAGTTGTTGGACATCAGAACAGGCATGGGAGTACCGGATTTCACGTTGTTTCTTGAGTATGGTAATCCTGCAAATGACAAGTTTAGCAAGAGTCTTGAACTTGGAGGCCTTCAAGTTCCTACCAAGCAGACTATCCAATGTTTTACCCGTGTTAGCCCCTGGAGATTCTGAATATAAGTACCTACAGTGAAAAAAGCTTATCAAAGTCAGAGACTATGTCTATGAAATTACTTCTTGATATATATTAATAGGTAGTTGTTATTTTAAGAGATCAAAGCAATTAAAATTTGGAAAATTATAAAAAATAATAACTTTAAAATTTATAATAACATCTCAATAATATTAAACGAGTTTTAATTAGATAAAATTCAATATTGAACGAATCTAAATGTTCATAATTTAATTTAAACGGAGTTTAGATGATGTTTAAAGTAAAATAATGTGTGAAAGTATATAAAATGGATATGAAAGGTTATTTTTACTATTATAAATCTTAAGGATTTTTGTTTTTGTTTTCCTTCAAAATCTTGCTTAACAATGTAATAGGTTTTTAAAATATAAAAATCTACTCGTATTCATACTCTGATGCTATGTTTGTTGGGTCTTGGAGCCATGCGTGGATTTGGCTTGGCTGCTTCTTCTTCTTCTTCTTAGACATTTTAAAATGTAGGCATTTTTCTTGATCCTTGTGACATTCTTAGGCAAAATATTTCATTATTATTATTATTTTCCTGGCATGAATCAATCGAATCAATAAATTTGATCTAAAAAGTGCTTTTAATATCTATGGGCGCATATTTATAACATAAAAGAAGCATCCTTTTTATAAAAAATATTAATAATAATAATACTATTTTTATGCCATTTTTATTAGAAGCAATTTGCGTTCAAACACGTCTATTTTATATGTCATCAAGAATACATAATTTTCTTTTATATTTATAAAAAAGAATACATTTTACAACTTAATAGGTACTATTTACATAATTAAAAAAGTTTAAATTGTAATATATACAATTCTCCTTCCCTGTAATATTGTCCATCACTTATAGGAAAAACTTCACTAATTCATAATGAAAATAAATTGAAATTAGGATGAAAATGAATTGGGTTGAAGAGCCCTTTTCATGTATTTATTAAATCTTGTAATCAATTGGAATGAAAATATTAATTTACTTAAATATTATTTTTAAAAGTAATAATGAGAAATAAAAAATAAAAAAACTTTAGAATCGTACATCATACATGAATTTGAAAAGATAATTAATACCAAAGATGATAGGAGAGAATCAATCAAAATGAGAATGATTTTAAAAAAATAAAATATTAATAGAGATAACTTTAGAATTGTACATCATGAATGAATTTGGAAAGATAATCAATAACAAAGACGATATGAAAGAATCGATCAAAATGAATGATTCCAAAATTTGTTGGACATTCACCAATCAAAAGTGGAGTCACCTTCACCAGCATAACCACCTTCGTAGATCCCGAGCCACCGCCAGCTCCATCAATGATGATATCATAAATATCTTCGATTGAATCGTCACAAGCTAGGCTCTTATCATTAACCAGGTTTGTCGTTGGAAACATCCGTGGAAGAAAGAGAGGAGGTGGGTAGAGAATTTTTTTATTTCTTTTTCTATTTTTAAACAAATACCAAACTTTTCAAGAAATATTTAGACTAAATTAACCCAATTTTTAAATCATTGGACTATATTGGCCAATCTAAATCGTACATAAACAAATGTATCACTAATCTTTTTAACCTACTTAAGTAAACATAAATGGAAAATATTTGCAAATCTCACGCATATACATGCAACATGAGTTTACTCAATGGATGCTTATAGTTTTTCATATTATTTTAGCTTGGAAAGGGACAAGCAAGACTGCGTTACACAGAGCACGAATGAACTTGACCGGTTAACACTTTGGTTGCCTTTAGAAGCAACGATAGCCAGGACCGCCGCTAAATCAGTTCGAGTGCCAATTAGACGGATTACAAAAGTCATGTTACATAATCGAGACATCAGATAATCAGCACGCAAGATACTTTTTCAGTTTCTTCTTCTCTATTTTAATATGATTATAGCAATAACTTGTTTGACCAAGAGTTTTAGGGATCTTACAAAACTTAATTAATGGGAAAAAAAATAAACTTCATCTATTATACTAATTTCTGTTGTTTTAAAAAAGTTCCAACAAACTGTTAAATCTAATGTTCATGGCATTTGTTATTTTTCAAACACCAGTTCATTGCTTAAGACAACCTCATGAAACAGTATTTATAATTCAGCCTAATTCAATTTGAACGTGGTCTACTTAAGTTGAAGAGAAGAGAGAGGAGAGAGAGAGAGAGACATAGATTAACATATTAACTGAACCTCACTATCAGATTTCAACGCAAAAATATGCTTTAAATAGTAGTTAATAACGCAACCAATGTCTGGAAATTTTATGTCCAAAAGATAAAAAAGGGATCGAATCTGAAAAATATGAGCCTTCAATAACGCAAATTACTGAACCAACATGAGTCGCACGTAAAAATGACGAGATGATGCATAGAACAGCAGCAGAACAATGGAAAGTGGAAACATCATTCCTCAAATTCATGCATGTGATCCAACAGATAGTTGGCAGCCAGCTCCTCGTTCTTATTGCAAGCAAAGTATACTTCTAATACTAAAGCTCTGTCAAAACCCATAGCTTCAAGCTGCCAAGGTTTATAAAGATCAGTTAGGAACCAGGGCATTCTAGTCAAACAAAAATCAGATGTGGCTGTTTATCAATTTCCTCAATATTTTCATTCCACTTACTGGCAGCACTATGATCATCACAATGATAAATAGTTCATATGTAACTCCGGGAAAAAGAAGACCTAATCATTGTTACATGTTTGAAAACAACGGGAATAGTTTCAACGTGTATTTGGCACATATTAGGCAAGCCATTATGTATCATTATCATAAAAACTACATTAATAAATCGTCTTTTTACTCTCTCAAGTGCATAAACCCTAGCACAAGCATCAAATACTATAAGATTTATAGTAAGACCTCATTATAGTAATGGACTTACACGTTCAATTGCTTCTCGCTCCTCAGGAGTGACGGTCACAGCCTGTGGCATTGCTGAAGCCAATTGACCCAGCACATTCCTGATAATGTAGTATGTATATAAAATCAGCATATGTATATAAAATAATTAGTGAGTATTAAGAGAAACGACACAACATAATTCATCCTGACCCTTCTCCCTCAACAGGTTCATTTATCAGGTGGAGGAAATCAGCTTGATGCTCTTGAATGAGCCGCATTAATTGTGGATTTTGCTTCCCTAACTCCTGAAGCATTGGCTGCAATCTCAAAAAAGGCCATGATTCCATATTACTACCAGTTAAAAAATGCTTAACTGTCCATAACAGTAATTGATGGGAAAAGAGTGTAAGCAAATACTACCTGCAAGATTTGGGGATTTGCCTGAACCATGGCTCGCAATGCTTGGAACTGTAGAAAGGGCAGAAAACAAAGATACCCCATGAGAAATTAAAAATATATTGTTACAGTTAATCTCAATCCCAAGGCAAAGATCTCACATACCTGCTGACTGTTACGAAGGAAATCCAAGTTGCCAGCACCAGTATTAGAACCCATATTGGGTAAGCCCTGTTTCAAGAAAAGTAGACTTCATAACTTGCTCAACTGCAAATGCCAAAATAATTAAATAGTTTCTCTCTATTACCTGTGGAAATAAATTCAGTGGATTCGCATTAGGACCTGCAGCAGTCACAGCTGGCTGTGAAGCCGGCGATGGAGAATTTACGGCTGGAGGATTTGCTACCTGTCCACCAACAGGAACTTGTGCAACTGGTGGAACTTCCGTTTGTTCAGGAATACCCTGAAACATTAACTCTCATGTCAATAAGATAATATTTACTTAACTCATGTGTCCATTTAAATCTGCAATTGAACTAAAAAATATACGTAACCACTCCATGCTCAAAAGCCAATATAATGTTTATAATTCATAGAAGTTCTTATGAAAAATCATCATTAGAGCAATCCCATAGTTGGATGCAATTATCAGATGAAAAAGCAACAAGAGGATTAATACTCACCGAGTACAGATATTCAACTGCTCTTTCAGGGTTGTTAAATGCAGCACGTAAAGCACGAACAACCGTATCCCGATCCCAGCTTCCCCCACCCATATCAAGTATCTGTTGAATGGTAGAGTCCAAATTACTACCTGCAACCAGATTAGATGCGGCTTGGCCATACACATCAGATTCAGCACTGCAACATGCCAACAAATAAAATTTATTTAAGAGGGAGGAGAGTACAATAAGGATAAAATTTTAAAGTATACTATGAAAAACAAAACAATTAAGAGAAGTGCAACCAAAATGGTGTTTGACAGTAACATCCACTATACCAATAACAAAGTACTTACATGGGGCTGGGAGCTGTGACAGGAGCAGGTTCAGCGACAGTCTGTGGCCTATTCAATCAATACACAAAAATAAGGCAGTTAATTAACAATCTACAGACCATGACATTTATGACACAGTAGACTCAATAACAATAACATAGACGTAGAACAAATCAACAGGGGAAAGACACTCACTGCACCACCGCTGGGACAGGAGCTTGAGATGTGACAGATGGAGTTGAGGTAGAAGAATCAGCACTTGCAGGTTGAGCCTACACAAATATCTATCTTGATAAGATGGACTCCAAATTACTCTTCGAAAAAACAAGACTATTAGCTATTAAAAATTGTAACTAAATGCAACATCATAAAAGCAAAAAATAACTAGTTATTTTCTAAACCCTAGATTCAAGAAAATCAATATAAAAGATATTGTCAACCCAATTCCTACAAGCTTAGCTTTAAGGAATTGCAACATACTAGTTTGCAGAAACATTACAGATCAACATTCTTTAAAAATCTTCTTTTCATTCAGCACTTCTCAAAGATTCATACGCAGTAGACTATTTCATATTGATGGTTTGCGCACATACACTACCAAATTTGACAAAGTGTGAGGACAGATTAGTACAACCCTTCAATAGAGTTCATGGTAGTATAAATGTTCCTCATCTTCAAACTAATAACCTTTATCCCATAACCAAACAATTCTATAATCATGAAAGATAACATGATGCATATACCATCCAATGATATTCATTGACATTTAGTATCTTTTTGTTAAAAGTACAAACTATTTTTAAAACTGCAATGACAGAAACAGTAGATACCCAGCGAGATAATTTTCAATAAAATAAATAAATAACAATATATACATATATATATAGAGAGAGAGAGAGAGGGGGAGATGATCTAGTGAGTACCGCTGCTCACCTTCAGGTGAGCACCACAGGGACAAATTAGTCTCATCTTA
Organism: Hippophae tibetana; assembly: GCA_037013495.1. Taxonomy (NCBI): domain Eukaryota; kingdom Viridiplantae; phylum Streptophyta; class Magnoliopsida; order Rosales; family Elaeagnaceae; genus Hippophae; species Hippophae tibetana. The sequence continues at coordinate 8,350,142 of CM072812.1, forward strand.
AAAAATGAGCATAAAATTTACAAAAAATCAAAAATTCTATACCCAATATGAAAAATATCAATCCTGATAATAAAATCTAATCCTTAAAACGTTAAAACTAAACCCTAAAATTGAACTAAAATAGCTTAAATTAAATGATTAGCAGTTTTGCTTCTTTAGGTGCGCACCGTTGCTCACTTGATCAATAAATATTTATTGTATTCCCCCAATAAATAAAGCAACATGAAATTAGAGTTATTTTAATGGAACTTCTGATATACCTGACTGATGGCTGCACCTGATTTACTTGCGGATCCACTTTGTGATGCTTTATGCTATTATTGTCCCAACACAAAAAACAAGAACTTCATCTTCAGCAATTTGCTTGCTTAAGTCTTCATTAATGAAAAATATTGGCTTAGCTCCCAAATTTTGACTTGTTTAACACATAAGGTCATTATACATTTTTTTCTTCTGACTTTGTGCCAAAGTTTTAAATTTCAACACATATGTTGCATTTAACAGCCAAATGTCTAATTTTCTTTGGAAAAAACCTCCATTAAGCCATATGATCCCAGATGAAGGGTTTCTACCCACATGACAGATACATGTATAATTAAAGGTTAATTATATGATGAGTTCAAAGACTTTTGGCTTTTAAATAAAAGTTTGGTCTTACGTGTTATAATTTAAAAACTGGGGACAAAAAGCTAAGGGACTTATGTGCTAAGAGTCAAGGTTTGAGGACAACAGGGTTGTCAAATCAAATAAAAAAATATTAAGAATATGCAGGACAACAAGAAAGAAGACAATGCTTATTGCGTTATTAGTGAGAAAAGTAACACATATTGATAAAAGATGCAGAAAAACACACCTTAGATAACATGACAACAACAAAACTATTTTCAGCAACTTTATTTTCTTCAAGAGTTGTTGTGTCCTGAAGAACTTTCCCCTGATGAATAAGCATCTGTTGAGAGGCAGGATAAACATCTGCACCTTGTGCTGACTCTATGCTCTTCTTGACATCGACAACCTGCACAAGATAATACGTTCCACAAACAAATAAACACAGTTAACGAAAAATTATGGAAAGGAGAAGGAAGGGCAGAAGAGGGAAGTATAAAGAATTATTGAAGTAAACAAGCAGCGTATAGTATGCACCCATAATAAACATAGACTATAACCACGGCTTTCATAAGCATAAAAAAATAAATAGAATTTACAATGTAATGCTTAATCCAGAAACAAATAATCCGTAAATGTCAATATTTACAAAACTTTGCTTTGACAAAACAATTTTGTCAGGGGATATCATGTTTCGACATCAATACATATAGGAGCTTAAACATTGCACTTAATTATATACCATTAACATTATAACATAAAGGAAACCAAACCAGCATCTGCAATATTAAGACATCAGTTCCTAAGTTCAACAACAGAAACACATACATATACCATATCTAATAAGCATAGCACAACAACGAGCAAATTCCAAAAAGAAAAATTTCCAGAAACAAACCCCAACAACATCAATCGAAGGCTCAGACTCTGATTATTGGAGAAAAAGAAAAACCCTAGATCGCTGTGTCAATTCCTAAAACCCTAATAACTCAAAATTGAACTAAATTAACAAAGCGGGACCACGAAGATCATATACTTCTCGTATTTATCGGAAGATTATGAAATTCCGAGACTTAAAGCATACCTTGTCTTCAGATTTTACTTCGATCTCGAAGCTCGCACCTTTTAGAGTCTTAACGAAAATCTTCATCTTTCCTCAAAGAACGACTATTCCGTACAATTACGATACCCGAGCAGCGAGTCTGAGATATCCGGTCACCGCCGCAGACCTTTTGTGAATGGGATAGGAGACAGAGAGATAACTGCTACTACCAAGGAAATACAAAAAGTAGTAACTCGAACTGTTATCGTTTATACAACAAGAAGCCGTACGCAATCCAGTAATGGCGGTACATCGTGTAGTTGATCATGAACCACACAAATGGGTCCACGTTTCTATGTACAAAAAATTGATACGTGTCAAATTTTCATTGGTTTATCTTTTGCTTAGCGCTCTTGCTTCATGTGGGTGGCCGTGGAACAGTGGAACCGGAATGAGCTAGATTTTTTTTGTAATAGTAGATTTCTGGACATACATAATATTTTATGCAGGAAAGTCTTTTATGATAAATTTGTGAAAAAGTTGGTATAGATTTATTGGATAATGAAATTAGATTTATTATTATTATAAATTTATTATAATTAATATTTTTCTATTTAATGTATATAAAATTATGGGAATGTTATCTATAGCGTACAATGCGAATGTTACGGACCCTTCTTATAAACTTTTTCATGTAATATTTTATCAGACATTTGTTATTTTATTAAAAATTACTTACTTTAAAATTAAAATATTGAAATTTCAATGTAACTCAAATAAGAATATATTAAAAATATAAAATATTAGATTAAGCAGTAAACACTTGTATTGTAGAGAAAATAAAAGTTTTAAATTGATAAAAAATAATATTATGATATAGTTTATTAAAAATAAATATTTTTTCATTTATTTAGTTGATTTTTTAGGATTATAAGCCTAATGATTCTCGTGAATTTTGATATTGAAAGATTAGATTTTGATTCCAAACCTTAATAATATTAATTATTAAATTATAAATATTTAATATTCAAGATATATATAGTCAATACTTGCAATAACAAAAAAATAAGTATATAATATAATGTTGGTATTTTTCCCCTAAGTTTTTTGGTAGAAATGGTTTTTCAACTTAATTCTAACATTGAAATTAAGGTAATGTTTTCAAACTAGGATAACTCTAATTATTAAATTGTAAGTGATTAATATATATAGTGCATATATTTAACAATTGTTAAAGATAATTTGGTGCTTTAATTTTTATCCTTTATTATTTTTAGACACATAGTAAAAATATTATGTTTATACATGTTCAAAATTAAGAGTGAATATAATAACCGATAAACAAATCTTCTTAATCAAAATCGAGTCGAGCCAAGCCAAGCTTCATGTTTTATACTTCCAAATAAAATGATTTTGGTTTTAAAAATGTAAAAACTAACTTTTGTAGGATCGGTTAATATTTTAAAGTTTTTAAACAAACTTTTGTTACTAATAATACACATTTATTTTTTGAACTTTATACATTATAGCACATATATTATGTATATATATATATATATTGATAAAATATATTATATATGTTAAATTATAATATAATTTGTATGTTAATCGAGAAAGTAAAATAACTTCTATTATTCTTTTCTAATGTAATTTTTATACATATTTAATATAAAAAAAAATTAATTACATTATATTCTCGAGTTCTCAAATTTACTTATTTTTAAGAGTTATTTTATACTTAAATTGATTCAAATTTTATTTTAAATGCTAATTTTATGGGGGAATTTAGTATGCATGGTACCATCTAATCCTACACCATTTTTTAATAGTAAAAAGAAGTACAATTAATGCATGATCAAACTACTTAATTAGTATATGCATTTATAAGGTACACTTTCTATGATCCTACAACTATTTTAATTAAAACTCTCTCAAAATACTCATTTAGGCATCATAATGAATTTAACACTCCCCGATATTATTGATTTTGAGTGTTTGCTCATTTATTTCAAAATCAAGATTAATATACATGTTATAGACACTATAAATGCAAAAATTAGCTTCAATAATTGGCATTAACTATAGGAAAGAAATTTAATATTCTTCGTTATAATCATCGTATTCATCATCATTTTTCTCCTATAAATACCATTTTATCTTTCAATTTATAAGTATAGATCTTCAATATGTTTCTAGTGATATCTTACCTCTTCACACGAGGAGGAGTGAAGTGGAACCCAAAAACATATCTACATCTATTGTGCATCAAAAAAAGCTTGATCAACCTACCTTACAAGAAGCCACCTCGAATAGGCATCTGGTCATCCACAAAGAAGATGTACTCTATAATGTAATGTAATTAGACAATTAGTCAGGTAGGCCAACCAAGCAAAACAATCAAGTAAACCAACATCGAAAGAATAACAATTAGATAGAGCAAATAACAAAGTAGACTAGTCAAGCAGACCAGCCTAGTCTACTAAACATCAACTAGCTTGAGCTTTCTACATCTCAAAAAGGTAAAGATGTCCACCATTCTTAGTTACCACTATCTATGCAAGTATGTGCATATTCGAACTAGATTTTCTTAGCTTACCTTAGGCTTGATAATCTTCGTAATTAGATGGAACAATCATACCAAAGATGTTACTAATTCTTAGATGGATGTCCACAAGTATAGTTTTCAAACAAGAATTGCTATAGGACAACATATATTCACGCATGACAAGGCCTTAGTAGGATAAGCCACTCCATAGAAGACAATGTTATCTAGACCATTGCCCTTAAGGTTGTATTTTCTAGAACGTTGCCTTATAGGTTGCACAGTACAAGAAGTGTCACTTAACTCGCATCTAACTTGAAGGATTACCACCTTCCATATTGAGTTATCCAAATAAGTTGCCTTTCAGGTAGTACCGCCTAGTTGGTTTAACTCCAAATTGTGGATCCAAGTTTCGACATCCAAACCACACTTAATAAGTTAGATACGTCACTTATTGAGTAAAAACGTCTATAATCATTGCCTCTAGGGCAAGTCTTCTAAGTCATTATCACCCACGTTATGCCAAATTAGAAGTAACATATTGATATAGCTCCAAGATATATGCTCAACATTACATCTAGAACAATAACACTTCAAAAATTGCATAATGAGACATTTTCCAAGGAAGTAACTCATTCCTATATTTCTCCAAATTAAGCATGCTTAACTATGGAATTCTAAAGAAAATATTGTCAACTAATGGTTAGATAATTAATATTACACTCTCAAACTACATCTCTCTATAAACCAAAGTTCTTGGATGGGATAAGTAAAATGAGAAAAGTATTTCACCAAAATATATCTAAGATCCAAAGATATTCATCCCATAAGCTTGAACAATCATCATTTCAAAAGCATATCACCTTGATGTCCTTGACAATTAGAACTAAAAGAATAAGAATACCCTCACATTCACTCAAATCCAACTATTGTAAATAGGGAAAAACTTCTTCTAGAAATCCACAAATAAAAAGTGGATCTAAAAGCAAGTGATTGCTATATAATTGATTCTAAACATTCTTGATATAAAGAGATCCAAAATCTCATCACTTACAAAATATCCCAAAGAACAAACTCAAGAAGGTAAAGAGTAATATCAACTTCAAATTATAACTTTCTAGGTTACCATTTCCCACCTTTGGGGTTGGAAACTGCTTTAGCTCCAGATTATAAAAACTTATACTCTAAGTCAAATGTACTTATAAAGTCAACATCAACTATCGAAAACGCACCCAAAAATAGCCAACTAGGCCAAGGTTAAGCCATAAAAAATTAATTAGACTATTCAGAAAATATATAGACAAAATGTGTAAAGTATATATGGTATACTAGGAATTTACTCAGGAAGTTCATCCATGTCTTAAGAAAGCCAAATTGGCTTACTAGTTTCACATCATGACCTAGGATGTCAGTTGCCTCTTCTAGACATGTTTTACCAAGAAATAAGTTTCCGAAAAATTTCATAAAAAATAAAATGTTCAAAACTTACATTCACGATATGATCTGAACATCCATAAATGAAAACACATATAATGTTTGATACATGAAGAGCATTTAGGTTATGTTAACTATAAAAGTGTTAGTCAAATTCATAAACGAGTACAGAATACTGAGAAAATGAGCATATAAAGTGGAGTACTTAAGCGAAACAAAAGTCTAATACACTTAGAAAGCACAACAACTCAAAATATATTACCAATAATTATAAGAATATTTAAGTATCCCAGTTTGCTTATCTTTTCTATGTCTTTTTTTATTTTCAATAATATGTTTGATAAGGTTTGGCATGGAAATGCCAACACTAACATTCAAACTTAGTAGAAAAGCTGGAAAAAAAAATAGAAAAAGAAAAGGATGTATTCAAACTTTGACAAAAAAAACAAGAAAAGTTAAGAGAAAGTACGCTACTCCAAACAGATTTTGGAAGTTACGTCAAGCTAAAGCTAGAATCCAGATGCAGTACTACCATGAGTTACAAGCAGAAGTGAGCTAAAGTTTTGCATGTAAGTGGGAAGGACTTCTTTGCCTATGTACACCTTATGCTTTACATTAGTCAAGCCTCACATAGGAGTAAGGAGGACACCTTTCCTAGATCTATGCAATGGTGTTCCTCATAAAATACATGAGGGATATTACGTCTCAGATTATCACACCAAATAAAGTGTCTCACCTACTTAGAACTCGGTAGCAACTAAGTCTTAATAAAAACTAGTTGTCATTTTCTACAACAAGCCTTAATTTGGAAATGTAGGCCAATATACCTAGAACCTAATGATGATGACAATCTTGTCCAAGGAAGTCTAAACAATTTGCCTAGAATCCAACGATGACAGAAATATTACCAAAGAAGTGCAAGACAACATACCTAAACCCTACTAATGACAACAGTCATGCACGAAAAGTGTACATCAACCCGGTTAGAATCGAGCAATGAAATTTTTTCAATGGACTAAGGTGTGTTTCACTATTGTTTTGTGCAAAAATCAAAGCGAGGAAAAATCTCTTTGACACCCACAATGACGTTGGTCCAAGATTAAGATATAATGATATTTTGGAAAGTCGTTGAGATAAGTGAGGTACCTTTTATTACTAATAATGCACATGTTTAATTTTATATTTTGTATATTTATAGTATATATATCATATATGTTTATTTTTTGGGTCAAATATATCATGTATATTTATGATAATCTAATTTTAATTAAATTTTTATGTTAATTGACAAAGTTAAATAACTTATATTATACTTATCTAATGTTTATTTTTATAATTATTTATCATAATTAATAAAAAAAGTTACTTTATGTTCTCGAATGATCAATATTTAGTCAGTTTTAAGAGTTATTTTCTACTTAAAAACTAATGCATAATTTTATTTTAGGGAGGATGACAACATAGGTCTAATACTTAGTTTAAAAATAACACTTAGACTCTATATTTATTTATTGTGAAAGTTTAATATTATTATTATGAAAAGTGATTGTATACAAATAAATTATTATTTTTTAGGTTTTTTGTTTATTTATTTTCTTTTTTTTTTTAATTTTTCTTTAATTTTTTCTGTTCAAGTTTATTCATGTAAAATAATTTGTATCTATACGTAATGTAGTTAAAAAATAAAAAAAAATTATTTATTTTTATTTGGTCACTTTTTAATAACAATATGAATAAAGTGTTACAAAAAATAAATATAACACTTAAATATCATTTTTTTATAATAAATATAGGATCTTGATTGTATTTATCTATTTTATTTTAAATGTTAATGTTGGGAGAAAAATTCTCCATATATATATGCCAACATCTAATTCATTTATATTATATTTTATTTATAAGATAATTCTAATAAATAAATTATATATTAAGAGATTTAAATATAACTCCTTTAAGTTTATCTACATTATTTAAATTCTTATAATAGTCCCATAATATAATTATAAAATAAGATTTCTCTACTTTGAAATGTTATTCTTTTTGAGTATTTGTTTATCTATTTCAAGATCAAGATTAATAAACATGTGATTAACACTATAAATACATAAATCCAACTTCAATAGTTAATACATGATTTTCAACATTTAATATTATTTATTAATATAAAATTAAAATAATTAAAATTTATTTTAATAATAAGTAGGCTTAAATTATAAAATTACATAAATATGTCGATCCAATTTATCCTAACCAATATTTTATAACTTAATTTTGGTTTGTGATTCAACAAATAGATACATATACGTTAAATTGATATTTTAAATAAAAACCTATTAAAATTGAATCACATCCACAACCGTACAAATAATTATAACAACTTGATTAATTAGGTGTTATTAAAAAAAATTGACTAATAAGGCTGATTTTTGAGTTCCAAATATAAATCGACTAAAATTATTTGTGAAAATTGTGTGCTATAGTAATAGAATTAAATGAAGTAACAATTTATACCTAAAGTATATTTTGTACGATTATATATGCATTATAAAAGCTTTTTATGATAGATAATTCCTAAAAGAATTATTAATTTATTTTTGTAATCTTCATAAAATAATGCACTTGATCAAATACTATTTGAGCTACGGAAAGTATTTAAATTATAAAAATCACACGAGGTAAGTTAGCAAATAATCGAACTTTAAAACTTAATCTTTAGAATTTTAAATTATATGTCAAATTTTATACGTCATAATAATCAAGATTTAAAATATCGATATGGGACAAAATATCAAGATATATTTTTTACATAATTATCAAAAATATTGTTATTATCGACAAAAACTTAAAAAAAATCACAAAATTATGAAATTTTTATCAAAATTATGATTTTTTTTGTATAAAACATCAATGCAATAAATGACTTATATTTTAAACTAATTTTTTATTTAATACGTATAATTTAAATACTTATAATATTTATATTGATAAATAAGTTGATCAATTAATTAAAATATTATGAATAGTTAAAAGATTTTAAATAATGAAATAAATTATCTATGAATTATTATAAATAGATAAATCTCAATATTATAAAAAAAATTCATTGATAAATAATATATTATCTTTGTTATGACAATATGATCGATCAATTTTATTTACAATTGATATTTGTTGATTTTTGTCGATATATTAACGATATTTTAGTGATAATATCCACAAAATATTTTAAGTATTTTAGCAATAAAAAAATTACATTTTCATGACAATTTAACAATAGTAATAATTTTAGGATGTTTTTAAAAATTTATTCAAAAATATATATAAAAATATTACATTTTAAGATTAGAATATAATAACGCGATATTATGAACAATATCACCGATTTTTCAAACTTTTGTTATGACAGGATGATGTTAACAAAGTTTGACAAGTTTCTTTTAATTATTATTATTTAATATAATTTAAATATATAATTTAAAATAAAAGGATGATAATTCTTATTCTGTCAAAGATAACCCTCTGCTAAAGCTGACAATTTGATGATTGAGTCCACAAGTTGAGTCAATAATATCTTCGCTAATTTGAGCTAATAAGTAAAAATAAATAAATTAAAATGAATAATGTTTATGGTTAAAGATCATGTTATAAATGAAATATCTCTACCATAACTGTTGAGATAGAGACAATTACAGCTACCATAAATGTTAAATTTTCGTACATTCATATTTACTTTATTACATTTTTATTTTAATTATTATATTATTTATATATCTATAATTAGAATTTATATAAACTTAAATGAGTTGTATATAATTGAATTACAAGCTGAATTTAACCATTCACAGTTAAATTTAAACATCTATTAAAAAAACAACTTTAACAATATATATTAAATCCAGAAAAGAAAAAAAAATACATTAAATATACACTAAGTTTTTTCAAAACTTTTTTTTTTTAGTAAACATTAAATTCCTACGAAAAACTTTATTTTTCAAACACCGCATCCTTTCGATGAACATTTGGAACATTGTCATACACTACAAATCCACTTCAATTTTTTTATTTAGAGGCTCAAAATGTGTGCGAGCGCCAACCTTAAAAAATTAACAAGGGGCCCTTAATGTTCTCTCGTATTATAAATTGGGCAGTTCTCTAAGGCCAATATAAACACCAAAAATATCAGTTTCTAGATCTCCTATTCTGCTTCTGTGTGTAAAGAGGGTAGAGAGTGAAACATAGTCATTTTAATTAATCACCACAATGGCTATGGTGGTTCTAACAGCTCTATTAGTCCTATTCCTAAGTTTACTGATAAGAGTTACTTATGATACAATCTCATGTTATTGGCTAACCCCAAGACGCATCAAGAAAATAATGGAAAGGCAAGGAATTTATGGCCCAAAACCTCGGCCTCTAGTCGGCAACATCTTTGACATGACTTGTCTTGTTTCCAAATCCACCGCTCTTGATATGAATTCCATTAGTCATGATATAGTTGATCGTCTTTTGCCCCATTATGTTACTTGGTCTAAATTATACGGTACTTTTACGTTTATATATATATATATATATAAGATTTTATATATATCATAACATCCTTTTATACATAGATTTTATATGTTTTTTTATTAAAGAGATTAAAAATAAAATCAGTTAAATAAATATGAAGTGAGATTAGAATATTAACGTGATACAAATTTTTATATGGTATTATATAAAACCAATGTTTTTTTTATTACAGGAAAGAGATTTATATATTGGAATGGAGTAGAACCAAGGATGTGTTTGACCGAGACAGAATTGATCAAAGAGTTATTGTCAAAGTACAGTACAATATCTGGGAAATCATGGCAACAACAACAAGGCTCTAAGCACTTTATTGGGCGTGGCTTATTGATGGCTAATGGTGTTGATTGGTACCACCAACGTCACATTGTTGCTCCTGCATTTACTGGTGACAAACTCAAGGTATATAATATTTTACAAAACATTCGATAATTTGCTCTGTTTTATAAAGCTAGCCCACCTTAATGTTTTAACTATGTTATGTCAGAGCTATGCTGGTTATATAGTAGAATGCACAAAAGAGATGCTTCAATCACTTGAAAATGAGGTTGAGTTAGGCCGTACCGAGTTTGAGATTGGCGAGTACATGACTCGACTCACCGCCGACATAATATCTCGGACAGAGTTTGATAGTAGCTATGAAAAGGGAAAGCAAATATTCCATCTTCTTACTGTTTTGCAGCGTTTATGCTCCCAAGCGAGTAGGCATTTGTGCTTCCCCGGAAGTAGGTCAGTGTTAAACGAGTCGAGTCCATTTTTGGTATTTTGATTGAGCGGGCCTTGGGATATAAATGATCTAACCAATTTATCTCAATCATGGAATAAAATCAATGACATAGATACTTTAAAAGTTTTAAATTTGAAATTAATTAATTACTCTTAAAATTAAATAACACCAAATCACATATTTATTATGTGAGTAATTCAAGAATAATAGATGACTTATTAGATTTATTAGTTAAAATATACAATACGAACCCCTATAAAAAATACTTATGTTGAACAGTTTTTGAGGTATCAAATTTTGATTTATTTGAATATTTTTTCTCTAAACAAAGTAAATAAATTTTTATCTCCTTTATAAATAAGTCATTTTTTATTATATCAAATCAATTAATTAATATTAATTAAATTTTATCATATCATCTTATTAATAATATTAATTAACTGAAACAATAGAATTTAATCGATGAAATTATGGATAGATGGAGTGAAATTCTACGTACACTAGTGGGAAAAAAAACAAAAGTTCACACAATTTCGTGTAAAATGAAACAAAATTACGGTACATCGAAAATTGTTTATACAAATACTTAAATTACTTTGCAAAAGGTTGGTTTGTTTTTTTAATTCTCATGCTCAATACATATTTTTCTTCGTCTTGATTCTAGAAGTTCCGCGCTTGTTTTGGCAGGTTTTTACCAAGCAAGTACAACAGAGAAATCAAAGCATTGAAATTAGAAGTGGAGAGAAAACTAATGGAGATAATACAGAGTAGAAAGGATTGTTTTGAAATTGGGAGGAGTAGTTCATATGGGAATGATCTTTTGGGAATGTGGTTAAATGAAATGGAGAAAAAGAAATTATCATCAGGCAATTTGAATTTGCAGGTGATTATGGATGAATGTAAAACATTCTTTTTTGCAGGACATGAAACAACTGCTCTTTTGCTCACTTGGACGATTATGTTATTGGCTAGTAATCCCAATTGGCAACAGAGAGTTAGAGATGAGGTTAAGCATGTTTGTAATGGTCTAACTCCTTCTGTTGAACATTTCTCTAAACTTTCTTTGGTAAGCTGCTTATAACTTATCATAGATTTTGCTTTCATTTGTAATGTCTCTCTGTGTTTGTTTGTTTTTTTTTTTTAATTAAAACCAATTTAACATAGTTTGCTCCAGTTCCTACCTTTTAGCTTCTAACTAGCATTTAATAAAAATACAATTTACAATTTACAATATATCATTACAGGGAAGGGTAATCACATCCATGTGTTTTATCTAAATATCAATAACACCAGTCAAGTCAAGTCAAGTTTCTTTCGCTTTGAGTTATTATCAATAATATATAAACTTATTTTATCTTTTTCTAATATATGAAGGGTTGTATTTAATAATAACTAAAAGTAGAGGAGATCTGACTTACTCAAAATGAAATCTTGCTAGTCTTATTGATCTTTGTAAACTCTGGTACAGTGAAGTTATTTATTCTAAGAGGCTGCATTTGTGTTTTGCAGTTAAATATGGTGATAAATGAATCACTAAGACTTTATCCACCTGCTACAGTTCTACCTAGAATGACCTTTGAAGATATAAAACTTGGTGATCTACATATCCCGAAGGGTTTATCAATATGGATACCAGTACTAGCAATTCATCATAGTGAAGAATTATGGGGTAAAGATGCTAATGAATTTAACCCTCAAAGATTTGCTTCTAAGTCCTTTGTTCCAGGAAGGTTCATACCATTTGCTCTTGGACCCAGAAATTGTATTGGTCAATCTTTTGCAATTATGGAAGCTAAGATCATATTAGCAATGTTAATTTCAAAGTTCAACTTCATCATTTCAGACAACTATCGACATGCTCCTATTATTATCCTCACTATAAAGCCCAAGTATGGAGTTCAACTTTGTTTAAATCCCATAGAAAATTAGTTTAGGATATGAGATTTTGATTTTGTAGTCACAGTCAATGGTTTTTTTTTTTTTTTAACTTACCATTTGGGTAAGCAGAGTTGGGTTTGGGATAAACATCTTCATAATTTTTTTTTAAAACCTACGGAGTGGGTTGAATCATATATATTATTATATTATTTCGTACGGTTTGATGGTTGGAATTTGATATATATATATATATATAAATTATTTAACAAAAATTATTATTATTTTAAATCATTTGATTCGTGAAATAAAATAAAAATATAAATTTTCAAGTTATTTTTATTATAATTAATGATGAATTATCATCTTTAATGTAATAAAAATAATTGTATTATACACAATAATTATTTCTAAATTTTTTATTTATTATATGAATATTCAACAAAAAAACATGATATGCTTAAAAGTGAATTGATTAAATAATTATTAAATAAGTAATCATTGATTGTATGAATTATTATTCTTAATGCAATAAAAATAATTACGTAATATAAAATAATTATTCATATAAAATGTATTTATTTTATAGGTATTTTGGTATTTATTGGTGTAAAAATAACAAAAAAAAACATCAAAAGTATATTTATTATATGGATATTAAATAAAAATATGATATACTTACAAATGAATTATTCAAATACTCATTAAATTATTAATCATTAATTGTACAAATTATCATATTTTATATAATAAAAATAATAACATTATACAAAATAATTATTCATACAAAATGTATTTATTGTATTGATATTTATAAAACCAAAAGTAAAAAAATAATAGCACATTTTCGTGGACCAAAAGATAGCTTTTTATATATATTAGTTATGTATAGTGTAAATTAATAGATTTATGATTTAAATTTGATAAGTATATAATAATATTAATTAATAAGTAATAATTATTATGCTTTAAAAAATTTATTTTAAAAAACAAAATAAAAATAGTGGATAAAAAATGAAGGTTAAAATTTTATGTAAAGATATCAAAAAATATTCTTAAAATAAAAGTTTAATTAATTTCTTATTTTAATAAAGAGTAAATATATTTTAATCATTATTTTATTAGTAAAAAATTAATTAATTAATTAATTTAATGTGTATACAATAATAGTTATTTTAAGAGTAATAGGTTCTAATTTTGTGAAAGTGATATACAATCTAAATATAAATGATACTTTATTTAATAAATAAATCAAATATAATTAAACGATATATATAAGCTCAATACTATAGATAAAACTTGATCGAATTTAATAAACAATTTTATGAATATTTTTTTGCATTGATATTAGATATAATATTTTTTAACACTAAAAAATATGATTAAGTCAACACAATAATAACTCTTAAAATAATAATTAAAGGTTAATAATATAAAGTTAATATATAATAAAATTATTAAATATAAATATTTTAATATTTATTAATATAAAATATAATAAATAAATAAAGTAAATTTAAAGCTTAAAAAAAAGGGGAGAAACATATGGGTTTTTATATATAAGGAGATATGGATGAATGATGCTTGAAAGGTATTAAACATATTAAAGATCGTAGATATCAATAAGAATTAAGGAACTTGACAGAACCACTAACTCTCGGGTTTCGGTTTATTTGTCACTATAATTTTATTTAACTGATATATTAATTTTATAATTTTATGTTTAAGTTAGATTAGTATAATTTTTAAAAATATATATATTTTTATAAGTATAAAATTAATTTTTTTTAATTAAAAAATTATTTCTCAGAGGCTTACTTGTAATCAAATAATAGGCAACTCCATTTATTTACATTATTCCCTAACATTGACTATTTTGTAAAAATATATGAGACCCTTAAGATGCAAAAACTCTTCCAAAAGATTTAATAGCTTTACTGTATCTCGAAAAAAACCTCACTAATATTACATCAATGACATATTTTTTTTATTAATTTAAGTATGATTACTCTATTTAAAAATATGATGAGAAAGATTAATAAATAAAGAAAATATAATACATTTATTCGATGAAATAGAGGAGAGAAGAAATAGAGGAGAGAAGGGAAAGGGGAAAGAAATAAAAAAAATTAATTAAAAATATATAATTTTACTTGTACAAAAATATTATTTTTAAAAGAATTTGACTAATTTAACCCGAACATTAAATTACATTACTAAATGAATTTACTTTAATAATTATAAGATTAATTTATCAATTAAATAAAATCATAAGATTAAATAAACTAAACACTAAAATAACTCCCATTAATTACTATAAGATAATGAGTTCTAATATAAAAAAAATGGTTTATTAAATAAGTTTATTCATATATTTAAAAATTGATATCCTATTAATATTTTAAGAATATAAAACTTATTTATTTTTTAAATCACAGTACAATTATAAATGATGTGGGGGTGGTGGTGGTTACAAGACTTTATCATTGGGTGATTACATTCAAAAATTTAAACATGATATAATATATATTATTTTTAATTAAAATTAATTATTATTATTTTTTTGTCGATAAAGATATCAATTTTTTAATAGTTATAAATTATTAATTTAATTAAAAATAATTAATTTTTTATGATATTGAACGTCGACGAGAAGGGATTAATTAAAAAAATCAAAACAGGAAGTGATTGATGGGGCATCGGTAAAAGGGGTTTCTTTAGTTTTGATGCCGAATTCCATGAACTTATGTTTGATTCTTTTCTATCCATATATATTTTGTATTTCTTCTTCTGTCAATTGATTTAATTAATAAATAGTAGTGCTTTCAAAAAATAAAAAATAGGTAAAGAAATCCAGCTTGCAGATAAAAATAAAGTTAGAAATTAGGGTCAATATGATATATTATAATGGAGCAAATTAAGTGGCTTCTTAGCTAGCAGAGTACCCCTTGCCCCTTAATAAAAAACTTGGTTACAAAAATGAATTTTTTTTTTTTTTTTTTTGCAGTTTTTAGTTTATTGCGTTCAATATTATTAAAAAGTTCATGTTTTAATTTTCAATTTTATTTAAATCATATCATATTTTATCAGATCTTATTCAAAGTTATTAATGCATTCATGATTTAATTTTTTATATTATTTTTATAATTTTAATTATTTGAATCTATTTAAAAAAAGAAAAAAAATGATTTATAACAAAATAATGGCACCGGTCTCTTTTTGATTCTGCTGCTCCCACTAGTCAATTTCACTCATTATTTTGTAGCAACTAGTCTTTCCTTTTAAAAATTTATCCTCCCTGTCACTGTCTAATACACTTGGTACGAGGAATTCGAGTTCATAATCCTTTTTTATTTATTTAATTCGAGTTCATAATCAATTTGTTGGATATTAACATATTTTATGTTAAAGGTAACATTATACTTTAAGTTGAGTTAAATTTTACATTATCTACTAATGATTTTGGGTATTTGTCTTAAAAAAAATTCATATATTTTATAATAGTTTAAAAAAAGGGCATATATTATTTTTAGTTTAAAAACGGGTAAATTAAAACCTATTCAACAATTTGCCGATAATTATATTTTTTTCTCTCTCCTCCCTCTTTCTCGATGACTTTTTTTTTATTTTCTTACTCTCCACTTTTCAACCACTTTTTTTTTTCTTTGAAAAAATTAAACTGTACATTTTTTTCTTCTTAACAAAAAAACGAAAAATAAAATATCCCCATTTATTAAATTTTAATAAATAATAATTTATTTTTATTATAAATAAAAATAAATTATATTTATATAATAAATAATATATAATTTTTTATAACAAATAACTTATCAAAAATTTATTATAAAATAATAAATTTTAAAATTTTAAATTATTAAAAACTTTACTAAATATTTACAACCATTTTTATGAAAAATTATTGATATTTTTTTTAAAAATAAATTATTTAAGATTAAAAAATTAAAAAATAGATTACATTATAACACATATCTCTAATATTATTATAATTTTTATTTTTATTAAGATAACAAATATTTATTAATAATAATTTTATTTAAATATTAAAATATAATTAATTAGATATATTTTATTATATTAATAATAAAAATAATTATAATTATAATAATATTATATTAGATAATATTTTGACGCAAAGTTTGCGTCAAAATGTTCTATATTTGTATTTATATCTTGTAGAAAGTTAGATATAAAAGCTTTCAATTTTTTTAATAATTTAATTATTTTTATGAATATTATTTTTTATATTATAATTATAATTATATTTAATAATAATAATAATAAAAATATATTATATTATTTATGAATTATCAAAATACTTACCGTATCATTTTCATATAAATTTATATTTATTTTATTATAAAATAATTTATTTTTAATTTTTGAAATAAAACTTTAATATATAATATAATAAAAAAGATTTATGTATTTAAAATTAATTATAAATTTATAAAATGTTAATATTTTTTTATGTTTATAATAATTATGTTTTATAAAATAGAGTTTATATATATTTTTATTTATTTTTAAATATATATTGTCAAGTTTAAGGTTAAAATGTGCCCTTTTTTAAACTAAAAACAACATTAACCCTTTTTCAAACTATTGTACAAAATATGCCCCTTTTGTACAAATTCCCAATGATTTTTATAATTTTTTATCGTGTTAATTGCTATTCTTATAATTTATATATTTTTAATATAATATATATAAAAGTGAAATTAATTTAGTAATTGAGTCTTATAAAAATCAAAATAAAAATATTATAGGAAATATTTTTTCAAAGTAAATATTTTGTAAATTATAATTCATCCTATTTTTATCATATTCATATCTTATTATCTTTTTTTTAAATAATAATATAGTGTTTTCTTATTATCATTATTGCGAGGATTGATGCTATTTACTCTCCCACTTTTACTTTAGATTAAAAAACTATAGACATTTTTTCTGGTTTTACTTTTAAATTTGGGCCTAATAGCACAAATTTAACATTTACATTATTCCCTTCGGTCGAGAAAGAAAATAAAGATTATTTTACTTAAGCAAAGAGTTGAATTTTTAAAATAAGTTAACTTGATAGTTTAGCGATTCTAAGTTTCGAGATCATTAATTTAATTAAATCTCTTTTTAATTGTAAAAAAATATTATTTATTAAAGATAATTTTATTTAAAATAATAATATGTAAGTATATTCATTATGTAAATATAATAGGTAATATATATACATAATTATTGAAATATTATTATTACATTAAAGATTGTGATAAATAGTTATAAATCATTAATCTAAAAATTCGCATATTAGTGTATATTATAAATGATATAATACAAGAGTAAAAGTGGAGATCTTTTGGGTTCTTTTGCCGTTGTATCCAATAGCTCTTTTAGAGAGAAATAGGAAGAAAAAATAATAATAATAACAACGAGTAAAGTTTATAACGCAAATATGAGTTTCTAGTTACTTTATTTCTTCATTTTGCTATTTTCTAACACTTTATTTTATCAAGTTCTAGCATTAGTTATTAAAGATGCGCTCTTTCTTAAATTGCACAAATTTGAGGAACATGATAGTCGCCTACAAATAGTGAGGCATGGAAAGGCATTAAAGGATATTTAGCTTACTATCTGAATTGATTAAGAGCTTGAAAGTGGGTGAGCTTCGTGATTAGTATTTTGAAATGCAGGCTGAGAAGCTAGATCTAATTGTGCCTTACTATATCTTAATATGAGCTTTTCAAAGTAATAATGGTAAAGCACCTTCTACAAATACCTTGGTTCCCCCACCCTCACTTAGAGGAATCAACCCCAGGAGGTTGTACTAAAAGATAGGTCGAGGATTCCACCTCGTATATATCTTTAGAATCCACTTGATGTTAGTTAATTGGTGGCATAGTTATAAATGTCTGTTGTGATAAAAACAAGTTCTTGTTTATCATATACCCCAAACACTTCGTCAAAAGAAAAATAGCCCACAAGGATTCACTTCCTATAAGGGTCGAGTTAAACCAGGGACCTGTATTCCCCTCCCCTTAAATGGTGAATCCGTGGATTGCCACCTATACACCGCTTCTAACAATGAAATAGTGAGAAAAACTAATATGGGTGTTTTCGATATAAGGGCTATTGTTTATCATGTAGTCCTTATGAATCAAGAGTTGTGCGGATTCAAGGCTTTCTTTAAAGCTATTGAATAAAATTTGAAAGATGTGGGCAATGATCTGATTAAAAAGATAAACACAAAGCAGAAAGAGGTGATCTCCGTAGATTAACTGAGTACTTGAGACAAAGAACGTTAGAGAAAGGTACTCACAAAACACCTATTTTTTAGAGTACTAACTTTCCTTCACACCTATGAATATAAGATGTAATTATTAGTACTATTTACATTAACTTTTCATTTCCATTTTGCACTTTGTAATTATATATAGCACTTATTGCTGCAATTCAAAGCTGGTTTTTCCTTGATGAGGATTTTTTTAAAAGAGAATGTCTACTTTTGTGAGCTCAGGATTCTTTCTTAGGATGAGCATCGACCTTTTATCATACATTCTAAGTAGGGGTTCCACTTGGCCACCATACTCTATTCTTAAAGGTTATCGCGTTTATTATTTCAAAGATAGGAGACATACAAAGGCGAAATTGAATCCAATCCTTGTATAGATTCTCAAAGAGAGGCTCACATTGGTGAACTCAAGACCCTTTTTTAGGTTAGATATCACGTCTCTTATCTTGCATCCTAATTGAAAGGATCTATTTAGCCATTTCATTTTATACTTATGGATTATTACGTTAATTTTTTACGAGACAAAAGACATACAAAGGTAAAATTGAATATAACTCTTGTATACACTTCCCAAATAAGAGGTCTAGATTGTTAAAGACCCTTTCTAATATATTTATTCTATAGTAATTAAAATTTATTAAGAATATTTTTTACAATTTTTAAAATTAATAATAAATATATTATAAAAATATATATAATGACAATAAATCTACCATTAATATGATGTGAAATGAGTTGCTTTCTTTATTTAACATCCATATAATGAGTTAATCAACTTAGCTTAACCTAACTAAAAATATTTAATAAATAATTAACATATTATCATTATTTAAAAAATACATTTAAAATATAATATAATATTTTTTATTTTTTAAAAATATAATCAAATAATAATATTTATGAAAACAATTTTATCATTAATTAAAATTAATATATATATATATATATTATTTTTCTAAAATATAAATAAATCGATCATAAATTGTTTAACTTAACAAATTTAAATGTGTTTGACTTAAATTTTACTCACATTAAATTTAATTAAACTAAGGTATATTATAAATCAATTCAAGTGAACTAAACTTAATTGAGTTAAATTAACACATCTTTACATACAACTAATTGTAGGTAAGATTTAAACAATATCACCATGACACTATAGAATAATAATGCCATTTTATTACATAGGGCGAGGTATTATTTACATCCCTTAGATTAGATTGTTTATGTCGTTTGGTCTTTTAAATTATAAATTGTATCATTTTGTCCATTAGTTATAAAAAATGGGTCGATTAAGGATAAATTATATAATTTTAATAATTTTTTATTAAAATATTATTATTTTATATCAAGTGAGTAAAATATAATTGCAATATAAGTCTTTATCAAGGATAAAAGTAAAATTTAATGAGTAATTATTTAATAAAATATTAAAATAAAATAGTTAAAATTAGTAAATATTATAATTAATATTTTGTGATTTTTTATATTAATTATTACTTTGTTAAATGCTAGTGTTTTAATTGCATATAATTACTTCAAATAAAAATAATAATATTTTAATATAAAATCATTAAAATAATAAAATTTATCATTAATTAATTATTATTTTCATTAGTTAAGGGACACTCTAAATTTTTTCTCTACCCATCTCTAAAAAAAATCTAAAATAAACAATCCTCCATTTTTTTTCTTTTTTTATTTCTATCTTCTAACTTCTTTCTCCTTTCTTCATATATCCATTAGATATTTCCTCCCATCGGACGGGAAGCTCCTCCTTAGAAGGTTTTCTTTTTTTTCTCTGATAGGTTACCTCTTTTTTTTTAGAACTTTGTAGTGTACACGTCGTTCAAGTATTATGTTTGTGTGATGCAGTTGTACGGTGGTTAGACGTGAGTTTGTGTGTGTGTGTGTAATAAAGTATATGAAAGATACCAAATTGATCCAACTAACTATAAAACTGCTCAAGCATATTAAGATCAAGATTTTTTCTTTTATCTTGAGACTTAGAGTTTAGCTTGAAATTGTGCAATGGTTGTGTGTGAGTTTTTTTGGTGTAATAAAGTATACGAAAAATCTCAAATCAGTCTGATGAGCTATAACAATACTCAAGTATATTAAGATTGAGACATTTTCTTTTGCTACAATAACACTCAAACATATCAAAATCGAAACTTTTTATTTTACCTCGGGGCTTAGAGTTTAGCATGAAATTGTATATTTTAATGTGTCATGGAGTCTATTTTGTTCTTCAAGATTTCTCTCTTCTTTATTTTTATATGTACTTGTATTCGACATTAATGAAATATTTTATTTTCCTAAAAAATGCATTAAGTGCCATAATTTTTAATCCAAGATAAATAATAAAAACTACTTAATTTAAGGACTTTAATAACATTATTCTCTATTATATATTTATTTGATTAAATAATAATTAATGTAAATTTAAAATTATGACTTAAAAATAAAAAGAGTATTATGGTCATATCAATAAGTGAATCAAGTCGTTTTAAAATATCACTTATTTTTCTTGTTTGTAAGCATACATCTGGGATGAATAGGAGATCAAAAATATATGATTACTAATTTGAATTAGATTTGATCCAAATCATAATTGAATATTTGAATCTGATTTGATGATGTAATCAATTTAAATCAATCCAAAATAGTTGTATTTTTTAGATTAAATAACGTTAAATTAATGTTAAAAATTATTTATGAATTATTTATATATATATAATATTTAAATTTTAAATTAACGTATATTTAGTAAAAATTATTATTTATAGTCACAACTAATAAAATAAAATAAAAATAAAAATTATGCTTAGCTAAATATTAATTTTTATAGAGATCTAACATTTATATTTATTTTTTAAAATTAAAATAGTAATTTAATATAATTGTAGTATTTATAATATTTAAATATAATGTATAAAATAAAATATACATTTATTTATAATTTTAATAATAATCCCATTTAGATTAGATTGTTATAAATTATAAAACTTTCAATCTAAATTATATAATTTTTAATTTAAATTAGATCAAATTTAATAAATTGAATCAAATTTTACAATTTAAATGAATTCTATATTAGTTACTCACGACTAATTTGCTCACCGCTAAATTAATTATAATTTTTATTAATAGTAGTATTTATATATAATTAATAATAATAATAAAATAGATATTTTATATAATATATTATAACAAAAATAAATATAGTAATATTATCTTAAATAAATTATTATTATAATAATCAATATCTTTTCTATACTATCATAATGATTAGATGTAAGCTTTCTCATCCTAATTTCTCTTTGCCTCGCACGAGTGGGTTTTTGTTGTCTAATTTAATTGAGTAGTGGTGCTTCTTCACTCAATACATATCTAAGACAGAGTGGTGGAATGTCCAATTTGGGTCCCTCCGTTCCCTTATAAGCTGCTCAATTCAATCGAGCCAAACTTAGATAATTATTATTTAATTAACTACAAACTATTTCTAATCTTTAATCAAGATGGTATTAATTTCTAATAAGAAAAGAAAACGATAACTAAAAAGATGATATTGAAAGAAATATTAAGTACCTACATTTTTTAAAATATAGTTTATGCCCTAATGATGAATCAGCTAGTGCCCGAGCAATGCCTTAATGTGACTTTTATTTATCATTTTCAAGTGGCCAAGTAATTATGGCCTTATTAGTTATCATGACACATTGATAGATGGATAACTATTTACCGTACCATTTCGAACAAAACGTTATAAATTAAATTAGTTCGAATTTTAAATAGAGCACAAGTCCTTTTTATAAATTAAATTTTATTTGTACGAATTGTGAAGATAGACTCTTGTTAGATTGGAATTAATATAAAAAAAGTTAGCATATATTTTTTAGGATGGAAAAGAAAAAGCTATCATCATATGCTTCAATTAAAACCCATGCATGTTTTTAGAGTGAGGGAAAAATTAATCTATTATATGTAATGTGACTACAAGGGTATAAATTATTTGAAAGTGAAATAAAACTAAATCAAATTACATTATAAATTTCGTAAAACTCATACTTACATTTTGAATTTTTTTTTAGTTTATCTATCTATTTGTTCTCTAATCTATTTAATTTTAAGATTTGATTGTTAACATTTTAATTCATATAATTTAGTTTTTAACGTTTTTAAACTTAACAAATTAAATTTAAAATTTTAATTTTCGTTAAATTGATTTAATGATATTACAATAAATTATAACGAAACTTAATTTTTTTAATTTTTTTATTTCTCAAAATACATATTTTAAAATAATTTAGTCCATAAAATATAATAAAATTTATAACTTGATCATAAATATTATAATTATATAATTATTAAGTATAATATTATTAAATAAATTTGATATAAATTAAAATTTTAGATTAAATTATATGAATTCAAATATCAAATATCAATTTCTTATACTTTATATGAACAAATGTATAAATATCTTTTTTTAATTAACAAAACGGCCGAAGACTCATATGCAACTTGGACAAATGAATAAATCCAAAACTCATTTCGAAACATTTTTTTTTAATGTATGCAAGTGCAAAGAACATGTATGAGTCCATCTGTGTTTATACAGTACCCTATACTGAAAGTCAGTTTCTGTAATATATATTGATTTGTGCTTGAGCTATACCTGGGAAAAAAGCTATATTTTTTCTTAAGCATTAAAAATAGGTAAATAGTTAAATAAAATAAAATAAAAAATCAATTTGTAACTTAAGATTTCCTAGAAAATGTTAAACGAAATTTGACTTTATGAATCGTTTTTTTTTAAAAAAAAAAAAAAGCTAGAGATATTTTATTAAAATTTAGATATGAAAAATATGAAAGAGTATTATTTATTCAGATAAAATTTATTAATACATATTTAAAAATTAAAAAATAAAACATATACAGGGAGGAATCTCTACTACCAACTAAAGCTTAAATAGATGTATTAGTAAAATTTCAAAATGAACAAAATATGTATAACTTGTAAAATATTTGTATGTATAAGAGTTATAGAAATACACAAATATCAGCATAATAAAAAGCATCATATTCAATAAAATAAGATATAGAAATATATTAAATTTGATATTCATATTTAATAAAAATAAACCACTAATAGTGATAATTAAGAAAATATTTATGAAACAAATTTTTTACATCAAAGATACAGTCAAACAAAAATGTAAAGAAAATGAGAGAACCATCTCTAATATGAGTTTATCTCCTCGATAAGTTTTGAAGAAATAAAAAAGAGGAAGAGAACAAAGGAAATTAGGAGAAGGAAATAAAGAAAGAAATAAGAAGTGTTCAGGTATAGTTAGCGCTAAAGTGCCAACTTTATCAACTTTAAGTATGGTTGATAATCCTACCAGCAAAATTCTAAATGAAACTGTTAAGAAATTTATATCAAATTGTATAATCATAAATTTATACTCCCAATATCATTCTCAATAGAATATTAAATAACATAAAATAGAGAATACATAACATAAAAATTATAGTAAAAACTTTAAATTAGAAAAAAATAACTTTCGTTTTGATACCATGTAGAAAGTCATAGCTTAACTTCTTCTAAAAAAACTCTAAAAGAAAAATGGTTGTCAAGACTTTATAACCAACAC
This sequence comes from Hippophae tibetana, assembly GCA_037013495.1. Lineage (NCBI taxonomy): Eukaryota > Viridiplantae > Streptophyta > Magnoliopsida > Rosales > Elaeagnaceae > Hippophae > Hippophae tibetana. The sequence continues at coordinate 8,374,898 of CM072812.1, forward strand.
TCGACTGATTTACATGGGTGATGTAGGACTCCCAACACCCCTCTCACATGTGCAAGGGTACCCCCTATTTTTCGATTGATCATGAGGTTGATCGGGGTTGACCGATTGGGCACATCGTGACCTCCAAAGACCCACTCTGATACCATGTAGAAAGTTATGGTCTAACTCACTCCAAAATAGCTCTCAAAGAGAAAATGTTGTAAGGATCTTATAAACATCACTTGACTGGTTTACCTAGGCGATGTGGGACTCCCAACACCCCTCTCACATCGGTAAGGGTACCCCCTACTTTTCGATTGATCATGAGGTTGATCGAGATTGACCGACTAGGTACATCGTGACTCCCAAGAACCCGCTCTGATATCATGTAAAAAAGTCATAACATGACATAACTTCCTCCAAAAAAGTTTTCATAGAAGAATGATTGTCAAGACCTTATAGCCAGTACTCGGTTAGCTTACCTGGACGATATATGACTCCCAAGAATATCTTTAAACATTAAACTCTTAGATAAGATATCTCAAATCTTTATAAACTCACGAATCATAAATTCTAGATAATGTGAAACTCAATTCACACGTTCCTTTTCCCTCTTCTCTTTAACTTTATGCTTGTTATGTTTGTAATTTATTAAAAATAAATAAAAAATTGTTACATCACTTATCGCCAAATATAAGGGAGAGAATTAAAAAAAAACAAAAAATAATTATGAACATTATTAAGACGTGATAAAATAACATTTAATTAAAAATTACTTATTAATTATTTTAGACATTATAAATTCACATCATTCTTTACTATTATAAATAAAATAAATAATTTAATTTTTTAATGTATCAAAAAATATAAAAATATACGACCCAATTGTTCTCCTGTTTTTCCTTTTCTTTTTATAAAAAAATATATGAAAAAATTCATTATATATTATGTGAGGATTCAAGATTCAACCTTCATCTCTCTTTAGTCCTTCTAAACAATTAAGCATTTCTTCAATTTAACATTTTTATTTTACAATAATTAATTTAAAAATTATAAAATATAATATCTATAAAAATTACAATAATAAAAATAATTCTTTAATAATATTAAATGAATTTAAATAATCATAATTCAATTTAAATACGTTTAAAATTAAATTATGTGTCAAATTTTTTTAATAATGAAAATATATAAAGTAGATATAAGATATGTTATTTTTATAATTATAAATTTTAAAGATAATATTTTTATTACTTTTTCAAATCTCTTTAATATTTAATACGAAATGTTAGATTTAGAGATTTAAATTTATTATTAAATGAATTTTTATATTTTTCTTTAAAAAAAATTAAGCATTAACAATTGTGACTTTGATGTTGAAAAAAGTAAACTTTAATTATCGTATAACAAAGTAAACACATGTCTATAAATTAATTTATTTTTTAGCATTTTTTATGTCATTATTCATAAGTTTAATATAATTATAATTAATATGATTAATAATTATTAGTTAAGATAATCAGATATAATTTTTTCAACATATAATTAATTGACATATTAATTGGAAATAAAATATGGTCGATTTTTTAAAAGTTCTTTTTGGTTGAGAGAATTTTCATTAAAAGCAGATTTTTTTATTTTTTTAACAAATAATACATCGTTCTTTTCAAATCTCCGACATCAAATTAAAGAGCTAAACACGTACACGATATGATATTAGCAACAAAAAAATATATAATAAGAAGAAAATACATATCGCCTCCAAACAGATTTTGATTGTTCGGTTTCGATGGACAAGCCAAGTATACTTGAGGATGAATTTGGGCCAGGCTCAGACCTTACTTTGTAGACTCATATGTAATTGGGCCGGGCCGGTTTGGGTTTATTAAAAATAATAATAGAAAATGTGGGGAAAAGTTGAAAAGAAGAAAACTGTAGGGAAATAACTACAAATACGAGAAAAGTTACACGGAAGCTATAGCTTAGGCTTATATGTAGGAAACTGAGCGGTTTGAGTGGCATTGGAAGAGAGATAGCTGAGACCAGCCCCAACGTATCCTTTTCAAAAAATGGGTTTGGGATTTGTTATATTCCAATTTCATTTTCAGAATTTCCAAAAACGTTCCAACATGCCTTTGTCCATCATCGTCTTGTTTTTCCTTTTCTTCTTGTTCTTCTTCCACTTCCGAATCGTATACCATTTATGGTTTCACCATCCTCTTTGTAGTGGGCCCGACTCTGATTCTATCATCACCCAGAAAACCGTCATTGTTTTCTTGTCTCTTCTCATGAATTATTAGGTACTTTTCTAAACCTTGATTTTCTTTTTTTCTCTAGGTTTCTTACCTTACTAATCGTGAGTTTGTTTCGTTGTTTGTGCTTATGTTACTTTTGTTGCGCCTCAATTTTCGATAATGTTCAATGTCTCTTTATAAATTGCATTCTTTTGATTGTTCAGAATTATGAATTATGCAAAAAGAGCTCCTTTAATTGCGCCATTAATCTTTTCTATAAAAAGTTTTTTTAAAAAACTTGTATTATGTAGAGACAGAATCGAGTGAAAGTAACTAAATTAAATGAGGGAAGGTTGAAAATTGGGTTAGCATCAAATGGATGCAATGATTTGCTCACTATTTTGTCAAAGCCTTTGTCTTCTGCCTTTTAACTTAAAAGTGAATATGAGGGAAAGCTTTTTTTATTTTTATTTTGGTTCCTCATGAGATTCAAGAAACGTAGACAATACTTTTCTTCTTGTTCTTCTCTTCACAGAGTAATTCCAACCCTATCTTCTTCTCGGTTTTTTTTCCCTGATCGAATTCACTTTCTTTTAATGTGTATTTTCTGAACAATGCTGATGGTTTAGAGGCTCTTGGAGTTTGTCTTATTGTAATTTGCTTGTAGCATGCCTTTCTAGGTAGATTGTTGGCTGCTTTTCATATGATTACAAGTTTTATATGAGCCAAGCATTTGATTCTTCCTGCTAAGTAGGGTCTTTATAGAATATACACTCAATGAAGGCCATTTTTTGTTTTAGTCCCGGTAATAAATAAACTCCTTGCCTTTGCTTGCTTGTAAATGAATATTAATCATTCATGTGTAAGGATATTTTGACTTGATAATCTGGTGGAATCCATACTTTGGTTTACTAAGCCCTCTTTCATTTGCTATTTTGTTTTGGTCTTCATTTTCCGGTACTCTCAAAACTTTAAGGCCATACTTTCTTTTACAACTCAAACTCTCATGCCTATAATTGGGAGTCTAGGATTTAAACCCCAAATCTTTCTTTTCTTAAGTAGGACTCATTGGATTGAAGGCTATCCTTGTTTCTAAATTGCAATGAGTTCCCCCATTCCTCCTCAATTTTTAAATTTAGCATGTATGGTGATTTCCAATTCAACAGTGGATTGGATATGACTCTATCAAACCTTTAATGTGCATTTCAAAATTTAAATATAGGTTTATGAGGATGAATTTTACTGGAGACAGAAGAATGGTGATGAGGAGTTAGTATGGTCACATTATTCCTCCCGTGTAATATCACAGCTAGCTCAATGCTTTAGTGAGTACAGTTTCCCAATTGTATTTCATGTTTTAATTCTTGAATGGTTAATGATATATAACCCTCATTGAAATCAATTTTCCTTATAGATAGGTGTTGTGTACATTTAGTTCTCCTTTTTGATTATGTCCTCGCATGGCATGTTTAGCTATTAGTTTTCTATGAGAAAGGCAGGCTTGATTTGAACCGTGCATCGCCTTTTAAGGAGCCATTGGACCTTGATGCCACTGCATACAAAGCTTTGATAGAATTTCCCATATATTTATTTGGATTTTATAGAAATTTTAGCATAGTAAAAATACAGAGTAGGATCAATAACTGTTTGTGCAATCTTAAGAAATGTATTGTATTTCAACTAACTGATTATCTTGCTTTCTGTATAGTTGTTGTAGTTCTTATTGTCATGGTAGACATATTTCAAAAATAAAGAAAAATATGAGCTGCAACTTTCTAGATGTTTACATTTTAATAGCTCAGAGAGGTGGTTTTCAACCAAATACGGAATCCAGATGTGTGTTTATTGCACGAATAGTGCTATTTATGTGTGCATCTCACTATTTGTTTCATGAGATATCCTTTCTAAAAAGCAAGCAGGGTAACATGTTTTATGCAAATGTTTCCTGTGTCTTCATGTACCTATCTTGTTGTATTTGTTCTACACGAAAACATAAAATGACAAACAGATGGCATGCTTAAGTTCAATATCTTTCTGATTGTAATATTTTAAAACTATCTTACTTTATAATGTAATCGTGTTAAGTCTTAGTCTGATCAGTTTTTAATGGATGTAGTTAATGCTATGGTTGGACCACGATCATGGCTAGGAGGACTCTTTTACGTTCAAACAATAAAAGGGACAAAATTCTTAACTACACATATAGTCCACTCGAGGTAATAATTTAGTTAGCCAAAAACCTCCTACATTCAGTTACCTGATGAATATTCATAAATGGACTCCTTGTAATTTGCATCTTCCTATCCACTTCTGCCCTGACTAATTTTATCTGCATTCAATAATACCTATGATTATGAACTATTGCACATAGAAGATATGGCATTGCGTTGGATTGTAACAAACATATAATCTACATTTTTTATTGAGATGCTTGGTCCAGCTTTTAAAATGACCATGTTTTCTGTTTTTAATCTCACTGGGTGTATTTACTTAATGAATCTTGTCCCAATTCTTGCTAGGAGCAAAGACTTAAAAGAACGAATGCAATTGCCTTTTGATGAAACTCGTTCTGATCATCAAGTATGTTCTTCATGTTAGTGCTATATCTTTGTCTCTGCTGTATGTGTGGCTATTATCTTGGTTGAGTTAAATACAGCAGAGCTACTATTGTTATAGAAACACTTATATCTGTGATTTGGAAAATTCTATCATACATCTTATGTAAGGTACATCCACTCCTTCCATGGATGTTGAGTGGTTACCAGATATATATTTTCTTTTTAAAAATAAATTTTATGGATGAGATTAATTTAAAAAATCTGATGGCTTATAAAGGGATGTATAAGATAGAATGACTTGACCCTTGTGATTTACCTTTGTCATTGTTCTAATGATGAAATCAGCAATTCTTGAATCTTTTTTTTCCCTTGACACGTGATCTTAGGCAATGTGCCCATAGTGGCTTTAGAGAGTTATTACATATGCACTCTCATACCCATACTATTTATCTGTTCTGCATTTGTTTTTCCATTTAAGAATTTATATCTTTCTCTAATGGAGAAAAATTTCTCTTTCACCATTATGTTTAGTGTTAATAAATAGTTTTCAAACATCCATTTTGTATACAGGAAACTTTAAGATCATTGTGGTATGCTGCCTTTCCAGACACTCCTCTAAAAGGGTTGATCTCTGGCCAATGGAAAGAGATGGGGTGGCAAGGCTCTAATCCATCAACTGACTTTAGGTACAGTTCGATCATATTTGAAAACTAAAATTATTTTTCTTCCCTCTCTATTCATCCATGGAATACAGGACAGATGTCTTGTTCATCCTCTGAAATGCTTTTTTTTTCGGCCCCTATATTTGTCTTATTGTTGAGGAGATTATTCAATTTGAATTGTATTATGTAAGGAGAAGCATTTGGGTTTCAAGTGTTTAAGGTATTGTTCTCTGATCTAGCTGTTGCTAGTTTTTATTATTAGTGGTCCTGTGGTTTATAAGTGTTAAAATGTGAATGATATATGTTCGATTGAATTTATGGTATGTCATGTATTCATTTTTTTAGTGAGGGTATATATTAGTCTATATTCTTCATTTAAGGTGTGGATTATGATTACTTCAGAATAAGAGACGAACTTTTGATTTTTGGTGGTTTTGATAACGTTGATCATTATATTCTTGTTGTATATGTCATCAGAGAAGTTCATGAGAAGCAAGCAAAATATCTTAACAAACATCATAAGTACTATTTGGAATATCAAAATTTCTCCCAACATAATACCTAATTATTTCCAATCGAAAATCTGTTTACCACACAGTGACTAACTCTCCTTTCAGGGGTTGCGGCTTTATTTCACTTGAGAATTTGCTGTTTTTGTCCAGGACTTATCCGGTAGTCTTTCCGTTCTCTTTGCTATTTTAACACATTTCTTTTTCTTATCAAAGATTCTTTATGTTGGCATGAAATATGAGTTATTACTGATTACAAAATTCAAAAATCAAGGCATCTTTCCGTAGATTATTGTTCAAGCAAGAAGGGAAGCGTGCAACTTGGGAATACCCATTTTCTGTTGCTGGCATAAATGTATCATTCATGTTGATCCAGATGCTTGATCTTCGCACAGGTATTTACCATCTTTGACTAACATCTCAAAGTATGTTTAGACAGTTTTATGATATAAGTGACAAAAGTCCTCTTTATGATATAAATGGCATGTTTTTTCCCGTGCATGTTGGTAATATTATCTTTGACTTTTCTTTTGAAAACATTAATGACCTGGAATTTTAGTTGTATGAGATTAGAAAATATTTCATTAGCTTTAAGTTTTATTCAGAGGCGATTACTTAACAAATTTACAAAATAAAAAACAAAAGTTATGGGGCTCATACCCGATAAAACAACATCTATGACTCAGTGGTCGAATCATAGCTTCATACGGCTATAAATATCCTTTCCTTTCATCTTACAATTAACAATTGCTGATTGCTATTGTAAAATTTCTTCTCTTACATCTATATTGCAGAAAAACCAAGATGTCTCCCGGGAGTCAATTTTGTGAGAATGCTAGGAGGTAATATCCATTTTTATCCTGCTGTAATGTCTGTTCATTTAGAATACTTTGATTGGAGGTTTCTGATTTTTCATTTGCAACAATTGCAGAAGATGAAGAAGCCTTTGATATACTATACTGCATCGCTTTTGAATTGATGGATGCTCAGTGGCTTGCTATGCACGCTTCCTATATGGAGTTTAATGTATTCTTCCACCCTCCCTCCCTTTTTTATAGTGCTTCCAAAGCGAATGCTGATTTATTCTGCCTGGCCTCTGGCTTCTCAGCATATCTTTTGTAACATTAAAAATAAGCCAAATCCAGTACATATTGGTGTTGATAGCTTGCTCCCCTTTCCTTTTTTACATTCATGCTGAAAATACGTAGGTTTTTTTAATTTTTTTTGGGGATCTTCTTGGGGATTTGCAACGAACTAAGAGGATTAAAATATTCGTTGGAAGTTTTTTTCGAAAATAAAGTTGTGGATTCAGGAGGACTTTTGTGAATTTGATTTCTTTTTCTGAAGCATTCTGAGTTAGTTACTGAATTTTTTTGGCTCGATACATTATTTCAGGAAGTTCTACAAGTTACAAGAACACAATTGGAAAGGGAGCTGTGTTTAGAAGATATACAGAGAATAAAAGATCTACCAGCATATAATCTGTTGTTCCACTAGCAGTTGAAGTGCGCCTCTTAATTAGCAGTATGGATATGACCCTTCATCTTGGAAATTCTTTCACTGAAGGAAGAATACATAAGTTAATTCGTTTCTACTGGTTTATACATGTCACATTTGGAACTTGTCTATTAACTGACGATTGCAAGGAAATTTAAGGGGGTTTTCCCCCTTCAATGTAACCCTGTAATTTGTATTAACCATAAGGCTAACTGCTTATATTAACATAGATTAGGTATTTATTTTCATGTAGAATGAAAGTTGTGATTAAACAAGTCTTAAGATTAATAATACACGTATAAAGATCATGATCTTTCTGTAGTTTACTGATGGATTTTGAGCATGGCCGGCTGAAACATGCTCGTTGGAGGTTCCTAACACCATTTTGTCATGTATTAAACGCAGTTGGGGATGACGTTGACTTGCATGGACTAGAATAATTAGCTAGCCCTTATGAGTTAATATATATATATATATTTAAAGATTATGAGTTACTATACTTAAAAGAGATAAGTATCTCATAGAAAATTCTCTAATTATCTGGAAAAGATAATCACAGATACAGAACTATAATCCTAGAAAATTCTTATTTCTTATATATATTCACATTATACATTTTACACTATAAATTCATGATTTCAGACATTTATTAACTATTACAGACACAAGACTCTTATAATATATCTCTTTGTCTTTACTTCTTCTCTCTAAATTAAAGATTGACTTTGGTCCCTTTCATTATTGCAATTACACAAATTGATTTAAACATTGGAAGATTGAAAGCCAACACATTCCACGATAATTTGAGAATCCCTATTTACACTAACAAAAAATGGTATATTGGACCATTTTTATTATTTAATCAAATTTTGGTACCATATCTAATATCAAGTTTAGATGAATATAAGAAGTCTGGTATATTTTAATCTTGAATATGTGGTGCTCATAAAATCATGATACAACCGAGGGTGGTATGTCAAATTTTTTTCCCAATCAAGATGATGGTCTCAAATGCTACAACTCTTGGAGATAAACTAATTAGATTTTCTTTTGGGAAAAAAGACATATTTGGTATAATAATGATATATATTTTAATTGGTATAATAATGAAATATAAATTATTTTATAAACTAAGGAATTTTGAAAATATAAATAAAATTAGATAATAGTCAATTAACTTAGTATCATTATGATACTGAAAAAAAAAACTCCACTCCTACACTTGGTTCTCAACTTCCAAGATGAATTATGAGAGAGAGAGAGAGAGAGAGAGAGAGAGAGAGAGAGAGGAGAGTTTGGTGAAAAAAAAACCGTAACAGCTATATGTGGTGTGTGAGAAAAGACGTGGTCCATTCATTTGCGTTCACTTTTTGCTACAATGCCGAAACAAGATAAGAGGCAAATTATTTATAGTTAAATTCAAAATAATTTATTTTTGTATTAAATATATATATATAAATTTGAGCTCAAAAACAGAATTATATATAATACAATATGATTGACAGCCTAATTTTATTGAGAAATTATCCATTATTTTTTTAGTTAAGTGTTATAAATATTTAAAATATATATTTAATATTTAATAAAATAATAATAATACAATTAATAAGAATTGCACGTTGCATTGACCCCTGTTTGGTCGTTGTTATATGTATTTGTAAAACTTCACCTCGAGACAAAGTGACTTTGTTGCCATTTCTTTTTATGCTTTGATTGCCTATCAGAAATTTCATTGGACGTCCAAAAAGCTAACAATTATTGACCCTCCTATTAATCATAAGAGATTTTTTTTTTTTATAAATCAATATTAAGTAGAAAGATACATCAGAATATAAAATTTTATATTTATTATATTTGATATAGAATTTTTATAATTTAAAAACAAAATATCATAGATCATAATAGTTATGTTATTAATTTAAATTTATTTTATTATTTATATTGGATTAAATTTTCATTTTATAAATAATACTTTATATATAAAAAATGTCTAAAAATTGAACCATACAAAATGATATGTTTAATTATATTTTGTTAATTAATTATTTGTAATTTATCAAAATTATGATTTGATAATAAAACTTATCATTCTATCATTTTAAATCATAGATTCAAATAAAATAAAAAAATTATTTAATAAAAAAATTCATTTTATAAATCAAATAAGACCAACTAAGAGTCATCTCTTAAAGTGTGAATATTTACATTAATTATTCCAATTTATTCTTCTTCTTTTTTAATTTTTAATTTTTAAGCTTTAGTTTCACTATAATATTGTTGTTGTTGCTTTTTATTATAGAACAATAAATATCAAAATATACTTATAGATATATTAGTAGTTTTATTGTATATATATTACTTTTATATATTAGACTTGAAAGTTATTTTAATTATATAAAATTTGTTATACTTATAATCCTTATTAAATTTTTAATTTTTTTACTAATAAATATCAAAATATTATTACCTTATCAATAGTTATATTTAGTTATTTTATTATATATTGTCATTGCATTATAATCATTAGATATTAGATATTGTTTCAATCTTTTTAATCACTTAAAGTTATTACACTTTTAACTTTATTAGTTTTTATTTTTAACATTAATAAATATTAAAATATTTCTATAATAAATATATTATATTCTTATGAATAGTTGAACTATGTTGTTTTATTGTATATTGATCTTGTATTATAAACTTTAGATAATTATTTCAATCATATAAAATTTATCATAACAAACGCTTAATCTTTTAATGGATAGATGGATCTAGTGAGTTCATATATGAGTGTATCAATTTTTTAATATTTTTCTTATAAATCAATAAATATCAAAATACTTATATATAATAATTAATGTATTATATTCTTATAAATAGTTATATTTTAAAAGTTTTATTGTGTTTTATATTTATATTATTATACTTGAATAATTATTTTAGTTACATAAATTTGCACCACCTTTAAATTAATTTTGATTATGTTGAGATTATATCATAATATATATATATATATATTCAAATTGATATACATTATTTAAAAAAACAGTTATTAAGTTATGAAATAACAATAAAATATTAATTAAAAGAATTTATTTATATTGTTAAATTATATTTGATTTATTTTGTTAAATGAAGTTATACAATTCTTATTAACATCATACTAAATTACTTATATATGTATTTTATTTGTAGTATATGATACTGTCATAAATAATTATACACATTATTCATAACAATAGTTATTATTATATCTTTATTTTTTAATAAATAAATTAATTATTTTAATAGCATTTTTTGAAATGTTTCTACAAAATTTAAACGTTTATAATAAAATCAATCTAAAAGAAAATATATATTTAAAAACTTTTTCTAATAAAGAATTTCAAAACAATAAAATTATTTATCAAAAATTAACATTACAATATACTTATTAAATTTGAATAAATTAATAAAGTTTTAAAATAATTAATTGTTACATTCTCTCCGGTGCTATAATATTTACTTATATGCTAAAAAATATAATTTTAGAAATATAATTATAAAGAAAAATTATTTCACATATTATTTTTATTTTTATTTAGATTACTAGCTTTTTGTGTAATAAATATGTATTGCATATACATTGTTTATGTTATTTTTAGAAATAATATCAAATAATTTAAATTATATGCAAAAATGGAAACATTAAAACAAAATATAAGATAGAAAAATATATATATATATATATAGCCTAATAAAAAAATATTTAAAATTATATATTAATATTAAATTAAATAATTTTTTAAAGTAATTTACTTTAATAATGCTATTATAATTTAATAATAACTCGTGCATATCACGGGTCTAAAACTAATCTTAAGAACAAGTACGATTTTCAAATTTCTCTTAAGTCCTCAAAACTAGCCTTAATAGTTGTAGATTACATGGATTTTGCTCTAACGATGCATGTTAATATGTTATGGTGGCAAATTCATCTCAATTTATGTATCAATACGAACAACAACCAACATGAATTATTATTATAGTTAAATTTAATTATTATTCTTTTGTGTTTTTAAAAATGTTAGTTTTATTATTATAAATAAATGAATTTTCAAATAATTTATTTTATATTATTTTAAATATATAATTTAAATACATACATTCCTCACAAATTATGATCCCCGGGAAAAAAAAGTTCTAAAGCCTTTCTACCCTTGTAAAAAGCATAGTGTTGAACTGTTGATGACTTCTGGTAAATATCCCTGCTCATTTGTGTTTAACATTTTGAAATATGTAATGAGACATTATTAAATGATTCTATAATTAATTTAAATTTAACTACATGACATAATTCTATTCATATATAAAATTTTATTTTTAACCCTTAAAAAATATATTTATTTTTCTTACCACGTAAATAAACATATGTTTTTTAATATTATAAAAAAACAAACACATTTTTTAATGAGTAGGCTTAAAAATAAAAGAAATAAATAACTATATTATTTATATACCAAATGAATTACTTTATCATCTTATATTTCTAATTTTATATTTATTTAATAACTATTTATCATATTTCATACATGATGAGCTTATGGAATGGTGTGTCTTCTGTAGATTGGGTGTTGCGAGATCCAATGTACATAAATGTTAGAAGGTTGAGTATTCCATCACATCATACGTGCATACAACTTTGAGGAAAAGCTTGGAATCACTTGGATTAGGTATTATGTTGACAACGAGTGAGAGCAAGTTAATCACTGTTAAAGTTGGTGTATATACTTTTACCTAGTTGTATATAGTTGATTTATTTTTAGTTAATTGTTTGTTATTAAGTAGTTGTTTTAAGTAATGCAATGGTGTTACCATATAAGAGTAGGATCTTGTATGAGTTTACTTCATTGTATGATGTGAGAGTATAGTCATTATTTATTGAATATGTTCACACATATAAAGTCTTAAATAATTTAAAATCTTTTATAACTTTTTCATTATGTTTTCTTGATTCATAGATGTGTGTTGTTTGTCACGTTAATAGTTATTGGTAACTTGAATAGGAGCTTGGAAAACACATCATCACTAACATATTATAGCTGATTATTTATTATTATTTATTGATTGTTTTTATAATGTGTTGAATTAAACACATTATTTTTATATATTTTTATTATGCTCTATGTTTAATTCACGGTGTGAGATCTATTTGATAGAATTAGAATAAAACTCGCACAAGGGTTATATGTGTTTCCATATCCACCCATTTAGGTATCAGATGCTTATTTAGATTCGAAGTATAATTCACATATATACAATTCTTTTTACAAATGAAACTTTCACATATCATTATTATTTTAATTTAAAATATTTTTAAATTTTTATAATAATTTAATAAATCTCAAACTCAAAAAATATTTATTATTCTTGTCATTCTTTTAGTTGTGAGTATAAATATTAAATTTTACTATAAATATACCAATTTAAATTTAAAATATTATTTATATTGTGTTATATATATAATAATGATTCAAAAATAAGTTATTCAAATGATCTTATTCTATCCAAAACGTTTTATTATTTTAGATTTTGATCGATTATAATTGATTAATTTATTATATTACTTTCGGATTATAAATCTAATTCAAATTGAATCAAATTCAAATTTATAAATATAAAAACATGTGATTTTGATCATTTATTTTGCATTAATATCAAGCATCAAATTATTTTGAAAATAATAATAATAATAAGATAAAAATTACAAAATGTATAACTATAAAATAACACATTTTATATTTAATTAATATACTTTTATTATTTAAAAAGTTCAGTTTATTATTTTATATAAAATGTTATTAAATTTAAATTCTGATTATTTAGACATTTAATATTAAAATATTTGATATGTTTAATATTATTAAATGTTATAAAAAAAATTAGATTAAGTAATTTATATGGTTTATTCTATTAGATTATAAATAATATTATTTAATAGGTTTATAAAATGATTAATTAAAATAATAATATAAATAATTTAATTTAAAGAATTTTTATAATATTTTCTTTTCGTTATCGTAGGCTTTGTAGGTATTATTTCAATTAATTTTCGAATTATTTTCCGTTTGTTTTGGTATCAATATGTGTTAAACTCTCGGTAAAAGAAGGTGATATTATCTGTTGGAGTGGACCTCAGAATTGGTCAGTTACGTAAATTATTGCACATGTATTTATGGACACGTGTCTTGAGTTTCTCTCAAAGCCTTGCTTTTGTAACATCAAATTTAAAATCAAATGGGCCCAGGCCCAGATATTAAAAGAGGTCACCTGGCCCACATTCCACCAAACACTTCAAGGAGTCAAGATCACGGGTCCTGCTAACCGGAGCCACCCATTACTGGTGGTTTCACCACCAAAACGCTCATGAAAAAGGGTAGCAATGGTATATATATATATATATATATATATATATATATATATATTAAATAGTTCGATTTATTTATTTATATTTATAAAGAAAAAATATCATAAAGATTTTTTTAAATAAAAATTGTTGTTTAGTGATGTAACTTTAAAAATATTTTCATTAGTCATTTTATTTATAAAAAATATATTTATTAGTTATTTTATTTATAAAAAATATCTTATTAATCTTTTTACTCATAAAAAGTAGGATTTTTGTTGATAAAAAAATTTAAATAGATATTTATGAGAATATTTTCATAATTTATTACACCTATCAAATCAAAAAAATTACGGACATTGTTTATGTGAATATTATCATATTTTATAAGCTCTATGATTGAAATATAATTTATAAATTTTATTTATTTTTAAATAAATTTAAAATTAATAAATATATCTCTTTGCTTTATTTTTATAAATAAAGATACTAAATAACACATTTTGAAGGTAAAGGGATTGGTTTACACATTTTGTATAAGTAATGTTATTAATACGAACTTTTATCCATTTTTAAATCAGATATTATAAATCATATTATTATAAAAAATAATACATTTAGTCTTGTAATTATTTAAAATCATACACTTTAGTACCATGTCTAAATTGTCAAATTTACACTAAAATATCTTATTTTAAAAAATTATGGGACTAAATTGACTTAATCATAAATAAATGGATTAAAGTGACTTATTTTAAGTAATAAAGACTTTTAGAATCTTTATCTCTATAAAAAAACCTACTCTATTATTTTTAAAAACAATAAAATATTATCCTTAAAATTTATAAAAATAACATTTTTTATAACCAGTTCATATATTTTACTATAAAAAAAATGTATAATACATCATTTTTTATTAAATGTTGTCTAAATTTAATCGAGATCATTCAACTCATTCAATGTTAAACATTATTCAATCGAAACTCGTTCAATACAATTAGAGTGTTTATTTTATTCATATAAGTTTTGATACATTAATATTTTGTAATTTTCCTAAAAACGTTTATAAAAATGATTGATTTCAAAATAGATATTTTAATCCTTGATTATATTGAGTTAGGTTGATTAAGTTGTAAAATTTAACAAAAAGTAGTCAAATAATTAATCCATTTAACATAGTGTAGAAGAAATTAAGAGTTATATATATATATTAAATATATATATTTATTAGGCACATATTCAATTAACTAAGGTTATTAATTTCAAACGACGTGGTGCTCGAGACTTATCTTCGGCCATTGCGATTGCGGAAAGTTTTATTGACTACTCCATAAACAAAGAGAGCTCAAAAGCTACAGATAAAAATTTTGGTGGAGGAAAGAGTGGGGGAGGCCATGCCAAAAGTCATGGTTCCAAAAATTATAAAGACAACTCCTCATTCAAACCACGAGATAAGGGGAAGGAAAATGAGGATTGTGGTGCCTCGAAGCCCCGTGTGACGTGCTTCATTTGCGACAGACCTCATTAGGCACATGAATGTCCGAAAAGAAAGGCATTGAGTGCCTTAGTTTCTTCCACTCATGACCAGGATGGAGGCGAGTCGGACAAAGGTGCAAAGATGGGTTCTTTGCATCTACTTGGTGCATTACAGAGCGTCGCAAAGACTCCCAAAGGCTTGATGTACGTAGATGCAACCATCAACGGGAAGGTCACAAAAGCTTTTATTAACACAGGTGTATCTCATAACTTTGTTTCAGTGGAGGAAGCAAAAAGACTCGGCCTTAAGGTAGTTCATGGAAGAGGATCTCTCAAAGCAGTTAACTCAAAAGCACTATCATTGCATGAAGTTGCTCGTGGAGTTAAGTTCAGTCTCGGTGCTTGGACTAGCCAAGTGGACTTATCAGTAGCGCATATGGATGACTTCTCTGGTGTATTCGGCATGGAGTTTTTGGACCAGGTTAGAGCTTTCTTGGTGTCATGCTCAAACTCTATGTGTATCATGGATGGTTTGAAAGCGTGTGTGGTACCGACGAAGAGGACCATCAGACCTACTACCCAAGCTTTCTCAGCGCTTAAATTCAAGAAGGGATTGAATAGGGATGAAGAGAGTTATCTGACCATCTCAAAATAGTATGACGAGGAGGAGGAATCGCCAAAACCAAACTTGCCAACGGAAGTGCAAGTTGTTTCAAATAAGTCCCATGATGTGATGCCTAAGGCGTCGTCCAAACGTTTACCTCCAAGGAAGGAGGTGGACCACAAAGTTGAGTTGGATCTTGACACAAAATCACCAACAATGAGCCCTTATCAGGTGAAAAAATTAAAATAGTGTAACAGACGGTACTAAGTTCTGTACGATCGTTACTTAAAATTTAAAATCGTGACATATAGTTGAGCAAAAATAGTACATATAACTAAAAATAAAATTCTTGTTAAAAAGTGAGATATGTAACGTAATTTTCTCATCAACTCATGACATAAGGTCATTCTACCTTTATCATGTTTTTTTTTTGTTTTTTTTCATGAATTTTCAATATTGGTGATTTTTTTTGCTATTTTTTTTAAATTTCCTACATGACTAGCGCTTATTGCTTTATTATTTTTTCTTTTTTAACTGTGCTTGATTTTTCTTATTTGTTAACAAAAATTGTGATCATTGAGACATTGACTCAAAAATAAAATTTTCGACCACCCATTAAAAAATATATAAAAAAATCATCATAAATACTTATTTTGAAATTAACTCAATTTTTTCTTTAATTACTCAATTTTGTGTTTTGATTTGTAGAACTCTATAACTAGTTATAAAATTATAAAATTGAACAAGAAATTTGTACACTTTGTTAAAAATAGATATATGAGTCCATACAAGTGTAATATAAATATTATATAAAGTTTATAAACAATATTAACTATTCAGCTAAAAAATTAAGCACAAATAAATACTTAATACTCGTGTAAATAATGTTTTAATTTTCCTACATAACTAGCGTCTGTTGCATTATTATTATTATTTTAACTGTGCTTGATTTTTTTTATTTGTCAACAAAAATTACGACCACTGACTCAAAGAAAAAAATTAAATTTTTTGCCACCACCCATTAAAAAATTATCTTGTATATATATTTTATTTTATTAAATAAATGAAATTATAATTAGATTCAAGGCATTGTGGACGAATATTCGTATCAACTCAAATATAAATCAATCTTAAAATGAAGGTACTTTTAAAGAAGGTCATCCATTTTGAATTTTTACAAATTAATCACGTTTAATTATGAAAATTTAAAGGAATAATTGTTTAATAAAAATTATACATATTTTTTTAACATAGCTAAATACTTCGATTTTAAAATCATATTAATAACAAATATTATCTAAGTTATTACTTACCCACGAATGCGTTCCTAAAGTTATACAATTGATCAAATACTTGTGCACTTTGTTAAAAATGGGTATCCGTGTCAATAATACAATGTATTATAAATAGTATAAAGATAATATAAATTATCAAATTTTTAAATATTAATTTCAAATAAATAAAAGATTTTTTATTATTTTCAAGCACTATATTAATACCATTAGTAAGTAATATGTGATAATATATATATTTTACTCTCATATGCAAGACTCCGAATCAACTGTATTATTATATATCACAAATACATCTCTCCCCAAATGCACAAAATGGTTTTCATTTTATTGAATAAAAGGTAACATTTTCAATCCCAAAATAAAAAAAATTAACCTTTTTGATTCCTTTTTTATTTAGGTGACACATTGAAAATGACAAGAAAAAATTTCACTTGGATTATACAAAAATTATTTGCATACGATTTTTAACTCTCTTAAAAAAAATTATTTACTTTATGAAAAAAATATAAAGAAGAAAATATATTTTTTTGCGAAAAACAATTGTTTTTTTTTTCCTGAAAACCATGTGCTACTTAATTTATAAAAGAGGTACCAAATAAGAAAATATCTATGTTGGCAGTTTCCATGTTCACTCTTCTATAAATAGCTTGACGTATATCATGCAAATTCACACCGCAAGACTCTCTAAAAGCTAGTTTTAGTTTAAATCCCTTTTGAGTACTTTTCATAAATTTTGAAAAATGGACTCAGAAGCATTGCTTAAAGGCCAAGCAGACATATGGAAATACATGTACAGCTTTGCTGATTCTATGGCCTTAAAATGTGCTGTGGAACTCCGTATTGCCGATATCATAGACTCTAATGGAAAACCAACCACCTTGTCCCAAATAGTCTCAGCTATTCCTGATACTCCTTCACCTGATTTAACTTGCCTTTACCGTATCATGAGACTTTTAGTTCGTAGAAAGATCTTCACCGTTGATGAGCCATCAGATGGTGGAGAGCCTTCTTATGGACTCACACCTTCATCAAAATGGCTTTTACGTGATGCTGACTTGACTTTAGCCCCTATGATTCTAATGGAGAATCACAAGTGGTTACTTGACCCATGGCACTATTTGGACCAATGTGTTAAAGAAGGTGGAATTGCCTTCAAAAAATGCCATGGGATTGAGATTTGGGATTTTGCTTCTAAAAATCCTGAATTCAATAGGCTCCAAAATGAAGGGATGGCTTGTACGGCCAGGATTGTTTCAAAGGTCTTGGTCGAAGAGTACAAAGATGGGTTTAATAGTATAAATACTTTGGTTGATGTTGGTGGTGGGACCGGTAGGAACTTGGCCCAGATCACTAAATCTTATCCACACATCAAAGGTACCAACTATGATTTGCCACATGTCATTAGCACAGCTCCTCAATACCCCAATGTCACTCATGTTGGTGGAAATATGTTTCAGAGCATTCCTAAAGCTGATGCAGTCATTATCAAGGCAAGCCCCACTTAATTTAATTTCTCCAATTTTTTTTTTTTATCTTATCATAGTTTTAATTATCACTAAGAACCTCACTCTTTTTTTCTTTTTCCCAAAGGAAATAATAGAAGGGAAAAAAAAGTATGAAGTGGAACCTAAGAAAATGAAATACACAATAATTGAACTTGGACCCCTTCACAAGGAAAATAATAATAATAATAATAATAAGACCTTGCACACCTTTAACCTGTAAATATGATCATGTGACTGAGATGTGTAAAAGTTATATGGATTTATTAAAACGATGAAGAGCCCATTTGGTACCCAGATTCTTGAAATAGGGTGTTTTAAGATATTAATGATATTTATAATATAATTTATTATATTTTATTTTAATTAATTTTTACTAAATAAAATTATAATGTAATTGTATTAGTTAAGATATCTTTTTTTTTCTTCAGACGTAAATGAAATAAATAAAAATATAAAAATAATAAAAAATATAATATATGATTATTTATAATATAAAATTTTATTTAAAATATTATGTTTAAAATTAAGTATATTAGTATTATAATTTAAATGATATAAATTGGTAAAAAATAATATTATACTATTAATTTATTAAAGATATTAAATAAACATAAAATCAAAAAAGTATATATTTAAGATTAACTCATCAATTATATAGCAATGATTATTTTAGATTCAATTTTTAATAACACAATATTAATTGGATTATAAGTACATTTAGAATACTTTAGTCTCCTTGATTTAAACACATATATTTTTGTGCCTTATTTTTCATTTTTGTCACTGAGGGACTTTAGTTATCATACACTTCATTTTTTACCTTAATCTTTTATCAAACAAAATTAAACAGACAACGGTCCTACTAGGTTTAAATATGTTCACCCCTAAGTTTTTACACCTAAAAAAATGACAAATTAACTTAATGTACATACAATATACTACTCTGGACTAATACAATATAAAGGGTACTAAGTGTTGAAAATTACGCAAATTCTCGATAAGTCAGATTTATAATAAAGTAAGAATAAAAATAACACACAAATTTGATAACGGAGTTCGACCAATCTTGCTTACGTCTCCGGACCTGCTGTAGATCTTTTTACTAAAATAGGAGAAATTACACAAGGTGTTTACAATACTCACAACTCACAACCCAATTGCACCTAAGAAAATTACTCTCAATTTTCTCTCAAAAAAGCTTTTCTCTCAATTGGAATGAACACTTTGGATGATTAATTCATCACAATTACAAATCTAATTATAGGAAAATTTACTCCTTGAATTACTCCTTAAATTAATGATTTTTTGAATTGCTCCTTGAATTAAGCTTCATGTTTTACTCCTTGTTTTGCTCCATGTTTTGCTCCTTAAATTAAGGAGTTTTATAACAATCTCCAACAATCTCTCACTTGAAGACTGATTTCAATCTGTCTTCACACCTCGATCAATGCAGCAGTTTTTCTAGTCTTTGTTACTCTAGCAGACGAACTGAAGTTGAGCACAACTTCAGTTTGTCAATAGTCACCACCTTTGTTTACATATCTGCTGTATTTTTGCTTCCTTGAATCTTCTCCAATATTAACACATCATCTTCCAATAGAGATCTGATGAAGTGATAACGAAGACCAATATGCTTGGTTTTAGAATGAAATGTTGAATTCTTTGTCAAGTGTATTGCACTTTGACTATCACTATGGAGAACATTCTTCTCCTGTTTGAATCTCAGCTCAGTTAACAAACCTTGAAGCCATATCATCTCTTTACTAGCTTCAGTTACTGCTACATACTCAGCCTCTGTAGTGGATAAAGTGATAATTTTTTTGTATTTGTGACATCCAACTAACAGCTGTAGTTCCAACAGTAAATATATAACCGGTGGTGCTTCTTCGGTGATCAACTTCACCTCCAAAGTCTGTGTCTACGTACCCTTGTACTTTTAACTCTCATTTACTAAAGTACAAGCACTTTTCTGTGGTGCCTCGCAGATACCTCAAAATCCACTTGACTGCTTCCCAATGCGTTTTCCCTGGATTTGACATAAACCTGCTAACAACTCCCACTGCATGGCCAATGTCTGGTCTCGTACAAACCATTGCGTACATCAAACTTCCAATGGTTGAGGCATAAGAAACCTTAGCCATGAATTCTCTCTCTTCCTCTGTCTGAGGGGACTGATCCTTAGATAGGCGAAAATGACTGGCCAAAGGTGTGCTAACTGGCTTGGCATCGCCCATGTTGAATCTTTGCAAAACACGATTGATGTACTATGCTTGAGATAACTGCAAAGATCCTTTCTTCTTATTTCTTGTGATTTGCATTCCAAGAATCTTCTTTGCTGGACCCAAGTCTTTCATGTCAAATTCCTTTGAAAATTGATGCTCCAACCTTTTAATATCATCCATATATGAACCTGCTACTAACATATCATCAACATAAAGTAGTAAAATAATATAACTGGACCTATATCTCTTGAAGTAGCAACAATGGTCAGCATTGCACTTCTGGAAACCTTCCTTGTGCATGGAGCTATCAAACTTTCTGTATCATTGTCTCGGAGCTTGTTTCAGGCCATACAAACTCTTCTTAAGTCTACACACCATGTTCTTCCTCCCTCTTTCTGAGAAACCTTCTGGCTGGTACATGTATATCTCTTCATCTAAATCTCCATGAAGGAATGCATTCTTCACATCCAACTATTAAAGATGAAGATCTTCAATAGCTACAATACTCAATACTGATATGATAGTATTGAGCTTCACAACGGGAGCGAAAATGTGAGTGTAGTCAACTCCTTCCTTCTGTTGAAACCCTTTGACAACTAGGCGGGCTTTGTATCTCTTGGAACCATCATGCTCCTCTTTGACCTGGTACACCCATTTGTTGTGAAGTGCCTTCTTTCCCATAGGTAACTCAGGTAGTTCCCATGTCTGGTTGGAGATGAGAGATTTCATTTCTTCTTTCATGGCAAGCTCCCACTTGCTAGAATCTCGAGTCTGGAAAGCTTCATCATAGCATTCAGGCTCCCCTCCATCAGTCAGTAACATATAGTTCATGTATCTGCTGTTAGGCACATGAGGTCGAAAAGACCTTCTCAATACATGAGCTGGAGTAGGAGGTTGTGGTGTGTCAGACTGCTGCGTACTGCTCTGTCCAATAAGTTCCTTTGGTTGAGGACTTGTTACAATTTGGTCCGTTGCGGAACTATCTGAGACATCATCTACATCTGCAAATACTGACTCATTCTGCTCTGAGTCATTGATGTCTATTTTTTGCATGTTCTTATACATCACTCTTTCGTTGAAAATCACATCTCTGCATCGAATAACTTTCTTGTTTTCGTCATTCCAAATGCGGTAGCCAAACTCATCCTCACCATAGCCGATAAATGTGTATTTCTTGGATTTGGGATCAAGCTTATTCCTACCTTGATCACTGATATGCATAAATGCTACACAGCCGAAAACTTTTAGATGTGATAGTTTCACCTCTTCTCTGCTCCATACCTCCTCTGGTATTCTATGCTCCAATGGAACATATGGGTCTCAGTTGATCAATTAAGCTACCATGTTGACTGCTTCTACCCAGAACTGCTTCGGTAGACCTGACTGTATACGAATACTTCTGGCTCTTTCTGTCAACGTTCGGTTCATACGCTCAGCTACATCATTGTGTTGAGGCGTGCCTGACACAGTTCTTTCCATTCTGATCCCGTGCTCATAGCAGAAATTTTCGAATCTAGTGTCTTCATATTCACCACCATTATCTGTTCTGAGCTTTTTGATCTTTAAATCCGTCTCATTTTCCACCATAGCTTTCCATCTTCTGAAAGCCTCAAATACTTCAAACTTATGCTTTAGAAAGTAAACCCATATCTTACGAGAGTGATCATCAATGAAAGTCACGAAGTAGTGTTTCCCACCAATAGATGAGACGATCGTTGGTCCCCAAACATCAGAATGAATAAGCTCTAGTCTTTCCTTTTTGGGGTTCTGTAACTTGTCTGAAAGTTGACTCGTATGCAATCTTCGCACATGTCTATCTCCGCAGACTGTAGACCTGGAAGTTTTCCCTTTGAGTCCATAATCTTCATCCCCTTCTCACTCATGTGGCCTAGTCTCTGGTGCCATAAATTTGGTGTTTCATTGCATGCTGCAACTGTGATTGAACAACGTGTCTTGATGTCATGTAAAGAGTGCCACTTTTCTTGCCTCGAGCAACTGTCATTGCACCCTTTGAAATCTTCCAATCATCACCATGGAAGATTGTAGTGTAGCCTTCACTGGCCAACTGCCCTACTGAGATTAAGTTCCTTCTTAGGTCGGGAATATGCCTGACATCTTTCAACTCCCAAACAGACCCGTTCAACTTAATCTTCACTACACCCAAGATATACCTTTTCAAGGTTTCTAGGGACATATCTCTCAAAGAATTCTTTCTGTGAAGTAGCATGGAACGATGCTCCAGAGTCTAACACCCAAGATTCTTCCTTGCTCTCCAAAGAGCATATCAATGCATCATCCCCTCCTGAGGTGGAAGTAACATTTGCCTCTGCCTTCACTTGTTTGTCCTTCGGTGCACTCTTGCACTGATTTTTGTAGTGCCCGGTTCTTCCACAATTCCAACACTCGATAGTGTTCGAGCTATAGGAATTATTAGGATTCCTGGATTTGGATCTCCTGTCCTTTGATCTACCTCGATAGTCTGTTCTACCACGTCCATTCCTTTTGGTTGAATTTCTTCCTCTTGACTCTGTATGCAAAACTGAAGAAGTTGACGATTCACCTGACTCTCTACATTAGATCTCTTCACTGAGAACCAAATCACGAACATCGTCAAATTTCAACTTATTGCTTCCTGATGAGCTACTCACAGTCGTGACAGTAGCATTTCAGCTTTCTGGTAGAGAAGACAAAAGTATCAATGCTCGTACTTCTTCATCGAATTCAATTTCCATTGAAACTGGGTTGTGACTATGTTGAGTTCATTGAGATGTTGAGCTACCGATGCGCCTTTCGTCATCCGCAAATTGAACAAACACCTCATCAAGTGCACTTTGTTTGAGGCTGATGGCTTCTCATACATATTGGAGAGAGTTGCCATAAGACCCGCTGTGGTCTTTTCCTTTGCTATGTTGAAAGCAACATTACGGGATAACGTCAATCGAATAACTCCGAGGGCTTATTTGTCTAGAAGATTCCAATCTTCTTCTTTCATAGCTTCTGGCTTCTTTCCTGAGAGAGGTTGATATAGATTTCTTTGATACAGATAATCCTCTATCTGCATTTTCCAAAACCCAAAATCTGTGCCATCAAATTTCTCGAGTTTCACCCTTCCTTTATCTACGACCATTGCTTCCACTCAAATCTGACTTCTTCCGGATCGTTTCTGACTATTTTTGTAAACCACTATGTATTAGAACACCTCTGTCAACGAACAAATATCGTCGACAAAATTTCACTATTCACGTAATTCACTATTTACGTAAATAGTAACCTTGTAGAAAATTGATAGAAATCACCACCAATAGCTCTGATACCAGTTGTTGGGAAATTACGCAAATTCTCGATAAGCCAGATTTATGAAAAAGTAAGAATAAAAATAATACACATATTTGATAACGGAGTTCGGCCAATGTTGCTTACGTCTCTGGACCTGTTGTAGATCTTTTTACTGAAATAAGAGAAATTACACAAGGTGTTTACAATACTCACAACTCACAACCCAATTGCACCTAAGAAAATTACTCTCAATTTTCTCTCTAACATTTTCTCTCAATTGGAATGAACACTTTGGATGATTAATTAATCACAATTACACATCTATTTATAGAAAAATTCACTCCTTAAATTAATGGTTCTTTAAATTGTTTCTTGAATTAAACTCTATAACGACAAACTACTAATTACATAGCAAAATGTAAGATAACCATGCGGTTAACTTTGTCATCTTAACGAAATGAATTAAAAAGGAAAAAAAAAACTATTTTAACGTTGCTAACACATTTAAAGATATTTGTGTTGGTTCCGTCGGAAGAATTATTATTTTACCAGATTAATATACATAGGAGATTAACTTCAGTAAAGATAATGTATTTTTTTTTCGCTCTCTTAATTCTCGAATCACTATTCTGACATTTTAAGAACTTATTAGTAAAGATAATTTACCTAAACATGATTTAATATTAAAAGAAAAATAACTTTTTAAGTCTAACAAATAACTAACTAAAAAAATTAAGATGACTTTATGGGTAAATATAAGAAATATATAAATATAATTTAAAAATAAAAATGTAAAGTAATAAATAAAACAAAGATGAGAAGAATAAAAATGTGATATTTGCTTTTTTCCTCATCCAATAAAAAAAATTAAGATGCATCTAAATCAACAATTTTATTTTTACTAAGGGACAGGCAAATAAGGGAAAGAAATTGTAAATGTGTGAATTATAAAAAAGGATTATGATTTATTTTATTAAATAAATTTATTTATATTTACTTAAAACATAAATTTTTATATTAACTATTTTTTTAATTTTTTTTAATATAAGAAAGAATATTTCACTTGCATATTTATTATTTGTAATTATTTTTAAATAAAAAAAGTTTCAAAATGGAACTTATTGATGTTATTTTAATAAAAAGAAAAGATTGCATTTTCAATTATTTTTTTAGTCAAAAGGTATAAAAATGAAGTTTAATTATTGATATTATTTTCAAACTTGGGAACTTATTTGATATTTGAACAAATCGTGAGGGTGTTAATGATATTAAAAAAACAAACCTAATATTCTATTTTGGGTTTATGAATGTGTGTAGTGGGTGTTACACGATTGGGGTGATGAAGACTGTGTACAAATATTGAAGAATTGCAGAAAAGCAATACCAGAGAATGGTAAAGTGGTGATAGTGGATGCAGTGTTAGAGCCAGAAGGAGAAGATCTGTTTGATGACACAAGATTGGTTTATGATGTGTTGGTGATTGCACACGTGTCAGGTGGTAAAGAGAGGACTGAAGCTGAGTGGAAGAACCTTTTGAAAGAAGCTGGATTTCCTCGCTACAACATCATCAAGCTTCCTGCTTTAGTTTACATCGTGGAGGCCCATCCTAATTAATTAATTATTGGTACTACTTGATTATCTATGTTTATTATATATGCATCCTTTGTAGTGCCAATAATACTATTATTGCATGGTCAATTTGTGTTTTCTGTGTTTTATTTTTATTAGAAATAAGAAGCAAAAGTAGTTTGCTGAAGTTTATGTGTTTGCTTCAACTTCTTTTCCATCGAGTTTGTAAGGCATAGGCATGATGCTATTAAGTCTGGAAGAGTTGAATTTGTTGTATTCTCTATTTGCAAACTCTCTTTATATATGTATATATATTAGTTGAGAAAGTATATTTAATAGTCAAATATTATATACGTTTAAGTTAATTTTATATGTATATTACCACTAAAGTTTGAAATGTTGATTTCCTTAGAAGATGTTGAGTTATAATTTTTACAAAAGTATTGAACATATTGTCATGAAGGAAATTTTGAAAAAAAATAAACAGAAAATATTGAAATTCTTTTAAAAATATGATTTTTTTATAAATCTTTATAAAAAGTCAAAATAATTAATTACTTATATTTTAAATTAATTTTTATTAATATGTATATTTTTAAACAAATAAAATATTTATATTAATAAATTAGTTGGTAAATTAATTAAAATATTATATACTAAAATATATGTTTATTAAATATTATAAAATAAATAGTTAAAAGATTTGAAATAATTAAATAGATTATCTAATTATATTAACTATCATAAATAGATTAATCTCGATATTATGAAAATAAATTACATCAATTTTATTTAAATACTCGTGAGAACATAATGAGTCTTATCCTTGGATACAATCTACACGTTATAATATTAATAAAATAATAGTAAAAAAACATGCATACTAATTTTGTACTTTATAATTGGATTTGATGTTATTGTTTCGGTTTACTAAACAAAATAATATATGATATATTTTTTTTCATTTTTTACCTATTCATTTTATATGTATAGAAAATATGCTATAAATAAGAAAAAAGAGAAAAAAATCAACAGTTAGTAGTTTTGATATTTTGTTCGACATTTTAGCAACATTTTAAAGATAATATTCATGATATTTTAGCCAAAAAAATATTGAAACAACATTTAAACGATATTCGCGAAAATTTTACAATAATTTGATCAAAATATATAAATATTACGTTTTAATATCTAGATGTGTAAAAAAGATACATTATTACGACAATATCGATGATGTCGTCGACATTTTCATCTTTGATTACTATTGAAGTTTTTTTTATCAATTGCTTTCACTTCTTTATTTTTTTTATTGTGATTGTGACCAAGGTTTAGAATATTGATGTCAATCAAGATTTCAAGATATAATTTTTATGAAAATATCGAAGATATTTTTGTTTTCGACATAAATTTAAAAAAAATCATGGAAATAATAGAAATTCTATCAACAACATGAATTTTTTTTATAAAATATTAAAACAATTAATTATTTATATTTTAAACTATTTTTTATTTAATACATGTATTTTTAAAAATTTATAAAAAAAATTATATTAATTAATAAGTTGACAAATTAATTTAAATATTGTATAATAAAATATATTGTTTTTTGGTAAAATATCATAGAATAAGTAGTTAAAAGATTTAAAATAATTAAATAAACTATATAATTTTATTAACTATTATAAATAAATAAATCTCGATATTATAAAAATAAATTCCATTTTTTTTTATATTTTGTTTATTTTTGTCGATATTTTATCGATATTTTAACGATAATATCCATAATATTTAAGATATATTAGCTAAAAAATGCATTTAAATTACAATTTAATAATAACAATATTTTAGATAATTTAATCAAAATTATTGATAATATATTGATATTTTCATAGTTGATTGTTGCTGACACGTTGTCATTGTGGGCAATTTCGCCCTTATGGGAAATATTTAATTATTTATATCTTAATTGTGTTGAGGCGATGGTTCCACCCTCTGCATCTCCACTTCTTAGCCCATCATCTTGATATTGGTAATTAATGGCCGGGCCGGATGGAATTCATTATAGGACTCTTGTTATAGGATTTTTATAAATTATATTTTTTTTATTAAAAGTGTAAATTTTTCTATATATTATATTTATTGATAAATATAAAAATATAAGCGATTTTACTTTGGGATTATTTTAAAAATTACTTTGTTTAAAAAATAAAATAGGAATACGTAATATTTTATATTTTTCTTATAAATACAATAAAAATCTCCTAATAAATTAATAAATTTAAATTTATTTATAAAAAAATATTTTATAGATATCATGAAAGAGTTGTTTTTTCCACAATTTACATGAGAAATAAAATTAAAGTTTAATTTAAACTTTGTAATTATTAAAATATGTTCATAATTTGAACTCATTCACTTTATAAAGAAGAAGAAAAGTCCTTTATCGTTTTTACTACTAATATATCTTTTGAATGTTAAATGTATTTTTTAAAATTTAATAATTTAAATTCTTAAAATATAGAAGAGAAAATATAATATTTATTAAGGGTGTGTCTAATTTCATATACTCATACATATATACTTTAATAAATTTAACATATATTTTTTATATTTTTCAACAAAGAATAAGTTTATTAAATTTAAATAGATAGAATAATCTATTTTTTAACAAGGAATAAATTTAAATTATGTTGTAGGAGTATTTTGATAGGACCTTACACGCATATAAGTTAATGCATTAGTATTTTTTGTGTCCAATGTTATTAAATAGTTATGAATTATATTTTCTCTTTTTTTTTGTCAAAGTTGACCTCAAGTTAAATTAGACAAAAAAATTTATAAAAAAAAGCCAATAATAAAAAATAATAATTTAATGATTAAAAAAATCTAATAATTTAATTAAAGATATTGAAACGTAACATTTTAATAACATAGTTAACAAAAAATACTAATAGATTTAATAGGCTCGTATAACAATAATCAAAATAGTAAAATTTAATGTTCATTTTTGTATCATTACATTGTTATCATCATTAATAATCAAAGTTTAAAAAATTTAACAAAATGAAATAAAAATTTAAAATAAAAAATCATAGCATTAATTTTTTTATTTTGTAGAGAATATAATCGTAGTTTTTTTTTCAAATTTCTATAAATATTCTTGTTGAGTTTTTCATATAAAACACGTAGAACCAACTTTGATCAAAAAGAAGAAAATATTATTCATAAAAATAACACTAATATTTATATTAAAATAAAATCTGAAATAAGTAATATAAGTTTAGTAACTAAGGCACCTTTAAATTATGAAGAATCGTATTAACTTTAACTATACACACCAACTTAGTTTAAAAGTAATAAATATCATAGAGTTGAGTTCAAATATGTGTAGGTAGAAGAGTGTATAAATATTATTTAAAAAATTGCTAACTTTTTTTTTTTTGGTTGATTCTATTAAATTAACATTTGGTATTAATATATTAAGAGAAGTTTTTTATTTTAATTATATATCTAATTTATTTTTTATAAATTTTTAATATATAACTTACTTGTATATCCAAAAATCTCTTATTAAAAGAAAATATATTATCTTTTTAAACTCGAATTATTTATCTATATAAAAAAATAATCATTTAATCACATCCTTCTTAATAAATAATTAACCTATATAAATCTACGTACTTCATCTGGACTTACTTAATGATCCAAACTTTCCAACCAAAAGATTAATATATTAAGGAGTAGTATCTCATCACCATTATATTCTCGATTGTTCTATGCATTTTATAATGTATGACTCATTAGTCTAGCCCATTAACACTATTGCCCCACTAAACCTCGATTGGTTGCACATAAAAAAAAAATACATTATTATTATTATTATTATTATTATTATTTAAAAAAACACATTTATATTTATATTTATAATATTTCGCCCGAATAATCCCATACTAACAAATTTTCTTCTATGTTGACACTTGAAAGCGATAATGATGGCCAATTGGGAGTACCATATTTGTGAGTGATTTTATTGTAAGCGAATTGTCTAAGTGTTATACAACCAAATCCCCCAATAAAAATGTCCTAGGGACCATAAGACGAGTTCAATTATTCACATGTGACACGATCCATATTCATGTTTGGTCGGTGGATGGAGAAGTACTCAAAAGTCCTTGTTATTTTTAGTTTATTAATCGATAAGTACATAATAATTTGGGCTACACAGTGCTTCAAAATCAAAAGCGTTTTTCCTTTTTTATTTTCCTTTCTCACTCGTGGGTAACACATTTTTGTGAAGTTGAGGTTTCCATGTCTGCATTTACGTTAATCAATGTATTGATATCACAATTATTTTATATTATTAAAATATTTTATTTTAAATATTAATATTATTTTTATTCTTTATAAACAGTAATCGATTTTTTTTAGCCTAAAATACATTTTTAACATTTTAAATCTTTATCTTCTTTTTTTTTCTTTTTAAAAAATTAAGTAAAGCTGAAAGTTATTTAAACCTTTATCTCTTTCTTTAATTATCAACGGGACACCTCATAAATCATTAACAATTTAACATGGTAAATGTCGGGTGACATGCACGTGTACTTTGTATATCATAATTAAGCATATAATATAGTTCATATTGGGCATATTTATTATTAAAATTAGGTATCATGCCAATATAGCTGATATGGTGATTGACAAAAAGAAGAAGCTATTTATGGGATCACTAGTTGGAGAACAAACGTATCAAGAATTAGGAATGCATTTTTTTATAAATATATAATAATTTAGAGAGAAATCAATAATTAAAGTATTGATATTCGATAGGACAGATCCATAATCATTTCGGCTAGAAAAGAACTGGTTCTCATCAATATCTCTATGTTTTATATCTTTCATTATTCTTGAAATCAATAATTATTGTCCGTCCTCTACAAGACTATTCGCTAAACAAGTTCATGATAAAGGTGCTTTCATACTAGAAAAAAACTACAATTAATTCAACAATCAAATTTGAGTAAAAGCATAACCCATATGAATTAATTTACTTAAAAATAAGTAATAATTTTGAATCTAAAAATTAGTTTATGAATTAAAAGATTATTCAGACTTATAAATAACATTGATGTTTTACTCTTAACCAATATGTAACTTAACATCCACTTCTACAGACTATAGTCCAGATTTACGACACAGTCTTGATTTACGGCACAAGGACCGATAGAGGGTGAAAGAGCTTAGCTCTGATAACTTTAAAACTCAAGCCTAATTTTGAACCCAAAAATCAACTTGTGAGTTAGAGGGTTGTTCAGACTTATAAACAGTACTGATGTCCTACTCTTAGCCAATGTGAGACTTAACAAACTATATAACTCCAATTAAAAGCGAATTAATTTTTTTTGGGTGAACGGTTGAACTAATTTACTATTAACATTGTTTTCATATTTTTCTTTACTCATCTGCTGGAATTAAAAAATATTTAATAAATAATATAATAATATATGTTTGTACGACACCTAGTTCAGCGAAAGACAAAAGGTATCTCGGGATATTCACGTGGGACTCAAGGGTCGAACGTTGATGCTCAAGTTAGTTTCTGATTAGACATGACGATTCCTTCCTGACACGTATTTGTTTTACTCTTCCCAACTCTCGAACCCAAGACCTAACCCTTAAGTAGACCTTGGGAAGTAAGCTGGTACCATATGTTCTAGTGTTGAGACTCAATGACTTATAGAGATAGGTTAGAGATAGATGCATGTGAAAGGTTCAATGTGTAAATCTTCATGAGTGGTTCATCTATTTATAGAACATTTGTGGGTACAAGTATCAACCATACAACATGTACATGTGATCACATGTCAGGAGGACATGATTAACCTAAAGTACAATGTGTTAGAGATTCAGGTCGAGTATTACTCGTGCTATTCCCAAACTCGTGCTGACTTTGGGCTTGGTTTGTATAAGTGCTCTTGTTGATCTTGGGCTTGGCCTGTATAAGACTTGAGTGACCTTGGGCTTGGTCTATCCCATGGGTGGAATGTATAGGATATTTCATCTTTCATCTTGGGTTGGACTTGACTTGAATAAGTTATAAGGTCTGACCTTTAATGTCCAAACAATATATATTTTTAGTAAGTTTAATTGAGATTAGAACTAAGTATGTGAATATAAAAAAAAGTAATATAAGAAAAAACTTTCAAACCAAAATTATTAAAATGGTTGTAAATTTGGAGCCAATTTTACATGAATGAGGTAATGGATGAGATAAAAAAAAGTTCTACTTTCGTTATTTTTGTTAGTTAGGTTCAAACTTAATTTTATCTTTAGGATTATAAGATATCTTTTGACATAGAACATAATCGTTGTAAAACTTAAGTTAAATTTTAACAATCTCTTTACACATCGATAAATTTTTTTAATACAAGTGTTAATAATATTTTCTTGAAAGTATCAAAGTATATTACATATACATCTATTTTAGACAAAAAAGAATTTATAATTTTACTCCTAAATTTTTACAAGTTAAAAAAAAAGTATGTTTGAATTCACTTGACACATGTTATTAGTTTATGTTAGTTTTTCTCTTAAAATTAACACAAATTAGAAAGAAGTTTTTAGATGAAAAAAAAAACTATTAGATTGGATATATATTTTTAACAAATAAAAGATTAGTAAAATTTGCAACCAACCTAAAATGTTGAGAACATAAGACATAGTTTACCACTTAACCCCTATAAAATTGTTAGTTTCAATTTATTTATTTATTTTGGGTATTTTTTATAGTTTGATTGTTTGAATATTTTCTTGTAAGTTTACCCGAAAATGGAAACAATTAAACATAAGGAAATTTGAAAATCCCAAGACAATCCACTAATTGCGTAACTAATGTTTTACCAAACATATAGTATATAAATTATTAATTTTGGATTATCAATAAAAAAAATTGAAAAAATTATGATTTATGCATAATTCACAACTTACAGGTAAAAAGTGGTTTTTAGTTGGCTTGAGTATTGAAACAAAAAAAATTATTTAATATAAATGTAAGTGATATATTAGGATATTATTGTTAAATATAATCGAATTTATATAATAATATCTAATTAATTATAAATATAACTGCAATATGATTATAATATATAAAATTATTCTATAATGCTAAATTCAATAGAATTTTTTTTTTACTGATAAGAAAAAAAAAGTGGTTTTTCTTTGATTATTGATACGAAGTTTTGGATTTCAGACCACCAACAATTCCGTCAACCCTTTCTTTTTAGAGGTCTTCTCCGAAAGACTTTTTTTTAAGATATGTTGTTTGA
Organism: Hippophae tibetana; assembly: GCA_037013495.1. NCBI lineage: Eukaryota > Viridiplantae > Streptophyta > Magnoliopsida > Rosales > Elaeagnaceae > Hippophae > Hippophae tibetana. Next base: position 8,407,991 of record CM072812.1, read on the forward strand.
ACATGACTTGAAATAAAAAGAGTAACTTTAAAAAAATTAGTTTATAAGATATTAAATCAAATTATATTTTCTATGGTTAAATTAGGTTATATTTGAATCTTAGATTTGTATAATAAAAATAAATTAATTAGAAAAATATGAGGGTTTAAAAATAAAATAGAAGGAAGGTTCAAAAAAATTTCACAATTTTTTTTATAAATTCTTTTCATGCAGTAATCAACTCATAAATAATTTATTGTATTATTTTGATTCCTTTTTTACAACACACAAAATCTCACGATTTTTTTCTTCATAAAAATATAATATCAGAGTGTAAATTAATTAAACCAAACATAACATTTAAAAGTTATAAGGCAAAAATCTCTCAACCTAAAACATGAAAATTCACAATAATTCAAAAGTGAAAAACCATCATGCACTCGTTACAGAAGTATTGATCACAAATTCTTCCCAAAGTTCAAGTTAATAAGAAATGAACATAACAATCGTTCATATTCTTAAAGACTCTAAACTCAGAATGCAATATGCATGAAACATGTTACAATTAGACATAAGTTTTTGGAATCTTTTAATGGAGAATACAAAAGTAACTGGAGAAATGACTTATAATTCCCAAGGTGAATAATAAACTTATGGAACAAGAAAAAACTTTTTCCAAGTATTGAGAAATGAAGCAACCAGACTCAATTTGAATACTTTTTGGTGACAAACTTTAGCCTATTGAGAGATAAATCAAATGCCTTTTTTGTTATATCTTCATACAAATACCCGTTATTAAAACTAACTGAAGCCATTTGCAAATCCAGCTGGCATTTTATTCATATTTCTATATGGCTCCGAAAATGGTCAAGAGAAATTACATTACACTAAGCCATAAAGCCTCGTTAGTTCATCAACAAGTAAGAACTCCTCTTCTTTCTCTCTCTCAAACTCAACCATCTCTCAACACATAAAAAAGCCCATTTAATTGCTCAAACAGTACAAAACATTAAAGAAAAAAAGGGTCAACTCAACGTTAAACATGGGCTCCCACTAACTTAGCCTATGGAAGCACAGCAAGGAGGAAGATGAGGTTTCATCAACACTCTTTCGCTGATAGTGATGACCCAATGATTTCAAATCAAGGCAACTAAACCAAATATACACAAAAGGAGGAATATTTAGTGGACAACTCTCACCACCTTTCATTAGTGAAGCTCTTTCTAAAAAGGTTGTGGTTTCTAGCTACGCTTTCCTGTGAAGTAATTGAAGTCATGATGCTGGACCCTAAGCTGCTTTAGCCATGAATCTGCCACGCTTAATAGTGACATGAGCCGTTCTTGGTCCCTGCCATAATTGCCCGAGATCCATACATTACCTTGCATCTTATAAGTGGCCAAACCAAATGGAAGCAGAGAGATGCCTTCTCCTTCCTTTCGCTTCCTTTTTGCACTCTCAACGTCGTCTTCAAGGTCCATATCTACATAGAAGATAAACAGAATGCACGTTGCTTTAGATATTATGTATTGTCTGTACATAAAGTTACAAATCCAAGTGAAACATAATTTGAATACCTTGGAAAGAAGATGATAAGGTGTGATAAGTAAGGAAGCTAGTTGACAAGTCCTTTATAGTCCTTCCCATGGGAATATGGTATATTGGGTACCTGAATATAATCCAAATCAAACTTTTAATAACTTGTAATCAACAATATATGTATATGAGAGAGATATGGTAGAGAGAAACCAGGCAACAGCCATCCAGCTAGCTGGTGAAAGATCAACACTTCTCAACGACATCAAGCCAGGGTATCTTTGAGCTAATGCATTGATCTGAAAGAACAGAACCATCACCGTGTCTATGAAATAAAGCATACTTTATAAGGGAAAGGTAAATGAGGAATTCATTTGCATAAAGAACCATAAACAGAGGACTTTGGAACTTCCTTTGTTGTTTGATAAAGTTAAATCTTTTTCTTCCAAACAAGAGTACAAGTGAGAATGATAAGGAAAATAATATATGCTTAATAACAATAAAAATTACCAATTTGAAACTACATTAAAACTCATTTGAGAGATTACAGCAACCATAATATAGATGAGAGAGAATTACATATTGTCAAATGTTCATGAAATATTATCATAATCAAGAGTCAAAAAGTTATGTTCTTAACTTTCAAATGGATGCCAAAACAATAAAAACTAGTTGGTGATTCTAATAAATATAAAAAACTTGGTTTTTAGGAAAAGCATAAGGAATCACGTAATCTGCTACAAAGAAAACTAAAAGTCTGAAAGCAACAATAAAGGAGCCATACAAGATAGATAGAAAAAGAGGAATATGAAATTACAAAGTTACCTTATCCATTAGAGGAACTCTTGCATAAGGAGTTGATCTTTCAAAGTACTGAAAATAAAGATAGCCCAACCTATCATTCAGAGAACACAAACCATCTTGCTCAAATCCTCCTTCCTCAGAGGAGCATCCATCCCATCTCCATTGTTTATCAGTACTCTCACTATCATCACTAGAGGATTCAGTAAATGATTCCCTTGTCCCAAAATCACCAGATTCTTCCTCTTCCTTTAATGACCTATTTAATTTTAAAATCATTACTTTTTTGTTTTTGTTTTTCACTCATTTAGAAGGATGAAAATGAATATTATATTACTATTACCAACAAATTTCACACCAATTGAAGAACTAAAACATATCATAAGTAGAATAAATCACCAAATAAATTGATTCCAATTAACCCATATCCTTTTTGAGCATTTCAATACAGAACAAATCAGAAAACAAACCCACAGGCATGAAAATGAAGAAATAAGTCAGCAAAAATGATTAAACCCCAAATGATAAATCCAATGAAGGCATAAGAATGAACCTTTGAATTAAATAGTTTTTGAAGGCAAGGGATAAATCAAAACCAAGATATGAGATGAAAAATTGCAAATAAGAAAACAAGAAGAAATAAATACCTTATACTATTCACAGAAGAACGGCTTGTAAAAATTTGAATGGCAGAGAGATAAGGCACATAGTACTGCACAAGGGTCTCGCTATGGTCCAAAGAGATTGGTACACCAGCACCGTATGCGCTCCATTCATCATAACAATTCCAGAGATCACGCAATGTGAAGAACTCTACCTTTTTCCTTTCCCATGGGTGCCATAGAGGATTAAGGTTCCTAATCTCACTCTGCAACACAATCAACAACACCATACACCATAATTTGGAAAAAATACATCACGAGGTTTGTTTCTAGAAGAACCAAACTCTTAGCTATTGAAAATAACGTCAACCAAGTACAGAACAAAATGGGGAAAAAATTTGGAAAGGGAATAGTAAAACCTTCGGTAGAAATTGAGGTTGAACAACGGGTGTTGTACAATGAAGAAAGCACTCGAGGTTTGATTGCAATGACCCTTTATCAAAAATCATGTTTCAGATGGAAAGAGCGCGAGAGGAGAGGAGAGGAGAGGAGAAGAGAAGGGGGCTTTTCTCACCCTACCTGTAATTAAAGGCAGTCCAAGAATGAAAAGAAAAAAAAAAACAAAAAGGAGAGAAAAAATAGGTTGGAGAGAGAAAATTAGGAAGGGAAGGTGGAGGGAGCTAATGTCGGGATTTGATGTCTCTTATAGAGAGAGACAAATGCAAAAATGACCTACAACGACTTCTATAGTTCTATTTTTTGACATTGGGACTTTGGACAGCAAATTGAAGCAGAGAGTTAAATATAGATGTCTCTCTCTTCTGTGTTTTCGCTTTTCACAAGAAGTCTTCGTTGTCCATGTTGTTCTAGTCCAACACCTTTCCGTACACCAAAGAACTTTATTCAGGGCCAATTCGACGTTACAAGCGAGAAAAACTTAGGATTTATTTTTCTTATTTTTGGGTTTTTGCTTTGTTCTGTTTTTAAGAAACTCACAAAGAAGGTTTGTGAAAATTAACGCTGAATCTTAAGTCTAATTAAGTATGCTCCAAGATATAAATATAAAAGAAAACTCAAGCAACAAAACCCAGATTGTGTTTTGTGAAAACGAAATTACGAGAAAATGTGAAAGAGGAAAACTTTCCTTCTCTGTTTCAGTAAAAATCTGATAGGAGTAACAGACATGAGCGTTGAAAATGTATGGGGTTTTTCTGGGAATCAAAACTAGAGCCGAAAGCGTAGGGGGAGGAACATATCAGAATAAGATTCATTATTATAGTCAAATTGCAACAGATATTTATGTTATAGAAACAACGATTTGTATAAACAGAATAAGTGTGAAATTTATATACGATAAAGGCTTCGGAATTCCATAATTTTTATTGAGTGCGATGACAGGGGCGGATGTGTAGAAGATCCAGAGGGCACTTGCCCCTTTTTTTAAAAAAAAAAATAACTTTAATATTATAGAATCATAAATATATTTTTGAATAAAATAAATTTAATTTCTTCAAAAAATTTGAATTTGAATTTTTTATCATTTAAAAATTAATTATAGATTCAATAACTTAAATATATTTATATTTAAATAAAATAATAATAATTAAGTATTTTATTATTTATTATTTATTATTTTCACAATATTTTATCTAAATTATAATTCTAAATATTTTATTTATTTATGATGCATTAGATATTCCATTTTTCATATTAGGCTTATCTACGTAATATCAATTATTTGTATTTATAACTATAGTAATTATTATTTCTCAAAAAATTATATTAATTATTAATTAAATTTAAAATTATAGATATTATATGATAAACTAATTAGACAATACACCAAAGTAACCGATTAAATTATAAAGAAATATTATTATTATAATAATTTTTATTATTATTTAATAAAATGTATAAATATTAATTTATTTTTAAAATTAATTAAATCTTAATATGTATAATTAAATATACCATTATTCAAATTATATTTTGATTAATACATACATTAATTATAATACAAATATTTTTATTTTATTTATTGTAAAGAGTTTAAGTGGCTTAAATAACTTTATGGTTACCAATTAATCTAGCGGTTCAAATATAATAACAATAAAGTGGTAAGAACTTAAGTGACGTTTGATTTACAGAATGAAATCAGAATCGAAATCAGAATAAGAATGAGAATGAAATAGAAAGAAAATAATGTTGTTTGATTTGATCATTAGAATCAAAAAAATAAATCATTATTACACATTACTATAAAAATAGGCATTAAAGTCGGTTCGCTGAACCGACTTTAAATTTAGCGATTTAAAATATAAAATCGGTTTATGGCGTGAACCGACTTTACCTATGTATTTTATGATTTGTTTTTATTTTTATTTTTCGTATTATTCAATATATATATAACATAAAAAAACTAAAATATAAATAATAATACAAATAATTAAAAATTTAAATAAATTTAATTACTTGATAATTAAATTTATTACAAAAATAAATAATGTATATATAATACATATAGTTAACTTAAATTACAAATAAAATAATGTCGTCAAAGTGTAATTATGCGATCGAGTAAGCTTGGTTGGCTTAGAATCTTGATTAGCCTTCACAAGTATTATGACAAAAAAAAAACAGTTGATCCATATAACAATTCATCTTTCCATATCGTTTGAATGTCATCCCATTCAATTTCCTTAATATCTCAATACCTCGCAAAGGTCGAGTTGCATGATCATGATCTTCTTCACTATCGAACGGTTTCTTTTGGTATCTAAACTTGTATCCAGATGGCAAAAATCTTCTATGTCTTCTATAAGACATATTTCGTTTGTGAACAAGATAAGTTGCAGAAGTTTCATCACTACATATATGACATCCCTTGTAACCTTTTGTTGCATATCCTGATAAGTTTCCATAGGTAGGAAAATCATTAATTGTCCATAAAAGAACCCCCTTCAAGTTAAAGTATTCTTCTTTATGTGTATCGTAAACATTTACACCATTATTCCACAACGTCTTTAAATCATCTATCAGAGGCTGCAAATATACATCAATATCAACACCGGGTTATTTCGGTCCTGAGATCAATAATGTTAACATCATGAATTTTCTTTTCATACACAACCAGGGTGGAAGGTTGTATGTTACCATAATTACTGGCCAACAACTATATCTACTACTGAGGGAACTATGTGGATTAATTCCATCAGCAGCAATGGCAAGACGAAGATTGCGCGGATCAGATGAAAATTGAGAAGATAAATTATCTACTACTTTCCAATTTGGAGAATCACAAGGATGACATATCATCTCATCATCAGATTGATTATCTGAATGCCAAGTCAACATCTTTGATGTATATTTACTATTGAACAACCTTTGAAAGCGAGGAATCGGAGGAAAGTACCAAAGAATCTTTACAAGCACACCTTTCTTATGTGTTCTACTCTCATTTATACCATGCTTCCATCTCGATTCTTTACACATAAGACAATCATGTAATGTCTCATATTCTTTTCTATAAAGAATGCAATCATTAGGACAAGCGTGAATCTTATGATATTTTATGCCAAATCGACTAAGAGATTTCTTCACTTTATACATTGAAGATGGCAATTCAATACCCTCAGGAAACATATCGACTAGTAGATTTAGTAATTCTGTGAATCCCTTGTTAGAAAAACCATGTTTTGCCTTCACATTGTACAAATGAACCAATCCCGACATTTTATTATATTTTTTGCATTTTGGATACAACGGTTTTTCAGCATCTTCTATAAGTTTATTAAAGGTTTCGGGATCATCCTCGTGTAATTCATCTTCAACACCATGAAACATATTTTCTGTCTGTAAATTATGATAAGATGTATGCAATCCACTCACATTCTTATTTATCTTTTCCCCATGAGTATTATCAATATTTTCTCCATGATAATACCAACATTTATAGCTCAATAGAATACCATTACGGATAAGGTGATACTTAACCTCATCAAATTCATGAAATCGCTCATTTTTACATTTAACGCATGGGCATCGAATCATATTACTTCCAGTATTACTATTTCTACAAGCAAATTCCATGAAACTTTTAACTCCAGAAATATAATCTTGCTCAATTCTACACTTTTACATCCAAGATTTGTCCATTTTCTATTAATGACATTAATTAAACATATTACTTAATTATGTATACAATGAATATATTTCAAGTATTATTATATATAAATTTCCTAATTATTAGAATATATATCAAAACATACATAATGCAAAACAGTTATCATTTTAATCATTTTACAAAACCATTTATATAAAAATTAAAAAATAAGCAAGATGTTAGCATGAATATATAAAAATCAATCACGTACTTTGGTTGATTCTAATTTCTAAGCATGTTACCATATCATAATTAAAAAGTAATATTAATTATACGTATATAAATAAATTTGTCCCCGCATAGTAAACCCACAACATTTCAGATATTATTTCCACATAAAATAAGTCAAACATAATAACAAGTAAAATAAAAAACATACCTAAATCAAAAATTTATACAAAATATAAAACAAACTGAATAATAAGCTGCAAAATTCTACTTAATAAAATATAAATAAATTTATGCACGCATGGTAAATATATATAATCCATCAAACCCATAATATTTTAGATATTATTTCCACATAAAATAAGTCAAACAAAATAAAAAACATACCTAAATCAAAAATTTATACAAAATATAAAACAAATTGAATAATAAGGTACAAAATTTTACTTAATAAAATATAATTATTTATAATATATAAATAAATTTATCCACACACAGTAAATATATATAATCCATCAAACCCACAACATTTTAGATATTATTTCCATGTAAAATCAGTCAAACATAATAACAAACAAAATAAAAAACATACTTAAATCAAGAATTTATACAGAAAATGGGTATAATTTTTTTTTTTAATATTTCGTTCAAAAAAATAGTAGATCTGAAAGATAATGAGAAGAGGAATATAACTTACAAAACGACGTTAATGTTGTCTATTTTGCAGAACATAAAAACGTGCAAGTATACACGATCACAAATAATAATATGATAAATAAATTATTGTTCCCACAGAGAAATGTTACCAACTCTTGTTAATTACTAAAATTATTTAAACCTGATTTTATTCAAACAATCAATAAATTTATGCAGTTTGACTTAATTAATATTTTTTATTCCTTTTTAACAATTTTTATGAAAATTCTAGGATTGCAGTTTATCCAAATTAATTCACTTGAATATTTTATTCTCTCTTTATTTATGCTCTCATGTTTTAAGTTGTTAACCAAGAACTCCTAATTTATCCATATATCTCTTTCAAGCTCCATACAGACACATCCAGTTAAAATGATTCACTATATTCCTATGAGAATTAAATTCAACCAGATTTATTAAGTTCTGAGTTCTCAAAAAGTTACACATACAATAAAAATATATTTCTATCCCTTATGTATATACGTTATTTTATCCCGAGCAACACACAAAAATTATTTTTCAAGTTTATTTAAGTGTCACATATCAGTTAATTAATCTTCCGATAATTAAAAGCATTAAAAACAGATAAAATAAACAACTTAAAACAGTTCTACAAATCATTCAAAAATAATTAATTCAAGTTTCATAATTTACGCTATACTGCAATCCTAGAACAAATAGATTAGTTCATAGCAGAAATTAAAATTACAACACCACAAAAATAAAACATTGCAGAGAAATAAAAATTAAAAGAAAATGGGTTAGGAGAAACTCTTTCACGATTCCTCAATGAAAAATAATTTATTCCCTTTCCTTCTTATTCGACAACTTCTTTTTCTGTAATTTCCCTAAGATAATACACACAAAAATGTCAAAATAAAATGTTCTGCGTGTTAAACCAGACACGCAGAGAGGAAAAATGAAAAAATTCTCAAGAGAGAAATAATGAAAAACGAGAGAAAACTATGTGCTGAAAAATAAATATGAAAAGAAGAAGAACTCTCCAACCCCAAAAAATGCGTAAATGATTTTTTTTGCGTAAAATATATCCCCACTTTCCAATTATTTTTTTTTATTAGTGGGGGACAAAAATAAATGGGGGAATTAAAATAACACCACGCGTGAAAACCATTCTACGAGTTTCTGATTTTTTTTTCTTTTTTACGTATGCCACGTGTCGCCATGTGATTGGTTGTGAGAAATTCATAGACACATGGCAGCTTTTCATTGGATGGGCAGGTCGGGCACATGGAGAAAGGATGGACCGCAACGCAAGCGATTTTCCCGCATTGAAACGTTTCAACGGCTGGAAATGGGTATCGTTTCTGCATTTTTATTTCACCAAATACACGACACGTGTCGTCATGTTATTGGCTTTAATATTTAGGAGACACATGGCTGCTTCTTTGTTGTTGAAACGCGAGGGTGCACACTGCTTGGATGAAGCGCGTCGCACGGGATTTTGTCGATGAGCGGCTCGGTGCACGACAACTTGGTTCCACGTGCTTCAATCGGGACCGTTCAACTCATCCAACTGTGAGTGATGCACCTCGGTGAAATTCTGCAAAGCCAACATGTGGGTGCCACCCTACACGCCAGTCTACGCGGCCAGTGGGCCCCACGTGTGCCGAGCTGCGCGCTTCAGGGATTCCCAGCCCACTCGCTTTTGTTGCGTCTGGATTTCACGCGCCAAATCTTGATCGTTGATGGGATGATTGAGCGGTGTGTGTTGGGCGTTGTGAATGACGTGAGTGGCTCTTCTCCTACGCAGAAATTCAACTTTTTATTAATTACATTTTGACCCACAAATTTAATTCAAATTAATTTCTACATTTTCTTTAATTGCAGTTAAGCCCTTTTCTAATTTAAATTATATTTTCGACTTTTATAAATTGTAATTAAACACTCTTTTATTTGAAATTATATTTTGGGACACAAATTTGTAATTAAGTACATTTTCGATACAAATTATTTAATTTTATTAAAATTTATAAAAAACAGTAAATACTAATTTATTAAACTAGAATTAACTAAAAACTGTAAAGAATATAATGATTATAATTAATAAAATAGATGAAAATAACTATATAAAATACAGTTATCAGTTACAAATGGTGGTCGGAGGTGGCCGGAAATTTAGAAAGAAGGTGGCACACAGTGTAGATTTTGGGAGAAAATGGAGAAAAGTGAGGAAGAAAATGGAAGAGAGAGAGGAAGAAAATTGGGTTCTGCGTAAAAAAATGACCTGGATATATTAGGTGGATAGCGTCGGTTGACGTGGCGAACCGATGCTATCCACGTAGATAGCGTTGGTTCTCCATGTCAACCGATGATACGTTCAACGTGGATAGTGTCGGTTTTACACCGAACCGACCTTAAATTCATTATAAGTCAGTTTTTTCTAAAAACTGACTTTAAACGACTTAAATACCCTTTTTTGTAGTAGTTACAGTGTTTGGTTTACCACTGGAATGGAATGTAAAAAATTATAAATTACCTTAATACCCCTATATTTACTAGAGTTTAAATAATATCATTTAATTATTATTTTTTCGTCACACAAAATATATTATTAAAGTTATTATTTTTTTAAATATGGTTTAGGGTTTTGAGGTTTGAGATTTGAGATTTAGGGTTTTAGGGATTTAGAGTTTAGGGTTTAGGGCTATATTTGTAGGTTAAAGTTTATGGTTAAAATTATTATTTTTCTAAATAAGGCTTAGGGTTTTAGGATTTAGAATTTGAGGTTTAGGGTTTAGGGATTTGGATTTTAGGGTTTAGGGATTTAGATTTTGGGGTTTATGGTTTAGGGTTTTAGGGTTTAGGGTTTTTGGGTTTAGGTTTTAGTGTTTTGCGATTTAGGGTTTAGGATTTTGGGATTTAGGTTTTAAGGTTTAGGGATTTGGGGTTTTGGGATTTAGGGTTTTAGGATTTAGAATTTTGGGTTTTGAGTTTTGAGATTTGAGATTTGAGATTTGTGTTCAATGTTTTATTTGGGGTAAGAGTAAAATTTAAAAAAAAATTGAGATGATAATGAAATCATGATTCCTAATTTAAAAATTGATTTCATTTTTAATTCTTTTTTCAACCCAACCAAACATTCAAATGAAAGGAAGCAATAATGATTCTTTTTCATTCTCTCTAACCAAACAAATCATTAGAGATTTAAGATACATTTGTATATGCACAACATGTCTATTTAAAGTAGAGTATTTCTAGTATTTCTTATTATTTACTTTTCTATAACAATAAAAGTTTGTTTTTAAATATTTTGATTTTTTTACTCTCTCTTCAACCTCTGTTATTCCTATATCACTTAAGATTTCAATAAATTCTTTTATATTATATTTTTTCTATTGATTAGTTTAAATTGACATTATTTTTCTCACTTTTTCTTTTCCTTTTAAGTATTTTTAATGATTATAATAAATTCTTTTATATTCGATTTTTCTATCGATTAATTTAAATTTAAATTATTTTTCTCTATTGTTCATTTCTTTTAGGTATTTTTAATGATTATAAAAACAATAAAAGATCAATGCTCATCTAAATTCCAAACAAAACACTCACTCAATATTTTTTATGATATTAAATGGCTTATAATAGTGGGGTGACATGTTTGATAACTATGACTATATATTTAGTTGTATATACAAGTTATTTTTCTATTGGTTCAATCTAATTTTTTTCATACAAAATTTGTATTGTATATTGTTTTTTTATTTTTCTGTAAAAAAAATTCAAAAATTGAATATTATATTCATTAAAATAAAACATACATAAACTACATAAAATTTGGATGAATATTAGTAAACAATATGTAATTATACTTAAAATTGTTAAAAAAAGTATAAAATTAGTTAAAAAAATTAAAACATGTATTTAAGGACTAAAAAATTATTGATAAAAAAGTTGTTAATGTTTCATTTGATGAAATAGTAAAAAAAGTATCATAAATGTCCTCCACTAAATGCACATATGGTGCATATATGTGAAAAAATTCAAATAAAAAAGAAAATTGTATCAAATTTGCACAATTTATTGAATGTAAGTATCTCTAAAGTATCACTTGAAAAACATGAAGAAAAATGATACCTAAAATAAAATTGTGGTACCACCAAGGTAGTGAACTCGTTGAAAAAAATGCATTATGATCACTTTGTTTTTACAAATTAGATATATTAGTCATCTTGTTTTACATTTATTCATATAAATCATTTTAATTACTTTATTTTGGACAAATATTTATTTATGCAAGTCCTGTCGTTTTAGTATATATGTGCATCTCTGTGTGAAAAACATAGTGTGTGTATTTTATATTAATATTTATGTTTGTTCTTTGTAAAGTTCATTACTAATGGCTCATTTTCACTTAGGATACAATTTCATGTTTTCTTATTCCACATACTCCCTTTTTTAGATTGCATATTTTTTTACATTGTTTGTTGTTATGTTGTCCCATTTGAAATTTTGTTTGTTGGTTGTGTTGTCATGTTAGAGACTCAATGTTTTTTGGTGTTTAAAACACTTTGGCTCGCCACCCTTTGCCACTATAGTCCGATGAATGTGTAACAACTATCACTCCCATTGTGGCATAGTTATTACTCTAGTCACCCTAGTTGGCAAATGGTCGATGAGGTAGGCAATGGCGATTTGAAAGGTTTGAAATTTCTATATAAATTCTCCTATTTTCATTCTTGTTTTTTGGCTAGAATTTGAGGGGAGGCTTTATTTGTTTGGCACCTTATCTCTCCATTCCTTTTTTGGTCTATTTTTCTTCTAAGTGTGGGTTTGAGAAATTGTTTAGAATTTGCAGAATATAGACATTAGAGATGAGTCTTTATCAAATTTCTTAAACACCAGATTGAGTAAAAAAAATGTGAGATTGAGTGGGATTTTATTGAGAGTTAAAATGCTCATTAGCTAGTGAAAAACCATTCCATTTTGATTAGTATCTCTTAGTGTTTTAGTTACTGTATGTTGATTGATAGTGGCAAAAGTGCAATAGTTTTCATAGGAAATAAGCCTATGTTGTTTTGCACCGTGTGTTGGTTAGTTGTTGCAAGAGTACAACAATTTTCATAGGTGAAGAGCTTATGTGTTTGTGCATTGTATATTGGCTGGGTGTTGAAAGGCCACAATGAGTATGTAGTTAGAAAGTTGAACCATCAATAATTGATCACATCACGTGGTGATGAAGCTCCAGGGACGAGCTTAGATCTATTCAGATTAGGTGCTATGTTGACAATGAGTGAGTGTAGCCTAATGTTACGTCCCGCTCAAATTGTTCGAAAAAATCCAAATAAATGGTGATTTCCTAAAGGATCTAGACTTTTCTACATGGGAAAGTTCTAGAATGTCCTAGATATGATTAGAAGAAGCTAGAGTTGGATGGACTCAACTCAAGCCTTGAAGACCCTAGAATGCTCCAGAATACACTTGAAGATGCTAGAAATGGCTGGAATATTCTAAAACATGTTTGATGGTTCATGAAAGATGTGGAAGTCTCTAGAAACTTACGGAACATCCTAGAACGTGCATAAAGGAACTAGACACTCCTAGAAGACTCTAGAGTTGGATAGAAGATCCTAGAACCTTGTGGAACATTGTACATAAAACTAAAACACTCTTGTACATTCTAGACTTAACAGGATCTAGAAAGATATGACATAGTCTTAAGCTTAGTGCGACACTATAAATAGACCTATTGGTCTTCATTTGTATTCATCTTAGGAAATCCTTGGGAAATTGTAAGATAATCTCTCTCTAGAGAAATACAAGACATTTTTTACAAACTTTCTCTCTAGTTCTTGCTTTGTTCTTGAATCCTCTCAATCTCTAAGTATTTTTCTAATCTCTTTGGAGTATTTTGTTCAGGTTAAAAGGCAAGCTTAATGCAATGGACCGTGCTAAGTGTCACACGATCACTATTTAGAATGTAAGGTCGTGACAGTTGGTATTAAAGCTTTCGGTTGAAGCATTACTATCTTTGGCAAAATGAAGAACACTGTCCCAGCTACACTAAGTGTGGACGTTCCACTTATGGAACGTGGGCGTGAAAAAGTTCGGAAACCACCAAAGGAATCTCAAGCCAAGTCGAAAGATATTATTTCTAGCTTGGAAGCACGTGTGTGGAGTGCGCATGATAGCTTAGGGGAGTTGTTCGACCGGGTGAACAACTTAGAGGAACGTTGCAACGACTTGGAGGCCGAGGATGTGGAGATCTATACATCGGCTAATATGTCCCTCAATAAGCTAGATAGTGGGTTAAGGCAATAGATTGATGGGTTGAAGTCCGAACTTGCCAAGGTAAGGGATCTTGTCCAAAGAGAACTTGCTAATATGTTACTTAGAATGGAGGACATGAGACGTGACCTAGATCTTTGTAAGCGGGCTATGGCCACAGGAAATAACACAACCATCATTATTGAGGCCAAGAAGGTGGATGATCCCAAGCTAAAGACCTTTAACGGTGCTAGGAATGCCAGGGAAGTTGACAATTTCCTATGTGAGCAGGAACAATATTTCGAAGCTATTGGCATAACAGACCATGCCAACAAGATCCGAACTGCTACCATGTTTGTTTCTGACACTGCTATGTTGTGGTGGAGATGGAGGCATGGTGATGTACAACATAAGGTATGCACAATTGATACCTTTGATGACTTCAAAAGGGAATTCAAAGGTCAATTCTTCCCTGTAAATACTGAAGAGGAGGCAAAGGGCCGACTACGACGATTAAAAAAAATGGGTAGCATAAGGGACTATGTGAAGGAGTTCACAACCTTGTTGCTTTAAGTCCCTGACACATCAGACAAGGATGCCTTATTCTTGTTCATGGATGGTCTCCAATCATGGGCTAACCTCGAGCTCAAGTGACGTGGTGTCCAATACTTATCTTTAGCCATTGCGATTGCAGAAAGCTTTATTGATTACTCCACAAAAAAAGAGCTCAAAAACCACAGATAAAAAGTTTAGTGGAGGAAAGAGTGAAAGAGTTCATGCCAAAAGTCGGGGTCCCAAAAATCATAAAGATGGCTCCTCCTCATTCAAATCACGGGATAAAGGGAAGAAAATAGAGGATCGTGGTGCCTCGAAGCCCCGTGTGACATGATTCATATGCGACGGACCGTATCGGGGATGAGAATGTCCAAAAAGGAAGGCCTTGAATGCCTTAGTTGCTTCCATTCATGACCAGGATAGAGGCGAGACGTACGAAGATACACAGATGGGTTATTTGCGCCTACTTAGTGAAATATAAAGTGCCCCAAAGACCCCCAAAGGCTTGATGTTTGTAGATGTAGCCATCAACGGGAAGGTCGCCAAAGCTTTGGTCGACACAGGTTCATCTCATAACTTTGTTTCAGTAGAGGAAGCAAAAAGACTCAGCCTTAAGGTTGTGAATGGAGGAGGACTGCTCAAAGTAGTTAACTTGACAGCACTACCTTTGCAAGGAGTTGCTCGTGGAGTTAAGGTTAGTCTTGGTGCTTGGACTGGCCAAGTGGACTTATCAGTGGTGCATATGGATGACTTTTGAGTAGTATTCAGCATGAAGTTCTTGGACTAGGTTAGAGCTTTCCTTATGCCATGCTCAAACTCTATGTGCATAATGGATGGATTAAAGGCTTGTGTGGTATTGACGGAGAAGACCACTAGACCTACGGCCCAAGCTCTCTCAGCACTTCAATTCAAGAAGGGATTGAAGAGGGACAAAGAGAGTTACTTGGCCATCTTAAAAGAATACGATGATAAGGAGGCATCACCAAAGCCAAGCTTGCCGACAGAAGTACAAGTTGTCCTAGATAAGTTCTAGGATGTGATGCCTGAGGCGTTGCCCAAACGGTTACCTCCAAGGAGGGAGGTGCACCATGAAATTGAGTTGGAACTCGGCACTAGGCCACCATCAATGAGCCACTATCGAATGGAGAACTCAGAGTTGGAAGAACTGCAAAAGTAACTCGATGAATTGCTGGATGTTGGCTTCATAAGGCCCTCCAAAGCCTCATTTGGTTCCCCGGTGCTCTTTCAGAAGAAGAAGGATGGATCGCTACGGATGTGCATCGACTATCAAGCTCTAAATAAGATCACAGTCAAGAACAAGTATCCTATTCCACTTATTGCTGATTTGTTCGATCAATTGAGGAATGCCAAATACTTCACAAAATTGGACTTGCGATCGGGATACTACCAGGTACGCATAGCCAAGAGAAATGAGTCCAAGACCACTTGTGTGACCAGGTACGGTGCCTATGAGTTCCTTGTCATGCCATTTGGTCTCACAAATGCACCATCCACCTTCTGCACTCTGATGAACAAGATTTTCCATCCCTACTTTGATCGGTTCATGGTAATATATCTTGATGACATTGTGATATATAGTCAGACTTTGGAAGAACATCTAGAGCATCTAAAGAAGGTGTTCGAGGTCCTAAGAGAAAATGAGTTATACGTTAAGAAGGAGAAATGTTCTTTTGCTCAAGATGAGGTGATGTTCTTGGGGGCATAGGATAAAGGATAGAAAGCTTATGATGGATGGAACCAAGGTGAAAGTCATCCAAGAATGGGAACCTCCTGTAAAGGTCCTCGAGTTAAGGTATTTCCTTGGACTTGTAAACTACTACAGAAGGTTTATCAAGTCCTACTCAGCAAGAGCAGCCCCTCTGACTGACCTGTTCAAAAAGAACAAGTCTTGGGAATGGAAAAGTGAATGCCAAGCCTCGTTCGAAGACTTGAAGAAGGTCATTAGTGAAGAACCGGTGTTTTGCCTACTAGACCCTACCAAGATGTATGAGTTGCATACAGATGCTTCAGACTTTTCCATTGGTGGAGTATTGATGTAGGAAGGGCATCTGATAGCTTATGAGAGCCACAAGCTTAATGACACCGAACACCGCTACACAGTGCAAGAAAAAGAAATGACAGTTATCATTCATTGCCTAAGGGTGTGGCGACACTACTTATTGGGTTCTCACTTTGTTATCATAATGGAAAATGTGGCGACTTGCTACTTTTAGACTCAAAAGAAGTTGAGTCCCAAGCAAGCTCGGTTGCAAGAATTCTTGGCATAGTTTGACTATAGGTTGGAATACAAGCTCGGTAAGGCCAATGTGGTGGCTGATGCGCTGAGTCGAAATGCAGGGTTAGCAGCCTGAAGTACGCCAAGTATTCCTTTGATGGAAATGATTAAAGAAGGGCTTGAGCATGGTGCCCTTGCTCAAAACCTTCTTGCCTTCATCAAGGAAGGAAAGACAAGGCAATTTTGGCTGAGTGACGAACTACTCTATGCCAAGCAGAATCACATATTTGTGCCAAAATTAGGGAGCATAAGGAAGGAGCTTATCAAGGAATGTCATGATTCACTATGGGTTGGATACCCATGAATGAGGTGTACCCTTGCTTTGATCAAATCAATCTACTACTGGCCTCAACTACGGGATGATGTTGAAGCCTATGTGAGGACTTGTCTTATGTGCCAACAAGACAAGATAGAGCAGCATGCACTCAGAGTTTTGCTAGAGCCACTGTCTATTCCAGAGAGATCATGAGAGAGTGTCCCAATGGATTTCATCACTTGTCTACCAAAATGAGAGGGCTTTGGCAGCATCATAGTAGTCATTGATCGATTCAGCAAGTATGCAACATTCATATCTGCCTCAGCATATTACACGGCGGATGAGACGACACAGTTATTCCTCAAACATGTTATGAAGCATTGGGGGATTCCATCCAATATCATGAGTGATCGAGACCCACGATTCATCGGGAAATTTTGGACAGAATTGTTCAAGTTGTTGGGATCAGACTTGAACTTCTCTACAAGGTTTCACCCCCAAAGTGATGGACAAATGGAACGTGCCAACGCATTGTTGGAGCTATATCTCAGGCACTTTGTTAGTGCCAACCAACACAATTGAGCTAAGTTTCTAGATGTAGCTCAATTCTCTTACAACTTACAAAGGAACGAGTCCACCACAAAGAGCCCCTTCGAGATCATCATGGGGTAGAAACCCATGACTCATCATGCCTTGGCCATAAGTTATGAAGGAAAGAGTCTTGTTGCCTTCAAATTTGCCAAGGCATGGCTCGAAAAAGCTGAGTTGGCCTATGCCTATTTGAACAAGGCATCTAAGAAAATGAAGAAATGAGCTGACAAGAAAATGAAGATGGTGGAATTTTAGGAAAGAGATTTGATCTTTGTCAAACTATTGCCCCAATAATTCAAATCTCTAAGGGAGGTTCATAAAGGGTTAGTACGAAAGTATGAAAAGCCATTTACAGTCCTCAAGCGAGTTGGTAAGGTGTCCTACAAACTCCAACTCCCTCCAAAGCTTAAAATCTATCCGGTTTTTCATGTAAGTATGTTGAAGCCTTATCATGGAGACAAGAAAGACATAAGTAGTAACCTCTTTTGACAAAGAAGTGGACTTTATCTTGGCAGATCGCCTAATCTGACGTAGGGGTGCACCAAGTTATAGGGAATACTTGGTCAAGTGGAAGAATTCCCCGGACATAGAAGCAAGCTAGGAACCTGAAGACTCTTTGTGGCAATTCAAAGATGACATAGAGAGGTTCAAACTTGGAGGCGTGACGAGGGCGATGCGAATTTGAGTGGGGAAGGGTGTTACATCCCACTCAAATTGTCCCAAAAAATCCAAATAAATGGTGATTGTGTAAAGAATCTAGAATTTTCTACATGGGAAAGTTCTAGAATGGCCTAGAGATGTCTAGAAGAAGCTAGAGTTGGATGGACTCAACTCCTGCCTTGAAGACCCTAAAATGCTCCAGAATACACTTGAAGGTGCTAGAATGGGTTGGAATATTCCAAAATATATTGGATGGTTCGTGAAGGATGTGGAAGTCTCTAGAAACTTACGGAACATCCTAGAACGTGCATGAAGGAACTAGACACTCCTAGAAGACTCTAGAGTTGGCTAGAAGATCCTATATCCTTGTGGCATATTGTACATAAAACTAGAACACTCTTGTACATTCTAGACTTAGAAGGATATGGATAGTCTTAAGCTTGGTGCCACATTATAAATAGACCTATTGGTCTTCATTTGTATTCATCTTAGGAAATCTTTGGGAGATTGTAAGATAATCTCTCTCTAGAGCAATACAAGGCATTCTTTACAAAATCTCTCTCTAGTTCTTGCTTTGCTCTTGAATCCTCTCAATCTCTAAGTCTCTTTCTAATCTCTTTAGAGTATTTCGTTCGGGTTAAAAGGCAAGCTTAATGCAACGGACCGCGCTAAGTGCCGCACGATCACTATTTAAAATTTAAGGTCGTGACACTAAGCACAATTAGGACAAATATTATGAATGATAGAGGTATTTACAGTTATACTTTTATTGAGTTATATACTATTGATTTACTTTTTAGTTAATTGTTTGCTACCAAGTAATTGCATTAAGAAATCTGATGATATTACCCCATAAGAGCTAGATCTTATGTGAATTTAACTTGTTATATGTTGTGTCATGTATGATATGTTTACATATAAGTGATATTGAAGTGATTAGAAATTCTTTATAACTTTTTCAATGTGTTTGCATGATTCTCATGTAGTGTATTTTTTGTATGTTAATACATGTTGTTAGTTTAGATAGGATCATGTGAGACACACCATCACTGGTGTATTTATCATTGATTATTTTCTCTTCTTTATCAATTGTTTGTATAGTATGTTGAATTAATATGTTATTTTTATCTATATTTTGCTATATGCTTAATTCATGTCATGATGCCTTCATGGTCAAGTTAGATTGAAACTTATGAAAATAATCTATGGATTGGCGTATCTACCATTTTGTAGGTCTCTAATGCTTATATAAGTTGAAAGTTCAATGGACATCTGTGTAATAATTTCAAAGTATAAAACTCTTAATTTTGGTACTAATGTTATGTGAAATTTTTTTATTGATTATTTTTAATATTTTTATTATTAAAAACTCTTTCAATTAACTATTTTAATCAAAATATTTAAGTTATATGTACCATGTAAAGTTATAATAGTTTATCGTAGATAAGATAATAATGTTATAACAATACGTGTTATCCACGTGACTTGATCAAATTGATAATTTTTTGGTCAAAGTAGTTGACAGAAAAGATATTTCAATAATAAAAATAATTAATTAAAATAAAAAATATTGAAAATAGTAAATTAAATTTATGTATAATATTAATAGATAAATGAATGTTTACTCCTTTAATTTCAACTTTTTTAAAAAATTTTGATAAATTTTTCTTAAAATACCAACTACCTATTAAGGTTTAATTTGATCAAATTTTAATTTTTTTTAAATAATAATTCAAAAAAAACTAATGTTTCTAAAAATATAACTTTAAGGTTATTAATGTGTATTAATTTTAAAAAATGTGATAAATATATTTAATTTATAAATATAATAATCTAATTTAATTTATCCCTTCTAGTTTCACAATTAAATAAAAATTAAATTCTACTTCCAATATTAATGAAAATAAAAAAGATAAATGATAGACTCACATATATTGCATTTATTTTTTTCACTTATAATATTTATATCAAGTTATTTGATAAATTATTTTAAAAATTAAAAATAAATTTATTTTTAAATAATATTAAAACGTATAATAATATAAATATATAAATAATATATATTTTTTTATTTGGAGGTGTCTCTGTTAAACTAAATATAATAAATTAATACGTTAAATTTTAAAAATTCTTGCGTTAAATAATGTAAAATAAAAATAAATTTTAACTAATTATTTTCTTAGTACCATTTCTATCTATTAAATTTAAACCATAAGTAGTAAATTTGCAAAAAATATTTATAATATTTATGAAAAAGATCAATCATACAAAACGTAAAAACCGACACGGTATTAGATATATTATAGGTAAAGCTATGTTACTGTTAATTATCACGTTTGATGCTGTTATCATAATAGGACTGACAACCATGTAAATTTAGTACTTGACCCATGAACAGTTTTTCTTTTAAAATTTATTTTTCTTAAAAAAAGATACCAAAATTTTGAGGTATTTGAAAATTAATGCTATCGCTATCTACACTCTTCTTTGATATCAAATCAATCCTTTTACCAAAACCATAATCGGAAGCGGAGGGACCAAATTGTAAAAATAATAATAGTAAATTGTATAACAGGGATTTTGTTTTGTTTAAAAAGCTCCCAAGACGAAGAAAGCGAAATCTCTGGCATTTGGCAAACCACGTGAAGCACGTAATGGTGGGAACAAAATACAAAATCTATGGATCACTTCTATTTAGATGTATAGTCTATTTATCAGTTAATATATTAGGATTTGTTTTTTCTTAATCTATTACTAATATCCATAATTTATTTCAATATAATAAATTGTTAAAAATAGGTTTTATTTATTTATTTTGATGACTGTTAAATAGGACTTCGTAACGATCCTGTTAACAATTAATATGTTTGAGAGGTGCTATTCAGCGAAAATGAAGAAAGGGAAACCTCCGGCACATGGCAAACCGCGTGAAGCACGTAAAAGTGGGAGCAAATGATCGTAGTTAAACGACGACGTAGAGTTTCTGTAACAATTTATTATTTGTCTGATCAAAAGTTAATGACTTTAATTTCGTAAATTAGACAAAATATTTAAAATATTTATATTAAAAAAAAAATTGTACTTTAGTTGTGACATTTTAGTTATTTATTATCCATTTTAGTTTTTTCTATTTTTTATTGTTTAAAAAACCTTAATTTTGATCCAATTAAATGTTATTAGTTTTAGTTGATAAATATTTGAATATAAAAATTATTCAAAAGTTGAAAATATAAAAAGATTAAAATTATTATAAAATATACTAATAAAATAATAAAATGATTAAAATAAATTTATAATATATCTAAATTGGGTAAATAAAGTGGATATTTACCAGGCGTATAAAACCACTATTATTAGTTATATAAATTATAAATATAATTTTATGTGAGACATAAACCCATAATTCTAAAGTTATTAGGCATCCCCTTTAACATTAGTGACTGGTGACTGGTGACTGGTGACCGGTGGCTGCTGATCTACATAACGCAATTAAATAAAGTACGGTAAAGCTAACAGTGCTCCGTAGTCCATAAGAAACCAATGTGCGCGATTATGGGAGGTTGAGACTAGAGAGCGATAGTTACAGAACATGTTTGATTGATATAGCCAATCCATCCCAAATTTTGAGTCTGAAAAAGGGCGAACTTTGCGTATAAACTAGGAAAGGAATAAATATTTTAAATATGTGATCAAGTTAAAATAATATTATTTATAAATATATTTGGTTTCTTATATTTTTATTCAATAAGATATTATTAGTATATTTTAGTAGATAATAATTATTTTTTATTTTAAATCATAAATTTAAATTATAATAAATATTATTTTATTTAAAAATGATATTAAATATAATATTCATTTATTCTATTTATATAATTTCATTAATCTTCCTTCATATAATTAGCAAACTATCGACTGTTACTCACCAAAATATAAATGTTCTCATCATAGTGTGGCAGGCTCTCGAATGTATGGGACAGTAAGAGATTTGTGCAAACTTGAAGTGACATTGTTGAAAAAATATCATATATATTTTTATTTTAAATAATTATTTATGATTTAAATGAATAATACTTAAACTAATTCGATAAAATAATACTATTAGAAATATTATGTTAAAATAAACTAAAGTATATATTAAAGCATAAATATTAAAATAGAAAAATAAAACGCTAAAAATTTAACAAGATTCAGTATAAATATTCGTTATATTCTCATATATTATTGAACACTCTTAGTCTCTCAAAATAAATGAATTCTAAAATTACAATTAATTCGATAAAATTGAGTTAATTAATTACATTTATAAAAGAGACAAAAAATTATAAATTTTAAAATATTTATAAATGGTGGAGGAAATTTTATTTATAATTTAAAATATAATACTCATATTCATTTTTAAATAACGTGAGATTTTTTATAACTTAAAATATAATACTCATATTCATTTCTAAATAACTTAAATATTTTCAATTTATTCACTAAATAGTTATACAACAGACATTCGTCTAAATCAATAAGCTATAACCTATCTCATTTACCACTAACTCATTTACCACTAACTCAGGTATTAGGAGAAACTCTGCCTTTTTAGGAAACAACTCAGCAATAATCATCCCAAACCAAGTGACTTAAATCCTATTGGGAGCCACCAAACTACAAATCACACAAAAGCTTCATTTAGACAAGAATATTTGAGAAAGAGTATGGCCATTTAAATCTTACTTCTTTTCCTTGAAGGATGTTTAGAAGCCATGCTTGTAAGAAACAAAGAATTAGCACTATGACTCGACCATCAAAGAATATCAATATAAGGATAAATAGTATATAGTTTATTTATTGTCCAAGTCTATGGGCTTCTACTCTCTAAATAGCTACCATATGCAACTCGCTCACAAAAAATGAGTATCATTGTGACGGTATTCAAATCGCCATTGCTCAAGCATCCAAACGAACCCCTAATGATGATTTTAGGCAGATTTTGTTATGTTTTGATTTATTTCATTTTTAAATTTAGATTTAGATTATTTTATTTATGTATTTTTTATGTTTTAAAACATGAACATATCAAGACATAAATGATTAAGTAAATTGAAAATTTATCGTCTTATTAAAAAAAGACTCATAAATATTTAAAAAATTTAAAGTGTTAAAAATAAAATCTCGTGGATAATTTTTATAATAATTTAATGTATTTTTATTTTGTTAATTTAATTATTTTTGTATGTTTAGTGGATGAATAAAATATTAATTTATTTAAAAAAATTAGAACTACTTGTCACTTTAATCGGGTCCAATTTTTTCAAAATAATAATAATAAATCGTACCTTACTTTTGCCTATTATATTCTTAAGCTTTATCCATTCCTTCGGTTACTGGTGGATTTAATTACGATTAGAGATAAATGTCAAACATGTATATTTATTATTACACTTGAAGTATTTATGTTTAATATTATTTTATAATAATTTAATCTATTAATTTTATAAAAATCAAAACATAAAATTGGTTATTTAGTCCACATTTATTGAAGAACTTTTTTAAAATATTTTTTTTAAATAAAAAAACATAAAATTAATATTTATATTTATATTATTATTTTATTTTAAATTAATAAACTAAATTATTTTTAAAAAAATTATTAAACATAAATAAACCATTTTAAAAAAATTGATGAAACTATCCCATCATCCATGCAACCATAAATATATAATTTATAAATAAGTTGATCTTTCCATTCAAAATATCCTTACTAAATTCCATTGCAGTGTACTAATTGGCATGAAAGGGGTTCGGGTCCAGGCCTATAACTTTTTAGTCTATCAGTTTTAAGATCAAAGTTAATTAAGGCTATGATTAATTAATTTTAATTTAAAATTAATTAATAAATTTTTTAATTTTGAATTTTTTAAAATATAAAATCAAAAAGCTACGTACAAGATTATAATACTTTATCTTCTTCTTTTCAAAAGTTTAATTTTTTTTATTATTTATAAATTTCAAAATTTTAATCATTTTTTTCCGATATTTATACATAGGTGAAAATAAAAAAAATAAAAAATTTAAAAAATCTTATTTTAAGATTTATAAATCATACCATATATGAAAATTAAAATTAAAAAGTGTTATAAACATTTCTGATTAAAAATTACTTAATTAAAAATCATGAATTAAAATAATTACGAAATACACACTAAGTTTAATTATTTAAAAAAACTGTATTATCTTATGGTCAAACTCGAAATTAACTTAAAAATACAGTTTATGAATTATTTCCTTACTAATGTTGATCCAAGAAATATCAAAAGACACACCTGAATCTGATCCTTAATAATGTTTGTATTAATGGGATAAAAAGAATACAGTTTAAGCAAGCCAAACGGCAAAAAGAGTGAAAAGCTTCTTTTTGAATTTAGGGGTAGTAAAATTAGAACTTTGTAAAAAAAAATTTATTAAAAATGACGAAATAAATATTTAAAAAACATTTTTTAAAAATGTAAATAAAATAATAAATAATTACTTATTAAAAAAATATCATTAAGATTATTTGTTATTATAATATAGAGTATAGTATAATTATGAATAAAAAATTATTTTTGTTATTTTTTAGAAAGAAAATAAAGTTTTTTAAAATGTAAATTTTATTTTTGAAAATTTAGCTTAAATCTTAATGATGCATTTCATTTCGTTTGTTTTACTTATTATTGTTTTTAACAATCTATATATTTTTTATTAACTAGTCTTATATTTTGTTTTATGTCTAGTTGATCATTTAGAAGAAGAGATTAATTGATCTAATATAATAAAATTGATTGAAACAAAAAAATTAAGAAAATAAGAGAAAAATATTTGGAGATGGAAGGAATTTTTTAAATGGCCATATGCACTTAAAATATTTTTATTATATTTTATAAAATCTTATGCCATAAACCTAAATTATCCTTCATGATCCCTTTTTATAAACAAAGACTTACAAACATCTTTTATAAAAATATATTAAATAATCCTAGTAGCGTAAAGATTTGTTAATCTAAAGCTTTGAAAGAAAATGCAAAAGATTTGTTCATTTTTTAAAATCATAAAGAATAAACATATTTAAAACAAGTCAAAGTATTAGAAATATCAATTAAACATATTGAATTAATCAAAATAATACATATAAATCAATAACCTTAAATACATATAAATAATTTATATAATATAAAATTATACATGAAAAGTCTAAAATACAAGATAATAATTAACATTTAAAAAATTAACACTAAAAAGTAAGAAATAATTTGAGAATCAATACAAGATATATTAAGTAAGAAAGAGAATAATATAATAAATAAGAAGATATATATCTATATAATATAACATATGAGTTACAATAAAGATTCTAATACATTAGTGTTATAGGGTGAAATTATGTGATGCCATGTCCACACAATAATATGTAGAAAAAATGATACTTAATATTATATGTTAAAATCATATAATGTTATACATATAAAAAAATTATAAAAAAAATTATTGATAGAAGACTTTTAGATGATTTATTGACTATAAATAACTTTAAAGATGGTTTTTATTTTTATTTTTTGCATGTGTATAATATATGTTTAATTTTTTTATTAAATCTTATTTTTTGATCATTAATACACTTAAAATTAAATATATAGATTATTAATGTAATATTATGAAAATATAAATTTATATACATATATCAAATATATGATGAAATAATAGATTTAAAACAAAAATTTGATTATTTATGTCCTTTAAAGTAAGTTTAAAGATTTTTATTATATTACTTTAAAAATATAAATCTATATAGATATTTTTTAGTTAAAAAATATCCAATATTAAATAACATATTTATATATTATAATATTATTATAATTATAATTAATATGATAATTTTTTTATAATTATATAAATTTAATTATTATTTATCATGAATTATATGTTATAATATTTTTCTTACTTTAGACAACAAAGTTTGAAATATAAGAAAAGAGAAGAAATGAAATGGAAAAAAATTATACCGACCTATTTATCCATGGCCGACAAAGTTGGTACATGGAGCCGCATATTTAATTAAGATGTAATGTAGATGTGATCTTCTGAAAAAGATGATAATAATAATATATATATATATATATATATATATATATATATATATAACTGCAATTTCTTTCTTCTCTTTCTTGCCACTCTCATAAATTGTCCCAGTGACTGTATGTTACTTTATCTTTTCGAAGAATGTATAATTCTGATATATTTATAATATATTATTTAATTTTTTAAAATAATTAAAAATCAATAAATATTAAATTTATAAATAATGATAATAAAATAATATTAAAATAAATGATTATTAAATTATTTTCATATGAACTATTATCATTTATTATTATTAAAGAATTAAATTTTAGTTATGTTAATATGAAATAATAATAGTATTTTATAAAAAAATATTATTTATTTTAATTATCTATATTTAAGAGATCGTAAGAAATTTATAAAATTTAATAAACTAAACATACATAAAATATAATTTAAAAAACTTAATTGATAATTTTTGAAAAATAAAAATAAAAATTTGTTAAACCTAATTCATGTTGTATTATATATTTAATTTGATTATTAATTTAAAATAAAATATCATATATTTTATTAATAATAAGAATTTTTAAATCTTTACGCATCTTAAAAATACATTAAAATAATCTATTTTCTTATAAATTGTATAATTATTTATTATTTTATTTTATTTAAAAATAAAATAAAAACTATTTATAACTCTATAACTATGAAGAATTCTTATTAATATTTCAGTTTCATCGTCACATTTGTTTTTAAAATTTAAAAATGTCAGTTTCATCGTATGTGTGATGTGGCAAATGGACAGTGGAAGAGCATTAATATATACATTATCGACAAGTCTTCTGTTACCTGCTGGCTGTTCGGCATTAATATGATTATGATATACGGTTAACAACTCATGATTTTCTGGCTTGAAAATAGAGTAATAGTAGGATACTTAATTTAGTGTTGGTATTTTTAAATTATTTATAAATTATTTTAATATTTTTTTTATTTTTATTAAAATATATTAAATATTTTATTTAAATTATTGACATTATTTTTATTAAATTTAACAACAATCTTAAAAAAATTTAATAACTCAAAGATGTTAATTAATATTAAAATTAATTAAAATAACTTAAAAATATATATTTAATATATTTCAATAATTTAAATATATATTTAATATATTCTAATTAAAAATAAAAATAAAAATACTTTAAAGATAGCAACACTTCTCGTTTACAACGTAGGACGTATCACGATGTTTTAATTTAATTGATAAGGTAAGTCTTACGAAAAAACATAATCATAATCAATTTATTTAATATAATACTTAATATTTAGTTTGAATATAAGATTATGTAGACTTAACACTAATAAAAATAATAATAATGTCTCCTACTTATTAAATAAAACAATAATTTATTTGTTTGTGTTAAATAAAGTAGACATTCCAAAACTTTATATATATATATATATATATATATATATATATATATATATATATATATATATATATATATATATATATATTAAATAAGCAAATGAGAGAAAAATATAGAGAGGGATCGACATATTGCCTTCCCCACTTAGTTGTGGTGGTGTGTCTGTTGTTGACTTGTGTTCATTAGTTAAATAATATTCTCAAATTTTTATACTACATAATTATTAATCTATTTTATTTTTAATATCTTCAAAAAATTATATTATAAATAAAATATATATACATCTATTTTTAAAATAAGATAAAGTATCATAGTATTTTAAGCTATAAGAGTTGTTTATTCTTCTGGTTTAAAAATAACATTTTTTTTATCTTGTTATTTTTAAAAAAATGAAAAAAAAATCAAAATTTTGAGTATTTTTTAAATTAAACTTAACATATGATTTTTACATGATTTCATTAATAAGGTCTAAAGTTATTAGTTGAATCATTATTTTTATCATTTAACAATAACTTCATCATTATAAGATGTTTTTTTCTTTCTCTATTTTATTCATTTTTTAGTTTTAATATTCAGTAATGATCATCTAAATAATAATATTTTAATCACATATATCAAAAAATAATATTTTATTATAATTTTATTAAAATTTAATATTTTGTTCATATATGATCATCTTGCAATTACAAGACAAAAAAAACTCTTTTTATTCTAAAAGATTAATAACCATTTGATACCTAACATTTATGAACTTTTTCCTTTTAAATACTAGCAAAACATATATTGATAACTATTTAAATTATTATAATAATTTAAGCTTTTAAAAGAGTTATAACCTAATAATTTTTAACATAGATTCAAAACTAGGTATTGCATTTAAAACCTAATAGCTTTAATTGTTGAATTATAAGTGTATAATATATATATATATATATATTTTGTATAAATAATACAATTATGAAAGAGTGATAAATATTTAACAAAAAAATGTTACACTTTTTCTAATAACTTAAAATTTTGAAAAAATTATTAACTCAATAACTTATATTTGCCCACCGCAAGTTTAAAAATAAAAAATTATCTAAAATTTTGCCATCCACTTAAATTTTTAATAATTTTTGGACTAGTCTTAAAACCTTTTTTTAAAATAGTAATTTAATGATCCATGTACATGAAATGGGTCCAGACTTATCAATCATACTTCTAAGCCCACTACAGAATAATTTTGAGTTCTTTTAAATTCACATTTTTGATGAATCATCCCACCTTTTAATTTGCCCTAAATTTCGGTTTTAAAGAGCACCAAAATTATTGTCCTAAATTAATTTCTGTATAAATGTGTTATTACGTGTTGTTTTGTGTCATGACTCTATCCTTGATTTGCATATTCATTTTACTTTTTACTTTTTACTTTTTACTTTTTACTTTTTCTCTCGCATTAAGAATGGATAGTGTGAAAGAGTGCTAAATAAACAAAACAAAGAGAATTGTATGATATTTTTTACATGTTTAAAAATAATATATATATATATATATATTTCAAAAATGAATCTACGTTGATAAATATATCATATAAAAACTTTAAAACTGAAGTGTAAAACTAGTCTTATTGTTTACCGCAACACATAGCAACATGATAGAACTTAGGAAGGAAAGAGTATTTATTTATGTCGGTCATCTTTCCAATTAAAACAAATATTGTCTTTGTAGGGGTTTATTACCTTTATTTTATTCTTGGTATGCTTATTTTTAGGTTAATATTTTAATAATACTTATATTTAAAAATATATTAATTTAGTGTAATTTTTTATTTTATTAGAGTTTTTTACACTTATGTAATTTAATGAAAGACATGTGTTTATATTCTGGTCCTGTAACATTGATAGTTTTTTTTCTTAATATTTTTGAATTTATAAATACATCTTTTATTGCTTTTTGACTCATTGTATTTATTTAATGAATAAAAAAAATATTAAAATATTTATTTAAGAATCTAAAAATGTTAAGAAAAAACTATTAATATTTCAGAGATAAAATAGACGAAAATATCACAAATACCATTCATTAAAAACATATGCTATATAAATGTAAAAAATCTCCAATAAAATAAAAAATTATACAAAATTATTATATTTTTTAAACATATCACTAATGTACCCTTATAAATAAGGGTAAAAAAATATTAAAATAAAATTATGATACTAATAAGATAAATTATTTGAAATTATTGTATAACAACTTCCTAAAAACCGCTCTGAAACTTCCAAAAAAGTCCCTCGTGATATATAGAATCAGAACTCTTTCAGGAAACTTCATGTATAATTTATAATCCCTTCAGCACGACAAGAACCTAAACTCCTCTCAATCTAACGAGGGGGTAAAGGAGGGGAAAACATATTGATCTTTATTAGTGAGTCATATGAAAAAACGACATATCGTCCAAGCAAAAACCACGGAGACTACCTTTAGAAGCAGGAATACAGTCACTAGGCTCAGCTCAAGGACTGCATAAACTATTCCTAATATATAATCATAAAAGTGTCAATTGCATTGTAGTTTAATGATATATGCTGCAACTGTACACTAAAAGTATGTGGGTCACAAATCAAATGTAAGTGTGCACTGTGTAACTGTTTATTAAAAAAGAAAAAGAAATCATAGAAAGAACTCAATATGGCAGTAAAAGAAGAAAATACATATGGGGTTAGTGATCTTTAATTGGTTCATTCATTGTAGACTTAACCACCAACGACTTAATTACTTGTTATCTTTGTTGGTTCCGTCAAAGCTATTTCCCTCCATGAAGCAACTCTTAGTTACAAGTAATCTCAAGTACGGTTCAGAACATGATGTAACCTTATTATTATTTCATTAAATCCATCACTGGCATAAGAAGCATAAAGTTACTCTCTATTTCCATCAACAGATCCAGGCATAGGTTAAAACTAAGAACTAGATTTACACTCTCTAACTAATAACCCACTAGCAGCAATTTCCCCACACAAAAAAATAAAAATAAAATCAATGCTTACCTAACTAGAGGTCCCCTTCTCTATTGGGTGCAATCAGGTCACTCGGAGAAACCTAACTGACTAAATCTCCAGTGAGGAGAATGGTTCCTCACCTGTGACTCAAGATGTCATTTCATCTAGAAGTAGAGCATTTAAGAAACTATCCGTCAACTAATCCTCTTCTCCATGCATGCCTAACTAGTTAATAATGTGATTTCTGGAATTCGCTAGCAGTAAGTCAAATGAGACAAGCACTGCATTTATACAGTGATTTGACAGGAAAAAAAGAGTAAATACAGTGCTTGATCCCACTCTTAAGGTTTAGGATCTACTCGAATATGTATCAGTGTTCACCTAATCTGGCAATTGCGGCTTGCATTGTCCAGTAAACCGATGGATTCTAAGGCACTTTTATGTGTGCAACACAATATTTGGACGAAATAGTGAGGATTGGACCTTACAGAGCTTCATCGCTATCCTTTTGTTTTCTACTTTGACAAGGCAGAAGAGATGGAGGCGGTACTTCATCGGGCACCATGGAATTTTGATAACCATCTACCGATACTGGTGGTTCAATGCCTCAGTCCTGGAATGTTTGCCTCTAATCTTACCTGTGATTAATCTCATATTTGGATTCAACTTTGTGATATACCAATGGATTGGCGCAAGGATTCGATTGCAAGTCTAATTGCCTTGAAAATTGAGAATATTTTGGAAATTGATAAAATACTGTTTGGTGGTGCGATGAGATCAGTAAGGGTCCAGACTGAGATTAAGTATGAGTGTTTGACTTGATTCATGCATTTGGAAAGATCACTCATGATACTCGTTTTTGTGACCTAGATAATAGTATGTGCATAGGTTTTTTTGGGGGATGGGTCGGAAAAATGCGCTTTTTGATGAGCGGATTAGGTTTGAGATGAGTGTGTGTGCCCAACCATGTAGGAAAACGATCTAGGAAGCAATCTAAAGCATTTTGGTCTGTTTGAGTCTAAAAAGGATTTGGTGTTTACGGGTGGTGAGGATACTATTTTTGGTACTAACTCTTCTTCAAGTGATGTCGTCGATAATGAAGGTTACACAGGATCCAATTCTCATGAAGTTGCAGCTGATCATGCTAATGATAGGACAAGGGAGGCTTTGTGTAAGGCTTCCAAGAAGCATGTGAGTTCAATGTAATGCTTACTGTGATACATCAGTTCAAAAATTGAAGACTTTTTAGATAAAAAATAAGCTTGTTTGTAGGAGATCATAGTCTCAAAGTTTGTTAAGAGTTTGTTAGGCTAGCTTAGCATGTTGTCCTTATGTTGAATGCATGTGCTTTGCGCACCCATGTGCCATGTGCTTGATTGAGTGCATACGTGCAATGTTAAGCCATGTGTCATGTGCTTAGTTTGTTTTACATTTTTGTTTTGAATTTGCTAAGTTTGTAATGCCTATAAAAGGCAACGACTAGCATTGTAATTGATACACTATCTTGAATTCAAAAATCAGTATCGTCATTTTTTTTCTTCTCTTCCATTTCTCTCTTTCGCATTGCTTAAAGCTTTTTTGAATTGTTCATCAATGGACAATTCTACTTGTCACTAGTTTTGTGTTTTCCTTTATGGTATTAGAGCTTTAAGTTGCTAACTTCATCAATAACGACGGTAGATAATGAATCAATTGTAGAAAAAGAGGTAAATCAAATAACAATTTATGTAGATAGCAATTTAATCAATCTTCAAAATCAAGTTATTGCAATGAAGCTTGATAGGTTGAATTTTACAGTTTGGAAACAGCAGATCTTAAGGATCTTATATTGTTTTGATTTAGGAGATTATTTGACAAAAGATCCACCTCCTAAGTTGCTAGATCTAACTCGAGTAAATTCTGATTATAAATTATAGTTTAAACAAAATCAAATGATAGTAAGTTGGTTCATGAATTGTATTAGTCAGGAGATGCTTCAACATATCTTTGATTTTAAGACAGTAGAAGAAGCATAGAGTGATCTAAATCAATTTTTCCTTACTAAATCTAAATCACTAACAATTCAATTGAAACAAGAACTTATCAAAATAAGGAAAGAAAGTTCGAGTTGAATCAGCTAGTTATGCACTTAATGAGGAAGACAAGGTGTTATATTTGTTTGCTAGATTAGATTGTGATTATTAAGGATCTGTTTCAACTAATTCTAAACGACTGCAAACTGAACCAATTTTAGTAGTTGATGTTGCCGCTTTGTTGCTAGGACATGAAAGCTGGCTTGAGTCACATAATGATTATTTAGATGCAATCTTTCCTACTGCAAATGTAGTTCAACAGACTAAAGGTTAGAATGTGAATGTTGATCATAATGTTTCTAATGTGTTTGATAGTGGCTTTAACTCACAACAAAACCAATAGATGATGAATTTTGGAGGATATCCTGTACCACTTCGCTATCCTTTAATATTTTCTTTCAAAAATTTCTTTAGACCTAATGGAGAAAGAGGTCAAAATAATGGAGCAAGAGAACAAGCACCTTCGGGTAATAGATATCTGTGCCAGTTATGTAGAAAAATAGGCCATCTGGTCTTAAGATGCTGATATAGATTTGATAGAGATTTTCAAGCACCAACTAATCAGCCTAATTCCTTTAGAAATACCTACACTCCTTAGCCAAATACTTCACCCAATCTTAATCCATCTTCTTTACCAAATCAATCCATACCTTCAAATACCTCTCAAAATCAATCTACACTCTCTTTCAATACCTACCCTTTTGGATCTAATGCAAACAGCAAAATCAGTTATCTCAATGTCCATTTCTACAAATTCCTATGAATGCATTCTTCGCTTCAAATCAGAACATGCCAGCACCTTGGTTTCCTTACACTCCTATGTCACAAATGATGATGCCTACTATGTTAGGAGCTCTTGAAGCATCATTTAAACCTTTTTGGTACCCTGATTCAGGGGCTTCACAGCACATAACACAACTGATCCAACTAATCTGGCCTTCTTTCAACCTTATGCAAGAAGTGATTATTTGGTAATGGTAAAAGTATACCTATTAAAAGCATTGGCAATCCAGCTGTTTATTCTAATGATTTTTCTAAACGTCCTTTGTTTCTTCATAATATTTTGCATGTTCCTTCAATTGCAAAAATCTTTTGAGTGTTGCACAATTCTTTGAAGATAATGATGCCAATTTTGAGTTCATACTCTCTCTTGTTTTGTGAGAGACAAGAAGACTCACGAAAGACTATATAAAGGTCTTTATGTCTTTGAGCTGGATCTTCGAAGCAAACAACCATTTATCTCTCTAATTTTTGCTTCATTTTAATTATCTGTAAATGACATAACTGTTCCTTCTTTGCTTACAATTTCTATTAATAGTTTAACTTTACGACATCAAAGACTAGCTCATACTTCTTTACCTATAGTAAAGAAAGCTTTGGCACTTTGTAATATTCCTTTGAATGATAATAAAGCAGTTCTTTCTCCTTGTTTAGCTTGTCAATTAGACAAGTTTCACAAATTGTCTTTTGCTTTTTCTCAAAATTGTTTTTCTAAGCCATTAGTTGTTATACATTTTAATGAGTGGATGTCTCCTGTCACATAAAAAATAGTTTTATGTTCACTTCACAAATGAGTGGTCCACATTTACTTGGATTTATTTATTGAAAAATAAAAATGATGCAAGTGCTAATATGTAGTTTAAGGTTGATTCAGAGTTACAATTGAATGTAAAAGTGAAAGTATCCCAATCAAATTGGGGAGGAGAATTTCAAAACTTGAGTAGCTACTTTGCCAGCTCAGTTATCATTAATAGAACTTTTTTTCTTTTTATTCATGAGCAAGATGGCTTGACAAAAAGAAAACATCCATAGATTGTTAATCAAGGTCTGTCTTTACTAGCTCATGCCTCTATGCCCTTGCAATTTTGGAATGCGGCTTTCTATTCCACTGTTTTTGTCATTAATCGACTTCCTAATCCTTTACTCAATTTCAGTCACCTTTGGAAAGGTTGTTTAATGTCAAACCAAACTATACCTTTCTCAAAAATCTTTGGCTGCAAATGCTTTCCTTATATTCATCCTTTCAATGATCATAAATTTCAATTTCGATCTTTCACTTGCACATTTATTGGTTTTAGTCATCGTCACAAAGGTTATAAATGTTTAGATTCTCGTGAAAAGTTGTATATTTCTAGACATGTTATTTATTATGAGAGTCATTTTCCTTTTGCCTATTTAACTCAGAATTCTTCGGTTCCTCAACACATTTTGATTAGAATTGTTTCGCCTACTGTACATATGCCCTTTGTTCCCTTACCTATTTCTTCTTCAAGTCACCAGTCTCTTCCTTCACCTACTAAGACAAATATCTCACCTTCATGTTCCTTACCTATAGCACCAGTTTCTATTCCTTCATCAGCTTCTTCACCAATGTCTCAATTATCTGTTCCAATTGACAAATTTCACCCTATGATTACTAGGTCAGAGGTTGAAATTTTTATGCCAAAAGTCTTTACCATGTCTCTATATATCACTGACCTAAAAAATGTCAAATCAGTTTTGATGCATTCTGGTTGGAAAAAGTCTATACAGGGTGAGTATAATGCTTTCTTTTGAAATAAAACATGGGTTCTAGTCACTAAATCTTTATCAAGGGTAAAGAACTACAATATCATAGCCTAAATAAGCTGAAATCATGAATTGTTGCACAAGGTTTTCATCAGCTACTTGGTTTTGATTTTCAAGAAACCTTTAGTTCAGTGGTAAAACCTGTGACTATTCGAGTTATGATTATAATGGTTCTATCGAGGAATTGGAAGTTACATCAGTATTAACAATATTTTCTTGAATGGACACTTGCAGGAAGCAATATACACGGTACAACCTCAGTGATTTGAGGATCCTCAGTTTCCAAAATATGTGTGCAAACTGCAAAAAGTTATCTATGATCTCAAGCAAGCTCCACGAGCTTAGTTGGACACACTAGCTCAAGCTCTCATCACTTTAGGCTTTGTGAAGTCAAGGATTGATTCCTCTTTGTTTCTCAGGTTTGGATTTTCTAGTTCCATGTTTTTATTAATCAATGCCGATGATATAATTATCATTACAAGTAATGATCATGATGTTCAACATTTTATTACTTTGTTAAATTCAAAATTTTCTCCCAAGTACATGGGATTGCTGCATTAATTTTTAGGAGTTGAAGTAAGTACTTTTCCTAATGGTGATCTTGCTTTGTCTCAAACAAAGTACACACAGAATGTCTTATCTAAAGATGATATGGTTGATTGTAAGCCTAGTCATTCTCCTATACTTTCTTCACCAACTCTGAGTGCTCATTTAGATGAACATTTGTTTGATAAGCCTTCTTTTTATAGAAGCATTATGAGTACTCTTCAACATATTACACTAAC
This sequence comes from Hippophae tibetana, assembly GCA_037013495.1. Taxonomy (NCBI): domain Eukaryota; kingdom Viridiplantae; phylum Streptophyta; class Magnoliopsida; order Rosales; family Elaeagnaceae; genus Hippophae; species Hippophae tibetana. Next base: position 8,444,445 of record CM072812.1, read on the forward strand.
CAAGCCTGACATTTCTTATTGTCAACAAAATTTTCCAATTCATATCAGCTCCAAAGGTTAGTCATTGGCTTGCTGTTCAATTACGTTATGGAATTATTTTTAAACCTTCAAAGCTTGAAGTGGCTGGTTTTTCTGATTTTGATTGAGGGGCATGTTTGGAGGATCGTTGTTCTACCTCTAGTGTATGTGTTTATCTTGGAGCCAATCCAGTTGTGTGGTACTCTAAGAAGCAAGAAGCTGTAGCTCGTTCCAGCACAAAGATTGAGTATCGAGCTTTAGCAAGTGCAGCCACTGAGCTTCAATCATTACTCTCAAAGCTAAAGATAACATCAACTCAACTTCCTATTCTCTAGTGTGATAGTTTGAGTGTTGTAGCCTTGGCTACCAACTCTATTTTACATGCTCTTACTAGGCATGTCGAGTTGGATATGCATTTTTTGTGTGAGAAAATACAGGCATATTAGTTTGTTGTTCAACGCACTCCATCTTCTTAGCAACCAGTAGATCTTCTCACAAAACCTCCCCCTATTACACCTTTTCTTCAAAATAGGCACAAAATTAGTATTCAACAACTTCCCCTGAATTTAAAAGGGGTAATGAAAATTGTACAGGATCCAATTCTCATGAAGTTGCAGTTGATCATACTAACAATATGGCAAGCGGGGATTTGTGTAAGGCTTACAACAAGCATGCAAGTTCAGCGTAATGCTTACAGTGTTGCAACAGTTCAAGAATTGAAGACTTTATAGATCAAGAATAAGCTTGTTTGTAGGAGAACAATCTTAAATTTTGTTAGGAGTCTGTTAGGCTAGCTTAGCATGTAGTGCTTATGTTGAGTACATGTGTTTTGCACACCCATATGTCATGTGCTTGATTGAGTGCATACGCGCAATGTTGAGTCATGTGCCATGTGCTTAGTTTGCTTTACATTTTTTGTTTTGAATTTGTTAAGTTTGTAATGTCTATAAAAGGAAAGGACTAGCATTGTAATTGATACACTATCTTGAATTCAAAAATCAGTATCATCCGTTTGTCCATTTCTCTCTTTTTCGCATTGCTTAAAGCTTTTCTGAATTGTTCAACACTGAACAATTCTACTTGTCACTGGTTTTGTGTTTTCCTTTAGCCGATGATTTGAATACTAAGTTTGCTGCTATATCTTGTTTGTATTTGGTAGTACGTACCCTCAGTTTGGCTGCTGTACCGGGGTCCTTCTGGTTTTCCTCTGCTGTTTCAATTGTTCCGTGCTAGACTTTGTGTGTTTAGCTTTGTTCTGCTTTCCATTTCTGTTCCTGTTTCTGTTTAAGCTTCTTGGACATGTGTAGTTCTTGTTTCTCCTCCGTTTAGTTACAATCTATGTCTTACTTGACCAAGCTGGTTTCTAAGCTTGTTATGTTGTTGATTGTAACAATGGAGGTTACTTTGGCTGGCTATTGCCAGCATGGATTGGTGTATGGCTACCTAGCCTACACTTGTGATAGTTGAAGCTGTGATGTTTGTGATGAAGGGTTGTAGTGTCAGTTTTTTTATTAGCTTCTATGATGTAAAATGTTGTCCCCCCCCCCCCCCCCCCCCCCCAACCTATGTCTCTTCCTTCATCAATGAAACTACCGAAAAAAAAGAGTATAAATACAGTGAGACAGTGACTTCCATCAAACCACTGCCTCTGAGTTTTGGATTTCTCATATAACCCTGAACAATTAAGCCTCTTCATATAAAGACAAGAAAATACCAGATAGGACTCATTCAATGAACAATTCAGAATCAATATCACATAAAGAGAATAAAATGAACCACTAATTACGAAAAAAGGGAACCACTTGAATCCACTATTAAAAATACAAAAAATTGAAAGCAACCCAGATGAGAGAGAATTTGAGTGAACTGAGAAACCTGAAGGAATGGAATGAATCATCGTCTCGATGAATTTTCAGAAACCAACCATCTGGGATAGGATGAAGATGAGGAACCCAAAAAATATGGAGAGTAAAAGATAATCTACAAACACGAAGAACTTGGTGGACCCATGATTCCTCTTGGTTTTCTTAATCTTGGATGATTCTTCTTCCTGTGGTTCCAGTGCCGCCATTGTCATCTGTTGCCTAAACTACTGGTCCACTGCCGATGAGCTTCCAATTGCAAGTAGCTAATTAGTTCCCCAGATCTGTGGCTCATTTTGTAATTTTGGAAAACTTCATGTGCTAGGTTTATATTTCCATATTTTATCCAATGCACTTTCTGGATGTTACAATAAAGGCGTAAATTGATACGAAAAATTAATAAAATTTATGATATTATACATTAATTTTCAAACCAATTTCATGTAATACAATAATTTTCAAACCAATCTTATCTAATATAACTTATTTTTTAATAAAATGAACCATAAAAGAGTGTTTAACTAAATCAATTTATATCGTCACTTATTCAATAGGTAGTCTCAACATGTGATTTTTAGGTGTGGATGCATATGTGTCTAGCGGAGTAGATATTAGTTATAACAATGTAATGATGTAAAAGAATTTGTTATAAAAATAATGCTCACGTAATTTACGTTATTCTTTTTTTATAATATTATGGTTTTGAACCTATAAATACATTCAGTAACAATTACACAACTTAATGAAAAATACATTAATGTTTTCTTCTTTTATTGTGCTTGAACTTCTCTTTTCCTTTGTTGATCTTTATTATTATTATTTTTCTTTTATGGCTAATTTTTCTTGCTCAACTTTTGATTTAATTTCTTTATTGTATTATAGTATTGAAGTTTAATGACTTTAATTATTTTAGTGACTTCAATTATGAATCAAAATAGTAGGACCGTGAAAGAAACAACATTCGTGAATGATAGTGTTATGAATCAAGAGGATCATCACATTATTATTCTTTAGAACCAAGTTATTTCTATCAAGTTAAATAAATTTAATTTGTTAGTTTAAAAACAAGTACTCAAGATTTTATATAGTTTGGATCTTGAAGAGTTGATCACAAATAAACCTGTAAAGTTGTCTTTAAATCTTTTTATAATTTGCTTGTGATTGGTTTTGTTGATATAGACTGGGGTTCCTATCCAGATAATAATAAAGTCTACATCATCATTGTAATGTCTTTAGGGGCCAATCATATGATGTGAGTTTCAGGGGGCAACATGTGGTTGCATAATCCAACACAGAGGTTGAATATAGAGCCTTGATTAGTGCAGCTATTGAAGTTTCGTGACAAAAGTCTTTTTTTGCGTGAAATGAGGTTGTGTCCACATGTTATGTATATCTTTGTGGTGTGACAATTTGAGCATAGGTGTTCTTACAACCAATCATGTTCTTCATGCTCGTACAAAGCATGTGGAGCTTGATATGCATTTTATGCATAAAAAAATTCTTACACGAGAATTCTTGGTACAACACATCTTTCAAAAGGAACAACCTACTAATTGTTTAACAAAGTCTTTGTCTATATAACTCTTTGTTAAGCTTCGATTCAAACTCATTATTATTCCATAGTTACTGAGTTATAGTTAATGAGTTTGAAGGGAGATGATAAAAGATATTTAGGCACAAATAGTGCCAACATATGATTTCTATGTGTGGATGCAGGTGTAATGTGTTGCAATGGGTCCATTTGAGTAGATGTCGTGGACATCCTTTAAAAGATACCAAATGGCTTTAGAAGATTGCTAGGAAATATAGAGTTGGTTATGACAATGAAATAATGTAAAAAAAAGTTTGTTACAAAAGTAATGCTCTAATTTTTATTATTCTTCGTTTACATCATAATTACTTTAAGCCTACAAATACACCAATCATGCTTTGTAACAATTACATAACTTAATGAAGAATACATGAATGCTTTCTTCTTCTCCTTTGCTGATCCATGACTACTTTTTCTTGCTCAACTCATCTGCTTTAGTTAAGGATGTTTCATGCATGGATTAAAATATCCTTGGTGGTCATTTAAAAAATTGAGCAAAAGAGAAAAAAATGTTATAACATTATCAATATTAAAAAATTATTATGTTAATTGTATTTCTTTTGTACTTACAGCATTGAGTAAACTACGTTACTTTAAACTGAGGGAAAGTGGAAGTGTACTATTTCTGTTAACAAAATTATATTATCATTGTTATAACAAAAACACTTATATTATCAAGTTTTAACAGTATATGATCAATTGATCATGTGATATGCTTTCAACAATCAAGTACGAATCCAATTTAAGTGTGATAATAAGTTATGTTTGGATCTTAGATTTTGTACGAAAAAAAAATAGTGAGGAAAATCCGAGTGGTCAAAAAATTTCAAGAAAATTTTACTCCTCCTTATGTAGTAATCAACTTACAAACAATATATTAAATTATTCGATTCTTTCCCTTTCATATGTACCTATCACATTTTTCTCACCATTTTTTCCCTTATAAAACTAAGATCCAATCCAGCAAGACCGAATCATCGCCTGAAACTACCATTAACTGCATCTCAAAAATCTCAGTATCGGAGTTAATTATCCACCTAAAATATCACTCAGACCACTAAGTACAAAGATACTTGCACTGAAGAGTTAATAATAAAGTAGGATTATTCATTATTTGACTATTAAAAATAAATAGCAATTCTGGCAGGACAAAGCCTGCAAATACAACCAAAGTGATATATCATAATTACAAAAGATTGTACTTATTAACACACATATGTAAGTAATGTACCATGACGAAAATGTACCATACACCTTGTAAGCTTTGAGAGCATACATAAATCATCAAGGATACTAGTGCAGACCCAAGGAACATCCATTTGTGAAGTAATAATAACGTCTACAAGGATTAGAAGATAGGAAGAGTGCAGGATTAATTCAACTTATTGTGTGACAGAGAGCTTAGATGAAGATGAAGCTCGATCAGATTCAATCATGGATTTGATGTAGAATTCACCTGCTTTGTATGATGATCTGACCATGGGACCAGATGCTACATAGCGGAAACCCTGTTCAATCAAATAGATAACATTTATCTAACTTAAATCCGGTATGTGCTTGGATATTAGCTTGATATCTCCTATTGTAGGTTGGTATGCAGCAAGACAAGAGCCAGGTTGGTACTGCTTTCCCACTAGCCCGGACACTTGCAGCCATGGCCTATGTGGGCACACGTGCAGAGATTATGATCCTATTTTTATTGTCCTAGATGTAATTTTTACTTTGTGTTATTAATTGGACATGTACATGGCCCATTATAGAGCCGGCCCAAACATTGGGCCTAAGCTCACTTAGGATATAATGTAACCCTAGCTATTGCCAATATAAACCCTTATGTTCTCTACTTGTTTAGGGATCCCAAAAAGAGAGCCTTCACTATCATCTTCAACCTCTCAATATCACAGATAATGTTTCCTTTCCAACAGTATGCACATTGTGACCAAGTTAGTCAACAATGCTTTGACACAACGTGGTTGTTACATGCATAAACTATATCAAGTTTCAGGCCATCTCTTTATTTGGCATCACTGGCATGTGACAGTAAAAAACACTTTTTCGAGACAAGAATAAGCATGTGGTATGTTGATAATGGTTACCACACACTTACGGCTTGCATGACAGTATTAGAAACAAAAAGGCTCCTGCTAACTATTCCCACCAGACATTAGAAAGTTGATAAATTGTGAGAAGAATGCAACTAGCACACAATTGTGCACTCACATTAATGCTTGTATTCCACGTGGCACTATTACCAAGAAAAATTAAGAAGTAATAGTTTTTAAGTAAATATGTGTGCAATTTGCATTCCTCTAAATTGTCTCCCATGGAGCGATCTAGATAAAATATGTATTCCAAACTACAAAACTTGAAGACCAAACATAGCATGCATGTAACAAATCAAACAAACAACATAATTTCTAAAGAGAGAACAAAAGCGTACCATTTCCATGCCAAGAGTATGGTACTTCTCAAAAGCCTCAGGGGTAATGTATTCAGAAACAGGCATATGGCGCTTGGAAGGCCGCATATATTGACCAAATGTCATAACATCAACACCTGCTGCTCTCACCTTCTCCATAGTCTTCACAATTTGATTAGGTGTTTCCCCACAGCCTAACATTATTGAAGTCTTGGTAAGTGTTCCAGCAGGAGCATAGTCTTTGGCCATCATTAGGACATCTAAAGATTGCTTAAAATTAGCACGGCGATCCCGCACAACACTTTGAAGCTCTTCAACTGTTTCTATATTGTGAGCAAGGACATCAAGTCCAGATGTCGCTACTTTCTCTACACAGCCTGAGTCTCCCCGGAAATCAGGAACTACATAATTGAAATAGTAAATCGATTTTACAAGTGGAAATGATGAGTAATGAAGCTAGAATAGTTGAAATGGAAACAATTCAACCACGTACTGACAATCAAAGTTGCATTAGACAATGCAAGTTCAACCGTGCATCATGTAGATTGGATAGAGTTAAGCATAGTTTATGCAGTAATTGTCTTAGTATTTATCTAACTTATGCACAGTCTGCGAAACATAAGAAACAACCAATTGATTCTAAATAGACAATGAGTGTTATAGTTTAACATTAAGTTGGATAAAATTTTACTTGCCAACTGGTTCTCCTAGCAAAATGTCAACATAATTAGATATTTCCATTGAGTAACAAATGACTTCCTTATAGACCTTGTTATGCATATGCTGAAAGGACAAACTAACCAATTGAAATCAAAGATATCAAGAAAGAGCAATACTAACCCAAAGCCTCGATGAGCATATTGGGTTTCAATACCTTCAACTTCTGCACCGTCTCCGCAAAGTGATCACTACCTTGATCAGGCAAATCATCCCTGTCAACGCTAGTGATCACGACATAATCCAAACCCCATGAAGCAATAGCCTCAGCCACATTGGTGGGCTCGTCAGGATCGGGCGGGGGTGGAGTCCTCGAAGTCTTTACATTGCAAAATCTATAAACAGTGTCCAATAACATAAATCATCAAAATCACTAAGCATATAAGACACCAAATCATTTCGCCGAACACCTTACCTGCAACCCCGAGTACAGGTATCGCCAAGAATCATAATAGTAGCAGTTGCAGTGCCTGTCTCGCCACCAGACCAGCACTCGCCGAGATTGGGGCAGCGAGCCTCCTCGCAAACTGTGTGGAGATTCAACTCCCTAAGCTTCTTCTTGATTTGAACATACTTTTCACCGCCGGGAATAGCATCCTTCATCCATTTGGGCTTGGGAAGAGGTTTTTTCTTAGTGCCAACCTCAACGGAATAGGAAGAACCCTTGAGCTTCAGGTCCTCACTGAATTCGGAGAGAGAAGGTGATTCAGCGGCCAAACGAGCTCTGAGCCCTGCCAGGGTTTGTGGGAATTGGGAACCTCTGGAAGAAGTTTGAGTAGATGATGAAAAGAACTTTGTGATTGGAGGAGTGACATTGCTGATGCTAGTGATTGGTTTCAGTGTTTGAGCCAGGGCGACGAAACGAGACTTCATCTATCTCTGTCTCTTTGAGTTCCTTGAGCCTCACTCTCTGTGGATCGGGTTCAGCAGTATGGGGGGAGAGAAAGAATCGGATGTAGAAGACGGAGTGGTCATTGGTATATTGGGCACGGCCATTCATTTCAATTTTTTATCCTTATAAAAAGAAGAAAAATCGTCATAATTAGTTAATTACCGTTAAAAATATATTATTTAGATAATTTTATGGATTAGTTTTTATAAATAATACATAAAATTTTAAAATTTTAAAATTAATATATTTTAAATACTAAATTATGTGATTAAAATATTTATTTTTTCTTGATTAATTTTGTCATTCTAAAAACTTTGATTTTTTATATTTAATAATTTCAATCTAAATTTAAAAATATTATACTAAATATTAAATTTTAAAAATTAAGGGATTAAATAGTTTAAAAAATATTTTTTTAATACATTAATTATGAATATTACAGTATAATTTAATTTAATTTTTAAATTTAAATTAAATATGTTGAATATAAAAAATAAGTGGATGAAATATTACAAATTTTTATTAAGGAGTTAAGCTTTAAAAGTAATAAATTGATGGATCAAATATATAGTTCACTTTTTATAAAAAAATGATTTACATCACTCTTATTAAAATATAATTAATATTAATTACATTATATTTTTTTCCTCCTCAATTAGCCTTATATATTAGCACCATAATAATTATATTCCGTTATTAGATCAATATTAAAAAACTTTATGAATGTGGATATACAAGTAAATGAAACCCTTTCGTTTATTTCCAACTCAACAAAGATAATAATTCTATAAAAAAATTGGGTTGACAGTACATTAACTTAGGTAAAATGGACTGTTAGGTTTGTGATCATTAAGGTCCTAAAGTGATAATACACTTTGATTCTATAGTTTTTTTTAGGTAAACTCTATTTGTTTTGAAATTTAAAAAATAAACTAAAATCTATTTTTTAAAAATTAAACATTTTTATGTATAAAGTTAGAATTCTTTATTTTTTAAATTAAAAATCAAGAAAAGAACAACAAAAAATACTAGCTATTTCTTCTACAAATCTCCCTACCTTGATCTTGAAATTCTTCCCAAAGAGTGGTTGGTGGTCTCTAACGATAGGTTAATCACTAATGAAAAGTTAGGACAGTGCAAATGGCGATTGTTTGTTAGAGTTGTTACCTCTTCTTTACAACAAAGCCGTTGATATGAGGATGATTTTTGAAAAAGGTGATGAGACAATAATGACTTTGATGGAGAAGGACATTCTCGAAGAAGGCATTGGTTGTACAATATTACTAAATAAGGTATGATTGTAAGTGGTGAGTGTTACCAATATTACTAAATAAGGTATGATTGTATAATATTGTCGAAGTAAGTGGTGAGTGTTGGAGGTAACGGAGTTCGTGGATTCTCTCATAGAGAAGTAGTTGATGTTTTTTCTTCTTTTTTATTTCATTATTTTTAATTTAAAAAATAGAGAAATTCAACTTTATCTCTAAAAAAATGCTATTTTTTAAAAAATATAACTTAATTGACAATTTTTTAAAATTACAAGATAAATATGGATAATATTGTCGAAGTAAGTGGTGAGTGTTGGAGGTAATGGAGTTCATGGCTTCTCTCGTAGAGAAGTAGTTGGTGTTTTTTCTTCTTTTTTATTTCATTATTTTTAATTTAAAAAATAGAGAATTTCAACTTTATTTCTAAAAAATGCTATTTTTTGAAAAATATAACGTAATTAACAATTTTTTAAAATTACAGGATAAATAAAGTTGACCTAAAAAAATTATAGGATGAAAGTGTATTATTAATATAGTTACGGAACCTTGATAACCTCAAAATCCACTAACTTTTATGTAGTATAATTCAAGTCCATTAGATTTGTTGTATAAGACACTATCAATCTTAAAATTAAATAATGTAATTCAAGTTTATTAATTTTATTTTAAATCAATTTTATTAAAACTAAATAATGTAAAGGGAAGGAAGAATTGAAAAAACATAAGAAAGAGAAATTAATCATTTTACTTCATTTGTCCTACGAAAGAGAGAAATTTGACACTATATTTTCCAATAACGAATTGGAAAGAAGTTTATCTTTGAATCCCTAATACTTTACCTTCTTTTAGCTTGAAGAATCTTGAATAAATTTGTCTTGATTCATGTGAGGGAACAAATTTGTGTTGTGCGGAAAGGATAGCCCATCAACGTATGATATGTTTTTAGTATTTGTTATCTTTTTTCCCATGAATTTGCTTGTATATGGATTGTTTCGTAATTGCAAATTTTTGGTTAAAAATTGTTGACATTGAAGCTTGAAATAAAGTTCTTCAACATCTTTATAAGTTTTGGTATTAGATTGATTTTGTTAGAAAATAAAAAAATAGATGAAACTTAAATGGAGAGATATTGATAAAGGAGTCAATATATATGAAAATTTAGTTAGAATAAAAAATTTCAAAAAAATTTAAAAGACTAATGACGAGAAGAAAAACAATTAGGTGAAAAGACTTAAAATATCTCTCAAAATATCATCGTCTATTCTATATAAGGCATAATTATTATTTTAGGTACCAAAAGTTTAGTAATTTTTTAAAATTAACATTTTTGTCCCATAATTCATAAGATATATCCTACCAGACCTATAATTATGAAAAGTAAATATTTTTAGTATAATATTTTTTTAAAACAAACACTATGATCTATTAAAAGTAAACATTTATAGTATCTAACTTTTATAAATAATGAGATTATATATACTTAATTGAAAAATTACAAAACTAACGTGTTTATTTGCACTTAATAATAAGACTAATATAACATTTATTTAAAAATTATAAAATATTTAAATCTAATTTAATAATTATGAAATAAATTATTTAAATTAAATAGTTATATGAATTCTACTTTTCAAAACAATACACTACTAACTTTTTTTTTTACCTTATTTGTCATCTCACAAAGTATAGTTATAGTTAAAAGCAACATATGAACAAGTTAACAAGGGGTTATGATTATTGTATCAAAAAATTATCATAATTTTTATTTTATTAATAGAAATGTAATATATTATTTAAAAATCTCATTTAAATTTTTATAATAATATTTTAAATTATGTATCTTAATTTTATTAATAAATAAGAATTAAGACATATTTCAAAAGTCATTATTTTTTTATTTTATTGTTAATTTATTTATCTAGCATTTTTTTGTTAATTTTAGAGTTTTCATTTTTGTTGTGCACTTTATGTGCCACCAATATGTGAAAAATATATTGGCAAAAATTGTTTAAAATAATACACCAATAATAGAATAAGTAAATTGCTTCATTATTTTTGTATTTTTCATTGATGATGTTAGGTATTAATTAAATTGCAGTTAATAATTATTTTTAAAAGAATGTTCTTTATCTTAGTAATAAAATTAAAAACTCTAAACTCAAATTGATCGGACTCATAAGATATTTACAATATATCATGAATGAAAATATTTTGATAATTTTTTACATTTCCATCCAACTATTCGTAAAATGAAGATATCTTCTAAAAATAGGTACGCATCACTTATCATTTGTAATATATTTAAGTTAAATATTTAACAATAATTTTGTAGATTTCATTTTATGAAAGCATGTATTTTTTTACCATAAATATTACTGTTAATAATTTTAATTATCAAAATGCATAATTTATTTTATATGTTACTCACTTAGTCATTAAATATATAAAACTACACTGGATGATTTTTAATATAAGTATTCATTTTGTAATGAATATTTTTAATAATTAATATTATAGAAATTTGATCAATTAACTTAAAATATATTTTTTATGGAGTCATTATTACAAGAGACCATATAACTTATTAATAACATTAATAATTATAAATAAAATTATTATTATTTAATTTTATTGTTTTTAAGTGGGGACATCGTGGGTTTTACTCTCCGTACTCTTAAAGTAAATTGAAATTTATCACCGGTTATAAAATATATGATTATGAGAAAAAAAACATGATTTTATATAATTAATTAATTGTTATTGGTGTAACACTTAAGTTAAAAATAATATTATCCATGTAATATTATTGATATATTTAAATAAATTATTTGGATTGAATTTAAGTCACAAAACTAACATCATTTATTTTATTAAAATTCACATTTTCATTATAATTTTTTTTTAAACAAAACAGAATTAAATAAAATCTATTTCGATTTAAATAATAAATTTAACTAAGTATATATTTAGCAATGAGCAACCATAATATTCTTTCCTGGACAATGAATATAAGAGAAAGAGTTAGTGTGTTAAATCAAATTACTAATGTTATCCACGATACCTCATTCGGTAGTAAGTGAAATATATATCTATGTTATTCACCATTACTATGATCTGACTACAATCGGATTCCAAAATCACCTGCGTCAAACCAATGTCCAAGCTGAAACGTAATTCATGACAAATCACCCATAATTCAATTAAGTGTTGGGACATTATTGTGAGTCTTATACTAATGATAGCCCTATTACCTCACCCAAATCGTTTCGGATAACATACCCAAGTCCCATTATCATCACATGTATAGCACACGCTGCATCAACATTTAACTTTACTCGACCCATTGCAGGTGGCACCCACTTGTAGGTTTAGATAGAAATGGAGTTATAAAATAAGATTTCCTTATAAATATTATTTATAAATATAAATAAAATGGATAAAAATAGGGATTAAGATTACAATTAGAAGCATAATGAATAAAAACAGAAGTCATATTTTAAACAAGAAGACAAATCATTTATTGGTAACTAAATTTTAAATATTAAACATTATATTCTAAATTTTAAATTATAATTTTTAAATCATAAACTAATTAAATTTAAAATTATTTTAATCTTTTTAATATATATGTGTATACTTGCATATTTTGATTATTAAACGTATTATTTTTATCTTTTTTGATGTTAAGTGTAAATACTCACTATATTAATTTTTTATTTATAAAATATATGTTATAAATATAAATATGATTAAAATTAACATTTATCGCCCCCATAATAAACTTTTTTATTTCACAAGTATTATCCTTTTCATTGGGATATTTGATTTAGATAATAAAAACAAAACATTATTAATAAATTATAAAAAATTATTTAGTTATAATTTGATTCACATACAACTAGACAAATCATATAGTCATAATCTCAAGTTAAGTATAAAATATACTATACAAAAAAATATAATATTGATATTGTTACGTTATATAATTTTAATATTATATATTGTATATATATTTTTTATTAAAAATAATGTTTTTAAACTATTTAGGAATGTGACATACATGTACTCTATTACTATATTTAAAATTAATTTATAATTTTAAATAATTATTTAATAAAAATAATATAATTTACATAAATATAAAATTTTAAATAACATTATAAATTTTTGTAGAGTATAAGTTACTTCTGTGTGAATTATATGTATAGAATGTTTGTACATATATATAGATATTTAATTGTTAAAAAAAATACCAATAAATTTAAACCACTAGTTTATTAAAAAAATATTAACCTAAATAATAATATTACAAAAATAAAAATAAAATGATTTTTTGATGAATAATTAACATGTGAATTGAATGGTATCTATGTCTAATCTTTTTACTTTTGTATTTTGAATATTATATTTAAAAAATATAGATTGACCTGAAAATTAAAACTAGTGTTTTTTAACGTGACTAAAATATAAATAATGAAGTCTTTAAATTTAATTTAATAATTTAAATATATTTATTTAAAGGATATGTATTTATTATAACTATTAAATGATAATGGATACTTATTTATTTAGTCTTATATTTTAAATTTTAAATTTTTAATTTAAAATATTATATATATATAATTAAATTTGACTTTTTAGAATGTATCTTTACTGGTTTCCCTATAACAATATTACAAATCAAAGTTAGATTTAAAAAATAAAGGTTTAATAATATGATATAACTTATTTTATATATGGAGTTTCATTTTAACATTTTAAAAAAAATCTATTATACCAAATAATTATTAGAGTCTAAAAAACTAATAAAAAACATAAAATTATGTTTATTATATAAATATTTTAATATTTATTGATGTTTAAAAAAGAATGATAAAAAAACATTTTAGTTAGGGACAGGTTTTTTATACATAAAGATTATAGATGTATGTAACTTTTAATTTCAAGTGTCGTGTTATTTATATTTATAAATGATTATTTTTCTTATATTTGGTTATAATTTTATAACTATATTTATATTATATATGTTATACATCTAATAAATATAATATTTAAATTATAAAGTTGATATAAAAAATATATTATTGTTATTTTTAATGTTTATGAAAATTTTATAAAGAAAAAAATATCATAAAAATCTATTAGATTAAATTATTTATATTATTTGATCACTTAAATTATAAATAATATTATTTAGTCTTATATCTTTAAAAAATTAAATAATTAAGGATAAAATATATTATTTTAATAGTAATATGAAATAATATATTTTATTCTTAATTAACTATTTTTTAAAAGTTAAAAAGATTAAATAATAGTATTTATAATTTAATGGATTAAATAATATAAATGACATGATCTAAAAATATTAAGTTATTCTCATAATTTAATAATAAATTTGATGTATTTTTGTAAATTCTTTAAATATCCATCAAAATATACTAATTATTCACATGTTTTGATATTTTTTATCATTATCATATTGATAGGATTATTGTATATACAGTGTACTTATTTTAATATGATATTTAATTTTTATTTTATGATAATTTAGTTATATTATTATTAAAAATTAATTATACAAATAAAAATAATTATTTTTTAATTATAATTTATTATAGTTAAAAAATACAATATTTTTTTTATTTTTAATAATTATAAAATTAAATACATAAAACTTAAATATAAGCTCTAATATTTAGTAAAATACGTGATGAAAATTATTAAGACAAATTTATGTATGGATGTGATAATTGTTTTACATAAAAATAATTTAAAATTTTGGTATAAAATATGGATACGATAAAAATATATAAATATAAGTATGATTTATTTAATTTTGAAAAATATGTTACTAAAAATACGATAATAGGATATATATATATTATTTGATTTTTTTCATAATAATATAAATATCAATATGTCATAAGTTAGTTATTAATACTAAATTTAATTCAATTTTAGTGTTATTTGTTTAATGATTTAAGAATAATTTCACTCATTTTAAATCATAAATTTAAACTACATCAATTATTATAGTTTGATATTAAAAAATTATATTTAACATTTATATTTTTTAATATGTATTTTTAATTAATAAATTTATTATTAAATATTTAGATTCATTATATTATAGTTATATTTAAAAAAATATTTATTTTTATGAATTGATAGAGGAAAATTTTAATATTTTAATAAAATATAGAATTTATAATTTAAATATAATTGATGATTATTTATATTATATATTATTGTATTATAAAAAATAATAATAATAATAGATATTTAATAAAAAACTATTGTCTAAGAAACTATATTTTTTATATTATAAAAAAAATATTATTTATGTATAATATTTTTAGCTCAAAAATATAAATATTTTTCATAGATTTAAAAATTATTTAAAAAATAATTACCGGTATTTTTGTCCATCATATTTTGGTCCATGCAATATATTAAAACTTTCCCTCGTTTATTATTCACGCGCCAACATCTTTTCATTTTACACCTTGTTTCTGTTACGATTAACGATTAGAATAAACACCAGCAACTTCTTTTACAATAACGTTTTTTCCACCACCACCAGTAAAAGCCCTATTCATCCCAATTCAGGAATCAGATCCAATCCTTCTTGATTAGTCTCAGGGTTTAGATCTTCTACTTCGATCCAATGAGTCGCTACGATGCTAACTCTTTCGTTGAAGATGAGCTCAATCCTTTTGCTGTAAGTTTTAAACCATTTTCTTATCTACAGAGTTATATAAGTGTAAATGCTGGAATTTTGTATCCAGATTTGGTATGTAAACCCATGCGCAAGACTTCGGAGTTGACATTTATCGGAATCGGTTGATGCGTTGCATAATTCCGATGTTGTTCTTTGATATCGTTTTCTTTTTGTCCGGATTTTATAATTCGTTTGTTTAAGTAAATTGGAATTCAAATGCACAAATGTAGATCACTTGATTATTAACACATTCAATTTGATTTTCCGTTTCATCTTATGTTCGTCTTAGTTGGTTGGAAAACCGATAAAATGGATATTTTCCATTTGGATTTTCGAATTGGTAGAATTCGGTGTCTGCACTGCAAGCCCAATGAGGAAAACATATTTTAAATAATCTCTTTCATTGGCCGATGATTTTCGGCTGCGTGCACATAGCTTTAAAATCCTTTTCGGTCGATGATTTTTCCTTTTCTTTACACACGGAACTTGTGCAGTTTGAAGCTTTGTTTTGAGGTTTCATGTATGCTTATACAACTATGGTATTCAGCTTCCAAGTGTAGGAACTTTTGTGATTTGCTGCTCCTTTAAATTTTACTCTTTCACTGCTTGTTGCTGTAGCTCCTGTGTATATGTTCTCAAGGGTTATCCTTATCTGGCAGTACTGTTGAAGTATATTATGAAATTAATTTTTTTGTTCCAGTGTACTAAGTAACTAACTAAGAAAATGATAGAGTCGCTTTGAGAGAATATGTAACTGAATTGTATATATGTGTAGCAATTACAGCAAGTATATATAGACAATGAGTAGACTTAAGGATTAAGGAGACTAAACAAACATTACAAGAAGATATTATATGTAAGCATTACATTGAAACTATTGGTGCCATGTAAGGCTTATATAAACACAACTAACTAAACTGTCAACACTTTAACTTATAATATCTAGCAGCCCCCCTCAAATCGGTGTGCGTGACAACACCATCAATTTGGCTCTTAAAACCTGAAACGACAATGTGTAAAGAGGTTTCGTTAGCTGATCTTGCGAGGACACATGAGAAAGGTTTAAACCACCATTCATCACACGATCACGAAGAAAATGATGATCCAATTTGATATGTTTGCAATGAGCATGAAGAATGGGATTTTGCGCAAGAAACTTAGCACTTAAATTGTCACATAATAGCAACGGTTTGGATGACAAAATAACAAACAATTCTGATAGAAAGGATTAGAGCCATAGCACTTCTATTACTGCATAGGCAAGAGCCCTATATTCAGATTCTGTGAAACTACATGATACTACTTTTTATTTCGAGCATTTCCAGGAAACCAAATTGTGACCAAAGAAAACATAATAGGCAATAGAATTCTTTCGATTATCTGAACACCTACCCAAATCAACATCACTAAACATAACAAGATCCAAAGTAGTGGGAGGTGTCATAAACAATCCATAACTAAGTGCGTCATTAATGTACTGTAGAAGGCACTTGATTGCAAGCTAGTAACAATCAGAAGGCTGAGCCATGAATTGGCATAAACAATTGACAGTAAAAGAAATTTCTAACCTAGTGAGAGTAAGGTATTGTAATGTACCAACCACACTATGATACTCATTGGGATCATCGAGAGAAATATCATCAAATTTACTAAGAAGTTTGCTAGATACCATTGTTGTGTCAACATACTTACTCTTAAAGATTACTTTGAGAAATCAAGTCACAAGTATATTTTTATTGGTTCAAATGAATGCCTGATTTAGTAGAAGGCATTTCTATGACAAGAAAGAAATTGAGCTTACCTAAATCCTTCTAGGGAAAAGTTGCATTCGATTGAGAAATTAAAGAGGAAATGTTTGAGGTGGAGTTACCAGTGATGATAGTATAATCGACATACATAAGAACTTGGAGAATGTCTGACCGTTTAATCTTGATAAAAAAACTAATATCAGATTTAGAGTGCAAGAAATCACAAGAGATCAAACAATTGTTCAATTTTTGATGCCCTGCCCAAGGTACTTGTTTTAGCCCATAGAAAACCTTTTTAAGCTTAAATACTAGTCCATTTTTCTTCTCAAAAATAGTTGGTTGTTTCATATAAACAACCTCCTTTAAATCATTATTCAATAATGTATTATTAATATCTACTTGTCTCAAATTCCAATCAAAATTTAGAGTCAAGTTGAGAACAGCTCAAACTGTTCCAGGTTTGATGACATGGTTGAAAGTTTAATAAAAATCCACACTAGTTTTCTGAAGATAGCCAAGAGCTACTATCCTCCTCTCATAATTATTCAAGAGCCATGAACTTAGTAATTTTACCCTAAACACCCACTTGCAACCAATGGCCTTTTGATTAGCTAGTAAAGGCACCAATTTCCAAGTGCCATTGTTAACCAAGGCATCATATTCCTTCTGCACCGAAGCTTGCTATTCAGGAATCTTAATGGCAAATTTCCATGATTTTGGAGCTTTCAAAATGCTAACATTTATATGATAAACTTTTGGCTTTTTGATACCTGCTTTGGCTATTGAAGAAATAATCAGAAGAAATAATAAACGTTTTCTTCAATATATTTTTTCTTTAATTTGTATAGGGTATGTACATTGTTTATATAGACAAATATTAATTACTATTTCAACAACCACCATGATTGAATTACATGGTTTACAACTACTTGGTAGGCGTTGTATATATTGGTAGGTGTTTGGCGTCGGTGCAATATTTGTTGAATTCAACACTCCTCCTCAAGTTGGTACATAGATATCTTTCATGCCCAACTTGACTGAAACTTCTGTGAATACTCGATATGAGACTGTTTTAGTGAGGATGTCAGTCAATTGATCTTCTGACTTAATTTTTGGTAATTTCAATGAATTTTCTTCTAACTTTTTCTTAATAAAGAATCTGTCAACTTCAACATGTTTTGTACGATCGTGTTGAACTGGATTATGAGCAATATCACATGTTGCTTTATTGTCACAAAATAACTTAATTGATTTTTTAGCAGGATATCCCAAATCTTTCAAGAGAGATTGTAACCACAAGGCCTCACAAAACCCAAGTGTCATGCCTCTGTATTCAGCCTCTGCGCTTGAACGGGTAACAACATGTTGTTTCTTACTTCTCCATGTTACAAGGTTTCCCCCTACAAAAATGAAGTAGCCTGATGTAGATCATCTATCATTTATTGATCTAGCCCAATCAACATCAGTATATACTTTTATTCTTTGGAACTCTGAGTTTTTAGTGAACAATACTTCTTTTCCAGGAGCAGACTTTAAATACCTCAAAATACAAATAACTGCATTCATATGTTGTTCTCCAGGATTATGCATAAATTGGCTGACAATACTTAAAACATAGGCAAAATATCTTTCTTTATTTGTTGGAACTTGATCAACCTTAATACATAACTTTAATCCTTCCTCTACTGGTGTATTAGCTGGTTGACATGCCGACATACCAGTTTCTTTTAATAAATCTAAGACATACTTTCTTTGAGATAAGAAGATTCCTTCTTTTGATCGAGAAACCTCAATCCCAAGAAAATATTTTAAGGAACCGAGATCTTTCATTTCAAATTCTTTGGACAAATAACTTTGTAGAGCTTTCCTTTCTTCAAGATCATTTCCTGTTACTATCATATCATCAACATATACAATAAGTGCAGTGATCTTACCATACCTTTTTTTTAGAAATAAAGTATGGTTTGAATTGCTTTGCTTGTATCCAAATGCCTTCATTGACTTTGTGAACCTGCCAAACCATGCTCTTGGGGATTGTTTCAATCCATACAGTGATTTTTTTTAATTTGCACACCTTTTCATCATGGATTTTGGATTTCTTGATTCCTGGTGGTAAATCCATGTAGACTTCTTCAATTAAATCTCCATGTAGAAAGACATTTTTTACATCAAACTGATAAATTTGTAGCTAGAGATACCAAGACTCGAACAATGTTAATTTTGGCTACATGCGTAAATGTTTCTGTATAGTCGATCCCATATGTCTAAGTGTATCCTTTTGCCACCAATCTTGCTTTATAACGTTTAATCATACCATCTGCTTGATACTTTACTGAAAAAATCCATCGACATCCAACAATTTTCTTTGTTGGTGGACGATCGACAATTTCCCAAGTTCTATTCATTTCTAAGGATCTTAGTTCTTCATTCATAGCATCTTTCCATTTTTGGTCAGCTAAAGCTTCTTGCACACCGTTAGGAATAGATACAGCAGATAATTGATTCACAAATGATACGTTTGATTTTGACAAACGATGGTTAGACATATAGTTACTCATGGGATATTTGACTTTACTAGAAATCTCAGGTTCATACATGACTTTAGGAATACCTTTGTTAGGACATGATGGAAGTATTTTTCTGGTTGGTTCAATAATTGGAGCATCCTCTACAAACGATTGGTTACGTATATCAGCAACTTGTGGAGAAGGAAACTTGTACTCACTTAGTGGTAGTAATGAACTTGCTTGATGATCTTGAAGTTGATGAGGACTTGATTCCATTTGCCTTAGTCTTCTCTATATTGGGAGTTATTACCATCTAAATTCAAGTTATTTTTATTTTCCTTACATATAATTTGTCTTTCTTCATAAGGAAACAATTTATATGTAAGGGTTTGGATTTCAGCATGGTTGTACTCCCCCTGAAATTCAGGTGTAGAAGAGAAATACATTGTATCTTCATGAAAAATAACATCCATGGTGGTAATCATTTGTTTTGTAGGCGGATTATAACAACGATACCTTTTTTGTTGTGTAACATATCCCATAAAACACAACGTATTGCTCGTGGATCCAACTTGCTACGTTGTTGTTTATGTAGGTGTACAAATGCCACACACCCAAAGATATGAGAAGGTAAATTGGGTACACTTAGACATATGGGATCGACTATACAGAAACATTTGAGCTTGTAGCCAAAATTAACATTGTAGCCAAAACATCACCCGCCTCCACGCTCCGCCACGCACCATTTGGAGGTTGAAGATGATGACGTGGCATTCAGATCAGATCGACTCGGCTCGAGGATGTAGTCGGTCCGCACCTCGGTTCGGCTCACGTACGTAGCTGACCTACATCTCGATTTGACTCAGGTTTGGTTCGATTCAATTGGCGGTTTGGTCTGAACCCGATTTTCTTGGTTTTTCACAGTTTTCCCAATTTTGGCTGGTTCGATCCGTTTTAAAGGTCTGAACCTAGTTTTTTTTCGGTTCTGTCTTTTTAAAACCGTTTTGGTCCAATTTTCAAGGTTTTTAAACCAATTTTTTACCCAATTTTGTGTTTTTTATCCGGTTTAGTCCATTTCTTCTTTAAAAAAACATCGGTTCAATATTCTTTATACCGGTTCTTGCAGTTTTATTTCCAGTTCTGAAATCATTACATCATTTTCTAGTTAGTTTACCATAAAATCGTATCAGAGGGCACAATTTCATTACCTATGGAGCAATCAACTCCATTTATTGTACAATTTGTCCATTCTAAAGGTGTTTTTAATATTGAAATTATTCTTACTGAGACTAATTATGATGTTTGGTCTCAAATAATAGAAATGCATATTATAGAGAGAGAGAAACTCTCTTATATTCATAACAAAAATTTACAACCAGAAAAAACATTAGACAATTATAACAAGTGGTATGCAGAAAATTAAAAAGTGAAGAGATGGTTGCTTATGTCAATGAGTCCAGAAATCATGAAGCGTTATTTACTCATACATACTACTCTTGAAATTCGGGGTGCTTTGGCAAAAACATTCTATGATGAAAGTGACGAATTACAAGTATTTGTCTTAAACCAAAAAGCCTTTACTTCTAGACAAAATGAAAAATCACTTTCAGAATATTATGGAGAGTTGACTGAAATTTTTCAAGAGCTAGACGATCGTGATATGGTGGTCATGAAAGACCCTATCATATCAGGAGTCTGTTGAAAGACTAAGGGTACATATTTTTCTTGCTGGATTAGATGATGAATTTGAGCAGGTTCGTGGAGAAATTTTGCTAAAAGAAACCATCTTAGATTTAGAAGGTTGTTATTCCTTGATTCGACGAGAGGTAGTACATCGAATCTCATTGAAGGAAAAATATGGAGACGTTGATGCTTTCGCCATGATATCTAAAAATCGTTTTTTTTTCAATCAGCAAGAACAAAGGGTAGTTGATAAATCATCATTTAAATGTACTCATTGTCATCAAAAAGGTCATACAAAAGAACGATGTTTTGAAATTGTGGGATATCTTGACTGGTGGGATCACAACCGTGACTCTCGGAAGAAAAATTCACGACAGATGTCTACTACCACCATTGTTGAAACAACAAAGGATCATGTTGCAAACTCCTCAGCAAATGTTGGTAAGATGCTTAAAGCTTTTTCTCCTGTTTTCAATCATACATGGATAATTGATTCAGGTACAACTGATCATATGATATTCGATTCTAGACAAATCTCAAAACCATCTTCACACAAAACTGTTTGCACTGCCAATGGTAACACAACCTTGGGGAAAGATCTTTGTCTCTCACTAGTACTTTGAATTTAGATTCAATACTAGTTGTTCCCTCTTTAGAGTATAACCTTATATCTATTTCTTAAATAACCATTGTTTTGATACCATGAAAAAATCAATATTTGAAGAAATAATCAGAAGAAGAAATAAACGTTTTCTTCAATATATTTTTTCTTTAATTTGTATAGGGCATGTACTTTGTTTATATAGAAAAATATTAATTACTATTTCAACAACCACCACGATTGAATTGCATGATTTACAGCTGTTTGGTAGGCGTTGTGTATATTGATAGGCGTTTGGCGTCGGTGCAGTGTTTGTTGAATGAGTTGTAGTATTTGTTGAATTCAACAACTATGGTGACCATGGGATGACAATTAACAGGTGAAGAAGATGAAGCGGGAATAGTGGAAGACACAACTGGAAATGATTGAGGAATAGGTGAATCATTAGAAGGAACTGAAATTGAAAGGAAAGATACAGGAGACTCGATATTAGATAGGCTAGAGACAGATGTGGGAATAAGAGACACATTGGAAGGAACAAGTACAGTAAAAGTAGAGATGAAGAGGATATAGATGAAGGAGATGAAGAGTGAGAGAAAGGAAAGATAGTTTCATTAAAGACATGTCTGCTCACAAATACACGACCTAAGGAGTTATCTAAGCATAGCCAATGAAAATACAAGCCTGAACTCGAGCTTCTAACTTGTTTTGGCAATATGCCCCGAGGCAAGGAAAGCACTGTGTGCCAAAGGTTCTTAGTAACTCATATGAGGAATCTTTTTATACACCATTTCAAAAGGAGACAAGCCATTGAAGACTTTGGGAGGATGTGTAACTTGATTGTATATATGTGTAGCAATCACAGCAAGTATATATAGACAAGGAGTAGACTTAATGAGTAAGGAAACTGAATAAACATTACAAGAAAATATTATATGTAAGCATTACATTAAAACTATTGGTGCCATGTAAGGCTTACATAAACATAATTAACTAAACTGTAAACACTTAAAGTCAGTTTAACATATAACCTCTATCACAGTGCAACTAGTTTCTATAACAGTCTTTTAGCCTCTTTTTGTTGTCTATTTTTGAAATGCATTTTCAAAATAGTGGTTGTATATTGTTACCTGTTTACTATCTTCTTCTATGCATTACTTGCGTGACCAGTGGTCACGTACTCAGATTTTACATTATATGTTTCATGCTATCTGCTTTACTAATTTTTTCTATTTCATTTCAAGAATCACGGAAGTGTTCCCCAAGTAACATCGAGGCTTTCACCACTTCCTCCCAAACCTTATGACCGCAGCGCAAATATTGATATTCCCCTGGATAATGGAAAGGTAAATCAAAATATTCCTGATGCTTAGTCATATTATAAAATTTTGTAATCTGTTTTTACCTTTTGAGCATATTTTTATTTATGAAAAATAAACTAACATGAATTTCAGGATTTAAAAGCAAAGGAAAATGAACTTCAGGCTAAAGAGGCTGAATTGAGAAAGAGGGAACAGGTAACTTGTAAAGGCGCCTGCTACTTTGTAGATATTACGTCACATACTTCGCTTATTTTAAATTTTAAATTACTCTATGTATCTTTTTGTGCTTTTGCTGCCTTCTTGGGTTTAACTTTTGACGGATCAAAATATCATTTGGAGAAAGCCGAAAGGCATGGATGACTAACTGATCATGTAGAAAAGTATGATATCCGACTACTTGTAATTGAGTTGTTGGTTAGTAAAGCATTTAGGGTCAGTATATTTGTGCTTATGTCCAAAATGATTTTTATCGAAAGTGTTTTCAGAAACAAACACGTAATTTGTATATATTTCAAGAACAAAAAATGTGCTTTCTAAGCCTTTAAAGGACTTATGATACTTTTTTTCATTTTGTTCAGAAGTGCTTTTACATGATCTTAAAAGCATACACCCTTGTCATTTACAAATTTTGTTTAGTCCAAAGGCATTTTGCTAAATTTTATTTTCAAATGATATTTTAAATTAAAATTTTGTATTTTATTGTTTCGTACATAATCTCACTTTGGATTTTAAGACTTGGTGTATGTTAGGTTCACAGAATTGAAATTATCAATTAAGAATAACATTTATTAGGAATAGCAAACTAAGAATATGATTATAATTCTTATTCTTTTGTTTGCTAGTTATCAACTTATCATGTAAATAGAAAAATGAATTAATTAGTTTTGTTTGGTTTTTTCAATATACCCCAATAGATATTTTTATGAGTAATTGAGAGGGTTTTTTTTGTCCCTCTTGGTAAAAGCATATTACAATCGTATTCTTTTGAGAGAGGGAATAGCTATTGCCTATTATTCTAATCCCGTGAAGAATAAATATTTTTTTATCTCAAAGGAATAGGTATTCTAAAAGAATTGCATTTTTTCGTCTTAAAAGTTCAAATAAACAAAGATTAGGAATAACCTAATCTATTCCCGAGTCAAACATGTCCTTAGTGTAAGTACAATTTTGATGGTTGCGTGTTAATAAGGATTTCCTTAACATCTTCTTCTTTGGTTTCTCAATGTCTTTGTAGGAACTAAAACGAAAGGAAGATGCTATACAACAAGGTTTGCCTTCATTTCATATAGATACTTAAAAATAAACAATGAAGTGAATACTACACTAAATTTTATAAAAACTTAACCCCAAGGTTTTGATTTGGCAGCTGGGATTATTATCGAGGAGAAAAATTGGCCCCCATTTTTCCCTATTATCCATCACGATATAGCAAGTGAAATACCAGTGCATCTACAAAGGGTTCAATATGTGGCATTCACTACATTCTTGGGTAAGTTTAAGTTGCTATTTGTTCGAGTTACTGCCAGTGTCAACAACATGCTATTTGGCCAATGATTATATGGTCAAGACTCAAATTTTGTTCTTTACTTGCTTTCAATTTTAACAATTTGAAAATGACGTTATGTGCTAGCATTGTCTAATTGGAAAAACTTACACATTAATGAATTTATTGCCCTTTGTTATTTTGCATTATTTTGTAGCTTGAGATAGTTATATACACATAATGCTTTTACAGTCATTTTAGTTATTAGCTGTATGATACATGCAGGCCTGATTGGCT
Organism: Hippophae tibetana; assembly: GCA_037013495.1. Classification (NCBI taxonomy): domain Eukaryota; kingdom Viridiplantae; phylum Streptophyta; class Magnoliopsida; order Rosales; family Elaeagnaceae; genus Hippophae; species Hippophae tibetana. Next base: position 8,469,577 of record CM072812.1, read on the forward strand.
GTCTTTTATGGAATATCATAGCAGTTACCACTGCCTGGATCAAAGGAGAAGGTTGAATTTTTATCTCAGTTTTGGCCACTAGTTACATACTTTTGGTTCCTGATTAATTTGATGTGAACTTGTCTTATGATCTAGGTCCAACAATATGGTTCTTAGCCATCATCTACTTCATTTCAGGGGTTCCTGGGGCATACGTGTTATGGTATCGCCCTCTTTATCGCGCCTCTAGGTACTTACCATTCTATAAGATCTAATTTCATTCAACATGAGTGGTTAAGTAAGAAGAAAATTGCACAAGGTTTGCATCCAATTCAGAAGTTTGTAGATTCATTGTAATTTGTGGATAGATCATCATCCACAGGACACCACCATTTAGAATCCTGAGTGATGTAGTGGTGCAGCTTGTAGATTCGTTGTCATTAGTGGTTATTTGTGGATAGATCATCCACAGGTTACCACCATTTAGAGTCCTGAGCGATATAGTGCTCTAGTACAAGAAAAATGCAATGTCCTTAGCATTACTCTGCTTTGATGTGTACTGACATGATGCTTACTAATTAATTGGGTTGAGAAACAATAAAAAAAACATTCTTATTTATTTATAAACACTAGCATCCTCTTTGCCTTGTTTTTTGCCTTATACCCTTAAACTTACATGTTTTTCTCTGAGGGATAAGGCTCATTGCATCTCTATGACTATGCATCCTTCTTTTGTAGTTGAAGTATTAGATATTTAATATTATTCTTATTAGAATATTAGATCATTATCATTATATTTTCTTATTAGTTTAGTATGCTATTAGAGTCCTATTAGGATTATGATTTTAATCATTTCATTCCTATAAATATACATGTAATCTTTCATTATTATTATGAATGAGAATTAAAATGTCTTTATTTTATATTTTGATTCTCCTCTCTAATTATTTTGATTTTTTAATATTCGTTTTCGCGTATACCTATTTTATATTTCTACTGTTTGGATAAACCTTTTCTTTTTAGAACAATTTTTTTCATTATTCGCATGTTCTGATTGCTATTGGAAAATGCAAAAGTTGCTCTTTATGTTCTATGCTCTCCTCGTTTGAGTTAGTGAGAAAGGATATGCCTGAGGTCGATACTGTTGCTCTTTTGCTTGTTTGTTTCTATATTAGTGTATTTTGTAATATCATACGTCTGTTTAAAGTATACAGCCTCATCTAAAAGATAAGAATTGGCTGTTTATAATGGCATGCCTTTTATTACAGGACTGATAGTGCACTGAAGTTTGGATGGTTTTTCTTGTCCTACCTGGTAAGCTTACCACATTGTTGTTTATGATATATTGTTGAATTCAAGATGACTAGAAAATATCAAAGTACCTAACTCTTGTGTCTCCCTATCTTGATGCAGTTCCATATTGGTTTTTGTATCTTTGCTGCAGTTGCTCCTCCAGTTATTTTCAAGGGGAAATCTCTCACGTAAATATTCTTCAATATTATGTTACAAATTTTGATAAGTTGCGATGTTTTGTGTTCTAGCTTACCAATGTTGGAGAAATATAGCCTTTTTCTTTCTTTCTTTAGATATAGTTGCTCTGAAAGTGATGGTTATATGTTGAATTGTGGACAGAGGTATTTTGCCTGCAATTGACTTGTTGGGTTCTAACGTTTTAGTTGGGGTAAGTTATATTATATATATATATATATATTCCCGTATGTTTTCTTTAAATATTTATCCTTGGATCATCAAAAGCTCTCTCTCGAATCCCTTCTTGGTTTCTGTGTAATAACATGTCAGTGTCATCGGTAATAATTTCAATTTTATGATGCATGTTTCTACATCATGGAATTAAAACTTTTAGATGTCCATACGGGAGGGTTTTGATCTTTTGTGTTTCTATTGGCGACTTAGTGATCGATATATTCATGCTTACAGATATTCTATTTCATTGGATTTGGAATGTTCGCTCTTGAATCAGTGCTCAGCATCTGGGTTATTCAGGTCTGTCTGATAATTGACGATTATTATTTAAGTCATACCGTGTTTTCTTGGTTCCCTTTTGATGTTTTATTTTGAGATGGACAGTATATTTGATCTATCTGTGTTGTCATTTAATCATTTTATTTTAAAAAATAGAATAATTGAAAGACAAAATACGTTATTTTAATAATTTTTTAATTAAAATATTATTTGTTAAAGTAATATTTTAATATAAAAACTTTAAGATAATGTAGTTTGTTTTTAATTGATTTTTTTAAAATCTAAAGGTTAAATAATATCATTTATAATTTAAAAGATTAAATGATACAAATGATTTAAATTAAAAGGTTTTTGTAACAATTCTATCTTCTTCTTTTAATGCAGCAAGTATACATGTATTTCCGAGGCAGTGGCATGGCTGCAGAGATGAAGCGTAATGCTGCAAGATCAACCATGATGACAGCTTTGTAAGGGATGTGTTACTTGTGAATGCATCGGGTTGATTTCTCTAAACAATTGGTATGTTAATGCTCAATCCTTTAGCAACTTTTTCGGCCTGCTTCATAGGCCACTCTTGTTGATTTGCTTTCTCTGTGATCAAACGAGGGATAGTCAGAAATGGGATAAGTTTAGGTAGTAGGATCAATTCAGATAGTTGCGCAGTCAGTTAGATGGTGGCAACTTGAGTTTGAATTAGAAATATAATATTGTTTCCTTCGTATTGATTTTTGTAAAGTACTAAATGTTTTAATGTCATTTTTTTGGTAAAAAAATTGTTTTTATGGCATGTGTTTGGATAATCATCCACTTTAATACTTATATTACTGTCAAAATTTTCAATTAATTATTTTTGTTATTTTTTGTTGAAATTGAAGTTATTATAATTTTTTTAATCAAAAATTTCAATCAAAAATTAAAAAAAAAAATCCATAACACTCATTTAATTTCTCTAATTCTAGTAGAGATATGGATGTAAGAGCGTTAGAGTAATGTTAAGATTTTAGCTATGGTGAAAAAAATAGCATGGGTAGATTTTTTTTTTTAATTTTTAAATAAAATATTTGATTAAAAGAGATTATAATAACATAAATACTCAATCGTAATAAAAAAACATAAATAATAAATTAATTATTTTTTACATAATATAATTATTAAAATAAATGTTTTTTTTAATGTATTCTGAGTCATAGTTCTCAGATTTGATCCGTCGATCAAAAAACTGTTGTGAGGTTCCGAAATATCTTATTTATATGAGACCAATGAGGTTTGTACAATTGTACAGTTGGATAAGTGTCTTTGTTTCAATAAAAAAATATTCATCTAATAACAATAAAGAATAAAGATAACTTATCATTTCTCACTATTTTACTGATTTAAATAAACATATAAGTTTGGTTTAAGATTAATGAATAATTCTCCTTACTTCAAGTAATCATTTACACTCGTACAAATTCACGCTATATAAGTGCCTATAAAAAAAATGTGATTGCGATTGCACCACAAACCACAAAGCAAGTAGCAAGTATATGTTAATTTGGTAAGTCTATTAAATATGTGACAAAAAGTTCCACTGAAATAACCAATTTAACCGATCTAGTTATATACTAATACGATTGTGAAAAAAATGCAGTCGGTAAAGTGGTGCAATAATATATCACATATGCTGTGTCCACTTTAAAGACAAAATAATTAAAAATATGTTTTTATTTTAACAAAAATCTCTATTCCTTTTTTTCTCTCGACAAAAGTAGAAATAATCAACTAATATATATATATATATATTTGATAATGAAAGTACTTGAGCTATTCATTAAAAGAACTAAAAATATTCGTGGATGTATGAGATATATAAGAACCAAGAAGATGGCAGAAAAAAAGGTTAATACTATTGCCCTTGTTTTTAAAAATAAATTCATATGTTAATTCTAAAGTTATCTATTAAAAAATGAGTAAATAGTAATGCTTTTCAAAGATTTTCCATTACATTGATAGTTGATGAGGTCTAGAAAATAAGATGATAAAAATGAATTATAATAAAGGAAAACACATTTATTCCAAGTTGAGATAATTTCAAAATACGTGTTATAATATTATTTACTCTTAGTAGTAATTATTTCATACTTTCAATATATGTACCACGTTGTAAGATGTGAGTTAATCATAATTTATCAAATAGTATTTGATATTATTCCAACTCCCAAAAGATCTTATTTTAGTAAATAAATAAAAACATATGAACCCCTTGTTTTACAAAATATTTTGTAATGACTAAGTTCAATTTAAAATATTGTTTCAAAATATATTCTTAAACGATGCATTGCATCTTTATATTTTTAAAGCAATATCATATTATCTTCACGCTTTTGTAAGATTTTGTGCAATATAATTGTGAACTGTGGTGATGGTTTGATTTCGTCAAAATCGTACGTTAGTTACGAAATCGAACGAGATTCGTAATGGGAGAATCTGTATAAAGTATCGGGTCCTCTCACTATTCACTATTGAATTTAGATACACCATCAAAACGCATAGAATAAGTGTGAGAAACCAATAAGAGTATCAAATCGAAATTTCATTGAAATTCTTGTGTAAGTGCTGAATTTGATCAATGATAGAAGGTATGATTTCAATCTATTTTGTTTATGTTGTATTTAAATTGTTACGTTCATATGGTTTATTAAACATTTCTGGATTGAATTATGATCTTACCGTTAGTATCAGAGTCATTTTTGAAAACATCTATGTTTTACTCTATTTCACGAGGAATTGAGATTTTGGATTTTTTATTTTGCTTTTTTTATGCATATGAAAATTATAAATTGTTTCAATATTGATTTTAGAGTAATTCTATAAATTTAAACTTAAAAAACAATGAAGAAAATAAATCTAATTTATCGTGGGTATTCATTTGAATCATTAATTAATTTTTTTATTTAAAATAATATTTTTGATTCAAACTTAGACCATGAATTATTCAGTAATCAATTTCTGAGAATTTTGATATAAAAAAAATGCTGTATTTCGTCTCCAAAATAGAAAGATACGATCAAGTATCCATTAGGGTCAAAATCGAGTTGGGTTGACTCGACTGAAGGTTGAAGATGAAGATTAAAAAAATATGTTTTTTCTAGGAATCAAACCGAGACATAATGCTTATGACACGTCCACTGAATCAGGACACATTTTATATTAAATGTTGGGAGTCGAACCCAAACTTTGTTGGTGTGCCTAAGAGAGGCTATCCACTGAGCTACAACGATTGTTTTTTATTCGGTGTTTGAGTTATTTTTATATATTAATTCAAAATTTGATTTTATTATTAAAAAAATTCCGAATATAATTTTAATTAATTATTTAACTTATGTTTGTCATATGTATAATATTTATTTAAATAATTTTTGGACACATTAAAAAATTATTTAAATACATTATGCTTAAATTATTTGTTTTGGTATTTGTATGTGTAAATTTTGTAATTAATTATACATATGAAAATTTAGTTAAATAATTTATGCATAATGGAATTAAACGTTAATGACTTATTATGGATTTAATTAGTGCTTATATTATTTATTTTTACTTGTATCATTTATTGTCATATATACAATATTAAGATAGATACTATTTGCACATTTGAAATTAAATTAATATTATTTATGATTTTATGCAATAATTAAGCCTAAGAATTTAGTAATATTTAAGTAGTTCATATTTTTAGTAACATTTAAATAATTCATATAGTTTAATTAATTAAGGAGTAGTCACACCATCTTTAATTAATTAAAACTATAATAAGGTTTATTTAATATCACATTTATAAAATAAATATTAATTGTAATTAATTATATGTGATATGATAAATCTTATCCCACATGAATTTTTATTATATTTGTGTGTGATTAATTAGGATATAATATGAAATTATATTTCTAATTTACCCACAAAGATTAGAAAAAGGAACATAATTTGATAGTTTTATCATAAAATTAGGATGAATCTAATTGAATTAAAACTTTAACCCATACACAAGTTTTATGTCACTAGATTCATATTTTTTTTCATGATTTACATTGGTAAATCATGACTTTTAGAAAATAAATATTAATTGTGATTAATCATATATGATATAATAAATCTTATCCCACGTGAATTTTTATTATATTTTTTAGTGATTAATTAGAATAGAATATCAAATTATATATTTTTTAATTTACCCATAGAAATTAGCAAAATGAACATAATTTGATAGTTTTATAGTAAAGTTAAGATGAAACTAATTGAATTAAAACTTTAGCCCACAGACAAGTTTTATATTACTAGATTCATATTTCTTCATGATTTTACATTGGTAAAATATGTCATATTAATGATAGCTTCAAATTTAGGAAGATGAGCATATATATTTAATTTATTATAGCAATTCAAATTGTTAGTTACTCTTATATGAAATGAGATGTTTTCGAGCTCAAAGGGGACAACTACAAGGTTTGGAAGGAGAGAGTTATCCTTCACTTGAGTTGTGGATGATCCTGAATCGTTTTCATAGGCCATGAGTTCTAAGGTTTCGAACATATGGAACAATGTCATAGAAGAAGATATGTATTCTATGGTGTCTAACCGAGTTTGGGATCCCATCAAGTTGTTTGATAGTGTGAAAGCCATTTGATGTAAATGGATATTCAAAACAAAGAAAGGCTCACAAGGCAACATTGAGAGACATAAGGAAAGACTTGTTGCCAAAGGATTCACTCCAAGGGAAGGAATCAACTACACATATACATCTTCTCCTATATCTAAGAAAGATTCACTTTGTGTGATCATGACATTGGTTTCCTATTTTGATTTGGATTTGCATAAAATGGATGTGAAAATGGCTTTTCTTAATGGTAACCTAGAGGAAGAGGTTTATATGAAATAACCTGAAGGATTCTTCTCTAGTTATGGTGAGCATTTGGTTTGTAAGCTTAATAAATCCATATATGGATTAAAACAAGCTTCCCGTCAATGGTATTTGAAATTCCATAATGCCAATGGTATTTGAAATTCCATGGATCAATGTATATACCAAAAGGTTAGTGGGAGTAAGATTTGTTTTTTGGTGCTATATGTGGATGATATTTTTCTTGTAGCCAATGATAAGGATTTGCTACAATAGGTAAAACAATTCCTCTCTAAAAATTTTGATATGAAAGATATGGGTGAGGCATTTTATGTCATTGACATTAAGATCCATAGAGATAGATTTCGAGGCGTCTTGGGTTTATCTCAGGAAACCTATAGCAATAAATTTTTAGAGAGATTTCATATGAAAGATTGTTCACCAAGTGTTGCTCCCATTGTGAATGGTGATAAGTTCAATTTGGACCAATGCCCAAAAAATGATTTTGAAAGGGAACAAATGAAAACCATTCTATATGCTTCAGCCATTAGAAGCCTGATGTATACTCAGGTCTGCATTAGACCTGACATTATATTTTTGTTGGGATGTTAGGGAAATATCAAAGTAACCCAAGTGTTGACCACTGGAAAGTTGCAAAGAAAGTCATGAGGTACCTTCAAGGCACAAAGGATTACATGCTCATGTATAGACGAACCGATGAACTGGAAGTAATTGGCTACTCCGATGTGGACTTCCCTGGTTGTGTTGATTCACGAAAATCAACATATGGTTACATTTTCATGCTTGTCAGTGGAGCTTTGTCTTGGAGGAGTGCAAAATAGTCCTTGACTGCTACTTCCACTATGAAGGTCGAGTTCGTGTCATGTTTTGAAGCTACATCACATAGTGTATGGTCGAAGAGTTTCATTTATGGGCTTAGAGTATTTGACTATATTTCTAGGCCATTAAGATTGTATTGTGACAACTCAACTGATGTATTTATGGCCAAGAACAACAAAAGTGGTAGTCGTAGTAAGCACATCAACATCAAATACTTGGTCATAAGAGAGCGTGTTAAGTAAAAGAAAATGGTCATTGAGCACATTAGTACTAAGTTGATGATTGTTAATCCTTTTACTAAAGACATGTCACTAAAGAATTTCAAGGATCATGTAGTAAGAATGAGACTTGGTTCTATAAAGTAAATATTCATTGTACGTACATTTGATATTTACATGAAACTCTTATTCAATTAATGTTTTCTCATTAATTTTATATGCATATTTTGTTTATTCATATATGTTGAGAAAACATATTTTAAGTTATGGACCAAGAATAAATATATGATTTATTCATTAAGTCTCGTTACCACATAAAATATAGTGCTTGAGAAACTAAATACATTGTAATACATGAAAGATAATACTCATTTTTAGAGGACTTATCGCTATGATTCATGCATTTTGTTACTCAAGAGAATTTCGCTTAACGTTTGCACCAAGTGGGAGAATGTAACATCAGAGTGATGCAACGTAATGGTGAACCATGGTGACAGTTCGATTTTGTCAAAATCGTACGTCAGTTACAAAACCGAATGGGTTCTTGATGGGAGAACCTTTATAAAGTATCAGGTCCTCTCACTATTCACTGTTGAATTCAGATATATTATCAAAACACAGAGAATAAGTGTGAGAAACCAATGAGAGCATCAAATCAAAAATCCATTCAATTCTCGTGTAAGTAATGAAATTTAATCAATGATAGGAGGTATATTTTCAATCCATTTTGTTTTCGATGTATTTAAATTATTGTGTTCATATGATTTCTTGAATATTTTTGGATTGAATTGTGATCTTACATTCGAACCATGATATTCCATTAAAAAATATTAAACCTTTATCATGCTAGTTACTAGCGATGGTTTATTGTGTATCATTTTGATTATTTTTTATTTTTATTTATTTTTTAATGCATAAATAAAAATTAAAATGTACTCATATCTCATTTATTTTTATTTTTTGTTACTTTTTTATTGTTTATTGGCTATGTATTTTTAATACATTAATAAATATTAAAATATTTTTATACTTATCAAATTTAAAATATCACTTTTTAAATTAATAATTGTAAAATAATATATATTTATCAAATTTAAATAATATAATATTATTTATGTTTTTTAGAAATTAATAATTTAAATTAAGCACTAATATAAGAGATAAAAAAATAAAGGTATTATCTAATAAATTATTTAAAAATTATATATTAAAAATAAATAATTTTATCCGGTCCAAAACTAATACATTTTAAAAAGTGAAGAAATTGTTAACATTGTAGTTGTTATTTATAAAAAAAAATAGTCGCAAGGCCCTTGCAGTGACTTTGAGAACTCATATTATAGTAAAGTCAAACAATTGAATTTATAAATACAACGTACGGTATTTATCATTTTCCACCGATTCATCGTATCAAATGAAAATGGATCTACCAAGTACCAACTAACACCCATACGCACCATAACGAAAGCAGCTCCTCAATAACTGCTGGTCAATAATATCGTCTAAATCTGACCCAAGTTACGACTCTGATTTTATAGCCACTTTTTTAATGGTATTTATAAAGTTGAAAATGTCGATTTAAGTTAAGATATGTAGATATATTTTTTATAAAAATAATATTATTATTGATAAAAAATTTAAAAAATTATTAAACATTAAAATAATAGTTATTTATATTAATCAATAAATTGATAAATTAATTAAAATATGTATTTTTTTATAAAATATTATAAAATAAGTAATTAAAATATTTAAGTAAATTAAATAATCATATTAATTATTATAAATAGATAAATCTTGATAATACGAAAAGAAATTTCATTCATATTTTTTTTCTTCATATTTTAGCGATAATATTTACAATATTTAAAATATTTTAATTAATAAATATATTTAAACATTAATTTAAAGATAATGACACGATAATTTATCTAAAAAATACGTTTTAAATATATAAAATAACTATATTATTGAGATATTGTTGACAACACAAACGAGAGATACACATACAAGTTATACTTATTTCAAACATAAAAGATTATTTTATAATTATAATTGATATGATATATTTTATTAAATATAATTATATAAATTTGATTATATTTATTAATAATATTATATCATATCACTTATAATTTATCACAAACTTGTGATAAATAGATTTTTCAAGCAAAAAATTACAATTTATATATTATATTTATAGTTTTTTATTTTATTTTTTAACATCCTAGTTATTTTTTAATATAAGTTTAAAAATATTTCTATTTTTATATATATTTAAAAGTATAAAGATTATCGAAGTTTGACAATTTTTGCGCGAATGGTAAACAAAATACCATATATCTAAAAAAAAAAAACACTAAATAATAAATAAAAAGTAGAGTGTAAATTGAGCGGTGGGTTAAAAATATATAAAACTAATGTATAATAAATCCAGTCCACCAAACTGAGAAACATGGACATAAGATGCTCCACCTTTAATGTTTAAATCTTAATTTCACAGTCACCTCACCCAATATATATATATATATATATATATATATATATATATGCTATATATGAAGTTGAGCTTCTTTTATTTTCCCAACGAACAAAACCAAACACACTAACTTCTAAGGAAACTTAATTTGGCCAAGCTTCCAGATTTGAGGAAATCAATTAAATCATAATGGTGGTGTTTTGTTTCCTGGTTGATCAGAAAAAAGAAGTTCGACGAAGCAAACCGGTTGCCGGAATGTGCTCTCGGTGCGGCGGTGGAGCTAGCGTAGCTGATATGAAGACAGCTACAAGATTCTGTTACGTTCCGTTCTACTGGAAATACTGGAAAGCTATCATGTGTACTTTTTGTGGAGCTGTTCTTCGATCTTATTCATAACTGAGTATTTCACTTCAATGTTCATATGTTATATATACAAACTATTGTTCTGAGAATTCATGCTTTTCTAGTAAATTTCTGTATCTTTTATAAAAATGTTTAGTTTGCAATTTTTTTACGTGCACAGTTGTTATAACTTTAATTAAATATATATATATATTTTAAATTTTAGAAATGTACGATTTGATATTTAAATATTTAAAATAAATTTTACAATTTAACTCTTATAAATTCTAACTTAGTTATTAAATTTGTAAATAAAAAATTTCGGATATATGTGAATTTTTTAAAATATAAGAACTAAACTATATGATTTAAAAATTAAAGTAATTGTATCAAGTTTTAAAAATTAAAGAATTAAATAATATGTTTTAAAAAATTAAAGATATATATAAATTTAATTAAAATTTAAACACCAAAAATCGAATTTAATTTTTTTTATTGTTATTAATTTGCTAAGAAAAATGGGAAAAATAAATATTCTGATCAAAATATTGTTGTTATTGTTATTAAGCACGTCAGTCATTTTTATGTTTATTTTTTATCAAAACATGGAGGTGGGAGGATGAGACTATTTAAATTTTTTCTGAAGATTTTTCACATTTTTACCGCCGAAATATATTGTGCTAAATTAATAGCTCAGAAAAATAATGATTAATCCTTCTAATTTTGTCATTTTGTTGTGGAGAAATTATAAGATATCCTGAATTTTACTTAAGATATATTATTAATTTTAAAGAAATTAATTTTTCTTAAAAATCCATTAATTTATTAATATGTTATTTAAATATCCACTAACATTATACAATAGAAGATTCGATAAGGTAGCTTATTGAATTTTTTGAAATAAGTTCGGTAAGGTTATTGAACATTTGAACCTTTTGAACGAGGTTTGATAAAGCTTATTTACTTCTGAAAAATGTTTGATAAGATGTATTGATTTATTTTAACTAATTTTTAACTCAATTTTTTTTTTTATCTCTTTGATATGCCCTTCTTTTATTTTTAGTTATGAGCTTTTAAAGATCAAAAATTAAAATTTGTATTGATAATTAGCGTAGTCAGAGATTTTGAGTTTGATATTAAAAAATAATAGGATATCTTAATTATGTTAAAATAGGTAAAAATAAAATAATTTATTTATTATAATTTTAATTGATTTAAAATATTTTATAATTAATTAAAGGTTTCTGATAAATTTTGAATTTTTTTCTTTTCAAAATTTCTCTTTGTTGCAGTATAATCAAACATTTTATAGCACTTTTATTCATGTTTAAGTTAAGATTAGTTATCAAAAACTCATGTGATAAAATATAATTAGATGACAAAAATAGATACATATACTTCATTTTATTATAATTTTCTAACATATTTCTTAATTTTACTATTTAGATTTAACCCAAAAAAATTTATTTATCATAAATTTATAATAAATTATAAATGATATGTTAAAATATTATTAATAAATATAATCAAGTCTATATAATTATATCTAATAAAAAATTAAAATTATAATATATAAAAATATTTTCATTAATATCTGTCAAAACAAAGGAAAAAAGGATTTTTCTCCTAATTTTCGTTAAATAAATGTATTAATTTTATAATTATTAAGTTATAAATATTAAATTTCATAATTTTTAAAATGACCATTTTATTTCTATAATTTTTGAATTAAGTATTACTAATTTTGTTGTTTTAAAATAAGTATTTTTTATCTTATAATTTATTAAAATTAATACTTTTAATTATTAAGAAATATTAAACAAATATTTATAGTAGTTAACATATAAATTAAATTATTTTTTATAAATAATAATAATAATAATAACTTTTTAAAAATTATAAAAAAATTAATATTTAATATAATAATTAAAAAATTAAATAGTTTAAATTAAATAAAGTTGCTACCACAAAATGCTTATGTCATTGGCCTTATGACGATGCTTTAATACTTATCAACACCATTTAATGATCTATACGTACCGCAGTAACTAAACCTGAATTTCTAAGAATGTGAGCTGGTAACACCTAACATCCTTAATTAAAATCTTATTTTTATTTTTATTATTTTTTAAATAATATATATAAATTTTATTTTATTTTATATTTAAAAAAATTAATATGTAAAAAAGAAATAAAATTTATACATATTATTTAAAAAATGATACAAATAAAAATAAAAATATAATTAAAAATATTGCTAAAAATGCTCAAGCTACTGATTAAGCTTGTTAGAACTTTTAATATAAGCTCTCAACTTAATTAGATAACTGATGTTAGACTACAAGATTAATAACCTCAATAGTTAATATAATGAAGAAAAAAAATATATCGTTAATTCTTGTAACTCAATAACATGTGTATAAGAGTAAACAACAAAGTAGTACATTTAGTTTGTAATATTAACTAATAAATACAAATATTAAGAGTATACAAATTCAGATACGTATTTATATTCATGACATTAATTAAGTGTAACATGTATTAAAATAATTTTAAAAATAAAATCAATTATTTATTATAAATTATTTTAACATGTAACATATTATAATTGTAAGGGTAAGGGTAAGGGTAAGGGTAAGTGTTTATATAAATTTGAGTGTTTTTTCCCCCTCTTAATTGTAAATCTGAGTTTATTTAGCATTATATATCTTGCCGAACAATTGTCAAATTGAAAGCAACGGGCAAGTAGATTTGTAGTGCAGTTGCCCGAAAGCGAGGGACCAACAATCAACGAATTGGCCGGGCAAGTAGGTTTGGAAATGATCACATGATATCCCATCTATTCTTATTTGGTGCATGTAATTAATGTCCTTCAAAGTTATCAAATGCTCTAAGAAATAACTAAGCAGCTCCACAAGAGATATTTATTAGTTTATGTTTTTTTTAATTAACGGTAGTTGGTGAAGTTGGAGTTGAAATGAGTTATATATGTGGGTATTACTTAAAGACTGTTACCCCACGTTTGGTTGGAGGGAATGAAATGTAATCAGAATTGATTCCTTTCATTTTGTGTGTTTGGTTGGACGGAATGGAGGGCGGAATGGAATCTGATTACTCCATTCCAATCTAATTTTTTTTTTCTAATTTTACCCTCACCTAAAATATAACCATAAATTCAAATCCCAAATTCTCAAACCCAAAATTTCCAAACCCTAAACCCTAAACCTTAAAACATAAATCCCAAAACCCTAAAACATAAATCCCAAATCCCTAAACCCTAAACCCTAAAACCCTAAAACCCTAAACCTTAAAACATAAATCCCAAAACCCAAAACCCTAAAACATAAATCCCAAAACCCAAAACCCTAAACCCCAAATTTCAAATCCTAAAACCCTAAACCCCAAATCCCTAAACCCTAAACCTTAAAACATAAATCCTAAAACCCAAAACCCTAAAACATAAATCCCAAAACCCTAAACCCTAAATTCCAAATCCTAAAACCATAAACCCTAAACCTTAAACCTTAAAACCCTAAAACCCTAAACCCTAAATCCAAAATTCTAAAACCCTAAACTATTTTTAGAAAAATAATAATTTTAACCCTAAACCTTAACCTACAAATATAACCCCAAATCCTAAATCCCTAAACCCTAAATCACACATCCCAAACCTCAAAACCCTAAACCCTATTTAGAAAAATAATAATTTTAATAATATATTTATTTTTAATTAAGTAATACTTATTTAGAAAAATAATGATTTCAATAATGTATTTTGTCTGACGAAAAAATAGTAATTAAATGACATTATTTGAACTTTACAGCATCTAGGGGTATTAAGGTTATTTACAGCTTTTTTCATTCCATTCCAGTGGCAAACCAAACACTATAATCCTAATTCTGAGCTTGATTCCAGTGGTCAAACCAAACAAAATTGTTTCCTTTCCATTCCATTCCATTCCGATTCCGATTCCGATTTCATTCCACGAACCAAACGCCACCTTAAAGTATATTAAATTTTGTGTTTACTTGGACCAATATAATAATTTGTATACATGCGTAAGGATTCTTTTTTAGAATGTATTACTCTCATATTAACTACATGGAAGTGGATAGATAGTTAATGAAATTATGTGGGATTAATTTTTTATAAATAATTAATCGTAGATAAAATAAAGTGAAAATAAATTTATATTTAACACATGATATTTTTAGGTAAAAATAACTTAGGAAACAACAATGACTTAAATAAAAAATTCATTGGACCACTTAACTATATACTATGAAAATAAAATCATATTACAAGATCATGACTTAAAATTACCCTCTAAGATAATGCTCTCAAAAAATCTATTTACAAGTCAATGTTTTCTTTTATAGTCTTTATAAGAAATGTGTTTAGATCTGGACAAATGTTCCAATAAACTTAAGTCGCACGAGTTAACGAACTTGTTCAACTATCACTTGAAAAATTAGCATAATAACACAAATGTAAGATATGTCCTAGAACACATTCAATAATGAAAAACCTGAGCTAAGTAATTTAATAAAACATAAATTAAAACAAAATCAACAAACAAATTCTAAAACATAAGTTGAGCACAAGTCCAATAAATATAGTTTCTTTAAAGTTAAATAATCAAATCAAATGATTATGATATTGCATACACAATTATTTGATCAAACATTCAAGAACATAATAAAGAAGAAGTTATATAAACATATAATTAAAATATCATAAATTAAATAGGTTTATTAATCAATTAAACCAACCACCAATATTTGATAGATTAATTGAAGAATGAAACCTAAAAAAATATGATCTTATTTTTTGCAAAATAATTTGAAAGAAAGAGTTTAAGATAAAAAGATTCATGTTTTTTTGATTGAAGAAAACAAGAGACATTAACTTCTTTAAATAGAAAATTTTGAAATCCTAGTGTTAGGTTTAAGTTAAATTATAATTTTTTCATTAAACAATTCATAAAGTAATAAATAATAGGGATAATATAGTAATTAAAATATTTTGACTCGAGTAAGCATTGGGTTGACCTTGAAACCCTAGCCGCTTGATTGATCTAAGTCGAGTTCGATCATCAAGCCACAAATGTCATTTATTAATCGAAACCCTTTTTAATTGATCCAAACAATGATAAAAAAAAGTGATCGATCGATCTAATCAATTTTCGATCGATCTAAAGCATTAAAAAAATTTAAAGACCAATTAAATCGAATGAGATCAATTCTCGATTGATCCAATCCTCGATCGATCAAACATTAAAAACTAATTCAATGATTTTTTAATTAGGATTGATTGATCCAAATATTTTTCTAACAATCGAATAACCTAAATACAAAATGTTATTATATGTTTAATATAAAATCTAATATATATATAAAAAGTTATACCTAAGATGTATTTGTTTATAACTTAATAATTTTTACGTCTTAAAAATATTATTGAAATATATACCTAAAAACTAAAATTATATTCAAAAAATTTATACACTAATATCATCAAACACTAATAAATATTACAAGTTGGATTAAATATATTATGTACTTGCTCAAACAACAACTAATATATCTACGTTGTAAAACATGTCGTGGCAAGGAGCCCATACTCTTCAACTTTTATGCAGATTTAGAGAGTAATTAAGAGCTCATAGGGAAAAGCTTCATCGATGACTTCCTCAATCTCTGTTAAATTTAGGCCTAACTCTATCTCAAAACCCAGGTTGTGAGATGGAGGATTGCCCTTGTTTATATGCCCAGTGTGGACGCGATCTTCAGTTGATGTGGGATTTTAGCACTCCCTTTCACATCGGCAAGGGTCTGTCCCCTTGAGACCGACGAGGATGTTGAGCTTATGGAACCCAAGTGGCGGAATGCATCACTCACCAGTGGCGAAACAACTGCACCGACCGGATAACCTTACTCTGATACCATGTTAAATTTGGGTCTAACTCCATCTCAAAACCTAGGTTGTGAGATGGAGGACTGCCCTTGTTTATATGCACAGCGTGGACGCGATCTCCAACCTCTTTTTTTATCAAACTCACCATCATTTTCTCTCTCATCCTTAACCTCTTTTGAGATTTTTATAGATTTAGGCTTTGTTTCCATAGCTCTCACTCTCAAACTCATCTCTCTAACGCTATATTTATAAGAATCATTTTCACTCACCATTTGTTCAATCTGGTCAACCATCTCTCTATTCCTTTAATTCCTCTTCAAAACCCAAAATCTATTTCCTATGGTAACAAGATCTCCACATTACTCTTAGGTCACTCTCTAATCTTCACTACTTTCTCTCTTGACGGTACATTTTCACCTAACAAATGTTAAGATTTTTACCAAATTGTTGATTTACGATGATGGATTTTCGATCATTTATGGAAATAAGAGAATTTTCGATCCAAATTTTCTTGATTTGATTACCAGTACTCCTAATGGTTCGCGTACAATTCACAGATTTTGGTCGTCATTAGTGAACCAATTAATTAGATTTTTGGTATCTTATCTATTTCAGGCTATAGTAAATATTATACAGACTTATAAATTTTTCTATGACATGTTGTTCCCTGCAATCTTTTGTGGAATGTATTGGTGAGTTTTGATGGTCACTCTACTATGTTATTGGCATTTCTAGATGCTCTCAATCATCATTGAAAGATCGGGTAATTAAAAATTCTAATTCTTAATGAATCCCCTATTTTCTACCCAAATATGTATTTCAGTGAGACCCTAGTTGTTTGTGGCCTGAAGAGTATTCTTGTTCCACAAGAGAATATCTCTATTTCTAAAGAAGTTTCAACTGTTTTAATTGTATCTTACTAGTGTCTCCTTTGATGAGATTGGAACCAAATCGAAACGATATTATTGAGAAATGATATTGTTGATTTGTATATGATTTTCTTTTATTTTGATTCATTTGTTAATAATTTCCTAAAAAGTTTAATTATCCTTGGATTTAGTGTTCTAGTCCTGTGCTAGTCGCTTCTTTTCTACTTGTTTTCTTTCTAGATTTGTTCTAGTAGAGGCTTGAAGATATCATAAGCTTCAACTCTCTACTGAATGATTAATATTCTCTGTTGGTCTTGTTTAATGAGTGGAGGAGTTGTTGATTTGGATGAGACTTGATAGCTTCTTAGTATACTTTTTTATGTTTAGACTGTTAATTCTGTTTGGTTGTGTTATGTTAGGTTTTGAAGCTAGTTTGATTCAACTGGATTTTTTCTCTTCTTTTTCTGTTTCTTGTGTGTTCTTAATTTAAGTTGGAGTTTTGGGCTGTTTTGTGGATTCTGGTTATGTCTGCTATTGAATTTGATTCACTTTCTCTCATTCTATTCTTAGACAACGTTTATGAAGTATGAATTTATTTATGTGCATTTTCTACTAACTTTTTTGCTAAAAAATTTTGATTATGGTCTCCTAGACAACCTTTGGTTTGTTGAAGATGGAGTCAAATTTAGTATTGAACCAAAAACAAAAACAAAAAAGCATTAGCAAAGTAGATGGAATTTGGTGGGCTGCACAACCTCACCTCGATCAAATTTTGCTTGTATATATAATTTTACTGCATTTATATGATAATATCTTAAGAGATTAATATATCTACAGTATCCTTACAAATGTAGGAGATATTGATTACAACAAAAAATATATTCAATTACTTAGGTATATATTCTAAACATTATAAAAGAATTGATCATCTTTATAATCTCCATTTCATTGTTCATTGACATTCAACAGTAGATTTTACAGAGAGAACACTTAAATCTCTTCATATTTCTTCCTCCATAACACTGAATTAAGCATCAAATTGTGCATATTTTTATGTGTAAATTGCAGCATATTTCGTATGGACGTACTGATCTAAAATATATATTATTGTTTCTTGGAACATTTTTATTATATAATAAAAATGCTACACATAATTTACATAAAAGTGCATGGATTTTTTTCCTATACAAAGTACCAAGAATTTTATCCATTTTATACAACAAAAACAAAATTTTATTAAATTTTAAATTACTAATTAACTAACATAATAATATTTAATTAATGTTAAGTAGTTCACGTTGTAAAACATAATTAATATTAATTAATTGATGTTATAATTTAATAAAAAAAAAATTATGGGTAAAAGTGATAAAAATTTAAATATCTTTAGTTAAAAAATTTGGTACTCAAAATTTTATAACTTCAAAAACTATTTAACTCGTCTATCTTTATTATTATTATTTGTATTACTGTTTGTGCTATTAATCAAATTTTAACATATAAGCAATTTATCTCACTTTTTAGCCATTTTATCCACTTTTGAGGATTATAATTAAAATACTTATATAACACTTTAATAATAATATTTTAGTCAATTTTTTTTTAAAAAATGGTAAGTTTAATCCATTAATTTTAAAAAAAATTAATCCAATTTTTTAATAATAAAATTTGATTTCTATTAAAAATAACTTCTTCTTTTTATACTCTTAAAATAACATTAAAAACTACAAGGTAAAAATAACATTAAAAACTAAAAATAAAATTCTATCAGTTTCTTCATTCTTATATAAAAATAAATTATCTCCTATACGAGAGTCTAGGGATGTGTTTTATATATTGAAACTATTTTATATTATCTTCAAATGTTAGCTTTTAATATATTATTAATTTTTTATCATATTTTAAAATATAATGACCTTAATAATAATAATATTTATGTTTGTTTTTTACTCTTAGTTAAAACAATAAAAACATTATCCTCTTTCTTAGAAACGCAATCTTAAATAATAATGAATTTAACCATTAAGTTAAGTATACTATTATATTTTAAAAAATAAATCTAAATATAACAATATAAACTATTCCATTCAGTTTTCAATAATTTGAAATTTTTTACAAATCAAACATAATCGAATTATTAAATAATAAATTGAATTGTATAAAACAATCTAATTTTTCATTCTATATGATTTATCAATTTATCAATTTTTCTATATCCAATCCTATTTTAATCTCTAAATCTCTCTCTTTCTAGTTGTATTAGGGAGATATTTTTATAAGATTTTTTTTCATTTTATCCTTAAAATGTTCTTATTTTAAAAAAAATTGATTTAATTATTTATTTCTAAAAAACTAATACAATAAATATACGAAACTTATTCCTTATTAACATTTATATTAGCGCCAAAAATGGTAAAATAGTTCACAGTGATACGAGGTCGTTTTCGTATTATTTATCTCATTTTGCGGTTGAATTATGCAGGTAAAACACGCTTTGTTTCATTTTTTTTATAATAAAAATATGCATTTTGTTCCCCTTTTAAGAACACTTAAGCTCTGTTTTTATGAAAATATGAACACTTTGATCCACCTTTTGACATAACTATTTAATAATAGATAAAGATAATTCATGATTTACACATGATAAATTTAAGTAATTAATAATTTGTGTCAATTTATCAAAAAAAGACATTTATAGACGGCAAAGCTTTATTCCTTCCAAGATCAAAGTTTTTAAGATGGCAAAAGAAGTCGTGGACTCCGAGAGAACACATTGGTATTCAATTTGTCATCGTTTTTCCATTCTCTAATTAGTACTTTGTTAGATAATTACCGATGCAGTTGCTGGGTTGAATTAGGATGAAAATGGAACTGCCGTTGCAATGAGTAGATGAAGTCGCGGAGGAGATTAAGAGAATTCGTAGATCTCTACCCACTAGACCTATAAATTAAAGCTACTAAAACTTTTATAAGAAATGTAGAAAAGGAAGAACAAAAGATTAGAAGTTGTTGCTAGAATAGCATGAGTTATCTGTCTTAGAGAATTCAAAACAAACAAATATAAATAAATATATATAAATAATTAATAATATTAGAAGATTAATAACAATATCTAGTATTAATTATTAACTCGTTAATAAGTTAATTAATTAAAATTAATAAAAGAATGATTTTACTTTAAGTTATAAATTAAATCTATCAAATAAAATATATATTTTATAATAATAAAATAATTATAGAATCATTATCCGATGTTAACATATATTTTAAATTGATAAAAATATATCATAATTTTCTATTCTTTTGATTATATCAATTTAGAGAAATTTTCGATCTTTTCTTACATATTCATTGAATTAAATAATTAGTTTTTATTTCAAACTCTTTCTAATATATATCATAGAATAAACTTTCTAAATTTAATATATCAAAAATATACAATTTAAAGAAATAAATTGAATTAAGATTAAATACGCAAACTCAGTTTAATTATCTTAAGTATCAACTCTTATTGTAAGTAATTTATCATTAATTATTTAAATTGATCAAACGATTATGTATCTAATCAACTAAATTAATTAAAGATGAATTTATTATTAATTTGATTTTTTAATTATAAGTTTAAATAATCAAATAAATTCATACAAAGATTATAAATTTGTATCTCCATCTCTCTAAATATGTATTATCATATTCTCTCCTATTTTGTATGGTTTTGTTTTGTATTTATAAGAAACAAAAATCAAATTCAAATGTAAATAAGAATACTAATATTCTAGTGGAGATAAGATTAGTATACACCACTTCTCAAAATATGATAAGTTTTTATGGTTAAAAGAATATGATAAGTTGCAAAAAAACATCCATTTTCTTTTTAAATTAATTCACTTAAAATTTAATTTGCATCATAAATTTTTTATAAAAATCCCAAAAAAAAAGTTAAAAAATCTAAAAATCAATTTTTCTCAATAAATACAAAATAAATAATTTTAACACATATGAATAATATATATAAAAATATAAAGCAATTGATATAAAAAAAATATGTATAAAATATTGTTTATCAAACTCCCCTACATCTACTTTTTGCTAGTACTCTTAGAACAAAGTTAACACCCATAACACTCAAAGTATACGTACAATATAGTATCAATTAACAATAGTCAAATAATCTACATAAACAAGTTGAAACATTATTCATTCCTATAAAATGTCATTATTCTTTTTAGAGTTGAATTAGATAACATAATTTTTTCTTTAAAATTCTATCTCCACTTTTCAAAAGTATTCTTTAAAATCAAAAGGTATTTCGTTTTGTTATAATATAGTTATGTTTGTTGGTTAAGTCAAATAATAGAAAAAAAGAGTTTGTCAATGTCCTTGTAGTCTAACGACATATGCTACGATGGTATAAAGTACAGTTTTGAGACTTGTAAAATGTGAATGTTAAAAGTCCATGAGCAAAAAAAAAAGGATAAACAAAAATTCATAAGTCCATGGAGTAAGAGAAAGAGACCTATAATGATAATATTATCATAAGGTTAATTATGTCAATAACATAAGGTCAAATTTCATTATTTTATATCCAAACATCATTATTGGTTTCTAAACACAACCATTTTTCAATATATTTTAGGAGGGACTATTTAAGTATGTCATGCATCTAATCAATTATAACACAATTGATACTCTTAAATTTTATTCTATTATTTTCATATAATTTATTATCTTTTTGTACAACTTCATTTGTTCTTGAATTATAGCGTATGGTCAATATATTTAGTTTGAAGGATAAAGAGTGTGTACAAATAATTGACTCGTGTAGATTCAAATTGATTCTCCAAAATGGTTGTTTTTGAAAGAACAACAACATTAAGGGTATGATAATTTAGCCAAAGAAGTTAATTTTATTCTTATTCATTAAAAGTATAACAAAGTTTCACGGAATTCACAATATTTTTCACAAGTTCGTACATATAGATTATTATATCACCAAATTAGCTATTATATATGTAAGTTTTGAACAAAATTATCATAAAGTTCTTTACTTAAGAAGAAGGTAAAAATTCTATCAACATTTATTATACTTTTTGACCTAGTATTATTAAGCTACTTTCATTATAGATGTTAGAAAACAAAAAGAGAATATATGATTGATTTTAAACCTTTTTATTAATCTTAACTATCCTCAGAATGTAATAAATAAATACTAAAAAAGGAAAAAAATTATGCTACATAGAGCATACTAATCGTAAAACATGCATCCTAAAACATGCTAAAATAATAAAGCATAACAAAAAAATAGTGATGTGTTAAGAGTCACTTATACCTAATTCTTACATCGTTCTTAATGTAAACACATGCATATCTCTAATGTAAAAATAAGTAAAAAGGAAGCATAAATTAAATTTGATGGGTTGTCTTACACAAAGTGCTTGGTTTAATATTTCTAGCTTAAGAGTACCTTTTTTATCATCCACCATCATCAAAGGTCTTAAAATGTGTTATATCAAACTTTTGAACTTGTAGTTTATTGTTTACATCCTTGAACTTTGATGGCAATTTCATTTTAAGCATACTAGGCATTCTCTCCCAGACTAATCTCTTTTCATATCTAGGTTCCTTCTTAATATCTTTCATAAGAGGTACGTGGATTTGCACATTGTGGAATGCCTTCAAATTTTCTTTTTTATAATTATGTTTCATTGAATTGTCAAACCTATGAAGAAAGATAAAACATAATCATTAGTGAAAAATAAGGGTTAAATACTGCATTTGGTGTCACATTAGACTCTTTGAGGTGGTAGTCTTTTCTTTAAGGCTCTTCTAATGACTTACCACTATCCATAATAATGTTATTGATCATTTCTCTAGATTTAGTATCTATTTGAGAAAGTAGCTCAGCAACTATGCTTCTAATCTTTCCACTATTATGACCAATTGGTCAATTTGAGTTGCAAGATTTTTGATAGCAACATTGGTGTATCTCAAGATTTCTCTATAAAATTTAATGTTCTTTGATAAAAGCTTGGTTCTCCTGCTATATTTCAAAGTGTTAGCTGCGATAGTATTTATTAATTTTCAAGAGATTTACATTGAGTGGTTAGATTGGTTGTAATTGGGAATGAGAAGCTAGGTTTGATATTGAACTATTTTGTTGGATTTTTCAATGAAATTTAGTTTATCTATATCTCAAGTTTTCTTTTTGAAATTTCTTGTTCTTTGATAAAAGCTTAGTTCTTCTACTCAAATTTCAAAGTATTAGCAGCGATGATGTTTACTAAATCCGCAAGAGATTTACCTTAAATAGTTAGAGTTAGTTGTGGCATTTAGAATAAAAAATTAAACATGATATTGAATTTTTTTGATAGATTTTAATATGAATAGCTTAGGGATTGATGGTATCACAATCATACAATATACATGTTAAAATATGGATTATACTTAAGCCTCTAGCTTTCAAATTCATTCATAACATTAGCGTAATTCCAATTACTTTGTTTATGCTCAAAGTGTAACACAAGCAATCCATTATATGTAAGGTGTATTGCATCCATATATGTATTCATGTTCCCTTGATATTCAACACTTTAAGAAAAAATAGTAGTCATTTATAAATAAATAAATAAAATAAAAATAAACTAAACTTAAGATAAAAAATAAAAATAAATATAAACTAAAGAATATAAATGAATTTTAAAAATAAATAAAATCTAGCAATTATTAAAATAATTTTTAAGCAAATTAATCCCTAACAATATTGTCAAAAACTTTACACGATTATAACACTTAAATATACGTGATCATGTACAAGTGATAAATAATTTTAAGAATAAAGATTTTGAACCAACAATGATTAGTAACAATATTTATTCATAATTATTAGCTTGTTAGTAAGACAATTAAAATTAATAAAAAGAGATTTTGGTTATATAAATTGAAAAATAAACATATCAAATAAAATATAAATATTACAATAAAGAAAATAATAAAAAATAATTGCATGATCATTTTTCACTATTAACATGTATTGTAAATCAATAAAAACATATCTTAATATCTTATAATTTTGATCATATCAACTTTAAAAAATTCACAAGTACGAAAGTCTCGACTTCTTTTTAGAATTAAACAATCTCTTAATATGAATTCTTTCTAATAGATAACCTATGATAAGCTTTCTAGATTTAATCTATCAAAATCATTTAATTTAAATAAGCAAATTAGATTAAGTTTAAACATACAAGTTTGGTTTAATTAGCTTTAGTATTAATTCCAAATTAATCAAACGATTACGTACCCTATCAACTAAATTGATTAAAGATGAATTAATTTAATTATTTAATTGTATATTTAAATAATCAAATAAATTTATACAAATATTAAAATTGAAAATTAATATATTATCAAAAAAATAGATGAATAAAATATTATAGATCTTATTAAATATGCAGTCTATGTCTAAGACTTTGAAATCGCTAACAATTAATTATAAAATTAACTACTTTTAAAAAATAATAAATTAAGAATATTATTTATGAAAACAATTAAAACAAATCTTAAGATTTCAGTTTTTAATTCAGCTTTTCAACTCTTTTCATTACCTCTTTTAAGTCTTCTTCTTAATTTTTGTCTCCATTTTTATTCTATAAATTCTATATATTCATTTCTCTAAATCTATTTCTCATATTCTTTTATATTTTGTGTGATATTGTTTTATATTTATAAGAGATAAAAATTAAATCTAAATGTAAATAAGATTGACAATATTATAGTAGAGATACAATTAATGTACAATACATGTCAAAAAGATAAATTAATTTATGATAGTTAAAAAGATAGAATAAATTACCAAAAAACATCAATTTCATTTTTAAATTAATCTAGGTATCAAATAAAAATAATAAAGAATTCATAAAAATCTTAGAAAAATCTCAAAAAATTTAAAAAATTAATATTTTTTCAATAAATATAAGATAAATAATTTTAATTTATTAAATAATAAAATAATATATAAATATAAAAGAATTGATAACAAAAAATATATATAGTGTGAAAGAATGTAAAAAAACTTGATTGGTTTAATTCCTGATCTTTATTATCCACGTCCAAATAAGTTGGATTATTCTAAAATATTGTATAAATTGATACGATTAAAAATATATTTTTTGATAAATTAATACAAATTATTTATTATTTAAATTTATCATATGTTATTTGTGTTTAATATTAATTAATTTTGTTAAAAAGTGGACTACAATATTCTTATTTAAATGGACTTAATATCCTTTTTTTATATAAATCGAATAAATTTATGTCTCAATGATACCTAATCTACTTGAATATATAAAAAATTTAGAGTTTGAGTTTTAAATATATTTTTATAATTAAAAAAAAGAAAATACACCTTTGAAGATGTTTTTGAGTGTTTCCCCCTGTTTATGCAAAATATATTTCATTCGTGGACCCTTGCCCCGTGTTTATTCTTTCTTTGGAAGCTCCCAAAACCCTAGCTAGGGTTTAAGAACTAAACTATATAGTTGTTTGCTTTCTTCAAACTATATATTCGCCATGAAACTTGTGTGTTCTACCGTTCATCTAATTTCGCTTTTTTTCTGCAACAGTAAAATTTGCGTTCTGAGATGGTAGGGTTTATCTCTGGATCATCCACCGAAGACCTCGATCATACTCACAAATTCATACATCTAAGCGACCCACTTGACCCTTTCGATATCAGAGCTAACGATTTGTCGATTGCAGATTCATTCCTTTGTTTCGATTCTGTAAATGATTGGTTTGAAGATACAGCAAACCTAGACATGGTTGATGATGCAAAGGTCAAAATTAAGGTCGAAGAGGAAGAATCTTGTCAAGATGCTGGTGTTCGAGAACAGACTAGTAACGGGTATGACTCAATTGTTTATGTGACCGAGCCGATTGATATAGGATCTGGCTCTACGGTGAAGGTGGAAGAAGGGGAATGTGAAATTTCAGGTAATTTGAGTTCCATTGAGGAGGTAATGGAAAAGGTCAGTTTGGCTGGAGAGTCTGGGAGCTCGGTTATTGTTGGTGATTGTGGTTTGAAGAACGAAGTAATGAGTCAGAATGGTGTGCAAGGTGAAAAAGTGACAGATGAAGACATTTGCGGATGCGAAGAGTCAGCAAGTAATTCTTCGTCGTCTTCTTCTTCAAGCAGTAGCTCTAGTGATGACGACAGCCATGACGATGATGATGATGAGGAGGAGGCAGAAGACAAAGAAGAATTGAAGGTGGATGCCAGGAGATCGTCTAGCGAGGTGGGTGAAATTGAAGAGGGTGAAATCCAAGCTGCCGAGGATGATGATGATGATGAAGAAATTGATAATGCTAATGCTATAGTATGTTGGAGTGATGTTGAAGGCGATGAGGATAGCGGTGGCGCAATGAACGGACCCATAATGTCCAAGAATGAGCTTAAGGTAAAAACTAATGGAGCTAAAAATTAATTTTTTGTAAAGGATGCATCATGTGTTTGTTATATTCTTCATTGTGCATCATGTGTTTAATGAGATGATAAAATCTCATACAAAAAATTTAAGAAGAAAGAAATAAAGCAAAATGTTATGTAATTGGTTAGTTGTGGGTCATCCCTTGAGTTTTTGCGTAGCTAAATAAAATAGTCTTAAATAAATGAAGCATGGGGACTAAGCTGCTAGGAAAAATTTCCTGCTATATCATTTTGTTCATTAAATGACACAAGGGCGTATTAAGGACCATATGAGTTATGAAACATGTGTTTGTTATTTCCTTACTTGATTCTTGATGTTTAATGAGACTGAAATCTCGTGGAAGATTGAAAGAAGAAATAAATAATGTAAAGTATTATGTAATGGGTTAGTTGTGGGCCATCTCTTGAGTTTTGCTTTGTGTAGCAGGGGGAATTTGGCTACCATGAATTCTTTCCTGGTATATCATATTGTACATGAAGGCGACTTGGTAACTTCTTTTGGACCTTTATGAGTAATGAGGCAATCAGTTTTATGATGGAAGGAGTTTAAGTGATTTGGCGTGCATATGAATTTTTAGATGTTGGGAATAATACAGCAATAAGTCCTTGGTAGAGCAGAGTGTGATACCTGAGGGCAGAAACATTAATGTCAGCTGTTCTTCTGAAGTTATGCTGATCCTCTATAATCTGGGTTTTTTCTTTTTTTAAGTAGTTTTATTTACAGTTTCTATTCTATGTGTGTGTGTGTGTGTGTTTTTTTTAATTTATAAACACAGTTTGCAATAATTTTGTTCTTTCATCTTGATTTGATTAAGAATAGCTGTTGTCACTTTCATAATCAGTCACTAAAGTAGGAATTAAAATGTTATCTGAACCATCCTGTGCAATACTGTGTGACTTGATAGGAATTGAAGATAATATAGGGTTGAATATGCTAGTATGCAGTACTATGAGGTTTGTGGGTATTCTTGTATTTATTTGTTTCCTTGTGGCCTTTCCATGTCTCAAAGTGATATACCTAGGTGACGTAAAGTAGGATGACTTATCTCATGTCTCATTTAGTGTTTTTAATGTGTTCATGATACAATATTATCTCATTTTATTTAAATATCATCATATCTCATTTAGATTGTAGTCATAATGGGCTTAATTTTAAACACATGTTGTATCATATTTCTTATTAAACTTACAAAATAAATAATCATGTATCATATTTTCTATTATTTTTGTATTCATATTTGTCTCAGTTAGGTCTCTTAGGGCAAATGAGATATCTCAATTAGTACCGTTTTATTATCGTCTTATCTCATTAAAAATTAAGTGAGACAAGATGAGATGAATTTTGAAAATTAATGGATTGCACCATGAATCTCATTAATATCTCATCTCAATTTATATCTCTACTTGTTTAGTAAAAAAATGATGGGCTTCTCTGTTTCTTGGGCTCTAAATTATTTTGAGCTCTTTATTGCATGTAAGTCGCTTGAAAACTACCAAAATGCCTGGAATCTTCTGCATTTTTTTTGTTACATATGGTGCTTTGAGTAAGATACCATGAGAATGCTTTCTTTTGTTAATGTTCCCTATCTTAAATTCCTTGCACTCTATTAGACCACTGATGAATCTTTCATTCATGATTATTATACAGATCCACTTTAACTTAATTGTTTTCTGTTGTAGGCCCTCCCACCAGTACCTCCGGTGGACGTGACATTGCTACCAAATCATCAGATGCTTCCAGTTGGAGTTGTTTTATCGGTATGCCCATGAAAAATAGTTGGTAGATAAACCTTATTAGGATAATTTTCTTTCAAATATTTCATATACAGCATTAGCAGTTTATATTTTTCACTTTTTTGGTCTAACTATATACATTTACTCCTAGGATTAACCTGCTGGTGGTGTTGTCTAAATGATTTTGATTATGTGACTTGCAATGTTGCAGGTCATTGGCGCCCAAGTCATTGTAGAGGGGGTTGAGAAGCATAACCCCCTTAATGAGGGTTCTATTCTATGGATAACTGAAACTAAATCTCCATTAGGTCTGATTGATGAAATTTTTGGACCTGTCAAACACCCTTACTATGTTGTGAGATACAATTCAGAAACAGAAATTCCTAATGGTATACTGGCGGGCACTTTGACTTCTTATGTTCCAGAGTTTGCCGATCACGTGCTCAATCGCAAGGATATTTACAATAAGGGTTATGATGCATCTGGAGCAAATGATGAAGAGATGTCAGATGAGGCAGAGTTTTCTGATGATGAGAAAGAGGCTGAGTTCAAGAAAATGCAGAAAATGACAAAAAGGGGCATGAATGAACACAAACCTGGAAACAACAAAAATACAAAGAAGGGTAAAAATAAGGTTGGGTCCTGGAAAAATCAGCCTGCATCCCAACAAACACCACCAGTGAACAGAGCTCAAGCATCATCCAATGAACACCAGCATAATTTTTTGCCAGCTTCTGGTCAAGGACTGGCCACTGGGACAGGTTTAATTCCTCCATTTCTTGCTGGAGCACAGACAACAGGATTTAATATACCAATGAATGGAGTTTGGCCAAATGGGATGCCATGTCAGCAGCCACATGGTGCTCTCTTTTCTAATGGGTTTCCTGCCACTAGTGTGCCCTGGCTTTCCCATAACTCTAATCCACATCCCTCTCAAATGCCTGTACCAAATGGAATGCCGATATACCAGCAAGTTGATCCTGGACAGAGGCTTCTTTCTGCTGCTGGCTTACAAGGTGGGCTATTTAATGCCTTTGGACAATCCACACATGGACAGGCTTTTTTACAGAATAATCTCAACCAGACAATGCTTGGGATGGCTTTACAAGGGCCACATTTTCAGCCAACAATGAATGCTGGAGAACAGGGAATTTTCCCAAATGGTCTAGGATTACAAGTTCATCAAAACTATAATGTGCCTCAAAGCAATGCTGAAGCTTCAAATCAGTTTAACATGGGCACATCTTCTACTCGTGGAAGACAACCACATCGTCGAGGGGGTGGTCGTTTTGCAGGTGGCAGAAGCCAGCAGCAGCATAGATGAATTTCTTCCTATCTTATACACCTATTGGATTTCTTATTGTGGTTGCAAGTTGAACTATTGTATTCTCGAATTGCGTGGATTCTCTGTAAGCTCTGGTTTAGAGTAAACGATTTTCCATTTAAAAATGCTAACCCTAATGTATTAGCTTATTCTGCGCATATATTTTCATGTACTAAATTTCTGTGATGCGAGAGCTCCAGCGGGAGCTTGGTGACTGTAACTTTGTAACATAAATCTTATTTAAATTAAAAAGGCAAGCCTAAACAGTAGACAATACTTTGTTGTGAATGTTCACAGGTTTTCGCTAAACTATGACCGATCTTCCTTTTAACTTTGGTATGCCTCATTTTAACTCAGTACTCTAGCATTTTACTCAGGCCCAGTTTCATATTCATGATCCTCTTCCTCTTTAAAAAATCAAATGGTGCTACTGGATGCTGTTCGAATTTTGTTTTAGTGGGTAACAGAAAAGAGTCGCAAAAACCAGTATTCGGTAATAAAGAAGAAAAAGAGTCGTCATTTTAAATGAGTGAAAGAAAAAAGGATTTAGTTACCTACTATAGTAGTACAATCTAAAAAACTACTTTTTACCAATCTAGCTTTACACCCATGCTTTTGGAATGAGCGTTTTACAGTTTTACCCTTTATTCATTTGTTGTATTATCGGTTCCAGTTTTCAGATATTTCTATTATTGTTTCTCTCATACTCTCAGCTCTGATATCATTATTCTTACATAGGGGAATTTCTCATGGTTCATCTACTTAGGTATCCCTATTGCTCTTGTAAAGTACGTGAATCCACCAAGTGGTCTATGGATGTCTCGGAGGTTCATGCTCCTAGTCAGCACCACAACCATTTTCTTTGCTGACACAATTGCTTTTTCCTCTTGTTATTATTTTATTCGTTCTACTAGACTTCTTTCTATATAAATTCTTACTCTCAACAATCTCACTCTAACTTTCATGGTTATTTTCTCATTGCGATGGTTTCACATTAATCTGAGTTGAATTGGGTTTTATAATAATTAATAAAGAACTAAAATTATGGGGTTTGTTTCTTCCATTTTGAAGTCTAATTTATTATATAAGAGGGTACATGGTTAGTTGTGACTTCCATTTTGAAGTCTAGTTTCAATAGATATACTTCAGAATCAGTTTTGTATAATGTTTTAGAGAGAAGGATCATAGTAATTAGGGGTATCCAAAAACCGGTTCGGATCGGATCAACCGTAAAACCGGATCGGATTGAACGATTTTACAAATCAAACGGTCCAATCCGATTTGTATTTATTAAAACCATTTTCAAACGTTCCGGTTTAAACAGATCGAACCGGACCGGTCTGGTTTAATAAATATATTAGAATTTTCACATTATTTTTCATTAAATATGTTAAAAAAACTGAACCAAACTGGAAACCGAATCGGACCGAACAGTTTTATAAATTAAACGGTCTGATCCGGTTTGGTTCGAGTAATATAAATGGTCTGGTCCGATATTTTTTTCCAAATCGGACCGGACCGGACCGTTAGACACCCCTAATAGTAACCCTGAATCAATTTTCTGCATTGAATTAATTGTAATGGCTAAGTTTTGTATTCTTTATTCTTAAATTTTAAGATTTCTTCATCAAATGCAAATGAATTTGACATGCAAGACTCGTTACAATATGCATCGTGAAAGTAATACAAATGGGATTATATGTTATTTCAAAAATATGTATACAAGCTTTACAAATCTCATATAAGGCTTACATGTGATGTTATCATGGTTGGACATTTGAGTTTCAATATTAGTAAATTTTTTAATGTTTTTATGTTTTGTAAGTGTAAATATTATATGAATTGTGGATTCATAATACTCGTTATTTTGGTTTCACTTCAATTAATTTTTATGATTATTCCAAAATATGTAATTGCAGGGATTGTTGGAGCTTTAATGAGGTGCTCGACGAAGGTCATCGGAGGTCCCAAGAAGTCATTGACGAATGTCATCAATGGTCTAGTAAAGTCACCAATAAAGGTTATCGACAGAGAGTAAGAGAGTAAGGATAGCTTGGTCTTCTTGATACATATATTAAAATTATAAGTTTTTTACTTTAATTTTGCTATTTAGATAAAATTTGTCTTTTTTATCAATTATATTCTGTTTAAATAAAGAAATGACATTTGGAAAAAGTAGCTATTAAGTTTGATTATGGTTTATGTTATAAATATTTTTGTCTGGACAACGAACAAAGCAAATGAAGTTTATTCAAGGAACTAGCATCATAAATCCAAAGTATGTATTATGGACTATGTAAATGGTGTAATAAAGAAATTACTTTGATTTCTATTATATGATTTATGTTGTTTCACAAAAAGAAAGTGTTTTTGATGTGTGGAAGAGTTTAAATTGAATTTTTCTAATTCTAGTTGGGTTAGAGTCATGGAACTCTAATTAAAATTATAAACTATGCACAAAGATCTATTATATGTCAACAATTATTTTGATAAAATGAAAGGAATAGTTGATGAATTGAGAGCAATTGGAAGACATATAGTTGATAAGGATTTAATTGTTTCAATTTGTATTGGTTTAGGTCCAAGGTACATCCATTGTACTTGTTCTTTTAATAATAAGGGAGATAAGTTTTTTTTTTTGCCATAGTTAACAATAAATTGCTTTTGTATGAGAATCTCTTTACTCAACAAGATAAAATTGAAGAAAATTTGGTGTGTCATACTAAATCTTGTTATTGCAAATAACTCCAATAAATGAAACTATAAGAATAAAGGTAATACATAGGTGCATAATGTGAACAATAATGCTAGTTTTAATAATTTTTAAGGTGGCCATGAAAAAAGGTCATAATAACAATAATAGAGATAAAGGTTATGGTGTACAATGTCAATTTTATAAGTTTTATTACAAAATTATACATGTGGCCTCTCAATGCTATTCTTTGATGAATATGCTTATTGGTTAGCAAAACAACAACACTAATGACTAAGGTTAAGTTAGTGCTTTTGTGGCTTTTAGTGAAAATGGAAGTTCTCGTGGAAACTCTAGGGTGTTGGATAGTTGCACCACTCATCATATAACAAATGATAGGAAATCTCTCAAACATTTTAGGCTACACTAGATCTGGTCGTGTGCCTATTAAAAATAGTGGTAAAGTCTCTATTACTTTAAGTAGCTCTATAATTTTGACAAATAGTAGTAATATGGTTTTGAATTTAAATAATGTATTATATGTATGTACTTACTGTGACTACCATTTTAGAATTTACACGTAAACTTTGCAAAGATAATTATGTTTATAGAGATTCATGATGATTGCTTATTTATCAAGGATAATATTAAAAGGAAGGCACTTCTCAAAGGCTCAATAAATATTGGCCTTTATAAGTTTTCAAGAGGTGTGGCTAAAGCAAGTTGGACATAATGTTGCTTTATTGATTCAAGTTCAATTTGGCATGATTGGCTTGATGTTAAAATTTGCATGTAAATGTCACATGTGTGTTTGTCCAAGGTCATTAGTAAAGCCTATGACTGCATGCTTGTGTGCAACCAAGTATTGGGAGTATTCTTGTAATTGACAAATTATGTAGTTTTGTATTTTCCAACTTTTATGTCTTCTTAAATAAAGTGATGTTTCCTTAAAAAATTAAGAAAATAGCACTAAAAGCTCTATATGAAGAGATGGTAAGGTAACCCATGAAGAGGTCGTGCCATCAAAGGTGTTAGGCATAACCGCGTACTTCGTTGCCCACATCAATGAGGACAGGTAGATGAATTTTATTTACAATCCATGTATCATGATCTTTAATTTATGCTTGTTTTATACTTTCTTAGTTTCCTCGGTGTTCTTCGTTACCTCAATTGTTAATTGTTGTGTTTGTATGCTTTCAATTTACACTTGTTGTGTTGTTGTGTGATGCCTCAATGATTAACTAGTGATTATCCCTTGTTTACTTTGTGTTCACAAGGTACACAACCCAAGTGCTAACCAAGATGGATTTATTCTTTGTAAGTTTAGCAAATGTCAAATGATTCGAGTGTAACTTAACATATCACACAATTGATATCAGAACTTCAAGCTTATGGGAGGAAAATGCACAATGATAAACTTTACAAAGAATATGATCAACAATTGATTAAGTTAGCATGCTTATCATAAAAATTAAATCTTTACGTATAAAGGATAAAAGACTTATCAGAAGATATAGGGGTTCAATTCCTATTGTTGCCAACATCAGAAGGGATTTTTACAACCTTGTAACCTCTAGTTGAATGAAGGTGTACCTTTTTTCATGTTAGCAACCTAAAGCCCTTCTATCCAGACATCAAAGATGAAAACATAACCAATCAACCAAAGCCAGAATCAATATCAAACTACAACAACCAAAGAGCTAGAGAAGATTTAACAAAATGAGTCATGAAGATGGTACATCAACAGTGACATGAGTACTTAGTTAAGTGAAAGAATTTGGAAGTTGAAGAAACAGTTGGGAACAGAGGATTGAAGACTTCAAAACCAACTAAGTTGGCGAGGACGTTAATAGCTCAATTGAGGGAAAATGTTAAGGTTTGCATATAAATGCTATATGTGTGCTTGTCCAAGGTTATTAGTAAAACTTATGGCCCAGGCTTGTGTGCAACTAAATATTGTGGATTTTTTTGTAATTGATAACTTATGTATTATTTTATTTTTTTGTATTTTCCAACGCTTAAGTCTCCTAAATTAAAGTGATGTTTCCTTGAAAATTTGAGGAAATGACACTAAGATCTATAGAGAGAGTGATAAGGTGACCCGTGTAAGGGTCGTGCTATCAAAGATGTTGACATAATCATGTACTCCCTTACCGACATCAATTAAGACTGGTAGATAAATTTCATATGCAATTCGTGCCTTATGATCTTTGATTTATACTTACTTCATACTTTCTTGGTTACTTCGATGTTCTTCATTACCTCGATTATTTCTTATCATGTTTGTATGCTTTCAATATGCATTTATTGTGTTGTTGTATGATACCTAATGATTGACTTGTGATTATCTCTTACTTACATTGTGTTCGCAACGTGCATCAACTAAGATCACACATGCTAAAAGTACCAAACAATTCCAATATAACTAAGCGGATCATCAAACTTGGCTATGCTTCTCAACCTATAGTACATAAAGTTCTTTGCTCCTATGAAACAAGTGTGACTCCTAAAATCACATAACATTCTATCCCTCGAAACATGTAAGTACTAATAAGTCTTTTGATTTGTTATATTTTGTTTTCTAGTTGAAAGAGTTGTTCAAGTTAAATACAAATCAATTAGATGAGTTTAATATTGAACTTTGATCAATTAAAACCCAATCAATATTATTGAGGTATTTTTTTTTTGTTATAAATTTTAAGGATGTTATTTATGTAATATCTCAATATTTAAAATAAAATTAAACTACCAAATTTATTTACATCTATCTTGGTAAGCTAAGACCCCAAGTTTCTTTAATCCTCCGTTAGAGCAAACACTATTACAAGGCAAGCAAGAATATTACTATCTCATTGGCAAAAAATAAAAACAATCTAATTAGTGGAGAGTATAATCTAAAAATAACCAATAATAACTTC
This sequence comes from Hippophae tibetana, assembly GCA_037013495.1. NCBI lineage: Eukaryota > Viridiplantae > Streptophyta > Magnoliopsida > Rosales > Elaeagnaceae > Hippophae > Hippophae tibetana. The sequence continues at coordinate 8,505,238 of CM072812.1, forward strand.
TCATGGTACTATCATCCGAGAAATTATTCATTCCTTCCATGATAACAAATAACGAATAAGAGGTGAAGAGAGAAAACAATCTGATTGATAGTAAATATACTCCAAGAAAATAATACCTCCTATCATCCTACCATTTTGTTCTCATATCAGCTTAGGTTCTTTTAATATTCACCTTCTGTGTCAGAGGTATTAAACCATGGACGGAAATTTGAATAAGTTCCACTACAAATAGATATATACACTAGGATTGAATTCTAAATTATATTAATCTTTTTATTTATTCATTTCAAGGCTTGAGAGAAAAAGAAAATAAAGATACTAATAAATGAGAAATAAGTTACTAACTAGATAGTTCGGAGCACAATAGACAGAGAGCTCAGACCGGAAAGTCAAGTCTCCGCAGCATATAACGAGGAGAATAGCAGTGATGAGGTATAAATAACCCACCTAATGAATGGACAAAATATCAACACCGTAGGGAATACAATATATTCAAACTTTTGCATTCCTTGTGAAGTCAGTGCAGGTCTGGCAGCTACAATCTGAGAAACGACAGATTTCACAGCCAAAGCACACGCAAGTAGTGCAGCCCTTGCATGTTGGAGAACGGGTGCAGCCCCTGTAGTGGCGGCGACTTGCTCTTTCTTCTTCGTCATCACATGTTATCCTGAAACACAGATCTGTTGATCAGGAACTGATATTTTTGGATGATGACTCTAACGACAACAAAGAAGAAACAACACAACATGAGCACATCTAATGGATTTCTTGCATCTACCAATGATTAGACAGTAAAATTGGAGAATCTTTGATTGATGAACAAGTTTGTGACCCCCAAGAAATGAAACTAACTACTACCATAAACATCTTGGTCTCAACATCTGGCTGCGCTCCCTTGTGATGAAGCAAAATACTAAGAAGCTCCTAAGAGATGAAACTATGTTTCTTTTAGCAACAAGTTAAAGCATGTGAGGAGGTTTAAGTACCTCAACCTGTTAGAAGCATATAAAGTTGATATCATCAATAGTAATTCAATGAACCATTCACCTAGAAACTAACTATATGACGATTAGAAAGATATTATGCAAAAATCTAAAATATACACCTACAAAGCATTGAAACGCTCCCTTTTTTATCATGAAAGGAGAAAACTACAACTATAAACATGAAATACATGGTTCAAACTTCACACACAAATGAAGTACTACTATGCTCCTGTATTGGAAATCACGCATTTATATAGAAGGTAAGATATATAATGACATTTGCAGAGTCGCAACATAATTAAGAAACCATTCAATGTTAGAGGAACCATACTTGTCATAGGTCAAATCACAACATTTCCAATTTGCATCCGCCAAAGAATCATGATGAATCCTACATTCCTCCTTTGTCCGTAGACGGAACCTGCGCTCCTTGTTGCAACTAGAACAACGGATGAACTCATCACGATGAAACACTCTTCCATTATGTCTATGAGATGAATTAGCACTCTTTAATGCTTGGTTGTAATATTTGAGCAGCACAGTTTTACTCAATGGAACCTTCTCACAATTAAGTATGACCCAGACATTATTCTTCCATTTCCTAGCCGTTTCTCTCCCAGAATGCTTCTCAAACGCAGCTGGAGTCAATTTTCCTAGACGTGAAGCCACAAAGAAAAGAAATAGATTGTAAGAGACATAAGAATAAGTGGCAGAAGAAAATGCTAAGCTCCACATAACTCACACTTAAACATGGAATGAGGCTTTATTGTAACTACCTAGTGGCAGAGTTAGAATATATGAAAACTGAAAAGTAGCCTAATCAGATTATCAATAACTTAGGAATATTTGATAACCATTTCAGTTACTAATTACCAATTTCAATTTTAAAATTTTACAAATTCTAAAATTAGATACGTTGAATACAAAGCTTGTGCTGGCATGTTGGAAAGAGGAGGATAAAGATGAGCAAACACTTAAAATGGCTGAAGCAAACTACATAACATACAGCATTTTACTCTGTACGAGAGAGAGAGAGAGAAGCATGGGATCAAAATACAATTTTACTAAGATACAATCTCAAGCCCACAACAAGAAGCTACGAACAATTAAAAACAACCAAAAAAAGAGAGGAATATACAATAACACAAGAATATGACTGCACCTCTTGGCTCTTGCTGTAAAGTATATCATGATATCCACTCAGACAAACTAACATACACTTGAACGGTACAACGAAAAGAAGGAAAGACTCAAGTCGAAAAGCAAAGCTTTTAACGACTACGAACTCATATCTCTGAAAGCAGATTAAATAAAAAAAAATGACAACCGATCAACGTCAAAAAAGTCCCAACAGTAAGCACATAGCATGCATAAAGATCAAAACGCATTTCCCAAAAGTGCAAAGAAGGCCGGATGAGAGAGACCTTCTTGACAACCAGGAGTGCATTCACAGGTGACTTCAAGGTCACCATTGGCGAAAACCCTAAGTCGGCCGACAGCATCTCCATATCTATGGCTAGTACAGCCACACATGACCTCTATATGGTCTCCACCTTTTTTCACTCCACTCATCTCCCTCAGTTCCTCATCAGTAAACATCACCAACCCACTTTCTTTCTCAACACCAGTTGCCATTTTTTGTTCTTTCTGTTTTTCCTCACTTGGAAAACAAAAAACTCGACTGTATGACTCTGCTATCAAAACCCAGAAAAACCCACAAAATCATTCAGAAAGTAATCACAGAAAAAGGCAAAACTGATCGAAAAAAATCAAAGGAAAATAACGTGGGTCGGCTGGTTATAAATTGTTCTATTTATTGGATATAAGGAGAGGAAGGACCCAGAAAATCACAAGGAGGAAAACACTTAAACAAACAAGCATCTCCAAGAGTCGTTCCGAGAGATCTGGTGGAGAAAACGTTGAAAGTTGTAGAGAGAGAGAGGTAAAAGGTTGGTGATGGGTTTGAGTGAGTGAATGAGCTGGCGAAGGGATTAAAAGGCTTAGGCTGCTACTTGTATTGCATGATATGATATATTGATATGACATAAGAGAGAGAGAGAGAGATTAAATGAGGGATTTTTGGGTCAGAGGTTTTGGTTTATGGGAAAATCCCTCTCGTCTCCTGGGAAGAAGACGAGGTTTTCTAGTTTTTGTATTCCTCTATCCTTTTCCCGAAAAAAAGAAAGAAAAAATTGTTTGAGGGAAATCGATAGACATGTACTATAATATAACACTTATGATCTTAAACGAAATAAGGGTGCAAATAGTCCTAAGGGTAATTTAATCCTCTTCCTTTCAAATTATAAAAGTTTAATCTTATAATTTTAAATAAAATCAATTTAATTTAATTTAAATTTATCAAAAATATAATTTCTTTAAAAATAAATTTAATTTTTTATTAAAAATATTATTTTATTTATAATAATTTTAAAAATAACATTAAAAATAAAAAAAAGATTCATTTTTTATATGTTCTAGTATAAATAATTTATCTTGTATTTAAATATCTTTGATTTTCTTTATTTTTATTCAATAAAAATAATATTTTTTTCTGATATAATTTTATAAATTCAAACAATTTTAACAATAAAATAAAATTTATAATATTAATATAAATAAATTAAAAATAAATAAATCAAATAAGATAAGAGATAAAGGGTTGATAGATAGAGAATAAGAAGAGAGACTAAGATTATAGAAAATATAATAAATTAAGATAAGAGATAAAAATTAATATTTTTAAAAAGGATATATAATTTTATTTTTATTTTTATTATTATTATAAATGAAATCTAATTTTATTTTTTTAAAAAAAATTAAACAATATTAATTTTATTTATAAACTAAAAGAATAAATTTACATACTTAAAAATAAATCAGAATTAAAGTGTATTTATCAAATAATTAAATGATCATTTAGATCCTAATCATATCTTAAAAATTTAATTTGTTATGTTATATCTAACTTTTACTTTATAAAAGTTAGATTTGATATTATAAAAAAGTTTGTATTATAAAATTTTATTAAGATACTTATATTTTGTTAAATTTAAAGATTTTTAAATATATCTTTTCAAAAAATCATAAACAGTAAAAAACACTTTTGTTAAAAAAATTAATTTTTCATCATAGATGATATATAACAATTGGATATCTTATTTTTATATTTTCTAGAATTATATCTTTATATTAATTGATGTTACTAAAATTAAAAATAAATAACGTATGTTAATCTATTGAGTATATCGTTGTTAGCTATTTTTAGTTTTTAATTTGATTTGATGTATCTAAAAAATAAAAATTGATATTTATTATATGCTATTTCTCTTTAATTAAATTCTTAGCTATTTATTAAAGAACAAAATGATGATTAAAAAAGAAAATGATTATTAATATTTATATTAAATAGGCTTATAAACTATAAAGTATTAGGAAAAGAAAGCTTATAAATAAACAAATGAATAATGAATAGGGAGATTATTTATGTAAATACATTACCGATTTTTATAAATTTTTCTTTATTTTCTTTTTCACTCACGTTATTTATAGATTTATTTAGCCATATACACTGGTTATAAATGAAGTGGAAAATATACTTATTTATTATTTATATTAATTTTTTTTTGATAAAATATATTTATTTATCTATAAATGAGTCATTTTAATATAATTATCAATAATATATTTTTAAAATTATCAAAACATACTGTATAATCATAAGTATAATTCAAACGAAAGTTATAAAAAAAATCTCATAGCAAAGTTATTTATACAGCAACACAGTGGAACTTAACCTACGTTTTAAAGCAGTTTATATATATATATAGCTAAATTATCTCATTAATCATTTATTTCATATCATTTGGAGATCTTGGTCACGTTAGCTTTTACACGGGTCATATAGGTTATTAAATATTTAAAAATAGACACATAAATCAATTAACTCTTCAAATTTTAATGTAAATTAATTAAAATAATATATATTTTAATACTCCAAGTAAAAACGAAACCACAACAGAATACGATTTGAAGTCACTTCTAAAAGAATGGAAAATCTCTTTGTTTGTTTTTTTTTTAGTTACCAACAATAGAAAGAACAGAAACCAAAAGAAGTGCCGATGATATTTAACAAAAATAGGAAAAAAGTTAAGAACAGGAAACTAAGAATAGAACAGAAATTAAGAATAGAAAGCAAGAAAATAAATCATAAATAAAATGGATATTGATAATATTTAACAAAAGAATGAAAAAAAATTGTCATTAGCTAAGTGAAGCAAGAAAATACATTTTCTAACATTACAAATGAATAACTTTAAGAAATGATCACCCTTATAAATATATTACAATTATACGTGACTTTGTAGTTTATTATTGGATACAAATATATTAGTCTTGTTGTATTTATTAATAAAAATGTATTACATCATTTAAAATTTAAGATAACATGACTTTGTATTGTTTAGTTCTTAAATTAAAGAATGTATTATTTATTTCTTTAATTTTTTAAAAATGATTAATTAAGAATTTATTATTTTAATTATTTTTTATTAAGTAATTAAAATACGATTAAAAAATGAGTTTTCAATCAGAATAAAAATAAATAAAAATAAAATTCATATAAAAATTTATTTAAATATATATTTTAATTTTAAACAGAAAAATAAAAAATTTATTAAACTAATATAATTTTTCATTAAATGAGAAGGAATTAAATAATCTAATTTGAGAAATTTTTGTGATATTTTTCTTGATTTCGTAATATAATAATCTTTTGTTTTGTTTTTTAGAATTTCAGTAGCATACATGTTAGTGAATAAATAATTTGTGTTATTTCAATTCTTTTGATACTAGCCTTTTTATTATTTTATTTTTTGTCAAAAATAAAAGTGATACTAGCCTTTTTAGGCTACCATAAATTCCACCGTAGCATGAAGACCGTCACGGAACCCTTTTGGTATGATGTTTATATGGACAAATTATTTATTGGTTTACCGACGTTAAGGCCGTGTTGCATATTAATGTAATTTATTATTTATGTGGTGTTATATTATTGATTAATATCATTGATATGTAACAAATGTATAATTTCTTGTTTATATGTATTTGTTTTGATAGAGTTTTTGATCTATCTCGTAATATAATTTTATATAATTAACATATTATTTTTTTAATTATTAAATAAATTTAATTTAATATTATGATTAATTTAATTCAATAATATTTCTAAAGGTAAAAATTATGTTTTTTAATTAAAAATAAAAATCAATCTCCTCTCTCTCCTCTCTCCTCTCTCCTCTCTCCTCTCTCCTCTCTCCTCTCTCCTCGTTCCCTTTCATGATGATTATGACTCAGATTAACAGAAAATAAAAAATGCCTGCTACAAATAAAACATCATTAAAAGTACACAGAACAGTTGGTCGAACCAAACCACTAATTTTGAAACGAAACCTCTTAGAAAGGAATTTAATGGGCGTATGAAGCACATGTGATTTACCATGAACTTGTCAGAAGAGTAATTTTTATATTTTTATCTTAATTTAAAAATATCATTTTCAAAAAATTTAGGTAATCCATCCAAATAATTATATAATTAAATGAATACATCTTAATAATTACATAACTAATGTAACAATAATATAAATTATAAAATTAAATAATTCTAAATCATTTTCAATAGTAAAAATGTTGAAAAATTGTAAAAAATTAACTTATAAATTTATAATGATAAAATGATATATTAGTAACATTAAATATGTTTAATTTGATAAAATCTAACATTAAATGAATTTAAATTATCGTATTTTAATTTTAAAGATATGTGATCGGATAATATCTAATATAAAATGTAATGTCAAATTTTTTTATAATTATAAAAATATATGAACTGAATATTAAAGATAATATTTTTGTGATTATAAATTTTATAAAATTATTCTTGTTATTTTTTTAAAATGTTTTGATAATCTAAAATGTATTTAAACAAATGACAACATTTTAATTATTCTCGCTCTCTTATTAAAGCACTTATATTATTTTTTTAATAATTAAACCCTCGCACTTTAAAAAAAAGGGGTATCTCTAAATTATATGGACTCAATATTAACAGTTAATTTTTTACACCGAATTTCAACATTTATTATTTAACTTGTCATTTAAAAGATAACAAAAATAATGAAAACCTGTGAATTTCCAGTGATTAATAATTTAGTTCAATAAGAATTTGATTTTTATTAATAATTAAATAATATTTTTTAAATAATCATCAATATATTTATTAATAATTTATATTTAATGATTTTCATAAAAATAAAATAAAAAATCCCCATAAATTATTTGGTAATAGCCTTTTGATTTATGTTTTTTTTTTCAAAAACCAAGAGATTAAGAGAGTTTTATTATTATTTATGATTTTTAATCATTTTTCTTAATATTTATCCTCAAGAAAGTTATAAACTTTGTTTTCGGTTCAGAAAACAATTTCCGATGAAAATGAAAAAAATTATTATTTTTAAATATTTATTAATTTTCTTAAATTTTGTAATAAATTCATCTTTAAAAAATTAAAAATTAAAATCGTTATCAAACATAAACTTAATATTTACAACAATAAAGATATTTGATGAATGTAAACCAAACACATATTTATATTTTCACAAATTGTGATATGATATATATTAAAATAAATTTAAAAAATAAGGAATTTATTTTAAAAAAAAATATATGAAACATTATATTTAGTAAAAATAATTTTTTTGTATAAATTAATATGCAGTTAATATTTTTCAAAATATTTTAAAGAAGTTTTTTGTCAGAATGTTTTAAAATTTGTTTTCTAATTTAGTTCAGTATAAACTGTTTATATTATTATATTTATAATTTGTCTTTTTAAATTTAACAATATATATATAATTCATGGTTAAATTTATTATTATTATTATTTAATATGTTATTTTTAAGTTGAATACTTAAAAATAACAATTTTATTATTACTTTAAGCAAGAGTAAAAAAACAAACAATAATGTAATTGTTATTGGGTGATTATATTTCAAAATAGGATAAAAAGTTACTAATATGCCAATGTCTAGCAAGCTATAGTTTATAAAATAATTTTAATATATAATTTAATATTTATATTTTAAATGGTTATGATATAGTTTAATACATATAAATAATTTTATCTTATTTATTTAAAATTTATAAAATTTAGATGGGACTGATTCCTAATATTGATTATTTGTAATATATTTTATTTCATTACTAAAGGAAACGCCTTTTCCTTTAGTGATGAAATAAAATTTATGCCATAATGATACATTTGTCAGCTCCCAATAGTGTGGGCAGAGAGCGGATCGAGTTTGATATCTAGGTTATAAAGTGTATGTTTGCGGCAGTGGGATGTGTATTTTCCACATAAGTTTAAAACAATTTGTGAATATTATCTATCCTACTTGTAAATAAATATATATATATATATATATCTAGTTATACATCTCGTATTTCAAATTATTAAAAAATAAAAAACAATTGAGATTATTTCTAATATATACTAAATTTTGTATACAAATTAAACATACAAGTAGATTATTTAGTTTGCTGATTGTAAATATTTAAAATATATATATATATATATATTTTAATTATAATGTTGTTAAGGAGCTCATATATTTTTAATTAAAAATAATTGATTTTTGTATGTATACAAGAAATTAAAAAAAAAAAAGGTACGAAAATTATCATTATCGGTGAAAAATTCAAGCTTATTTTGCTGTTGTTCATCCATGCAAAGAACACTAATTCCCAATAATCGTGCTCGCATCAACAATCTTACTTTATACTATTTAAATAACAACCAATTAGCGTAAATTTTTGAAAGAAAGAAATATTAATTTCAAGTTTTACATCCATCACAAATTCTCAATATAAGACAAAAAAACGTTATTTAACAATTTCATTATTTTGTTTTTCAGAACATTAGCTAACATGAATTATAGGGGTTTCCATTGCCTCGTAATTAATACCTATAAAGTAAGACACACCTTTCTTAATTTTAAAAACATAAAAATAAATCAAGTTTTTTCAATATCACAGCTAGCTAGGGATGGATATGGATTAGTAAGGGTGAAAGTTTTTGATATAGTTTTCTCTAAATTAGATTATAAAATTTATATCCTAAAATTCATGAAAATCGTTATAAGTTGAGAACGATTTTTTATAATCAGATAACGATTTGGAATACTTATTAAAAAAATTTAATTTATTATATATATAAATTGATTAATTAAATGTAATTAATTTTTGTTATAAATATATACAATGTTTAGTATAATCGTAAACAAATCGTATCAATTGTTTCATGTTCAGTTTATATCCAAAATATTATTCATTTTTAAAATTTATCGAATAAAAATAAAATCCGTTACTTTTTTGTTCATTCTTAAGTACAACTATTCTATAAAAGCACTTTAAATACATTAAATTTTTAAAAAATCTACTTATTCAATTGATTTTAAAAATAAATTAATTCGTGCTAACTTTCATACAAAGAAAAAAAGAGTTATATAATAGAATTCTAAAAAAAATCAATTTCGGGCTTCTTCACGAAACCCATACCATTCGTGAAAGAAGATTAACTCATGCAATTCAATCTATAAATAATGAAAACATCATTAAAATATACCAACTTGTTTGATGTATTAATAAATTGACACTCTTATGGTTTGGTACCTTATTAATACTTTAATTTTTTTCAATATTTTTTACTCATATTTAAAGGATACTATCTTAATGTTAACACACTTAAAAATATATTAATTTAATATAATTTATACACGTGATCATCATATGTGTTTTAAATAAATAATATTTTTGACATTTTTATCTCTTCTTATTATTTTATCGTAAATATTTTCTTTTCCCATCTTAGATTCTTTGAATGTAAATTTTTAATATTTATTGACTCATTTTATTTTCTTTTCATCATCTCTTATTCTTAGTTATTTTGAACTCTCTTTTCAACCTCACTTCGTTGTATTTATTTTCTTTTGAAAACGTAAACAAATCTCACTCATACTAACGTGGAAACAATACCAAACTCTTTAAATTTAAAATGTTAAAAAAACACTTATACATATTAAACAACAACTATTTTTGAAATTTATAAAAAAAAGAATTTAATTTTAAAAAAATGAAACAATGAGTATATTATTTCCATCTACAAAGACATGTCCATGGGATAGTAGTACTTTTCCTCAAAAAGTTAAAACATTATATTACATGCTAAATTATAGTGAATTGTCTATATCTTTAATGTTATTATTGTTTGATTTTAATATTAAAAGGAATTATTATTAACTTGTGTATTACATTTCACACCAACATTTTATAAAAAGATTATGGATGAAGTTTGTTTTCATTTTTAAAAGATAATAAAAATGAGCAAGTAAGATCGAAAAAATAATACAAAATGATTAAAAATAAGAGAAGACGAAGAATAACTAAAATGAGTCAATGAGTATTAAGATAGGCATTTAAATGCCAAAAAATGGGAGGAAAAATTATTTCTTTTGCATGATAGAAAGGAGTAAAAATATCATTCATTTAAAGCGATGTGATGGTTACACTTAAAAATTCTTCAAATTAATATATATATATATATATATATATTATAGGTATAAGTAATATTGAGTTACTATCTTAAAAAAATAAAAAAAATATATCAAAAATATAGTTAAAGTATTATTAAAATAAACAGAAGAAAGAGATAAAAAGTGAAGAAGAAACTGTAAATAAAAACAAATTCATAACTCTCGTATATTAAAATATATAAAATAGTAATTTAAATTTGATAAATATATAATAATATTAATTGTTGAGTAATATTTATTATTATTATAAAATATTTATTTTATAAAATAAAAAAATATAAATATTTAAGTTATGTTTGTTATAATCGCATTCAGTAAAAATATGATTAACTCATAATTGAATTAATCAAATACACATTAAATAAGTAATTATTAATTTATGACTTGTCACTGTTAATGCTAACGTAATAAAAATAATTATTATATGAATATTTTGTTATTTATTAATATAAAAAAACATAAAAGATATAATATATGTTATGATATAGACATAAAACTTATTAATTCAACAAGCTTATAAATGAATTAATAGAACATTCATTAAATAGAAAATATTAATCTTATAAATTGTTATCTTTAATATAATAAATAAAATTATATTACATAAAATAAATATTTATAAAAATGTATCTATTAGATGGATATTAAGCAAAAATATGATACATTAACAAATGAATTTATCGAACACTTATTAATATAAAAATTAATAAAGTTACAAAAAAATTAACCAAAAAAAATATAAAAATATATCTATTATATAAATATTTTGATATATATCTATATAAAAATTAAAAAAAATGTACTGGGCCTTGACCAAACATGACATCGACGTGCTTATATAATTATCTACGTAGAATTAGATCCCAAAATTGTAATTAAGTTCGGTTAAAACCATAAATTAAAAAAAATTGATATATTTAAATATTATTTTAAAAAAATTATCAAGATATTATTGAATATTTCCAATATTTCATATATATCATCATTGATATAAATATATCAATTTTATAGTTTAATTTAAAAAGAAGAAGAAGATATTATACATGATATTATAGATTTTTTAAAAATTTATAGTATAATTTTTGAAGCTTTTTTCTCTTACTTTTTAATGAAATATTATAGGTAAATAAAATTATTTTAAATATTTTTTAAATTAAATAATATTTTGGTATAGTTTAACTTAAAAACAGAATAGATGATTTAAATTATTAAATTTAACTTAAATTGTTGATATATTACTCAATAAAAATAATATTGTATTAAAAATAAATAAATATAATTTAAATAATTATTAATAATTTTATTACATAATTTATAAAAAGTCTTAAATAAGAGTAATAATAGTCTAACATAATAGTTTAACTTAAATTCATTTATTTGTGAAATTAATTATACATATGTCATACAAGATAAAGAAAATAGGTATAAAATTTACGGTTCATAAGTTTACATGTCAGAATCATATTAGAATAAGTTTACATGTCAGAATCATATTAGAAAATTATAAGATTATCTTCGATAAATATTAATATTCAAAAAAGTTATATATGGTACATAATGTTTATGAAATAGTATCAATATTTTTTAGAATCAAGATTATAGTTGTTTTAACTCTTTAGAAAATCCGTTTGGATATAATTTTAGTAAAAAAATTTAATTTTTAATATTATAACATCTTATTTTCATTTAAATTATTAATTTATTAAGAAGATTACTCTATTAGATACAATATTAAATAATTTTCTTTATCGTTATTATCTAAAATTTTAATATTTTTAAATAAATTTATATTTTTTTTTATTTTTTTTTTCATAAATTAATGTTTATGAAATATTTGAAAATCCTTGATAAATTTACAAATTATTAAATTAACTCATAATTTTCTATTTATTGAGAAAAAAAGTAAGAAAATATCAATTAACATATTAAAGATATTTTAATCGTTATATTCAAATAGTTTTTAACTACACGTGGTAATAACAATATTTTTTAGAATCAAGATTATATTTGCTTTGACTCTTTAGAAAATCTATTTGGATATAATTTTAGCAAAAAAAATTAATTTTTAATATTATAACATCTTATTTTCATTTAAATTATTATTTTATTTGGTATATAATTATTAATTTATTGAGAAGATTATTCTATTAAATATAATATTAAATAATTTTCTCTATTGTTATTATCTAAAATTTTAATATTTTAAAATAAATTTATATTTTTTTTCTTTTATTTTTACATGAATTTTTTAATATTAATAATATTTTTATAATATTAAATTATTAATATATCAATAAACATCAATATTTTAATCCTAGTATATTCATACCACGCCTTTGCCCTCCTTGTTTATAAGCTCCCTTCTTACATATAAGTGCATGTCTTTCATTATATTAACGAAAGTCCAAGCTAGTGGCCACTGTGGCCTCATTATGTGCACAGCAGCTTTTTCGGTCACACCTGACATTTCTTTAACATGTATTTGGATCCTCCGGAGCAGGTGGAAAACTTCAATTGTTAAAGATGTGTGTATGTATATTTTAATATATTGGGATAGATAATTATAAAAACAAAATTTAAGATAATTAATAAAGGAAAAAAATTATTTATATTACTTATAATAAATAATTTTGTATTAAAAAATATAAATAACTATAATTTAGTTATTTAATTAATAACAAATAAAATTTAAGATAATTAATTATAAAAATAACTATTATTTATATTACTCAATATAAATAATATTGTATTAAAAACAAATAAATATAATTTAAATAATTATCGATATTTTAACTATTAATTATTTTATTACATAATTTATAAAAAATCTTAAATAAGAGCAATAATAGTCTAGATAAAAGAAATAATAGTTATTATTATAAAATACGTGGATATTTTTGTCCAAAAATTTATAAGACCTTATTTAAGTTTTTATATACAATATAGATAAATATTATTAATGATCCAATTAATAACAAATATTTTTTATCAAATGATTAAAATACTAATAAAACACAAGTTATTAGTAAAAATAAAAATAAAAATATTTTAAAAAATTAATAATAATAATAATAATATTCTACAAAAATTATTTAAAAAACCCTCCTCAAGCATGTTCGAGACAACTCATAATTTCTTTTGAGCTGTTTAGCAATAGGCTAATAGGCTTCTTTCGGCTCAAACTATAAGCCTATTTTCTGGGTGTTACACAATCTTAGTGTCAGAATGTAAAATAATGAAATTTTTGGCTCCTATTTTAATACTCTTTTGGACTCCATGTGACCACCACAATCTAACTTAGTATAGTGTTCACTTATACAAGTGTTTTCTGTCTTTATGAAAAAGATTAACATGATTGCCTGCTTGATCAGGCATGCATGGAACTGTGATTAATAATTAGTTATGCCCTTAATCACTCCATTAATTTTCAATAATTAATTTTCTTAATAAATTTTGAATATTTTGAGCGAATGAAGTATTATTATAAATTTATGTTGGAGTGTGGATCTATTTATAATATTTTTTCTTGACTCGTTTGCTCTTTTTTTGAAGTTGTATTATTTTTTTTTTCCTTTTTCCAATTAGACATTCACAGTTGTTAAACACATACTTGAATAGGATATAAACAAAGAAGTTAGAATATATATTTTTTATTTACCTTTATAAATTATAAATGATATATCACAGTATTTTTTAATAAATTACATTCACGCGTTAAATGAGAAATAAATACATTATTTATAATTATAATATAATTATGATTTATAAAAATAAACAATATAGAATAAAGTCCACGTAATCAATTAGGATGTTTTTGTTGGATTAGTTAGTTGATTTTTTTACCCTAATAATTAAAGTGACTAGTTTAATTAGTTGATTGCATAACAGACAATATAATGACTCAATTAACATTGGATTCCCGTCGACCACCGATTGGCAATTAAATCAAACACAGTTGGAATATGAGTAATGAGATTAACAGAATTAACATTCGCATTTACTTTTAATAGCTACCAAAAGTTTGTTAGCTAGTGATATTCAATGATAAATTACAAATGAGGTCACAATGTCTTATTTGGAAATTCAATAATGTCAGTGGAATAAACTTGAATTACAAACAGATTCATGACCTTGTAAATATATTAACATCATTATTCATTAATATCATCCATTCTTTTTATACACGATATTTTTTAAAATATATATTATTTGACCCAAATATTTTACCTTTATATTTTATTTTGTTATATTATAGGTCTATAATTAGATGTTTTCTTCTTCTTCCCAATCCAAGGTATTTTTTGAAAAGATACCTATTTGTTCATTTATTTTTATTGACTCATTGATATTTGAAACTTTAATATTATATAAATTTTATGTATAATTCATAAACAACATGAATTATAAAATTGTAAAATATTAATTTAAAAGAATGTAAGAACTCATACGATTTATAAATATTAGAATTAAATCATATTAAAAGCTATAAAAAAATTCTAAATACAAATAACATATAGTAGAATACCAAAAAATTCTATAATCTATATCATGTCATATTATTAAAGAATTATGGTTTCGAGCGAGATACTTGGATCTATTGAGAACGATTTCTTATTGTTGTATAAATATTACAACAATTGATCATGGATGGATAAACACGAACGAGAGGTTGGTTTGTGATCTTACTCGATCAAATTATCTTAATTTTTCAATAAGACCTTTGTTTCTCTTCCATACAGGGAGAAAAGAAATTATTTTATGATTTTGATATTGGGGACCATAACCGAAAAAAATCTTTATCTATTATTCAATAAAGGTTCTCATAATGTCTTAATTAAGGTAAAAAAAATTAATATCTAATCAATCAACCCATATTAATTTGAGCAATCTAGGGCATTACTAAAATTTGATCACTTAATTTTAGCTCATTATATTAAATAACTAATATAATTAAGGAATGAAAAAATATGCTACCTAGTTTAGTGTAGGATATATGATTTCCTAACAATCTCACACTTGGATAACATATTATTCTTGAATAAATTATAATACAATAATTACTTAGGCTTGCATCTATATGCTATTTATTATTAGATTTTTCCTTGTACAATCTAGTCCATCTCATATTTTAGTAGAAAAATCACTGAGACTTTTATCACAATATAGTCGTGATCAAATCACGATGATCATCGTACTAATAACTTAATGACATAGATCAAATATGGACGAGTAGCATGAAAATTACATATAATGTGATCTGAGACATGCATATTTACAACTGGTCTTTCTTCAATCTTTAGTAAAATCAATCCAAAGTTCTTAATTCAATGTGAATATTGCACATAGAAAAAATATGTAAGCTCGAAAATAGAATCATGAACTATTAATTTTATTCTAGATAAAACTAAATAATCTAATGTCTAAAGTAAAACACACTGAACATAAAAAATGACTCTCATTTAACCAAAATATTATCATAAATAATATCCATATGAGTAGTGTTCTCATGAAAGACCTTAGGTGTTAAGCCCCTTGGTTAATGAGTTTACTAGCACATAATTTATTTCTATATGTTTTATGAAAATCTACCTATTCTCTCTTTAACAACAAAAAATTTGATATCGATAAATGTTGACTTAATTGAGCTTTTATTGTTGTTGGAGTAAAGCACGACTGAGTTATTATCA
Organism: Hippophae tibetana; assembly: GCA_037013495.1. Classification (NCBI taxonomy): domain Eukaryota; kingdom Viridiplantae; phylum Streptophyta; class Magnoliopsida; order Rosales; family Elaeagnaceae; genus Hippophae; species Hippophae tibetana. The sequence continues at coordinate 8,521,556 of CM072812.1, forward strand.
TAGTAAATCTTCAATGGCCTACCAATGCTATTTATCACATGTAGTCTAGTGACAAAGTTTCGTAGCCATATCATATGGTCGAATGCCTCATAACAAGTAATGAACTTCGTAGCCATGGTTGACAAAGCTATAAAAGTCTGATTAGCATACTTCCATAAGACTGCTCCTCTTGCCAACATAAAGATATAGCTTGATGTATAACATCTAACATCTTGGAATCCTACAAAATCAAAGAACACGATGACCTCTAAACTATTTGATTTAAGATAATTGAGCATATAGGTTTTTGTTATCCTTACATAATGCATCATGTGTTTGATTGTCTTTCAATGTTGTATACCTAGATCACTTAAATATCTGCCCAAAATTCTCATTGTAAATGCTATATCCAAATGAGTGTAAACTTAAGAATACATCAGACTCTTTACTGCTGAAGCATAGGAAATCTTCTACATCTATTTCCTTTCAATATGATTATTAGGGCACTATTTGAGACCAACTTTTCTCCTTTAGCCATTGGCATGTCTCCTAGTTTACTAACTTTCATACTAAATATACTTAAGACCTTATCAATATAGCTCTCTTGTGACAACCCAAGGATGCCTAATACAAAAGAAGCATCACCAAGATCTTTCATCTAAAAGTTGTTCGTAAAAAAATTATTAGTTTCATGCAATAAGTCTATAACATTATTAGCAAGCATAACATCATCAACATATAATACCAAAAAATATATTCACTCCTATTGAACTTGTGATATACATAATCATCAATGACATTCCACTCAAAATCACATAAGGTGATGACTTGATGAAGCTTGTGATACCATTGAAGGGAAGCTTGTTTGAAACTATAGATAGATTTCTTCAACTTGCAAACCATAGATTTTGGATATTATAATACAAAGTTTTTTAGTTGTACCATATAAATCTTTTTGTCAATGTCTCTATTGAGAAATGCAAGCTTGACATCCATCTGGTGTAGCTCTAGTTCAAAATGAGTCACCAGTGCCATTAGAGTCCTAAAAGAGTTTTTCGAAGATATCAAAGAAAAAGTCCTTTTGTAGTCTATTCCTACCCTCTCAGTAAAGCCTTTGGCGACTAAATATGCCTTATATCTCTCTACATTACCCTTCAAATCCTTATTGGTTATAAATATCTATTTACAACTAATGGGCTTCGCACTTTTGGGTAACTTGATGAGATCCCAAATGTCATTGTATTTTATAGACTTCATCTCATCTTTTATGGCATCAATCCACTTATGAGAGTTAGAACTATGTATGGCTTAACAGAAGTTGATCAAATCATCCTTTGTTCAACTTCTATTAAGCCAATGTCGTCATCATATTATTGGAGAAATACTATATAATCATTTGGATTCGCACTTCTCCTTTCTCTAGCAAATCTTTTTAATAACATTTCTTGATGTTGTTGAATTTGTTATATTGGTGGTGCTTGAGGAAGAATCTCCTTGTTGTCTTGGTTTGGAACAATGTTAAGAATAACAACTTAAGCATTGTTATCTATTGCTAAAAGTATGTCTTGAACATCAGAGGTATAAAGACCTAATCACCATCAATAACATATTTTTTTTTCAAAGATAACATTCTTTATATTTTCTTCAAAAAAAAAACTCAATATCTTTAAGAAATCTCGCATTTTCCATTTCAAAGAAAGATTTTGTTGTGGTATTGTAAAACTTGCAGCCCATAGAGCATTTAAAGTAACCAGCAAAATAACAACTAACTATCCTTTGAGTCCAATTTTCTTTCATATGGCCTTTAAGGTTGTGCCTTAGCTGGACAACCCTAAATGTGTAAGTGCCTAATGATTGGCTTCTTGCATGTCTAAAGCTCATAGGGGGTTTTTACAACTACTTTCTTCAATACCCTATTAAGAATGTACATTGTGATCTTTAAGGCTTCTCCCAAAGTGATTATGGTAAGAAGGAATGATTAATCATACTTCTTACAATATCCTTCAGAGTTCAATTTTATTGCTCTGCAACACTGTTCATGCTAGGTTTGCTTGGCATGATGTATTGTGGAAATATTCCACACTTATTGAGAAAATTTTGAAGGGTCTTAGATGTTATTCTTCTGATCTATCATACCTCTTATAGTACTCACTACCACAGTTTGATTTGATAGCTTCAATTTTCTTTTAAAGTTAAAGTTAAAGTTAGCTTTGAAAGACTTAAAAACGTTAAGGGATTACGACTTTTCATGTATCAAATATAGGTAGCTGTACTTAGAATAATCGTCTATGAATGTAATGAAGTATTGTTATCCATTTTATGAAGCCGTAGGAAATAATCCACAAATATCAATATTTATAAGTTCTAAGACGTTTGTAGCACTTTTGGAACATGATTTTATAACGTTTACATCATTTTCCCTTAATGCATTTAACATAGACTTGAAAATATGTTAAATCTAAGGGTATAATAATTTCATCTAACACAAGACTCTGAATTCTACTTAGAGATATGACCTAACGCCTATGCCAAAAGTGGCAGAATTCTTACTTAATTTTTGCTTTGTACAATGTGAACTTGTTTGTAGTATTTCGTTATAGGAGCTAACAACGTCAAGCATATACATATTATCAATTAAAGAAATAAAACCAATAAAATTCAAATTTTGATAGAGACTAACTTTATCATTTCCAAAAGAATAAAAAAATTCTAATTTTTCCAAATTAGAAATATATATTAAATTCCGTCTAAAAGATAGTGAAACAAATGTCTCATTCAAATCCAAATAAAATCAATTTTTCAATTGTAATATGAAAGTTCTTATAGCCTTCACTGTAACTTTATTGTCATTGCCTACAAATATGAATCTTTCAGCATCACTTGGCGGTTGGTTCCACAGGTAACCTTGCATAGACATACTTATGTGAGTAGTAGCACTAGAATCTATCCACAAAGTATTCTTAGGTATATAACTAAATTACCTTCAAAATAAACTAAAATTAAAAGCATACCCTTCTTTACATGATAGGTGGCGTACTTGAAACACTCATTCTTTATGTGTCCTAACTTCTTGTAAAAATAGCAAGAAAAACTCCTTATCTTGCTTCTTTTGTTTCTTCTATTGAAAGAAACCTTTCACAGCAATCACAACTTTTTTTTTCTTGTTTTGAGAGGTTGAGACCAAGTGAGCACTTACAGTTTTATCCCTTTGATGTCTTTCTTCTTCTTGCACACAGTGAGATATAAGCTCATTGTGGGATCATTTGTCCTTCTGAGTGTTATATCTCACTTTGAATTGCCCAAAGTGTGCATAAAAAGAAATCAAAACCAAGTGTATGAACAAATTCTCAAACAACTCCAACTTAAGCGACTTGATTTTTGATGCGAGATGAGACATCTCCATCATGTACTCTTTTACATTCTGTTTACCCTTATACTTCACTGCGATGAGTTTATCCAAAAGGTTACTGACCTCCAACTTTTGTTCTTGGCAAAATATTGCTCAATTTCTTCCAAAAAAATTTAGCGTTTTTGCTTTCGATAATATACTTCCAAAATAGAATGTTTTATGATCATCATGCATAATTAGTTAAATTTATCCTGTTTTTCAATTTTAACCTTATTGGGGTTTTTGGAGTAGTAATGGGTCGTCCGATCGAATTGCATGATCCAAATCCATACAAATAAAGATAATTTGCACGATTTTTTCCCAAATTTTGAAATTTGTCATGCTCAGCATTAGAATGTTACAGATTTAAGTAGAAACATTTGTAGCTATAACAACATAAATTGTATAAGGAACAAAACAAGTATGCATACTCATAGAAATAAATCAAAATATGAACAAATAATCTAAATTGAGGATTTATATAAGTTAATTCACACAACATTAATTCTTAGTCTTTGGATAAAGAATACAATTATCAAGTTAACTAGCACAACATGCTAGAATAGAATACTAAAAAATTATAGAATCTTCATCATGACAAATTATTAGTCAAATTATTGAGGATTTATGATTTTGAGTGAGATTCTTGAATCTATTGAGAATAATTGTAGATTATTGTAAAAATATTAAGACAATCGATCATGAATATATGAACACAAATTAGAAGTGATTTATTATATTTTTTAACCAAATCATTTTAGTTTCTCAATAAGATCGCCATCTTTCTTACAAATAGAAAAAATAGATATATTTTATGATTTAGTATATTAGAGATCATAACCGAAAAAATCTTTATATATTACTCAATTATAGTTTCTATAATCCCTTAATGTAAAAAAATTAATATATACTCAATCAATCCATATTTATTTGAGTAATCTAGGATTAATCAAAATTTAACTATTTAATTTTAATCAATTATATTAAATAACTAATATAATTAAAGAAAAAAAATATAATTAGTCTAAATTAGTGTAAGATTTCCTAACAATAAACAGTACGACCTAGTACCATTCTAAACAATCAATATGTACACATTTTCATGCAATAACACTACCTCTTTTATGTTTATTATAAATTTAAAATAATAATATTATTAAATTTATAAATTATTTATTTTATTTATAATATTAATTATAATTTAATATTATAATTATTTAAATTATGTATATCGCCAGGATGATATATTTTAATACTAGTTTATATCTTCTAGCTATTCTTACTTTTCCAAATTAATACATTTATAATTCAACTTGGTGGCCTAAATTTTGCTTGTTTCCTTGTGGTGTCCACCTTTCACCTTTAAAAAACATAAAAAAAAAATAAACTTTACGGATCCTCCGAGTTATTTATCATTTAGAATAAAACCACCTAATTTAAATCATTTTTATAAATACAATATTTAATTTTAAAATATGATAAATATATAATAAAACTCTTATTATTATTATTATTATGAATCTATTAATTTTGTAACAAATATTTTTTTTAAGTGTTATACATCTAACACTATTGTTATATGTTTTCAGTAGTACATTTGTATCACTAATAATAAATTCGATAATAGATTTATAACACAAATAAGAGTTTAACAATTTATTTTTTACACTCAAAAATTAAGTTAGTGATTTAAATTCAATGATATATATATGTTAGTCTATTCTCTCCTGTAAATTCCGCATGTTAATATGGTAGTATGAAATCTTATTAATTACATGGTTATAAAAATTAAAGCATTTTTTTTAACGTGTAATGTTTATTTTTTAAAAATAATATTCAATATGATTCAAAAATAACCAGAGTGTTACTTTAAAAAATAATGATCAAATTTATAAAAAAGTTAATACTGTAATTTATATTTTATTAACTTTAAAAATGAAATTTAAAATCCAAAAAATAAGATAACATGCAATTAATATTCTATATAAGCTTTTAGATGGTTTGGTACCAAAAAGCAAAGCATATAAGTTGAGGTAATTGGACCACAGGTCATTATTTTTGACCGAAATAAAAATAATTTAACCAAATTGACATATATGAAAATAACGGTCGAGGGCTTATAAAAAGTTAGAGAGGTTTTTATAAAGTTAAATTTATAGATTAGGTGAAGAATTTTTTTTTATTAATTATTTTATATGAATGTATTTAATTATATATAAAGGATCTATTTTATATAAATATTAATAATATTTTTTTAAAAATTATTAAAATACATTAAATATTCATACATTGAATTAATATAAATTTAAAAAAAAAAATTAAGAACAAGCAAAACCCTTTTTCTATGAAAGAAATTTTTGACATTTGAGTTCCCTAATCGATTTATTTCTCACGATGAAACGGCCAAAGGTTAGGCAAAAAGTGTTTCTCACTCGGTTTGGTCCAACTTTGGTAGGACAAGTAACCAAGCTGCTCCTTTCTCTTAGTGGTTAGTAGAATAGGTCAAATGTGTTTATTGAGAAAATACGGGCCATTAACTCAGCTCAACCGTCAGACACGTGGTTTTTATTTTAGAAATTATCACCAATATTTTTAAATTTTTTACATTTGTTACAGATATTCAACATTTATAATTTAATTAAAATTTTCCTCAAAAATTAAGAATTTAAAGAATTAATATTTATGATATAAAATTAAAAATTATGATCTTTATTAAATTATTTTCTTTTAAATTGAATTGGTTGGTTGGTTAATTTCAATTCTTTAACAAAAATATGTTAAAAATTATTCTTAATTATTGAATATTATTTTTTATTAAAAAATAAAAAAATCTCCACATTATATTGCAAATAGAGATCCACAAAAAAATAAAAAATAAGATTGGAATTAACATGTGTAAAATTTAAAAGAAACACAAACATGACATAACTAAAATAAAGTATAAAAAAATCTAAAAACACTACATAACAAATTACTCGTAATATCAAATTTAGCTTTCATTTCTATAATTATTAGTATTTATTAATATAACAAAAATAAAGTCTAAAATAATAGACAAACAGACATAATAAATTACTCATAATATCAAATTTAACTTTCAACGTATTGACATAAGCGTTCAAAAGAAAAAGTACTAGATTTGTTAGGGTTTTATTATTATCTATATTTCATTTATTGATAATATTTTAAAAATATTCATTTTTAATATTTATGATATAAAAATGGTTACTATTTAGTATCCATATTTAAAAAAAAAATTAATTTAACTATTTTAAAAAATAATAGAAAAAATAAATATTGTAGGGTTTTTTGAACGGGTAAAATGAGAATTTTTCATCCTTCTGCTTTATTTCCCTATAATTTTTGACTGTTTAAAGCTTCTAACTCTATTTTTATGCCCAAAACGTTGGTAATGTCTCACAATTTTCAGTAACGTTGTTAGTGGAAATTTTCAAGATGGAACTAAAAACAAGCCTCTCTCAGTCTCCCTATATAGGGAACGATGAAAATGCATACAGAGTAGGGGCTAGAAACAAAACAGCTTTTACTGATGAATATCTACCTAAAATTTTATCTGAAGCAGAAGCAAAAGATGTCTATCATCATGGGTTGGTAGATCCTAGTATAAACATGAAAGAAGCCATAAATGACATAAACCACATGTTCTGTGAGCCCTTAGACACAACTGTAGTTGGTAGAAGAAAGCACAAAAGACAGCCAGAAAATTGTGAGAAGTAAAGTTTGAAGCTTTATGTACCAAAAATGTTGTTAGGAGCTGTAAACAGCTAAAATTGACAAGAAAAAAGAGAGAATAAGGGTGGGAAATTTCCATTTTACGTCCGGTTAAAATGTGTCGCACAGTATTTATTTTGTCTGTTACTGTTTAAATGGATTAAAATATTTTTTTTGAAAAAACATGGGTATTAAATATGAATATTTTTCATATTATAGGTATTAAAAAGAAACATGATTAATAAGTTTTATTTTTAATGTAACAAGGATAATGAAAAAGTAGCGAGCCCGATTTTCCAAGTGTACATGATGTTAGCATTATACACTGAAATACTTACTTAATCAACATTAACATTTTATGTCAGCATAAATAAAGCTGAATACTTTACATAATTTCTTGGCCCTCAACACATTTAATGGTTAGTCTCTCTTAGCAGAAACCAAGTTCATATATTTCTCCACAATCATCTCAGGTGAAAAATCAGTGAAGTATCCTTTTTCTACATCCAACCCTTCTTGGGCTGCCAGCATCTCTACTCGGTTCTGGACCCGGTCTGCTCCAATCTGATTGGGCTCTAAGAGCATGCAAGCAATCTCAGTGGAATCTTCACCATGGACCAGGCCCAGAGTTTGAACTGTTGGAAGACCACCTCCTCTGGCACTCACCATTCTTGCAATCCTTTTAGCAGCTGAGACATCAGTTGACAAAATGGGCACGTTGTAGAGGGTAACCCAGGTACGTGCCCCTATCATTGTGATTCCTCTTGCTCTTGACACAAAATTTGGGCCTTCATCGGGCTTCTCAGGTAGAATTTCGGGTATGGTCCATCCGGCCCATTGATTACCGCTGAAATTGGGCCTGTAGTAACCAAGTTCACGCCTTATTGTATCAAGGGCCTTGCCATTTGGATGCGCTGCGGCATATAGAAATACTGGCACTGCGGTGCATCAAACACAACATAAACATTAACATTGTGAGATTGTTCATTTGGACTACTCTATTTTTGTATTTTTTTAACCATATTATCAATTGAGATACATAAAATTTCATTATTTAGATTATTGGAAAATATTTTGATTAGTTTCGATTGTAATGATATTTTATTTGATATTGATTAAAATGTATATCAATAATTAATAAGGGTATTTTATGTGTTTAAGTTAGAACAAACGTCAAAAAAAAAATACTAAAACAATATTATGGGTAGTCAAAAATTACAAATTCTCTGTAAATTTACTTTAAAAAACATCTTCGATACTGCTGGAGTACTTTGAGAGAGATAGACACAAGGTCTAATCCATGTAGGAGTGAGAAAGTCGGTGTGAGTATCTATCTCCTAGAGAGTATCTACATTTTCAGTTCTCTGGTAGTACTTGAATTTTTCCTAAATTTGCATGTCAATATCAAAAGGAAATTAACCAATTCCATCATTGGAATGTTTTATAACATGATATTTCAAGTAGACCGGTCTTATAATGGAGTAGTTTAGATGTTAGTACTAATTTAAGGAAGTAGTTAGATAATGGACTAACCTTGGAATCTAGAACCTATATCAGCAGCTACAGCCTTGGCAAGCCAAGCTGCTTCATCAAGAGATGCCCTAGCCAATGGATGGAAGACAATTTCGTCCACGACTCCTAACCGAGGGTGAGCCCCAGAATGCCGCTCAAGGTTTATGGCTCCAAAAGCAGCCTCAGCCATGGTTACTACTGTTTGCTGCAGGGGACTATATATGGCATTCCCTATGCTATCATGCATCACATATGAAACAATGGTATACCGGATTCTATTATATGCTCTGTCTCCGAACTTGTAAACAACCACAGACTCTGGGTTCTGCCTAGCTGCTCCTTCAATGGCTTCCAAAACGCTGTGATTACTTGATTCTGATATGAATAACTTGCAACATAGCAGCATGGATTGATCTATAGTTTGTTTCTTATCCTTCTTTTCAGTGAAAATTAATGATTTACTTTAGACTTGATTAGTAAATAAATTAATAACTTGTTGTATAAATGATTCAATTATTAATATGTTTTTACTTTTAATTCTTATATAAAAAAAATGTTGATTTTCTTATAACATTAAAAAAAACATATGTTAATCAACGCTTCAAAGATTAAAAATAAAAATTCACAATTAAACTTAAATTAATATATTATAATTTTAAGCATCCACTTATTAATTAGAGTAAATAAATATTAAATTTATTAAGAATATGTCATACACGTAATATGATTCTAAATATACCAACTATATCAAATGGGTAACGGGATTGGAGCAGTAGTGATTTGTCGATAACTCCATTACCTATTTAACTTAGAAGAAGAAGAAGAAGAGTATTGATGACTCAGTTCATTATAGCTTCCAAAACTCGCCAAAAGCAATTAAAAGGTTCACACGTTTTCATTCATATGAAATCAAATTTATTGGATGGGAAGCAGAGGAGCAAAATACCCATGATAAAGTCAACTTAATTTCGTAACTTTAATTTTCATATGACATCAAAATGAGGGCGTTGTTTATGGCTTCAAAACACTGGTACCACTTTTGGTATATTAGTGTATTTATCATGTAGTAAACAATTAGTCAAAATAGATTTCAATTAGTTTTTTACGTTGAGAAAACCATACTTTATTCCATAAATTCCACATAACATATCAGGTAATTAAGAAATACAGATTTCCATAAACAATCCAAATTAAGCAAAATCATAATGAAGACATTTCTGAGACTTCTCGTATTTGTATGAAGTCGTATGAAATATAATTAAAAAAAGAAGGACAGGTAAGCATATAGAGAGACGAAATGAAAAAGAATAAGCAGTAACATTTGAGATGATGAGGAAGGTAATAAATATTGATTTTGATTAACATTACTTCTATATAACGTAACTATTTTACAATATTAGATTTTTATTAGATATAAATACTTGAATTTGATTAAATTTACAAATAATATTACATCTTATCAATTAAGATTTATGTTAAAGTTATGATAAATATAACGAAAGAAGAAAGTAGAGTTGAATCGGTGTTTCTCACCTTGGAAGCTGTGCTATAATCCATTAATGATTTTCTCCTTTGTTTAGGCTTTGCTTCAGAAGCTTGTAAGTTCTTGAGAACTGATGGGAAAGATGAATTTGTTTGAATATAAGCCAGTCGTTGGAGCTAAAGTATTGGGTACCACTGTATATGACTCAGCATTGCATCACAGGTAAGTCATCGTCCCCACCACATATTTGACAAGCATATATATGTATTCACGTGTTGGATATTATTATTTTTACTTAAATTTTCTCATAATTGGAGAAGCAAAGTACTAATCTCTTCGTGAAATAAAAATTCCATATAATATCGTCACAAAAAATACAAACAATTTTTTTTCACAAGAATTAAATGATGTTGGGATGATGTGATTTTGAAAAGAAAAAAAAAGACAGAAGTTAAAGAATTAAGATACATACTACAACGTGTTAAGAAAATATATATGTAAAAATATAATCTAATTTAAGTTCAATCATTTTGATGGTTTGGGCCGGTGGTCGGCCTTTTAATAACCAAAGTTACCCTGCATAGGTAAGGTACCTTATGATTATCGTTGTGGGTGCGGACACAAATTAAGTCTTTTTAAAGCAACACATCTAATGGTTTAAACTATTCATGGATCGGGTTCTAGGTCGAGCCATATATTCAAATATCAAGTTCCTTTATTCTTTCAACTCGGTTCTTCAATTGGGATGGAAGAGTAAAAATCGGCCAACGAATTTAAAACGTTCGATGCGTCCTAATAAATACTTGTGAGTTAATTGGAGAGAGGAGATTTAAATTTTTATATAAGGAAGAGCTAAGACATTATTTTTAAGACATCGAACAGAAATTGGAACAAAAACGCTCTACCTTTTTAGCTTGCGTCATATAACTTCTTTGCTTGGGTAGTAAAAAAAATATTTCGGCACATACTTACTTTTGCTTTGGCTTTTAGGAACAATCCTCAAGTCTAACAGTTTTTTTAATTTCTTTTCAAGTCGGTCCCTAAATTCACTCATCTTTTACTTTAAAAACTCGTCTTTAGGTAACTTCTATCTCCCCATACCTTACCATTTTGTTCTTTATGTAATCTTTTGTAGAGACCATGCATATAGAAGTATCATCATGGGCTATTGACAAGGTAATCCTACCTTCATGCTCCTCGAGGTTTTTTCTTGGGAAAACCTTCAATACCCTAGCTACATGGATCAAGTAGAAAATGATGCATTGAGGTCCTCAAGTGAAATGAGTACCTCGAGCGAAGAAAAATGTATGAGCTTATTCCTTCTACATCTATGTCTAGACTTCAAACAACACCTACAATTAGGTTGAACATGTCTTAAGCCCAAATATCAGTCTTCATAGAGAAAAAAATCTAGGAGGAAAAGTATTGGTGAACCCATAGGTCAAACAAAAGGTTGGGAGGCCAAGGTCAAGCCCAGTGGTTTAGCTCTCTAGAACAAGAAAAGGTTAAAAAATATGTATGATATTCCTTCCTCAGTTCAAATAATGATCCCCAGGTTGGGTGTTCTTGATAGTGTGCCACCTCCAATTGGATGGACAACCTTTCATGAAAAGGCCCCATGGCTAGGGTTTAGATTCCCTCTGTGCCTCTTCATAAGAAAGTTCTTGGCAAAAACACAACTCGCAAGAAGACAACTGATGCCAAATAGGTGAAGGTATTAGTTTTGTCTCACCCTTATAGGCAAAGAGCTTAGATCGAGTTAGAAATGCCCGAATTCAATGAGGTATATGTATTAAAGAAAAATACCATAGACATGAGAAGGGTCTATATGTTATTCAACCAGGATCGAGGCATAGATGTGATTCTCCTTGAGAATGAGAAGAATTGAAAGGAGTATTTCTTCTATATGTTTAATCGATAGGAATCATCAGATAGTGATGTGAGGTTGATAAGAAGTATCTGGGTTAATACCAAACTCGTGATAAGGAATATAGGTTCCTTTATCACGACCTTGAGTTCAAAGACTAAACCAAGATTGGTTGATATCCAAAACTATTTATCCAAGAAAATATAATAGAGGAAACTGTTGAACACCCTACACTTTATTGCCTATGGGTTGATGAGATGGGGCTTAGTACAGTCATCCCATAGGATAATCTGTAAACCTTAGGCACCTCAAAAATGCAAGGCCTCTCCTACTAACTTTGGTGGGAGGTTTGAAGTTGTCCTTAGTGATGGTGAACGAGCCCCTACCTGATTGCTAATTATCCATTCTTGCTTAGCTCGAGCTTTGAAAATCTGACTCTTCTTATCTCTCTTTTTATGTAGGTACTATGGAATTTAATGCTGATACCTTATTAGCCCAACTTTAAAGAAGGGTTTCCAAACAAGGAGTAAGCTCCCAAAAAAGCACAACTTCCCCCTAAGGAATGAGCTTCTCTAAAGGAAAGAAGAGGAGCAAGTCTTCTGGGTAAGAGACCACTCCCACTCAATCCAAAAAGAAAAAAAATATGACTATAGAGGTGCTCGTGCTCGTGCATATTCCACTGACTATTGTCAAGCCCTTGCCAACATCCCTAGGTCAATATATTTCAACATCTGTCTACTTGAGCAAACACACACCTACTCCCTCTATGAGATGCTCAAGGAAGGGCAAATGCATTATTAATAACCTCACTGTAGAAGTTGAGGGAGAAATGATGTTGGTAATGCTATTTTTGTGGTCATGCTCAACAGACTCTTGTATCAAGTAAGTATCACCTCAAGCTTTTATTTACTTAATTTGAGTTTATATTTTTCTCAGATCAAGTCCCATTTCCTTCCACCCGAGAAAAAACTATTGTGTTCCTGACAAAGGCAAATAAGTGGGAGGGCGAGGCCATCTATGTGAAGGAAAAGTTGGCTAAGGCTATACATGAACTAAATGATAACTCAAGGTGCTTTGAGATGCTCAGGGAGACCTAGAGAAAACTCGAGGATGAGGTTAAAGCTTATAAGCGCGAGCTTAACATTGTCAAAGGCACATTTTCTCAAGAATAAAGAATAAGATAAGATAAAGTGAAAGCTCGATGCCATGATCGAGTGTTGAAATTGGCTATAACTTAGCCATTGACTCATTCAAGAAGGAATCTAAAAAGAAAGGCCTCAGTCAATACTACTACCAGATTCTTAGCATCCCAACTATGCCACCGTACGTGCCCACACAAATCCAAAAAGATTTTGATGACAAGACAAAGATTCTGAGACAAGTGATGATGGACCTAGGGTGAGAAATGAACAAGCTCGAGAAAGAGTTGGAAATCCTTAGTTCTTTAGTGGGCCCAAGGTCCTTTATTTTTCAAAGGCTAAACCTCTCCTTCCTTTTGTATGGGTGCGAGCTACTCTCGTAACAAACTGTAGTGTCTTTAATAAAACATTATTTTGAGAATTTTATGTAGTGCATGTATTTATCCATTTATAGTGTTTATTTAGGATGTTACTCTACCTCATCGTCATATATTCGTAATTTATTAAATATATATAATTAATTTTTGGTTTATAATTTAATATATAAATTAATTTTGAGTACGAGCGGGTTTATAAATCAAACAGTCTGATTCAATCCGATTATATTAATTTTTAAACTGATCCGACTGAACCGAACCGGTTTAATAATATATTAAAATTTTCATATTATTTCTCACAAACTTTTGATTAAATTTTTTATATTTTAATCAAAGTTATTTGAGAAATTTAATCAAAGGTATATCATATTTATATTTTATTAATCGAACTAAATCGTTGAAAAATCGTTAATCAAACCGGATCAAACCATTAGTTTCAATATTTTTAATAATCAAACGATCAAGTCTGATTCGGTTAATATTTTTTACTCAAAATCGGACCGTGAATATCCCTAGTTACTTCATGTTTAGTTTATATTCGAAACGGTCGTTGTTCACTATATTTATGGGATAAAAATTGAACCATCCATTCAAATAAACACGGATAACAGAATTCACATTTTTTTGCCGTTCTTAATTAAAAGAGCTTTGTTTGAGGGATAATGACACCTAAACCTTATTGTTATATATTTGTAATTTCGTATGCGTCGTTTCTTTTAAAACAAAAATTCGAAAAGACCCTTGACAAAATATTATGTCTCTTCGGCGTAACTTATAGCTCAGAAACTCCCGAAATCAACAAGTGATTAATGCGTTCACATTACAATTCACACCAACCATTCTTCATGTTTTTCTCACCTATAATTCGAAATATGAACTAATATAAAATTAATAATAGTGAAAGGTATTTTTGGAGACGATCTAAATTTTGTTAGGATCAGTCTCAATAGTGATGTTATTAGGTGCAATGAAACATATGGAACTGCCAAAAGTAGCGATGTCATGCGTAAAATAAACCACAGCAAACATATATGATGAGGGTCCAAGGAGAGCAACAAAATGTCTGAATACTTAACTATGATAAAACCAAATTATATGGCTGTGTAATTGGTGTCGGGTGTCCTCACATGCCTGACTTTCGGTACTATAAAGACAAGAAAATCTTTCACGGGTACCATGGGCCCTGATCTGTGATTTAATACTCCATGAAATAATATCCTATTTCTAAGTTGTTTCTAATACTATATTCAACCCAACTGCAAGTAAATCTCAATTATTTTATCCTGAGAGAGATCAGTGTAATAGCCATTTCACACAGTTATACCTTCATTCTTTGCAAGCCTCTCAACTTGAAGCTGCTCTCTCTTCCCCCAACTTTATGAGGTTCTAATAAATTGTTGGAAAATTTTGAATTAAAATTGTATAAAATAGTTATTCAATGGCAATTGATTTTTTTCCAGATATTTTTCTTTTCTACTGTTTCTTTTTCGTTTGCTTTCAATTAGAGACAACGTAACGAAAGTAAGTGAAAAAGAAATAAGAGAGAAAGTAGAGAAAAGAAACTGAAAGGGAAAAGTGAAAAGTGAAAGAGAAAGGAAAGAGAAAAACAAAAAAAACAAAAAATTGGAAGGAAACGCATAGAGAAACAGAGAGACTAAAGAGTAAAGAAAAGTACGGGAAAAAAACCAAAAAACAAAAGAGTTTGTACACTCCAAAATTCGTACAATAATAAATAGTTATATAATTTTATCTTTATATTTTTTAAAATAAATTTCTTTAATTTTTTAATATTTATAATAAACGAAAAAATTATCTTAAAAATATTATATGATTTATAGAGATATTAATTTTTTATTGTAACATTGTTACTGCTTTTTGCTTTTTTCTATTAATCCTATTGTTAAATTTATTCGATATTAGTTATTATTAATTCTGCTACTTATATTGTGGTACTTTCACTTTACCTGATTTTACTTATTCCATCTTTGTTTCATTTTTTTATTTTTATTTTTATTTTTATTTTTATTTTCATTATTGTTATTATTATTATTTTTCTTTTCAGCTAATTATTTATTCCTTTTCTGACATTGTACAGTATTATTATTTCTTTTATCTGTTCTATCCCCGTCATCTACTCCTTTTCTGACATAAACAGTATTATTATTTTAACTTTCAATTATGTTTCATTTTTTTCTTCTCTCTTGCCATTTATGTATTAATTGTTAAGTGAAATTAATATTTTAGTTTTGTTATCCCTTATTATTTTGTATAATTTTAATACTATTACTTTTATATTAAATATGTTTATATTTTTTTACTTATTTTGAGTGTTATTAATAACTTTACAACTTTCTTATAAAAAAATTAATTACCATTTATCTTTTATGTATCAAATGTTTTAAAGTTTTATATCTTTATTAATATTTTTTACGTAGGTAATTTTTTATTTCTTAAAAGAATAATTTCATAAATATTTTATACATAACTTTTATGATTATGATTATAAGACTTTGTTCTTAATTTTGTAATTTTAGAAGAAAAAAAAACAAAAATAATTTTTAAAATATCATTCTATTATCTAATGTTAGAAACTCAGGCTTAACTCAACTCAATAAGATCTCATTAAGTTAAATGTTGTCGAAGCTTATAAGAAGTTTTGATACTTTATTCCTAGTCGATGTGGAACAAGAATACTTAACAATCTCCCTCCATACAGCGGACAAAGGTGGACATTAACGTCACAGTGAAACTGTAGTAGAGCCCAATTAAGTCCAAACACATAAAGACTAAGCCTAGTTCTAATACCATGTTAAAAACTCAGGTCTAACTCAACATAATAACATCTCATTAAATTAAAGGTTGTCCAAACTTATAAGCAGTTTTGTTGTTTTATTCCTAATCGATGTATGACAAAGATACTTAACATCTAATATTACCAATTCTAATATAGATGGTTCTAATGTAAACTAAATAACGCGGTTTTATGTGACTCATATGGATATTTGTTAAGGTTGTAATCTCTTGATGTGAGTCATACTTTATACAATACACTCCACCCATATTATTTGTACATTTCCTAATGTAATCTCTTGATGTGAGTCATACTTTATACAATACACTCCACCCATATTATTTGTACATTTCCTAATGTGCTGTTAACAGACCTAACAGCATAACCAACATAAAATCATACAAAACTAACATGATATCATACACACTAACTAGCACTCTTTGCGGTTAACAAGCTTAACAGCTGACTAGAACATGTACCAGCTTAAGTCTCCTTCCAATGGCGTCTATAACACTACAGTCTTGCCTGCATCATACACCATTACATGTATTATCTGCAATATTACCCGTAAAGAAATACAGCAGAAAACACAAGATTTAGTCATCATCTACTTCAAAGTCTTGGCTAACACTGTTCTCCGCTAGAATTTCGCTTGAAATAACCCAAAACTCTTCTGATTGCATCAAGCATCCTTCCCTCCTCGTTCGCTGCTCCGTATAGAAAAGCAGAGACTATGGGCGACTAATAAACATGAGCAAAGCACAACATATATTTACAAGAACTATTATTCATGCTTAAATTTACTCCCATGTGAAAAAACACTTTCAGATAAGCAACACTTTAAATACTTTTTTCAATGCAGAAGAATTTGGAATTACAAGTAAGTTCTATAGAATATGAACACGCTCCTGAAACGGAATCATTCACAACACCACTTGTGAAATTAAATGGATTCGAGTTCATATCTTAAAGTATCTCCTAGGCTCACAGCAGAATGATAGAAATGGTCAGTAAAATTTTCATTTCCCATGTAAATTTTTAACAAAAATGCCTTAATGGAGGAAATTTGTAGCTTAGCAAATATTGTTGATGAACTTTGATGCTAAGATTTGCATGAGACCAAAAATGTTTCTCTGTAACAAGTAAAGTAGATAAGATTGCATCGTCAGACACAACCCTTTCATTTTTTAGCAACTGCAAGAAAAGAGAGCCAAAAAAGCACAATGGCTGAACATGGATGAAAAATTACTGAGCCTATGGCTGAATTCGGTAGAAAACATTGTTGCTTTTGTTAATATAATGGCCCAAAACTTCAGACCCAAATCCATTAACCTAATTTCCATTATATATATAAAGCCGCCCGTGAAGAATACATTGCATCAGTTTTTGAAATTGTACTGCCATTGTTATCATCAATCATTTGATTCACAACGGAGCTGAAGTAATTTTGTCAGGTCTTCTTACTCCACCTTTAATATAGAAGAAGTGTAAGCTGTCTCTTAATATTTGTACGGTAATATTTTGATTTAATAACAAGTTTGTTAATTTATCTTATTATATATTATCAATAAATTAGAGAAAATATTGTGTGGATTGATTTTAGATTTTGGTATATTTTATAAAGTTATCGAATTATTGATGTTTGTATCTTTATTTGATTATTAGTGGATTAAGTGGTTTAATTTTTCATGAAAAGTCTACTCTAACGACGATACACTTAGTAAAATCTACTAATAATCAAATAAAGATACAAACATCAATAATTCGATAACTTTACAAAATATATCAAAATTTAAAATCAATACACACAATATCCTCTCTAATTTACTGATAATATATAATAAGATAAATTAACAAACTTATTATTAAATCAAAATATTACCGTACAAATATTAATAGACAGCTTTCAATTCTTCTATATTAAAGGTGCAGGAAGAAGACCTGACAATTATAATAACTTTAAACCCCTGAGTTAAGGGTGTGAACATTTTAAGGTCATGACATGATGAACAAGAAATTGCCGAATACTTGAAATCTTCAAACAAATACTTCTATTCTATTCAATGCCATACTGCTACATATTATATTATGGATCAGCATCAAAATCTCAGAGACACTAACCTTGAAGATTGCTGTGCATATCAGTCGTCAAAGACTTTGCAATTGCAGCTTCTTGGTCCAAAGAAGTCAAAATCAAAGGATGAAAGCATATATGATCTACACCTCCGAGCTCAAGATGACTTCCACAGTGCAACTCAAGATTAATGCTTCCTTTGCAGCCTTCCTCGTTGCTATAGCAGCAATCTTTAAAGAACATGGGTCACGAGAAGGCTTTGGAGTCAATTTGGATACAAGGGTATAGCCAACTCGATTGTAAGTCACATCTTCAAATTTATTGATAATTGGAGCTTCAGGGCATAGCTTAGGACCTTTTTCAATGGATTCTAATGCAACCTTGTTTCTGCTTTCAGATATGTACATCTTGCAGCAAGCCAAGATCGACTTTAACATCATCTATGCTCTCTATTGTATTGACTATTGGCAGTCACAAACTGCATTGAATTTTTTTTTTTTAAAGATAAGAAAACATACCACAAAGAGACATCCTGACCATAGTTTGTCTTGGGCCACAACTTCCTAATCTCAGCCACTAGTTTTACCATATATGAATAATCAGTTTATCAGACCATACTAAACTAGCAGCTTTATTTAACAGGTCTTTTAATGAGTTTTTCCAATCCATGGAATACTGGTTCAAATTAATATTCAATCCAAGCCAGAACTTTAATCTTTCCAGGAACTATGAAGAATCAGAGTATCACACGCATAAATAAATTGATAAAAAAACAAAAATCAAGTGCTATATAAGAATGATATCAATATATTATATAACCATGAGCAAAGATTTCACATCTAAATACCAAAATTCGAACTTGAACACTAATCAGGAGATTACAACCCAAAATCCAACTAAAATTTCAATCTCCTTAGCCTCAGAAGTCAGAAGACGATTTTGGGTATCCATTGTATTCCAATTTCACACCCAAAGCAGCAGAAGCCATCTTGAACTTCAACCTTAGGCTATCCATTAATTCTTGGACGCTTTCATCTTCTGGTTCCATAAGTGGGTACTTTTTGATAAGTTCTTCCATCTGTTTGACGCTCTTTTGTACCCGAGAAGAGAAACGAGTTGGGTCGATCATGATTATTGAATTCCATACGTCCACGCAGCCCCTGTAGAACCCAAGCTCCTCGCCGATCTCGAAACCAGTCTTCAAACCAACTTGCCGTCCCTCTTCTTTTCCGGCAATCAGACCATCTTTGTAACCTTCATCAAAACCTTCTTTCGTGTGGGTATCCTCTAAATTCAGAGAGGAATCAAATATATCTTCCATGAAAGCTAATTAATTACGAAGAAAACAGATACTGCGTTCCAATTAAATTCCTACTTTAATATGTGGATAATTTATGATAGAATAATATACATACATATATATACCTAAAATATATTATTTATTTAAAAATTAATATTATTTTCTATTAATAATTTCAAATATTTATATACATTAAATATGAAACAGTTAGATTTAAAAATAATAATTAAATTAACCTAATTAGCACCAAAAAGAGTGTACCTTTTGAGAAATAATACTAAATTAAAAGTGTAAGATAATGAACTTTCTGGTTCGGTTTGCTGTTGAGTGAGAGGTATAGCCTAAGTTGAAACTTGAAAATGAAAGAAGAAATAATTTATCAATTATTTATTAAAATTGTAAAAACATGTTCAACGGCAATAACACGGCAACGTGTTATTTAAACTATTTTAATTTTAATTTTTTTTTATATTATAAAAAAATACTTTATGTATATCATATTTTTTAATTTATGGGAAACATATATTGTTCGTGGGATTAGGTATTAAGAAGGTAATTTGTATTATGAAATTTGTATTAATCATTATTTTATATTATAAAATTTATTATTTAATTTTTATATTTTATAAAATGTAAAAAAACAATTTTTATTATTTAATCAATATTTTAATAATTTTATAATAAAATATTATAACAAAAAACATATTGCTCCATCCTTATTTATTAATAAAATAAAATATTAAAAACTAATATTATTTTATTCAGTATATTAACAAAAAATATTTTTTATACTTCTTTAATTTATTTTCTAAAAATAAAGGATTAAATTTTAATTTTTCTTTTTTTAAAGAACTAAATTATCAATTAACTCAATGTAAAAAAACTTCTACTATATTAATAAATATACATACATTGCAGATAGAGGTTACAAATAAAAATTATATGACATGCAATTAAATTTTTATTTAAATATATATATTTAATCCCGTAAAATTATATCTAATAAAATGTAATTCGTGTAATTTATATTTGTGATATTTTTGCAAGTATTTTTTTTCCTTCATTTTTTTGCAGTTTTTTTTCCTATAATCATACACATCATGAAAAAAAAACAAATTGAAACGAGACAAATAGAAACCAGATTATACTCTAAAAGAATTTACATCATGTCTATTTTCACATTACTGATAAAATTTATGATTTTGAGTTTAAAGTTTCGTAAAAAATAACATGAGAAAGAATTTTATGCAAATAAATATAAAGTTGTTAGAAAAAAAATAGAGAGAAAAATAATAAAAATAATTAAATTATCCTTCACTACTTTGTGCATAAAAATCATTTTCAAGTAAATGGGTATCCTTTTATGATATGATTACTTTTAAGGATAAAAGTATCACTAAAGAACTTGAGAAATAATGGATAGCAAAAGAGTATCAGCCCCTTCAATCTCTTCATGTTACCTTGAACCTAAACCTTTCTCTTTCGAGCTGATGTCCTTGTGCTGGGTCCAAACGGGTGTGAATCCATGAATCTGCATATGCAACTCTATTAACCATGATTCTGAGGGCCATGCAACGGGAACACAACTCTCATGTTACGGTGAGGAGCACATTGTCGAGAAATTTTATTCCCTTAGGTTGGGTTGTAATAAGGAAAAATGAAGGTATGCAAGGGAAGGCCGAAGGAAACTGTCATCAGATGACAGGCTATGCAGAGGAAAGCTTATGGCTTTGATTTTTGAGCTCATGACCTACTAGTTAAGTAAAATAACGCAAGATCATTTATATTCAGTATCTTAACATGTTTACCAAAAGGAAATTGGAATCAAGAGACTGATTTTCGTTAACTTGTTTACTTCCTAAATTTTATGAATAATGAGAATGAAATTATTTTCAAGTTATTATTCCCATTATACTTTTAGACTCAAATTTATTCTCAACTCCAACCCCATTATTGATTTCTTTTCCTTACTAGAATTATTTTATTATTATTTTTATATTTCAAAATTTGAAAAAACCATCTTATTTAAATTTAACAATCATCAAACTAAATTGTTAATGAAAATTATTTTATATACTACACTATTTTTATATACTATTTTCATGATACCAAGTTTAAAACAATTATTTTAATTATTTTTCTTTTATTTATTCACTATGAATCATTACTTGTGTTTTAGAAAAATCAAAACTTTAAAATAAAAAGTTATATTTTATTTTATAATTTTTTACTTTATTTATGTAAAATATAGAAATTGATATTTTTTAAGTACCCCTGTTCTTATTGTGATATCTTTTTTAACTTTATTCTCATCAGATACATTTGGAGTATTCCTATTTAAGTTAATAATATTTATTTTTATCGATTTAAAAGAATTAAAGTACTTAATAAGTAACCTTAATGTTGAAATTAATCAAAATGACATCAAAATGGATAAGTGTCGTTCAAAGATAACATTTGAAAATAAAGATAAAAAAATATTAAAATAAGAATGGGATACATCAAAGTAATAACTGTTGGAGTCACAACAATATGGTGGTTATAATGTTTTGAGGGAACCATTTGGCTGCTAAGCTTTCAATAAAATATAATATTCTTAGTTTTTCAATATATAAAAAGGAAAAAAAGAATTAATATTATAAGAATATTCTGGTTACTTTACACATAGCATCAATATATTTCTTATTTATTCCAATTCGAGAAAAGAGTTACTAAATAGCATCAAAAGTAATCATTTTAAATTCCATTCGAAATTAATAAATACGCCCTAAAATGCATCAGATAGCGCTGATCATAAAGGAAAATGGGAATCATAATAAAGACATTGAAGCTTATGCATAATAATGGTAAAGGCAACTATAAATGAAATAAACGTTGAGATGATATCCCACAATAGCACAAAACCTCAGTATATAAATGCAAAATTCACTAGAGGATTCAACCTTTGATGACTGACACAAGTGTTTGTCAACAGAAATATGTAATTCCATGACATGTCAAAAGAGCACATTATGACCGAGAAGTTCTGAGATGTATAGCTCCACATCTCAGTGAGAAGGTTCTACCAGTTTCTGTGAGAAGGAACAAAAAAAAAATGTAAGTGAAACCGCCAAGATTCTGATTTTATATTACAAGCCAGGAAGGATACAAGGACACCCACGCGGTTGAGGCATGAGTTTTTCAAGCAATTAAGGTTAAACACACTTTCATTTTTAGATCTCGAGCAACCAAGGAAAAGTTCAACTATCATGATTCACGAAATACATGCGCTATGCAACAATATCTACTTGTGCAAAAGGCCGTCAAGATGAAAACTCTTGATGAAATACAAAAAACCAAAACTACTGCATTTGACAATCAAATCTCCCCAACAGAAGTACCGCAGTATATATGTTATTCTAGCAAGTTGAGGCAAATCGAGATAAAAGACTAGAACCTTCCTACAAAAGGGATAAGAAAAAATGATTCTACATAAACAAAATAGTAATTCTTATTAAAAAATGCATCAAGTACCTCTTCCTTCTTGCCTTTGCCCCCTGTAAAGAACTTGTAACTCCCAAAGAATAATAGGCCCCAGCCACTTAAAGAGACAATTACAAACTGAAAAGGAGTTTCCAGAATCAATTTAATATTAATTTCTCACAATAATGGTTCAGGAAGTGTTAATGAACTTGAATAAATAAATTATATAGATCATAAACTTATAAAGCTATTAGCAACTGAGAAACAATTAAAAAAAAAGACACTATTTAGCTGATAGGATCAAGAGCTCTCATAGATTTCTACAAATCAATGAACTTCCATCTCAACATATTAACCCATTGATTGAAGTTGACTCATGCACTTATAATCCCATGCTCCTACTACAAAAGGTTAACTCATCGGTTAGAGTTGACTCATGTACTTATGAATTCATGATTTCATTTGATATTTTATCAATGTATAACTTGTATGTTCTCACTTCTTAACAATTCTCCCCTCAAACGATTCACTTGGTTTTCCTAAATTCACGCTTCAACTCAAGCCAATCAACTGATCTTCTATGGCTAGCTTTCCTTGAACTTTGATCTTAACACACTTTATTTGTCTAACGTTTCAAAGTCCTCTCAACGTCTTCCAAGTTCAACCATTTTATTTTTTGGAACCAGACCTATCCCATTACGAAGATATTAAAAAATTTCATTTCAAGTTCATCAAGTCCACCTTTCACCAATTAACCCAAGATAACAACCATAGACTCCAATACCATTTGATAAATCCAATAACTCACATAGGTGAAGATGACTCATGCACTTGTAAACTTATAATTCAAAAAATATTTTATCATTATGGGACTTGTTTGCTCTCACTTCTCCACAACCCCCCCCCCCCCCAAAAAAAAAAAAAAAAAATTACTTAACTCCCTAAGTCCATATTCTGACATAAGTCAATCCAACCAGATCTTTCTTGACTAGTTTTTCTTGAACTTCAATTTTAACTCACCTTATTTACCAAAGATTTTAAGGTTCTCCAATTTCAATCAATTTATTTCTGAAATGGGCCGACACTACCATGAGGTTTATAGAATTATCGTTTCATCGAGCATAGCATTTCAACCAATAAGAAAATCAAATGAATTCATAACACTAGAGAAAGTTTTAGGTTCATGGTCATCAATATCAAATGCAGTAGACAAAACATAAGCAATCAAATCAGCTGGAACAATTGTAATTAAGAATTCAAACAACTATTGGCAATAGATACAAAGAGTGAACAAAGAAAGGGGTAAAAAAACTCACATGCTCTTCCTTCCATTTAGAGGGACTCATTGGGTCATGCCAGAAGTTAACCTTCGGGTGTCCATGAGGATCTACAGATACAATAAAACCACCATGGGTCAACATTGCGCAATGACATCATGTTTAACCTTAGATTGTACAAATCACATCGTAAACAATTACTGCAGCAAATGAGCCAGAAAAAAAGTAATAACATAAAACGTATTCAATGCATACAATTTCACACACAATGTTTTCAGTTATACTTCCATATGAGAAAATGGCGCAAAAGTTGCCCCGTTTGACTAAAGTTTCTAGGAAACCACACTTTATGTGAAATCGGACTATTACTGTGAAGTGATGAGATCGGGTATCAAGTTTTAAAGGTCAAGGTACACTGTAGATCGTGAAATACCAGCAGCGCCGGCGAGACCACGCCGCTGGATTAGATTGGTGGCATGAGCTGATGTTCTTGATGTTGAGATGCGACCTACAGTTCCTGCTTGGCGAGCTGCAGCTGCCGCTAAAGTAGCCATCGATTTCAGCTTTCTAGATGAATTTCAGAGAGGAGGAGGGAGGCCTTTGAAATAAAGAAAATAATATTATTAGATCATGTTTGTTTAAAATAAATAGAATTAAAAATAAAATTATTTTTACGTATTTTTAAGTTTAATTGTGTACTAAAATATATAGAATTTTCATTCCAATATCTTTTATAAAAATTTATTCCTTTTCTTTATAATTGTATAAAAATATATTATTTTTATTTTATCCTCGAATATATTATTTTTATTTTATCTTCGAATATAATGCAAATAATATGAAAAAAAATTGCTTTTAATTTTTTAGATTAAATAATATTTTTAAGTAATAATTATTTTAAAAAATAATAATTTTTAACAATATATTCTATTTAATGTAAAAAATAATAATTAAATTATATTATTAAACTTCATCAAATACAAAAATATTAAGATAATATATACTATATTTCATTATATTACAATTATAAACTAAATATTATAATATTTATTTACGTTATAGTGATCAAACTCTACACTACAATAATAATATTATTTCATTTACATTCAATTTCATTATCATTATTATTCTTATTATACTTTCATTCTAAACAAAATTTGTCATTATAGTATTTGAATTGAACATTGAAATAAAAAATAATAATCAATTTTATAATGTTTTGTTTATAATTAAAATAAATTATATTATATATTTAATTAAACTTAAATAATGTTATTTAAGTATTATTTTTTCTTCAAGCATAATATATTTTTAAAATAATTATTAATTAAATATTATTTAATAAAAAAATAATTTTAATAATTTTTTTCCTATACTATTTACAAAACAACTAAACAATATATTAAACACAAAGTTATTTCATCGTCGTTAGAATTATTTAAAAAATATTTTATTTTATAAATAACTTTTACTTGAAATTTGTCCCCTGGCCAAAATTAAGAATAAATATAGGTCCATTATGTTAATTTTTGGTTCAAAAACTAAATTAAATTATTTTTATTGATTAAAATATTTGACAAATCAAAATTAACCTATGCATAAAATAAAATAAAAATATCAATCAACCTATTTTATTGATTAATTAGTTCAGTTTAGATTTATATCAACTATTATACTATTATTTTAGTAAAATTTAAACTTTGAGAAAAATTATCAAATTTAAATATTTCATTAAAAATTTAACATACTTAATAAAAAAACTTAATTAACTTATATTTCAAAAGATAAAAGTCAATATTATCACTAGATTTAATCTTTAAATTATGTATAATTAATATTAATATATTATTATTTTTAATAAATTAATTTAGTTTAGCTTGTACTTGTTATTTTCTATAATAAAAAAACTTAAACTCAATGATTTATTTAATTAAAAAAAAGAATTGAATTTAACCTATTAGAATACCAAAAAGACCCTAAAAGTTTGATTCATATTTAATTCAATCATTTTTAAATATTTATGTATATTCATAACCAAAGTTTTGAATTAAAAATATTATATATATATATATATATATACGAGGAAAAATAGGGAATAAAAATTGTATATTAGGCAAATAACTTACGACTTTTCCATCAGTTTCATTGAAATGAAAATAAAATGTTCAAATAAGAAACACTTAATTTTTGAAAATTAGAGATGTAAAGTGAATTATATCATTTTATTTTATATTCTATTGAGTTTTTTTAATGGATTGAACATATAATATTATCTTATATCATTTAATTTAGATGGTAGATTTAAAATGTCTAACTTTAAACATAATATTTTCTCTCTTTTTTATTAAATTTTTACATTATAAATAATTATGTATTATATGTTTTTATTTATTTTATTTAAGTTAATTTTTGAATAAATGAGATGTCTAATTTATTATCATCTCATGTAATAAAAATAAAGTGAGTTTTAATATGATAGATTATAAAAATTAATAGATTGTATCATATATCTGGTTAACATCTCATCACAATTTATATACTTAATCAAAATCCAAACAACCCGAATGTGATATACATAAATGCTCAAGACACTTAACTAAGTCCCATTTTTCACCAAAAAGTGTGCACGGTCCCTTTTTATCAAAAGAACACTGAAGTTACTCTTTTATAAAAATAGGAGCCCTTAATTTGATCCATTTTTTAAATGCGATTAATATTAGATTAGTACGTGATTTGCACATATTAACTTAAGTAATACATAATTTGTATAAATTTATCAAAAAGGCATCTCAGTTACTTCTGATGATGATGATAATACGAAAAGCATTGGATGTACTGTTCTAGTTATCATGGCAATAAGAGTTGGGCAATTAATCTTCTCCGTTCAATAAGAATTTGTCAACTTTTTTTCATATTGGAAACCAAGGAACTACCCTAAATGGGACAAAGATCATCTGATTCACTTTGTTGGACATTTAACTGGAGCACGAGTTGTTCGTGTGTTGCAAAAAATGGTTGGTAATTAGGTAAGTTGAAACTTCTGTATGAAATTAGTATAAACCTAAAGAATTTCGTAAATTTTGATTATTAGATTTTTTTTAGGGCAATCAAGACGAATGACACTAACGAGAGTTGGGTATTAAGCATAACATCTCTATTTGGAGTTTTTTATGGTACTACAAGAATGGATTACAGTGAGTCCCATTTTTTCATGTTAATTAACTAGAGCAACACATCTAATGCTTTTCTTATCAAAAGAAGAAGTAATTGAGGTGTATTTTTGAAGTAAATTTTACTTAATTGAATAACATAAATTATTATTATTATTTTATATATATAATTACATAAAAAATATACAATATAATAATAAAACACACATTATTTGAAACAATTAATTAAATTTTATTTATTTTTATTTTTATATTAAATATATTTTTAAATAAATATTAAAAATATGATGTTTGATTAAACTATAAAAAAAAATTATTATTTATTTATGATTATTACCATAATCATCCTCCATGCCACACGTACGTTTCTAATAGAATCATTTATTAGTTTCAATTTATGTTCTGATTATATTAAGTATGTTTATAACTTAGATTTGATTCTTTGTTAGATAATTCGATGATACGTGAATAAAAAATAGATTATATTTAAAAAAAAAAAGTAAGAAGAAAGATACTATTCTAGTGAACTTTATGTCACTATAGATATTAGATAGGTCATTTTTTTCGTCAGAAAATAGCTCATTTTAATTGAACTATAACGCAGTTAAATAATTTTACACATTCTAATCACTATCTTTTAAGAAATATTCTACATTTATTTCAAAATTGATATTTAAATCATAAATTTAACTTTTTTATTTATTTATTTTTATAATTTTTTTATTTTCATTCAATTTTTTCAGTTATAACTTATTATAGTTAAAATAATTTCTCTCTAATATAATAAAAAAATAAAAAAATCAACTTTATTTATGATTATTTTTTAATAATAATAAAACTAAACTATTATATAAAATAAATTCAAAATCTAAATATCATTCTTGTGATAAACCTTATGGTTTTTTTCTTTTTTCCAAGGATATGGACAACCATTTTCATGATTTCACGGTCATCAACTCACAACTCACTCCCAACCACCAAAATATCACAGAAGTTAGATGAGTCCAATTAGAAAGGAATTCAACTTACTTATAATTCCAACTACTGTTACAGATTGTCACTAAAACAACATGCTAGAATACAATTATACAAGAGAATCCAATAAGAAACACAAGGAACACACAAAAAGAGAACAGCTGGAAATCTCTAGTGTTCAATAGTGTTTGAAACAAAATGCTAAGTGACTACTGCTAGTTCTTAGCTTATAGCGCTAGACAAACTAGTATGCGGCTGACCTTCAAATGAATGATTACATACGTCCCATTTCTACTGAAATAAATCTTCCTTCTAGAATAGTTATGAGCATTAACAATTTAAGAATTGATATTAACTTAATTACTCTATGCTACAACAGGACTAGAAATAACAGAGAACCTTGCTACAACCTATACGTGCTTGATCTCAAAAAAATTGTACAAGCATTTCTGACCCCAAAAATCGAGTATAATGAAGTACCAAATATGGCGTGTAAGTCCAACATCAATGGAAATTGCACCTCTCCAGTAGAGGATGAGAATAATCAACATATTTTTCCCATAGAGGCTTGTACTTTTCTATAGCAATCTTCAACCATGGTTTTGAGTTTCCATTGAAATGAAGAACTGCTCCTTTCTTCATCAAATGAGGATCAATATTAGTATAGCCCAATCCCAAAACATGCCATGACGAATCCAAAGGCTCTGTCAATCCATAGAAAGTCAGTAGTCCAGGCGGCAATGTACCAAGTTTCCACAAAGTGCGGTCCACATTCTTCTCCTGCCAATAGTGATAAATTCCAGTCACATTTCTGTTTCTCCACTCAACCAAGTCAAAGACGTTCATGCCAAAAGCCCATCCACATGCATCGGGGTCAAAATGTTTCCTGATTAGAGGGTGTGAATAGTTCAAATATTTATGGTATCTATGAAATGTCTCCATACAGGTCTCCACAGCTCCATTGACATTGCCATTCAAATCAATGGAGAAAAGACCAGATAGATCCTTCTGAACAACAACATCATCATCTAGAAATACCATTTTCTTTAATGAAGGAAATACTTCTGGGATATAAAACCTAAGATGGTTAAGCATGGAGAGGTACTTAGGGTTTCGAAACTTGATTGGAGTTTGGCCATTGTCATTGCCGCCAGAAAAATAATAGCTCTTTGTTTCAGAGTCTTGAAGCTGTTTGAGAACAGGAACATAAGAGGCATTTAGCCAGGTAAAGTCTTCAAATTTTTGAACCTCAATGGTCACTCCTCGAAAACTGTTCAAGGAAAACCAGGCCCTCATTGATGCATGATTAATTTCGTCAGTTACAAGGTGGAATACAATTTTATCTGGATCTTGGGAATTTTGAGCAGTTGAATTTACCACAACTGAAGTTGCAAGGATATTGTCCGAGAAGATACAGAAATGATAAAGATCATTATCTTTAAGTTTCATGTCCATCCACTTCCCTTCCAGTAGTTTCCTCTGCAAGTTTACATTTTTAAACCATTCAGTAGTCAACCGCACACCAAGGCAATACAGACTTTTAGGAACTTCTTCAGCAGCTATTTGTCCGTACTTTGAACTCTTATCACTCACAGCACTCATCTGCTCTTCAAGAGCTTGGATTTTGGCTTTAAGTGTCATGATCATGGTCGAACTATCATAATGGAGCTGCTGGGCTTGATAAAGTAGAATGGCCATATCATGGATTGCAGTTTCTGATTCTTTAGTTGTTAGAGGTGTTCTTCTTATTGCAGCATTTGAAAGGAGGATCTGTGAATTGCGGATCTGAGCACTTAACTCCCAAGCAAATTGGAGGTTGTTACTTTCTTTGGCAATCACAACAAAAGTTTTTGCCAAAGAGATTTGGTCACTAAGTTGCCTAGCTACTGAGTTTGGGTTTAACATTTCCTCGGTAATATTAAGACCTTCCATAACTCTACCATATCTGTAGGATCTCTGCACAAGCAAGACAATTAGAGTTTTTATTAAATTTGAATAGATATGAGAAAACATAAAGGGAAACAAATGAGAGACCTGGAGAGCAATTACAAACAGGCTTGGGAAGAATAAATAGGAATTAACACATCATATATTAGTAAAATGAAATTTTCATTTGAGTTATATGCCAATCAACATCCTAAGGAATTGACCTGTCTTCAATTTAAAAATTAAACTCAACCGAGTTGCAGTGTGAAATAATGGAGTCACCAATTCCATATATATATATATATATATATAGATCAGTATTCAATGGTAATAAAAACCAAGATAGCTTCTAAATGGATAGGGTAAGTCAAATCTACGTTGAGCAAATTCTTCAGTTCCAGCCATCTTTGCCTTCAACAAATTGAAGATACTTTTTTTTATTTTTGGAAATCATAAAGAAGCAACTAAATTAGCCTAAAAGTTTTCTTATAACTCTCTTGTTATAGTTCCCCTACGCCTTCCCCATGACAAAGGGTTACTAGCTAAATTCCTTAACCTTTTTTTTTTATCGCATATATAATGAACGCTTACTTTGTGCTCAATGCCACCTACTTCCTAGTAAGTAGTAACCTATTCTCATCCTTCTAGGTCATATTCCAAAGACGGAAAAAAAAACAGAATTATTATGCATGGAGTTTCTAGGCACCCATAAAGTTTATAATTGGGTTACTCCTGATCCTTGATTTTATGATTCCTCTGCAAAATGCATTTAAGTGTCACAGACTCACAGTAATCTGTTATTCAACACTTGATCTTTGATAAGAGATCTATGGATGCTTATTCTGGCTACCATATCCTAAAATCCATTGTTAAAAATATTCAATAATTAAAAATATATATGTTGTTTTTATCTAACGTTTGAAGTCCATAAGATGCTCAAATTTTCGTTATAAGTGGATCCCATAACTCACTAAACTGTTAAAAAGAATATGCATTGGATAATGGCTATGCATGAAAATATTATCAATCCTAAGCAAGGTCTGATGACAGAACAATCCAGAGTAACGTTAAACATTACTATAGATCATCAGAGATAAAGCAAACTTAGTTCCAGATCAAGTCCATACTTAATAGCCAACTAATATTATACTTCAGAATGCCTCAAATAAACACACACAAAGGACACTGCCCCACTCGTCTGCAAATGAATAAAGGGCAATGGTGTGGGGTCTGGAAAATACGGAATTAAGCACTCAAATTCATTTGGTTTCCTACCATTTACCAAGGAATAATCTGAAATAAAAGGAGGAAAAAGACGTCTCGTTACCTTGATAAGGTTGGATCTGGATTCAATCTGATTCCCCTTGCTCAATATGTAAGTGAATAATAAAATGGCCACACCAAACAGCGTCCACCAAAAGGCATTCGGAAACCGCCTTCTCCCCGGCCGGCGAAAATCTGCCGGTCTCCGTTTCATCATCTGACAAGCTCCCAAATCCAAAATCGTCCAATTTTCGTCTATGAAACAAATTTCCCAAATAATATCACCAAGAAGAAGAATTGAATTAGATCACCGACAGCATGAATAAATTCACAAAAAGATTGAATTGAGATATCCACGGAAGAGGGCCAAGAGATTGAATCAGAGTGTACTTTATTGGGGATTACTACTATTGTTTTTTGTTTTTTGTGGCTAAAATTTTCTGGGGATGGGGTTAAGCTGGAATTCGAGATTGTTTCATTAAATACTAGTAAAAAGAAAAAAGAAAAAATTTGTTTTATTGATGAAGGTCTAATAAACAACAAGCTGATTTAAACAATGTCCCTTACTCTTTACTCAGTGACTTGTTTTGAGAATAACGGTTCTGATCTTCCGCTTTCCCTTCACCTTCACTGGGATATTTTATATACATTATACCGAATATTACGCTTAATCTCGAATTTAACCCAAATATTACTCGCTATTTTTAACATGAACTCACAACAATACACGTGCTTGTACGTAAATTTGTTCATTTTAATTTCATTAACAATTTTATAAGATGAATTTGTTAAATATTCTCCATATTTTTATATATTTTAATTTTTACATTGATCCTAATGTTTTTATTTATTCTTTTGAAATTGAAATGCATTTTTTGTTCTTCATATTTTTCTATACTACATTTTAATTTCTTTATTAATCCTTTATTTTTATTTAATTATTTTACTTTTTTTATTTTTGCATTTTAATACACTTACTTTTATTTTATATAATTTGACATTTTTTTTTATTTTTTTTTACTTTTCATACAATTAGTATAAGTTTGAGAATAACTTGAAATTAAATTTTAAAAATATAATAATATTTTAAATAAAAAATTATTAAAATAATATAAATTATTTTTAATTGATTTTTTTATAAAACAAAATTACATAATATTGATTTTTAATTTAAGAAATTAAATAATATAAATAATTTTATCTAAAAAAATTTATGATACTTCATCTTTTAAATATTACCCATAGTGTTATAGGAAACTAAAATATAACAGTCAAACATTATTAATTCTTTTATGCCATAAAGTCTTATACAATAAAGCGGTATTAAAACGATCACTGAATTAGAGTAATGATCAGGTTAGGGAATTTAGCTAAGTAACTGATGAGTGACATCACTTTAAAAGAAAGTCTAATTTGAATTAGACAACTATGAGCTATCAATTACAAAACATATATTTATGTTTTCTTGTACTATGGGATAAATGCGTGTCCTATAAAAAAAACTCCTTATAAGTTGTATGTTAAATGTAGGCACAGTAAAAAGTAAAATGTTGGTGGAATAAATTTTTAATTAATGCTGATAGCTTGTCTAATTAAATAAAAAAAAAGATATAATAGATTTGAGTTGGGATTTCTAAGCAAAATACTTTGCTAAATGGTCGCTTATTTTAAGTCGCTTACTTTACAATTCTGCAATGTATTAAAATATTGGAAAGTTGGGAGAGTCGTGAAAATATTAATCATTTCATTTTTATGAAACATATTTAAGATATTTTAAAGGTAAAAATTGAATATTTTAATATTTTTTAAATAATAAAAAATTATTTTATTAATAAATTTTTTTAATGCAATAATAAAATAAATTTAATGGAAAGTCATTAAAATTAGGTGATGCATTAGAATAAAATAAACTTCCTTAAAAATTATTACCTAAACAAACAATATAAAAATATTCATATTGTACCACTAAGATTAAATATAGATATAATAAAGCGTATCTAAATTCACAAATATTAATTAATTTTGTAGTTAAATAATTAATCTTTCAGATCTATACGTATTTTACAAAAAATCTTTTAATTTTTTCTATATTTTCTCTAACGATAAGATATCATATAAAAAGAATAAAATACGTATGATTTAGGGATTATAATATATATAATTAATAATTATATATTTATTTTAACACATAATTAAAATAGTCATTATTCTTAAGTCTATGTACATTAAAATCTTACACCATATTAGATACATTAAAGCCTAAATGCATAAACCTTAACATATCACTTTTAAATTAGTATAATATTATATGATAATCTATAACACTTAATATTTTTTATATAAGCTTAACATTGGATTAAGTATCCAACAATCTCATATTTGGGCTATATGTATAACCTTATGATTATGCATTGTAAAAAATTTACAATATAAGCTCAACTTTAATGTTATTATTGAAATATATCTATAAACATTTTGGCCCATCAATTATACTAACATAGAATAAAAATGGTCTTCGTTACATTTGTCATAACTCGATCCATCAATTGTCATGTATGCCGATATAACTGAATGACATAGATTATGAAGTAAATGTGTAGCATGAAAACTTTTATGCAATGTAATATTGACATACCTATTTTCAATTGTTCCATCTTTTAAACTAAATGAGATCAAGCTATATCAAAATCAAAGTGTAAATAAACCAAAAACTTTATTTCTACGAAAAATAACATCAAAATATCTATGAACTGAAATAATTGGAAGTGTGTCTATATCAAAGAAACATTTAAAATTACAAACTCTCGCTAAAACTAAATATCATCAAATGACATGACACTCATACGAGTAGTGTGCTCATGAAACATTGTAGGTGGTAATCCCTTAGTAAGCGAATTTATAATAATGGAATTTGTACCAATTTATTCTATAGATACTTGTATACTTTTAACTCTTTCCTTAATAATCAAGAACTTGATCTCTATTTACTTCGTCTAACTCCTATTCTTAGTAGAATATAGTATGCTGACTCATTGTCACAAAATAGCTTAAGTGGCCATTCAATACCTTCTACTATGTATATATATGTGACAAAAATTGTCGTCATGGTATAAAAGGCTATAATAAAAGATTGTTTAGCACTTTTCTAGGAGATAGAACTTCTAACTAGTAGGTAGACATAATTTGACATAGATTTCATACTAGTAAAATTGAAATCAATATACCCAATGATCTCAAGCTTATTCAACCTTTGATACATAAGCATGTAGTCTTTTGTTTTCTGTAAGTACTTCAAGACTCTTTTGGCTTCCTATCAATGGTTCAATCCTGTATTATTTAAATATCTACCCAACATCCCAATAATGCATGCAATATTTAGGTGCGTACATACCTAAGTATACATCAGACTCCCTCCTACTGACACATAAGGAATTTTGTGCATTTTCGTTTCCTTAAAATCACTATTAAGGCATTGATTAAGACTAAATTTATCTCTCTTAGCAATAGGGGTATCCTTTGGTTTGTAATTTTGCATGTCATATCGCTTGAGAACTTTTTTGATATAACTCATTTGTGATAATCCTAAAATATTCTGAGAGTGACTCAAAATATCTGGATTTTTAATACAAAAGAGATGTCATCAAGATCTTTTATCTCAAAATTCTTAGCTAGAAATCTCATGGTTTCGTATCATAAGCCTATATCGTTGTGTGCAAGTAAAATGTCATCAACATATAACACTAGAAAAATATATGTGCTCCTATAGAACTTGCGGTATATTCAATCATTGATCAAATTCATCTCAAAATCGAACAAGATGATCATTCGATGAAACTTGAAATATCATTGTTGATAAACTTGCTTGAGTTGATAGATGGATTTCTTAAGTTTGCAAATTATAATATTTGGGTTTCCCAACATAAAGTTTTCTAGTTATATCATATAGATTGTTTATGTCACCAATGAAAAATGTCATATTTACATCCATTTGATGTAACTCAAGATTGAAATGTGCTACTAATGGTATTATAATCTTAAAAGAGTTTAAGAAGAAACCATAAAGAAAGTCTTATTATATTCGATGTCTTCTTTCTGTGTAAAGTCCTATGCGACAAAACGACCCATGTATCTCTCCACATCACCTTTCGAATCATTCTTAGCTTTAAATATCCATATATAACCATTAGGTATGTACCTTTTAGTAATGGGACAAGATCCCACACATCATTTTCCTTCATAGACTTCATCTCCTCATTCATGGTATCAATCCACTTTTGAGAGTTAGGATTTTTCATGGCTTGACGAAAGTTGATCGGATCTTCTTCCATCATTCCAATATCAAACTCGTGTTCTTGGAGTAATATAATGTAGTAATCTGGCATTTCATTTCTCATTTCTCTAGTAGACCTCCTCAATGACATGAGTTCTTGAGGTGGTATAATTTATTCTTCTGCATAATTTCTCGAATGAGATATTCTTCAAGATTGTCTTGAATTGTTGTGTCTAGATCAAATCAGAAATATGATCTTGATCAATGTCAATAGCGCAGATTAAAATATCAGTATATTCCTCTTCAAAGACCAAATCTTTAACTGTATCTCTCCCTGCAAACTTGACATCCTCAAAGAATCAAGAATTTTATGAATTAAAAATCAACTTAGATGTTGAGTTATAAAACTTGTACCCTTGGATTTTATAGAATATCCAATAAAATATTAACTTACCATTCTTGAGTCGAGTTTTTTTTCATTAGTTCTATAAGGCTTTACCTCAATTGGACATCCCCAGATATGTGAGTGTTTTAAACTAGGTTTTTTTGCCTCTTCAAAGTTCATAAAAGGTTTTGGTTGTTGCTTTAGTTGGAACCTTGTTAACGATATATGTTATAGCCTTATATGCTTTTCCCAAGAGTGATTATGGTAAAGTAGAATGAAAAATCATACTTCTCATTATGTCCTTAAGCGTCTTGTTTTGTCCTTTAGCAACACCATTTATAGTTGGAAAACCTAGTATAGTGTATTATGGGTTGATATTGTATTCCTCTTGAAACTTAGCAAATGGTTTTGAATGTTGTTCACCTAAACCTTCATATTTACCATAGTACTCACCACCACAATTAGAGCTTACACTTTTGATCATTTTATTGAGTTAGTCTCAACTTCAGCTTTATAATTTTTGAACTCATCCAACGACTATTTTTTTCATGAATGAGATGTGAATATCCATACCTAAAAAATATCATCTATAAACATTATAATTTATTGTTGACCATTCCAAACCATTCTAAGCCACTATTGAGAATGACCCATAAATGTCTGCATAAGATTTCTATTGTTGACTTCAAATCTCCTTTTATTAGTTTTTTTTCCTTTATACAATTAATACAAATGTCAAAATTTGTGTAATTTAAGAGGTTTAAATTTTTTTCCAGACACAAGTCATTATGTTCTCCGTCTGGATATACGTCCTAATCTTTGTGCCATAACGTAGCCAATATTTCACTTGTCAATTTTTGTTTTATACATTATTACCTAATTGTAGCTTCTTTATGCTTATTTTATTTCTTTTCCATGTCTTTATACTTAGAGGTTGAGGGCAGGTAAATGATGTTTTATCTTGCTTTTCCTAAACACAATGTGAGATTAGTTCAATTAGATACCAAATCTCTTTCTGATAGTTATAACTCACCTTAAACTGTCTAAACTGTGTTGGAATAGATATCAAAACTAAATGTACCAATTCTTTAGAGGGTTTCAACTTTAATTCTCCTAATTTGAAAGCAACATAAGATACCTCAATGATATACTCCCTTATATTGCCTTTGGCCCTATACCTCATTGAAATTAGACTTGTCAAGAGCATACTTATTTAAACATTTTCATTTTTGACAAACCACTTTTCAATGTCCATAAGAAAATCCTTAACATTAGTTATCTTTTCAAACATTGTGCCCTTAAATGCATTCAGAATGGCCTTTTTTTATGATCATCATACATATACGATTTGATCTCTCTTAACTTTCCTTTTCCTTCTTTACGTTAAAAGTACTCTTTTTTTTATCTTACTTTAATCTTTCATTTTCTTAAACACAATGTGAGATGAGCTCAATCAAATACCAAGTCTCTTTTTGACAGTTGTAGCTCACATTAAACTGCCTAAGTGGAATATATATCAAAACCAAATGCACCAACATGTCTTTAGAGAGTTTCAATTTAAGTGCTCTTAATTTGGAAGTAAAATGAGATACGTCTATGATGTACTCCCATATATTGCATTTGCCCCTATACCTCATTGAAATTAGGCTTGTCTAGAGCATACTTATTTCAACCTTTTCGTTCTTGACAAACCACTTTTCAATGTCCGTAAGAAAATCCTTAGCAATAGTTATCTTTTCATACATTGGGTTCCTAAATGCATCCAAAATGACCTTTCTTATGATCATTATACACATGTGATTTGATTTCTCTCACCTTTCATTTTCCTTTTTTACGTCAAAAGTACTCTTATCCGTAAGATTATAAGAGAATCAACTCTTATCATAAGGTCCAATTCTATGACTCCAAGAACTACCAATATATTTTATTAATACTAACAAGATTATTTATAGCTCAATCCAGGAAACAATAAACAAACAAAACGAACTCATATAATTCTTTAAACCAAAATAACAAATTTAAACAAAGATAAATCTCATCTTAAGATATCGAACACTTCATTAATATTTAATATTTGGACAAAAATATTAACTTATAAGTTATATCTTGGTATAATAATCAAACACTAACAATAAGAGCATGCCGAACACTAAGTATTCATTTGAGTCGAATTATTGTTCACATGCAAAAATCGAATAATCATCACGCATTTATTACCACATGTGTACATGCAATTATTTTAAAAATTAACCTTTCTTTGAATTGAACAATATTTACATAAGTTACATGCATTCAAATGTTTATATTCTAAAACAAATTAATTTTTACTTTAACGTCATATCGTTTCAATTAATTCATCTCAAAATATATAAAAATCATATAAATATTTGAATTTTAAGTTATAACATTTTTTTAATCAAAGTCAATGATTAATACTGGTTAATTCTGGTCGGTTAATTTTTAATGGGTCAATAATTATCGAATTATAAAACCTATATTCATATTTTGACTCATTAATCTAAATTTATATCTTTAAATCCATTAATTTTTTTTCAAATCCTTTTAAAAAAAATTATTCTTGCGTTTTTAAAAAAAATTATTACTTTTAAGTTTCAATCTAATATATTATGTAAGAATCACAAATAAAATTTTAGCTCTAATTATTTTTTGTTGACATTATTACTGGGCTTTAAAAAAATATTTATGGACTCTTTTTTTACGTAGTAATCAAAATCATAGTTACAGTATATAAAAAAATCTTAATTGTAATACCGAAAAGAACCTAATCATGATAACAAAAAAAAAAAAACCTTAATCGTAACAAATATATACACACACATAGCCAGCCGCTGAATGTGTAAACCAGTAAGAACGACGGTTTAAATAAAATTGATAAAAGACTGCTGCCGAACTAACAACAGCTCTGCCGCCGCTCCTGTAATACACAATAAAGCAAAACTGATCTTCATTGCATTAAATGTATATGACACTGATCCCATATTTACTTATAATCAGAGAATAGCAATAGAAAGACAAAGACTGATTTTTTTTAATTAATCAAAATTTGTTTTTATTCCATTAGCCCGATAAATAAAATTATAAATTATCTTCTCATGTATCTTTAACAGTAGAAAAAATTTCATATTAAATTCAAGAGAAAATAATCACAATTATAAAATATTATTTGATTTAAAATCACAAATTTAAAATACAACTATAATTATTTTCAAATCTAAAAATTATTAAAATTAAAATTATCATATTTAAAATCATTAAAAATATCATAAATCGAAAATAAATTCTATTCTTAATTATTCAATATGAAGATGTTCTAATAGCACTTGTTAAAAAAAATAACCTTACTTAAAAACCATCAGCTAAACAAAATAACTTAAAAACATTCATATTGTATCATTAATAATCAAAGATAGATATACAGAATAATACCTGAATCCGTAACTATTAATTAATTCTATAGTTAAAAAATTAGTCTTTAAGATCTACGTGTATTTCTTAGAAAATTAGTTTTTTTCTTTGCTATCTCTGGCGATGGGATATTAGATAAAAAATAAGTATGCGTGATCTAAAGACTAAAATCACTATATATAGTTAATAATTGTATATGTATTTTTTTAATACATCATTAAAATAGACATTATATTTAGGTCTCTATATATTAAAGACTCACATTCTATTAGATACATTAAAGTCTAAATTACTTAAACCTTACCATATCACTTTTAAATGAATTAACATTATATGATAGTATACAACACATAATTATTCACATATAAAGCTAACGTTATATTTAGAATCCAACACTTTGGGATTATAGGATAACTTTTAAGACTACTATTGGTATGTCTCCATACAGCTTGGTATTTGACAAAGCTTGTCATTTAATTGTGGAATTAGAATACAATGTTTTTTTTTGGGTCATAAAGAAATTCAATCTAGTTATGGAAGCAACATGGGAACAAAAGATGTTGTAACTAAATAAACTTGATACAATTAGGTTACAAGCTTATGAAAATGATACGATTTATAAAGAAAAGACTAAGAAGTGACAAGATAGGTAAATAATAAGCCACAATTTTGAAGTAGGACATAAAATGTTATTACACAATTCTCGATTGGCACTTTTTTCGAGTAAACTTAAATCAAGATGGTCTTGACAATTTATGGTAACAAATATATTTTCATATGGAGATGTAAAAATTGAAGATGTAGCAACTAAAGTAAGATTTGTAGTCAATCGACAACGTTTAAAGATTTTCTTGGGTAATGCCAATGAGTGAGTTGTTTCATTAGTATATTTGAATGAATTATAACAACATGTTAACGGAAGGTCTATTCAATGACTTAAAATATGATGCTTGTTGGGAGGCAATCAAAATATTTTTATTACTTATATTTTCATTGCTATGTAGGTGGATAAAATATAGAGACACTTGGCAAACACATGGATGCACATGATTATGAAGACCAACACATCAATGTTTCTTATCTCATTATTTTTACTTGTTTTTACTATGTTAGACATCGGAGACAATGTGAAATTCAAGTGTAAGGGAGGAAACTTCATTCTCTATCTTAGATTATTAGCTTCCTATTTTTTTAAATTAAAATATGATAGAAATTAATAAATATGTCGAAACCATAAGAATGTATGTTTGATTTTAAATATATTAATCCAATGATATAATTAATTGTCTTGATTGTGATAAGGAACCTAGTATGTAATTATTGAGAGGATTAAATTAACCATATGATATGTTTTTCTATTTTTAATTGAAATAATTCATCATTTATGCACAATGTATATGATTGATTGTTTGATGTATTTAGTGGGAGAACACTTTATATGAGTAATATTATATAATAAGAATCTTCTATGTTTTGGAATTTATTTGATCAACTCTTGAGGTGAAATCCTAAATAGTGTTTAGCTTGAGAAAAAATATAGGCTTTAGTTGGATGGATTGAGTTTTTATAGATAATCATCGAATATTAACAACCTTAATCATCCATTTTAGCTTAATGTAATGTCATTTATGTCTTTAAACCACTTTAGTGCTTAACTTGAATGTATTACCCTTACCCTAACATATTTAGTTTGTAAGTATCAAAAATCATGTGTAATGTTAAAGTGTTATATGAGAAATCACATATAGTGTTAAAGAGTTAGAAGAAAAGGTAATGCACTTAAAAGAATAGAATAAAAGAAAAAGATGAATTCGTAGCACCATTAATTCATAAAAAGAAAATAGATAAACCTAAAAATAAGTTTAAGGGTGTAGAATTGCAAAAAATTAAATGTGTGGAAAAAAGAGAGAAGATACACTAAGGTTGAAAGTAAAACTCAATTGCATGATGAAGAAAAATAAGTTAAAGTGTGAATTTAAATCTAAATATAACATTTATCTACCAATACTTAAGTCTCATATTATAAGCTTGTGAAGTCCCTCTAATCGCTAGTTAAATGCATAGACATATGAAACTTGTTCTAAGATTTTAATCTATTACATGGTCATATAAGTTTATCTCATGAATGCATTGGGTGACCTCATTGTCAAGTCTCACACACATAGACCATTTGGTTAAAAACCTTGCATATCTTTGTATGAATAGAATGTTGATTAATGACAATATGTAATTTTTAATCATAAGAACGTACAATCTTTAAAGAGAATAAATTTATATCGAACATTCATTTATTGGATGAGACGTGTTTATGAATATGCTATTCACGTTGTGTTAATATTTATATTTAGCTTATTAGAATTTAATTTTGTCTTTACTCGTGGACAAGCAAATAGTTAATTTTAGAGATGTTGATAATGTTTTAAAAGTTTAATTATTTAGTTATTTCAAGCAACTTATTTGTCTTATTTTAAGATGAATATTTTTTAAAAATATATGTTTTATATTTAACTATGTTAATATAGGTTAAAAGTCATCAAACAGAACAAAAATAGATAAATTTGAATAAATTCAAAATCAACAAAGCTCAATTAATTAAGACAAGATTGATTGAAAAAAAATGACATAATGCTCAAAAAGGATAAAATAGAGATCTATCAAAGTTGAAATATAAATGAAGTGAAATAAGACATATGCCAAAAACTAATAATTTAAGTTCACAATGTCAAAACTTATAATTTAATTAAATAGTAAACTCGTAATTAATTTTAATTTGGTTGGATTTTATTTTCTGATGCATATATATATGTTTAATATTTAAGCATATTCCTAATTTGATTTCACCTATGTACTATTTCTATAGTTCTATGTAAAATTCTATTTATCATAAGTTGTGATATTATCACAATTGATATGTCAATTAATTATTGGATAAAAAAATAGGTTATATTGTTATAATTCATAATTATTTGTTACATTAGTTATTGTTGTATGGTAACTTATAATATAAAAAGTTACTCATGTAGCTATATAGATCACTCTTAAAGTTTACCAAAATTAATGGATCATATTTATTTAAGCATAGTCATTTCATAATACATGATAAGCATGTATATACCCATTCATAAATTATTTGAAATTTCTTCAAATTAATAACCACATCATCACTTGAATATGGAAAAAATAAAATACGGGATAAAATCAAGAGTAAACTTTAAAAAATGTTATCAAATTATTGTATTTATTTCATTCATATTATCAAATTATTTTCATCCCGTTTATATTAATTAACTAGTAAAAAGTTTCATTTATATCATTTTGTTAATCTCCATCTAACAAGGTCCTACAATTTGTTATTCTAAATATATCACTTAATTACTTAAATTGTTTCACATATATCATTTAACTATTCGAGTTATTCTAAAATTACTACTGATCTTAGACACAATTAGATTAAAATTAATGAAATTATATAAATGAAACTTTTTATGAGTTTAGTGTAATAAACGAGATGAAAAATAATTCGCCGATATAAATAAAATAAATACAATAGTTTAGTGTTATATTAATATTTTTTAGGCTTACTCTAAAATCAAATAAGTAACAAGATAATTTTAAGTAAAAAAACATATGCATTATCTTTATAGATGAAATGATACTTGATACAGATATGATAAGAGTAACTTATACCACCACACTATCAGACAACCAAAAACAAAATTATGAATAAGCATATATGTATTAACTTTTTAAACGTTTTAATTGAGGATAAATTTCTGCATACAGTAGTAATGTTGACACACGTTCTAGAACAAGTTTACCATAGCCATTCATTTTATAAAATAAAATAAAAAACTATAAGAATTGTGAATGAAATCAACGACTATTATTTACATTGCTTAGAGGAACATAACAGAAAGTGGTATATAAGATTTTTTTAGTAATTAAGACTCTATGTGATAATTTAAGGTAAGACTTTAAATAATATTGCATTTTAGGCGTTCGTAATTTGGTTTCTTAATTTAACTTTTAGACTTTAAGAGAAAAGACCAAATAGACAATTAAGGGGAGATGTATCATGCATGTACTCACTGTATTATTATATACACACAATTAATTAATATTTTACAGAAAGATTTTACAAAAATGAAGCTTTGTAATAACTTGTTGTTAGTTATAATTGATAAATTTATTAAGAATGAAATTATTTAGGTTAAATTTTGTTTAAAAGTTTTATTAATTTTTTTTTCTTTTTTAATATACCATATCAATTATGTAAAATTTGTATAGTTTATAAACAATATGATTCATCCAATACTAAAAGAATGTATTAATTATAAATATTAAATTAATATATTTTTTAATTAATAAATATAAGAATTTTTTTTTACACTAATTAAACACACAATGAATGATGAGAGAGTGTGCACTCCCTGGTAAACTGTTTGAAATTTCTTCAAATTTACCTCATCGATACCTGAATTTGGAACAAAGAAAGTTAATGTACATGCAATAAAATCAAATAAGTGACAAAACAATTTTAAGTTAAGAAACATATGTATGTATCTTTATGGATAAAATAGTTCTCGATGTGGATCCAGTAGAGTGAGTTATAAACATATTAAATAATTTCTTCACAATTACAACCGTTAACAAGTTAACATACAGGTGCTTATTAATAATATATAGAGATGATACACATAATGGAATAAGTTTATCATAGTCCTTCATTTTATAAAAATGAGAAAAGTGTAAGGATTA
This sequence comes from Hippophae tibetana, assembly GCA_037013495.1. NCBI lineage: Eukaryota > Viridiplantae > Streptophyta > Magnoliopsida > Rosales > Elaeagnaceae > Hippophae > Hippophae tibetana. The sequence continues at coordinate 8,566,110 of CM072812.1, forward strand.
TTACTTATAATAGTATAAAAGTTGCGATATATAAGATTTTCTAGCAATTAAGACTGATAATTTAGGGTAAGATTTTAAATAATTTTGCATTTTAAGCATTCATAATTTGGTTTCTTAGTTTAGCTCTGAGACATGCATTAAAAGAAAAGACCAAATTGACAATTAAGAGGAGATGTATCATGCATGTACTTAGTGTATTATTCAATATATATAATTAATTAATATTTTTTCGAAAGTTTGTACAAATGTAAATACAATATTATAAATGTTATAAATTAACGGGAAATCAATTCTCTTAAGTGTTTGGTTTTATGATAAATATTTATAATTTAATAATTAAAATTATTAGATTTTAAAAATATAATATAATGTTAAAAGTTATTAGAAAACTAATCATTTTAACAATATTATTTTTATACATTTATCGTTAATAACAAATCAAAAATCGTACAAGCATTACTTGATACATATTTCAAGCATTTTAATTAAATTTGTATACATCTTTGAAATTTTTGAACAAAAAGAACGGTTACAATCACACCCACTTGGAAAAATCCAATGAGGCGTGAAGTCCTAAGAATCGAAGACGAAGAAACTGTTGTACCCTTAAAACAAGGGTCGGTCACAATCAGAAACATGCATAAATATTAGAGAAAAACTTGTTGAAAATTGTATTGTACTACCGCAAGTCTTTCTGAGTCTAAAAAACTGCTAGCTATGGAAGATCTAAACAGAGAAGTAATGGAGAAGAAAGAAGAAAAGCAAAGCGTTGTTGTTAAAGAGGTGGATAGAATAAGCAATTTTCCAGACTCAATAGTTGATATCATCCTTTCTTTTATCTTTACTGAAGATGTTAGGAGAATGTCCTTCACTTCAAAAAGGTGGCAATCTATTTTCTTAACTACCCCATATATTTATTGTGATGAGAGTTGGTTTTATGATACTAATAAGAGCTTTAGTCAAACTAGAATTCAGTTTCTTAATTTCATGAACAACACTCTCTTCAACCGTAGTAACTAGTAACAACCCTATAAATAACTTGAGAATATCTGCAATATATCCTTACACTTATGGTCTTGATTCTCTTCTTAATGCTTACTTCAGTTTCCTCTCTATAGATAATGGTAAGTTACTAACACTTGATATCTCAATCCTTACAAAATTTTCTATCCTAATTGAAGATCGCAAATACTACATTCTACCAAATACCATATTTCCTTCAGGGTTTCACTTGACCACTTTAACCCTAGAAGGGTGCATATTTTAGGATCCCTATGACATTGTTAAGTCTAATTCATTCCCTTCTCTCAAAAAAGTGTCCTTCAAATGTGTATCTATAAGTGACCGAATGCTTGAAATGATGATATTTTTTTGTCCTATTGAAACCTTAATCCTTACACGTTGTCGTGGTTTTAAGTTACTTAGGGCTTGTAACCCTAGTTTGATGCGCTTAATTATGTCAAATTGTAGCCAAATTGAACAGGTTCATATATTTGCACCAAAACTTCAACTCTTTGATTTCAATATGACAGCCATTCCAAGTTTATCAAATGTGTTTAAGATTTATCACAACACTGAAATTATTGACTTTTGGTGCCCTTATACTATGAGGTTTCTGATACATGTAATTTTCAGAGATAGGGAGGAAGAAGAAGGACAACAGAGAAGAGAAATAAAGTGTATATCTATATATATTTTCATAGTTCCTTGACTATATATATATAGCCTTATAGAGCGAGAGAGTAATAAGAAGCAATTGCAGAACCGTAATAGAAAGAAATGTAAGGAACATAACTGAATCTGTAACAAGAATTACGTGTGTCAGAGGGGGTGTTGAGAGAACATCTTTTCTAACGGTTTGGACTCCTTTCTACGCCTCGCGCACCTATGAGCTGCGCCAAGCAGCCTGAGCACACTTTTACTCATAACATTCCATTCCTCTTTTAGAATCCTTGTCCTCAAGGATAAAACATACTTATAGAAGGGATTTTGACATCATTACAATTCAGGTTGTTACAATTTCCATCTGGAAGTGTGTTCCAATTATAGGAGTATGACAAGTCCAATTTGAAGACATCAATACAAGTTTTGGCAACTATTGAGTCCAATAGGTTGCTATAGTTGTATGGATGGCTCGTGTGGGTGAACCCATAAGAACCCATTGCTTGTAAGTTTAGACTAACAGTTCCAACTAAGCTCCATCCCACCTTAAGTATTAAAAACTAGTTGAAAAATGTGTGTAGCCCTAGCATTACTACAGACATCCAGGCCATTATCTTGACCTTGCTTCAAGATTGTAAAAAACCTTCCCCTAGGAAAATTCCTACATAGGCCAATGATTGAGAAGGTATCCATAGAGAAAATTTTCCTGAGCTAGTTATGGAGCATAGATATCCAAACCCATAAGTTACACCCATGCATGTATTTTGTCCTTTTGAAGATGAAGTTCCACCCTCTTTTACTACTTATTAGGTCTTCTCCTCATCCATCTTTGAACTTTGTTAATCGTATATGAAGCAAGACTAGCAACCTCGATGATCTTCCAACCAAGAATAGAACTAACCATGACATCCAATTCAAGTCTAAGATGAACAACTTGATCATAGATTTCACAACTAAGCACAACATTTCTCATCCGGGTAGTAGCAGCCAACACACTGGTAATCAAAATGGAATCTGCCTCATTACCCTACAAAATCGATTTCCTGAAAAATAGTAAGAAACCTTCATATTTTCCTGTTCTAGCATATCAAATTCGCAATGCAAACCATATGATTAAATCAGGTTGGTATAACCCAATAAAAATTCTCTTTGTTGATCCCATGGTGTTACACTTAGAATGCATGCCCACAAGTACACTGTAAATATGAACACTGGAAGCCAAGATGTTTTTCAAATTGACCCCATGTATTACCTGGTCAACACCCAAATAGTTGGAACCTACCAAGCCTATAAGAAAACCCATGGAAGTGTATCCATTTGGTCTTTTTATCTCTTCTTTGCAACTTGATGAAGAGTCCTAATACTCTGTCCCAAATCCCACAATTCCCAAAACCAGAAATCATAGAATTTCCCAGAACCAAATCAGGTTCAGATATCTCCTTAAACACATAGCTGGTGTTAGCAACAATACCCATTCTAGGCAAAGGATAGGCCCTAACACAATATCCCTTGAACACTTCTAGGGTCCTGACAGCAACATGCATTGCAAACCTTCTGTGGTGTGCGTTACCTTCCTGAAAACATACCTTAACCTTGACTCAATCAGATGCTTGATTCTTAACATAATCAAACAACCTCATAACCATATCCACCAAATAAGTAGACATAATTGATGACTCTTGATATGAATTTGTCTTGACATGTCCATTCCCTTTTGCTCCAAGCATTGGCATGTTGGGAAGTGCTATTATTTCAGATGGCTCACCCAATGTAATCTTGAAGGTAGCCTTGCAAGCAGGTTTATCCCAATATGGAAAGCATCTTCTAGCATCAGCAGGTGCAAGCCATGTGACTGCCCTATTCCCACTCTCATCATTATGAGCTTGAGTATTCTTGAAGTAATCTTTCAGTTTGTCATTTAAAATCCCTTCAAAACCCATGGCTAAAACTCATAATTCATTAGGAAGTGCCTCTGTAAATATCAGGACCAAAATCTCATCATCTTCAAAGGTTTCTTGATTGAGATATGGAGGATTCAACTTAGCCAAAGGATTCAAAACCCAAGAATTAGGTGGATGGCGATGTTGAGTAACCCCAAAGGAAGCTGATCCAGTTTTGATGCATAGATTACCAATATCCTCAATTGTACCCATGCACAAAAGCAAATAACTTTTACCTTCAAATTCTATCTGAAAGCTCTCATAACATTTTAGGATGTGTAGCTTGCTAGAAATCAAATGGTTTTGCCCATCAACCCTTTGGATGGTCAATGGTTGTTGATGCTTCTCAACTCTTTGTTTCTGATCAAATAGAAGGTCCTTTGACTTTAACCTTTGGAATAGGGTATGGATAGAAAATGGGTGCTTTTGTCTTTGAGAGTTGAAACTCTAGCCAACTTGTTAACATGATCGTAGAACAAATCAAGGGAAAAACTAGAGTTATAACCGATGTGCGGCTATATCATTTATAAGTAATATTACTTTTATGGTACCATCGATGCCAGAGGTACAACTCATACAATATCATCGGGTTTGACATTTTCCAACTACTGTCTATTTTGGTTAAGACTCTTTTTATAGTTATCTCATATATCTGATTTCAAAAATGGAACACATTTTCATTACCTTTTTCTTATAAAGAAACAAAAAAATTTATGACTATAAATTGGTTACTATAGACATAAAAGTTCAACTTTTATGCAATAAACATCAACTTCTTACCACTTTTATTTTTTTACTTATTGATATGTAATTACACATCAATAAATGTAAGTGAGAAGTTATTTTTTTTAATACACTTTGTGAGGTTTCAAAATTAGTAAACATTTTTTTTAATTTCAAACATTTAATTTAAAATAGATTGTAACTTTAAAAGAATTAGAGGATGTGAGATATAAAACTAAAGTATAAATTATAAAACATTGCATATATACTTTTGATTAAAGTATTCAATTAAAGAAACAATAATCTTAATTTTTTTTATATTTGTTGTGTTATTACTTATATTAGATTTTGTACTCTTATTTTGTACTACTTACAGAAACACGGCTTCACACCAAACTTCAAACCGTCGCGCTGTTTGAAAGATGGGCTCAAACGCGCTAAACTTCCAAGCATTAATCTCGTACACCAGGATTTTGGCGTCCCATGTTAACAAAGGCCACCATGAACAAGCACTTGTTCTTTTTCACCACATTCAAACTTCCCTCCCTCTCCCTTTAGATGCCCATGTCTTCTCTCTTATTCTCAAGTCCTGCGCAGCCTACCAACGCCCTGTACTGGGAACATCTATTCATGCCCACGTAGTCAAAGCATCACTGCTCTCAAATCCATATATTGCTTGCGCTCTCGTCGACTTTTATGGCAAAAGCGTCTCGCTTTCTTCCGCACGCCATCTGTTTGATGAAATTTCTCCTAAAAACGTTGCTGTCTGGAATGCAATGATTTCGCTTTATACACATTCTAACCATGTTTGTGATGCTTTGGAGCTGTTTGAGGTAATGGATACTCAACCCGATATGTCAACTTGTAATTCAATTATAGCAGGATTGACGGGGATAGACGATGGGTTTTTCAAGGCTGTTGAGTTTTATAGGAAAATGCAAGGCTTGAGATTGAAACCTGATTTAATTACATTGCTTGCTTTATTGCCTGCTTGTGTTGGTGTAGCTGCATTGAATTGGATTAAGGAAATTCATGGTTATGCTGCGAGGAATGAGCTTCACCATCATCCCCAGTTAAGCAGTAGTCTAGTGGAGGCCTATGGCCGATGTGGGTGCCTCACAAATGCCCATTACATGTTTATGCACATGAAGGAAAAAGATGTAGTTGCATGGAGCAGTTTGATATCCGCATATGCAATTAATGGGGAGGCAAGAACTGCCTTAGAAACTTTTAGACAAATGGAATTGGCTAAAGTTCAGCCTGATGAAATCACTTTTCTTGGAGTTCTACAAGCTTGTAGTCATGTAGGTTTAGCTGATGAAGCATTTGATTATTTTGGTCGTATGTGCAAAGTGTATGGTCTGGAAGCAAGAAGTTATCACTATTCTTGTCTAGTAGATGTTTTGAGCAGAGCAGGAAGATTGCACGAGGCATATGATGTGATAAGAAATATGCCAGTTAAGGCCACTGCTAAAGCTTGGGGTGCCCTTCTTGGGGCATGTCAAACTTATGGAGAGCTGGAGCTTGCAGAAATTGCCGGGAAAGCTTTATCTGAGATCGAACCTGAAAATCCTTCTAGTTATTTATTAAGGACAAGAATGTTTGCTAGTCGAGGAAGGTATGAGGAAGCTCTGAGAATGAGAAGAGAGATGAAGGAGAGGGGAGTCAAGGTCGCACCTGGTAGTAGTTTGCTGGTATATCACGACTGAAGGCAGACTTCTTGAAGACTTGTTCATGATTAAACAGTCAAGATGGTTACTTCTTTCCAATCAGCTACAAGTGGTGACACTCCTGTTCCAAGCACGCAAACAAAATTAATAACTGTGAAATTGGCAAACAAAATTAAGGTTTAAGGATCTGACCAATTCATATTGTACGGAACTTGGATAAATGATGTGAAGTAAGCTTATTCCTGTCAAATGAGTTGTAAAATTCAGTTAAACTTATTAAAGATTGATCCAATGAGTTCATGAACCGAAAAAAAATACATTTCATCTAACTCATGAATAAATTGTAAATTTATTTAACAAAATATTTTTGTTAATAATAATATTTTTATAATTATAATAATGTCTGAAATATTTTAATTAAAAGATATTACTTTTATTTTTTTATTTTGTAAAAATATAATATTTATACTGATATTTTTTTATAAATAAAATTATATTTTTTTTTAATTTTTTTTTTTTTAGAATAATAAATAAATAAACTTATAAGCTGTTAAGTCCAACTCACTCAACTCATTTATTCATCCCATATGATATTCAAATTGTGCAAATTTTAAGTTGGATAGTGAAAGAGAGTAATTGGAAAAGAGATGAGATGACTCGTTGCTTTTAACATTTGAAAGTGGTTCGTTACTTCCTTTTTTTTTTTTTTTTTGCGTTAAAATGCAATTGCCAAGTACGATGAGCAGTATCAGTCAAAACATTACTACCTGTTTATTCTCTATAAACTCTCATATTGAATTATTAATCCATTATTTCAGTAGAGCTAAAATGTTTGCTGGTTGTTGCTTTTGAGTAATCTGAAGCTTATTACAACGTGTTGAACATTACAGTTCGGTATGAAAGCATTTTATTCAATATTTAGAGCTGATAAGCATATGTTTCCATATGATTTTATTCAATGCATGAACTCTAATAGATTTCTGATGTTCTGTAATACAGCTGTCATGTTACTTTGTACTAAAATTCTAGTTAGATAAGATTATTATAATTTTCTTTTATTAGATAAGCTTCATTGAAAGAAAACTATTCAGAAGTATATCTAACGGCCATTGATAACCTGGTCTAATAAAATGAGTAAACAACCCCAATGTTAAACTATGCGTTGTTAGTTAGCTTTAGCGATTTGTTATACTAGTTAGTTATAGACTAGTAGAGATAGGCTTATACATGTGTAAGGTTTGTTATAGTTTTAGCTGTCATCTACATGCCTATAGATGTTTGTATAAATAAACTAGTCTTGTATCAAATTGTATCAATGAAATATCTTAGAAGCAGTTTCTTCAAGCCAAATTCTCTCTTTCTCTCTAGTTTCATATGGTATTAGAGGCATTTAGGATCAAGAAAAGCTTTGTTTCTGCTCTAATAGCTACCCCTAGCGAGAATTATGTTGTAATGAAGTTCAATTTCCACAAGGATCATCTGTCATTTCTTCTCCACCTATCAATTTGAGTTTTTCAATTAAGTTAGATGTATATTTTTTTCCGTTTAGAGAGAAAAAATATTATTTGTAATCATAACTTATGGTTCGACTAGGAATTGGATTTATGGTTCTATTAGTCTAATATGACTTCACATCTAGTTCGTGCTGGATCAATAATTAAGATGTGATTGCAACTTCAAATCTTAAAAAGGTGATTTGAATGTAGAGGATTATGTGTTGAGATTGGAACTCTTTTTTCTTTAGAATAACACTCAGACTTGATTTTATTAGTTTTGATGATTTGTATAGTCATTTTCTCTCATATGAGAGAATTTTTGAACAACAATCTTCTGGTTATGGTTTCATATAAGCTAATGTTGCAAGATTTGTTTCCAGTTCTTCTAGACCTCCTCATCAAGCCAACAGAAATTCAAATGCATGTAACAATAACTCATCCAAACAGAATTGGAGTCTTTAAGACTCTATGTCTCAACATAACCAGACCCATACTATTGGTTCTTCCTCTAATTTCCAAAGGTAAGAAACTTGCTAATTCTCCAAATAACAATTCAAGAGGTAATAGAGTTGTGCCAAATGTGCAATAAGCCTGGACATTCAACCAATCAATGTTTTAAATTTTGAGATTTACTTCTTGGAAGTTCCCTTAGACCTCAAGCCATGTATGCTAAAGCCTCCACATCATCATCACCACCTAGAACTACTGGTTCTGCTTCCAATTTTTCTTGGTTTTTAGACTCAAGTGCAACACATCATATGACCAACAATGGTTTTTCTCTTGATGATGTCGTTCTTTACATTGGCAATGACATCGTCACTATAGGTAATGGTAATTCCATCACAATTTCTACTTGTGGTAATATATTCATCGAGGAAAGTTATGACTCAAGGCAAGGTCATTAATATTGGACTTGACTTTACAACCTGGGAGGTACAATAGTTCCTAGTTCTTTAAAATATGTTTGTTATTTTGCAAATGTGCGTGAAGCAAGCTTGTAGCATGCCAGACAGCACATGCTTTTAAGTCTTCATAGTATTTGTATAAGAGACCTTGTGAAATTTGTCTTCGGGCTAAGGCTCATAAGCTTCCATTTGTGCACACTCATGAACAAGTTTCAATATCTTTTGAACTGATCGAATTACATCACTTCACCTTTTGTTGCTAACACAGGAGCCAAAATATTTCTTGTTAATAATTGATGACTCTAGTCGCTATAAATGGATTTTCTTCCTTACACGGCTATTATTTGGAGTTTTTGCTTGGATTTTTACTATAGAATTTTGTGTGGATTTTTCTATAGAAGCTATGCAAAAAATTGTGTTTTTGTAAAACACACGTATAACTTTGAAAAATTAATGCAGATTCTAGAGAAAAACCCACACAAAATAACTAATTTCCTTAATTCTAAATTTTAAATTTTAATTTACATATATATCCCTTGTAAATTCAACGTACCAGCTACAAAATATGTGTGATTATATAACTAAAAATTATAAATCTTTAAATTAATGTTCTACCAAAATGATAATATAGTACTATCAAATTCAAATACATAATGAATTTAAAATATTAATCCAATTTCTAAAAATACATCAAGGTATTAGTATTAGTATTGAATATGAGTCCTTAATTTAAGGGATAAAACAATGAGCTTAATTCAATGAGTAAAACAAGAAATCCTAAATTCAATGAGTAAAACAAGAAATCCTAAATTCAATAAGTAAGTCAAGAAATGCTTAATTTAAAGAGTAATTGAAGGAGTAAAATTTCCTTATAAATAGCTATATAATTGTAATGAAAATATGAAGAAAATAATACAAACTAGAGAGCTCTTTTGTGTAGAGTTATTTCTTATTTTTTCAACATGGTATCAGAGCAGGAAAATTAACTTGCTTCTGCTTTATTATTATCTTAGCATCTTTAATCTTTAAAATGGTTGAAGACAAGCCGCTAGGATCAGAAGCTGAAAGTTCATCGGTGTTTTTCTTCATGAATATGCATGAGGTAGATGTCAACCCAAATCAAAGATTAAGCCTAGTCTTGTTGAATGAGTTTAATTACTTGTCTTGGTCAAGAGTAGTATCTCTGGCTCTAGGTGGAAGGTCCAAGTTGAGGTTCATAAATTGAAGCATCAAAGTATCTTATGTTTCCTCACCAACCTATGAATCTTGGCTTAGTAAGGATCAACTGGTTATGTCATGGCTTTTAAATTCTATGGAATATAAATTAGTTGAAATATTCAGTTACTCTGAATCTGCATACCAACTATGGGAGACGGTCAAGGAAATGTATGGTAATCAAAATAATGTTGCACGAGTTTTTCAATTAAAGAAGGATATCTCAGATCTGTAACAAGATGACAAGCCTTTTGTACAACTCTTAGGAAGCATGAAAAACATGTGGAATGAGTTGGAAATATATCGTCCTCATACAACTGATGTAACTCTGCTACAAAAGAGAGCGGAAGAAGATAAGATATTTCAACTTCTATCCAGTCTCGATTCAACATATGAAGATATACGATGCCACATACTCATGAATACTGAACTTCCTTCCTTCACTAATGTATGTGCGATAATTTAACGTGAAGAAGTAAGGAGGAAAGTCATGAACAAGGGTACAATGGCTAGTGCATATGAGGCAAGAGCCTATCTAACCAACGAGAGGAAGTACAAAGGGAAGCATCAACATTGCAACTATATGAGCCATGTTAAGGACACATGTTGGATTCTACATCCAGAATAAAAACCTGATTTTATAAAGGATACATGTTTATAGAAAGTGAATCGTACTACACACCGTGCAAAATATGTTTTTGCCTCTACCTCTAATGGGTCTGATCCATTCAAGAACTTCACAGCGAATCCAGCTGAACTCATGAATAAGTTTATGTTGTATATTCAAAGCAAGACAATATGAGCTAGAATTGACTGTGTGGATAGCATAGAAGAAGGAAACTCGACAACTTGCTAGGCAAGTTTGTGGGTTTATTGGCAGATACAAAACTCATACCACAAGAAGACATGCAAGGTATCATAAAAGCCTTTAAATACTGCTCTTAAAATAAATATGTTGCATGATTTTTGGGTTGTAGATTCAGGTGGCACATATCATATGACAAACCATGTGTCAAAGTTTCATAAGTTTGAAAAATTAGCAAATCCTTCTCAAGTTTCAATTGCAAATGGTGAGAATGTAAAGGTTTTAGGAAAGGAAAAAATAAAATTAATGTCAGATGAAATTGAGTTGATGGTTTTATATGTACCTTCATTTCTCTTCCAACTTCTATCTGTAGAAAAAATCAAAAATACCTTGAATTGTTTAGCCATTTTTTCTCCTCACAATGTCATTTTTAGGATTGTGCCACCAAAAAGACGATTGGTGAAGGGTTTTACTTAGATGGTATCTATTACATATCCAAGAGCAATCATAGAGGGTTTCAAACCAAGTTTAACCCTATCCAAGATAATCAATTGTGGCACCAACGTTTAGCTCACTCTTCTCCACCAATTTTGTCAACTTTATTTCCAAACTTAAAAAATGATGCAATTGCATATAAAACTTGCCACTTGTCTAAGGCCATTAGATTGCCTTTTAATTCTTCCTTGTATAGGGCTAGTAAGTGTTTTGAACTAGTTCATTCAGATGTATGAGGACCAACTAATGAATCTTTTGATGGTTATAAATTTTTTGTGATTTTTGTTGATGATTTCTCTCGAGTCATATGGTTATATCTTTTAAAGTATAAGAATGAAGTTATGGAAGTATTTAAGGACTTTCATAACTTTGTTAAAAATCACTTCTTTTCTAAAATTCAAACCTTAAGGTTTGACAATGACACCGAATACATGTCTCATATCATGAAACAATATTTGATCATTTATGGCATTATGCATCGAACAAGTTGTGTTGGCACACCTCAACAAAATGGTGTAGCTGAACGCAAAAATTGGGACTTACTTGAAAAAACTAGAGCATTAATGCTACAAATGAATGTATCAAATAGATTCTAGTCCCAAGGGGTTATGATAGCTGCTTACATCATCAATAGATTACCTAGTCGAGTCTTGGATTTCAAGTCTCCCCTAGAGGTCATGAAAAGAAGGAAAAATAACCTCTCACACCTTAGAGTCTTTGGTTGCATTTGTTTTGTACATATTCAATATCATCATCGAGATAAATTGGATCCTAGAGCTGTTAAATGTATTTTTCTTGGTTATTCATCTACAAAAAGGGATATAAGTGTTATGATCCCCAACTTAGGAGATTAATTGTGTCTAAAAATGTTCAATTTTATGAAACTAACCTTTTTTCAGCAAGTCACATGAAATCACAAGTCAAAGGGATGGCATCTTGGATGTGTTTCCATTACCAAGAATCGAACTTGAGGCTCCACAACAACAAGATCCTAGACATATCAACATTAATGCATCTCTCATTGAAAGTAACAATGAAGGGTCTCGTCTTAATGGTACACTACATGAAGATGGTGATAATCAAGATGATCCTCACAACATGGTACAAGATGTGAACGAGTGTGAGATAACTCCCCCTACTCCACGACGTAATCCAATGCGTGTTAGGCAACCTCCGACAAAGACTTCAAGACTTTGTCACCTACAAACCCACACATCCTATCTCAAACTATATGTCATATAAGAGAGTGACACCAGCCCATGCCGCATTCCTCAATAATATATCGAATTACAGTGAGCCTCAAAACTTTCATGAGGCCAACAACCAAGAGGTGTGGAAGGAATCCATGCAAGAATAACTTAAAGCCATAGATCAACACAACACATAGAGCATCACCAAACTTCCAAATGGCAAGAAATTCGTGGGTTACAAATGGATCTATAAGCTCAAATTCAAGTCAGATGGATCAATTGAGAGGTATAAAGCAAGATTGGTGGCTCAGAGATTCACTCAAACATTCGAGGTGGATTATAAAGAAACATTTGCACATGTTGCAAAAATGAACACAATAAGAGTGTTACTGTCTGTGGCTATAAACAAGGGGATGGTCCATGTACCAAATGGATGTGAATAATGCATTCTTGCATGGTGATCTCAAAGAAGAAGTCTATATAAAATTGCCATCCGGGGATCCTCAAAGCAATGAAATAGATTTAGTGTGCAAATTGCACAAATCCATTTATGGTTTGAAACAGTCCCCACAAGCTTAGTATGCCAAGCTAAGCTAAGTTCTCACTAGTGTTGGTTTCAAAAGCAGCAATGTCGATTCCTCATTATTTGTTCACACATGAGCTATGGGCAAATTGGTTGTGCTGATTTATGTAGATGATCTGATAATTGCAGGTGATAATGCTGACGAGATTTTCAACCTCAAACAATCCTTCACACAAAGGTTTGCAATTAAAGACCTTGGGATATTGAAGTACTTTCTTGATATAGAAATGGAAACCTCGCACAAGGGACTCTTTCTTAACCAAAGGAAATATGTCATAGATTTGCTTAAGGAAGATAATATGAGCGATGCTAAACCAGCCATTAACCCTCTTGACAGCAAGCTCAAACCTAGCTTGAAGGGCACACCACTCACAGATATAAGTTATTACCAACGACTGGTTGGTAAGCTGATCTACCTAACAATCACCATACCTGACATCACATATTCTATAAGTATTGTGAGCCAATTCATGCACTCCCCGACACTTGAGCATTTAACCCTTGTTAAAAGGATCTTATACTACTTAAAAGGATCAGTGGGTTGTGGTATCATCACGAAGAAGAATGACAACACACAAATCATGGGATATTGTGATGCTGATTGGGCAGGGAATGCAATCGATCGCAAGTCCACCACTGACTATTGTACATTTTTCGGTGGAAACTTGATCACATGGAAGAGTAAGAAGTAAACTGTCATCGCCAGATCAAGTGTCGAAGCTGAGTATCGTGCAATGGCGTCAACTACGTGTGATTTGATATGGCTTAAAGGTCTTCTGTGTGATTTAGGTGTTCCTACAACCCTTTCTATGTCCTTATTTTGTCGCATATAACATCAAACCTAGTGTTTCACGAGAGGACTAAACACATTGAAGTTGATTGTCTTTACGTTCGTGAACAAGTTGAATCATAGATGATTCAGACATATTATACAAGAAGCTTCGACCAACTGGCTGACATCTTCACCAAGCCCTTGGCTTCTCATCAATTTCAATGACTTTTGTCCAAGATTGGATCCATAAATCTTCTGGATCCAGCTTGAGAGGGAGTATTGGATATTAGTCATTAATTTAAGGAATAAAACAAGGAGCTTAATTCAAGTAATAAAACAAGGAGCTTAATTCAATGAGTAAAATAAGAAATCCTTAATTAAAGGAGTAAATCAAGGAATGCTTAATTTAAATAGTAATTGAAGGAGTAAAATTTCTTTATAAATAGCTATACAATTGTAATGAAAATATGAAGAAAATAATACAAACTAGAGAGCTTTTTGTGTAAAGTTATTTCTTATTTTTTAAAAATTAGTAAAACTAATCACATGTTTTTATCATCTCTATCATTAATCATAAATTATATCAAAATTGTGGTTAACTAAAACAAAACATATACTAATATTATTTTTTATATGCATATAATTATATAAAATATATAATTTTAATAATAAAACATACAATATTTCAAATAATTATATTAAATTTTATTTATTCTTACTTTTACATATTTTATTTTACTTAAAAACATGTATTAAATAGTTAAAAAATAAAAATTAATGTCAATATTTTAAATAATATAGTAAAATAAGAATTGTGTTAAGATTAATTTTTTTTAAATTAAATATATTTTTCAATAAATATTAAAAAATAATAAGCATGGTTAGACTGTAGAGAAACTGTTAACAACTTATAGCTAATGGTTAACAACTTATAGCTAATGGTTATTACTCAAATGTATCTAAAATTGATGCGAAATGTTTATGATTATTAACATAAACGTAATCGACTATCCTAATTAAGACCATTCCTATTCATTCCAACTCAAGATATAATATACTTACATTCATCATTCTCTTAAAACCATAAAATTCAACCTTCTTCTCGTAGAAGCAATCAAACAATCAAATTAATATATCATGGACTATGAAAGATAGATTTAGTTCTACTTTCGTGACTATTTTCGTGACTATATTGACTAAGAATTATATATTAATTAAAATATATATAATAAACATGATTAAAATGGTTTCAAAGTTTCATATTTTGATGATGAAGATTACGATGATAGAGTAAACACAAAGTTTAATAATACACGGTTATATATCATTTGAATAGGGAAACAAATCTAAGATTTGGAGTTGAGATACATGATAAGGTTTGTTTGGATCTTACACTCCTAGATATCTTATAATCACATGATGATTTTCAACGGATACCTTGAAGTGTATAACAACAAGGATATTATTAAACAATGTGGTGTATTTATATTAAAGTAATATAGAACTGAGGTATATTAATTGAGAATGAACTCATCAATAAACAAGATGATATGTAACCTATATATATAAATCTATGTAATATATTAAATAAATTTAGTTATCTTTTTTAAATATCTCTAACTATCTTGTATCACTTTATATTCTCCGAGCAAGATTAATTTTTTTCCCTATTTTTGTTCCATATTGATATGTTTTTTTTAATATCATGCACAAAAATGATAATTCTTTGAAACTTCTATTTAGCTCAATCACCCGTGCTTTAATAGAGGAAAAAGTAAAATAGAATTAAAGAAAAAAATGATAAATTAATCATGAAATTGTTACTTTAATATAATTATTTTATTTAATAAGTTAAATTATTCTTAATTTAATACACTTTAATCTTTTAGTTTTTTATCGATACCTTGGTTCATACTCACGTGCTAGAAATCTGTGTTATAGTTCTTATTCTATTTTTATTGAATCTGTTTTTCGAACTATCTTAAAAAAAAAAAAAACTTTTTTTCTCTAATAGTTTCGGATTAAGAAGATGAGAAGATGCGAAAAAGTTTCTTCTGTGTAAATGATATGTTTTGGGGTATGAAGCGAAAAAAAGGGAATTTCAGGTTTTGGATCAAAACGAGAAGTTTTAAGTTTTTTAGCATCTTAGCGTCCAGCTATTTATCAAAAACCAAATCGGAGGTACTGGTTATTATTATTATTATTATTATTTTCATGCTACTCTTTTTTTTTAAAATTAATATTGTACATTTTAAATCAATTAATCCATAAATCGTGACTCAGCGAGCGTGAGAAAGGGCCTAGGGTTTGCAAGGCTATCCATCATTCTAACTCTCTATAAATACAGCTATTACTTATGAGCTATGCATCAAATGTGTCCGACGGCCTTGTTATGTGTATTAGTATTTGTGCGTGAGGGAAAAGAGCATCCAGAGGTTTCATTTTCGCGGCGGCGTCTTCAATTATTTAGATCTGGGATTAGGATTTTTAAAATATTGGATTAGATACGGAACGAAATCATTTTCAGTTGAATCTCTTACTATCTGTTCCATTGTATCCATTTGGATACGATTCATGCACGATGCACCCCGGGCTTCTCTGAGATCTATTTTGAATCAATGACGTCGAACGTCCCAATGCGTTGTGCTAAAACGATGCCGTTCAGTGTTGCAGATTAGCTTCGTTCTCTTTCACTGCCGATCTGTGTCAAAGTAATGGTTACATCTTGTCACGTATGAGTTCTCATATTATTTGTTTGGTTTTTGAATGTTTTCGTTTTCATGCCTCACTACACCTTTAGCGTGTTTTCTTTGATATAAGATTGTGAAAACAGAGCTAGTCATCGAGGCGTATAGTGATTTAATCTGGCGAGTTTTCACGTGGGGGTTTATCTTTTCCATGGTTTCACCTCTAAAACTATTCGCTATATTTTTGGAGGTATTTGGTGTTGTATATATTTCTTGAATTTACCGTTTTTCTGGTTCATATGTGGATATATTTGATTTCCTCATGGATCTGTGTCGATCTTTATGAACGATATTACTGGCCATGATTATTTTTTATCCGCGCTTCTGAGTTATATATATGAAGCATAAAATTATACTGGTTGAATTTCTTAATATGAGCCAAGGTAACTCTTTGCCTAGTTTTATTGGATTCAATTTTTTTTTATTTTTTAAAACTATTTTACTGTGGTTAGCTATGAGGATGAACTTACAGCTTTAAATGCCAGTTCTGCTTCTGATAAATTGTGATTGATAGAGCTGTTCTATACCCTGAGCTCCAAACATCGATGCATTTACTTTTTATTTTGCTTTGTGAGGTATCTTTCCAAATTGTTTAACTGACGAGTTATTCTGTGTTATAGTACACTTTTATATTTTGACTTCAGTCTCATTTTCCTAATCGTGTCAATGATGAACCATCCAAGTATTTGAAGTGTAGTTTGTTCCAAGTGCCTGTAAAAGGGAGAACCTACTTGGAGCTCTATATCTTTACATGATATAATTGGATCTCTCTGAGGTACAATTTTATGTTCTCGTTAAGATCTAATTATCATTTTCTACAATTGTGTCAAAGATGAATTATCCAAGTATTCGGGGTGTAGTTTGTTCCGAGTTCCTGAACAAGGGAGAACCTACTTGGGGCTCTATATCTTTACATGATATAATTGGATCTGTCCGAGGTACTATGTTATTTTCTTGTTATCATCCAATTATCCTTTATTATGGCCTCTTGATGGATTCTGATCTGTTTTCTTTAGTTTTCTATTTCCAATTGATTTTTAACTAAACATTGTATAGTGGGTGTATATCTTAATCTCGTAGTTCCTTGTCCTTTCATTAGCTTGTTTATAAATATAATCGTAATTTGAGATAAAGCAGTGATGAGTAATTATATACCATCAAACGATGAAAACTTCTAGAAGCTTTGTGATTGATTCAACATCAAAAATCTCTGAGCTTTGATTATTACATGTTTAAATAATTTTTGCATTTTTTTACTAGTTTTAAATCAAGGCAACAAATTAGAGTCGCTGAGACACTTCTCTTCATAGCGTTTACAGTGCTGTACGTTGCCGATATGTATTTGGGAAATGAGATTATGACATTAGTCTAACTTTAGGCTTATGTTTTCAGATTTTCTTACATTTTTGAAATGATATGTATGATTTTCTCATGCTGAATACCCTCATTGTTGCTATATTGGGATTATTGCATTTGTATCTATGTGCTCATTATTTTTCTTACATTTAGTATTGATATATACTTTATTGGGCATGTTTATTGCTCTATGTTCTAAGAATTTCTCTTATGTTATTGCTGCTTGATATCCTAGGGGCATTATTTGCTCATTGGTTCTATATGCTTCGATTGTTCCATTTAATCCGCCTATGTGTTATAGGGTATTGTATGTGTATATATCTGCAAGCAATTCCCGCCTCCCTCTCAAAAGATTCTGCAGCTGGATTGCGACGGTTGCGATGACTTTTCTATTGCTATATCAAATGGTTCCATCTTCTGGTGTGGTTTATGTTAGAACTGTTTCCAATATTATCTGTCAAAGCTTTTGTAATTTCTTTATATTTGAATGGAAATCATGTTCGGTTACTTATTTTTCCATTGTATTCATTGTGCTTCCTTCTGTGGCCCAAAAGTCAACCGTACTGACGGAAAGTTAATCCAAAATTAGAGCACCAGTTGATCAAGGAGTGGCTTCTGTCTTACCAGCGGCCATTTTGTTTTCTACGTCCTTAAATCTGGAAAAAAAGTTTTTTTCTGTTCAACCATATCTGTATATGTAACTGAAATTTATCCAAAAAAAGGAATTATTTTTATAAATAAGAAAATAAGAAGTTTTGTATCAGTTAGGCTGATGGATGATATGAATTGATATAAAATTACAAACCTCTAAATACAATAGACCACACGAAAGCACAAAAATGGAGCTAGATAGAACAACCATTATTATTGGGCTTCTAGCTAAACACTAAACTAGTTTTGAAGGAAAAAAATCCTCACTCCAAGCTCTTGAAAACTATATTAAAAAGAAAGATTCGTGTAGGAAATGAATCATCATAGCTCTTTGTTTCTCCAATGAGAAATTTTAGGCAATGAATCAAATGCCAATGGAGATTTGTGTAGAAAATTCACCAAGATGTCAAACATCTTCTCGGTACCCGCTCGTCATTGGCAAAAACCTACTAATGATGCCCCCCCCCAACGTACCTGGCACAAGAAATCCCTTTATAAGAGTGACTGACTATTAATAGAAGGCTGGGTTGTATAGACGGACCAAAAATCTAGAAGTGATTGGCTACTCCGATGCAGACTTCGTTGGTTGTGTTGATTCACGTAAATTAACATCTAGTTACATTTTTATGCTTACCGGTGGAGTCGTGTCTTGGAGGAGTGCAAAGTAGACCTTGACTGCTACTTCCACTATGGAGATCGAGTTCGTGTCATGTTTTGAGGCTACATCACATACTGTTGTGTTTATAGATAAGAACAACAAGAGTAGTAGTTGTAGTAAGCACATCGACATTAAATACTTGAGCCATAAGAGAACGTGTTAAGGAAAAGAAAATGATCATTGAGCACGTTAGTACTGAGTTGATGATTGCTAATCTTTTGATTAAAGACATGCCACTAAAGAATTTCAAGGTTTATATAGCAAGAATGAGACTTTATTCCATAATGTAAATATTAATTGTACATACATTTGTAAATATTAATGAAACTCTTATCAGTTGCTGTTTTCTTATTAATTTTATGCACATATTTTGTTTATTCATATATTTTGAGAAAACATATTTAAGTTATGGACCTCAAATAAACATAGAGTTTATTCATTAAGTTGTATGGGTTTGAGATGCATAATATATCGTTATACATGGAAGATAATACTTATTATTAGAAAACCTATTGTTATGATTCATATGTTTTGTTTTTCATAAAGTTTGATGAAATATATGAACCAAATTGGGTTTTTTCCTTTCGAATTGCTCGACAACCAATTGAGTAGTTGAGCAGTTGGCCACAATTGGCCCCTAAACCTACTCTGTGATAAGAAAGAGGAGAGATAGAAAGTTTAACAATTCAAAATCAAACTTAGGTGAATCGTAATACACTATCGTAATAACAAAGAAATGTTTAAAAGCATCAAACAAAAAACCTATTAGAATTCTCGTAAAAATGATGAAACTTGATCAATGGTTAGAGGTTTTTCAATCACTTTTTTGCTTCCATTGTTTTTACATTCATGTTTATAAACTCTAAAGAATATTTTTGGATCGAACTATGATATCACACTATATTAGAAAGAAAAAAAAAATTTCTTCAACACTAATTGCATTTGAAATGCAACCGCATTAACCAACATAGCTATTTGATTCTCCAATGAGAAATTTTAGCCCATGAATCATCACATGCCAATTGCATTTGAAATGCAACCGCATTAACCAACATAGCTATTTGATTCTCCAATGAGAAATTTTAGCCCATGAATCATCACATGCCAATAGAGATTCGGGTAGGAATTTCACCAAGATGTCAAACATCTTCTAGGTAACCCCTCGTCATTGGCCAAAAACTTCAAACATACTAATGGTGCCCACCCAACGTAATTGGCAACTGAGATCCCTTTATAAGAGTGACCAACAATATTAATAGAAGGCGGGGTGGTACTAAAATAACATTTTAAATTTTAAACTGTAATTGGATGACGTACTTTCTTTTGCTCCTTAATAAAATTTAGCAACTTTACTATACACATTAGTTTAGATAATTCTTTTCTTTTTTTTTACGTGAAGTAGAACTTAATAAAACGTACTAGTTGAAATTTTTTGTTACCAACTATCCTAAAAGACACAAGTTTTACAGACAGCATGGTACATGGAAATGGATTACAAAGAGAGAAATGATGGAGCGCTCATCAGAAGGATGAGCGTTTAAGAGAGAAGTGACAGTACGGGGTTGTTTGCTTGTTTTGATGAGAGAGGTCATGTTTATTATTTCTCTGTTCCAATCAACTAATAATTTCCAAGTAGATGGCACCTGTTATTTTCTAATATGTATTTTGTCACTAATTATAATCAACAAAAATGCAAGCAGCAATTGTAGGAAACATTTTTTTTCAATACAATACAAGCTTATCACATTAGTAGTTAGGACTGAACCAAACCTTATACATGAGCCACAGCTTCGACATTGTTGATACCCCTCTGTTCTTGTAGTCTAACATTGTAGCAATTGTAGAAATTGGATTCTTTTATCATATTGTACTCTCTCGTTTAGGAATTAAGGTTTCAGCTTCAGCTCATTCTCAATCAAGCTTTATAAAAACGGCTTACATAGTTGAGTCTGTAAAATGAGAATTATGTAAATACTGGATTCAATATACAATTAATAATTTACATCGACTTTTCCAAAATTGGAGGGCAAAGTTTTCTTAAATTACAGAGTTGAGTGCAAAGAAATTCTAATATCTAGTAATAGAATAAGGCATGGAGGTTTTCAGTTGGGACCCCAACAGCTCAAGTACATAACTTTTCTAAGAGACTCCTCAGATTGTTTGGCCTTGTCTTCTCTCAATTTGGAGGAAACAACAGCAGAAGATGGAACCTTGGCCTGAGAAAAGGAACGGATGTGATTCTTAGCATGTTGATTGACAGATTTCAAGGCATAATTCCAGCGACAGATGTTTAATTGGTCCTTCAAGGCTTCCACAGCTCCAACGCTCGTTGCCACAATCCAAGCTTTGCTCGTCGTTGCGTTCATCTTCTTTATCTATTATTATTGCTTCTTCTGACTTTGGTTATGTAGGAGGCAAACAACGCTTGAAAATTTCGGATGGAAATGAAAGGATAAATACAGTTTTTCTTTGTCCTGAATAAGATTTGAGAGGATATTGCTTGATGGAGTAAAGGGAGAGAAGGAGTTGTTATATATAATTAGAAGAAAGGTGGAGATGGATTCATTGATTCTATGGCCAAACATTTGGGAAAAACCATGGCTTTGCTGCTGGTTTTGAGATCTTGAAAATCCACCGGTTTTCTTATGTTTTCCGTGGGCAGGGAAAAGTACGCCCTTTGTATTTAATATAATTACAAAAACGTCCCAAAAACAAATATTTCAGTTTTAGCTCAGAAAAAATTACGTCCTTGCTTTTTTATTTTTTTAACCAGATTTTATGGTTGAAATTTTTAAAAATATTATTATTTATTTTTTAAATAAATAATTAAGTGTAATATTTATAAAATTATACATAATTATATGTATGAAATATAATTATATCTTTTAAAATTTTAGATTTTAAATTTTTATAAATCAAAGAAATTATTATAATCTTTATAACTTAAACATATTTATATTCAAATAAAATCTATAAAATATCATTTTTAATAAAAATAAATAATAATTCAAAAATATATTAATATTATTTACTGTTTTTCCACCACGGTTTATAGCACGTATAGAATATATGAACAAGAAACAAAATACCCTATATTTTGCTTATATATTAGAAAAATTAAAACCAAAAAATACCCTATATACAATTTTAATACTATACCCTAATTAGTTGTTATAAATTTTATAAATTTTTTCAGAATAACACGTAGTATCGATACTACTACGTGACGTAGCGTTGATTTTACGTATTAATTAACACTACACGTTTTTTTTTCTTTTTTCTTTTTTCTTCTCATTTTATCACATCATTTACTCTTGTAAATATTTTTATGAATTATTTTACATTTATTATTCATATTTCTTTATTTTTTTTATATTATGTGTTATTATTTATGTGTATAAATTTTTATATGATGTAAATTTTATATTTTTATTTAAAATTAGATAAGAAGAAGTATTTTTCTTCATTTATTTATTTTAATAATTTATGTAAGTAGGTGTTTGATATATATTAATTTATTTTAAAATGAAATATATATATATATATATATATATATATATATATATATAATATAAGATATATTTATATATAAAATGTATAATGAATTTGTTAATAATAATTATTATATATATGTATAAAATATATATTATTATTATTTACATGCATATATTCATATAAATTATTACATATTGTATATTGTATTATATATTTGTTATCTTTGGTTTTTATGTATTTATTTTTATATAATATTTTGATAGATATTTTAATAATTAAGGAATTCATATATAATAATATCTGAAATATATTGGTTAGATATATATTTAATATGTTTAATGTCATTAATAGAAAATAAATAAATCTTGGATGTCAAAATGTAAAATTGAGTAAGACTACATTTCTGGTGTGAACGTTTCTTTGAATTTTCTTATAGAAATATTAATAATAAAATTAGTATGATTCGATGTTAATGTATTAAATGTACAAATAAATGATTTCATGATATTGACAAGATTAAATATCAACTTATACTTAATGTTATTCTTTTGAGTTATAAATTTTTATATTATCACGAAGAAAATATGTTTTATAACGTTAAAAATGAATTACATGAAAATGATCTCTAAACCTTTAAAAGACTTTTAGAAGGCAAGAGTATTCAAAATCAAACTTATTAATTGTTTTTTACACCATTGTGATAACAAAAAAAAGTTTAAAAATATCAACCAAAAAACCTATTAGAATTTCAGTAAAAGTGGTTAGAGGTTTTTCACTCTCTTTGCTTCCACTGTTTTTATATTCATATTTATATACTTGTGAACGTTTTTGAATCAAATTATAATCCATCGAATAGAAAGAATGAAAGAAAATTCTTGAACACTAATTGCATTTGAAATGCAACCATTAACCAACAAAGCTCTTTGATTCTCCAATGAGAAATTTTAGCCCATGAATCATCACATACCAATAGAGATTCGGGTAGGAATTTCAGCAAGATGTCAAACATCTTCTAGGTAACCCCTCGTCATTGGCCAAAAACTTCAAACATACTAATGGTGGGCACTAACGTAATTGGCACAAGAAATTGTATTCTTTTATCATATTGTACTCTCTCGTTTAGGAATTAAGGTTTCAGCTTCAACTCATTCTCAATCAAGCTTTATAAAAACGGCTTACATAGTTGAGTCTGTAAAATGAGAATTGTGTAAATACTGGATTCAATATACAATTAATAATTTACATCGACTTTTCCAAAATTGGAGGGCAAAGTTTTCTTAAATTACAGAGTTGAGTGCAAAGAAATTCTAATATCTAGTAATAGAATAAGGCATGGAGGTTTTCAGTTGGGACCCCAACAGCTCAAGTACATAACTTTTCTAAGAGACTCCTCAGATTGTTTGGCCTTGTCTTCTCTCAATTTGGAGGAAACAACAGCAGAAGATGGAACCTTGGCCTGAGAAAAGGAACGGATGTGATTCTTAGCATGTTGATTGACAGATTTCAAGGCATAATTCCAGCGACAGATGTTTAATTGGTCCTTCAAGGCTTCCACAGCTCCAACGCTCGTTGCCACAATCCAAGCTTTGCTCGTCGTTGCGTTCATCTTCTTTATCTATTATTATTGCTTCTTCTGACTTTGGTTATGTAGGAGGCAAACAACGCTTGAAAATTTCGGATGGAAATGAAAGGATAAATACAGTTTTTCTTTGTCCTGAATAAGATTTGAGAGGATATTGCTTGATGGAGTAAAGGGAGAGAAGGAGTTGTTATATATAATTAGAAGAAAGGTGGAGATGGATTCATTGATTCTATGGCCAAACATTTGGGAAAAACCATGGCTTTGCTGCTGGTTTTGAGATCTTGAAAATCCACCGGTTTTCTTATGTTTTCCGTGGGCAGGGAAAAGTACGCCCTTTGTATTTAATATAATTACAAAAACGTCCCAAAAACAAATATTTCAGTTTTAGCTCAGAAAAAATTACGTCCTTGCTTTTTTATTTTTTATTTTTTAAACCGGATTTTGGTTGAAATTTTTAAAAATATTATTATTTATTTTTTAAATAAATATTTAAGTGTAATATTTATAAAACTATATATAATTATATGTATAAAATATAATTATATCTTCTAAAATTTTAGATTTTAAATTTTTATAACTCAAAGAAATTATTATAATCTTAATAATTTAATCATTTTTATATTTAAATAAAATATATAAAATATTATTTTTAATAAAAATATATTAATATTATTTACTGTTTTTCCACCGCGGTTTATAACAGGTATAGAATATATGAACAAGAAACAAAATACCCTATATTTTGCTTATATATTAGAAAAATTTAAACCAAAAATTACTCTTTATTCAATTTCAATAGTATACTCTAATTAATTAAAACTTATTTATTATTATAATTTTTTTCTAAATAACACGTAGTACGTAGCTTCAAATCTACGTGTCAACTCAATTTTTTCAACAAAATATATTTTTCAACTATTGTACCCCTAAAATAATGACTCTTTTTATCACTGTTCCTCATTTTTGAATCCTCTTTGATCATTAATTTTAACGTTATTTAGTGTTTTTTTCTTTCTTTTCAATTTTTTTTAGATCTCTTATTTTTTAACATAATAATCAAATTTTTTATATCCATTTTTTTTACTTATAAAACATTATTTTTCTTTATGTTAAAGTCCCACATCGACTGGGGATCGCGCCCACGCTGCGCATATAAACAAGGGTAGTCCTCCATCTTACAACCTGGGTTTTGAGATGGAGTTAGGCACAAATTTAACATGGTATCAGAGCAAGGTTACCCGGTCGGTGCAGTTGTTTCGCCACTGGTGAGTGATGCATTCCGCCATTTGGTTTCCATAAGCTCAACATCCCCGTCGGTCTCAAGGGGACAGACCCTTGCCGATGTGAGGGGGAGTGTTAAAGTCCCACATCGACTGGGGATCGCGCCCACGCTGCGCATATAAACAAGGGCAGTCCTCCATCTTACAACCTGAGTTTTGAGATGGAGTTAGGCCCAAATTTAACACTTTACTTCTTTCATTTATTTTATTTTATTTACTCTTATAAATACGCTTATTATTCATAAAAAATTAGAAAATCATTAATGTCTTACTTGTTTTGAATTTTGATGGTCAAAATGTGTAGTAAGTATATGTGTTATAACTGCACAATCCAATCATCTAAATTGTGACTAATAATTACGATGGAAAAATAGTGCTAATTAACACAACAGCCAACAACAATATTTCTTAAAGTGAACCAAATGTTGTACTGAATTGTATGTAATTGAGCATTTGTTCCATTACTTTGGCAGTATACACTATACAATCATCTCTCTTATACAAAGTATTTTTCATGATACAGCGGTGTAGGACCAACACAAGCGCTGGACAGCGCAGCTGCACCATCAATTGTACGCAACATTTCCATCATCAGGGGTTAATTAGGTGCAAAAATGTAAGTCCTGTTTCCCTCAAAGAAGCTACACATGATATGTGGATATATACTTCATGGTCAGTGTCGTACTACCGATAATAGACTCAACAGTATAAAGAAGTGGCTCAATTGTCATTCAAGTATTGGGACCCCAGCAGCTCAAGTACATGACTGTCCTCAACGACTCCTCAGACTTGTTATTGTCTCTGAATTTGGTTGAGAGCAAGGCAGATGAGGAAGAAGAGAGCTTCTTGGTCTGAGAAAAGGAGCTGAAATTGTTCTTGGTAGGTTGTTGAATGAATCTCAAAGGATGATTCCACCTGCAAATCCCCTGGTCCTTCATGGCCTCCACAACCCCAATGCTTGTTGCCACTATCCATGTCTTACCTTTTGATTTAGCAGCTGTCATCTTCTCTCTGTAGAATTCTTTTCTAGTAAGCTATTTGTTGGTTTTGTTTGATGAATGATATGATGAAACTCCTTTATATATTTCTCAAGAAAATAAAAGGGGGATTGGAATACATTTAGTTGTAGCCATAGGTATTTGTGTTTGCGGCTAGTGGATAGAACTAGAATTTCGCCTTTCATCGGTTGATTTTGTCGGCTAATTCAATAATTAATAAATGGCAAGAAATTTTTATTTTTTATTTGGAGGCAGTGGGTTAATTCTAAACGTATGGGAACACAGTTTTGCCCCAAGTATTGGAAGCAAAGCCGCTGGTTTGGTTTCATTCATTGAAGTGAGTGAGAGGTTGAGACAAGAAGGCTGAGCCGAAATTTCAGCTCAATAATATCAAATGAAAATAGAAAATAGAAAATTAATTTTTTTTTTGTATTATTAGAATCTTACATATAAATTTTTATTTATATTTTTTTTGTATTATTAGAATTACATGTAGAAACTTTATAAATTATGTTAGAGACTTTTTAACTATAAATAATTAGATCTTATGGTTCTATAAGAAATCTTATAAAATAATTAACTTGATAATATTAAAAAAGTTTTTATTTTATTCTTATTTTTAATTTTTGGGAATATTTATTTTTTATTCTGTTTAGAAGTTGATGTGATATTATTTGTGAGATAAATGAATATATTCAAGTTAATATATTTAGAGTTGTTAAATTGTTTATCTAAAGAAAAATAACATAGTTAGAATTATTTTATTTTAGATTTCTTAGAATGTTTACCTAAATAATAGTTTTATTTTATTTATTTTGACCTATTATAATAGAGTGAGTTTGTTTAATATAAACTTTACTTATATTTTTCTTATTTTCTAAGTACTTTTATATTATTGATGCACTTACTTTCGTCATTCGTTAGATATTCATGATAAAATTTATTAATTTTTATAACTAATTTCATCTTGTATTACTTAATTTTTAATTAGATAAGATTGTAATAAAATTGTACTTACTGAGATATCTTATTTATTCTTAATGAGTTTAAACGAGATAAGTAAAGATACAAAAATAATATAAAATATGATACATGATTATTTATAATATAAATTTAATAATAAAAATAATACAATATATATTTAAAATTATATCTGTTAGGACTAAAATTTAAATGAGATAAATACAATTAAATAATATTTAAATGAAATTAGATAATAATATACTAAAAATTCATTAGAAATTAAATGATATATAAAATAAGACGAGACATTCTAAGTGCATAAAAAAAGTAACTCTTGAATAAATATTATGTATTTACTAATTGCTTTACATTCTTATAGAGTAAAATAACTCTAAAAATGACAATTGCATATATTTTACGAACATATGAATTATGTAAATGCTAAATTTTAAGTTACTTTGAGTCTATGGTAGGGATACGATAGTTTATACATGAAATTCGTTTCATACAGATAATTAAGGATTCAATCATTGTTTAGCTGTCCCCGCAGGCATCTTTGTGGCTGGTCGGTCATTGACTGATGTCACATGTTTTTTTTTTTTTTTGGTGAAAAAAGAAATCAACCAAATTTTTTTTTCCAAATATAATTATAAAATTAATATTTTTATGTTCATCACAAAAACAGTTAATATTATTGAAATTATTTTTATTTTTATAAGTTTTGAGTTATTTTTTATTGTGAATAATATAAATTAATGTAATGCTTTTGAAAGGATTATGTAATGCTCTTTATATTTGCACTAAGAAAATACACTTTTCCATATAATTATTTCAAATTTTATTTGTAAATATCACACTGTTTCCATGTAAATTAATGTAATGTATGTACATCAATTCTATGCCATCAACACTAGGTTTAGGGCATATGTTTTGCATGTATTCCGTTTTTGAAATAGGTAATATTATATATTATAAATTATAATTTAGGTGACAGTTTAAAATTAAATATAATCATACCAATCCGAATATATATATATATATATATATATAAATTATGGTAGGTCATTTTTGGTTCTTAGGAAAAAAAAATTAAGGTGAAAGCAGAAACTAGTACTAAAACCACCAATTTCATGATTATAATATGGCTTTCTCAGTAACACAGATTCCTTAAACTGTGCATAATCTCAATGGATAGCCAATTTAGCATCAACAATGTGATCTCAATTCATCAGTCCAGAGATATTAACCCCTGCATACAAGGTACGTCATTTTCTCAAGTCTCTGGATGTTTTCGTGCTTGATAGCTAGGTTTAGCCAACCCTGTTAAGCAAGCACTTAATTTGTATTACGTTTATATATATTTATTTTGGGTATTCGGGTTCAAGAATTGGGACCCCAGCAGCTCAAATACATGACTGTCCTCAAGGACTCTTCTGACTTGTTTAGCTTCTGATCACCTCTACCTTTACTCATAGATATTGCTACTGATTTTGAAGGAGAAGATAGCTTCTTGGCCTGAAGATATGGCCTGAGACTGGTCTTAGCATGCTCGTGAATGGCTCCAAGAGGACTATTCCATCTGCAAAATCCTTGGTCCTTCAAGGCCTCCATAACTCCAACACTTGCTGCTACAACTGTCCTGCTCGCTGAACACATTATTTGATATCTTCTTTTCTAGCTACTCAAATAATTACTAATTTATCTCTTATCAGTTGATTCTTTGGTACTGTGTTTCGAACTTGAGAAATTAAGAGCTCACAAGGTGCTTCTTATATTATATAGTGTGTTAAATAAGGAAGCAGATGGAGTGAATCGTCTGTTTTAGGTTGCATGAACTGAAGGTGGTTTATACTCGTCATTCGTCAATTAGCTCGCTTGACACGACTAATTATATAAGAAGGGTATAATTGACAATATGACGCTGTAGATAACGACAAAACGTTATCCGTGTCAAGTATCGAGCACCTTGTTTTGCCTCACATTATTTATTTAGTTGTTAAGGACTCCGGTTTGAGAGCAAAACCAGTGGTGAAGATGGGGAGGTTGACATTAGGGAAAACATATCTTCATATCTGAATCTCAAAATAAAATGTTCAAAAGTCACGTAAACTAATTTCCTTTTATTTATATCAATAAAAATAATAATTTAATATTATTAAAAAGAATTAAATCAGATAAAATATAATATTAAATAAATTTAAATAATTATATTTTAATTTAAACGCATGTTATTTTTGTAAGTTTTAAAAAATTATTTTTACTCTTTAATTTTTATATGACCCATTTATTAATATTGTTGTATTTTTAACACCATTTAAAAAATATGTTTTATTCGTCTAAAAATATATATATGTATCATAATTTTAAATATACTAAAAATATGTTTTTCATATAATGTAATATATATATATATATATACTAAATGACAAAAGCTAAAAAATAAAACTTCATACAAAAATATGCTATATTATGCATTTAAACTTTATTATCGTCGGGTTTTTTCAATTTTTTTTATAAACGTGGATAGACAAAAATACATTTTTGAAATAAGTGAATTAATATTAGTTTTATAAAAAATTATAATTAATTAAAAAAATATTATTTAATTTAATTTAAAAAATATTAGTGAATAAAATTTGATAAAAGTTAAAATTAAAATGATTTGGGATAACAAATTAGAAAATAAGTGCTACAATTGCATAACCAGTTTATACCAATGACGGTAAGGTGGATTTGTAGAAATATGAGAAGGGAAAAAATAATAAATTTAAATATTAGGTTTTTAATACTTAAAAATTAAGTATAAGTTTAATAATTTAAATATATTTATAAATAAATAAAATATATATGTTATTTTTATTTAATTAAAAATAATTGATAACTAATCAGATTAGACCAAATCGAATCGAACTGTTTGAAAATGATTTTAATTAATATAAATTAGATCGTATCGTTTGATTTATAAAACTGTTTGTTTCGATCCAATCTGATTTTTTGTTTTTATACGGTTTTTGAATATCTCTAATAATTTTTTTAATATATTATTAAACTGGTTTAATACAGTCTAATTTAATTGATTTAAAAATTAATATAACTTGATCGAAATTAACCATTTGATTTATAAAATATTCTTATTTTATTCGATCCAATTTAATCTAGTTTATGAACACTAAATCACGTAACTTCTTTAATTAATTATATAAATTTTGTTAATTTTTTAAAATTAATATTAAAATTTTATTTTAACTGATATCATAATAATTATTATATGAAAATAACAACTTTCATCTGATTATTAAAAGCTAGCTACGTAACTGATGTAATATACTTATTAGATCTATTTTTTTTTCTATCAATTGACGACTGAAAATAAGTGACAACCTTAATCTTGCTTTTCCGCAAAAGCAAGAGGAAAGAACACAGTGCCAAAAGTTCGAGCACACAGAAATCACAGTTCAAAGAAATAAAAAAAAAAGTGCAGTTATCCTTTCGTCATTGTTCACAATCTTTCATTTGGCACCCCAAGTAAATTTACGTTTATAATTAAAGATGTCATAAAAATTAAAATTTATTTAAACACACCATAATTTGTCCTTATTCTGTTAGTATTTTGGACTTTTAAATACATCCATAAAATAAAAATATAAACATGTTTATAAAATATGTTAAAAAGTATGGAGAGTAAAAATGAAATCCCCGTTTAAGCGTGAACTTTCAATATTCACAAAAATGCTTTATCTATATCTTGAGTCTCTAATTTATAATAAGTTAAAATTTATTTTTTAATATTTTAATTTTTATTTCAAATTTTCAATTTCTTTTAAATTGATCTTAAAAACATTATATTTAATAATTACATAATTGAAATATTTAGTACTAAATTATAAATTTTATTATGACTTCTTAAAATATCTTTGAAATTAAATGAATTAAAAAATCAAGTTTCATTATATTAAATAGAACGTGTTAAATTAATTTTAAAAAAATTTAAAATTATAAATTAAATTTATAAAATTTAAAATAAATTAAAAGATTAGTATCAAATTATTATATTTTTAATAAGTTAAAATATCAAGCGAGTAAATAATACTTATTAGAATAAAACTAAAAATATATTTGTATAAAGTTGTTACTAAACAACAACTTATATAATGTGTAATAATTAATGAGAAAAAAATAAACCCAATTATATTATCTAATTATTAAATATTACAACAGTTATTGTTATTGCACATATAAATGAACCCTACAACTTTATGTATTCGAGCTAAGTTCACTTGTATAAACGATCTAGTTATCTTTTCTTCTTACCCATATTTTCTTTGCCTTGTCGAGCTAAACTTAAGCAGTGTAAAGTGTCGTGAGCGGAAGCAATAAATAGCGATATATGAATATATTAAAGCGATAAAATGAACACACAAAATTTACGTGGTTCGGCAATTCGCCTAGATCCACGGAAGTCAACATATATTATTTGAACTGAGTAGGAAATATACAGAATACAGATACAGATTTCCTCACTAATAATATCTCTCAAGTGTTTCCCAAACTCATAGAAAACTCTCAAACTCTCAAACTCACAAGTACTGTTCTCTCTTTGAGTTTGTTTATGCTCTTTCATATTTTTCTGATTTTTACCTTATTCTTCAATGCATGAACTCTTCCATATTTATAGATAAAACAAGACTCCTTTTTCCTAAATTGTGCCATAATTTAAGCCTTAAATTAGGCTACTAATTTCCTTAAATCATGCCACCAATTTCCTTAAATCATGCCACCAATTTCCTTAAATCATGCCACAAATTATGCCACTAATTTCCCTAAATTATACCACTAATTTGTTACTTTTAGAGCCAATATTCAACAATCTCCACCTTGGCGAAAAAGTTCATAACGCTGCCTCCAAATGCGCCCTAGGCGCTCTAAGCTCGAGAGATGTTAATCAAGTTCAAGCAGTGTTGAAACTTGATCCCTGTAACCACCTTTGTAAGCATATCTACAGGGTTATTTGCAGTTCCTACTTTCTCGAGTATAACATTCCCTTCATCGACGATTTCTCGAACAAAATGAAATCGAACATCAATGTGCTTGGTGCGACCATGATGAACTTGGTTCTTTGCCAAACAAATGACACTCTGGCTATCGCAGAAAACCTCCACGTTCTTCTGAACAATACCCAAATCCTTAGTCAACCCGAGAAGCTATATAGCTTCTTTGAATGCTTCTGTTACAGCCATATACTCTGCCACTGTAGTAGACAAAGCTACAGTTGACTGCAATGTTGATCTCCAACAAATTGGTCCTTCTGCCATTGTGAACACATAACCAATTGTAGATCGACGCTTATCCAGATCTCCAGCATAGTCAGAATCCACATATCCAACTATGTGTTTGTCTTCAGTCTTGTCTCTTTCAAACTTCAAACCAATATCCACAGTACCATAGATGTACCGTAGAATCCACTTCACTGCTTGCCAGTGTCCTTTATCGGGATTATGCATGTACCGACTCACCATACTAACAACGTGGGAAATATCAGGTCTGGTGCAAACCATTGCATACATCAAGGCACCAACAGCATTTGCATATGGAACACGTCCCATTTGCTTCTTCTCATCGATGGTGCTAGGTGACATCAATGCATTCAACTAAAAGTGAGGAGCAAGCGGTGTACTTACTGGCTTGGTTTTTTCATCAATGTCAAACCTTTGTAGTACTTTCTTCAGATACTGAGTCTGTGTCAGACAGACTGTGCTTGCAACTCTATCTCTTGTGATTTCCATCCCAAGAATTTTATTAGCTTCTCCAAGATCTTTCATTTCAAATTTTGAACTCAACAGAGCCTTCAATCTGTCGATCTCCACCTTGCTCTTAGATGCAATCAACATATCATCAACATATAAGAGAAAATAAATGAAGGTACCGTCTTGGAGTTTCCGAAAGTATACACAGTGATCAAACTGACTGCGTGTGTACTTCTGCTCTCTAATGAAGCTATCAAAGCGCTTGTACCATTGTCACGGTGATTGCTTCAAACCGTAAATTGACTTGTTGAGCTTGCAAGCCCAATTCTCTCGTCCTGGAATTTTGAAGCCATCCGGTTGAGACATGTAGATTTCTTCCTTCAAATTACCATGGAGAAAAGCTGTTTTGACATCGAGTTGAGCTAACTCGAGATCAAACTGTGCTACCAAAGCCAATAGTATCCGAATAGATAAATACTTAACAACAGGTGAGAATACCTCATTGTAGTCTATTCCTTCTTTCTGAGCATAGCCTTTTGCTATCAGTTTGGCTTTGTATCTGATGTTGTCTTTACCAGGAACACCTTCCTTCTTGGCATATACCCATTTGCAGCCAATAGTTTTCTTTCCTTTGGGAAGTTGAACCAACTCCCAAGTCTGATTCTGGTGTAGAGACTTCATCTCTTCATCCATTGTCATCTTCCACTTCATACTATCAACTCTCTGCACAACTTCTCTGTAAGTGCATGGGACATCATCATCAATTACTGGAAGTTCGAATGCTACCATGTCTGTGTATCTGGTAGGCTTCCTAATCTCCCTTCTCGGTCGAGTAGTGGCAATAGATTCTGGTTGTTGATTGATAGATGGTGATGGTGAGAAAGCCTCCACCTCAACTGAGATCTCTTCTTGATCATCAATTTCATCTTCACCACGATCGGTAGTCGGTGCAATCTTTTCTGGATCTTCCGGAGTCTCAAGCATCACCTTAGAAAAAGTATTTGGACTTTCATTCTTTTTCTCTGATTTTTTTTGTCTCAGCATAACAGACTCGTCAAATGTAACATCTCGGCTTAAGACGATCTTCTTGGATTCACCACACCAAAGTCGAAATCCTTTAACTTCTTTCTTAAAGCCCAAGAAAATAACTTTTTTTGCTCTAGGATCCAGTTTGGATTCACTAACATGAAAATATGCTGGACATCCAAATATTCGTAATGAATCATAATCAGTAGCAGGTTGTCCAGACCATACCTCTTTAGGAGTTTTCCCATCTAATGCAGTCCCAGGAAGTCTGTTGATTATATGAGTTGCATATGACAAAGCCTCAGCCCAAAATGTCTTCCTCAATTTGGATTGAGATAACATACATCGAACTTTCTCAACCAAAGTACGATTCATTCATTCTGCAAATCCATTCTACTGTGGTGTACGAGGAACTGAAAATTGTCTGATTATCCCTTCATCTTGACAAACTTCAAAGAAGGGATCTGATTTATACTCGCCACCATTATCAGATCTGAGCCTTTTAATTTTCCTACCTGTTTGAGTCTCGATCATTTTCTTCCATTTAAGAAAGATATCCAGAACTTCATCTTTGTGACTCATAGTGTATATCCTGACATATCTAGAGAAATCATCAATAAAAGTCACAAACCAGCGTTTACCTCCAAGTGAAGCATTCTTGGAAGGTCCCCAGACATCCATGTGAATATAATCAAGAGATCCTTTAGTACGATGAATGGCAGTGCGGAACTTGACTCTTGTTTTTTTCCCATTACACAATGCTCGTAGAAATCAAACTTTCCAGTCTTGGCACCTTTCAAAAGACCTTGCTTCATTAAGCCCTGCAAAGCCTTTTCACCGACATGCCCTAAGCACATGTGCCACAGGCGGGAAGAATCATTTGTCTTTTCTTTAGAACTACTTGAGACAACTGCTCTTCCTGTAACTGTACTCCCATCTAGGAAATACAAGTTTGCCTTCCGAGTACCCTTCATCGCTACAAATGCACCTCGTACAACTTTCAAGACTTCATTTTCCAATGTTACCTTGTAACCATCAGAATCTAGAAAACCTAAAGAAATAAGGTTTTTCTTTAGGTCAGGAATATACCTTACATTTGTAATTCGTCTGATTGTACCATCGTGCATCTTTAGTCGTACTATTCCGATCCCTTTTGTCTGACAGGCATTATCGTTACCCATAAGCACAACTCCTCTATCGAGCTCTTGAAAACTCGAAAACCAATGTCTATTTGAACACATATGATAAGAACATCCAGAATCAAGGATCCACTTATCTGAGTAGGTTTTTGAGGATGAAACTGAAAAGACTGATTCTTCATCTTCATCGGCCTTTTGTGCAACATTTGCATTTGACTTGTCCTTGTTTGGACAATCTTTCTTCCAGTGCCCTTTCTGGTGATAATAGGCACACTCGTCCTTCGCAGGACGTCTTTTGGATGACTCTCCTCTGGATTGTCCCTTATTATTTGATCCGCTAGATTTTTTGTTGTTAGTCCTACCTCTGGATGCCGTCAATGCTTCTGATATTGAGTCTTTGTGATCATGTTGATCCTTCTTCCGGTACTCGTTATTTACCAAAGCATTTGAAACATCTACGAACTTAACCTCATTCTTTCCATATAACAAGGTTGTGGTTAAATGTTCATAGCTCTCAGGTAATGAATTCAGCAACAACAAAGCTTTATCTTCATCAATAATTTCAACATCTAAATTTTGCAGATCGGCTAAAATTTTATTGAAATTATCTAAGTGCTCAATCATAGGGGTACCTTTCTTGTATTGGAAGCGGAAAAGTTTCTTCTTTAAGTAGAGTCTGTTCTCAATACTTTTCGTCATGTACTTGTCCTCTAGTTTCTTCCAGAGAACTGCGGCTACATTCTTTTTCATGACAAAATACTTCTGATCTTTTCCTAAGCACAGTCGAATTGTGCCACAAGCTTGTCGGTTTACATAATTCCAATCCTTATTTGAATAATCTCCTGGCCTGGTCTCCAAGGCTATATTAGATCCTTCTCGAAACAATAGATCTAATACCTCACATTGCCACATGCCAAAGTTATTGGTGCCGTCGAATTTCTCCACCTCAAAATTTGCGTTGGACAACATAGTTCTTCGAGTAGAACAACTTGGCTTGCCATAAATTCTATGGTCAACTTGTTCACCTTCTTCGATCTCTCTTTTATCAGCCATAAGTACAAGCAGATAACATAAATTTTGTACTTATAACTTAAAACTGTATTTTTTCCAAATTTTATACCTTATTTGAAAAAACGGAGTCCGTAATTGAATCAGGAATGATCCAATTAGCTAAGAATAGATCCAACTCTGCTAAAAACGGATGAAAAACGAACCAACTCGGTCCAAATATCACTAATGGCTGAGTTGACTCGGTCCAACTCAATGAGTTGATCAGTTGCTGGCAGCAGCACTCCGGCAGCTTTTGGCGGTGATTGTGACTTTCGATTTGACCGATTCTTTCACTGTTGCGTTCGTCTCGTTGAGAGCTTCGATTTGATATATAATAATGCTATATTTGGTTGTGATACCAATTTGTTGTGGGTGGAAGCAATAAATAGCGGTATATGAATATATTAAAGCGATAAAATGATTACACAGAATTTACGTGGTTCGGCAATTCAGCTAGTTTCACGGGAGTCAACATATATTATTTGAACTGAGTAGGAAATATACAGAATACAGATACAGATTTTCTCACTAATAATATCTCTCAAGTATTTTCCTAAACTCATAGAAAACTCTCAAACTCATAAGTATTTTTCTCTCTTTGAATTTGCTTATGCTCTCTCTTATTTTTCTGATTTTTGACTTGTTTTTCAATGCATGAATTTTTCTTTATTTATAGATGAAGCAAGACTCATTTTTCTTAAATTATGCCATAATTTAAGCCTTAAATTATACCACTAATTTTCTTAAATTATGTCACAAATTAGGCCACTAATTTTCCTAAATTATGTCACTAATTTGTTACTTTTAGAACCAATATTCATCATAAAGATCATTTTTTTTAATTATATTACCGTGTTAAAAAAATATTTAAAAATATCATTCAATTATTTAATGTTATCTTAGGATTAAATTCATTTTTAAAAAAATTAATATTATTTTCATTCTCGTGCTATAATGCATTGATTTAAAAAAAGAAAAACGCAACGTGTTGGAAGATTACTGGCTTCTCTTTAAAAATCAAATGAACTATTGGCTTTCAGTTTCACAACTGGATAAGCCTCATTTCGTGGACCTGTTGATCATTTGTTCTTCTTATTTCCAAGTTCTAAGTTGTAAAAACCATCGGAAAGCTTCTAAACCCAAATTTTCTTTCCCTTATTCCAGTATGCTGAAGATTTTCCCGGAAATTTTCTATTTTTGAACCCCGCTTCCCTCCCACCATCTTATTGAAATGGCGGCTCTTACTTCTCTGTCTTTCTCGGCATTAAGTAAATGCTCCGATAGAAAATTTCTCGTAGCTTCCACTAGAAATCTGGCACCCAATTACGACGGCTTACGATTGCATGCTAGCTTTTCATGTCACTTTCTTGGTTTCCGAGCATCAAAATCGACTTCTCGCATGGTTATCCATTGCATGTCTGCTTCGACAGGTCAGCTAATATAAACGATTTGCATTTGCTTATAGTCTCTGTGATTATTGGTAAGAGTTGAGACCGGGGAAAAAAATCCCATTATTCCTTAGAATGTGAATTAAACTCATTTGATGAAATTCAAATGGAAATTAACGGAAAGGGAATGCTTATTTGACAGTTTTTTTAGTAGATAGTAAATGTATTTTAACTGCCAAGTCGGGTACAAATATTGTTTTCTCCCAAATCATGATGTGTTTTAGTAGAAGCTGCTTTCCATAATTCAGTTGTCTTGTAATTGATTTGCCTTTCCTTAACTTATGATGTTGGTCCTACTTGTTACCTTTTGATATTCTGTATTGTCGTTTCCTTTTCTTCTTCTCCTTTTAATTCTAAGTTTAAACTATAGGACTCTTTATTAGAGTAGAGCTAGATTGACTAATGGTGATGAGTATCATGCTTCTAACCACCCACTCTTTACATTAGCAAAAAAAAAAAAAAAAAAAAAATCCCACTCTTTGGTTGTCTGCTTTGTTTCTGCTTCAAAGGCTCTTTCAGCTTTCTTTATTGAGCATCAAGTTGCTAATTTAGATAAAAAGAATTCATGCATTGCTTTAATACTAATGATTCATTTGTTTAATTGTTTTGCAGATGTGCCCACTGTATCCGAGACAAAGTTGAATTTTTTAAAGGCATATAAGCGTCCAATTCCGAGCGTTTATAATACTGTGTTGCAGGAGCTGATTGTCCAGCAGCATTTGATGAGGTACAAGAGATCGTACCGCTATGACCCTGTCTTTGCTCTTGGTTTTTTTACGGTATATGATCAACTTATGGATGGATACCCAAGTGATGAGGATCGGGATGCCATCTTCCAAGCATATATAAAGGCGTTGAAAGAGGATCCAGAGCAGTACAGGTTTGGTTACTTAGTTTATCTTCCCTTTAAACTCTGACTTTTCTAGTTTTGTAACTCAGATTTTGATGTGAAAACTAACTCTCTAAATCGATTTACTAGTGTTAATGTATATCTATTAACATATTAATATATATATATATATATATATATATATAGTAATGTATATCTACTTATTTTACGGATATCTATATTTAGTTACTTTAGACATATTTATTTTACTTGTAATTCCTATATAAAGGAACCATGTATATTCATTTGAACACAGAATATAATATAATCATTAAGTATTTCTAACATGGTATCAGAGTCATTATTCTTGTCTTTCTAACAGTGTTTTCTTTGTTGGTGTTACTCAACCCTTATAGCTTCCGCTGTCACAATAGCCGCTACAATCATTCACCGTTGAACCTCCGACGTCTTTCAGCCGTTGTCCTTAGGTTCCGAAACTACAGTCGTTGTTGTTAAGGAATTTTGCATCATACAAACCACTGCAATCACCGACGCCGCCTCCAAATTTTTTTCTGCATATATCATTGTGATCAGCTCAACCGGATCTACACAACCGTGGAAGTATCGCAACCATCGGACACCGCACGCTCCCTCACGTGCCACTCAAACGATCTGCACGTCCATTACGCGCCATCGCCGCCACCGTGAATCTTTACCCGACGACCTATATGCAGATACCATTGTGATCGCCGAGACCCGATCTACATAACCGTGGGCGTATCGCGGTCTTAAGCCTCTACACGCACCGACAACAGCAACCGTGTGTGGATCTGACGCGCCAAGCACACCGTGCTCTGCTCGTGACGTCATCAGCAACTTGCATAGGGCTAGCGTCAACATCGCCTCCAGCTGACGTCACATGACTCGCTGACCATGACCGGCTTGACCGAGCTGACCGTATTACCGGTGACCGTTGACCGAGCTGACCGTACTGCCAGTTTACCGTTGACCGAAATTTCACAATACAGGTTCACCCTACCTAGTTTTTCGCGTAGATCTCGTTTTTGCAGTCCGTTTTTGCATATTGCTTTTGTTTCTTGCCCTATCAATACTATATTGGAAGGGACCAAGAATTACTTGTCATGGTCTCAAGCTATGCGTAGTTTTCTTAAGGGTCGTATGTTTTGGCATTATTGTACTGGTACAATTATCATTCCTGTTAAAGAAGCAAGTGAAGAAGCTGCTATTTTCCTTCGTCGCATAAATGAATGGGATAGTCACAATCACATGATCCTCACATGGATTCGGAATACTTCCATTCCCTCTATCTCTAATCTGTTGGGCAGCTTTGATGATGTCAAATCAGCATGGGATATGTTGGCCAAAAGGTACTCCACTACTCACGAATCCATGAAATATTAGCTAATAGTTGAATTGCATCGACTTCAACAAGAACCAGGACAATCTATCAATGACTACTTTGATCAGCTTCGCTTCCTTTGGGACCAAATTGACCTTTGTGATCCAGTTTGGGCATGCTCAATAGATGCTCAGCAATATGCTATAGTTAGGGATGAATTTCGTCTCTATGAGTTCTTGATGTCACTCCACAAGAACTTTGAGCCAATCCGAGGTCAGTTTCTTAATCGTAGTCCTCATCCTTCTCTTGATACTGCTGTAAATGAGTTGGTTAGAGAAGAAGCTCGACTTGCAACCCTTCAAGCCCAGAATAAGCTCAATGTTTTGGCTATTACTCCTCCTGCTCCTTCCATTGAGCAACCTTAACAATCAAGTGATTCCTCTGGATTTTACAATCGTCGTAGGTAGAACAATAAAAGGTTCTGCAATTATTGCAAGCGTCATAGCCACACCATTGAGACTTGTTACCGTCGCAACAAATCTACTGCTGTTATTGCTAATACTGAGCCTACTTCGCAAATGCCTTCTAGTTCAGTAGAGTCTCAGTCTTCTGGATCCACTATCAACCTATCCTCCACTGAACTACAGAAGATCATAACTCAGGCTGTTCAAATGGTTGGTAATGCATATCTTTCCACTACTCTCTCAGTTTTGCCCGGTAAGTCTCAAACTTGGTTTTTTGACTTTGCATGTTGCAATCACATGACACCTCACTCGTATTTATTCTCCAAACTTGACCCTGCATCACATCCCCTTAATATTCATATAGTTGATGGTTCCACCATTCATGGGAATAGTCTAGGTTTTGTTTCGATCTCTACCCTCTCTGTTCCTGGGGTTTTCCATGTACCTGACCTATCCTATAATTTATGCTCGGTGGGACAATTAGATGAACTATGATATCGCCTTATTTTTGATTATTCTGGGTGTATTATGCAGGATCCGAGGATGGGGCAAGAGCTTGGGACTGATCCTAGGGTCGGGCGTATGTTTCACGTAAACAATCTTCATCTTCCACCCATTGCTCCTGCAACTGCTGCAGTTTCTTCCTTACCTTCTCTCGCACTTTGGCATTCTCGTCTTGGTCATGCCCCATCCACTCGTGTACAATAGTTAGCTTCTAAAGGTCTATTGGGTTCTGTGTCTAAAGACAATTTTGATTGTACTTCATGTCAGTTAGGAAAACAACGAGCTTTACCTTTCAATAATAGTAAAACTATCTCTAATAGTATTTTTGAGTTAATTTATTCTGATGTTTGGGGACCTTCTCCTATTACTAGTATTAGTGGATTTTGATATTTTGTTGTTTTCTTGATGATTATTCTCGTTATAGTTGGATCTTTCCAATGAAATCTCGTTCTGAAATATTACCAATATACAGTAACTTTGCAAAAATGGTTGAAACACAATTCTCCAAACATATCAAAACTTTTCGATCTGATAATGCTCTTGAATATACTCAAAATTATTTTCAAGCTCTGTTACACTCCTATGACATTGTACATCATCTCACCTGTCTAGGAACCTCTCAACAAAACGGTCGAGCCAAAAGAAAACTTCATCATATTCTTGACACTGTTCGTGCTCTTCTTCTTTCTGCCAAAGTTTCTGCTCCATTTTGGGATGAAGCTGATCTTCATGCTGTTCATGCCATTAATCGTATTCCAAGCGTTGTCACTCATAATCAGACTTCGTATGAGCACCTTTTTGGGTCATCTCTTAACTATCATTACCTTCGTTCATTCGGATCTTCTTGTTTTGTTCTTCTTCAGCCTCATGAACACAATAAAATTGAGCCTCGATCTAGACTTTGTTGTTTTCTTGGTTATGGTAAAACTCAAAAAAGGTATCGATGTTATGATCTTGTCTCACATCGTCTTCATGTTTCCCGAAATATTGTCTTTTGGGAACACCGCTTATTTGTTCAACTTTCTCACTTTCGTTCTTTCCTAACTAATTCAAATGTTTTAGAAATCTTTCCAAATGAGTCTCTTCTTTCTAAAGATACTTCTAATCCACCTATGGACTTCACTATTCAATCTTTAGATATTTTTTATGATTATCCTAGACAAGTTGTAGAAGAACAGGTTGATAATGAGCTATCCCACCTTGAACATAGGTCCCCTACTCTTGCTTCGCCTGAAGATCCTCCATAAGACATTCCACCTCGCCACTCAACTCGGGTAAGATCCATTCCTACACATTTACTTGACTATCATTGTTACACTACCCTTGCTACACTTTATGAGCCTCACACCTATCGTGAGGCATCTACTAACCCTTTTTGGCAGATTGCAATGAAAGAAGAGATTGATGCATTAACCAAAAACCATACTTGGGATCTGGTTACTCTCCCTCCTGGTTAGTCTGTGGTTGGTAGTAAGTGGATCTATAAGATCAAGACTCGCTCTGATGAGTCCATCGATTGCTACAAGGCTCGTCTTATAGAAAAAGGTTTTACACAAGAGTATGAGATTGATTATGAAGAGACTTTTGCTCCAGTTGCCCATATTTCCTCTGTTCGTACCCTCTTAGTTGTTGCCACTGCTAGTAAATGGGACTTTTTTCAGATGGATGTCAAAAATGCATTCCTTAATGGGGATTTGCATGAAGAAGTCTATATGCAACATCCTCCTGGTCTTTCTGTTGAAACAAATAAAGTTTGTCGCTTTCGACGAGCACTTTACGGCCTTAAACAAGCCCGATGAGCATGGTTTTCCAAGTTCAGCTCCACCATCCTTCGCTTGGGTTACACTGCCAGTCCTTATGATTCTGCCTTATTTCTTCGTCACAATGATAAAGGCACCATTTTGCTTTTCCTATATGTGGATGATATGATCATAACTGGTGATGACCTCAGTGGTATTCAAGAACTCAAGGATTTTCTTAGTGAGCAGTTTGAGATGAAAAACCTTGGACATCTCAGCTACTTCTTGGGTCTTGAGATCACTCGTTCCACAGATGGTCTTTATATTACTCAAGCTAAGTATACATCTGACCTTTTATCTCAAGTTGGACTCACTGACAGCAAAACTGTTGACACTCTAGTTGAACTTAATGCGCATCTCACACCATCAGAGGGGAAACCATTGTCTACTCCCTCTCTTTACATACGTTTGGTTGGCAACCTAGTTTATCTTACAGTTACTCGTCCATACATTTCTTATGTTGTTCATTAGGTGAGCTAGTATCTGTCTGCTCCACGATCAACTCATTATGCTGTTGTTCTACGTATTCTACGATACTTGAAAGGCATTATCTTCCATGGCCTTTTCTATTCAGTTGATTCTCCTTTAGTACTTCGTGCATTCTCTGATGCTGATTGGGCAAGAGATCCCACTGATCGCAGGTCCACTACATGTTATTTCTTTCTCCTTGGTTCTTCTTTGATTTCTTGGCGAAGTAAGAAACAAACCTTCATGGCCCACTCCAGTACTGAAGTAGAATATCGTGCTCTTGTTGATACCACATCTGAGCTTCTTTGGCTACGATGGCTTCTTAAGGATTTGGGTGTGTCCACATCCTCTGCTACTCCTCTTTATTGTGATAATCAGAGTGTCATTCATATTGCTCACAACGATGTCTTTCATGAACGGACTAAACACATCGAGATTGATTGTCACTTTATTCGCTCTCATCTTGTCCATGGTGCTCTCAAGCTTTTCTCTGTTTCCTCCAACGATCAACTTGCAGATATCTTCACTAAGACACTTCCCAAAGGACGTACTCGTAATTTGGTTGACAACCTCAAGTTGGTCTTACATCCACCTTGAGTTTGAGGGAGACTATTAATGTATATCTAGTAACATATTAATATATATATATATCTACTAATGTATATCTACTTACTTTACAGATATCTATATTTAGTTACTTTAGACATATCTATTTTACTTGTAATTTCTATACAAAGAAATCATATGTATTCATTTTAACACAGAATAGAATATAATCATTAAGTATTTCTATTTGTGAAATACAAATTGTAGAATTATATATAGTTACAAGTTATTTTTGGGGAAAATTCATGTTGTGTAAATAATCTGAGACACATCTTTTGAATGCGGTTTTTCTAGTTACTGATTATTATTAAGAAAATGGGATTTTAACTAATAGAAAATTGGCTAAAGAAAAAAATTTGGTTTAAATATGAAATAAATAACTCTTATTAGTTATTACTCATCATCCACTTACTCTGCAGAGTATCAATCCTAATCTACATTTCTGCAAATTTGTTCTATATTATATCTTGAAGATTACAAGATGTGTTTTAAAACAATCTCTTGTTTACCTTTGATAATATCTCATGCCCTTTTGTTGAATGAAGTCCATAACATGTGCAGAAGTGATGCACAAAAATTAGAAGAATGGGCCCGTGCTCAAACTTCC
The DNA here is from genome assembly GCA_037013495.1 of Hippophae tibetana. NCBI lineage: Eukaryota > Viridiplantae > Streptophyta > Magnoliopsida > Rosales > Elaeagnaceae > Hippophae > Hippophae tibetana. The sequence continues at coordinate 8,610,340 of CM072812.1, forward strand.
AGTTCATTAGTTGAATTTTCATCCAAAGAAGGAGAAGAGGAGGGTATACTGAAGGACATTGCAGAAAGAGCCAGAACCAAGGAAAGTTTCAGCTATAGTCGTTTCTTTGCTGTTGGACTGTTGCGTCTTCTTGAGTTAGCAAATGCAACTGAGCCAACAATATTGGAAAAGGTTAGACGTTCTTGTCCTATTTTTCTTCACAGCTAGGTGATTTAAATTGAACAAAAGTTCTTATAGAGATGCATTTATTTTATTGACAATAAGAAAATGTGTAGATCATACTTTTCATTTTGTAGCATTTTGAACCCTATTGGATAGAATTGGCTAATGTCTACTACATAGCGTTTCTAGATGTTATGTTATATTTTTTGTAACAGGGAAAATGACACTGGTTGCATACTACATTATAGTTTTTGTTAGCCGTGTTTTATTAAATCATATTAATTATTTCATTAGTTCCTGTAAATCTTGTTGCTGCCAGTCTTTTTAATCTTAATCTTGTATTCTTGAATGATCGTGAAAATATGACACCTCTGTATACTCTTACCCCAAGAAGAAAATATTAAATGAAAAAAAACTGTCCCTGAAGTTTGCGAAAATCACACGTGTTAGTTACTTGGTTGAACATTGCAAAAATCCAATTTGCTAATTTCCACTATTGGTAAAGGTGGTGCCCCATAACTTTGAGGATATAGGTTCGAGCATCACTACAGATGGCTTTAGAAATCCCAATTCCCATTCCCATTAGTTTAGATTAGGAGTAACTTTGAATGGAAGAAAAAGTTGGTTGAATGAAGGTGCCTCTTATTCTTACATTGAATTACAATGATGACATTTTCGACTCTGTTTTATTTGCCATTTCTTTTCAATGACATCCTTTTTCCTAATATATGAGATTGCAGTTTTGATGCCTTCAAGACTATAAACTTAGGCAACCCTATGCCTAGATATTTGATTTTTGCTTATGTTTTTTACACTAATATACATTTCAATAGTTGTTTCATGCCAGAATTGTCAATGAATATCATAGTAGTTTTGAGATTTTATAATGTTATATTTCATCATGCTCTTATAATTATTAGGAGTTTTAATTTTAAAGAATATTGCATGAAATGATGGGATGCTTTCATTTTTGATCCCCTCACTATTTTTAAACACAATTTTAAATTTTTTTTTTTTTTTGTATATGCATTCAAAAATATAAAAGTTGTCGGAATTTTAACGATTTTGACGATAGATAACTACTAGAACAACGATAAATAATATTATGTCTCTAAAAAAAGTCTTGAATTATTGATATTATTCTTAAACTTATGTTTAAATGAGTTTCAATTTTGAACACATGATCATTTTTTAATGTAAATTGACTATTGAGTATAGTGAACAATGACGTGAAAAAGAAAAACTTTTAATTTATTTACCTAAGGGTTAAGTCTTATTGCTTGTTGTCCAAGTTTTCTAATAACACTTAAAAGGCCTCTCTCTTGCTGTAATGGTTAGTATTGGTTGATAAATTATTGAGTGTTATGTATTAATTTCTACCTAGATGTGTTATTATCTCTAGATCCTAATTGTTCAATCTCAAATCCTATTTATCTTTCTTCTTCACTCTTTCTATTCTTGTTCTCTTCTATTCTAATTCTAAATCAGTTGCTTGTAAGCACACAAATGATAAGCTCTTGAACTTCGAGTTCTAGTTGGCTTTGAAGCATTGTTTGAATTGGTTTTTGTGATGGAATTGCGTGTCTTTGATGAATTTAATTTGTTGGTTGGGGGTGGAATAGAGGGAGAGAGGTTTCAACTGATGTTTCAGCATTTAGACTATTGGTTGCCATATCTACAGCTTTGTGCTGCCTTAAACATTGACAAAAGAAGTGTGGATCTAGACCTTGATGTATATCGCAACCTTCTCTCCAAGCTCGTTCAGGCAAAAGAGCTGCTAAAGGAATATGTGAACAGGTACAAGCAAATCCCTTCAAACCAAATTAGATGTTAGATATTTCTTCTTCTTATTATTTCTATAAGAAGCTGCTAGATAATTCATTGACATATATACCTGTGTTCTTGCAATGCCTCTTAGTTAAACTCAGAAAGAGGCTTTGGAGAAAAAAAAAGGCTTTTGCACGAGAGAATATAAGATGAAAACAATATGAAAAGGCATTATACTAAATATTTTGTCCAGGTAGTGACCACTGACCATAGCCTTTTCTCCGTGTACAAATTTTGTTTTTCAGGGAGAAGAAGAAAAGGGAAGAACGAGCGGAATCACAAAAGGCAAATGAGGCCATTACAAAATGTATGGGTGAGTACGAATTTGTGGGTCATTAAATTGGTCATTGCCTTGCTGTCCTGTCCTGGCTCACGGAAAGTCAATCCGCCATATGATAAAGCTGCAAAGTCAAAATTTTAAGGTTTTGAAGTAGAGTTTTATGGTCATTTCCCCCTTATAAGCTTATTGTTTTCTCTAGTTATTTGCTTGGAATGATCACGTCATTTTTTACAAAAGTATTTTACATTTCTGGAATTTATGTTTTATTTTACCCAAAATGTATTATATAATTTGATAACCAAATATATATCTTTATGCATTATTATTTACATATTATGTCATTTTTATGAGTGAATAAATAATTTTATCAAATCATCGATTAATCTATCGTATTCATAATCAAATAAGATTAGATTAATAAATTTAACAATTAGATCGAATTTGGATTAAAAAATATAAAATACGTTCTGATTCAGATCGATAAATTTTATAATCCATTATAATTCGATTTAGACTAAACTACTATTAAAATTATAAATAAACGAATATTTTATTTTATCATGTGTTAGATTTAAATATTATATTATTGTTCATATTACAATTATATTATATTATTATCTTGGTTTAAGAAATAAATATAAATGTAAATTTTTTGAAATAATTTAATAATTAATCAAGCATAATTTTTAATTTTATTTTATTATCTTAATTATAATTATAAATAATAAATTTTGTTAGAGATGTATTAATTTAAAATTTAAATATTTGTATATCGTGTTTTATATATGACAATAATTCATAAATAAATTTTAACATCAATTCGATTTTATCCAATTAAAAAAAAAAATCTAATATGCTCTGATTTATATTAGTTCGGATCGATCACGTCATCAAATTGAATTTGTATTAAAAATCTTCAAAATCCAATTCCAATGAATAAAGAATAGGTTGTTTCAATCTACAATTTATCCACGCTAAATCCTCCCCCGTCATTCGTGTAGTATTATACAATTGAAATTAAAAGTCTTCTCTTTGCTTTTGACTACAATGAAAATTAGAAGTCACGCTTGATGAGTACTTACTATTGCAGCCTTACATGAATATATTATGAATATTAAAATAAAACCTATTTTTTCCTTTCAAATGATAAGTAATAAAGGTTAAATATTAGTTCTAAAAGTAATAAATTAGTGATATAATTTAAGAAAATTAGTGATTTAATTTAAAGCTTAAATTATGACACAATTTAGAGAAAATGAGTCTTGTTTGAAAAATAAGGCAAAAATCAGAAAAAACCAGAGAGAACATAAGCAAACTCAAAGACATAAAATACTTGGTGAGTTTGAGAAATATTATTAGTGAGAAAATCTGTATATGTATATGTATTATGTATATTTTCTACTCAGTTCAACAATATCTGCTGCCTCCCATCGACCTAGGCGAATTGCCGAACCACGTAAATTTTGTGTCTCTTTTATCACTTTGATATATTCATATACCATTTTATTACTTTCGTACACAACAAATTGGTATTAGAGCCAAACATAACATTATTATATATCAAATCGAAGCTCTCGACGAGATGAATGCAATGGTGAAAGAATCGTTCAAATTGGAAGTTAGAATCACCGCCAAAAACTGTCGGAGTGCTACTGCCAGCAATTGAGTCAACTCATTGAGTTTGACCGAGTCAACCCAATCACTAGTGATATTTGGACCGAGTTGGTTCGGTTTTCATCCGTTTTTAGCTGATTTGGACCTATTCCTAGCTAATTGGATCATTCTTGATTCAATCACGAACTCCGTTTTTTTCAAATAAGGTATAAAATTTGGAAAAAACACTATTTTAAATTGTAATTGCAAAATTTTTGTTATCCGTTTATACTTATGGTTGATAAAAGAGAGATCGAAGAAGGTGAACAAGATGACTTTAGAATTTTTGGCAAACCAAGTTGTTCTACTCAAAAAACTATGTTGTCCAACGCAAAATTTGAGGTGGAGAAATTCGACGGCACTAATAACTTTGGCATGTGGCAATGTGAAGTATTAGATCTATTGTTTCGAGAAGGATCTAATATAGCCTTGGAGACTAGGCTAGAAGATTATTCAAATGAAGATTGGAATTATGTCAACCGACAAGCTTGTGGCACAATTCGACTATGCTTAAGAAAAGATCAGAAGTACTTTGTCATGAAAGAGAATGTAGACGCAGTTCTTTGGAAGAAACTAGAGGACAAGTACATGACGAAAAGTATTGAGAACATGCTCTACTTGAAGAAGAAACTTTTCCGTTTCCAATACAAGAAAGTACCCCTATGATTGAACACTTAGATAATTTCAATAAAATTTTGGCTGATCTACAAAATTTAGATGTTGAAATTATCAATGAAGATAAAGCTTTGTTGTTGTTGAATTCATTACCTGAGAACTATGAGCATTTAACCACAACTATGTTATATGGAAAAGATGAGATTAAGTTTGTAGATGTTTCAAATGCTTTGGTAAATAACGAGTTCCAAAAGAAGGATCAACATAATCACATAGACTCAATATCAGAAGCATTGACGATAGTTAGAGGTAGGACAAACAAAAAAAAAATCTGGCGGATCAAATAATAGGGGGCAATCCAAATCAAAGTCCAGAGGAGAGTCATCCAGAATACGTCCTACGAAGGACGAGTGTGCCTATTGTCACCAGAAAGGGCACTGAAAGAAAGATTGCATAAACAAGGACAAGTCAAATGCAAACGTTGCACAAGAGGCCGATGAAGATGAAGAATCAACCTTTTAAGTTTCATCATCATAAACCTACACAGATAAGTGGATCCTTAATTCTGGATGTTCTTATCATATGTGTCCAAACAGACATTGATTTTTGAGTTTTGAGGAGCTCGATGGAGGAGTTGTGCTTATGGGCAACGACAATGCCTATCAGCCAAAAAGGATCAGAACAGTACGACTAAAGATCCAAGATGGTACAATCAAACGACTTACAAATGTAAGGTATATTCCTAACCTAAAGAAAAACATTATTTCTTTAGGTGTTCTAGATTCTGATGGTTACAAGATAACATTGGAAAATGGAGTCTTGAAAGTTGTACGAGGTGCATTTGTAGCGATGAAGGGTACTCAGAAGGCGAATTTGTATTTCCTAGATGGGAGTACAGTTACCGGAAGAGCAGCTGTCTCAAGCAGTTATGAAGAAAAGACAAATGATTCTTCTCGTCTATGGTACATGCGCTTAGGGTATGTCGATGAAAATGCTTTGTAAGTCTTAATGAAGCAAGGTTTTTTGAAAGGTGCCACGATTGGAAAGTTTGATTTCTACGAGCATTGTGTAATGAGAAAACAAATAAGAGTCAAGTTCGACACTACCATTCATCGTACTAAGAGATCTCTTGATTATATTCACACAAATGTCTGGGGACCTTCCAAGAATTCTTCACTTGGAGGTAAATGCTGGTTTGTGACTTTTATTGATGATTTTTCTAGATATGTCTGGATATACACCATGAGTCACAAAGATGAAGTTCTGGATATCTTTCTTAAATGAAAGAAAATGATCGAGACTCAAACATGAAGAAAAATTAAGAGGCTCAGATCTGATAATGGTGGCGAGTACAAATCAGATCCCTTATTCAAAGTTTGTCAAGATGAAAGGATAATTAGACATTTTTCAGTTTCTCATACACCACAGTATAATGGAGTTACAGAACGAATGAATCGTACTTTGGTTGAGAAAGTTCGATATATGCTATCTTAATCCAAATTGAGCAAGGCATTTTGGGCTGAGGCTTTGTCATATGCAATTCATATAGTCAACAGATTTCCTGCAACTACATTAGATGGGAAAACACCTAAAGAGGTATGGACCTGTATTAGTAATAATATGCAATAGTTTAAAGGAAGGGATTTTTTGCAAGAGTAGTAAACAGAGTGAAGTTTAAATTAACTACAATCCGATCAAATAACGCTTATCCTTTTAAAAAGAGGAAGAATTGTGTATACACTAGAGCAGTAAATGTTAAAGATACTGTGTCAAGACTAACTACATCCAGTGAAGTTCAGTGTGTAAAAAACCCCGTCAGGCTGTTCCAACAGTTGAGATTGCAGGAAGTTGTCTGCTGGTAGTATATGCCATTCGTGAGGTTATATCTACTTATATGTTTATTTTTTATTGGTTATCATAGATGAGGTCTGCTTTTAAATCAATTGAGATCCAAATTAATTAATGAAATATTTAATTTAATTATGAGTGAGGATAGAGTGGGATCAGATAGTAGGGATATTTAGAGTTTTTCGGCTCAACTAAAACGAGAAAAATCATTATCATCAGAGAACTTAAATGTGTCTGCTGCACCAAACTTCTTGAATCCTTCCCCGTTGACCGAGTCAGTTTCACTATTTTCCTCTTCGTCAACATCTTGGTTTGTATTAACTGTGGGATCATGAATACTTTTAGACGTACAATCATGGGTTGCAAGCATGTTCACATGACCAAGGTGGGAGATTTCCACCACAACAGTGTCATCATCTACTGGGAGAGGTTGTTTCCAGGGTTCTCCATCAATCCTCATGAAAATGTGATCAGCTGCTCCTTTGTGAAACTCAAATCGGATCCGGTGAGCCTGTAATGTAATTTACGAAAGAATTAAAAAATGAAATTTACTTCATAATGGATGGATTATTCATATGAAAACATAGATCATGTCGATCATCCAAATGACATAACGATTGACACCAAGATACAGTTAAGTAACGACCCTAAACTATTTTACATTTATCATTGTGGGACTATGGAATGCTCCATATGTGGGCAATAGATAGAGCAGCTCATCACTACTGTTCCCAAATAAAACATATTTAGCATTACTTCTTCCATACAAAATGACTGCAGATACCCAAGTCCTGACTTGAATACAGAGAAAGAGAGAGAGTTCTCACCTGGGCAAGACGAGTGCCATGCCCCTTTGGAGCATACAAAATTAGTCCATGCCAAGCATCTCGAAAGCCAACAACCTCAAGAAGGCCATCGTCTACATATGGCATAGTCAAACCACTCTGTAAATTCACAGTTCATAAGGTATTTTGCCATGTCTCAAGAAAACACCTAGCATGTAGTTAGTTAAGAAATGTCTCAAGAAAATGTAGTTAGTTAAGAAATGTCTCAAGAAAATATAGTTAGTTAAGAAATGTCTCAAGAAAACACCTAGCATGTAGTTAGTTAAGACTTTCATGACAATCAGATAAACTATTCAGGAATTGAATGTCTTTTGAAAGAATAATATATTTGGACCTACATCGGGACATTTCTTGCTGTTTGGTGTTCCCCAAGGATTCAGTCCACCAGAAAAGCTTGGCAAATTGAGGCACACAATTGACCTAGTCCTGTATGGACAAAGATGTGTTCAACGAGTGTACAGAATTTTGTGACACTTAAATCACTCAGGTAATTTCCTTGTTCGTTTTGCTGGAACAAACTCTGTTAGACCATTACTATATACATAATTTACCTGTCAGGTATGGTAAGATCTTGCCATGTTGTATTATTTTTCTTGATTACCTTCACTTTGGCTAGGTGAGATATTTTCCTGAATCAAGAGATTCAGTATCCTTAACAAGAAACTCCTAGTGAATTTGATACATTAAAACAAATTCCAGAGAAGCATACAACGATTTATAAACATGAAGCTGAACTCATAGCTAGAAGGCGGATCATATTGACACAGATATTTAAATTGTCATGATTATGTTTTGTGAAGACAGTTGTAACAACTCAAGAGCATAATAGAAGCAGAAACTTAATTGTGTAAGAGGAAATGAAACGGTTATGAAGGGAACGTTATTCAAGAACAACCTTAAGACGATTTAATATTAATTATTGTATTTCCCCTGAGATGTTGCCTTGTGACATGGTTTGTGTTGAATTCAACAAACATTGCAACATAATTCAACAAAAATTGCACCGACGCCAAACGTTTTTTTCAATATACACGGCGCCTACCAAACAGCTGTAAACCATGTAATTCAATCATGGTGGTTGTTGAAATAGTAATTGATATTTGTCTATATAAACAAATGTACATATCCGATACAAATTAAGAAAATATACAAAGGAAAACGTTTATTTCTTCTTCTGATTATTTCTTCAAACATTGATTTCTTCATGGTATCAAAGCCAGGTGACTCGGTCGGTACCCGACCGATTATAGGGGACGAACCCTGCGTCGGTGTGAGGGAGAGGCGCTCCATATCTCCGGTCGGAAATCAATGTGAGGGGGAGTGTTGAAGTCTCTACGTTGGGAGGATCATGTTGGTTTGTTACATTTATTGATGATTTTAGTAGAATGACTTGGGTCTGTTTAATGAAATCTAAAAGTGAGGTAAACGTCTTATTTAGAAAATTTCATAAAATGGTTCGTACTCAATATAAAACATAGATTCAGGTTCTAAGAAGTGACAATGTAGGAGAATATAAAAGTTATGAGCTTCAAGAATATCTTCAATCAGAAGGCATTATTCATCAAACTACTTGTGTTGATACACCTCAACAAAATGGAGTTGCAGAAAGAAAAAATCGACACTTGTTAGAAGTTGTCTGTGCCTCATTGATCGAAGCTAATATGTCATTATCTTATTGGGGAGAAGCAATTACTTCTACTGCATATTTGATCAATCGAGTACCTTCTAGTCCCATTAACTTCCAAACACCACTACAAGCCATCACTGAAGCAATTGTTGCACCAAATGTTCCCAATTTATAACCTCATCATGTCTTTGGTTGTGTGGCATTTGTACACCTACATAAACAACAACGTAGCAAGTTGGATCCACGAGCAATACGTTGTGTTTTTATGGGATATGCCATACAACAAAAAGGGTATCGTTGTTATCATCCTCATACAAAACAAATGATTACTACTATGGATGTTATTTTTCATGAAGATACAATGTATTTCTCCTCTACACCTGAATTTCAGGGGGAGTACAACCATGCTGAAATTCAGACCCTTAAATATAAATTGTTTCCTTATGAAGAAAGACAAATTATATGTGAGGAAAATACAAATAACTTGAATTCAGATGGTAATACCTCTCAATATAGAAAAGACTCAAGGGAAATGGAATCAAGTCCTCATCAACTTCAAGATCATCAAGCAAGTTCCTTACTACCACTAAGTGAGTACGAGTTTCCTTCTCCACAAGCTGTTGATATACTTAACCAATCGTTTGCAGAGGATGTTCCAACTATTGAACCAGCCAGAAAAATACTTCCATCACGTCCTAATAGAGGTATTCCTAAAGCCATGTATGAACCTGAGATTTCTAGTAAAGTCAAATATCCCATAAGTAACTATATGTCTAAACATCGTTTTTCAAAATCAAACGTATCATTTGTGAATCAATTATCTGCTATATCTATTCCTAACAGTGTGCAGGAAGCTTTAGCTGACCAAAAATGGAAAGATGCTATGAATGAAGAACTAAGATCCTTAGAAATAAATAGAACTTAGGAGCTTGTCGATCGTCCACCAACAAAGAAAATTGTTGGATGTCGATAGATTTTTTCAGTAAAATATCAAGCAGATGGTATGATTGAATGCTATAAAGCAAGATTGGTGGCAAAATGATACACTCAAACATATGGGATTGACTATACATAAAAATTTGCACCTGTAGCCAAAATTAACATTGTTCGAGTCTTGGTATCTCTTCCTGCAAATTTAGATTGGCCATTATATCAGTTTGATGTAAAAAATGCCTTTCTACATGGAGATTTAATTGAAGAAGTCTACATGGATTTACCACCAGGAATCAAGAAATCCACAATCCATGATGAAAAGGTGTGCAAATTAAAAAAATCACTGTATGGATTGAAACAATCCCCAAGAGCATGGTTTGGCAGGTTCACAAGGTCAATGAAGGCATTTGGCTACAAGCAAAGCAATTCAGACCATACTTTATTTCTAAAAAAGAGGTATGGTAAGATCACTGCACTTATTGTATATGTTGATGATATGATAGTAACAGGAAATGATCTTGAAGAAAGGAAAGCGCTACAAACTTATTTGTCCACATAATTTGAAATGAAAGACCTTGGTTCCTTAAAATATTTTCTTGGGATTGAGGTTTCTCGATCAACAGAAGGAATCTTCTTATCTCAAAGAAAGTATGCCTTAGATTTATTAAAAGAAACCGGTATATCAGCATGTCAACCAGCTAATACACCAGTAGAGGAAGGATTAAAGTTATGTATCAAGGTTGATCAAGTTCCAACAAATAAAGAAAGATACCAAAGGCTTGTTGGAAGGTTGATGTATTTGGCACACACAAGACCAGACCTTGCCTATGCTTTAAGTATTGTTAGCCAATTTATGCATAATTCTGGAGAACAACATATGAATGAAGTTATTCGTATTTTGAGATATTTAAAATCTGCTCCTGGAAAAGGAGTATTGTTCACTAAAAACTCAGAGTTTTCTAGAATTGAAGTATATAATGATGCTGATTGGGCTGGATCAATAAATGATAGACGATCAGGCTACTTCACTTTTGTAGGAGGAAACCTTGTAACATGGAGAAGTAAGAAACAACATGTTGTTGCTCGTTCAAGCGCAGAGGCTGAATACAGAGGAATGACACTTGGGCTCTGTGAGGCCTTGTGGTTACAATCTTTCTTAAAAGATTTGACATATCCTGCTAAAGAATCAATTAAGTTATTTTGTGACAATAAAGCAGCATGTGATATTGCTCATAATCCAGTTCAACATGATCGTACAAAACATGTTGAAGTTGACAGATTTTTTATTAAGGAAAAGTTAGAAGAAAATTCATTGGAATTGCCAAAAATTAAGTCAGAAGATCAATTTACTGACATCCTCACTAAAGTAGTCTCATATCGAGTATTCACAGAAGTTTCAGTCAAGTTGGGCATGAAAGACATCTATGCACCAACTTGAGGGGGAGTGTTGAATTCAACAAACACTGCAACACAATTCAACAAACACTGCACCGACACCAAACGTTTTTTTCAATATACACGACACCTACCAAACAACTGTAAACCATGTAATTCAATCATGGTGTTTGTTGAAATAGTAATTGATATTTGTCTATATAAACAAATGTACATATCCGATACAAATTAAAAAAATATACGAAGAAAAACGTTTATTTTTTCTTCTGATTATTTCTTCAAACATTGATTTCTTCAGTTCGCCCTTCGGTTAGGAGGCATGAGTTGTATCTTACATTGGTAAAACAAACAAACAAACATTGTACTCCATGAACTACCATTTCACGCCAGCGACAAAAATGAAGACAACAATTTTAGACGTTCTAATAGAGCCATGTATGAAAGAAAAGTGGAAGTTTACTTCTATTATTAAGTAGTAGAAATGCCAAAATCTAGGATAATGTATTTTTTAATCCCATTTCTAGAAAATAAACAATTGGCTATTTGTTTCACAAGTTGGAAGATAATTACAAAAAGGATCCCGATTTAAGGTTTCAAGACATTCTGTATCAGAGTTTAAATAAAATTGGCTATAAAATAGCATGTAAGGACAATAGTGTATGTATACATTATACATTGGTTATATGTACAAATGTACATACTATTTTAAGGCCATTTTCACCAAATTTCTTATGCACATTCTATTTAGGGCTTGAAGTGGACATTTCTGCATACTTAAAATCGAAATGTCATAGTTCTCTCAACAGAGACAATTCTTTCCATGAACAGAAAAATAGTGAATTTACTAAAGTGCTTTGAATCTCGAGAGATACGCCTTATAGAGCATAAATAAATAAGAATACATAAATACACTAGCAAGCATTGATTATATTTTATAGGCAAGCTGTGCGTACTCACTTAGAAGAGTCGAAAAGAGAAGTACCAAACCAGCCTTGTGTACAGCCAATCTTTGCATAAGTACTCTGTTTATGAGATGAAAGAAACAATATGAGAAAGTAGAATTTGTTTCTGACAGTTTCTCTCCTTTTGCCTAGAAAGTTTTGACACTACTTTCTTTGTTAATCCTTTTACTGAATGCAATATTCACAATCAGGTTTATATGTTACTCTTAAAGTCTAAGGAACTAATGTGTTAATAAACATATAAAAAAACTAAAGTTTTTATCATGAAGATTCATCTTAGAAAGCGATAAACGCAGTGCTCATATTTCTATGCATTGTCAATACATTATCCAAGATAATGCCGCTAGTTCAAGTGTACCTAATTAAGTAACTGATTTTTAAATTTTTCAGGATTCAACTTCCGCTCTGAATGAAATGCATATGATACTTCGGCATCCATTCCTATAATAAATATCACAGTTAGAACTCATGTCAAAGAGCGGATCAAGCTACAAGCAGAGAATAATCAAGAATGAATCCATCTTCAATAATTCTGCTAAAGCTCATTTTCTTAAATAAAATTAATAAACCCAGAAATCTAACTAATGTACTCTGTTTCTCTTATTTGTGCAATATTATGGAAAATATGTAGCTGTCTAATTAATTTTCATTGTCAAATTCATGGAGATGCGCGCCAATTATGATTCCATTTGAATTTCAAATATGACAGATGTTTTTCGTTTCCATCAGTAAGACATATCTGAATACAATCAAGGTGGAAAAATCTACACGGAAGCATTAATGTTACCCATGCTGAAGTAATTCCAAAATCCCCCACGAAATGTATGCCAACCTTCCTGAAAGCAGTTATTTGTTAGCAATGATTAATCAGTGATAGATTAAAATGGGATAACCAAACAGTTTAAAATATCTATGGCTACCATTCAAAGGTTTCTAAGGTAATGAGTGCATATCCATTATTGCAACTAAAATTCAAAGAATATTTTTAAAATGTTGGCTTCATTAAGTCATATGTTACACAAGAAAAATATGAAATCGCCTATTTACGCCACCTCATGCAACAGGAAGGTGAACCAATAGACTTGATTACTAAAGCAGAGTATTTCGCACTAACATAATCCACGTCTGATTGGGTATGTGAAGGTTTTCCAGATATGCAAGTGCAAAGTAGAAAGTTTTTCTCGATAAAAGCAACACATGCAAGATAAATGTTCTAAAAACTTACCATGTTCAGTTCATCTGTCTGAGATACTCGATGGAATGCATGCAGAGAATGTGGTAGTTCAAGAGGAGTAAGAGGATCACATGAACCTTCTTTCGGAGCCTTCATCCTCATAAGAAGATGCCAGCTGAACAAAAATCCAATATGAGAGAGAGAGAGAGAGAGAGATGCTATAAATGACAGTTATGAATAGGGAATAGCAGCAAATAAGCAAGACACTTCCAAATGACATTCTAACTCGGGGTCTCTTTCTGGAAACACAAAAGCAAAAGAAATGAAGGGTTGATAATGATGAGACGAAACTTTGAAACGGGATCAGGGGAAGGAGGAAAACACTATTTCAGCAGGGTCAGGAAAATCCTTGGTGAAGGACAAAAGCTTTAATAAGGAAATAAACATCAGAACAATCACATGCCAAGTTAAACAGAAACCATATGGATGAAATTCAATCTTTCCAAAGCTTATTCAGAAATTTAAATTATTGTAACTCTAGGTGTATGTACAATGCCATTTAAAGAAAGAATACATTCTAGCTTGTGAAGCATGGATAAAAGCTTTACCAGTATTAGAAATAGGGATTTGAGCATCACTGCCCATAGATAATAAGATAATAAGATCTAAAAGATTATCACCATTGGATGTGATATGGTTATTAGCACCACTATCAAGAATCTAGGAATTCTCAGCAGAAGTAGAAGAACCTGAGTCTAGCCAGGAAGAACATCTCTTAACCCAAAACAAGACTAAGCAGTGTGCCCAAAATTCTCACATAATTGACAAACAGGCATCTTAGATACATTCTTTTGAACAAAATTCTTTGAAAACTGTCCAGAGACATTATTACTTATTTGCACTTAGACTGAGCAACTTGTTGCAAAAACTATTAGATATGGTATTACCACATAGAGCAACAAATCTTTATCACTAATAAATAATATCAACAATTATGGTTGAAAATTTATAAAATATGAACTGATTAAACTTTTATCAATTTATAATTTAATAACTTAAATAAAGCGAACAGATATGTAACCATGTGTAAGAATAAAGTGTGAAAATAATAACACACGATATTTTTAAGTGGAAACAACCTAGGTCACAACTATGACTTAAGAGAAAAATCATCGATCTACCGGACCACTTAACTTTTCACTATGAAAATCAAATGTTCAAGTATAAACTCGGTCTTATACTATCATCCCTAGAATACTGCCCCAATATACTCTACTTACGAGCCCTTGCTCTGTTTTTCATAGTTTTTAAAATTAGTGTGAGCGGTTTCTAAACCAACATTCCAATAAGCTTTCCGTCAATCAGATCATTCACAAATCAACTGCAAAAATGTTAACACAAAAAAACACAAGTATCCGTGTGTGTTCTAAAACGGATTTAATAATGAATAATCATAACTAGATGATTTAAAACAAATGTCATTTAAACTAAATCAATTAGAATATTCTAGAGCGAAAAAATTATGCATAATTTCAATAAAAATATTTTTAAAAAAATTTAATAATTAAATCAAATAATTATGATCGTTCATAAAATTATTTAATCTAAATACTTAAAAATCTATTAAAAAGAATTAAATTAATTAATATAAAAAAAATTAAATTAATTAATATAAATAAAAAGTATATATATATATATATTAATTACCTTTTCCAACTAACCGATTAACTTTCAATATATATTAATTACCTTCATCACTTCCTTTCATCACTTCTTGCGTACCTTTTCTCACTTTTTATACGATTCACTTCCCTATCATCACACGTTTTTTTTTTCTTTTATTCGGCTACTTCAAGGTTTCTCTTTTTTTTCGACATCTTGTAATTTTTCAGCACAGAACCTTTTTCAACCCTATTATTTCTCTCTCTCTCTCTCTCTCTCTATATATATATAATTATAATGAATTAGTAGTATTAGGGTTAAAATATATTTTGGGTTTAATTTTTCAAAACCCATAAAAAAAACTTAATATTATAAAACATTATTTTTAAAACACATGTAAAAAATAATTTCATAAATTGATTTAAGTTTAAATAAATATTTTAGCACCAAAAATAATTTTAAATTTATAAACATATGCTATTAAATGTATGAATGTAATCTTATGTGTCATAGTTATCAAAGATATACTTGAAATATAATTATCTGAAACTCAAGTATTTTTTCGACTTTTCTTGATATACTTGATAGTATGCCTAAAAACAAGTTTACAGGTAAATATTTTGTCCACGAAAATAGTCAATACTCATAGTCCTTACAAACTCCCATTTTGACATTTTCGTGTGGTAAAACCTCTCATTCACTACGTAACACTTATAAAAATAAGATAAAAATAAAATGATGTTCCAGACTCTATAGTGGAACTATCCTACGGTCCGATGAATCCATCTTCGCTGCAACTTGACAAGCTTATAAGTAACTGAAATGACATTGACAAAGCATAGAACAACTTGGCATGAAAGCCTCATTGTATATTAGTTCATTTTACATAGAAATAAGCGAAGTGTAAATAATAATCATATAGTGTGCATTCATATTAATTAAGCTTAATTAAGTATGTTCTCCCCCTATATGCATAACAAAATAAAAACATGGAAGTAAAACACATTTTTCTCTTCCCCTTTTTGACATACGAGAAGGTTAAAGTATTAGACAAAGCAATGGAGTTAAACTCCTCCTAAAGATATAGCAATGTAAAAATAAAGTAATACAAAAGTGCAATATGCTTTAAACTCCCCATAAGTTCTATAACACTCTAACTTAGAAATGAATTAAAAAGGTAATATATGAAAAGAATATGGAAATGAAAAAAATTAATTAATTTTTTTAAATTTGTTTTTAATAAATAGTCATATAAGGTATTAAACTCATTTAATCACAAATGAACACACAACCAATTGAGAACTCATCATTTTTTAACTCCAATTTTGATTATTTATCATATAAATAAATATGTAGAGTATAAGAGTTACACAAGCACATATAATGACATATTGACATTTACTTAAAGTAGTATATATGTTTAAACTTCACAAATATGTCAATTCATTCATTTATGACCTATAAAGAAAGACTCAAAAGAAAAAAAATATCACCTATAATGTAAAACTATAATCGAGTCTTCAATATCACAAAATAAAATATATCTATGAAATGATGAATTATTATTATTATTATATATATATATATAAGGTAAATGATTTTTTTATAACCTCTATTGGCTCTTTCTTTTTGTGCATTCAATGTACAAGATTTATAAGTAGTCATTCATTTTTTTTGCACGAGTCATAAACCTAGCATGATGACTTTCACACTAGTTGTGAGGTAGTCATCTCCGCTCATTGCGGTAGCTTCACACATCACAGTAGGTAGTCCTCTTACTACTAGGTGCCTTTATACGGTAAAGTTTTAGTAAGTAAAAAATATAACTCAACACAATTTTACAGTCAAGATTAGTTAAAGTCCTAGAGTCTTTCAACAAAATTCATATACTTCAAGCATAATATATATGTGTGTTCATGAGTGTGTGAAGAAGTTTATGTCAACATCGATCATCATATGTATAAGAATATGTGTGTGTGTGTGTGTGCATAAGCCAAAATTGGAGACTAATTTATACAATAAATATCAAAATGAGTTGAGTCACTAAAAATGAGATTATGTGTATGAAAGTATTAAATAAGTCGAATATTGTGTTGGAAAAACAAGGATGCTATTTTTTTTGGATAATAAAAATTGAAATTCAATTTGAGGGAGAAATTCCCAAGGCACTTTTGAGATACTCAAATCTTTGAGTGTTTATGGCTTTAGTGAATATATCAGCTAATTGTCTCTCAGTAGGTACAAACTTAAGTGTCATTATTTTATCTTCAACTAATTTTCAAATAAAGTGATGCCTAATGTCAATGTGCTTAGTTCTAGAATGTTGAACCAGATTCTTAGAAATACATATAGCACTAGAGTTATCACAATATAAGGGCAGCATACCTTCTGGTTTACCGTAGTCCTTGAGCATGTTTTTCATCCAAAGCATTTGTGTGCAAGAGCTTCCTACAACAATGTATTATGCTTCAGCTGTAGAGAGTGAGATAGAGTTCTACTTTTTACTGTGCCATGATATTTAGTTGTTTCCAATGTAGAAACAACCACCTGATCTTCCTATCATCATGGTTGCCTGCCCAGTTGGTATCTGCAAAACCACTTACTTCATAAGTAGTGTCAGTAGTAAAATATAAACCATAATTACTTGTTCCTGAGATATACATGATGCTTTTTTTTTACATTCTCTAAGTGTGATTCCTTAGGGTCAGCTTGATAACGTGCACACACACCAACACTAAAACATATGCCAGGTCTACTTGTAGTGAGGTAAAGTAAACTACATATCATACTCCTATAAAGGGTTTGATCAACACTTTTACCTTGAGTGTCCTTTGTAATTTTTGTGCTGGTACCTAAAGAAGTCTGTAATGGCTTGCTAGTTTCAAGACCAAACCTTTTAACAAGGTTACAAACGTACTTGGTTTGAGAAATAAATATATTATCATGAGATTGTTTGATTTGCAAACGAAGGAAGAAAGTCATTTCACCTGCCATGAACATTTCAAATTCATTTGTCATAACATGCACAAAATCATCCACTAGTGTACTGGATGTGGATCCAAAAACTATGTCATCCATATAAATTTGAGCAATAAATATCTTGTCACTACTTCTTTTAATGAATAAAGTCTTATCAACTCCCCCTCGAATAAATCCCTTGTTCAAAAGATAGTTGGTAAGTCTCTCATGCCATGCTCGTGGAGCTTGTTTCAAACCATAAAGAGCCTTTTTGAGTTTGTAAACATGATTTGGAAATTTCGGATCAACAAATCCTTTTGCTTATTCCACGTACACCTCCTCATTCAAAAAGGAAAACTTAACATCCATTTGATATAATTTGAACTTCATATGACAAGAAATGGCAAGTAAAATCCTAATTGACTCTAGTCTAGCTACAAGTGCAAATGTTTCATCAAAGTAAACTCCTTCTACTTGCATGTAGCCTTGAGCTACTAACCTAGCCTTATTTTTAACAACAATGTCATGCTCATCAGATTTATTTTTGAACACCCATTTTGTTCCAATAACATTTTTGTTTTTAGGCTTAGGTAGTAATACCCATACATGATTTCTTTCAAATTGAGCTAACTCATCATGCATGGAATTTATCCAAAATTCATCCCTAAGGGCTTCATTCACATTTTTTGGTTCACATTGAGAAATATAGCATAAATGGGTTACCTCACTTATTTGTCTTTTCTTGTTACCATGCTTGCATTAGGATTTCCGATAATATTTTTAATAGGATGATTTTTTAAAGTTTGAGTTGGATTTATCATTGATAAGGTTGATGTTTCTTCCTTCTTTTCTTCTCTTTCCTCTAACTCTTCTTTTTTTATTCCAATTGTGTTACTGGTCATTGTTAATTGAGGTGTTGTGAAATTTTCTTCATTTCCAACTTCTTCACTTGTAATCTTCTTACCTCCATCATCTATAACGATATTTATGGATTCCATAACTACATTAGTTCTATAGTTGAAGACTCTATAAGCTCTACTATTTAGGGAATAACCAAGAAATATATCTTCATCACTTCTTGAATCAAACTTATCCAACTATTCTCAATCTCTAAGTATGTAGCATTTACTTCCAAAAACATGCATAAATTTCAGATTGGGTTTTTTTACTCCATATCTCATAGGGAGTTTGGTTTGTACCTGGGCGAAGATATACACGATTTATAATGTGACATGCAGTGTTTATAACTTGAGCACAAAACCTTTTGAAGACTTTGTTGAAGTCCCACATCGATTGATCATTGGGTTTCTGTTGCACTTATAAGTCTATGACAACCCTTCCTCTTTGAGAGCTCTTTTGGAGGGAGTTAGGCCATGGATTTCTTCATGGTATCAGAGCCAAGTCGTTGCTTTATACAAATTTGAAACTCTTGTTCTCTAAAACAGAGATTTCTTTCTCTGAAAATATTTTTTTCTCGTGAAATTTTTTTTTCATTCAAACACCCATACAAATATTAATTACAAACATCACTTTTTAAGCAGTATTTCTCCCACCTAATTTTACCAGATTACTCTAAACACAATTCTGAACATTTTGGTAAAAATAGAGTAGAAGAAAAACCTCCCACGCGCCCTCACGCGCCGCCTGAAGTGGAGGGAAAAATTTCCACGCGCCCCACGCGCGTGCTGGAGGTTGAAGATGATGACGTGTCATCCGGTTCGGCCGGTCCGGCTCGGCGCAGCACGGCTCAGTCCGGCTCGAGGGCATAGCCGGTCCGCGCCTTGGCTCGGCTCAGGTCACCTCGGTTCGGCTCAGGTTGGTCCGGCCAGCGGTTCGGTTGAACCCGGTTTTCTCGGTTTTTCACAGTTTCCATATTTTTGGCCGGTTCGGTCTATTTTAAAGGTCTGAATCCGGTTTTTTTTCCGGTTCTGGATTTCTAACACCCGTCCGGTTCATTTTTTCAAGTTTTTGAAACCAAATTTGAACCGGTTTTATGGTTTTTTATCCGGTTTAGTATAAATATATATTAAAAACACACAAAAAAAAATTTAGTCCTAAAATTATTACACCATTTTCTAGTTTGGTTACCATAATATCATGACAGAGGGTATAATTTCATTACCTATGGAGCAATCAAATCCAGTTGTTGTACAATCTGTTCAGTCTGAAGGTGTGTTTAATGCTGGAATTGTTCTTAATGAGACTAATTATGATGTTTGGTCTCAAATAATAGAAATGCATATTGCAGAGAGAGAAAAACTCTCTTATATTCATGACAAAAATTTGCAACCCGAAAAAACATCAAACAATTATAACAAGTGGTATGCAGAAAATCAAAAAGTGAAGAGATGGCTACTTATGTCAATGAGTCCAGAAATCATGAAGCGATATTTACGCATACCTACTGCTCTTGAAATTTGGGGTGCTTTGGCGAAAGCATTCTATGATGGAAGTGATGAATTACAGGTATTTGTCTTAAACCAAAAAGCCTTTACTTCTAGACAAAATGGAAAATCACTTTCAGAGTATTATGGAGAGTTAACTGAAATTTTCCAAGAGCTAGACCATCGTGATAAGGTGGTCATGAAAGACCCTCATGATCTAATATCATATCAAGAGTCTGTTGAAAGACTAAGGATACATATTTTCCTTGCTGGATTAGATGATGAGTTTGAGCAGGTTCGTGGCGAAATTTTGCGAAAAGAAACTATCCTAGATTTAGAAGGTTGTTATTCCTTGATTCGACGGGAGGTAGTACGTCGAATCTCATTGAAGGAAAAATCTAGAGATGTTGACGCTTCCGCCATGATATCTAAAAATTGTTCTTTTTCCAATCAGCAAGAACGAAAGGTGACTGATAAATCATCATTTAAATGTACCCATTGTCATCAAAAGGGTCATACAAAAGAACGATGTTTTGAACTGGTGGGATATCCTGACTGGTGGGATCACAACCGTGACTCTCGGAAGAAAAATCCACGACAGATATCTACTGCCACCATTGCTGAAACAACAAAGGATCATGTTGCAACCTCCTCAGCACATGTTGGTAAGATGCTTAAAGTTTTTTCTCCTGTTTTTAATAATACATGGATAATTGATTCAGGTGCAACTGATCATATGACATTCGATTATAGACAAATCTCAAAACCATCCTCACACAAAACTGTTTGCACTGCCAATGGTAACACAACCCCAGTCATTGGGGAAAGATCTTTGTCTCTCACTAGTACTTTGAATTTAGACTCAGTACTAGTTGTTCCCTCTTTAGAGTATAACCTTATATCTATTTCTCAAATAACCACTGCTTTATCTTGTTTTGTTATTTTTTGGCCTGACTTTTGTGTGTTCAAGGACATTCAAACAAAGCAAACGATTGGTCGTGGTGTTAGGCGAGGAAACCTGTATTATTTGGACTTGGATTCAACAAATCATGCATTGGTAGCAACTGGATCTAACAAGGATGAATCAAATATATGGCTATGGCATAGGAGATTGGGTCATGCTTCTTTTGGATATTTGAAAAAATTATTTCCAAGTTTATTTTTGAGCTTAGATCTTTTTACTTTAAAGTGTGATGTCTGTGAACTAGCAAAAAGTCATCGTTCCTCATTTCCTGTAACCTTAAATAAAAGTCCATCTCCGTTTATGGTTATACATTCTGATGTATGGGGTCCTTCCAAAGTCTCTACGTTGGGAGGATCACGTTGGTTTGTTACATTTATTGATGATTTTAGTAGAATGACTTGGGTCTGTTTAATGAAATCTAAAAGTGAGGTAAACTTCTTATTTAGAAAATTTCATAAAATGGTTCGTACTCAATATAAAACACAGATCCAAGTTCTAAGAAGTGACAATGGAGGAGAATATAAAAGTTCTGAGCTTCAAGAATATCTTCAATCAGAAGGCATTATTCATCAAACTACTTGTGTTGATACACCTCAACAAAATGGAGTTGCAGAAAGAAAAAATCGACACTTGTTAGAAGTTGTCCGTGCCTCATTGATTGAAGCTAATATGTCATTATCTTATTGGGGAGAAGCAATTACTTCTGCTGCATATTTAATCAATCGGGTACCTTCCAGTCCCATTAACTTCCAAACACCACTACAAGCCATCACTGAAGCAATTGTTGCACCAAATGTTCCCAATTTACCTCCTCGTGTCTTTGGTTGTGTGGCATTTGTACACCTACATAAACAACAACGTAGCAAGTTGGATCCACGAGCAATACGTTGTGTTTTTATGGGATATGCCATACAACAAAAAGGGTATCGGTGTTATCATCCTCCTACAAAACAAATGATTACTACTATGGATGTTATTTTTCATGAAGATACAATGTATTTCTCCTCTACACCTGAATTTCAGGGGGAGTACAACCATGCTGAAATTCAGACCCTTACATATAAATTGCTTCCTTATGAAGAAAGACAAATTATATGTGAGGAAAATACAAATAACTTGAATTCAGATGGTAATAACCCTCAATATAGAAAAGACTCAAGGGAAATGGAATCAAGTCCTCATCGACTTCAAGATCATTAAGGAAGTTCCTTACTACCACTAAATGAGTACGAGATTCCTTCTCCACAAGCTGCTGATATACCT
The DNA here is from genome assembly GCA_037013495.1 of Hippophae tibetana. NCBI lineage: Eukaryota > Viridiplantae > Streptophyta > Magnoliopsida > Rosales > Elaeagnaceae > Hippophae > Hippophae tibetana. The sequence continues at coordinate 8,632,892 of CM072812.1, forward strand.
AACCAATCGTTTGCAGAGGATGTTCCAACTATTGAACCAACCAGAAAAATACTTCCATCACGTCCTAACAGAGGTATTCCTAAAGCCATGTATGAACCTGAGATTTCTAGTAAAGTCAAATATCCCATGAGTAACTATATGTCTAAACATTGTTTGTCAAAATCAAACGTATCATTTGTGAATCAATTATCTACTGTATCTATTTCTAACAGTGTGCAGGAAGCTTTAGCTGACAAAAAATGGAAAGATGCTATGAATGAAGAACTAAGATCTTTAGAAATAAATAGAACTTGGGAGCTTGTCGATCGTCCACCAACAAAGAAAATTGTTGGATGTCGATGGATTTTTTCAGTAAAATATCAAGCAGATGGTACGATTGAACGATATAAAGCAAGATTGGTGGCAAAAGGATACACTCAAACATATGGGATCGACTATACAGAAACATTTGCACCTGTAGCCAAAATTAACACTGTTCGGGTCTTGGTATCTCTAGCTGCAAATTTAGATTGGCCATTATATCAGTTTGATGTAAAAAATGCCTTTCTACATGGAGATTTAATTGAAGAAGTCTACATGGATTTACCACCAGGAATCAAGAAATCCACAATCCATGGAGAAAAGGTGTGCAAATTAAAAAAATCACTGTATGGATTGAAACAATCCCCAAGAGCATGGTTTGGCAGGTTCACAAGGTCAATGAAGGCATTTGGCTACAAGCAAAGCAATTCAGACCATACTTTATTTCTAAAAAAAGGGTATGGTAAGATCACTGCACTTATTGTATATGTTGATGATATGATAGTAACAGGAAATGATCTTGAAGAAAGGAAAGCGCTACAAACTTACTTGTCCAAAGAATTTGAAATGAAAGACCTTGGTTCCTTAAAATATTTTCTTGGGATTGAGGTTTCTCGATCAACAGAAGGAATCTTCTTATCTCAAAGAAAGTATGCCTTAGATTTATTAAAAGAAACCGGTATGTCAGCATGTCAACCAGCTAATACACCAGTAGAGGAAGGATTAAAGTTATGTATCAAGGTTGATCAAGTTCCAACAAATAAAGAAAGATACCAAAGGCTTGTTGGAAGGTTGATGTATTTGGCACACACAAGACCAGACCTTGCCTATGCTTTAAGTATTGTCAGCCAATTTATGCATAATCCTGGAGAACAACATATGAATGCAGTTATTCGTATTTTGAGATATTTAAAGTCTGCTCCTGGAAAAGGAGTATTGTTCACTAAGAACTCAGAGTTTTCTAGAATTGAAGTATATACTGATGCTGATTGGGCTGGATCAATAAATGATAGACGATCTACATCAGGCTACTTCACTTTTGTAGGGGGAAATCTTGTAACATGGAGAAGTAAGAAACAACATGTTGTGGCCCGTTCAAGCGCAGAGGCTGAATACAGAGGAATGGCACTTGGGCTTTGTGAGGCCTTGTGGTTACAATCTCTCTTAAAAGATTTGACATATCCTGCGAAAGAGTCAATTAAGTTATTTTGTGACAATAAAGCAGCATGTGATAATGCGCATAATCCAGTTCAACACGATCGTACAAAACATGTTGAAGTTGACAGATTTTTTATTAAAGAAAAGTTAGAAGAAAATTCATTGGAATTGCCAAAAATTAAGTCAGAAGATCAATTGGCTGACATCCTCACTAAAGCAGTCTCATATCGAGTATTCACAGAAGTTTCAGTCAAGTTGGGCATGAAAGACATCTATGCACCAACTTGAGGGGGAGTGTTGAATTCAACAAACACTGCAAACACAATTCAACAATCACTGCACCGACGCCAAACATTTTTTCCAATATACACGGCGCCTACCAATCAAGCTGTAAATCATACAATTCAATCATGGTGGTTGGTGAAATAGTAATTAGTATTTGTCTATATAAACAATGTAAATATCCGATACAAATCAAGAAATTAATGAATGAAACGTTTATTTCTTCTTCTGATTATTTCTTCAAACATTGATTTCTTCATGTTGAATTCAACAAACACTGCAAACACAATTCAACAATCACTGCACCGACGCCAAACATTTTTTCCAATATACACGGCGCCTACCAATCAAGCTGTAAATCATACAATTCAATCATGGTGGTTGGTGAAATAGTAATTAGTATTTGTCTATATAAACAATGTAAATATCCGATACAAATCAAGAAATTAATGAATGAAACGTTTATTTCTTCTTCTGATTATTTCTTCAAACATTGATTTCTTCATGGTATCAGAGCCAGGTGACTTGGTCGGTACCCGGTTGGTTGTAGGGGATGAACCCTACGTCGGTGTGAGGGGGAGGCGCTCCATATCCCCGGTCGGAAATCGATGTGAGGGGGAGTGTTGAAGTCCCACATCGATTGATCATTGGGTTTCTGTTGCACTTATAAGTCTATGGCAACCCTTCCTCTTTGAGAGCTCTTTTGGAGGGAGTTAGGCCATGGATTTCTTCAGACTTCCTTGGCATGCATCATTACTCTTTCCATCTCTTAAAGTATCCTATCTTTCCTTTCAACTACTTCATTTTGTTGAGGTGTGATAGGAGTAGAGAATTCATGAAAGATACCATGTTCTTTGTAGAAGTCAACATACTTGGTATTTTCAAACTCTTTTCCATGGTCTGTTCTCAGTCTCTTGATGGTTACTATTTTGTCACTTGTTTCAACCTACACTCTTGTACAATATGAGATGAAGAACTCAAAAGCATCTGACTTGTCTCTAAGAAAGTCTACCCACGTGTAGCGAGAAAAGTCATCTTTTATAATTATGATATATTTCTTACCTCCAATACTTTTTGTTCTCATAGGACCTATAAGGTCAATATGTATCAATTACAATACTCTGTTTGTATTTATACTCTTGATCTTCTTATGAGCAATCCTAGTTTGTTTACCCAATTGACATGGTCCACATACAAGTATTTCAATTTTTGAGAGAATAGGTAAACCACACACAGTCTCAGTTTTACTTAATCTAACCCGATCTTTGAAATTCATATGACCTAGATTTTCATGCCACAAGGTAATTGAGTCATTGCTAGCTAGGTTACATGTTACTGTGAGTGATGTATCATTATAATAACAATTATCATGTGATCTGATTCCCTTTAATCATACATTCACCCTTTTGATCTATTACAATACAATGATTGTTTATAAATTGCACATTAAAATCACTATTACATATTTGACTTATGCTAATCAAGTTTTCCTTAAGTCCTTCCACATATAAAATTTCATCAAGTTTAGGGATACCCTCTATTTGAACAAAGTCTTTTCCAATAATTTTAGATGTTTTACCATCACCAAAGGTAACTGACCCTTCATTGTATTCCTTAAAAGTTAAAAAAAAGAATGATTCCCCATCATGTGTCTAGAGCATCCACTATCAAAATACCAAGCGGTATTTGATTTAGCTTTAAACGCTATATGGGCCACAAAGCAGTGCAACTCATATTTCTTAACCCATCCTTTTTTTTTAATTTCGAACATTTAAGTTATCGGTTTCTTATGTTCCTCTTTTTGTGTAGTTCTTGTAGTAAAAACTTTACGTTTTTAAATTTTTTGAGGTGCCTTAGAGACATTTGTACTCATGATAGAATCATAAGCATAAAGAAATCTATACTTAGGTCTAATATGTCATTTCCTACCACAATGATGATAGATGAGAATAAACTGAATTTTCTTAGAATGATAAGGTGCAGAAACTATCTTCACTGCTTGAGCAATATTGGGTTTTACAAATTGAGTTTTGGATGATGAAGGTGTTGATTGTTCATATATGTATCCAAGACCTCTCTTATCTCCATGTGGTTTTCCATAGTCTAGGACTTTGGTTAATTTTTCAGCACCAATGGTCAAATTCTTCATCGTTTCTTTAGCAATACTAAGTTCTTGCCTAAGATTTTTGTTTTCCTTAATGGTTTCTGCAAGTCTCATATTCAAAGCATTAATATGATCAGATAATTCCTTTTTATCTTTCTCTAGGCTAGAGGAATTTGTTTTGTGAACATTGATGATATCATTAAGTTTAGTTACTTCCACAAGCAGTTTATCTCTCTCTTCCCAGGCACCTAGACAATCCATGAATAGTTCCTCATTTTCTTCATACGATCTAAGTTCGGAGTCATTGTGATGTGCATTGGCAGTTGCGGTGAAGGCACAATAATTAGTGTCATTATCCTCTGAGTTACTAGCATTTTCCTGCTCACTTTCTGTGTTACTGAGTGTAGCATTAAAGGTTTTTCCAAAAAAAAAAATTATTGTTAGCACAATCTGTAGAAATATGACCAAATCCCCCACAAGTAAAGCATTGAGGACTAGTGGGCTTACTTTTCTTACCATCAAGGCTATGAGGCTTGATTTCCTTTGACTTTTGGTTATTCGAACGACTCGATTGTCCCTTGTTGGAATGATTATTCTATTGACCCTTCTTCTTCATGAACTTCTTAAATTTTTGTGCTAACAAGACTAGTGACTCATCATTCATATCATCATCACTATCAGAGATGTCTTTTTGGAGTTTTTGAATGCCATATCCTTATTTTTCTTGGGTGGATCAAGAGAAAGCTCATAGGTTTGGATTAACCCGACAAGTTCATCAATTATTAGTGTGTCTACATTATTGCTTTCCTTTATGACTGTAACTTTCATCTTGTAGTCTGATGTTAAAGAGCTTAGGAGTTTGCGTACTTATATAGGTTGTGGAATTTTCTCACCAAGGTTAGAACAAACATTAGTGATATCACAGAAGCGAGCATAGAACTGACCAAAATTTTTTGTGTTGCTCATTTTAATGGAATCAAACTGAGATGTTAGCAAATCTCAATTTTGTTTGTTTCACTTGGAAGGTTCCCTCATGAGTAAGAGCAAATGCATTCCATGCATCTTTAGCAGTGGTCCAATCTCTTCTTGGCTTTCTGATTGTTACACCATCTTTCTTTACCAAAGGTGGCTCCCAACTATCAAGAATAACACCCAAGCCTTTTTCATCTTGTCTGAGAAAGGCTTGCATGCGAGTCTTCCAATAAGGGTAATTAAACTCATCAAAGAGTAAGGGTCTAACAGATGACCCACCTTCTTTCATTTGGTCCATAAGTAAGTGTGTATGTTCCTAAGGATCAATCTCACTAAGTGTATCTAGTGTTAGCTCTGATACCAATTGAAAATTTATAAAATATGGATTTGATTAACCTAGAGGGGGTGAATATGTTATTTTTAATTTTTATTAATTTATAATTTAATAACCTAAATAAAGCGACCAGATATGTAATCGTATGTAAGAGCAAAATGCGGAAATAATAACACACGATATTTTTAGGTGAAAACAACCTAAGTCATAATCATGACCTAAGAGGAAAAACATTGATACACCGGATCACTTAACTTTACACGTTTTTGTTTTCTTCTTGTCTTGTGTGTTGTTGTGTTGTGGAAAATAACACTCGACCTTTTTCACCGTGAGTTACTCATCCCCTTATTGTTTCCTCTTTCAAATGCAACAAGAACAGAACAAAAACATAATTGCTGGGTCTCGGTGATGGAGGCTGTGTTACTCTGTTAGGTTATATATGGAGGTTGGTTTAAAGGTTGTGTTATTTTCCACAACATAACAACACACAAGACAAATATAGAGCTGGAACTATTTTTATAAACGAATGAAGTTGCTTCAGCACACAACACAATACAGCACTTGTAGGGAAAACATAAAAGGTTGGTGGGGATGGAAAGGGAACAATGAAAATTACTATAAATATCTTCACCACATACTTGACAAAATTTAATTATATTTATGAAATAAAAATAAAAATATATCATTTATTAAATAAAGTGACTTAAAAAATTTACCAACCCTTATTGATCAGTAAGAACAAAAACGTGTAAACAGCTAGCAAGATGTGACTTTATATATATATAAATTATTTATTGGTTCACGACTCTCACTGAGCATTTTTATGACCTTTTAACAACATTCATTTTCTGAGTACATGATACACGCATAATTAAAATTAAAGGATTAAAAAATTATTTTCTATCCCCTCTTTAATTAAACTATTTGTATCTATTAAGTTATTTTTTTGTTAAGTAAAATTTCATATTTCATTATTGTTATATATTAGCATATGAGGAGATGGAACCATAATTAAATTCATGTTACACTAATAAATATAATTATAAGTTTAAAATTTACGTTAAACAAATAAACATAAGTACACTGAATTAATATGGTTTAATTTAAAAAAATAGAAATTTAGTAAATGGAAGTTATAAAACGAAAAAAATTTAAAGATGAATTGAAAGTAATACATTTGCTATTTCACATATATTAAGTTCCAACGGAGGATCGGAATATTATATTTTAAAAAGCTCAAACACATCTATGATCCTTATCTTTTACCTATTTTATACAATTGTCACTTAAATGTTTTCTTCGATTTGTTCCATTAAATTTTTAATTTTCATAAATTTAATTCAAATGTAAAAAATTTACTAAAGCATCTAGATTTAACATGTTGAACTATATTTTTTTTAATGATCTAATCCATTAATTTTTTAAATTTAACACATTTAATCTTTTTTGAACCAAATTAGTAAAAATAAAAAATTAAATGGACCAAATCTAATAAAAATAAAGTTAAGTAACCTTATTATAAAATTGATAAAAATTTGGGCAAAGATAGTCTTTAGACTTTTAAAATACATATGTGTATTATTTTGGTATGGCATACAAAAAAAGGATATCAATGCTACAATCCTATCACTAAAAGAACCTACATTATCATGGATGTCACTTTCCTAGAATCTGAATGTTTTTTTCCCATCACCAATATCCAATTACCCTTTTCAGGGGGAGAGTTATGATGAAGAACAAAATTGGCTTGATGTTGAAGTGTTAGACATTAGTAACAATCCGACATACTCAGATAATGCCAACAATATGGATGAGCAAGTACCTAGACCCGAACTTCTAAGAATTGAATATAAATTAGTGACTGAATCTCTAGAAGATGTAGTGGTTGATGCACCCCTCCACTCTCTAATACCCAATTATCCTTCTTCTGAGAATACTCTTGAGGTAAGCTCTCCTATCACACCTTTAAAAACTAATGTTATAGATACATCTGTTGGTTATGTTCTACCTTTCAGACACAATCAAGGCAAACCTCCAAATTGATACTCTCCAGACAGAGAAGAACGACAATCCAAGTATCCAATAGCCAATTATGTATCTACTCAAGGGTTATCATAACCTATAAGGGCATTTGCACAAACACTTTCCTCGTGTCAAATGCTAAGTAGCGTTGAAGAAGCCCTATCTGATCCAAACTGAGCTCAAGCTATAAAAGAAGAATTTGAGGCATTGTAGAAGAATAACACATGGGTGTTAAGCGAGTTGCCTCAAGGGAGGAAGATGATAGGATGCAAGTGGATTTTCTCCATTAAGTATAAAGTAGATGGGTCAATTGATCGATACAAGGCGAGGCTAGTAGCAAAAGGATATACACAGAAACATGGTATAGATTATCAAGAAACCTTCTCACACATGGCTAAACTAAAAATTGTGAGAGTTTTGTTATCTCTTGCAGCAAATTTAGATTGGCCATTACACCAACTTGATGTGAAAAATGTCTTCCTTCATGGTGATCTTGAAGAAGAGATTTACATGGATATCCCACCAGGATATACTGTTACATCAGGAAAAGAAACTACATGTAGATTACAACAAGCATTGTATGGACTAAAACAATCACCTCGAGCATGGTTTGGCAGGTTGAGTTCAACAATGAAGAAATATAGGTTTTAACAAAGCAACTTTGACCACACTTTTTTCCTAAAACATCGATTGGGAAAAATAACAGCCCTTATAGTCTATGTAGACGACATGATCATTATAGGGGATGACAAAGAAGAAATCTCTAAGCTTCAAGAGCAATTGTCAAATGAGTTTGAAATGAAGAACTTGGGAGGGCTCAAATACTTCTTAGGTATTGAGGTAACAAGATCAAAACAAGGCATATGTCTTTCCCAAAGGAAATATACTCTAGACCTACTGGTAGAGGCAAGATTACTAGATTGTAAACATATCGATATTCCAATGATTCAAAATCATAAACTTGGAGAATATGTGGACCAAGTACCAGCAGATAAACAGAGATATCAATGGTTAGTGGGTAAACTCATATATTTATCTCATACTTGACCTAATATTATGTATGTTGTGAGTGTCATGAGTCAGTTCATGCACTGCCCAAGTGAAGACCATATGAATGTCTTCATGCGAATACTTCATTATTTAAAATCCTCCCCTAGGAAAGGACTTATGTTTTCAAAGAATGGTCAATTGGAAGTCATTGACTATACAGATTCAGACTGGGCAGGGAATATCAAGGATAGGAAATCTATTGCTGGGCACTTTACTTTTGTGGAGGAAATCTTGTTACATGGAGGAGCAAGAAGCAAAAGGTAATTGCCTTATCTAGCGCTGAAGCTAAATTTCGAGGAATGGTCAAGGGAATATATGAGCTCCTTTGGTTGAAAAAACTTCTTACTGAAATGAACTTATTTTGTGATAACAAAGCAATTATTGTCATCTCCCACATTCTAGTTCAACATGATCGCACGAAGCATGTTGAAGTGGATCAGAACTTCATCAAACAGAATCTTGAAGAAAAGATTATTCAACTTACATTTGTTAAATCAGAAGATTAATTGGCTGATATACTCACAAAATTTGTGTCTACAAAGAACTTCTACAACTCATTTGACAAGTTGGGCATAAGAGACATATATGCACCAACTTGAGAAAGAGTGTTGACATGTGTTGTGACAATGGCAAACAACAATGTTAGTGGAGTAGGAAAATGACAGACAATAATGTTTAGTGGAGCAGAAAATATGAATGTGCAACACTTGCTAGGATTAGGGTTTTATTTTTGTTTTCCTTAGTATAAATAATCAATATTCTTTTACAGAAAATATAATCAGAAATATATGAAACAATTGATAATTAACAAAAATGAAATATTTATCAGTTATTAGATATGATCTTAGCTTTTATTATGTACTCAGATACAGACAATTCATCATTAAAGTTTGAAGTCATTTCATAAACTACATTGTTTTGGAATGAACATCATCAGAGTATGATTTATCTAACGCCACCTAATAATTGTATTTTATATAGTTATTTTCATTTATTTTATTAATTATAATTGCTATATTCTTAATGTTTTTAGTTAATTTTAGTTTAATAAATTAGTATTTACTGTTTTTTATATATTTTAAGAAAATTAAATAATTTGTATCGAAAATGTACTTAATTGAAAAATTTGTGTCCAAAAATATAATTTCAAATAAAAGAGTGTTTAATTACAATTTATAAAAGTCGAAAATATAATTAAAATTAAAATCAGGCTTAATTTTAATTATTAAAAGTTTAAAAATTTAATTTAAATTAGAAAATGACTTAGTTGTAATTAAATAAAGTTTAAAATGTAATTTGAATTAAATTTGTGGTTCAAAATGCAATTAAGAAAGTTTAATTTTCTACGCAGGAGAGAAGAAATCCACGTGCCATCCACCACGCGCTAAACGTGGACCGTCAGATCAGATACGTAATGGCGAGGATGCACGCGTCTCTACCAAACCCGACCAACGCGAATGGGTGCAGGTTTCGTTATATCATGCAGCTCGGTGCTCGAGTGGGGCCCACTTGCTGCGCAGGCCGGCGTGCAGGTGGGACCCACGTGTTTGACGCGTCCAGCCACTGTCCCCCCACGTTACGCGCGCCTCTAATCCCGTGCGCTGATCTCTGCGTGCCACATGTCCCACTTTGTTTTGCAGCCAATAATATGCTGACACGTGGCATGTTACGATGAGCACGAAAGCGTAGGATCATGCCCGCATGCAGCCGTTGATTCCCGTGCGACAATCTATCGTGCGCCTGTTTCCTGCAAATAATGAAATTCTACCACATGTTCGCATTAAATCCTTGGAGCGAATCAGACGCTGACACGTGGCATGCACTTTGAATTTAAAAAAAAAGAATCAGAAACGGCGCCTGTCTCACGCGTGAATTAGAATTTCGATACACGTCGATTTTATTTTCGATACAAATTTTTACGCGTTTATTAAAAAAATGTAATATTTTAGATGTATTTTTTAGCTATAAATAGGGGATATTATGATAGAGTTAAAGAGTGTTTTGGAGTGTTTAGGTTTTGAGATTAATTTGTGTTGTTCGGTTTTGAACTGCAGAACACGCAGAAGCCATTTTTTGGCTTTTCTTGTGTTCTGTGTGTGCCAAATATTTGTGCTAAGAGATGTTTTAATTTTCTGTTTTCTTCATCTAATTTTTTTGAAACTGTTGTAATTTTTATTTTAAATTTATGAAGTAATTTAATTTTTCTAGGGTTGCATTTGATCTAAATTTATGATGCTTTTATTTTAATTATTTTTGAACGATTTATAAGACGTTCGATTTGTTTATTCTATTTTGTGCTTAATACTTTTGATTATTTATGAATTTTATCAAATGATCCGTGGCATATAAATAAACTTGGAAGAGGTATTTTTGTGTATATTGCTCATAGATAGAATAACATGTATGATGAAGGACATGAATATACCCTAATTGTATGTGTGACCATTTGAGAACTTAAAACGTAATGAATCTCGGTGAATTTAATTCTCATAGGAATATAGTAAATTAATTTAACGAGGTGTGTTTATACGGAGCTCGGAAGAGATGTATGAATAAAATTAGAAGTTTTCGGTTGACAAATTAAATGTACTAAAAAAATATAAATCAAAAGAAAATAAAATGATTTGAGTTGATTAATTTGGTGAAAAATTGCAATCCTAGATTTCTTTTATTTTGTTTTTAAACTCTTTTCTTAAATTTGTTACAATCAACGATTGTTTTGGATAAAATCAGAGAGAGATAATTTTAGTACTCAACAAACTATAGTAACAAATCTCCGTGGAAACGATAACTTACTTATCAAATATTATTACTTGTGACCGTATATACTTACACGTTTTTATGTTATCTAAAAGAGACAACACCACCCACTATACCACCCACTATATATTCTCTATTAGTCATACCACTACTTTGATACCTCAGCATCCCAACATAGACTCATCCGTATATATATCCAATCCTTAACAATTTATTTCATACCAATACTTTGATACCTCAACATCCCAACATAGACTCATCCGTATATATATCCAATCCTTAACAATTTATTTCAGCCTTTTCTCTTTGTTGAGCACCAATATTAGAAGGAGATCGATAAAGACTACACCAATAACAACCTCTTTATGACTTGGATTAATTAGGTCCCTTATTAATTAGCCATTAAAGAGCTTTGAGGAAAGCTCTCATATCATAAATAAAATCAAGAAATACGGTTTTGGTATTAGGTGTGTATTGATACCCGGCCATTAGTACTCATATTCTCAAACCAATTTTCTATTAAAATTGAGGATTTGAAAACATGTGACTTACACGTGATGTGCAACTAAGGGCATTATTGGAATTAAAGAATTAAAATAAATTAATTTTGAATTAAAAAATGATTTATAATTGTTTCCCTAGCTTTCACCGTGAGTTACTCATCTCCTCATTGTTTCCTCTTTCAAATGCAGTAATAACACAATAAAAACATAATTGCTGGGTCTCGGTGATGGAGGCTGTGTTACTCTGTTAGGTTATATATGGAGGTTGGTTTAAAGGTTGAGTGTTATTTTCCACAACACAACAACACACAAGACAAATATAGAGCTGGAACTATTTTTATAAACGAATGAAGTTGCTTCAGCACACAACACAACACAGCACATCACTTGTAGGGAAAATATAAAAGGTTGGTGGGGATGGAAAGGGAACAATGAAAATTACTATAAATATCTTCACCACGTACTTGACAAAATTTAATTATATTTATGAAATTAAAATTTAAAAAATATCATTTATTAAATGAAGAGACTTAAAAAATTTACCAATCCTTATTGATCAATAAGAACAAAAACGTGTAAACAGCTAGCAAGATGTGACTATATATATATATATATATTATTTATTGGTTCACGACTCTCACTGAGCATTTTTCTAACCTTTTAACAACATTCATTTTCTGAGTACATGATACACGCATAATTAAAATTAAAGGATTAAAAAATTATTTTCTATCCCCTCTTTAATTAAACTATTTGTATCTATTAAATTATTTTTTTGTAAAGTAAAATTTCATATTTCATTATTGTTATATATTAGCATATGAGGAGATGGAACCATAATTAAATTCATGTTACACTAATAAATATAATTATAAGTTTAAAATTTACGTTAAACAAATAAACATAAGTACACTGAATTAATATGGTTTAATTTAAAAAAAATAGAAATTTAGTAAATGGAAGTTATAAAACGAAAAAAAAATTAAAGATGAATTGAAAGTAATATTAAATTTGCTATTTCACATATATTAAGTTCCAACGGAGGATCTGAAGATTATATTTTAAAAAGCTCAAACACATCTATGATCCTTATCTTTTACCTATTATATACTATTGTCACTTAAATTTTTTTCTTCCATTTGTTCCATTAAATTTTTAATTTTCATAAATTTAATTCAAATGTAAAAAATTTACTAAAGCATCTAGATTTAACATGTTGAACTACATTTTTTTTGGCATGATCTAGTTCAATAATTTTTTAAATTTAACACATTTAATCTTTTTTGAGCTAAATTAGTAAAAGTAAAAAAATTAAGTGGACCAAATCTAATAAAAATAAAGTTAAGTAACCATATTATAAAATTGATAAAAATTTGGGCAAAGTTTGTCTTTAGACTTTTAAAATACATATATTTTTTATCTGAATAATTGTATTGTTTAATAGTATGAAATCAGCGTGTAAATATAAGATTAACGATTAGAACACACCGTGAAACAATGTTATTTAAAACAATTTATGGGAATTATTATAATTTTTTTCCTTAATTTTGAAGTGTAACACAAATATTATATTACAATATTATTAATAGTTATAATTAAATTAATAAAATTATATTAAATGAAAATATTGAAATGATCATATTTACTTATGTTTCTCACAATTTTTCATGGAAAAAAAAAAACTAGAGAGGACAAGTGGCCCCTAATGGTTACGAGTAGCAAACACAATTGTCATAACAACTAAGTTAGGAAAATTAAGCATCAACATCAAATCCTTGTTTCATCACCGTCCAAAATCTAATCTCCAGATCAGGGTAATAGCATACTGATGAGGTGGTGACGAATCATACATATTCGCTAGTATACATATCATATTATGTATCATTGGCCAACAACATCGTCTACGTGTACTTCTGCCATGCATCAGCACCACATAATCTTAAGCCACGTGTTCTTCATTCGATCCAACGACTTACATCAGCTAAGGGCCTTTTTTCCATCTCCATAGATTTAATTAAATAATGTTTCTCCATGCAAATTGAATATGCTAATTATATTAATACACAATGTTATTGGATTTGTAGTGGGAACTACGGACACAGCCATATCGATTATTGATTGTATAATAATTATTAATTATGTGCATGAAACACACAAAATGATTGTGTGTGAACTCTTCCATGACATGATATACAAATAAAAATAAGTAATATATATTCAAAGTTGGTTGGATGTTTGGAAGCCTTATATCAACTAAATAGTAACAACATATATAACTACCATATATTTAATGATTTTTAGTCAACTTTAAATTTAAGATGTTGATGATGATATTGATCTTAATATCAATATAGAATTAACCAGTGTATTTATTCACAAGCAAACCCTCTCCTCGGGACAAGTAATTGCCGAAAGCATCATACTACATGTAGACTATACTTGGAGATTATAGTCAACTTAAAAATATATAAGTAAGGATTTCATGATATATTAAGTACCGGTGATCGGATAGTTCTAATAATTCTTAATTTAGAATTAATCATTTAGATACGGTAGTTATTTTTAATAATAATTCAGTAAATTAGTTTTGAAAAATTCACAATACATATTTAAATGATTAATTTTTTGTTTTTTTTTTTAATTTTAAAATTTTTTATTTTAAAAAAAAATACTTCATTAAATATTCATGTTATAACTTTCTTTTTAAAAAAAAAATTGAAAACCCAAGCTAGTTAAGGGCCTAAAGCCAAGAGGCAACCATAGCTAAAAATTCTGAAAGGTAAATTTTAGACAAACATGTGTACGTCAAAACTGTGCTCCGTCCATCTTCACTTTTGGTTTATCTTTTAACTTTGAAATGATCTAAAGCTACATAGAGTTTAGAACTATAGTTCTATTATTGACGTATTATATCTAATATCTTCTATAGCAGGAAAAAAATTCAACGAGCCAAAAATGTGTTATATCGTGTCTAGCTTTTCTAGACACCAACCGAGGAACAGAAGAAGAATTTTGAAAAAAAAAAAATTACTTCACTGTATATATATATAATGAATGATGTGTTATATGTGTATTTGAGTTTATTATATCACATGTTAAAATCACATTATAAATATTATTTTATCTACTAAAAAAATTATAAGTTAAAAAAATCAATCAAAATTTTTATTTATATGTCAATTAGTTCAATTATAACCTAAGAAAATATTTGTGAGAAATTTTAGTTTTCACTCAAACATCTCACTTTTCAAAGATGAACTACAAAATATTGGTGAAAAATGTCAAATTTATTCTTAGATATATATATTCAGACTTAAAGGCATTGCTTATGATTTTTATGTTTATAATTTCTTAAAAGTGATTTCTGTTAAATAAATTCACAGCTGTAATTATAAGAAACAAAGGACAGGTGGATAAAGTTTGAAGATGCCTTTTAACATAACTTTTGGTCATGAAAATTAGAAACAAGTATCCAAGTGTCAAACAAACGACCAAATGACTATAAGTGGGTAAAAATAATGACCAAGAATGATGATCTTCTAGATCTTTTCGTTTGGATTAAGGCAAAGAAAGTAAGGTGAAATTGTAAAGCAACAAACAAAAAGTAGTATATAAGCTGACCTCATTGGAATCTGTATAGATTTGTATGATATATGAAGTATTATTAATTTGACCAAAATTAAGTTATTATCACTTTTGTTTTGTTAGATAGAAGTGGATGAAATCGTAGCACCTTATTTTCAATGAGTTTGAATTTGGGTATTTCCTGGACGAATATGGCTTGGACGCTGAGTTCTAACTTCTAAGCTTTCAGGTTTTTCTCCTTATTGTTTTGTTTTCTAAGCTTTCAGGTAAAAACATACGAAATAAGCATATACTTTTTCATAATAGAAGGATTTTTTTTTATTTAAGAATATGGATAATTTAATTTAATGAATATAGATATTTGTAACTTTTATAAATTTAAATATAATATTATTTTTAATTAATGCGTGATGTGATACAAATCTTTCGTATTTATCTCATTTCATTTTTTTGTGAGGAAATGTTTTAAATTTTTTTTGACCTAATCGACTCAAATTTATATAAAAAATTAATCATCCATTTCCCAGTGCAATATAAATTTAGCTAATTAACGACAGTGAGCCGCTTGATTTTATTGTTCAGAATTAGGAAAGTACACCTTGTCACTATGTGCTACGTGGCTAAATTGTGGTGGCTATCATCTAAAATAGCTTACAGCTTTTGTGCCTCTAATACATGCCACTTCATCAGAAACCATCCACATTTTTGTTTAATTCACACATATCACGTAATATGTAATAATTATTACTTGTATATTTTATGGATGATCTATAATATATATATATATATATATATATTTTCTCTCTCTAATGTATGGAATGATATAAGGATAGAATGTTCCCAAAATAATACACAATTTTTCATATTCTTTTATATGTACAGTTAAGGTTTAAATGAAAAACTTTATGCGTTTAAGTTTTATAAATCTGGATTTTTAAAATAAGTAAGTGAACAAAATTACATAAAAAATTAATATCTCATATAATCAAAATGATAAATTACATTTATCATTAAATGCATGAAATAAATACTATTGAATCTAGGATACAACTTTCATGAAAATCCATTAAAAAATGAATTACCAGCAAAGTAAAACTCTTTTTTTAATGCGAAGTATATCTATTTCATTTAAATTTGGATTCATAATTATAGAGATAAAGAGACAAACTACCATAATCACGAACCAATTCTCATAATTAGTAAAAAAAACCTTCAATATCCACTTATCTACCATTACATCTCCAACATGTACATGAATGTAAAATTTAAATATAATTAATAAGTTATACACAAATAGTATACTAACATGCATGTATTAATTATTAATATATTTTAAAATTTATTATATTAAGTTTATAAATTATTAAAATATAAATCAAAATATCGTATAAAAATAAATACACAAACATCACAACTATTAATAAATTTATTATAACTTTAACAGTATATAATGTTATTTTCACATATAAACAATCTGTTATATATATGTAAGAATAAATTATAGCAATTTAATAATATAAATTATAACAATATAATAATATAAATTATAAAAATTTAATAATAATAAAACAAACTAATAATATAATAACTTAATAAATAAATATAGTAATTTAATTAAAATATATATTATTTAATACACGTAAAAATAAATTCACAAAATACATTGTATTCTTTCAATTTAGACAAAAATGAATTATTTACATCACACACAAAATATATATAAATAATCAATAACACATAATATACATAAGAAAAATTATAAAAAAAAATAAAACATAAAAACATAACTAATGAGTGTAAAATATATCATAAAAATACTTACAAGAATCAAACAAGTGAAAAAAAAATAAAAGAAAAATGTGTTTGGTTACTGAAAAGTAGAAGATAATAGGTAAAAAAAATAGTAAGTGTTGGAGAAAGATTTAAGCATTAAAAATGCATGGATCAAGGTTATTAAGGGACGGGGAACAAAACACAGGTGATGGCACCAAAAACGTAGCAAAATGGTGGCGCACATGAGGAAAGAGAGAGAAAGAAAACAAAAATAATCGACTCTACGTGTCAATAAACTCTACATGTGACACATAACGTCAATTCTACACGGCAGT
Source organism: Hippophae tibetana (assembly GCA_037013495.1). NCBI lineage: Eukaryota > Viridiplantae > Streptophyta > Magnoliopsida > Rosales > Elaeagnaceae > Hippophae > Hippophae tibetana. The sequence continues at coordinate 8,650,070 of CM072812.1, forward strand.
ACATGTAACGTTGGCTAACATGTAAGACCTACACTACATGTCATATGTAGTATACGCATAAGAGCGTAAAGTCAATTGACATGTAGAATTGATGCTACATGTAACACGTCAGTCCTATATGTTAACCAAAATTATATGTGATGACACCTCGTTTGATGCAAAGTTACACATAGTGTTGATTGATTTGTATAATCGACGCTACTTGACATGTCAATCTTATATGTTAATTCACACTTTACGTGGTTTTGCATTGATTGATGTGAATAACCAAAACTACGTAGTTATTTTTTAATTTTAATTTCATTTAAAGTTGATTTTTTACTATGATCGACTTTATTGTAACTCAGTTTATGTTCATATCGATTTATATTATGACTTAAATGTTATTTATTGTAGTAATAATTGCTCACTAATATTAAATATAATAAAAATAAAAATCAATATTAAACTATCACTTGTTAATTTTCTAATAGCTAGCACAATGTAATATTTTCCAAGTTGAAACTTAAGGATGTGCATTTGAGTACATTTAAATAAAAAGGATAACAAGAGTTTCCGTATAATATTAATTAAAAAAAATAGCCTATGACATAAATGTTAATGTTTTGGTAATTAAAAGTGCAAATTTAAGAGATAAAAAAGCGTGAGTGGAGTATTACATAATGCATACAGATGATTTGTGTGCGTACTTATATGTATACACAGAATAAATAGACACGTGTCTAAAAGGACGGCGCCAAATCCCATTGACTTAAATCAATATTTCAAACTCGATCAATATATCTTCAAGTATATATAGCGGCCCTTGGGGACCAGCAAGAAATTAAAGCAACACTTTCTATATTGATCAGTAACTTTCTCAATATAATTATATTACCATTTTCTTCTGGGTAGTCTCTCTAGCTCTGTGTATAGAGAAAAGGCTTCCATAGAGAAAGAAAGAAAACAAAAAAATTTGTCAAGAAATTAAAGAATATGGGAAGAGCTCCATGCTGTGAAAAAAATGGACTGAAGAAAGGTCCATGGACTCCTGAAGAAGATGATAAGCTCGTTCATTATATCCGTTTGCATGGTCCCGGCAACTGGCGTAATCTACCCAAGAACGCAGGTTTATATTATATCTTATTTTCAATTTTATTAATCTATATATATATATATATATATATATATATATATATATATATATATATATATATATATAGTTCTTGGGTTAGTTATTACTTTATTTTCTTCATTTAATTTGTTTAAATTAATGATCAGTGATAATACGCCTTATTAATTTATACAGGCCTTGAAAGATGTGGGAAGAGTTGCCGACTTAGATGGACTAACTATTTGAGACCTGACATTAAGAGAGGAAGATTCTCTTTTGATGAAGAAGAAACTATCATTCAACTACACAGTGTTCTTGGAAATAAGTATGGTCTTAAATTAAATCAATAAAATCATTTGCATATACTTGTTTAATTTTTATTTTTTATAAAATTAATTCATATCATATAATTATATTACTATCACAATTAATATTTTTTCCTCTTAATAATTAATTAGTGTATGGTTTGCTTAATTTATAATTAGGTGGTCAGCAATAGCAGCTCGATTACCAGGAAGGACGGACAATGAGATAAAGAACTACTGGAACACCCACATTAGAAAAAGACTTGTTCAGATGGGTTTAGATCCTGTGACTCACACCCCTCGTCTTGATCTTCTTAATTCTACTACTTACTCCAATATTAATGTCTCTTCGTTACTTAACCTTTCAAGCTTATTGGGTTCTCAATCGCTTGTAAATCCTCAAGTACTGTTAAGGCAACTTGTAACATCAACTCTCTTATCACAGCTTCAACAACAAGACCCACAAAATCAGCTCTATAATACTCTCTCTCTCTTACAGAACCAAATTATTCCACCTTTGGTAGATCTAAACAATGTAAGCACTTGTGATGATCATCAAGACTTTTCAATGAATCAGAATTCAAAACAACCGATCATGCAAAACAATAATATTCAAGCTGGATTGGTTAATTCCAACAATACAAGTTTCAGCTGTTCATCAACTAGTTTGACGGGAAATAATCATGATCTCGTTTATTCCCAATTACCAAACTATAATTTACAATGCAATTCAAATCCGAGTAATTCTGATCATGATTTTTATCCTGAAAATTCCTATTTGAAGCAGACGACGACGTTAGATAACGGAAATAAGAATTTCAGCTTTGAATCTGTTATGTCAACGCCGTTATCAAGCCCGACTCCTCCGTCGACCACATATATGAATAGCAGCAGCAATGATCAGGATGACCCAGAAACCTATTGCAGCAACTTGTTCAAATTCGAAATCCCTGAGAGTGATTTTGATATCAGTGACTTCTTATGATTTTATAACTGAACTCTGTTGTATATTATATTAATTCTCTGATATATATCAGAAGACTATAAGAGCACATTTCATGTACTAGTCGCTAGCTAGAACTGCCTATTTAGTTAATTTCTTCTTCTTCTTCTTCTTCTTTTTTTCTTTTTCTTTCAGATTTTTTGTATCTCGTATAGTTTTCGACCTGTAATTGTTTTGAATAATGGAATTTTATTACTTCTTTTAATTACACCCTCTTAATTTATAGAACCCAATACTAATCATATCTCATGTTCGGTAAAATTTAATATAATCAACATTCTGATCCCCTCGTCTGGCCGTGGGAAGATGATTCTCTCCTTGCTTTTTTTTTATTGTTGTTTACTCTTGGGCAAACATTTATTTACCTTACTCATATTAAGAGAAACTTTTGGAATTACTAATTTTAATTTTTTTTTTTGTTTCGACCGATTATATTTTTTATTTAAATCTTTTAAATAATTACTTTGATAAAAAATTTAAGTCATGGAACACATGAATTTATAACTTTATCATCTTATTTATATCATATACTTATAATTTTAATTTAACTTAAATATTTTGATCAAATTAATTATTTTTTATTAAAGTAATTAATTAAAATAAATTTAAATAATAAACATAATTAATTAAAATTAAAAATTATTAAATTAAAAATTTTCACTTACTTACTATTAATATCAAAATAGACGTTTATCCTTTAATCTTTTTAAAATCTCAAACCTTTAAATATATATACTCTTGAAAACAATATCATTTGATACTTTATTTATTATAAAAAAAATAACACTTTGAAAATGATAATTTGGATTTTTCATTTTAATTTTAATTTTATTTTTTAACTGTAATAGATAGACTATTTTTATTTGAATAAATAGTAACCAAAAAAATTGAAAAAATAAAATATAAATATAAAAAATTATTATTTATCACGTTCAATATTTTTTTAATAATAATATGATTAAATTATTAAAAAATAATTATAAAACATAAATATCAATTTTGTAATTAATATAAGACTTGGAGATTCATCTTCTATAATCTAATATTATATGTTATGTCATATTAAGAAAAAATTAATAATAAAAGAAATTGAAGTTAAAGAAATTAATGCTCAAAATATTTTTAATAAAGGTATATATTATTTTATTTTAACAAAATTTAGTTTTTTTATAAATAAAATTTCATTATTTAAGGGTAAATTTTTTAAAGCTAGTTATATCAAAATTCATTAATTTAAATATGCAATAAATAAAATTATTAAATTAAAATTAAAAATTTTCTTAAAAACATTGAAAAAAATATGAATTTTCATATTTTATTTTATTGTAAAATTTTCTGTATATTGTAATTATTTTAACTATATATTAATCGTTATCTAAATAATTTTCATAAAATAAAATAAAAAAAACATATTTCCTTTATTAGAAATTTGTTGAACATTAGATTGCTTAAACTAAAATTTGGTTTTTTATAATTAGTTTTTTTTGTTGATGTGACATAATATGCACTTTTTGTATCTGAAGGTTGATTTTAAAGATGCATATAATAACTGATAAATAAACACACACATCATAATCGAGTTACATCGCCCCGAAATTTTGTTTTGTTTTGTTTTATAAGCCTAATTAATAGATTGTTTTAATTTTAAAAATATAAAAATCAATTTATATCAAATCTATAAAGATTTTAAATTTTATAAATCTACGTTTTAATTGAACTGACATGTATAGTACAATATAAATATTTATTTTTTAATTTTTTATATTTATAATATTATATATATATATATATATATATATATATATATATATTTAAAATCATCTAATTTTAATTAAATTTTTATGTTGAGTATATAATACATCTTATATTATTCTTATCTAATGCTCATTAATATAAATATTCATTATAACAATTAAAAAATCTAAATTATTTTTCTTATCAAATTTTCAATAATTTATTCATTTTTAACAATTATTCTATACTTGAAAATTAATGTATAATTTTTTTCAATTAAATTATTAATTAAACATTAATATTAATATAAATTCAAAATAATTTATTTCACTTTTAAAACAAAGAAATTCAAATCCTAAATCAAACTTATCAAATTAATATGAATAAATTGAAATAATATTTTATAAATTAATTTTAATTTTGTAAATCATTACTTATATATATATATATATATATATATATATTAATAATTTAGATAAAAAAAAACCAAAATCAAACCACAGACTCTCAATTGAGATTTAAAAAAATAATAATAAGGATCAAAATCCTGTTCTCTGGCTGTGACTTTCTTTTTCCCTCGCCTCATGCATCCGTAAAGAAGGGCCTATAAATAAGTCAACTAAAAATTAATTTTTTTAAATAATTAAAATCATACTCAGATACAATTATATATTTGATATGTTTGAGCCACATCTTTTCATTACTCAATTAAAACATATATCATTAATTCTAAAGTTGCTCTCCTATATTTTTTTGACTTTCCGTACGTTTGTTAATTGCTTTATGGATGAATTGTAGAAATTTATATTTTGAATATGATGGGTGAAGGAAATTTATAATATTAGATACTAAATTATGTTAGAAATTATTTCTAATAAATTAAATTAATTTTAGGTAGGGTGCTTTTGATGTATGAGATTACTGATTTTAAGTTATATATTAAGGATATTTGTGATTTTGAGGAAGTATAAATTCATACAAATTATGTAAATAAACCTCATATATTTACTAATACAATTACATTAGAGATATCTAAAGCATAAAACATATAAATAAAGGCATTTTAACAATCTCACCTCAAACCTTAAAAAATGAAATATCAATTATAATAAAAATAATAGAAAACAAAGATTAAAAAAATAACACACTAAGTTTTATAAAGATTTAACTTAATTAATATAGTGAGTTTGTTCTACTTCTTTATTCTTTCAATACCTTTCAATGGAGATGAGTTTCAATAACTTTAAATGTTAGATATTATAAATATAATGGAGAAATTATGAAAAGAAAATATTCATACTTAGCATCCAAAGAGATCTCACAAATTTTTCACACTAAAAAATGATGTAAAACTCTAGTTTTATTTTTTCTCTTGCACACAATATTTACAAATTAACTTATAGGGCATATAATGTGCTTATACATGTGCAAAGGGAAATTAAGAGAATGACATTTATGTTCTAAGACTCGTTACTTAATTTGTAACTTTTTTTTGTAATTTGTTTTATTATATTTATGTGCTCAATTGATTGAACTCTTTTCAATCATTGAGTTATTAAAATTAAGAATTATAATTTAGAAAAAAACTACTATATCAAATTACAATCAATTTTCAATTGATTAATCAAACTTGAATAATACAACTTTACTTCAATCCACCAACATTCACTAGAAATCATTCTTCATTGTTTATAATGTTTTTAGTTAAATATAATATTTTAAGTATCTCTTAAATTTATATCATGTATATATTTTATACTATATAATAATAAACTTTCCCCACATATATCCAAATATTCGGTAGTACACCATTATTGCCTATCTTTCTCTTTCTCTCACTTTTAGGTCGCAAGCCACCAAACAAGTCGAGCGCTATTACTTGTTCATAAACCACAATAAAATGCCTTTTCATCCTCATGACTTAAAACAAAATTGAATTCAAAGCTTAAAAAAGTGCGTTCTTGTCTTCACATGGAGATCTCTTTATCATATCCGATCAACATTTTATGGTGGAATAAAACAGATCGAAGACACATTTTCAATTACGGCAAACATATGATATTTTAAATATCACATTAATTTATACTTATTTTTATATTTTATATTTATTATATGGTATCATATATCAAATAAATTATTTACAACTTTAAAAAAATTATTCAAATTTTGAAAATAATATTACCACATATAACCATATGAAGTTATGAGTGCAAAACCATGTACAAAAATATGTGTTATTAATATTTCTCTAGCCAGTAAATATAATTCTCATAAAATTATAATACAAGAATAATAAGAACACAATATATGTTGAGAAATTATGCAAATTTTCGATAAATTAGATTTATGAGAAATCAAAAATAAAAATAACACACAAATTTGATAACGGAATTCGACCAATCTTATTGTAGATCTTTTTACTAAAAGAGGAGAAATTACATAAGGTGTTTACAACACTCATAACTCACAACTCATGACCCAATTGTACCCAAGAAAATTACTCTCAATTTTCTCTCACAAAAGCTTTTCTCTTTAAGTTTTTCTCTAAATTGGAAGGAATATTTTGGATGATTAATTCATTACAATTACATATCTATTTATAGGAAAATTCACTCATTGAATTACTCATTAAATTAATGGTTCCTTGAATTGCTCCTTGAATTAAGCTCCATATTTTGCTCCATGTTTTACTCCTTGTTTTGCTCCATGTTTTACTCCTTATTTTGCTCCATGTTTTACTCATTGTTTTGCTCCATGTTTTACTCCTTGTTTTGCTCCATGTTTTACTCCTTATTTTGCTCCTTAAATTAAGGAGCTTTATAGCAATCTCCAACAATCTCTCACTTGAAGACTGATTTCAATCTGTCTTCACACCTCGATCAATGCAGTAGTTTTTCTAGTCTTTGTTACTCTAGCAGACCAACTGAAGTTGAGCATAACTTCAGTTTGTCAATAGTCACCACCTTTGTTAACATATATGCTGGATTTTTGCTTCCTTGAATCTTCTCCAGTATTAACACATCATCTTCCAATAAAGATATGATAAAGTGATAACGAAGTCCAATATGCTTGGTTCTAGAATGAAATGCTGAATTCTTCGCCAAGTGTATTGCACTTTGACTATCACTATGCATAACATTCTTCTCCTGTTTGAATCCCAACTCAGTTAACAAACCTTGAAGTCATATCATCTCTTTACTAGCTTCAATTACTGCTATATACTCAGCCTTTGTAGTGGATAGAGTGACAATTTTTTTGTATTTGTGATATCCAACTAACAGCTGTAGTTCCAACATTAAATATATAACCGGTGGTGCTTCTTCGGTGATCAACTTCACCTCCAAAGTCTGCGTCTACGTACCCTTGTACTTTTAACTCTCCTTTACTAAAATACAAGTACTTTTCTGTGGTGTCTCGCAGATACCTCAAAATCCACTTGACTGCTTCCCAATGAGTTTTCCCTATATTTGACATAAATCTACTAACAACTCCCACTGTATGGCCAATGTATGGTCTCGTACATATCATTGCGTACATCAAACTTCCAATGGCTGAGGCATAAGGAACCTTACCCATGAATTCTCTCTCTTCCTCTGTCTGAAGGGACTAATCCTTGGATAGGCGAAAATGACTTACCAAGGGTGTGCTAACTGGCTTGGCATCGTCCAAGTTGAATCTGTACAAAACACGATTGATGTACTCTGCCTGAGATAACTGTAAGGATCCTTTCTTCTTATTTCTTGTGATTTGCATTTCAAGAATCTTCTTTGCTGGACCCAAGTCTTTCATGTCAAACTCCTTTGACAATTGCTACTTCAACCTTTTAATATCATCCATATATGAATCTGTTACTAACATATCATCAACATAAAGTAGTAAAATGATATAACTGGACCTATATCTAATGAAGTAGCAACAATGGTCAGCATTGCACTTCTGGAAACCTTCCTTGTGCATGAAGCTGTCAAACTTTCTGTACCATTGTCTCGGGGCTTATTTTAGGCCATACAAACTCTTCTTAAGTCTGCACACCATGATCTTCTTCCCTCTTTCTAAGAAACCTTCTGGCTAGTACATGTATATCTCTTCATCTAAATCTTCATGAAGGAATGCAGTCTTCACATCCATCTGTTCAAGATGAAGATCTTCAATGGCTACAATACTCAATACTAATCTGATAGTATTGAGCTTCACAACGGGAGCAAAAATGTTAGTGTAGTTAACTCCTTCCTTCTGTTGAAACCCTTTGACAACTAGGCGAGTTTTGTATCTCTTGGAACCATCATACTCTTCTTTCACCCGGTACACCCATTTGTTGTGAAGTGCCTTCTTTTCCATAGGTAACTCAGCTAGTTCCCATGTCTGGTTGGAGATGAGAGATTTCATTTCTTCTTTCATAGCAAGCTCCCACTTGTTGGAATCTTAAGTCTGGAAAGCTTCATCATAGCATTTAGGCTCCCCTTCATCAGTCAACAACATATAGTTCATGTATCTCATATTAGGCACATGAGATCGATAAGACCTTCTCAATACAGGAGCTGAAGTAAGAGGTTGTGGTGTGTCGGAATGTTGTGTACTGCTCTGTCCAATAAGTTCCTCTGGTTGAGGACTTTTACAATTGGTTCTGTTGCGAAACTATCTGGGACATCATCTGCATCTATAAATACTGACGCATTCTGCTCTGAGTCATTGGTGTCTATTTTATGCATGTCCTTATACATCACCCTTTTGTTGAAAATCACATCTCTACTACGAATAACTTTCTTCTTTTCGTCATCCCAAATGCGGTAGCCAAACTCATCCTCACCATAGCCGATGAATATGCATTTCTTGGATTTGGGATCAAGCTTATTCCTGCCTTGATCACTGATATGCACAAATGCTACACAACCAAAAACTTTTAGATGTGATAGTTTCACCTCTTTTCTGCTCCATACCTCATCTGGTATTCTATGCTCCAATGGAACAGATGGGCCTCGGTTGATCAAGTAAGCTTCCGTGTTGACTGCTTCTGCCCAGAACTGCTTCGGTAGACCTGAATGTATACGAATGCTTCTGGATCTTTCTGTCAACATTCGGTTCATACGCTCAACTACACCATTGTGTTGAGGCATGCTTGGCACAGTTCTTTCCATTCTGATCCCGTGCTCATAGCAGAAATTTTTGAATCTGGTATCTTCATAATCACCACCATTATCGGTTCTAAGCTTTTTGATCTTTAAACCCGACTCATTTTCCACCATAGCTTTTCATCTTTTGAAAGCCTCAAATACTTCAGACTTATGCTTTAGAAAGTAAACTCATACCTTCTGAGAGTGATCATCGATGAAAGTCACGAAGTAGTGTTTTTCACCAATAGATGAAACGGTCGTTGGTCCCCAAACATCAGAATGAATAAGCTCTAGCCTTTCCTTCTTTGGGGTTCTGACACTTGTCTGAAAGCTGACTCTCTTTTGCTTTCCAAGTATACAATCTTCACACATGTCCATCTCTACAGACTGTAGACCTAGAAGTTTTCCTTTTGAGTGCATAATGTTCATCCCCTTCTCACTCATGTGGCCTAGTCTCTGGTGCCACAGATTTGGTGTTTCATTGCCTGCTGTAATTGTGATTGAACAACGTGCCTCTACGGTCATGTAAAGAGTGCCACTTTTCTTACCTCGAGCAACTGTCATTACACCTTTTGAAATCTTCCAATCATCACCATGGAAGATCGTAGTGTAGCCTTCACTGGCCAACTACCCCACTGAGATTAAGTTCCTTCTGAGATCGGGAATATTCCTGACATCCTTCAGTTCCCAAACAAATCTGTTCAACTTAATCTTCACTACACCTTTGCCAATAATAGCACATGGTTGATCATCACCAAGATATACTTTTCCAAGGTTTCTGGAGACATATTTCTCAAAGAATTCTTTTTGTGAAGTAGCATGGAACGATGCTCCAGAGTCTAACACCTAAGATTCTTTCTTGCTCTCCAAAGAGCATATCAATGCATCATCCCCTCCTGAGGTGGAAGTAACATTTGCCTCTGCCTTCACTTGTTTGTCCTTCGGTGCACTCTTGCAATGATTTTTGTAGTGCGCGGTTCTTCCACAATTCCAACACTCGATAGTCTTCGAGCTATGGGAATTATTAGGATTCCTGGATTTGGACCTCCTGTCCTTTTATTTACCTTGGTAGTCTATTCTGCCACGTCCATTCCCTTTGGTTGAATTTCTTCCTCTTGACTCTGTATGCAAAATTGAAGAAGTTGACGATTCACCTGACTTTCTACGTCGGATCTCTTCACTGAAAACCAGATCACGAACATCGTCAAATTTCAACTTATTACTTCCTGACGAGCTACTCACAGCCGTGACAGTAGCATTCCAACTTTCTGGTAAAGAAGACAAAAGTATCAATGCACGTACTTCTTCATCGAATTCAATATCCATTGAACTCAACTGGGTTGTGACTGTGTTGAGTTCATTGAGATGTTGAGCTACCGATGCGCCTTCCGTCATCCGCAAATTGAAAAAATGCCTCATCAAGTGCACTTTGTTTGAGGCTGATGGCTTCTCATACATATTGGAGAGAGCTGCCATAAGACCCATCGTGGTCTTTTCCTTTGCTATGTTGAAAGCAACATTACGGGATAACGTCAATCGAATAACTCTGAGGGCTTGTATGTCTAGAAGATTCCAATCTTCTTCCTTCATAGCCTCTGGCTTCTTCCCTGAGAGAGGTTGATATAGATTTCTTTGATATAAATAATCCTCTATCTGCATTTTCCAATACTCGAAATCTGTGCCATTAAATTTCTCGAGTTTCACCATTTCTTCATCTGCGGTCATTGCTCCCACTCAAATCTGCTTCCTCCGGATAGTTTCTGACTATTTCTGTAAATCACCATGTATTAGAACACCTCCATCAACGAACAAATATCGTCGACAAAATGTCACTATTTACATAATTTACTATTCACGTAAATAGTAACCTTGTAGAAAATTGACAGAAATCACCACCATTAGCTCTTATACCAGTTGTTGGGAAATTACGCAAATTCCCGATAAGCCAAATTTATGATAAAACAAGAATGAAAATAACACACAAATTTGATAACGAAATTCGGCCAATCTTGCTTACGTCTCTGGACCTGTTGCAGATCTTTTTAGTGAAAGAGGAGAAATTACACAAGGTATTTACAACACTCACAACTCACAACCCACGATCCAATTGCACCCAAGAAAATTACTCTCAATTTTCTCTCACAAAAGATTTTCTCTTAATTGGAATGAACATTTTAGATGATTAATTCATTAAAATTTACAAATCTATTTATAAGAAAATTCACTTATTGAATTACTCCTTAAATTAATGGTTCCTTAAATTACTCCTTGAATTAAGCTTCATGTTTTGCTCAATATTTTACTCCTTGTTTTGCTACATGTTTTATTCCTTAATTTGCTACATGTTTTACTCCTTAATTTGCTAATTAAATTAAAGAATTTTATAACAATCTACAACAATATATGAGATTAAATTTGTGGTCAAAGTTTATAAAAATCATTAGGTATAAATCTAAAAAAATTAATTTAATAGATACAAACAGCCATAACACATTATAACATTAGAATTATAGAAACATAACGTTAGAATTATAGAAACATAATATATGAGATTGTATTGGTTGTTAATGCACGTAAGAAGCATGAGCTATTCAATCTCCAAAAAAGTTAAATGATACCTTTAATATTGCTTAAAATATGGGTATTTATTTTATATAAAACCCAACAGTTTATATTTTTAAAGTAATTGCACCACTTTCTCAATACATACTAAGTATGTGTTTTTTCTAATGGAAAATCAAGCAGTCTCTTTTTTAATTAGAGTTCTTCGATTATCTTCTTAAGGGAGATTCAAAATTATAATTATTGAAATTTGGAATTCTTATGTCTATCTTTAAAATGTGATATATAGTAGGTCTTAATTTGGTTTCAGTAATTTTCATTATCACAAAATTCAGCTGCATAATCTAACGTAATATAAAACATTAATAAATTACATTCACATACTTATATCTTAACACAAACTTTTAATTTAATTGACCTAATTATACATCTTAAAAAAAGGAAGAAAAGACCAAAAACACATTTGTTTCCAAAATTGTCGTACTCTAATAATTTCGAAGAAAAAGTAAAAATAGACTTCCACTAAAAGCAGGCGCAGAAACAAAATGGCCCACGAACAATTAAAGTGGGTAGAGAAAAAAAAAAGAAGAAGAAGAAGAAGAAGAAGAAGAAGAAGTGAAAGTAGTTTTTATCCATTTTTTTTTTCACGAGCAAATTAATTTCTTTGACAAAATGTTGAATGCAAATGAAAATAAGCATGACGTATTACTATTGTCATTAAACCCAACACACAAAATATCAGTTTTGTGGCAAGCGGCGACCGACTACTCGTTTTAAATTTATTTGTTGAGCAAATTACATGTAAAACTGTATCGTACACTATTTATTACATGTCGATTTGCATTATTATCTAAGAAAAGCATGAAATTAAAATTTACATGTATATATCTTTCATTTCCCACCATTATTTTTAATATTTTTTTTATATAATTTTATAAAGTTTATTTTGTTAACAAAACTTCGTATAATATAAGATATTTGTGAACATGATCTTGTTTTAAAATAATTTTAAATAAATTGAGTAAAAAATAAAAGTAATTAATTGATTTTCAACAATATACTTTTTCGTGCAGGTATTTTTTTTTAAATTTAAATATAATAATATAAATTAAATTAAAATTATTTATTTTTAAAAAAAATTAATTGGAATGAGTAGTTAAAAAAATAATTAAAATTATTCTTTTATAAAAGAAAGTGGCTTCGATACGCGTCAACCTATAATTAATGTTAAAAATGCTTGAATGTTCATCTTTATTTTGGAGCTATGTTTATACTATTAGTACTATTTTAATAACTTATTTCGAAAAGTGACCTAGACAATTTATTTATTTTATGTTTTTTTTATACTTAAAAAGAATTCAGCAATTATTCGTGTATTCACTCGATTCTAATTCAACTAGCAACATAAGCTTTGCAAGTAGTTTTCATCTGAAAATTAATATGAAAAAGTTGTTATATCTTTTATTTTATTTTTTATAAATAAAATTATAATTTAATTTAATTTAAACTAAACATGATTACTAAACAAGCAAATCATTTTATTATATAAGGATAAAATCAACTATCACAATTTATTATACAATCATATCTGACATTAAAAATAATGATTTTTCTAAATTATTTCTTAATTATTGAGATATAATGTTATAATTTGAATAATAAATTACATCATATTTTTAGTTATATATTTTTAGTTTTATAAATGATAAAATATATTGATTTTTTTAAAAAACTTATTAGTAAACTAAAACTACAATACATATTCCTAATAAAAGTTGCACTTAGTTATAAATTTTGTATTGAATATTATGCTTTTCTTTCTTAAAAAATTCGAGTTAATATTCTATAGAAGGGAACTATTCAATATTCACCTAACATGAATTAGGTGTACCATTTTTATCATTTCAAGATAAACTGTCTATTATTTCGAAGAACATTCGTATTTTAGTATGTATTTTTCATTATTTTTAAAATGTAATGAATTTGAAAAATATAATTAAAATTCAAATAAATGTAATAGAAATGAAATGTATGGTCAAATAAGAATGTTAGATAGTAAAGATAAATTTAAATTTGCCTTTTAATTTATTTAGGAAAACATTGATATTTACTTGAGTAAGTTTTTTTATATATATAAAAATATTACAAAATTTATTCATGGTTATAGAAAAAAAAAAGTACACTAGAAAATAAAGCCCAAATTTTTAAATACAATAAAGATTTGATTGAAAAATAAAAAAATGGACAGCGATTATATTACATGATATACAAGATAATTTTTTAGACTTATTTATTCGTTTTAATACTTAATTAAATTAATTGATATAAATTGTTTTTAGAAAACATGAAGCAATAACATTTGTTGAAACTTTTGACATAACGAAAAATAATCTTCTATGTTAGGCTATTTATTTTTAGTAAATATTATTTTTTTATTATATTTATCTAATTTAATTTTATTCATTGTTACATAATAAAGAAGTTGTCAACGTAAATCATATAATCATGTTCCATATTAAATAAGTTCGGCCTTAATCTAACCCAACAAGAGGTTACATCTTTCATCACATGTATCTTCATCATTAACACTATATTTTGAATCTTCTATTAAATCATTCAAAATAATAAAAAATATTACAAATAAAAAGTAGGATGTTAAACTTGGAAAGCTGTATAAAAGTTCTTTTAAATTAAATCATTTGATATATTAGATTATAAGTAATATAACTTAGTTTTTTAATTTTAAAAAATTAATCTATTAAGAAAAAAAAATATTATTTTAATATTATTTTAAAAATAATATTTTAATTAAATATTATTAAAATAATGTATAATGTTCTTAATTGTTCATTTAAAAAAATTAAATTATTAAATATCGTAAATTATCTAATCTAAAGTAACGTTTATTATTTTTATAATTATAAATATTAAATAGTAATATTTTTATTGTTTTATGCATTTGTTATTTGTGTAAACATCGCATGTACAGACATGATCACACGAAGAAAGTCATAATGGAAATAAATTACATTTAGTCCTTGGGCCTTACGTCTTTTACATTATTGGGTCGACGAAGGTCATTTTTGTACACAATTAAGCATTAACAGTACTGGCCCCTATCTTTTTAATTAATTTTATATCGTCAACGGGATTGGATGGCTTTGAAAAATCTCACCTTACATATTTCCAACACCTACCAAAAAAAAAAAAAAAAAAAAGAAAGGACAAATTGTGGTGCAAGAAATGTCAAACAGTAATTGCACACTTATTTGACTTTTTTTAAAACTGCACATGATCATGCATTGAAAAACCACGGTGATTGCTTGATGATATTTAAAGTCACTGAGATATTATTTCTTGTAGTATATTTCTCTTATAAATCAGATTATTTTTTCATCTTCATTTATTATTGTGTATTTGTTTTTTTCAAAAAAATATTCCATTAATTTTGAATTTTATTAACCTAAGTATCAGATTATCACATAATTTATACACAGTAAATAATTTATGTTACAGTGAGACACTAACTTTCTAATTGAGGCTTTTCTGCATGATAATAAGTGGAGTAGTAATCCTTTAATAGGTGTTGGAAGGTATGCAGCAACACTTGAATAATTTTATTACAGACAGTTTTGTTGTCTTGTAGCAAAAAAAATTACTATTTGGAAGAAAAATTAGAGGGATATTCTCATTCTTCTCTCTAGATTTTTCTCTTCTTCTTCATTTTCTTCCTATATTCATTGTATTTCTTTTGTTCTAAGTTTACTCTACCTGTAGGAGAGTCTCCTCTTCTAACAACTATCTTGCTCCTTATCATTTTTTATAAATAATCTGTTATTTATAATTTTAGATTTTTATTTTATCAAATTTGATTTTAAGCTACAATTTTTTTTTTGTATTTCTTTGATCTTGAAATATCTTATTAAATATAAAGATTTATCGATATATCTCTCTAAACAATTATGCGTTATAAGAAGCAATTTTGTGAAGAATTTTAAGTTTTTCACAAAACAAACATCAAGTATTTATCATGATTTTATATTTTTTAAAAATATATCATTATATTAATTTATTTGATTAAATATTAAAGTGAAAAGTAACGTATCGAAGGCAAAAAATATAATATTTTTGTTATAATTAATTTTAATTTTTAATATGATATTTTGATATATGTGAAAAAATAAGAACACGTATTTTTATATAATTTTCTATTATTAATAAAAAAAATTATCATTTTTATATAAAAAAATTTATTATTTGAAATATTTGAGATTGATAATTTAATCTTTCAAACTCTAAGTTGAATTATAGATTTCTAACACTCTCGTGCCTATATTATGGAAATTATTTTAGCCATTTTCGTTATAATTTTTATGTTCCATATGTTCTTATTCTAGCATAATAAATTCCGGTCTATTATTAATTATGATTATCAATTACAATGATTTTGAGATTCTTCTAGAGAGTTTTGGAATTCATTACCTTGCTTTCAAAGACTAGATCATGGAATTTAGTGAGTGATTAAAATGAAACTCAATTATAATTTATTGTAATTACTTTGTCTTATTATGCTTATGTCTCTAGCTATATATAGACCCTCTTTATACACGTAATGGGTACAAATTTTCAATAACAACTCTTAATGGGTACACATTTTCAATAACAACTCTTAATGGGTACTCATTTCTCTTCATTCATCATTATTCTTTATTTTATTTCATATCACCACATATGATGTTATTCGAATTTCATAGTTTTAAATATGAGAAATGATCTTAGTCATATTAAACCACAATCTTTTAAATAGATAACAAATACACAATAAATCATGAATTTTTAAATATTTTATAATTATTTATTTTAATTTATTTATATGAATCTTAGTTTAAATCCATGTTTATAAATAATTTGATAAATAGATCATTTGATTAATATATTATTGATATTATTATCTATCTTTATTGTTTTGAAACCTAGCCTTAATCTCTTTTACCACACCTTGAGTTTTTTCTTTTCTTTTTTCAATACTATATGATGTTTTGTTTGAATAAAATAATTGTGTTTTTATTACGTGTGGAATGAGTATGGAAAAATTGTTTCACAAACAAACGGTGGCTTGAATCAAAGCCAACCACACAAAATTAGGAGTTATTAAATATCATTGAGTTATTTCTATTTGATTCATATTAATCTCGTGTTTTTTGAATCCTATTATACAAATAAATTGTTTGCTTAACTTCTTATTGATATCAATTTACTTATATTCACACCAAATTCTGCACGCAAGTCGACGTAATCATATATGAATTTTGTTCTCTACTATGAAAAATAAAATATATGATTTTTGTTTTCATTCTGCCGTCAAGTTCACTTATAACTTTGTGTATATGATTATGTCATAATTGTATAAATATATATTAAGACAAGTACGTTAAAACAATATTATCAATAACTTAAAATGAACTATTTGGATTGAGTCATAGATTAAGTTACTATTTTTAAAACGTTTCACAGTTATTCTCAAATTTGTGTAAACAAATACAATCCCGTCGTTCCCAGGATAAAACAATCCAAAATCTTTGTTTTTCTATCTCGAAACTTCACTACATTGATGATGAAGACCGGAATACTACAATTATAAATTTTTGTTGCTTGGAAAACTCAAAAGTAATTTAAGATCTTTTTTTTCTTTCTGAGAATATTTTTTTCTTAGTGAGATAAGTTTGCAGATTGTTGTGTAGAAACTGAAGGTTGAGGTTCTCTATTTATAGGTTTCAAAAATTGTGTGACCATTATGATAATAACGGTAATATTTGAGGATGAAGAGCATAACAAAAAAATTTCTGAGTAAAGAAGAATAACGATCATATTCTTAGTAAAAGAAAACAACTATTATTTTTTTTGAGTAAAAATGTAACAACAATTTTTTGAGTGGAAAAGTATTTTAATAAAAAAAATTCAAAAAATAAAATGTCACATTCACGGTAAGGGCTGGACGGCGACGAAACGCGTGAGTGTGGTATCACATTTGCCTAAATCTTCTCCCCTTTTACAAAAAATGGATATCTATTGGGGCCCAATCTCAATAGTAAACTCTTTACTATTTATACATTTTTTAAATAATGTAAAAAAAATGTGAAACAAGATTGAAAATTAGTTTCACTAGTTTTTTATAAACATTCACTTTGTTTTCAACAAATTTACCTTAGAAAACGTTTCATGACAATTTCAATGTTTTTATTTGCATCAAAGTCTATATAGCATTGGTTTTATTCCTTCTTGTTTTTCTTTTAGATATTGACTCATGTAATATAATATATGTGCATCATAATTGAATTACTCATGTAATAATTTTTCTTTTGTTTTATCGAAGTTGATACATGTTATATATATAATTTTGATTGATGGAGAATAATAATAAATTTATAAGCTCTCTTATAACACTAATTTTCAATAGCTTATTTTTAATGCGGATTGTTCATGTTTATCTTGTCTACTTTTTAACTTTGTATATGCAGATTTTATTTATATTTATATTCTCTAATATAATTTTTGAAACAATACTAAGGATATAAATTTATATATATTTTCATACATACGACTTATGTTATACTACATGCTAAAATAATTTTAAAATATAAAAAATAATTTTATTTATATAAATTGTACCGAAACTTGTAGATTAGTGACGTCTTTGTAAATTTTAACAAACCCATTATTATTAAAAATTTAGAAATAGTTTTATTGTTTTGGAAGAAAAAAGGGTAAGAGTCTATATAAGTTATTTTATTTGTGTTAAGTAAATATTTTAATCATTTTGATTTTATTAATGAACACTTATGTTACTTATTATTTTATTTTTTTAAACAGTACATGATTTTTTAAAATTTTTTAGGTAAATTATTTTTGAAAATTTATATTTTATGGATTTTTTTTGCATTTTGTTAACATATTTTTGTATCGTATTTTTTGTAGATATCATGTTTGGATCGAGACCGTAAATTTTACAATATCAAAAACATAAGTTACATAAATTAAAAAATTACAAGATTAATAACATTAAAATCACATAGATGAGCTCTCTTCAATCCATATGCATTGAAGAAAACACCAATGATATATATGCTTCCCAAATCTCAAACAACATAATAGAGATGTATTGCCCAACTTTTGATATTATTCTCTAAATATAGTGGATATGAAAGAGCTAATTTTATAATGTGTTTTTTTAAATGTATAATCATTTTTGATATTGTAAACTCTACAATTTAAATTCAATAATATGATATCTACAAAAAATTCGATACAGAAAAGTATCTAAAAAAAATACATAAAATATCATCAAAATATAAAATTTATAAAAATAATTTATCAAAAAATATTATATTATTTAAATTTAATTTTAAACTATTAAAATAAAATAATAATTTTATCTTATTAAATTTTTATTGAGATAATAATTTAAATATCACCGGTAAAAATAAAAGGATTAAAATATCTCAATCACACGGACCAAATTACTTAAAATACTTAGTTCATGAAAAAGTAGTATAATAATACAGACATTAAAATTTGTTAAAATTTAACTATCTTATGCGTGTAACTAGTTTTCCTTACAAAGTGCTTTTTTTGTCAAGTAATGGAACACTACTTACTTAAAAAATATCGATATTCTAATAATATAAATTATAATTATAATAAAAATATTTTATTTAATAATAATAAAATTAAAATATAAAATAGATATTTTATTATGATAATTAGGATAGAAATGAAACGATGATACACTGCACAGTAATAATAATATTTTTAACTTTTGTGCGCTTTGATTTTAACTTGCGGTTAGTGAAAGTCTCAAAGAATATGCATGGCAAATTAGCTCTAGGGAAGGGGAAGTAGTGGGAAGCGTTTGTAGAAACGCAGACAGAGTAGCAATCCCCTCCTCCAAAAAAAAGGAAGGACTTTATGTAAGCCTTTTTTCTTTTCTTTGTCTATCTTTTCATATCAACCTTGACGAAGACAAAAGAACGAAAGGAAAAAAAGACACCACAACCTGCCAAATCCACAGACTTTACTTATTTTTTCTTTTCTTTTTATTACCCTTACCTATCTTTCTCTACCAAACGAATCTCTTTCGCCTTTATTTTTTTTTAAATATATATTTATAAAAGTTTATAATAATATAATAATTAATTATAAATTAAAAAATTATATATAATATTTTAATCAATAATTATTTATTATATCAGTTATAATTATGTTATAACTTAAAATTTAAAAAATACTCTTTTTTTGTGAGTATCTATTTTTTTTAAATAAAAGAAAAAATTAATTATATTATATCAATATTCTTTATAATTCTAAACAATTTAAAATTGATACGGTATTTAATATATTATTATTATTTAGCTCCGAAGAGAATACATAAAATTAATAAAACAAAAAAGTTTATGAAAGAATACAGAAAATGTAGTTAAAAAATGTGGTATTTTCAACTTTATAGTTAAAAAAAATACCTCTAAAATTGAACAAAAAAAGTAATGGTATAAAAGAAAAAAAAATTAAAATTTATTATTCTATTTGAAATTAAATTGATTTAAGTGTCCACTTCGTAAAAAAAAAGTGACTTTTTATATCGATGTTATATTTAAAAAAATAATAAAAATAACATCTTTAAAATTTAAACTATAAAATATAATATTTTATGATTCATTTATATTTTTTTTATTAAAACAATATCATACATATTATTTTTAATTAAATGTTTTTTAAATTAAATATCATTTAAATTTAATTATAATTATTTAAATTAATTTAATATTTTACGTTATTTAATTAAATTTTATTTAATATTATTAAAATATTTTTTTAATATTTTAAATTTTAGGTAATTTATTGTTTTTTTAATTTACCAAAATTTTGAAACTAAAAGCAAATTTATGTGTGCTTACACAACTTCGTGAACTTGGAACCTTGAAGTCTTCTAGAATCATCCCATGACATACGGTAAAAATATTAATGTCATACAAAATATGCACCCTCAAACAGTCTTTTCTTTCTGATGGGTTACGATTTATGAATATCCCATCCACACCCCTTTGATTCACTTCTTTTAAGACACAGAATTTTTTATTTTCTCACGGAATTAAGGGACTAATTATTGTCCTTTTATCTTAATTGGATTCCATTTTTAATTATTAAATATGATAAATTAATATTTTTATCAATCATAAAATGTTTAAGAAGTTATATTAATTAAGATAATTAACACAACTTACTCGATTAAAAAACGATCAATGCAACATGGAAAGCATGGAACTAGGATCCTAATTGTTTTTTTTTCTTTTGTATTTGTTTTAAATATGAATTGTTGATTTTATATTTAATGTATATAATAATTTAAAATTATTAATAAAAAATAATATTTTAATTTAAAAATATACGAATTAATTTTAATAAATAAAAATAATCACAAGTAAAATATATTCCAACAACACGCTGACCATTGATGCCTTGTATACTTGTATTCGATCCTCAATTAAAAGAGATTAAAATATTGTCTTACATTTTGTTTTTGTGTTCAGGGCTTTCTTGGTTTAGCTAGCTTTGTCTGAAACAGCCTTTTGAAGCTTAAAAAACTCTAATGAAAAAGAGAATGCCTACAGATTATACCACTACTCTGAATCTCTTGCTTTCCCACTTTACCATTCTAAAAAGTAGATCCAAAATCAGTTTACTTTAAACCCCACTTTCACTTTCACTTTCACTTTCACTTTCCCTTCCTTCCTCTGCCTCTATCCATAGCTCCAAGTAACTTTCCCAACTTTTTCTCGGTTTTCTCTTTTCCCCACAAAACTTTACACATTAATCCCCCCCCTTTTTTTTTCTCGAGCACCAAACAAGCCCAAAAGAAAATCTTCATCATTCAATCCCACAATCAACATGTTATCATTACCATCCATATCCCCATTACTCCTCACTTTACTATTCTTCAACATTCACCATGCTCTCGCTGGTTTATTAGCTGGAGCGGTAAATGGTCAAGACCAGCTTCTGAGACCAGGTGAACACTCCAATCCCAACACAGTCCCGGCTCTCCCGGTCCAAACCCAGGTCCAGAAATGCCGGCTCGACCTCTCCGACGAGCTATTCGGCGGCGTTAGGGAAGCCTGTAGCGGAGACCTTGACCGTAGCCGATGTTGTCCAGTGTTGGCGGCTTGGCTATTTGCTGCTCATGCAAAGTCGGCGTTGGAGATGTCTCCAGCGCCAGTTGATTCAGGAGGTGAGTTGCCCATGATTCCAGATGACTCGCAAAAGTGTGTGAACTCGCTGCAAAGCGCTTTGCTGAGTCGTAACATTCGGATTCCTCAGCCAAATGCGAGTTGTGATGCAATTCTCTGTTTCTGTAGGATTAGGCTACATCATATAACCTCTCTTACTTGTCCTGCGGCTTTTAATATTTCTGGGTTTCATAATGCCAC
Organism: Hippophae tibetana; assembly: GCA_037013495.1. Lineage (NCBI taxonomy): Eukaryota > Viridiplantae > Streptophyta > Magnoliopsida > Rosales > Elaeagnaceae > Hippophae > Hippophae tibetana. The sequence continues at coordinate 8,672,359 of CM072812.1, forward strand.
TCCAACGGCTTCTGTTAAGAATTTGGAGAGTAATTGTCGTAATTCTTCATATTCTGGCTGCACTAAGTGTCTTGGTTCTCTGGAAAAGGTCAGCTAATAATATATGCAATGAATTATATGCTTTATTGTTTAGGTGTTCTAGTAGAAATTTATTTGCTTTTTTCTTTGTTCATTGCTTTAATTGGTTTTTCTACTTTAGGAATTGAATACATAGTGCATGATTTAGTGAAACGTCGCAAACATACTGTGTCTGTGAGTTAGAAAATGACCTAATTAACAATCATTCATTATTTGTCCATGCATGTACTTTTAATTTATTAACTTAATTCTATTTATTACAAATATCTCAAAAATTACAAGTATTACATATATTAAATTTTTGTTTGAATTATGTATTGATTAAGAATTCACTTTCTGGCTTTCTAGTTTCTCCATTAATTATCTCTATACTCATCTATAAGGTTTCATATTACTTCTGTAAGTAACGAAAATGGCCTTTAACTTGAATGGCGTGAAATGTACAGCTTAAAGGTGGAACGGGGCAGCATGGACCCAATGATAGGGCAAGTAAGATGTTCAATAAGGACTGCCAGCTCATGGGGCTGACGTGGCTACTAGCCCGAAACAAAACGGCGTACATACCAACGGTTTCTGCTGTATTGCGTGCCATCATGTACAGTGCGCACCCACCCCAGCAGTCTAATTGTAGCCCGGACCAAGAGAACATGCCACTGGCTGTTGATTCCATGCAGTTCGAGAAGGATGAGGCCTCATCTTCACCCTACATTTTGGTGTTTCCCTTTGTACCCCTAATCATTTTGGGGTCTCTTCTTCTTTAGCTTTTCTTTTTTTTCGTTATCTGCTTCTTTAGCTGGGTCTCTGTCATTGGTGTCCAGTAATTTTGAAAAGGAAAGGGGGGGTCACGTGATGCTAGATTGCAAGTAAACAAAATGGGATATCGAGGTTGTTTTGTTGTTTGGTCTTCTGTAAATTTCAACTCCTTATCAGATTTCCTCAGTCTCAAGTCCACTCTCTAGGCTAAATTATAAAACGTTACTCTTTGATGAAAATAATAAATAAAACACGTTGTTGGACTCTAAATTTGAAAATCTTGTCATATATTTTGAATTCATTACGGCTTGTTAAGAAGTTGTTATACGTATGATGCACAGAAAATATTTTTTTAAAAGAAAAAAACTATGAAAAATAATATCTATTTAGTTAAAAAGCATAACTTTCCAAAATTTCAATTTTAACCCATTCTATACATTACACATATTTTTTTATATATTATAAAAAATATTATAGATATAATTTGGGAGTAAACTCATAATACAAATAATAAATTGACTTATATAATTTAGTTTTAGTTTGTATAATAATATTATCATAATTATTTTTATTATTGTCATAATAAAAATATTTAAAATGTTGATTGTTTCTATATTATTAATTATATTTTTATTTAATAAAATCATCATTAATTAATTATGATAAATTATAACAACTTAAATTGTAGTAATATCCTACGCTTTAATTTAACATTATTGTCCCAATATTTGGTATTGCATAGCAGCTATTCTATTGGCTTTATATATACGGTGCTTGTCATTGTCTTTTAATCATAGCTCCAGTGGTAGATGTCGTTCTATCTTCCATTTTTTTCTTTCAAGAATGAAAGATTTTGGTTAATAATGGTCACTATTCACCAGCCCTTGCCTATAAGCCACAACCAATCGAGTGTTACCCCTGCAAATATACCTCCTACTTGAAACGCTACCAATATGTTTCCAAGTGCATTTTGCTCTGGCCCCTATAAATTCTCCAAACAATGAAATTAATGTACAGAACAAAGAAAGAATAGCAAATTAACCGATATAATTGAAGGTGAAACAAACCTTGTAACCTTTGGGAGCAGAGGTAAGAACACAAACAGTTAGGTAACCATTAGACAGACCCAAGAAAGACGACAGCATTATCATCCATCCTTGATCTCCATACTTAGCAGTAAAATAGAATGCTGGGATCAGTAAGAATCTCAAAAGAACTAAGATCATCAGTCCTTTTCTTGACTCGCATTTGAGAAATTTTATGAGTGGAACATATCTACCGATCAGATCCCATACATTGTACATTGCGATTAACACCAACGCGTACCTAATTAATCAAATAGTTTTTTTTTTAGTTAAATCAATAAACACCTTATGATGCTAGGAAAGGATGAGATTGATATGATTCGATACTGCTCTCTCTACTTTAAAGAAAATAGACTCAACCAATTGAACTATAAACTGATTCACAATTAATCATATAATTTATGAAATTATTATAAATATATACTTTCCTAAATAAACAAGAATTAGAAGACTAATCTTAGATATTAGGAATGAATAAATACCATGTTCCCAATCTGTGTGATTCAGTATCTTCAGATAAGAATCCAGGGAAAATTGAGAGTGTCAGCACATATATTAGAAACATATCAATTGCATAGTCTATGTTCTGAAACAACAATTGCTGATTCCCTAGTCGATCTGTATCTTTTTGTTGCTCCTCGTGATCCTGAACAAATTCACAAAATGTTGAAAATTTGTATAGAAAAACGCTAAGGTCAAAGGTCAATAAAACAAGTTCTTTAAAAGTTGCATTATTTCTTTCATATTTTCATTACAATTCTATAACTATATATAAAGAGATTTACTCTTTGAATTAAACATTCCTTGATTTACTCGTTCAATTAAGGATTCATTGTTTTACTCCTTAAATTAAGGATGATAACTCCTTAATTTACTCCTTGAATTAAGGTTCTTGATTTACTCATTGAATTAAGAAATTAACACTTCTTAATTTACTCGTTAAATTACTTCTTAATCTTATCTCCAATACAAAACGTATGTCATTGTTGTTCATAATTTAGGACTTTTTTTAAGGTATATAGATGACACAAATAAAAGAGCTTACTCTTTCATGTAATTCCTGGAATCCACCAGCAGCAAGGTCTGCTGAAACAGTTTTAGATCCTTCTGATGCCGCCTTGGCACGGTAATTTTTAATAATTGGCAATTTTGGAAACACAAATGTGTATAACATAACGCAAAGAAACTCAAAAAATGCAGAGACGGCAAAGAATAGAACTGCAAAATTCAGCAAAACATAGTACTTCAATGACATGATATCTTATGTGAGATAATCACATCAACATTTTAATCCTTAATTTGCATAGATAGATATGAAACCTACGCCCTCCTTTGCGAAGACCGTTTGAAGAATTATCAAATGCAGCCTTTGTAATCAACCTTAAAACAGAGGTTAGAGCCCCTGAAGCAGCCAAACCAGCAAGGAAGGACTAAAACAAAGGCAATAAAATAAAATAAAAAAGCTCACAAATTATGAAGCATTTAAAGCAAGCAAGAAGAGCCCAAATTAAAGTGAGGGAAAAAGAAAAAGAATTTAAAGATGCTATGCAAATCAAAGAGAACTAACTTGAATGAATTCAGGTTTCATGAAGGAAAGGTCTCCAACCATGCCACCTTGAACATGAGCATCTGCAACTCCAAATGCACCACTTATGGCACAAATCCCAATAAAAGTTCCAAGTCCCCCCTTTCCTGTTGTTGCCAAATCCAACTAAATATAGAAAGATGGTAGTTTAGACTTTAGAGACACGATTATGTGAGTCGATAGAGTACATAATTAAGTAATGACAGATTTGAGGAGTGTATGATCAAATACCAGAGACTCTAAAGTAATAAAACTTACCAACAAAACCAAAAGGGAACTTATGAAAAAGAGGATATAACCAAATAGATTGCGTCGCCTAGTGTTGATTTTAGCCTCATTATGTGCTAGTATTGCAAGTGTTACGAGAGCAAACGGCTGATACACTAGAGTAAGCACCCTAGATGAGTGGTATCTCTGAAACAAAATTAGTGAGGAATAAGATTTTTAAATGTTTAATCACCACAAGAACCAACACACACACACACACATATATATATCTTTAAATCAAAAACAAACAAAAAATAGAAATAGGGAAAAGTACATTTTTTTTTCAAGTATTAAGAAAATTGCAAATATGCCTTCAACATTTCTATCGTTAAAAATGTATAAAAATGTGTCCTTAATGCATTGTTATATGATGTGTACATTTACGTCAATTTCATTAAAGTGCATTTGTGATTTTATTTACCTCTGTTAATGGAATTGAAAGCTTAAAATTGATAAATAAAAATAACACTAAAATATTACGAATAATAATAAAATATTATTCATTTCATCCTTATATTTATAACGCATCAAACTTATATAAATATGTTTAAGATTTTTTTTAATATTTTTTGTTAATTTAATATAAAATATAATAATGTTTGTTACCGGGAACAAGTAAACGTAATAATCTTCAATAGTAAGCATACTGTTCCATGGAAAGAGACATCCATTTCCAAGAAGCCAACAAACTAACATTGCAACACTATTCCCCTTCATTAAATCAAAATATAAATGTAAGAAATTAAATATTCTAATTAACAAATATAATTTGTAATTTTAGAAACTATCGTTATATATTAAACCTGAAGCCTGTTGGCATCACCATTATCACCAACGTTTTCCATAAACGTTAATTACCTTCTAACTTGCCCTCAGGTAACTGCCAACAATAGAAAATTTATTAAGATGCTATTATAATAATATGTTTAATCAAATATATGAAAACGGCACTTATTTGGATTAATTGTCTTATTAAGAAATAGTAATTATAATAATTACCCAAAAGAAATCTCATTGCATTACCCTGATTTTTACTTATGCTTTAAATATGATTTATATTTTACTGATCAAGACACTCAGCAACAGCAACAGCAAGAACTTTCAATTTCGGAAGGCATTAGAACTCAGATCCAATCTAATCAAAATTTGATCTTGTTAAACTGTAACCCATTTGGTGAATGAAACTAACAATCTAAAGTACCGTTAGGATATAGAGACTGAAACGAAACTGGGTCCCTGTAGAGATTATACGTATGAAATCAAAAAATTGAAACTTAGAAAAGAGAGAGAAGGAATTGGAAAATTCAATCAGAAAATAACAAAAGAAGAATCATGAACTGGTTACCTAAAATTTGTTTTTTCGTAGACTCATAACAAGTTGCCTTGAGATAATACCATAACAGCGTGTAGATAAGCATTTTATATTTGGATAATTGAACGTGATTACCTAAGTTTTGAGAATGATTCTAATCGATAAGTTACGTGATAGTGATGATTACTATAATATGAGATTAATTAAAATGGAATATATTTTAATATTATTATATATATATATAATTATATAAAATATATTTATAGATTGAATTTTATTTATTTTACTTAAATATATATCTAAAATAATTAAAAATAAATATTAATATTAATATTGTAAATAATACGATAATTAAAGGATAGTTTAACAGAGTTACTGCACTGCGCGTGCGAGTTACTAGCAAAATCATAAAAAGTAATTTTTCTCCTCAACTTTTACCAAATCGAAAATAATTTATAACCATTTTCTGGTGAAAACAATTCTACTGTACATTTCTATAAACATGCGCCCTCTGTCCAAATCCAAGCCAATAGTGAATTTTATTTTTTTTAAAGTTTAAATATTAAATTTTATTTAAAAAAAATTAAATGATTGAAATTATCTTAAGTGATCCAATGATAACAAAAGTATATATAGTGAAAATGGTTGTAACAGATGATGATGTTATTATTGTCAAAACATTCATAATTAAGATTTTCTTAGTTGAATCAAGAGTACAATAAGTTAAAATTGAGTCATAATTAGATTAAATGATATTTTCCATTAAAAATATGACAAAAATAGTGAGTTCAGTGTATGTCATATGGCTATGGGTCTAGTTCATAACTTGTGAAGATATTACTTTTACTCACGTGTGTCATATGGCTATAGGTCTAGTTTATCATGGAATAATATTTTCAGGTTGCTTCAGTTCCTGTAAAGGCTTATAGAAAGTTTACAGTTGGCTAACACATCAAGGAATCATATTCTTCAAAGTTCAGTCTAAAATTAACATTAGCTATTATAACTTCACCCCGTGCAGAGGGGAAAAAAAAGTAAGAAAACTAACAATAGTAAGAATCAATGGCAGTGAACAATTTCACGTTTTATGATTACTGAAGCATATTGATGAAAAATTTCTTGAATCAAAAAAATAAAAAAAAAAACTCAATAAAAATTAGAACCATGCAACATAAAGAGAGGATAATCCTGAGAGAAACTCAATTGAAAGTTATAAAGGAGAAAAAGTTCAAGGATTTAAGATCAAATACTATATGTTTCAAGCCATTGAAAGGAATGGAAACCATCTTGAAGAAAAAAAACTACAAATGATATAAAGGATACAAAGTAGAAAAAGTATCAAGGGATAACAATGTCAAAAAGGGAAAAACTCCAAATACTTTGCAAAGAGTTTGAAATTCTTCACGTGAAAGAAGGAGAATCTATTGATAGGTATTTTTTTCAAAATACTTATAATGGCAAACAGGATACGTGTTCATGGTGACAAGCTAGAAGATGTTGCAATGGTGGAGAAGATTCTTCAATCAATAACTACAGATTGTGATTATGTGATATATTCAATTGTAAAGTCAAAAAATACTAATGAGATCTCTATTGATGAATTGCAAAGTTTATTATTAGTGAATGATTTATGTAGAGGAACAAACACTATATGTGTCCATAAATGGTAAATTTTTAACATGGAAAGGTTCTAGTAAAGGTCATGGTTGGAGTCGATGAGGTTTCAAGAACGCGGAAGAATGTGCCAAGGATCATTTGAAAAATCAACAATATAATGCTACAACTGCCATGAAATAGGGCACTTTCAATATGAGTGTCAAGAGAGAGAGACTAAAACAAAAGCCAATGTTTCTAAAACCGAAAAGGAGATGTTGATGGCATATATGAAGATCAAGGGAGATCAACTCAACAACACATTGTATATGGATTCAAGATGTAGCAATCATATGAATGAAAATAAGAGGATGTTCACTAACTTCGGCAAGAGATTGAGGAAAAATGTAAAACTTATTTAAAAATACAAGGAAAAATAGATGTAAAAGTTGAGATTAATGGTGTTGCACACATTACAATAAGAGTGTTCTTTGTACCTTAATTGAGAAGCAATTTGATTAGTCTTGACCAACTTCAAGTGAATGGATTCATTATCCTAATACAATGAAATTGTTGTCAAATTCATCACCTTGAGAAAGGTTTAATTATATCAATTGAAATGACTTTTAATAGAATATTTTCACTTCAAACATAAGCTAAGTAACCTAAACAAGTTTGTCTAAAAACGTCTTTCCATAATGATACCTAGTTGTGACATTTTTGGCATGGTGATATGCATTTTAAAAGGTTGAAGGATTTCTAGTAAAAACACGTGGTAAAAATATTTCCTTAACTACAACAACCAACTAGTGTTTATGAAGAATATAGAATCAAAAAACAACACAGAAAAGTTTTCCAAAAGAAAGAACATGGAGAATATCACAAATATTAAACCTTGTTCATTCGAATATTTGTGACCCGATAAATCACATCTCTAACAACGACGAAAGGTATTATATTACCTTCATTGGTGATTATAGAAGCAAGGGCATCATTAGCTTTCGAATCTTCTACTGATACATGAACAACTGTATAATATGCTCTAGCCTTTCATAATAAAGTGATAGATGAAACTTTCATTAAACTACTTACTAGTAAATTGGTAGATTACTTTGAAATGAATGTCATAGCATCTTCAAGAAGTTCAAAATTGTTACAAAGAAGGAAAAATGACTATTTATCAAAACATTAAGGATCGGTCGATGAGGTAAAATAAATTTATAAGAGTTTGTTAGCTTTTTGACATTAATGGAGTTAAAAAAAAGACTCGAATTTATTCACCACAATAGAATGGGTGTCAAAATTACAAAATGGAGAACATAAATGAATAATGAAATTGATGTTATTTGAAGAAATAATACATGAGAACTTATCGATCTATCTAAAAGATAAAAAATAATTAGGATAAAATGGATTTTCATGACTGAAAATCAAAGAAAATGATGAAGTCAACAAATACAATGCAAGATTAGTAGCTAAAGGTTATTCTCTAAAAAATGGTATTGATTATGCATAATTATTTGCACTAGTAGCTCGACATGACACTATACAACTATTAATTTCTTTGACTATTAAAAATGATTGGGATATTAACCAACTTAACATAAAATTAGTAGTCTTACATGAAGAATTAAAAGAACAAGTCTATAGGGATCAACCTCTCGACTATACACAAAAGGGACAAGAGTAAAAGGTCTATTACAAGGGAAAAAAAGGTTGTATATAACCTTAAACAAGTATATAGAGCTTGGTACAATTGCACTAAAAGCATCATACAAACATATATTGTTCATAAAGCATTATGAAGGAGGTAAATCTTGATTGTGTGCCTATGTGTTAGCGATCTAATTACAAAATGAATGATATAACTATGTTTTTCGAGTTTAAAATTGATGAATTCAAAATGATAGAACTAAGGAGGATGCATTACTTGGAATTGAAGTAAAGCAAACCAAAGAAAGAATTTTTGTAGGGCATAATAAGTATGAAGAAATGCTCAAAAGGTTCTATATGACTATTTACAATAAGGTACAAAATCCAATTATTCTAAGAATTAAGCTCACTTGAGACGATAATGTGCAAAGAATTGGCAACACACATTTCAAGCAAATTGTGAGAAACCTAATGTATTTAACTACTATACATCTAGATTTAATGTATGCATTTAGTTTAGTTTAATTAATATGTTCATGGAATCACTTATCAAAATTCATCACGTAGCAATAAGAATACTTCGATATTTAAAAAAAACTATATAATATGGCACATTCTACAAAAAAATGATTGGAAGTAGAATTGTTGAGTTAAAGTGATAATGATGATGCTGGATGACTTGAGGGATCTTAAAAGTGCTTTAGGATATATTTTCACGTAGTTTATTTTATCCTTAACTAGTCATTATATTATTAAAATTTGAAGTTGAATACGTTACTATTGTTTAGTGTACTTGTCAAGAGTATTATTAAGAATATTAGTAATAAGTTGAATTGTCCATAATTTAAATATAATATGATATATTGTAATAACATTTCAATCATTAAGTTATCTAAAAATCCAATTATACACAAACAAAAAAATAATCACATAGACATTTGATTTCATTTCACGCGAGAGCTCACTAAAGAAGAAGTTTGTAAACATGGTCTATTGTTAAAGTCAAAGGCAAGGTGCATATATTCTAACAAAGCCATTGAAGCGGTAAGAATTAGAAAAATGCAAAGGCTACTTGGACTTTACTTCAATTCAAATATAAATTAATTGCTTGATTGCATTCAGTATTCAGTTTAAGGGAGGTTGTGAAGATATTAATTTATCTTCAATTTATTCAAATAATCCATGAGTAATCGGGACTTAATTGTAGTGGTTTAGCTTTAACTGTTTCTTTAGCCAATATCACATGTAATAAGTACTAGTTAATAATCATGGGATAATATTTTCAGCATTATTCGCTGCTTCCAGTTGAAAAACACTCCAAGAAATCATATTCTTCAAAGTTCAGTCTAGAATTAACATAAGCATCATTAATCCACATAATCTGAACCATACCTTGTGACTTTGATGTTAGACTTAGCCGCTCTCACTTCAAATCATTGTTGGAAGTTTGAATCACACCAGGTATAATTTATTAAAAATAAAAAAAGGAAGAACCTGATCCCAACTGTCATTCACTCTAATCCAAAAACACATTTAAATAAAGAGAGTTTCTTCTCTTACAACTGACGGCACAATGTGGAGAAAAAGGTTGGAGTAAAGTTGGAGAAACACTTTCAGAGGGTACAAAGAATATTGTGAAGAGTTATGGGTTTCTACATTGTGATTGTTCTTTGAACCATCTCAGCAGCAAGTTGTTCGTAAAACGCCATCTTAGAGAAATTCTTTCACGTTTCCAAAAGGTATTCCAGCTCCGTAACCATTCAGCAAATGGTAATTTAACGTAAAAAAATAGTAATAATAAAAAATAAAAAATCGAAAGGGATATTTTCTCAAGTGAAAGTATAATAGCTTTTAACAATTGTTCATTTAAATGTAATGCACAAAACAGAAAACAAGAAATTGCATAAAATAATGGAGGGTCAACAATAGGTGCGGGATGTTCTATGCATGAAAACAAAACTAATGCCACCCTTGGAACTGAATAACAAGTGAGTTAGGGCAGGGAATGAATGATATGAACACTGAACAGTACTGTATTCGTTCTTTAAGCCCACCATGGAGCATCCCCAGTTCTGAAATCAGTTTCAACCCACGGTACAAATACCACTTTACCATCATCTACATCACAATGAGCCAATGCCAGTGACTGTCCAATTGTAAGGAGAGAAGGCAAAGAAAAGAAAAAAAAAAGATGTTACCACCAACAAAAAAAAAATCAAATAAATATGCTTATGGAGAAAATTATGGTCAATTTGCTTAATGCTTTAAGATATTGTGCTTCCTGACAGGAGAACAACCAAACATACCATTAAAATCTTATAAGCAACCCTAGTGCACAAATTTGTAATGGAATTTTCTAGTTTTTTTTATCAATTTGATTCGGAAGTTTATATTGTTGTGGTGGAAACAATAAATAATGGTATATAAATATATCAAAGCGGTAAAAGAACACACAGAATTTACGTGGTTTGGCAATTCACATAGGTCCACGGGAGACAGCAGATATTATTTAAACTGAATAGGAAATATACAGAATATAGATACAGATTTTCTCACTGATAATATCTCTTAAGTATTTTCTCTCTTTGAGTTTGATTATTCCCTCTCTGATTTTTTCTGATTTTTGTCTTGTTCTTCAAAGCATGAACTCCTCCCTATTTATAGAAGAAACAAGACTCCCTTTTTCCCTAAATTGTACCATAATTTAAGCCTTAAATTAGGCCAATAATTTGTTACTTTTAGAGCCAATATTCAACAATCTCCACCTTGGCGAAAAAATTCATAACGCTGCCTCTAAATGCGCCCTAGGCACTCTAAGCTCAAGAGATATTGATCAAGTTCAAGCAGTGTTGAAACTCGATCCCTGTAACCACCTTTGTAAGCATATATGCAGGGTTATCTGCAGTTCTGATTTTCTAGAGTATAACATTTCCTTCATCGACGATTTCCCAAACAAAATGAAATCGAACATCGATGTGCTTGGTGCGTCCATGATGAACTTGGTTCTTTGCCAAACAAATGGAACTCTGGCTGTCGCAGAAAACCTCCACGTTCTTCTGAACAATACCCAAATCTTTGGTCAACTTGAGAAGCCATATAGTTTCTTTGAATGCTTCTGTTATAACCATATATTCTGCCTCTGTAGTAGACAAAGCTACAATTGACTATAATGTTGATCTCCAACAAACTGGTCCTCTTACCATTGTGAACACATAACCAGTTGTAGATCGACGTTTATCAAAATCTCCAGCATAGTCAGAATCCACATATCTGACTAAGTGTTTACCTTCAGTCTTGTCTCTCTCAAACTTTAAACCAATATCCACAGTACCATAGATGTATCGTATAATCCACTTCACTACTTGTCAGTGTCCTTTACCGAGATTATGTATGTACCGACTCACCATACTAATAGCGTGGGAAATATCAGGTCTGGTGCAAACCATTGCATACATCAAGGCACCAACGGAATTTTCATATGGAACACGCTCTATTCGTTTCTTCTCATCGATGGTGCTAGGTGACATCAATGCACTCAACTAAAAGTGAGGAGCAAGCAGTGTACTTACTAGTTTAGTTTTTTCATCAACTTCAAACCTTTGTAGTACTTTCTTCAGATACTGAATCTGTGTCAAACAGACTGTGCTTGCAACTCTATCTCTTGTGATTTCCATCCCAATAATTTTCTTAGCTTCTCCAAGATCTTTCATTTCAAATTCTGAACTCAACAGAGCCTTCAATTTTTCGATCTCCACCTTTCTCTTAGATGCAATCAACATATCATCAACATATAAGAGCAAATAAATGAAGGTATTGTCTTGGAGTTTCCGAAAGTATACACAGTGATCCAACTAACTATGTGTGTACTTCTACTCTATGATAAAACTATCAAAGCGCTTATACCATTGTCGTGGTGATTGCTTCAAACCGTAAATTAACTTGTTCATCTTGCAAGCCCAATTCTCTCGTCCTAGAACTTTGAAGCCATCGGGTTGAGACATGTAGATCTCTCCGTTCAAAGTACCATGGAGAAAAGCTGTTTTCACATCGAGTTGAGCTAACTCGAGATCAAATTGTGCTACCAAAACCAATAGTATTCGAATAGAAGAATGTTTAACAACAGGTGAGAATACCGCATTGTAGTCTATTCCTGCTTTCTGAGCATATCCTTTTCCTACCAGTCTTTACCAGGAACACCTTCCTTCTTGGCATAGACCCATTTGCAACCAATAGTTTTCTTTCCTTTGGGAAGTTGAACAAATTCCCAAGTCTGATTATGATGTAGAGACTTCATCTCTTCATCCATTGTCATCTTCCACTTCATACTATCAACTCTTTACACGACTTCTTTATAAGTGCATGGGATATCATCATCAATTACTGAAAGTTCGAATGCTACCATGTCTGTGTATCTAGTAGGCTTTCTAATCTCCATTCTCAGTCGAGTAGTGGCAATAGATCCTGGCTGCATATTAATTGGTGGTGATGGTGAGAGAACCTCCACCTCAATTGAGATCTCTTCTTGATCATGAATTTCATCTTCACCATGATCGGTAATCGGTGCAATCTTTTCTGGATCTTCTAAAGTCTCAAGCATCACCTTAGAAAGAGTATTTGGACTTTCATTCTCTTTCTCTGAATTTGTCTGTCTTAGCATAATAGACTCGTCGAATGTGACATCTCGACTTAAGATGATCTTCTTGGATTCACTATACCAAAGTCGAAATCTTTTATTTCCTTCCTTAAAGTCCAAGAAAAATAGCTTTCTTTGCTCTAGGATCCAGTTTGGATTCACTAACATGAAAATATACAGGACATCCAAATATTCGCAATGAATCATAATCAGAAGCAGGTTGTCCAGACCATACCTCTTTAGGAGTTTTCCCATCTAATGCAGTCACAGGAAGTCTGTTCACTATATGAGTTGCATATGACAAAGCCTCAGCCCAAAATGTCTTGCTCAATTTGGATTGAGATAGCATACATCGAACTTTATCAACCAAAGTATGATTCATTCGTTCTGCAACTCCATTCTACTGTGGTGTATGAGGAACAGAAATTTTTTTTTATTATCCCTTCATCTTGACACACTTTTAAGAAAGGATCTGATTTTTACTCGCCACCATTATCATATCTGAGCCTCTTAATTTTCCTACTTGTCTCAGTCTCGATCATTTTTTTTCCATTTAAAAAAGATATCCAAAACTTCATCTTTGTGACTCATGGTGTATATCCAGACATATCTAGAGAAATCATCAATAAAAGTCACAAACCAGCGTTTACCTCCAAGTGAAGCATTCTTTGAAGGTCCCCAAACATTCGTGTGAATATAATCAAGAGATCCCTTAGTACGATGAATGGCAGTGTCAAACTTGACTCTTGTTTGTTTTCCCAGTACATAATGCTCACAGAAATCAAACTTTCCAGTCTTGGCACCTTTTAAAAGACATTGCTTCATTAAGCCTTGCAAAGCCTTTCATCGACATGCCCTAAGCACATGTGCCACAGGCGGGAAGAATCATTTTTCTTTTCTTCAGAACTACTTGAGACAACAGCTCTTCCTATAACTGTACTCTCATCTAGGAAATACAAGTTCACCTTTTGAGTACCCTTTATCGCTACAAATGCACCTCGTACAACTTTCAAGACTCCATTTTCCAATGTTACCTTGTAACAATTAGAATCTAGAACACCTAAAGAAATGAGGTTTTTCTTTAGGTCAGTAATATACTTTACATTTGTAAGTTGTCTGATTGTACCATCATGCATCTTTAGTCGTATTGTTCTGATCTATTTTGTCTGACAGGCATTGCCGTTATCCATATGCACAACTCCTCCATCGAGCTCCTCAAAAATCGAAAACCAATGTCTATTTGGACACATATGATAAGAACATCCAGAATCAGAATCTACTTATCTAAGTAGGTTTCTAATGATGAAAATGAAAAGGTTGATTTTTCATCTTCATCGGCTTTTTGTGCAACATTTGAATTTGAATTGTCCTTGTTTGGGAAATCTTTCTTCCAGTGCCCTTTTCTGGTGACAATAGGCACACTCGTCCTTCGTATGACGTCTTCTGGATGACTCTCCTCTGGACTTTGATCTAGATTGTCCCCTATTATTTAATCTGCCAAATTTTTTGTTGTTAGTCCTACCTCTGGCTGCCGTCAATGCTTCTGATATTGAGTCTCTGTGATCATGTTAATCCTTCTTCCGGTACTCGTTATTTACCAAAGCATTTGAAACATCTACGAACTTAACCTCATCCTTTCCATATAACAAGGTTGTGGTTAAATACTCATAGCTTTCATGTAATGAATTAAGCAACAACAAAGATTTATCTTCATCGATAATTCCAACATCTAAATTTTTTAGATCGGCCAAATTTTTATTGAAATTATCCAAGTCCTCAATCATAGGGGTACCTTTCTTGTACTAGAAATGGAAAACTTTCTTCTTCAAGTAAAGTCTGTTCTCAATACTTTTCATCATGTACTTGTCCTCTAGTTTCTTCCAGAGAACTGCGGCTACATTCTCTTTCATGACAAAATACTTTTGATATTTTCCTAAGCACAGTCGAATTGTGTCACAAGCTTGTCGGTTGACATAATTTCAATATTCATTTGAATAATCTCCTAGCCTAGTCTCCAAGGCTATATTAGATCCTTCTCGAAATAATAGATCTAATACTTCACATTGTCACATGCCAAAGTTATTAGTGTCGTCGAATTTCTCCACCTCAAACTTGGCGTTGGATAACATAGTTCTTCGAGTAGCACAACTTGGTTTGCCAGAAATTCTAAGGTCAGCTTTTTCACCTTCTTCGATCTCTCTTTTATCAGTCATAAGTACAAACAGATAACAGAAATTTTGCACTTACAATTTAAAACAGTGTTTTTCCAGAATGGTCCAATTAGCTAGGAATAGGTCCAACTTAGCTAAAAACAGATGAAAACCATACCAACTTGGTCCAAATATCACTAGCAATTGAGTTGACTCGATCAAACTCAGTGAGTTGACTCAGTTGCTGGCAGCAGTACTTCGGTAGCTTCTGGTGGCGATTCTGACTTCTGATTTGAGCAATTCTTTCATCGTTGTGTTTGTCTCGTCAAGAGCTTCGATTTGATATATAATACTGCTATATTTGGCTCTGATACCAATTTTTTGTGGTAGAAGCAATAAATAGCGGTATATGAATATATCAAAACAGTAAAAGAAAACACAAAATTTACATGGTTTGGCAATTCGCCTAGGTCAAGAGAAGCACTAGATATTATTTAAAGTGAGTAGGAAATATACAGAATATAGATATATATTTCCTCGCTAATAATATCTCTCAAGTGTTTTCTCAAATTCACTAAATATTTTCTCTCTTTGAGTTTATTTATGCTCTATCTGATTTTTGCCTTGTTCTTCAATGCATGAACTCCTCTCTATTTATAGATGAAACAAGGCTTCCTTTTTTCCTAAATTGTGTCATAATTTAAACCTTAAATTAGGCCACTAATTTCCTTAAATTATACCACTAATTTCCTTAAATCATGCCACAAATTAGACTACAAATTAAGCCACTAATTTGTTATTTTTAGAACCAATATTCAACATATATAACTTACCAGAGGAGCAGGTCCTCTAACAACTCTGCCTTGGTCATTGTATTGGGAACCATGGCAAGGGCAGATGAACTTGTTCTCAGCTGTATTCCAGGGCACAACACAACCAAGGTGGGTGCACACTGCATTAATTCCAAATGTTGCTAGTGTTCTGTCTTTCTCCACCACTAGATATGTTGGATCTCCCTGAAATCCAATACTATTACTTCCAAATAACCCAACAATTGTTAAAGAATTTTTGAGTAAAGGGAATGAAATAAATGAATAACCTTCAATCCTTGAGTGAGAGTCCTATCTCCAGGGCCATGATTATTGAGCCATTCAGTTACAATTACATCATTCCCTAATGCATCCTTGGCAATGGTACCTCCTCCAGTGCCTCCTGAACTGTAATTTATATGTTCAAGATCAATTACTACATCGATTATTGTAATCTAAATGCCAAACATATAGATCCACTTGCATGAATATGATGATGATATATATTTTGCTCGCAGGTAATATTTCAATTAGTCAGCAAAGCCAATCCCATTTTTATGTTTGTTGTTATGTCTTTATTTTGAGAATTTGGTTGAGGATAAAGGTCAAACACCTTGAAGACGGGTAACAAGCAGTAACTAGACTTTTTCAAAAAGCAACTACTAATAAATCTATTTTGAATATAAGTGAGATTAACAAATTGAATTTTGATGCAAAACAAAAGGTTAAGTTAATACAAAGAGATGAAGGCTAAATAAGAAACAAGAAAATTGCTTACCCAGGTGGAGCAAAAAAAGTAGCATATGGAACCAACATGCCAGCAGTAGGAAGTGAGAGAGCACCAAGGAGAAGCAGATTCATGAGCTCCCTCTTACCCATGTCAGGAACTCTATCAGCCGGAATACTTGAAGCCTGACATGTGATTCTCATTCCTAACTTTCCTTTGTTACTCACCAATTGAGTCCTTGTGGGCTTCCCAAAAAGAGCCTGGGAGGTTGACAACATTGCGCTTTTTCCAGAGCATAGCTGAAAATAATCGAATCATAAAATGGAAATATTAAAAGCAATTCATAAAATGAATGTTGGAGAATAGTTTTCACCTGGAAAATGGTGGTGGCTGGAGATAAGGTAGAAGAAGCCATGGCTTCAATTAATTTTCTTTTTGTGGAGAGTGAATGGAGATGATGATCACTAAATTAAAACCGAGGAGAATATCTGAAGTTTGGATTTGAAAACAAACAATGACCACAGCAATTAGTGGATAAGACGCGTATCACATAGCCATATGTTACATATACCACGTGTGCTACAATCATTTTAAATATATATATATAATCAACTATCGGGTTTTGGGTGTTTGGTAGTTGTAACTTTATTTACTTATATAATTTGACGTTAGTATTAAACTAATTCAATATTTTTAAAAACAAGTAAAAATAGATTTTATTTTATTTTTATTAAAAAAACTACTTCTTTGATATTTAAGGAAAGAGAGTTCAAATTTTTGTCTTAATGTTTACTCATTTGTAGAAAAATATTGGAATTACATGATACAAAAAAAACTCTCCCAAAAGATTCGAGTTTTACTGTGTCTTGAAACAAAACTCCTACTCAATAATATATTAATAACTTTAATTAACATGATAATTTTTAATATTAATGTAAATTTGATTATTTTATTGTTAGTATGTTAAGAAAGATAAGTAAAAAAAAGAAAAGATAATACATTTATTTGATGAAACTAGAAAAGATAGGAGGTGGATAGAGTTTTTTTTAATTAAAAAAAGTTAACTTTTACTTCAATAAAAATATTATTTTTAAAAGAATTGAGTTGATTTGACCCAAACATGAAATTAAAGACTAAATAACATAATAAAATAATTATAAGATTAATGTATTAATTGAATATAGTTATAAAATTAAATAAGTAAAAACTCATTAACTATTTATATATATATTACACAATGATCCAATTAAGTTGAATTCAAGTAAAATTATAACAACTCAGAATTGTTTGAGTCAAAAAAATTGAACATAAATCTACAAATAAAACACTTAAAATCAAGTCAATTCAACTCAAAGATATCTAAATATTTAAATTATTTAAAATATTGAACAAATTTTATTTCTAAAAAAATAAAAAAATAAAAAGCTTGAAAGCCATGAATTATTATTAGGCTTTAAATCTTCTTGAAGCCCAAAAGATGAGCCCATAGGGTTATCAACATTAAGGCGAGGAAAATCTAATTAGGAAGATAAGTTAATAGAGGTTTTATTTCTTTAAGCTACGTGAGAGTTTAAAAAATATAAATTTTTATTTACATACGATGTAATATAAAACTATAAATATATCAAACTTAAATAAGCAAAATCTCTTACCACAGTGGAGTGCATGGCATGTTTTTTCACAGCTTATCTAGATTTGACTGCCATCAAAAGTAACTTTTTACTTTGAAGAATATCATCTATACACACAGGTTAGTCGAGTTCTATGAAGGAATATATTTTCTCAACTCATTTTCGGACGTACGTATTCAGACAAATTGGCTAGGTTATAACCCGAATCAATCAAAATATATTCTAAACCCAACTCAATCCCTTCGTCTTGATTCATTTCGGTTTTTAGGTGTTAGTTTGGGTTTCATTTACTCCTACTATCTGTATATTACAAGAATTTGTAATGTACATGTTTTTTTCTGAGCATTAAGAAGCCCTGGGTTCAAACTCCGGTGTATAACTCATATCTAATTATGAAAAATATTATATAAGTTTTTTAGATTACATCATTTATATCATTTAATCATTTTAATTAAGAATGATGTCATTTAATTCTTAAGATTTATAAAAATTATCAATTAAGTATAAATTATATTATTTTAAATATTTTTTTATTAAAATATTATTATTTTTCTGTCAATTGATTAAACGCAATTAAAATAAGAATCTATAATTATATAAAATAAAATTTATAAAATATTTATTAATTGTTGTTATTTTATTTTGATATTTTATTAATTTTTAATTATTTAAAAAAAATTAAATATATATTTAAATAATTTTTTGTTTGAATTTTATTATTATTTATTTTTCTTAAACTATTTTGTATCAAATTTTACTTTTATTATTGTTAAAAAGACTTTATTTTAATCAAGTTTTAATTATTTAATAAAAAAATATTAAAATAATATAATTTATTATCATTTTTATAAAATTAAAATATTAAATAATATATTTTTTATTTTTTAAAAAATAGATAATAAAAATAACTTAATATTTAAATCATCCTATATATATATATATAACATACACGACAATTAACTAGCCTCCCCCAAATATTTTCGAAGGGTGGTACTGAATTGCTCCATATTTCGTCAAAGTTGGCCCAAAATCTAGTAATTGAATAGGTGTAATGTTTGGTTTACTTAGCATAATTTTTGGGCTTATTAGTACTATCTAAAACAAAATTTTGCTAATTTATAATGAACTCTAACTTTAGATTATGGATGCTAATTTATATCGTGATTCAAATTAAAATACAAATCAAAAACCATAAATCGAATTAAATTTATATTAAATTTGGACTAGTTCAAATAATAATAAAAAAAAACTAAGCTCAAGTTGAATTGGACCAATCCATTAATCAAAAATAAAATAAAATAAAATAAAATTTAAATCAAAATAAAAAATGTTTAATATAAATTATTTTTTTCTCTTTCATTCTTTCTGGTTGATTTCCAAATGTCTTAAACTCACATTTAAGCAGAGACTTATTGTAAGTTTATTTTAAATGTTTTAGATTATTTCAATTATATTTAATTATTAACATTATACAAATATATTATATTCATTATTAATTACTAGTGTTTGTTATAAAAAAAAGAACATATATATATATATATATAATGTTTGTTATACATATCACTACCAAGTTATTGCTCTTTTCAACTCAAACAAAGTCTTATAAATAAGTCAAATTGAATGAAGTTTTTAATATAAATGATTTTTTTATATTTAATTTTCTATTATAAAATTTTAGTAGTTCCCATAGATCTATTTTTGAATAAGGATATGCTCAAAGAAAATATTTTGTTGCTATGATATGTAATACATATGAATTGATCCTCTTATTTCCTATCTTCTACATAAACTTTATCTCTTTAAACTATAACTCATTAGTATGAATATTTTTATAGCATGAATGTTTGTGTTCAAAACAATAAAGAATTCATAACAATCAATATTTATTGATCTGTAATATTAATCAAAGTGGTATGGCAATAGAAATACATAAGAACAATACAGTTGCTTCAGAAAATCTTGTGGATACTGCACACATTAATAAGTAGGAGTAGTACTATATCATGAGTTAATTATTAAATTTGGTATCACACAATTTTTTAAAAGTTAAGTAATGATCTAATTCAATAAAAATTATAAAATTCAATCCAAATTAAACCACATGGATTGATTTTGGTAGGTTGATTTTTGTTTTTTTTTATAATAAAAATTTATTTTCACTTTAATTTTTAATAAATAAAATAATTATTACATTAAATTTTATATTTTAAATATTGAATAGGATTGAGAATGATTTTGATTTTTCAAAATAAATAATAATAAAAACATGTATTACATTCTATACCCTAAATAGATTGGAAACTAAAATAAAAATTATTTTTTAGATCAAGTGATACTTGATATGGTTCAAATATATGATTTTAAATAAAAAATAATGAATCTTATCACCAAATTACTAACTGAATTACACAAAAAAATATTATTATTTAGTTTCATATATAAAGAGTGCATAAAATGATAGTAATGTGATTAAATAAATATTAATAAGACTTATATTACATGTATTTATATGATATCTTAAAATCTAATCTCATTAATCATCTACTAATTAAAATGTAATATTATATCAGACAAATATCAATACTTTATTTTTGTATTATGTTTAATAAAATTATCATATAATTTTTTAAAAAAATAAAATAATATTACAAATAGATTCCTTCATTTCACATGTGATTTAACCAATCAAATCCATATTCAATCAATTTTTTGGATTTTCGTAACCAATTTAACCCAATAAATGGGAGAAAAGTAAACAATATATGTTGAATAAATTTAAATTAAATAAATTTAATTGAATTTGATAAATTTTAAACGCACCTAATAAGGATTTTTTTTATTAGAAGGTAATTAATATGGTTCAAAAACTTACAATGAAAAAGGTGAATTTCAATTTCATATCAATAATTTTTTTGAACCACTAAGAGATTTATTTTTTTAAATGTTATACAACATGATATTTAGAATAATATTTAATAGAGATAAAAAATGAGTTATCATATTTTATTTAATATATCTAATGATCTCAATGTATAATATTATCTAATCTTATTTGAATATATTATCATGTTATTTAAATTGTAATATTATGTGCCCAATTTTAAATATAATATTCTATCATTTTTTTATTAAATTTTTATTTATTTAAAATAAATAAAATATTTTAATTAATATCATTTCATAAAAAGTTAAATAAAATAAGATGGGTAACTTATGAAAATTAATTGGATATAACATAAATCTTATAATATCTTATTTAACTTTATATTTCTAGAATTATATATCATTATTATATGATAATCTTTAATTTTATTGATTTTTTTTCTGATTTTAATGCTTTAAATTAAATATATATATTTTCTTCTTTACTTATTATTTAGAAGGATGATTGATGATTTTATTTTTATTTTTTGAATAGTTACGAGGATGATTCCTTGAAACAACAGTTCATGTGCTTTTGCTGCCTAAATGACGTAGCCAATCTTATGTAATCAATATTCGCGTAATCGGAAAATAATTTTTTTATTTTTTATTTTTTATTTTAATAATTTGTTTGGTAAACGTCA
This sequence comes from Hippophae tibetana, assembly GCA_037013495.1. NCBI lineage: Eukaryota > Viridiplantae > Streptophyta > Magnoliopsida > Rosales > Elaeagnaceae > Hippophae > Hippophae tibetana. Next base: position 8,694,201 of record CM072812.1, read on the forward strand.
TACAAATTTGCAAGTTGCTTTAGACCGGAGTCTTTTCAACAGCAAAGGTTAAAAGGATAACATGTACCTTCTTGTCTGGTTCGATTCACAAGCATTTTAATTGTTCCGGTTTGGTTTTAGACCACGTGCAGCTTTAGTCAAAACGAGTTATACGGATTATACATGCCGCGTTTTTTTAATTTAATTTTATACAATTTTTTAATTAATTTTTTTAAAAATATATATTTTATATTTTTAATAAAAAATATAATAACAATTAAATTAATAAAATATTATTAAACTTAATAAAAATCATATATATCATAAAATATCAAACTTAATAAATGTGAGACAGATATGTTAATATTTATAATTATTTCGTACTAGTTTCAAATATATTCAAATTGTTATTTATTAATCGTAGTATTTTTAAACTATTTAACTATGTTTTTTATTTTTAATATTTATTTAAAAATGTATTTAGTTTTAAAAAATTAAATTTTAACATAATTCTTACTCTATTTTATTATTAAAATTAATTTTTTATTTTTTTAACTAATTTAGTACATATTCTTAAGTACAATAAATATATAAAAATAAAAATAAATTAAATTCTATCTAATTATTTCAAGTATTGTGTGTTTTATAGTTAAAAGTATATTTTTTTATGTAATTATATATATATAAAAGGAATATTAATATATATTCTAATTCGATTAATCACAATTTCAATAACGTAATAATCATCTTTATCTCATGTCTTATTATTTATGGTTGTTTTAAAAAAAATCGTCAAATTTAGATAATTAATCATATTTTTAGTTATTTACGGTTAAAATATATCTCTAATTTAAGTTTTTTTATTTGATTTTTTTCAATTTTTCAAACATATATAATTCTTTTTATTAATAAGATAATAAATTTTCAATCTAACTTAATCATTTATGTATTAAAATATTCATGTTTTGAATCATATAAATAGCCAAACAAAAAAATATATGATAAATCTAAATTTAAAAACATGCATAAATTACTATTAGATGGAAATCTAGAAGAAAAATTATACAACATTAAAATTTAAGTTTAATACATATATTTTAATATATATTTAAGGAAATAAATAAAAAATATAAACTATTAAGTTTTTTTAAAAGAAAAACGAAAAAGAAAGAGACGGTAAAATAGATGAAAAATTCATTACAATCTGTACCTACAACAACGAGATATAAATATATGTACCGACAACTATTCAGTAATATATATTATTTTAATGTGAATTCAATTATTTATAAAATATACATTAAGTTTTCCGATAGCATTTCTTTCTGTTTTTAAATTTCATTTCTCGGTAAAGTTGTTAGTGTGTGGAAATTGGAAAACACATCTTCGAAGAACACTTTTTATATTGTTTTTTTAGCATGGATTATGTATATATTGACAAAATAAAAGCCTTCTTCAATGTAACCACATATAATATGCTTAATTTTTAAATATAAATATTTGTTTTTCATATAAATTATTATAACATCGTATATTTATAATTGAGATTAAAATTTAATAATGTTTTTTTGTCTTTAGTTTATCATAAATTTCAAAAATTTAGATATGATAGGATAATAAATTGTATAAAAAATTATTACTATTGATCATATATATATATATAATATATCACAAATATTTATAAAATATCTTAGTTAATGTAGTTTTATAAATATAATTGTATTATTTAAATAAATTTTAATATATTATTTGAGATGTATTACAAATATATAATATTTAAATATTTTTATTTTTTAAAAAATAATAATTATATCATATTTAATTAACAAATTGTAATTAATTAGTGATAATTGCTACTATCACTACTTAGTTAGCAGTCGCATCTTGTATTGCATATTTTAAAGTCTATATTATATACAATTTGTATACAGTTTAATTAATTATTTATTAATTTGATTAATATTTTGAATTGATATTTTTAAATTGAAAGTTACTAATATCAAAATACTCAAATATTTTTAAATATAAAAATATTATTATTACGTTAACATTTCTTTTTTAATATAATAGCTAATCTTTATAAAACAAACATGGAAAAACAGTTAGTGGTTGGCTGATCATCATGGCAGAGTTAATTATAAAATTGCTTGTCCGCTGTCACCACATGCTGAAATAATAATAATAATAAACTGAAAGTAGGCATTCAGTAATCATAATCAATAAGGTACCAAAGTATACGACGTTGTATAGTCGCTAAATCCATAGCCATTTTTATGCGTGCTAATTGGCCCATGATATATAATTTGCACAAACAATGATTTGCAGAGCCATAAATTATAAAATATTGAGACAATTTAATGTCTAATCATTATTACAGCACTGGGCTAATAAAAAAGAATATGAAATTAAATATAAAAAAATAGTCAGAGCTAACATTACATAAATTTATGCTATTTTTATATCTATGTATTTTGTATCAAAATTATTTTAAAATTTTAAAAATAACCTTGAAAATTTTATCTGTTTTATAACTTGTAATTAACTTGTGGTTTAAGTATTTTGATTCTAAATTTTTAATATTATAGATCTAATTTTGAGTCCTATCCATATAATATTTTATATATTTAATTAAATAAATTAGTTAAAAAAAACCTTGAAATCTCATTTTTTTAGATTTATTATAAAACATAAATTAGATTAGAATATTATTCAAGAATAAACAATGAAGTGAACCCTTAGAAAAGAAAATACAGAAAAAAATCAAAAACTGTAGAACTAAAAAAAATTTAGTTACGTGTTATGATCTGCTTTTACAGATATTTTTATTTCTAGTCGGGCCTATTCCATAATTGAACGCATTAATTTTTTTTCCATTTTTTTCTTTTGTAGGGCAATTGAACGCATTAATTGTTCACGTGAACATTCGGCACATTTTGAATGCAATTCAATCTATATATACTATTAATATATTTAAAAACAAAGGTATTATTATATAAAAAGTGAAAAATTATACATTAATTTTAGATTATTAAATAATAATAATGTGATGATTAAGATTACTAAAATAAAAAGATAAGTAAATAATATTTTTGATAAACACAAACACTTACTGTTTTTCTAAAATTATAAAAAAAACTAGGGATTACAATATTATTTATTCTTGAATTAATATATAATTTCTCATAAAAAATGTATTTTTGTGAAGATATATATAATATAACTACATTATAATTAGTAACGAAGAATTGCACTCAAGACTTTATAACACCTATTCATTTTAATTATATAAAATCATGAAATTTCATGGATGATAAAGTTTTAACCATTTCAATGTGATATATATAGTTTAAGTATTCTTGTATATATATAGTATAAATATTCTAATAAAAAACACATATGGTCTCGATTTTTAACTATGATCGTAGGTTACGTCCACGGTTATAAGAATGGAAACTTAAGTGAGAGAGACCATATACTATTATATATGGTCTTGGTTTTTTAACCAAGGTGCTAGACATACCTTATGACCTCGATTCTTGAAAGACCGAGACCATATAACATGTCTATGACCTCGGTTTCTCAATAACCGAGGTCATAGGGTATATTTATGATCTCATTCTTTCAATAACTGAGGTCATAGGGTATGTCTATAACCTCATTTTCTCAATAACTGAGGTCATATGGTATGTCTATAGTCTTATTTTCTCAATAAATGAGATCATAGGATATGTATAATTTTTTTAAAATAATTACATTTGAAAATCAACTACTTCCAACATGAATCAAGAATCACAAGAAAAGAAAAAAGACTCCACAAATAATTTATCATATAATAAAAAGACCAAAGAAAGATGCATCTATATATGAAAGAAACCAAAAATGCCCAAGAATCCCTTCTTATAAAAATACTGTTCCACAACCCTAAACCAATCTAAGCCTCCTTGTCCAAGAGTTGAATTATACTACTGCTTGCATTCTACAGGCCACTCACCCTGTTGACCATCTCTACCAAATGCTCTTCCACTCTTCTGCACAAAGTAATAACATTTCATGCAAGGAACAAAAAGTAAAAGACTACTAAAGCTTTCCATGAAAATCAAAGTGTACCTTAGGCCTAGCTGTCGATTGTAGGAGCATCAAAACCACAAAGCATAATTAGATCACTCCACAATTCATGTTTAATAGAAATACATAAAAAAAATGTTAATACAACAAAAGTGTTTTAACCCATAGGCCTAGTGCATGTTTCTGTTGCAGCGTTAACAAGGCACAATTTAAGAAAATGTCCAACAACTAATTTTGAGTAAAGAAGGCAAAATGATAAAATCAATGGTAGTCTCATGAACAAAAATATTTTCATCATATAGTAAAACAAAATTTCTACTAGACAAAAGTAATATAAGAGAGAGAAGGGCATAAAGGCTTTAATAGCTCTATGTAACATAAACAAATCAGGTTACCAAAACAAAATTACTCAGAATCTTTTTTTTTCATAAAATAATTAAAAAGTGACATAAATAATACAAGACAAGCAAATGATTGCAGATAGTATACTAGAATTTCTCTTTGGGAATCCATTGTTACTTTTTGGATATCAGGATCCATAGTCAACCTATCTTTGCACTGTGAGGGGAGGTAAGTTTGCTTATGTAAAGTAATTATATGAACTTCCAACCTGTGATCCTGGATCTACCAACAAATGAGAGACTCCATACTTGTATCCCTAGAATGAATGTAGAATACCATAAAAAATCCAGATAAAGATAAAATGAGACATTCACTTAGATTTTGAACAGATTGCATATAAAGATGTCTGATAAAGGGCTCAAAAAAGTTTTTTCCACCAAATTAGAGTAGTCATTTGCGTAAGCTGCTTTTAAGATAAATGCAAACAAATAGATCTTAAAGTTGATTAAATAAGCAAGAAAATAAAAGAGTACCTTGAAAAGCTCATTGTCTATTCTAAAGCTGATGTTAGGAACATACTTTAACCAAACAGGAAACCCTATAAACATATACAAATCAAAAAGGGAAAAAAAACTTAGAGCAAGAACAGTGAAATAGCATGTGAACTTAAATGAAATAAAAGCTTGATATTTTACTTTTTTCTCTCTCAATTAGCATGTGAACTACCCAAAAATAACTTCTATTACCAATATGTATAACTTCGTTGCAATCCTTAAATAGGCCTAATCTGGTGAGAATCGTAGATACTAAATAACTATTCCAAGGAAAGAGATGGCCCCAGAGAATTAATATCAAACTGTATATGGTGTGAAGCCATCAATGGATCATCACAGTCTAGAGCAATTTCTTTATCCATCCATCTCCTAAAGCTGATTTTCTTCAAATCTCTTACTTCATCATAGCCATCACGATAGTAAAATTGCATCTTCATCATCTCTAGCATCTTCAAACTATTGCAAAAACTTGTTATGAAATAATTTGCAAATGGTGCACAAAATGCCCTACCCTAAGAAATTACAATACGAAATATAGATTCATACATGAAATGCATAACCCTAATTCGATAATTTATGCACAGAGACCTAATTCCACTAATAATCAACGCATATATGAATTGATATGGTAAAACAAAGGGGGTATCACACATACCCATGATCTGGTCGCGAGCGACAATAATACAAACGACCGGCCGAAAAGGTGCGAACAGGGGAAAAGGAAAAGAAAAAAAGAGTGAAAAGGAAGAAAAGAGGGGAAAGAAAGCTACTGGTACTGGTCGTTAGATGAGATGGAGCTGCTGGACAAGAAAGAGCTGCTGGGGGAGAGATCGACACTGGTTCGAAGAGAGAGCGAAAACATGAGGGAGATAAGGGAGAAAAGAAAAGAAATGAGGAAAAGGATAGAAAGCGTTGGGAAATTAAAGAAACATATATCATCGTGAGGGAAAAAGAAAAAAAGGAAAAAAATTGATATATATATATATATATATATATTATAAAATAAATAAAACACATTAAATTAAATTAATAGAGAAAAATAAAAAAAAATTGTAAAGTAATTTTTGTATTTCTTTTAAATGAATGACATACAATATATTATTTGATTTCGTTTTTAAAAATATTGAAAACTCTATTATTTTAATTATGATTAATAATAATTATATTTATTTAATAATCGTGACTATATAAATTTGTTTATATATATTTAAATATATTTTTTAATTTAACATATAATCACAGTTAGTGATAAAGTCGAGGTATATGTATACACTATAACCTCGGTTTTTATTAAACCGTGACCAAAACTCTATGGTCTTGATTTTTAAAAGAATCGAGGCTAAAGCCACGAGGCCAATGGTATATATTTTAGTAGTGAAATCATAATATAACATTCCATTTGGATAAGGAAGCACCAACATTTTGATTTTCAACAAGTAAAATTATGAAGTAATTAATGGTTTAATCAAAATATAAACTAATTGTTCATCAATTATAAGCTACAATTGAAGCACTAAATTGCACACAAAGTATTGATCAAATTTAATGTGTTTGGTAAGAACATGATGAATTGGATTATGAACAAGGCTAATAACACTATTGTTATCACAAATCTGGAAAATAAATATTGATGTGAAGTTCAAAAAAAGTGCACGATGTGAATCAGCAACTCCAATAATCATAGCCTTATATTCTAACTTGGTACTAAACCTTAAAACTACCTTCTGTTTTGTAGTTTGCCAAGAGATTAAATTTGAGCCCAAAAATACATAACAGAATTCCATTGAACTTCTATCATCAACACAATATGAAAATTGAAGAAAAGTGAGACCATGATTTATAGTACATTTCAAGTACCTTAACAAGCATTTAACTACTTCGTAATACACATTATGTTTTGAGGTGGATTTAGGTTCAAGTCTAAGATGATATCATAGTTAAGCTTTTGGCTTCTTCACCCTTCATCGGTCCTTGTGTTGAAAAATACGGACTCTAGCCGATGTGGAAGGGGATGTTAAGTCCCACATTGGCTAGGGACACTTCTTATGTTGCACATATAAGCTTGGACAATCATTCATCTTATAACTAATGTTTTGAGGTAGAGTTAGGTTCAAGTTTAACATGGTATCAGAGCTGATTCCATGGCCCGTCATCGGCTATCGTGCCATAAATTCGGAATCTAGCCGATATGAAAGGGGATGTTAAGTCCCACATTAGCTAGGGACACTTCTTTCGTTGCATATATAAGCTTGAGCAATCATTCACCTTATAACTTAAGTTTTGAGGTAGAGTTAGGCTCGAGTCTAACAAGTGGAATAAGTCAAAATTGACAAAACTTATTTACACTAAAAACTATATCCGGTCTTGTGATATCAAACACCTATACTCACTTGCATCAATCAGAGGCACCATAGTAGTACCCCAACTCTAGGGTAAAGTAAAATACATCTATCAAACAACTCTTGAATAAACAAAAAATAAAATGGTAAAATCATAATTTTATGCCCGTGAATTAATTACAAAAACCATCAACTAATTGAGTTGATTATTGGAAATCTCTCTAAGTTTGAAACTAAAACCCAAACTAAACTTCTCTTCCTTCCACATTAACAAAAATATTAGGAAACCACAGATCTAAACATCCCTTTAATTAGATATTCATTAGAATAAAACTAATACTTTATACTAATTCATACATCTTTAAATTCAAATAAATTATAATATTTTTGTTACTAACTTTTATGGTTGTTAGGTAGTGTAATTTTTCAAAATATTAAAATATGATTCAAACATATCACAATATAATTAATATTTATTAATAAATGCTTCATAATTAATTTATCAATACACATCTCAAACTTTGCATTAACTATAATACCAATACAAACAGCTCATACATGTATCAAACTGATATATATATATATATATATAATCTTATATATCAACTCTCCCATGTATATATGTTTTATCGTCCCCCACTTAAAACCATATCAATTACCTTTTTATATTTAAAAATAACCTGAGTCATCCATGTGGATTAAGCTTGTATTTAACAAGTTCCAATTACTCAATGATAATTATCTGACAACCCAACTGAAATTTAGAATATTCGGATATATGGAATATGAAAATTAGAACCAAGAACATCATTTTTTATTATTATTACTGTTTTTGTACGTACATACAATAATACAACTGACTACATAAGATGAACTCCGGAGTTGCACATAATATTGAACATTAATTATGTTCTAGTCAGAACAAAGAAACTTTTGCCCCATACATTATACCTATTAATCCAAAAGCTGGAATTATTCATTTAAATTCAATAGTTAGCATTTTGAAAATTACCAAAGAGTAATAAGTTGTCATCTTGTTCCTCATGATACAAGCCACTATAACAAAAGTAATTCGTATCCAGTAATTCAGAACCCAAAATCATTTCAGGGTCCATCAAGTGTGACATAAACTCACTACTTAAAGGACTAAAGTCATATGAACTAATCGTGTTCATGTCTGTAAAAAATGGTTCTGTCCAGAAAGTGTCACTGAATTCATCAAATGGGTCAAATGAAGTAGCAGTACTATTAGAACTAGTATTGTTCAGTCTCTTATCTGCAGCTAATGCAAGTACTGAGTTTGCTTCAGTCCCAGTTTCTGTTGTTGTGGTTGAGACTTCACTTGAAGATTGGATTGGGGACTGTACTAGTACAGGAGAGCTATTGAGAATAATATTGGGATTTAGCACTTGAGAATCTTTTGGCTCCGACACTGATCTGACCTTACGGCATGCTTCTTGAACTGTCTCTGAATATTCATTATTGTTAATGTTTTGCTTCACTAATAATACACGTTTATAGAGGTGGGTATGCCAGTGATTTTTAATCTCATTGTCTGTTCTTCCTGGCAAATATGCAGCAATTGCAGCCCATCTGTTGATTAAATTAGGTAATTAAATTAATATATACAATTTAAATATATATACTGAAAAATATTTTTTATTAGTTATTATACTAGCTAGAATATTTTGTACCTATTGCCAAGAGATTCATGTAATTTGATAATAGCTTCTTCTTCTTCTTTGGTGTAGTTACCTCTTTTGATATTTGGCCTCAGATAATTCAACCATCTCAATCTACAACTCTTACCACACCTTTTTAGTCCTGAAAATTAAATTGATTCATATTCAATGAGCAATTAATTAATAATTCATATGATATATAATGAAATGGGAGTAAATTAAAATGAAACAAACCCAGATTAGAAAATCAAAGTTGGATTAATCGGTTACCTGCAAACTTGGGCAGTTGTCGCCAATTCCAAGAACCATATCTAGTAACATATGCAAATAGCTTCTTGTCTTCCTCAGGTGTCCATGTACCTTTTCTAAGTCCAGTGTTCTTATCACAACCTGGAGTTCTAACCATTTTTTTTGTTTTTTCGAAGCTTACTTTATTTTCTCCTTTAGATTTGGATTTCTTTAGCCTCCAAATCTGGAGATTAATAATTACATGCTTCAAAATTTTCACTTATTTATACTCCTCTAGTCTGCAAAGACCAAAACGTGTTTCATGTCTAATATAAAACATTAAAAATACCCTGTTTGATTTGTTTTTATTAATACCACTTATCATTATTAAAATAAATAAATAAATACATATAGAAAGGACCACCCAATAAGATTCGCCTCCCTTTTTTGTTAGACATTAATTCACTGAATCACTGCTGTTGCTCACCTTTACCTTCGACGAAACTGACGCTTTTTTTTTTCTTATTCTTGGTCAACAAATACTTATTATGATAGAGTCCAATTGCTTGTTCTGTTTTTGGTCAGATAGAACAGGATTATAATCGAAAGATATCGTTCCTCACTACACAGTTTAAAATATACCATGATGTGATTTTTTAATATTAGTATAATTTTTTTAAAAAAAATTAAATATCTAATAAAAATAAAAGGATAAATAATTTAATTAATCAAGAATATAGTAATTAATAACACCTCTTAGAGTAAATTATATCTTATTTTTATGTCTATTTTTTATTATTTATTATAATAAAATTGAAAGTAATTGATAAAAAAATTAACTTATTTTTAAATAAAGTTAAAATAAAGAGTATATAATAGTGGATATAGTTTTCCATACCCAATGAACTAGCTTTGAGGTAACATAAAGATGATCGGCTAGCTCGTACAACAAGTGATCATCACCATGTGTTATACGGTCGCGGCGCGTGAAACTCTCGAGTCTATATATTTTAATTTTTAAAATTACATCAAATAAATAAATATAATAATATTATACGATATTTATACGGTTAAAGTTTAATAAGGAATGATTGTGATTAATAATCATACAATTTATAAGATATTTAATGTAAAATTTGTAAGTTGATATTTTTTTATAATAAAAATATATTAATTTTATGTTATACTTATAATTAAAAAAATTATGATAAATGCAAATATTATTATTTTTTCTCTTTTTTGAGTAATTTTAAGTAGATTATGTAACATATTAATTATTAATTTAATCTAAAATTAGGATTTGAAAACAAACAATAGAGATAAACTTGTAAGAATAACACTAAGAGAATAAAATGTTAAACTATAAAAAATAATATAAATCATTAGAAGGTATTGTCTTATATAGATGAAGTTAGTTACGCCAACTAATATGATATCATATATGTGCACATAGTCTAGCAACAAACTAGATAGCTACATTACAAACTAACTAATAACAAAGTTACATGGTAGATACTATATAAGTATAAGTACTATCCGTCTTAAACTTTGGTTTGGTCTATACAATAGCAGTAGTTTGTCTTTTAAAAACAAAAATCGAGGAAAAGGTATAAGTTTACTAATAACATTTATGAGTTGATCATTTGAAAGAATATAACGAATATAAAAAGCCTTGTTAGTTATTTGTTCACAAACAAAATAAAAATCAACTTAAATATACTTTGTACATGCTTAATAACAAGATTTTGTGCTAGTTACTTAGTACTTATATTGTCACAAAATACAATAAGAATACCATCATATAAAACATCGAATTCATCCAATAAATACGTAAATCATAAAATTTTAACAGTTATCAAAACTAAAGCTTGATATTTTGATTTAGTGGAAGAATGTGAGATAGTCTTTTGCTTACTAAAAACCCAAGAAATCTTACTATTTTTCAAGAATACATAGTATATCCTAGTACTTCTCGTATCATCAGAAGACCTTGTCCAATCGATATCACAAAATCCAACTAAATCAATTGCATCAAACTTTTACAATAGTAATCCATGAGAAAAGGTTCTACTAAGATATCTAAGCACTCTCTTAACTTTCGTACGTGTGAGAATAGAAAAAATGACATAACTTCTAAACAATATAAGTTATATTAAGTTGTATGACATTATAATATTCCAAGGCTCCTACCACAATCCTATACAAGGTAAGATCAACCAAAAATTGACCATTAAACTTATAGAAAACCTTTCATGAAAGTGCAGGAGAATTGAAGACTTGGCACTCTCCAAACCATTTTTATTGAGGAGGTCCTTGATATATTTATGCTAAGAGAGATAATCATGACACCTTAATCCTAAGTAAAAAAGAAATGATCACCGAGGTCCTTCAATACAAATTTACACTTAAAAATGTCAATAAAATCCTTGACAAGATCAGTATGATCACTAGTGACTAATGTCATTAACATATACCAAAACAATAGTGAGAGAACTATTTGTTCTCTTAAAAATAAAAGAGACAATAGAGTTATAGTTAATAGAACTTATTGACAAAGGTAAGTACTAAGATATTGAAACCTAGGTTACTATTTCAAATCATATATAACTTTCTTATTTTTACACACTATTGGTATAGTAGAAACAAGTTCAAAACCTTTTTCTTGTGTCATATATACCACTTCTTTCAACTCACAAATCAAAAAAGCATTATTGACATCCAACTAATGAATACTTTATTCCTTAGACAAGGCTAAACACATAAGACAAATTTTACTATTGTGGACTTGACCACATGAATATAAGTTTCAAAATAGTCCAATCCTTCCACTTGATGAAAGCCTTAAGCTAACATTCTAGACTTATTCCTTTCAACACCTATATTTGATTTTTTCTTTATTTTATAGACAACGATTCCTAATAACTTTCCTATGTGGCTCCAAAGGAACTAACTCTCATGTGTGATTTTTGATGAGATCAACATACTCTAACTTCATTGAATTAAGTCACACTTGATATTTGCTAGCCTTTAAATAGTTTAAATGTTTTAAGTTAGCTTGTTCCAAAGAAACATGAAAAACTTGTTTATGTTTAAATACACCAAGCTTAGATCGAGTGACCATAGGATTCACATTATTAGTATGAAAATTTTGAACAAACAAAGAGAAAATAGGCACTAAGAGCTTAGAAGTAGTAGAAGAGGGTATAACAGGTAAAAGAGAAGAGGACTTAATTTGAGAGACACTAGATGAATGAGCTAGTGAGCTAGAAATAGGCACATGTGATGGTGACAATTGAAAAGTAATATGCTCAAAAGTAAGAGGAAATGGATTTTATCTGATGGACAATAGCTCAGGTGAAGCCAAATGGGTTGTTGGTGTTATGATGACAACATATTTTTTGTCAAATGAGGGAATTTACCAAGACAAACGAGTATAAACAGTTGGAAAAAATATAGGGATAAGAGTTCAAGGATGAATTAAAGGTATAAGAATAAGTAATAGACAAAAAATAGTTGTAATAAATTCAAAAAACTCAATGTCAAACACTTTCTCTAAGAATGGTACCTATTCTCATGAAACTTTGCATGTCTATTCATTTTAATTTTGTCATAGTCAAGTTCTAAACACAAATAACCTTTATGATGTAAAACATACCCCAATAATACATAAGTTGTAAACTTATGTGCTAATTTATGTTTTATTATAACCCTATGATAAGGAAATTCTAAGCAACCAAAAACTCTGAGGATGTCATTCTTATGTTTGCATGCATAAAGTATTTTATAAAGATATACACCTTGTAAAGCTGAAGAAGTCAACCTATTTTGCATACACCACTATTCTACATGCTTATGACCAATACTTGTTAAAGGCTATATTAGAATAGTATGAGGGGATCTTTGAACAAACAATAATTTTTCATAAATCAAGCATCTTTTATAGCTCTAACATCATCAATTACAATAAAGAAGTAATTCAGCATTGTTTGGGTATTGGTGACACTTCTGAGTTTATCTAGGTTTAATTGCCTTGTTTGGGAAGGTTAAGCACACACATATTATTTATATTCTTAATAGAGTATTTAATTGGGCTTTTTGATACCTTTTTCTATTTAGAAAGAAGATATTGTTGAAATAGTGGCATATGACATGCCTAAGTTTGTCCAAGTTTTCTATGTCATGCTTTGTATTAACAATTGGATTATGTAATGACATTAAGACTATTATGCATAAATTTTGGTGGGGTACATCAAGTAATACAAATAAGATGCATTGATTGGCCTGAAAGAAATTTTGTAAGGCTCAAGAAGTTGATGGATTAGGGTTCAAAGACTTGTATGCTTTTAATATGCCTATGGTGATCAAAAAATGCTTGTGCATAATTAAATATCTAGATTCATTGCTATCTCAAATTTATAAATTCCACTATTTTTTGGTCCAGGTCCTTCCTTACAATTAAGATGGGATCCTTTCTATCTTGGGCTTGGTAGGGTTTTTTAAATGCTCGTTGGGTCTTTCTTATTGGCCTTTGATAGGATGTTCATACATACAGGTTGATTAATACTTGGGAAGACCCTTGGGTGTCAAATATTCCTAATTTTAAGGTGCAATTCCTTTGGGTTTAGCATGTTACTTAGGTTTATGACATATTGGTGTAGGGTGGGGACTTATGGGATGCTAGAAAGGCACGACAGATCTTCACTAGTGAGGATGAAAAGTGTATTTTAAAGACCTCTCATTGTAAATACAAGTGGTGATGATATTTTTTGTGGCACTTTAGTTTAGATGGTGGGTTTATTCTTAATCTATATATGCTTTTGCATGTATTGTTGTTAGGCATTCGTTGAATGGTATAGGTACTATGAGCTCTATTACCTAGTTGATTTTGAAGTCTGTATGGAAAATCAAAGAACTTTTTAAGGTTTTTCACTTCATTTGGAGATATCTTCATAGTATAATAGCAGTTCAACACTCTCTTTAATAATGTTGCTATCCAATTAAGTTAGTTATTTGCCTTCTTTGTGGTTCTATTGATGAAACTAGTGCCCATCTGGGGGTAAGGTACAAGAGTATTAGTAATGATGTCCTTCTTTTTTATTCACCAACATTGTAATGATTCCTTAATGGATTTTTATCTTGCTTTTTTGGGTTGGGTAAGTTCTCAGAGTGATGGTGTTGATGTGTTGGCACAAATACATATGTGTTTCTGGCGTATATGGATAGAAATGAATGTTGTTATCTTCAATGGTGAGGGATTTCTTCTTTGCTCGAACATTAGTGGTACATTGTTTATGTTACGTTATATAAGATATTATACTTTACTAGATATTGTACTTCACTTGTATTATATTATTTCACTTGTATTACACTTGTTACAATCCTATAAATAGGATTTTTTATTTACATTCTAAAACACACCAATTATAACAATAAATCAGTCTTTCTTATTTGTCTACACTCTTAACATGGTATTAGAGTCACTCATATACCTATAGAATTTCTATAAAAAATTTGCCCATATTCATCACAGTAAACCTCTATCAACTATACTAATCCAATCAAAGCCAAAATACCATCATCAAACTCGTCTCATCCAGAAAATTCCAAAGTCACCAAAATAACCACTAAGACGCCCTCACATGCCACCTAAAGGATATCTTCCCATAACCCACTCTTAGGCCTAACCCATTCTGAATTCGCTCTACACCACAACCCACGCCTGATCTGTGCTCTAATCGTATATGATCTACATTCTAGCCAAACCCTCACCCGGTTCACCAGACGCGGTTCATCAGTATTTTTTTTTCTCTCTCTCTCTCTTTATATATAGCTTCGGTTTAGCATCATTTCGGATGGTTCTCCACCGGTTCAGAATGGTTCTAGGCTTGTCTTTGACTCCTCTTTCCATTTTTAAGGTTATCTTTGACCTATCTAAACTCCTTTATATTGTTACCTTATATCATCTATTAATCTTTTAAAATGGATCGAAATAATGTCCCCCTATCACCTTTGATGATACTAACTACCTAGCTTGGGCATAAAAAATGAAGAGTTTCTTAAAATGACGCAAGCTATGATGTCTCATAACTGGTGATATCTTTATACCCATAAAAGAAACAATTAAAATCGACTCTCTATTTGCTAACCGTCTTAAAGATTGGAAGTGTAAACATCATTAAATTATTACTTAGTTCCGCAACACCACTTTACCTTCAATCTGTGGTAAATTTGGGCATTTTGACACTGCTAATGAAGTCTGGGAATTTTTTTAGGCTCGCTTCACTACCACAGATTTGGCCAATCAATATCAACTTTTGATGGATCTTCATATTAAACGTCAGAGATCTGATCAAATGATTAACCAATTTCTATCTGAGATGCATACTATTTAGGATCGAGTCGTTCTCTCTAAACCAACTTAGACAAACAAAATTGATGCTAAGATGTTTGCAACTTACCGTAATCGCCAAAGTTTTGTTATTTTTCTCATGGCTTTCCATAATCGGTTTGAACCTGGTCGTGACCGAGCTTCGTTCTGAAGAAAATTGGATGAAATTTTTAAAGTTTATACTATAGATTCTATTCTTGTCACTCCCTCTTATCATCCTAAAGGAGGTTCTAAAGAGGGTTTCAAATAGAAAGGATACACCTACTACCACAACACCAATCATGACTTTCTCACATGTCACATTTGAATATGTAACTTTTTTTCACAAGAAGGGTCTAGAACATTTTCAACAAGATTGTTCTTGGAATCCCTATTCAAATATTCAAATGCTTCAAATAAAATTGGTAACTCATCTATCACTTTTGGTGTTTCTGAATGTAATCATGACAAATTTACTTTCTCTACTCAAGAACTTAAAGGTCTTTTTAAACAAGTCCTCTCAACAACAAGTAATCATCCCCTTACTGCCTTGTCTTTCACATAAGGTAAATCTTCATGGTATTTTGATTTTGCTTGTTGTAACCATATAAGTCATGATACTAACATCTTCTCTTCCACACAATCTTCCATCTCCAAACCTTTAATTCAAACTATTGATGGTTCACATATGTATGTTAATGATATAGGTTAAGTTTTCACACTTTCTATATCACTTTCTGACACCTTTCATAATCCAAACCTTACTCTTAATCTTATCTTTGTTAGTCAATTATGTGAACCTTACCTTACTATTACCTTTTTCTCTTATGATTTCCATGTGTAGGATCCATAGATAGGGAAGACCCTTGGGATAGGCCATAAAGTTATACAAATATTTGAACTTATCAAGCTTCATCTACCCGATTCTCCTCATCCTTTTGTTGCTGCTTCTACTACTCCTATCAATGTATGGCATACTCGTTTAGGTCATACGTCTATAAGATATCTTCCTTCCTTAGCATCTTATAGTAAATTAGGATTTGTTTATGCTTATGATAATGTAAATTATTTACCTTATCAATTGGGAAAACAACCTGCTTTATGTTTGAGGTCCATCCACATATCCTATTATGGCGGGATGTGTATATTTTATCATTTTTATTGATGATTATCCAAGATTAATATGAATTTTTCTCATGAAACATAGATCTGAATTACCCAAAATTTATTATGATTTTGCGCAAATGGGTAAAACCTAATTTTCTCAAACTATCAAAGTTCTTAGAACTGATAATGCTATGGAATATAAAGAAACAATTTTTTAAATTTTCTTCAACAAAATGGAACTCTCTCTCACTACTCTTGTCTTGGCACATCTAAACAAAATGGAAGAGTTAAGCGAAAACATAGACATATTCTTAATACTGTTCGCACTCTCCTCATTTCTAGTTCTTGTTCTGAACATTTTTTAGGTGAAGCATCTTTTATAGTTGTTTATACCATCAATCATGCTCCAATGCTTGTTATTCACAATTAATCCCCTTATAAGCGTTTCAATAATACTCTTTCATCTTATGAACTATTCAAAGTGTTTAATTTGTGTTTGTTTTGTTCTTCTTCACCCTTATGAACACAATAAATTGGAAGCTCGTGCTTGTCTTTTTTGTTTCTTAGGGTATGAATAGAACATAAAGACTATCGTTGTTGGGACTCTCTCTCAATGATTGGGCATTTTTTGTCATGTCATCTTTTGAGAACATAAAATTTTTTCCTCTCTTTCCAAATTTCATGTCTCATCTCTTACCACACTCTCATTTTTTAATAACCCAACTATTGATCTATATCCTCCTGACATTGCGCTATTATCCTCTTAACCGTCTATTATGACCTTTCCTAATATTTATACTCCTTCTACTAATCCTATTGTTACAACATCCTCTGAAGACCAACCACCTGCTTGTGTTGAGTCATCACTTTGTCATTCTACTTATGTAAGTACTCTTCTTTCTCATCTTCATGATTTCCAATGTTTCTTTACTCTTTTTGTCTCATTATGAACCCCAAAACTATCGAAAAGCTAGTTCTAACCCTCATTGGCAAAAAACTATGACAGATGAATTACAAGCTTTAACAAAAGCACATACATGGGATCTTACTAATCTTCCGCTTGATAAATCTCTGATTGGTTATAAGTGGATTTTCAAAATCAAAATTCATTTAGATGGGTCTATGGAGCAATATAATGCTCGTCTGGTTGCAAAAGGTTTTACGAAGAAATATGGCATTCATTACCAAGAAACTTTTGCACATGTAGCTCGTTTCACCTTTGTTCGCAATATCATTGTTGTTGCTACTGCTCGAAATTGGAATATGTTTCAAATGGATGTTAATTTTTTTTCTTCTTAATGGAGACATAATTGAGGAAATATATATGAAACATCATCTTGAATATACCCATTCACCCCATCAAGTATTTAGAATTCGTCGTGCTCTCTATGGCCTCAAATAAGCTCCTAGGTCTTGGCTTTCTAAGTTCAGCTCTACATTTATTAACTTTGGTTTCACTTCTAACTCTTATGACTCCGGCCTATTTATTTGAAAGACCCCCACTGGTGTTACATTTTTACTCTTTCATGTAAATGATATGATCATAACATGAAATGACTCTCCTGGTATTACTGATCTCAAATAATTTCTGAACCACTAATTTGAAATGAAATACCTTGATCATCTCTACTATTTTTTAAGCCTGTAAATCTCATATAATTCTCAAGGATATTATCTCTCTCAAAAAAGTACTCCTTAGATATTCTTAATTGGACTCTATAAACCAATGTCTAACTTACTTCATATTATCTATGTATACTCCTAACAATTTGATTGAAATTTGTTTTAGAAAACTTTTGGGTGACAATGTTATTGGCTTTTATGTAAGGTGTAGTATTATATTGTATGTTGTTTTATTCCTATTTGAGTCTTATTTAGGCCATGATCATATCAATTTTTCATTAATATTTAAAGAAAAATTGGAAAACAAAATTAAAACCATCTTTAAAAAAAAAATTAACACAATGAAATTATTGAAGAAAGCTGTTGAATATAAAACGGTATCTCAATCTTAAAGAAATAACTAATTACACTCCCAAGTTTAAAAAACTTTAATAGTTTGGAAAACTGAATCTAGTGAATTGTTATCTTTCAATTTTTGTCATGAATAATAATGATAATAACTTTTATATTAAAATATTAGCAATAATTGCAAATGTTATGAATTCTGGAGAAATTATTCATATGTTAATTTAAGTTAATAAAATTTAAAATTATTATAAATTTTAAGAAATGAATATTAAATAAAAAATAGATATAAAATAATTTAATTAATAAATAATATATTCTAAAAATAATAAATAACTCTTGTTAATGTGGATACTAAAATACGGTTATGACTTCGGATTGTGGCCTTACTATGTAAGATCTAGACCTTGAGTCATTTCTGTTATTAAACTAATTAATAGTGAGGTTTCACATACATGTGTGAAATATTGAATTTTATTATTATGAGGTTCAAACACGTTTTGGTCTACGGTCAATCGTTCAAACCCAAAACTGATAAAGAATCGGGATGGAACCTTCAATTTCAATAGTCTAGTGAAAGATAACGAAATAAAGTACACTAGTCTTGTATTGACCTTATAATAAATACTAAGCAAAAGTGTTTAAATAAAGTTAAATTATATTGTTTAATCTTTTTGTGTAGAAATAATATTTTTAAATTTATTTATTGGTAAAGGATATATCATTAAATTGTTTTTTTTAAATATCACTTAATAATATATATCCATATATATTTAAGTTTTTTAATATGAATGTAAAAAATTATTTAAATTTATTTTAAATTAAATATTTTTTTAATAATTCTTAAACAAAAAAATTTCATTATTTAATATTCAAACTCATACATTATTAGTTAATATAAATTTGTAAAACAAATTAACTAATTTTTAATTAAAAGTTAACTCATTAGTTATATATCTATAGAAAAATAAAAATATATATGTGTTATATATGTTATTTTATTATATTTAATTAAAAATTAGATTTAAAATTAATTTTATGTCCGTATCTTTTTCACAAACAAATTAACTTAAAAATATATTTTATAAATAAATGAATAAAAAACACCTAATGGATCTCCATGATACCTAAATGATATTGATATGGGTACCTCTTTTGAGGAATTTTTTGTACGAACACGTGCTATGTTTTCATAATTTTCATAATTTAACAAAATATGAAGAGAGTAGCATAGATTATAAAATTTATGTTATTTAATACTTAAGATTTAAAAATTATTTTTAGTTTTCTAATTTTGAAAAAAATTAATCAATAATTGATAAATAATATTATTTTAATTATTTTTTAAAATATTAATTTTTACTATAAAATATTTAAAATTGGATAAAACCAAGTCATTAATAAGAATAAAAGTAAAATTTAGTATGAAAATATTTAAGAAAAAATAAACAAAAATAATATTTTAACATAAAATAATTTAAATATATATTTTTATATTTTAAAAATATTAAAATAAAAATAGTGTAATAATCAAATATTAAAATAAATATTTTGTAAAATAAATTCATATTAAATATCATTTATCATTATTAAATAATAAATTAAATTAATAATCATGATAAAATAAGGATTAAGGTTTAATCTGTTCGCTTTTAATATATGTAAGAGTTTTCCGTATTATTTATGAATCTGATTAATATAAAAATTTATATCTTTAAAATCATGTTTTGTACCAATGTTCTATCAAAATTATTAAAGTTACATTAAAAATATTGAAATGTTAAATAATAAAAATAATAATCATGATAAATAATAAGGATTAAGGTTTCAATAAATTCTGTAATTTTCGTCTTCTAAGGTACACCTACTTGCAATTCATTAAAAAATATATTTTAATCGTTTAACTTTAAAGTTATACATTTACAGTTCTCTAATTTTTTATAAGTTTTAATATATTTGAACTAATTTTTTCGAATGGATAAATTTAAAATTCTGAAATATAAAATACAAAAATTAAAAAAAATGAAAAGATAAAAAAATATATTCAATTTATATTATGAATAAAAAACTTAAATTTTATGTGTTTAAATTTTTAATTTTTTTCAGAATTTTAATTTTTTTAACGTCTACATATAGAAAATATAAACTGTTTATTTCAAATCTAATTTCTTTTTTAATTTTATAAATTAAAATTTTAATATACGTTTAAAATTATTTTTTAAAATTTTTGAATTTAATTTTTTTATATTTTGAGTAAATTAAAACTTATAAAGAATTAAATGATTTTATATATTTTTTAAAAATAAATTATTAAAATATATCTTTTATAAATTGTAATATTTTAAGTGTATATTTTTAAAAATTAAAGGATAAAAGTGTAATGATGAATTATCTGACTCATAAAACCATTATAGACTACTTTAAAGGTCATTGTATTACTTTTTCCAATAATAAATCAAATTCCAGTTGACCACGTGAATCTTAAAGTACTAGCAGCGATGTTCTTCCAACGATTATGCATGGATTTTGAAAACCATTATAATTTTGGAACTGACTAGTTTTAGCTTCGCACCGTGAAAATATAAAGAAAGATAATAGTAGTGATAATTCATTAGTTTATTAGAAATAATATTCTTATTAATATATTTGTTTAAGTAAAATTAGAAATTATTTAAAATTAAATGTGTAATAAATATACGATGCACTGATATTCTATTATAATATATTAAGATAATAAAACTAACTCAACGATGAGCTCACACAAAAAAATGATAAAACACATAACTCATTTAATTGAATACCTCGTTGTCTAAACGTGAGATTTTAGATGTTAAAATTTGGTGAAATTATAAACTCTCTTATATTGACATTATCATAATCTTTTCTCTCCATGAGTGACATGAATAAAGTTATTTAGGAAACTAAAGTGACCTATATGTAAAAATCTTTTTTACATGCATGTAACAATGTTATAACATAATAAATAGTAATCTATTTTTTTAATTATATTAGTTCGCATATCACGTAAACAATATATTCAATTCGTTTATGCGTATCCATTATGTGTATGTTATATATATATATACCTCTTAAATGAGTAGAATATATAATCTAATTTAATGGTTCAATATTTTACTTCTTATTTAAAATTACTAAAATTTTATATTTGAAATTCTCTCCAAAGAGAAATTAAAATTCATATGTTTAAAATAATTTTTTTAATTATAAATAAAAAATTATAGAATAATAACAAGTAATACAAATAAAATAAAATATAAAATTATAACATATTTTTTATAATACGAGTCAATTGAGTTTTTATTCTATTCAAATGCTTGTACTCTATTTTATGTTAATAGTCGAACTAAATATAAAAATAATTAATTTTTTTTCTATTATGTTGTTATATATTTTTATTATTACTTTCAAGAAAATGTGACTTAAAATATTGTGTAAGCAAACTAGGTTACATTTCAAAAAAATATCTTAAGAGCCCGTATATTTTCACACATAAGTTTTCATTAGTATAAGTATTGAGTGTGTACATATATTTTTGACTTAATCTAATTTTTTTTTTTTGAGTTACTTGTTAATTAATAACTAGATATTAAACTCTTTTAATTTATACATTTTTTTATTATTTCAAGTGATATAAGATCATATCTTATATCAATTAATACAAATGATTTTAATCATATAACAAATATAATTCTTATGAATATTTATTTTGATAGTTTATTGTATGTTGACTTTAAATTTACTCTTAAGACAATTCATACTATACATGCTTGTATATTTAATAAGTGTGACGGGTTTGATTAATTCATATATGAGAGAATCATATTTGTTTTGAAATGTTAAAATCATATCATATTTCATATTAATTAAAAAATAATCAATAAATATAAATTTTAAAAAAATATTTATTAAATTCAATCAAATCATATCTATTATATTTATGTATGATTAGCTTTTTGATAATAAAAAAATCTTCAATAATTAAGTTTATGTGTACATGTTATTATGTTATATTTAAGTTCTTTATTAAATGAAGTTATCTAAGTTATATAGTGACAAATCAATCATGTTGTATTCTATGATCATAAAATAGTATTATTGAATATTTATTTATTTTTATTAAAAAAAGTTAATTTTAAGTATTTCTTCCATTATTTTACAAAAATATTTACTTCAAAAACAACCTAAACTTTAATTTAAAGGTTTGATATTTGATTTTTCTTTTATAAATTAAATAATTTTAGGCCAACGATTAATATTTTTATATATTTATTAAATTTGAAATTAACAATCCTATATATGCATATCAAAAACTACATTTTAAAAAAGCCAATTATAAAGCAACCAATTAGTAACTCAACTCATAGTCAAGCTCCATATTCCGTGCGAAAGAAATTGGAATAAACCTAGCTAGACTTTGAATTTATTGTTGATTTATTACCTAGATAGACTTTGAATTTAGGGTTTGGTATCATAAAAATACCCAAAGTTTTATGATTGATTGACTCATATTATTAAAAAAAAATCAATTTGATACCTATATTTATTAAATAGTTTCAATTTAATATCTTTTTCACTCAAGTTTATAAAATAATTCCAATTTATTACCTTAATCATAAATTTAATATTTTATTCACAATTATTAATATTAGAACTATTTAACGAACATAAATATTAAATTAAAATGTTACAATGATAAAGATGAAAATGGATACCAATTTGGAGATCATTGTAGTATATTATTGATTTGTTAAAACTAAAGAAATTGATAGTTCTAAAATAAAATAAAAATTAATGTTAAAATAATTAAAATTTATATTTATAATTTAAAATTATAAACTTTACTTTTATAATAATATCATAATACTAACCATAATTTATTGTTGATTTGTTTTGCGAGTATCCATTTCTTTGTTTCCACCAAAAAGATTAAATTAAAATACGAAGAGTACCAATCTTTTGTCTCCTGCATTAGTAAATTCATTTATTAATAAAAAAATTAAACCAAAATTTGTGTGAAAGCAATAAAAACAACATTTTCTTTTAGCAAAGCCAGCTTGGGACATGGCATTAGCACATAAAGTCCAAGATACCTTCTTTTATTGTTTGTTGAACACTCCAAACATGTCCACTTTTCAATTACATAAATACGTTCATATGAAAAATTCTGTGCTAAAAAAGTATATGTATTAATGGGATTTCTATTTGTATTAACAAGTGATCACATTTATTTATTTATTTATTATTAGTGTTCAAGAGGTCAGAATAATTTAAATTATTTTATAAATTAACATAATTATTTTATTAAATTATTATTATACTTAATTCCATTGCAACTACACAAAAATTAGATAAATGATATAATTTTCCATGAAGTAAGATGCACGTCTCTACCAATTATTGTATCACGGGTTTGGTTCCATAACACCCAAATTTTTACGCAAATTTAGCCACAAATTCTAAACATTTTGATGAAATTAGTTTTAATGGTTAATATTATTTTTCTTGTCAGCTAACTAAAACAATTATTAAAAAATTACACTTATCTATTTTATTTATTAAATACTTATATGAGTTAATCTATTCTTATTTTGAAGGTGAGTTTATTATCACATTTTATATTGTTATTTTCACAACATATTTATTATAAATTTTAAAAATTATCAAAAATGTCTCCAATAAATTTTAATTAACATATAATAAATATATTAAAAATAAAATGATATTTTTAATAATTTTTAAATTTTATAATATGTATGTTATAAAAATAATAAAATAAATATGGTAATAATTTGACATAATTTTAAAAGATTATTTATTTTCACCTCATTTATCTCACTAAAAGAGACAAATTAGAGAACATTCTTTATTTATTTATTATTATTATTTTATTTTTTGAATTATGATGGTATAAATATATGTTGTTATTATGATTATATATTGCCTAGGTTTATAAGCAGATTTGTTGTCTTGCTCCTAACTGATGTGAAAAAAGGATATTTAATATCCCATTTTACACACGGTGGACAAATGTGGACATAAACGCCACGGTGAGACTGTGATAGAGCCTAGGATCAAAGCACATAGAAACCAAGAGCAAAACTTTGATACCATGTTAAAAATATTGAATGATTGTATTATATTCTGTGTATTAAGGAGTATATATATATAGTGTATTTATATAAGAGTTATAAGTAAACTAGATATATATTAACATATATGATATACATTAATCTGTTAATAGATATATATTAGCATATGTCATATCTTACCCATAAAGATTGACTAATGAAAGAAGTCATAGCATTACATGATTAGACTAGCCATTCGTACAAGAAAAAGATTCTTTTTAAAATAACTTACTTAATGGTCATTTTTTTTATCTTGAATCATATATTTAAATCACATTTTTTTAAATTAATTAGTTAAGAATTATAATTTAACAAATAATTATAGATTTAATTATATAATATAATATTTTTTATAAATAAAGTTTTTCTTAATATGTTAATATTGTACACATTTTTTATATAACTTAAAAATATATATTTTTCATATTCAAAGATATAATACACATTTTTTTTATATAATATAATTTTTTTTAAATGTGCTAAAAGTAAAACATTTAAATAATCAAATCATATAAAAATAAGATGGATATTAATAATAAGTAAATAAAGGGTAAGGTTAGAAGCATTTACTAAAAATATGTAAAAGTTTATGATAAATTATAAGTAATGTAATACAATATTATTAATAAATATAATCAAATTTACGTAATTATATTTAATAAAAAATTGATGATATAGTTGTTATATATTAAAGTGGTCTAAAAATATACTTATATGATCTAATAAAAAAAATCTATAAAAAAACATTAGTATTTGTAATTCGCTTGTTATATGATATAATTTTTAAATTGTAGTAAGATGAAGGAGGAAATGGATAATCATTCAAAATAGAGTAATGTTATTTAACTTGATGAATTTAATTCCCGGTAATTCCCCATTTTTTTCATACAGCGTTAATGAATCTAAGAACAATAATGTTATTGGTAGACTATCAATCCCGGCCTGAACGTAAAGCTTTATTCTTGAAAATAATAAAAGAGCGAGACTACATTTAATGAATGACTTAGATAGGTATGAAGTTGCACTAAATGATTTAGTTAGTACATGAAAAGAAATAATCCAAGCCATTAAAACTAAGATCATCTAAAGGCTTAAAATCTGTGGTTAAATTTGTGTAAAAAATGGGTGCTTTGGAACATGCATGCCCCTTTTTATCACATGTCAATATGTCACATAAAACAATTATTTAGCTTGTATTGTTAAAAATATATGACATAATTTTTAACAAGAATAACATCAATTACAGATTAGGCTAAACATTGAAACAATAACATTAGAGAAAGGGAGGGAAATAATGAGAGTAGATACATGCATGTATGGTCATTATTCTTGCTAGTATCACTAATCTCATATATAAAGGTGATTGGGAAATGAAAAGCCACCACTTAATCACTTCATTTTAAGGGATATGAAATCATTTCCATTGCATTGTGAAAAGAGGTGTTTAACATTATGTTGTTTAAATATTAAAGATATTTTTTCATGTTGGTTAAGTGTATATTAATATTAGATTTATAAATAAATACAAGTATTATTATTAATTTTTTAAGATTGAATTATTTATATTGTTTATATACACATAAAAATTTACATGATATTAAAATTTAAATTAATTGAACTAAAAATCTTGAAAATACCTTAAAAATAAGCCTTGAAAAAAATAATAATTAAAGTATAATATAATAAATTAAATAGGTTAATATTATGAAATTTGTAAGAGATAAGTACTCAAACTTTAAAACGATGTGAAAATAATTATTCATTATTTAAATATGATATTATATAAGATTTCTGAATAAATATGAATGTTATTATACACTTTTAAGATTTAATTATGTGTGATAGAGTGACCCTCGATATCTACAGAAAGGAAAAGGACTTGACTTCGTTGTAATGTAGATTGGTATTCTTCAAAAAAGAAAAAAAAGTCAGAGGTTGGGCATTACCCATGCAGAGATAATCAAACCTTTGACTTGATTAATTAAAAAAAAACATAGTCATACTTTTCTACACGCTAAACATGTTGTTGTCACTTATATATACGTGTGCAGTTTAATAATCACTTTTTGGCTCGTGTGTGAATGATTAATATACAGGAATATTGATCTTGACTTTGTTCAAATCTGTATATTTTATACCATACTTATCGGCTTGTTTTTCTCTTGTTCAAAAGAATCAATTTATATACATATACTGCTGGTATCAATGGGAATAAGAAGGAAAAAAGAAGAAGAAGAAAAAGTATGCTTATTGATTAATAATAGATACCAAGTCAAAACTTTGTTTAATACGAAGTCTTTAAAGTATATATATTGATTAATAATAAATCAATATGCTTATTGAGTTTATATGTTTAGAAGATGAAGAAATTCAAGTTATTTTTCGTATATATTCGCCTTAGGGGTAGACTGATAAGACATAATAATAAGGTGTGAAGCAACTATGGTAAATAGAAAATAAGGTATTATGTATTTATGTGTGGAAATGATACGCAGTAAAAGGTAAATATATAATATTATTAATATTTTAGAGTTTTGAGTATAAACGGAGATTTAAATTTAAGTGTTGTTTTTTTAATTATTAATGTTTTTTTAAGATATAGGATGTATTGTATATTTGATTAATATTCTTGTATTAAAAAAGTGATATTAGCTGAGTTATTTGAGATTTTATGTGTAGATTAGGTTAATTTGTTGAATTATGTAAAAAATTTATTTTTCTTGTTTATTTTTTGTGCTTTGATTGTATCTAACAAGTGGTATTAAAGATAACAGTTAGGAGATATTGGTTTAAGGAGGATATGGAAATAAGAAAGTTTGAGACATGAAATGACAATGGAAAAATATATATGTGCAAAAAAGTGTTTAATAAGGTGTACTTAAAGAAACAATTATATACCTTGAAAATATATGAAGGTACTGATGTTAAAGGTCATGTAAATAAGTTTAGATGATGTGTTTCTAAATTTCTATGTGATAATGGGAAGATACAAGATGACTATCGAACAATGATTTTGTTATCTCCAATGCTTGATTCATATGTCGTATTTATGTCTTCAGTATTTAAGGAAAATACTACATTGACAATAGATGAGGTGATAACATTTATCTTAAAAACTAATAATAAAAAGTAATTGACTAGTTTTACATAGCAAACTTGAATATGGAAGGAAATAAATCTAGGAGTAGAAATTCAAGTATAGATAGAAACTAGTTCAAACCTCATTCAAGAATAAACATTGAGTGTTTTTATTATCATAAAATAGGACACATCAAAAGTTGTTGCAAAAAAAGATTGAAGGTCATATGAGACTTTGTTGACAAGAAAAGACAAGGTGCTAAATGGACAAAGATAACTGAAATTTAAGGTACTAAGAAACGATATAATTTGTGTGAAAATTGGTGATGATTCTCGAGATGACTGAATTTTGGATCATGTTTACTCATTTTACATATGTGCTGACAAAGAGTTGTTTAATATATACAAACCTTGTGATGCATGTAATGTTGTGAAGATCACTAATAGTTCAAGAAGTAAGATTGTTGGTATGGGTAAGTGAAGATGAAGATGTTTGATAGGATTGTTCAAACATTAGGTAAGGTAAGATACGTACCTATCTTAAAGAAGAATTTGGTTTCATTGAATAGTTTGGATACCTTATTTTATAAATCTTTTGTAAGGAATGAATTTATAAATATTGGTAAATGTTTATTGGTTATTATAAAAGAAAAAAAATTGAAATAATTTATACAAGTTAATTGGAGATCTTATTTGGAGCTACATCGATCCACTTTTAAGATTAAAGTAACTATTAGTGATAAGTTAAATTTAAAATATTACAATAGTTATGATAACTTGAGTCAATAGAAACATATAAAGTTTAATAAAAATATTACAATTTTAGTAATAAGAGTATAGTATTAAAAGATTGTTTCTAAGTGGATCAAAAAAGAATTAAAATTATATTTGGATAAAGATTAACTAATGAGTATACCCTACCCGAAAATGAGATACATTGATAATATATATATATATAAATATATTATAACGTGGTATAGGATATTTTTTTATTTTTTTCAAAATGAAGATTGTTGGTATTAATGAAAAAAAATAACTTTTTTTCTTCGGCCATTTTGAAGCTAAAAAGTATGTTAATTAATTTAATTTAAAGTATTTAAAACATATTGATTAATAGTGAATCAACATGATTTTTAAGCTTATATGATTGGAAGCGTTGTTTCCCGTATATATTTAGCTTTAGGCATGGAGTAACAAGATATGATAATTAGATGAGTGAAGCAACTATCTCAAATGAAAAATAGGATATTATATATTTATGTATATAAGATAATACTCAGTTAAAAATAAATAATATTATTAGCACTATTAAAAAACTGACATATGGTCTCAGACCTATAGCCTCAGTTTTTATAAAAACTGAGGCCATAGGGTTACATATGTTTATAACCTCGGTTTTTACTAATAACTTTGTCCATAAGTTATATTATTTTTTCATGTATTTTTTGTTTCTTCTTTTTTTTTTCTTTTCTTTTCTTTCTTTCCTTCTCTCTCTCTCTCTCTTTCTTTTTTTTCTTCTGATCCCACGCCCACCCTTCTCTCTTTATTTTTTTCTTTCTTCCTTCTTCCTTCTTCTCCCAGATCTGAAATTTTATTTTTTCGGATCTGATTCTTCCTCTTCCCCTCTCGCGATTCTTCCTCCTCTTCTCGTCTCTTCTTCTTCCTCCTCATCTTCCCAGCTCACTGGTTTGGTGGTCGATGTTTGATGGGTCATTGTTCGTTGGTTCACTGGCCACTTGGTCGTTGGTCGCTGGACGTTAGTCGTTGGATGCTGGATGCTGGTCGTTGGATGCTCGTTGCTGGTACTAGTGCTGGTGCTAGTACTGGTGCGCTGCGCTGGTACTGGTGCGCTAACGCTGGTACTGGTGCGTTGACGCTGGTGCTGGTGCTAGTGTGTTGCGCTAGTGTGGTGCTGATACTGGTGCGCTGCGCTGGTGCTGGTATGCTGCGCTGGTGTGGTGTTGGTGTGCTGCACTGCGCTGGTGATGAGTAAGTTGTTCCAATTTAGTGGGTATATAGAAAAGACAAAGGGGGCTTGAATTGTTTCTTTCTGTTTATGAATTTTTTTTGTTTTCATAAGGATGATGACCTAGTGTTGAAAAGAGCTTCAGAATACGATGCAGTTGAAATTTGGATGAATGAGCGTGTCGGGAGAGCTTGTTCAAACAACTATGCTGATTTCTTGTACGGCTTTTTTGAGGTGTTTTTCTGTTATGACTACTAGTACAATATCATTTAAAGGTATTATTGTATTAGAAGCTGATTGTTTTTCTCTGTTGCTTAATTCAATTCCACAATTTAAACTAATCCTAATTTGTAATATTTTCTTTAAAATTGGTTTTAGACTTCTTCAAATAATGGTGAATATTGGCTAATAGGGAGGTTTGAAGGGGAGGCTACTCTTGTAGACTTAATACAGAGCAAAGAATTTCCCTATAATGTTGGTATTTTCTCTTATTAAACTTTTGTTTTTATTTAATCAAGTTTATGCAGCGAAATCATCAAATCTCTTTATAACATTTACTTCACAAGATTGTTAATTTGGTTGCGTCTATTGTTTTAGAATAAAATATTAATAGAAAGTCAAGTGATGGTCACCTTTTACCAGCGTATGCCTTGAGGAAAAGCATTAGCCAATGGGCAACATCATTCAACATGTTACCAAAGTATAAGATTATGAATCCTGCACCTCCACTGAATGAAAATGAAGTTTCAATTGTTATCTTGTTAGATGCAAGTATAAAATCAATATAAATACAAGTATTTTCTCACCTTTTATGAAAAATGGTATCTAGGAAGTGGTTAGAGACTCCTTAAGGTTTGAATGATATTTTCATTCTTAAGTATTTAGAGTCATAGCTACTATTTATAGACATATACCTTAACGAGTGACATCACCCTTTACTGATAATTGGAGAATTGATTTCAGTTTCCATCAACTATAAGTTGAATAACATTAGTCATGGGACATGTACTCGATCATTGTGGTTGATATGTTATGCACTGTAAATTACTAAATATTGTATTTTTTTAATTTATGTATATCCTATAGTCTCGGTTATTAGAAAACCGAGATCATAGGATATTTTTTTAATTTATTTATACCCTATGACCTCAGTTATATACTAACTGAGACCATAGATACACCATATGGCTTCGGTTATATGCTAACCGAGGCCATATGTACACCCTATAACCTTGGTTAAAAATCGAGACCATAGGTCATTATCTATGGTCTCTCTCACTTAGGTCTTGGTTCTTATAACCGTGGCCATAGACCTACGACCATGGTTAAAAACCGAGGTTGTATGTATGTTTTGTAGTAGTGTAATGTTTTTGAGATTTTTACATTTAGGATATGTGTCTTAGATTTAGAATATAAATGTTACTTTGAATTTTAGTCTTATTTTTCAAAATTTTAATATTATTCTGATGATATAGTATATAGTATGTATTGTATATTCATTTAAAAAAAAATTATCAATAAAATAATAGCAGTGGAATTATTTATAATTTTAAGTAAGAATTATGCTAATTTAATAAACAACGTTAATATTCTTAAATCTTATTTTTCTCATTTATTTTTTACATTTTTATTGTGCAGAACATAGTTATCATTTTCAAATTACGAGGTTTTAACTTTGGGATTATAATTAAATTTGATAATTAATTAATATATTAGTACTTCCCTTCCGTCAAACTTTTCCAACACTTAACATCCAGTTTTTCAAGATTTTGTGATTGCTTTCGTTACATTTAGGTAAGGGTTTGCAAATCATCCTATCAATTTGATTAATTCGATTCGATTTACTAATTTTTTATCCGATCTAATCCGATGGTCGGATCAGATGGAAATTTTTTCCATTCGTTAAGTGCAGATTAGATGACAAATTTCACTATTATTCATCCGATTTTAAAATCCATCGTCTGATTCGATCTTACTAAAATTAATTATATATTTATTTAATTTTTTAATGTTTTTTTAAAGTTAAATAATTTTATGTTATGATTTATATGAAATTTTAAAAAAATTATTTAAAAATACAAAAAATAGAGTTAATTAAGTTTATTGATCGGATTGATTACGGATTAGGATGTTTCAATCTAAACGGATGATCAGATAAATATAAAATAAATGTTTTCGATTCGATGAACAACCCTACATTTAGGGGTGAATTCGGAACAAGTAACTCACTGAAAAAATGATATATTGAACTTTGATAGAGGATAGCATTATTTACAATATAATAATATTTTCTGTTATTTCATTTTTAAAAATAATTTTTTAAAAAATAGATATTTTAATATGTCATTAATACTTATTGTTCTAAAATATCGAGTTTGGGATCACCAAGGTCCCGCAACTACGATGATAATATACCTTAATTAATCTTAAAATTTTAACTCAAATTCTAATCATATTTTTTAAAATTTAGCATTTTTTTAAAGATAAAGTTAAAATTCTCTATTTTTTATATTAAAAAAAATGAAAAAATAAAAAATATTGGGATTTAAAATTAAAAAAAAAAAAAAACAACCCCTTCTTATAAGGAATGAATTATATGTACTAATCCAATATAGAGAAGCAAAATTCATAAAAATTATTCTAGATAAACTCACCTATATGATTGGAAAAAAAATATTGAAAAAAATCCACTATATATTGAGGAATAATTCAATATAACAAAATCTTCTTAGTTGCAACTTGAATAACAAGCAATAGCAACAATGGTGTTCTAAAAAAATAGCAAATAAAAAAAAATATTATAGATGGTAAAATAAAAAATAAAAAAGCAAAGGCATAGGAAAACTAAAATACTTACAATGCTTCTTAGAAGTTGCTTGAAATGGAGGGCTCCATGGCTGGTGTTCTAACAAGTGGATTTTGAAAGTAATAGTAAAGCACAAAGGGCAATGTGTCCTGAACGAACAAAAGATAGAAAAAAATTACTTTTACTAGTGTTCAACAAGCAAGAAAAATACAAGCTACATAGGAAATGGCTTCTCTGGTCGAGAAATAGCTAGTTTTTTTTTTCTCTTTCATTTAAAAATACTTAATTTTAAAAAATAAAATTTAAGTAATAATTTTTTAAATTATAGAATTAATAAAATTCACCTAAAATGTTACATTATAATAATTAAAGAATCTTGGTGATCTAAACTCGAAAATATAAATTTCCTTTACCAATTATATTAGTCTATTAGGAGGCTGTTAATGATATACATCACAATAAGTATGATACTTATATTATTATTACTCATATCCATTTTTTGATATCTATGATAGTCTAAATTCTTGAATTGTATCTTCAAAGTAACAAAATTATCTAGAAGTATCAATTTGGTCAAAAAATGTGACCAAAAAGTTAAAAATATATTTTAATCATTTAAAATTATTATTAGTATTTTTAATTTTTTTCTCTCTTTTTCGTTCTCTCTCATTAGTCTTGTCTTTAATTTTAAAATTTAAGGTTTATAATTTGAAATTTGAAATTTATTAGTTAGGTTTTATTGTTTAGTGTTTAGATTTAATATTTAGAATTTAAAATTCATTAGTAAGGATTTAGTGTGCAAGGATTTAGTATTTAAATTTAAATTCAATAGTTTAGAGTTTAGGATGTGGTTTAGGATTTAAAGGAAAAAGAGAGAAGTAAAAAAAGTAATTAATAAAAATTAAATAACTAAATTAATTTTGGATAAAAATTATTTTTAATTAAATAGATATTTTTAAAAATATGATTACTTATAAAATATCACTAAAGAAATTGAAAAAGAATGAATAGCAAAACAACAATATAGATGCTAAAATATTACCGATCCATAAGGTGATGATTAGGTTGGAATCTACAACAAATGTGCTCTTGTTACTAACTTGGTTGAGTGGTCGGGGCATGAAGCTGTGTAATAAAAAAAGAAAAAAGAAAAAGTAACATAAAAAAATGTTATTTAAGGTCAGGAATCTAACATTAAAAATGTCCATCTATAAATGTATCATTCCAATTACTTAAGGAAGGAGCACATTTAGGCAAAGGCTGCTTAGTGGATATACAAAGGGTAAAGTTGGCAAAAGAATTAGCAAGCCCAACTAAGTTGGACATTTGTTAATTTGGGTTTTAAATTTAATTGGATTGGCCCTGCTATCCTCATACTCCATTGGACTGACCTGCAGGGAAGTTTTCCCGCCTAGACTGAAATATTTTTGCTACTCTGTATAAAAATAATAATAATATGATCTCCAATGTTGTCAAGAGAATACTAAAATAAATTGAAAAACACATAATGATAAATAACGGATCTTTTAAGTTACAATTGATTTAGATAAATAACATTGATAAATCATAATGATATTTAATAAATATATAAATGTAAATTAATATACGATTTTTAAAATAAAAAAATATATATTTAATTATAAGGAAAGATACATATATTCTTGGACATATATATTGTTATAACTAAGATGCTCGGTGTGGTATGAAGTATAATTCATTCCTCAAGCAATTTTACTTTGGACAGGAGTGATAGTCCAAAAAGAATAGAATAAATATAAATACAAGTGATTATCTTTACCGGAAAAGTTATGGGTTTTGGATTGAAATAATCACATAATTTTAGATAAGTGACAATTAGTTTTGTAATTTTTAAAGTAAATTAATTCAATTCTATAACTAAAAAATGGTCCATTAAATTTAAATTTTAAAATGTTGAGGTTTTTTTTAGATAAAATAAAAAATCATTAAAAAATATAAAAAATTAATTAAAAAAATACTCTATATTCCTT
Organism: Hippophae tibetana; assembly: GCA_037013495.1. Taxonomy (NCBI): domain Eukaryota; kingdom Viridiplantae; phylum Streptophyta; class Magnoliopsida; order Rosales; family Elaeagnaceae; genus Hippophae; species Hippophae tibetana. Next base: position 8,728,840 of record CM072812.1, read on the forward strand.
CCCTCTCTCATTTTAGTAAGATAAGCTTCTTCTTTTTCCTTTTATCGGTGAGCTTTTTTATTTGAATTTTTTTTGGAGATAATTTTGTTTAAGAAAATGAGATTTTACTGATTTTTATACCAAACTAATTTAAAATAGAAGGTAGAACTCGAAAAATAGACTATAGAGAAAATATAATAAATGAAAGAGAAAAAACAATATAAGAATTGAAGTTAATGAATAAAAAATGGAACACACAACAAATAATTAAAAGATAATCTAATATTACATTTAATTTATTTTGACTTGAAAATAAATAAAATAATAAATTTTATTTATCGAACTGAATTAACATATTAGATATTAAAAATTAAAAATTGAGAGAAGAAAGAAGATATAATTTTTTTTTATAAAATATTATCGATGATCTCAAAAGTTTAGTTAAATGAGTACATTAATGGCAGAATTTTTAATTAATTATTTTAGTTTTATAATTTTTAAAAAATTAGTTTTAAAAAAATACATACACTTTATTGGGTGCACATACAGTTTTGAGATTAAAGCAATTCATTTGAAAATAACTTAACTAAATCATTCTTTTTAACAAATCATGGAACTTAATTATCTATGTTTTTTTAAATTACATAGATTAACCTATCATGAAAATTATAGAATCAATATGTGGCTTACCAAAAATTACAAGAATATTTTAATCTACCCGAAAAGTTACAGTAATATTTGTAGTTAAGTTATCGAAAAGTCGTCCTTATCATTGGTTATTAAATATAATAGATAATGCATAGGAATATAGTAGCAAGTGTTTTATTTTTGTTACAACATTTGTTTTAGAACATATAAATTAACGAATAAGGAAAGGAGAAAAAATGTTTATTGGTTGATTATAAAATAATGTGATTAGTTGTAAATAATTACAAAATATTGGATAATTTTTTTGAAAATTATAAGATAAATATATAACATCCATTACCATAAGTTTAAGATTTGTTACACATGTTACAAAAATTGTAAACATATTATCAAATTTTTTCTTGTAACAAATATAAGACTAAAATATTAAGTGATAAATGTTATAAAAATATATTAGTATAATTTAAATGATATTTTTATATTATAAATATAACACTAAGTATCATAAACTATAATATTTTATAATACTTAGGTTAATTTAATGTTATATTTGTAAATTAATATATACAAATAATATATTTATAATTTTTATGGTACTTTAATTATACAGTTGTTAGTAAACTATTTAAAAAAAATCTTAAGTGAGTTTCAATATATAAACTATAGATGTTAACAGCTAACCTATTAACATCTAATAAATATTATTTTGGTTTAAAGAATATTACTTATATACAAATTAACATATAATAATCTTAGAATTTTTCAAAATCGTTTAATGCTAATATTCCTTCGTTTATCGTTATTATTATGTCAAAAATACTAATATCCAAAAAAACAAATTCATGAAAATCTCATTAAAATATCAAATTATATTTTAAATAGGAAACTAATTATATAATCATGATAAATTATATTATAGAAGTCTATCTCATAACATAGGAAATTTTACTTTAATATAAATTTAACTATTTTTTAAAAATAAAAATAAATATATATAATTCAATATATCATAATTTTATTATTAGATAATTAGATAAAAATATTAAAAATAAAAGAGTTATATGTTATGATGACTCCAATTTAGTGAAAAATCAAATATAAGTATCTTCCATTTGATTTTTTATACAAAGTGACAAAATACCCTTTATTTTAATTAATCGATTATGATTTAATTTTCATTAGATATTTATTAGAGTCATGTTTAGAGTAACGTTGAACACATGTCTAACTAAAACTAAACTAAACATTTATTCAATTGATTAAAATTTGATCATCATTCTAATTGTACTAATTGAGTTGTACACATGTATAACTTTTCATTAAATAGTAATCATACTTATAGAATTGAATTAAACATATATCTAACTAAATAAACACCTGTTGATAAATTTGATTGACAGATAACTTTACTCATCAGAACAAAGTTAAACATATTTTTGTTAGTATTTTTTATAAATATTTTTTAAGAACAGTAGATAGAGAATTTTATAATTTAAATAAATCAAAAGAATTGAAATAAAAATAAATAAAAACATAAAAAATAGTTTTTGTTTTTATGAATTATTTTTTTATAACAATAAGATTAAATTATTATAAAAAATAAGTGTTATTGTTAAAATAGTTATATGAAATTTAGAGCACTAGAGTGAACTTCCCTAAACTTTAAACATGTAGTATGTATATACATGATGCAGTAGCTATGTTTACAGAAGCCATATACCTTATTGCTAATTTTCTGTTTCGTTTAAACTGTTTTTAAGCCTTTACAAGTTCGTTGTCGTTTAAGTCTGGTAGTTATCGTTTGCGGCATTTCTTTTATTCCCTTTAATTTGTTTACTTTATTTGCTGTACATTGTTAATTCAATTTGTAAGCCGTTAGCTGATGCATACTTATTAGGGTTTCGAGTAACTAAATACTAGCCTGCAACTAGTGGTTTGAGGAGTGTAAATTAGTTGATGAATTTTGTTGCTTGTAATTACTTCTTGGAAACTGTCCTTTTTATATGTTAATGAATTGAGCCAATGAGCTCATTTCTTCCTTCACTGAATTCTGAGAATTCTTTAAAAATTAGCTTCTTCCTGCGTCAATTCCTTTTGGCTTTTCTCAATTAAATAAAAGTCTTTTGCTTTGCTAGAAATAAAAAATAAAAACTTCCCACTTTCATTTGGACGTGAGATGGTACGTACCTTACCCATTTCATTCAAATTCAGAGATTGAATCCCAAAAAAATAAAAATAAAAATAAAAAGTATTAGGGTATCAGATGCCAATTTATTTTTCTTATTTGTATTTATATTTATATTCTAGATAAATAACAATTTGTTCCCGTGGTAGGGTGGCCATGGCCCTCACTCAAATTCCCTAATTTTCAAATTTTATATGTAACGTAAAAACAATAATAATTTAAAGCCCTGTTTGATTTATGATTTATATAATTTTTTTTCTTGTGATTTTTGATTTTTTTTTTTTGTAAAAATAATCACATTTGACAATAGTTTTTACTTAATTATTTTCAAGACATCACACGTAGGTAATGTTTAATTACTTTTTTTTTATAAATTTTATGTTTTTAATTATTTTTTTAAATACTTATAAATGTAGAAATTGTAAAACTTGATTTATTATCTAAAATATATTTAGTAAAAATAAAAAATCAAAAGTTAAAAATTTAATTTAAAAATATTATTTTTAAAGATTTATTAATCATCTCATACTTTGATAATAATTCCTTAAAAAATAAAAATAAAAATCATAAATCATTATAAAACATATCTAATTGAAAAATCACTTAAAAAATAAAAAAAATTTAATTAAAATCATTATCACTCAAAACTTAAATTTATATAACATTCTAGGCACGAATGATATGTTTTTTTGGTATAAATTTTCAATTATAATAATAAGAAAAAATATTGGATGTTAAGAAATATTGACATCATAAAATGATATTTCTAAAACTAAAAGAGATAAAATCAATATTTAAAAACATAAAATATAAAAACAAACTATGTAATCTTTAAAATTGTTAATAATAAAATTTTACTAAATATTTTTATTTATGAAAAAAATAAAATGTTCAATAATGATTAAAATAATCAAAATATGCAATTCTTATTTTTAAGCTAAGGGGATTATGGTAATAGCTCACGTGATCATTTCATTAAAAACCTAAATTGCAAATTGAAAACGAAACAATCCTTTTGTAAACTTAATTACATTGTTATTTTTATGGTTAAAATATAAGATTAATTTTTTAAATTTTAATTAAATTCACACAATTAAATTCTTAAATTTTTAAAATTAATAATTTAGTTTTCAAATTTTTAAAATTTTATACACAGATTCTAAGATGTTGATTCACAAATATATATTTAGTAACAAAGATAGTACCTATGTGTAAAATTTTAATAATTTGTGATAAAATTGTTGGATTTAAGAGTTTAAAAATTTATGTGTCAAATTCTAAATTTTTTATAATTTATGTATAAATTTTATTAAAATTTATAGATGATATATTTTCACTTATTTTTATTTATATTTGTCAAATCAAACATGTTATAAAGATTATCTTTAAATATTTATTTAGGTACATCCATCTTATTTTGATTACATTTCGTGTGTATTTGTAAAAATGAGTAAAAACCAAGATATTGTTGAAAAAATTTGAAAAAAAAAAAAGAATACATTGATGAAATTTTTGCCAGAAACACTTGTACATAACTTTCTTTTAAAAAGTAAATCAAAAAAGGATATATATATAATATGAAAAGCACCAGAAAAGGCTCTATATCTAATATATCCTTACTCCTTTGTCCAAGCTTAAAAAACCAACAAATTAACTTTCCAATAAGGTCAATTTGGACAAAACAAAAAACAAACCCAGATAAACATATAAACCGCATGGCAACATCGAAAATAACTCCCAATTATCACTTATTGTCTTGCCACTCAAAATAAAAACACCTGTGCCGGCCTTCCATTACCACCAAACCCCGTTTATGAAAACAGTTCGTCCTCTGTTTCTTCTCTTTCATTCCTATCTTTCCAAACCGAACCATCGCTTTATGTAACCTTCAATCTCTATTACTAAAGTGTCAAACTAGCCGTTTACGTTACTTAAATTCATGAAGACCGTTTCCAGAAACAAATTTTTGCATTGCTTTCGACCGGTCGCTGATACCGACTTGATTCTCGATCCCCAAAACCGATCGATTGATCTGGGTTTTTCATATGTCAATGTAGAAAACAAGCAACATGTCAAACCTTTGTCCAGTGAATCTGTATTTTTGGAAAGAGGGTGTTCGATGAATTCGGAAAAATCAGTGAATCTTCAACCCCCAAAGCGCTCTTTTTTTGGGATCATTAAAGCTGTGATCTTTGATACATTTCTGGTTAGTTTTTCTCTTCAGTATTTTGTTTTGAACAAATTTGAAGCATTAAGTGATCATCATTATGAAAAATTTATCTTACCAGGCAAAGAGAGTTCGTGACAGAGAAGGGTATCACCAACTCTCGGATCGATCAAACTGTAAATTTTCAAAGGATTTAGAGAAACCTTTTCATTTGGGCAGTGACAAAATCCTAAATTCAACATCCATCGATAGCAAAAATCAAGAGAATCTCACCAATTTGGCTTTTACCCATTCATCATCGATACCAAAATCGACCCCAGAACCCAAAGGTTATTTTGAAAATTTGTCCAAGCCAATGAAACAGAGCATTGAGAATGAACAAGTCTATTTTCCCGAAGAAACAAATATGGGTTGCAATATTAACATTAAATCCGGAATTTATTTGTTTCTTATTTGCCTAGCAGTTACTGTGTTATGGGGTAAATTGTTTGGTATGGTTTTCACATTAATTTGGCTCTACTTTGTTCGATACTGGCATGACGATAATGGCAGACAAAAGGAAGTTACAGAGCGACCAAAGAGAGAATCAAAAGACTACAAGAAGGTCATAATGGAAGGTCTGTTAGAGAGGAAACATCACAGAAGCATTAAAAATTTGACGTGAAAATATTTGGTTTCGTGCTTATTACACCTTTCTCCGATTGACAACTTAAATGCATTCTGATGCAGAGATATAAATGTTTTTCAAGTCTACTTGCTTTCTGAAATTGTAGATTGTAGAACTCTAGCTAGAAGCATAGTACTTGGAGTATAATGTTTTCAATTACTTTATCTCATGGTTTCCCTCTCCTTTTCAAGGAAAATAAATAGAAATAAATGTAATAGAAACTATTTATAGAATATGTAATATATTTCAAAATATATATATAGCTTTTATATATTTCTTATTTTTATTAAATTAAATTGTTGAATTCGACTGAATACTTTTCATCCTCGTTAATTCATGTTGTGAGTTGTGACCATGGATGAAATTGCTTCTCTTCTTTACCATCTGTCCACTTATCTCAGTTTTATTTCTTGTAATATTCGAGATGCTCATATGCTTCTACATTAATTTTTAAAATGTATATAGTATGTTTTAAAGTAAATTGTACCAATAAAAAAAATTATCGTTGAAAAAAATGAAATTACAGATAAATTTTTGTATAGATTTTAGGTTGCACTTTTTTTTTAAACAGTAAAGATCTTACTTAAAATTAAGGAAGTTAATTTGTCTCATAAAAATCAAAATATGTGAAAAAGTTCTAATTTTAACATGATGTATATACCACAGAGGATAGGTGTGGTTGGAAATTATCCTCTCAGTCCCACGTATCTCCCTCATTTTCTTAAAAAAAAAAATTAAATATATTATACATTAAATAATTTAAATTATTTCAATTTTAAATACAATTTAATTAGAATTCATTCAATATTATTAAATATTATTTTTATGAACATTATCATATATTACAAATTTATCATAATCACAAATAAAGTATTGATATTTGATTGGTTCTTACATAAAAAAGACCACATAATTTTTTTATTTATTAATATTAAATAATTTAGATGTTAACCACAAACTAATAAGTGATATGAGATTATCATAATTTTTTTGATATAAATTATTTTTTTATTGTTATTGTTATAAATTTTAAGGAGTTAATTTATATAATTTTTCTTTTTTTATGCCGGTCATATATTTTTATTGTTTTCTAATTTAGTATTTTATATTATTTTTTAGAACAATTTTTTTATACATCAAGTTGTTATTATCTTCTTTATGGTTTTCATTTTAATGAATTTTAATGGATTAATTGAATTTTGATTTTTTATCTAAATTTAAAAATTTGTTATTATTGATTAAGATGGTAGAATTCATATTAATTATTATATAATAGTACTTTATTGCATAATTTTTTAATTAGAGCTTTAGCATTTAATCTTATATAAAATAAGTTTTTCATATCATATATGATTAACAATTTTCTAAAATTTACGTGTTTGAGCAAATTTTAATAAATTTATTTTAATGTTATAATTAATAATTTTGTTTTGAATTAACAAGATTGCGTTATATATTTATGGGTCTTACTCATAAAAAAATTCCATTTGTGACGTGAAATGCTAGTAACATACCTTAATACATTTTTTACATATTATCTCCTTTGCACTATTGATATGTGTTATATTTTTAAATAAATTAAAAAAAACATCTTAAAAAATTTACAAATATATGTTAATAAAAAAAAGTTAGCAAAAAAGTGTATAGATGAGTATACAAATAGGGATGAATATTTTAACAATAGATAAATAAAATTATGGTTATTTGTAAAAAATTAAAGATTTTTTTAAATAACCATAATCGATAAGGTATATGATGAATATGATTATTATAATATCAAAAATATAATTAATTAAAACCGAATATATATTAATATTATATATATATATATATAATTATATAGAAAAATATAATTTTAATGATAAAACACATAATATTTTGTATAAATAGATTAAATTTTATTTATTCTTATTTTAATTAAAAATATGTATTAAATAATTAAAAAGTAAAAATTAATGTTAATATTTTAAATAATATAGTAAATTAAGAATTAAGTTAATATTTAATTTTTTAAAATTAAATATATTTTTAAATAAATATTAAAAAAAAACTTGATTAAAGTATAAAAAAATTATTAACAATTTATAGTTAATTTTTATTAATCAAATATATCCAAGAAAAAACACATAATATTTATAATTATTAATATAAGCATGTTCGCATATCTCCGTAACCATACGTATATAAGAGAGCCTCGATAAGTAATCAAGTATGTTTGGTTAAAGATTTACCAAAAAAAAAAAAGTATGATTGGTTAAAGAAAATAATTCTAAAATGACAAGCTAGTGGTTTGTGGTTTTTCAAATTATGAAAAGGGGGAAATTAGTAATAAAATGCTAATGAAAGAATAACAGGAACGATACATTTCCCGAAGGCTGAGAAATATGGGCAACTTTTGTGGTGTATTTTTTTATTGAATTAATTAATTAAACTTAAAATATGTTTAATAATAAAGTTAATTTGATCATATATACAAAAATATTGTTCATATACGAATTTTTTTAATATTAATTATATATATATATATATATGTGGAGACATAACATAGTATTCTAAAATTACTAAAATATTATTTATGGTAACTATAGTATTTAATATTACTTGTATATTAAAATCTTATAAGTTTTCTTTATTATATTAATATCAGTTAGATTAATACTACATTTAAGCGTGAAAAACATGTATTAATGTTATATAACGCTATTAGCTAAAGTTATGGTGGTTGTCTATTGTCAAATTGTTGGAGTTCTCGCGGTCATGCAAAAGTGTAAAAAATAAAAAATAAAAATTTAGCGTTTGTACTTTGATACGCGTATATACACGTACATTTTTCTTGGGGAAAATAGTGATGGAGATTCATTTATTCATGTATTAAGAGTGGCTTAGTATATTTGTTTAAAAATGTAAAAGAAAATGTTAGATAAAAATAAATTAATTTCTAACTAATTTTTTTTAATAAACATATATTAAATAAAATAAATTTTTATTAAAGAATTGGTGAATTTTTTTTTAACAAATCCTTCTATATTTAAATTAATTTTTTATTATCTTATATGTAACTTTGGATATTAAAAAATAAAAAGTATGTTTAAGATTTTTTAAAATAAATTATTTAATTTTAAAGAAAAAAACTTTCTTAAAAAATTTAAGTAAATTTATAATTAAATATTAATTTTTTTTATGTATATAATTATTTAAAAATATAAAAAATACAAGATCTATAAAAGGTTTAGATCTTGTAACGGCGGTGCAAAAAATGTAGGTAGTAAAATTAAATAATTTAAAGGGAGACTAAAGAAATGGTTTGTCTGCTTAGTGGAACGAGGTTGCTTCATAGTACTTGAATTCAGGGGTTTGCATCTTTGAATCTTGTTATATGAAAACAGATCTATTGAACTCTTCCACTAAATCGTTAATTCAGGTGTCAAATCACCTATATTTATACACAACGTCTAAAAAATGTGGATCTCGCTCGAAATATTAAGATTTAAAATTTATAAAAATATTAAATGTTATGAAGTGATAAATTTTTATACCATATTAAAATAATTATTTATTTATATTTTAAAAATATTTTTTAATATATATATATTTATATGATTTATTTTAATTATTAACTTAATTAGTTAATTAAAAAATTATAAACTAAGTACTTAAAATAAAAATAAAAATGTAAAATGTAAAAAAAATTATTCACTTTGTTATCATTGAACTGTGTGGAGTGTGGACTTTGCACTTTAGTAAATGTGGTTGAGAATAAGGATGTTTTCTATTTCTTCTCTTACTATCATTTCTAACTATACACGAAATTGCTTTATACTTTATTCTTACCGAATATATATTACTCTTATGGACTCTAAGTTAGAGTAACTGGTTACAATTGTACAGGTCATTTTCAGCCATATAAGTAAAACGTACAAGACATTAATTAAGTAATTATATTTGTAAACTTCGTAACCATAAATGTGTTCAACTTTATTTTTTATATATAATAGGGAGGAATACGATTACAAGATTGGAGGTCCAAAAATCCCAATAAATCAATTATAATATTTATAAAATTATAATAATCAAATATAATGATATATCAACGAATATTAATTTTAAGCCTTTAATATTTAATATCTTAAAAAAATTAATAATTTTAATATGTTTTAATAAAATGAGAAACATATAATATATATTTAATTAAAAATAAGTAATAATCAAAAAATAATTAACATTAATTTTTATTGTGTATAGGATATTTATCTTGGATATAAATCATAAATCTATCATTGGTTACACATGTGTTTTACTAATAAATCAAGTGGGTTTCATAATAATCAATGAAACATTTATTTTATTTTTTGAATGAATAGGATAATATAATGAAGATATAAAGAGTTAAGTAATGATATATGCATGAAGTTATTTGATCCATAAGTGATATGTTAGTTATGTGAGATTTCTTATCAATATATAAAGATTAAATTGTGAAAGTTTTTAGTTATGGATAATAATATCTAATCAACGAAAGTATGTTAAATTAAAATCTTGTAAATGGTCAAACAACCAATTATGTGTACATAAAGTAACGTCGAAATAAAAATATCAACATATAAGATTTTTAGATGAAATAACATAGACTACATTAATGACTTAAGAGAAAAACTATTAGTTTACTGGACCATCTAATTATTTACTATGAAAATAAGTATATAGTTATAAAGGTAGGACTAAAACTACCCACCCAAATAATGTCTCTAAGCAACCTATTTACAAAATGTTACTTTAATCACAGTCTCTACAAGATTGGCGTTCGGATTTGGACCAACATTCTAACAAACTCAAGTCCCACGAATTAATAGAACCTGCACCGCTATCACCTGAAAAGTTAAAACATAAACACAAGTGTAAGTATGTGTCATAGAGTAGATTTAATCATGAAAAACCTTAATTAGTTGATTTAAACAATATATCAGATAAATTGAAAACAACTAATAAATATAGAATAATAAGTTAAAAACACAATAACACAATTATTATTGAGGCTTGTTAATCCATCAAACACAACAATAATTGTTTGATAAACTAACTTAATGAAGAAGCATACTTGAAAACTTTTAGCAAAACAATAGAGAATAAAAGATAAAGATAATAATAACAATTAAGTTATTGTGTGGTTAATTCCAAATGTTTGCTTAGGTTTGCATTTATAGAATTTTTTGAAGCATGTAAGGTTAAAGTAGAGTTAACATATATATTATTTATAAAATTAGTTAAAATACTTTTAAAAAATAAGGCTAATACTATAAAAAATAAAATTAATTCGCATTACAAATACGTTTTAAAATCATATAACAGGCTGCTCAATTGATCTAACTAAGTGCTCAATTAATCAAGTACATTGGTCGATCGATCAAATATTCTCTCGATTGATCCAATGATTATTTAATTAATATTAAAAAAGATGGTGGATTGATCCAGTGAATAACTCAATCAATCGAGTAAACCCTCTATCGATCTAGTAATACACTAAAATCAATTTAATCATGTATTAGTGCTCGATTGATTAAGTAACCTATTTTCACATTGTTCATATTGTAACTAATATGCAGTCTAATGTATATAAGAGAAAAAATATAGTTGATACGTGATCGATATGACTCGATAGTTTCGTTGACTTGAAAATATTCTCCTAAGACATATTTAGAAACTAAAAATACAATTATAAGTTTTGTTTCATGAATATTGCCAACACTAATATAAACCTTACAATCTACTCCTTTAGCATATTCATGTGACAAAATTTCTCTCTCATTACATAACATTAATAGAAAAATTAAATTTTTACATAGTGATACTATCTTATGATCCGGTGAATCATCTTCGTTTGTATTTTGAAAGCTCTTGTTTACATTGAAAAATAAAAACAACAACAAGCAAATAACTTGTCCCAAAAGACTAATTGTTCATTATAAATTGATGTATCTGATAATAGAAATGCAAATAATATTCAAAGGAAAATTTAGCAATGATAGTAATTAAAAACAAATTCATATGTTAAATATCCCAAAAAAATTAAAAGAATTTAAAAGTAAATATCTTTCCCTAAATTAACAATATCTTATTTTCAATTACAGTTCAAACAAAATTTTGATATATTGATATATCAATGTACCAATTTTCTCCCCTTGTTGTCATACAAATAGACAAACATAAACATGAGATAAAAATAGATAGATGAATCAAACATGAAGTAAAGATGAAAAAATTTATTTTTAACAAGGGGTATTTGATTAATTCAAACATGACTACAACATTACACACAAATGAAAAATAATAATTTGTGCTGAAGACGTGACTAGTAATTAACACATAACATATATATAAGCATTACACACTAACATGATCATATATATATAGTGATATATTCCCAGTTATCACAAATGACTTGAGTTTTGAAACAACATTAGTATGTTGATCACTCTATTTATGATTAGTTATGAAAAATTTAAAGAAAAAAGTATCATCAATCACGAAGGAATTGTAGTTGAATTCAAAATTGTACAAAATAAAATTTTACTAACTAAGAGAGAACTTTAGTCAATATTATTTTTTTTATTTTGTATTCTACTCTTGTATTATTATTATTTGTGAGAGATTGGTTACTTAATTTCATTTTGTATAACCATTTGTGGCTCTTTCTTTTTGTGTATTATTTTTTTATTTTCTTTAATAATATTATTTTTGCAGAGCCAAAAACTTAAAATGATGACTTTCACATTTGTTATGAGTGAGCCCTCTTCGTTTACTATGATAGCTTCACACATCACAGTTGATAACCCTATCGAAACTAAGTGTCTTTATATAACATTTTATAAAGTGTAAGGAGAGCTCAAACACAATTCTAACCGTTAAGGTTATCTTAGTTCCTAAATACTCACATCATCAATCATAAATTTCATGCATGACATACATATGTGCTAAATGAGTGTGTGAATATGATCATGTTGACATCAATCACTGGATGCATAAGATATATAAGTGCACAAGTCACATAATCCAATAGTTAAATAAGTTGTCGTAAGTATAAGAGTAGCATGTAAAGACTATCTATGGGTCACTCTAGAGTAGTATCGTAACAAAAAAAAATTAAACGGTACTAGTTTATGCATATTTTAGTATACAAAATATTAAATATAAAATTCATAAATTAAAGATAATGAGTTGTAACTCATTTAAATATGTTTAAGTTCTAGAGTTCAAGTCTTATTTACGTGGGTATGAGTTTGTTTTTGTAGAAAAAAATTATATGAATAATACAATAATAATTAAATTAATAAAATAAAAATATGTCAAATTATTCTACATTAAAAATTTAATTTAGTTGTAAAAGGAGAGTAGTCACTTCATAATCATCATAAGTTACAAAAAAATAAGTTATAGTTATTTAGTACATAATGAATAGATATATAGCATGACATTTTAGTGTTTTTATTTTCACAAATTTAATACATTAGTTACATTTCTTAAAATTAGTACATTTTAATTACATTATTATTGTATTTTGGATGCTTAAGTCATCTCTTGTCAATTTTTTAGGATATTGTTTTTGGAAAAACCTTAAATTTAATTAAAATGAATCTTATTAATAAGTGCCCCAAAAGTAAATGTCTGAAGATAAAAATATTTCAATTTTTTTTATAAAAGTAGAAAATAAAGTAAACTAATTTTTTTAAAATTTGTCTAAAATGATTAATGTGTTGGTAAATATAAAAGTAACGTAATTAAAGTGAATTAATTTAAAATAAAGTTATTAATATATCTAATTTGTAAAATTAAAGTAATTTTAATTTTTTTATGAATTATCTTTAAATTTATTAAAAATAAAAAAGAATATGATTTTATGTAGAATAAAAGTTAATAAATTTTCAATAGAATACTAAACCAGATTGAATTCAGATCTACCAAATCATGCATGTAAATTGATGTATTGATCAGGTTGTAGCAAAAAAAAAAAAAAATCCTCGCTATATATACGTTCTTTTAGTAAAGGAAAGTACGAAAAAAGCCAATACGTATGCAATGTAGTTTAAGTAGTTTAATTCATTTTAATTTTCTTAAAATCCGGCGGTAGTAATGTGTAATGTTCTACTTATTATATTATTATTATTATTATTATTATTATTATTATTATTATTATTATTATTATTATTATTATTATTATTATTATTATTATTATTATTATTATTATTATTATTATTATTATTATTATTATTATTATTATTATTATTATTATTATTATTATTATTATTATTATTATTATTATTATTATTATTATTATTATTATTATTATTATTATTATTATTATTATTATTATTATTATTATTATTATTATTATTATTATTATTATTATTATTATTATTATTATTATTATTATTATTATTATTATTATTATTATTATTATTATTATTATTATTATTATTATTATTATTATTATTATTATTATTATTATTATTATTATTATTATTATTATTATTATTATTATTATTATTATTATTATTATTATTATTATTATTATTATTATTATTATTATTATTATTATTATTATTATTATTATTATTATTATTATTATTATTATTATTATTATTATTATTATTATTATTATTATTATTATTATTATTATTATTATTATTATTATTATTATTATTATTATTATTATTATTATTATTATTATTATTATTATTATTATTATTATTATTATTATTATTATTATTATTATTATTATTATTATTATTATTATTATTATTATTATTATTATTATTATTATTATTATTATTATTATTATTATTATTATTATTATTATTATTATTATTATTATTATTATTATTATTATTATTATTATTATTATTATTATTATTATTATTATTATTATTTCCTCCCATTTTCCAAAAAATAATTACATGTGAGATGCATAAATTGAAATGATTGCAAATCGGGTGCACCAAGCATTTATCAAATTTTATATTAATTTTTGCCATTAGGATTTTAGAATAAACCTAAAAATACCACACAATAATTTTTTTTAGTAAATTATTATTCATTTTATTAATATATTTATTTTATTTATATTATTTCACGTGTTAAAGATAGTTAAATAATAAATTTAGAATAATTTTAATAATTAAATAATATATTTAAAATAAATTATTTTTTTAAATATTAATTAATTATCTAAATTGTTTCAAATTTATTGTTAATTAATTATAAGAGTTAGTTATAAATCTATCATGTCACACAATTAAACAAACTAATAAATTGGTATAAATAAAATAAAAATAATTATTTAATGATATAAACGGTATATAAAATAATTTAATAATATAAACTAAATAAATATAATAATTTAATGATATTTTATTATATTTTGGTTGTACACAATATCACAATTCACAACTCATAAATGTATATTTTGCCAAGGCGAGAGAGACTCTTGATCGGAAGATTATGAAGACAACATACATACTCAATGCCAAAAACTCTGCCAATTAGGCTATAGCCAGTAGTTAACTTTATAAACCCTCTCTACTTCATTGTGTGATCAACTGATAACCAGGCTAATTTTAACACAAAACATTTCTAAGCAAAAGAGAAATCATTAAGACTCAATATGGCGTAGGAATTAAAAAAATGTCTCAGTCCCGTAACTGTTTGATTTTTGCTCTGAATTCTAGAGGGACTACAATACATACAGTAGATTTCTTCTTCAAACACACTTCATCATCATGATGTTTTTCTTTTTTTTTCTACTAAATTCAGTACTATACTTTTCTGGTTTGAGGTGGAGTTGAGTATTTTCTACACGTTCTTAAAAGGCGCTATATGTCATCATTGTTTTCATTTTTCAAGGCTCAATCCTATGTCATATTTCCTTTTCTTATTCACTAATAATGGAAACAGGACATTCAGACAAAAATGTCAACTAAAATAACGTCGGTATGAGTTGCTGCTAGGGTCTAGCCTTCCCACCTTCGAGTATGTTTATGATGAGGAAGAAACAATGCCCTTGATGTTGATTGGTTGGATAAGCTTTATGAACATTTCTATCTAATAAAAGCATAAGTGGTCAGATCTAGTATGGGACTGATACGTACTCATGGTGCCTTTGAACAGATTTCAATCTTTCATTAATTGTTTTACGGCCAGTCCAGATTCTACCATCTGAAGTCAGTTTGCTTTCGTTGTAAGGACTAGTTACTAGAGAAAACCATAAAGGTTGTCATTTTCTTCTCGCAAATGAAGTCAAGTCTTTCTTCGTGAAAATCCAAGTTGACACCCAAATGAGCAACTTATTATAGGAAATAATGGAGCATAAAAACACAAAAATATGTGATAATATATGATAACAACAAAATTAAATTACATAAAAATAAAATAGGAAGATTATATAAATTGAAAAAATATACTAAGTTATAATAAAATTATATCTAGAGAGGATTGTATTTCTTATATCACGTGACATCATTAAAATAATTTTTTTCTATTGTCGTAAATGTTTGAGATCGTTGGAAATGAATTTAAATAAAAAAATATTTTTATTATTTTATGACCGTTATTTCATAAATTATGTAACTGTCATTTTCATAATTATATGGTCATTATTTTTATAACCGTTATTTTCATAATTATGTGACCGTTACTTTTATGACCATTATTTTTATAATTATGTGACCGTTACTTTTATGACCGTTATTTTCATAATTATGTGACCATTAATTTTATGACCGTTATTCTTATAATTATGTGACCGTTACTTTTATGACCGTTATTTTCATAATTATGTGACCATTAATTTTATGACTTTATTCTCATAATTATGCGACCGTTACTTTTATGACCGTTATTTTTATAATAATGTGTTCGTTATTTTCATAATTATATGACCGTTACACATATTTTTTTCACTATAAAAAGAGGTAATAGCCCTCAGTTTAGAATATAACTTAACAACTCAAAAACAGTTCTACAGTTTTCATAGCAAAATCAAGAAAAGAAAATTCAGAATTGTTTTCTTAGATTTCCGAACAACATAAATATTTAAGAGGTGTAGTATTCCGGACTTCATCAGTGCAATGAAGATCCGAGACAGAAAAAAGATTCTGGGCTGTTTTATCCTGGGGACGACGAGGCTATGTTTGCTTGCACAAATTTGGAAAGAGCCGCGAAACGTCTTAAAGAGAGCGACCTAGTCCGCAACTCAACCCAAGCAATTCATTTCAGGTTATCGGTAATATTGTTCTTACATAGTTTTTCACATATTTGTTCCAACAATTTTAAGACGCATTCTATCTGCCATGTCTACTGAAATGTTAATTGCTGATATCAACAAAGCATTTCGTTTTGAAGAACTACACTTTAAAAATGGAGACAAAAAATGTTATTCTTCTTAACTATGTAAACTGTCGCTTTTGTTCTTATTATTGAAAAACCAACACTGCCTAATTCTCATACTGAAGCTACAACAAAGGATTTAAACACCTGGATAGAAAATTATTTTCTCTGCAAATTTTTTTTATTCTTAATGGATTAGCTGATGACTTGTATGATTATTATAACTCTGATATCATCTGCTAAGGAAATTTGGGAAGAACTTCAAAAGAAGTACGATACTGAGGAAGCTGAAACTAAGAAGTATGATGTCAGTAGATACATGAAGTATCAAATGATTGATGACAAATCTGTGGAAGCTCAATCACACGAACTGCAGAAGATAGCACACAAAATAACTTTTGAAGGTATGAATTTAATTGAACAATTTCAAGTAGATGTTATTATAGATAAATTACCCCATGCTTAGAAAGACTTTAAGAATACACTTAGACATAAAACTAAGGAATTTTCTTTAAAAGGTCTTATAACCCGTTTAAGAGTAGAAGAAAAAGCCAAAAAATAAGACCAAAAAGATGAAGTACTCGTTGTCTTAAACAATAGTACCAATAAGAAACCCTCATCTACAATTTTGAAACCTAAAGGTAGAAATATGAAAAATTAGAATTGCAATAATAACCAAAACTGCAACCACCAAAATAGAAACAAAAATCATCCTCTCCAGAATGGACCTTAACCCCCTTAAGGAATAACACATTCATGTGTTATAGTTGTAACAGACCTGGCCACTTGGCTAGGAACTGCCAGAACAGGAATCGTCCTGCCCCACAGGTGAACCTTACCGAAGATCAACTTATTGCTATGATATCAGAAATCAATTTTGTTGATGGATCAACTTACTGGTACTTCTCTCTATGTTCTCTATAATCGAGACATGTTTAAGTCCTACTCTGAGTCTGAGAATAAGAAAGTTTTGTTGGGCGACTCCCACTCCACTAAAGTTATTGGTATTGGTGAGGTGGTATTGAAGTTAACCTTTGGAAATACTATCATCTTGAAAGATGTCTTGCATACTCCAGAGATAAGAATGAACTTAGTTTCGAGATATCTTCTTTACAAAACTGGGTTTACTCAAACTATAGGGGCTGATTTATATACAATAACTAAAAATAATATTTTTTGTTGGGAAAGGATACGCCACTAATGGCATGTTTAAATTGAATGTTGAGTTCCTTTAATATTTGGCATGCTAGACTTTGTCATGTTAATAAACGCATAATCAAGAACATGAGTAGCTTAAAACTAATTCCTAAACTATCTTTGAATGATTTTGAAAAAAAATGTGACTTTTATAGTCAAGCTAAAATAACAAAAACTTCACATAAGTCAGTAGTTAGAGAATCTGAACCTTTAGAATTAATACATTATGACATATGTGAACTTGATAGAAATTTAACAAGAAATAGGAAACACTATTTTATAACTTTTATAGATGACTGTTCAGATTACACTTATGTATATCTAATGAAAAATAAAAGTGAAGCATTTGACATTTTTAAAATATTTATGACTAAGATTGAGAATCAACTTAACAGAAAAATAAAAAAGGTTTTGAAGTGATAAAGGCATTGAATATGATTCCAATATCTTCAATGATTTTTATAAAACTCATGGAATCATTCATGAAAAAACTGCACCTTATTCTCCTTAAATGAATGACAAAGCTGAAAGAAAAAATAGAACTTTTACTGAGTCAGTTATTACAATTTTATTAAACTTTGGTGCTGCTTCTCATTGATGGGAGGAAATTTTATTAATTGTTTGCTATGTGCTAAATAGAGTGCCTAAATCTACTAGTAAAATTTCACCATCTGAAATTTTGAAAAAATAAGAAACTTAACTTATTTTAAAACTTGTGATTGTTTAGCCTATGTTAGGATCCCTGATCCTAAAAGAAATAAACTTGCTAGCTAGTAGAGCATATGAGTGTGTATTCATAGGATACGATGTGAATAGTAAAACTTATAAATTCTATAACTTAAAAGATCATGTAGTTATAGAATCAAATGATGCTGACTTCTATGAATATAGGTTTCCCTTTAAATTTAAAAATAGTGGGGGCTCGTCTTCTAGTAGTTTACCCATAACTAGAACTATTGAACAAAATGAAGAATTAAACACTAAAATTAGAAGAAGTAAACGAGCTCAAACCCTTAAGGATTTTAGGTTAGATTTTTATGCTTATACCTTAGAGGAAGATCCCCAAACCCGTAAAGAATCATTCTCTTCTTTAGATGCCAACTTATGGGAAGAAACCATAAATGATGAAATAGACTCTTATAAGTATAATAAAACTTGGCATTTAGTTGACTTACCTCATGGTTGTAAAACCATAGGATGTAAATGGATACAAAAGAAGAAATTAAAACTCGATAGTACTATTGAAAATTACAAAGCTCGTATTGTAGTTAAATGGTATAGGCAAAGGGAAAATGTAGATTTATTTGATACCTTTTCACCAGTCACACGAATAACTTCCATACGTGTACTTTTTCCTCTTACTTCTATCCATGATTTAGTAGTACATCAAATGGATATTAAAACTGCTTTCTTAAATGATGATTTAGAAGAAGAAATTTATATGGATCAACCTGAAGGTTTTGTTATCCCAGGTCAAGAAAATAAAGTTTGTAAACTAGATAAATATTTTTATGGTCTAAATAAGCACTTAAGCAATGGCATGATAAATTTGATAATATAGTTAACCCACATGAATTCAAAATGAATGAAAGTGACAAATGCATTTATTATAAATTAGAAGATAACATTTGCACTATTATATGTTTATATGTGGATGACATGCTTATTTTTGGATCAAATATTCATGTTGTGAATAATGTGAAAAATTTATTAAGTGTTAACTTTGATATGAAAGACCTCGGAGAAGCGAGTATAATCCTTGGTATAAAGATTACTATATCTGAAAAGGGAATTTCTCTAGATCAAATCTTATCACATTGAGAAGATCTTAAAAAAATATAATTACTTTAACTATAAACCTGTATGTACTCCTTATGATCCTAGTGTAAAGTTGTTCAAAAACACTGGGGACAATGTTAGATAAACTGAGTATGCGAGCATCATTGGTACCTTACGTTATGCTACTGATTACACTAGACCATACATAGCTTATGTTGTGGGACTACTATGTAGGTTTATCAATAGACCTAATATAAAGCATTGAAATGCAATTGAAAGGGTCATAAGATACCTTAAGAGAACTATGAACCTTGGATTATATAATAAGAAGTTTCCCACTGTTCTAGATGGATACAATGATGATGATTGAAACACTCTATCAGAAGACTCCAAAGTAACTAGTGGCTATATATTTAGCATTGCTGGTGAAACTGCTTCTTGGAAGTCTAAGTAATAGACAATATTGGCTCAATCTACAATATTGTTTCTAGTGAAGAAACAAGCTAGTTAAGAAGTATGTTTGCTGAGATCCCTTTATGGAAAGATCGATACTAGTTATCCTAATCCATTGTGATAGTACTGCGGCTATTGCAAAGATTTAGAACCATTATTACAACGGCAAGAGACGACAAATACACAGTACTGTTAGAGAATTTCTCGCTACAAGAGCTGTAAGAATGGATCATATATGTACTGTTGAAAATTTGACTAATCTTTTGACGAAAGGAATAACAAGAGAGAAGGTTTTCAAAAACCTCGAAAGGAATGTGACTAATGCCCTTAGAATGAAGAGTCACTCATGATGGT
This sequence comes from Hippophae tibetana, assembly GCA_037013495.1. Taxonomy (NCBI): domain Eukaryota; kingdom Viridiplantae; phylum Streptophyta; class Magnoliopsida; order Rosales; family Elaeagnaceae; genus Hippophae; species Hippophae tibetana. The sequence continues at coordinate 8,749,645 of CM072812.1, forward strand.
AACCTAACTTATAGACTGGAGATCCCAAGAAATAAGTTCAATGGGTAATAACAAGTCATGAAGTGATATGAGATGAATTATGCTATTATGAAGTCACATTCTATATTGTTAGAAGCATGAAGTCCTGAAGCGACAGAAATGATGAGTTAATTATTAAACTCTTAATGAGTTCTATACTCTATGTGGAGTGGAGTACATAGCTACAAGAGTACTCTTGATAGACTCACCTATGTGAATGTGGAAGTATGACCGCTTTCTATGAAAAGTTTGGGCAAACTTTACTAGAGCATTCACTATACTAGGATACACGTGCATGGCCGTAAAGCACAGGCTTTTCGAACAACACCTTGGAAAGGTTGTGTGTGTGATGTTGTTAGAGATAGTGTTCAAAACTACGAGTTACTCTAGTATGTTCTAAAGCATCAACACTATGCAAAGGTTCAAGTCGATAGACACCTTTTGCTTATGCACAATCTTATATTTTTAATTGATCGGTTGCTCGATGAAACTATTTTTATTTAAAATTCAAGTAAGGGATTGTTGGAAATGAATTTAAATAAAAAAATATTTTTTATTATTTTATGACAGTTATTTCATAAATTATGTAACTATCATTTTCATAATTATATGGTTATTATTTTTATAACCGTTATTTTCATAATTATGTTATCGTTACTTTTATAACCGTTATTTTTATAATTATGTGACCGTTACTTTTATGACCGTTATTTTCATAATTATGTGGCCATTAATTTTATGACCGTTATTCTTATAATTATGTGACCGTTATTTTCATAATTATGTGACCATTAATTTTATGACTGTTATTCTCATAATAATGGGACTGTTACTTGTATAATCGTTATTTTCATAATTATGTGTCCGTTATTTTTATAATAATGTGTCTGTTATTTTCATAATTATATGACCGTTATACATATTTTTTTCATTATAAAAAGAGGTAATAGCCCTCAGTTAAGAATATAACTTAACAACTCAAAAACAGTTCTACAGTTTTCATAGCAAAATCAAGAAAAGAAAATTCAGAATTGTTTTATCAGATTTCCGAGCAACATAAATATTTAAGAGGTGTAGTATTTCGGACTTCATCAGTGCAATGAAGATCCGAGACAGAAAAAAGATTCTGGGCTATTTTATCCTGAGGACGACGAGGCTATGTTTGCTTACACAAATTTAGACAGAGCTGCGAAACGTCTTAAAGAGAGCGACCTAGTCCGCGACTCAACCCAAGCAGTTCATTTCAGGTTATCGGTAATATTATTCTTACATATTTTTTCACATATTTGTTCCAACAAAGACATATTAGAAAATTAGCTTCCATGACATAAGTATCAATTGAGCAATAAATGTTACTATCCTACCCTATAATGCTCCAACAAAATGTTTGAGGATTTTATGAAAGTAGATTTATCAATATATTTTTTTGTTTAATATTTATCCATTTTATTTAATAAGAAGTACTTTATAGTGTAATTGTATGAAAATATATTTTATGATTTTTTTGGAATTTTTTACAATTTTTTTAATTTAAAACCAATCAAAAGATGTTACGTATATGCGCACCGATGATGCATGTTGTGCCACACGTCTGCACGTCGTTAATTCCAAGTTTCACAGCGCGGTCAACGAGTGTGTCATGCGTTGTCATCTGATTTAACGATCCAGATTTAACATGAGACTAATTTAACCCCCTAATTGTCACATAAATCCTAAAGAACCAAAAATAACATATTATCAATTTTTGAAGCTAAGAAAAAAGAAAATTACAATTTTTTTTAAAAAAGATATACAATTTTGGTGAAGATTAAATAATAGATTTGTGGTACAATTTAAGAGATTAATTATATTTCTTCTTATTTTTTATCAATTTTTATATCTTTCTTTATGAACAATATAAACTTTATGAATAAAATTATGTTTAGTTAAATTATTAATATGAATCTAATTTTCTACATATGATGATATAATATTTTTACTCAATTATGATTTCAATTTAATTATATTATTTAATCTAATTTTTATGTTATTAATTATTTGGACAACAATTAATCTATATAGACAATTAAATAGATTTGAGAGAATTATTTAATTGTTTGTCTTGATTAAATAATATGCATAGTTTTTTATGTATAATTCTTATGTATGTGACCAATAATTGATGAACTTAATGAGTAGTATGCAATCTAATTGACATGAGAGTACGATTAGGTTAATTAATATATAATATGTATTTTAATTGAGAGAAGAATACATGCTAAGTTAGATTCAATTGATTGATAATTATATTAGAAAGATTTTGGCAATTTACGTGTTTAAAAATTGAGATATTAAGTATTTTGAGATATTTTTTCATATATCATCTTAGCTGTCAAATATGAGTTAATTAATTACTACTAGTTATTTTTAGTACTTTTAATTTTGCTTTCTTAAAACATAAAATCACAAAAAAATTGATTTTTACTTTTTATTTTTAAAATTAGTTTATAATAACATAATCTCAGTAAAAATAATATTTTCTTATCATGTCTTTATTACATATACTTACGTCTTTATTACACACAATTCTTTTATTCTAAAACCAATTATACATGTTCAATCTGCTCTTATTATTAGTGTTTGATTATTATAACAAGATATCACTTACAAGTTAATATTTTTTGTTCAAAGATAAAATATTAATAGAGTGCTTTAAGATGAAATTTAACTTTTGTTTGAATTTATTATTTATTTTTTTGAAATTTATATGAAATTGTTTTGTTTATTTGTTGTATTTTAGAATCAATTATAAATAATCATGTTAATATTACTGAAAATATCAACTCTATTCCCATATTAAATAACACAAACTTCAAGTTATGGAAAAAAAATCTGTTTATATTTCTCAGTCATAGATCTGGAAAGGAAAACGAAAGGTAAAAGAAATCAAATTGCATGTAAAATAATTCACTTAAGGTTTGATTTTTGAAAATTTTAATTCCCCACCCAACATGCCAATATAATAATAACTAATAAGAAGCGAGAAAACTCTATTAAATGGCTTATTATGTACTGCCTTTATTTTACCGCATATATTTAATTTTTGAATGTATAAGAGAAAAATAAAAGTTAATTATTGTTTAGTGGCATTTTATTTTTTTAACATTTTAATTAAAGAGTTTAATTTTTTAAATAATTATATTACTAATGTGTAATTAGAATTAGAATTATATAATTTTTACTACTAAATATAATTAAATTACAAATTTATTGGCAATTGAGAAGCTTAATTAATAAAAGAGAACTTGAACTTCTATTTTTTTACATAATTATAAGTTAAGTCACCGATCATATTTAATATATGGATTACAATGATATTTTTTTATTCAAAATTAAATCTCAGAACTATTAGAGGACGACAATAAATGCTTTTTAGGTTAAAATTGTTTTCGGTGAATGTTTCTTTTTCCTACAATTATTTTTTTGGTAAATGTTTAAATATTGTTAGGATATCTACAAGTATACAGTTTTTATACAGTGAGGAGTCCTTAGACTCTTCTTCCAAACTGAGCTACGATGTATTTTTTTCGTCCTTCTTTAACTTTGAACTTGTGAGTTGACTCTTAAGTCTACAGATTTTCAGAAGCTGGTATCAATTGAGAATGATGAGTCTAAGGACCCTGTATAAAAGCTATAGGTTCACGCAGTATCCTAACATTAAAATGACGTCTTTTTACAAGGGTTATTTGCATGAGTCCGTAGGTTTTATACAGTGGAGGGTCCTTAGACTCCTCCTCTAAACTGAACTACGACATATTTTTTTCATCATTTTCCAACTTCAAACCTGTGATCTGACCATTTAATCAACAGATTCGTAGAAACTGGTACCAACTGAGACAAGGTAATTTTGTCGATTGGATTTGTACCAAGTTCGTTGCATAAGACCACCGTTGAACTAATTTTAAATCCTCGCTTTATCTTAACAGTGTATTTATACTTATTAAGTCGTACATCCGTTACATTTTTAATAACAAACAAATATAATAACATATTCTTCTTCTATTTTTTAAAGAATAATCTTTAAAAAAAACTCCATCTTTCGACTAGTTAGCAAAAAACAATTAAATTTAAAAATATTTTCAACTCTTCATTTTAAATCCTAAGAAAAAAATTTAACATTTTTTTTATGTTAACAATCACATTTTTTATATATATAATCTAATTACGATAAATTTAAATTAAATAAAATTAAAAATCACATTAAAATATTTTAAGATAACTAGGTAATTATAATTTTACATTCATCATATAATATTATATTTTTAATTTTAGATGAATAAAAATTATAAAAAAATATGATTAATTATATAAAACACGTAATAAGTTTGAAAGTTATAATTATCAAATAATTAAAACCAGGTTACTAAAATATTTTTTTTTTCTCTCATTTGGCCAACTTTATAGTAAAAAAAAAAAAGATTACAGAATTAAATTGGGCGGTCAAAGGCTCGGGGCCCCAATTTCCTACCGACGACGCCCTAATTTCCTCTCTCTATTGGGATTGATTCTATCGAATTATCTCTCCGGCCATATTATCCCTAACCTCGGGGAAGGACCAGTTTCGTTATTTCTAAAACCCCGTTACTGCCACGAACCCACTACCACCTTCCAATCCCGTTCAGAACCCTCCTTTTATCAGAGTCCAACCTTCGTCACCTCAATTCCCTCTCATAAATACCCCAATCTCCGGAGCCCAAAGGAAGATCGCGATTGCCGTTGACTTAAGCGACGAGAGCGCATACGCTGTTAGATGGGCAGTCCAGAACTACCTCCGACCTGGTGACGCTGTTATCCTTCTCCACGTGCGTCCCATGAGTGTCTTATACGGCGCCGACTGGGGTTCCGTTGACCTCAACCAAAGCAGCCACGACACCGTTTCTGAGGAATCTCAGAGAAAGCTCGAGGACGATTTTGATACGTGACCACCAAAGCTACAGACTTGGCTCAGCCTTTGGTTGATGCTCAAATTCCGTTCAAAATTCACATAGTTAAGGACCATGATATGAAGGAGAGGCTATGTTTGGAGGTGGAGAGGCTAGGGCTCAGTGCCGTTATTATGGGAGTCGAGGGTTTGGTGCGTCGAAGCGAAGTGCCAAGGGGCGGCTTGGGAGTGTGAGCGATTACTGTGTACGCCACTGTGTATGTCCGGTTGTGGTCGTAAGATGTCCACATGAGAGTGATGGGGTTGATGACTGTGACGGTGGAGCTAGCAAGGGTGAGTTGGGGAATGGTGCTCGATCGAAAATTGTCGTTGCGGAGCAGGTGGAATTACAACCTGTGCCTGAGGAAGAAGACCAGGAATACCACGATGCTTCAGATGAGCCGAGAGGTATGGTGATGCTATATGGCTATTCATCTTTCTGTTTGCCTTCAAATCGATGCTTTATGTGTTTTTTTTTTGTAAATTGGCATTTAATCAAGCATTTCTTGTATGTATGGGATTGTTTAATTCGGTTTATCTAATTGGCAATATTGGGTTCCTCGAGTTTGTATTTTCTTTTCAAGCATGGAATGCACAAAGCACACAGTGTTTTAGTACATTATACGTGACTTTCTTCAGCATATAGGATTGTTTACAATGAGTAGGATTATGCCGTACATTTTGTTCTTTGACGAAGGAAAACATGAGGCAATGTGACATTGTTTCCCTAGAAAGTAAAAGTTATGTGTTTGGTGCTGAGTGTCTGTTTATGTAGATTTTAGTGTTGACTTATTGCAATCATAATGCCTGAAATGGAGTATCTTAGCTTTTTTAGCTGGAAATGATTTTTTGTTTGGTATGCTTGAATATGGTTAGAAGCTATGACTAATGCAATCCACGATTAGTATTATGAAGATAGACTGTTGAGGCAGCCTAGATGCCTAAAACTACAGAATAACAGAAGGGGGAAAGTAGTGCTCAATTTAAGAATCTAGAAGCAAATTTAGCAAAAGATCAATAAAAGTTTATCAATACCTTTTTGTTATTTGCAATGTAACCCGAGGCAGCTATGCCTATGGCTAATCTTTGAATATGATACGCTCTTCATCACTTAAATGAAGAGGAAGAAATTAAGAAGGCGGGAAAGAACCCAGAAGAAGTGGAGGGAGTTATTCCCACAGTTAGTACTATTAGGTGAGAGATTACTCCAGAATTGATGGCTTTTAAGTTGTAACCTACATGCCCAAGACACATAAAAAAATGATTTGTTATAGCAGCCGTCCAGTGTATTTTGGGTTTAGCCCAGTTGATATAACTATTTGATTTTCACTTAGCAATTGCCTTGAAGGTCAGATAGGATGACCTGATTGGTGACTCTTACAAACCGTTCAAGTTGTAAGAAATATCAACTTCTGAGGATTCATGTCAGATTCTAACTAGTGACTAATATCTTGCAACCAGTTTCTTTACATAGGGGAAATCTGGAGTGTCAACGTTGGTTGTATTTATAACTTCGTAGTTCCTTCCTTCTAAAGTAATTTTCAAGGTGCTGCTGTTTTATTTACACAACCGTGCAATTCACCTTTTCCTTTACAAATAAATTAGTGATCATTTTTTCTATTTTAAGAACTATCATTTTGTGCAAAAGATTGAAGGAAACTAAAAAATTCTTGAATCAGATGTCATTCTTATATATCTTTGTCTGATTTGGTACATATCATATTTGTCTACAGATGCTTAATGAATATTCAGGGCTGTGGAAGGGTCCTCTTTGTTTCAGGTAAAGCATAAATGCTTTAGTTCTTATTGTCAGCTACACAAAGTTTATTGGTTTTATTTTTCAGTTTATATTCTTTACCAGATGGTTTCGGGTCCTATCATTGTTTTGTCATTCCTATAATTGATAGCAAAGTTCGTATTCTTTGTATATTTTGTATATCAATTATCATTGAGTTGCAAAAGCCCTAATTTCAGTCTCTCCCTCCTCCCCACCAAAGCCGCCGGCAAGAATCCTCGAATACTGTAGTTTGATAAGCTCCAGCCAATGCTCCCAATCCAAAATCCTCCTCTATCGCTCTTCAAAAATCCTCCCCCATTTCCGTTCGTCATTCTCATCAGCTCATCTCCTCCGTCTGTATTTCATAAGTTTTGTTGGCAAAACTCCATCTACTTAAGAGCCTTCAAGCTTTAAGAGCTCATTGATCTCATCTCATAAATCTCATCGATCTCCATCGCCTTCAAGCTTTAGGAGCTCGATAGAGGAGAGTGAAGTTGTAGTTGGAGTAAGTTTGTGTTTCCTTCTGTACACTTCATAGGTTTTTTTAGTTCTCTATTGGATTAGCTTTGAAGTATAGTTATCTATTTTTCTATAAAATTTTATTCGAGAGAGACTGATTTCTTTGGACTCGCCTTCAAACCGTAGTGTTGGTATTGTTTGTTCTTTGCTATGTTATAAAATTCCATTGGATTGTTACTTGTCAACTCAATTACTAATGGAAAATATGGCATTGCTTGCTGCATTAATATGAAGAGTACTCCATATTATTCTGCTGGTGCAATAGATCACTGTTATGTTTATCAACAAAAAACTATTTCGATTGCTCCTCAAGATCAACTAGCTAATTATAGTGATGCTCATAACAAGGTGTTTGAAAAATGGAAATTATCACTAATTGGTGCTAGAAGAATGAAGTTTGATGACTCTTTTAAAATCAAAACTGAATCAAGATCTCACTTGATTGTGGGAAGGAGAGCTAGCTAGACAGCTAGAGACCAAGTTGATGTTTATATTTTGGATGTTATGATATTGGATATGAAAGTTATTTTTGGTTTGGTGGTTGTTGTGTGCTTTGTATCATTATGCTTCGAGCTTGTTTCTTTTGTCTTATCTAGCTGGATAACATTGGGGGATTTTTGAAACACTCTTGGTATGCTTTCTACTAGCATTGCTGTTAGATAGTGTTTTGTGTTTTTATGCTCTCTTCTAGTTGGATAACACTGGGTTTTTTGAAACACTATTAGAATACTTTCTACTATCATTGTTGCTAGATAGTTATATTTGTGATTATGGAATAGCTTCATTGCTATTGGAGAGGGAATTGATAGGTTGAGTGTTAGTTTACTTTAAGATTATTTAAGTGAGACTTTATTATCTGCTTGCATAGGAATTATGGTGTTTGCATATGGGTTTCTTGCGATATAATTTATAATGACTACTGGTATTAACGAAGTTTTAGAAGAAAAAAAACTTATCATGAGTTATTTCGATATGTGCAAAGTAAAGCTATTGCATTAGTATTTTATTGGATGAAGATAACAGTCAAGAGCTTTTGCTTTCACTCTACGGATACCAAGGCAACGAGGATAATTTGAAGGACGCAGCCCCATAAGAAAATTTTAATTTGTGAAGTTCCGTCTGTCTTGTAAATATAGAACGTTGTAGCAATACTCTGTCTATTTCCTGTAATTGTCATTTAATTTACAACTCAATGTAATTTCTCATTTGTCAAAAAAAAAATAAAAAAAATCGTATTTTCTCACAATTTCCTTGTAAATGTTTTATCCAATTTTTGTTACTTACGTTTTAGGCATAAAATGTAACGGATTTGAAACAAATATGTCCAGAATTAAAACATACTCCCAACATATATATAGCAGTATTAATTACTTGTGTTTGTCATGATTTATAATTTATTTATGCAAGTTGGATTTATATTATGTTAATTACTTATGTTTGTCTCGTGACATGTAATAATATATATTATTTTTTGTTTAAATATAATATATAATAGTTAAAATTAATTATTAATTTGTTATGATATTATCTAGAACGAAAATGAGTTTGATCTGTTTATTAAATGAATAAATATGAATATGATGAATTTTTATTATAATTAATAAATATAATTATTTATAAAAGATATGCTATATTGATTGAGCATTTTAAAATATGATGGTGTATTGTAAAAATCAACAAAAAGTAAAATAAAAATAAATAAGAAATCCAAAGTTAAAAATATAACCAAGGGTAAATTTGTCCCTCTACAATACAAAGAAAATTAGTATAAAGCACTATCTATCTACACTTTTTATATATAGAAATAAAGATAAATTATCAAATAAATTTGTATTCATTAACTTTCCCTTTTATATATATACTAATAGATTTGCATTTGATTTGTATTTGCCGCATTTTGGAAAGAAAAATGAAAAGAAAATTTCATGAATATTATTACCAATTTACCGACGCTCTTCAAAATATTTTATTTAGAATCTGCATTTTAGCCGGAATTATTGATTTCAGGATTTATATAAGTATTAATTATAATTAAGAATAAAATAAATAAAAATAAAAAGTCTGATTAAATTACACATTTTAAATAAGAAGAAAACACTTAATACTAATAATATTTTTTTATTGACCGTGAAACCCTAAACCTTAAATTGATTAAATTTAAAGTTATCTTTTTAATATATATATATATATATATATAAATATTAAATTGTATTTTTAATTATTAATCATATTATTTTTATTTTTTATTATAAAATATAAATAAGTCTTTTATTCAAAAATGTGAAATATGGGCCAATCTAATGACACCGGATAAAAGTGAACTCTTGACCAAAGCCCATTCTATATGGACCTTTAAATTTTTGGATCCATCATTCTATATGGACCTTAATTGCTTGAAAGAAAGGCCTAGAATCCAATCGAAACCGTCATTTCGATCGCCTCCGTGGCCGATGTAACTCTTCTTAATCCTAATTTTTGGAGCTGCTTCAGTCCGAATTCCTCGATCTTTTCTTCTCTTTTCCGTAGTATGTCTTCCGTTTTCGGCTGAATGCTAACGTAGCATTGTAAGGTCATATGTAAGGTTCTTTATCTCTTTATTTCTCATGTTAATATCTGTCTGATTTTGATATTTGCTTCTTTTTTAAGAGTTGATTACGAATCCAATAAGTTTGGTCTTCCTCCTCTGTTGTTAAATATCTAATTCTTCTTCTTTCTTTACATAAATTTCCCTCTTATTATCTTATATTCTTCGTTTTATTTATTTATTTTGATAATATGTCGTTTTTATTATGTTTTGATTTCCGATTTAAATACCTTTTTCTGCCTCAAAATTATGGGTGCTATTAAAATATTATCATAAAAATTTCAAATCTTTGCCTTTTGCATTTTGCCTATTTACTCTTCACTATTTTCCACTTAATTTATCAAACATTTATGATATTAGAAACAATGAGATTAGTTTATGATTTTACTTAATGATTCAAATACTGTTACCAGTCACTTTTGGTATGCCACTGTGTCATTAATATTAACAGGCCTAAGAGCTCCGATCGGTTTCTACCGGACAATAAGTTTCCAACTCAAAATATTGACTTATTGTGCTAGTTGACTCTATGTAATTATAAACCTATAATACATTGGTATTTAGTCAACAAAGACTTATTTGCTCTCACTTCTCTCCAATTACGCAACAAACAGTGTCTAAAAGTGGATGCAAGGACACTTCTTTAAGTGTGTTTGCCCTAGCGGCATGCCAAAAGTATAACAGTCGAAATATTAATTAAAACTATATGTTGGTAATGATTTTGGTTTGTGTGAAGAAATCAATATTTGAAGAAACAATGAAATAAATGGTTTCTCTGATATATTTTTCTTAATTTGTATAGGATATGTACATTGTTTATATAGATAAATATTAATTATTATTTCAACAATCACCATGATTGAATCACATGGTTTACTGTTGTTTGGTAGGTGCCGTGTATGTTGGTAGACATCGACGTCGGTGTATTATTTGTTGAATAAGTTGCAGTATTTGTTGAATTCAACACTTTCCCTCAAGTTGGTACATAAATGTCTTTCATGCCTAACTTGACTGAAACTTCTATGAATACTCGATATGAGACTGCTTTAGTAAGGATGTCATCTAATTGATCTTCTGACTTAATTTTTGGTAATTTCAATGAATTTTCTTCTAACTTTTTCTTAATAAAGAATCTATCAACTTCAACATGTTTTGTACGATCGTGTTGAACTGAATTATGAGTAATATCATATGCTGCTTTAGTAGGATATTCCAAATTTTTCAAGAGAGATTGTAACCACAAGGCCTCACAAAGCCCAAGTGCCATGCCTCTGTATTTAGCCTTTGCGCTTGAACGCGCAACAACATGTTGTTTCTTACTTCTCCGTGTTACAAGGTTTCCCCCTACAAAAGTGAAGTAGCCTGATGTAGATCGTCTATCATTTATTGATCTAGCCCAATCAACATCAGTATATATTTCTATTCTTTAGAACTCTGAGTTTTTAGTGAACAATACACCTTTTTCAGGAGCAGACTTTAAATACCTCAAAATACGAATAATTGCATTCATATGTTATTCTCTAGGATTATGTATAAATTGGCTGATAATACTTAAAGCATAGGCAAGATCTGGTCTTGTGTGTGCCAAATACATCAATCTTCCAACAAGCCTTTGGTATCTTTCTTTATTTGTTGGAACTTGATCAACCTTGATACATAACTTTAATCCTTCATCTACTAGTGTATTAGTTGGTTGACATGTTGAAATATCACTTTCTTTTAATAAATCTAAGACATACTTTTTTTGAGGCATACTCTTTTTTATCGAAAAACCTCAATCCCAAGAAAATATTTTAAGGAACGAAGGTCTTTCATTTCAAATTCTTTAGACAAATAACTTTGTATAACTTTCCTTTCTTCAAGATCATTTCCTGTTATTATCTATCATCAACATATACAATAAGTACAGTAATCTTACCATACCTTTTTTTTTCAGAAATAAAGTATGGTCTGAATTGCTTTGCTTGTAGCCAAATGCCTTCATTGATTTTGTGAACCTACCAAACCATGCTCTTGGGGATTGTTTCAATCCATACAGTGATTTTTTTAATTTGCACACCTTTTCATCATGGATTTTGGATTTTGGATTTCTTGATTCCTGGTGGTAAATCCATGTAGACTTTTTTAATTAAATCTCCATGTAGAAAGACATTTTTTACATCAAATTGATATAATGACCAATCTAAATTTGCAGCTAGAGATACCAAGATTTGAACAGTGTTAATTTTGGCTATAGGCGCAAGTGTTTCTGTATAGTCGATCCCATATGTTTGAGTGTATCCTTTTGCCACCAATCTTGCTTTATAGCGTTCAATCATACCATCTGCTTGATACTTTATTGAAAAAATCCATCGACATCTAATAATTTTCTTTGTTGGTGGACGATCGACAAGTTCCCAAGTTCTATTTATTTCTAAGGATCCTAGTTTTTCATTCATAGCATCTTTCTATTTTTGGTCAGCTAAAGCTTCTTGCACACTGTTAGGAATAGATACAGTAGATAATTGATTCACAAATGACACGTTTGATTTTGACAAACAATGTTTAGAGATATAGTTACTAATATTTGACTTTACTAGAAATCTCAAGTTCATACATGGCTTTAGGAATACCTCTGTTAGGACGTGGTGGAAGTATTTTTCTGGCTGATTCAATAGTTGGAACATCCTCTACAAATGATTGGTTAGGTATATCACCAACTTGTGGAGTAGGGAACTCGTACTCACTTAATGGTAGTAATGAACTTGCTCGATGATCTTGAAGTTGATGAGGACTTGATTCCATTTCCCTTGAGTTTTTTATATATTGGGAGTTATTATCATCTGAATTCAAGTTATTTGTATTTTCCTCACATATAATTTGTCTTTCTTCATAAGGAAACAATTTATATGTAAGAGTTTGAATTTCAACATGATTGTACTCCCCTTGAAATTCAGGTGTAGAAGAGAAATACATTGTATCTTCATGAAAAATAACATTCATGGTGGTAATCATTTGTATTGTAGGAGGATGATAACAACGATAACCTTTTTGTTGTGTGGCATATCCCATAAAAACATAACGTATGACTCGTGGATCCAACTTGTTACGTTGTTGTTTATGTAGATGTACAAATGCCACACACCCAAAGACATGAGAAGGTAAATTGGGAACACTTGGTGCAACAATTGCTTCAGTGATGGTTTGTAGTGGTGTTTGGAAGTTAATGGAACTAGAAGGTACCCGATTGATCAAATATGCAGTAGAAGTGCTTTTCCCCAATAAGATAATGACATATGAGCTTCGATCAATGAGGCACGGACAACTTCCAACAAGTGTTGATTTTTTCTTTCTGTAACTCCATTTTGCTGAGGTGTATCAACACAAGTAGTTTGATGAATAATCCCTTCTGATTTAAGATATTCTTGAAGCTCAGAACTTAAATATTCTCCTCCATTGTCACTACGTAGAACTTGAATCTCTCTTTTATACTAAGTAGGAACCAATTTATGAAATTTTCTAAATAATATGTTTACCTCAGTTTTAGATTTCATTAAATTGACCCAAGTCATTCTACTAAAATTATCAATTAATGTAACAAACCAACGTGATCCTCCCAAAGCAGAGACTTTGGAAGGACTCTATACATCAGAATATATAACCATAAATGAAAATGAACTTTTATTTAAGGTTACAAGAAATGAGAAACGATGAATTTTTGTTAGTTCACAGATATCACACTTTAAAGTAGAAAGATCTAAGTTCAAAAATAAACTTGGAAATAATTTTTTTAAATATCCAAAAGAAGCATGACCCAATCTCCTATGCCATAACCATATATTTGATTCATCCTTTTTAGATCCAGTTGCTACCAGTGTATGATTTGTTGAATCCAAGTCTAAATAATACATGTTTCCTTGCCTAACACTACGAACAATCGTTTGCTTTGTTTGGATGTCCTTGAACACACAAAAGTCGGGCCAAAAAATAACAAAACAAGATAAAACAGTGGTTATTTGAGAAATAGATATAAGGTTATTCTCTAAAGAGGGAACAACTAGTACTGAATCTAAATTCAAAGTACTAGTGAGAGACAAAGATCTTTCCCCAATAACTGAGGTTGTGTTACCATTGGCAGTGCAAACAGTTTTGTGTGAAGATGGTTTTGAGATTTTTCTAGAATCGAATGTCATATGATCAGTTGCACCCAAATCAATTATCCATGTATTATTAAAAACAGGAGAAAAAGCTTTAAGAATCTTACCAACATTTGTTGAGGAGTTTGCAACATGATCCTTTGTTGTTTCAGCAATGATGGCAGTAGACATCTGTCTTGGATTTTTCTTCTGAGAGTCACGGTTGTGATCTTACCAGTCAGGATATCCCATAAGTTCAAAACATCGTTCTTTTGTATGACCCTTTTGATGACAATGGGTACATTTAAATGATAATTTATCAGCCATCCTTTGTTCTTACTGATTAAAAAAAGAACGATTTTTAGACATCATGATGGAAGCGTCAACGTCTCCAGATTTTTCCTTCAATGAGATTCGACGTACTACCTCTCGTCGAATCAAGGAATAACAACCTTATAAATCTGGGATGGTTTCTTTTCGCAAAATTTCTCCACGAACCTACTTAAATTCATCATCTAATCCAGCAAGAAGAATATGTACCCTTAGTCTTTCAACAGACTCTCGATATGATATTAGATCATAGGGGTCTTTCATGACCACCTTATCACGATGGTCTAGCTCTTGAAAAATTTCAATCAATTCTCCATAATACTTTGAAAGTGATTTTTCATTTTGTTTGGAAGTAAAGACTTTTTGGTTTAAGACAAATATCTGTAATTCGTCACTTCCATCATAGAATGCTTTTACTAAAGCACCCCAAATTTCAAGAGCAGTATGTATGCGTAAATAACGCTTTATGATTTCTAGACTCATTAACATAAGTAGCCATTTCTTCACTTTTTGATTTTCTACATACCACTTGTTATAATTTTCTGGTTGCAAATTTTTGTTATGAATATAATAGAGTTTTTCTCTCTGCAATATGCATTTCTATTATTTGAGACCAAACATCATAATTAGTTTCAATAAGAATAATTTCAGTATTAAAAACACCTTCAGAATGCGCAGATTGTACAACAATTAGAGTTGATTGCTCCACAGGTAATGAAATTGTGCTCTCTGTCATGATATTATGGTAAACAAACTAGAAAATGGTGTAATGATTTCAGAACATGAAATAAAAATGTAAGAACCGAACCGAGATGCAGATCGGTTATGTCTACGAGCCGAACCGAGATGCGGATCAGCTACGTCCGCAAGTCGAGCCGTACGCCACTTCAACGTCTTTAACCTCCAGATGGCACGTGGAGGCGCGTGAAATGTTTTCTTTCCTTTTGGTGGCGCACGTGGGCGGGTGCATTTCTTTTCTTCTACCCTATTTTTACTAAAATGTTCAGAATTGTGTTTAGAGTAATCTGGTAAAATTAGGTGGGACAAATACCGCTTCAAAAATGGTATTTGTAATTAATATTTGTATGGGTGTTTGAATGAGATTTTTTTCTGACAAAATTTTTTTTCGGGAGAAAGAAAACTCTGTTTAAGAAAACAAAGGTTTCAAATTTGTATAGAACAACGACTTGACGCTGATACCATAAAGAAATCAATATTTGAAGAAACAATTAGAAGAAGAAATAAATGGTTTCTCCGATATATTTTTCATAATTTGTATAGAGTATGTAAATTGTACATATCTTCCTTCCTTTCTTATTTTGTTCCAATAATTCATTCAATTTTATTATTATTATTTTCATTTTATACCCTTCCATTTTCTTAACAGAATGATTAGTTCACTAATGATTAATGTGATAACAGTTCTATATTACAGGAGGATGAATTTCACAGATTAGCTGACTCAACAATACATGATCTTCAACAGAAACTTGAGGTAATTTTTCACTAGTCATCTTGCTCTCCTTGTGAAGTTTTGAATTGAACATCACCCCTTAATTACCAGGCTTTCCTCACAACTATAATGGTAACTCTTTTTTTAGTCTTCAAACATGGAAGAAACTTCATGCTTTGGTGGTCTTTGACTTGAACAGTATTTTGTTTGTTCTTAATCGTGTAATTGTTGGCGAATTTTTTTAATGTTGAGTTACTAGTGCTTTATTTTTTATAGCATTTTGCAATTATGGTTACTGTTATCGTCTGTGATACTAACCGTCAGGTTTTGCTTTATTGTGGTGCCTGACAGGAATGTGGAGATAATGTTCAAGTTGATGGCTTCGATATAGACTATGGGGTGAGAAAGTGTGAATGACTATTTAGAATTTCAATTTTAGGAAAGGTGTTGTTTGATTCTAACACTAACAAGAACCACATATGGCAGAATGACGTGCTAACCTTGAAACTTGGGGAGCTTGGCACATATGTTTTGAACAAACAGACGCCTAACAGGCAACTTTGGTTGTCTTCCCCTGTGAGGTATTCTATTTCCCCTGTTATTGCAGTCTTTCAATTTTATTTTCCGCTGATGTGCATAGGATTCTGCCAGTTTAAAAATGAAATTTCACTCCTGACCTCCTTATGCTTGAACCATTTATGTAACATAATGAACGCACGCTCAATACACAGTCCTTGCATTGGTTTTCTGATATGGACATGTGTTCATATTGCTGAGATTTTGTGAGTTCAGAATCTCAGTGGGTTAAAGTGATCCAATTCTCATGTTTTACTTAGTAGTTTGGTGGTAAGATTTAGTTTGATGCCACACCAATAAATTTTGAACATCCAATTCTCAACTGGGTTATATTTGAAATGACGCTTGTTTTGTCCACATTTTCTGTTCCTACACTAAACTTATTTTCCCATTTTCAAAGATTATATATATATATATATATATATTCTTTCTTCATGCAGTGGTCCTTTCAGATTTGACTGGGACAGCAAAGCTCAGGCTTGGGTTTATAGGCGAACTAAAGCAAATCTCTTGAAAATGTTAGAAGGCGAGTTGGAGAAATTATGGGGCGAACCCAGTGACCTTTCATCAGCTTTTCATAAGGTTTGACAAATCACATCTCCCTTACTGAATTGGTTAATCTGAATCTTGTTGCGGTATCTCTGGCAATGTAATTTAATATGAGATTTTAGTTTGCCTTACCATTTACTTTTTAATACGAGGGCCAAAATGTACAAAATCAAGATTTTAAAATTTCCTTTTGTTAACGAGTGAAAAACATAATATACTTTTGAATAATCGTGGTATGAGAAATACAAACACTATATAAATTTGCGCCCTTTTACATTCATATCAATTGTTGTACGACACATGGCACCGTACATAATCTAGGAAAATGAAGAAAAAAAACTATTTTATTTTTTACAAGATTAGCTTAAGTGCAAAAATGAAGGTATTGTGACGGTGGTGGTGGTGATGATGGTGGTGGTGACGGCGACGACGATGGTGGTGGTGACGGCGACGACGATGGTGGTGGTGACGTTGGCGGCGGTGGTGCTGAGTTGTGAATTATGAGTGTTGTAAACACCTTGTGTAATTTCTTCCCTTTTAGTAAAAAGATCTGTAGTAGGTCCAGAGACGTAAGCAAGATTGGTCGAACTCTGTTATTAAATTTGTGTGTTATTTTGTTTATTTTGCTTTCTCATAAATCTGACTTATCGGAAATTTACGTAATTTTCCAATAACTGATATCACAGCTTTTGGTGTTGATTTCTGTCAATTTCCTACAATGTTACTATTCACGATGATATTTGTTCGTTAACGGAGGTGTTCTAATACACGGTGGTTTGCATAAATAGTCAAAAGCGATCCAAAGGAAGTTAGATTTGAGTGGGAGCAATGACTGTAGATGAAGGAAGGGTGAAACTTGAGAAATTCGATGACACAAATTTCGAGTTTTGGAAAATGTAGATAGAGGATTATCTATATCAAAGAAATCTATATCAACCTCTCTCAGGGAAGAAGCCAGAGGCTATGAAGGAAGAAAATTGAAATCTTCTAGACAAACAAGCCTTCAAAGTTATTCGATTGACGTTATCTCGCAATGTTGCTTTCAACATAGTAAAGGAAAAGACCACGGTGGATCTTATGGCAGCTCTCTCCAATATGTATGAGAAACCATCGATCTCAAACAAAATGCATTTGATGAGGTGTTTGTTCAACTTGCGGATGACAAAAGGCGCATCGGTAGCTCAATATCTCAATGAACTCAACACAGTCACAACCCAGTTGAGTTCAGTTGAAATTGAATTCGATGAAGAAGTAAGAACATTGATACTTTTGTCTTCTTTACCAGAAAACTGGAATGTTACTGTCACGGTTGTGAGTAGCTCATCAGGAAGCAATAAGTTGAAATTTGACGATGTTCGTGATTTGGTTCTCAGTGAAGAGATCCGATGTAGATAGTCAGGTGAATCGTCAACCTCTTAAGTTTTTCATACAGAGTCAAGAGGAAGAGATTCAACCAAAGGGAATTGACGTGGCGGAACAAACTATCAAGGTAGATCAAAGGACATGAGGTCCAAATCCAAGAATCCCAATAATTTCCACAGCTCGAAGACTATCGAGTGTTGGAATTATGGGAGAATCGAGCACTACAAAAATCAGTGCAAAAGTGCACCGAAGGACAAATAAGTGAAGGCAGAGGCAAATGTTACTTCCATCTCAGGAGGAGATGGAGAAGATGATGCATTGATATGCTTTTTGGAGAGCAATGAAGAATCTTGGGTGTTAGACTCTGAAGCATCGTTCTATGTTACTTCACAGAAAGAATTCTTTGAGAAATGTCCCCGAAAACCTTGGAAAGGTATATCTTAGTGATGATCAACTGTGTGCTATTATTGACAAAGGTGCTATGAAGATTAAGTTGAACGGGTCTGTTTGGGAATTGAAGGATGTCAGGCATATTCTCGACCTAAGAAAGAACTTAATCTCAGTAGGGCAATTGGCAAGTGAAGGCTACACTACGATCTTTTATGGTGATGAATAGAAGATTTCAAAAGGTGCAATGACGGTTGCTCGAGGCAAGAAGAGTGACATTCTTTACATGACAATAGGAGCGTGTTGTTCGATCGCAGTTGTAGTAAACAATGAAACACCAAATCTGTGGCACCAGAGACTAAGCCATATGAGTGAGAAATGGATAAAGATTATGCACTCAAAGGGAAAACTTCCAGGTTTAGAGTCAGCGGAGATAGACATGTGGGAAAATTGCATACTTGGAAAGCAAAAAAGAGTTAACTTTCAGACAAGTGGTAGAGCTTATCCACTCTAATGTTTGGGGACCAACGACTGTCTCATCCATTGGTGGGAAACATTATTTTTTGACTTTCATTGATGATCACTCTCGAAAGGTATGAGTTTACTTTCTAAAGCATAAGTTTGAAGTATTTGAGGCTTTTAGAAAATGGAAAGCTATGGTGGAAAATGAGATAGGTTTGAAGATCAAAAAACTCAAAACCGATAATGGTGGTGAATATGAAGACACTAGATTCAAAAATTTTTGCTATGAGCATGGGATTAGAATATAAAGAACTGTGCCAGACACACCTCAACACAATGGTGTAGCTAAGCGTATGAATCAAACGTTGACAGAAAGAGTCAGAAGCATTCGTATACAGTCAGGTCTACCGAAGCAGTTCTGGACAGAAGTAGTCAACACGATAGCTTATTTGATCAATCGAGGTCCGTCCGTTCCATTGGAGCACAGAATACCATAAGAGGTATGAAGTAGAAAAGAGATAAAACTATCACATCTAAAAAATTTCAGTTGTGTAACATTTGTGCATATTAGTGATCAAGGCAGAAGTAAGCTTGATCCCAAATCTAAGAAATGCACCTTTATCAGCTATAGTGAGTATGAGTTTGGCTACTGCATTTGGGATGACGAAAACAAGAAAGTGATCTGTAGCAGAGATGTGAGTTTCAATGAAAGAGTGATGTATAAGGACATGCATAAAACAGACACCAACGACTCAAAGCAGAATGAGTCAGTATTTGTAGATGTAGATGATGTCCCAGATAGTTTCATGAAAGAACCAATTGTAGCAAGTCCTCAGCTAGAGGAACTTGTTGGACATAGCAGTGCGCAACAGTCTGACACACCATAGCCTCCTACTACAGCTCCTGTATTGAGGTCTTCTCGACCTCATATGCCTAATAGAAGATAGATGAACTATATGTTGTTGACTGATGAAGGAGAGCCTAAATGCTATGATGAAGCTTGTCAGACTCGAGATGCCAACAAGTGGGAGCTTTCCATAAAATTGAAGTTGTGCTCAACTTCAGTTGGTCTGCTAGAGTAACAAGACTAGAAAAGCTGTTGCATTGATCGAGGTGTGAAGACAGATTGAAATCAGTCTTCAAGTGGGAGATTGTTATAAAAATTCTTAATTTAAAGAGCAAAACATAGAGCTTAATTCAATGAATCATTAATTTAAGGAGTAATTCAAGGAGTGGATTTTCCTATAAATAAATGTATAATTGTAATGAATTAATCAACCAAGTGTTCATTCCAAATGAGAGAAAAACTTAGAAAGAAAAGTTTTTATGAGAGAAAATTGAGAGTAATTTTCTTGGGTGTAATTGGGTTGTGGGTTGTGAGTTGTGAGTGTTGTAAACATCTTGTGTAATTTCTCCACTTTCAGTAAAAAGATCTGCAACAGGTCCGTAGACGTAAGCAAGATTGACCGAACTCTATTATCAAATTGTGTAATTTTGTCTATTTTATTTTCTTATAAATTTGACTTATCAAAAATTTGTGTAATTTTTCAACAGGTGTGATTAGCTTGACCTTGGGCTTGGCCATGGTAATGATCATGCTCGATTAGACACGCCATGTAATTCATAGTCATAGACTTTGGGGAAGTTTTCTTTATTTCCTAAATGGAAATGGAGATCCTTTTTCCTTTAGGCACAGAATGTTATAGTCAACTTCTCGTTGAAAGTCAGATGGGACAATCTTAAATGTATTGTATGAAATTGGTAGGGCCCTAATATTAATTTAGTCTCAATTAGTACATGGAAATTCTGTATAAATTTCAATTTTTCAAAGCAAGATCCATTTTTTTCTTTGTTTCCCCCCTCTTAGTAATTGCTGGTTGTATGTGTATTGGTCAAAGACGGTAAAAGCAAGATCCATTTTTTTCTTTGTTTCCCCCCTCTTAGTAATTGCTGGTTGTATGTGTATTGGTCAAAGACGGTAAAAGCAAGATCCATTTTTATCTTTGTTTTCCCCTCTTAGGGAAGGAATGGCTAAAGAATGTGGCGTGAAACTTTCAACATCTAACAGGATATAAGCCACTACGACATAGCTGTATATTTACTTGTCTCTTTGTACTCTTTAGAATGAGAGTAATGCACCTTCGTACCACTCCTTTTCCTCATGTACAATTATTCTATTAACCCTTTGTAATTGTTTTAAACTTTTTATTACTTTGTGTTGCTAATAAACTATTTTTTTTCGGTTGAACATTGCTTGAAGTTTGAAATTTTATTTTTAGCTTATGTATCATGTATAACAAAATCAACCTTTCTAAACTTTGTATCGCTTTGGAACCTTGCATCATGGCCCTCGTCAAGCCATTCTTAAAGGTTCAAGTACTGGCTTTTTATGACATTTACTCACCTCAAATATTTTTGGTGTATTAGTGACATATACACTGGCACACTAAAATTTGTATAGGAAAACATGAAAACACTGCCTAAAAATACAAATAAGATATTTAATTTTTTTATTAATAGTATAATTATTTTGGTACCAAATATTATATATATATATATATATATATATATATATTTATTTTACCTTAATAAGTAACTTTTATTAAATTATTAAAAAATGACTTTTATCGTCAATAATGTAATTAAATGACACGAGCACGTTATGCAAAATAGAAACATAATTTCTTAAAATGAAGTTGTATGTAGGGTCGGTGATTATTGTGTTTATATCATGTTTATCTTGTATTTTAGTATTAATTATATCATATTTATGTATTAGTTGATATAATGAAAAAAATATTCCTTAATTTTTTTGTTATTTATTATAATATTAAGAAACAATAAGATTTTTAAAAATATGAAGAAAAAAAATCAATTTTTTTATTTATGTTGTGTTATTATGTTTTGATAGATATTAATTTATGCATAACACCAATTGGCATCCTTCCAAAATATATTTTCCAAAATTCTCGAAGAAAAATATTATAAATGAAAGGAAATGAGAGAACGGAAGTCTTGAGTTCTTTCTAGATCTCTCATGCGTCTCCTTTGCCCTAAATCAGTAACATACATTATAAATATATTATAATTATAATTAACCTGAGAATTTTTCAAGATAAAAATTTGACAAAGTATTAATTACTTAATTTTACATATTTTTATATTCATTTATATATTTTACTACATGTTATTTTAAAAATTAAAAATATATTCAATTCTTTTTTAAATAATATTAATATGTGATCAATTTAAATAATATATGTATTAAAATTGATGTAAATTTATATATTCTTGACATTTTTCGAGTAAGAAAATGAAAAAAGACTAAACAATTATTTAAGTTTTACAAGTTTTAGTCTATTATATTAAAATGGGTGAATTTTTTTCTATATAAAGATATTTTGATTTTGATTTTGTTTATACATAAGTTTTTATTATTATTAAGTTTTATCAAGTAATTTAATTAATGTTAATTAGTTGATGAGACAACTAATTTAATTAATATTAATTAATTAATATGTATATTTAATTAGTGTTAATATAAATGTTAGAAAAATATAAATTTACATTCATTGTTATATCTATATCTTTTAGATTTTTTCACATCTTAATATTATCTAAAAAATTGAATCATTTTTTAAATTTTTAAAGAAATTATGACACATAATAGGATATAAAGATTATAAGTATAAAATTATATGATATTAGCATTTTTTTTGTGTTAATTAATTCATGTGATCATAATTTAATTAGAAAAAAAAGAATCTAGTTTAAATGAGATAAAAGTTTGGATAGCTTAATGTAAAGAAAAAATTCAAATATTTTTACATAAAATGAATCAAAATTTAGATAATTTAAAAACCATTTATAAAAAAAATAAGAAACAAAGTCGTCAAGATCTTTTATATATTTAGTCATTAGTGTTATTTATTATCTTAGATTAAAAATAATATTATTTTATTTTATTATTTTTTTAAAATAAATTAATTGAAAATAAAATATATTATTTTAATATAAAAAATATTAAAATAGTATAATTAGTACTTAATTTATCATTTTTTAAATTAATAATGAGAATTCTATGACATTTAAAAATAAATAACCGACAATGTGACAGCGGTGAGAACGAGAGAAAGGTGAAGAAAAGGACGAAAACACCCTCATGAACAACTTCTACGAAACAGATGGGAAATTGCAGGGTAGGTTAGAGAATCAAAAGGCGACCAACAAAAATATGGGGAGTATGTTACTCAGCTGTCATCCATTGAGGGACCATTACCTTACCTTTCTTTTCTCCTTCGAAGAACCCGTCACTCTCCTTAGTCCTTACATCACCTCCACTACTATATATACATTCCTTTTCTTTTGAGTGTTTAATCAGAACTCCTTCCACATATTCATTAATCGATTATAAACTCCTTTTCTCTTCTCTAGAGTCAACAAGAATGGCAAGTCTTGACAAGATTATGAATTGTGATTTCGAAGATATGCTTCCAGTTATGGCCCATAAACTTGGTGGTGAGGGTTTGATACAGGAGCTTTGTAATGGGTTTCAATTGTTGATGGATAAAGAAAGAGGGGTGATTACGTTGGAGAGCTTGAAGAAGAACTCTGCGCTTCTGGGTTTGCAAGATTTGAGGGAAGATGAGCTTGTGAGTATGGTTAGAGAAGGCGACTTGGACGGTGATGGTGCTTTGAATCAGATGGAGTTCTGCGTTTTGATGTTCAGATTGAGTCCTGACTTGATGCAAGATTCTTGGTTTTTGCTTGAACAAGCCTTGCAAGAAGATCCTTCAATTAGCCGCAATGGGAGACCTTCTCGTTGAATTTTGAACTTTTTTGAGGAAAATCTTACGACGCCGTTTTTTTTTTTTTTTTTTGTATTAATGACGTTGAACATTCTATAAAGATAATAAATATAGAACAAAATATTATCATATCCAAGATAGATCCAGATATCAAATTGTGGTTTTTTACAAAAGATTATCAAGAAATTAAAGAATTAAAACATAAAATAAAACTCCAGCAGCTAGCAAAATAAAAGACAATACAAGCAATTTACAAGTTTAGTAATTGTAATTCAGAGAATTGGTGGTTTATGAACAACAAAATTTGTTCTGTTAATTTTGATACGTTTTGGAATGTTTTCTCATTTATGGCCTTCCAAATCCTCCTTCACCACACAACTATTAGTTTCTGCTAAACCCATTCACTTCTTTTATCTCATTCCTATCATAACTTAATCATCCAGTCGAGCATGGACAAATTTAGAGTTCAAGGTAGATCTCTATTTAATTCCATTCAAGATAGAATATCTGAAGTAACATTACATTTCATCATTGAAGGTTTCATGTTTTTAAACTCTTCATTGCATAAGGGGAATAATGGATTAAGACTCATACCTCGACGAATAAGACTAGAGTTGGTTGCTATGATATTGTTCACACACTGTCAATATACTGTCAAACGAAGGACCTTAACTTGTTAGAGGATCACAAAGCCTTCAAAAAACCTCCATTTGAGTGGTTATGATTGCATGAGCCTCTCAAATCTCCATCCTACCAACCTTCATCTTCAAGAGTGATCGCTCTTTTATAGGCTGAGAAAATAATATATTGACCATCTTTGCTATAATGCCAAACCAATATATCTTCATTGGGTTCCTTGCAAATAGGAGCAAATTCTATTAAATCCGCATCAATAGGCAAATATAGTATGCTCACAAGTTGATAACCTCCAGCCTTGCTTAGGTAGCATTGCTAGATTAAAAAGCCTTAGGGTTCGTGAAACCAATATCTCCTCGTGCTTTGGAGTTTTGCAAGTTCTCCAACTTTTCCAATGTATTTTCCTCTTGGAATACGTCCCCGTCCACCAAATCAGCACCATCAATGAACTAATTTCATTACAAAGTCATTCATCCACAATATATTTCTTAAACTCACGAACTTTGATTTCTACAGGTGGTTTTCCATCTCTATAAAGTTTCCATTTGGAATCCAACACCATTTATTCAAGTGAACTTTTAACCTTTTTCAATCGTTTGGCCATAATAATATGATAAGCAAATCTAGTTTCAGCAACTCTAAGCAGTCTTAATTTTGAATGGTCATTAAAAATGACCAATTCCATCCGATGATTCACAACAAATTCCTAATAGTTTGCACTTCATCAATTAAGTCAACAATCCATTTAAATTCTATGTAATGTTCAGAATTTTCTGAAGGACAACACATGCTTTTTAAAGCTAAATCAAGCTATGATTAACACATGGAGTTCAAAAGATATGAGGATACCTCTTCAACTTTTTGGATCACTGAGATAAAAATATCAACTACATATTCGGCATCTTTGACTTTCCCACTTGAGGCTATAGCTTTCAAGAACACGGTTCCCCCAATAGGTGCTTCCATTATGTTGATAATAATTCTCCATTGATAATTTGACAAACCATCAGAACATATGGACCCCTTCTTTGTCCACCCATCTTTCAGAGGCTGCAATTTTCTAATTATATGCTCCTTCTCTTGTGTAAGTAGAGTTGTTCTAAGCCTAAGAGTACACACTTAGTTTGTTTTCAGCTAGTGTCTGTGAGTATTTTCTGAAATAAGGACATCTAACTAAATTGAATGGTAATGCTGAAGCATAAAACATTCGTGCATCTCTTGTCAGTAATGTCTCGTTGCACTACATTGAAAGTATCTTCTAATGTTCCTCTACGTTTCTTTGTTTGCACCAAGTCTGAACCTTTGGGAGAATTTATAAAATCATCCTTATTTCTAGCTCTCAGTTGTTCATAAGTTTTTTTCTTTCAGATTCTTCATGTTCCCTTTTCAATTGTTCTAAAACACCATCTTTCATGGCTTTGCAAGCTTCAACACCTTGATTAGGAATTTTTAGTAGCTGACTTTTTACCTACGAATATGATCCTATCACTGTTTTGTTGCAAGATCAGGTTCTGTTTCCTCCACCACTAGCCGAAATTTTGATGACCTTTACATGATTCCAATTCCATAGAGGCTCCACTGCAACATGTTGAAGGCCTTAACATTGCTTTGTATTTCCCCTGTTCGAGAATAAGAACATATCTCTTGAGATGAAAAGGAGTTTTTTACTGAAGGCCGAGTTTGAAATTGGGAGCTGTGGAAGCCCAATAAGCCAATAGGGCTCCCATAAGTGCTATGGCTCATACTCCAAGATCACTACATGGTAGGTGGTGGCCATGTCTCCATCTTGAAAGTTGTTTTGAGTTCACCCTCAAACTTTGCCGAGTCCATTTGGGTGTCCTCTTCACATATTCCTTGCTTAGTTCACTTAGGCCCACTTCGTTTGATTAGACCTATCACCAGTATGTAAAGATCCATTACCTATCTCCTTTCAAATTACCAAATAAAGCCTATCTCCCATCATATACCCTACATAGGCCAAAATGCATGTGTCAATAATCTTTGAACCTTGCTCTAATATTAATTTGTGGAAGCCCAACAGACCAATAGGCCTCCTATAAGCGCTATGGGGTTTCAACCCAAAAAGTCAATTTTATGGAAGGAGTAACCTAAGCACTTATAACCCAAAAAGTCAATCTTATGGAAGGAGTAACCTAAGCACTTATATTCCTTTTTGGGTTGTCTTATTTTTTCAATATAAGGCTCTTGTTTACCTTTACTCTAACATGAGCTTTAGTTGGTTTGATGAAGAAATATGTGATAGAGTAAACAAAGTTATATCTGGCTTACGTAAGGGAAGAAAAAATTTCAATAAGGAAAGAAGTGAGGTAAAAATTAGAATTGTAAATTGATAAACTTAAAGAACATAATGCAGAATTAGAAGAAGTAATATTGAGTTTAAGTGAGTTAAATAAACCTTACAATATCAAAGTGAGTACCGAATGAAATTTGAAGATAAAAATGTTATTGATTTGTGGCATAGCAATATTGTTGTTATTTATTTTCAGGAAAAATAGAGAAAATTCAAAGGCAATGAACATGTTACCTTAGTTGATACAAGGGTATGCATATCAAGAGGGGTGATTGTTAATTTGTTTTGCTTCATTTTGTCTATAAGGTTATATGTAACATTTAAGTAGTTTAATGTTATAAGTTATATTGTATTTAGTGTATTTATTAATTTAATGTCTATTGTTATTAATTAAATTGATGGAATATAACCCCTATTTTTGTATAACAAAGATTGTATACCCCTGTTTTTGTATGACAAAAATTGTTTACTTCTGTGTTTGTATAATGAGCATTCAAGTGATTTAATGTAATTTAACATCGTAAAGATGAAAATGAAAGCATAAACTTGCATTTTGAAATTACAAAATGAAATGCGAAGCATCAACTTCAGCCATATATTTAATAGATTTTCTATATAATTATTGTTTACAATTTTAAGTACTTTTCTTTACATGCAAATAATGTCATAATGTATTTGAATTAACCAAAAATAAAAACAATTTATACCAATTTAATTTCAAATTATTCATACATACAAAATATAGAATTTACATCATTACAATCTGTAATTACAAAAACCACAAACCACAATTTTAAATAACATATCATTGTTCTCTATTCTATTGACCTGCATGCATCTTCCTTGAATTCTCACTAACAAATTTTTTTCTTCTAACTTGAATACAAAAAAACAATTTTAGTAATTGATAAACTTTCGAGACACCTCATACATATCAATACACAACACACACATTCACATCCATACCAGCACCTATACACACCCACATAGTACCTGCACATACACTGTATATATACACATACATCAACACACAACACATATTGTAGAGCACCTACACATACACACATACATACCAGCATACAACACATATTGCATATACACTCACACACATCTACACTTACACCAACTCTTACAACACACGCATATATCCATACCAGCACTTGTACACATCCATACTAGCACCCATCCATGCCCAATCCCATACCTATAGTCATACATACATATACACCAGCAACTTACCTACAACTTATTAGCAGTTTTTATTTTCTCAACATCTACAACTAATATAATGTCATCCTTTTGAGTTACTTGAGATGATTGAATCATGTTTTTAATAGGGGTCTATACTTTTATAAATAAAGAAAAGTATAAGAAATATATTAATACATTTAATAACAAAATTAAGTAAAATATAGTGAAACAATTTACCCCATTTGCATTATTCTTCCTAATTGGATAGTCTCTATAGTAATGACCTTGAACTCTACAATGGTTACATGTTATGCATACTCCATTACTACTTTTCTTTGTTAGATTGTTTGGATTATCATTTGGATAATCATTTCTTTTAATTCTACTCTTAGGAGGTCTTTTAGTCTATACCTTCACTTTCGGGACAACTAGAGGGGGTATGTTTGTTTTCATCCATTCATTTGCACTTATCATAGGATGAATGTATGGATCATATGTCTTACCATATGTTTCATATCTATACCATGAATATACGTATTTGATAAGATCATCCTCATCAACCCTAAGTGCAACATATGCATGTATGCATGGTATACCAGTTAAGTCTCAACTTCTACATGTGCATGTTGACCTCACTAAATTAACTACTTATTCATCATCACATCATTCACTTAATATTTTTTCTCCTTAGAACGTACCATATACAAATTGATAGAAAAATCTCTATTTTTTATTTATTCTTCTAATTTTAGGACTAACCTCATTTTTAAAAGTTTTAGCTTTTATTCTCTTAGTAGTCATCCTTTTAATCAAATAAACCTTAATATTCTCTAATATAATGATAATAAGTTTATATCTATAATTAAGAATACAAAAGTTGAAACACTCGCGTATGTTATTCAATTATATATCAGATTTTGCTTTGTTTTGAAGTGTGACTTAGACCAATGTTTAGCTGGCCTTTTCTGGCACCACTCCTATGTAGCTATACTCAAAGATTTTATAGCATTCATTTCTTGATTGAACATTGCTATTATTGTAACCATAGAACATGCACATAACTATTGTTTCAATGCAACCTAGAATGTGGACTTTTAAAGTTCTGGTGCAAATGTCTAACACACGTCCTCTGTTTAGAATGTATGAATAAGTTATTAATCATTATCCCCAACCATTTTTACTTGTCTTATATTATAGTCCAACCATAAATATTTTCCATCTAAAGATTGCCTCTTACCAATCTTAGAAACCAATCCTATGTCTCCACACATTCATTCTCAATGACAACATAAGCAATTGGAAACATTGCATTGTTTTCATCAATTAAAATTGCAATAAGTAGTTGTCCTTTGTAAGGTGTCTTCAAAAAACACCCATCAAATCCAAAGATTGATCTACACTCTTCTAGGAAACTCTATCTTGTAGTCTGCCAAGAAACGTAAAACATTTTGAACCACGATTTATTCTTAAATTTCAATTCATAATCAATCCTCGTAGTTGATCCTATGTTAGTTCTTTTTTATCTCTTGGACAAAATCTCATAACCTTGTATATTGCTCTTCATGGACCTCGTTAAGCACACCTTTAATTTTCTTGTTAGCTCTGTAAACTTTGTGTTTAGGTACTATCAGACCAAAGTATTTGTTTTTATTGTCAATTACATTTGCCTTAAAATTCTTAGGATTGTTTCTAAAGTCCCAAATAAGTTCATCCAATTAGGTGTTGTACATTTGGTAGAATGTGATTGTGGGCATTCACATTCTAAATTACATATAACTACCTCAAATTTCATGTTATCATTCATAATCTTTGCTGAAATATAGAAACCACATTTTTCACTTCTACATACCACCCTCAACCTTACTTTATTTGAGTGACAAAACTTGATATCCATTAAGTGTTTAACAACATACAATTGGATCGATTTTCTCAACACGCCATTCGAGGGATATTTCTTTCTTAAATATAATGTTAGCTTCTTAAAGTCAACTTTTGTCTTGAAAATTGAAACTCTTTTAGGTTTGGTTTCAATTTCATTATCACTATCCTCAAAAACATGTTCTAGATAATCAAAGTTATAATCACACACCACTTCATCTTTTTCCACTGTTATATTAAATTTAGGATCAAAGTTCACATTTTTTGCATACAATCGCCATCACATAAACCTTCTTCAAAGTCACTTTCACAAAATAAGAAGTAATCTTCTTTTTCAATATGTTCATTTTCATTTGTTACCTTCACATCATCATTATCTTTGTTTCTCCTACTTTCCAAACTATCACCATTATTTCTTTTCCTTTTGTTCTTTTTAGATGCATCAACAACTTTATTTTTACCCTTATCCTTAGAAACAATTAAAATGGCATTCTTTTTATTTATACTTTTCATCCTATTCCTTTTAGGTGTACTTTGTCGAGGTTTTTCAGGTTACACACTATCATTTTCAACTTTAGATTGATTTAATTGATGGACATCAACTTCAATAAATTGTAGTTTTAAGACTTTAGGTTCTTTAATTGGTAAGACATTTTAACGGTTATATTGATTCATACGCATCAATCCCCACTGTTAAATATAGCATTAACATTAAACTCTCTTATATTATCTGGTATATAATCACATAATTTCTTAGCAACTTGATTAATGTTGATTCCAATAGCTACAAAATCAACCTATGGTACTTAATAAAACCAAATAATTGGCCTCATTAAGTTCATCAATAATTCTAACTTCTCAAAAACCACAAGAGATATAGTGTCCTCGTTGTAGTAATTCATTAATCTACTACATCTCTAACATATACTTTTTTATCTTGATTAATCTATTTACCATCATGATTGACTATTAGAATAAATTGATCATAATATTTCTCTGTGAACAACAAGAAAACAACATATAGGGAAGTTAATGCATAATTTTAATTGGTGTTATATTAAAAAAATCAACATAAATTAGGATCATATGTCTAGAATTATTGATTTCTTTTAATAAAATATTCATAAAAAGTTTTCCTACTTCAATGCATACCCCACACCCCATGTGTAGAAAAGGACAAATCGATACCCATTTGCATTCGGGATAGTTACCATAAAGAGTGAAAACAAACAAAAATAAGGAATCAATTGACAAAGAATCTTCTCAAAAACTTATATTGATTGTTTTATTTTCAATAATCATACAATTGTTTGGCTCACGAGGATGATGATATCTTTGTTTTTGGTTTCCCGAGGATTTGGTTTTCAGATAGGTGGCTTTGCGAGGTTAAGTCGATGGATGCTGACTTGCTTGGGTGTGGTAGTTGGCAACAACGATGAAAGGTAAGAGAGTGAATGCGAGAGAATCAATTTGAGATTCGTCGAGGATGTGAGGGAGTGTAAAGTGTATTTAGGGCATTACAAACACTTAAAGGTTAACTTCCATTAAAGATAACCACATATGATATATTTATAACAGTTTGAAAGTTCGATGATATAAAAGTAACAAATAAAAATTTGGTGATATATTTGTAACAACTTTTATAGTTTATTGGTATAAAAATACATTAACTCTAAACTTTATAAAACCTTCAAAATAGATAACTTAAGTTTAGTAATTTTTTAATGATAATTTAATCTACTAACTTTAAAAAAATAACAACACAAATCTAAATAATTATTTTTTATGTTTTTTTTTTCAATTTTTTAAAAAGGTGCATAAGTAAATATTTATGTTAAAATTTATTTTTAAATATAATTGAAAATTAAAAATTAAAAAAAAACTTAAAATTTGACAATTTAAATTAAACTGTTATTTTTTTAAAAACTAATAAATTAAATTATTTAAAATAAAAACTTATAAACTTAAGTAGTCTGATTACAATAACTAGTAACTTTATCGGACATTTATCTCTATATATTTAACACAACTTATGCATATTCATTCTTAATAAAAATTAGTCAAATAATTTTATTATTTCAATATTAATTACTGTTTAATTAAATCGTACATATACAAATATTATATATATTTATAATTTTATGTATTAAATAAAAAATATATAATTAATTATTTTAAAATTTTATTAAAAGATTACTTTTGTCCGTCTATAAATTTTCACGAACCTTTTCAAAGTTTATGTCACGACAGTAATTTCGATATTTTTATAAAATATAAGTCATACAATTCTTGTCGATAAATTATTTTGATCCTTTTTTTTTCCTTCCCTAATTGGATCCTTGTTTAAGTGCATGAAAGGACAGGTATGCATATACGTTTCTTTATAATTACGCCTCCTTACATAGGAAAACGACGTCGCGACGATACAGTCTTCTTAAACCGCATCTCAGAAATCCGTCGTGACCACAATGCTTTCGTCCTCCATACATTCACCATCAACGGCGGGAGCTTCCCAACTTTCACTCTAAAAATCAATCAACATCAACAACAAAATGGAGAAACACGTTCAAGCATTCCTAAACAGGCTCTCCTTTGCCTCCATAACCATAGCCACACTCACCCTTATCCTCCTCTTCCTTCAAACACCCGAAACCTGCATCCCACCGGACGCTCCATCTAAACCACACCTCAGATTCCCCAAATCCTCTTGTGATTACACCTCACGAGACCACGTGCCCATTGACAAGAAGAACAAGCGTCTTTGGTCTACTCGATCCTGGCAGAAAAAAGTTTCTTCCTTTACCCATTTTTTTCAAGCAATTCGTGATCTGGGCTTTCTAGGTAACCACTCTAAAGTGCTCTGTGTCTCTGCTGGTGCCGGTCACGAGGTTATGAGTCTGACCCAGATGGGTGTTATTGACGTTACTGGTGTTGAATTGGTTGATTCGCCGCCTCTGGTTAGTCGTGCCGATCCTCATAACTTGCCGTATTTCGATCATGTTTTTGATTTGGCTTTCACTTCCCATTTGACCGAGGCTCTGTTTCCTTCCCGATTTGTGGACGAGATGGAAAGAACGGTTCGACCTGGTGGTATTTGTGTTATCGTTGTTGAAGAATGTGGAGATCGAGAAGTTAAGGAAATTGTGCGTCTGTTTAGGAAGTCGAGATTTGTTAGTTCGATCAATGTTACATTGACTGGGTTAAGAACGACTCGGATTATTCTGAGGATTAAAAGTTGACCACAAGTTTTTGCCGATCCTTGCTTACCTCATTTTGGCATCTATGATTTGAATTGGTTTCTGAAATTCATGTCTGTATTTATTATCATGATGTCAAATTAGGATAATGCAGTGTGTTTATTAGTGAGTGTATCTTCAAAAATTGAAACTTAGCTAACATCTTCGTGCTAAATTTGAATGACCATGAGAGCAGATTTGGAAACTTGGTTGGAAGGTAAAAGGTAAATGCTCTTATTATTTAACATAAATTAGAAAAATCATAAAAAAATAATAACAATATAGGAAAAAGTTAAAAAGTTCCGTTTCCACCTATCTAACTTTTTTAACGTTATCGTTGTAAATATTTATCAAAATAACTATTTCACATTAACTAATTTATCTTTATCAAAAATATTCATGTTATAATATTTAATTAATTTTCATTAAAAATATTTATGCTTCTCAATAACATAATATAAATTTTTTTTCAAAAATATCCGTACTCAGTCAAATGCTATAAATAATCATCAAAAACAATCTTGATCAATAATAAAGTATAAATATTTATCAAAAATATTCGTCGGATATTTTCACATGGCTTGCTTGCTACATCCAAGAAAACAAAAAGGTTTCGGTTATTCATGGGCCAGGCTAAATAAGCTTGTGTGTACCTCTATGTATATTTTTTTTTTTTTTTTTTTGGGTGGTAAAGAATCAAAAATTGACATTCTGCCACATTGCTCTGAAGACAAGCATGGAAATAAAATGCAAACCCACCCACTCCAATCCACTCTTCTTCCTTTCCCAACACCTTCTTCCTTTCTAGCAGTGAAGCTTTAGCTCCTTAAACACAGGTCTTTGACTTTTCAATCTAATGTCTAGTTGATTTGATGAAATCCTTTTAGTTCTCGTAAAAAAAAGGAAACAATGTTTCTTTTTATAAATATATCACATTATTCCCAAATTCAGAAAGCAACCACCCAATAGCCATTAATATCCTCTACTTTCTTTGAAATAGCAGACAGAGCATTATAATAACAAAAATTTCACAGCAATTGAGTAAATTTATTTACTTAATTTTTTTTCCTTATGTACGGCATTAGTTTATCATCTAAAACACAGAGCATACAGACGAAAGATCTAAATGCATTGACACAAGTTACTCCGATTGCAAAATCACCATAACAAAATTAAGCCGAATATCCAAAAACCTAACAATTATAACACATTAAAGTAAAAGGGAAATCACAGAAATGAGGTTTA
The DNA here is from genome assembly GCA_037013495.1 of Hippophae tibetana. Lineage (NCBI taxonomy): Eukaryota > Viridiplantae > Streptophyta > Magnoliopsida > Rosales > Elaeagnaceae > Hippophae > Hippophae tibetana. The sequence goes on from CM072812.1 coordinate 8,784,042, forward strand.
CCTGCAATGACGACGTGATCACAAGAATTCTTGATCGTTTGGAACTAAGCTAAATAATTTGCGATTACGATTGATGCCAACCATGTGCAAATTGAGCTATGCAAATAGATCCATAAATATGAACACATAGGATTAAAAAGTGTGAAAGTTTGTTGGAGGTTGAAATTGACTTTAAATATCTTGTGTTTTGTGTCCTTATCACGTTTCGTAGTGGGAGAGTTTATTATTTTACCCCTGAATTTAGTTTTTATATTAATTAAACATCTGGGATAATTTTGAAGTAAAAGAAAAACATATAACTACACTTCTGTTAAATAACATGATATTCAGTTGGTGACAACCAACACACCACCTAGAAGCAGTCACAAAGTTGTTGGTGGGGAAGGATAAGCTGTCCAAGAACATGCCTCTTCATAATTGTGTTTATTTTTAATTATTACAATTTTGTTTTTCTTTTGTATAAATAGGTTGTAAACATTCGTTTATTCATCATCAATAAATCCAATTCTTACATGGTATCAGAGTTTAGGAAACAATTCCCAGAAAAAATCAGCTCATAGAAATTTTTCTTATTTTTCCTCAATCTGTTTTTTTTCCAAAACCAATTTCGATTCACAAAATAATTTCAATTTCATCCCAGAATATTATTCAGAAAAATCCGAGCAATCTGCAATTAAAATCAAGCCAAAATACCTCTCCACGCGCTCACACGCGCCATTTTTAATCTCGCCGGCGTTCCACGCGCCTCGCCGGAGACGCACGCTCCAACACGCGCCAGCTGCTGAAGAAGACGACTCCAACGACACGTCGTCGCTCGCCCGCTGAAACAAACAACATGCCGTTCGCTCGGCGCTGAAATAAACGACGCGTCGTTTTCTCGGTCTGGTCCGGTCCGGTTCGGTCTTCATCCGGTTCAGTGCTTCACCGTTGCAGCCGCCGTTCCAGCCACTCCAGACGCCGGTTCACCCACTTTCTGACCGGTTCCGCGGCTGAAATTTCCGGTTCTGTAATCCTTGACTCATTTTCTATAAGATAGAGCATATTTCAATACATTATTTATTTCATAAATAGTCATTATTGTCTAAAACACACTTAAACCCATCCCGTTCTTTCAAATTTATTCAACCAAAAATGTCTATGACTACCAATACCAACCCTACTTTACCAAAATGGTATGATGATCCTAGTCATTCTTTATATTTACACCACTCAGACCAACCAGGCATGGTCCTTGTAGCTCAATCCTTAAACCAAGAAAACGATCACATTTGGAGTCATGCAATGCTCATGGCTCTAATAACCAAAAACAAAGAAGGATTCATTGACGGCACAATCAAAAGGCCATCAACAAACCTTGAAGCAGAAATCAAACAATGGACTCGCTGCAATATTCTTGTCAAAGGATGGATCCTCAACACCATATCACCCAAAATTGCAGAAAGTGTCATGTATAGTGATACTGCATATGAGCTATGGGAAGAATTAAAGGAACGCTTTTCGCACACCAACAACGTGCACCTATTCCACATTGAACAAGAGATCCATGATTTCATGCAAGAAGGTGTGAGCATTGGCGAATACTATACCAAATTGAAAAGTTTATGGGATAGTCGTGATGCACTATGTCCTCTTCCACACTGTGGAGGAAATGCTGGAAGAGAATTACAAGAATATCAACAAAAGCAGCGAACCATAAAGTTTCTCATGGGCCTTAATACGGTTTACACATCAGCACGCAGACAAATCTTGCTCATGGAACCATTACCTACAGTAAATAAGGTATATTCACTTATTGTTCAAGATGAAAAGCAAAGAGCTGTCTCCACTCAAAGCATAGGAAGGATGCCAGAAGCTGCCGCACTCATTGCCAGAGATAGTCGTCCACAATATCCTCAGAAAAATTACCCACCAAGGAACCCACATATCAAGTGCAATAGATGCAACAATATAGGTCATAATTCTGAGAATTGCCGAAGTCACCTCAAATGTGATTTTTGTGGTCTCAATGGACACATTTTTGAAAACTGCCGAAAGCGTCTCAAATGTAATTTCTGTGGTTTAAATGGACATGACATCAACATGTGTCGGAAGAAAGGAGTAATTCAAGATAAGAGAAACACAAGTTATGGCTTCCCTTCCAAAGCTCATCATACTGACTTTCAGGAAAGCTGCTCCGACACAAAGACACCATCCCACAATCTTACATCTGCCCAATATCAAGAGCTCCTTACACTTCTCAATCAATCCAAATCAGGTAGCATGGCAAATCAAGTGACTACTTCTTCAGGTAACACATTATGTGCAACTGTTTTCCATTCAGAAACTCGTTGGATTTTTGATATAGGGGCAACTGATCACATGGTCTGTTCCCAAAACCTTATGAGCTCCAGCATTCCAGTCACTAATCGGCATGTGTATTTACCTGATCATTCTCTTGCCCGTGTCACACATATTGGCACTGTGCATTTGTCAAATAATTTTATACTCCATAATGTCTTGTGTGTTCCCTTCTTCAAATTAAACTTAGTTTCAGTAGCCAAACTAACTCAAACCTCATTTTTCCATGTCACCTTCACTAATAGTATGTGCTTTGTTCAGGATAAATGCTCAGGGAAGACGATTGGGATGGGAATTGAGAAAGCAGGACTCTACTACTTGATTATTTCTGAAAAAGGCTGAATGTTTCTCTGTTTCAAACACTGCTTCCACCAACTCTCATCTATGGCATCAACGACTTGGTCATTTATCTAATAACAGTTTGCGTGTAATTTCTCTTTCCATCAACACACCTTTTTGTTCCATTAGTGATTGTTCTATTTGTCCATTAGCTAAGCAAACACGTAATCCATTTCCTTTAAGTTCCATCAATACAAAAGCACCTTTTGAAATGATTCATATTGATATTTGGGGTGGTTATCACATTCCAGCACTTAATGGAGCACGTTATTTTCTCACTATTGTTGATGACTACTCAAGATGCACATGAGTCTATCTCTTACATACTAAATCTGATACACGTACATTTCTTACCACCTTCATCAATCTTGTTGAAACACAATTTTCATCCAGAGTTAAAATCATTCGTAGTGACAATGGACCAGAATTCTCTATGACCCAGTTGTTTTCTACCAAAGGAATCCTTCATCAAACTAGTTGTGTCTCTACCCCTCAACAAAATGGTGTTGCTGAACGTAAACACCGTCATCTTCTCAATGTTGCTCGTTCATTACTCTTCCAAGCCAATCTTCCTAAACAATTCTGGGGAGATGCCATTCTTACAGCCACATACCTCATAAATCGTACTCGAACACATGTTCTCAAGGGTAAAACACCATTTGAAGTCCTTTTTCACAAAACTCCTAGGTATGAACACCTTCGTGTTTTTGGTTCCCTTTGCTTTGTCTCTACACATCATGATCGACTTACCAAGTTTGATGCTAGGTCACATAAATGCATATTCATTGGGTATCCATCTGGGATCAAAGGTTATCGTGTCTACAATCTGGAAACAAACAAGACTTTAGTGTCTCGTGATGTTATCTTTCATGAACATGTATTTCCTTATTTCACTTCCGCTGTCAACACTCCAACTCTATTTCCTCCATAAGAAGATACTATTTATGATGACCTACCCAACATTCGTCAATCAACCAATCCAAATATATCACTTGATCATACACCATCTGTCCTTCCAACAATCAACTCAAACACTCTTCATCTTCAAAATTCATCTCCAGAAACATCATCGTCAACTTCTCCACCACACATAATTCCTCCAACACCAGTCACACATAGGCTTCGTCGATCCACCAATGTTCCTAGCTACCTTCAAAAATATCATGTAGAAGCTTCCCTACCTTCTCGGTCCTTCCCTTCGTCTCACTCAGCATCGTCCAAAGACAAAGGTACTTCTCATTCTTTATCTCATGTACTTACCTATGACCAATTATCACCTGCACATCGTGCTTTTGCTACTTCTATTTCCATTCTCAGGGAACCAACCACTTTTGCTGAAGCTTTCAATGATCCAAATTGGCGGCTTGCCATGAAACAAGAACTGGATGCTCTTGAAACTAATGGGACTTGGACGCTTCAACAGCTTCCTCCAAACAAGAAACCAGTTGGTTGTAAATGGGTCTACAAAATCAAGTATAATCCTGATGGTTCTGTGGAACGATACAAGGCTCGGTTAGTGGCCAAAGGATACAGTCAGATTGAAGGTTTTGACTACCAAGAAACTTTTGCACCAGTAGCCAAACTTGTCACTGTTCGGCTTCTCCTTGCCGTTGCTGCTATTCAAAATTGGCATCTTCGACAACTCGATGTCAACAATGCTTTTCTCTATGGTGATCTTCATGAAGATGTTTACATGTCCCTTCCACCTGGATTCGGACGAAAGGGGGAAACACGAGTATGTAAGCTACATAAATCTTTGTATGGACTCAAACAAGCCTCACGACAGTGGTTCATCAAACTATCAACAACACTTAAGCTAGTTGGTTTTAACCAATCCAAGTATGATCACTCACTGTTCGTCCGAACCCGTGGTAATTCCTTCTCTGCTCTCCTTGTCTATGTAGATGATATAATCATAACAGGAAACAATATACAAGACATTGAAGAAACTAAGAATCATCTCATGAGCCAATTCAAGCTTAAAGATCTCGGTGAATTAAAGTATTTTTTGGGCATAGAAGTTTCACGTTCCAGGAAGGGAATTGTTTTGTCACAACGCAAGTACGCACTTGAAATATTGGAGGATATGGGTTATCTTGGTGCCAAATCTGCAAATTCACCTATGGAACAAAATTTATCCCTCAGCAAGGTTGAAGGGGAATTCATCAGTAATCCCACATCCTATCGAAGGCTTGTTGGGAGATTAATATACTTGACCATCACAAGGCCCGACTTAGTGTATGTCGTGCACATTCTCAGTCAATATATGGATAAACCACGACAACCACATTTGGAAGCAGCTCAACGAGTGCTACGATATGTCAAGAACACACCAGGGCAAGGTCTCTTTTTCTCAGCAACTAGTTCATTACAACTAAATGCTTTTTGTGATGCAGATTGGGCAAAATGCACAGATACAAGACGATCAACCACAGGATATTGTATGTTTCTTGGAAACTCGCTAATTTCTTGGAAGACTAAGAAACAAAATACAGTCTCACGATCAAGTGCAGAAGCAGAATATCGCTCTATGGCAGCAGCATGTTGCGAAGTAACCTGGTTACGATATATTCTGGATGATTTGGGTATCAAACACTCCCAACCAACCAAGTTATATTGTGACAATCAAGCAGCTCTTCACATTGCATCAAATCCAGTGTTTCATGAGCGAACTAAACACATAGAGATCGATTGCCATCTAGTAAGAGAAAAGATTCAAGCCGGAATGATCAAAACTTATCATATCTCTACATTAGAGCAACCATCAGATATATTTACCAAATCCTTGAGTTTTCCACAGTTCTCAAGCTTACTTAACAAGTTAGGAATAATTAACATATATTCTAACTTGAGGGGGAATATTAAAGAACATGATATCCAGCTGGTGACAACCAACACACCAGCTGGAAAGAGCCACCAAACTGTTGGTGGGGAAGGATAGGCTGTCCAAGAACATGCCTCTTCATAATTGTGTTTATTTTTAATTATTACAATTTTGCTTTTCTTTTGTATAAATAGGTTGTAAACATTCGTTTATTCATCATCAATAAATCCAATTCTTACAAAATCTCTTTTACAATGGCTTGTAATGTACAATATTGTACACTAATCTACATTTTCAAATATTCTACCACCGGTTCTCTAGTATGGTTGGTTGGTTAGATGTTATTTAGATTAATTTTTAAGTTTATAACTTAAGACTCCCATATGTTATAGTGACCTTTAACCCGTTAAAAAAGATCTAAACCCTTCCTTCCAAAACTGATTTAAGATATAAAAAATTAATTAATTTTTAAGAAAGACTTTTCTTACCAACATAAAACAAAAGTGGGTTAAAACTAGAAAGTTTACAACGTCTTGGGAAAATACGAGTATTTTAAGTCGGCTTCGTTATATTGAAAACAACATCGATTAACCTATGCAATTGTGTTAACAGTCCTAGCAATGTATAATTGGTACCTCATTTCTCTCAATATTGTTTAATTTAAATAATATTTAATTGGATATCATTTGGATGTGAAATGATGTTATATTTTTTTAATAGTAAAAAAATATAAACATAATATAAGTGATGTTATTTTTATGGTTATAAATTTTAAGTATAATTATTTTTAAAAATAAAAACCTAAAAAATGCAAAACTTATCTAGTTGTCTCTACTAGATCTGTTGTTGAATCGCATTTCTTTGACACTTTTGTTTTAGGTTATGTATTTATGTTTGTTGTCCTGCATTTTTTATTTGTTTAAAAACTTATAAGTATTTTGACTTTTCTTGATTAAAAATATGTTATTTGTTGTTTTATGTATCTATTGTGGTTAACAAGTTTTATTTAAAATAAAGTTTCTTCGTTACTTTGTAAATCATTGCAATCAAGATTTAATGTTTAACGTTAAGAATTATTCTAATTACTATAATCAAATATTAATATAGATAAGCTTTTGTTTAACACTGTAATTTGATAGCATATATTTTAATATTATAATAATTTATTAGATCAGATATATAATATATTTAGTAATTCAGATGTTAATTATATTTATTTCTTATTCAATAAAATTTCATTGTATATAAAAAGAAAGACTCTTAGGTTTTTTTTTTTGTTATTTGTTTTTTAAGGACAGATTCTAAATAATACAATTTAGATAACTAAAATTACCAATCTATATCATAAAATCTGAAATTAACAACAAACCAGAACATAAAATAAGAGAAAACATAAAGCATAACTATGAACAAACATGAAGCACATGTTTATGAATTTATATAAAATTTGACCCCAGGCTCCTCTTCCATCACAAGTGCTAATGGTGGCGCTGACACTCCACCGGAATGACCGGAAATCGAGCGGTATCAGCACAATAGTCATAGACCATATGATTAGCCCTAACCCAAATGAGCTGATGACTCTGGTGCAAACTGAGTTCCGACAATGTGGGCATGTCCCACCAGTACCTCTTCTCTGCACTACTACTACATTTCTTTGCAGCATTTATTGCCGTCAGTGAAACTGGAACTTCACAAGCATCAATTTCAAAATCCTTGTAAGTAGCAAAGAAGGGTGCATGAGACCAGTCAGTCTTAACCCGACCAGCTTGTGTAGCCCAATCATCTGCGTTCCAAATTGAGCTGTGAACTCCCATTGCTTGATATTTTGGAAATGGTACTCCTTTGTTTTCCATGTTGGTGTGAACTCTAATTGGTGTCTCATCCACCATAAATCTGTATATCAAATTAGATAAATAACGGCCATGTCAACAATCAGTACTTTTGATAGCCATTTTTCTTTGTTTCTTTTAATATGAGCTACAAATTGGACAGGTACAAATACAAGGCAAGAGGACTCACACAACTTGGCGCTGATTCCAAAAGAAGGAGTAAGTGTGAAATTCGTTAGTGGGGTTGAACCAAAGGTTCAATCTTTGCTCTCTGTTGCCCTCACCATTCACATAGATGTTGGTCTGAACAGAGTAAGGCTCACCAGTGGTGTTGCCCAAGAACTCGAAATCAAACTCATTGTGATAGGGACCGTCGGAGGACATCTATTTTCAAAAGTAGGAGTTTTTGAGATTAGTCCCATATGATTAAAATAGATTCCAAGTTCAAAAAGTTTTTTTTTTTCCTTCCTGTGGGACAATAAAAAAAGAATTTACGAGCATCGAAATTATCTCTACCATTTTCTTTATTTTGATGGAAAACTAATGGAGATTAAATATACTGTTTCGCGCGAAACTATATGAAAAAAATTTACAATGAAAGGAATTCACGAGGGCAAGGGAAGGTACGTATAGAATGCTGACAACAGTAATACCACCCTATTCAATAGTACATTATAAAGAGCCAAGCTTTAATTGTCTGTACTGACAAAAAAAAAGTTCAGTACAAATGAGTGGAAGTGAATTATTGAATAGGGACCCAGGTCTTTAAGTAGCTGAAGCTGAGCTGTTCTCTACTATACCAATGGCTCAGAAATGGTTATCGAGTTCAATATAAACAGAAAATACTACCATATAGTATAATACGAATCACATACACAACACTGTAATTTGTCATTAACCACAAACAAAGGTATAATGCTAAGTATACTCACATAGAAAGAAGTAACAGTTCCAGCAGAATCACCCTCTATAAGTTTAATCTGCAAGCTCACTTTCCCATACATATAATTGTTCTTGGATGAAAACCCAGCACCTAAAACGTGGAAATAAGACATTTTTATTAAATCTACTGATGTCTATGAGCATAACTGAACAACGTTAAACAAAGCATTAAGAGTAAAAGACCACTGCTTCAAGGAACATAGTCACACACAGAAAATCATTACTTTAGGAATTAGTGATATAAAGGCCATATTTTAGCCTCAAAAAGGATGAAATCATATTTGGATTTTATTTAAGAGAAAACGTCAATTACCAGAATAATTGTCAAGTTTGAGCTTAAGAAGTTCTCCTTCATATGCGAAATGGTCAAAGGCCCAGCTTGGCTGGAAAAGATCATTAAACTTTGCAGAGCTGACCAAACCAAGTAATGCATTGCTCACATACAAACAGAGTAAGAGGCTCATTTTAAACATTAGGAGATAGAGAGCAGAGACGAAGAGGGATAGGGAGAGATATGAGGAGTAAGTGGATATTGGAGTGTGAAGCTGCGTCTCTGAAGTCCCCTGTTGAAGTGCTCAAAATCACAGGCTTTTTATAGCCAATTCATTGGAAAATAGCTTTTGTACTAACTTCACAGCTTCACTTAATAATTTAATAATTAGAATTAATATTTCAAATAAATAAATATTAATTTATCAATAATATATATTTATTGATAACAAAAATTTACATATTTAATCCTAATATAAATATATATTAAATTTAAAATTATTTTAATATTTTAATAGATATTTTTTTATTGTTATTTATATTTTTTAAAATATCAAATATAAACCTAATGAGTATTTTATACTCCGTTATTATTTAACATTATTCCAATTCAATTTACTTCTCTTTAGTAATATGATAATAGTTTGTGTGTTAGTTAAATTAATAGAATTTAATTTATATAGTAAAATTCAAATCAAATAAGAGTAAAATAATCTCAAAAAAATCGAGTTATATTAGTGTATTTGAACAAATTTGTTTATTTAAAATAAAAAAATTATAATGGGTAAACATTACAATTTATATTTTATATTAAAAACTTTAAATTGAAGAAATATATATTTTTATTTATTTTTAGCTACTCTATCTCAGTTATTCGATTCTCTATTTTTCTAACAACCAACAACAGTTACTTTTAAATTACTAACTTTGCATTTAATATTGTTTTATTTTTCTCTAACAACGTTTTTAAGTCCATTAAATGAGGTTAAAATATTTTTTGTACCACTTTAAAAAAATAATTTTTTTTATATGATTACTGTACTTAATTAAGTTAATAGAGCTTTGTATATATTATTTGTTTAATCTTACTTATATATTTATTTTTTAAATTTTTTTCATGAAAACACGATAGTCTTTGATTTTTTGTATGATAAGGATTTGATGGTATTTATATTTACTGAATTTATTTATAATTTTATTTTTTCTTTAGCTTTTTTTAATTTATATTTATTAGTATTTTTGTTTTGTAATTAAATAGTTATTGTAACGTAACATATATGTAAATAGTTATATTATTTCAATGAAATTTGTTGTGTATGTAAGTTACTCGTTGAATGTTAATTTATTATTTATTTTAAAGGTTAATTATTATCGTATTATTCCACTTATTTTTTATATTTTATGTAATATTATTTGAACTAATAAGTTTTAATCATTAAATATTTTTTATTTATTTATAAAAAAGTTATTAAATTAATATAATTTGAGTTAATTAAAATTAGTTTACATCAATTTATATATATTTAAACTCATATTTATTAACGTAAATTAAATTTAAATTAAACTAATTTTAATTAACTCAACCTTGTAAATTAATACGCCTGATTCCTTTCACAAGTCCCAGCCCAATCTTTTATCTTTCCAAACCGACTACGATTGGGTCAAAGTCATCTATAAGAAAATCCACCTCATTTACCACGATCGAATTCAAATTATAGTAATATGAACAATTATATATATAACATAAATATATTATAATTATAATTAATATATTATTACATAAATTTAATTATATTTATTATTAATATTATCATATATATTTTAAAAAATATATATTTTTAATAATACCAGGAAAATAAATGTCATATTTAAAATTATAATTTATTATCATTTTTTAAAATAGATTATCTAAAAACAGAGTATTAATATATATCATATTATTATTTTAATTAATATATTAATTTTATATTTTTTAAAATTTAATAAATTTGAGTATACTTCTCAATAGCACTGATTTATCTTATATTTTAAATTTAATATATATATATATATATATAACATTTTTAAAAGAAAATAAATTAATATGTTGCCGTAGCTGTGCAACTGGTAAGCTTAGCTGGCTTAAAGTACTGCACAGTGGTCATGAGTGAGACGCTGGGATGAGTGAAGGTTTCAACAAAGAGATAAGGTTTCGTAAATGTTATATGTATGAAAATGATGTGACATGCGTCGTTTGATTTGATATGTAATAAAAAAATAAAATAAAAAAATGTATGAATAATTTAGAAATAGGATAAAGGTAAATAAGTTTTTTTACAAAAATACATTTTATTTACCAAGTGATATCATGAATTTTTTTTTTCTTTTAAAAATTTACTGAAATTTATTTGTAAAATTTAAGAAATAAAATTAACTTTTTACTAAAAATAATATTAATAATTATTTTTATTTAAAATTATATTATAATTGTTATTGTAATAATGATTAATTTCAATGATATATTTTATTTTTCATTTACTTATTATTTAAAATTTAAAATTATTTATTTTTAAAAATAATTATTTTTATTTTTGATCAAATAAAAAAATATTTTTCAAAATATTAATTTTATCTTTAAATTTTAAACTAAATATTGGAATTAAATAACAACCCTTTAAATAATAAGCACACTAAAAAAAATTAATTTTTTTGCTGACAAAAAAAAACTTAATTTTACTTACTACGACATATTTATTAATAAACACCAATCGTATTTTAATATATATATTTTTCAACCAATTATTGTTGCCACAAGGCAATGCAGTTACTGATTTTGGAGTAAAATGTAGGCACCATTTTGTACTGAAAAGTGTCAGAGAAAATGTAATGAATTTCCTCGCTGAGTTTATACAAAATATAGAGCCCTAATTTCAATTTTTTTTAAGCATCTTTAACCAAAAACTTCATTTTAACGCAATTTTACATTATTTTAATACAAAAAGTATACATTTTTTATCACCAAATTCTTATAATAAATATCACACTAACTCTTTTATTAAAAATTAATATTATTTTTATTTTTTATTAACTAAATCTTAAAAATTATTATATTAAATCAATCAATTAATTATATATTATTATTTTTCAATTAATTATAATAAAATCAAAAATTATATATATAGTTAAAAAATAACAAACTAGTATATTATAAGGTAAACTTATAAACATAACACCCCATTGTTAAGTTTTTATCTTTTGTAATATCGGATTAAATTTTGTTTCATTTCTATTAATGAAGTATAAAAATATATATATATATATATATTTTTTGTTTATTGGACCGTTAGACATAAAATACAATAAAAAATGTTGTTCATTGTCTTCTTCACATGTTTTTGAACAAATAACCCTTGTATGGCACCTCAATCCATCATCGAGTCCGAGTGAATTATCCCAACCACCATGTTATCCTCCACTACCTTTCAAGATTTCCAATTGTGGTGGTATTCCTTGCCGAGGTTATGGACGTGATGATAGCTAGGTACTTTTTTTCTCCTTATCAATATTATTCTAATTGCTTTTTTGTTCTTTAAAATTATTTATTTGTTGAATGTATTCATTTGTTTCAAAACTAGTATATTATTCTTAAGAACTCTTATTTTAATCCTATATATGGACTTTGCAATTTTTTAATTACTTGGTTTCTCCAACATTTTAATGACCTTGGGATAGATTTAGATATGGTTACATCGGTGGATATCAGCGTTGGATGGTTGGAAGGCTTGGTTATGGTGCTGATAAATCTCATGGTCGATATCGTCTAATGGGTACGTGGATATCAATATGAGCCCCCTGGTATCTAAACTTTGAATAATTTACTTGTTATTTGGTTGGTGGAAAGCAAATTTTGGTTGTGTGTTTGGGATCTGTGAGTTACCTTTTATAATCAACTTCAGAAAAAGTTGTAATCAATTTTAAAAGTAATTCGTTGATATAAAATGGATATCAAGGTTTTTGATAGAGAAAGAAAATGACGTGATTTTTAGGCAAATAGGGTGTACATGGATGCCATTGAAGCTAAAGAGATCAAAGCCTTATTCAAGCTTAATTTTAGTTATTTTGAGCATAATTATAGTGAGAAAAACAATGAACACTAGTTTTTATAGATTTTTTTTTTAATTTTTATTTATTTTTAAGAGTCTATAGTAAAATTAACGAAGTGATATGAATAAAATATTTTCTTAATTCAATGGTGGAAATGAAACGAAATTTAATTTAATTATATAAATTATACAAATATATTAATTTAATGATATATTTATAACTTACTTTATATTATATTTATGTTCTAAAATAAATATTACATTTAAGTAAAAAACAACGATTAAAAATACACAATGTTAGATATTAAGAATTATATATATATATCAATAACAATGACAAAGATCTCATAAAAAAGGAGAAAGATATCAAGTATCTAAAAATAATTTAGATATTTTTAATCGTATTAATGGATCTTCAAAATAATCTCTCAAATTATTAAATTGTTTTTTTAATTTAACATATTTTTTAACACTATATTGTATTTTATTTTTTTTTACCTAATTTTAAATGTTAATATTATACAATAATTTTTATTGATTTTATATTATATATTATATATTTAATTTTAATTTATTAATTAAAAATTAAAAAATATTATTAATTAGTAAAACGTATATAAGTTTTCAATAAAAAATATAATTAAAATAAATTTTAATTAAGATATATAATTAGATAACAATGATAATCAATAAAATATTTTTTATAATTTTTATTTTAAAAAGTGCTTTAACTAATATTTATATTAATTTTTTTAGATTAAACTATCATTTTTCAAAACTAATAGATTAAATTATAAAAAAAATACTAGACTTAAGTATTATAAATACAATAGTTACTCAACAATTGTCTTTTTTAATATTTAAAAAAATTGTATATGAACATTATTGTATTAAACATAGTGCTTAAGGTTAAAGCATGCCATAGGTTTACAAATTTTAATTATATTTATATATAGATATTTAAATTTAAATTTTTAAATCATATAATTTACTTTCTAAACTTTTAAAATTTTACATATAAATTTAAAATATTTTATTTATAAATATGTATTTTAGTAATAAATTTAGGATCTATGTATAAATTTTTAAGATTAAATCGTAAAATTTATAAATTTATAAATCTATGAGTTAAGTTTTAAAAATTTAAAATTTAAATTATATATTTTAAAAATTTAAAAATTTATATATTAATCTAATTAAAATTTGAAAATTAATGACACTTTAATATTATTTTATGCATAATTGAAAAAAAATTAAAGTAAATTTTAGTATAAAACTTGCACTAAATAATGAGATAAAGCATCAATAGAAATGTTCTAAGATGTGGACGCCCTTCATCTTGTCTCACTACAACTAGTTTTACCCCGGTGTGACCAGAACCAGCTGGAAGTACCGACGAACTATTGCCGTTGGTAGAACTCTATACTGTTGGAAAATTTTAAACAGAAAAAACGTTTTATCTTTTGAAATAAAAATAATAATAATAATAATATTAATAATTAATTAAATTTAATCATTCAAACCGTTTCTTTAACTATATATTTCTCATTATTTTGTTTTTATATAATCCATTTACAAAATCGTTTTGTAGGTTTGCATTTTAATTTCTTCTATTTTTTTTTTACTTTATTCTAAGAATAATTTCTTTTACGTATAATTCAAATACTTAAAATTTGGTTATAAATGTATATTTAATGATTGTTGATTTTTGTATTTTTGTAGATAATTTTTTGAAATTCTCAAACATCCTTAATAAGTTAAAGAAATTATGGTACACATGACTGACTATTTTTTTATTTAATTTTAGTTATAATTTATATATATTTATTTTTTAACAATATAATATTTAATTTTAATTTCTTCATTTCCTATGAATACTCCAGGAACAATTGCTAACAACTCATTTGTTTGTACGTAGTACTATAGTTCCCACCATACGATATTTTGGAAATGCCACGTGAAATATGCTACTGTCATTTTGTGGGTTTAGGATTGGTGGGGATCTCAAATGGAGGTAGCTAGCTGACGGCCTGTTGTTTTTGGTGATAAAGTATAGTATGGATAGATATCTTATTGAATAAATTTCAACAATATCCTTGAATTTTAAAGTATCTTTCTTATTGAATAAATTTCAACAATATCCTTGAATTTTAAAATATCTTTAATAATACAGCAATGTTTTAGTAATGAATTTGAATACCCTTAACATTTAATATATCTTTACAAATATCCCTAAATGATAACTTACGTTATTAACGGTACGGTACGGTACGGTACTTATTATTATTATTGGAAGGTCCAAGCGCAAAAGGGTTGTTTTTCTTAAGCAGCTTCTCTCTATGTTATTTCTTGTAACATGGCCATTTAAGATCAAAGGTGTTCCTTTAAGATGGGTAAATCAATCTTATTTGGTTGCTACTTCCACTAAGGTTGACATTTCCAGTGTTAATTACGTTGATAAGTATGATGACAAGTACTTGTCAAAGTAAGGGTAAAAGAAGAAAACAAAAATAGAAGGCAAACTTTTCGAGTCAGATAAAGAGGGAGAAAAATGTATATTGCCTCAGATGAAGAAAGATGACCAGAAGTCTATATATGGACACAGCTATGATAAAATCCATTGAGGCATTCCCAGATTTGAAGGTCTATTTGTCAGCTATGTTTTCTCTTAAACAAGGCACAAAACTTCATGAGCTTGTCTTCTGAAGTGTTAACTATTCAAGGATTTTAAAATATACACATATTTTTTAAAATATATTTATTTAATCAAAAATGATTTTTAATTTTTATGTAAAAAACAATATTGTCAATTTAATCATTTAATTTTTTTTATTTGTTTTTTTCTCTCTTTTAATTATCTATTTTATCTTTTCCACATATCTATTTATATTCATAAAATTTTATCTCATTTTTTTTCATTATATATAAAATTATAAATACTAAACTTAAAACACAAAACCTTAAATTCAACAAAATTAGCGTTCACGGCTTGACAATGTGCTAAAAGCAGGTAGTAAATTACGTGGCTTTTTGGTACCAAGTTGCTTGCCTTTTTTCTGAGATCTGATTGGATTCTTTTGTGTATGAGTTCTGATCGATCTCTACCATTTACTAATTTAGAGTATCATTATAATTTGGTACGAAAGAATCCCACTTTACGCTTATAATTTCTACTTTCGTATCAAAATAATGGATACAGCTGGATCACTTTTTTTCCAGGAAAAAGAGTGGTGGCTTACAAGTTTCTGTAACTTGCGTAATTATAGTACATAAATCACTTAAAAAAATACTTAAGTAACTTTATATTTTGATAATTTATCGAGAAATTTAATTTATAAAAAAATAATTTTATTAAAGTTATTATGTAATGGTAAATGATTCACACATAACATAATCTTACTAAAAATTTTAATCAACGTTTAAAATAAATTTTTATCGTTAATTTTATAAAAAAATAATATAATCTATATAATCCATTAAAAAATCAAAATGACATTTTACTCGTATAAACTATAGGACTTCTAACGTTATTTAAAAAAAATTGTGAAGTAATTAATTGTGTTGATTTTTTTTTAATTTATACGAAAAATGTTGATGTTTAAAGAATAAAAATAGTTAAACAACGTTGATGAGAAAAAATAAACAAAAATTATACTCTTTAAACTTTATAACTATAAAAATAATATATTTTTTATTTCATTTATATTTTTTTACTATTAAAAAGGTATAATCTATTGTTTTATATTAAATACTATTTAAATAAATTATGATTATTTATATCTTTTTAATATTAAATTAAATATAACTTAACATCATTTAATATTATTTTATTATTATAAAAATTAAAATTATTATTTTATGTAAATTTCAAAATATATTTTAGTTAGACTATTTGGGGGTATTCTATTTGCCTAACTATATTGACAAATAACACTAGCACATAATTACAAATGCATTATAAATAACATTTTTCTTTACTTTTATCTGATTTTAATAAATGAAAATACATAAAACAAGTGATACGAACAGAAGATTGAGTTTAAGAAGATTTAGAAGTTTGTTATATGAGAGAGAAAGAGATTAAAGAAAATTATAAACTCTACTATTTGTAAGTGAAAACAATTGAATGAATTGTTTACATTATACAACTACTTTAATATTACCGTATTACAATTATTTTGTAACACTTAACAATTTTCATGCATTACATAACTATAAGTCACAATATTGCCAAGATACACTCTCAAAACTCTATTACAAGGCAAGTCTTTGATTAAGGCAATTGTGATGAAAATTTAAAGTGTAACTAGCTTGATGATTGGACTGAAAGTCTTATTCAAGTCATAGTAGATCAAAGCTTTGTTCACTCTTCACACTCATTTGTTACCAATAATCTTCCCATTTGTTAGAAAAGGTACCAACACTTATGTATGATTCTTATCATGCGCATCAAATTCAACATACATAGATTTTCTCCACCCATCATGAGCTAAGTCTTGTCTAATATAAATTATCTTAGTGGAATTCAAGTCAATAACAGTTGAGAGAAGAACACTCGATTTATTAATACTTTTTTTGGATCTAGTAAGCATGTTATAAATGTTAATGAGAGATGAGATAAAAGAAGACACACGAGTAACATGTGGAGACTATGGACAAAAAGATGAGATAGAGATAGGAATTGTATAAGGTGTAGAAGAAATGACAACAAGAATAGAAATTGGCCTTAAGAGATAGAGATAGGAACTGTATAAGGTGTAAAATAAATGACAACATGAATAGAAATTGGCCTTAAGGAATTAGATGGTGTGTACAACATTTTGGAACCAAATATTGAGGTAACAAGAGAATTAGACAAAATAGGCACACTAACATTGAACCCTAGTGATCTAGAATGGACAACATCAATAAATAGAAATTGAGACATTGCAAAAGAAGAAATGACATGTGCAGGAGTAGATACAAGAGCTTTAAGAGCTAAAACAAGAAAAGTAGTTCTATAAGGAGGAGAACCTTTTGAGATAGTAGTGCTTATTGACCCCCATTTGAGGATAAGGGAAAAGACAACTCATCAAATATCAAATCTATGCTAATATACAATTTTTCCTCAAAAGATACATTTGTACCCTTTATGCCTTGGGTTATAACCTAAAAAGGTACATGGAAATGACCTTGGTTCAAGCTTATGACTTGATTAAGAACACAAACACAAGCATGGATAACAAAGATACCCAAACACACATAAAATATTATAACCAGATTTAGTGTTAAATAATACTTCTAGAAGAGATTTAAAACCAAAAATAGTAGTAGGAAATCTATTGATGATAAAAAGAACTAGCATAAAATGCTTTATCCCAAAAAAAATAAAGTGGAATAGAAGCATGAAACATCATGGCCATACCTCAACAACATGCCTATGTTTTCTTTCAGCATGCTCATTCTGTTAAGGTGTATGAGGGCATGAAGTTAGATGTATAATAGCAAAGAATACTAGAACGGATGTCAACCCTTGAAACTCACCTCCCCTGTTTTATTGGAGAGTTTTAATTTTGAAAGAGGTTTACAATTTAGCTTGGGTTTTAAAATCTAAAAATGCTTGATAAACACCTAATTTGTTTTCAAGAAAGTAAATCCATGTAAAATTCAAAAAAATCATTAATAAAGTTGATGTAATAATTGTAGCCATTAGATGACCGTAGAGGAGAGTTCTATAAATTATAATGGACTAACTATAAAGGCATAGTACCATGAGTATAATAAATGAAAAAGGTTAATGCATGACTTTTGCTCAATTGACAAGTTTGACACATAAAATTGGTATCATTATTATTAAAAAAAAAAATTTACATTGAAGTAAATCATATTTAACTACAACCATAGAGACATGTTCTTACATATGATATTAAGTATTAAGAGTTTGAGTAGAAATAGAAGTGAAAAATATAAATTTAACAGTAAAAGAATTGCTACCATTTACATTAAAATTACAATGAACAACATCTTTAGACACATTAGTCTTGCATGAATTGGAACCTTGAGATGACTTTAGAGGCCAATCAAAAGCATAGAGGTCATCAATAAGCTTGTCTTGAAGCAAAATCTCTCTCGTTTGATGATCCTTAACATAACAAAGAAAGTTATAAATTCAAAAAATAGAGAATTATCCTTGAAAAAGTAAGAGATAATCAATAATATTTTGGCTATATTAGGAACTAGAAGAAATTTTTCCGCGAAAAGGATTATGATAAGCACAAAAACACTAAAATCACTAAAATCTATATGAGATATATAGAGACATTTACCATTTTTGATCATTAAATGATTAGGACATGTACATGGTTATAAGAGTGCCAGATTACTGGGTTTAAAGATAACATGGTGAGTAACACCAGAGTCAGTGTAACACATTTGTGTTAAGAGTACTTTTGGTGCCATGGGCTTCAAGGCAAAAGGATTGGATGGTATTTGAGTAAGTTATGGTTGTTATTGTTGCTCAAGATTCTGGTAGACTAATGGATGATTACTAATCTAAGAACTGAACATATTACTTGTGAGATTAGTTTAGTAATTAGTTGCAACAACCATCATAACTTAGAAGGAAATGTTGTAGATGGTGTCATTTGCTGTTATGGAATAACATTACCTTAAACTTTGTAATTTGCAATAGGATTAGAAGTTCTATATGTAGTATTAAACCTATACCAACACTTAGAAACCATATGACCCACTTTGCTATAAAGTTGATATTATTGGTTGTTATTTTTTGGAAACCTGTTTCTTTCCCCATTGCTTCCACTTCTTTCTTGAGTAGGATAGTACTGTGCTTGCCAATTACATTGTTCACTTGGTTTCCTTGATACTAAGAAGATTCTCATCATAAGCCAAGTTCTAGTTTCTATCAAGATTTATATTAATAGATACAAATTGATTATTACTGAGTGGAGTGATCCCACAAAATACACTAGGATCTGGTGCCTAATTCTTGGCACTCATATTCATTGAAGGAAGTAAAGAAATGTTTAAGACTCTTATACTTTCTAATCTATTCTTTTGACTTAATAGAAGAGTCTTCACGTCATCTATGGTTACATGCTCACTGAGCATCTTCTCAGTTATGGTGACAATGATGCTGTCAAAATTCTCATCTAATCCTTCAAGAACTACATCAATTTCTCTTCCTTTGTGATAAGATATCCAAGAGACTCCAACTCATTTCCAAGAGTCTTAATTATCAAGATGTATTCATTAACTCCAAGACCTCATTTTCTAAGATTTTATAACTCTTCCTTTAATTGAATCATATTTTCCCTTGATCTTGGTGCAAAGCTCTTCTCCAATTTCAACCAAGCCTCTCTAAAGGTATCAAAACCATAAACTAGTTTCAAGATCTCATTTGATATACATTTTATCAGCCAATAGCCCATCATCTCATCTTGTCTCTTCCGGAATCTCTACTCTTGATTAATTGTTCTATATGACAACATTTTTTTTTGGAGAATCTTATAGCACATAGCTTTCCAATTTTAAGCTTTTTGAATTGTTTAGCACTTTGTGCTTCCATATTGTAAAATTTGTATAATCGAGTTTGATTGCTATGAGTAGATTGTGAAGATGAAAAAACACCACGATCAACTTGATTTGAGATTAGTACTGGATCACCATTGTTTTGATCAACTTTCATCGTTGTAATATGATTGTTATTATAGTTTACTTGAACTCTTGCTTTGATACTGTGACAATTTTTAAGAAAACATGAAGAAAAGATCGATCGATATTGCTTGAGTTCGAGAAGATTTAGAAGTTTGTTATATAAGAAAAAGAAAGAGAAGAAAGAAAATCTTGCATTGTATTATTTATAACTGAAAAAACTAAATGGATTGTTTACATTATACAACTACTTTTATACTATAGCATAAAAACTATTTTGCAATACTTAACAATTTGCCTGCATTACACAACGGTGAGTCATAGTATTGCTAAAAACTTTAACAACCTAATCTAAATAATAACAATTGCACATTACATTACAAACTTTCATAGCATAATGCTCTTGCATACACATTGTCAAAATTTTATTCCAAGCTGGCATGGCTTCATTCCCGCCTATTTGTGTGAGTGTCTTCGTGAGTACACTTACTAGCTAATTTTGCATACACATTGATGCTCTTACCAATACTTTCACTCTCAATGCTTGCATTACTTCCACTACCTGCACCTGCACTTGCACTTACACTGACCTTTACCAATAGCATCTTCATTTACATAGCTAACCTTACTAATATTTCCATCAAGAACACTTTACAACATTTGCACAAATTTACTTGACTTGCCTGCACTAGTACTATATACATCGTGCATTGCGTTATTATCACTAACAACATGAGATTGTTAACATAATCAATAGAATAAATTTATAAAAATATTACAAATTATTTATTTTATTTTATTCATATAATTGAATTTTTTGTTTTTTTATATCACTTAATTTGTAATTTTTTTTATCTATATTAATCTATTAGTCTTTATTTAATGTCGTAAATTTAAAAAAATTTAGATAGTTAAATTGTATGTTTGACACAATAATTTATATTGCAACTTATGATTTCATTATACCAAAATTAAAAGAATGATATAAATAAAACTTATGAAACAACAAAAATAATACTCTTAAAATTTTAACTACAAAAATAATATTATTTATGTACATCTTATATATTTTTATTATTAAAAAAAATTGACATATCATTTTATTTTAAATATTATTTAAATTAAATTACGGTAATTTAAATTCGTTTGATATTTAACACTATTTAATTGGACTATATTTATTGTTATTAAGATATTACTTTTATTGTTATAAATTATAAGAATTTATTTTTTTATATTTTTTATAAAAAAAATTAAAAATTAAAAAAAATTAAAAAATAATTTAATGGTTTAAACTAATTAAAATTTAATTGCTTTGTGGTATTTTTCAGATTACCCCAACAACAAAAAAAAATGAATAAATAAATAAAAAAACGTCAAGTGTGATATGAGTAGCACGTCAATTCTATCTTCCCAAATTTTGTCTTTCTTTATCGAGAGCAACTTGTCACATCTAATTAAGATTTTTCATTTTTAGCCGGATTTGAACCACCAATGCTAATGCAAAGTTGCAGATGTTTCTACATTTAAAATGTATTATCAAGATAATTAATATAATAAGAGAGAATTTACGATATTTTGATCCTTAAATAATATTAAATTGTATAGTTACGACAGAAAATATTTCCATTAACATATGGCAAACATAATCTTGAATTTTTATAAAAAAATCACAAAAATAATAACCGATAACTCAAACTCATAATCTTAATTTTTGTTATAATTAATTTTAAATGTATTATTTTAAATTATTTAAAAAAATATGGTGAAGTAAACATAACCCTCATTGGTCATCTAGATTAGGAAGAAATTATATATTGTTATAGTATGTATCTAGATTAGGAAGAAATTATATATTGTTCTTAAAGTATGTATATTATTGAATGATATTTCAAGTCAATAAAATTTAAAATTAATATAATTTTATTTTTTTTTAAAATAAATATCTAATAATTGATAATTAAAAAAATATACTCTAAAAGTAATAAATCACCTCCAAATCTTAGTAATGCAATAATTAGGCAATTTTCTCCAATTTTTTGGACGTAGTATTCAATCATTTTAAAATTATAATATTCTCCAGTCCCTTTTATTTGAAACTTTATAAAATAATAGTATCCGTTTTGTTATTGCACTACCACTATTTAGATGACCAATCCATAATTGACAATTGAGCTGCATATCATATATATATATATGACAGTGGGCAAATTATGATACAACACAACCCGTAAACTATTTAAGTAACCATATAAATCAACAAAGAATAATCAAGGGAAATGCGTGAGAGCTCTATCCCAAAATAGGGCGGAAAAAGTCATCAAGACAGTATCGGTAACTATTTTGGTGTGCCAAATGAATGTAGTACAAAATCTCCATAAAAACTCACAATATAATATATGGCTACATGTTAATATAAATTAGCATTCAAGCACATATAAGTGATTCTAAAGATATACACAATGTTGAAGTCAAGTCCCGCAGAGTTTTGGACAAAAAATCATGTTTTTCTTTTTGCGCTCATCTGCCAACGAAAATCTGATTCACAACATCGACAGGTAAAGCGTATGCTGGATCTATGGCTTTAACTCCTGGATATTCAAGAAGCGAAAGTCCTGCACCCATAAAAACTAAACATGCATAGAAGTCTTACATGTGACAGAGCAAAGTAAGAAAGGGAATTGAAACCACAACAACGCAGTCTAATGAATGAGTCAGGAAAGGTGATGTGTTGAGCTTTAGAAGCCACAATACAAATATAAATGTAAACATGGAAAAAGCAAGATTGCGCAGATAACTTTTCTACTCAACTTCTACTATATAATTTCTAACATTACGACTGATTATCGTAGAAATTTACAAATAAAAAAAAATTGCAAAATCTCCGCTTTGAAGACATTTCATTAATAATTTAGCAGACTACTCAAAGGGAAATGTATAACCTTGAAACATGAGCTAAAATGGGACTTTAATTGTAAATTCAAACAATGGACACTAGACATGCATTTTTGATCAAATGAAGGAGAAGAAAAATGCACTACTGCAGAAAAAATGTACCAGCTACACCAAAGTATGTGTGGTAGACATCAACTGCATCATCTGGCCTATCCGAAATTCCTCCATTTTCGGTATCCTGTAATTCATAACATCCCACCACCATCTCAGACAAATGGATACATCATTTAAGGATCCAGGAATCAGGCAACCAACTAAGCTAACAAGAGAGGATATTCCTATCGTAGGGGGGAGAAGGTACTCAAAAAGAACAAGGAAATATATTCGGCTGTAAATCTAACCTGGCAATTTAGGATGAACTTAACAAGCTTTTTCTTATCGATCCAATGAACTCTGTCAATCAATATCAAGCTAGAAAGGACCCACCACGAATAGCATACCTGAATTGATGCAAATATTCATTTGACTATTCAGAGTATAAGTTAAGTTTTAAAAATGAGAATAAAAGGAGAAAGGAAATAAAGAACCCACATCAGGTAGTTTTTCTGGCCTGCCATTAAGACCTCCACATTTCACTTGACGCTCACATAACCACCACCCAAGAAGGTCCCTGTCAACGTGATGCAGTGACCCGGTAATAGCAAGAGCACCCACACAACAGAAGACTGCAGTTGCAATTGGCAGAGCATAAGCTTAGCAAAATTCTTAGGTCAATTCAACAAATGATGATTGATAAAGCAGTCATTAGGAACTAGGTGAATTTCACATTTTTGAAAATACAAATGTAGAACAACTGGAAATGATGGATAACATGTTCACCTAAACATGTAATCCACAAATAAAAACTGCAAGCAACAACTTAGTGATAACATCTACCAGACAACCAAATAGGTGATATCATAAATTACCAGGAATATTTATTGCAAGCATCCAAATTATTTAATTGTCAAATATTTACTTAAGTATAAATAAAAAAACAACATTGCTACCTTCACCACAACATAGGTCAAGCCGAAGGGTAAAGGTGTAATTCATAATTTATAAAAAATATCGAAAAGCAAAACCTAAGATGAAATTTTATTGAATAGATGTAAGCATACTTTGTCCTGCATGAGACTCCCCACCAGGCATGGCTCCAAACCCACCATCCAGATTCTTGCAACTTATAATATACTTCACAGCCTTATCCACATTGATTTTATCCAATCGATGCAGTAATGAGAGACAGCAAATAGCAATATAAGAGAATCTACAAAAGATAAGAACTGATTTAGAAAAAGCAATTCTGTAAGAAAATATAAGTCCTTTTGACAGACCATCAGATGCCATGAACAACTCAAGATAGGTAAACATGAGCTACCTTGTATCAAATTCACCCCATACGTCCCCAGAAAATGAACCATCTTCATTTTGCAGCCCAGCAACATCTGACTAAAGTGTCAAGGGACAAAAACTAAACAACTGCTGATTTTCATGGTTATTTTGAATATTTCAACCCAATTGATGTCTAAGTCTTTTCTATACTCTATAGAGCCATCTACATCCAACATATTAGAACTATGGAACTAACATATGCTAGCTCAAATCTCAATTATGAACTTCACAGATACTACTATATATAGTGACAAAAGCCACAAGGGTACAGAGTAAACCCATGCATTAAGTTATAAAGGTTTCTAGTCAAAATCTAAACTAGTAATAAACCCCAAGGAAAAAATTAAAAACTTGAAACAACTCAAAATTCACAACAAAAAAGACCAATGGATACAATCTGAAACCTTCTCAATGTCCAGCACGTCAAGCTTATCAAAAAGGGCTAACACCTGAACGGAACTGAGGGTGTATAGCAAGTGCGGATCATGCCCAATATTACCACCAAAACCACCTGCATTTATTTTAATGTAAAGAGAAGAGTAAGAATTGCATCACACTTAACTCCACAAGCCCAATGATTTTATGGACTTCAAAAATCTTATATAGCTAATTGATAATTACTTGCTCTAGTTGAATGCACACTATATCAGTTACAGAATCCAAAAAGAAAAGCTACGCGTTAAATAAGAAACAAACTGAAAATGAAATTGTTTTAGGTAATCAGAAGATAGGAAGAAAGAATACATGGGGAAAAGAAAAAAGAGGGGTTGGGGGATTGGTGTTACACCTGACTCGTGCTGGCACTTGAAGATCCATGACACAACATCATCGACATTGACAGCATCAAGTTTTCCCAATAGATCAAGGGTGGTCAATCCCCAATATGCACCGTTCATTCTTAGATGTTCCATAACCACTGATTCAAATGAATCTTTCTTCTAAGCGAAAAATACAAAACTCAAATCTTTTAGACAAATAAAACATTCAAATACTCGAGAGTGAATATAGATAGGCAAAATAATGGACCTTCTCAACCGATACGATGTACTGAACGTGTTTCTCTGAAGCTAGCTCCCCCATCTGACAACTTTCTCTTGCTTACACTTCTAACGTTTAGTGATTCCTATAAGACATACAAAAGGGCTCGATTATTAAACTTCAGTCTAGCAAAACCCCATACCTCACAGAAAATGTTAGAAAAGCTTTATCGGAGATTGATACAAAAGAATTAAACTTTGCTCCTCTTCCATACTTACCGTAGAGATTGTCGCTTCGGATCGCTATCACCAGTCAGAGTAGCGGTACTCTAGTCTGCAGGCGGCTTTCCTTCTATGGTGGCACGCTATTCTTGCTAAATTTCAGAGAAGGGAATGATTACCACCGGACAGAAAAAAAAAATTCAATCAAGTTTCAACAAATATTTGATGAGGAATGGGCATATAGATTCAATAATCGTTTCAACTTTTCGTTTGGGCTTTGACAAGTTTTTTTCTTTAGAAAATCGACCATAATGGGCTTTGTACCTTATTTTAGACGAAAAAATTCTATAACATCCCATAAAATTTCAAATATATATTTCTAAAACATATACTCATTATAATTTTACGTATTTGAAAATTTGGTAAAATGTAATTAAAATTAACCTTTTGGAAAATCAATGGCCTCGTACCTTACCTCCAAAAAGAGGATTGCTTATTATTATTATTTTCCTTTCACTTTCTGTGTGATTTTAAACTTTTAATTATCTTTTATAAATTTGTGATTATCACAAATAAAATGCTAAGATGTCCCTGTTAAATCAATTATAAATCCTATCACACCACCTTATGTGATATCACGTTTTTTAAAAATAATTATCTTGCACTCTAAAACATCTCACAAATCCAAGGTATAACAAATCTTTTATTGAAATTTTACTATATGAATAGTTTGGAAAACAAATATCCACAAATTCAATAAAAAGTAGAAGCAAATATTTACACTTTATATACCAATTACTTTTTGTTCTGTAAAAAAATCTTTCATTAGAATTTGTAAATAATAATTTAGTTTCTTATGAACATGCTTACAGTTAGCAATCTACTATGCATCGTACGAAGTTGATCATCACATCAGGCTCATTCAAGGAACATCTCGTATTGATCCAACCATTCGATTCAATGAGTTAGGGAAATGAGAACTAGGCAACCATAACATACCATGAAATTAAATGTAAATTAGACTTCATAACTTAACTCGAAAGTAGCTTCTGGGAAAAGAAAGCAAATAACGATTGCTAAGACACGAGCAAAACTTAGATGTAACCATACACACTAGAGTATTAGCCAGTAAAGTATATCCAACTAACCACGAAAAAAGAAAGCCCAGAGTACATGACCAGATAAGTAATGCAAAATAAAGAGGGTATTTATTTCTAAGTAGCCTTGTCAGCCTTTGCAGCTGAGGCAGCAGCTTGCCCACGCAGACGACCGGTCCTCCTTGCTGCAATGAGACCAACCTTTTGCCCAGGTGGGGCATCACGACGAACAGTACTGGCATGACCAATGTGTTGGTGGTTACCACCACCATGGGGATGCTCCACAGGGTTCATAGCAACACCACGAACCTTGGGCCAGCAGTTCCTCTTGACCCTGAACTTGTGATATGCATTTCCTGCCTTCAACATTGGCTTCTCTGTCCTGCCACCTCCAGAAACCTGTCCAACCATAGCTCTGCAAGCACTCGGTATAATCTTCTTAGCACCAGATGGCAACTTAACTCTGAAACGTAAGAATATTGGATAAGAATAACAGCAAATTTAAGGTATTGATACTATGGGTAAATACGAAATACTAGACCTGAGGGAATATGTCTGTTTTGAGGTCTTCACAAGTAACAAATAACACAAAAATAAATAAAACAGAAAGATAAACAATAACCCAATAATTCCAAACATCCCTAAAAAGGATAAGAGACAGCAAATTTTTCAGAGTAACATTAATAGATATATTACAATTTGACACAGCCAGAAAAATGTGACCCTCACAGCTAATACATTTCACTTGATCCAACATACCAAAGTTGCAAAGAAAGTTTTGACAAATAATAAAATACAAAGAAAGAATAACAACACATTACTTGAGAGATAGGTTACCTTCATTAGCTAAAAAATAATAATAACTTGCTTGAAGCCTTGAACAAACAGACATAATATTTAAACCCTTCAATTTTCAATCATCCAACGAACACTAGCCAATAAATTTCCCAAAGAAAAAGTATGGAAATGATGAAAAGTATATCCAATAAATTTCTAAATATCACTAAAAACCAATTAAGATATGCTTTCCTAGTCAAGGCACAATTCAATCACTAAGTTGAATAATACTACCTAAAACAATCAACAATCAAAGTTCAGCACAAATTAAAAAAGCATAAATAAACTGAACATAATGAAAGGGACACATAAAACTGTAAACAAAAAACTAAAACTATATGCAGAAAACAAATTATCATACACAATTAGTTCCAACGATTAATTAAACTAAACATTATATCTACACAAAATTCAAATCCATTAATTTCCTTTCTGCATAAATCGGTCAAACACTAAAAAATAATTGAAGACACATAATATATACCTACTAGTCCCATTGTCAGGGTTGTGACTGATAACAATGGCATAATCGCCTGAGGCTCTCGCCAAGACTCCACGGTCACCGACATGGTGTTCGACGTTGCAAACAACGGCACCCTCGGGGATTGAACCAATGGGGAGAACATTACCAACGACTAGATTGGCCTTCTTACCACAATATATGAATTGGCCAGTGTACATACCCTCAGCAGCTACGAACAACTCCTTCTGCTTCTTGTATCGGAAAGGGTGGCGGAAAGTGACTCGGGCGAGTGGGGCGCCACGACCCGGGTCATGGATGATTTCGGTGATAACTCCCTTCAGGTAACCATTGCGCTCGCCGAAGTCGAGAGAACGAAACCTAGCTGGACCCTTACGGTGGTGAGTGTGGGACTTGAAGATGGACCCAGCACCCTTACGCTGAGCTCGAATAACACGTCCCATGGCTTTTCGATTACAGAGGCGGTTTGGGGAAAGGGGAAAGGATTAGGGTTTCTGGGTTCTGAACGGCTCAAGGAAATGCGGATTGAAGTTTTGTAGGTGTGGATGTTAGGGTTTAGTATTTGGAGTTTGGGTTCGCGCCATTTACTAAAGCACCCTTCATTCTATTTTCTTCTTTCTTTTATTCAAAGAAAATTCGCAGAACTACACAAATTATACTTCACTTTTTAAATATTCTATATTTATTTTCCTTTATTTTTTAATTTTTATACTTTCATATATATATATTTTTATAAAGTAATATTTTTTATTTTTCGTATTTTTAGTTTTAAATTTTCAACTTAAAATAAAATTATAAAATTATAAAAAATAGAGGAAATTAAAATATAAAAATTATAAAAAATAAAGAGAATGAATAGTAAGTAAAAATAAATGATGAAAGTACGAAAATTTAAAACAATATCAAATAATAAGTGAAACAAAATCTATAATATAGAAAAATTAAGGACGATTATTACATTTTAAGAAAATATGATGTAGAGATTGATATAATACTTTTTTTTTTACATAAAACTTTACACAATTTACTCTTTATTGGATGAAATGTAATAAAAGTTCTTTAATTGTATTAATTAATTATTCATATTATAAAATATATTATTTAATTTTTTATATTTTGTAAAATATATCAAAAAATAAATTTTTATTATTATTGACTCAATATTTTGATAATTTTATGATAAAAATTTAACTATTAACTTAATATTTTAATAATTTTTATGTTAAAATATCATAACAAAAAGATATTATTATCATTTCTCTATTTTCTAATAAAATAAAATATAGAGTAAATAATATTATTTTATTTAAAATATTAATAAAAAATAATTTTTATTATTCTTTAACCTTTTTTATAAAAACAAAGTATCAAATAATACTTTTTTAAGGGATTAAATGATCTATTTAAGTTAATTTTTGAGACGTTTACTACATTTTCTCTAATCTTATATTAACATGTTTTCTATAAGAAAATTTTAGTATCACTACGATAATCAATCAAATTTATTTATCTTTTAATAATATTTACCTTCACTTATATGTGTAGAGTTTGAATCTTTTTGTTCTCACATTGTTCAAAAAAAAATTATTAAATTACAAGAAAAGTGATACCACTTGAGATTATTGATATAATGCTTAACATTTTTAATAAGTATATGTATTCTTTTTTCCAACACAAAGAAATATCTAAATTTTGAAAAAAATAATATGATTAGATTTAATTAACCAAATTATTTTAATACATTTAATTAAATCTAAGGACACGTATTTTGATACTATATATTACCCTCGGATTCTTCTGCATCAGATAATTACTTAACTAATTTTATTTTTAATATTTTTTAAAAATATATATGTTTTTATGTTATAAAAATATATATATATGATTGTTAAGTACAAAAACTTTAGTGTAAGGAATTAGGTAATGTAAAAAACATTGAAAAATAAGGAAGAAACTATCTACCAAAAATTTGGCTAATATCAAATATATGAGATCATTCTGTGGATACTTTTCGGATAAAAAGTCAAGAAAGTAGAGAAGAATTAAGGTAGAATGGAAAACACTTAAAAAAATACCATGTATGAAGTGCTAATCAAGTTTGAATTATAAATAAATATATTTTGAATACATCTTTTTAGATGTTCATATTAATTTCGTAAAAAATTAATGTGATAACCCCTAAATAAAGAATGAGGTAATCAAATGGACCTTTTCTACTTAGAATGCAGGAGAAGAGGTGTGATACTCATTTTAAGAAAGAGTATTGAGTTCACAAAAATGAATCCCCTTTTTGGAAATTGTTTATAGGAGTTGGATTGAATTTTACACTTATATGTTTCATATCTCATAAAAAATTAATGTGATAACAAGTCAAAGTGAGGTGACCAAATGGATCCACTATTTGTGATATGGGATAAGAGACATTACTTTTATCCTAAGAAAGAGTCTCGAACTCACAAAAGTGAACCCCCTCTTGGAAATCGCATACAAATGTTAGATTTAATTTTACCCTTATATGTCTTCCGTCTTGTGAAAAAATAATGCAATAACCTTGAAGTATAGAATGGAGTGACCAAATAGACCCTCCTACTTAGAATGCAGGATACGAGGTGTGATGTTCTTCCTAAGAAAAGGTCTTGAGTTCACAAATGGGAATCTCCTCTATGGGAATTGCATACAAGGGTTGGATTCAATTTCACCATTTATTGTGAAAAAATAATGCAATAATCTCCAAGTACAAAGTGCAGTGGCCAAATGAACCTCTCACTTGGGATGCGAGATAAGAAGCGTGACACTTGTCGTAATAAAGAGTCTCGAGTTCACAAAAGTGAACCCCTCATTGGGAATTCCATATAGGGTTTGGATTCAATTTCACCCTTGTATGTCTCCTATAGGAATGGACACGGAGACGGGCGGGGACGATTTTTGATATAACCGTCCCCGAACCGAATTATAAAACCTATAACCGAAACCGCCCGAAAACCGTTACGGTTTGGGGACGGTTTTTTACCCGCGGGTAACGGTTCGGGACGGTTATGAAAAAAACCAAAATATATAAATAATTTAATTTATTAAATATATATAATTAATTTTTTATTTATAATTTAATATATAATTTAATTTATTAAATATAATTAATTTCGGGTACGGGCGGTTACGGTTTTTAGTATAACCGTAACCGAACCGTAACCGTTATTTCATATTCGGTTTTTAACCGAAACCATCCCCGTCTCCGAAAATTACCGGTTAAAAACTGAACCGCCAGTTCGGATAACCGCGGATAACCGAACTCGCAGTTTTTTTGCCCATCCCTAGTCTCCTATTTCATGAAAAAATAAACACGATAAACTCTAAGTATGGAGTGAAGTGGCCAAATGGACCACCCATTTGAGATGTAGGATAAGAGGCATGACACTCGTCTTAAGAAAAGGTATTGAGTTCATAAAAGTGAATCCCTTATTTGGGAATCACATGTAGAGTTTGGATTCAATTTCACCTTTGTATGTCTCCGATTTCGTGAAAAATTAACGTGATAACTACCATGTATAGAGTAAGGTGGCCAAATGGACCCCCTATTTGGGATGCAGGACAAGAGGTGTGACACTCGTCCTAAGAAAGGGTATTGAGTTTGTAAATGCAGACCTTTCCTTTGAAAACACACACCATGGAAAAATAATTCAATCGTGGATAATTTTGATATTTGAATTTCATCTGGTAAATGAAAAGGATTGTAAATCAATAAAATCCCAATTATTACATTTTAATAGGGATGTGAGCCTATACTGTCAGAAACAGTAGCCTTCAGAATATTCTTCTTGATCGCCACACACGAAGTATGTGGAATAAATACGCAAGTATACGTATCGTAACAAGTAATATAATGATAAGAAAAGATCATTCATACGAGATTATTTTATTAGAAACTAATTTTTAAAACTAAAAAAAATAAAAATAATTTTTTTTGTGTTTTTATATTTTAAGGAATCAAAATTAAAATAACTAAAAGTAAATATCTATAATTAATTAAACCAAATTTGGTAAATAAAAATATATATAAAAAAATATCTAAGAATACTTAATTCTCCAATTTTCTAAACATGTGAATCGCTAAAATCTCCACAATATAATTATCATTAAATTACACAATCAATTGAATCTAACATATCATGTATTCCTCTTTCAAGTAAACCATACACTATATAGTAATTATGGATCACTTACATAAGAATGATACATTTATGTTTAAAAACTTAATCAAGACAAACAATTAAATAATTCTCTCAAATATATTTAATTGTCTATATAGATAAATTGTTAGTCAAACAATTAATAACATAAAAATTCAAATTAAATAATATAATTAAATTAATATTATAATTAAAAAAATATTAAATCATCACATGGTGAAAATTGAGTTCATAAGATCACTAGATTAATAAATTAAATACACATAATTGTGTTCATAAAGCTCATAATTTTCATAAATGAATACATAAAAATTGATAAAGAAAAGAATAGAAGAATAAATACAATCAATTTTTTGAATCGTAATGGTAATCTCCTCTTAAATCTCCACCAAAATTGTGTCTCTTCTTAAAGTTTTCTATTTTTTTTTCTCTTTTTAGCTCCAAAAATTGACCAAAATTATGCTAATGGAGGCCAATTAGAGTTTATGG
The DNA here is from genome assembly GCA_037013495.1 of Hippophae tibetana. Lineage (NCBI taxonomy): Eukaryota > Viridiplantae > Streptophyta > Magnoliopsida > Rosales > Elaeagnaceae > Hippophae > Hippophae tibetana. Next base: position 8,816,937 of record CM072812.1, read on the forward strand.
AGTGATTAGGAGCTTAAATATTGCCCAGGTGCGATCTGGACCATCAGATCAAGGGCTTCGATCAAAACAAGCAAAATTGACAGTTCCAACCAATTACAGCGTGGTAAGTGGCATCAGGAATTCACTGAGGGAATCAAGGAGCAACGCGTGGCAGGGGAGATCGGTCAATAACTCGTGGTGTGACGTGATTTGCGGAAATAGATGGTGTGACACACGGGTGAAATGCGGAGAGCAATGGCTTACTTAGTCAACTCCTCTGTCTACGTGATATGACACGTGACAACTCCTGATTGGTATTGCGTTAAAAATTCATAAAATATCCCAAAAATTATATTTTTATTCTTTTTGACTAAAAAATTTACATTTTAGTATTTTTGATCCCTTCTCTAATGCTTTTTTTTTCAATACTTTACCGCTTTGCGAAGTTTATCCCTTACTTCTTTGTATTTGTCTCTTTAGCTAAGTGTGTTGGTCAATTCATAGTGGGTGTTTGTAAACTCTTATTCCATGACTTCAAAGTGAGCCATCAAATCGCATGGTTCTTGATTAACAAATTCAGAGATTTTTTTACAAGACTTTTCTTCTTGTTCTAAATCAATGGCAATGTACAAGGCCTATATAATTAGTGCAAAATGTATTATGAAAAAGGAGTTAGAAAATACATGTAATGGCACAAAAGATTGTTTACATCAAGAACATGTCTTACCATTAATGCCATATAGTCCTTTTTTCCTCTTATAGGCTGCGTATAAGGTAGATCGGTCAGCTAGAACTCCAAAGTGGTGATAAAGCCATCCTAGGCTTTGGGGACCAAACATCCCATTTTCAAATCGATTGTTCAGCCCGCTATTTTCATTCAACTTGAATGTAAGGGAAATATGGTCTTAAGTGAACTAAAGTTCTCCCCTAATAGAGACAAATCATTTAGAGGTTCAGACCCATCAGTTGGTCACTATTTTCCACAACAGTAGGTCTGATCTGTTCTACAATAGCGAGGTGTACAGGCAAACCTCCATTTGTACCTCGTTCGGTATTGGTAACTAAGTAGAGCTGGTTTGAGATTGCACCTTTTGTCTAATTTCATGAAGCAAGTGAGGAGAATAAAGCACTTCATAGTTTCTTCAATTAATAAGGTAGATAATTGCGGTGTTTGATTCACCTCGTCACTTAAGGATAGTGAAATGAGGTTATTTTTATTATATGGTGAAAAGGTATTCGGGGTGTAGGAAAAACATATTGGATATTAGTCCTTAATTCAAAGAATAAAACAAGGACCTTAATTCAAGGAATAAAACAATGAGCTTAATTCAAGGAGTAAAACAAGGAATCCTTAATTCAAGGAGTAAAACAAGGAATCCTTAATTCAAGGAGTAAAACAAGGAATCCTTAATTCAATGAGTAAAACAAGGAATTCTTAATTCAAGGAGTAAAACAAGGAATGCTTAATTCAAGGAGTAAATCAAGGAATGCTTAATGCAATGAGTAAATCAAGGAATGCTTAATTTAAAGAGTAATTGAAGGAGTAAAATTTCCTTATAAATAGCTATACAATTGTAATGAAAACATGAAGAAAATAATACAAACTAGAGAACTCTTTTGTGTAGAGTTATTTCTTGTTTTTTCAACATGGTATCAAAGTAGGAAAATTAACTTGCTTCTGCTTTATTATTATCTTAGCATCTTCAATCTTTGAAATGGCTGAAGACAAGCCGCTAGGATCAGAAGCTGAAAGTTCATCAGTGTTTTCCTTCATGAATATGCATGAGGTGGATGTCAACCCAAATCAAAGATTAAGCTCAGTCTTGTTGAATAAGTTTAATTACTTGCCTTGGTCAAGAGCAGTGTATCTGGCTCTAGGTGGAAGGTCCAAGTTGGGGTTCATAAATGGAAGCATCGAAGTACGTGATGTTTCCTTACCAACCTATGAATCCTGGCTTAGTAAGGATCAGCTGGTTATGTCATGGCTCCTAAATTCCATGGAACATAAATTAGCTGAAATATTAAGTTACTCTGAATCTGCATACCAACTATGGGAGACGGTCAAGGAAATGTATGGCAGTCAAAACAATGTTGCACGAGTTTTTCAATTAAAGAAAGACATCTCAGATCTGCAACAAGATGGAAAGCCTTTTGTACAACTCTTAGGAAGCATGAAAAGCATGTGGAATGAGTTGGAAATATATCGTCCTCATACAACCGATTTAGCTCTGCTACGAAAGAGAGCGGAAGAAGATAAGATATTTCAACTTTTGTCCAGTCTAGATTCAACATATGAAGATATACGATGCCATATACTCATGAATACTGAACTTCCTTCCTTCACCAATGTATGTGCGACAATTCAACGTGAAGAAGTAAGAAGGAAAGTCATGAACAAGTATACAATGGCTAGTTCACCTGAGGCAAGAGCCTATCTAACCAACGAGAGGAAGTACAAAGGGAAGCATCCAAACTTGAAGTGTCAACATTGCAACCATACGGGCCATATTAATGACACATGTTGGATTCTACATCCAGAATTAAAACCTGATTTTATAAAGGATAAGGGTTTACAGAAAGTGAATCGTATTGGACACCGTGCAAATCATGCTTTTGCCTCTACCTCTAATGGGTCTGATCCATTCAAGAACTTCACAGCGAATCTAGCTGAACTCATGAACGAGTTTATGTTGTATCTTCAAAGCAAGACAAGAGAAGCTAGAATTGACTGTGTGGATAGCATAGAAGAAGGAAACTCGACAGCATTGCTAGGCAAGTTTGCGGGCTTCTTGACAGATACAAAACTCATACCACAAGAGGACATGCAAGGTATCATAAAAGCCTTTAAAACTGCTCTTAAAATAAATATGTTGCATGATTTTTGGGTTGTAGATTCAGGTGCCACAGATCATATGACAAACCATGTGTCAAAGTCTCATAAGTTTGAAAAATTAGCAAATCCTTCTCAAGTTTCAATTGCATATGGTGAGAATGTAAAGGTTTTAGGAAAGGAAAAAATAAAATTAATGTCAGATGAAATCGAGTCGGCAGTTTTATATGTACCTTCCTTTCCTTTCCAACTTCTGTCTGTAGGAAAAATCACAAATACCTTGAATTGCTTAGCCATTTTTTCTCCTCACAATGTCATTTTTCAGGATTGTGTCACCAAAAAGACGATTGGTGAAGGGTTTTACTTAGATGGTCTTTATTACATATCCAAGAGCAACCCCAGAGGGTTTCAAGCCAAGTTTAATCCTATCCAAGATAATCAATTGTGGCATCAACGTTTAGCTCACCCTTCTCTACCAATTTTGTCAACTTTATTTCTAAACTTAGGAAATGATGAAATTGCATGTGAAACTTGCCACTTGTCTAAAGCCACTAGATTGCCTTTTAATTCTTCCTTGTCTAGGGCTAGTAAGTGTTTTGAACTAGTTCATTCAGATGTATGGGGACCAATTAATGAATCTTTTGATGGTTATAAGTATTTTGTGATTTTTGTTGATGATTTCTCTCGAGTCACATGGTTATATCTTTTAAAGTCGAAGAATGAAGTTATGGAAGTATTTAAGGACTTTCATAATCTTGTTAAAAATCACTTCTCTTCTAAAATTCAAACCTTAAGGTCTGACAATGGCACCGAATACATGTCCCATATCATGAAACAATATTTGAGCATTCATGGCATTATGCATCAAACAAGTTGTGTTGGCACACTTCAACAAAATGGTGTAGCTGAACGCAAAAACCGGGACTTGAAAAAACTAGAGCATTAATGCTACAAATGAATGTACCAAAGAGATTCTGGTCCCAAGGGGTTATGGCAGCTGCTTACATCATCAATAGATTACCCAGTCAAGTCTTGGATTTCAAGTCTCCTCTAGAGGTCATGAAAGGAAGGAAAATTAACCTTTCACACCTTAGAGTCTTTGGCTGCATCTGTTTTGTACATATTCAATCTCATCATCGAGATAAATTGGATCCTAGAGCTGTTAAATGTATTTTTCTTGGTTATTCATCTACACAAAAGGGATATAAGTGTTATGATCCCCAACTTAGGAGATTAATTGTGTCTAAAGATGTTCGATTTTATGAAACTAACCCTTTTTTCAGCAAGTCACATGAAATCACAAGTCAAGGGGATGACATCTTGGATGTGTTTCCATTACCAAGAATCGAACTTGAGGCTCCACAACAACAAGATCCCAACCATGTCAACATTGATGCATCTCTCACTGAAAGTAACAATGAAGGGTCTCGTCTTAATGGTACACTGCATGAAGATGGTGATAATCAAGATGATCCTCACAATATGGTACAAGATGTGAACGAGTGTGAGATAACTCCTTCTGCTCCACGACGTAATCCAATGCGTGTTAGGCAACCTCCCACAAGACTTCAAGACTTTGTCACCTACAAACCCACACATCCCATCTCAAATTATGTGTCATATAAGAGAGTGACACCAACCCATGCCGCATTCCTCAGCACTATATCGAGTTACAGTGAGCCTCAAAACTTTCATGAGACCAACAGCCAAGAGGTGTGGAAGGAAGCCATGCAAGAAGAACTTAAAGCCCTAGATCAACACAACACATGGAGCATCACCAAACTTCCAAAAGGCAAGAAAGTTGTGGGTTGTAAATGGATCTATAAGCTCAAATTCAAGTCAGATGGATCAATTGAGAGGTATAAAGCAAGATTGGTGGCTCGGGGATTCACTCAAACATTCAAGGTGGATTACAAAGAAACATTTGCACCTGTTGCAAAAATGAACACAGTAAGAGTGCTACTGTCTGTGGCTGTAAACAAGGGGTGGTCCATATACCAAATGGATGTGAAGAATGCATTCTTGCATGGTGATCTCAAAGAAGAAGTCTATATGAAATTGCCACCTGGGCATCCTCAAAGCAATGAACTGGATTTAGTGTGCAAATTGCACAAATCCATTTATGGTTTGAAACAGTCCCCACGAGCTTGGTATGCCAAGCTAAGCTCAGTTCTCACTAGTGTTGGTTTCAAAAGCAACAATGCCGATTCCTCACTATTTGTTCGCACAGGAGCTATGGGAAAATTGGTTGTGCTGATTTATGTAGATGATCTGATAATTACAGGTGATAATGCTGACGAGATTTTCAACCTCAAACAGTCCCTCAGACAAAGGTTTGCAATTAAAGACCTTGGGATATTGAAGTACTTTCTTGGTATAGAAATGGCAACCTCGCACAAGGGACTCTTTCTTAACCAAAGGAAATATGTCCTAGATTTGCTTAAGGAAGCTAACATGAGCGATGCTAAACCAGCCATTACCCCTCTTGACAGCAAGCTCAAACCTAGCTTGAAGAGCACGCCACTCATGGATATAAGTTATTACCAACGACTGGTTGGTAAGTTGATCTACCTAACAATCACCAGACCTGACATCACATATTCTGTAAGTATTGTGAGCCAATTCATGCACTCCCCGACACTTGAGCATTTGACCCTTGTTAAAAGGATCTTACGCTACTTAAAAGGATCAGTGGGTCGTGGTATTATTATGAAGAAGAATGACAACACACAAATCATGGGGTATTGTGATGCTGATTGGGCAGGGAATGCAATTGATCGCAAGTCCACCACTGGCTACTGTACATTTGTTGGTGGAAACTTGGTCACATGGAAGAGTAAGAAGCAAACTGTCATTTCCAGATCAAGTGCCGAAGCAGAGTATCGTGCAATGGCTTCAACTGCGTGTGAGTTGATATGGCTTAAAGGTCTTCTGTGTGATTTAGGTGTTCCTACAACTCTTCCTATGTCCTTATTTTGTGACAATCAGGCAGCTATGCATATAGCATCAAATCCAGTGTGAAACACATTGAAGTTAATTGTCATTACGTTCGTGAACAAGTTCAATCACAGGTGATTCAGACACATTATACAAGAAGCTTCGACCAACTGGCTGACATCTTCACCAAGTCTTTGGCTTCTCATCAATTTCAACGACTTTTGTCCAAGCTTGGATCCATAAACCTTCTGGATCCAACTTGAGGGGGAGTATTGGATATTAGTCCTTAATTCAAAGAATAAAACAAGGACCTTAATTCAAGGAATAAAACAAGGAGCTTAATTCAAGGAGTAAAACAAGGAATCCTTAATTCAAGGAGTAAAACAAGGAATCCTTAATTCAAGAAGTAAAACAAGGAATGCTTAATTCAAGGAGTAAATCAAGGAATGCTTAATTCAAGGAGTAAATCAAGGAATGCTTAATTCAAGGAGTAATTGAAGGAGTAAAATTTCCTTATAAATAACTATACAATTGTAATGAAAACATGAAGAAAATAATACAAACTAGAGAACTCTTTTGTGTAGAGTTATTTCTTGTTTTTTCAACAAAATATGACTCCATTTGTATTAGTTCATCAAGATCGACTTGGGAGAAATTCATTTGACTAACAACCTAATTAATGTTTATCTAGTATGGTCTGAAGTTCAACTATTGGACTTAAACTTCGATGAAGTATGGTAGGTAATAATTGAATTGAAGAGCTCAACGATACAAGTACTGATATTGAAAACAGTTCTGGTGCAGTTCAAGTGCAACGACTACTAGATTGTGATGTGGTGACATTTGGCAGTTAGAGCATTAGCATGTTGTTATGTGTAGCAGCAAGCTGTTATGATAGTTGGTCATTATAGCTAGTCATTAGCAATTATATAGTGTAATGAGCTTATTGTAATCTGTTCGTAATTATTGTAAGCTAGTATAAATAAGGTACATTATACAATGTTTGCTTCACGGAAAGTAATACAATTTACTACAGATCTTCCATTCTGTTTGCTCTCAATGATTCTCTCTGTTTCGTTTTTTTTCCTCTTGCTTATTCTTGCAGTGTGATCTCTACTTCTCTCTTTGAATTCAATATGGTATCCGAGCTCAAAGTACTATGAGCTTTACAATCCTGCAATGGATGATCCAGTAGTCATAGTTCTTACCATAAAACCAGCTAATGCGATAGTTAAAAACTTAAATCATTAGGATCGAGCTATATGTACTTTTCATAATATTTTACTTTAAATTAAGCTAGATAATAATAATTACATGATTTGGAAGCATTAGATCTTAAAGATATTAAGAAGTCTTGAATTAGATAAACATATTGTTCAAGATCCATCAGTGCAAGTGTTTAACGATGGAAAATCAATCTGGCTCATAAGAATTTGAGAAAACCAGATGAAATGATAGGTTGCTGGCTCATGTCCTGTGTATCTGAAGATGTGCTAAAACAAATCTCAAGATTCGACACAACTAGAGATGCTTGGCTAAAATTTGAGAAATCTTATGCATCTAAATCAAAAGGTAGAGCAATTCAGGTTCGTGAAGAACTACAAAGCCTCAGGAAAGGTAATATTTCTATAGCAGAGTATATGTTGAAAATTAAGATGCTAACATATGAATTAGAGTTTGTTGATTGTGCGATAACAGAAGAGCAAAAATTAATGCAAGTATTATGGGGCTTGGATGAAAATTATTATAATATTTTCTCTACATTAACTGAGAGAATGCTAAGTGAAAAGATCACAATTGATGATGCAAAAGATTTATTTCTTAGTCATGCATTTCGTTTGGAACGAAGGAAAATTGTTGTGATGTCAGCACTACCTCCAGTAAACATGGGTGTTACTAGTAGTCATAATAAAGTGCAAAAAAATGATTCTAGAACTGGAAACGGCAAAGTTTTTGATAATAATCCTCATCCAATAACACTTGTAAATCAGTTTGGTCACATGAGTGTTGGACATTCAGGGTGCTTATTCTAAAAATGCAAACACATTTTATCCACCATAGTATAATGCTCAAGGTTATTATCCATCTGATAGAAGAGGCAGAGGTGATAGAGGTTTTGGAAGAGGTAGAGGACGAAACGCTAGCACTGTCAATTGTGTAGGAAACTTGGCCATATTGTAGCTACATGCAGGTTTAGGTTTGATAGAAATTTTGTCTCACTTACTCGATCTGAATATACCTCTAGCTATACCACTACAACATATGAATAGTGTTAATATTGTGTCAGGATCCCTAATGGCACTGGCCACGAGACTATAACTCTCAATCTGCTCAAGCTATGTTAACTACCTCTATACCATCTATACCACCAATTACTCATAATCACAATTTGTCTATCCACAACTACCTCGTACCTATGGAACCATACCTAATGTCTTATCACAATCACCATCACACAATTATCCAATTATCCAGCACAACATCTACGTTTTCCTACTATTCCATCACAATCACAACCATTTCCTTCATCTTTTCTAGATTTTATCCCAGGAACCTTCGTGGTATCATGATTCAGGAGCAAATCATCATGTGACAAATGACCCAAATAACCTTGCTAAAGCTTCTTCTTACATAGATGAAGACAAGGTGATGGTTAGTGAAAGAGTCTAATACCTAGTAAGTAATCAAGGTAAGAAGATACGAATTCTTTAGAACTCACTCTCAAACTTACACATGGTAGAAAAAAGATAAATAGAGAGAATTCAACACATATAAAGATAAACAAAACAAAGAAAAGATAAATAGTTCAATAAATAGAATAAATTATCACAATAAAATACAAAGGGTTAATTAGATAAATTAGAAAGCAAGAAAACATGTGATAGACACAAGAGAATGCTTTCTAATTATAGTCATATCCTCGTATGTTGGAACATACTTTAATAGAGTTTTAATTGTATTATCGAAACAATAGATCATACAAACACGATAATATAATATGATATATTCACATATAAATTCTATCTATGTGGTAACATCTTTTGATTGCTTATGACAATCAATTGACAGCAAACAAAACAATAATAAATAAAACAGTTTACAACTCAATAAAAATATAAATGTTAATACTTCTATCAATCAGGATACCTGCTTTAACTGTTCCTATATTGCCCCCATCAACTATCTCTACAGTTATTATGACCTAATGCTACATTCGGTTCTCCTTCCGAGCCCTACCACCACACAATGGTGCAATCAGTCACCAACGGTCACTATAGAGTGGAAATCTAAATATATGGCTTATTCAAACACAAGTACCTAACATGCAATCTAAGTTATGGGTATTAAACCAATTTTACTTAATCCCACCAAAAGACAATTTTTGCATAAACAATCTTGAATTCTAATACCGAAAAACTAGTCAAAATATTAGTGATCCGAAATAAGAAAATAATTTTCAATCTTTGAAAAATAAGTTTCAAAATTGATAAAATTTTCTCAAGTATTTTAATTAAATAAAACAATTAAAAGAAAATAATATTTATAGAAAATTCCAAACTACCCAGTTATATCACAGGCCATTTTCCACCCACTCTCGCCAACCTCTTGTCAACCACTTGCAGGCCAGAGTGGGGAGAGCAATAGTCATTACACTATCGCCAGCCAAGGTGACAAGGGGTGATGAGCTCACAAAAGTTGTTTTTTGTTTTTGAAAATTTGTCAAGTAATTTTCCACCAATACTTGCAAAAACGACAACACAACTAAACAATGAAACACAATCTAGTATGTATACTACAAAAAATCAGCTCTCATGGTGTGTGTAAACATGCTCACATATATAGTGTTCAATCTCATCTAAGTGAGTGTGTGTAATAATGATTATTAATTGCTGATCTTACATAAAGGATGATAAAATACTAAGTAAAACAAATAGATTTCATGTTTTACATACGAGAATATTAGCAAAGACTCATAGGACTTACACTATGTAATGGCAAGCACCTTAACATTTCACATGTAGGATTTAATCAGTTTTCTTCTCCATTAAATTCAGCTAGAACTTTAGTTTGCAAAAATATTTTGCATGTTCCTCATGTCGCTAAAACTTTAATTAGTGTGTCACAATTTGCACCAGACAACAAAGTGTTTTTTTTACTTTCAACCTTTTCACTTTTAGGTTAAGGATCAGGTGACAAGTGGGAGGTAACAATTCAAGAGCTCAAGGATACAAGTACTGGTATTGAAAACAGTTCTGGTGCAGTTCAATTGCAAGGACTAGATCGTACTGAGGTGACATTAAGCACTTAGAGCATTAGCATGTTGTTATGTGTAGTAGCAAGCTGTTATGATAGCTAGTTAGTATAGCTAGTCATTAGTAACATACAGTGTAATGAGCTTATTGTAATCTGTTTATAATTGTTGTAAGCTAGTATAAATAAGGTACAATGTACAATGTAAGCAATTTACAACAGATTTTTCATTCTGTTTGCTTTCATCTTTTCTCATGCTTGTTCTTGCAAGTGATCACTGCTTCTCTCTTTGAATTCAATACTATCAGACGATCAAATTTATAGAAGCTTCTAATATTAATGATAATGATAATGAAGCAAAATGGTTAAGATTTATTATTATTATTATTATTATTATTCAGAAAAAGAGCACAATGGCTAAGATTGAAGTTATAAATATCTCTTGGCAGTCAGCACTCTAAGCGGTCAAATATGTTGCTTCAACTAAACGGTCTTCTGTTTATGCACGTTCCTGAATAAATACAAGAGCAATAACATAACTTTTTTGTAATTGACTTTGAGATGATATTTCTTTCATATTAGGAATCTGCGTATAAGATGCTTGTTATATTTGGGATGTCTTCATGAATCTCTGGAAACCAATATTATTTATAATATTTAATAAATATATTCAAAGACCTGGGATTATGTGGGAGAACGGAGTGGCGTCTAAGGGAGTTATGCTAGTGGTAGTGGATTATGTATTGTCTTTAATATTCTATCGGTTTTATACTTATAATTTTACTTATTTCCTGAACCAAAATTCTAAACATTTATTTCATCTATAGTCAATACTCATTGGAAGATAAATTAAATTTTAAATTAATTATTATGAATCTTATCTAATCTAATAACAAACCCAATAAACCTAACTTATGATAAATAATAAAAAATAAACATATTAATAAAAATACAACCCATTGATTACATATAAAACTACCCACCTTATATAGTATTAAACAAAACCTACATGCAAACCGCAGTATCTCAATATAGATTGGCGTCAATTTTAGCAATTCTGTATCGTATTCATCAGTAAACGTATAATGTAAACAACGGACAATTTGTGTTCCTAATTAACCCGCTTGTTACGTTATGTCAAAGGAAAGGTAGTAAGTTACATGGAGCTTCAACTTTGAAGTCATCACGTTTTAGACTAACACAAAAGACAGATTAGAGCTGTTTTTTTTTTCGCTTTCTTCCTTTCCCTTTGTTCCAGGTTGGACTTAATTAAGTATGTTGAAATGATATTATTTACACAAGAATTCATAATACAGATACGTGGATTTAATAATATTTACCAATAAAATTATAACATATATCATTTAAAATTTATCTCATATACATAGAATTTACCTGTTCACCTACCAAGTTCTCAAGTAATTGAAAGTAGGGTTTGGACTTACACGACAGGAAAAGCTGGTAAAATGTCTATGTTCAACTTTTTGATACTTGTCTTCACTTTATAAATGCGAAGTTGCTAGCATTAACCATTGTCCTGTTTGTGAGTGAGTGGTCTTTATTGACTATATTATATACACAAGAAACATCGTTGACGAGTGAGTATAAAAAAATATAACATGAAATATTAGTAATTGATCTCGTCATCTTTATTAATAAAACATTAATATTACGATTCGCATAACTTATTAGATTAATTAAATATAAATGTATTGAATTGAATTGTATTATAATTATTTGTACAATATTTGATATCAATCTATATAATATTAGTAGAATAATATTAATGTTAAATATTTTAATAAAATAATTTATATTTAATATAGTATTTAATTTATTTTATGTAATTTTTTTACTTATCACAATAATTTTATTATGAAAATTTATTTAAATCATTATTTAATTTATTTTTACATTTTAAAAATAAAAAAATAATGTTTAATTTGAGATCAAAGTAAAAATAAAGATACATAATTTTAGAATTAAAATTTTAGACAAATTAAATAAAATATTCAATACATTTTAAACCTACACCTATCAATACTATTAAATTTTTAAATAATTGTACAATTTTTATTTTGTATATTGAGTTTAAAATCAAATATATAATTATATAAATTATAAAGTCATTTTTTTAATATTGTATGATAAACATGCCCATAAGATTCAATGGGTTAATCAAATTCGAAATTCTGTTATTTGAGGCAAGTCAACTACTACAATTGATCTCACTATCTGATAACATATTTGTTCTATTAGTTGACTGATAAAGCAAAAACTTAAAAAACAGCTGTAAGGACAATCTTAAACGATTTGAGAAAGAATGCACAATGACAATGATAATAATAAAAGTACGAAAAGATTTACTTGTCAAATGCGGTTATTATCTAGTTCTTATTGAAAGGAATATGCTACTTCTTTTTAACTATGATTTTGATATGATCTCTGTTCATACTTTTGGAAGAATCACTATTTAATATAACTCCAGAAAAATAAAAGGGACCACACACAAAGTTACAGCTCCATCATTATTGCTTTTCTTTCTATAATTGTACAAATAAAATTTGATCTGTTGAAGAAAAAATTCACAAAAACCTTTAACAGAACAGAAAAACAAATGACAGATCGAAGTAAAAAAGCCAGATCTTTGTGCTATACAAATATAATATATAATTCTTGACCATGCAAATAAATCCAAAATTTCAATCACGAGCAAACCTTAGGCAATGATCTTGCATTACTGTTGTTTGGTACTCTTGACTTGGTGATATTTGCCATTTGGATTTGCATTTTCCTGCATGCCTTTTCTAATTCCATGAATAAATCCAAAATTTCAATCACGAGCAAAGCTTAGGCAATGATCTTGCATTACTGTTGTTTGGTACTCTTGACTTGGTGATATTTGCCATTTGGATTTGCATTTTCCTGCATGCCTTTTCTAATTCCATGGCTCTACGTTGCATTCCTTTCAAATGTTCTTTGATATTTCCATCATCAAGTTTTTCAGCATAAAGGACTAGTCGTTCACTTGATTCATCTTTCTTTACCTTGTTTTCGACTTTAACGGGTCTAGAATGCAAATCATCATCGTGTAACTTGGAGTTGTTGGTTCCATAGAGCAAGCTTCTAAGCTTGAATTGTTGAGAACTGAGAGCTTGGACGGAAGATTTAAGTGGGAACTTTGAGTTATATGAAAGATCTATGCAAACTTCATCTGAGAGCTTTCCATAGTTCAATGTATTGCATATTTTCATCTTTTCTTCTTCAGACAATCCTCTATGCACCTATGATAAAGGCAGACTCAATTCAATCCATGAAAACAACATCTAATCAAAGAATGTACCTCAAGAAGGTTCTCAATCTAGAGTTAATAATACCAAGTAAGCCGAAATACAGAGAGATTTCTGGAACAAATGCTAAAACTAGAGATTTTAGATAGTTAGAGAACAAGTAATAAAAGATTACAAGATGCTGTAATACCTCTAAATACATATCAATTGCGTGGTAAAGATGATCATAAGATTCTCGAGCACAATCGGGAAAAGCCTTGGCAAGAGCAACAAATTTTGATGCCTTTAAATAAGGATCTGGAGCTACTTCTGCAATATATAAATCTATCAAGGTAGCAACTTTGCTCAATCTCATAGGTGATGCTTCACACAAACCTCCAAGTAAAAATGCACTCAGAAACCTAAAAACAAGATTCACATCATACAAATGATTCATCCCATGAGGAGATGGAACAAGCAAGTTATCCAATGTTGCTTGATCCAACTGCATACCAATCATATTCTCAAGCTTATTCCTGCTACATTTGTTTATCTTCAAATTAAGAACAACTCGAAGGATCCCAAACAAACTCTTACAGGAAAGACAGCTTTGATTAAGAATGTATAACATCTCAATGACAGTTTCAACAAGTCTACGCTTGTCATCAGATGAGGCATCATAAAACTTTGACTTTTGGTAATAAAAGAGAAACCTACTTATTAGGACATGGTCAAAATTTCTCGAAAGCATCGATTTTACAAGCCTTTTTATCAAAATTGGATCCAAAACTAAAAGATCCTTGAACCACCAGGTTGTTCTCGAGAAGATTGTCCTAAAACTTTCAGTGCTTTTAGTGTCACATGAAAACCGAAACCCCGAGCCATCCGGGGAAGAAGTCGATGGACAAGGACTTGCTTCGCTTGCCAAAGGCAGCCTCCCAATAAGAGAATCCAAGCATCTATCTGTTACTCCAAAAGAAGCTGAAGCAGGATGTAGACTTTGGAATTGCTTCAAAGCTCCGAGAAGCTCAAGCCATGTCCAATAGCTTATTTCTTTGATGGATTTTTTTGTTTGTTCCCATAAGTTATGGTTCCCAGAGACAGAATTCTTCAATTCCATGAATTCTGCAGCACAATGTAGGAGGAAAATATTGAAAGGAGTTATCTTGGTCCTTCCAGAGTTGTAGCAGAATCTCAACACGTTTTCAAAACATTCAGCCCCTCCTGGAAAGTCATGGAATACTACTTTAAGACTTGTTGAACATTTTGATTTACCAAATAATTTATTAAACCTGCCTGAATATGAAGTTAGGATTCTCTGCAAATAATAGTCAAGAAAGAACAGAGTTATAGGACGGTAAAAAACGAGCACTTCATTTTTCGAAAGAACAAACAATAGTTCATAAACACAATAAAAAGGAGGGGAAAACTACATCTAAATAGTTTGGAAGCTTGAAAACTTATGGAAAACGAAGTGCTTCATGATTAAGCTAGCTGGCAAGTAGAAGTATATGTATGAAAAACAAACACCAATCAATTTCCGTAATCTCCAATTGAATGAAATTAATGAAAAGAAAAAAAACAAAAATGTGGGATAAAAAGGGAATGCTACAGCAAAACCTGCAAAGGAATGGCTAGAGGTCGTTAAAGACAATAAATTTTGGGAAGAACAAACTGGCAAAGATGGCTAACAGACTAAGTGATAATAATTTAGAAGAGAAGGGTTAAAGAAAGATTGTAATAAATGCCAATGAAAGCAACCCTTAAGGCTTTAGTCCATCTGAAAAGGAGTGATTTATATATATATAGACGTTAATGAGCCCCATTATAGCAACATTTATTGAGAAAAAGAATCAAAAGGAAAAAAACATCTTCTATTAAGTATGAAGGTTGTAGAAAAGAAGATAACAAAAAGGAGAACAGAAGAAGATGAGCCATTGTTAGTATGACCCACATGAATTGAATATTGGGGTATATTTAATGGTGGACGGCAAAAAACAAGAGTCATAATAGATGTGACAAATCATGTAAGGTATCAGAAGAAAATATTAAAGAATCTAAAAAGTTATTTAAATTGTAATCAATGAGATTAATCATACGTATCAATCCAGAACCAACTCATTATCAGCAAATCCAAAATCTAAAACTTGCAATAATTATATGCAGATAATATGTCAGATACCAATAATTATGTATACATTAAAAATGAAAATATATATGAACTCTGTCTCTACGCAAATTTGACTCCTTAGTAGAAAAGTAATAGATTTTTAAGCAAAGATGATTTTTTTTTTTTTGGTAGAAAATACAACAGAGACTGGACATATAGGTTTGCCTGGGATAAAAAACTGAAATAAGTGGACAGAAATAGTAGAAACTACCTTGTTCACCATAAAAGTCTCTTCCCCATTAACATCCACTTCAAGGTCACAGAAAACCTCCATTGCCCAACAAAAAGGAATGGGAGAAGAAAAAGAAAAGGGGAAGAAAGAAAGAAAGAAAGAAAACCTTAAAAACCACTTCAGATCAAAAAGTTGTCGGGAGTTGTGTCGGTAAAAACGTAAATTATGAAATGTTAACAATCTAGAGGGAGACAGAGAGGTGAGGAGGGCAAATGGTGGGAGAGAGATTGATGAAAAAGAAACAAGAGCATAATCTGGTTTTGACAATAAGACAAACACAAAGAGGTGAATTTTCAAGGCTTCTGCAAATGGGTAGTAGTAGTAGTCGGAGCACGAAGTTCGTTGCAAAAGCAATGTTAAAGAAACAAAGAGAATAAAGACAAAGAAGTTATATAGTATGCTACATTGAAGCTGTTAAGAGGCAGGGAGAGAGGGATAAAGAAAGAAATGGAGATTTTGGTGTGTGAGCGTGACCACGTTCACTAGGCTGTATCTGACATTCCAACAGAAAAAAGAGGACAAATAAATAAAGGTAGTATTGTAGTATTGATCGATAACTAAAACTTTTATCAAAATATAGATATTACAAAAATATCAAGCTAGGGAAGACCGGACCATAAGGTGACTTAAGGGTGTATTCAAATAGGTTTTTTATAAATTTTAATGGATTTTAAAAATTTAGGTGTATTCATTTAAGATTTTTTTAAAAATTTATAAAATTTTAATCGTATTTATTTAAATTTTTTAAAAGTTTATAAAAATTTAATAGTATTTAATTATTATTTTTGAAAAATTTATAAAAATATTAGGATATATTAAAATATTGATAATTTTTAAAAACTTCATCTAATTATAGACTTGGAAGGATTTTAAATATTTTTTTACTTATAAAACTACCACCAATAACATTTTAAATATTTCTCACTAAGTCGTGTCTTTTTTCAATTAATAGTTTTTATTTAAATTCTAATATTTTCACAACTTAAAAAATAATATAAATTTTATTAAATTTTTAAATAAAATATATAATAACATATTGAATATTTTTTATAATGATTCATTAAAAATTATAAAATAATTAAAATATAGTGAAAAAATATGAATACGATAAAAATTTAAAATATATTAAATTTTATAAAAATTATTAAATGATTATAAAAATTTATGAAAAAAATTCATATAAATCCATTCAAATTTAGTCTTTAAAAGTAAAAAAAAAAAAAGTATACACTGAAGTCTTTAAAAATATATTAAAATTCAAAGATATTTTAGAATTTAAAATCTTTAAATTTTTTCTAAATCTTAATTGAAATTTTAAAAGTTTAATAAAGTATATATTTAAAAATTTAAAAATTTATTAAAATCTTTAGATATTTTAAAATTTAAAGCATTTTTGCTAGCTTTATGGTTCTGGGTTTGCTTTGTTATTCACTTATTCCTAATTAAGTTTCAACCATGTTCATCGCTGCAAATCTACGTAGATTAGTTGTTGTACACCACCCACCACACCTCAATATTTTCGTGTCATTACTCCCTTACCCTTTCCATTTTTGCTACAAATTCTAAAAGATTCTAAATTTTAAGAGAAATTCTATTAATTACTTCAAAATATGCTTTAAATTTAAAATATATGAAATTATAAGCTGTGGGGGTTACCATACAAATTTTATATTTATTTTAAAAATAATATTATTAAAAATTGATAATTTTTATATATTTTTTTAATTTTTTCTATTATTATTTATTTAAGTTAAAATATGAAAAAATGAGAAATTGTTTTAATAATAATAGAAATAAACTGTTAAAAAACTAAATATATGATATAAATATATTGCTGCCATAAATAAAAGATATTTACAGTATTTTTCTTTTATAAAAACAACCCCAACTCTTCACTCAAACATCCCACCATCCTACCCTTCCGATTCACGACACATGCAAACCATATATGCCATAAACAACTACCAATTCGCAATTATCAGTGTTGACGACGAGATGAAAACATAGTCACTAGCGTTAACAACCACCACCATCGCCCATGGTTGTTCAACATTTCCATCACGTGTTAGACTTCCTGCCATGCTATCAAGAATGGGTGATCGAGTGCTCCTACTACATCTGATTATGCTGAGAATTGGGTAGCTTGACATAAGACCAACCAAGAATTAAGAATCACTAAAGACCCACGTGTATTACATTGAAAAATATAACTAGAGAATGAATTTGTTTTAGTTATTCGATTGAAGGGAAAACTTGGTACATATGAAGGTTCGGTAGGGTGTTTATGTAACCTAACTGGAAGGTTTTGTTGGACCTATTGAACATCCTAATTAGGTTCAGTAGCCTCTATCAAACCTCACTGGAATAGTCGTTACCCTCTACTGAACCTTCAATATATACCAGTTTCTTTTTACTGCATGCCACTCTAAAAGCCCAAACTCCTATCTATGTGTATGTTCTCTTGCAGACAACGGTGTTTTGTTATTGTTGGAAAAAAATGAAGTTTATAAAAAAAAATTGTCCTATATTAATTTTTTACATTATTTAAAATATATATAAATATTGAAGGATTAGTTATTCGGATTGGGCCCCAAAAGGTAACCATTTTTGTGGAAGAGAAAAAGACTTAACCAAATGTGATATCATACTCGCGCGCACCGCCGCCCGACCGGCCGAGCCAAATGCGTGTGTGAGGTGACATTTTATTTTTTGGAATTTTTTTTTTTACAAAAATGTTTCCAATCAGGATTATATATATATATATATTTCTTAAAGAGAAAAAAAAACAACCGTTAAAAACTGACTTTAAATAAAAAGACTTAAAATTTAAAGTTAGTTAAACTCATAAATCTACTTTAATTTTTTTTTACATATTTTACTCATTTTATACTCTACTTAAGAACCTGTATTTAATAACATATAAATTTATATAACAATTTTGTGATTATTAAGATTTTTTTAAATAATTGTACTACTTCAAATCATAAATATTTTAATGAGTACTATATTGTTGAATTATGTCTTTACCATTTCATTTTAACATAAATAAATAAATTAAACACTAAAATTAAATCACAATCATATATATATAAATTTATTTTATTACGAAATACTTATACAAAATCTACATAATAAAAATAATAACATACATAATACAAAAATTTATACACATAATATACAAAAAATAACACAAAGTGAATAATAAGTGCATAGGATTAATAAAAATATTTACAAGAGTAAATGAAGTGACAAAATGAAAGAAATGAAAAGGAAAAATGATATTTTGTAAATGAGAAAATAGGTATAAAAATTTGAGTATTTCGCTTAAAAATAGGTGATCTAGAAGATAATTTGGAGAAAAAGAAAACTCACTAAACGATGTTGGAATTAGTGGTCGTAGGTGGCCGAAAAATGAGAAAGAGTAGAGGAGGTGAAACTTGATTTTGGGTATTGTTTACAACGTTGCAAATTAAAAATTGTGTCTGATGGGAGAAGAAAGAAGAGAAAAAGAAAAAGACGTTATGTATAGAGTCAATTGACGTGTTGAACCGACGCTACACGTGGACGTAACATCGGTTCTACGTGTCAACCGACGCTACACACATGGATAGCGTCGGTTGACACGTAGGACCGACGCTATATCCACGTATAACATTGATGTAACACGTCAACCGACTCTATATGTAGCGTTGGTTCTTCACCGAACTGACTTTAAATTCATTATAAGTCGATTTTCTCCAAAAATCGACTTTACATATTAACTTAAAATATCATATTTTGTAGTAGTGTACCAACAATCATCAAGTTGATTCCATAACCACTAACCACCTATTTGTCATAACTATAATTTTGTTTATAAAAATTTAAGACTATAAATACCGTAACCGATTAATCTAAGTATTTAATTTGGATAAGATATGACTTCCCTCTTATAAAATAGCAAGCATAAATCACACCAAATAATCAAAAAATAAATACTTCAAGATTTTATTTGTATTTAAGTAATTAGATATTTAAAGGCGATTGGGTTAACTATACTGAATAACTCATGTTAACGAGGGGGTGTAGTCTTAGAAAGGACCCTTATCTTTTCTTTTTCTAATAGTTTTTTGCATATTTAAAGCACATGTCAAGACATAGCTTCTAATATAACAATAACTTTCATAGGAGGAGTAACAAATTTAGATCTACTTGCGATATATATTGAAAAATATGATAAAAACTAATCAAGAGCATATTGAAAATCGTAGTAAAATAAATTTATGTGAAAAAGTAAATTCATCTAAATTAAAATTTAAGTAGAAATATACCAAGTTATGATTATTTTAAGAAACCTAGCTCTTAACAGGGTTAAAAAAAGTAAAAGAAACCTACCCAAATATAGAGCAACTCCTATTAGAAGAGTTCTTTTTCTCCGTTATTATATATTGGAATATAAAAAAATTAAGGGAGAAAAAGGAACAAAAAGATAGAAAATGACCACTAGTTTTTTTTTTCATTTACTTTTTCTTTTCTTCATAGGATGTAGATATATGAACTCTATATGTCAAAACATTTAAAACTCATATTTTGTATTGTGTTATTCAATATTTATGCAGTGTCCTAATATTGTCAGCAATAATAATACATTATTAAGCAAAAAATGATTTGATTAGCTAAAAAAATATAAAATTTTAAATCAAAGTGATCATAATGCATAATGATAAAATATAAATAGAATGCATTTGTGAAAAAATAACATTGATAAACAATTTTTTTTAAATAACTCTTAGTTTTAGAGTTAAGAGTTGCTCCAAAGCCTTTAGACACTTTTTTTAGGTTCCGTTAAGAATGGGCTAGCCATTCTAGTTATAAAAAAACACTATTAACAAGAATGATTATTTAGACATTAACATATAGCTTTCTTTTGACTTTATAGGTTAAAATCTTGTCTGTGTTTAAACTTCTTGAAAGTTGAAACTAAAAATTCTAAATGAAAGATTTGGAATGAGCTATGGAAATTATTATTACATGCAGCCATTTGAAAATGGGTGATCTTAGTAATATAAATATGTTAGAAGTTAAGAAATCAACTCTTTAAAAAATTTAAGCTATTAAGAGATTGATTAATATTATTTTATACATCTATCATTCTGTTACAAATGTTGTTCTATACACTATATAGATCAAACATTTGCAATTAAACAATTGAGATTATTTGACCTTGAACACAATGTCTTCATTTTGGATATTATTTAGAAATTGTTGGCAACTCATTCTTTCAAAAACTTAGGCTATTGGAAAAAAGTTTAACATTATTTTTATACATCTATCACTCCACCACAAATGATAATTCTATATATTATGCACATCAAATACTTGCAATTCGATAATTAAGGTTGTTGGACCTTGAAAACTAGATTTCTAATTTTAATACAGTGTTAGAAGTCGTTGGAAACCAACTCTTTCAAAAGTTTAAACTATTGGAAGAAGGACTAATATTGCTTTTATACATCTATTACTTCTCACAAGTGTTGAATGTATGTCTCATGTAGAACAAACAATTACAATTTAATAATTGGGGTTACATGGCTTTAAATAAACATAGGACTTCCGGTCCTTATATAATGTTAAAAATTACCGAAAAATTAATTTTCCAAAAAAATTAAATTATTAAGAGAATAACTAACATTATTTTTATACATCTATTAAAATATTTAAAAAGAAACTTACATTACCCTATCTATCTTAACAAAGAAGCCATGAATTGTGTAGATATAATAACATTTTGATAAATCATCCTCTTGATTTATGTCATTGGAATCCAAACATCCAATGTAACACAATGCAAATTAATTATGTTTTCCCTAAACACATGGCATTTTTCACTCAAGCTTTAAAACCACCAAGGTTAGGTACAAAGGATCATTTAAAATGGTTTCTAACAAAAAATGGTGAATTTTCTGTTAAAGATTGTGCCTACCTTACTCTTGTAAATGAAACCTCAATGAATTTATGATCATACTGTTGGAGATTGTTATAAAGCTCCTTAATTTAAGGAGCAAAACATAAAGCTTAATTCAATGAGCCATTAATTTAAGGAGTAATTCAAGGAGTGAATTTTCCTATAAATAGATGTGTAATTGTAATGAATTAATCATCCAAGGTCTTCATTCCAATTGAGAGAAAAACTTTTGTGAGAGAAAATTAAGAGTAAGTTTCTTGGGTGTAATTGGGTTATGGGTTGTGAGTTGTGAGTTGTGAGTGTTGTAAACACCTTGTGTAATTTCTCCTCTTTTAGTAAAAAGATCTGTAGTAGGTCCGGAGACGTAAGTAAAATTGGCCGAACTCCGTTATCAAATTTGTGTGTTATTTTTCTTTTCTTGCTTTCTCATAAGTCTAACTTATCAAGATTTTTTGTAATTTCCCAACAACTGGTATCAGAGCTATTGGTGGTGATTTTTGTCAATTTTCTACAAGGTTACTATTGTATGTTTTGCAACACACAGAAAAACGTGCAAGTATACACGGTCACAAGTAATAATATGATAAGTAAAATATCGTTTCCACAGAGATTTGTTACTAGTATTCGTTAATTATTAAAATTATTTCAACCTAATTCTATCCAAACAGTCGATAATTTGATGCAGTTTGACTAACTAACTTTTATAACAGATTGCAAGAAAATTCTAGGATTGCAGTTTCACCCAATTAATCCACTTGAATCATTATATTTTATCTTGATTTATGTTATCGTGTTTTAAGTTGTTAACCAAGAATTCCTAATTTATCCATATATATCTCCCGAGCTCCATACAGAAACATCTAGTTAAAATGATTCACTATATTCCTATGCGAATTAAATTCAACCAGATTTATTAAGTTCTGAGTTCTCTAACAGTTACACATACAATAAAAGTATATTTCTATCTCTTATGTATATACGTTATTTCATCATGAGCAGCACACAAAAATGCCTTTTCAAGTTTATTTAAATGTCACATATCAGTTAATTAATCTTCCGATAATTAAAAGCATTAAACACAGATACAATAAACAACTTAAAACAGTCCCTTAAATCATTCAAAAATATTTAATTCAAATTTCATAATTTACGCTACACTGCAATCCTAGAACAAATGTATTAGTTCATCGCAGAATTTAAAATTACAACACAACAAAAATAAAACATTGCAGAGAAAGAAAATTAAAAGAAAATAGATAAGAAAAAAAGTCTTTCACGATTCCTCAATGAAAAATAAATTTCATTCCTTTTCTTCTTCTTTGTTGTCTTCTTTCTCTGTAATTTCCCTAAGAAAATACAACATAAAATGTTAAATCAATACTCTGCGTGTTTTGTGTAACACGCAAACAAGAAAAAAAAAAGAAAAATTAAAATGTTACAAGGAAGAAAAACTTGCAAGAACTGCTAGTTTTCTCCCAAAATTTCGAGAGAAAAAAAAAGAAGAAAAGAAAAAAATGCTCGAACTGAAAAATGAACTGAAAAAAAGAAAAAACCTGATTGCCTCCACGCGTATCCCCCCAAAAACATATATCCCCTTTTTTTCTTTTATTTTATTTTTATTTTTTATATTTTTTTTTATCATCAGTGGGGAACAAGATTGTATGGGTGTAGCACGCGTAAATACACTCTGCAAATTTTTTGAATTTTTTTCTTTTTCCGAATGCCACGTGTCACCATGTGATTCGTTGAGAGAACTGTAGTGCCACGTGGCAGCTTTTCATTGGGCGGTAAACCGGACGCATGAAGAACGCGTCGCACACGATTTTTACGCGGGCGGCTCGGTGCGCGACAGCTTGGATGGACGCGCTTCAATCTGGACCGTTCAAGAGATCCAACGGTCAGCGATGGCCTCGGGGGAATCTGCGCAGCCGACATGTGGGGCCCACTCTGACGCCGGCCTGCGCGACACATGGGACCCACTGGCACGCCGAGCCGCGCGTAGATTCTACACGCGATTTTGCCTCGTCTGGTTGTACTCGCCAAATCTGGACCGTTGAATTGATGATCGAACGGTGCGTGATGAACGTCGTGATTTGTACGAGTGCGATTCTTTTCCTGCGCAGAAAATTCAAACTTTTATTAATTATATTTTGACCCACAAATTTAATCCAAATTACATTTTGCACTTTCTTAAATTACAATTAAGCCCTTTGCTAATTTTAAATTAAATTTTTAAACTTTTAATAATTATAATTAAGCCCAAATTTAATTTAAATTATATTTTTGATTTTTATAAATTGTAATTAAGAAACTATATTATCATAAATTATATTTGTGGACAGAAATATGAAATTAAGTACATTTTCGATACAAATTATTTAATTTTATTAAAAATGTATTTTTAGCACATAAAAGGAAAATATTAATTTATTTAACAAAAATTAACTAAATATTAATAGAACATAGCAATTATCATTACTAAAATTGGTGAAAATAACTGTATAAAATACAGTTATCAGTTACTATTTACGTGAATAGTGTCACGATTGTAATGTTACTGTCACGACCATGAGTAGCTCGTCAGGAAGCAATAAGTTAAAATTTGACGATGTTTGTGATCTGGTTCTCAGTGAAGAAATCCGACGTAGAGAGTCAGGTGAGTCGTCAACTTCTTCAGTTTTGCATACAGAGTCAAGAGGAAGAAATTCAACCAAAGAGAATGGACGCGGCAGAACAGACTACCGAAGTAGATCAAAGGATAGGAGGTCCAAATCCAAGAATCCTAATAATTTCCATAGCTCGAAGACTATCGAGTGTTGGAATTGTGGTTGAACCGGGCACTACAAAAATCAGTACAAGAGTGCACCGAAGGACAAATAAGTGAAGGCATAGGCAAATGTTACTTCCACCTCAAGAAGAGATGATGCATTGATATGCTCTTTAGAGAGCAAAGAAGAATCTTGGGTGTTAGACTCTAGAGCATCGTTCCATGCTACTTCACAGAAAGAATGCTTCGAGAAATATGTCCCTGGAAATCTTGGAAAGGTATATCTTGGTGATGACCAACCATGTGCTATTATTGGCAAAAGTGTAGTGAAGATTAAGTTGAACAGGTCTGTTTGGGAGCTGAAGGATGTCAGGCATATTCCCAACTTAAGAAGGAACTTAATCTCAGTAGGGAAATTGGCCAGTGAAGGCTACACTACGATCTTCCATGGTGATGATTGGAAGATTTCAAAGGGCGCAATGACAGTTGCTCGAGGCAAGAAGAGTGGCACTCTTTACATGACAGTAGGAGCATGTTGTTCAATCGTAATTGCAGCAAGCAATGAAACATCAAATTTATGGCACCAAAGACTAGGCCACATGAGTGAGAAGGGGATGGAGATTATGCACTCAAAGGGAAATCTTTTAGGTCTACAATCTGTAGAGATAAACATGTGCGAAGATTGCATACTTGGAAAGCAAAAGAGAGTCAACTTTCAGACAAGTTGTAGAACCTCAAAGAAGGAAAGGCTAGAGCTTATTCACTCTGATGTTTGGGGACCAACGACCGTCTCATCCATTGGTGGGAAACACTACTTTGTGACTTTCATCGATGATCACTCTCGAAAGGTATGAGTTTACTTTCTATAGCATAAGTATGAAGTATTTGAGGCTTTCAAAAAATGGAAAGCTATGGTGGAAAATGAGACTGGTTTGAAGATCAAAAAGCTCAGAACCGATAATGGTGTCAAATATGAAGACACCATATTCAAAAATTTATGCTATGAGCACGAGATTAGAATGGAAAGAACTGTGCCAAGCACACCTCAACACAATGGTGTAGCTGAGTGTATGAACCGAATGTTGACAGAAAGAGCTAGAAGCATTCGTATACAGTCAGGTCTACCGAAGCAGTTCTAGGCAGAAGGAGTCAACACGACAGCTTACTTGATCAACCGAGGCCCATCTATTCCATTGGAACACAGAATACCATAGGAGGTATGGAGCAGAAAAGAGGTGAAACTATCACATCTAAAAGTTTTCGGTTGTGTAGCATTTGTGCATATCAGTGATCAAGGTAGGAATAAACTTGATCCCAAATCCAAGAAATGCACATTCATCGGTTATGGTGAGGATGAGTTTGGCTACCGTATTTGGGATGATGAAAACAAGAAAGTGATCCATAGTAGAGATGTGATTTTCAACGAAAGAGTGATGTATAAGAACATGCATAAAATAGACGCCAACGACTCAGAGCAGAATGAGTCAGTATTTGCAGATGCAGATGATGTCCCAAATAGTTTCGCAACGGACCCAATTATAACAAGTCCTCAACTAGAGGAACTTATTAGACATCGTAGTACGCAACAGTCTGACACACCACAACCTCCTACTCCAGCTCCTATATTGAGAAGGTCTTCTCGACCTCATGTGCCTAACATGAGATACATGAACTAAATGTTACTGACTGATGAATGGGAGCCTGAATGCTATGATGAATCTTGTCAGACTCGAGATTCTAGCAAGTGGGAGCTTGCCATGAAAGAAGAAATGAAATCTCACATCTCCAACCAGACATGTGAACTAGCTGAGTTACCTATGGGAAATAAAGCACTTTACAACAAATGGGTGTACCGGGTGAAAGAATAGCATGATGATTCCAAGAGATACAAACCCTGCCTAGTTGTCAAAGGGTTTCAACAGAAGGAAGGAGTTGACTATACTGACATTTTTGCTCTCATTGTGAAGCTCAATACTATTATATCAGTGTTGAGTATTGTAGCCATTGGAGATCTTTATCTTGAACAGTTGGATGTGAAGACTGCATTCCTTCACGGAGATTTAGATGAAGAGATATACATGTACCAGCCAGAAGGTTTCTCAGAAATAGGGAAGAAGAACATGGTGTGCAGACTTAAGAAGAGTTTGTATGGCCTGAAACAAGCCCCGAGACAATGGTACAGAAAGTTTGACAACTTTATGCACAAGGAAGGTTTCCATAAGTGCAATGCCGACCACTGTTGCTACTTCAAGAGATATATGTCCAGTTATATCATTTTACTACTTTATGTTGATGATATGTTAGTAGTAGGTTCAGATATGAATGATATTAGAAGGTTAAAGTATTAATTGTCAAAGGAGTTTGACATAAAAGACTTGGGTTCAGCAAAAAGATTCTTGGAATGCAAATCACAAGAAATAAGAAGAAAGGATCCTTGTAGTTATCTCAAGCAGAGTACATCAATCGTGTTTTGCAGAGATTCAACATGGGCGACGCCAAGCCAGTTAGCACACCCTTGACCAGTCACTTTCGCCTATCCAAGGATCAATCCCCTTAGACAGAGGAAGAAAAAGAATTCATAGCTAAGTTTCCTTATGCCTCAGCTATTGGAAGTTTGATGTATGCAATGGTCTGCACGAGACCAAACATTGGCCATGCAATGGAAGTTGTTAGCAGATTTATGTCAAACCCAGGGAAAATTCACTGGGAAGCAATCAAGTGGATTTTGAGGTATCTACGAGGCACCACAAAAAAAGTGCTTGTACTTTAGTAAAGGAGAATTAAAAGTACAAGGCTATATAGATGTAGACTTTGGAGGTGAAGTTGATCACCGAAGAAGCACCACCGGATATATATTTACTGTTGGAACTACAGCCGTTAGTTGGATTTCACAAATACAGAAAAATGTCACTCTATCCACTACAGAGGCTGAGTATGTAGCAGTGACTGAAGCAAGTAAAGAGATGATATGGCTTCAAGGTTTGTTAACTGAGCTAGGATTGAAACATGAGAAGAATGTTCTGCACAATGATAGTCAAAGTGCAACACACTTGGCGAAGAATTCAACATTTCATTCTAGAACCAAGCATATTGGACTTCGTTATCACTTCATTAGATCCCTATTGGAAGATGATGTGTTAATACTGGAGAAGATTCAAGGAAGCAAAAATCCAGCAGATATGTTAACAAAAGTGGTAATTATTGACAAACTGAAGTTGTGCTTAACTTCAGTTGATCTGCTAGAGTAACAAAGACTAGAAAAGTTGTTGCATTGATCGAGGTGTGAAGACAGATTGAAATCCGTCTTCAAGTGAGAGATTGTTATAAAGCTCCTTAATTTAAGGAGCAAATTAAGGAGTAAAACAAGGAGCAATTCAAGGAGTCATTAATTTAAGGAGTGAATTTTTCTATAAATAGATGTGTAATTGTAATGAATTAGTTATCCAAAGCGTTCATTTCAATTGAGAGAAAAGTTTTTGTGAGAGAAAATTGAGAGTAATTTTCTTGGGTGTAATTGAGTTGTGGGTTGTGAGTTGTGAGTGTTGTAAACACCTTGTATAATTTCTACTCTTTCAGTAAAAAGATCTGCAACAAGTTTGGAGACGTAAGCAAGATTGACCGAATTCCGTTATCAAATTTGTGTGTTATTTTTCTATTCTTGTTTTCTGATAAATCTGACTTATCAGAAATTTATATAATTTCCCGACACATACATGGTTTTGGAAGAAGTTGTGGAAGTACAAATGACAGAAGTTTTTCCTTAAATTTTTGTTTAGAGGAGTGCTGTTAAAGTTCTGGGAAGTTTTATGACTTTGGAAGATCATATCTGACCATTATGCCACATTAAAGCAAGTATGTGCAGCATCTATTTATTAGATGTGAAATATTGTAATCTTAGTGAAATATATTACACACAAATACTGGATATATTCTCTTCATCAAACCGCTGTTGAGCCTCTTATAAATCATATGCTTAAACAAATAACAAGTAAAAGAGAAATCTTTTTTTTCTTAAAATTTAAATAATAAAGATATATATTTAATAGTAACTAATAGTCTCATACTCTCTTAAATCTTAATAGAAGAAGAAAATTTTATTTGTAACTCTATAAATTCCAATCATCCAATCATCCCTTGGCCGTTAGCCCTATCTAGATGAATGACTACCCAAATTGGACAGCTACTTGTTGACCACTGTTTTATATATCCAGCCCCTGTTTTTTTAGGATAAGGACAATTATCCAATACCGTCAAATTAATCCTCTATATAATATAATAATCCCATTCCCACTAAACCCTCGTTCCCAATCACACTCACTCTGAGTAAAACTGAAGCACACCGTTTTCTAACTTTTATTATTTTCTCACACATACAGTATCTACTCCCCATCCATTCTTTGCCAAGCCATAAACATGAAGTTCTTAAAATTCACAGAGTTTAAGTCTTGTTACCGTCCCTCCGGCGTGTCGTCAGCTCCACCGGTCAATACTAATTCCCACACCAACGGCGTTAGTAGTAACTCGATGCGTAATAGTACCGTGACGAAAGGCTCGAGATCGGATCAGTCCTCAGGGCAATGGAGACCTAGTCTGTCGGCCATCTCGGAAGATGTGATCGCTTCTTTTTCGGCTACGAAGAACGAAACTCAACTTATCGCTCACAAGAACTCCTCTGGTAAAGTTGAATCATCCAGCATTAAATCTCGTTGTTTCAGTCGGACTAGTAATGTTAAAGAGAGAGAATCAAACAGCTGGTACGTAACTTTTCTTATCCTGCTATATATAGTTCCCCTTTTTGTTACCTATTTCTCATTCTGTAGTGAGAGAGATCATTGATAGCTTTCTTCGTTAAACAGATCGCTCTGATTTCAAGAGGAAATATGTGAATTTTTTCCTATTTAATTATGGTTGTTCTTTTATCACTGTTTATATGTATGATTGTTTGGTAATGTTACTGTCGACTTTGCTAATTTGAGATTTTATCGTTGCAGGAAATCAAGATCCATTCCTATGATCGTCATTCCAGATTTCTCGCCCACACCATTCATGTTTTGAGTTTTCCGCTTTTTCTATTGGTTCAATTCTCTTGTTTTATTTCTAGCGTTACATATTATATTACTTGGTAAATATGAGAATAAATTTGGTTAGAAATACAGATTTTTCTTGTATAAATTGTGAATTTATAAATTTAGAATAAATTTAATTCAACACCAATTAAAAAGGAAAAAAGTTTTATAATATCAAGAATATGATATTAATATTTTAATAAATTAAATATTATATATATAATAAATACATTAATTTTAAGTAATCAATAAAAAGGTTCACGACGTTACAAAAAGAAGATAATTTACATAAAAATTTCTCATTAAAATTACAAGTTAAAAAAAGTTGAATTAATTGAGTGTGTTCAAATTTATTTTAATGATCATATATATCATCACTGAAACTTCCAAATTCAAAATATAAAATATATGGAAAAATAAAAGAACCTCAAAAACTTGAAAAATAGGTGTATGGCGGGTGCTATTAAACGAAATATTATTAATTTATCTTGTCCTTAGCACAAATTTTAATACTTATTAATTAAATTGTTCATATTTTTCATACCTTTGTCCCCATTGATTAAGACATGAGACCTACCAATTCCAGTGTTACTTATCCAACCATCCACAAACTAACTGTTATAAAAGATGAGTATATAGGACAAGAAAATATCGGATATGGTTGGAAACTTGGAAAAATAATCTTTTTTTTATCGAATTGTAAAATAAATCTAATTATTCATAAATGATGATCTGGGTAAAACATTAACTATATATTTTTGTTGTTACGATATCACCATATATTATTATAATAAATTTATCTGAATTGACAACTTTAGTCAACATGTTATTAATTTAAAGATTAATTTATTAATTAGTAGATAATACCTTAATTTCTTCTAATTTAATTAAATATATTTAGGGAATTAAATTTATCAAAATGAAAAGCTAATCAGACACCATACACAGATCAAATTGGAGAAGTTGAGTACCAATTTAATCAAATAATTTTTGAGAACTAATTCAGTCAAATTGTGAACGTTTAGTGTGACAAATTAATGTATTATCACCCTATTAGTAAGTATTATAAAAATATCCTCATGTGTAAAATAATAATTTTTTTCGCATGAATTTCAAATGATCAATTAATAATGCCCATAATCAGATACTTCAAATCTGGAGATTTGAGTCCTTTCGAAAGGATTTGTAAATGAAATTGTACACATTTGTCCATTGTTTTGGTTCAAGAATTTAGGGGATTAATTCAATTCGTAATAAGTAGAACCTACTAAACATTGCAGAGTTGTTTATCTTTGGTTTAAAAAAAAAAAAAGAGTAAACAGGTTATTATTACTTTACTAATAAACCGTAAGAAATAAGATATTTAAAAAAAATTAAAAATAAAATTATATTATTAAATTTATAAATATATAAATATAAATATATGTATAAATTATAAATATAAAATTTAAATAACATAAAATTTGAATAAAATAAATGATCAAGATCTGTGTATTACATAATGTGTTTAAAATAATTTTTTCGCTTATCGTTAGTGTTAAAGAATTACGAAAATTTATCTCACAAAATATAAATATCAAATAATAATAAATTTATACCATAATTTATTATTATTTAAATTCTATTCAATGAATCTAACTCTATTTAAAAAAATATAAATTTTTTTTTATCCTTTCTCTCTCTTTTTTTCCTTCTTATTTTCCTTCTCTCTTCTTCTTTTCTTGTCTCTAGTCATGACTTTATGTAAAGGAAAATTATAATTAAAAGAAGAGAAAATGGACGAAACAATTAAGCTAAAACATTGTAATTAAAGAAAACAGACGGAACAATTAAATGAAAAAATTATAATTAAAAAGAAGAGAAACGGACGGAACAATCATAAAAAGAGAAGAAAAATTGAAATAAAATCGAAAAATAACTGAAATTAATTAAAACATTAAATAGTTATTTCAATAATTTTAACTCAAAATTAATTACTATTAAATAACCATTTTAACAATTTTAATTCAAAATTTTCCAAAGTACATAATTTAAACTAATTTAGGAACTCAAGCTGGCCAAATGGGAGTTATAGGTTACTACTCTATCCGACCTCCATAAAAAAAATTGGAGGTAGCAGATTAGTTCATCCGACTTGAATTGATAAATTTTGATATCCTATCATATCCGCGGATAGATTACAGATTTTTTATTTATTTGGATGTAATTGTGTGGTATAACTACGTTGGTTGGCTAATCTCCTTGATGATTACCTAAAACACAGTGTCATTTAATTAATAAAATATATTTATATTTATTTTATTATATTATATTATATTTTACATAAATCTATTTATTAAAAAAAAATTTGAAGCATGTTTATCACACTTTTTAAAGCTTAAATAAATATAATTTATTTGATATTATCTAAAATGAATAAAAGATATAATAGAAAAATAATAATAAAATACTTGTACTCCTCGACACAAAGAAGATTTGAACTTATCAAAAATCTGGTTGTGATACGATGACAAAAACACAAATTTTTCTCACATTATTTCTTATAAATAGGACCCTGATGACGTTATTAAAGTATAGTCAGTAACATACCTTTTTACTTAATATTTATTTGTTTTATTTAATAAATAGTAATTTTTAAGTTAAAAATATTAAAATATAAATTTTTTAGTAAAAATGAATGAAAATATAATTTTAGAAATTTTTTGGGATTTTTTTAAATTTTTTATAGATTTTTTTATGAATTTGTAACGAATAGATCGTTATTAGCATAATTTTGGTAAATTTTTGAGGTTAAAAAGAGAGAAAAATACAAAAAATTCAAGAGGTAATACAATTTTGGTGGATATTCAAAAGAAAATTAGTACTACAATTCAAAAAATTGATTGTATTTCTTCTTCCGCTCTTTTCTTTATCAATTTTTATGTATTCCTTTATGAAAAAATATAAGTTTTATGGACACCATTATGTGTAGTTAATTTATCAATCTAGGAATTTCATTAACCCAATTTTTACCATGTAATGATATAATATTTTACCTTAATTATAATTATAATTTAATTATATTATTTAATCTAATTTTTATGTTATTAGATATTTGACCAACAATTTATCTATAGAAACAATTAAATAAATTTGAGAGAAGTATTTAATTGTTTGTTTTGATTCAATAACATGCATAGTTTCTAAACATAGATACAAAATTCTTATATAAGTGATCCATAATTGATTAACTTAATTATTAGTATGTAATTTAATTGGCATGAGAGTGATTATATTAATTATTATATGTTGTGTAGTTTACTTGAGAAATGAATACATACTAGGTTAGATTCAATTGATCATGTAATTAATTGATAATTATATTGAGTGAATTATAACAATTTACATGTTTATAAAATTGGGAGATTAAGTATTCTTAGATAATTTCTAATATATCTTCTTAGTTACCAAAATTGATTTAATTAATTATTGATATTTACTTTTAGTTACTTTAATTTTGCTTTCTTAAAATATAAAAACACAAAAAAATAGATTTTTACTTTTTTAGTTTTAAAAATTAGTTTCTAATAAAATAATCTTTATGCGAGCGATCTTTTCTTATAATAATATTACTTGTTACGATACATATACTTGTGTATTCATTACACACATTTTATGTGTGGCGATCCAACCCCTTGTGTACCAAGAAAAGAAGCTTCAAAGTTGCATTTTCAGCAACTTTCTCTCCCGTTTTTCTGTATATTTTTATATTTTTAACTTTTAGAATTTATTTAGTTCTTCCCTAAATTTTAAGGAAGCACATGTTTATGTTTTCTAGTTTTTTATTCAACAAATTTTGGAGTCAAATTACTATCAAAGTTTTTTTAGTTCTAGAATAAACTCTTCAAAGTTGTGTAATGATATTATTAAGGTATTAATTATTATTATTTGTAATCTATATATTTGTGTTTCTTCTTATGTGTCATTGTTGATTTATCTGTGATTAATGATAACATGTATGAATGATAGTAAATATGATATAATATAACATTGTTATGCTTGTAAAATATTGAATAGGTAAAACATTTTTTTAAAATAAATTGATTTTATTTTTATTCAATATTTTTTATAAAAAATGTTATTTGAAGGAGTATGTTACTTTTAATAATAAACTTAATATGAGAGTTCAAATTAAGATTTAATTACCTAGACTTAATTTGGAATAATACTCTTTTATTTTAGATTTAATTATTTAGATATTTAGAGCGAAACTCTATTTAAATTTTTTTTTTACAAAGAATTATTATTTAAAAATGTGTTGACAACATATTCTCTTAAATTGTTTTAAAACCTAAAATTTATTTGTTACATAGTTAAATTCTTAAGTTTAATTCAAACACTTTGAATAAAGTCTAATTAACTAACTCTGATTAAAGCTGTGAATAAGTTTGTTATTTTCTTAAAAATAAAGTTAAAATTTAATAGTTAATTAATTAATAAATCTCGCCTAATGACACTTTCATACCAAAAAGAGAATCAATAAATATCAATTTATATCTTTAATAACATAAATAATATGAGCAAATACAATTATTGATTTATTATATTCATTATTCTTCATTGTTTATGAATGTATTAAATTGCATGAGTATTTGTTGAATCCATATCTATCTTTATCTTTATGTATTAGATTAATTTTTTTCAAAAAACTAAATCATTGTGACAGAATGTTTAGATTTAATTTAATTTTTAAAATGTAAATAATATTTAAAAATCATACAATATTACTTTCTTGAATCGACTTTGAAAATATACTTATCATTTTTATAAATGATTTCATACACTTGTGAGAATTAATAAAATTCAAAATAGATATGTATTTACAAAATTGATATTATCTTCGATGTCATTCATCACTTTTCTCCTCTGCATATTTATCCAGGAGAAATAGCCCCATAAACCTTGGACAAATGATTGAATATGAACGTTACACAAATACATATATGATTATGACACCACGAAGATATGATTAAATTAGAGTTAATTACTAACTATTTTAAATTTAAAGATCTTATTACTCTTTACTATAATAAATAGTCTACTTTAACAACATATAATTAGGATATAAATTAGAGGTGATAATTTGTATCATAACTTAATTAACCAAAATAAATTTGAATCAAAGAATATGGTTTAAACTAAATTTAAGTAAAATTTGAACTAGTTTAAATAACTCAAAATAACAAGGTTAGGTTCAGCTGGATTTAGCTAGCCCATTAGCCTTAAAAAATAAAAAAGAAGAAGAGAGATTTAAAAAATGTTAAACTAAAACAATTATTGTTTCTCTCTTTCTCTCTCTCATCTACTCTCACATAACCAAAACTCATTCCACTGCATTCATATTATGAATATTGTTTTAAATAATTAAATATTTTAATTAAATTCAATTATCAAATATAGACTGATATATTATGTTAATTATTAGTGTTTGTTATATAAAAGAAACTAAAAGACACATACATTATGTTTATTATACAAATCACTACTAAGTTGTTGTTCTTCTCAACCTAACTAAAGTCTTAAAAGTTAATAAGTTAAATTGAAAAATGTTTTAATTATTATTAATTTTTTATATAGTAATTTATTACAAGTTTCAAGAATAATTACACTCTCAAAGAGATTATTTTAATGTTATGATATCTAATTATAATGTATTTTAAAAAATACATTAACTTAAATAATTCTATGAAAATTTGAGTCTTATAAATATGTAATGTTCGTGGATTAAGTTTTAGTGATAGAAATATTTTTTGATATCTAAAAAGGATCAATTATCTATAATAAAAACATGATATTAACAATATGAATTAGTTTGAATCGATTTGGGTTAACTGTTTGTGTTTGGTTCTTTTTCAGAATTACTTTTATTACTTCGAATAATTAGGGTTTATTTAAGTCGAATCAATTAAAACCTAGCCAAACCACGCTAATTTATACATGCAAATACAAATAATTACACGTACGGATCTTAATTTGCAAAGCAATGCTACCCTGCGCTATAAACGTAGGGAAAATAAGCATAGAGGTGATAATTTGGGGAAAGTTTTACTCGATCGGTACACTTTTATATATGAATAAGGTGAATAAATTTTTCGTCTGTTATGTGATTTATTTGTCTGTAGTGATCAGCACATTTTTATCCAAGTATTGAATATATTAAAATATTAAGAGGGAATCGTAGAGATTTTTTAGATTGAATTATTTAATTTTTTTGGTTTTTAAATTATAAGAGATATAATATATTTACTTTTAATTTTAAGAAAAAAATATCATTTAAGGATAAATTTATTTTTTAATATAAAATATCAAAATAATATAATTTATCATTAATTTGTTATTTTTTAAAATTAAAAGACTAAATGATAATATTTATAATCTAAAGAATTAAATAATACAAATAACATAATTTAAGAATTTTTTTTTCTAAATATATCTATTAAATAATTTAGGTTTCATGAGTTTATTTTCAGTACTCTTTTTTATCTATATTTTTGATGTAATACCTTAATGGTATCCTATTTAAAAAAATATCAATTTAATACAAGTTTTATTTAATTTAAGATTTTTTACATATATAATAATATATGTATAATATTCTAATAATATTTTTAAATAATCAATCAATTAATTATCTCAACATATTCTATGAAATTGTTTAATTAATGTATTAAGTATAAATATTTTTTTAATATCACATGTATATATAAAAAATTTAACTAAATGATAAATTATATAAAATTAATATATTTTTAAATAAATATACCGCTTAAAATATCACTTTAAAAATTTAGATAAAAAATAGAAGAAATAAAATTATGCTATAATTAAGGGCATGACTGCTTAGGCTTAATTATAGTGTCTGGTATTTTACTAAATGATGATATGTAACGGGCACGTGAGAACCCACTCTTATTATCATCTGACTGGTTTGTTGTTTGTACAAATACAATCCACGTCACCATCAATCATCTGGATTTTAAATTCTCAGATAGCCCTCCCGACCCTTGGTACAAAAACAATAAATATGTGGTTGCTAAGTGAGGGTATTTTCGGAATATGAAATAGAACAGTACCACAGCAACGGTGTGTGCCCATTACGGCTAGATACCAGAGGGGCTCATCAGTTGTAAACACTATAACCGTCCGATGGTTCAGTACTGCTATATCTAATGGTACACATAAAACGTTTCAAAATGAAAAGAGAAACGAGGAGTCCCTCGTCTCTATCATCAGCCGCCTACATGTGTCCTTTTCTGTTCTCATTCTCTGTCTGTTCCGTTGTGCCATCAGTTATTGTACGGTAGTAATCATCTTCGACACTCGAACCTCCAACCCTCCTCCTTCCTATAACTCCCCCAATAGCCCATATTAAATAAGAGAAATTATTATATCTTTATTAAATATGAATTTGTATTTTAAATTAATAAAATTTCAAAATTATTATAATAAAATTATGTACATAATTTTATTAGTATTAATTATATCATTATTATTAGATAATAGTATTATTAATAAAATATAAATAACTTAATTATCACATTTTATTAACATCCATCGTCGTAATATATATTTTTATTTTTGAAAATTTTATAATATTAAATTATGTAATAAAATATTTAATTGCTTTATTAATCTTTTCTACGCTCTAAAAATCTTAATTCCCTACAATATTCTTTTAACAATAAACTACCCTATATATATATATATATGATCGCCGCCTCTTTTATATCTCACAGCAACAAAAATGGAAGGGGAGTTACAGTCAGGTTTTGAAGCATACGAAAACTACTCTCTGCCCAGCAACAATGGTAACCAGCTCAATGAAATGACTTACACTTTCAATGATACAATGTTCTCCGGCGTCAGTCTCCTTTCTTTGCTCATGTCTACTGATACCCAGTACGACCCAGTCTTAACTACCTCCTTGCTCTCTAACTTCACCTCTCCTGCCAACTCTCTCCCCTATAACTCACCCAATATCGGCTTCTTCTCCGACGAAATTCCACCATGTTCAAACCTTCCCTCCTTTCTCACTCCCAAGACTCACAAACCCGAACCCATCTCTTCCATTATCCAACTTGAGACTACCTCTGACTCTTACTACGATCACTCCTCTCAGCCTTTGGAGTTCTTACCCCACTACTCGCCTGTTTTTCATCAACTCCCGGAACTTCTCTCCTTGGAACAAGTTGCAGAGTCTTCCCCGTTTCGCTCATCGCTTCATGACAAACGCGTCCGAGTTGACTCGTCTTATCATAGTCGGTGGCTCACTGTACCACGTAACGTCTCTTCTTCGTCGACGTTCAAACCATCAACGGAATGTTCGTCGTCAACAAGAAATCCGGTGATGGTTCCTAGAGGAAGTAAGCTGGCGAGACAGAGAAGACAGAAGGTGAGCGAGAAGACAAGGTGCTTGCAGAAGTTGTTGCCGTTCGACAAGAAGATGGACATAGCGACAATGCTTGAGGAGGCCTACAAGTACGTGAAGTTCCTTCAGGCTCAGCTTCGTGCCCTACAGACTATGCCTGCGAACCCTGTTTTCATGCCTCAGGGTAGTTTTGATGGTGGTTCTAGTTATGGCAATTTAGGCAGCGTGTTTTCTGGGTTGGAAAGGCTGAGTCGGAACCAGCTTTTGCAGGTCCTAGTTAACTCACCTGTGTCCCAAACTAAGCTTTGCTCTCAGAGTTGTTGTGTTTTTTCGGTTGAACAATTGGGTTTGATCAAGAATCTGAATTGAATGTCGCTCTTAGCTTGTTTGTATTTCCAAAGTGACTAATCTTCTGCATTCAATAGTTTTGTTCAGATTTTGCTAGCGCTTCTTGAGGTAATACTGCATATTGGGGTTTTACACAATGGGCAAAGGTACTTCTACAAGTTGTATTACTTTTTTTTTTTTGGGTTTGATTTTACGTTGTCTTAAATAGAATTTTACTCGATTAGCTGTTTTAGATTGAACTGGCATGGAACCGTAGTAATTGTAAATCAGAGCTCTGAAGAAAGTATAAAGCTGGGGATCAGTGGACTTAACGTTTTTGTTTACTAGCGTTAGTAATGTCAGAGATCATTTGGGAACAATGTTGTTTTGTTTGCTTTTTTAAGCTCGATCTAACTCAATGGATGATACTCTTTATTTCTACTCCTTGGCCTCACAACGAGGGTTCATACTTTGTCGCTTACATATATGTGAAGCGAAGAGCACTCGTTTAGTTACATTGTGATCCACTGGTTTTTTCTATATCGTATTAACCTAAATTACCTAATCAACATGATTTTTATTTTCTAATTTTGCGTGAAGGGGATAGGAAACTTTAGCTCACAAGTTCACTAGTTTTTTTAATGGATTACTGCTTGTTATCTTAAATTAATGGTAAACTTCTATTTTGAAATAATTAGATCAATTTTTGTCACGTGTTTATCTTATGATTAACGTAAGTGTTTAATTTTTGATAACTTGATAGGAAACTTAATAACATCATAAAATTGTTATTCCAAAACTATACGATCAAAAGAGATAAATGTTCTAAATGTTATTTTATTATGTGAAATAGGTCAATATATATTAATTTTATGTATAAATTTATTCTCATAATTTATAAAAATAAAGAATTTTATTGTAAAAATATAATTTAATTTTAAGATTAAAATATGTGATTTTAATTAATTATGAGATTAAAGGATTCATTTTTAATAATTATAAGATTAAATATAATATAATTTATCAATCAATAATAACGGAATATAATTAACCTCTTCTAATAAAAAATATATTACCTATATTACTTTCATCCCACCAATAATTACATAATTTAATTTATTTTTTTAATTAATAGTTAAAATATAAATTTATTAATTTGTTAAAGTAATAAAATTTATATAATATACTAAAAACTATGAAATTGATGCGTTCTACTCTAATAAGCTACATACCATCCTTCACTCTTTAATTTTTGGCACGTTGACATAGTCATGTACAACCGTTTTCTGTTTGCTCGATTGGGATTGTCAATTTATACTATTTGTGAGGGTTCATGCATAGTGAAGTTTTTTTTAAAGGCCAATTATGAGAATATATATATATAATATTACATATATTATTTATAATTTATTATAAATTTATGATAAATAAAATTTTTCATTTAAACATAACATTATTTAATCTTTGAAACTGAAAGCCCAACTTATGAGTTACTAAAATGGGAGACTTTGGGTCATTTTAGTAGTAACTTTTCGGTAAGAGTATTTTAATTTTAATTCTAATTATTATAAATTGAGTAGATTTATTCTATTAATTTTTAAATAGAATAAAATAAATTTAATTTTTTTAAAAAAATATTACATTTTTAAGTGCAAAATTAGTTTTATCTTTAAAAATAATAAATTTTCGCACTCAAACTTAATCTATCTAAGTTTTTGTCCTTACGTAGCTCTAATTTTTTTTAAAAATATTATAATTTTTTTTAAATATACAATTATTTAAATTTATAAATTAGAAGAGAAATAATAATATTTTTTTAACGAAGAGAAATAAGTAGATTTATAAGAAAGAGATTAAGATAAACACAAATGAGAAGAAATATTTTTAAGACAAAAGGATAACAAAAGTATGTTGTAAAAATACGTTTGAGTCTATTAATTACTAAGTAGGATAATACAAATTCGTCATATCTTTTTAAATGATCATCAAAATCTATTTGTAAGATTTAGGTTAAAAAGTACATTTTTTTTATAAAAAATAACGAAAATAAATATTAAAAAAATATTTTTTTTAAAATGAATAACTTATGATTTAAAATAATAAGTAAAATAAATAAATGTTAAAAAATATTATTGAGACTATTTCGTAATATGAAAACGAAATATACGATGTAATTGTAAATAATAATAATAATTTTTTAGATATTTTACAGTAAAATATTTACAATATATTATTTTTATTATTGAAAATTTAACCTATATATTTCATATAATGGACTTATACTACCCTATTCAATAATTAACAAATTAAAATACACTTTTATTAAAAATAACACATTTATGTTTCTCTTTATCCTTATTTTTATATAGGAATAAAAAAATAGAGTATTTTAAAAAAAATTAATATTAGTTTTATAAGTATTATAAAAAAAATTATTTTTTAAAAAAATTATTCTATCTTCAAAAATATATAATATTTTTTAAAAATAAATTAAATTAACTCCATCGAATAAAAGCGCCTTATTAGAATTTATAATAATAATAATTATTTATTATAATATCATAATCTTTTTTTATAATAAAAAAACTTTTAAACCAATACATCTTGTATGTATATAGTATATATTCTCATAAAAAATACTATTAAATTAAAAAAAAAAGATTAATTATGTATATTTAATTTGAATTAATCGAAATTAATAACAAGTTTTTGTTTATAAGATAAGTAATAAGTGGATGACAATATTTGAACCGTGACATTTTTTATTACCATTTTGATATTTCTATTGTTATATATAAGGCGTAGTTATTGCAAGTTTTTGTATTTCTAAATATTATATATTGAGATTGATATATTGTTTTGTGCTTGAATAGAATTTCTCATTTTCTTAAAAAAATAAAATATTAATAATAATATAATAGTAAATAAATACACTTTGTTTTCTTTTATTACAGTTATCTTCTATTCACATGAGACAGTTCTTCCGTCACATGCTAAAATAATTTTTTTTTTGAATAATTTTTTTTTTGGTTGAATAAAATTATTAAATTTATTAAAAATTTATAAATGATTTGTTATCGTACTAGTACTACCATATTATTTTTGATATTTTTTTTATCCATATGTTTGAGATTATATATTAGTGGTACCTATTTAAAAAAATGTAAAAATTTAAAATATTTTTTTTATTTAGTTAGATATTTTTTACATTAAGAGAATATTTTTTTATAATCATTTAATTAAATAATATTTAAAAAATATTTTCAAATAATTAATTAATTAAACGATATTTAAATGATGTATTTTTGTAAATGAGATATAACTAAGTTATCATCTTAAAAATATTAGTAAAATAATACAATGATACTAATAAATTAATGAAAACTCTATAAAAAGTAAAAGTTTAAAATTTAAATTAACTTTATAATGATTTTCTTTTATAATTTTATATATATTACTCCCTAAAATTTTCTTTCATAAAAATTGTTACCCATTCCCATGTATTTTCCTTCTCATGACTTCAACGAACTTCACATAAAATCCTTCACATAAAAAGCTCTAATCCACCCCTCAAAAGCTAAAATATATTTTTTCTAATAAAACAAGAAGTTACTATCAAAATAACAACATAATATGAAACGAGTTTTTTTTTTTTAAATATGAAAATAAAGTTGTAGTTTCTTATAGTGTTTTAATGTGTTCCCAACTAATTATATTAAAGTTTGAAAATTTTAAAAATAATTATTTTATTTTAATAATTTTAATTATTTATAAAAATTATTTAACATTTTTTTTTATATTTTATGTCATAAAACCCGTGAACTGTCCCTGATTAGTGTAAATATCATAACGTAATTAACTCACATTAATAATTATTCACACAATTACTCTAATATTTTATCTCATTTTGTTTTAAAAATATCAAAATATTTTATTTTTATCCTGATAATTGTTTCATAAATGTATTTATATTAGTTCCATTTCTCAGATTTAATACTATTAGAGAAAAATATTGAACGTAAATTAATTTCAATAAATATGTTATAGGCGTTCATTTAAAGAAAACCAAACATTTGATTTTTTTTATATTGTATTTCTTCTTCTAATTGCTTATATAGCAAACATAATACCATATTTTTTTTATACGTTATCACTTTTTTCTTTAAGAATTTATTAATTTAAAATATTATTTAACATTTTAATTATTATAAAATATGACTAAAGTGTTTAAATTATATGAAAAGACTCATTTTAAAATTTAAAATTCTTTTTAAGAACTATTACAAACACCTTTACAACTATATTTCTGAATTTTAAAAAAACATTAGTTAAATAGTTCATTATTTTTTAAAGTTATTAAAATTTTTTTTACAATTATAATTTAAAAATTGTTTTTAAATTAAGTGTCAAAACAAACCCTAGCTTTTTAATATGTTTTTGCAAGTGGTAAGCTATTGATTTTTGTTTTTTAAACTTTTTACTTTTTTTTTTAAGATTGGTGTGAAACTAAGAAATAAATTCTTACATATATAATATATATGTTATATACTTTTTATTTTTATATATTTTTATTGTTATGAAAATAAAATATCAACATAATTTTATTATATTATGCATGTGTGGTAACATTTTCTAAAAAAAAAAAAGAAGAAGACTCGAATTAGATAAATGAGAGGAACAACGTGGAATTCCCATGATAGTGAAACTCTCTCTCCCTCTACCTCTGTTTTTTTGTTTTTTGTTTTTGTTTTTGGATTCAACGATGCCCCCAAATGTTTTTGTTTATTTAAATTTATTTTATTGTCTACAACAAATATAAATCTAAATTAACGTATGCAAAAG
Source organism: Hippophae tibetana (assembly GCA_037013495.1). Classification (NCBI taxonomy): domain Eukaryota; kingdom Viridiplantae; phylum Streptophyta; class Magnoliopsida; order Rosales; family Elaeagnaceae; genus Hippophae; species Hippophae tibetana. The sequence goes on from CM072812.1 coordinate 8,859,958, forward strand.
TTTGCAAATACACCACTAAAATAGTTTACTTTTTATACAATTATACTCACGTTTTCAATTAATTGTGCTAGCTCCCCTCTTATCCCTGACATATAATACCGACAAACTAAAAATGATTGATAAGAGTGACAAGATAAAAGTTGGATGTCTAGACTTAATTCATTTATCTTATTTTTAATATTTTATTACATCTAATACGAATCAAAATATTAAGCTAATTTTTAAATTTTAGTAATAATATTCTTACTATTATTAATACCCAACTAACATTCTTTTTCATTGACACTACTATATTAATTTAAAGATTAAAGATTAAAGATTAATGATTTTATTTTTATTTATTTTATCTTTCTCGATATGATGAAATCAGTCTAGGTGGGAATCTAGGGTCTATTTGGCAAGTAATTTAAAAATTATTATTTTTACTTAAAAATAAAAAAGTTATTTTAAAAACAAATAATGATGTTTGGTCATTGTTTTGAAGTTATTGTTTTTAAAAACATAATATTCTATAAAACAAAAAATTGAGACTAAATTAGGAGTGTTTTCATAGTTTTTGAGTTAAATTGAAAACACTGAGAACACTTATACAGAGAAACGTAACTTTTGTTTGGGACTTAGAATTAGATAGCTACGTTGTTTTTAAAATTGAACATTATTAACAACGGTGTGTATCGGATTGAAATCGTTAATTTTATATTCATCTAATTCGATCCGATCATTTCATTGGATTGAAACATCCTAATCCACGACCGATCTGATCACATTTTAAATATGATGTAATTAGATTCGTAATCTATTCGGATTTGATCGGTTCAATCCGACTAATAAACTTAATTAACTTTATATTTAGTATTTTTGAATAAAAAATTTAAATTTTCACATAAAATAAACTTATTTAAACTAAAAAAAACCTTAAAATATGACTAATATAAGAATAATCAATGAGAATATGACTAATATATAAAATATAAATATATATTTAAGTATTTTCGGTCAGATCGGATGAGATCGAATGATATATAGTGAAATCTATCATCCGATCCGAACTTAACGGATTGAATTTTTTTTTCATTCAATGGTCGGATCGAAACCGTCAAAAATTTAACAGATCAAATTAGATTGATTGAATTAGTCGGATGATTTGATTTTTTACACACCTCTAATTATTAATGAGTTGTTTTTGAATTTTATATATGTTATTGAGTTGTGTTTTTTTTTCCAATTTTAATTGTACTAATATGTTATGTTTATTTATAATGTTGAAATTATTGTAAAAATAATAAATTTAATATTAAAAATATACAATAAAAACAAGTTTTTAAAATAATTGCTCCAAACAATACTACATTCATATTTTTAAAAATAGTTTATAAAAATATTACCCTATGAATACTAATTGTCTCGTATAGGGATGAGTATAAGTACGGACGAAGACGATTTTTGATATAATTGTTCTCGAATCGAATTATAAAATATGTACTTGAAATCGTCCGAAAATCGTTATGGTTCGAAAACGATTTTTTACTCGCGGGTAATGGTTTTGGATAGTTATTAAAAGATACAAAAAAATTGTTTTTCAATATAATCGTATCCGTTGTTTCATGTTCAATTTTATTCGAAATCGTATATTTTTTTAAAATTTATCGGATAAAAATCAAACCGACGGTGTGAATAACGTAATCTACGTTTTTCCCCTCTTGTTGTGATTTTTTGCCGTTGTGTACTTACATTTATCTCTTTCAATTTTTGTGCTTGTATTTGTTGAAAAACAAAATAGAGTTCAAAGTGAATTTTATTCAAAACATTTTCTTTAATATTGGACCAATAAATTATAACTCAAAAACATAAAACTCATTAAGATAAGTAGAAAGTTTAAATTGTAAGCTCAAATACAATTGTGTAAGTACAATAATTATTTAGAAAAAAGAAATTGTGTTAATACTGTGTACTGATGCACATGCTAATTAGACATGCCCTTCCTCCTTGATAAAAATGTAAATTTAGATGTAAAATTTTATAATTTTTGTGAAAATTATATCATATTGAACTTGTAACATCTCCTCTCAACTTTCATTTAAATTTTATGAATAAATTTGGTTATTTTTTAATCAAAATATAATAAATTTATAACAAACACTAAATTTTGATACTTTACTCAAAATTTATAATTGTTAATTTTTAATACTGGTATCAAAGGTTAACACCTTAAAATCAGCTTATGCATCCATAATAGGAGTCTTGTAGGGGTTTTAGAAGAATTCGTACAATTTTAGAAGGTTGGGTGGGTTTCGCGCCAATCTCTCATAGATTTTCCGACCCCACTCCTTATAAACCAGATGATCTTCTGTTTTGTTAAATATTAGTATGTGAGCAATTGAACACCGTTGAGTCACTGACCAGATCAAAGAGGGTAAAGATTTTTTTTTAATTTTTTTATGTGGGTGTGTCGGGATAAAATGGCCGTGGAAACAATACGAAAGCCTGGACTTCTTGGCCGTTTGATATTCTTAGAAAAGTTTTTAATTACAAAATCGTCCAAAGTAGAAATTCAAGCAATTCAGTGATTTAGGTGATGCGCTTATTTCTCCTTGCAGGCTACCTAGAATGACAATCTTGTAGTAATTCAGCACATATTACTTTTGGGATGAACCTAAAATTTAGAGTCTTCGTATCTATAGCTTTGTTTTTTAAATCGAATGATACTTAAGTGTGATTCAAACACTTGAAGTAAACGGGAGAGTTGAATCTCTGTATCTGGAGCTTTGTTGAGAAACAAGGGGTTGACGTCAAATGGATAGAAGCTAGAAGGCCCTATAAAAAGGATTATATTAAATGGATTAAAATCTATAGACTGCAGATTTGTTGAGTTGGATAAACGATTTTCAGTTTTTTTATATATTTTTATTTTTTTATATTGGTATAATTTACATATAGAATCAGGACAATCTTGATCGCGAAGAGTCTTTGTGTATGTTTGACTTCCATATTGTAATTAAAATATTTATTATTAAGCTTATGTTAACTTTAGGGATTACTCTCATTATTATAGTGATAACTTGTGAATATCAAGAGGACATAGTTGCACTTGTAATGATTAGGGGATAGGAAGTATAAAATTTTTTATTCAAGATTTCACATCTTGGATATTACTATGTTATTAGTAGCATCACCAAAGTTCATGTACTTGTTATTTTCTTTGCGATAGCTTTTGCTTCTTTTTTTCACTTCCAGAAAAATAATGACTTGGCAATGAACTTAGCAAGACCACCACCAACTGGTACAACACTCATATCTGTTTCTTTATTCCACGGGAATGGTTCGATTGGTTTAGTTGCCTCGAGAAGATCTTCAATTGGTATCTTTGGTTTTGACCTCTCCAAAGGAACTATGCTGTGGTTATATTTTGCTGGGTCTGGACAATAATCCTGCAGAACAAGTAAAACAAAGGAGAGGGAAAATATTACATCTTATCAATTTTCCAATATATTCTTTTATACACATGTATGAAGATTGGTTACCTGATCAGCATGCATCTTCTTTACAAATGTTTTAAATATATCAAAATTTGCCTTTTGCAGTAGATCGTCTGACAAACGTAGGTATGTCACCCCATATATCCTTAACTTTGGGGCTCCTTCTTTGTTGACACCATTTGGTCTAGCATTTAAAAGGATTTGGTTATAAGCTTCACTATCGTACCTTGAAAGTGCATTCTCACCAGCAACTTCAATGTTCTCTCTCCAACCTCCACTTAGAACCTGTGTATATCATTTACAGAAAGCCGTTCCAATGTTAAAACTTGTTACTGAAATAGAATTCATTTCATGATCATTAAACCGTATTAAAATAGAAAGGACAGGATACATGTGACATTATTTAGTCTTTTACCTGTTGAACAAGTTCCTGAGGTCCACTTTTGGCATCGACACTTTGTTCAGAATCCCTCATCTCTAAGCATGTGAAATTCAGAATGGCATGATGCCTTGACAACATCCTTGCTATAGGTCGATAGCCATCCCTGTTGCTCAAGTTATAATATCCTGCAGTTAGTTCTGCAGCATGATTATCTACTTTATACCACCAATGAATTCCAGAAACCTGTATTGATAATGAAACGTTAATATCTCTATGGAGTGAAAAGGGAAAAAGTGCTAAAACTATTTTGTTATAACATTATGGGACTTGCTTTGATTGCTAATACTACTTTACAGCCCAGGAAAGCTTTGTTGGCCTCTTCAAGGATCTGATCACCATGGATGAGTAACTTGTTAGAGTACCAAGTCAAAAAGAACCTTCCTTTATCAGCGAGGTATGTTCCATTTGATTTAAAGAACCCTGTTGAATCAGGTACGTCATTATACTCCCCTGCATCATCTGGCAATTCCCATTCTGGATGGCCAGCCCTTTTGAAATCCCCTTTGAGATATTTGTCATAGCACTGCACATATATGAAAATTAACATGTTTATGATTTTATATTTGCATTAATATTTGTTGAATTTCCTAAATAATTATAGAAACCAGTCCCTGAAACTCTCCAATTCCAGGGAAAACCCATCCTTGACTTTCTGGATAAGAGGGGTACCGAAGCTCTCCTGCTGGACCAAGTCCCACCTCGATGTCTATTATAATCCCAGCTTCTAGAAAATCTGACATGTTATCTCTGAAGCTATTCATGTAATCACTATATATCTGTAAAAAATGAAATGTATACGTGTATAGGGTATGTTAAAAACTCAGGCCTAATTCAATCAAATAAGATTTTATTAAGTTAAGGGTTGTCTAAGTTTATAAACAACTTATGTTCCAACTTTGTTGCTTATGTTCCTAGTCGATGTGTAACGAGGATACTTAAGAGCCTACTTCTACACGACGGATAAAGGTGTACATTAACGCCACGGTGAGACTGTGGTAGAGCTCAAGGCCCAAACACATAGAGACCATGCCCAGTTTTGATATCATATTAGAAATTCAGGTCTAACTCAACCCAATAAGATCTCATTAAATTAAGGATTATTATTTTATTACTTTGTTCCTAGTCGATGTAAGATAAAGATACTTAACAGGTTATAATTTCAAATGTAAGTTAACTGATGTATTTTATTGATAACAAGTTGAACAATAGATGGAATGCATGCATTCACTTATTAAGCGTGAAATTATTCATTGTTATTGAAATACGTGATAATGTAATATTTCAAGTCAATAAAATTCAAAATTAATACCATTTTTTTAAAATATACTTATAGAGAGAAATTAACGTGAAATAACAATGAATAATATCTTCTTATTAAGCAACCAAATGCAGCATAGTAGCATTCAACTCATGAAGCTTACCTCAACAGCAGTTCGACCCTGAAAAAGAGACTGGTTATCCACTCCCAAACTAAGGTACTCTTTATTCCTGTTACCTTTGCGATTGGTATAAAAGATATCAGGATTTGAGTCTCCAACTTCAATAACCCAATTGGGAAGTGGTATGTAAACAACATCTCCTACATTCCCACCACACTGGTGGAATGACATTATAGCTTGCAGTTTCAATCCACATTTTTGAATGAACTGAACCAATTCCCTATAAGCATTCCAATCATACTGCTTTGGTCCCTTTGATTCTACAATTCCCCACCAGACATCAACCATCACCCCATCAACACCTGCTGATTTCAACTCTTTGAGCTGTTTTCCAAGTTGGTTTTTGTTTTCGAAAACGTTATCAACAGTGACAACTCCTAACTGGTTCACACAAGATTAAGAGAGAAAACAAATTTTAAGGTACGTGGTATGAATTACTTTGTATTATTTTTGCGTGTAAGTGCATAATATTTTCATGACATGCTATTATTGAATATATATAAAGAAAATAGCTACTTACTGGTAGCATAACATAGAGTGGCACATAGTTAGCTAGCATCTTTTTATCATAAGTTTGAACACTTGGAGCCTGCATCTTTGAAGCAAAGATAAGGAGGGTTTTTATTAGGACCTCTTCAGATAATGGAAATGGAAATGTTAAACCCTGCTTCCTGCTTCATATAGTTCCTTCTTTTATAAAGGTAAATAAATAAAGGAAAATTTATTTAGTGTAATTGAAATCGAGATTGGTATGGTGTTATTTATATTCAATTATAAAATAAATAAAAATAAGAAATTAATAATTAAAAGATATATTTATAGTAAATTATGTATTCAATGGTAATGGGAAAGATTATTTAGTGTTTTATATATATATATTTATTTTAAATTGAATTCTAGTTAATGAATATATTATTTTTATTATTTTATTCTTAGATGTATAGGAAAAAAAATTATATGATTTAAGTCCATAATCACGTTGTGCACCTTACTAATTTGAAAAATATAATTTAATATTTGCATTAAAATTATCATTTTATATAAAAATAAATGTATATATAATAAGTAATAAATTGAGAGATTTTTTTACCCATTTTAAATGCAGGTAAAAAATTTCTAAAGCATTAAATCTTTCATGATATTAAAAAATATTAATATATATCTAATAATATATTAATAAATATACATTTTATCTTTATATAAAAATTATAAATAAATTAATTATGTTTAAAATAACTAAAAAAACTAAATTTTTTACGGAATTTAGTCTTAATTACCGAAAGAAATTAAATTAAATTAATATTTTATTTGCTGACATCATATATATTTGGCTGAAAATAAGTGCAGTTATAATTTATAAATCATATGAGTAGCACAGTGAGGGGTCATTGTCTTTCGCTAATGACCAAATAGCTATTATATCCAATGAAAACTTCTGCAAGGACCAGCCCACGTGAATGCATTCACCTACCCTTTATAGAAAGAGAAACATGGGTACTAGTTGTTAGGCTACAAATGGTCATATTTGCTCTGCTTTCAAAATGATAAGATAAAGTTGAAAACGGGTGGATCATTATCTGGTGTATTGATAATTTGCTAATTTAAAACTCGTGGCTAGCCAATTTTGTCGCAACTGAATTATTATGCAGTTTGATAAGGTTGTGAATTATATGCCTCTACTTGCTGTATGGAGGATATTTTAGAGTACATAGCTTGATAACTCATTATAATTTGTGTTTGAATATATGATAAAATTTTAAGTTAGATTCAACTAACTGTTCGACTCGTCAAAGAATTTATCTATGTTAATGCCCATAACCATACTTGTAAAAGAGATTCTTATGTTCCAAAATTTCTTGAATTTGAGCATAAAAAAATATAATAATTTATTATTTATCAAGTTTTATTTCATGATTAAATAATTTTATTATTATTCACACAATGTAAAAATATTTCATATTTATTATTAAAATCACACATTACCATTTACACATTTTTTGATTACATCATTAGTTCTTCTTGAGTTTAATAAATGATAATAAAATATTATGTCGTATTATGTCGTGTAACACTAATGTGAAGGTAAAAGAGTGTCAGAGTTCATGTAGGAAGTGTATAATGAATTTGACATGTAGTAGCTTGGTACTTCTCTTGGAGGAAAATTGAATTAGGATCATTAAGGAACTCCTAGTTGTGTTTGTTTTGTTTTTTTGGCTTTCCATGTTATCACAAGTCTTCTCTTTAAATTGTCTTCTTTTAATAATTTGAAAGGTGGATAATTTGTGAATTTAATATTTAAATTCAAGAAATATACTATAAAAAACTTTGGGATTTCATTAAACTATTATGTAGAATAACTTAAACCCATTAATTAAGTTAATATGTTTAAGCACGTATAACTTTGTTTACATATTCTTAATAATATCTTTCAAACTAAATATCATATGATTCAATTCTTTTTTAATCGAAGAGATATATTATCTTTATACTTATATTGTTTTTAGCTCCCTGTTAATCGAAGAAACCCTTGTTTCTGATTTTACATTGTGTTTAGTTCTCCCTCATTCAAAGAAGTTCTTATCTTTGTGCTTTACATTCTCTCTCATTCGAAGAAGTTTTTATCTTTGTTACATTGTATTTATCTCTCCTCGAGTCCACGATAAACATTGGTTTCACACATTATGAAACTTACAATGAGCCTCAAGTTCAAGCAGATAGAGTCCACAGTGAGCCTTGGGTTCACACAGATGGAACTCATACAATGTCTAAGTTTAGGATTGAATTTGATACCATTTGTAAAACACTTTGTGATTCATCCCAAAAAGTTAACCTATTAAGTAAAATAGTATAAACAAATGAACCAATTCATGTCTAAGCAATAGGAGACTTTGTTTGCATATTCCTAACATGCACTATAAAATAATATTACTTATTATTTGTTACTACTCTATTCTTTTTGAATAAAGATGTTATATATTTAATATAAGTAAAATATATTTAAATTATTGAATTTATTGTGAACTTTTAAGTGATAAAAACTAAAAACTTAAAATTTATGAAGACCCAATTCTATTTTATAAATGAGGTTATTTATAATTTAATAAATATTATATTAAAAAATTTATTTGTTAAAAAAAGAAAGACATGTCCAATAAGTTTATTTATTATAAGTTTGTGATAAATAACAAAAAATATGTCACATTATTATTAGTAAATACAATAAAAAATACGTAATTGTATCTATTAAAAAATTATCACATTAATTATGATTATAATATAATTATGATATATTACATAAATGAATAGATCAAACAACGTAGAACAAAATTGATCACATAAATAAGAGTCCTTACTATTCATCTTTCAAACAATTTTCACAATCTATTTTACTCGAGTATTTTTACATTTTAAAATATATTATAATTAATGTAATAATTTTTATTGAATATAATTTTATAAATTTAATTATTCTCATTAATAATACTATAACACATCATTTAAATTTTTTTACAAACTTATGATATATTAAGTTGTTTTTTTATCTACTGACATTGGTGAGATCTAGAAAAGTACAATTAGTATACAGACACATTGACAACAATCCACTCTAATTCATTTGGGTAAACAACTTCTAAAATATTTAAATTTTAATCTATTTTATATAAATGTTTGAATTTTTTCTTTACGTAAAAGTATTATACTCTTTTTTTTACATATAGGTACACTTATTCTTATTTTATTTATATATAATTTTTTTAAGATTAATTACTATCACATCATTTAATTAGCAAATGTGAAAGTTAATTAAATTTTACCATGTCAATTAATTAGTTATCATATTAGTCAAATTACCGTTAATTAATTAGTTGAAGTGGTATAACGTAATAATAAAAAGATATTTATGTATAAATAAAATAAGAGTTTGTGTATCTATGTATAAACACAACAAGAGTGTGCTTTTTTATACAGAAAAAAAGTTCAAGAATTTTTGTATAAAATGAACCAAAATTTGTACACTTTTAAAAGTTATCTTTCATTTTACTTTCATAAAATTTATTTATTAAAAGTTATGATATTTATAAAACTAATATGATAATTAATTATAGATTAAAAATTAATATTATTATTTTAATAAAAAATTATCCATCATGTGCGTTGAAACTTAAATCATTAAAGTATACAAATTTTGTAACTTTTTAACAGGGTAAATATGTTTTACTATTTTCTTAAAATTAATATTAAAATTATATTTTAATTATTGATTGAAAAATTAAGTCAATTTTTTCAAACTTTAATCATTTGATTAAATTAGTGAGTGTATTTATGATTATTTACTTTCTAGGCATAATTTTATACAACTTGTTAATAACTATAATAACATAAAAATGTTATTATTTTAGAAATATCCTCATAAATTTAATTATATAATTAATAAATAACATAATATGATTCAATTTCTCAATCAATGATCAAAATGAAACTTTAATATTAATTTTGTGAAAATAATATCTGCTAATAAGGTATGTAACTTGTGTGAATAAGTCATAAATAGAAAGAAAAAAAAATAAAGAAAAATTTGATACGTAGTTAGAATAAATTATTTCTCCTAATAGATTAACCATTTTAGGTTAAAAGTCAAGACCACAATGCATGGATGCATACAATGGGAATTTCAAAAGTGAAAGTAGACAAGAGTAGGTCGTGTATATGACTTAAATCTAAATAAATGATGTATCCTATGTTGTATTATAATGAAATTTTCATAATATATTTTATTTTAGACTCTCAAAATGTGATTAAATTGACATAGGTTTTTTAACACTTCTTATCACGTTATTGAATTCAATAGAGTATGAATGTATGGTTAAACAATATGTAATTAAATGTATAGTTTTAACACTTCTTACCATGTTATTAAATTTAATGAAGTATGAATATATGGTTAAACAATATGCAACTAAATATATAGTTTTTGGTATAAGACATAATTTGAATCTAAAAAACCATATATGTTCTTGTTCAAAAAGAATTGTTAGATATATAAACGAGTTTTATATTAAAAAAATGAAAAGAAAATTGGATATATAATTAGTATGAATGAATCCTCCTAATATGTTAATCTTTTTTGCTTATAACACAACCCTAATAAGACTTATGCCCTCCACATAAACTATAGAATCTCTAGACAGAAGGTATCAAAGGTCATGTATCTTAAGGAAGTAGAACCCATTATTCCCATAGCATTTTAGTAGAACACATTATTATTTTTATAAAATTAATAAAATTGATCAGATTTTATTATATACTAATCATGTAATTAAATTTGTAATAATATTTCTAATCATGCACTCTCAATTTAATAACATCAATAAAATTATCTTATATAATCCATTAAAAAATTATAAGATTTATATATTTTATTTATATAAGCTACAGTATCCTTCACCCATATAAAATTGTCTTCACGTGCCTTGCTTACACTTATAGTTATATACTTTCTTTTTCATATCAACTATTAAAAATCATAAAGCATGCACTACTTTATCGGTAATTATACTTTAATTATATTATTATAATAAAATTATTATTATTGAATTATTTTTAAGATAATATCAATTTAAACTGTGATAATATCAAAAATAAAAAAATATTATCTCAATTATATATATATATCATAAATTTATAATTTTAAGAATATTTAAATCACACTTAAAATAATTTTTAAAAAAATATATTTATATTTTAAAATAATAATATATATTATTCTTTATATTTTATTTAAAATTTAGAAAAAATTAAACTAAATACTTTAAATAAAAAATACTTCTATAATATTTAAAAAAGTTTAATCAACAACATAGTATCTATTTTCTATGTTCTAATAAACTAAAAATCATATGATCATTTTTTTAATTTTTATTTATTTATCATTATATCAGATAAATTTAAAATATATAGAATTAAACAAATATGAAAATTAAAAAAAATATAACAGTTCACGTCAAAGCACGTATCTTTAACTAATAAATACAAAAGAAGGAAACACAACCAAATCCTTAAGGTATATTTAATGCACTATTAAATATGTTAAATATAATTATTTTGTATAATGTTTAATGAAAATAAGTATAATTTAATAAAATAATATTTAATTTTTTTATTTATCAAAATAATTTTATTATTAAAATTAATATTTAATTTATTTTTAAATTTTTTATATATTTTAAAAATAATTTTTTAATTCAAGATAAAAAATCAATATATATAATTTTAAAATTAAAATTTATTAAGTAAAATATATAATATGATTTACACGAACACTCATCTTTAATATTAAATTTCTAATTAATCTTACAATTTTTATTATATAATAATAATACGTTACTTTACAATGAAATGCTTATGGTAATACAATAAAGTATACCTGAAGCTCCAATTTTGAGAACACTATTCGAGGAGATACAATATAAAAACTCTATTACGTGGGAAAGCAACAAAGATCTTCATTTTCATAATAACGATGATGTAGTTTTGGGATTTGGGCTTCCACACCATGGTCTCCACAATTCTTCTCACAAATGCTCTGCTGACTCATGTCAATCTCCATCTCAACCTTCACCCAATATTTTCTTCCCCAACCCAAGTTCCGGTTCTAACCAATCTACCCGACCCACTAGTCCTGACTCGGGTTCAATGCTACCCGGTACATCTAACTCCATTCCAAGCCCACCCAATAATCCTATCCCAAGTTCAACTCCGCCCAACACTAATCTAATTCCTCCAAACTCAGACCAATATCCACCGCCTCCGCCAGTCACAGCTTCATTTGAGGCAGCACCAACTTATAGTCCAACAAGTCCAGTACGGATGACTCCAGCTTCTGTCCATGCTTAGCTGCATTGATATCCTTACATTAAACCTTAGGCTCTGGGAATTTTTTTTTATTATCTAAAAATCCTTTTTTTTTATTGTTTTTAAAAACATATAATTTGATTGTAAATTTTTTTTAAACTTTACATATATATTTTTAAACTTTTAAATCATATAATTTAATTTTTAATTTTTTACAACTTCACATTTATAAATATGTATTTTAATAAACAAATTAAGATCTATGTATAAATTTTAAAAATTTATGAAATTATGTGTTAAAATTATAGATAAAATTATATATTTTAAACTTTTAAGAACTATGTACAAATTTAATAAAAATTTAAGAACCATTAATACAATTTAACTTCTAATATTTTAACATAAAACTTAACTTGTGGGCTGCGCTGAAGAACCCACCGAACCACAACCGTCTCACTATGTTAATAAAAAAAAAATAATCACGTTAAGACATATTTTATCTTTATAATTATTATATCTAATCATATTTTATTTTTTATTATTTTATTTAGATTAATTTAAAATAAATATATATGTTTTATTATGTATCATTTTATTACTATATTAACCCACGAACAAATAAATTAGATAAAGATGAAATAAACTCACAAAATTTATAAATTATACAATGTGTTAATTAAATATTTTATTATAATTTATGTCTCTAAGTTGAGATAGATTGTTAAGATTTTATGAAATTTAGATAACACAAATACAAAAAAATTACGTTTAAATAGACAGAGTAGTACATGAACGAAAAAAACAAAAAAAGTAGTAACTAATTTAACACTAAATTATGATTTGCAACATGAATAAAATAAATAAATAAATAATGCAAACTAAAAAGAAAAAAAATAAAGCCTAAAGATTCGATCAAACACAATAAACTTCTAAATACTTACAAAATTTCTAACTAACTCTCCTTTAAATTGTTGTTTTCAAACATTAAAAAATGAAAAGCACTGCTACAAGGTTCTTCAAATATCCAAAGGACAAACACCAAGCTGATCTTCACTTTTGCAGTAGATGAGCTCAATTTTTCCCTACTTTGTGAGATCTCTTAAAAAATAAAATTTCACATCTACGTGCTTACTTCTTCCATATACAACAGGATTTTAATATATTTTAATTATTGAGTTCTTGTCACAAAGTTCTTATCACAAAAAATAACCACAAGGATATAAAAAATAGGATAAATTCTTCAAGAATTTTCTTCAACTAAATAGCTTGACATACACATAAGATTATAATAAAAAATTCAACTTCAATGGTTAATAATGTAACAATTGATTCTCCTACGAGTACCATAAAACAATCGTAAAACTCAACATAAAAACATATCTAGATGTGTTTCTTCTATCCTCCAATTCTTCTACATAATCACTATCTATATGCCTGAAACAAATCTAATTTTTCTCCTCTTTTGTTAAATAACCCAAAATCGACATTATTTTGCAAGTATCTGAAAGTCCTCTTACACGTTAGAAGATGTGTTTCTTTTGAGTGTTTTATGTACCCGTTAATAAGACTAAGAGTGTACATTGCATCTGGCCACGTTGTTGTCAAATACATCAATCCATGCATGATTTATTTGTACAGAGTGCTATCAACATTCTTTCCTTTAGAATTCTTTGCTAGCTAAAATTCAGATCCAATTATTGTAAAAATGGAATTAAAATTCTTCATTTGAAACCGATCCAAAATTGCTTGCAGATATTTCTTTTGAGAAATAAAAATTCCAATAGAAGAATGCATCACTTTAATGCCAAGAAAATAATGTATCTTAATAAGGTCAAACATATCAAATTCAATCATAGTGAACCTTTTAAATTTTTTTAAGTATAACTCTAGTATTCCTAGTATTGATCAAATCATCAACGTATAAGCACCCAATAGCAATTTTTCCCTTTTCTTCAATTTTAATATAAAGTGTATGTTAATATGGACATTGTAAAACCCCACTTTCAAAAAATTAAGCATCTATTATTGTACAAAGCTTTTGAAGCTTGTTTCAATTCATATAGAACATTTTTCAACTTATATATACACTTTTTGCTCATTCTATGACTTCACAAAACTAGAATGTTGTTCAACAAATACTTGTTTTTGCAAATCTCCATGTAAAAATACAGATTTCACATCCAATTATAAGATATGTTGTGAGTTTTGAGCTATCAAGGCAATCACCAATCTGATTATATTATGCCTTATAACTAGAGCAAAAACTTAGACATACACAAAGCAATTCTACACCTAGTTCAATGCAATATTGAGGAATAAGTAGTAGATGTAATGAAAAAGTCCTTAAAACTTGATGTTTTGTGAAGCTGTTAAGAGGATTTTCATATACTTGCAAGTTATTATTGATTTTGGATTGTTTTACAAAAAAAGGAAAAAAATCAAATTTATTTAATTATATAGATAATTATGTTGGAGATTTGAAGGATAAAAAAAGGACATTTAGATATGTTTTTAAGCTAAGTTATATAGTTGTTTCATGGTCTTAAAGAATCGATCAACAGTTACCTTATCAACCATTGAAATTGAATTTATTATTGTAACCTCAAATATATATTAAGCTATTTGGTTGAATAAAATTCTTGAAGACCTTCAATTTAAGTGTCTATTGTTTTTAATAAAAATCTTATTTAATATTGAGGAAGTAAGTAAATGGATGTAAAATTCATTTTTTTAAAAGATCTCACAAAGGAGGGAACAATTGAGCTCATCTACTGTAGAAGTAAAGATGAGGTTGCAAACATATTAGAAAAGCCACTCAAAGTGTCCTCATTTCATAAACTAAGGGAACATTTTGGTGTTTGTCCTCAAGATAGTTGAAGAAACTTTAGCAGTACTTTTCATTTTTATGTATTAAACTTGATGTTTAAAAATATTAGTTTAATAGAGCATTTGATAGAAATTTTGTAATTCCTTTATAAGTTTGTTGCGTTTTACCAAGTCTTTATACTTTAGTTTTCAATTGTGGGTTATTTGTTTATTTATTTTATTCATGTTACATATCATGGTTTATTGGTTAAATTGGTTATTATTATTTTGATTTCTTTTATTAATGTAATTTGTATATTTATAAGTAAATTTTATCAAATAAAATAACATACTAGACTTTCAAGAACTTTGTTTTTATTGAATATTTTAATCTTTATAATTATATAAATTGCATAAAGGTTCTAACATTGTGAACGTGACATTGAGAACCTCATATTTTAAATTTAGAAAACAAAGAAATCTCTCTCAAATTACATAAAATATAACATGAAATAAAAAAAATCTACATCCAAAGAATTCAATAATGTAATTTATTTTATATAATTTTACTACTTATCAAAATAATTTCATTATAAAATTTATTTAGATTAATATTATTTATTTTATATTTTTCTTATAATTTAAAAATATAAAAAAATTAATTTGTAATGAAATAAAAAAATCAACATACATCATTTTAGAATTTAAATTTCAAACAAATTAAGTAAAATATCAAATACGATTTAAACTCATCCATATCACTCTTATTAAATTTCTAAGTAACTATATGATTTTTATTTTGTATAATATGATTTCACTCTACAACCAAACATATAACTGTATAAAAGTTATACAATTAAAGTTTTTAATACTGTGTAACAAACATGTATAATGATAATATGATACCAGCATCTAAGTTGCATACATGTGAACAATTTTTTTTCTTCCTTGCATTGTCTGACTGCAACGTCCATTATTTCTACAGCAGAAGAAGGTAATGCCTCACAACAATGTCGTCTTGCACCTGCCACTGAATTTCAGATTCTAAAAAATTAGCAATGCTGATAACTAGATGAAATCACAAAAATACTATAAACTGATTGAGTCCTCGAGGCTATATATACATGCTTCATATCAAGGTCTAGCTTTTGTGAGAATACTCTAACCTCCTTGAATTTCTTTGGTGGAGCCATATCATAAGAACAACTGTCAAAAGATTTATTATAGGTAGAAAGAATTCCACCTCTAATTGAAGACGCATTGTTAAAATAGAAGATGGTGGGTCGTTTACAATTGTCAAGATGAAGTTTTCTAGTGTTGAAAGTATAAGCTCCAGCCATAGCACTTCTTTTTTTGATCCGTCTAGTAAAAGTCTCAGCCACATCAAGTACATCGGGTAGAAGCATATTGTTTCCATATATTTGAATAGAAAACCCCCATAAGACTGGAATTGTCCACGAAAACCACCTTGTCATAGCAAACTGATTGTTGTACAATTCTCTGTGAGTCAATATCTATTGCCTCAATTAAACGCTTAAGAGCTTCCATAGTTGTCATGTTGGGGAAGATAGGATTGGTGTTACCAAAATGATGTAGAAATACCAAAGGTGTCATTGGATGTGAAACTAAAAGACCAAATTAACATGTCTACGTGAATATCACCCTGATCCAATTATCTCCACAAATCCATGAACATAACCAAAATATTTACTCAATTAGAGATAAACCCAAATAGTTAGAAGGAAAAGTCACGAAAATGGAAGAAATTCACATTGTAATTTTTTTTTCTTGATCGGAAAAGAGAAAATATATTAAAATAAAAAAATTATAACCTAATAGTTCAAACACCAAGTATACACAGTGTATTACTTAAGGAATAAAACTAAACAAATAACTAGCCTACCAAGATAAATTATAAACAATAACAATTATCTTCCCTAACAATCCAATTAGTTAATATGAGAAAGAACAATCAAATTTAAAGAATTGATACAAACAATAAACAAAAAAGATCAGATCATACTCATTAAATCAAAATATCCAAAAAAACAACTTCTTAACTGTCCACCTAGAATAAGAGGAACCAAAGCCAACTGAACCACTTAAATGAGACAAAAGAAAAAAGACTATTATAATAGAAAAAAATAACTAACGAAATATAACCGAAAACACAAAATACTAAACCAGTACTAACATCAACATACAAGCAACAAATTAAAGCAAAAACAAACCAGAAAAATAATTCACATTGTAATTTGAGATACCAAGCTTTATAATGTATTTATCTAAAAGTTTAATTGTATAGTATAACTCTTTTTCATAAATAAAGATTTATTTTTAATCATTCTGTATACGGAATATATATTTTTTTTTCTTCATATAATATAAAAAACATATATTTTTTACCTATTCAAAAATACATTTTACATGTGTTTTATTTTTATAAAGTAAGAAATATATGGTTTCTTTAGAGAGTGACAAAATAAAATCACCTGAATTATATAAAAATTGAAAGCTTATCAAGAGTGCATTTGTACACACCCATTTAGACGAAATTACAAGGTCATCATTTGTATTTGGTTACACACTACCCTTGTAGGCCCGTTACATTGTCGTGTAACTGATTACACGGTGTATAATTGACTTTTTGATGACTGCATTATGAATTTTGCATATATTGTTTGTTCAATTCTTGTGATTATATTATACGAATGTCTATGAGTGATTTGAGCTAAGAAAGTAGTTACCTGATGGAAACCTGGCTCATGAGTCAAACCAATATCAAGCTCAGCCAAGCAAGAATAGACTCTATACCATCACTTCCATAAAGATGAGGATATCGCTCTAAACAAGAATAAAAAAACTTGGCCAAAACTTTTGCTAAAGGGTAACTTATAGCAAAACCTCCTCCACCAAAAGCCATCCCAAAGTTTTGTTTTGCTCATAGATTTCTGAGTTGGACCCAATATAGTAACAAAGCCCATGATCATATTTGGAAATAATTTTCACTAAATTTCCAGGTAAGAAAAATGTGTCATCATCCCCAAACACGTACCATCTCGCATTAGAAAGATTAAGTGCCACTGCTGTCTCTTAGACAACACAAGCCAACTGTATAGCCGACTGGAGACCACCTCAACTCGTGTATCGAAACTTCAAAGTGTTACTGGAGATGCACACTGGAGGAAGGGAGGAGTCATTGCTAGCCCATTGTTGCTCTTAAGGTGGCATTTCTTCAAGGAAAGCACATCCTCTCATTTGGTTTGGTTTCCACCACAACTAATTAACAGACTCTTTTCTCTTCGACTTCCATGATTTCTTGTTTGAAGCAATGCCAAACATAATATGCTCCAAAATGGTTGGATCATAGACATCTTGCAGAGAAGAATGGATGTGTAAAAGTTCAGGAGAAAGAACTAGAGATAATGAAATTAGAAAATAAAGCACACAAATGGAAGACGATATTATAGCAAAGCTTGTCAAAGAGGATAATCGAATAAACTACTGTATACACGACCCTGTCGTTGAATGAAGCAGTAGACATTTCCTGAATACTACGAAAAGGATCGAACTATTCACTTATGAACAAGTACTGTTCTGTTAACTCTTAGTATATAATGCAGTGTCAAAAGAATTGGATGGTCAACAAATCACACTGAATTTTGAATGAAGTATATAATTTCTTAATTGTCTATACATTATGGTTATTGGAATTAAGTAATTTCTCATCCTCATTAGGGGTGTCCATCACAGAGAGTTGAATGTTTGATTTGGAATTCATCTTGTTCCACTCCTTTTCTACCCGGAAGAAGACCCACTGGAAGCGCCGAAAGATCTCCAAAGCTGTGATCGTGAACACAGTCAGGTAGTTGTGACGTAGATGAGCAGACAACTTGTACGTCCATGTGCACCGTAGTATCAGATTGCTTCCTATCACCAAAAAATAAACCTGCAACTCATAGAGGTTCGATTTTTAATTCCTGGAGAATCAACTTTATGATAAAGTTGGCTGGAAATTGTAACTAACAAAGGGAAGTTGGATAATCAATCAGTTGTAAGATATATATATAAATACGTTATGAGATGTTTACTCTAATTCTCTCAGCAAAATATTGAGGTGATATCAAGGACAACTATTCCACAAATAAATAATATGTAATAGCATGAGAGAAATTCGGGGACACTTCTCTATTTTTCTATAATTCCTCAAAAGAAACGTCATAATCAATCAGGTGAAGCATCAAAATACTTCCTTATAGAAGTGTGGTTTGTATGAGATAGGCATAAAAGCTTGACATTCCAGCTAGTCAAATCGAGAGCATTTTTGTGACTTTGAAATATTTCCTTACCCATATCCGCCCATGTAACAGGTTTGAGATGATGTGTGGTTTGTTGAACTTGAAGATCCTAGTGAAACCACTGTTAAGAAATAAAATTAAACCCACATAAGATATCAAATGAGAAGCCAACATGTCCTATACAAAAAGTCGAGTTGATTTAGGCTTGGACGGATATATAGTAGGCGTAAATATATAAAATGAATTGTCTCATCTCTTGTTCCTAATAAGCTCATGGTTTAAAGCTGTCACTTCCCATTTAAAGTTATTCTTAATGGATTTATAGTCATTATAGATAATCATGCTCCATTTTTCATTGTTTTTGTATTTTGGCCTGTCCCATTTGTACCAAATGGGATATCCCATCCCACGTACCATTCTATTACTATTTCAACTTATCAAAAAATAAATGAGATAGGTTCACAAAATTAATAGGTTGTATCATGAGTTAATAAGACATCTCATCTCAATTTACACCTTTGACTTGAAGAAGAGGGATTGAAAGTAGCATATGGGCATAAAAAATAAATACCATGTAAATAGACTAGAGATGTAAATTAGGATGAGAAGTCCCGTTAACCCATGGTACAATCAATTAATTTTGTGAACCTATTCCATCTTATCTCATTTATTTTTTGATGGGTTGTGATGGTAACGTGACGATAATAGAATATCCTATTTGCTCCAAAAAGATCTAAATGGGACAAGAAAAAATACAAAAACAATGAAAAAATACCACATAATTATCTATAATAAACATGAACCCATTAGGGACAACTTTAAATGGGATAAGATAAGATTTAAATGGAATAAAACAATGTTAAACCATAAGCTTATTAGAAACATTAAATAAAACATGAGATAGAATGAAACAACCCTCTTTAAAACAGACCATGAAAAGCTTACATTCTTCTTATAATAACTTTTGCATTGGCGAAGAGCTACATTTACTTTTAAAGAGAAGACAAGTATAATAGACCATGAGTTGAAGCGATGTTATGAACTTATCACAACCATATTGTAAAGATCTACATGATAACACCAATTATCATGTTTACTTACAAACCAACTTTTATTCACTTAAAAAAAACAACAAAAATAAAAACCAGCAGAAAAGCAATAACTAAGGTGGTTTAACTAAGTTTTATTAGTATAGCCAAAGCCAAGAAGTTTTATGAGAAATGGACTTAGCAAAATGAGTTTATATTGCCAAAGCATAAATGTTTCTCATACCTCATGTCCCAATCTCGGCTCAAATCCCAGTAAAATGAGTACAGAGAGTTTACAACACTAGAGAGAAGCCAGAGAGGCCGGTAAAAGCTTGTCCATTTTTTGGGAAAAACATGATATTTAAGGGCTGAAAGAAAAATCACTGGCACTGCAGTCGAATACTTCAAAGCTGAAAACACAAGCATATAAAATTATATGGAGTATCCAGACAGTATAAGTTGATGTCACACCAAAGCAATGAAACCTTAAAGTGACTTAAAAGTTAAAAAGCAAGCAGCAGTCATACACTGGCAGGTAATATAATAACAAAAAACAACACGATGTAGTATTTAGCAATGAAAGAGTGGAGACAGATCGTACAGGAGAAACACAGAAGGCACCAGTTGAGCAACAAAACCAAGATTTTTTTAATGAAACAAAATTATTCTGCAGAAAACATAACCCAAATGTAGAAAAGATTTCAGATATACCCTAAAATTAATACAATCTTAACTGATAGCTCCATCCAATTAATAAACAAACCTCCATAATGCTATACATTTTAAAATGGGAATGACTTTCAAACGCTTTTGAGCAAGACACTCTTAGAGAAGCCAAAAACAATACTTGTGAAAATGAACAAAGTAGCCATGTAGGCTCTAAATTGAAAATTAGAAAGAACTAGGAATTGAATCATTGGACAATTGCTGTCATTATTTTGTTTCTGACTAGACATTATCACTAATAGAAATGTATGCAAACAGTTTAAAACACTATTCTGTATATCCTAAAGGAAAGAAACTTTCATCTCTCATTTTACTTGGAAATATATAACTAGTAAAGAGATTTTCATGATTCATCAAAAGAGGTTCTTTCCTAAGAAATGGTTCATTCATTACAAGCAAAAAAGGCACACAAATCACACCCATCTAATGCAGAGCTATAAACTATAAAAATTTAGGTTTAGATGAACCAGTTTTATTTTTAATTGTTATATTTTCTAGAACATAAGTTATGCTTCAGAAAGGAAGAAAGAAATTTACCAAGCAGACATACCATTTAGAAGGGTT
This sequence comes from Hippophae tibetana, assembly GCA_037013495.1. NCBI lineage: Eukaryota > Viridiplantae > Streptophyta > Magnoliopsida > Rosales > Elaeagnaceae > Hippophae > Hippophae tibetana. The sequence goes on from CM072812.1 coordinate 8,881,588, forward strand.
GCTTTTTCACTAGTATCCTTGTATTGCCTAAGACATTGGAATAAACGGAAAAGGTAAGGCAATACGAGAACTATGGGGATTGCAATTGAGTGACTGCCACAGACAGAATCAGCTTCAAACCAAGCAATAGTTGCAACCTGTGCACCAGTCAAAGAAACCACTTAACAAAAGAGAAAGAAAGCAATGTTCTCCAATGTAAGCTAAATCATTTAGAGCTTTCAACATAAACTATGTTACTTGAGATCAAACAGCAACTGACAACAAATCTACATTTGTGGCTTCTACATCTAAAATTTCTATAACTAACTCAAGATTTTAAAGCAAGAAAGAATGTACCTAGAAGTAAAACCACTAACCTGCCGATGGACCATCCGACATACTGATCGCTCTAAATCTGAAAGTACCTGCATAAAGGCGGCAATTAGAAGCACAAAATTGACCTACCACCTAGGAGTTTCATTGTTAATGTGCACCTATCCTATATTTTTGTTCAAACCAAATAAATAATCAAGATAATATAAAAAGATGTGAAAGTTCATATAGAAAACATCATAATGATCAAATTCTAGGAAGAAAATCATAATTAAATGTATGATAAATTAATGCATACCTTTGACATGGAAGTCAATATATCAGCCACAAAAAAATCAGAAAATGAGATTGCCTGTATTTTACAAAACAATAAAAATTAGTAAGACACAAGTAGGAAGAAACAAACAGAAACGCAACGGAACGGAATAATAAAGCAGCGGTGTGGCATGTTGCTTATGACCGTGTAAGGTCATGGCTCTATTTTAGCTCTCCCAGACTCCCTCATTATGGCATGGTATGCATTAACTTTTGTTTCTTGTACATGCCCTTACCAACAGCCTTGATTACAACAGGATCATGTTGGGTGCCACAAAAAATAAGTTGTAGAATCAAGTTCACCAGTCTTTTAAGATCATTAAATAATAAAATCTAGTGCGTTATCTGCCCTGTTGTGTACATCTGCGGTCACATCAAAATATGCAAAAACCCTTGCAGGAAAAATAAGATTAAAAATACTTCCAAACAAAAGGTCAATTAACAAATATACCACCGAACTATCGTGAAAGTTGTAAACATGTCATTTAACTTTATCGAATGACAAAAATAGCACTCAAGTGTTATTAATGGTACAAATCTATCATCGAACTTCTTATTAGTGGTACAAATTAACACCAAACTCATTAGTTGTACAAATCTACCATCAAACATATAATGTAACAACCAAAACATTAATGTGGTAGTACAAATTAGTTGAGTGCTATTTTTGTCACTCAATATAGTTAGATTATACGTTTGTAACTTTCGCGACAGTTTAATAGTATATTTGTTAGTTTACTCTCCAAACAAATAGGACTTGCCTGAAATGGAAGAACTATGCGCCAAAGAGTCCTCAGCAGGTAATATCGGGATGACAAATAAAAAATATCAAAAGGAAATATAAAAACTATTGCAACAGCAGCATATAAGAGCACCTGCAGAACAATGCGAGTAGGACATAGCATAAATCAGAAAAACTAGTAAATGAATTACTCTAATATAGGTGAGCTTCTCAGAGTGGTGATCAATAAGAAGAAATTCATAGTAAGAAACATTGTTTATGAAAGTAGCACTTGTCTAAAATAAAACTGATCTTAGAAAGATTTTCAGGTTTTTGATTTAAGTTTAAAACTCGGTTGATCCAAACAACCAAATGTTGTGTTTTTTCAAAGATAAATGCATGATCATCAGTTCTGTTGTGCCTTTAGTAGAATCATAAATAAAACTACAAGCAGAAGAAATGCTAGAAACGCAGTACAAATAACAAATTTAAGACATGCACACCTCACCTTTAGAAACAAGTACATTATCCTACTTGTTCTCGGGTGAAAAAACTGATACTGTAATGTATATCAAAAATACATGCAATGGAGCATAGACTCACGTGTATCTCAACTACAGCATAGACTCACATGCAAGTCCAATTTTTCAGGCAAAAATGAGACAATTGTGTGTCCGTGAAAGCTACACCATACAAGAACTGGACGCATATAATAATAATAATAATAATAATAATAATAATAATAATAATAATAATAGTAAGATGGATGCATCTATTACACTGGTTGTGATGCAGCCAATGACACTTCTCCATGGGAATAAAGATAAAGATAAGCTGTCATGCTGGTGGGGACAATAATCGTCATCCATGTGGCACACTGCAAGATCAAAACAAAAATAGGAAGGAAAAAAATAAGATTAGTAAAAGAGTAAAGCAGTAGAGATCCTAACAAATCTTTAAATATTATTTTCTATTAACGATAATTAAAATTCATCCTTGAAATTGACCGTGCTAAATACTACAAACTATAATCCTGGTACTAAGATCGCTTCTATTTTTATATCCAATTCTTTCATCTGCTTGAAACATGCTCTAAAAATTGTGACTAAATTATAAATTTACAACGGCCACTCCACTTGACAAAGAGAATTATCAATTCATAAAAAGCATAATCATGTCAGATAAAAACATGTTTTGGATGTTGTGATTCTCTCTTCATTTAAAAAGCCATAACCCATGTTTAAAAAATGAAAATGCAGAATAAGATATACTAGCCCCTTTACTTCTAGACCCTCTCCCTATCCTCATTTCTATCGTGCACAACTTTGCATGAACATGAGTAAAATCAAATTAAAAGAAAATTAGCCGTGGCAAAACTGTGTATTATGGTATAATAAAATAGATATTGAGAAAAAAATGCATCATTAACTCCTTATCCCTGTCCTAAAAAAGGAAGCGGGCACTGTTTGTGATTCATGTAAGTATCAAAAGATGAACGCAACTTTAACTGGCAGAGCTTAAGATGATAAGAATAGTTTGATATGACAGAATCAATGCATTATCCAGAAAGAGGTACCTTCCATATGTCTATGTAGGTCAAGTGATTTTGATCAAGATCAAAAATTTTGGCATAATTGACAGTAGAATGAGAAAAAACCCATAAATTAACTCCCCAAAGCCATACCACCAGAGTCTACACATTTCAAAACCATCATAACATGAGTAAATACGTAATATATTAAGATAAAATATGAGTACAAAAAAGTAATTTGGCTAGATAGCAATGACTAACCACAAGAAGAAGAGGATTATAATACAAAAATGCCTCGTACAAAAATAGATCTCGTAAATCCACGCTCATTCTCATAACAGAATCCCATCCAACCTACAAATTGCACATACACATCGTGTAAAAATCCTTGCAATGAGATTGTATCCAACATAACTCTGCTTCATGCCACTAACTGCTATTAAATCCTATTTTTTATTCTGTGAAAAGAAAAAGGTAAAACTGACCTTACAACAAATAAAGCCCCAGATAAAGAACAACAGTACCTACAAACTGAATTAAATTAGCATTGGACAAAAGGAAAAGAAACATTCAGGAGAAAATTTTAAAAAATGGATTATTTATGAAAGAGGACAGTTGGCTGAAAACCAGAATGCAAGTTACAACCTTATTACAGTTCCAAACAAAAGAATGAGTTATCAAAATTAAAAAAAGTAGTACTCTGACGCCTATTTCTAAATTCATTTTATACTATACAATAATATCTCCATATGAAGTTTGTTTCGTACATATGCATTATGAAAAAACAATTTAAAAAAAATAGCTTTTGTTAACTATTTTATGTATGATAAACAAACAACAAAACCTTGAATCTCCATAAGAAAATAGGTGATGGCATTATTGCAACAGTACTCAATGGTGTAATTGCACCCTTTAAATCAGCATTTTCTAACATGCCAAAGGTACTCTCCTCGCCACTATTTTCCAGTTCATTTGTACCTGAAACAATTTTTGGCAAAATAAAATGTCCATTAAAAAAAGACAAATTATATAAAAATAGATCCTATAAAAGTAGCAACATATAACGTAGACGATCAAATGCACATTACTCTAGGGTTAGAGTTTAAATGTACCCAGATCAAAGACAACAGGTCTGCTACCAGACTTTCTTAAGTGGGGACTGTGGGAAGGAATAGTCCCAACGCCTCCAAACATAGATGTTATCAGCAAATACAAAATGTATCTGTACCACTTTGCGTTCACCAAGGATCTGCAAATTAAAATCGAACAAAAAATTCAGTTCAGAAAACTTTTTCTGAACAGTAAAAGCAATAGGATCATATTACAAAATGTTAAATTTATAATTGCAATGAAATTTAAGACGATCAAGAGTTCTATAGGAATCCCAATATAAGACAAACCAAAAGCACAACAATACGGGAAGAGGTGCAACACATCCGCTAAATCAGCAGACAAAGAAAATGCACAGGCAACTACAAAAGGAAACAATGAATCTAGTCTCCCAAAATTGAACATAGCTGAAAAACAATACAGGATGAACCCCTCCAAAAACCCAGCACCGAAGGGCACACCAAAGCACCAGTCAACACTTAACCACATCCATCGCCAAAAAAAAAAAAAAAGTGGAAGTATCCGAGCAATAAGTGGTTACAAATCCGTATAAGAAGTCACCTTATCAAAAATCTCTGCAGATTTTCTAAAGAACTATGCAAATATAGCTTCTCACAACCTAAATTCTAAAATAACCTCTAACATTTCTTAATAGAGCAACAAGTTTCTGAAATCAGAGTCTCCAAAATGCTGGAAAGTAGAAATTCAATAAAATAAACGAAAATAACAGAGGATTACAGATCTTAATCAACACGATTCAGATCTAAAGAGACTTACAGTGAATGGAAAATTAATGGCCTTGATTACAGGCTTTAAGAAAATGTGTTTTATAATGCTAAACTGGTTAGGTTGAGTTAGTATTATTTGAGTTTTCAAAACAGTGTTTGTTAATTTTTCGTTGTTAGTTCACACATATTCATTTTATTGAACATTAGTTACTAATCAATGCCCACCGAATAGAAATTATGTATTAATTTAAATCCCATTCGAAGTGAAAGTTTTTAAGGATTTTTAATCTAAATTTAATTTGCTTCGAACGGTTTTAAAGTTTTTTAATTTGAATATAAGTAATTAATCTAAACAAATCGATTTTTTTGTAAATTTTATATTAATATTAAAATTTAATTATAAATTATTCTTATATAAAAAACAATATATATATATATATAAATTTTAATTTTAAATTTAAATTTATATTTTTGTAACAAATATTATTATTTATAATTACAACTAAAAAATTAAAAGAATAATAAATATGACTAAATAATTATTAAATTATTATAAATATTTATATTTATTTTTTAAACTAAAATAATAATATAATATAATTATAGTATATATAATATTTAAATATAACATAATATAAAATAAATATATGTATTTATCTATAATTTAATAACAATTGGGTTCGGATTGTATTATGAACATGAATATTCAATAAATTCAACTATTTTTTGATAATTTTTTTATGTAGTTGTTAAAAATAATATGAAACAAATAAAAATTCCACCATAATTAATTGATTTTTTGTTTTTGTTTTTCATAACATTAAAAATTATACTATTTAAGATAAACATGAATAAATAATAATAATATTAAAAAGTTGTTCAAACCAATGTTTTTTTTTTACACATTATTGAATTCTCAACTAATTAAATAATCTTATATTTTTCAGTTTTAAATAACATATTTAAATCATATAAATTATAGTTTAATCTAAAAAAAATCAAATAACTTTAAAATAAATTTGAAAAATAAAATAAAAAAATTATTGACATATTTTCGAGTAAGTTAAATATAAAATAATTATTGGTGTTGAGTTGATAACAACAAAGATTCATTAAAATAACCATATGTAATTTCTAACTATTTAAATTTTAAGCTAAAGTGTATCAAAATTTAATTAATTTCACTTATAGATTTTTAAACTTTTAAAATGTACAATTTATTCTACAAATTTTTAAAATTTCACACATAGATTTTTAAACTTTTAAATTTTATAATTTAATCCCCAAATTTTTAAAAATTTACATATAGATCCAAAATCTTTGATTCTTAAATATGTATTTTAGTAGGTAAGCTAGAAAATGTGTGTGAAATTTTAATAGTTTGGAGACAAAATTGTATTTAAAAATTTAGGAATTTATGTGTAAAGTTTTAAAAAATTTAATACAAAATAATACGTTTTAAAAGTTTTAAGACCTGTGCGTGAATTTAAGTAAAGTTTGATGACTTATTATACACTTTAGCCTTAATTTTAACAAAAATAAATAAATAATCAAAATAGAAGATTTTTAGAATTCTAATTTTTTATTTTAACTAAGTTATTATGTCTTTTATTTATTATTCTATAAATAATTAATTTTAATCAATAACATAAAAGTTTATAAGATTTAACCAAAATAACTGTACAGAATGTATAAGTATTTTAATCACACGAAGATATGAAATCTTGAATAAATAATCAAGATTAATAGAAACTCAGTTTTTTAAAATTTTATTTTTTGAATTGTAAATCATATAACATGTTATTTATTATTTCATGAAAAATTAATTTTAAATAAAAATATTAAAGTTTCAAAGAAATCTGACCAAATATATAAGTTTTTGATTTTATATAAAAAAAAATGTATAAAATCATGATTAAATAACCCAAATTAGAGTCATTTATGACTCTAGTTTTAATTTCCAACTAAATTTATATTAAATATTTTTTAATTATTTTACAAAAAATGATTCTAATTAAAAATTTAGAAGAAGTATTAGCAATGAAATACACAAATAAAAATTTAGAATAAAAATAAAAATTATTTTATGATACATCGTTTTTTAGAGTTAGGAAAGTCAAACAACAAAATTAAGGACGTTATAGCATTTTTAATGAGCATATAAAATCATAAATTTAAAATAGTTATCAAACCAATATCAATAAATATATTGAATAATAATATTTTCATAATAAAAGGGTGAAAAATAATATTTTATTGTCAACAAATGATGAGAAGAATACGCACATTACAAAGCTTGAATTTTTCAACATTGAATAGAAATAGTTAAATGTATTAGAGTATGCTTCAATTAATTGATGGAAGGAGAAGACAAAATAAGAGAGGTGTAGAATGCTTAGGTCTCTATTTTGAATGCTAGATAGAGACATAAAATATTAGAAGGCAGACAGACTTTATTAAGCTTAACAAATTGAGGAGAAATTATTAGAAAAATTATGAATTTTTTTGTTATTTCCCAAAAAATTATTAAAGAATTTCGATGAACTAAATTAAAAATCCAATAATATATCAAACGTTTTATTTTATTTTTAAAAAAATTATTAATTGTAATTAAATAAAAATTAAACAATTTTTTTTACTTATTTAAATTAATATGTAAAAAGAACTAAAATCAATTATCTTATGATACATCATAACTTTTAACGTTAAATCTTATGAAAATTATTGAAGATATAAAATATCAAAAATAATTTATTGATTTTTTTAAATGATACATTTAATTTCCTCATGTATTAAGAACTTTTTATATTCACTTAAAAAAAATTGAATGTACAAAAAATTTCATTATTCAATAAATCAAAGATTTTAAAGCGATGATTAAATTAGATGGGATTGAAAATTCTCAATCTATAAGATTAGATTAGTCGATGGATTTTACTATCTATCATCTGCTACAATCCGATCCAAAATTATCAAAATTAAATAATGTTTATATTTTACACATATTATTTATTTAAAACTTCTATCAGTTTTGTGATTCGCCTAATCCTCGGTATGACTCACATATTATTTATTTCAAATCATACGTTCAAATCACAATAAAATATTATTTGATTTAAAAAAATTATATCCTTTTTTATTTATATATTTTCTTTTTATTTATTTAATTTGTAAAGTCACTAAAAGATTCTAAAGTTGTTGAGTTCTGCCATTCAATGACTTAATTCTTTATTTATGATAAGTTTAAGATTATAATATTATTAAATTATAGTGTTTTCATTGTTATTGTGATATTTTTTACTATTATATATCAACTATTTATATGTTGATTATTGAATAAAAAAATTGAGTATAGAATCAAAACAATTTAAAAAAGAAAATAAAATATATTAGAGAATATATTGATTCAATCCAATCAATATAATTAACAATTTTTATATGATATAATAAAAAATAGTGATCAAATTATATCTTACAAAAATTCTACATTCTTATCAAATAATTAGATTGGATAAAGCGAGTTCAAATTCAACGATTTTGTTTACATGAACGCATGCATGTTTTGAAAATACATGTTTATAGCTTGGATAGTAACCTATGAAACATATCGATCATTAATATATTTATTACAAATTATTCTTTTTTATTTATTTGTTATATTTATAATGTGTTGAATTAAGATATTATTTTTGTTTGTATATATTTTGTTATAATATATATTTGCTTAATTCATGATTTAAATATAGTTTGAGAAAAGATTTTATGGATCAAAGTATCCACCCATTATTTAAGTCTTGGTTTCCTATTTGAATTAGAATTTCAATTCATCTATGTGTAATTGTATTGACATAATGGTATTTTAATATACAATAAAACAATTATTCTTAAAATTGTTTTATACTTTTTATCAACAATAAATAAAAATCTCTTATTAGCTCAATTAGTAGTAAAAATTAACAAATTTAAGATGATGAAATAAATTTATTTTATGTATACTAGAAAAGAGTTTTTTTCCCACAATCTACGTAACTAAAGTAAATTAAAAACTTAATTTAAGTGATGATTTTTTTATATTTAAAATATAATTGAATTTATACATAAATAAAGTAAATTAAAAACTTAATTTAAATAATGATTTTTTATATATATTTAAAACAGGATTGAATTTATTCACTTTGTAAAAGGATTGACTAATATAATCTCAACTAATTATATATTTTTTTTAAATGTAATATATTTAAGTTCTTAAAATTACGAGATAACACAAATTATATTTCTATCTATTATCACGTAAAAATTTACTTCTTTTAGGGTATCATTGGTAATTGCTCATAATTCACAAAGTCACTGCAAACTAAACTTCTTCAAAATGGCCTAGCACAATACATAAATATGAGAAAGTTGATCTTTATAATCAAGAATGATAATTTGGACGAGTTAGATTAGTTTAAATTAGTCCAAATTAACTTAGTTTAAATTATTATAACTCTATTCAAATCAAATTTAATTAGTGTCATAAATTTTAACCCTAATTTAAACAAAAAAAAATTGAGTTGGTCCAAACTAGTATGATTAATTAATCTTTTTTACCTCATTAACATGATAATGATTTGAATTATTGTAAAAAAAAATTATATTTTTTAATGGAATTAAAATACTAAAATCTTTGAAATAAATTTAATGCATTCTAACAACATTAAAAATACAAATACAAATATTATTATATTTTTTTTCAAAGCTAAAACGTAAAACAATTTAAAACTAGAAGTATATTATAAAACAATTCAAAGAATCACTACATAATATGAAAATAAATGAATATTTTAAACTTAAAATTTAAGTAATTGCATGTAATCAATGATAACATAATATATTTATAAAAATAACTAAGAATAATATATGAAATAATTTATAAATTTAAAAGAAATTATAATAGAGCTAATTTCTACATAAATTTAAAAAAAATCATTTAATTAATCACATTTTTTTTATTAAATAATATATAACTTTTATTAATAAGTAAATAATCAATATATAAAGACAAAAAATAATAAAAGAAATAAAGTAAATTTTTCAAGACAGAGAGTCGTAAATAATACTAATAGTATGTAGTAATAATAACAATTATTTTAATACTAATAGTATACAAACCGATTGAAGTTGGTCTGTTTTCTCGATGAAATTATGAAAATAGACAATAACATCTTTTTACTGAATCCTTTTCATGAGCCTTAATATCGAAAAATACTTTATATCTTAACTACAATACTTAATATTACTTAAGTATCAAAATCTTAAGAATTTTTTTTCTTTATTATATTAACTTGATTCTATATTGACTATATATCGAAGTGTGTAAACATAAATCACTAGTATTATATAACATTATTCTTTAATATCTCTAGAATATGAACCACCTTAGCATCGGAATGGTTTTAGCATTTGCAAACAATCAAATTTTATGTTACAATAAATAACTTGAATCTAGTTAGACATAATTTTTTTAGTATTTAAAATGATTACATATTTTCTTAGAGAGATAAAAATAAATACAAAATATATATAGTAGTGAGAGAGGTATAGGGTCCATGATATATAAATAGTCATGAGATTCTAAATCTATATATTTATACGAGAGTATCCATTTATTAGTATTCCATAATATTAAAAAATAATAATAATCCTCCTTAGCTGAGAAAAGTGTCTTGAAACTTAAGTGGTTGCGCTTTTTTGTGGAAGGATATTACTTTATGGGACAGAAAGTGTTATAACTAATCAAGAGATCTCAACATTATAAAAAGTTTGATGCAATGCAAGTCCCTGTTTTATTCTCCCTATCTCCTCATACTCGATCCAATTAACTGCTTGTGTTGACTTTTGGTTTTTGATTTTTTAATAAATAAATATTATCTTTAATAAAAAGAATCTAAAGTTTTATCTAATCTTATCTTATTTGAATGAATATGGATCCACCTAGTCTTCCACCAAAAATAAGATCTATACTTCTATTTAAAATATAAGAAACTAGACTTTATTGAAAATATAACTTTTATTCGTTAAGAAATTAATATCATTACAATCCTAATTTTTTTTCTTAACATCATTAGAATCCTAATTTTCTAATGATTTACTCAATGAGAGTTTGACTAGACATAATCTAAAAGGAGATATGTTTGTGTTCTATGATTAAAACTTGTTATGCTCTTTTTCATTATACAAGAGTTATTTTATAGACATATGTACAATTATTTTACATACTTATCCTAAAGATAGGTGAAATGATAAGTATTACATTTTATCTTTATCTCTTCCATACTTGTCTAAAATAAAGACACATGGAAAGATAATGAGTACATTTTATCTTATTTTTTTATTCCTTTTAAAAATTCTTACCAACACTTATTTAATAAAAGTAGATCCCTATCTTTCCTTTCTACGATAAAGGCACTTGTAATTCTTAATATGTTTTTTTGTTAGTTGGTAAAATTCATATTTGATTCCTTTAATTACATCTAATTTATTACAGTTGAATGATGTTTCATAATTGAATATTTCTTAATATCTTCTTGAATTATATTCAAGTTATTGTGTGTGAGATCATTATGACCTTGTTTGTAGAGTAATTTATCCTAATTTTTAAGAATGTTTCAATTTTTTTAGTTTCATGATATATTTGACTCAATATTACTGTTTTTTCTTAGTTAAGAGTTTTTTTATCAAACTCCATAGAACCTTGGGTTGACCTATTGTTCTTGCTGAGAATATCATTCATATTTTAATAAAATGATAAAAATTGACATGCTTTTCTCTATGTCAATCCATTATGAAAATGAAAAATCTTAAAAAGACTAAATAATCATTTACTTTTTTTCTTTTTCTAAAATATTTAATGGTTTTTTTTAAATTTTCAAGAAAATAATATAATTTCATTAAAATGTTACTTGGATAAAAAATTTAAATCAACATGTATTAAAATAATTGATAACAAGATTTGGATTTTCTCCTTCAATAATGTTGAATCTACTGCATGTAATTGATTTTCCTTTTGATATATGAACTTTTTTTGTTATGAAAAATCTTAAGATTTCAAGTTGATATTTTACTAATTTTCTTGATAAATGATAAAGATTTAGCTATTGATGTAGGTTTATATTTATTTGTCTTTCCTTTTCTTCCTCAAGGATATGAGATATATCATCTGTTTTTATGAAGATTACTGATCTTGATATTTTTTCTAACATTGTCATCTTTCCTTTGGTAATTGTTTGATTTTTAAGTACTTATGCATAGTCTTCTAAGTTAGCTATTACATTAATTGGTCTAAAAATCTTAAGAGTTTTGTAATTAGTAAAACTTTCTTCTACTTCAAACCTATTAATGAATGCTTTATTTATTGCACCAGAGAATCTAGTTATTATTCTACTTACTTCTGGTTATGTCTTATATAATCCTAATGTTGATTTTTTGTAGACAACATAATACTTTTCTTTTTCTTCTTAACTTTTTTCTTTGAGCTCTTTCAATTTACTATATTTGATCATAAAACTTTTGAGTTATCATTTTTTTTGTTAAATTAATTCAAAGACTTTTTAGATTTTAATCTCTTTCTTTATTGGAATATTGGACTCTTATTGTTTTTCACATAAGAGTCATTTTTTGAGATATAAAATCTCTAGTTGATATTTTAAAACTTTTATTTTATTTTCTTTGATTTTTTTCTTTGTCAAAATTGTTCATATTTCTTGAAATTGTAAAAATTATTAGTAGGGTTAATTCTTTGATTAAAGCATCAACTAAACTATTATTTTTTTTGGTAAATGTTCAACATCAATTTTGTAATGGTTAAACCACTATTGTTATCTCATTAATCTTCTTTTTTTGTAATCTTCTACAATATTAATTCTTAAGAAATATTAAAAAACTTTATTGTCTATTTTACCAATAAATCTTGAGAATATTACGTATATATCAAACTTTTTTATTGTCATTTTAAAAGTTAAATATTTTTTCTCATTACTATGATAGTTTAATTCAACACTTTGAAAAGTTCTTTAGTAAACCTACGCCAATATTCATATTTTTCATATGCTTTTACTTTTAATATGGCTTTCCAATATTCATATGAATCATTTATTTATATTATCATTTTATTATCAGTCCTGGATGATAAATTGTTAGTAAATTTCTTACCTATAATCTTTTTTAAGTTTTTATTGTAAAATTTTTCTCATTTATGCTAAGTTTTTAATAAATACTTCTGTATATATTAAATATCTTAAAATTATTTATAATTGATTTTTTCGGTGATAACACTAAAAAAATCTTGTATATTACATAGCATATCGGGTTGAAGGTGTTGTTTCCCATCTTTTATTTCAAATCCTCAATACTTAACTTTTGTTGTTGTGCTAATAATATATTCTTTTGGATAATATTATTTCTTCTTTCTTACATTTTGTTAATATTTTTTTAGTTGTGTTAATACTATATTTTTTTAGATAATATTATTCCTTCTTTCTTACATTTTGTTAACATTTTTAATATATTTAGATAATGTTAGTTGATATTATTACTAAAGATTAATATATCATCAATATAGATACAACAAAAGAGTGATATTCTTTAAAAATATTGTCCATATATCGTAGAAATATTCTCAGTGTCTGTTTTAATCTAAATGGTACAGCAGTCGATTGAAATTGTTTAATAATTGAGATTTTTTATCTATAATAATTTATCATAATTTACTCTTGTAATCAAAACTAGAAAAATGTGTCTTTCTTTTGATAGAGGCTAATAAGTCTTCTTTTGTAAGGATAAATCCACCATCTACTATTTCTTTATTTAATGATTTGAAATTTATCACAATTTTTTTCTTTCTTTTTCAACAAATACATGTTTGGTTCAATTACTTTTAGTTATAAAAGTTTTTGAATTTATTTATTAGAATATAGGTTTTACTAGTATAATCTTATTAAGATTTTTTAGTTTTTATATTTATTATATATTCAAACTTATTAATATTTGGATCTAAAATATTTTTTAAACTTACTGTCTTAAATAATTTACTTATTTCTAGTAATTTTTTATCTTCTTGTGTTTCTTTTAAAAATGGATTTTTTTGGTTATTAAATTCTAAATCATATTTATCTTATAATTTTGTTATATTTTTAAATATAATTTTTATTTTTGATACATCTCACCACTTTTTTGTTTTTTTTTGTTTCAATAATTTTTTCTAATTACACTCTTGCATTTCTAACATTTGAAATATATATTATTTCTTCATTTAACGTTACTTTCAATAACTTATATGTTAATTTTATAATAAATTATGATAATATTTGTTAAATTATAAATATTTTATTTATATAATGTATAAAATTAACACTTATTAGTGAATAATAAATACATAAAAAATATAAAAATATAGTTATATCTTCTGCCAATTAACTTAAAAAATTTAATAACTTTTATTTTTGAACTACTTCTAACGTTAATTAATGATGTATCTCATTCACTCGTGGCAATCTTGCTAAATATATTGGTAAATATTCACTAATATGATTTTTTTTGCCTGGTTCTTATAAGAACAAACATACTTAGGGCGTGAGGATGAGTATAATGTACTTCCATCACAATTCACAAGTCCTTGTTGAGATGCTGCTGCTGCTTTTTTTTTTGGTAAATAAGTCATTGTGAGCAATACCACATAGAACTGCAGTTTGTAAGGTCAAGCAATTTTTCACCATCAGGAAAATAGGAAGAAAAAATCCAACTATAAACACATTTTTTCCTACTTTAACAGGGTTACCAATCTTAGCTTCACCCTTCAATAAAAATAGGGAAATGGTGTAGCAAAATAAAAAATCAGTAGAAAAATTCTGATATCAAGCCACATCGATCTGCATCTCTTCCTCATTGCCATCCACTTCTACATGCCCATCGTCACCCTCATACTGTAAAGTGTAAAACAAATTTTACAATGTGAAATTTTGAATAGATTTAAAGCAGAGCAGAATAGGCAATCGTTAATCATCATTCCCAGCAAGCAAAAATAATAATGATGATGATGATGATGATGATGATGATGATGATGATTTACTTCTGGATGATAAACAATATTAGCACCAATTGATCAGATCATTAAAAGGTATATAAACAACCAACTAACCACGCATAATTACCTTACTAAAAGATCTATGAACAAAAAACAGTATATACCTGTGAATGATTATTTTTTATGATTGGGGGAGGTGGAGGAAGAGGAAATGGTAAGCCCAAGGACTCATTAGTAGTTCCTTTCTCAACTCTTGAAGGGGTCTTAGTCACCCCATTATTATTTTCCAATTCAATTTCAGCATCTTCCTCAACCGCATGGGCAGCCATGCTCGTTGATGGAAGTAAAGGCCCAGGCTCTAAGGTCTTGGACTGCAATTGATAGTGCAAAAGGTTAAAAAACATTGTATATCAATAGAGTCAAAAATATATAAATCTCAATGCAAAAGCCAAGAAGACGTCCTCATTGCAATGAAAAGCTTTACATAATGTAAGAGACTCGAAATTTAAATCAACATGACTTCTTTTTAAGTAATTTTAAGGCAAAAACATATCTAACAATTAAAGGTTGGACTTGCTAAAAGAGTTGGTTGAAGGATAAACTTGCTAATATGGTTCAACTGGAGGGAAAGTGTTTTCCCTCAAATTACTTGGTGTTCCTTATTTCTTAAAAGATTGCGCCATCATTCATATATAATGCTAAATTTTTGGCCAAAAAAATTTAAATAATAATAATAATGCTAAATGTAACTTCGTACAAAATAGTTAAAAGTTACACCTTATCTGCGAAGATACCGGCAGTCTTTCTTCTTTCATGCTTCCCTTCATTTGCCAGGGACCTTGACAGGTTGTTTTTCTTGTTCACGGCTTCTATCTCCTTGTCAATGTTTGAATGGGCAGGCATGTTGCAACGAGAAAGCTTCCTTGACCTGACGGGCGCAACTGTGTGTCCTTCATTTGTCAAATCGCCTGTTATACCACCAAAATGTCACGGAAGAATTGAAAGCATAGGCTCAACATATCTTAGCAAATCACAAAACAATAAGAGCCACAAATAATCTCGTTCTAAATCTCATGTCAACTGATACCAAATAAGGTTTGAAAATTTCAATCTCTGTACATCTTGGAACTTCAAATAAGTAATTAAGTATAATTCCAGTTGCTGGGAGAAATTAGACTACTACCTTGTTTTGATTGATTAGCACTCAGATTTTTATAGCTTGAAGGAATACCATTCTGCAATTCGTTACATGGACTGCGAAGAGATCCAATAGTCTCCCCATCACTTACAATATCAATGCTTAAATCCTCTCCACTTGCAGCAATTTTATTGAAATCTGAACCAAGCTCATCTCCCAACTTTTGAAGACGAATATGTGATCTATAGATGTCAAGAGGATCAATTAATTCACCAACATTCCAGTTAAAAGAAAAAAAGATGTCCTCAAATTAGAGAATCGGGCAGCAAATATGGCTAAAGCATTAAAAGAAAACAAAGGAAAATATATAGTTGAATAGTTAGTGTAACTAATCATTAAATAAAACTTACCTTTTGAGTTGCTCCTCCATCCGCAAATGACGACGATGAGTTTTAACAAACTTATTTATCTTCAATGTTATCCTGAACATTTATATAACCCCACAAAAGGCCACAAATGAATGAGAATTCATAGCTGAGGAAGGCTTGAGTGAAACATGATAAAGAGTAGAGGGTGAAAAACAAATAAGTGACTTTAACTCTTCACTATTACCTTTTATTTTCCTCTTTCTCCATGTACAACTGAGCCTCAAGCTCCTGGATTTTCGATGTAAGACTACCCACTTCTTGTAACTTCTCTTCCAGATAAACCTAAACAAATTACACTTGTCAAAAATTATACAAAATCACTTTCAAAAAACCACAACAATTGGGGAAAAAAAATCTAAGATAATTTTGTTTTACTTCATCTTTTGTTGGGATGGAGAGGATGGAAATGGGAGTCACTGCAAGTAGGAATAACAGAGAAAAGGGGAACAGAAAATGTAAAACACTGAACAGAAATGAGTGTTATACAATGGCTCGAATACTACTATGCAGTAGCTATGGTGAATTTTCAAATGACACTAACTTGAAATAACTAGTTCGGCACTGAACAATTACCATGGCCAAAGTAGTAAACATAGTTATACTTTGGGCACATATTTCCCTGCTTCTGTCCATTGTATAAATCATAAAGATATAAAATATATTTGAAATTACATATCTGTTGAGTTACACATGGACACCCTATAGCAAAATAAAATTGGTGGATACATCCTTAACTCCTCGTCACCAACCACAGTATGACATACTTTGACGGAAAATATACACAATGAGTGCAACAAAAGCATTTTCGATTACTAGAGTGGTATGTCAGAGTTAACATAAAAAGGAATCACGTAAAGTATCACAAAGTTGAGATTAAACAACTGCAACTTCAAGGGACTGAAACTAACTGCTAGTTGAGATTTGCGGTGATCAAGCCTGTTGATTTCTGACTGCGCTTTCTTTAACTGTACACAATTCCACATACAAGATTAGAAAAGAATATTTTAAATGATTTTCAATACAAAATATAGATGACATTTTTATAACCTGCTCCATGAGAACACCTCTTGAATCATTTACAGCTTTTCCTTCTTTAGCACGATCTTCAGCCTCATATGACACCCTTAGACTTCCAGAGATATCACTTTGACCATCTTCACATTGTTTTTTCCTACGTTTCCTGTCACTGTATGAATATATTAGTCAATATGTTTTAGCCCATTGATACTTGGTCTGGTGGAGGATTCAAACTGCTTCCCTTACCAAAGAGTCTGGTTATTAACCACCTCCAGCTATGTGTAAAAAGAAAGCAAGATGGAAAACATGTTGCGCCATTTAGAATATCCAAGAGTTCATGATATGATTATTATGGCCTACTCATTTGTAAATATAAACCCAATAATCCTATATGGGGAGCATACAAGTAATAAATAGATGCATAACAAAATCAGCTAGAAATGTCAGAATGCCAGCTCTGCATCCTTTCAGCGTTAGATATTATATTATTCGGAAAGTGGAAACTGAAATGAAACTGCAAACATACCAAGATTGGACCCTTTACATCTCAAAAATGAAAGTAGCAGTAAAATCGGAAAACCAAGCCTGCTGATCTTGCTAACTCCATACAATGGGGTTCACACAATATTTTTGTAACTGTTGTTTGCCATCATGATACAATGTAGTACCTTGTAGCATACAAGAGTACATCATTTTCTCTACCCATTAATTAACGCTTATTCACCACCAAGGAGGCAATGATGGCATGCTGCTTAACTAACGCATTAAGATGCAAAAAGAAAAATCATTTGAGTCCAGTTAAAGAGCTTTAAAAAATTCACATTCTGAATGTTAGTTGTAGGTAGGCTGCAAAGTTTACTGGACTGAAATATGGCTTCCCAAGACTGTAGTACTTGCAAATCAGAGAGCTTATAATTTCAATTGTCATAAAACTTTGGAGGTTTAATGCCCTCAAAATTTTTAAGTTGCATCTTATTATTGTGACTTTTCGTTCCCTTTGCCTAGTTAAAGAGACCCAATTCTTAAAATAATTTTGCTTTCTTTTATCCAATTGCTCTTGATACCGAATGTATAGATAAGATAACAGTAGATAAATCAATAAGAAGAATGATAAAAGAAATATAATAAATCAAATTTGATGAAAAGAACTCACCTCTCTTTGTCAAGAGACCTGGATGGGCTACATTCTGGACCAGCTAACAAATAAAAAGAGGAGATTATGGAAATTACTTCAGGATCAATTGAGAGAAAACGCACTTAACATATTACAGTAACTACCATTGAATATTCTGGGGTACACCATAGGAAATCAAACAATTGCCAAACTAAAATAAGGAAACAATAATTAAAAGAAAAATGCTCAAAGATTTAGATTTGCTGCATAATACATCTAAAACTTGATAAGGTATGCCAGCATAAGTAAACAGAAAAAGGGAAGGGGTATAAGAAGAAAATAAGTTTCAAGAATGCTTACTGACCATAAAATTTATCTCTGCCTCTTACATCTTGGGGGGGTGAATATTTCCTCCGTGGAGAAATCCTTCGGTCAAGCCTATCCCTCAAATCGCCACCTCCATAGTCTCGTCTTCCTGCAGTGAAGAAAAGACTATGTAAGGTAGAATTCACAAAACTCAGACTATCTCCTTCAAGACAACAATGAATGATACTGAGCCTAAGCTTACCATTACATAAAACAACATGAATAACATATAAAAAATACAGTAATATTGCCTCCTTGCCAATTCCAAAGGCGGTATATAGAAACAGTTGCTCCATACAGAGAAAGGTTAGATATAGTAAATCCAAGTTTGAAATAACCTTTTTATATCAAAGAATCATTGAACAGAAGATTTCCATCTTGTTGTTGACAATAAGATTAAATATAATAGTATAAAGATGAGATTTCCTGAATGCCCCATATCACAAAAAAAAACATCCGACCAATAAGGAGCATGTTTTCATTTCTCCTGACAGGATCTCCTATAAGAATTGCATTCAATCAGGCATAACAAGAATTCGTTGGTGATGTCAGTCAAGTAGAGGCAAAATAAAGTGAATATGATTCCTGTGATTACATATAGTGGCAAATCCAGCTAATAAAGCATTTGAATATGCCAAGTTGCATGCGTCTTAATAAAGGAAGATGGTAAGTTCCACAACATCATATTTCCAACCCATCATAAAATATAGAACGTATTATGATGATAAAGTTCCCCACAGAAAGGCCACAATCTGATATAATATTAACCAATCAGCAAAACCCGTCCTGAAGAAACAATACAGCAACCATGTCAGTTTTAATAATGCAAGATGCCTCAAAACAAGACATTTTGATGGCATCTAAACTTACTGAAGTGAAATATGTGAGAACTTCTCGCATACATCAATCGTTAGAATTTTGCGCATCATTTTGCTCTAGCATAGTAAGATATTAGCCAGATTATGAGAAAAGCAGGGGAGAATGATAGATTACATGGTCTAGTGGTCGAGCCAATAAAGAAATTTTAAAATATGAGTTGATACTTAGTTGGCTACAGTGGTTCACATTGCACCTAATATTCTTCAGTATATATTTCAGTTACTACAATCTTTCTCGACTTCATTGCTTCTACTGCTCAAAGTTAATCGTGATGTATTTTTTGCAAATCTAACCAGATATGTAAGCAACCCAGGGGTGGCTTAAATAATATTATTATGATTTATAATGATTTAGTGAGCAACAACTAAAGTATAACAGAAACCTAAGAATCAATATAATCCAAGCGAAGGAAAAAAAGAGAGGTAAAAAACTAAGAATCCATAGAATCGAAGGATGAGTCGTATATAACGAACAATAACAAAGTTGCCAGCAATACATAATCATCCAAAAGTTTGCAGCCTCCAGGACAAGGAGGTCAAAAATTTGAAGAAACTCTTACGCACGTACTTCTAACAGTAAGTAACAAATTAACAGATACTAACATAATTATCTTTTAATACATTTAATTCCAAAAAAATTCGAAAGCGGCAAAAATCCACTAGTGACGCAGGACCAATTGAGATACCGACTAAACTCAAATCAAATCCGCGATGAGGAATATGCATAATACTCTAAAAAAAAACTAATCACGCATATAAGCCAGAAAACCACTAGCGAAGTTCCCGAAATAAGTACTTAACAGAATCATTGCACAAAATCAGAGGAACAAGTAACAAATTACCATGGAATGAACCAGAGAAACGCCGAACCTCCGCGTCTCCATGCGCGAAGTTGCAACTGTGGCGCGTACACCGCCCTTTCTGATACAGCACGCACAGCTTCGTCTTGAAAAGTTTTGGCTCAACCATCGAAACAGATTATTAATAAAACAATAGATCTTGCGGAGATAAAATAATGCAAAATTATCGCGGACAGTGTAACACCATTCGGATCAGCCGACTTTTGAATTTTTGGCGATTGTAAATAACTCCTACCCTGACAACGAGCAAACACAAATAAATCGTGTCAAAATTGCGAGTTACGATTCAGCGGATTTAAGTTAAGGATACATACCAAGTTCTGGAAATATAACGCAGAGTTTGGTCGATGAGAAAATGCGAGAATGTAAAATTGCTCGCATAGTTAAATACTATATATTTAGATATTTAATTAACTTTATCTGCAATTTTCTTCGTTTTTGAACAACTTTTTTGTTTCCCAGAAAAATAGAACGCACCTTCAGGCTTGCCGCTTGAGCTACGGAACGGAGATAATAGACCACATTGATTAGAACTTCAAGAACAAATCAAAAGGGGCTGGGGCTCCGAGCTTATATGCTTTGCGTGCGTGGATATTAAGCAAAACATTGGATTTTGGTTTTCAATTGGTCCGGTGCAAGTCTAGTTTCTACCTATATCAGGGTCCGGCCCAACAAAATAATTACTTTAAAAAAATTTCCTTTTTTAAACATAAAATTCAATCTTAGCAAAAAATAAAAACATGAAATGTAAAATCCAGTATTATTATTTAAAAAATATTAAAGAGGAAAAAAATTATTTTATGAATAAAATAAAAAATAATATCTATTTAATGTATTCAATTAAAAAAAATTAATATTTGAATCAATTTTTGAAATCTAAAAAGTATTCGATTAAGATTTTTCAAAAAATTAATAAAAATTTATGTGTATTTAATTAGAATTAAAATATCTATAAAATTTCAAGTATATTCAATTATGATTTTATATTAATCTTTAAAATTTTGGAAAGTGTCGGAGAAAAAAAAGAATAAATCAAATATGATTGAAAATTTGAATTATGTTTAATAATCTAATTTAATTTGCTACGTGATTCAGTCCACTCATGTTTGTAGATTTTTTAAATTGCTCAACCTATCATGTATTTATATTATTATATTTATGATATATATACATTTAAAATTTAATAGTATATAATTAAATCCAATACTATTCAATTTAATTTCTCACGTAAAAAAATTATTATTATTTTAAAGTAGATAAATAAATAAAAAGATTATTATTATTAAGATTATAACGTTTCAATAAAAAAATTAAATATTATATTAAAAACTAACAAAATATATATAATATATTTTATTAGTCTAATTCGATTTATTTAATTTTTATAAAACTTATATCAATTTAAACTATATACACAATTTTAATAGTATTAAAAAAATGATTAATTTTAAATAACTTAAAAAATTTATAATTTTTGACGAAGTTATTAGTTACAATTATAAGCAAGAAATCTTACTAATTCTTCTATTAATCCTAAAGATAACTAAAATTTTAGGATGGTTTATCGTTAATTTTCTCTGTTATTAATTCAATTAATATCAATATAAATTAAAAATTTATTAAATAAAATCAATTATCATCTATATAATTTTAATAAAATCTACAAAAAAAAATGTATATTTAAAAATTGATAAAAATATTTATAATTTATAATTCTTTAAAAATCTTAGTGAAATATACCCTCCAAAATTCAGTTTTGTGGTTCATGTACGGTGTGGAAACCTCACCAAATAAAATATTTGTGTTAAAGTTCTCTCTCTCTATGTGTATATATATATAATATTTTTAATGAAGTAAATCATACTTTATCAAATCTGAATAAATAACTAAATATATAATTAATATCATAAAATTGTCTGATATTTTTTTAATACATTACAACTTACACATTGGTAATATACTTTATCAAAACTGAATAAATAATTAAATTTCATTTGTATATAAACAATTTTATTTAAAATAATTTAATGATGTAATTAATATCATAAACTTATCTCATATTTTTTACTAATACCATACAACTCACACATATTAAGAACTTATCCCTTAACTTCAAGTTTATGCTGCTCACAAGAGGTTTTAGTGTCAATTTTTTTGTTTAATCAGAGAAAAATACGTTAAAGTAGATAATTTTTTAAAAAATAAATAAATATTAATCCTTTCGATTAAAATTTCCCATTTTCATAAATTCTATGATTAAGTGTATTTGGTTTTTTTTATTGAATGATGTAATTGATGGTTCTCGAACGTCGTGGCTATTTTGGTTAGGCATTAATCAGACTATAATCAGTCATTTAAAACTGTAGATACTTTGCCTGGTGACTTATTGATGATATTGGAGATTTCTCAAGAAATTAGTATAAAATTTTGTATATGTATTTTCATGACTGCGTGTTACTACATGAACCTCTGAATTCCCATAAATTGAATAAGGTGAAACGCAACGTATTTTAGATGCCCATATAATAAGACTATGAACTCTACTATTTTTTTTATATTTTTTTTAAATTTTAAGATCAACTAAACCAACAAATCAGTTAAAAATTAAAATGTCGTGAAGGATTTAAAGAGTTTATTACATAAACAATCGATTATGAGCTCTAGTATAATTAACATCTCTAAGAATCCATCTAATTGAGATTATGGAAAATTTATTTAGCTCCATATGCATCTCTTCCAATACCTCCTGCTAGAACAAGAAATCACAGACCATCTTTGAAAGATAAAATCTTCCATGAGAAATTTTGCATCTCCCTCAACATATAGAGACCTGCTTGAGAATTTTAAAGCACATATTCTTTTGCTTCTGCAAACTAAGGAGAAGAAGTTTCTTAAAAATGCACTTCACAATAATCCACTCTATCATGATGGTTACAACGAAACTTGTTCTAGCTTTCCCATCTATTCAAGTTTCAAGTGCCGCTAATCAATATTCTACATATATATATATATATATATATATATATTAATTCTCCAATTTTGTCTTCAAATACCGCTAATAAATCCTATGTATTGTAGTTATTAAAGATATACCTGAAGTATAATTATCTGGAACTTAGTATTTCTTAGACATTTCTTGATGTACTTGATAGCAACCTAAAAATAAATTTACAAATAAATATTTTGTCTATAAAAATAACCAACACTCATAATACTTACATATATGTAATTTAAGCTCTCGTTGTAAGATAACAAGTGAAGTATAAATTAAGATAATAAGATAATCATGAATTATGGCTGATAATGACTTAAAAGGGCAATGGGTGGCATGTACAAAACTAAAACCGACTGAACGAAAATCCCTGTCATATATCTAGAACATATTCATAATAAAAAGAGTAATAAATTTTTCAAGGATTATTATAAAAATATTATCATTTTTTTATTTTTTTACTTTCATATTTTTAAACTCTATAAATCTTATAAAAATACAATCCAATTTTTTTAACTTTAATATCAATCAACTTTAAATATATTATAAAACATACGAATTAATTTATTTATTTTGATAATATTTTTGTAACATTTATAAAATCTAATATTACAAAAATAAAATAAAAATTAATAATATTCATATAATATTTATAAAATTTAATAATATTCATATAAAATTTAATAATAAAAAAATAAAAAAATATATATATTTTTTTGTACCATAGAAAGTTTAATAATATTTTTATACTAATCTCAAAATTCGATGATAATAAAATCTATTTATTCTATGAGAAACAAGATAATACTTCAGGATAAAATGCATAAATAGTTAATTTATTTAAATTAATTTGTGAAAAATATGTCATTAAAATTTATTTGTTTGGACAAATGTGTTAAACAAATATAAACTTAACTTTTTATCAAATTATTCTTTAAATATAATATAATATCATATATATTAGATATAAAAAATTAATATTTAATCGATAAAAAAATTTGTTAAAAAATGAATTTATTAGATATATATCTATCATAAAATAAATAAATAAATATATATATATAACATATATTATTCTTATATATTTAATAAAAATATTAGACGAAGATTACAACTTTTTTTCACAAATAAAAGAATTAAGAACAAAATATGTTCTATCACACTCTTCCCTAAAATTATACCAGCATGAAAATAATTTTATTAAGAAAATTTAAATATTTAAAGCCAAATTGTAATCAATATAATGATCAAATGAAACGTGTGGTGTTTCCAGGGTCAAATGTCACGGTAAAGACCATCAATAAGGATAGCCACACAACATAGATATAGCGTCCGAGCCAATTATATGCCAATTTCCAAGAGGAACGTTTTATAATCCCCAGAATCGGTAATGGACGCAGTAAAATTAAATAAATTTATTTTATCTACGGTTAGATTCTTAACAATCACAAAGTGGTGAAACTGAGATTTGAAACAGGATGATAAAGAGCTCAGTGGAAGGAGACCGTAAAATCTCACAGAAATCAGCTAAGATAATTATATTTTCATCATAAGCCCAATTCATCTATATATCTAGCTTAACAAGAATAGAAAAATTGTGGGTAATTTAGAAATAGCAATAGACGAAGGGAAAAGAGCTTTTTACCAAGATACTCTCCGACATCTCAGAGATTGATCATTACAAAATTGTTTATGAGCGAAAATAATAACAAAAACTGTTCAGATCTATACGGTAAAAAGCACGAGTAGAAAATTAACTGAAGGAAGATGGTGAACGTGCCAACTGGTGATGGAATGAATTAGGGTTACGGGAGTTCGGCAATCGGCTGATGTTTATTAGGTTTTCGACCGACGTGGTGTTTTGCTAACTTGTTTGGCGGTAGGAACTTAATCGGTGAGTCGATGGTCTGGGCCTAATGGGCTTATTTTTTTTAGTCCAGACTACATACTGGTTCAGAAGAAGGTTATGATATTAGTAAATTAAATATTGCACCTCAATTTTTCTTCGAATTCAATTTCATTACTTAACACCAATTTTTTTTTTAAATCCCTCTTATTATTCTTCAATTTCATAAAAATAACCATAATTTAATGTAGCCGTAGCCGTATATATATGAATTGAAATCAATACTTAAAACATTATAAAAAAAACCAATAGTTAAAAGAATAGTATTTAAGAAAATATCAGCATCATTTGTCCTATAATAAGATTCTTTAATCTACAACGATTTTAATAATTTATTGGAAATTTCATTTTTCTTTTAAAAAATTATTAAGAATTTTATTTTACGAAAATAAAAAAATAACGAAGAAAAACTTACATAAAAATTATAGATAAATTTTTTATTACGAATATATAATAATGGTTAGTATTTTTTTTATAAATTTTTTATTAAAAATATATAATAATGTTTCTTTGATTACTTTAATTTCTTAAATTAGATACATTAATTATATTTTTTTAAATTGATGTATTTTAATCATCTTATTATTTAATTTTTAAATATTTTAATAATTTTTTGTAAATTTTAGTTTTTTTGATAATTTTTTTGTTGAATAAATTTAATTTGGATCAAATTGAACATTATATCACAAAAATGAAATTATTAAAATTAGTTTAAAATAACTAAAATATGTACAAATATAATAATAAGATGAGTAAATTTATAAATTTAAAGTAAAATAATAAATATATTTAATTTATAAAAACATAATAACTTATATGCACTTCTAAAAAAAATAAAAATATGTGATTCCTTTGCATAACTTAAAATATATCAAATATATAGAAGATATTAAGGATATTTTAATTGATTGATCAAAGCTAAATCTATTAAAGTGATGTTCAGATCAGGCATCAAAGAAAAAACAACACCTGATTAGCATTGATCCTAGCCTTGACCGTTGAGCAAGTGAACATATGAGATTACTCTAATTGTGATTTATACTGTACTATATTCGACAACAAACATTTGCGAACCCAGGACACATATGAGACATAAAGTCATATGCTTTTCCTAAAAAGAAAAGAAAAGTAAAGAAAAGAAACTAAAGGTACCAGAATGGGAATGTAGTCAAGGCCCACATGCCACTTTAATGCTTTACAAGCAATGGTTTATTATTTGACAAGAAATTTTGAAAATTAAAAAACTAATATCATTTAAACTTATAAAACCTAATAATATTAAATTATTAAGGGAATCTAAACAATCATAATTTAAATTAAAAAACATTTAATTAAAATAATATGCTAATTTTTTTTAATAATAAGATGAAAATCTTTTTTTAATAATAAGATGAAAATGTTTTTGTATGGTTACAAATTTAATAGTAATATTTTTAATGTTTTTGGATAATAAGAGTACTCAATGTTGTTACCACCAAATTACAAATATTCTCAAACAAAGGATCACAATAATCTAACTCAATAATTCCCACACAGTAAAAAACATAACGACACAAAAAATTGACACTTGAAAATGACAGACAACTACTCAAAATTAACTAGCTAGCCATTTACTACTGCACATTGCTTCCTGATCTCACCAACTGATCCAGTCTTAACATTGACCCGACCCATCTTCTCCAAAGACAAGGCAAATTCAGCAAAGAAATTGGGGAGTGGTCCTTGAACCAGTTGATTGATAAAAGACAAGGTAGTGGGATTAGTTGTTAAAGCAGAATCTGATTGAAAAAGACCCCTTCTCTTTAAAAGAAGGGAATAGTAACTAAGATCAAATGTCCTGTGGCTTCCAGGGTCCATTTGAGCTATTGTTACATTGTCATTTGGGCTTTTGCACTTATTTGCCTTGAGATTTGCAGCATATTCACTGTCCAATGCTGGGTCTTGATCTCCGCTTCCAGTGAAATTGTATAAACGATTTGAAAATGATGAGCAATGAGATATACCAATTGTGTGAGCTCCTGAAATACGATTTTTCACAATGGGGATAAGAATAGAAAGGATTTTTAGCACTATGTAGTCCTATATCAATGTAAAAAGAGCACAAGGTTTTTAAAATTTGATCATTTGTTCTATAAGAATCACACTACTGTTTGTCTATATACATGTACTAGGACCATTTTTCACAACTAATATGGTGTGTATACATATCCACGCATAGGCATACATGGTTCTATTAAAAGTTTAGGTTTATTACCAGAGAGCAATACTAAGTCCTTTAGATCAAGACCCTGATTGGCAAAAAGTGTTTGAAGATTACTAAAGTTTGAAGTTGGAGGTGGGATATTGGCTAGAGCTTCTGAAGACCTTGATATCACCCCATCTCTTCTACCTGTTGGAACTCTCCAGAATGGACCTCCCTATGTCCATGCCAAAACAAATAATAATTAAAAAAGTTGCAGGCAAATTAAAGAATACAAAACTTAAAATGGGTTCGATTTGTTTTAGGTTTTGAGTTCCTTACTGTGGCTACAATAGAGTCCCTTGCTACTAGAGCAAGAGCATCAGCACAAGAAACTACTCCTGGACATTCAGCTTCAAGGAGGCTCTTTACTCTTTCAATGAAGTCAAAACCTCTGAGTGTTAGATTCGGAGTAGAATCCTTCTCTGCTTGGTTTCCAGACGTTGAGTTCAAAAGTACAGAGGCATCACAACCCTGAAAATAAATACAACCAAACTGAATATAAAACAAAAATTGTAACTGAGAGATTAAGTAACAAAGCCAAAACAAATTTGAAACTTACTCTGACAAAGCAATCATGGAAGTGCATTCTTATGAAAGTTGCTGCTAATGATGGAGCATTATGAATGTGTTGGTTAACAAAGTTCTGCACAATCTTCTCAGCATTTGGGCAACTCTTGGCATAGAAATTAGTCTGTAATTGAGCTTGAGTTGATGTTATAATTGCTAAAAGGCCTAAAATAAATATCCCCAAATAATTTATCCCTCCCATTTTCAAAATTTTCCTATATCTGAGTATATATGACAATGCGACTACTTCAAATGAAGCAATAGCCAGAGGAGGTATATATAGCCATCAACTTGAGCTTCAAGCCTTCAACATATGTAGGTAGAAAGTTTAATGAAAATAGAGCAGCAGCTAAATGACTAACATGCGTTAATATTTAATCTATTATGCTTTTAGCTTTATCATATTCGTTGCTAACTAGATGTTTGAAAAAAAAAAAAAGGAGCAGATCGGCTTGTATCTGTATTAAAGCAATTGAAATAACGCAATTAAGCAAGTGAAGTTCCAAAACACCACGGTCTCCTATTTATTTTGTTTGATTTGTCTTTTAGGTATCCCTCTCGACGTGGAAATGTGGAACTTAGCATCTCAGATGTCACGCGGATGTCGTGTAAATTAAAATTTACATTGTTTTATTGGCCTAATACATGGTTAAATTTTACGAAATTAATTATTTTAGATTTTACGGTTCGACGCGGTGGCCGACAAATAATGTTACGTATAATTTGTATAATATAGATGTACGTAATATTAATCCTTTAATCTTCAAAGATAAATCTTAAATTATTGTATATTTTATACTATTTATAAATAATATACCATATTTTTTATATATAATAATAATAACATTTACTTTTGCATTTACTGTTGTTAGTATTTGCATTTTACTCTTGTTAGTAGAAGTATGAATAATGTTAAATTAAGGGTTAGGTGTTTTAATTCAATCCACTTGAGATAAGTTGCGCAACTAACTTAGATAAACTCATTGAATTCAAATTTTAAGGTGATAAATTGAGTTTCTCAATATATAGTATATTTTACCATTTTTTAAAAATAGTAAACAAAATTATTTAAGAAAAATAATAATTAAATATAAATATTATTTTTTATTATATTTTTATAAAACAAAAAAATATTAAAAATATTTATATTTTAAGTTAACTTGCAAAATAAATCATGTTAGTTATTTGTTTATAATATTTTTTTGTTAAATGAGCTCAATTTACAAGTTAGAATTGATAAAAAAAATTTAATTTATTAACTTATTAGATCATTTATAAAAATATAATAAAAAATAATATTTATATTTTAAGTTAACTTGCAAAATAAATCATGTTAGTTATTTTTTAATAATATTTTTTTGTTAAATGAGCTCAATTTACAACTTAGAATTGATAATTTTTTTAATTTATTAACTTATTAGATCAATTTTAAATAAGATTAGTTAAATTTAACAATTTAATTGACATTTTTCGACTATCCAAATTATGATTGTTATCAAAGAAAAGTAGAATTTAAATAAAAATTATGTTGTAGTTAAATTGGTGGAGTTTTTTTTTATTAAAGTAGAATAAAGAGATCAATCCCGTCTCTTTTGAGACCTACAATGGTAATATATAATTAAGGTGTTCTGTCGGTGGCTCGTTGATTAGCGAGCCGTCGTGAACTCGTGATCCATGTATGATCATATCTTGCTTTTATTTGTAATATGTGGATTTTATTATACCGTATCGATCAGTTGGATTATATTTAATGAATATATATGATTTGTGATTTTGTTTAATTTATTTTTTAAAAAAATGTTTGTAAAAAAAGTCGAACTCATTTCCTATTATGTATCCATTTTAATTATATTCATTAAACTACTTATTTTTATAATATATAAAAATATTTATATTTAATATTAATTTATATAAAATTTAATTTTTAACTAACGTATTGATACAATCCAGTTCATTATAGGCTATTGGCCATGACCCATACCGTGTCATTTTTTTTACTCGCGTACTATATCGAATATTTAATGGACATACTGTGTAGACACGATGATCCAATAGTAAAAAAGTACTTTATGTGTTGTGTTTGACTTCTCATTTCACATAAAAATTAATTTAGATTAGACTAAATGTAACATTGAATTGAATTAATTTTAATAAATAATTTTTTTAATTAAACAATGTATTGTATATATAAATATTTCTTTTTTCGTTAACCCTAATCCTATTTATTTTCATTCATCTTATTCCTCTGCGTCTATTGTCTAGGCTTTGGTCGTCTACAAGACTAACTACCTCAAGCTCATGTCTATGTCCAATGACAAAAAGAATGAGAAAAAAGATAAGTGGAAGAATATGATAAAAGACATAACCTTAACTGAAACCCTAGCTCACGTCTCAGTCCTAGTTTTGATCAAGTCTTCATCAAAATCAACATAAAAAAAAGTCAAAACATAAGAAGCGAAAACTTTTTTGACATTGATTTTGACGAAAAACATAACAAAATTAGGACAGAGCTAGGCAAGCTTGTCAATTTGGTAGTGAATGGCGTTGAGGTCAATAAGTCGAACAAAAAAGGAAAGGTGGTGGACGAGTATGGGGAGACTGAAGAGCATCCTAATGTGCTATCGAGGTATCAATTATTGAAGCCTTTCAAAGCCAAAAATGAAGGAGAAGTGAATTGAGTTCTTGTTTCCTATTCATGCCATGGCATTTGATAATGCCTTGGACGACTTTGATTTGGTTGGAAGGCACGTACCAGAGAGGTAATGTAATTTATTATTATTATTTTATGCTCCAATGTAAGTGTTGTCAAACTTTTAAGAAATTATTTATTTTATTTGCGTTTGTTTTAACGACTAAAATTTGAAGATTTTTACATATTCTTGAAACAAGTAATGTATTTTGGTTTCATATTTGGATAAATCGTAGTATTTTACTTGAGTTATGTTTTTTTGTAACGATCATTTTGAATGTAATTAAGTGAAATGTGATACTTGTAAAGGAAGTATTCAGATGGTATTCTTCACTGGATATGTGGTTTGGCTAGGTTTTGTTGATCTTGAATTCTTGATAACTTTCACCATGTTAGGAAGATGATTTATTGAATTAATTGTTCGTTTTTTGAAGCAACTTATTCTCCATTCAATTGATATGAGATTTTACAAGTGTGTTTTGCAACATTACAGGATAAAACGCTGGTGTTTGTGCTTTTTATGTATTTAACAATAATATTTATCTATATATTATAATTAATGAGCATCACATTTGATTGTATCATATTATATTATATCATATTAAATTGAATCATATTTATGTATTATTAATTGTTTAAAATCATTCAAAATTGTTAACCAAACCGTTCAGTTATAACATTTTGGATAGTCAAATGGTCCAATTCAGTCTGATTTAAACTATATAAACGGTCTTATTTTGTTAAAAAAATTTATTCAAAATCGAATCAAATCGGAACATGAACACCGTTAATCCTTACATTGCAATCAATTTATTATTGCATAAAGGAATCTATCTGGATTGATATATAAAGGTAAATTAATTTATTAGTATAGATGTTATTAAAATATTTTATTTTAATATCAAATTTAAGTATCGTATTCTTTTTAATCATTTAGAATTTATTTTTTTCATTTTTTTATAGAATAATTACTTATATCTTACATGTAAAAATCGATAAGAGCATTTATAGAAATTTAGGATAGAAAAATTACTATTATATTTCTTATCACATATAAAATTAATACAATAATTTCCTATTGTATAATATGCTGATATTTTAATAGATGAAATAATATTTATTTTTAATTAATGCAATAAAATTGTGAGGGCATTGGCTTCGAAACCGTAATGTATGAGTTCTAATAAGTGAGTGTATAAATATTATTTAAAAAATAAATAATTTAATTTTTTTATTCTAAATTTTAACGTTATTTTGTTAAACTTTTTAATCTTTAATGATCAGTGATAAATAAGTATCAACATATAAATAAATAATTAATTTAAATTTTTACTTATTGTTGCATATAGTTTAATATATTAGCGTTATTTATATTTATGTTATTAAAATATTTTATTTTAATATTTTTTAATCGTTAATTAATTAATTTTATTGTTTTTTCCCTTTAAATTTTCACAAAATGTTCAAAACAATACTGAATATTAAAATAAAATCTTTTAATAATACTAAAAGTCACCTAAATAATTGCCCTTGAGAATTTCAAACTTTGACATCTACCTTTTCTTTTGTTGTGTAGGAGATTACTAGAGGAAGCAAAGAGGAAAAGAGGAACAGAGTACTTAGGCTTGGTTCGGATATTGGACTTGGTGATCAAATCAAGCTTTAGTGATTCTGTAAGTGGCTAAGAGCTTTGTTATTGTTCGTTCTCAATTAAAAAAACTGTGTAGAATACCAAGTGGGAGTCAGAGGTTTGATATATCAAAGCACGATCTCTAGAATGGCAATGGGTTTTGGATTTAATATCATCTCCGACCAGCACCTTTGTTTTGAGCCAAAAAAAAAAAACCTGCACCATTGACTAAACTTATACATTTTTTTATACTAAAATTTATTCAAAAGACCTACCAAATATATAACACGAAAAATAATTACTTTGTTTATTTAACTACATTAGTCAATGTTATTTTTTTAATAAAAAATAAAAAAAAACTAAAAATATTATTTTAATTTATATTTAACTCTAATTATATATATTTGTTTAAAATTTTCTCAATTATATATATTTTTATTTAATAATATTATTTAATTTTTAATTATATATAATAAATTAAAATTAAAATTAATTATATAATATAAAACTATTAAAAAAATTAAAAATATATAATATAAAATAAAACAATAATTTAGTTATTGGATAAATTATTTTTGTATAATAATTAATTGATTTAACATAATAATTGTTAATGAATTTAATATACATAATATTTGATGTTATATATGTAAGAATAAAAAAAAATTACAATTTTTGCACCAAAATGATACAAAATTATAAGAAAATGGTGCAATAAGTTAGAGATTCTCTTCAGGAACTAGATTGACCCGTAGAACAAATTGATTTTCACCATTTTTGTTTCATGGAATTGGGAACCTTCGGCATGTATTGACATGTTTGTGACACTGCCTCAAACCAAGCCTAGGAGGTTGGGTGCGTGTGGTATCGACTCATTGAATCAAATTGCCATCTAGGATGTATCTATATGACGTGAGGGTTGGCATATAATCGATCCTTGAATACAACTCTTATTCTAATCACATCTAATTATCTAAATCTAAAGCACATAAATATGTGTACTTTTTTTTTATCATACATGTGATATGTACTTAAAAAGGGGTTTTAATTTGTTTCTTTAATTTTATTTATTTATTATATTTTTAATATCATTCATTTATTTATATTAGTTCACCTATACCCATCTAATTTGAGAGAACTTTCCATATATTATTCCTAAAACATATTTTTAATCAATCACTTTATTTACTCTCTAAAATATTAGATATTTTTTTAAAATAAAATTTACAATAATTTTAAATTATATTAACATGTAATTATTGGTTACAAGTTTTCCATACTCACTGCCCAAGATCAATCAATGATTTGGCTACTCGATTTTCTAAAAAATTATGGATATTATTACAAAATATGTTATTTAAGTTGATATATAAAGTCAATTTTTTCGAAAAAATCGACTTATAATGAATTTAAAATCTGTTCGGTGAAAAATTGACACTACAAGTAGCATTGGTTAACGTGTCAAACTGACGTTTTATGTGGACATAAAATCGGTTGACACGTAGAACTGACGTTACACACGTGGATAAATTATTTTCTCTTCTTTTTTTCCCAAACAGAAACTATTACAAACGTTGCATAACTCTCAAAAACCTAAAAACTTTCTCCACTTTTCCTCTACTCTTTCTCATTTTTCGACTACTTACAATCACCAATTCCAGCATCGCTTAGTCATTTTCTTCTCTTTAACTTATCTTTTAGATCTCCTATTTTTTGAGTAAAATACTATGTTTTCTTCATTTTTTTCATTTTGTCACTTTATTTACTCTTCTAAGTATTTCTATTAATTCTACACACTTATTATTATTATTTTTTTGTATATTATGTGTTATTATTTATGTGTATAAAATTTTGTATTATATATGTAGGTTTTGTATTATAACATCAGGAGAATAATACAATGATTTTAAACAACATAGGATAACACGATAGTAATTTTTCTGCTATTAAATAATATTTAATTTTTTAATTATTTGTATTATTTAAAACTATTTGTTAAATATATTTTGATTTTTTTCTGATATTATTTAGTGATTGAATACAAATTTTAATATGAATATAATAAAAAATAAGTAAATTTTATAAAAAAAATTAAAAATTTAAATTCAGTTCAACACGTAAACCGAATTTACATTTTTTAATTATCATATTTAAATTTATTTCGGTTAACTTACTTTAAATTTATTTAAAATTGATTTTAATCATCCTTTTTATAGTAGCGTGAATAACATGTATGTTAATCATTTTACAACGAAGGACTAGCTAGTGCATAACTACATAATAAATTACACATCGTAGGCAAGTCCCTTATTTCTTTGATTTTTACTTAATGATGTTAGAATGAGATAATAATTTCAGATGGAAAATCAAACAGGATCAATGTTGATGCTGATTCCTCGAAATAAAGAATGAAAAAAAGGGACACTACACAGATCCCCACAAGAGAATAAAGTATAAAGGCCAACAAAAACTGTCATATTAGCCTGTTATTTCTTCTTTAATCGAGTTTTTTTCATGATATAGAGGGATCCAGGATAATAAGGGTATATCGTATACTTTTTTTAAAAAAATGTACTATACCTTATATACCTAAGAAGCAAGAACCAGTTTAAGAATGTGATTTTTGTGTTATTAAAAGATAGAAGAAGAAAATTCTCTTGTTTTAGTTTGATCATTATCGTTGGAGAATGTGCACTAGCTGTTGAGTGGTATTGGAATAGGTTGTGGTTATTGAGGTATTTTATTTTTTATTTTTTAAAGTTTACAATTTGCTTTCACATCATATATTTATGCCATTTTCTTAACAAAAATAAATATATTATTTACTTTTTATAAATAATTTAATATTATTTTATTAATAAAATATATGATATTTAATAATAACAGTGAGTAAAATCATTATGTTAAATTTTTTTTTTTCAGTTTTGAAGCCCTTGTTTATGTTTGAAATAAAAAATATTAATATTTTTTAGTTACATAATCTTTATTTTTTATATTATTTTTTTTAAGTTTTTTTATTCTCTCTATAGTTCAAAAGAGAAATAAATTACAATATACTAACCATCCCACTGATATTTCAAACCGTTTAAAACTAATATATTGTAATTCATTTTTTTTAACTATTGAGAGCGTAAAGATGGTTGAAAAAAATATATAATTAAAAAATATGAATATTTTTAGTTTTAAAATTAAAAAAATGACTCTAAAATTGAACCTAAAAAATATAAGAGTATAAAAGAGAAAAGACTTTAAAATTATAATTTTACACCTATTAAATATACTTTATTATTATTATGTTAAAAAAAATATTAATAAAATAAAACTATGTTATTTAAAAAGTGACTAATATATCTTAATTTTATAAAAATATCTAAATATCTCCTTTAAAAACAAAATAGTTAAAATATTTATTTGATATAAATAAAATAACTCTTATGATCAAACCTATCAAAAAAATTAATAATAATAATAAATAAATAAATAAATAAAACATCAACTAATAATAGAAATAATAAGATACAGTAAGGAAAAGTGTGCTTACACAAAACTAATACAAATTGTTTTCATACTTATAAATAACATAATTATTTAATAATTTTATTTTTAGTCTACATCAATAAAAAATATTTATTTATTTTTTATAACATTAAAAAATATACATTAATTTATGTTATAAAGAAATAATTTTTTTATTAAATAGATTAAAAATAAAACTTTTTATATAAAAAAAATTATATCATGTAATTAAACTATATAAATATATTATTGATAATATAAACTCTGACTTGTGAAAATTAATTAAACTCAAACCTTCCAGATTAAATCCTAAATTTTACTAGAGACATTTGATGTACATGAAAACATTTGAACCTAAATGGAACCTTATATATCAATTTTTGTAGGTTTATAAAGTTCGATTCTATTAACTATTTATAAAAATCAGTCGGTTTTAATTTTAAAAATAAAAATAATTCAAAACAACAGTAAAAAATTTAAAATAATATAATTTTATATATTTTATAGATAATACAACACATTTTTTTTATTGATATATATATATACATATTATTTTAAAAAATATAAAAAAATGATAGTTTAAGTTAACTACCTTTTAAAATAATATATTTTAATATTGTATATATTAATTAGAATAATACAAATTTAAAAAAGATAACATAATTCTATTATTACAACATAAGATCATTACTTTTAATGAAAATATGTTTTATATCGTATCTATTTAATATGATGATATAAATCCAATATTTTTAGATATTATGATAATGGTATGAACTTAAAATTTATTATATGAATTTGATTTTAATGATTTTGTTAAATTGACTATGATATGATTATGCGTTTTGATATGTAATAGTTATTTTTAATAAATACAGTAGGTTTAAAATTTATTATATGATATTGATTTTAATGATTTTATTAAATTATTGAGCATAATATGATTGTGTTTTGATATGTAATAGTTTTTTTAATAAATACAGTAGGCTTCAAATTTATTATATGATTTTGATTTTAATGATTTTATTAAATTGAGTATGATCATATGATTATGTGTTTTGATATGTAATAGTTTTTTTTTAATAAATACAGTAGGCTTCAAATTTATTATATCATTTTGATTTTAATGATTTTACTAAATAATTGAGTATTTGATACATAATAGTTTTTTTAATAAATATAGTAGGTTCGAATCCAACAACCGAACCGAACAAAACTATTAATAAGATGAACCTTCAATTCAATTAGTTTTGATACGTAGTTCAGTCTTGATTTATAAAAACACCGTACCTAATCAACTTTGGTTGGTTAAGCGGTTGTATGAACCAAAAGCGACAGAACCAATCAACGTGAATCCTTAATTTTTCACCAAAGTGCTATCTGAGCACATGTGCTCATTATAACACACATAAATATATTAGTGCTTCTTGCAAGAATGAAGACAGACAAACTATACTAAAGATGCTTCTACTTCTCTGTCTCCTAATCTTTTCATAACACATTACTAAGTCCTCTTCCAGTAAAAAAAATATCAGTTTATGCAAATTCAGAAGAGACATAAAAGAAAGAAATATGACAGTTAAAGCAAAATGCACTAGTGGTAACATGTTGCAAATTGTGTAACATACAAAAAGAGAGAGTAAGATTTAACCCTTTCCCCAATTTCCACCTATATATATATATGATATTTTAGGAATTCAACATCTTTTTTAATCGCAAGGTTCCAAAAAATAATAGGAAAAATAATTTTACTATATTTTTGACTAAAAATATAATCTAATATAATAATATCTTTTTTAGTAAAATAATAATTTTGAAAAAATAAATTACGTATCTTTTCTTTAATCTCAGACGAAAAATGATTAAAATTTGTTAATTCAAAACTCTCGAATTAAATAAGAATAGCCCGATATTCAAAGTTATATTTTTATAGTTAACAAAAAAAAATTCAAGTTGCATAGGGTAAAGAATCCGATGTTAATAAATTATTAATGGTATAACTAATATACTTTATCATTTTTAATATATATATTTTTTAAAATCATTTTTTAAAAAAAGTAGATTCTTATTTCTTGCATTTATACTTGTATTAACATTCATTGTAATTGTATTATAAATATATTTCAATATATTTAATTTGGTATCAGACCAACAAAGAAAGAAAAAACAAATTATTAGTTTTTCTTTTGTTCAAACTGAAGAGCAATTTTCAGATATGCTTACCAAATGAATTCCCAAGAAGATATTATACGGTTCAATAAGTAAGTTGGTCATGACCGATATCTATGTGTAAACTTGAGCGGGAATGTTAATAAATCATTAATGGTATATTAGTTGACTGTATATTAGTTGTATGAAACTAATATATTTTTCTTAAAAGCATTTTTTCTAAAAATAGATTATTATTTCTTATATTTATATTTGTATTAATATTTATTATAATTATATTGTAAATATATTTTAATATATTCAATTTTAGATAACCATTAAAAAAAGTTATAAGGTTAACAGATGCTAAATATAAGAAATAAAAGAAAAAGATAGCAAAAAAACAATAAAAGAATATCTGATCTGAAGCAACAAATCTTCGTTGAATTTATTGATCTCAAAGAGCAGCTAAAAAAAAAAAAAATGTTACACGCTAGCACAAGCAGTCAATTATCGAGAGGAAGGAAAAGGATGTAAATGTGGGACCAATCTTGAACGCAAAAATCAACTAGAGGAGCCCAACTTTCTTCATCATCAATCAGATAATTAGGGTTGGTGTCGACGATGAAGATCAGACGGTCAGAAGGGAGCTTCTTCTGGGACTCGATCTTAACTCGGCCACTGTGGCATCATTTGTCATTTTCTCCATCATCGAACTCATTAATTGTCTCAGTTTTTCAATGAATTCCATAAAACTCAAATAAATAAAGGGCCTAATGTTTTTTAATCTTAATTACTACGATTTTCTCATTTCTGAGGATAAAGAAAATTAACCAAAGATAGATGTACTAAAAGAAGAGATGGAAATGGTGGTTCAAGCAATCTCGATATCATGTACTTAAAAAAATAAAATACAATAAGTGTTCACTATTTTTACGTTATTCGTTAGTTTGTACTAATATGTAGTAGCATGCTAAAGGAATGAGATGGAAAATTGACTGGTAGAGTAGATTGTATTTGAAGTATAATGTTTATTTAAATTAAAAATAAAAATCTTTTTATTTAATAGGTAGACTCAGATAAATTGATTTAATATTTGACTGGTAGAGTAAATTGTATTTGAAGTATAATGATTATTCAACTTAAAAATAAAAAAAACTGTCTCTAATTAGCCTTATCTTTTATTTACTATTTTTTTTTGGTCCAATCGTATGAATTCATGATTAGGACAAAATTTTATGTTCCTATTTCAATTTTTTTTTCTTTTTTTTTTACACTTGAAAAAGATATACATAAAAAAAAAAACTCAATCCGTAACTTTAAAATTACATTAATAACAAATATGAACCTAACTATTAACTCACAGGCTCATTTCAATTTTCAACGTGCAAAGGTAAAGTTGCACGAGACTACCGTTTCTTTCTTTCTTTTTTTTCTTTTTTTTGCAACATTTATTTAGATAAACTTAAAATTCAGTACCTATAATAACAAAGAATTATTAGGATAAAGAAAAATGAAATCCTAAACATGGCTATAAAATACCCAATTAACTACAAAGTGAACATTATTATTTAAGTTTTTAGGATCTAAAAAGCATAAATGATACTAAAATTATTCAATTAAGATCTTACTTGAGTAATATAACTTAGTATCTCCCATTAAATAACCAAATCTTCTTGCATTAGTGCATGTATGAAGTTTTTATTGTATCCTTCCAAATAAACAGTTTTCAAATTGTTTTCGATTGACACTTGTAAATAATATAATAAAACCTTTCTGAATAGCCATTGAGCCTATCCTATTAGCTTCTTGCCTGCATCCCTTCGCCTTGATATTCTAATAGATCAATCTTCTTCCCCAAGTAAGCACTTCTATAATAAGGTGAGCCATGACTTTGACTTATAGTATTCGGATTTCTAATCAATATCAAAGTAAACAACCTTTTCTAAGAGGCGGTGGTTTCCTAACCCAGGACTGATACCGTACTCACCGACCGGAATGAAAAGCCACTAGAAAACTGAAGCTTTCAAGACTTCACATTGAATTTTCAAAAATGTGATTTGCTCAAACATTCTTGAATATGATCCTTCCAATTTCTAATTTCCACACTAGTGGTTAGATTTTAATTGAAGATTGTTATATCAAAATTAATTTTTATTGCTCTCTTAGGGTTTTATTCCAAGCAATGAGAAAATTTCTATGAACCTGCTAAGAGTGGCCTTGAGGCATTTCTAAACTCAGAAAATCTTGACTCTAATTTTAAAATTAATAAGGTGAGGTTTGGGACAGTTGAATCGAAAAGGAGATCATTTCAAACTTCTCAAATCTGTTAGAGAGAAACAAGGACTGTTAGAATAAATTCAATGTAGGATAACTTCTAAGGGGCAAGAGAATGGTTTCCTTTGAAAATTACAAGAATGAGATCATCAATGAAGAGAAATTTGTAGAAGGTAACTTAGTTGCCCAGGACGATTTAGCCCACATAGATACAATAAACTAGTAACAATTT
Source organism: Hippophae tibetana (assembly GCA_037013495.1). Taxonomy (NCBI): domain Eukaryota; kingdom Viridiplantae; phylum Streptophyta; class Magnoliopsida; order Rosales; family Elaeagnaceae; genus Hippophae; species Hippophae tibetana. The sequence goes on from CM072812.1 coordinate 8,922,365, forward strand.
AAAATATGATATATATTCTCAATGGTATAAAGACAGAAGGGAAAAAAGATATTAGGGGGGAGTAAACAACTAGCATTTTACTCGATATAATTTCTCTAATTATCTGTTTTGATTGATCAGATGAAAATCCCATCCATTGCCTTGATTATTCAAAAGTTTCATAGACTCGACACGGACACCAGTTTAACTGATCAAGAAGCGCACAAGAGAGGCATTAAATCAAGCGTCCATGGAATCTAAAGGATCTCTCCGGATATCAATGGATTTACCATCTCTAATTTTCAAGCAAGCACCTGTTTTGAGAATATTTCTAGAAGAAGAAATTTATTTCTAAATCCAAGAATCATAGGACTTAATTTCATAATCAAGAAAATCTTTTTGAGAACCATATTTGTGTTGAAACAATGGTACCAAAATTCTCTTTTCATTGTTTAAAAATTATCAACCTAGTTTATACAGAAGGCTATAATTAATATCTTCAAATTTGTGAAAAACTAAGCCTCCTACAACTTTGGGTAGACAATTTGATCCCAGATTTATAAGCTATATATCATGATTTTGTCTCTTATGTGAACTAGAATTCTACCAGAATTTTTTTTTAATATGACATCCCTTTTTTCACAAAGCAACTTGGGAAATTTAAAAGTATTCATGAAATAAGAAAGTAAATAAAGAAGAACTAATTTAATGTAAGTCACCTTTGCATATCTATTTTAATCCCAAGCAGATCACCTCTGCCTCTTTTCTTTTTGATTGTGTTCACAATTGCTTGAGCTAGGATAACATTTTTTGAAATCTATCTAATAGAAATGAAAGCCGATCGAATAGGAGTCTGTTAAAAACCAAGACTCTAGACTCTATGAAGAAAGATGACCATAATTGTTGCTGATCCAGAACCCTGATCTAAGAACTAAAAAGTCAATAGCTAGGAGAAGAAAATTAAAACTCAAACGAACGAACCGTATACAGTTATTGTGGAACTATAGACTGCCTGCTAGGAATGTCTTTGTCATTTTGTGAAAAGGGTGCCCTTGAGTTTTGAATTCAGGACCTCAGTAGCATGAAGAATATTAGCTTCATATGGAAAAACCATCAAATCTAGGCCCATATATGAGGAATTCTAAACTACATGTAGAAATTCTAGTCAACTGCATCATCTCTCACCACTTGCACAATGGAGAGGAGAATATTTACAACAAACTTCACTGAATTCAAGCCCGCTTCCTGCAGGCTCATCTCAAAGCCGTATATTGAGATTTGAAAGTTGAAACCATACAACCACATCAATTAACACAAATTCTCATGCCTTTTACCCCTCTTGCCTGATTAAGAAGAAAAACAGTATCTATTATATACAAGCACTGTATGAAAAATAACTTATGCAACTAACGTTTATATGATTATGCAACCTGCTTTTCATCATTTTATTACCCAATGACATTAATAACTAAACAAAAACCAATAACTGGCACATACCAAGAGCCCTGCGTTTTTAATAATGATGGTATCTAGATTTTGATATTGATTTTGGAATATTATTGTTTATAACAGCAATATGGGACACATGATAGAAACATACCAAAAGGATATAAAATGTACAGCAGAGAACATGTCAGGCTCTCCTGCTAACATCTAGGAGCTGTAAAAACTTCAGCTCAAAGATATATACTAGATCAAGTGCCTTCAGACTGAGCCATCAGTTTTTTGGAGAATTTAGCAAACACCTTTAGCATTATGCAACAAGAAAACCCATTATTTAACAAACTTAGCCTTCATCTAACCCAACAGTAACAACAATCACTTAAGTGACGATAACAGCCCTTCATATTGAACCTCACTCTGTTTAAGTGATTATTTCAAGAGCAACAAAAAATTCTGTCATGAATATCCTTAAAAAATACTAGAGGGAGAACTTTTCTGTCTTACTAACCTGAGAGAGACCCACAACATCCAGTTTGTTAATTGTTATATCATGACAGCACATCATTTTCCACAGATAAAGTGCACTCAATATCAACACATAGTAGTTCTGTATAAGATGGAAATGCATTGACCAACATGCACAAATTTAACACTTATGCGGATAGCCATACTATTGAATTTCTAATAGAATTTCAGGATTCATGAATTACCAAAAAAGTAGTGACAAGAAAGAATAACTAAGGAAAGACATATCAGACCTAAAATAACTGCGAATCAAAGAATGCACCAAGCTTCACATTAACATCAAGAGATTTTTCTCAGCTCCTCATAATTTTAAGTACCAGGAACAATTGCCTCAAAGCCCCACCTTATTTACTATTATTCTTAAAGATGCCATCAAATTTGGACTTGAATAGACCAGGCTAAGCCTTGCCCTTACATCATACAATGATGCAGAAAGATATACCAGACTCCAAGAAAAATGTGAACTGGAGAATGCACCAAGTTCGACATTAATGTCAAGAGATATCTCTAAGCTCCTCGATTTAACTTACTACAAATAAATGCCCCAAAATCCTAAACCGGTAGCATTTAATCTTAGAGATGCCTTCAAACTTTGAATCAAATGGGCCCCGGTAAGCCTTGTACTTTCATCATACAATGATACTTTTTAGGGGGAATGGCCCCAACCTGGATGCACAAATCGACTACTGCTGGTGCATGCCCATAAAAATCTCTTCCTTCATTTAAAAGTACAGGAGGGTCCTGACGCCTTCGATGCCATACAATCTTTGGAGGCACCAAATCATCTACTCCCGCCTTCTTCCAAAAGTGGGTTCCTCGCCAACCCTCATACTTAAAGACTCCACAGAGCCTAGCCCTATGTCCTGAAGGCCCAACATGAACTTCAGAACAATATTTGCAGACTTTTACTGGATAAACCAACAGCAACTTCTGTATACTATCTCTTAACTTTTCCCATGCTGTCAAAGTTTCAATAGCTTTTGACCTCAGTTCATCTGATGACAGAGATTGAACTCCATCAACATCACTAGAATTACAGCAAGAGTTGCTGGAGCCAGAATACAAATCTTCAAAATTTGGAAGAGCTCCTGCTTGCCAGCATAGCTCGACAACGGCAGGAACACGTTCAAGGTCAAACCTCTGATGGTGTTTGATCACATCTTGGAACATTTCTCTAAGGTGAAATGTTTCTACAGGCACGAGTATGTCATTCAAACCTCCAACAACCCATTCATGTACCCGGTTCTTGGCTCTGCGTTTGGGACCATAACAAGTCTGAATTAAATGGCCCTTTTTTCCAATATAGGCTTCTGGACAGAACCTGCAAGAGCATACAAAGGGATGGAAACAGATGGATCTTTCTCGCCTGTTGTGAGACAACGTGTAGATAAATTTGCAAATAAATCAGATCAAATTTATACTGAAGAATAACCAGCCCGCTTTCAGAAACAGCATAAGAGAGTTGCTATCACAGTTCATCCACCATGAATACAGACAACAGCAAAGAAGGAACTGCACAGATCTCCCCACTTAAAGAAAAACATGCAGACTCCAACTAAAACACAATACAACCATTTTTTCCATCAAATAAAATTTGAAATAATATTACAGGATATATGGAAAAATATACATTTTTTTTATTAATGTCAGTAAAGTTATGTGTACATTAGGGTCTTAGACAGGTAAAAATCAACTATTAAGTCCAAAAAGAAAAAAAAAATCAAGTCAACCACACTGAGACGTGAAACCCAAGCAGTAGTGTGGTAGCAAGTATCAAAATGCCATCCAGTTAAAAAGTGAAAATAAATAAATGGAAAAGTAAAAGAAGAGTAATAGAACATACTTGCAGGCCATGGCTGGGAATGCTTTAAGGAGAGTAGAGACACCCTGGATAAGGGACTTCCGAGAATCAATGACCTCCTGGGCCACTGGAACCATAGACCTGATTGGGTAATCCTTGGAACGGATTTTAATTCTATTATGTATCATGGGTCGAATCCTGTTGAAGTCCACCTTGTTTGAGCTGTAAAACCTCCATGAACTTCTGAATATGAGCCACTTATAACTGTCAATGCTTTTAAAATTAAAAAGGGTAATTGATGACATCGGCGATCGTGAAGGTCTTGATGGAAGGAGAGAATTAGCAGTGGCGAATCTCTATTTCCTTTTGGGCTACTCCAAAATCGGTTCTTATGTCAACTTGGTCTTCGAGTCTGTGGCAGCCTCAGGCTCAGGTTGATACCCTGATCCGGCCGAATAGGATTATGCTGAAGTGGCGATATACTCAGAGTTATGTTTCTGAAGCCATTTCTTTGTTCGGTCAATTGCGCTGTAGATAATAGAGAGATCAAAGCACGAAAAATGGTTATTGCTTATTAGGGTTAATTTTAAGTTTGATTTATATTTAGCTAACAAAAATAAATTTTATTTTTAGTTTTATATGAAGTGGATGCATAATACATAAGTTTTAATTAAATTTAGTATATATCTTAAATCAAAATATAAAATTTAATTTTTAAATTTGATAAATTAATTTTTAAATTTTTAAATCATATTAATTAATTTACAAATTTTTAAACTTTATATATATATTTGTAAATTTTGATTTATAAATATATATTTTAATAACTAAACTATAATATATATGTAAAAAAATTAAAAATTTATTAACTAAATTATAGGATTTAAAAATTTAAAAACTAATATTAAAATTTTAAAAATGTAAAATAAAATCGTATATTTTAAAAATTTAAAAATATAAACTTAAATTTAATTAAAATTTAAAAAAAAATAGTATACTTTACTATTTAGTTTTAAATTATGCTGTAATTTTCTTTTTGGTTTTGAAATAAACGCATGATATATTAATTATTTTTATCGGTAAACAATTGATGAAAAAGTAATTTTTGACGATCCCTTCGTCACCTTTAGGGGCCAGTAAGAAGTTTTTTTTAAGTGTAATCTTGTTAATTTTTAAGGAATATATATCAAATTTTGGGGATTCAAAACATAAAAGCACATTTTTAATAATAAATTTAAAATATTTACTTTTTATAAATAAATGATTTTATTTATATTCAAATAAATATATTAAAAAAAGAGAAAAACTAATTAAAATTGTATAAGATAGAGACCCGATTAATTTAGATAGAGTAAACGTGAATAAATTATTTTAAATTTTCATCAATTTATAACTTCATAACCTAAACAAAAACGATCAAGCATGCAATCGTGTATAAAAATAAAGTGTAAAAATAAGAAAATAACACACGATATTTTTAGATGAAAACAACTTAAATCAATCATGATCTAAAAGGAAAATCATCGGTCCACCGAATCAACTAAATTTCATTATGAAAATCAAATATTCAAGTACAAATTTGATATTATGCTACATTCTTTAGGATACTGTCTTAATATACTTTACCTATGAGTTACTCCTCTATTTTTCATAGTTTCTAATGTTAACATGAGCGATTTTCATACTAACATTCTAATAAGTCCTCCACCAATAAGATCGTTCATAAATTAACTACAAAAAATTAACACAAAAAACACAAGTGTCTGTGTATGTTCTAAAACGAATTTAAAAATAAATAATCTTAACTAGATAATTCAAAATATATGTTATTTAAATCAAATCAACTAGAAAATTTTAAAATAAAAAAATTAAGTTAAAATTCACTAAAAATAAATTCTTTAATATTTAATAATTAAATCAAATAATCTTAATCGTTTATACAATTATTATATTTAAATATGTAAGATTCGAATCACAAAATAAGTTATATGAATATAAAAAATATTAAACAAATAGATTAATATATATAAAAATTTATTTGTTAAAATATTATAAAGAAAATGATTTTATGATTATATTAATTAATATCTCTACTTTTATTTATATATATATATATATATTACCTGGCAAGCGATAGTGATGAATTTTTTTGCAGCCAATCCTTTTTCACTACAATTTTATTCGATTTAAATGTGTTTTTATATACATATAATAATAATAATAACAACTAAATATATTTTGGGTTTAATTTTTTTTAAAACCCATTAAATTTTAATATTATAAAAAGTTATTTTTTAAAACATATTTTAAAAATATTTAAATATATCTATGTAAGAGATGACTAATTGATTCAAATTTAAATAAATATTTTTGCATCAAAATATAATTTTAGATTCATGAATATATACTATTAAAATAGTTTCAGATTTATAAACATATGTTATAAAATATATGAATGCAATATTATGTATCGTAGTTATAAAAAATATACTTAAAATACAATTATTTGAAATTAAAATATTTATTCGATTTTTTTTATAGACTTAATAAAAGACCTAAAATAAATTTATATATTTTATTTACGAAAATAACTGATACTAATAATCATTTCACTGATCATGAATTATAATTTAAAACATAAATAATCTAAAATGATAGGATTACAAGTAAGTATCAAGTATAAGTATACAAAGCAATACATCACATAAAAACTTGCAAAACAATAATAAAAATTATGAATGAGCACAGGGCAATTTTAGCTATAATTGTCCTCGAAACCAAATACATACATACTACTCCGAAACCGTCCCAAAGTTGAAGTTTTGGAGACCCGATTGATTAAACTGATGCAATTTATATTACAGTTATATTTATTCCAATTAGAGTTAAGTAATTGACAAAAAGGGAAGAAAAAAAACTCAATTTTGACAACAATATGAACAACAAGAAAAGATGAAAATAAATTGGAGTCAAGATTTTGCACGCATAAGGAAATTAAAAGGCTCTGTAACATGAGGAAACCTGGAACACATCCAAAAATCAAATCTTCGATGAATCTCTACGTCACTATGTCATTTGAGGGGTCACAAAATAATTTAAAATAAATAAATATATTTTTTGTAATTTTAACTTCAATTAATATTTTACTTGTTTGTTGATTGTACTGATTGAGCTGGAGATAGTTTGTGTGTGTTATAGGTTTAGTTTTTGAGTAGTTGTTTTAAAGTTGGTTTTTATACTCTCTATTTAAATTTTGATAGTGATTTTTTTTAATATAATGAAATAAATTTTTCACTTTAAAAAATTACACTATTTTAATCATTATATTATTTATACATGATTCATTATTACCTATTTATACATTATTCAAAATTATCTTTATGTAAAAAAGTGGATAAAAATCTAACTATTGGATTAATTATTTACTGTCATTCCATCCACGGATAAATTATCATTCATAATAAAAATAACTATTGTAACACAATATATGATTAAAAAGAACTAAATAAGATAACAATCTCAAAACAAACATTAATTCCGAGGTTATAAAAAAAAAAGTTCTTATATACTTGAATGTTCTTACGTGTCATCGGAATTAATTTGGGATCTTTTATGCCGCTCTCATAAAATCATTGGTACAACAACCACACACTTGACATGACATTAAAATAATGCGTCACATATCGCTATGTGTATCAAGAACTAAAGAAATTATAGGATGAAAGATGATTTTATTAAAAATATCATTAAATCATGTGAATTTTCTCACCTTCCTCGTCTTTAAGAGATATATACATATATAATTGATAATATATATAAATTAAATTATATATTAAATATATATATATTTATAAATTTAAAAATTATAAAAATAATATTTACCTATTAGAAGGTATCATGTATATTGAATTTTTATTTTATCTTAAATTAAAAATAATATATATTTTTATTGTTAAAATGTAAGAAAATTATTTAAAAATAATTAAGCATTGAATTAAATATATATTTATAGTATATTTATTTTAATAAGTAAGAAAACTACATAAAATAAATTATAATTTATTTTATTGAAATATTTATTAATAATTTTAACAAACTATATTATATATATTATCAGTAAACATTGTACATAGAAAGTAACGAGCTAGAAGCAAGCGAAGTAAAAATATATTTTAAGACTACTTATTTTTTCACACCACCTAATAATAATTGTCAAATAATCCAACACCCACACGACTTAAGTTAACACTCTTGTTATATTAGTTATATTTATTTCATATTTTAATATTAATTGTATCAAATTTAAGTATATATATATATATAAAAATTTACTTAATTTCTTTTTATATAGTCTATTTATAAGAATAAAAATAACAAGATTTTTTAATAATATAAAAAAATTATAGATAATTTATAAATAAATATCTTATTTATATTATGAATTGATATTATTGTATCATATATTATCACTCCACACAAGAATAAATTTAATATATATCATTAATTTTTAATTTTTAATTAAATTTACATATAAGTTATTAAAATTTTAAAACATATGATTTAGTTAGTAAATTTTTAAAACTTCGATTATAAAATTTTGATTCATAAATATATATTTTAGTAATTAATTTATGATATATTTGTAAAATTTGTAAAAATTTAAAATTTAAATTATATGATTTAAAATTTTAAAAAATTATGTGTAAATTTTTTATTACTTTACTGTTTAATGGTACTTTTTAAAATTTTAATTTATATTATTCATATGTTAATTTGTTAAAAGTTTGTGAATTTAGAAATCAATAAAGCAATTTTTAAAATTTTAATTTATATTATTCATATGTTAATTTGTTAAAAGTTTGTGAATTTAGAAATCAATAAAGCAATTAAAGTCGATAAATGATGACCAAAAGTCGACTAGGAGTGAATTTTTTAATAATTTTTTTATTGATGTTTTTTAATCAATAATTTATTTTATTTTATTTATAATAAATCTTTTGTTTAATAAATAAAAATAATGTGAATCATTATATATATTTTAATTAAATTTAAAGTTAAAAATTAACAGAGATACAATCCCAAACCGACTATATTTAGAAGCACGCACCAAATCAAATTCAAGGATGCGATAATAAAAAGTGGGAGAGTATATTTGTGTGGTTCAGAGGACAATTTTCTCTTTTAAACTCCGCCAGCATCGTTCTTTCATATTTTTCTCATATCTGACCTTCGCGCTCTCGTATTTACCTTCTTCATATCAAGGTTCGCCTTCTATGTCCCTTTTATGGTTTCTTCGATTTTTGATTTTCTCCTCTTATTTTTTTATTACAAAAATTGGGGATTCCTTTGATTGATATATTTTGTTCTGGTTGAATCTTAGTTCTCATAACTTGATTCTATCATCCTTGGTATTCTGAAATTATAAATTTTGCATCTTTTTCTTTTTTGATGTTTTTGAGTCTTCATCGATGATTTATAAGCGGATCCTACCTTAGACCCTGGTTGACACTTTAATGGGGTGCAGTATTATCTTGTCTTTGATAGTTGGGTTTGCTAATTTTTGAACCTGTGTTATCTTGTTTTGTTGCTATCTAAAATAACGTTTCGTCTGAAATTTGCAACTTTTCTCTATATTTTGTAATTTCACTTACTGGGCTTAGTTGATCTTCCATTCAGCAGATTTGATTGAGAATCAGATAAGTTTTTTGCGGGTTACTTGTTTATCTCCCTTCCAACAGTCAAGTTTCATGTCGGAATTAGACTCTCAGATTCCATCTGCTTTTGGTATGTTATATTTCCTTTTAATTAATAAAGTATGCAGTGGTTCTTTGATTAATTCATATTATTAATATTATTGTTGTTATCCCCTAAAAGCAACTTAAGTGATATTTGACTGTTGATTTGTGGGGCAGATCCCTTTGCTGATGCAAATGTTGAGGACTCGGGTGCTGGGACAAAAGAGTACGTGCATGTGCGTATACAGCAGCGCAATGGTAGGAAAAGCCTGACAACCGTGCAAGGTTTGAAGAAGGAATATAGCTATAACAAGATACTCAAGGACCTCAAGAAAGAATTCTGCTGTAATGGTACTGTTATCCAAGATCCAGAGTTAGGCCAGGTTTGTTTCGATCCTTTGTTAATTTAAATCCAGTATTGGACGCTTGTAACAATGTTGATCGAAATTATCTTTTCTGAGTTACGTTTTATGTTGAGATTTAAATGTACATATGACACGTTGTAGATCATATTAAGGTTTCAGAAATTGTATTCTAAAACTTTAAGGTTATGTTTGGTAGGTGGTAATGGAAAGTTTGTCATTCCTTTATTGGTTTTACTTAAAAGGAAAGGAATCAATTCGACCATTTACTTTCCATCCACCTACCAATGGAATACCTTTTTACCGTCATTGAGACCCAATATGATTTTGTTTTCAATTTTACCCTTATTTTGATTATATTCTTCAAATCAAACGTTATTAGTAAATATTATTTTCATTCAATCCATTAATATTACCATTCCCCTTACAATTCTATTATTTGAAACATACATGACCTAATAAAAGCAAATACATCTTAGTTTAATAGTGTAGGGAGGAAGAGACTATTTTTTGGTTTTCATTCCATTGAAATGGATTTGGTTGTTTATCTATCATAGACATTCTAGACCCTGAGCTTGAAATGTCAATGTGCTGCGTTGCTCTACACTGAGTAGTTTTTTTTTTAATAAATAACTAATATGTCGTTGTTGGGTGGACACAGGTCATACAGCTTCAAGGTGACCAAAGAAAGAATGTTTCCACCTTCCTTGTGCAGGTAATAAATCTCTCATGTTGTTATCCCCTCGCCAGCTAACTAATACGTATTTGGTTTAGAGCAATATTAATTAACCATTAAAATCCCAAATGTTCTTTCTTAACTTAACAGGCTGGCATTGTGAAGAAGGAACATATCAAGATGCATGGTTTCTAAATAGCCTTCTTTTGTGATTACTTGCATGTAGCCCATCGGAATACACTGTAGCAAGTAGTTTATGACCTGAACTTTACGTATTACTACATATTATTCTGTTTTCTGCTGCTTGTTTTGTAATGTTGGAAGGATTATGCATTGTTTCAAGATATTTTTATGGAATAATATGGTTTTATGCTCTTAGTTTCCGAATATTTGATGTTACTGAAGAAAATTCTGAGATTTTAACTTTTCTTACTAACCAATCAAAAGTCCATTAATTTAGTGAATGAACACCACAAGCTTTCCTAAAATGCAAAAATCAAACCCAACCATTCAACTAGCGGTTAAGCATTCAACTAGAATCCACTTTTGTCTACACATCTACCATTCTACTTGGGACCCTTTTATCTGTACAATTTGGTAGCCGCCTTTGGTTTCGTATATATATACACACAAACAATCACAGTGCCTACACTGCTTATACGTTATAGCCAGCCCTTTAATATAAACAAACAGTCACAGCTTTTTTTTTTTTTTGTCTGTGAATTCTGGAGAGAATTATTTGTTTCTTTCATATAATAAACCCCTTTTTTTCAGCTAGCAACCTCTGTATGAAATGGACACGCAGGTCCAAAATGAGAATATCCAACTCTGTAGGGAATGTCCCTTTCATTGATTCAAATTATTTGTTTCTTTCATATAACACAACCCCTTTTTTTTCAGCCAGCAACCTCTGTAGGAAATGGACACGCAGGCACAAAATGAAAATATCCAACTCTGTAGGGAATGTCCCTTTCATTGAAGGTTGAAAATATCATTAAAATAGAGTTTGATATTTTTAATGTCCAAAATAATCGTTGAGTTTAAACCATCTTTGGTTAAAAAGCGCTTTTTAGTCTAACTTGGATTAAATCCTATATGAACATATTTTAAATGTTTATCGAAATATTTTTGTAATGAATATTTTGAAAATAATTAATAGTTTTAAAACGTTTTAATGATCTAATCAGTTTTATATAACAGGAATTTTTTTGAGTTTTGTAACTTGTCAACTAAGGTTAGTGTGAAAGGATAGTAACTCATGAAATTTTCCTTGCATCCAACGGCATATATAATTAAATTAAATAATTATATTGAATTGTATTGTATTTAGTTATTAAAAATTTTAGTAACAAATTGTATAATATAATTGAATAAAATTGATAATAAATATTTTAATAAAATAATTTATATTATTAATTTTTTATATATTTATTACATTTGAAAATAAATAAAACATTATTTTCAATTTGAGATGAAAGAAAAAGATACATAATTTTATAATTGAAAATTTAGATATATTAAATTATGTGTTCTAAACTCACTCCTTAGATGTACTAAATTTCAATATAAATATTATTTTTATATTGTACGATACGATCTGATTTTACAACCAAATGAATGAGAACCATTCCGTAATGGTTTGATAATACATGGATTTTGTAATGGTTTGATAATTCATGGATTTTTACATTTTGATTCTTATTCTATTTTCTAAGAGTGAAAATTCACCATTCACTTGTTTAGTGACAAAGTGGTATTCGATCCTCTCATGGGTTTAAGTTTGGATGGAGGATAATAATAGTTTTGTTATAGTTTTTATTTTTAAAGGTAACAATTTAGTTTCATAATTTTTAAGTTTTGGTCCCATAATTTATGAAAGTTAATCAATTTAATTTAATTTAATTTATATTAATCTATTAAAATTTAACAGATTTAACCATATATGTATCACCTAATCTATACTATAAATATACATATATGCTTAGTTATCTATTATAGGTAGTCGAATACACGGATCGATCTCTTTTTTAAATTATGTTTAATGGATATTTTTCGATTTCGTTTCGATCCTCTCATGGGTTTAAGTTTGGATAGAGGATAATAATAGTTTTGTTATTTTTAAAAGTTAATAATTTAGTTTCATAATTTTTAAGTTTTGGTCCCATAATTTATGAAAGTTAATCAATTTAATTTAATTTATATTAATCTATTAAAATTTAACAGATTTAACCATATATGTATCACCTAATCTATACTATAAATATACATATATGCTTAGTTATCTGTTATAGGTAGTCGAATACACGGATCGATCTCTTTTTTAAACTATGTTTAATGGATATTTTTCGATTTCGTTTCGATCCTCTCATGGGTTTAAAGTTTGGATAGAGGATAATAATAATTTTGTTATTTTTAAAAATTAACAATTTAGTTTCATAATTTTTAAGTTTTGATCTCATAATTTATGAAAATTAACCAATTTAATCTAATTTATATTAATCTATTAAAATTTAACTTAACCATATATGTATCACCTAATCTATAAGATAAATATACATATATGCTTAGTTATCTATTATAAGTAGTAAATTTCAAGCCTCATTAATAATTAGATTAAATTGAATTCTTTTCATAAATGATAGGATTTAAAACATATGATTCATAAATTATGAGATTAATATGTAATTTGTTACATAATATAATGATTTATTGCACATTTTTTTCGTTCCCACCGGTTGTGGTTATTTTAGAAATCTCAATTCCCTTATTGTTAGACCAGGGGTAACAATTAAAGAAAAGAAGAGAAAACTGAAAAATTATTTGCCAGATTAAAATTTTAGCGTTTTTTTTTTTTTTTTTTTGGTGAGGGTTCATGGTATAGCTAGGAAATTGTTTGACCATTGTATTGTCGTTTTATCAAACATGAACGCCAAGACATGTCTTATTTATTTATACCGGTTAAACAATATGTATTTGCACATGAATAACTATAATTTTTCAATTTTTTTCTTTTTATTTAATTTCTATAAGTTTCCCCCCCAAAAAAAAAGATACAGATATATACTAAAAAAGTACTTTCCTTAATATTATAAGTCTTTTTAATTAGTGTGCTTAATTTTTTCAAAATTCAAAATACATATAAAGAGCAATATATGACAACATTTAAAAGTATAAGGTTATTTTCATCCAAAATTTATTTAGGTGTGATTTATATATATATATGTTTTGCTTTGAAAAAAAAAAGGAATAAAATTGTAAGTTTTATCTGTAATGAACACAACAGTACAATCATCTAATACTAACACACGAACATCCATAAACCAAATATCACATATCACATACAAGATGGTGATAACAAACCAGGAAAAAAGTGGCAAAAATAAGAAAAATAGAAACAAACCATTAACACACCCATTATGATATAAACCATAACATATATGATATTCCAACCAACTTGTACTACTATCGTATGGTCAAGGGTCAATCAGGTACCTCAAGCACCCTTGCCATTCTTCCATGGTTTGATAACACTTACAACTATAACGGCTACTATGATTAATAAAATAATAATGGCAATGCACGTCCATTTTCGGGAGTTCTTCTGGAGTTTCTTTGCATTTTGGAGTGCAGAGTTCCCTCTTTGGACGTGATCAACCGTACTCGAAACCTGAGCAATATTTTCATCAACAATGCACATTCTTTCACTACAGATATTCACAATTCAGGCACATGTTCAAGAATGCAATGGAGTGAGTAGTATTTTGTATAGGCAAACCTGACTTTCAATGTTATCTAAAACCTCTCCTTGAGCATCAACCATGACTGCCATATCAAGGTAGATCTGAAAATTTAACATAACCAATCATGTCATACTTGTTGCTTTCTCTAACAGTTTAATTTTATCTCACGGTTCATACTCACCTGATGCAAGTCAAGAAGCTTTCTCTCTATTTCTCTCGCAGCATCGTGTCTCTCCTGAATTTCCTCCACTGTATTTATCACCTGGAACCACAATAGTATCAAGTCACAAGTGATTCAAAATTTCACTATATTTTATGAATAACTGCAGGCTATATTCACTTGCTAGCGAGCCAGCAACTTATTTTATTTCAGGTCAAGGTAAACATATCATTGATATTTAACCAAGGGCTTGCAAAGGTATGAAAAGTGCCTCAAATGTCCTTTTTCCAGTTGAAAATTTAAACTGTATCATCATATTTTTAACCTCCATCTAGTGGAGGACCCAAACCATAGTCAATAAACCATTTTTATGATGTTTCTTCGAGTAATATTAACCTGGAAACAACTTTAGTTTAAGAACGACACTTCGACTATTCATATTTAATCGTTTTTCACAGGAAGGATTCGTTTGATAAGAAAATCAGAGTGATGAACTGGATTTCAGAGTTGCAACTAACAATACCGCACAACCAGAAAAGATCCTGGAATTTAAGCTGTTATGTGTCTCTAGACTTGAAGTTCGGGGACAAAAACAAGAAGGAAAATTTACTAGCATGTTAACTTCATCATACAAAAATGGAACTAACCTGCCCCCGTCCCATTTCTTGAATTGCAGTCTGAAATATTTTCTCACTGTTTCCAGTTTCGATAAGGTGGTCAATTGTCTAAAACAGAACGAAATGGTATGAGTATAATGAAATCCAATATAGACAGATTTAAGATTTTATTATCAGGATTGAGACTGACCTCTTCGTCTGGCCTGCTACCAGTAACTGTTCAACATAAAATGTTGGGAGAAAACAAGAAGCAATCAATAACAAGTATAATCACAATAATGAAATACCACAGAGAGAAACTACTAATTTTTGAAGCTGTTTCTCATATGTATATGTTTTTTAAGATTTCACAACTTTGGGATTGAGGTATTCAAACCTGTAATGACTCTTCTCTCCACAACCTCGCGATATTCATCTTGAATTCTTTGTCTAAGGGTCTGGAAAATAGTTCATTGATGAGAGGACAAAGACGAAACCAATTCCAAGCAAAAGAAGCAAAAAATGAATGTATACCTGAAACTCAGTCATTACTTCTCTGAACTTTTTAGTCATGGCACTGCCATTCAAAAAATATTTATGCCTCAATTTTAGATTAATCTGAAGAATGATGATAAACAGTGCTTTAAAACATAAACATTTGAATGCTCGCTAACTTTGACATAGTCATCCTTGCTCTGTCTACACCTGTTCCTTTCTCACATCCAGGCTTCTGTCGATTGGCTAAATTCTGAAAAAACAGAAGAAAGTTGGTAAATAAATCTAAAACAGGTAATTTATTTTGAAAGATAGCAGATACTAAAAAAGTATTACATCTTTGTTTATTGCTTCTAGTTTTGCTTTGACACCGCGTGCAATCTTCCCCACTTCATCAATATCTTTCTCCATACGCTTCTTAATAGCTGAGAACAACAAACAGCACTTTTGACTCAACATTTGATTAAACAACATGCGAATGATCCAGAACTTAGAAAACTTGGTGCAACAATATAAGTTCTCAAGGACTTTTCCCAAGTTCCACGCAGGTAATATATAAAAGTCCTCAATTTCTCTCCATTTACTTGTTCCAAAGCTTAATTCAATCTCACTATGTTCCACCTTGGTAAATGCTCAGCCACTGTGCGGACTGAAATATTATTCTTAAAAGAGAATAATTGGTCAAGCAGTAACTTAAAGCTGCAAGCTTTTATACCTATGGTTAATCAGATAATAGCTTTTACCTTTCATGGCTGATGCTTTTGTAATGGATTTTGACTCCTCATTAGCATCCTGTGGAGGAATCATATTTGATATTTCAAGTTAGCATCACTTACAACCAAATTTGGTTGATCAGATAATTGTAACTGCAGCCACATCCCAGAAGCAATCTTTTAAATAAGACAACGATAATATGGATGGACAATAAATAAAATACCTTCAGTTTCATTAGTAGCCC
The DNA here is from genome assembly GCA_037013495.1 of Hippophae tibetana. Lineage (NCBI taxonomy): Eukaryota > Viridiplantae > Streptophyta > Magnoliopsida > Rosales > Elaeagnaceae > Hippophae > Hippophae tibetana. Next base: position 8,938,835 of record CM072812.1, read on the forward strand.
AGAAAGCCTATCGATTTGTCTATCAACCTCTTGTACCTAATTTACAGTAAAGAAATCATTAGAACCTTCTTTCACAAAAATATGCAGGAAAGAGAAGGAACTGATAAAGTGCACAGAAGAATGGTGGTTGGAAGAGGATAAGTGGATAACATAATACAAAATTTTCAATTCTTCTCATAAATTCACATAATTTTCATCACGCTCAAACCCAGTACTCCGGGAAGCACTTCAGTTGGAAAAACAAAAGTACTGTGGGAAACACTAGTTTCAAATTTACATAGTATCCTTTCAATTTCACTGGGTTTGGGAATGACCTGTTTGTTAAAAGCTTCCATTCCCGAATCAGAATTATTCCTTGGAAGTTGTCTCCCCATTTCGATATCATCCCTTCTGGATGGTTGACTATTGACATCATCAACAAAAGAATCCTAAAGCAAAAAAATATAAAACAATTAGATAACAAACAAGATCATCTTTTTTATCCGATGACAATTAAGCTTTTAAAGTTTTGCAGATTAAATCCTTTGTCATGTTATTGTGTTTTAATAGACGACGACAGTGTCACGAATAAAAACTTCTAGGGTTTTACCACAGGCTCAAATAAGTTATAAAAGACTGTTGTATAACTACATACTTAATGTTCTGTATGACTAAGATGTCTACACATATAAAACTATACTACTACAACTGGATTGAGAATGAAATAAGAAGCAATTGGGAACAACTAATTATCAGTTCGGGTAAGCGAACTTTCATTAAAACATAAAATTTGGGTGATGTCTTGAGACATCTAATAAGAAATTATTTGTTGGATTCCCCTTAAAGTGCAAATTAACATCGAAATCGCAGAAAAAAGCATGATAGTCTAGTCTAGTCTAGTCTAGTCATAAGCTAAAAAGCAAATTCAAAAACAGAGCAGAAAAACACCATTTAAATGCCGAATATGAAAATTCTAACCTATGACCAAACTCAACAGTAATTTTGATCATTGTCAATCTACCACCGCAGAAAAATCAAAAATACGCAGAACATAATTGAATTAAAAAACAACAATACCGTAAGGAGGTCGTTCATCTTGATGAAACCAGAAATAGAAAGGCAGAGAAAGAGATGGTAAACAATTGGGAAGACGTGGTAAGGAAAAGAGAGCCAGGGTGTTTGTGAAAAACTAACTATTATTAATGTTTTCAAATAGAATTTTAATAGATTTTAAATATTTTTTATATATAAATTAAATTTATAACTAATAACATATTTTTTCATGTGGTTTTTGAAGACTTTATTTAAGCTTTTTTACTTTTTATTTCATTCTTTTTTTCCTTTATTATTTTTTCCTCTCATATATATATATTTGTTGAGTTCAACTAACAACTAATATCACATAAAATTATTAAGTTTAGATAATACAATAAATACATTTGTTCAAGCCTTAGTACCCTCCTATATTTGTTTTCATATTCTGGACTTCTAATTCAGTAAATATATTTGTGATTTTTAGCGTAAAAAAATCTTTATTGTTTTTGAATTTTTTTTATATTATTATTATTAAAATTTATTTCAAACTTAATCATTTTCTCATTATCTTCGTCAATGAGAGTTATATAGACAAGCTTGTCATCTATTCTAATCTTTTTCCTAAAATTTTTGATAGCATTTTTGAAATTTTCAAACAAATAATTAATTAATTTAAATTAATTCGTGAATAGAGGTTCTCAATTAAACCTGCACGAAAATATTTATAAACAAAAATTAGATCGACTACTTCAAAAATATTAAATTTACTGCCTGTAGGAAATTTTATTTTTTGTGGTGTAAAATTGCATATCTTGATATATTCTTAAGTAAATTTTTTGGCTATGTTATAGAGACTTAATTATTGTAGCTTGCTTAAATTTTTGTATTGATATTTTTTGCCTTCATTGACCAATATATTCTTAGGGATGTTTCTCTCAATAGTACTGATGGTTGCACTATCCTTATTATCTCTGTGAGAGGCGTTTCTCATAATAGCATTGGTAGTCGTACTATCTTTCCTTTGGTCTTCAACCTGCTTGGTTGTGATGATTGTTGTTGTAATGCTCCTAAGTAATTTTTAACTATGTCTTCTGAAGTTATTAGTTTCGCTACTCTATAATTAGCATAACTTTCTTTAACTTTTATTCTATTAGTGAAAGGTATGTGAGTTATTCCTTCAAATTTGATAATAATTTTGCTTACTTGAGACCAATTATTATAAGTTTATGTTTTTAGACTATTATAGACTACATAAATATTTTTCTACTTCTTCAGCCCAACTGAGTTTTTTTCTTTTTTTCTTTTCAAAAACATTGTTTTCCTTTGATCTGTTGGGTTCTTACTTCTCATTTTGAGTTCCTTTTTCAAAAAATTTACCTTCCTTTGATGTGGATTTCTCTTTAAAGTTTTTGGGCTTTAATTATCGCTTTACATTGTTAACCTCTTCATGTTTAATTCCCATCTCCATAAGATACTTCTCAAGGTATAAAATGTCAAGTTTTTTTTTTAAAGATTCTTATCTCATTTTCTTTTATTTTGATTTTGATATCAAGATGTTCCAATTTAGTAAGAAAAATAATAATTAAAGGTGTTAATTTTATTATAAGGACATCTACTAAACAATTATTGTTTCTTGGAAAGTGTTCGACATTAAAATTATAATGATTGAATCACTATTGCCATATGACTAATATTCATCGTTTATAATTACCTATAATATTAGTCTTTAAAAAATAATCCAAATTTTTATTTTCATTGTTGTAATAATTTAGTTCTTGACTATAGAAAAATCCTCATGTATATCTATAAATATATTCATCTTTGTCATCTACTTTTACTTTTAAAAATACTCCTCAATATTCACGTAAAACATTTGTTTCTATTATCATTTTATCGTCTGGACCTGGATGATATAAAGTTAGTAAATTTTATATTTGCGTTTTTACCTTATTCATATATAAACTATCTTGCTCTATCTATTTCCAAGTATGATCTTTTTTTAAATTTGTTTTTAATGTTTTTGTATTTCTACAAACTTTGTTTATATATGTTTCAGCATATGTTAAACATCTTAGAAATCTTTATAATTAATTTTTATCTTTTAATTTATGAGTAAATCCTTGAATATTATTTAGTATATGAGATTGTTTCTAACCTTAAATACTTAATTTTTTTTGTTGAGTAATTATTGTTTTCTTCTTAAAAATTACAATATCGTATTTCATGCATTCTTGTAAAATATTAATAATGTTCAAATAATATTTATTTAATTAATTAGTGAAAATCAAAATATTATCTATGTAAACACAACAAATATTTTATAATTTTTTAAATATGTTGTGTACCTTTAAAAGATACATATAATTTATTTTAATTCGAATGATATAATAGTTCATTGAAAATGTCCTTAATGACAATTAAATATCGTTAGTTTTTGAGATTTATCATCCAATCTTATTAGTCAAAATTCACTTTTGTAATCAAAACTTAAAAAATATGTATTTCCTTTTATCAAATAATAATTTTTCTTTCTTTAGAATAAAGTATTTATCATCAATGTTTTCTTTATTCAATGTTTTAAAGATTATTAACATTCTCTTTTTTTCTCTTTTTTTTTAACTTCTTTTTCCACCGAGAATACTAGACTACAGTGTGTTGAATTACTTGTTATTATAATTTTTAGTTCCAAAAGTTCTTGAATTTATTTTTTTAACTCAATCATATCTTTTAAAGTATAAATCATAGATTTTACTCTAATTATTTTGTTAGGATCTCTTATTTTTATGTTAATAATCATTTTAGATTTGTTTACTTTAGATATAAAGGATTTTCTAAGTTTATTGTTTTTAATAATTTTCTGATACATGTTAAAGCTTTATCTTCTTGGATTTTATTAATAAAAGAGTTTCATTTATCTTCTATATCTAATAAAATATTTTCTATACAAGGTTTTTGTTGTTGTTTCATGTCTATTCCATCACGTTTTCACTTTTTACGTTGTTTCATAAAAGTTAAGTTTTGATACAATAATACATTTTCTTATTTTTGACACATAAATTGTTTCATCATTTTTTATTGTTAGACTTATTTTGTATTGTGTAAAAGGTTAATATAAGTTTAGAAAAATTATTTTCTATTAATAAATCAACTCTTGTTTCTTATTGATATATAGTAGGAATATTAAATTTCTCTACTTATATCATTATATATGTATTTTTTAATTAAGACTCATTATAGTATTATTAGCAATTCTTTCAATTAAATATTTTAGTGCTTGTTTATAAAGTTTCTCTGGAAATACATATATGTTAGCTACACATGTACTAGCTCATGTATCTACATATGCATATAAATGATAATTTGTGTAACCTTTATATTTTAGTCTTATCTTAATATAAATATTGTTTAGATTTATAATACTATACAAATCATTCATATTTTAATGAAGAGTATTTATATTTATATTCTGAATCAATTATTTTCTCCTCAATTTATTTAATAGATAAATACTATAAGTATCATCTATATGATATTATTCTATTAGTTCTAATTTCATCTTAAAAGTTTCTTATAAGATTTTTTGCTTTATGTGAAAAAAAAATTCATTTTTTTATGTTGAAGCCTATTAAGGCATTTATTAGTGTAATAATCTTCCTCATTGCAGATCCAATATCTGCATTTCTTTTTCCCTTATGAGTAATAATTTTTATTTTCTTGTGTCTTATATATTTTCTCTTAAAATATATTTTTTACGAGGCTCTTTGTTACACCTTCTCTTATATTTTTTAAAATCTTGTTTTCTAAATTTATATGTTTTGTATTTTTTTAAACTTTTACTTGTAAGATTTTATGTTACATTTGTATTATTTTGGCATTCTAAATCTCTTATATCACATCAAATTTTATCATTTCTTTTTATTTGTATATATTCATTTTTTTACATTTAATGATTATCCAATTTTTAAGCCTTCTTATTTTTCTTCCTAAGGTGTTTGATATATTTTTTTGTTTCTTTTTTCCATTCTTCTATTATGATTTTTCTTAATATTTAAGGTAATTTTTGAAAAATATTTATTTACAAGTTTCTTGCATAGAACGTGGTAACATATGTTTATATTTCTTAAATGACATTTGGCTTACTTAATTTCATTTTCACTAGATTTAGTGATATGTCTATCTCTGTCTTATCCAATAAATTCATTATATATTTCATTTACTAAAGTATTTAAATATTCCCTATTTGTAAATGCATTCCTCTACATTTGAAAACTTTTTGTTTTATTAAATTTATAAACCAAAATATAACCTTTCATGTCATTTTGTGAGTTATTAGGACTCTACAAGTTGAAGGATTTTATTGTATGATTGGAAAAGCTTATATAATTATACCCATATCTTTAAATTATTCATTTAAGGCATTTTTCTTGTCTCTTATACAATCCAAATCTAAAAGATCAAATCTATACTTTTTATGAAGTTTGAATTTTGGTGGGTTACTACATCTAGTTTCTTAATATAATCCTTCTTTTATTTTGGGTTATTGTTTTCTTCCGTAAGGAATGTCAGGTTCTTTTGGATTTTACCTATTTCTTTCTTCTATATGGGTGAGATGTTCTTTTTTGATAAAGAATTGATAATAAAATTGGTTTCATATAATTTGTTGTGATCATATTTTCTGGTTTAGAACGAATTTCATTGATTGATGTCATATCATATTCTTTTTTATTTGTGCAAAGCTTTACATTATAATGTTTTCATAGGTATTCATCTATTAGGATAAACAAATTAACTAATTTTTCTATGTTCCTATTCTTATGATCCATAAACTATTCTTCTAATTCTTTTCTATATTCTATTAAACTGAGATTATAGCTTCTTCTTTATCTTTGGATTTTTTTTTATTATTTCTTTTCTCATTTCTAGGTATCAATACATCTGATCTCCTAGGTGGTTTTCGTTTTAATCCTATAAATGGATCCAACTTATAATCTATAATTTCATTACTTCTAGTTATGTTATTTACATCACTTCTTAATTTTATAAATTTATTATGTATGTCTTGTTATAATTTCTTATTATAATCATATGCTTTTATTTCATTTAGAAGTTCCTTTTGTCTTTCATTTATGTCTTATAATAACTTAATGTTTGATTCTTATACTATATTTATTTTTTCTGCTAAAATAATTAAACTTTTAATTATTGTTATTTATTTTTTGATATGTTTTCTAGGCTTCTATTAAAATATAGATCTATATCATGTAATTTATTTTTGAATATTATTGAAATAATAAAGATATCATTTTTTTCTTAGTAGTACGTAATAGACTAATTCTTTCAATATATTAACTTCTTATTTTAGATTTGTAACATCTTTTATTTATTAGATCTATAAACATAAACTTTAATACATTATTATTTCTTGCTATATTACTTTTTCTTCCTTGTATCATATGTTTTTCTTTAACATCTAAGTTTTATTTTTCTGGTATTTTAAAAACTGTTAATATTTATAATTTTATTATTTTTTTCAATTTCTTGAAAAGTTTTATCTATTTTTATGAATTCTTTTTGTCTGTATACTATTATAACTGTTTCTTAATAAATATCTCACTATATAATGTACTAAAAATAGATGATTTCATTATTTCATTAAATCTCATTTTTCAAATTTAAATGCTAAACTTAATACTTAGTTTAAATTCTTATAATTAATATTAATGTCAAACATATAGTATACTATGAATTTTAATTTATAGTATCATATATTTACATGAATCACTCCTAATAAAGCTTATTTTATTTATTATTTTATTTATTATTCTATTATTTAATAATGTTAGTTTTATTGATATTAATTTCTTCTCTAAAATGCGTTTTTATTAATATTTGAATTTCTCATAAATGGATTTATCTATTTTTCCTTTATTTTTCTAAGGGATTTTTGATAGTTCATATATATGAATTTCTTTGTTAATTAATGGTATATTATATACTTCTTTTGTATTTGTAATATTAATATTTATTTATTTATTATTTATTGTATAATAAATTATATATTTTCTTGAAAATATTTTACTTATTCTTAAAATAATGAATCTTTGAATCTATCTAATTATTATTCTTCAAATTTTTTTTCTATTTATTATTTATTGTGAGAAATATCTTGAGATGTTTTTGTTTTCATTTATATTATTTATTAATTTTATATTATTTTTATCATTTTTTATGCTTAAAATATTATTGTTTATTTTTATTAGATTTAATTTACGTTAAGTTCATAGAATATTTGTAAATTTTTTAAAATATTAAGCGATATTTGTGATATTACTTTAAAGATGGGGATATATTTTATAATTATCTTAAAAATTTAAATTATATTAAATTTTATAAAAGAAATTAGATTTAAAAAATATATGTTAAATTCTTTAAAATTTTATTAAAATTGGTAAATCTTTTAAAATTTAAAATCCATTAAAATCTCTTTAAATCTTAAATAAATTTTAAAATTTTTAATAAAGAATATGTTTTCTTTTGTCAGATTAATAAAATATGTATTAAAGTATTTAAAAACTTATTAATATGGGTAGATTTTTGAAAATTTAAAATTTATCAAAAAAAATCTAAATTTTATTTCAATACACCCTTGTAGCCATAATATTTGGATTTTGGAGTGTTACCACGTGGATTTTCATATTTGAAATATTCTGTTTTGTGACTTTTAACATAAATTTTTGAGAAAAAATAAACAAAAATTTCAATATATTACGTTAAAAATAATATTGTGTTCATTAAAATTTTATTTTTATAACTTATAGAGATTTTATATTATTGTAGTATTAATATTTTGATACTGGAATTTCGTTTATTTAAAAAAATTAAACTAAATAGCAACGAAATTATATAAAACTTTTTTGATGTTCTTAATTTCAGATAAAATTATGAAAAACGAAAAGGGGGAAAACGTATAATTTCTCTTTAGAAAAAAAAATATTAAATACCTATTGTGTTTAATTAGATGGTAAACAAATAGCAAATTTAGGCTTATGCATGTGTAAAAAGTAAAATATAACACTGTTTTATGTTCCTTTATTGTCAACATATATAACAAATAACATAATTCTAAGGTTCTTTTATTTAATTATGAAATACCTACTTTTCTATAAATAATTAAACATACATACAATCAACTTTAGAGTATCCTAATTGATAAAATTAATTAGATTTATTGTCTATCACTGATTATATTTAAAATTACTTTTACTCTTTTTCTAAACTTCTTTATCGTTTAAAGTTTAAATTTAAAAATTTTAAGATTTAATGTTTATTATTTAATGAAAAAATTAACAAGATAATTTATACAAATAGATAAAGCAGAGAGAATGAAAAAGAGAAAAGAAAAGAAAAAGATGAATGAAAATAATAAAAAAATTGAAATAACTAAATTATCTTTAGTTATTTTGTTCATAAAATTATTTTTAGCAAGTGCTTTTAAAAATATATAGATGCTTTTAAAGTATTACTCAAAAATTGAAACAATAATAAGTATCAAAACAATAATATTGATAATAACAGTGTATCCATATCATAAAAAATTCAAAATATACATTCTAGATAAGAAATTTTTAATTTAAATATATCAACGATTAAAATTATTAAACCAAAACTTCAAAAATATTTTTAAATAGACCAAAAAAATCTTAAATTTTTATCTTTAATTATATTATAAGGTATTTTAATCGATTGAGTAGGTATTACAACTTATATATTAATCATTTTTTTAGAAAAAAAATCTCAATAACTTATTGTAATCATTATAATCTTCGAGGTAATATATTTAAAATAAAACATAAACTTTACGCATTTACATGTTGCATAAATCATCATAAATGAGAAAAAAAAAATAACTATAGAATAAGATTTAGGTGAGGAAACAACACCAATATATATTTTATTATAAATAATTAATAAAAACAAGCAAAACAACCTAAGGAAGAGGGGTTCTTGTAGAAGAATATTACTTTACGTCGTAAAACAAATTAAATTCTTAAAGATTTGAGAAAAAAAGAGAAGAGCAAAAATTACTAGATATATAACATTTTTACATGTATAAATATGAGTTTAAAAAGAAAACCTTCTGAAAAGGATTAAAAAAGAACCGTTGCATCTTATTTTTAACATGATTTTTTTTTCAATATGAGACAAAAGGTGACGAAGATGTTAAATTTATGGAAGAAAAAAAAAGTGATTTTAAGTTACCTTAGTTTCATATATTATAATATATTTATTATTAATTAATTTTAATTAATATAGAATAAATATATTAAAAATAAATTGTATTTTTGATGAATATTAAATTTAACAATAAATATATTATGAAAAGTTAAAAATCATAAATTGTAAATAAGGTAGCATTGGATCAAATAATCTTTAGAATAAAAAAATAAATGAATTTCAATTCAATTTGTTTGTCTTATTAGCGTGTTTTGATGACATGATTTTTGTTCTAGTAATTAATTCAATTTTTTAAATTAAGATATTTTAATAACAAATTTTCAAAATATTAAATTATTTATTTTTATTAATAAATTTATGTTATTAAAATTTCATAATTTTAAAAATCGAGTAACTTATTTATATTTTATAAAAATAAAGTAATTAAAATACATAATAATAATACAAATAAAGTAACTTTTAGAGTATTTAAAAAAACAATTAATTCAAATAAAAATGTTATATTCTGAAATGGGGATTAGTTTTGAATGAAATGTCTCAAATGAGACAGAACTCAATCCAACTATAATAAATTAATTGGCACTAACCCCTATTGTTAGTGGATTCCACGTCCAATTTGACATCCAGTCACAACAATTTCATTATGGACAGATATTTATGTCACGTTGTGACAAGCAGCATTGCGCACAAAAGAATGGAGAATATAAAATTGCAAATGTTTATTTTAATATTAATTTATTAATTTAATCAAAATATTTAAATTATTTGAAATTATAAGGATATTTGTAAACAAAATGATGAAGTTATAAATTTATGTGTTATACATGTTACTTAAATTTTTTGAACAAATTTAGAATTTTTAATCAAAGTTATTTATTATAAAAAAATCATAATCAATTGAAATAAATCAATATTAAAAGTAATACATTGAATTTTTTATATAATATTAACAAGTTAATTATATTTTAGGTACAAAATATATAACATAGCTGTAAAAATATCAAAAATATTTAATTAATTATAATTATACTACAACGTTACGTGTAACAATAAAAATATATACAATCAATGCCTATTGTTTATTTTTCTAACATAATTGTATCACATGTATTATAGGTGTTTATTTTCTAACTTAATTGTATCACATGTATTATAGGTATATTTATTTGCCCACAATATATGTGATGAATTATAAAAATATTCAAAATATTCAAGTAATCTTAATTATATCTAAAAGAAAATAGATATGCATAATATTATAAATATAATAATAATTATTTAAATATTTATTTTATATGATATGTGTATAAAACTTAATTAATTGTAATTAATTTTAATGTTAAGTAATAAATGTTCGTGAAGTTGATAAAATGAAGTAAAAGAAGAACAAGAATGGTAACGTGTGAAGCCCATGAAGCATACACATTTTTTAAACGTGGGCTTAGATGGACTAGGTGTATAGGCCTCATTCATAAAAAAAAGCCCAAGGAAAATCTCGGCTTTCTAAATTAGATTGAATTATTCTATACATGTCATGAACCACCAAAAAGATACTAGTTAGTCCTAAAGACGTACTGAAAATGTCAAATTTTCAATGTTGTGTCGGATTAAAGTTAACTACACATTTTTAAGAATGGGGAGAATTCTTGTGCGTAGTTGAAAGATCAAATGACTATATTGACCTTACTGTTCCAATACGGGTAATAATGGACTCCTTTCATTTCTTATTAGGACATTACTATTGAATTTCATAACTGCATACAAAGAATACACTCGATGCATAAGAACATACATGTGGTCAAACTAGTTGGTATATGACTATACATGGAAGTTATATCATATATGCATACACATAGACGTGTATAATTAATTCAACTTTTTCATTTTTTATGAGTAATAATTAATTCATTTTTTTATGAATTGTTATTAAACTGATTTTATTTTTATATAAAATATATTTTTTACATTTAAAAATTTATTTATAATATATTTTTAAACATATAAAAAATTATAATTTTTTATATTATATTATATCTTATAATTTAACAAACAAACATATAATTATATTTTCAAGGTGTAAATAACGATGCTAAACTTTGTAATTGATTGATTATTAATATTTTGTTTTTTTTAAAAAAATTACTTATTATATTTTGTGTGTAATTATATATATTACAAATTAAATTTTGACAAATTCGCAATTCAAATACTTTTTCTACCCCCTTTATCTATTTTTTTTCCAACCACCCTAATTACCATGTATATGTTGATTATTGAAGATATGCACATTAAATTGAACCAAAACCGGACTCATAATTCAAAGATTCCGAATTAGGTTGTTGGATTTTATTCCTATGATGAATTTATTAGATTGATTGTAAATAAAGGTTAGCCGGAAGCCGGTAAAACATTATAAACGGCATTTGAAGTAAAATTAAGCAACTAGATTCACAGAAAAGACTAATAACTTCTCTATTTTTTTTTTTCCTTCGTAATAAAGAGAGACTAAAGAGGTTGGGATGACAATAATATTTAAAAAAAAATAGGATAACTAATAATTACGATCCTAGGATGTTCATCTTTAATTTAGATATTTGACAACATTTCGATAATAATTTTTTTTATATAAAAGATATATTTTACTCATGAAAATAAAAAATACAATAATAATTAAATCAATAAAATAAAAATACATCAAATTATTATAAAAGTTAATAAAATCATATATAACACGATTCTAGTTTTGTTTTTTGGTTTTTTCAATTCTCTGGATATATATTACTCTTTTCATTAAAAATGATAGATCTTTAATCTAATTTGATTGTTACATTTTGAACAATAAAAATTCACAAACGATAATATAATATTTAGATTTAAATCTAAACACAAATAAACAGAAATATAACTAAAATTACCTTTAGGTTTGAATCTATGTGAAAGAAAAAGCACAATAGATTGAAATCTAAGTGTAATACACATATTGTAATCTATATTTATTAAAATAAATTAACTAAATAAAATTAACAATACACCCGAGAGAGCTTCTATGATTGAAAACTCTCCATCATATCAAAAACGAAACAATAAACAAGTATATTTTTCTAAAAATACAACGTGTACAAACTTCATCAATTTTAATAAATTTAACACAATAATTATTTAACATTTCAATAATATTGAATACAATAATTATCTTTTCTTACTTCAAACTTTACCTCCCTTGAATTATTATAAAATTAAATATATAAATTAAAATTAGATATTATATTAATTATCATTATAATCTATTCATATTAATTTTAGAAACTCATTATCTTATCCCATTTATTTTTATGATATGTTGAAATGATATTAAGATAAAATAAGTTGTAAAAGTTTATTGATATAATTAAATTGATATAATTAAATTGATCTAAATAAGACAAATAAAAAAAAGAAAAAAAAGTTTAATATAACTATATATAATACGAAATCTTAATCAAAGAAGAAAATGTATCGAAAAATATGGTGAGTATTAGGTTTAAAGTGAAGCATATTAAATCTCTAAATTTTATACGAAATATAATACGATGAGATATAATGTGATTTATTTTTGGATCTAAAATATATTTTAATCATATTAGATAACTTTAAATTATTAATCCATTATATATGTATATATATATATGGTTTAAGTTAATTGAATCCGTGCTCAAGGAAAAATTAAGTAGATGAATTTGATTTGTCTACTGATGCTCCAAAGTTAAATGAAATCATTAAGGTCGTTAAGTATGTGATTGATCACCTAACATAAGTGGCTAATCGCATTAATGCAAATGGATCGAGCACATGAAAGTTGTCCTTGTGGTTGGATATTAAGGGATCATCTCAGCCCTTTCTTAATCTTATTGATTTTATCTCCAACCATCATCCACAAGTTGCAACACTAATTTGATTTGATATTGATGTGTAATTATTTGAAGTTAGCTTTTGTGACGTGCGATTTTTGAGTGATTTTGACAGTGTTAAATAGATATTTTAGTTATTTTATTTTTATAAAAAAAATTAAATCATTTTATCAATAAAAGTGAAATATATTAGTTATTTTTTTAACAATATAATATTATTTTATTATTTATTTTTTTAGTATCATAATAAAATATATTTAAAGTGAAAAAATTATCATTTTAAGGTTTTCATTTCTCTATACTCTTACCTTTTTTTTTGTTTTTTTTTTGGTTAATTTTTTGTTATAAAATTAAAAATATCAACAATTTTTAACTACAATATTTCCATCTTTTGTAATTTTTTTTGCCAATCATCTTTATTATCTTTGTACCTAAATAAGAATATGAACTACGTACAATATAAAAACTATCATATTAACTCCAAATTATTTGAAACAACATATGATAAGGTGAAAGGTATATTCTACATCAATTTTTTATTAAAAAAATAGAGAAAATATAGTTAAAAAATGATGATATTTTTAACTTATTACCTAAATTATGACTCCAAAAACTAATAAAAAAAAACGAGAAAATGGTATAAAGAAAGAAAATCTTTAAAATGTCAATTTTATCCAATTAAATCTATTTATTATTATAGAAAAAAATTATTAATAAAATGATTATTATGTTTAAAAAATGATTAACGTGCGGACAATTTTATTAAAACAACTGTTATAAAAATAATATGATAAAAATATATACTTAATAAATAAAATATCTTCGACCCACCTTTCACTTTTGCCCTTTACATGTTTTTGTTATATTTTTTTTATGAAATTTTATATTCCAAAAATTATATGAATTATATATTACTTTTTTTTTCTTTCGAAAATGATACGTAAGAAAATTAATCACACTATAATTAAAGAAATGGAAGATTTGAACAAGTACTTATTAAGCGGAGAATATCAAATCTTTACCATTTTAATTATTAAACTCCTGATTTTTTTATGTGATTTGATTGACTTTTATGTGCAAGAAACATTCTATTTAAGGCTGTGATAAAACTCATTTTCATAAATATTAATTTCTTTAAATTTAAAACTAGACATCAATTTGCATCTACGGAGATGCAACAAGTTTTCTTAATAAAATATCAAAGTCGTCGTGCAGATTGATTCTGTTTTAGATGAATAAATCGTTGAATTTTTATGTAATTGAATTCTTAATTGCTTGACCTCATGATTTTTTTTTTTTTTTAGTTATTGAGAGATATTTTCCTTTTCCAATCTAGCTAGGAATATATATATATATATATAATATCTTACAATAAGAGAACTTCTACTTTATAATAATATTATTTATATATCACAAATTTAACAATTTTTTATATTTTAATAAAATTTAATTAATAATTATAAATCTATCAATTTAAATAATTTTGATATCCTAATATGATATAAAATTAGCTCAATTTTTTTAATTAATTAATTAAAATAGATCTTTAATTGTTTTCAACCTTTCAATGTCAATCCCTCCTTAGTTCAAATGATAAAATTAATTGTATAATTAAAAGCTCAAGAAACAGCTTTCAAGTGCCTTCAAAAACTGTTCAATTAATGTTACATTTGTTGTTGAAATATAATTAATGTCTCATTTGATAAGACAATTGTAAGGAGCGTCATAAAGAGAAGTGGCAGTATTTGATAATAATAATAATAATAATAATAAGCATAAATCATAAAAGCTATAAATATTTTATTTAGTTGTTTTTATGATAAATATAATATTAAAATATTATTCATATAATTTAAATGTTATTTTTATAATGTTTTTTATTATAAATATAATATCAAATTATCATAAATTATATGAAATGATATTTATGACTCATAATAATTTAATAATATATTTATAACTCGATAATTTTAAATAATATTTTTACAACTTTTCGTTATATTTGGATGATATATTTATTAATTTATCTTAATAATAATGATATGATAATTATAACGTGATAATAATATTATTATTACTCATTTTTTAAAATATTATAATAATAATAATTTATATTGTAAAATATTATTATCTTATTATTATTGTTAATAGTAATAATAATAGTAGTAGTAGTAGTTATAGTTAACATGGAGTAATAAAAATATAATATTTCCTCGTATATATTGAAAATAAATTTTTTAAGAATAATATATAAATATGTATATATTATTAAAATTATATAAAAATATATCATTAGTATTTTATTTTAGTAAAAGATATAACAATAATTTTTTTTAAAATATAAAATAAAATACATGTAAGAATTAAAAAGTTTATAATTTTAATAAAATATAAAATATAAAATTATTTATTATTATTTTATCTTGATTAAAATTCATCATACTATATTATATTTATATTTTTATAATTATTTTGATTTAAATTATATCATTTTTTTTAAAATAAATTTATTTTTTATGTACTCATATAATATTTTTTGTGAGTAAATTGAAGTAATCTTTGTAGATAACACTCCGGTGAATTCGTCAACTCATAGGTATGTATTAAAGGAGAGAGAAACAAATGTATGTATTGATTTACATCAGGAAAAAAATTATATGACTGACCTCATGGGCCCCATTAGTTGGAACTTGAAACATCAATCAAAACGTTATTAAAAATTGTTACTTCGGTTCGCTTATCTTAACCCATCTGATCGTTTCCCAATGTTAGGAATATTATAAAGGAGTAAATTTGTATTTATATACGAAAATTATTATCTATTTTTATTATCAGTATATATTTCATATGATTTAATTTAAATTTAAATATAAATTAAATTAAATTTTTTATTTTATAAATTATATTTAGTAATATATTAATTATCTTTATGTCAAAAAATTAATGAAAAAAATTAAAAGATTATTAAAATAATAGATTATGTGGAAATAGATTTAAATTTTATAAATTATTTATTTAAAAGAAAAATTAAAATACCAATAAATATTATAACAATTATTTTTTATTATGAAATTAGTTGAGAAAATTAAGTTTATATATATATATATATATTAATTTTTTTTATTTTTTAAAAATTATATTTAGTATAAAAATAATTAATTTTATGTATTAGTTATTTTTTATTTGTGTAATAAAAATAAAAAAAGACTCATATAATAATTAATTTTATATGTATAGATCTAAAACTTATAAATTTTATATCTTAGTTAAAATTTTAAAGGAAAATAAAAGATTCATAAATATTATAATAATTATTTATTATTCAAGAATTAAAATCAAAGTATCATAAATATGGTTTAAATTTTAATTTATTTTATAAATTATAAAAAATAATAAATTTTATATATTAATTATCTTCTATGGAGAAAGAAAAAACTAAAAAATTCTTAAAATAATTGATTTTATGTGAATAAATTTAAAAATTATAAAATCTAAACTTAAAAAAATAAAATGAAAAGACATATATATTATAATAATTTTTTTTATTATTATCACTAAATTAAAAGGAAAAATCAAAAGTTTATAAAATATGTATTAAATTGTAAATTATTTTTTAAATTATATTTTTTGTAAAAAAATAATTGATTATATATATATTAATTATATTTTAGTGGATGAAGTAAACAGAAAAAGTTTAAAATATTTATAAAATAATTGATTATATGTTAAAGAGTTAATGAATTTAATAATTATCATTTATTATATAGATAGATTTAAAATTTATAAATTATATTAGCAAAATATTTAAATCATTATAATGATTGTTTATATCCTTAAATTAAATGAGAAAATTAAAAGTATATTATGTATTAAATCAATATAATTAAAAAAATTACATGTGATTATAAAAGTTATGAAAAGAGACACTTTCTTTACTTATGTACGTAATTTCATAATATGTTAAAGATTTTAAATTTTCACGATTTATTTTAATAATTCTAAATATTGTATACGTCCAAAGGTATTAATATATATAACACACAAATAACATGATAACACGAATATATATATACTCTCACTTAATTTTATCAATGCTACTTCGTTTAATTTCACGTGACATCGAATAAATAAAAAAAAATTCACATAGCTAACGCGTCAAATTCATATGCTTCGACTAGGGTTGTAAATTTTGTGAGATGGGAAATTTATATGCAGAAATTATTTAATTAGGGATAAAGGAAGAGATAATAAAATGAAAAAAAAAGAATATAA
The DNA here is from genome assembly GCA_037013495.1 of Hippophae tibetana. NCBI lineage: Eukaryota > Viridiplantae > Streptophyta > Magnoliopsida > Rosales > Elaeagnaceae > Hippophae > Hippophae tibetana. The sequence continues at coordinate 8,956,243 of CM072812.1, forward strand.
AGGGGAAATTCATATTTTATAATAGGAGTAGTATAATTACGGATATCATATTATTCATCCAATTTCTCAAAATTATAATCTTATTTTAATAAATATATAAAAAATAAATTTTATTTATCAATTTAGTTACATTTAAAACTTAAACTAGTAATAAGTAATGAATTGTATATTTTATATTTCATATTTAAGTTATATTTTTATTATATTAAAATATTAATAATTTTTCTTTTAATAAATTATTTAAACTATTTATTTAAATTTTAAAAATCTAAAATCTTATAATTATTTTATAATTTATTGTTATTATTTCAATTTAATTTTTTATAAGATTTTATTTAATATAAAATAACTATATATATTTTATTTTTCTTAGTTTAACTTAAATATTTAACTTTTTAATATTTATTGATTTAAAATTTATTTTTTAATAAAAAATATTTATTATTTACTTACCTTTTTATAAATTTTTATTTATAACAAAAATAATATTTAAAATATAATTTAGATCTCCATTTAAAATATAATATCTAAACAGATTTTAAATAAAAATAAAGGATAAATTTTAAATCATAGGAGAAAATCACTGACCTGTCCGTGTCCGTTGAAAAGCATATAGCCTCAACACATTCTGATGTCATTCCCCAAGTATTCTCTCCAAAACAAAATGTGAAAGATCCCTAAAAATATATTGATAATTATATTAATTATGATAAATAACTTAATAAAATTATATTTAAATTGAAAATTTATTTATTTTAATATATATATATATATTGTATCATAATTAGTATAATTATAAATATATATAAATTATTTATTATTTTATATTTATATATTGTGTGCATTTCCCTACCGAGTGACCCATTGTTTATTTCTCCTTCTATAGATATTTGATCATGAGTATGTTTCTTAAATTCAACACATTTGCACAATCATAATGAAAGACGAAGGGATGTCTTGAGGTTACACTCTGGGTTTCTTACATTCCAGCACGTCCCATAATGTCACAAGCCTCATCCAGTTGTCCGTTTTGTACATCTGAAACCCACTTGATTAATACGTATATGCAAAACCTACGGATTGTCACGTACATATTATTTGCTTATTGTTATCTTGCTCTAGATAAGGTAGTTTTCCATCTTTTCTTATGTTATATTTTTTAAGATATTAGGTCACTCTAAATAAATATTTTAATTATATTATTTTTATAAGAACATATATTTAGGTCACTCTCTTAATAAAACTTACAATTTTTTTTGTGTCAAATAAATATTTTAATTTTATTGTTTTTACAAGATCGTATATTTAGGTCACTCTTTTAATAAAAAAACATAACATGTTTGTCACTTTTTGAATAATATAATATTATTTTATTAATGAAAATTATTGATAAAATAATAAAATATACTTAATTGAGAAAATCTATCATTTTAAAGGTTTTCTTCCTTTTATGGTTCAAGTTTGTAGTCATTTTTCAACTATCATCAATCTAAAAATATTAGCATTTTCAACAACATTATCTTTGTTGTTTTATAGATTTTTTTGTTAATTCTTTATATTTTCGTAGCTAAAACAAATAAAATACATTATATCAATCGTTGTACCACCTCAAAACTCTTTAGAATTACAGTTGGTATGATGATTGATAAATTCTAATTCATTTTCCAGCTATGTAAAGATTAGAGATCAAATTGACAAAAATATCTATAAAAAAATGTAAATAATGTAGTTAAAAAAAATGATGATATTTTCAAATTTATAGTTGAAAATGGCTCTAAAATTGAACCATAAAAAGATGGAAAGGTATTATAAGGTATATTAGTATTTGATGATATTTGTGAACAAAATATTTAAATGTAAGCTATTTTTTAAACTCGTCTTCTTATTCGCTATCCAAACGGAAGAAAATTTTGAGCTTTGTTAATATGTTTGTCCTTATGCACATTATAATACATGTTATACACTTATAAACATTTGGTATATACATTATTTGATCGATCAAGGATCGATCGTATTCGATCTACCTACTATTGGATTCTATATTAACGTTGCTGGATCAATCAAAAAAGGGTTTTGATATATCAACTTATTGGTTCGATCAATAGAGACTATTTTAGATCGATCAAGCTCATAAGTTTTCAACTTAAAGCATTTATTTAACTCAAGTCAATTAGTGAAATTATCATTTAGTTTTTCTTTAATATGTTTCAATAGTTTTAAAATATGTCATAGAATATTGGATAAAAATATAGCCTAAATTATAAGATAAGATATAGGTTAAAGTATATGATAAGATTTATATTATAATATAAAATAAGATATAAGTTAAATTATTGGATAGAATATAACTTAAATTATAGCCTACGAGATAACCTAAAATCTCAATGAAACTATTTTAAAAAAATAATTCTTATTTAAATATAAGTCTTTTTGATTAACGAGTATTACTAATTCTATTTATAATAGAAAATATATTTATCAATTATATAGGATTATAGTTTCAATTATATATATAACTCATTGTTCGTTGTTTCAGACAATCACATTCATTATAATTTTTAAATTTTTATTGTGCTCTCTCTCAAAACGTTTTGCCAAAAAAGATCATATTTGTTTAAGCTTATTTCTTTAATTAATCTATCAAATGTTGGTGGTTGTGTTTGATTTATTAATAAATATATTTAATTTATGATATTTTGATTATATGTTCATATAGCTTAATCTTTATTATGTTCTTGAATACTTTAATCAAATAATTGTGTATATAATATCATAATTATTTGATTTAATTATTTAAATTTGAAGAAACTATATATATCAAGTTTGTTCTTAATCTACTTGTTTTATGGTTGTTAGATGATTGAAAATTAATTGATATATTCTTGAATCTTCTAGTTAAGATTATTCATTATTGAATATGTTACAAGACACACTTTGTACTTGTATTATTGTGCTAACAATTTAGGTATTAGTTGAACGAGGTTGATTGCTTGTGTAGCTCGAGTTTATCGAAATATTAGTTTTGATTCGAACGTCTTTCTTGTGGAGATTGTGAAAGAAAGCAATGACTTAAAAGTAGATTATTTGAGGGAATTATCTTGAAAGGTAGTTTAAGTCATGATCTTCTAATTAAATCTTATTTTTATAGTGAATAGTTTGATTATGTTATAAACCGATGTTTTTTCTCTTAAATTATTAGTGTGACCTAAGTTGTTTTCACTTAAAAATATTGTATATCAAGTTTTATTTATTTATGTTATCGAAACATTAGTTTTGATTCAAACGTCTTTCTTGTGGATATTGTGAAAGAAAACAACGGCTTGTAAGTAGATTATTTGAGAGAATTATCTTAAAGGGTAGTTTAAGTCCTGATCTTCTAATTAAATCTTATTTTTACAGTGAATAATTTGGTTATGTTGTAGACCGATGATTTTTCTCTTAAGTTATTAGTGTGACATAGGTTGTTTTCACTTAAAATATTATATGTTAAGTTTTATTTATTTATGTATTATATTATTTACATACGAATACATTTTTGATCTTTTTGTAAAATTTTAATTTGATATAATTTAATTAATTATTTATTCACCCTCTTTAGTTAATTAAATATGTAGCTTAAAAACTTTCAATATAAAGGAGATTTTTTTTTAAAAAATAATAGTTATATATTTTATTAATTTTTAAAAAAAATTTATTATTCGAAAGAGTGATTAATATGTATCATTTTTATTAAGAAAACTAAGTATCCTTTATAAAAAAAATGACAACAATATCTACTTAATATAAATAAAGTAACTAAAGTGTCCGATTTTATCATATCTTTGTTATTTTTCTTCTTGCCCCATGCTGAAATAACTTGACTTGGGGACCATATATTGGTATATTTTTGTTGGATTCATGCCTCATTTCATCTATGTTATTAAATTGTTCTAATTTTCTTTTTGAAATAAACTATTCTTTTCATGCACCCATTATTCAAAACTCATATGTCCCGTCCTAACTCTTACAACTATTCAATTGCAAAACATATCACCCAGATACGCATGTTTAAGCTTATATGCTTTAAATTTTTATACCCTAATTTTTAATTTTGTAAGGTATCTTTCTTTTTTCCTTTTTTTTCCCCATCATCTTCCCTTCCTCTTATATCTTCTCTCTCTTCCCTTCGTCTTATCTCTTTTCTCTCGAGATAACATTTTTCTCTCTTATTTTCTTACGAACAAAACAAAATATTTGTGCAAAAAGTCTTAGCAGGATAGAGGGGAGGGAGGTGGGGAAAGTAATACCCCTTCCTCAGATTAGTTTTTTTTTTAATTACTTTTATGTATAATTGAATTTATAATTTTATAAATTTTATAGGAATAAAATTGAGGTGATCATTTTATTTCAATATAATATTTATCTTTATATGTAAGTCAATAAAAAATAACAGTTCATGTAAATTTTTATTCTTTGGAAAAAAAGCTTTTCATTATGGGGTATTTATACACAATCGGGGTGATGTACAAAAGAAACGATGGTAATCACATCATCAAATCACTGAAAAATATTTCCATTACATGAATAAGGTGTGAATGTAGATCTATGATTAGACATATTCAATATACTAGTAAATTATCCTTTAACTTACGGAAAAACCACAATATATATCTTATAAATGTTACTTGTATTGCACAAGTTAAAGGATGTTATATTAAAGGCCACGTGACCAATTAACACATCTAAGAAAAGCATTTCTACGCTCATGAACACTAGCATAATGGAAAATAGATATCTAACAAATATATATATATATATATATATATGAGTTAATTTTTTAAAATCTAATTTGAATTACAATTAAATGATTGATGTTTATTATGAATGTTTGCAATGTGTTTTCGACATTAAATATAAAAATATTATTTTTATCATTATAAATTTTAATATATTTATACATATGAATCAACAAATCAATGTAAGAAGACTTTTGCACCAAGAACAATATCTATATTATGGGTATGTCTACATATAGAAGCTTTATTGCTAGAAGTTTGACCATCAGCCCAATTATGAAGTGATAGAACTCAAATTTTAAACGTATTTTTTTTATTTTTATACTCATTTGACATGTTCTAATATATATCTTTATATAATCGACACATATACGTATAATAATATGTATATACATAGAACTTATAATTGATTCACAAACTCTATAAAAATTTATGACTTCTTTTTAGTTTTTTTTTATATATAAATTATATTATCCTATATAAATATTCATTTTACTAAAAGAAAAACCTTTGATGTATATACATAGTGGCACCCCATTAAATCTCCTCACGCTTTATGTCATAGCTAAGATTATTTGCTTAAGATTTTCTTAGGCTAAACAATTGTTAGTAACCACCTCAACTAACGCCACTTTTATTGTTATATACAATATGGAACATAAAGTAATCAATTAAATAATATATGATTCACTAAAAGGTCCATATAGACTTGGGGAATTTCTCTACGGCTCTACCATATCCCATGGATTCTTAACCCTTGGGATTAGCATCAGCATATTTTACTCTGTTTTTCTATTTTGAATTTTTTTTATAATAAAAGAAACCGGTAGAATTTTAATCGTTTGTTATAATATTTAATTACATAAAGAATAATCAGAATGTAAATACAATTGAGAATAAGAGAGTATAATAAGGAATTCGAGGAACAGAAAGAGTCAATTAACCAATTAAAAACAAAAGTTTAATATTGGTGGGAATTTAGATGATTGAAAAAGATACATATAGTAATAAGAGGAATTTTAATAATGCTTTTAATTATATTTTTATTTTTATTTTCATTTATATTATTCTTTAAGTAATACATATAATTTTTTATTACATAAAACTCTAAACATCCCAATATTATCTTATGTCACTTAAAATAAAATAAATATTTCATTAATTATTATGAATACTAACAGATTTAATAATAAATCTTATTATTACCACCAATAAAAAATATACATAGAACTGTGGATGTAACCTCACTGTGAACATATAAAATTACTTTTCTCTTTAGGATGATTTTTCTTAAAAAAGTGTAAGGAGTATTGAGAATAGTAAATAATATACATGTCATTTAAAGAATGAGTTAATTAAAAATAAGAATATAATTGAAATTATTCCCTACACTAATTGTATTATTAAATAGAATAATAATTATATTACTACATAACAAATGAGTTGTTGTTTTAATTATATAGGATAAACACTCTTTAAATAGCTTAACGTATTTTGGGTTTTATTCGTCAAAATTAAATCGTGAGATCTCATTGAATTGTCAAATTATGATCCTACGTCAAATGAACTTGTAATTATGTATCAAAGTGGATAATCTCAAATCATGTAAAATAGATCATGTTTTAGTGTAAGCAAATAAATTAAGTGTCATGTATCGATAAGTATAAGAGTTATGATCCTATTAGATCATGTGTGCTTGCGTTCTTACGAGGATATAAGACTTTTTAAGTGTGAGTGTTTGATGCAATATGCGTACACATATCTCATATTACTTAAGAAGCTAAGTAGTGATATATTTATAAAAAGTAATATCTCATATTACTTAAGAAGCTAAGTAGTGATATATTTATAAAAAGTAAATATTCTTTAAATAGTTTGACGTGTTTTGAGGTTTTTTCTAGAAACAAAACTTTGAGATCCTGTTAAATTATCAAATCATGGCCATGAGTTTGTTGAATTTACAATTATAAACCAAAACAAACAATCTCATGTCACGTGAAATTAGTAATGTTACGCTAATAAATAATTATCTTTTATCGATGGAGTATACATTTAATCAATGAGATTGTTTTTTTTCTCTAACTTTCATTTGTTATTTGTTTTTTTAAAATATATTAATTTTAAATTTTATTATCTTAAATACATTATTACTTTTTTAAAAAATAATAAATAATAATCAAATGTATGTTATTAAAATTCATTTATTTTTGTTTTTTTATCGAAATGTTACATTTAATATTTAATTGATATGAATCACATATTTTAGTCCGTGACAGTCTAATCTTATATACAAGTGATCATCTACAAATAACAGAGTAGCGATGGCATTACTCTCAGATGATATTGTCTTTCAGTATTTACTTTCATTAAATTCTTCTGCACATGGAGGGGTCTTTGGTTGCTGCCCTTTATCAGTTATTTATTTTAAATTTGTTATTTAATGAATGGCCTGCAAGAGTTGGAAATGAAATAATATTTAAAATCTATAATATTTCAATTAATTTTCTTCTATTATTCTATATTCCCTTATAATTGTCCACATACATCTTCCATTAAAGGTGGTTAAGGGAATGAGGTTTGAATCCATTTATTCTCGTTTGTATAGTTAATTAGAATACACTCAATTGAACATGTATGGTTGAAAACAAATATTTCCTTATAATTTTATAATAAAACAATACTGCACAGATTATTTATATTAAAATAAAAATTTCATTTAATTTCTTAAAAAAAATATATTATTTGATATTTTATTTTTATAAAAAATATTAAAGAAGAAATTATTATACTATTTTTTATTAATATTTTAAATAAAATAATATTAATTTTTCAATAATTTATTTTATTAATAAATAAGAAAGGAATAAATATGACTTTTTGTAGGTATTTTAATATAAAAACTATTAAATATTGGTTAAATAGTTAAATTTTAATAATAAAATTATTAAAATATTAAGTAAATGAGAAAATTTATCCTTTTTTAATATTTTTCACAAAATATTAGAGATCAAAAGATATATTTTATAATTAAGAAATTAATTAATACAAATCATATCATATAAGATATCTTTATATAGGGTAATAAGATTCTGTTGTGATAAGCCTTTTGCATCGTATAGTTTTAGGTTGAGTATAATCAAGAATATATAGGGATCCGAAATTCCGAATAAGAAACAAAACAGTTTCCTTAGTTGTTTTTGGGCTATGCTTAAATATACGATAAATTAATTATTATTGTTGTTATTAGTTAATGTATAAATTATTAATAGTTAAAATATTAATGATTATTTAGATAATTATTATTTATTATTTTTATTAAAGGTTATTTATTTTAAATAATATAAATGATTATAATTTTTGGATTAATTTTCTTAACTCTTATTTTTTTATCAATTAAGTAATATAAATTAATTAATAAATTATTAATAATTAAAATATTAATAATATTTAGATTAAAATTAATAATTATCTTTTTTATATGATATTATTTATCTTAACTAATATAAACAATTATCATTTTGGGTTAATTATCTTAAATCTTTTTTATCAATTAATTAATATAAATTTATTAATAAATTACTAATAATTAAAATATTCCCAATGACGTATAATTACTTATTTTTTATATAATATTATTTATCTTAAGTAATATAAATAGTTATCATTATTTTTTAATTAATTATCTTATGTTTATATATATATTACATAATTTATTATAATCTTATATCTCAAAATTTGAGATTTAGATGAAAAAATATTTGACAATTTAAATCTAAATCATTATGATATAATAACGTTAAGAATTATGCCAATTGATCCGATTCATATACAGCAATAGAACCAGAAGGTTCCATGCACGGTTTATATTTCTGTAAAACTTTAAATATTAAATAGTACCCTTTATAGACAAATTATACAGAATTGAAGTTGTTAATTTCAGTTTGTTACCGTTCTTGATGTCCTGATCATAGACAGACTATGTTTAAGCTTTAATAATCTTGAAAAAAAATTCAGATTTTTAAAACTATAAAGTATTTTTCAGTGGAAGTAATACATACTTTTTTTCCTCTCATACATACATATATATATATATATATAATAAAGTGTAACAATTATTAATAATTACATATTAACAAACTTTTCTATATAAAAGATGACCATATTAAGTGATTAATATACCAAAAACAAAGTGACTAATTTACATGCATAGATACATTAGATAGAGAGAGAGAGAGAGATGGAAATTTTAGGACAACCATGATGATGAATTTAATTAATCAATATATTTTACTAACATTGACATAGGAACCAAGCATAACCCTCTCTTCTTTAAGTCTATACAGTCACTTTTTTCATTGAAATCTACAATATTTCGTTCTTTTCGCTGCACTTGTGAATAGTACTCTGAATGTCCTTCATTTTCCTAAAAATCACAATAAATAAATAAATAAATAAATAAGCCAAAACCTATGAACTCTTAATTACATGCTGTGATTCACATACCAGTAGCAACCAAAATAAAATTATGCAAAAATTGTCATTCGCGTATATTATTATTTTATATAGAGTAAAAAATAATATTTTTTATATTCAAAAATAAGATAGGTATATATATATTTTTATATAGAATTAGAAATAAACTATATATATATATATATAATTTTATATAATGTAAAAAATAAGATACATATAATTTTTTTATATGAAATTAAAAATAAATCATGTAAATAAATAAGTTATATAAAATGTTACTGTTAATAATATTGGTTTATAATTACCGGATAGTTATCCATATGATTATCATGATATGCATTTCTGGGAGTTCTGTCCACCGGTCTTATGTCACCAACCTATAATTTATAAATCAGTGAAGATTGTTAGAGTCTTAGAAGTATTAAAAAAAAAAAAAGATGAAAAAAAAGAATGAAATTAAAAGAAAAAAATCAGAGAAGAAATATGTTAAATTATTGAAAAAAGAAAAGGGGGAGAAATTAAAATAAACCTTGGGGCTATTAACAGGAGAACTAGCAGTATCTTCCAAAGAATCATCAATAGAAAAATCTCTGGCTCTTGTTTTTCTGATGAAAGTTAAATTTTTAATAGGTGATGAGCCTCCAACGACATGTTTGTTGTCATGGGAGATATTTCTTTTCCATGCGCTATGAGAAGCAGCATCAGAAACCAAAGAAGGGCTATGATCAAAACTAGAATTACATAAACTTTGTTGATGATCAACATTTTTATTGTTTGAGAAATCTTCAAAGTAACTAGTCCAACCACTCTCCTCTGCTTTGGTTCCCTTAGATGAGTGGTATGAATCCTCCATATCAAATTACAATCAAAATTAACAACAAGAAGAAGATGTAATTAATAAATAAATAAAAAGAGAATAAGGGTCCCTTTGTTAAGAGCTGAGAGCTGAGAGCTGAGAGCTTGAGAGTGCTAGCTTTTTCTCCAATGAGTAATTTATAAGTGAAATTAAAGGTTTATTAGGAATTAATGGAAACAGAAAGAAAAAAAAAAGGAATAACGCATGATGTAGAATATAAAAGTGGTGGGTCATAGAGAGACATAGAGGAAGTTAAAAACTAGAAGTTTGCAACAGAAAACCAAAGACTACTGGTGTGCCATGTATGTATGTGTGAAAGGGAGTGAAGTTCCAAATAATAGAGAGAGATATATGAAGGGTTGACCTTTGTGGATTCAAATGGGATTTTTACACCACACTTGGGAGTTCATTTGAGTATTTTCTTTGTTATCATATGCGATTCAACCAATTGTAATCAGTGAGTCAATATAACATTAATAAAGAAGTTGGACTACTTCATCAAAGGATTCAAAGCTTATCTGCCAAACCTGATTCAATGCTTGGGTCCGTATGGGGGACTAAGGGAAGTTTGTTGCTGCTCAATTTGGAATTTGCAATTTAAAAATTCAATTTCAAGTGTGGATCTAGTCCATTTTCGAATAAAACCACATTCATGCATGCCATCAAAAGTATTTCTTGAAAAACAAAACCTATAATATGAATATGCATTATTTTTTTTATAATGTAAATATGTGACTTAAAACAAAAACAAAAAAATAGTACAAACCGGCTAATTTGCATGACTTATTATGCGTAAAAAATGTTAGAAAATTATGAATTAAAAATTATCAAAAATGGTTCTTTGTTTAATTTTCATTTCCATCTGTCTTCATTTTCAATTTCCGTTTCTATCTCTTCATTTTCAGTTTCTTCTGTTTCCATCTGTTCTCTTCAATTTCATTTCATTTCAGTTTCTTTTTTTGTATTTAATTTTCATTTCTATCTATTTCTCTTGAGCTTCAATATAATTTTCCTATATAAAAGACAGAAAAAGGGAAACAAGAAGAAAAAGAAAAACAAAGCAATTGAGAAGAAGAGAAAAAAAAAAGGAAAGAGAAGTAAAACGAAAAAAATAACATAAATAGAAAAGAAAAGAAAATTATTATTTTTTATCAAGAGTTAGTTTACTCCCATAAAATTCAAACACTTAGAAATTCGCAAAATAATATTATAAATTTATTATTATTTAATTATTATATCTTAAAAGATAAATTTTTATCGTTTTTTAAGACTCACGATAAGCAAAATCTATGTATTTATAATATACAAGTCTCGATTCTTTACTTTATTTAAATTTTGTATTTATAATAAATATATATATATATATTTGTGTATTTTCTTAGTTTTAATAAAATAATTTTATTCTTAACTTGTTTATTCACGTATTATTTCTAACAAAAACATATTTGTATGGGTTACACAATAAAATCTATGTAAAAAATTTAAAATTTAAAAAATTTATGAATTTTACGTTAAAAAACCTACCAAATTTGGATATCAAAAAATAATTTTTTCTCAAATGAAAATTGTAAAATATTTAAATGTAATTCTTTATAATTTTATTTTATAAATTTAGTGTTTTGTGAGAAAAGAAGAAAAAAAAAATTAAAAAGTATAAACTTATGTATGGATTGTCCTAAAAAATGTAAATAAAAAATTTAAATATCATTCTTTGTATTAATTTAGTGTTTTATAAGAGGGAAAAATAAATAAATTACTTGGGCTATTCTATTCTGAAAAATGCACACAAAATGCTTTAAGATATTAGCTCATTTTGCATGTTCGCCTCACACGTAGAAACCTTTACCAAGCCTTAGCAAAAATACACAGCACCTCGACCACTGTCTAACATCTTTGTTACCACTTCATCGCTTTCCTCATCATTCTTGTCTCTAAACTGACACAAAATCAACAAAAACACAAAGAACACAAGCACTCCCTGAATCTCTCTTCCCTCCCTTGTTTTATTTAATGAATTTCTGTTACAAAATATTTTTCACTCATAAGATCTAATAGATGAGCATCAATCTCATCTGCAAGTACATCAGCAACAGAAGATGTCCGTAAATAATGGAGAAGGTGGTGCACTACAGCTTTTGTGTTGTTTGCTTTCTGGTTCCAAGGATCTGCTGTCTACTGCTCCCAGTACATTCCTAGCATTTTAAGGGACGACCTCTTGGAAACTGCGTCAATACTCCCCCCTTAAGTTGGTGCATAAATATCCGTCATGCCCAACTTGCCAAGTGAGTCATGAAAAATTGCACTTGAAACTCCCTTGGTTAAAATATCAGCTAGTTGATCACCAGTTCGTACAAATGGAAGGGAGATGGTATTCTCTTCTAGATTTTGTCGAATGAAGTGTCTGTTCACTTCTATGTGCTTTGTACGGTCATGTTGTACCGGATTCTGAGATATGGCAATTGCCGCCTTGTTGTCACAAAAGAGCCTCATTCCATCACTTGGACCAAAACTAAGTTCACTTAGGATTCTCCTTAACCAAATTAGCTCCTGTAACCCTTTAGTGATCCAATAAACTCAGCTTCGTCACTAGAAAGGGCTACCACCTTTTGCTTTTTACTTCTCCATGTTACCAAATTACCTCCAACGAAGGTAAAATATCCATAAATGGATTTTCGATCTGTGATGTCTCCTGCCCAGTCAGAATCTGTATACCCTTCCACTCTTAGGTGTTCATTTTTCTTGAAGAAAATTCCTCTACATGGAGCACCTTTTAGGTACCTGAGAATTCTAAACACGGCTTCCATATGCTGCTCACTTGGAGCATGCATGAACTGACTTACTAAACTCACAGCATATGCTATATCTGGTCTAGTATGAGACAAGTAAATGAGTTTGTCCACCAATCGCTGGTATCTCTCTTTATTGGCTGGTTCTTGAGTCGTAAACTCACCTAACTTAAGGTTTTGGACAACAGGGGTATCAACTGGTTTGCAGTCATGCATTCCAGTTTCAGTTAGCAAATCTAGTACATATTTCCGTTGGGACAAAGATATACCTTGCTTGGACCTTACCACTTCAATGTCGAGAAAATATTTCAGTCCACCTAAGTCCTTCATTTCAAAATCTTTAGAGAGTCTCTTCTTCAGACTTTCTATCTCATCTAGATCATCACCTGTGATTATCATATCATCTACATAAATAATTAAGACAACTATCTTTTCATGTCCCTTCCTGTAAAACAAAGTATGGTCAGAATCACTTTGAGAATACCCATATTTTCTCATAGCACTACAGAATTTTCCAAACCATGCTCTAGGAGATTGTTTTAACCCATATAGTGTTTTTTTCCAATTTGCAGACCAACTGTTGAGACCCTGAATGGTTGTATCCGGGTGGAATCTCCATATAAATCTCCTCTTCAAGATCACCGTGAAGGAAAGCATTCTTTACATCGAACTCATGCAAAGGCCAATCAAGATTAGCTGCAAGAGATAATAGAATTCTGATGGTATTCAACTTAGTAACTGGTGAGAAGGTTTCCTGATAATCAATACCATATGTTTGTGTAAACCCTCTAGCAACTAATTTAGCTTTATACCGGTCGACCAACCCGTTTGGACCATACTTTACAGTAAATACCCACTTATAGCCTACCATTTTTCTTCCCTTTGGTAAACTTACCAACCGCCATGTGTGATTTTTCTCTAATGCCTCCATCTCCATCCTCATAGCATCTAGCCACTTGGGATCACTCATCGTTTCTTCAATTTTTTCTGGAACCCGAACAGAAGCAAGAGTAGTGTCAAACTCCTTCAGAGAATTGGGCAAGTGTTCTGTTGCTACAAACTTACTAATCGCGTAATTTCCTCCACTGTCTTCATCCGGTCTAAACCGCTTAGGAGGTTTGCCCATGTTATGTCTGTCAGGTAATCTATAACCTGTGTTAGAATTATGTGAATCTAGAAATTCAAAGTTTAAGGTTACCTCGTTTTCAGGAGATTGGCTGTGGTGAGGTAAAGATGACTGTATCATTTGTCTCTGCTCACTTTCAGGGTCGGCATTAGATGAGACTACATCACGTATTAGGCTTGAGTTTAGGTCCTGCTGACATGGAATAGAATCGGTGGCCCAAGGAGTCGCAGATGGATCAGCAGCGAAATGGTCTGGGCCAATAGAAATTAATTCTGGGTTCGGCCCAGTAGCAGCTGGTTCTGGTTCTAGGTTCAGATTCCCTGTGGTTTGTTCCGAACTGAGATTCCAGTATCTATTAGAGTAGCACAGACTTTCACTCGCAGAGAAACTCTCCCCCTGAGAATGATACGCGTCCTTTCTAAAAAAACTCTCTAATTCCAGGAAAGTGACATCCATGGTAACAAATACTTTTTTAGAAACAGGATTGAGACATTTATAGCCCTTCTGGTTTTGACCATATCCGAGAAATACGCATCTTTCTGCACATGGTTCGAGTTTAGACCGTTGATGCTTTTGTATGTGAACAAATGCAATACACCCAAATACTTTTGGTGGGAGGTTAAGAGTTGATGGTAGCGATACGTATGAAGAAAGTACTTGAAGTGGAGTTTGAAAATTTAGTACATTGGATGGCATACGATTAATTAGGTATACTGCAGCAGCAACCGCATGATCCCAATAGGTTTGTGGAACAATATTCTCAAGTAACATAGACCGGGCTGTTTCTAAGACATGTTTGTTTTTTCGCTCAGCTACTCCATTTTGTTGTGGAGTACCGACACAACTTGTTTCATGAATTATACCTTTAGAGTTAAGAAATTCTCGAAGTATGCTATTGACAAACTCACCTCCATTGTCACTTCTCAGAATTTTAATGTTTTTATTAAATTGATTTTGCACCATGTTAAAAAAAGATTTAAAGACATGTGTCACTTCATCCTTTCTTTTAAGAACATACAACCAAGTCATCCTAGTACAATCATCAATAAATAATACAAATCATCTATTTCCAACAGATGAATTAACCGAGGACGGACCCTAAACATCTGAATGAACCAAATCAAAAATAGTTGTTCTCTTATCCAAACTACTCGGAAAAGACACCCGATGACTCTTGGCTTTAATACAGGTTTCACAATCAAAGTTTTCATTCTCACAACCAGAAAATAAACTTGGATAAAGTTTTCTTAAATACCCGAAAGATGGATGTCCTAGTCTCTTATGCCACATCCAGATATGAGAGATCTGATTTGCTGAGGAACCTTTAGAAAAATGAGCCTTTCCAGTCACCATGTCATCCAAATGATACAGTCTTCCTCTTCTAGTACCACGACCAATAATCTCCTTTGTGAGAAGATCCTGAAATATACAAAACTGAGGATACATGAGAACAGCGCAATTTAGTTCCTCACAAATCTGACCAACAGATAATAATTTAGTTGATAGGGAGGGAACAAGTAAAGTATTTGATAAAGTGAGAGAAGGTGAGCACTGAACATCTCCGGCACCCATCACAGGATATGTTTCTCCATTGGCATTGACTATTATTGTTCTCCTTGGTGAGGAACTCTTTACTAGATCCTTTTCTGAGTATGTCATATGATCGGTTGCCCCTGAATCGATTATCCAGTCAAACTTATCAGTATGATAATTATTAGATACAAGAAAACTTTTACCTTCCATCAGTTCTTTGTTCTCAACCGGTGGTAAGACAGAGTAGCCACCCCTTGAAACCGAAGCTACAACTGCTTGAGTCGGTTCAGTAATAGTCGGCCTAGCAGGAGCTGCAGCTGAAGCACCTGCAACCATTTGTGCCTCACCCCTGTATGGCGGCCAATCTCCCTGCCTCTTCTTCCTTCGATCTTTCCAACCTGGTGGGTAGCCAATTAACTTGAAACACTTATCTCTAGTATGTTTTGGGTTATGACAGTAAGTGCACCCAACAGCCAGACCCGAGTTTGGTTTGAAATCAGGTTTGTTCATGACTAAGTTTCGGTCTCTTGCTAGCATAACCATAGAAGGTTCAGTTCTCTTCCCTTTGTGTAACATTACTGACTGACGGTTTTCTTCTCTACGAACCAATGCAAAGGCTTGCTCTATTGTGGGAAAAGGTTTTTGTTGTAAGACCATTGCCCGGATAGAGTCCAACCGGTCATCTAGACCATCCAGGAAGGTTAATACACGGTCCTCTTGAACAAGAGAATTGTGTTTTTCAATATCAACTGGAGAGGTCATAGGGTTTGGCCTACGGACATCTAACTCCTTCCATAACCCCTGTAATTGGGTGTAATAAGCCTCAACTGGACCACCGACTTGTTTGACTCGGTTAACCCTTCTTTTCAGTTCAAAGTATTGGGTCAGGTCATCTCCATCAAAAAAAGTTGTTCTTACCGAGTCCCAAACTTCTTTGGCCGTAGAGAAAGGGAGAAAGTTACCTACCAAGGAGGGATCCATGGATTCGATCATGTAGTCTTTAACACGAGAGTCTTCCATCTGCCACTTCTGGTAACTTCTATCAACTTGTAGTGGTTTGAGAGTCGAACCATCGATGTAGCCAAGTTTACCCTTCCCTGACAGCTTCATTTTCAACATCTGCGACCACAGATTAAAGTTCTTCCCATCGAGTTTGATCGCCATAGCGGAACTGAGCCCATCAGGATTGGAATCACCCGTCTTGTGTTGGAATAGTTGTGACAAGGTGGCGGATAAACTCTCTAAAATGAGAACCGCTTCAAATTTTTCTTCTTTGTCAGAACTTCCATCATTTCCAGACATTTTTTTTTCCTGAAGGGCAGAAAATCACACTTTTACCGTAAATCCGATGGTCGGATTGGTGAAATAAGCATTTTAGATTCTTGATTCAAATGTTCATTTTTTTAGATTTTGTGTGGGTTATTTTTCTTTTCTTTTGATATATAGCTTAATGTTTGTAGTATTTGATAAAATCATGAAACTTAAAATTCTGTTTTGTTTATAAGGAAATGCATGGGCTTATGAAGGAATTTTGTTACGTTTGAAAGTATCATATATTCAAATTTTGAATCTCGACAGTGAGTTTAATTTAACAAATTGATCACTTTTTATTGTTTGATTGTTTAGTAGGTACGAGAATGTTTGGTGGCTGCACTGCTTATCACACCAAAATTAGAAATCATAAATATTTTTGTTATGAGTATTAGTTATTCAATATTACCTCTGGTTTCTTTGAACTTAGTTAGATTTCGTTCACTGAATAAAGGTTTAAAAGTTTTAATACTTTCAAATTTCATTTTGCCTTTAAAATTTGTAGTTATAATATATTTTAAATAACTTATATAAATAATTTGACTGTTGATGATTGAGGTAAATTGTGATCTATATCTATATATATATTTAAAATTAAAATTAAAGAAAATAGTATTATATATATTTTTCTTTTTAACCTGCATAGAAATTTGGGTGGGTTTATCAGAGAAATCCACCAAGAAATTTGTAGGTTATTCAAAAAATCCACCCAAATTTTGATACGCACCTTTTGCGTGTTTTTTAAAACATACACAAATTAACATTTAAATAATAAATTTGATACTATTTAATTATAAAATTTATTGATTTATGTAAATCCAATATATTTTCTTT
This sequence comes from Hippophae tibetana, assembly GCA_037013495.1. Taxonomy (NCBI): domain Eukaryota; kingdom Viridiplantae; phylum Streptophyta; class Magnoliopsida; order Rosales; family Elaeagnaceae; genus Hippophae; species Hippophae tibetana. Next base: position 8,973,937 of record CM072812.1, read on the forward strand.
ATTATTAACATATATATATTTTTCATGCAAATTACTTCGAATTAAGTTTTTTAATTTAAACGAATTTATCCTATAGTTTACTCACCCCCTTCTAGATGTATGAAAAGATCCTATCATATTTTTCCCTTTTAAAATATCATCACCTCTAAAACTTTGAAGCCAACCACCCACACAGTTCAACAGAATCCCAGTCCAACAGAAAAAATAATTCTTCCATTTTGAAAAACATATCCAGCAAGACAATTAAGGGTATCAAAAGTATTGAAAAGCTATCCTCCATAAACCGACGCAGATCCTTATACCTAATACATACAAGTAGTGACTTCAGAAAAAGACTTGAGAACAACTTCTCTGCACAAATCTGCAGTGAAATTGTAATTATTTGTTCTAGATGAACAACGATTTCCAAAAAGCAATGAAAACTTTGAGATGAAAATGTAAAAGGCAATAAATACACATTAATTGACTTTAGGTCAGCTGTTAATATGAGGCTGAACCTGACTTTTGGTAACTCTTGGTGTATTTATAATTTCACATCAATTTCTAATATAGCTTTGTTTCAAAAAAAGTTTGAAAAATAAATGAAATGGGTTTGTGTTGACTAAGAATTTGAAAATTTAAGATTGATGCCATGACATTTGAAGTCAAGAGGCATTAAATGTTAAAGGTGGGAGGGAGGGAGGGAGGGAGGGAGGGATACTTTGCACATTAATCAGTGTGTTTCTCCATTAAGGCATTATAGATTTGCAGGTGGTCTAACTTCATAAATTATGGGCCCAATTAATTATCTGCTCCTAATAATAATGCCCAATACACACACTCAGCCTATGTTTTTGAATGGGCTTCTGAAGAAAAATATTTTAAAGTAAACCAAGTCCAATTAAAACGAAAAGCATTTTCAGTTCAATTACCGTCTATTACATTAAGGATCAATGTTACCAACACTCATTAATGAACACTTTTGTACGTTATAAAACTTTTTCGATTTCTTATTGATTTATGTCATTATTTTAAATCATGAAATTAAACACATATTAAATAAAAAAGTGAATGATTGTAGTAAAAAATAGTTTCTTTAGCACTCTTCATATATAAAACACATATTAAACTAATTGATTTATGTATAGATTAGTTTTCTTATTAGGATGGGCAACCGTGGAATAAAATTAAAACTTTTCATCAATTGGATAACTCCATGGAGAAAATGGTGTTTAGGGGATTACCCTTTCCTATCTAGTTAAATTTTGGAACTCAAATTTCATACAATTTTATATAAATTATTATATATTTATTTATAATCTCAACTATTTTTAATTGAAAATAAACTTATTATCATTAAATAAATTATTTAATTATGAAAATACAAAATTATAATTAAAAATATATTTTATTTTGGTTATTTAAGTACCATCAAAATAAATAAATAATTATATCTATTGAACGTTATTCCAATTTTATTTTATTTTTCAACGTTAATAATGTTAATTTAAAACAAAAAAATATAAATATTATACATATATTATCCGTTAGTGAAGCATACACGTTCCTATAAATTCTACTAAATTTAATTTGGAGGAAAATTTCATCCAATCGTAATAAAAATAATAATAAGAATGATATAATATATTCATGTGTTTTATTTTATTATAAAATGTAATATAAATCATTCTAACATTAGCAAGAGTTATTATTCCTCCCACGAAATGCATGACAATGTTTTGTTTTTCTCATAAAATTATATTATTATTTTATTTTATTTAAAAATTAAAAAAATTATTTATAATTTTGATTCATTTATAATTTTATAAGTTTTATTTTAATATTTATTATTATTTTGATAATAATAATATATTTTTTTTATTGTTATTTTCAACTGGTTGCCAATTTCATGCTCTATTGAAAGCCCAATTTCCTATGCTTTCATTTATGGGCTTCCACTAGTTTCAATCCGTTGACATATAGTTAAACTCTGTGTTGAGCCACACCTAAAATTCCTTTTGCCAATATCCTCCCACCGGTAGCATTTACGGATACTCCTTAAATTTGTTAATTTCTTTATATTTCTTTTTCATGTTTAAAAAACCTCCATTATTCATCTCTGCTGAAATCATATAAGTCAATTTCTAAAGGCCATCTAAACTTAATTGTCTCCAAAATTCTGTTTTGAGCACTGTTAAACACACAAGTTTGTATTTAAATTATCACTTAAACTAATAATTGTATAATACTTGTTAATATTACCTTAAAAATTTAAAAGTATGTAACATACATCTATTAGTATAAAATGCAAAATTATTTGTATTTAACATTTCTTTTCTATTTGAAACTCAATGGATGAAGCAAAGATGATCAACATTATTTGACCATGTAAATACCTAAAACAAAACCATGTAAAATTCCTCAAGGTATAGTGAAAGAGGACTTTATTTATAGTCCCAAATCCAACACTCATCTTCATTCCTAACCAATGTGAGACTTTTTTAATTTGTTCACTAATGAGCTATATAACAAATATCCACCTTAACGACTTAGTGATTTTAAATGATTTCTTCAATTACTAGATCAACGATGCCAGTGTCAATTCAAATTTGCAGGATGTTAATCAAGTCCAGACAATGTTTGAACTTGATTATTGTTACCACCTTGGTCATCATATCTGTGGGAATCTCTGTCGTACTAATCTTCTGAACTAGTACTCCACCTTCTTCAATAATTTCTCGCACGAAATGATAACGAACGTCAATGTGTTTTGTACGTGCATGGTAGACTTTGTTCTTTGCTAAATGAATAGCACTCTGACTATCACAAAACACCTTAATATGTTTTTGACCAACTCTCAAGTCTTCAAGAAAACCTCGTAACCAAATAGATTCCTTCACAGTCTCTGTAACCACCATATACTCTGCCTCTATAGTAGACAAAGCAATTGTGTACTTCAAGGTAGACTTCCAACTGACTGGTGCTCTAGCAAGAGTAAACACATAACCAATAGTTGACTGATGCTTATCTAAATCTCCTGCATAGTCGGAATCACAATATCTGACTGCATATTGACCAATGGTATTATCTTGTTGAAATAATAAACAAACATCTATAGTATTTATAATATACCGTAGAATCCATTTCATAACCAACCAATGTCCTTTACCAGGATCGTGCATGTACCTGCTTACAACACCAAACACATGTGAAATGTCAGGTTTTGTACACATCATTGCATACATTAAGCTACCAACCGCATTTGCATATGGTACCTTTGCCATATATTCTCGTTCTACATCATTTTTATGAGATAATTGAGCACTAAGCTTGAATTGAGGAACTAGCGGAGTACTTACAAGTTTTGTCTATTCATTCATACCAAAATGTTGTAGTACCCTCTTCAAATATTGACTCTCAGTCAAACTAAGCTTCCTCTTCTTCATCTCTCTGCTTATCTCCATACCGAGAATCTTCTTGGCTTCTCCCAAATCTTTCATCTCAAACTCCTGATTTAGTTGAGCCTTCAACTTTTCAATTTTTTCTTGGCTCTTCGATGCAATCAACATATCATCGACGTACAATAAGAGATAGACGAAAGACTCATTTTGTAGCTTGCGAAAATACACACAATGATCATGTGTGCTTCTGGTGTACTTCTGGTGCAACATAAACTGATCAAATCGTTTGTACCACTACCTTGAAGATTGCTTCAATCCATACAATGATTTGTTTAACTTACAAACCCAATTCTCTTTACCAACAACATTAAACCCTTCTGGCTGAGACATATAGATTTTCTCTTCTAAGTCACCGTGTAGAAACGAGGTTTTCACATCAAGTTGAACTAGTTCTAAATCGAACTGTGCTACCAAGGCCAACAAAATTCTAATGGAAGAATGTTTTACAACTGGAGAAAATACATCATTATAATAAATTCTCTCTTTCTGAACGTAGCCCTTAGCCACCAACCTTTCCTTATAGTGAATACCATATTTGTTAGGAAATCCATCTTTCTTTGTATACAATTTCCTTCTTATCCTTAGGTAGTTGTGTCAACTTTCATGTTTTATTCTTCTGAAGGGACATAAGTTCTTCATCCATGACTTCCTTCTATCTTTCAACTTCAGGGCTTTTAATTGCTTCTTTATATATGGAAGGAACATCATTATGCACAACTGAAAGTGAACATGCCATCATATTCTTAAACTGAGCAGGTAGGTCTTCAATATCCTTGTATCGAGCAGGTACCTTGACATTTTGTCGTCGTGGCCTATCAACTGCAGTTTTTTCTTGTTGTTGTGGAGGTTCTTGGGTTAAAACATCTTCATCTGATTCATCTTCTGTTAATGGAGGATCAACTTATGTCTTATCTTCACTAACTGGATTAACAATTTTGCTTTCAAACTCCACATGTTTCGGAGTTTGCTCTACATGCTCTAAAGTTCCATCAATCTTCTTAGTTACCTTTCTCAACAATGCAGATTCATCAAAGGTAACATCTCTGCTAAAGATTATCTTTTTCATTTCAAGGCACAATAGTTGATATCTCTTAGAACTAGAAGGGATCCCCAAAAAAATGGCTCTCTTGGCTCTTGGGTCCAACTTTGATTCCGTTACATGGTAGTATACAATTGAACAAAACACATGTAAGAAATCGTAATCACTAGCAGGTTTTCCAGACCATACCTCCATAGGTGTTTCACCTTCAAGAGCAGACGATGGTAGACGGTTGATGAGATGACATGCATATGTCACAGCCTCATCCCAATACTGCTTGCCTAAACCATCATTTGACAACATACACCGAACCTTCTCCAACAAAGTTTGGTTCATACGTTCTGTAACTTTGTTTTGTTGTGGTGTTTTTTGAATAGTGAAGTGTAGCACTATCCTTTTTTCTTCACAAACTTTCATAAATGGATCGTTTGTGTCCTCAGTGCCATTATCAGACCTCAGATGCTTGATCTTTTTACGAGTCTTAGTCTCAATCATCTTCTTCCACTTGAGAAAAATCCCGAGCACTTCATCCTTCTTCTTCATGAGATACACCCAAACTCTTCTGGAGAAGTCATCAACGAAAGTGACATAATAATGTTTGCCACTCATGGATGGAGTTCTTGTTGGCCCTCATACATGAGTATGGATGTAATCCAAAATACCCTTTTGTATTATGGAGAGCAGTGACAAAGCTTACTCTTTTCTGCTTCCCCAATACACAATGCTCACAGAATTCTAACTTGCATGTTCTCGCACATTTTAACAGGCCTTGCTTTACTAGAATCTGCAAAACTTTTTCACCAGTATGTCCCAAACGCATATGTCACAGCTTGGTAGTTTCTAAATCTCTTTCTTCCTCTGAAACTACTACTGATGATGTCCCAATAACCGTACTACCAAGGTAGTAGTACAAGTTATTCTTTCGAACACCTTTAATCGCCACAAGTGCTCCAAAAGTAACCTTCAATGCCCCATTTTGTATGCTCACAGTGAAGCCTTTTGATTCTAAGACTCCCACAACAATGAGATTCTTCTTCATAACTGGAACATAATGAACATCTGTCAAGACCCTAGTTGAACCATCTTGATTCTTAAAACGGATTGTACCGATTCCCAAAACTTTGCATGGATAATCATTATCCATGAAATAATTTATATGATATAATTTAATGTCTTTATTAATAAATGATCTCACCATTATTTTATCATTTTATATTTTTAATTTTACGTTTAATTAATAAATAACATGTATTTTAATATATATAATAAATTGATACAATTAAAAAATATAATTTTATTAAAAAATAATTAATAATATAATATTTATTTTATAATATGTGAAAATTGAATGAATAAACTATATATATTTGTAAATAAAACACACCATGTTAATAGAAATTAGAGCTTTCCCCGATGTTTTGTCCGTAATAAGAAGTTGAAATATTCACATGGTATTCTATTTTATTTAAAAATATATAGACTTGGTTAAGTAATATTTTGTTTTTTTCATTAAAAATTAACATATTATAAAATAAGTAGATATATTATTATTATTTTGAAAAATATAATTATAATTTTTTTGTCTTTATTTTTTCTTAATCTTAAATTCACACATCGATAAAATTTGACATAAACGATCTATATGATATACCATAACTTAACGTGGATAAATAAATTGACAAATCAAACTAAATTTAAAATTTTGATTGCATCCAATAATTTGTTTTGATGTTTTTTTTTATTCTGATTCGATCCAGTTTATAAAATTTATATATTATTTAAATAAAAATGTTAAATTAAATCATTTTTATTATTAGGATAAATATCTATGAATTCCATTAGGTATACTCAAATAGAAAATAGGTCTTAATAGTACTCATTGAGTGACTACTAAAAGACTCTTGAGATATTTGAAGGAAACTTAGAACCATAGTTTGCATCTACACAAGTATGATAGTATATCCGTAACACTTTACACAGATGCAGTATTTAATTAGGCCACTCTATGGTATATTGGGATTTAGGGAAGCAAAAAGTGATGTCAAGATCAAAGTATTGAAACTGAATTTTGATCACTTGTACATATTATTTTAGAAGTTGTGTGGGTAAAAAATGTTTTCAAGGAATTACAGATTTGTCTAGTTGTTACACCTATGATTTATTATGATAACACCAACTATGGTTTTCTAGCTAAATATAGATTTTCACTTTGTGCGTGAGAAGTCGATGGCTAGCTAGTTACAGATTCAATATACTGCTAACATAATGATTAAGGTAATTGCTGGTTCTAAATTTACAAATTTGAGGACAAATATCTAACATAATGACTAAGGTATTTGTTGGTTCTTAAGACCACGGGGAAATGTTAGAATGACATGAACGTGAGCACTTAGCCTAGCTTTGGGTTGTTGCAAGTTGATTAGTATGTCAGCACCAACTACCCATGTGGTTGTTACACCATGTTAGGCATTATAACCAAAGTAATCTTAGTGAAGATGCTATATTAGTCTTGCATTGCATGATAGAAAAATATATGATCAAATAAACATTTTTCTCTTCATGATTTCCTTTGTATGCTTTCTCTCCTCTTTCATTTCATTGTTTATTAGTGAGGTTCATAATATTTTTGATGCCCTCCATAATCTTAAATTTTTTTCCTAACGTTACATTTCATAATTTTGAACATATATATATGAATATGTTCTCAATATTATTATTATCCAAAAATTTGAATCATTATTTATATTTGTAAAAAAAATTATCTATATTTTAATGAATCATAGAAATTGAAATAACGTGTACACAATAAAATATTATATTTTTTTAAAATAAAGTAATTTTATTGTACTACTTTTAATTATAATTGTACGGAACATGAATATATCTTATTCCTCATTACTATATATATTTATCTATATGTAATTTTGCAATTTTATTATTGGTAATTTTTATTTGAGACAATATTCCATTAGTCTCCAATGTTATTGATTTTCTTTGAATTTATTAGATTTTATTTCTCGAAGACATTATTATTAATTTAATATTTTATAATAAGGAATAATGGTCTAAAACTCATAAAAATTAATTAAAATAATTTTTTTTCTAAAATTCACTTATAAAAATTATCATGTAATAAAAATAATTATTAAATAATTAGAAGGTTATTATTAACCAAAAAGTTATCATTAACCAAAAATAATAATTAAATGTTTTAAACATTAAAGAGAAATTATTTAACACAATAAAATTTTAAGAGAATAAATATATTTTATCATCACAAAACAAATATATCCTGCTTGAATTTCGTAATACTTTGAGTTTTCCTATACTTTTAAGTTTTTTTAATGTTGCATTTCATAGTATTAAACACATATTAATGTGATTTCATTATTCTTAGTATAAAATTTGAATCATTGTTTATATTTGTGAAATTATTTTGATTCATTTTTTAAACAAATTATATAAAATAAAAAATATATCTTTAAGAAAATATTATATTTTTTTAAAATAGTGTAATTTTGTTGTATTATTATCAAATTTAATAATATTGTAACATGAATATACATTGCCTTATCTCAAAATTTCTTAATGTAATTTTATTTTCTTTACAAACATTTACATAACCTTTTATTTTATTAATTCAATTTTTTATTATTAATATTTAAAAAATAATGCATATTCATGATTTCCAATTAACTTTTCATCAAAAGAACGTGGAAATGAAGTTTACTAATATTATTTCAAACTTGAGTTTTTTTTTAGAGAGTATTATTGATATTTATCTTTAATATTATATAGATAAATATCATAAAATTCCTTAATATTTGTTTACATATCAAACTACTTCTAAACTTTAAATTTTGTATTAATCACATTCCTAAGATTACGGTTAATATCAATTAAGCTCCATTTCAGTTAATTGAATTTTTTTTGAAGGAGTAGAGAAAAATGGTCTCTTATTAACAAAATAAATATAGAGAAAAATACAGTAAAAATCTTTTACAGTTAAATTAAATTGATCATTTAATCTCTCAAAAAAATGTCTTTTGTTCATTTAGTTTTGTAAAAAAATGTCAAACTATTTTTATTAATATTATGAATAAAATAATATTATTTTTTCACTACTTTATTTTATTAATAAATAAAGAAAGGATAAAAATGATATTTTGTTAATATTTTATCATAAAAAGGATTAAAATATTAAATAAATGGTTAAATTTTTATCATAAAATTATTTAAATATTAAATAAATAATAAAATCTTTCCTTATTTAATAACTTATATAAAATCTATGATAATAAATGACAATTTTTATAATATAAATAACTAACGGACACAAATCTCTTAATACAGAGTATTTTTATACAAGTCTATCACTCAACTGAAAAAGGCAAATGAACGAAAATAGAAGTGCACTTGGCATTATTATCAGGCCTTACTCTCTGTCTGACATTACAAATTTGAGCTTTACTTGAAGACTAGAAAGTTAAACAAGCTCAGCTCAGCACCTAGTATTGCATAAAGTGCTAAATAAACTGTAAAAAATCTCTAAGCTATGACCATTCTGATTCCAACCAAGTATAATAAATGTATAATCAACCTTTTAGTACATAAACACAGAAGTTGTCTTAGTCTCCCAAACATCATATGATAACATGCCATAAACATGTTATTTCTAGAAGGCCTTTTTTTTATCAGAAAGGAAATACATTTTCAGAGTTCAGAGTCCTTAGACTTCATTGTCTGTATTACAGAGAGAAGTGGCCTTCTCAAATGCAAACTCAATGGCAATCAGTATTACTACGCACATACACAAAGAGGTCGAAAAGCAAATGCCAGAATCTGAGACAATCTACATACATTTGAGAAACTATAGTACTTCGTTTTGGACGTAGATAACTGTATATAATACAAAATAGTCGGTTATAAGAAGTAGATAGATAATTGTATCAATATAAATATTCTGAATTTGTATAACAATTTTTTTTGAGGTTTTCTTTTCCATTGCTGCTGCTTCTCTCTCAGCTAGTTAAGTTCAATCTATTTGCCTAACCTGTGTATTAACTTTATTCTGGCTGGCCCAACTTATACAAAGAAAGAAGCAAACATATCATTATCTGTATATATTATCGGCTATCAGCTAGCAGGGTAAGTAGAATCAGAAACCTACCACTGAAAAAAACAAAAAAATTCCTTCAAGGATGGGAATCAGGACGTCCCTCAGAGCTTCTTTGACTAGCTTCTTGTTTGTTGTCACTGCTCTTTCTTGTCAACATCTGCTTAATCTCTGCTTCTTTTTTGTCTACAAACTCAATCAAGTTTTTAAAACTAGTTGAGCGAAGTGTACGCCTTGAGCTGGAAGGTTCAATGTCCTCAATATCCCCTTCTTCAATCTGTGGGCTAAATCTTCGGAATTGACAAAAGATTCTGCAGCAAAACACAGTAAGAGCAATGAAGCACGCAATGCCACAAATAAGGAACAAACCCCAGAAGCTCCTAAGTGATAGTTGGTTATCGTCTTCACTAATTTGTGAGGAACACTCATCATGTAGAAGCCATTTATTATGAATCTTTTGGAGATCACCATTCTCAGAAAGTCGAAGGATTTCAGTTGACAAGTCAACTGCAAGAGGAGAATCCCTTTGAAATGCCTAAGGCAAAGAAACTGAATAAGAAAAAAATATTGAACCATAATATTTATATCTCAAGATCATAATATATCATTTAACCAATAGTCCAACAGTATCATATGCATGATTTTATTTATTCCAATGAATACTAAATTTCAATTCTAGAATTATTTAAAAATGATAATTAAAGAAATGGTAAGCAACCCTTCACCGTAAAAAGTGTTGTTACAGTTATACCAATGACTTTGGTAGGCTTAAAAGTAGTAGAAATACTTACAAATCCCCATCCACTTTTAGTAAACTCTGGCCCAACGATTTTATATTTACAGTTGCTGCTGGACAAGAAGAGCTCAATATAAGGAAGCTCATCAACAATGGCAGCCACCCCACCTCCTTTTGGTCCACGTATAAGAGCACTAGCATATTCTTCCTTATTTCTTAAATTTACGAGTCTAGATTCTGCAATGTTGAGCTCATCAACCAAATATTTACGTGCAAATGAGCCATCCTGAATTCCAATAGGTTCAGTACTTGATACCAAGCTATCCATCCCTTCAATCCGAGATGAAAGTTGCTGCACTGTGAGGATCGATGTCAAACTAGCTGTGTAGCTTGAATTGATAATTAGCACTACAAAGAGCCATATAAGCAGCACCAGCCGACCAAGACCACTCATAGTGTTCTCTCCTGTGCAAGTACAAAGCCCAAAGCCCCCCCCAAAAAAACAAATAAGAGTAAGTTAGGAGCTCCTAGCCCAAAATATGTAAATGGAATTCATAAGGGTTAAGCCTGAATACGTACTATGTGAGAAAAACATCGTTGAGAAACTAAACCTGCACGGAAAACAAATCAATTTTATTAAAATTACTTTTCTAATAACACACTATTTGTCTTCAGAACCAAAAAAATAAAAATAAAAAATTGTGGCCCTAAAAGCATGCTTCTCTTAATTAATTTTGGGCTCATTTGGCTGCATACCTCAAAAACTGTTTTCTAGAACATATTGTTTTACAAAACAAAAAATTGAGAATAACTAACATATGTTTTCATTATTTCTGAAAAAAAAATAACAACAACATGAAAAGTTGCTACTAAGTATTAATCTACTTTTTTTTTCTTTTCTCCTTCAAGTTATTTAACGTTAAATATAGGCAAGTGGTACCTAGCGATAAGAATATTTTATATCAGAAAAAAATATTTAACTACACTGTAACATTACTTACAAAAGTTAAAAAAAATATTTTTGATTAAATATTTAGCTATTATTTAACAAAATAATCTTATTAAAAAATTAAATATTTTTATAAAAGTTATTATGATAATATAATTACTCTAAATTTTATATTAAAAAGTTTTCTACCAAAAAAATTTTTAAAAACAATTTGACGGAACAATATATAATGTTTTTTGTTTTTTGTTTTAAAAATAAATTTTAAAAACACTAGCCAAACTCCTAATTATTTTTAAAAATTATTGAAATTTTTTTTTAAGATGATTTAAAAACATCTTTTGAGAACTGTCTATAGTTACGTGGTCGCCCTAGAGTTTCCACAAAAACATGCTTCACAATCTATTATTGAAAAGGTATTCATCTAATAACATGTTTCAACATTATTTTATATTCTTACTACCGTGAAGTCTAACTATGCAACTCTGAAATCAATCAGTATATCCACTTAAACCGCACTAGCAGAAAAAAAGATCAAATGGTGTTTTTCTAAGTGCATGCAATATGATATAAATATAAGATTTTATTTGTCAGCATGGGGTCCTATTCTCCGATAGCTTTGGCATACTTCTCCCATGGGGAGGGGGGGGGGGGGGGGGGGGATGGAACAACTTAGATATCAAATTCAGAAGGCTCGTGAGGTGAAAATGGAAGCTGTAAATTAGTTAACGCATGCTAACCAAAAGATTGTTATCAGTTGTTGCCTTGGTGGACCACGGAACTCGTGATTAATCCGGTGCTCAAGGATCCAAACAACAGCACCCACCAAAAGGAAGAAACCAGCAGTGACGAACCACATTGGTACTGAAAATGGCTTGAGGAAAGCCCAAGGACTTGACTTTTCCTCTTTGACAGGAGCAACAACAACTAGTCCTGATTCCATGTAAGGCTGGGTAAAATCCACAACCCTTGTCCTATTTGTAGTAATAGTAACATCTCCAACAGTTGCATCAAATTTCTGGAAAAAACAATTTAAAGAAAATAACAAATCAAAAGAACTACAAAAATACTAAATATGAGGGTCAGAAGTCCCATGCCTATCAACTGAACGACAACAAAACTTCAAACATCCAAATTACAAACCAATTTGTACTTCAGTTGCTCCAGCCAAAACCCAATATCTACAGGAGTTAGATCATAACTAAGTTAAAAGCTTTTGTAATATTGAAGGCAGATACTTACATTTTCAGCAACACCGATCACAAGATCATTGAACTCTGGATTTCTATTGCCATTTCCAATTAAAATATATTTGTGTGGCACAGGATAAGGCAGAAGGTTAATGGCAGCTTCAAAGACATCGATACAGTATCCTCTGACTCCAGGAGGGTTCTTATCTTTAGAAACAAATTCTCGGTAACTTACACGATTAGGAACTGCAATTCGTAGTGGCTTGCCATTATTGGGAAATACCCATCCCCGTGGTGTATTTGCAGTCTCACCAGGCCATATAATACTGTACAATTGCTGATTACTGGTAGAAGAATTGGAAGGTTTTGTATATAAAATCTCTGGAGCATCTGTAGATAGACCAGAATAATTTGACCAATAACCAACCCTACGAATAGCATTTCCTCCAAGATTTAGAATGTCATAGGCTGGATGAACTAAATTCTTATCCCCATCAAATTGAATCATACCACTCAGACCAGTAAAGTTCATTCCAAGGATTGTTTCTCGATACTTTTGGCCTCCATCAAAATTACGTAGTGATGTTAAGTGCAAGGCACTTCTATTTGTCTCTTGCAACTTAGAGTCAGTAGAGAATGATACTTTTCCACCATCATTCAGAAAAACATCAAGAGCACGTGCTGCTAACCAAACAGAATCATAGGCATAAAGCGCATAAGAATTAAAGCGAGGACTCCCTTCATGTTTAAGTTTTTTCCACTTAGATATAAATTTATTTTTAAGATTACTGTCAGGAATGTGATGACGAAGAGCAACAACTCCTTGTACTAAATTCATTGTGTCAGGATCAACAGGTTCTTGTGTATCTAGAGCCGAAGAAAGCCAATCTGTTGCAATCCAGACATAGCCATTGGTCATCATTCCAAGAGACTTGGCAATAGAAAATATTTTTAACCCAGTATCAGGATTAACATGTACAACAAACACTCGAGACTCCATGAGGTTTACTTCAACTAACAAGTCATTGATCATACTACTTGGGGCTCCAGGAGAGAATGCAGCCTTGTAAGAAATCTTGGCACGTTTCTTTGACAAGGCATCTCCAAGCGTCGTTATTCCATTTCTGCCATAATCATCATCAACAAAGATGGCAATTACTTCTTTCCATCCATAATGATCAACCAGATCAGCAACTGCATACATCTGAAAATAGTCACTCTGTATAGTACGAATGAAATAGGGGTACTGTAGTGAAGAAAGCGTGGGATCTGTAGCAAATGACAGTAATGGTACTTGAAGTTCATTAACAACATGGGAGATGACATGACCTATTCCAGAGGATTGTGGGCCAATGGCAGCAATCACCTCGTTTACAATCAGCTGCAAAGCTACATAGGCAAGGAGTAAAAATTATTCTACTTGAATGACAACGAGAGATGTAGAGATATAAAAAAAGAAAGAGAACTTATATACTTTAAGATACATATTATTTCTTATGTAATGAACATGAGAGTTTTACCATCATAAATTTTAGTATGAAAAAAATTACCCGTACTCGATAGACTCAGCTCCATAAGCAATAGCTTATAGCTTTCACTCTTCAGGCATAAAGAATAAAAACGACAAACAAGATATTAGTCAATCAACAAAATTAGAAGAGTCTCTTTTTAAAATTTCACAATTCATTCACTCAAAGACCAATCATTAGAGGAAATTAATAGATATCATATATGGCCTCTCCTTCATCAAGGAATTATAGACACTAGAGGTTCATAGCTTTTTATTTTACCACATGTTCATACCTTGGCTTAATAAAAGACATGTAAAACGTGCCAAAGTTCTAAAAAAATCAAAATTTGGATTTCAAAGCAAAGTGGCAGCTCAGTTGATACTTGATAGGTAAAAACCCTTCCAGTTGAAAACACAATTTTCTCTCTAAAATCGGTTCTATTCTATTGCTTAGAATGAGACGAAATTGGTCTTTTTCGGTTCAGATAGAAAAAGTGAAAACTGCAACAGCATAGGACATGAGAGAATATTATCTCTATTCTAGTATTGAGTTTCGAAAATTTATACCTTCAACAGTACCAAGAAATCCGCTACAATTGGTGTCATGGAAAATAATATTCAATTTAGTTCCTTTAAGAATACTGGAATCGTTATTAACATCGTCAATGGCAGCCAAAACCGCGGGTTTTGCAGACCTTCCAATAACCGAATCAAAAGTAAACAGCGCTCCGATGTTCACAACACTCGGTCTTGAAGAAGAAACAAAAGTGGAATTTCCAGTACTACCCATCACTTCCAAATAAACCCACGAACTCAAAATCAATGAAAATATAATTCTTTTCACGAATCCATGGTCGGGCCTTGTAATCAAGAAGACCTTCTTCATCTCTAAAACAGCTGGCATGAACTTACCGACTCTTCTGCTCGACCAGCTCACACAGGCATAAGTTCAAGATGGCGAAGACCTGTGAACAATGTCAGGTTGAAAATGAATAACACGGCCACTTTTTCAAGAGGATGAAGAAAAAGAAACAAAGAAGACGGACTTTTCTTCTTCCCCAACATGGGTGCTGAGTTTTTCAGCACCCATCTCAAATACAAAAGATAAACCATGAGATTCAAGAACCAATATCCGGCAAAGAAATAATATAAAGGATCAAAAATCCAGGCTATAAGCCACTTGGGTTGTTCTAGAAATTGATATAGCCCATTAGTCACATTGGGGAAAGAAAGAAAAAAAAAGAATAACCCCTTGTACGGTATCTTTTGAACTGCCATTAAATTATTGAAACTCTGTTTGTACAAGTCGGTATTCATCGGAAATGGAATCTATTGATCGGACATAGATTTAAAACCAATAATTTTTTTCTTTTTTATTATTCAATTTTTTTTCGATGCAAATATATTAAAAATAAGTCGTAAAAACTGCAGTTATCTTAAATTATTATTGTTAGTAAATGCCTTGCAATTACAACAGTCAAAAGACAGAGACTACAGCCATCGAACTTAAACAATAAATATTAAACTATTCTATAAAGCAAAAAATAAATGATAATCCACTCCTACAAACCCCAGAAAAAGGGAAGAAAAAAAAACTTAAAAAGGGTAATCGTACTAGTTGAGGATACAATCAAAATCCTAACTCCTAAGATTACCTCAAAAGTCGAGGCCAAATTTGATGAAGCTTTCAACAGTTACTGGTTTATATTATGTATGTATAGTACAACATCGTCAAAGTTCAAAGCTCATAACAGTATTGCTTGTTCAAGTAAAGAATCATTCTGTTGATATTTTATTATTTAGGGTCACAGCTATATATTCGTAATCCTGGCATGTTGGCGTAAAACATGTGGGTTTGCCTGGGATTTTTTTCTTTTCTTTTTGTTTGCATTAGTGTTTTTTTATGGTAATTTGATATCCTATCTTGTACGGAGTTTAGAGGTTTTGGCGTCTTTTAACCTACGTGTTAAACCGACTCATAATTATGTCACTAATATTCCATCAATAATAACTTACTTGAATTAATGATAATTTAAAAGATGTGAAATTATTTTTAATTTTAGTAAGGTTTTTAATTGAAAAAATAATTTACACATTATAATTTCATTTAATTGATTTTATAATAATAATTTATTTAAAAATATTTTATTATCTTATATCTATCTATCTATCTATATATATATATAATACTATTTTTTTATGTTATTGCTTTGTTTTATGATATAAAAAGATTAACTTATATTATTATTTTCAATTTTTTACAAAATTTAAACATACATCTTATACTTTTAAATTATATGATTTATCTCTCAATTTTTTAAAATTTCAAAAATATGTATTTAGATTTATAAATCGTATAATTTAATTCTAAATTTTTAAATTTTATATATATGTCCCAACATTTTGAATCATAAATATGTATTTTTTCAGTTAAGTTATAATATATATGTAAAAAAAATTAAAATTTAAAAATTGAATAATATAATTTAAATTTTTAATAACTTATATGTAAAATTTAAAAATTTGATAACTAAGTTATAAATTTTAAAATTAAAGAATTAAATTTTAAATTTTAAAAATTTAAAAATATATGCATAAATTTTGAGAGACACGTTGTTTATCTTTATATATAAATATATAATAAATACATTTTTATAAATTTTTATTTTATATAATGTAATCATTTTATTATATTAAATATGACAATTCATATAGTTAATGATTACATATTTAATAAGTTTTCGATCAATTCACTTATGAATCTTAAATCTTAATCTTTGATCGACAATTGTTTTTTTTTCTTTTTATTAGTTTTTAAACCAATAAATATCAAAATATGAATAATAAATACATGTTTTATATTTTTTTGTTAATTTTTACACAAACAAAGTACAAAAATGTCTATAAATATATTTTATGAATAATTATTTTGTATAATATAATTATTTTTTACTACATTAAGACAATAATGTCATACAATTAATGATTATCAATTTAATGAGTAATTATTAAATGAATAATATATGTATCTTCTTATTATATTTGATTTATTTATTAAATAAATTATTATTCATATTTAAATTATGTGTCATTGTCATATAGTGTCACTTATTACTCGTAAGATAATTATTATTGTGTATATATTTTTCATTAAAGTAGTAAATTAATCAACTTTTTATTAATAAAAAAATTATTATTGTAAATTTATTTTTTATTAAAATAATAAATAAATTATTTATTTATTTTAAGAATATTTTTGGTAACTTTATATAAAATTTTAACTTATTTTTTTTACCTTATTATAGTTAAAATACTTTTATACTCTTCTATTTTTTAACATAAAGAATTTTAAAGTAATAATAAATATTAATATTTAATTAATATTATTTTATACTTATTAAATTTAAATAATCTATCCATTTATACCAATTCAAAACTAATCCTATTAAAAAATAAAAATAAAAATTATTTGTAATAATTTATTATAATATTATAATTGATGTGGAGTTATTTACAAATTAAAAAATAAATTTAATTATTTAAATTAATAAATGTTTATTATATCAGGTTAATAAAATTATTCTAGATAGAAAATCTTATTAAGAAGGTAACTAGATTCTTGTGGCGGCTAATACCGTTGTACCCCAAAGTCTATTCCTTAGTAAGGATCCATACAATTTTAGCCGACAGTTTGATAGGTTTTTAGGCTTCCTGCTAATCGTGGGATATATATTCTAAGAAAAAATAACTTTATGTTTTTAGAATATATTAATTTATAAATTGTTAACCCATATATTTTAAAAATTTAAGTAATATAAAAAAAATGTCCATAATCTTACACGTGGGATTAAATTGTATTATTTTAATAAAATTTAGTAATTAAAGTATAATAATTAGAAATTTATAGATAAAAATGTTCTAAACAAATAAATTTAATAAACCTAATATCAGCTCACCCTATATTATAAGCTCTCTTTTCAATTTTTTGGGGCAACAGGTTTTGAGTTAGTACGAAGAACATGAAGGAACGTTAATTGCCATATCAGTATACAAAGTTTAATATTGGAATTAGATACTCGTAGGAAAAGGATGGAATTAGATCCTAATCTTATGTTTGGAATTAGTAAATATATAGTTTAACTTGCACATAAAACGAATTTTAAACCAACCTAGTATCATATATATGTCCTTAATTAACTGTTTTTTAATATTAAATATCTTTTTGAATTGTGTGTTTGTGATTTCAAAAAAATATTAAAATCTTTTTGGATTAATGTCAACATACAATCATATAAAATGAACAAACTCACGATATTATCTTTTGTATGTGCAATTATGCGTGAGTTTAAAAATTGATCAACGGTAAATTATGGTTAATGATGTAAAAAATATAAACATATTGATCTATCCTTAACATGAATAAATAAACTTGGTTAGTTGAAATGTCAACTTATAATTTATAGTGACTTTGTCTTCTACAAAGAAAAAATTTGAGGCCGCAACGGAAGAGGTGAAAAAAGCTATGTAGTTAAAGGGTTTGATTAGTGAACTCGAGTTTAAGCAAACAAAAGGTGATGGTTCATTGTGACAATCAAGGTGCAATTTTCTTGACTAAGAATCCTCAATTTCATGATTGTTCGAAGCATATAGATGTGAAGCTACACTTTATATGAGAGATGACAGAAAAAGGTAAGGTATAGTTTGTAAAAATCCACACGAATAATAACTCGACGAATATGACAATAAAATCGGTTCCTTTGGAAAAATTAGTGAAGTTTCAAACTTTGGTTGAGGTGATCACTCCATCTTAATGAAGTAAAACGAGTGTGTCTTCACCTAAGAGAATAAGTTCTAAAGATTAGCATCAAGTTGAAGAATTGTGATATTATTATGCAAATTTATAGGGGATGCTTGAGAACTAATTCAAGCATCAAAGGTTGGACTATGAGCATTGCATGAAGTTGAAAATGATTTTTGGTACTAGTCGATCGATCGAAGAGTTTTTGCATAAATTTTGGTTCACATTTTTAATAACTCGATTGATCGAGCAAGTTCAAAAAAACAAAGTAAATAACACGTTTTTTTGACAATAAGTTATTTTTAAGGCATATTATTGTAAAAACCTATTATGGACATGTATATGTACATTGTGTGCCCTAGAAGCCTCGTTACAAGATTGAGAGAGTAAGAAGATAAAAAATATCATTTAAAGACAATAAGAAGAGTTAAAAAATAGATAAATTTAAGGCTTTTATCGTTATTGTGTGTGAAAGTTTTGTAATGTTTCTTTGAATGTTATTATCTCTTTAGTTTGTATTTTTTTTAAGATATCTTTGTTGTAATTTTAATCTCCAAAATAAACTAGTAAAACTCATCTTTATTTAAAAAGTATAAAAAAGTTTAAGAGATTCATCACATTGATTGTATTGAACGATTATAAATTTATTTTATTCATTTCTTTTGATTTTTTATTGTATTATTTTTATTGATTTTGATATATTATTTTTAGAGTTTGATATTTGGTAGTTTAATATTGTTTGTTATATAAAAAAAATTATTTTTACTTAAATTTTTGAATTTATACAATATCTAAATGTTCACGTTCTCCGTAACAAAATTACTATTAGATTTTATTAAAATATACATCATCTTTAAATTTACCATACATAATTATTAAATTCTCTGTTTTTAGGTACTGAAATAACGATGGGTTGATTTGGACAAATCCTGTACAAGAGCG
Organism: Hippophae tibetana; assembly: GCA_037013495.1. Lineage (NCBI taxonomy): Eukaryota > Viridiplantae > Streptophyta > Magnoliopsida > Rosales > Elaeagnaceae > Hippophae > Hippophae tibetana. The sequence goes on from CM072812.1 coordinate 8,993,654, forward strand.
AAGGAATCTAAAGCAAGAAGTAGCATTTGCGTTTTCTGGAAGTATAAGACAGACAGCTATGGCCCATCCTGGGAAAAGATAAGAATATATTTATGGCGCAGATCTTATCTTATTGTTAGATAAAATTACATATTTATTTCTTTTCTTATTTTTTATTTTTTTGGCCCCTGCGATTGTTTCCATTTTTACCCCCTAATTAAAATTTCTCAAGATAAGGGAATGGAGATGAGATTTATAAATCCAACCAATTAGTTGGATGTCACAAAAGATTGATATTATTTAGTAAAATATTTTTCATCTTATTTTTTTTTATTAGCTTAAGTTCATCTTTTATAATATTGACATAATATATAATTTTTTTATTTGTTTAATTAATTTTTAAAAAAATTATAATTTATATTCATAAATATCAAAATATCTTTATAATATAATTTAATAAAATTAAAACATACTATATCTATGTACGTGTGAACTACACCTTTGTTCTGCTCTCACATTTATGCTTACGCGATTGGTAAGCAATCAGTTCGTAGGCGACTTGAAGTTTGGTTTCGGGTAAGTATTTTTTACTCTACTAATTATTTGAATTTTCATATTAATGAATTTTTACTTAGTATATAGTGGTTAATAAAGTAGATTTTTTATATTGAAAAATTAAATTATTTAAATTTGTTTCAATATTTATTATTTTACTTTTATCTATAATTATTTATTTATATAATTAAATTAAATACAAATTTCACCATCGGTTATAGATTTTGTAGAGTTGTTAAAATGTGATAAATGATAAAAAGGGAAACTTTTTATATTCATTGTCAACTAAAATGTGAAGCAAAAGTGGGAAATGGGATAAATCATAGCCCCCCACTAGCAAGAATTAAAAAATTTATCGACAAAATTATGAAAAAGTCCAAACAGAAATATGACTGAAATCAAAAAAGTGTATTCTCAACACTATTTGTCCCTATTACTAGATATTCTCGGTTGTTAAAATTGACCCATTTCCAACCTGAGTTGAGCTAAACATGTATGGCTTTTCATTTAATTTAAATTTTTTTTTTCCCTTCTACCGAATTCATTTTCTGTGGTCATTTGTCCAAATTGAATACTTAGAATCCCATACATTGCTTGCTATTTTCCAGTTTTGTCTTTGAAAAGAAAAGAAGAAGAAAAATCCGACTCAAGTAACCCCCAAATCCCAATAATGACATTAAATCATTTATCCTTTTATAAGTCCTTTATATTAAGTCTACAACTGAAGAACTTGTAACTAATAATGACGATATTACCCCTATCCGTAACATACAATATATATATATATATAATAAAAGATTTAATAGCATGCAACTTTATACGAAAAAAAAAATGTTTTTTGTTGAAGTTTAAAAATAAAACATAAGAAATAAATACTACTGTGTGTCTGTGTCTACTGAGTATCAAAGATACCAAATAGCAATATATATATATATATATATATATATAATTTATCGTTTTATGCCCTTTGAAGATATTTTTACACGCACAAAAATTAGCCTACCTAGCCTTGAGAGTTTTCAGTTTGAGTAGTAAACATCTTCTTTATAGCTTCTTCCTTCTCATCAATGAAGTCAATAAAGTTTGCAATAATCTGTGTACACTGAGTAGTATTTGATGAAACTGAGCTCACAGACGAAGCAGCAGTAATGATCATCCGCTGACGTTTGTACCGGATAAATTGCCAAACAACCCGAAACATAAATATAAAAAGGGCACCAAGAGCAAAGCCACCGGATAATAGATAGAGACCCCAGAAGCTAATCAACTCGAGTTTGTTAGGCTCTGCATCTTGTCCCTTATCACCAGGACATCCCATTTTACAGAACCACTTTCGATGAAGTTTCTGAAGCTCTCCATTCTCAGAAAGTTTCAGGATTGCAGTGGAAATGTCAATAGCAAGAGGAGAGCCTCTTTGAAATGCCTGATTTACATGGACGAGTACACAAGACAACAACATAAATTCCTTCATCATCTAATAAAATAGAATGTTGTAAATGGTAACAAGCTAAATTTCGCCATGCACAACTATAATTACATTCCTATTATGATGGAGAGTAGTGTTTTTCTATCGTATGCAAATAATGTTGGGGAAAGTCAGTGTCCGACTGATTAATAATCAATATGCAAAGTTTGCAGGAAATACTCAAATAAAAAGTAAATTAAATATTATAGCTAAAAATTTGATAATGAATTTTTTTTAACAAATAAGCATATAATTTGGGATTTGTTACAATTTTATTGGATTTTAATTAAAAAGAATAACCAAGTTTACACAAAATTTTGATTTTAAAACATTTTACTAGGCCTGAAAATTATGTTGAGAGAGGGACACAATATGTTAAATATGATTTAACTTTTACAAAAATTATAAATTTTACATGTAAAATTACATTCGAAGAAGGTGAAACAAGAGTTGTTTACTTATCATTTGGTTTAGCTAAAGGTATGGGCTTTAAAAACATAATTGTGAAAGTGACTGCCTAACCATTGTGGATTTTATTCTTGGAAAACCTAATGATGTTTCTTAGCAAGCAAGAAAATATTTGGAGGAAATTTTTCCTATCCTAACTAATTTTAATCATTTCAATTCTCTTTGCTTCTTAAGAGTTGTAATAGGATAGTTAATGATTTAACTAAATGGTTTCTTCAAGAAGGAAAAGAATGATAGTTATCTGTTGATCAAATTCCAGTCTTTATTTGTAAAAAAATTAATAAAGAGATCAATATAATGTAATTATTGGTTTAATTCAATAAACCCTCTGACCAATGAATGGATCTACCCCCGGAGAAAATTGCATGCTAGTTTAACAAGTTCTTAAGAAAAGAACAATTTGATGCATAAAGAGAAGCTCAATAGTAACAGTTCATAGAGACACTTACAAATCCCCATCCGCTCTTAGTAAATGTCCGTCCAATAAGTCCAAACTCAGTTTGGTTTGACAAAAATAGTTCCAAATACAAAAGCTCATCTACAATAGCAGCAACTCCTCCACCAGTTGGCCCTTTTCGCAGCGCTATTTCATATTCTTTGGGGGAGGCTAGAGAAACAAGTCTTGATCTGGGTATGTAAAGACTCTCAGTCATATAGTTATAAGCAAAGGAGCCTACTTGGTACCCAATAGGCCAATTACTTGTAATCAAGCTCTCAATTCCAGTAATCGGTGATGAGAGCTGCTGAACTGTTAGGGTTGAAGTCAAGCTTGCAGTATAGCTTGATGTGATAACCATCAAAAGAAAAAGCCAAATCACCATGACCATTCGCCCGAGTGGGCTAACAGTATCCTCTTCTGTGATATACCACGGAGAGTAAACTTAATTAGATGTAACATCCAGAAGTGCAATAGTGTACTAATATAGCTTAAATGTTGACTGAGCAAAAACAGGACAGTCTAATTTCATCCATTCATTCATCATTTCGTAAGAATCTGTATAAAATAGATGCAGTAAAAGGTCAAAATATTTAGCACTCCGTATCCATAACTTTTTAGACGAGGCTGTATAGTGTATATTTTAATGTAAAGAATGTTAAATATAAATAAAGATAACAAGTTGTAATTCAATAGCACATAACTCATTTGAACATATTGAAGTTCTAAAGTTAAGGGTTTTTTTGTTTTGAAAAATGAGTCAAATCATTCTGTATTAACAAAATTAATTTTGTTGTAAAATAAGAGTAATCACTTCCTAATCCTCAAATATTACAAAAGAAAAAAAGTTGTACTTGTTTCCTATATAATGAGTCAATGACAACATTTTAGTGGTTTTACTCTCACAAATTGGATACATTAGTTACATTTTTAAAATTAGTACAATTGAGTCGCATTAACGTTACATTTTGAATGCTTTAGTTATTTCTTGACAACTTTTTAAAATACTTTTTTTGTGGAAAAACTTAAATTGAATTAAAATGAATCTAACTATTAGAGACTATGCTAAGAGATATTTGAAGAGAAAAATATCTTAAAAATTAAAAAAAAAACAAAATTTGCCTTAAATGATTAAAGTGTTCACAAATGTAAAAATAAGTTGACTAAAGTACATCAATTTAAAGTAAAGTTATTAATATATCTAATTTGTGAAACTAAAATGACTTCAAGTATAATTTTTTTAGTAATTTTTTCAATGAATTGTTTTTAAATTTTATGGAAAATAAAGTAAAATAGATGGTATATATATGAATTAGAAGCTAATAAATCATTTTTAACAAAATATTAACCGAGATTAAAGTCTAGTCTAACCCCTTAAGTGGCTCTGCAACTAGTAACACTTGAAATTACTTAAATTTAAGCTAATTTGTGCTTGGTAAGACATATTTTAAAGCAAGCTTCAAAACAAAATCTCAAAAAACTCTACTGAATATTTTAGAGAAAAATGTCAAATTAGATTAGGTTATTTATGTTGATTAATCTCTAAGATTAGAAATGATATCTTTTAGTCATTTATTTATAGAAAAACGACAAATTGTATTATTTTAATAATTTTATTAAAACTTTATTTTTATCTTTTAAATGATTAGACGCGATTAAAATATGAGTTTTTAAAAATAATAAAGTGTCAACTAATATGAAAAACAAGCACAAAATAATTTTTTTAATATTTGTTATTTATCACTGTTTTATTAATATTTTAAGTTTTATTGAAAATTAAAATATATATTTAAATAACTACTGTTTGTATATTATTATTGTTGATTTTTTCTAAAACAAATTCATATTAAATTCATTTTTATCCTATTAAAAATTTATATTTTAATCACTTGATATAAAATAATAATATTTTCTATAATTAAGGAAATAAATAACACAATTTCTAATATAAAGGATTAAATGACACAAATGACATAATTAAAGAGACCTACCTAGAACCTCGCCCAATATTTTAATAGAAACTGATTTAACAGTTGAATTTATATAAGGATCTAGGTCGAGGAATAAGGGTCACAATTAGCAAACAATTATGACTGATGTGATTAGTAAACTCCCCTGCTTGGATTTAAGACTTGTTTAGCAAAGGCACGGCCTCCATGTACTCATGAGCTCATGATATGAAAAAAGATTGCAGTTTTCGAAATTAGTTACTGGATGCACAAACTAAAAGGTAGAATGGTATACATTAACACATTCAAATTGGAATATTGAAAAAGGAATGATTTACTCACGACTTTTCTTGAACAGCGTTGAGAAGCTAAACCTGCATTATAAAATGGTGTTTAAAATTAGTGGAGTCGTCAAGTATATAGCTATATGTAAATAGTTTATATAGAACAGTTGGATATCATCTCAAGAAAATACTTACAGAAACATTGTAATGATCTGTCTTTTGGGGGGGCCTCGAAAATCATCATTGACTCGATGCTCAAGAATCCAAATAACAACTGCAATCAGCACGAATGAAGCTGCAGTGACACACCACATCTCCAATGTAAATGGTCTAAGAAACACCCAAGCATTTGTTTTTGCATTATTGATTGGTGCCACTATCGCTAGACCAGTAGTAGCATAAGGCTGCGAGAAGTCTACCATCTTCGTTCTGTTTTTCACAATTGCAACGTCTCCAACAACAGCATCAAATACCTGGAACCAAATTCATTTAACAATAATGTCAAAATCTAGCAGCAAAAAACATATTATGGACAGGCTTATTTGTGATGTAACTCACATTAACAGCATATTGTCCTTGTATTATTGGATTTACTACACCATCTCATCTTATAAGCCCAAGGAAACATCTCTGAAAGTCTTTGGTTCGAGCTATTAATAAAACCAGAAAAGGGAAGAAAAAAAGAGTACATACGTTATTCGCAACCAACTTCACGAGTGCATCATAATTGGGATTGAACCGCCCATCTCCAAATGGCTCAAACCTGTAAGGAACATCATATGGGACCAACTTGCGGGCTTCAACAAACACATCGATACAGTATCCTTTGATTTGTTTATCATGCTCCGTGACAAACTCAACATAACTTGTTCTCTTTGGAACTCCAATTCTCAAAGGCTTTCCATTGTCAGCAATCACCCAACCACGTGGCCTTTCTATCATCCCACCAGGCCAAGTGACATTCTTGAGCTTCTGGTTGAGTGGAAAATAGCTATTTTGTTCCTTTTTAGGAAGAGTTTCTCTAGGGAAAACTGAAAATCCTGTATAATTAGACCAAAAACCAACAGTATAAATTCCTTTCTGGTCAATATTAATGACTTCATAGCCTCCACCAATAATGTTTCGATCCTGATCAAATCGAACATGGCCGGTTATACCACTGAAATCTGTCTCCAACAATTTCTTGAGAAGAAGAGATCCACCCTCAAAGACTTTCAGCTTGCCGAGCTTAATTTCACTTGTATTATGGCTTTGCACTTTTTCCTCGAAAGAGAATGATACGTTTTTATACTCATTGATGAAGCTATCTAATGCACGTGCAACTGTCCAAACTGTATCATAAGCATAAAGTCCATAAGTAATCAACTCGGAACTTGCCAAACTTCTTTGTTGCAATTTTTTCCACCTAGAGTATAAGGCTCTCTTCTTGTAAGAGTCAGGAATATGTTGGCGAAATGCAACAACACCTTGAAGGATACTGAGGGAAGATTTATTAACAGGAGAGAATAAATCCACAGTAGAAGAAAGCCAATCTGTTGCAAACCACACATAATCCTTGCCCATCATTTGAAGTTTCTTGGCAACACTAAAGATTCTTAAACTAGGGTCGGCATCAACATGAACTATATAGACACGAGGACCAAACGACTTGGATTGATTGAGCAAATCAGTGATATAACTCAAATTAAATCCAATAGGCAGAGGCAACTTATATGCAATTCTTAAAGCATTTTTTTCAAGCTCATCTTCTAATGCATATATCCCATTTCTCCCATAATCACTGTCCACATATATAGCAATTACCTCTTTCCATCCATAAAAGTCTATCAAATTAGACATGGCAGCCATTTGATAGGCATCACTTTGCGTGGTTCTAAGAAAGAAAGGGAATTGTAAAGCAGATAGAGTAGGGTCAGTAGCAGCATATGAGACAAGAGGCACTTGAAGACCATTAGCAATTTCGGAAATCATATGAGCTATTCCAGAGGATTGTGGCCCAATTATGGCCACAACACCTTGATCAAGCACCTGAAATGCTGCTCCAAAATTTGTATTATTAAGATAATGTCGTCTATGTTAAAAGCAGCTACTAAAATAGCTGCTTATTAATCCCCCCCACCCCCAAACACACGCAAAAAATGATAGTCTATGATGCATCACAGCAATCGGTAAACAACAACAGAGCTTAGGAAATAAAACGATTAGGAAGAGAGAGACAGAGAGTTGCTGACAAAAATTGTCGTGCCCATTCAAAAGTGAAGAATAGAGAGGTACCTTCAACAGAACCCAAGAAGACACTAGCATCTGCATCCCTCATAAGCAAGTTGAGTGCAGTACTTTTGAGAATTTTTGGATTAGCATTAACATCTGAAACAGCTTCTTTTATGGCCACTTTTGCAACCCTACCAATAACTGAATTGAAAGTGAAAATTACTCCAATATTGACAGAGGACGGCTTTTGGCAGTAGACACAAGAATTGAAGAATACCCATGTCAAATTAAAGAGTAGGAAAACCCTACAACCCTTCATTATCTGAACTCGGAACAACATGATTGAAGTCCACAACTTCAATTCTTCAAGACGAGACTCAAACTTTTCCAAAAATAGACACGTAGATAGTTCAGTGTTCTCTCAGGAGTCAGGACATAGTACCTATGGAATTTAATGATTCAATCGACAAAAAAATTAGAGAAGTGGGTAAATATTGTCTTCAATAAGTGAACCAGAGATTTCTCTGTAAGCTCAATTAAACTCCAAAACGTGGCACTTCAAAGGCAAAATTCAGACTTTAATGACTAGTGATGTTGAAATATGGAGCCAATGAAACTCATGTGCCACAGTGTAAGAAATGAAAATGAGAAGACATATTGGAGGAGGAGACCGTGTCTTACTGAAGACACCCAAACCAAGGTGCTTGGGCAGCCTTTTCCAAGCTCCCACTTGAATGTCCAATTGTTCTTTGTTATTTTACTTGACAAAAACGTGTCAGGTATTTTAAATTTTAATGGTATTCTTCCAGAAAAAATAAATAAAACAAGAATACGATTTTTAATTGTTCCTAATATTGATTAATATATTTCTACCTATCTCACTTTAATAACTTACATCTCTCAAGAATGTCATTAAAGACTTATAAAACTTACAATTATATACCGATAACACATAGAAATTGAACATGCAATATAATTTTTTATAAGTACATCTCTCAAGAATTTCATTAAATACTTACAAAACTTACAATTATATACTAATAACACATAAAAATTGAATATGTAATACAATTTTTTTTTCTATATATATATGTCCATTCAATATTCAATATTATTCAATTGAATATCATTTAATATTATTATGATATTATTTTTATTCTTATAAATTTTTAAAGCGTTATTTTATGTAAAAAAATTCATAATATTTATATAATTAAGTATACTTTTAATTTCAAAAGGGACAATATCAATAATATTCCTCAAGTTTTTAAAAAATATCACAAAATATCATAAACATTCCTTAATTTTATGGAAGTTAATGTTTAAAAAATGAATAGTAATTTTTATACATAAAATGACAAAAATAATAAAAAATCAAGAAAAAAAATATAAGAAACTAAGTAATAATAGAAATATAAACACAAGTCATCTCATAATATTTTTCATAAGAAATGACAATTAGCAAAAAAAAATTGAAAAAATACAAAAAGTAAGATTAAACCTAAATAAGGAAGATGGAATTAAAGATTCATCAATCTCAAGATTAAGAAAAATATTTCCAAAAAAATACATAATTTATTATAAAATAAGTAACAAAGAAATGAATATTATTATAGATAAAGAAATTATTATAGATAAACTGTCTAAAATTTTCCAAAAGAAAAAAAAAAGCAAGATTGGATACATTAATTTAATAGGAATCCAAATACCAATAAAAATACATTTTTAGAAAAAGAATAGATATATCAATAAAATTAATAATAATATAATAATAAATAGGTAAGATGAATAATTAGGAATGATACATGAAAAATTAAACCAAATATTAAGTTTAACTTATGAATTTAAAAGATGAGATTTAATAAAAGATGAAATCATTCATTTTTAGTATACTACATATTAGGATATTCATTAACAAACAATAATAATAATTAAATATATAGACAAAATAAATTCATAGAAACAGATAATACTTTCTAAGAAATTTGACAAATAATAAAACCAAAAATATTAACAGAATTTGAAATACTAGAAAAATATAACTTAGATATTAAAGAGAAAACATATAATACTATGAAGAAAAAGTAACTTAACAAGAAATAGTAATATATCAAGGTTTAGGTTTATAGATCCTAAAAAAGAAAACTCTAATAAAGGAAGAGAGGTTACATATCTAAAATAGGAAATTAAAATAATAAAAGTATTAATCCATGATGCAATGTTAGGAAGAAAATAATATCATTGTTATCTTAATAATGTTCAAATACAAGCTATAAAATATAAAATTAGATTTTGATGGAAGCCTAATAGGCATATCAAAAAATCAAATAATAATAATAAAAACTTTAATTTCTTTTAAAGAAAAAAATGGATATAGTACAAGAGTCATACATTAAGTCCTCACTATATAAATGAGACACAAAAAGAAATCCTCAAAGAAATAAAATAATATGATTATAATAAAAAACTACAACAAGATATGCATATATAATTTACAAAATTAATAATAAATGTAAATAATATACTTAAAAATAATAAAATTATAAGTTATAAGTTTGATCTATTTGTACAATTAAAGGAAGAATTACCTAGGAGATCAAATACGTTGATACCTAAAAATGAGAAAAGAAATAATGAGGAAAACACGGATAAAGAAGAAACTATAATCACACATTGATAGAATATAGAAAATAATTTAAAGAATAAGTTATAAACCCTAAAAATAGGGACATAGAAAAATTAGTTAGTTTGTTGACCTTAACAGATGAAGAATTAAGAAGACATTATAATGAAAAAAATTGTACAAATAAAGAGAAAGATGATATGATAATAATTAGTGAAACTAATTCTCAATCAGAAATATAATCCAAAAAAATCAAATAAAATCAAATTTTTTACTAGTTTCTCATTAAGAAGGAACAACTTGCCTACATAGAGGAGAAAGAAACATACAAATGCTAGAAGAACCTAACTTTTTTTATGAAAAAGAACAACAACCCAAAATAGAAGAAAAATTCATTAGGGAACTAGAGATAATACCCCAACATAATTCAAACTCCATAAAAATTATTGATATAATCTTTTAGATTTAGACTGTATAAGTGTAAGGAAAAAAACCTTAAATGAATAGTCTAGTGATATGAATGTAATCAGGCAAACTTTTCCGACCACACAATTAAACCCTTCAACTTGTATAGTCTTAGTAGCTTACAAAATGTTAATAAATATTAAAGTTGGCTTACAAATTTAAAAAAATAACAATATTTATAAATTCAGGGGAATGCTCCCGTAAGTAGAGAATACTTAGATCCTATAGTAAATGAAATATATAAGGAATTTATTGGATTAGCCAAAGACAGATATATCACTAAATCCAATGAAAATGAAATTAAGTAAGTCAAATGACATTTAAAAATATGAAAAATATGATATTTATGAAAGACATGAATACAAACAAATAAGAAAAATAAAATAAATTTTGTTGTGATACAAGAGATTTTTGAATGTCAGAAAAATATAAATGTAATATAAAATCTTAGAAGTAAAAGTATAAAAAATATAAAATATTCAAAAGATATAAATTTAGAATATAAAATTTTCAAAAATATAAAAAGAATGTATAACAAAGAACCTTGTATGAATAGATTTTTTGGAGAAAAAGATACAAATCACAAAAAATTAAAAATTATTACCCATCAAGAAAAAAAAATGCAAACGTTAGATCTACAATAAAGAATGATATTATGCTAATGAATGCCCTAACAAATTTCAATATAAAAAAGAATTTTCATAGAAAGCAAAAATTTTAGAATAAATTTTTAAGATGAAATTAGAATCAATAGAGGAATTATATATATATATATATATGATACTTGTAGTATTTACCTAATAGAAGAAACTAAAAAGGAAGTAATCAAAATATGAATACTCTTCATTAGAAAATGAATTATTTGTATAGTATTTAGTAATACAAACATTACCTGTATTAAGGTAGGATTAAAATATAAAGGTTACATAAGCTACCATTTATATGTAGATGTAGATATATAAACTAGTATGTGTGTACCTAATAAATATGTATTTCGAGAAGAATTCTAAAAACAAGTAGTAAAAAAATTAATTGTAAAAATTATTAATAATACTACAATACATATATAATGATAGAAGGAGATAAAACTTATATTTTTACCATACATCAATAAGAAACTTGGTTTATTAATAAGAAATATCTTCATAAACCTTTACCGAACCTTTATTGAATATTTAGAAAAAAAATAAGTTTAATAATACTAGATGGTGAAACCATTTACATGTTAAAAATAAGAAAAAAATTGATAATATCAAACTCAACTTTTATGTAATAACATAAAAAATAAAAACGTGTTGAGTTAGATACAAAATAACAATCTTATTTAGAAAACATTTAATTGGACATAGGAGAAAACAAAAATTCATTTCTTAATGTAATACTCAAGGATATAGCTTTAACATGAATGAGAAAACTATTACAAACAATAAGTTCATTAAACCTCTTAGATCCTAAAATCAATATGTCTAAAATAATAACAAGCATAAAACTCAATTTTTTTAGCAAAGTCATATGTAAAACCAATGATTTATACCCAAAAGACGGAAATGAATTTGGAATAAACTCATTTCCGTCTAAAAAAAGTGTATTGTAATAAACTTCAAAGCTTTGAATGAAATCAATAGATATTTTATTCCAAAGCAAGAAAAATTACAATCATCAATAAAATGAAAGAAATATTTCTCAAGTGTTAATTGTAAAAGTAAATTTTGACAAATAAAACTTGATGAAAAATCATAAAAACCAACAACATTTAGTTGCATACAAGGACAATTCTAATGGACATTTGTATCATCTGGATTAAAACAAGTACCAGATATTTTTCAAATGAATATAGATAATATCTTTAAAAACACTACATAACATTTGATGTGTATACATCAATGATATTTTAATATTAGTAATAACTTGAATAAACATTATTTATATATTATTAATTTCTTACAATAATATAAAAAAAGAATGACTTGTTCTATCAAAGAGAAATGTTGTAATAACTGAATAATAAAATTAAATATTTAAGACTAAAAATAAAAAATGGAAAACATCATCTTCATCCTTATATATTAAACAATATATAAGGATTTTTTTTTAGTGAAATCAAAGATAAAAATCAATTACAAATTTTTATAGGATATTTGACTTATATAGAAGCATACATAAAAAACCTTTACAAACTAAACTTAAAAAAGATTATGCTTGGAAATGGACAAAATATGATACACAGTACACGAACAAGGTAAAAGAATAAGTAAAAAAAAATCAATTTTATACCACTCAGGTTTAGATGATAAAATAATAATAGAAACAGATGTTTCATATGAATATTAAAGAGTTGTTCTAAAAACAAAGATAGATGACAAAGATGAATATCTTTGCAGATACATATCAAAATATTTTTAGGGTCCATAATTAAATTATCATGGTAATAAAAATGAATATTTAGTTGTTAAAAAAAGTTATAAAGAAATTTGTAATATATGTTATAAATTCAAGTTTTATTGTCAGAATAGATAATAAAAACTTTGGATAATTCTTGAGTGTTAATATTGTAGGTGATTATAAGTAATGTTGATTAATCAGATGGCATTAATGGTTCAAACATTATAAGTTTGATATTGAATATTTACTAGGAAATAAAAACGATTTAGCTGATATATGTACTAGAGAATTAACACCTTTAGTCATTTTTTATTTATCAAGAATATATCCTTTTGGCCTAGCATCAAGATTAAAAAAAATCAAAATTCTACAGGACCAACTTGAGATGTTAGATCTTAAAAAATCCTTAAAGGAGAACATCAAATAGGTTAACCCTTAAACTAAACATGAATGACTTAAATAGTCCTGACTAGGAATTTATACTAGTTAGTTAGAAACTAGCAAAGTCATAACAAGCTTTAGTGGAATAATCCACATGATTCAACAACGGAATAAAAATTGAAGGAAGTTTTTCCAATTATAGAATGTCAAAACTATTATCTCTTTTGGAGGTAATTAAGAAATATTCCCAAGCAATACAATAATCAGTCAATCTTAATAGATTGAAGACACTAGGAAGGATACCTTAATTAGTGCTTTGCAGATAAGCAACCAATAACTCCCTTATTTTAGAAGAAGAAAGAGATCAACATAGGAACCTCACAAGACAGTAATAGTTAAGTTTGTAAAACCTAGAAAAAAATCCACTGAGGAATATCTTGATGATATAAAGTGTTATACTTCAGAGAAAGAATTCACTACATGTAGCAAATTCAATATCCGAGAAAGAGAAGATCCAGTGTTTGTATGCAAAGTATTTCACGTTAGGTTAATAGAAAACTTGTATTTAGGAAATAATTTAAATGAGTTAAATTACTTTCTTGAAAACTTCAAAAAAATCCATTAAAAAGATTTAGAAAGAAAATTAAGGCTATGGATAAGCCTTTTTATTTAAGATTCTTTAGTTCAATAATGGATTGAAATCATAAAATTTTATTAAGTTCATATCATATCATTAAGCTTGGACTTTCTAATACCTAAAAGGAATTTAATCACCTCAAAGCTTTTTAGAAAAAGATTTTGATGTGAAGAAATTAAGCATAAAACATGGCCAAATTCTAAGCTAAATCTCTTATGAATTAAGAAAAATTAACAACTCTTCTAAATTTAAAGTTAATTATTTTCTAGTAATGTAATTATCACTTCATAAAGTAATATGCTTATCACTTAGGAAGATGGTGAAAAGATAAATAAGTATGAAGTGACAAATAACTTTGAATAAATATAAATGTTAATTAAAAAAGTTAAATGAAATAATGAAATTCTACCTATGTAAAAGAGAATCCTTATGTCTATAAAAGTGAACTCTTATTCTAAAGAAAAACATACATCTTACACTATCTAAGTAAATTATTCACTTAGTTCTTATTTTTCTATATTTTGTAATATTTTATTTAGAAATGTGTAACTAAAACCTTCTTCGAGGTTTTTTTACTGCAATTGTAAGACATCATGAAGCAAAATATCGAGATGAACCCATAATCATCAGGTTAGTTACAATTACAAACTCTAAAGATACTAAGAATCTTGATTGTTAATTAATTTGTTTATCACTTGTTTAATAATTTGCACAAAAATGAAAGGAAAATATAATGAAGGAAAGAAATCAAAAACTAATTTATATAGAAATAAAATAAAAGGAAAATGAAAACAAGGAACATAAGAAAATTTAAAAGATGTTATATACTTAAAGCATCTTTGTTACATGTTAAGAAATCTATAAAAGAAAAATTTATTGTTAATACAAGAATATCAAAAGTAATAGAAAACTTACAATGATTAATTGATTATTTTTCAAAAATAATAAAGAATCATGATATAAGGATTTGATAAAACAATTTAAATATAAAAGTCAATTTTGACATAATTATATTAGATATAAAACAAAATAATGCAATACTAGAATTAAGTCATTCGTTAAACAATAAATTTAATCCAAAAAAATATCGAATTAAGTTCAATATTCAATATATGATCAATTAAAATAAAAAAATCTACTTATAATTTGGTATCAAAGCTATTGAAAAAAAATATATATCATTGAATAAAAAATTAACACCATTAAATTTTTAAAAGTTTAGTGATATTAACTCAAAGTGGATGAAATCTAATTGAAGTAAAATAAAATTTAAAAGACATCATTGATATAATGACAAATACAATGAAGGTTAATGATAATTACTCATTTTAAAATCATAATTAAGTATATGTTTATTTAAATAAAATAATTAAAATGTGTATTTTTACTTTTTGAAAAAACAAAGCATTAAAGTGTCTTTTTTATGAAATAAATTTGGGATCTAAGTAACTATATTTGTAAAGATTGTTTCTCTCTTTCTTCCTTTTTTTAATAAAAAAATAGGTGTTTCTCATTAATAAGTTTGTTATTAGATCACGAAGAATGAGAAATTTTTTACATCTTAGATTATTTAATTATTATCTTTTTCTCTAGTCCTAGGTTTTTTGATTACTCGCTTTAAAAACACATAGAAAATATAGTTCATTTAATAGAATGGTAATAAAAATTAATTTTCTTTTATTTAAATCACCTCAAAAGTTTGAATCATACATCATTTAATTTAAAAAATGTAAGAAATTATTGAGAATGAAATAATATGTGCTTTATTAATCTTAAAATTTAATCTTTTCTTTCTTTTTTCGAATGGTGAAAATTTTAGTTACTCAAACTCTATATTATTACAGAGATTGAAATTTTACTTAAGTTAGAGAAAGTAGAAAAACGAAAGAAAGAGAAAGAAAATTTGTAGAAATTGAAAAGGTTTTCTCCGTAGGCAAAATTTTAAATGGCATGGAAACTTAAATGACGTCAGATAATTAAATTTTTGAGAAAAATATTTTTAGGATAATTTATTTATTATAAAAAATAATATTTAAATTTTATACTTATTTTTATAACAATTTAATTCTATTAGTATAAAAAACGCACCGCATAAGAATAAATATAATTTTTATTTATTTGGTTTTTTTCAATTACATTATATAAAAAATGTTATAAATTATAATTAAAATAATTAAAAAAAACATGAAAAATAGTTATTTATTTTTATATAGTTAATATTTCATAACAATATGATTAAACTGTTATAAAAAATAAATATACAAATATTACATTTACATTTCTTAAAAAATATTTATTCTTTGATTTATCCTTAGTTTTTCTATATTAGTATACTGTTAATTTATTCACATATCTCTTAGACAAAAAAAGTCAATTCCATTTTGTTAAGTTTGAACCTTTACATGGAAACTATAGTAGCAGTTGATAGATAGGAGGATGATGAAGACGATGGAGAGACACTTTTAGTGTTTGTTTATGGTATTATTTAATATCGATTTTATCATTGAAGATGTAAATAATAAAAAAAATTGGTTTACTTTAACAAAAAATATAATTAATTTTTTTAGTTTAAATTTTTAAAAAAAATTATTACATCAGTTCATTCAATCAAGTATTAAAACAAAAAAAGAAAGAGAAATATAAAACGAACAAAGAAAACTTAGAACCTTTTCTCATAGTTTATACAAAATATTCTTATTATTTTAAGTATAACTTTGATATATTAAAAAAGTTAGACTTTTATTTCATATTTAAATGATATCTTTCATCTTTCTTATAAAATAATAATAATAATAATTTAGTATCGTTGTAATTTTGGAGTGATCGAAACTCCAAAATGAATGTAAAGGGCATTATTGTACTATTTACAAAAAAATAGAATGAATTCCGTAATTTCTTATACTGATAGGGATAACGGGTCATTCGTATAGATAGCCCTCCTCTTTTTCATTTCCCTGGCGAACAACCACAACAGGGTTCACACTTCAGACACATTCAGTTGATGCTCTTAAGCTTTCGGCGATGGCTTCCTCTGTCACCTCCTCTTTCCAGACAAGGTCGTTGCCACTTTCTTTTTCTTACTATCTTATGCCATCTGTCTTTTTCTGTCACTCGTTAATTTTTTATTCATGAATTCTAATTTCTTTTCTTTTAGTTTTATCTTTTGTTATGTTTTCTATTTGCGGACATACAATATGTGCAGGCTCACTGGTTTCTAGTTATTGCTGATGGGTTATTGTTTCTATTTTCCCCTTTCTTTTGCTAATTTGGAATTTTTTGAGTTTTGCTGGATTCTACAAAGTTGTCCGATTTGCCCAATTACCCGGAATCTAATAGCTTTTGTTCGTGGGTTTCTCTGCGTCTGCGTTTTATGAAATGTAGCTAAAACTTTTTGATTTGCGGTTCAGATGGGTCTCCTGGATTTGAAAGTTATGATTTGCCTGATGACTCATCTTAGCATCTCTCATCTTTGATCAAATGCGACCCTATATGGTTTTGTTCCACTTGTTACACATTTCATGCTTATTTATCCCAGTTCCATCTCTGAGAATGTTGAGGGTAATACTACTTCTGATTCATTTTGGTATATTGTGACAGATGACCAATTATTGGATATTTAGGCTTCTGTGACCAATTACTTTGGTTTAATTAAAATATGGTTAGGTTCATGAATAAAATTATATCTAAATCTAAAAAATTTCGAGGAATAATTTCATTCTGTTTCTTGTCTTCCTACGTGTTTACTCAAAGTTGGAGGGAAATAAACTGGAGATTTTAATAGAAATGTTTTCCAATCATTTTCAGCAATATTCGATCTTCATTTTTGGTAGAGAGAAATGTCTTTTCATTCATTGCTCGTCCTGTTACTCGAGTTGGGTTTTTAAAGAAAACCATTGAATGTAAGGAATCACGAATTGGAAAGCAACCAATTGAAGTACCATCAAATGTAACAATCACATTGGAAGGACGAGATTTGAAAGTAAAGGGCCCTTTGGGTGAGCTTGCATTGACTTATCCACGAGAAGTGATACTTGACAGGGAGGACTCTGGTGTACTAAGGGTCAGAAAAGCTTTCGAGTCTAGAAGGGCCAATCAGATGCACGGACTTTTCAGGTGAGCTACCTTTTTTGGGCCTTTATTTCTCAGAAGATACCAACCTTTTGATCCTTGCTCATTGCTTGTCTTTTAAGCAACTCTTAGTTCTCATTATTATAATGATAATGGAAGCCAATTAATATTGTAAAGGTTATGACTCACATTTAAGTTGCAACATTTCTATGTAACCGCAACTTGCAGAAGTATGAAGATGCCCCTTGCACCTTTTACAATCGTGGTCTCATTTGTTCCAAACATGGGAGACATCTGCTATTCTTTCTGATTTTATAAGTAACCTATTAACAATTTACAATAGATAGTCATCTGGTGCAGGGATCTAATAAGTTGTATTTAGGGTAGAAATCATCATGCATCTCCCTCTCTCTTTTTCATACAGAGAGAGAGTGTAAATCACATAGCATACAGTAACTTGAGATAAGCATAAAGTTGTAGGATAAAAGTTGCATGCAGAAGATTGAAGTAACCCTGAAGTAACCCTGGCCGTGTAAGTTGTTTTATACATATTGGCCGCGTAAGTTAAGTTAGTTGTTTTATAGATAGAACCATTGACTTAACTCAATGATCGTAAGTTTTCGCTTAACTCAGTGATTGTTAGTAAAAATTTATAAAATACGGATTTAATTAATCTAAGGGGAGTAAATAGGTTATTTTCAATTTTTATCAATTTATAATTTAATAACCTAAACAAAACAATCAGGCATACAATCGCGTGTAAAAATAAAGTGCGAAAATAAAAAAATAACACATGATATTTTTAGGTGAAAATAACATAGGCCAGTATGGTGTTTGGTTTACTAGAATGTAATCAGAATTGATTATTTTCAATTTTATGCTTGGTTGGGCTGAAAAGTGAGAATGTAATAGAATCAATTCTTAAAAGAGAAAGAATTTTCAATCCTTCTCCCTTGTTAAGGAATCATGATTCTATTCCCATCTTAATTTTTTATTTCAATTTTACCACAACTCTAAATATAACCATAAACCCTAAATCCTAAACCTTATATCTTATACCCTAAATCCCAAATTTTAAAACCCAAAACCCTAAACTATATTTAAAAAAATAATAATTTTAATCACGAACCTTAACTCTAAATTCTAAGTCCTATACCTTAAACCCCATATCCTAAACCATAAAACCTATTTAGAAAAATAATAATTTTAACCCTAAACTTTAACCCACAAATATAACCTTAAACCCTAAACAATATACTCTATATACTATACCCTAAATCTAAAAACCTAAAACCTTAAATCTTAAACCCTATTTAGAAAATATAATAATTTCAACCCTAAATCGCAAAACCCCAAACCTAAACCCAAAACTCTAAATCCTATACCGAACCCTATATCCTAAACCCCTAAATCTTAAATCTTAAACCTCAACACCCTAAATCCTATTTAGCATAATAATTTTAATAATATATTTTATTTTTAAATAATAATTATTTTGGAAAATTATGATTCCAATAATGTATTTTGTTTGACGAAAAAATAATAATTAAATGATTTTATTTAAATTTTACTGAATATTTGGGTATTAAGGTAATATACAATGTTTTTCATTCCAATCCAGTTGTAAACCAAACACTCTAATACCGATTCCTTCATTTCATTCTAATTTCATTCTGTGAACCAAACACCACCTAAGAGAAAAATTAGTGGTCTATCGGAACATCTAACTTTCCACCACAAAAACCAAATATTTAAGTATAAACTTGGTCTTATACTACCCTCATTACGATATTACTCCAATGTAACTTACTTACGAGTCCTTGTTCGGTTTTCATAGTTTCTAATATTAGCGTGATGGTAACTAAACCAACATTTCAATAAGCTTCTTGTCAATTAGATATGTTCACGAATCAATTGCAAAAGGGTTAGTAGATAGCACAAGTGTACGTGTGTGTTTTAGAATGGATTTAATAATGAATAATCCTAACTAGATAATTCAAAATATATGACACTTAAATCAAATCAACTAGTAAATTTTAGAACAAAAGGATTAAGCACAAGTTTAATAAAAATAGTTTCTTTAAAATTTAGTAATTAAATCATATAATCATGATCACTCATACAACTATTTGATTTAAATATAAAAGTTCTTAATTAAAAAGAAGCTATATAAACATGAAAAACATAAACCAACTTGACTATAAATTATGAAAATATAGATAATTGAATATCATAAATTAATTTTCATACCTTCGCTGAATTGCACCGGCCTTAAGCCAAAACTTGAATATTAATCATTTCCAAAATATTAAACTCTGTTTTCTAATTCACCTTGAACTCATGTCCATTAGCTGAATAGCCTTTGTAAGAATATTAATTGGTTTCATTGGCTATACATTAATTATGTACTCAAATTGATTTCCTCAGTATGGGAATTCTCACTTTTTCTATATGAAAACCTTATATATATATACACACACATTACTTTGTGTCCGATATCCACTTTCTTTAATCACAATTACCGAATCAACTTGTTTGGCTATCTTTCGGCAGATACACCCACCCCTTAAACCCTATATATATATATATATATATATATATGATATTAAAATTAATTGTTAAGGTTAATTCTTTTTTGGGCTTAATTATTCAAAGCCTATTAAAAACTTAATATTATAAAAAGTTATTTTTTAAGATATTCTAAAAATATTAAAGCACATTTAAGAAATAGTTAATTTGTACTTTCATAAATTGATTAGAGTTTAAATAAATATTTTATCAACAAAAATAATTTAAATATTGTGAATATATGCTAATGAAATAATTAGTGCAATCCTATGTGTTATATTTATAAAAGATATATCTGAAATATGTCTATCTAAAATTCTGATTTTTTTCGACTTTGTTTGATAGACTTGATAGCGAGCTTAAAAACAAATTTACATGTAAATATTTTGTTCATACAAATAATCAACACTTATAATTCTTAGAGTAAGTTTTGGCTTCGGAGAAGTATAATGCTAGTCTATTTTGACTTTTCTTTCTCCCTCTCACTCTCCCCCGCTATCTTTCTAACTTGTTGTACTTAACATAATTAGCTCTATATATTAGAAAACATCACTAGCTATATGGTAAATTATGAGTGGAGTAATTGATGAAGAGAAATGCCTTTTTCTTTCTTTTAATTTGATTCATTCCCTAGTGAGATGTGTTACGATAGAGTATATCTGTTATGGGACATGCTTCTCTAACCAGCATGCTACCAGGGGAAATGTCCTTTTGCTTTGACATGATAGTTTGCGTTTGCACAATAGCATTGAACTAGAATAATTAGTCAGTATCCCCATAAACCTGCATCCACTTCATAGAATGATGTGTTTCTTCATTTAGTTTTAATTTAGAAGATATTGAATTAGAGTCTCCAACCCCAAGTAAGCATTTGGAAGCATGTGTATGTTAAAATTGCAGACTATCATTGTTACATATAAATAAAAGTGTAACAGCTTTTGGATTTTAGAAAGGCCTCTCCATCCTAGGGGATTTTGTATTCTTGCGTATTCATTTCCATGTGTATAACCCATATGCTTTTCTTTGGCATTGATTCCTATTGATCATAAAAGATACAAGAAGTAGTTAATTTCTTAAACCTTGGTCAAAGTCAGAGTCCTTTATCTATTGTCTCTTGTCTCTTGTCTAATATGTGGTCATTCCATGAATTGCATAGGACTCTTACGGACAATTTGGTGGTGGGAGTGTCAAAAGGGTTTGAGAAGAGACTTCAATTGATTGGTGTTGGTTATCGTGCAATGTTAGAGGGTAAAGACTTGGTACTAAATCTTGGATTCTCTCATCCAGTTAGGATGCCAATCCCTGATGGTATACAAGTAAAGGTGGAAGACAACACCAGAATTGTTGTTAGTGGATATGACAAGTCTGCCATTGGTCAGTTTGCCGCTACCGTAAGGAAATGGAGGCCCCCCGAGCCATACAAGGGTAAGGGGGTGAAATATGCTGATGAAATTGTAAGAAGAAAAGAGGGCAAGGCAGGAAAGAAGAAATAACCGACTATTGTTGTTTTCTCTCGGTCATATTTTTGCTTGTTTATAATTCATTAGCAGTTTGGAATGTACTAACTTACCCATTTAAGCAGTTTATTGTTTTCAAGTTTCACCATCCTATTTTCCTTTTATTGTTATAGGACTATGCCAGTCTGCTTACAGTATCATAGAATTTTATTTAGCCATTTTCAAACAGCTTTTAAAATCTGGAGACACATTGAATAGAGCTAGAATGGAGGATGAGTTTAAAAAGATAAGAATATGTCTAGTACAAATTAGTCAATAATAAAAATATTATAATTAGAATTTTTTTTCTATATCAATCCCTTTGCCAATGCCATGACATGGTTTCCAACCCAAATTAAGCAAATAATCTACATATCTTTGACTTCTATATAATTTTTGCTTGGTCTGGTTTAATAGAGCTAGAGGACTGAGCTTTGTATAAGCTTCATGTTTGTCGCCATGCTCAGCTCAAGGCTGTTTATGTATATTTGGAGGAATATAATTGTTTATTAAATATAATTTGGGGGTTTGGTGTTGCAAAGGTTTTGTAACTATAGTAATAATATATTTTGTTATTGGAAAGATTTAGGCGAGTTATATTAGATTCGATAAAATGATTCGTTAAGTTTAATTTTCCAAAGTGGGAATTTTTTAGGTAGTAATATTTAAATTTAAAAACATTGAAAAAAAAAGATTAAAGTATATCATTGATCCTAAAGTTTAACTAAATTTATTTATAGGTTTTTAAATTTTTAAAATATATTATTTAGTTTTTAAATTTTTAAAACTTTACGTAAAAGTTCTTAAATTTTTAAATCCTATAATTTAATTTTAAATTTTTAAAATTTTATGTAGGTTTTTAATTTTACTATTAAAATAAATATTTGTGAATTAAAAATTTATAATTTATACGTGAAATTTTAAAAAATTTAAAAATTAAATCGTATTTTTAAATTTTTTTAAAAAGTATGTTTTGTATACGTATGAATTTAATTAAAATTTTAAAAATAATAATATACTTTAATCTAAAAATTAATGTTTGCAGTTGACCAACAAATCACGCGTAGTACAACACCTCATGCTATGCAAAGTGGCACTCATTGTTTAAATTAACAAATTATGCGAACGAGAGATTATGTATTTATTTAATGAAAAACACAAATGATCATTGCTTGATTAAAAGAAAAATAAGTTGATTTGACTCTCTTTTATGTTAAATTATAAATTCAAATCAAATCAAAATATATCATTTGAATCCCATTAAGAGTAGTGCTTTGAGTTTCAATTATAAATAAAAAGTAAATATTATCGTTTGTTCTTCGTTTCAATGGAAGGAAAAATATACAATATACTTTGTGTTGAAAAATATTGTATTAAAAGTCAAAGAGAGAAACCGGCAATTAAAATATGAAAATCAATAACATTTTAGGGTTATGAGTAGTAGGAAGAAGATGATAAGAGCTAAAAACGTAAACAATAGATGATAAAGTATTTAGGACAAATATATCAATTTACTGTAACTTCTTGTGGATTCAACCTTTCTAGCCGTGAAAATAGAAGCATGAAAAGTCATTTCTCTTAATATATATTTTAATAACTTAAATTTATTAATATTAAAAAAATGTACTTAATGTTTCAAAACAAATGAGGTGAAAATGTTATAAATTTTTTAACTACGTGAATTGTAAAAAAAAATTAGATTCACTAATTTAGTAAGAGATTTTTGTTATAATTGATAAAAGTATTAAATATTATTTATTTAATAATATTTTTAAATAAATTAATAATTATAATAGTATATATAATAATTAATATCCGGATTTTATTTTGTTTTAATATTATATTTTTAATTATTAAATATAATATATTTAAAATTTAAATAAAAATTCTAATGAATCACGCGTAGGGCCACACAACTGTTTGGACAGGGTCGATCAAAGGGCCGAGCCTCGATTCAAGGAGGGCCCGAACGAATTTGAGTGTTTTTTTAATTTTTTATAAAATAAAAATAAAAATAATACTTTTTTTGTTTATTCCTTTTTTATTAGTGCGTAAGGGGAAATACTTCAAATACATTACAACATATTATTACAAGATAATATATATATTAAAATTTATTACTAATTATTTTATAAATTTAAAATTATATTATTTTTTATAATATTAATAATTTATTTAAAAAATTATAAATGACATGAACATCACTTAACACGATTATCAAACCTAATATAATCTAATCTAAATAAAAATTTATAAATCACATATCCATATTATCTAATAATATGAACTTGTTATGTAACTTTTTATATCTTAATTAATTATATTAGTTATATTATTTTTATTTTTGAATAATTATACTTAGTTAAGAAACATTCAATTATTATTTTTTTACATTAATCTTAATCATAAATTTTATTATTATTATATAATTATAATAAATTATGTCCATGTACAAATATATACACATAAATTTAATAAATTTATTACATATTTAAAATTAATTATTTATATTATATAATATAATCATTTCTTCTCTTAAAAAACAATTTATTTTCTTTCATATATTTTATTAATTTAAATTTATTAATCTTAGAAGAACATATTTAATATTTCAAAACAATTGAGTTATTCTTAACATCATTCAAAAAAATTTACAATGACATAAATTTTTAACTTTTTAGCTTTCATAAATTGTGAAAAAAAAATCTTAATGCTGTCCATGAAGTAAATTTCATCAATCTTGAAATTAATTTTTAAACCAACGAATTTAATAAGAGATTTTTATCGTAACAGATAAAAAAAGTACTATACATACATTTATTCTAACAATATTTTTAAAATAAATTAATAGTTATAATAATATGAATAATAATTAGTACCATTATATTTTTGCTTTAATATTATATTTTGAATTATTAAATACCTTATAACGAGTCACACGTAGGATCCCGCAATTGCTTAGACGGCCATGAATAATTATTAATTTAGCAAAAAATGAGAGTAATTATTAACATTGAAGGCAATTTTCCCCTGCAGCATAATCTAACATGGGTGCTTCGTAAGTGTCAAAAATTTAAAAAAGGTACAATCAATTGGAAAAACCGAAAAACCACTGTCCCTCCCTGTTATTAGATTATATTTATTCCTTCTCAACTCTCACATGGCCCCGTGGATCAAGCCAGTCCTCTGAACAGTAATCAGATCATTGTTTACTCAGATTCCTGATAGCATATGGAAGAATGCCTCCGTGGTTGAAATACTCCAATTCCACCTGCAAATTCAAGAAAATTGCATTATCCACCAACAATAAAGCTTCGGTAGTGATGAGATTATGTTAACAGTCTATTATTGTTAAAAAACCAAAACACCAATCCAAAATTTCCAAACACGACTCCTCAATTATCTCAAGGTAAAACTAGCAATTTGATTTTTAGTGCTCCAATAATTGTTCGGAATGGCTTCTTCTCCCATCATCCCTAGAGCTGGTCTATCCTTCTATCCCCTCTTCATGCTTTGTGATGACTGCTTCCTCCATCGGGAAAACATACCAATTGCAGAAGGGGCTAGGTAATCTTCCTCATCTGTCCGAACATCCATATTGGCCGGCTTCAAGGATCCAACGAATAGCTAAGGTTTGTTGACAATCCCTGGCTACATCCCAGGGACTGATGAAATTGAAGTTCTTTCTTTAGCTGAATTTTCGATTAGAGGATTTAGCTTGTATGAATCCCAATTGGTTTGGTACCAATAATGGCAGTAAATTGTCATTTTATTATGTACAGCAGCCAAGCCACCATTGCTTGCTTGAGTTCAAAGAATGAAAAACTTGTTACCCATTTACTTTATGTTTTCAAAACTTAAATCTAACACGTTTCTCTGTTCCATAACACCAAATGCAACCTACAAGCGCAGCAACAGAAGAAAAAAAAATGAAATAAGCAAGTACCTCAGTATCAAAACGCACTGTGCAAGCGAAAGATTTGCCACTGTCAGTTTTGACAGTCACATCTTGGCCAGGTCTTATCTCACTAATATTGCTAGGAAGGTCAATGCTATATCGTTCATGACCAGTCAACCCTAGTGTTTCTGCGTCTTCACCAGTCTTGAAACAAAGTGGAATGATACCCATGCCTACCAAATTACTGCGATGAATTCTCTCGAAACTTTTAGCAATCACTGCTTTGACTCCCTGTCACGCCACAAATTTACATAAGAATACAAACAAAATGCAACTTGTCTAAAACCAAGTGAAAATGTAATTAAACTTGATCAAGTGGCCAAGGGAAATGACTAACCAATAACATTGGACCCTTGGCAGCCCAATCCCGAGAACTTCCGCTTCCATACTCAGCTCCAGCCAACACAATTGTGTCCTGTCCAGCATCCTTGTATCTCTACAATAGCATGATAGTAGAAAAAAATTAGTAATACAGATATAGCAACTAGTTGCAGTGAATCATAAAATTTGTATTCTGAAATGTACACATGACTCATACACCCATCCATATACCCACTTATGCAAGCAAACATTTGGAAGACATGCTAACATAATTCGTAAGAGAAAGGGAAAAAGAAAAAATATATTTATTTCGCATAACATGATAACTTAAGCTTTATGGAGAGAGAAGAACGCGTAGTATAGAAAGAAGTAACTTACAATTGCAGCATCAAACACATAAAGTTTCTCCCCTGTAGGAATGTGAATTGTTTTTGGCCCCACTTCCCCATTCAAAAGCTTGTTAACAAGGCGAATATTGGCAAAAGTTCCCCTTGCCATCACTTCATCATTGCCACGTCGACTTCCATAAGAATTGAAGTCCTTGCGATCGACACCACGCTCAATTAGGTATTTTGCAGCAGGACTGTCCTTATTGATACTTCCTGCTGGAGAAATATGATCTGTCGTTATGCTGTCACCAAAGTTCAATAAGCAATAGGCATCTTTAACACCATGAGGACCAGGAGGATCCATAGTCATATTTTTGAAATATGGGGGCTCGTGAATGTAGGTTGAACAAGGATCCCAAGAGTACAGTTGGGATTCTGGAACAGATAGTTGATTCCACATGGGGTTGCCTTTCGTAATAGCTTCATAAGTACTTCTAAACATTTCTGGCAACACACTTGATTGAACAGCCTGAAAAAATAAATGAAGCAATGATTATTTAAGCCAATTACACACTTCAGTTTGCCATATTCGGCCAACACATATTTTAAAGTATCTACCTCTGCAATTTCTTTTGTTGTTGGCCAGATATCGGCAAAATAAATGTCTTTACCATCCTTCCCTTTTCCAACTGGCTGCTTCTCAAAATCAATGTCGACCTGTTGTAATGAATTCACATGTTATCCAAGGTGGAAGCAAACAAGAACTGTGAGTCTGATTGTGAAAGAAGATTACTGCCAAGGAATTAGCTTTAGATTTCATAGTTCCCATACCTTATGATAGATAATGTATATAAACATTTATTAGATGAAACTTGGACAGCAAAAACTAATCGCTAAGCCTAGCACTAAACATTCAACGATATGAAGCCTATCATTCTATTAATCCACTGCCTCCTCTTAAAGTAAAACTGTCTGGATGTCTTTTACCATATCCATAACGAGACCACAACTAGAGGCCTTTTCTAAAAGTGTACATAATGTGACTACCAAGTCAACATTTAATAATTGAAAGGTTTTGTCAATCATAACATTGGAGGTAAAAATATTTTCCAATAACTATCAAGTAACATTAAAACAACTAGTTGCATATATTTCATGATCAAGTTCCTGTCAATATGACTTACTCTATCATAAAACTTACCTCTTTCATGTTATGGTTATTTATGAGGTTTTTTTTATTTCTTATGCTTTTTTTTCTTTTT
This sequence comes from Hippophae tibetana, assembly GCA_037013495.1. Taxonomy (NCBI): domain Eukaryota; kingdom Viridiplantae; phylum Streptophyta; class Magnoliopsida; order Rosales; family Elaeagnaceae; genus Hippophae; species Hippophae tibetana. Next base: position 9,021,491 of record CM072812.1, read on the forward strand.
TTTAAATAAAGCATTACATGCTTTATTTCATGATCAACAAGATTTTTTTCCCAAGATAGTTAGAATCATGTACCGTTCCAGCAAGGGCATAAGCAACCACCAAAGGAGGTGAGGCAAGGTAATTAGCTCTTGTCAAGGGATGCACACGCCCCTCAAAGTTCCTGTTGCCAGAGAGCACAGCCGCAGCCACGATGTCTGATTAAGAAGAAATAAGTCAGAAGCTAAAGAATAGAACATTATATTGGATCAACAATATTACAAATTTACCATTTTCTGAGATAGCAGAAGCAACTGAATCATCCAAGTCACCAGAATTTCCAATGCAGGTTGTGCATCCATATCCAACAATATGGAAACCCTGTTGATTTAAATATTTTTGCAATCCACTGCATTAAGTAAAGCAAAAGTCAGTGTGATGATACCTTCATTTTGCAAGGTAAAACATTTGTAATTTAATAATATAATGAAAATTACCTTTTTAGTAAATATTTAGTCACGACTTCAGAGCCTGGGGCAAGACTTGTTTTTACCCATGGCTTGACCTAGTAGCCATCATCATAACACGTAAGCAATAAACATGATAAAGGCATTATAGTGAATTTTAACATTTTCAAACTAAAAGAAAAGTCCACGGATTCACATTCAGGAATTATGAATATGCAAAAAGTAGACTGTTAAGACTTAGTGGAAGAAAATAGTTGTAAGAAAACAAACTTATAACCATGCCAAACCTGCAAGCCAAGTTCAGAAGCTTTTTTTGCAACAAGGCCAGCTCCAAGCATGACACTGGGGTTTGATGTATTGGTGCAACTTGTGATCGCAGCAATCACCACACTTCCATGCTTAAGCTCTGCTGGTTGTCCCTGGAATGAAAACTTGACTACTTTCTTTTGTTCCTCCTTTGGTATAGCAAATCCCTTCAAATAAACATTTTAAAAAGTGAATACACAGAAGAGCTATGCTACTATCTTGGAATAAATCAACTGAGATGGAAATTAATTTGACAGGTGAAATGAAAAGTGCAATATATCCTTCAGGATCATCTCCAATTAGTAAGTGAATTCAGATTCAAGCCATTCATGCATTACATAAGATATCACGTTTTTTAAGGGAAACAAAAATCTTCATTTCAATATAAGAGGGAAGTTACTAATGTTGACCAGAGGTCTAACTGTTAAATCTAATAGATAAAAAGTTAAAAGATGTTATTGTCAATTTCCTTGTAGTGCAAGGTCATATCATTATATGCATGTATGTGTACCGCAACCGCTTATTTCAAACAAACAAAAAATTATTGGATGTCATTTTAGTGATGGATATTTATATGGATTGACTTGCAGGCTACTGGTCAGACGAGAGAAAATATTGGAGATACAGAAAGTTCTCAAAGGAGAAAAGATCAGCCACAAGTTGCAAGTCGCAGTAGTTGATCTGGGTGATAGTCAAAGTTTAGCAAGAGTTGCAAAAATGCCGGAGCTGAATAGTTCATCTAATAGTCTGACGGTAAGATTCACTCTTCTTCCATTTCAAGTTACAGGTTTGAACCACACTAAGTACCGTTTGATCTAAAAAAGAAAGGTCAAAGAGTATTGAAATTTGAATCCCTTTTTTTATTCTGAAGTAGACAGCCATAAGACTGTTTAAAAAGCATATTTCAAAATCCTAAGCTAATAGGAGAAGAGTGGTGAGATGGACTCTTAGTGTTATGTTCAGCTCTGGTTTTCTATTCATACGATTCCAGGCTTCCAGCACCGCAAAAATAAATTTGAATCACCCAAATTTATGCTGTTACTTACTTTTCTTCTCTATTTTTTATATAAAACATAGTATTATATTAATATACCAGATAAGTTTTGAGTTATCACGCAAAAGACTGGCCTATAATGTAGGCAAGTTACTAATAAACAGTGAACAGTTTGAAAAGATTTACAACTAACCTTGAATCCAACTTTGTTATCTAAACAAGCATGCCAATCAGATTTCATTTCTTTCAAAGGCACTCGATCATGAGGTCTGACAAGAATAATTATAAGACATGAATATAAATTCTATGACAAAAGTATGAGTTCTGCATAGAAGAAACCAAATTTGAACACAGCTCCTAGTGAAACATGCAATTAAAAGGAAGGGAAGGGAAAAAAAAGAATATACCTCTTGGGTCCAGAAATACAAGGTTCAACATCTGAGAGGTTCAATTCTAAATAAGATGAGTATACTCTGTCTTGTTGAGGCTGAAATTATTTAAAATTAGTCAACAAATAGATCTTAGAAACTAGGCTTAAAAACTTAAACTATTTACTTCAGGAATGAAAAATATGAAAATATAGGTAAAAGAATAACATTACTTCACTGTAGTCAACAAACATATTGTTTGCCCTCAGATAAGCTTCAATCATTGCCACCTATATGTAAGAAAAGAAGTCATGTTTGTGTCATCAAAATGTCTGTCAGCTACTTAATATACTTAGCACAATACTCACAGTCTCATCACTTCTACCAGTCAATTTCAGGTACTGTAAAGTAACACGATCTACAGGGAAGAAACCCATAGTTGCACCATACTCAGGAGACATATTCGCAATGGTGGCCCTATCAGCCAATGATAATTCACCCATTCCACCCCCTACAGGCACATTAACATGAAAAGCATTATGTGGTGTTGTGACAATGGAAAATAAATTAAAAGTTTATCTGTAAGTCAGGTTTGTGAAAATCAAATTACCATAAAATTCAACAAATTTGCCAACAACTCCGTGCTTCCTGAGCATTTGCGTCACGGTTAAAACCAGGTCAGTAGCAGTAACACCATTGCGTAACTTTCCATTTAACTTGAAGCCAACAACTCCAGGCAGCACCATGCTCATGGGCTGTAAATCAAAGGAAATAGCATTAGACCATAATTTACAGTGTGTCCTCCAAATGTATATTTTAAGTACAACTATGAATGCTTGTGTTGAAATAAACACATCTTCCTACAAGTGAAAATATATTAAACCCAATATTATTACCTGGCCAAGCATTGCAGCCTCAGCTTCAATACCTCCAACTCCCCAGCCAGCAACTCCCAAACCATCAATCATGGTTGTATGAGAGTCAGTTCCAACCACACTATCAGGGTAAAGTAGTCCATCAGTGTTGAAAACAACCCGCCCAAGATATTCAAGATTAACCTGATTTTTCAACAAGTTAGCCATATGTTATGTTCAAAGAAAGATAAACTGTCAATGGACTGACAGAGATTAAAGAGATCAGATATAAATTGAAATGAAATATCTAACATGTAACAAAACAGGCAGAGATGAAATGACAAATGTACTTTACAAAAGCAAGACTTTAAATATATTATGTTAAATTTCTGTCATCAAACTTTGGTTTTGTTTCCCAAGTACGTTACCTGGTGAACTATACCAGAACCAGGAGGAACAACAAGCATGTTATGGAAAGCATTAGAACCCCATTTAAGAAAAGCAAATCTCTCCTTGTTTCTCTGGAATTCAAGCTCCATATTGACCTGAACAGCATTTTCTGTTCCAGCTACATCAACTTGAACAGAGTGATCAATTACGAGATCTACTGGAACCTGCACGTGCCATACTGTGTAAAATTAGACAAATCAGCATAATTTTTAATGTTAGAAACAAAACTATTATGAATATCTAAAAAGTTGTCGATATTTGATATTTGTAATCACTTCAAGTAAAACTTTGGTTCCAACATGAAAAGACCAGCCACAGTACAATAACCCAAAACACAGAAGGTACAGAAATTATTTACAGATCTAAAATGCATTGTGGCAATAATGAGGTGATCAGCTTCAAGTTTGAAAAAAAGGATTGAAGACTTATTCAAACTAACCAAATACCACAGGTTATTTTAAATTAAAAAAATCGTGTAAGCAATTATGATATTAAAATCTTCCATATAACTGACCACTGCATATATGAATAAAAACTCATACCAGGGGATTGATCTTGTTAGAATCGCTGCCAAGCTTGTTCATGGCATCACGCATACATGCAAGATCTACCACAACTGGTACTCCAGTAAAATCCTACTACCATCAAAGAAGTTGCATTCAAGAGAGGGGTGAGGGGAATTTTATCATATTGTCAACCAAGTCTAAGAACCAAACTTTAAGAAGCAGACAAATTTAAATTATATCAAACACAAGAAAAACCTGCAAGAGGACACGGGCAGGCTTAAAAGGAATTTCAACTAGCTTAGGTGAAGAGTTCTCCCAATCAATAATCTTCTCCACATCCTCCTTCTTGACTTGAAAGTTGTCGCAATTACGAATAGCAGATTCAAGGAGGATTCTAATAGAGTATGGCAATTTATCTGTTTCAAGTAAATTAAAAAAAACATTATCATTCATATGATTAAGGAAACAAGAACAAGTAATTCTCAATAACAGGCATGGGCAATTACCAATTCTTGGATCATTCAAAGAAGGAAAACTGTAGAACTTGCCAAACTCTCCACCACCGGGCTTAGGAAGACTTTTTAGATTTTCCTTGAAAGGGTTCTCGGGAGCTGAAATCAAGCAAATATCAGGAGGGGGGGGAATGTTTAGTGTGTTAGAAGATGTTGGAAAACCAATCTCCTAAAAGCTTAAGCTGTTAGGAAAAAGGCCAACAACACTTTTATAAATTTTCACTGATACACCATGCAGGCAAATACTTACAAATCAACGAATGGAATTACTAAGCCTTGAACACAAAGACCTTTAACTTTGATACCATGTTAGAAGTTGTTGGAAAACCAACTCTCCCAAAAACATAAACTATTGAGAGCCAACAATATTTGTACACACTTATCACTCACTATAAGTGTCGCCTCTATACAACATGCATGACACACTTGCAATTCAATAATTGGAATTATTGAGCCTCGATCACAAGACCTCCAACTCTGATAACATGTTAGAAAACCAACTCTCCAAAAGCTTGAGCTATTAGAAGAAAGACCAACCATACTTTTATACATTCTATCACAACCCTCTCAAACAAACTCAAGTACAATAAAAAATATATTGTCCAGTGAATTAATAAAACTCAAGCGGAACAGGTCCAACCCTCTCAAACAAGGTAATTTTCTATACTTGATGGCCAGAGAAATTTATTAAGTTCACATTCCTTTCAATAAAATGCATAACGATCATATTACCGATAAAAAATAGAAATTAAAAAATGAAACTGAGGATAAGCATCATGTGTATACTTGTATTAGTCCAAATCCCTTAGGCAGCCAATACTGCCTCAGATCATATAAATACACAATCAGAATGTTTTACATTATTTTCTTGGTGCAGACAGCAGGCAAAAAAGCAAGCTGATGAATAAACAATAAGCTCGAACATGACAAAGTACAATCACAATACACAGAACTCGAAAGTGCACAAAATAGTATAATATTAAATGCTAAATAAAGGGTAGGCAAATATATTTAGGCTCAAATAAAATCGGATCAAAGACAGACAATGATTCTAAAATATAAACTCCGATGAATAAGGAGGAAGCAAAACAGTACCCATTGTGGCAATCTTGCGATGAAATTGTTCGATAACAGGAGCGACGGCCCTGGTCTGAGAGCGAAGACGGTAAGGCGAGCGGCAAGCGACGCCGTAACTCCAGCGAGAGACAGAGCAGCAAAAAGAACGAACCGAAGAGGAGAAGCCGAGCGATAGAGGGGCTGTAGAAGAACGCGAAGGCTTAGGAATCGACGCAGGGAACGATATCGAGACAGAGGGAGATACAAGCCTTCCAGCCCTAGAAGCAGAGGCTCTAAGGAGAGCATAAGAGGATGAGGCCATTATATACTTGATTGATCACGCATTCATATACAAATAGATAAAGATTTCGATTGGGGACTACTATTGCTTCGCTCAGCGTTATGGAGATGCTGAAGCAGCTCAGCAAAGGCTTTGTTACGATATGATGAGTCGTATGACTGTTTGTAGGAGAGTGGTAGAAAGAGAGTGATCGAAATGAAGAAGAGAAGAAGAGGCGTGTGGGCAAAGCTAAAATGACACCTAGGGACGTGTGCCCTTTTACTTCTGGAAATAGACCACCTGATTTGATTAGGGCATTGTTTTGATGTTTAAGTGATTAACTATAGTTGGTGTTTTATTTTGAATAATATTTTATAGTAATCTATATAACATAATGTATTAAAATATTTTAATAAAATATCAGTTAATTTATTTTTTATATTTTTTAATTATTAAAATAATTTATTGTAAAAATTTATTTAAATTAATATTTGTTTTATTTTATATTTCTTATATTTTAAAAATAAAATTATTTTATTTTATTTTAAAAATCTATAATTTTATAATTAAAATTTCAAAGAGATTAATTAAAGTGTTCAATATAATTTAAACTCATATTTTTTGTTAGTATTAAATTTAATTGTTATCATAGATTTTTTGTTACTTATAATACAATTTCATTTTATAATCCATCACATAATTATACAAAAATTATATATCAATAATCTATAACATATATGTCATTAATTAGGTGATATAACTTCTTTGAATATAAAATTTTACCCTAAATATATATATATATATATATATATATATATATATGAATATTAATTACAACACTCACATTATTTATAATATCATACATCAAATCATAATTTAAAAATAATAAAATTATTTATTTTTAAGAAAACTTTATCATATATTATGTTAAATGTGATGAGTACAAATTTTTGCACATTTATTATATATTCTTAATATAACGTGTTAATATATATTTTTTAATAAAGTAATATGTGTATTTTATTATGAGCTAAAAATAAAATCAATTAAATGAAAGGTTATGTGTTATGATGAATTTATATTAGTCAAAAAATAAACACGATCTTCTCCTACTTGACTTAAAATGACATAAATTCCCTTAGTTTTATTGAACAATTATGAACTAATTTTGGTTGAATACTTATTCAATTTAATTTGTCACAATTGAACAGTTCTCCAACTAATCAAACTTTGTCGGTTGATGAACTTACTTTTTGGAGTTATGTGTTCAATTAAATTGGACAGTTTTTTCAACTCACTTGAGTTTAGTTGACTAATGAACCCACTCATCGAAATTAAATCAAACACATATCCAATTGAATTTAACAATTATCCAACTGATTAGAGTTTAATCGACCAATGATCATACTCGTCAAAATTGAATTAAACATATATCCAACTCAAAATAAGATCTTTGGTGTTATTATGTCTAACTAAAAATAAAAAAATTAATTAATTGAAGTATTGTTATATAATGAAATTAAACAAATCTCTAAAGAGATAGGAACATGTTGGAAGTTTTATTGAAGAGTGACTATTCATCATAGTCAAATTTTACACATGTCTAACTCAAAATTAGGTGTTTGGTTTTTAATTGGACATATGTCCAACTCTAAACTCTATTATATACGGTTGAACATGTGTCCAACTAAAAACCACAAAGTTGATTGATTGAATTATCATTATTTAAAGAAAAAAAGATTTATAAGCATAAAGACTTACTTTTTTGATCATATGAACCAACTAAATTATTATTTTATGTACTTTTTTTATCCATTATGTTCATCAATAATCTCTCTACAGAGTGTTGTCTCAAATCATTCTCATTTTATCGTTAAACTCTTAATGTTACTATCTAATTATGTGCTTGAACGTTGATACAAGAGGATAAACTTGAAGGTAAAGGGAAATAACAAAGAGGTAGATAGAATGTGACGAGAATTGCAAGGAAAAACCCAAAGAAATGGAAGAATAAAACTAGAGAAATATAGGTAAATAAAGTGTTGTCCGAGCGAGTATGTCCAAATTTGATAGAAATTAGAGGTTATTAGATTTTAATTGGAGACGTGTCCAATTCTGTGACGTTTAGTTGGATATAAGTCTAATTTTTGATAACTATAATTGTTCAATTAATTGAATATCACCAAATTGACGAGAGAAAAATTAAAAAAATTTATATATGATTTATCTCAAATCAATTTATTTAGTGTCTAAATAGCTAAGTTTCTTAAAATTAGTTTTATTTTTACATATAATCAATTTATTCAATTATTAGTTTTTAGTCTTTAATTCAAAATTTAGAATACATAAATAAAATATAACATTTGATAACAAGTATAATTAGTCTATTGAGAGAATGCAAATGATATGTGGTTTCAAAGAATGTCATGACAATACTTTATTTCTTGTTCTTTTAATATCACCTCAATTTTAAAAATACAAAGACATTCATAAATCACTCAAAAATAAACAATAAGATAATGTAACACATCCAAGAATAAAAATTATAACCACGTACCCATATTTTCATCAACATAACAATAAAGACAAAAAAAAAATCATGCAGGGGTTAGTTGTAAAAAAAATTATCAGAGCAACTTATTTACTTTAAACATTATAAATAAAATCTTCTTATGCAAATTGTGGTAAAATTAAATGCTCTCAAGAATAGTTAGAGTGATGATTAGGTCTTAGTATCGAAAAAATGTTTAAAAACACAATTTTTAGAGACATGTTATTGTTATGAATAGCCTTTAATTTGTATATTTATTTTATTTTTTTAATTTTTTTCTCACGATTCAAATGAATATAGTCATCATCCTATATAATATCATTATTTTCATATCAGGGACTATTTAGAATAAATATTCATTTTATACCAAAATAGCACGTGTGCTTTTTTTTTTTTACAAACCTTCCATTTAATACCGTAGTTATCATTTTAATTTTAATTTAGAGAATAATGAGTAAATACTGTTAAAAAAGATTTAACTTTATAAAAAAATCAATTCATGTTAAACAATTTTTTTAAATATAGTCTTATTTTCTCAAATAAAATTAAATATTCTTATCAATAGTTTTTTTCTTAATTTATAAGTTTTTTTAATGCAAGTATGGTACTTTTTAGTATTCAATTTATTTTAAGTTTAATATTATATTAATATTATCATTTAAATCTATTTTAAGTTTGATATTATATTAATAGTTACCATTTAATTTTTTAAATTAAATATATTTCAATTAAATAAATAAAATAAAAAAGTGTGGATAATACCGCAACATATGTTATCATTTAATTTTTTTACTGAAAACATTTTTTAAAAAAAATATTAAAAAATAAAAATGCATGGATAAATCGTGAGGAAGTTATTATTCACTCACAACCTACTATTATTACTCTAATATACTCGAAATCAATGCAAAAAAATTATATTTATTAACATAATTGTCCCATGTCTATTCCATTTTTTAGAAAATAAAATAATTAAAGATAATTTATATTATTTTAATGATTTTTTATTAAAATATTATTTTTGATAAGTGATTAAAATGCGATAAAATAAAAATTATTAAAATAAATAGAAGTAAAATTTAATATAAATTGTTTATGAAAACCAATAATAATAGCTTTCGACATAAAAAAATTTAAATATATTATTTTAAAAAAATAAAAATCAATAAAATATTAAAATAAAAATTAAAAAAATCATCTAATATTAAAAAATTATGAAAATTTTCATATTAATTATCACTTTATCATTATTAAATAATCAAGTTTTAATCGGGTTATAATCACTTGATAAGAAAATAATATTTTAATAAAAAAATATATTATTAGTCTTTAATTAGTTTTTTTTCTCTCATAGTTGATTTACTAAAAAATATATTTTATAAATTGAGAGTCTAAATACATATTAAAACTTAATATGATGTTATTTTCTATATAAAATAATAATTTTTTTATATTTTTTTATATTATTTTAAATTAAAATCGATCATTTATGCAAATATGTCTCATTTAAAATAATTCCTCGAAATGTGCCTACAAATACAAATTTCCCAACACAATTTGTTTTGTCATGCCTCTATCTCCATTCTATTGATTTTCATCCCATGTTAGTAAACGCAATTTCTATTTCTTTGATCAAAAGGGATACTTCATTATAATAAGTCAAAGTTTTAATATCTAAGTTAGAGCAATTTCAATTTAAAAAGCATAAATATATGACTCGCTAAATAAAGAGGAAAGTGATAAGAACACTTATAAATTTGCAACATGAAGCTCAGATAAGTGGTGAGAAATGAGAAGCATACTATCTTCAACAAGTTTGGGTAGTTTTTTTGAAAGAAAAAAAAAATCATTCCTCGTCTTCCATAACCTCCACCAAGCAATAATAAGAATTCTCCAAAGATCATCTTCCAATCTGTTCTGTCACTTCCTCCAAAGTAATTTCATCCAATTAATGTTGGATGCTAAAAGGACAAGAAAGAACAAGTTCTATTAATAACCGTATGCGACAAAGGTATTTCAGAAAAGAACTCATTATCACAGTAAATATTAAGAGATGCTTTGTGTCTTCCAATTCTTTCGAACACAAAGGACATATTGAGTTCACTTACATATCTCTCCGCATAAGATTAATACATGAAGCCAAAACATCATTAGCACGCAACGCTTTTAGTTTACTTGGTAATTTAAAAGACCATATTTTGTTTTTCAAAATTCCCATCTGGATCAATATAACTGCATTGTCCTTACAAAAAACCATCTCAAACTCCTCCATTTTCAAGCATCACATCTCTTAAATATATAGCCAGATTTTACGGAATAACAGCCACTTTTGGTGAAGTGCCAAATTGGGATATCTCCATCGTGATCTATTTTAATTGATGTGGCAATATTGTTCGCCTCAATATCATCAGCTATGAAGTTTTGCTCGTCAATTAGGGGTCCATTGCTTACTGTTTAACTCATCCATGCATAAATGTCATATTAGGTGATTTGGGTGAGAAAGGTTTGAATAACGTTTATCTTGGAATGATCCCGAATTTGATTTTAGGGAGCTTATATTAAAGATTATAAATGAAATTTCAAACACTAATTCTACTACAAGTTTAAAGTTTAAAGATTTTGTGTTATGTATCGTTATTTAAGCTATCAACCTATGTGCAGGTACGTTTACCATGTTAGTAAATGTTGATCTAATTTAAATCATTATGTGTGTATGTTGTTCCGTTGTATTGGGAGTAATGTTATATCAATGTTAATTATATACTTCAAATCATTAAATTTTAAATTATTTTTTCATATTTTTTTTTCATAATATTACCTCTATTATTTTTTAAATTTTATATATTTGATCCACATTTAAAAATTAGACTATATTATATTGTAACAATCAAAATGAACATGTTAAAAAATATATTTTTTTCTTTTGCATTATATATTTCTTAATTTTTAAAATTTAATATTGTCACTCTATTGTCTTTAAGTTTGTATTAAAATGATTAAATTTAAAGAGATAATCTATGTAATGTTAAAAAAAAGTTAAGAAATTGAAATATTAAATCTCATAAATTATAAGGAACAAAAATATAATTCAACTAAAAATTGAAATGAGTTATATTAAACCACTTAAATTTATCATTTATATATCGGAAATTATTTTTCAAATTTAACCAAAATTATGATATATTTATTTAAAATTATTTTCATCAACGTGATCTTAAATTAAATAAATTGTTATTATAAAATTAAAAGTAAAAAATAAAAATATTTATAGTTAACTAAGGTTATAATATAACTATAAAAATAGGCAAATATTTTATATTACATAAATGAGATACAATAATTCAAGTGTTATGTTACATTTTAAACTATTTTAGTAAATTTTTATATTATGTCATATCTATTTTTATTTATGATATTGTTTGTGTTATTCTTTTATTATTTATAGATTAGAAATTTAATTATTCAACTCTAACTAAAATTGTAATTAATATAAAACTAGATTAAATCTTTTAGGTTAATATTTTAGATAAAAATAATTATTAGTATTTTAAATACTATCATTTTATTATTTAATTAATGAAAGTTAAAATTATTACTATTTTAAACAATATTTAAGTTAATTATTAATATTTTAAATATTAATAATTCATTATTTAATTTAAAAAATAAATTATATAATAATTAAGGTACTATGAGTAATAATAACCATTTTAATATATATATATATATAAAAATTTGTCCATATAAACTATTGAAGTATTGCAAACATATTACTTAAATTTATTGGGTTATTAACATAAATATTACGGGAGTAGTGTGGATTTTATTTTTATAACTTATGATACTTTAAATGCTATATATATATATTTTAAATGATATGTTTACTTTCTTTATAATATTTTATTTAACACACACATATAGGGTACTTTAAATACTATATTTTAAAAAATGGTATATTTACATATTTTATTTAAAAATATTTTTTTTTGTTTGTGAAAAAAAAATCAGAATTGAATTAATTTTTCATTTAATTTTTTCTAAAATATAACAGAATAGCACATGTGACACATATATTTTTATTTTTCAATAGACATATATTTAATGAAATAATTTTTAATTAAAAAATTAGTCAAATTTTTTAACAATTTTTTTGATCAAATTTAAATTAAATTAAATTTTTTAATGTATAACTTTGGATATTAGACAATGAAAATTTTGTTTAATTTTAAAATAATTTTTTTTAGTAATTTTTAATTAAATATTAATTTTTTATGTATATAACTATAAAAAAATATTAACATACGTGTGACACATGTGATATTCTTTTATATTTAATATACAATAAGATGAAAAGTTAATTTTATAATTACTTGACACAAATAAAAGGACTTCAATAACACATTTTTCAAAATAAAATGATTTAAAAACATTTTTTTTAAACAAAGAGATTAAAAAACATATTTGATCTAACCAAAATGATCATTTAAACTCTCTATTTTTTATATATATATATATAAAATGAAGTGGTAAAATATGCATAAAATAGATAAAATAACTTGTTTAATAAACAAAAGAACAAAAATAACATATTTAATAATATATATTAAAAAAATTATAAATCTAAGAGTTTAAGATTTTGAGATTTAATATCTAATATTTATGATTTAGCGATCAATAAATAAATATTATTGGTAAGTTAATATATGTTTTTTTAAATGTTTATTTTAATTTTTAACCACTTATTTTTATTTATTTTATTATTGATTATAATTAGCATGTATAAAAATTTGAATGAGTTGTGACATTTTGAGGAGTGAGGAGTGGAGAAAAGAAAGAAGGAAAGAAATGAAGATATCGTGCTACTTTGCATTCACAAAATCAAGAGGCAAAGCGACAAAAGCCCTAGTAGTCCATATAATTATCCCACCCGCTCCCACTACGTTTTGAAACCCTTTTTCCTCGCACTCTCCCTCCATATCTTCCCGCCTGTATCTCCCTCAAAAATCTCATCCCATCGTCCTCTTTCTTTATCCCTTGTTTCTCTCAAAATTGTCAATCCTCTTCTCAAACCATTGTCTCAAACATCTCTCACTAGCCCTCTATCTTTCATGGCCATGAAACGTAGTGTTCGCTCACTTCATCGATCGTCTCCTAACCAGACGGAGCCATTTATGAAGTTCCTAAAGCCAGGCGAGCTTGCCCGAATGAGAGACTATCAAATCAGTGCCAGATCTCACAGAATCTTCCCTTCTCAGATCCGGACGTCGCCGCCATCATCTCCACCATCTACTCCTGGTCAACCCCAAGTCAATGCGACGGATGGCTTCCCTTACTTATCTCCTAGGGTTTACGGCCCTTTGTGTCATCGGAGGAAGAAGTTCATGGCGGCCAAGTGTATTATTTTCCAGTCAAAGCCCGTCGAGTTATCAATTTGATTTTCCTGATCAGATTATCAATATATTTAGTCATGATATTCTTTCTGCCCATGTAATGAACTACTTCGATTATGAAGTTCTTCTGTTCTTTCTTTTTTGTCGATCCTTGTATATTAATTAGCGATTACAGTTTATTGATGTTGTCATACTTCAGAATGTTGGAGATTTCTTATATAGAAGATAGAACTAGATTCTTAATAAAATCATAAATACTTTACATTGGGGATCTATTACATTCCGTTTGAATATTGTTTATTGGTTTTGATCTTCAATTTCCTGGTGCAAACAAGGGAATAGTAACGCCAGCATCTATTTGTTAGATTACCTGAGTGGTTCTGAAACGTTATTGGCTAAGAATTAATACAATACATGAAGTCGTAGCAGTCTGGTAACCGTTCGTAAGTCGACTGTGAATATTGTCTTAATTGGAAGGTGTTATCAATTCAAAGGGTGAGTTTTTAAGATTTTGATTTCATTACCCTTAAATTTATCAAGTTTTTGTCATAAATTGGATTAACTTAAACTAAATTCTTGTAATGAAACTTAAATCAGTTTGCATTTACATGTTGCGTTTCTAACCTTTAGGCCTCATCTTGCCATCCGGTCATTTTTCGGTGCTATTAAGTTCAATACTCAGTGTAGGGTTTATTTGTTTACCCTTTCTCATAAAGTACGGAGCATGCCAATAGTTCATATACGCTTGAGTATATTGCATTGCATTAAGTGGAAGAAAAAGTAATTTAGTTTGTTAATTGTTTCTTTGTATAGAAGATTGCTTGAATTTTGATATTGATTGCATGTTGTAGGTATGGAAAGTTGCATAAAATATTCGTTTTTTATTGTAGTGCTTTGATGTTAATATTGAATATAGAAGCTAGATAAGAGATGCTACTTCATATGATCATTGGCATAAAATCTTTGCAAAATACTATTTGAGAACTATGATCTCAAATTTGGTTCTAAGTGATGGATTTTGTTGTAACCACAATGTAGATGTTCATTAGCAGGTAAGACTAGACATTGTTGAATAATGCATACTTAAAATTGTTATGATTTTTTCTTTCATTTCATGAATTATTTGATCTTTGATATGTGAATGTTTCAACCTTGGTGTGTCTTATATCACTCTTTAAAGGATCCATTATGTCATCTTTGCATTTCAGAATGTGTAAAGGATATTTTAGAAAAAAACAAAAAATAACTCTATACAAAGAATAATTTTATACAAAAGAGTTCTCTAATTTGTATTATTTTTTTCATATTTTCATTACAATTGTATAACTATATATAAGTAAATTTTACTCATTCAATTACTCTTTAAATTAAGCATTCATTGATTTACTCTTTAAATTAAGCATTCATTGATTTACTCTTTAAATTAAGGATTTCTTGTGTTTATTCCTCGAATTAAACATTCCTATTTTATTCCTTGAATTAAGTATTAATGATACCAATATCCAATACTCCCCCTCAAGCTGGATCTAGAAGGTTTATGGATTTAAGCTTGGACAGAAGTCGTTGAAATTGATGAGAAGCCAAGGGCTTGGTGAAGATGCCAACCAGTTGGTCGAAACTTCTTGTATAATGTGTCTTAATCATCTGTGATTGAACTTGTTCACGAATGTAATGACAATCAACTTCAATGTGTTTCGTCCTCTTGTGAAACATTGGGTTTGATGCTATATGCATGGCTGCCTGATTGTCACAAAATAAGGACACATGAAGAGTTATAGGAATACCTAAATCACACAGAAGACCTTTAAGTCATATCAACTCACACACAATTGAAGCCATTGCACGATACTCAGTTTCGACACTTGATATGGCGATGACAGTTTTCTTCTTACTTTTCCATGTAATCAAGTTTTCATCGACAAATGTACAGTAGCCAATGGTGGACTTACGATCAATTACATTCCTTATCCAATCAACATCACAATACCCCATGATTTGTGTGTTGTCATTCTTCTTCATGATGATACCACGACCCACTGATCTTTTTAAGTAGCGTAAGATCCTTTTAACAAGGGTCAAATGCTCAAGTGTCGGGGAATGCATGAATTGGCTCACAATACTTACAAAATATGTGATGTCAGGTCTGGTGATTGTTAGGTAGATCAACTTACCAACCAACCGCTAGTAATAACTTATATCCGTGAGTGGTGTGCCCTTCAAGCTAGGTTTGAGCTTACTGTTAAGAGGTGTAATGGTTGGTTTAGCATCGCTCATGTTAGCTTCCTTGAGCAAATCTAGGACATATTTCCTTTGGTTAAGAAAGAGTCCCTTATGCGAGGTTGTCATTTCTATACCAAGAAAGTACTTCAATATCCCAAGGTATTTAATTGCAAACATTTGTCTGAGGGACTGTTTGAGGTTGAAAATCTCGTCAGCATTATCACATGTAATTATCATATCGTCTACATAAATCAGTACAACCAATTTTCCCATAGCTCCTGTGCGAACAAATAGTGAGGAATCGACATTGTTGCTTTTAAAACCAACACTAGTGAGAACTGAGCTTAGCTTGGCATACCAAGCTCGTGGGGACTGTTTCAGACCATAAATGGATTTGTGCAATTTTCATACTAAATCCAATTCATTGCTTTGAGGATGCCCGGGTGACAATTTCATATAGACTTCTTCTTTGAGATCAACATGCAAGAATGCATTCTTCCATTTGGTACATGGACCACCCCTTGTTTACAGCCACGGGCAGTAGCATTCTTACTATGTTCATTTTTGCAACAGGTGCAAATGTTTCTTTGTAATCCACCTCGAATGTTTGAGTGAATCCCCGAGCCACCAATTTTGCTTTATACCTCTCAATTGATCCATCTGACTTGAATTTGAGCTTATAGATCCATTTGTAACCCACAACTTTCTTACCTTTTGGAAGTTTGGTGATGTTCCATGTGTTGTGTTGATCTAGGGCTTTAAGTTCTTCTTGCATGGCTTCCTTTCACACCTCTTGGCTATTGGCCTCATGAAAGTTTTGAGGCTCACTGTAACTCGATATAATGTTGAGGAATGCGGCATGGGTTGGTGTCACTCTCTTATATGACACATAATTTGAGATGGGATTTGTGGGTTTATAGGTGACAAAGTCTTGAAGTCTTATGTGAGGTTGCCTAACACGCATTGGATTACGTTGTGGAGCAGGAGGAGTTATCTCACACTCGTTTACATCTTGTACCATATTGTGAAGATCATCTTGATTATCACCATCTTCATGTAGTGTACCATCAAGACGAGACCCTTCATTGTTACTTTCAGTGAGAGATACATCAATGTTGACATGGTTGAGATCTTGTTGTTGTAGAGCCTCGAGTTCGATTCTTGGTAATGGAAACACATCCAAGATGTCATCCCTTTGACTTGTGATTTCATGTGACTTGCTGAAAAAAGGGTTAGTTTCATAAAATCGAATATCTTTAGACACAATTAATCTCCTAAGTTGGGGATCAGAACACTTATATCCCTTTTGTGTAAATGAATAACCAAGAAAAATACATTTAATAGCTCTATGATCTAATTTATCTCGATGATGAGATTGAATATGTACAAAACAGATGCAGCCAAAGACTCTAAGGTGTGAAATGTTAATTTTCCTTCCTTTCATGTCCTCTAGGGGAGACTTGAAATCTAAGAATTGGTTGGTTAATCTATTGATGATGTAAGCAGCTGTCATAACCTCTTGGGACCAGAATCTCTTTGGTACATTCATTTGTAGCATTAATGCTCTAGTTTTTTCAAGTAAGTCTCGGTTTTTGCATTCAAATACACCATTTGTTGAGGTATGCCAACACAACTTGTTTGGTGTATAATTTCATGAATGCTCAAATATTGTTTCATGATATGAGACATGTATTTGGTTCTATTGTCAGACCATAAGGTTTGATTTTTAAAAGAGAAGTGATTTTTAACAAGGTTATGAAAGTCCTTAAATACTTTCATAACTTCATTCTTAGACTTTAAAAGATACAACCATACGAATCAAGAGAAATCATCAACAAAAATCACAAAATACTTATAACCATCAAAAGATTCATTAGTTGGACAAGGAAGAATTAAAAGGCAATCTAGTGGCCTTAGACAAGTGGCAAGTTTCACATGTAATTGCATCATTTCCTAAGTTTGGAAATAAAGTTGACAAAATTGGTGGAGAAGGGTAAGCTAAACGTTGATACCACAATTGATTATCTTGGATGAGGTTAAACTTGGCTTGAAACACTCTAGGATTGCTTTTGGATATGTAATAGAGATCATCTAAGTAAAACCCTTCACCAATCGTCTTTTTCATGGCACAATCCTGAAAAATGACATTGTGAGGAGAAAAAATGGCTAAGCAATTCAATATATTTGTGATTTTTCCTACAGATAGAAGTTGGAAGGGAAAGGAAGGTACATATAAAACCACCGACTCGATTTCATCTAATATTAATTTTATTTTTTTTTCTTTCATAAAACCTTTACATTCTCACCATTTGCAATTTTAACTTGAGAAAAATTTGCTAATTTTTCAAACTTATGAGACTTTGACACATGATTGGTCATATGATCTGTGGCACCTGAATCTACAACCCAAAAATCATGCAACACATTTATTTTAAGAGCAGTTTTAAAGGCTTTTATGACACCTTGCATGTCCCCTTGTGGCATGAGTTTTGTATCTGCCAAGAAACCTGCAAACTTGCCTAGCAATGTTGTCGAGTTTCCTTCTTCTATGCTATCCACACAGTCAATTCTAACTCCTCATGTCTTACTTTGAAGATACAACATAAACTCATTCATGAGTTCAGTTGGATTTGCTATGAAATTCTTGAATGGATCAGACCCATTATAGGTAAAGGTAAAAGCATGATTTGCACGGTGTGTAGTACGATTCACTTTCTGTAAACCTTGTCCTTTATAAAATCACGCTTTAATTCTGGAGATAGAATCCAACATGTGTTCTTAACATGGCCTGTATAGTTGCAGTGTTGACACTTCAAGTTTGGATGTTTCCCTTTGTACTTCCTATCGTTGGTTAGATAGGCTCTTGCCTCAGGTGCACTAGCCATTGTACCCTTTTTCACGACTTTCCTCCTTACTTCTTCACATTGAATTGTCGCACATACATTGGTGAAGGAAGGAATTTCAGTATTCATGAGTATGTGGCACCATATATCTTCATATGTTGAATCGAGACTATACAGAAGTTGAAATATCTTATCTTCTTCTGCTCTCTTTCGTAGTAGAGCTACATCGGTTGTATGAGGACGATATATTTCCAACTCATTCCACATGTTTTTCATGCTTCCTAAAAGTTGTATAAAAGGCTTTCCATCTTGTTACAAATCTGAGATGTCTTTCTTTAATTGAAAAACTCGTGTAACATTGTTTTGACTACCATACATTTCCTTGACCGTTTCCCATAGTTGGTATGCGGATTCAGAGTAATTGAATATTTTAGATAATTTACGTTCCATGGAATTTAGGAGCCATGACATAACCAGTTGATCCTTGCTAAGCCAAGGTTCATAGGTTGGCGAGGAAACATCAGGTACTTCGATGCTTCCATTTATGAACCCTAACTTGGACCTTCTACCTAGAGCCAGAGATACTGCTATTGTCCAAGGCAAGTAATTAAACTCATTCAACAAGACTGAGCTTAATCTTTGATTTGAGTTGATATCTACCTGATGCATATTCATGAAAGAAAGCACCAATGAATATTCAGCTTCTAATCCTAACAACTTATCTTCAACCATTTCGAAGATTGAAGATGTTAAGATAATAATAAAGCAGAAACAAGTTAATTTTTCTGCTCTGATACCATGTATGAAAAAAACAAGGAATAACTATACATAAAAGAACTCTCTAATTTGTATTATTTTCTTAATACTTTCATTACAATTGTATAGCTATATATAATAAAATTTTACTTCATCAGTTACTCTTTAAATTAAACATTCTTTAATTTATTCTATGAATTAAGAATTCTTTGTTTTATTTTTTGAATTAATAATTCTTTGATTTATTCATTGAATTAAAGATTATTAATTTTATTTCTTGAATTTAGATACTTGTTTTATTTCTTGAATTTAAAATTAATGATACCAATATCACATAGATATGCTGTTTGAATTTTATTGTATGGGCTGCCATTGATTGAATTTTTTTGGATTTATAAAATGAGTTTAACTGTAATCGAACTAACATGAAGATTCTTTTATTTGATATAAGCTTCGCACACCTGTGTTCCTGGGCCAATTGTTGATGTGATAGATTTTTGTATTTAATAGGATTAGGGTTTTAAGATCGGTGAAATCCTAAAGCCTTCTTTAGATTTTATTTACTAGAGGGAGCTATTTTCCTACTAAAGTTGGTTTTGTTTTAAGTTTTTTTTGTTTTTTTATTTTAAAAAAATCAAAATCCATGGTGACATTTATTTACAGACTTTACCTGGTGCGATTTATTAGCATGCTTTTGTTATTGTTTATGTAATTTTTTGTTTAAATTTAATCTTAAATATAAATTTATTGTTTTATTTGTCAGAGAAATGAGTAAAATTGTTCAAGACATTGATGTAAGAATACATACAAACAAAATGGCATTAAATAAGAATATTTTAAAGCCATTATATAAGAATATTTTAATTACTAATATCAGAGCGATCTAGAAGGGTATTGTGTTATAATATGCTTGTACTAACATCATGACTGAATTGCTTATTTAATTATGGATCGGTACCTTTTCATGGGCAGTGGACAGTGGAGATCGTTAGCTGAACACTGGGCTTATTGAATTTGGATTGGTTCTTGTCTAAATCATTTGGGCCACCAAGCATTGGGCGAATCGGACTAAGATTTCCCAAACTCACCGTTTAATTGGAAAAATTCATTGACGGCATCAAATTTATTTATTTTAATTTTTTGGGTCGAAAAAAGAGAATTGACGGCATCAAATCTTGCCTGTGCAAAAACGGAGGTACTTCAGATTCACTGCGCACCTTCTCAAATTCGACTAGTTCGCGAACACACTGAAATACTGAACGCCTGGACGATATCAATAAGCAAGTTTAGAAGAAAAATAAAAACAAATACGAAGTGAAAAAGAAGCCTCTAGTTCGTCTTCAGTCTCGTACAAGGAAAAACCAGTAACAATGGTTGAATCCAAGACGAAATATGATCGTCAGCTCAGGTACTGCCTATCTCTCTCTTCTCAATGCCCTACTTCACTATTTGTCCCCAACCATTTTGCTAATTCTTTCTCTTGCTCTATATAGCTTTCAAAACACGACCAATTTTATACCTTGTACTCTTCTTAGGTTGTGTTTGTTTCCGCTTAAAATCGTATTCCATAGGGGGGAATAGCTTCACAGAGGTTATGCATATTTTGTCGTGTACATATTTCTCTACCTGCAATTGATCATAGGGGATTTTCATGTTTTTAAACGAAGAAATGGGGAAGATTTTTCTTGGAATTAAAAGTAATGCCGTCTCTCTCTTTTTGAAAATAATGAGCTATGTCGAATGTTAATAAAGTTCTAGAAGACTTCGGGCTTAGTACATCTAGTTTTTTTTTTAATCAGTGATAGCTTAATAGTTATATGTTTGGTTAGCTGATTGGCGCTCTAATGATTTTGGGATTTGTTACATTTTGGAAAAGAGAATTCTCAATTTATCCTAGAAAGAAAAAGAAAAAAAGAAAAAACGTTTAGGGCAGCCATTTTGTAAAGAAGTACTGGGTTGCTATTGTGCAAATGCAAGGTAGCACCAGCAAGTTAGATTCTTTATGATGGGTTGATTGTAGTTGCAAGTGTATATTTTGGGTTTTGCTAGATTATTTAGCTTGGCCATTATATTTCGGCTCCATGTTGGCAGAATAATTATTTGTTTTTTGTGTATAAATAAGTTATCTAGATTGTTTGGTTCAGTAGATTAAGAATGCAAAGGTTGCGTTTGATAGAATGGAGTTATTTGTCTTTTCTTGTTTCTTCTTAAATAGATTTCTGGCAAATTGAAATTGCAGAATATGGGGGGAACAGGGACAGGCAGCCCTCGAGAAAGCAAGTATATGTTTGCTTAATTGTGGTCCCACTGGTTCTGAAACCCTCAAAAATCTTGTTCTTGGTGGGGTTGGAAGTATTACTGTTGTTGATGGATCAAAAGTTGAAGTTGGTGACCTTGGAAATAACTTTATGGGTATGTTCCTCATGGTGTTATATTGAATTACTTTTTTGATTTTTCTATGCTCATTTTGGCTTGATATACTTAGTTGATGAATCAAGCCTTGGACAATCGAAGGCAAAATGTGCATGTGCATTTCTCCAAGAGCTTAATGATGCTGTCAAAGCAAAGTTTATAGAAGAGTTACCAGATGCTCTAATTGAGACAAACCCCTCGTTTTTTTCTCAGTTTACCTTGGTTATAGCTACTCAGGTATGGAGTAACCGTCATTGTGTTTACATACATCAGTAATTTCTAAAATGTCGTTTTGCAAGGAACATTATATCCAAAACCATCACTGTAGTAACCTTCCTGCCTTTGTTTTCAGATACTCTTGTTTGCAATTCTATCTGTTATAATTTTGTAGCATTTGCTTCCATAAGTTAGAATGTCAAGTGGAATTCATGCATGGAGATATCTATTTTAATTGAAGTGGTTTCATCTTGCTTTCACATGTTGACTTTTTCTTAAGCATGTGAACTTTTTCATCATGAACTCAGATCAAGTGATTTTTCATTAGCCTTTGTGTGCTTCTGAAGTTTTTAACTCGTTGTTATTCTTATTAATTGCAATCTCTAACAGCTAGATTGGGAGTAAAGGTTTGTCATTTAACATATTTTAGCTATAGCATTTTAATATATTGTTTTTGTTTTTATTCAACAGTTCTTTTATGAAGCTTACTAATTTTTCATACAGCTAGTTGAAGGATCAATGGTAAAGCTTGACAGAATTTGTCGGGAAGCAAATGTAATGTTAATATTCGCTCGCTCCTATGGCCTTACTGGGTTAGTCAGAATCAGTTTGAAGGTAGCATCCTGGATTTTAGTTGATCAGCTTCTTTATAGTGATATTTATGAAAAGTTTCTATTGGAAATTTCATGCTACATTTTCATCTTTGATGTGCAAATTTTATACATCATGAAAACTTCTCTTGTAGATTGAAGGTGCTAAGTTAATCTATTTTTCTGTGCTGGTAGGAACACACCATAATAGAGTCAAAGCCTGATCATTTTTTGGATGACCTTCGCTTGAATAACCCTTGGCCTGAGCTTCAGAGGTATATATATATATATTTTCCTTTTTCCATTTTGCAATGTGCATTTTATTTGGCGTCTGTAGTTTTCTTATTAAAATTACAAGAGCTGTTTGCATGTATTATCAACTTTGAGTCTGTATCTGAGTTGTTGCATGAAACCTCACTTTTTTTTGGTCTAATATTTACTTATTTAGATTCCTATGGTAACTCTTATTTACTAATGTAGGTTTGCAGAAACCATGGATCTAGATGTGCCTGAACATGTGGCCCATAAGCACATACCGTATGTCATCATTCTTGTGAAAATGGCTGAAGAGTGGGCGAAAGGCCATGATGGTACTCTTCCCTCATCAAGGGAAGAGAAAAGACAGTTCAAGGTTTGCCTACATGTTTCACACTTTCTGTGACATCACTTTGCTAATTGCTTCTCATATTGATCTATTTGGCCATGCTTTTAGGAATTAGTTAAATCTAGGATGATTACAATGGATGAAGATAATTACAAGGAAGCTATTGAGGCCTCTTTCAAAGTCTTTGCTCCGCGTGGAATTAGTAAGTAATAGAATGATAGACTTATTCATCAGAATAGCTTGTTTCCATGATAATTGATTCAGATTGTTCACCGGGTGTTTTTCTAGTTTGTCGTACTCTCTCCTTATATAGATGCTAATGGCATTGTTGATATTCACTTGCATGGCCTGGATGGAAGTCCATTTGTATTAAATTTCCTTGTCATCCATACAAAAGTTAGTGCCTTGAGAAATCAAAGTGTCCTGGAGCACATAGTTGCTAATATGCTAAGATTTCAACCTTTAGTTCAGTTTAGTGGAGAAGATAGTTGAATTTTAGATGGTGATCTTGAATTTGAAGCATTGATGTGGAGTATGAGTTTTTTTTTTTAATCAAGATAAAACTATTGACTTAATAGCAGTCTAATGTATCTCCATTTTGCTTTCTCAGGTTCAGATCTGCAACAAGTAATTAAAGATAGCTGTGTGGAAGTTGATTCTGATTCGTCAGATTTTTGGATAATGGTGGCTGCTTTAAAGGTTGGTGAAATCAATTCTGTATGTATGACATCCTTTTTTTTTGGCTTTTGAAATTGAGTGTAGATGAAGTTGCTTTCTTATTTTTCTAGTGATGGTCCCTGAGATAATTCTCCAATTTCTTCTCCTACCAATCAAGCCAAGTCAATGGATGTTACCTTATGGATTCATGGGCTTTTTTTATATATAAACCAATGCAATCAATCATGTAGCCATTTTGGGCTAAGTAAAATACTTACTGTTGATACTAACAGGACCTGTGTATTTATACCATTATTCAATCAGCAATATTTGTAACTTATCCAAACCTTCCCCCCATCCGAAAAAAAAACAAAAATTGCCTGATGATATCTCATTCAGTGCAGTCTTTCAGTCCTGTTGAACAAGGGTCTTTTTCTGGATTTTTCATATTCTTTCTTAAACGACCGTTAATATTTTCTGGATTTACCTTATCAAATGTGGAAAACCTTTTATGATGTTTATAAATTTAATATAATTTATTATTTTATGTATAGTTGGGTAAATTTAGTACAATTTATTATTCTTCAAATAGTTAGATAAGTATTTTTTTTAAAAATTAGTTAAATATTTTACCAAAAAAATTTGGTTAGATAAATAGATTTCTAATTGGATAGATCCATGCAATGGCTAATGCCTTTTTACCAAGTTCAGTATTCTTAGGCTTATAATTGACTAGCCACATTGGTGGGATTTGGTGCATTTGTGATTAAGAATGTGTCTTGCAGGAATTCATAGCAAATGAAGGTGGTGGTGAGGCTCCGCTTGAAGGATCAATACCAGATATGACATCTTCAACTGAGTGAGTAGCTTTGTCTCTCTATCATAGTGATAGTTTCTTATTTAATTTATGCTCTAGAAGTTATCATAGTACCAAGTCTCTTGTAGGCATTATGTGAATTTGCAAAATGTCTACCTGGCTAAGGCTGATGCTGATTTTCTTGCAATCGAGCAACGTGTTCGGAACATACTGAAGAAAATTGGCAGAGACCCAAATAGTATCTCGAAGACAACTATAAAAAGCTTCTGTAAAAACGCTAGAAAACTTAAAGTAAGTGTATTGGTGTTCATTTAATCATGTAATTTGCCTATATTTTTGCTGAAATCTACAAGTGTAAGTTAATCTTAATGCAATTCAATTCATTGATCAAAACCATGTGTTCCTTTATTTCCCCTTGATTAATATTGAATCACTATTGATGGAGCTGAATTTTCACAAAGTGGAATTCAGCATTCAAATTTTTCTGCTCTGATTTTACCTCCGAAGCTTTACTGCCACATATCTGTTGTTTGTCCATTTAATGATAGGCACATGATCTACAGGTACATTATTGCATCTAGTCCTAATCAGTTTTCCACATTGTGCATGGAAAAAATAAATGTATGCAATCTATTTTATGTAGTGCCTGTTATAGAGAGGGAATATACAGAGCAAGAGGATAGAGAAAATAAGTAGGGATAAAGATTAGGATTGCAAAAGATATTGAAGGAGAGAGAACGGAAATCATGGTTAAGAGGTAGTGATTGAAGATAGTTTGAGAAGCATAGTGAGATAATGTAAGAGGTAGTGACTGAAGATAATTTGAGGGGGGATAGTGAGATGATGTTTATTATCAATAAAAGCTCAGTTCCAAAAAAGTAGATTACATCGAGCTCATTCTCTTATATGCCGGCAAACCTTTTCCCAAACATAGGAAACAAAAACTTGATTTTCTTAAGGTAGTGTTTGGTTTGCTGAATAGAAACATAATGGGAATAGTAATTAAATTCAATAGAAATAATTTTATTATTACTATGTTTGTTTGAGCAATGAAACAAAAATAATGATACTATTGAAATAAGATTTATAAATTATAAATGAAGCAAAGTTGGAAAATTAATTTTTTTGACTTTTAAATGAGAAAAAATAATAAATGATTATATAGATGTACGAAAAAAATAAAGCATTTTAGTATATTCATGGGGTGTGAGAGAAATGAGTATTCATGCTATTTTTAGAATGTTTTACATGCTATTACATATTCACAGTCAAACAAACACAGGAATATCTAGAATCATTCTCAATACCATTCTTATTATTGTCAACCAAGAAAGGGAACCTATGCTTAATACGTTTGTCTGTTGACCATGTCTATGCAATACCATGGCATTGTAGTATTCTCAGTATAATCTCAAGCCTTTTGTTGTTTTCCAAGACAATTTTGAATAACTATCCTCTGCTTTGTAGGTTTGTAGGTATCGCCTCATTGAAGATGAATTTAGTTCTCCTATGATCTCAGAATTACAGAAGTATCTACCAGATGAAGAGTACAGGTGAAATCAAGTTAATGACACATGCTTTGTTGTATATTTCTGCCTTTAGTTATACATTTTTCCAAATATTTGAACTGGAAGTCTGCAACATTTGAAGTGCATCTTTTAAGCATGAATTCAATAGAAAGACCTATGTGTACGACTATGTTTATATTGATTCAAATTCAAGAGTTCTCCTTGTTAATGTGTGAAAGGGCTTTAGAAAATGAGGAAATTGCAAATGCCATAGATTTTGAACATAGGTTTTGTTTGGTCAAAAATATTACATAAAGAGGTGTGCATTTAAATGTGCTGTACCTGCTCGTTGTTGTTAAATTTCATAATGAAGCAGTGTATATTTAGTTGCAAAAAAAATGTAAACAGAATTACTTTTTACCATATGAAGTCATCATTTGTGTTAATTTTGGTCATATACTTTTGTGTTGTAATGTGTAATGATAATAAATTATTGAATTAAAGAAATCCCCATCTGAAAAGTTAGGATATTAAACGCTCAAATTCATTTCTCACAGTCTTTTCTTAAATCGTACTATTCATTTTGTGTGAGTTGTCTATTACTTTGGTTTGGTGCGTAGTCTTTTGACTGTTGATTTATTCCCCATATTAAGCATGAGCATTTGTTTCCTTTTCTTTCCTTTTTTTGGGTCAAAATTTGTTTCCTTTTTTTTGCTTACAATCTATTCTTTATCATATATGTTCCTAACAGTGTTGCGGCGGGATTCTACATTTTACTTAGAGCTGTTGATCGCTTTGCTGCCAATTACAATAGTTTTCCAGGGCAATTCGACAAGTAATGCATTTTCGTTAAAATTTATTTTTACCACTCATTTCCTAACCCTCGCACACTCACAGTGGTCACTTTCCTGCAGTGCAATGGACGAGGACATATCACGACTGAAGACTACGGCTGTTGGCCTACTTGGTGACTTGGGTTGTAATGGAATGACCTTAACTGAGGACCTTATCAATGAAATGTGTAGATTTGGTGCTGCGGAGCTACATGCAGTTGCTGCTTTCATTGGAGGAATTGCATCACAAGAAGTGATTAAGGTTTGTATCTTAAGCTATAAGTTAGGTTCACATGCATGTGTCAGTTTGCAGGCTGTGAGAACTACTTGATTGTGCCACATCTTCTCATTTGTTGCTTAGGGTTAATAACAGTGAATCTTTCGACACTGAAATTCTCCTTTACTCTTTGTCCAAATGAGCTTTACGTGACTTAGTTTTCGAACTATTATTGTAGCTAATAACAAAGCAATTTGTACCCATGTCGGGGACTTTCATCTTTAATGGCATTGACCACAAGTCTCAACTGCTGTTGCTCTAGTCAGAGTTTAAAGCCAGAAACTGGTAAGTTCTTGAGACTGTTGCACGTACTTGAATTATTTGATTGGTGTTTGAAGCTTACTAAGTATGTTTTTTGTTCACAGATTTCTTATCCGAGACACAGCAATCAAAAGTTCTGGAGGTAGCAAGCTTTATAGAACCCTAGTTCTGGTCAAAATTGAATAAAGAGCCTTCTTTAGACTTTTGTTTCCTTATGAGCGCACCCATGGATGTACTGTGTTTTTAGTGTGCGGTGGCCTATTCAATGATGGCCTCCTTAAAAAAAAAATAGTACAGATTTCATGCTCTTTATTAGTTAGTAACTTACAGTCTAAGTGCATCACATCATTGATTGTATTTGTATATTTGCCATACGTTTTTGACGGACAGAGATGCTTCTAATTATAAGCTTCTGACATATATTGTCATTAAGGCATGGACTTGCAGGACAAATCAAATTCATAGTCGATAACAAGGTGCACTCATGCGAGAAGATAACATACTTTCAAAACAGATTTAAACACTTTCTTAAAATACTTTGATCAGAATAATTGTTAATTTTGAGGCGTTTAATTGTGTAGAACATTCAATAGAGAAAAAAAGGAGCTCTGATAGGATGGCCAAGGAAAATTGAGGCCTAAGAGTAGGCAGTTATTCATGTATAATCCCACAAAAGATAACCTTTTTGTTTAGTGCTGCATTCAAAGAATTCATGCCTTATCCATCTGTCATATCACAAGCTTTCTTAGCAGGATTGTAAACGCTGAAATCACCGAAGTCCCTCCTACCACTGACAAAAAGAGGGCTCATAATCAAACCATTGGAACAAAAAAACATTTTAGTAATTATTAACATACTTTTGAAATATGTCAACATCGTACAACAAAAGTTGACGAAATGTTGAAGTCCAAAAGGAAGTTAATGCCTTTTCAATTTACACTAATCTTAAGAAGCAAACTTAAAAATTGTTATATACAAGCACAGTCCCGCTAGGTTAATCTACTATATTGTGGACACTACATTTGAAAAGTAACTTTATTCAACAAATGAACATCAGTTGGTATAGTCAGACAGTGAAATATATGATCAGCTTCCTTATAAAAATTGAACCACAAATATGAATCACTAGTTCCTACAAACGAAGTTAAACAAAAACTTAAAGGAATTAAGGCCTTAACTTTCTGAAGAGATTTTCTACATATGCAAGGGTGGTATGGGACTAGCATGGGAGGTTGTTACTTGTGTTAGTATGGTCCAGAAAACATATGGAGCCACTAACAAAATTGTGGGGTACTGGTGATAGTGTTGAATGTGGTGAGATGTGATGCATGGTTGCAACTGCACCCAGAATGGTCTTGTGGATGTGGCTAAGTTGGTAAACTCAGAATGATGGACAACTGAGTCAGTATACACATGACAATTATAAGGTCCTATCACAGAAGTTCAATCAAATTGTGCAATTAAAAAACTGCAGATGTAACATTGATTTGTCATTTTACCTGTGCTTAATATCCCAGCCAGCAGGCAAGAAACGAGGATGAACAGCCTCTACAAACACCTGTCTCCACCTTCGACAAAATTGATGAATACCATTCTCACCTTGTTCCTTCAATAGGTAATCCACAACCTGTTTTCCATGTGGTCCATGTCCTAATAAAGATACTTTTACTTTCTGTCTACGATGGCCAATTCCATCCTTTCTGTTGGAACATGACTCAACTATTTCATTTGGTGGACTTCTATTCTCACAGGTATCATCAGCATCTACAATGCAGTCATTCTTTATACTTCCAGGAAATTCACTTGTATTTGAGACCAAGTTCATTGCAACAAAAGCAGAGGCTTCACCATCAATCAGTGATTCAGAGGATAAAGAGGCGTTCCCTCCATCAGCATCCATGTTAAGATTTATTTCTTCTCTTCCACAAACTTTGGTAGTGCATGGACCATTTATGGTATAATCTTCTGATAGACCAACTTTAGAAGTTGTCAGACCACCCGTAACTTCCTCACACTTTGGGTGCAGCAGGTCTCTTCCCCTAGACTGCTTAAAAGTAAATCCTTTCTTTCGTTCCAGTCGTCTTCTCTCGTGTGGAGTCATTCCAACTAGCAAAGCCATTTCCAAGTCTTCTTCAGTAATCTCTCTTCCGCCAAAATATTTCATCACAATCTGCAAGAGGAAGGATGATGATCATGACCTATAGGATGTAGGAAACCTCTAAACGGGCCTCATTCTTTATCACCAATGAAAATGTTACTGAATTCTTTTTAATCAAAATGTTGCCAAGTTATTTTGTAGGGACTTACAAATAGATAATAGTTGAAGAATCACCATGCTCAAACCATGATTACTTGATTGATAATATTAAACCTTAGACATAATTTTTGCAAGCATAAGAGCTACAGGATGGCTGTATTTTCCCATATCCAGCAACAAATATTACTAATATATTCAGTAAAAAAGAAAATATAAAATTGTTTCCTTATACAGGTAAAGTTCAAGGATTAAACATAAACTCATGCTTCCCTACCTCTCTCAGTTCTTCACAACGTTTGGATGGCATTCTGGGTCCATGGCGCAAAAGAGCCATTGCAGCCGTTCGCAACTGCAGAGGAGAAACACCTGTCTCCTCAATATTTGTTGCAGAGACAGATGATCCACATATGATTTGGGCTTGGTCTGAATCAAACACTTTACGAACAAAAAGGGGAATTCCAAATTCTTTAGCAATCTGTCTTTTATGCTTCTCAGCAGCAGCATGGGCAACTTCATGACAGTCCACACAAAGCAGGACAATGTCGTGAGAGCGGTGGCTCTTTAAATGCTCAGGGAAGTGCATTCTGTAGCACGCGGGAATTATTCGGTAGCGCAAATAGTGATTTCCCTCGCCACAGCCAACACATATATTTTTCTTACTTTGTATGTAGAAATCATTGCCTTCATCTTCTGGCCGACCTTTGGGTTCAAAAAGTAGCATGATGGCAGGTGGGTCGTCATCAACAAGCTTTGCTAAGTCTCGACGAAGATACCTGTAAAAGTATGCCATTTATCATGTCATCCATAAAATTTGTAGTCAAGGCTATTAGAAAAGATTAGTTCTTGCAAACCATTCAAGCTTCCTGCGATCACAGTAACAAAGTAACCGCCCATCATCTGCATAGATCCTACAGTTATGATAAACTGGAGCTTTGCAGGAGAACTTTTGGACAAACAGCTCCCGAGAAGACTTCCTTGCAACTTTCTTTGTATTTTTGAACTCATTTTGTTTTGAGACTAATGCCATCTTCCAATTAGAATTAATTAATAAAGCATAATTGAAAATAGACAGAGGGCAAGTCCCATTTGAACCCAAACACTTTTGAAGAATCATTGGGAAACCATATTTCTCATCCTGGAGTAGAGAATGAAAATCATCCAAATGGCTCAGAACAACAGAGGACGGAGATGGGAGGATAGAACTGAAATTTGAATCCCCATTTTTATCAGCTAAAGCAATGGTGCTACGTATATCTCCTTGAGAAAATTTAGATTTATCTGCAAGTGCTAAGATAGCCTGATCTGATAAAACATATCTTAAACTCTCATCATGTATCCGAGCCTGAAAAGAAGTAAAACACACAGCTGCTTAGTATCTAAAATGCAATTCCATACTCTGCGACCATAATTAATTGATTATCATAGCAGCTCGACATGATAAAGAAAACATTCAAATTAGAACCATATCCTGCTTGCAAATTCTGCTGAAATACACAATTACCTGTACCTGTCTGGGAAATAGAATCATGGAAACATAAATATCTGCATTGTAGATGCTTGTATGTAGTATGATGTCCCAACTAATCAATTATATAATTATTATCTTCTCAGTGATATATGTCAAATGAGTAAGAAAGATAATAATATAAAAAAAGGGATGAAAGCAGATAATTTTGATTCTTGTCCAAAATGAAGGAAAAATGAATCTGATGATGGAAAAAGAGGGACATAAGAAAATGTCAGAAGGCAGTCAGCACCATGTCTGGTGTGCTCGTCTAGCTTGTATGCTGGGAGTGCGGTCATTAGGCATCAGAGTATGACCAAACGAAAACGTTTAAGCCAAATTTTCATTTTTTTTATTCAATCAAAATTTCCTAATTAATATTTATAATCTTTTTAATACAATGATTAAGGATACAGAGGAATAGCTTCTCCTTTCCACAACCTAAGGAGCTTATTATGACTGATTATCATTTTGAAGATGCTACTGCTATTATAAATTGAACAGAAGATACACTTGGATATTCATAACATCTCCATAGATTATGTTGGATGGAATTGACTTTCTCCCATAACAGTTGACAGATTTAGAAATTTGCTGTTACTGCTATTATAATTTGAACAGAAGAGACATTTGGATATTCATAACATCTACATAGATTATACTGGAAGGAATTGACTTTATCCCATAACAGTTGACAGATTTAGAAATTTTCCATCCTTAGCAAGACTTACAAACCTAACAAGTTATTTACTTAGTTGCAAATTCCAAATTTTATAAATTTCTTAAAACATGAGTCTAACAAAGACATCAAAATCTAATAATTAACCATGTTCCTATATTATTAATTTCTGAAGCATGATCATAATCAAGTACTTATATATGCGGATAAATTTTAAGGGGGAAATACTGACCATCAAATCCCTCCATGCACACAATCGCTTCACAGCATCCTGAAAGCAAGATTCAGTTGTTTTTTTATGAGGAAAAAATATCTCACCAAAACTATTAAGAAAGGGCAAAAAGAAAAGGAGTAAATAGAAGACCTGGAATTCACAAGAAAGTGATGAAATGCCTCCTAAATTACTCAAATGACGGTACATTATTGATGAAGCAGCAGAATCTCCAGGAGAAGCTTCAATCTCTTTCATGTAAAGTTGCAAACATGTCATGTTTGAACGCCGGCTAGCCTCCAGAACAAAATGGAACTTGTCATCTAGACTAGAGTTTTCTGATACATTAATATTTTAATAACAACAGTGCTATGAGAAATGGTAGATGCAAATTTATAAGGCCACTATGTGGAATCAAGGTTAAAATGGTTGAAAACAAAATTAATGCAGAAACCTAAAAAAAAGTTATAAAAAGACTCATCCTCATGCATAGACATTTCCAGTAGCTTGGCTGATGCCTAAAAGCAGAAACCTAAAAAAATTTGTAAAAACACTCATCTCATGCATAGACAATTTTGGTACAATCTTGAGGTCTAACATTTATCAGTTATGAAATTGCTTATTATGCTTTCAATTTAGAATACAGCAAGTGAAACGCCGTGGTATCATACAAGAACCATGAAATGGAGTAAGGCATACCATTTCCCAGTTGTTCCAGCTCAGTAATTAAACATTTTGCAATACGCAACAGATAATGTGCATCTGCTCGAGCATACTGCACCATTTCCTTCGACAAAGGGCGTTGTCTCCAGTCTTCACGCTATAAGTCAGCATATAATGCATAAAGCAGAATACTAATTTTATAAGATTCTTTTTACTTCATAATCTTATGGAAATTGATACATAAAAAATGCTGGAGATTTAGAGAGAGAGAAAAAGATACATTAATAAAAATGTCAGACAGGAGACAGCCTTGATGGCAATACCTGCAACAATTTGTTTGTGGTCACATTGCAGTATAAATCAAGCAAATAAGCCAGTGATTTTTGTGGTTTGGACAATACCTCACTTGCCTGCAGTGAAATTTTTATAGTTACTAGGTAGCAGACTCCAAAAGTGTCATGCAGAAACACAAAGAATAAAGAGATCAAACACAAATAACACAAGGAGTTAGCATAAGTTAACCAACTTGGCATCTTCCACTGTCCCACTCGCTGAAAACCCATTTATAATTCAACCTTGAATGTATGTCTTTACCCAAATACCTAATACACCTATGCAGGAACCTTCATAAATTTCCAATATTACACTTAAGACCTAGAATCAAACAGATTGAATATATCTTGCATACATAAAATCCAAAACAAAGAAGCCCAATACCCCTAAATCTTCTTTCCTTTCTGGCACATCCAAAGGAGAGGTTTTACAGCACAGCCCACAACCACTCACAACCCCCATCGTGATACTCTCTAAAAATGTTGTGGATTTCATGCTGTGGCTGGAAAGTGGAAATATAATACTACCTTCACATAGCACCATAATTACAACCGTACAAGAACATACATCCTATTCCTAACAGAGTGAGTTACTATGGTATAACACTCCTAATCAAATTAGATCTTTTTCATTGTAACTGTGCCACATACACACAACTTAGTCCTTAACTTCACTCTTCAATTCAATATCCTCTTATTTCTTCCTTCTCTTTAATACTATATTTTTACCATGATAAATACACCAACAAAACCTTCCTTCTGGTGGTCTCAATACACTGTAGCAAACAGTGATGCTTTGGAATGAGATGAAGAGACATAAATTTATCATCAAAATGTTTCATATAACAAAAAGTCAATAGCTTACCTTTGCTGTATCAAATAAATTAACAACATATATGTGGAAGTCCCTTTGCAACCACAGAACATCATTATCTGCTCCATGGAACACCTACTACACAAAAATCCCATCAATAGCAAGAGAGGACAATAACACCAATTGACAGCACAATTAATCCTAGATTCTGCCCTCTGCTAAAATGGTTTCATAGCCTCCACTAGAAGGAATTAAGAATTTGACTTTAGAAGATGGTTATCGGCAGCATTACAGATGCAAAAGTAACATAAGAATTAATGTCTCACAAAAATGAAGAAAGGTGATGCAGAAAATTACATGACTTATATACCTTACAAATACTTGGATTCACAAAAACTGGGTGAAGAAGGCCCATAAAATCATGAACAGCAATTGTGTCTATCAAATAGTCTTCCTTTTGAGTAGAAACCTAGTCAAGTTCAAACAAAGGATCCATAACCAAAAACATTACTTGTTCACATTACAAATCGCAGCATCTCGGAAAGAATATCATCAACAGATTACCTGTATTAAAGCAGTAAAACCTAGAAAGGACCGCAAACTGTGCTGCTCAGTGTCAACACCAAAGATCCTCACTTTACTTAAGACTTCTACTAGTTCCTTTATCTGTGACTCAGTCTCCACCCATATGTACGATTCTCTCATATTCAAATCAACATTCTCATCAATTAATTTGAATTCTAAACAAGGATTTTTCAGTAATGCCGTGATCTCAGCCTCATAAGGATGCGCAGTTGAAGTGTTATCTACAGCAACACTCACTGAGTTAAGTTTAGTAATCAAAGATCCGCAGAAAGAAATTTTATGAAACAATGAAACACCATATTTACGAATCTAAAGCATTGAGCTCCCTTAGCTGCCGAATAACTGAGCGAAAATAACAAAAAAAACTCATCAACAACAAAAAGAGCATGATTCACAATTTCAACTTCGAAAGAACAAAAGCCTTTGAGGACTTACAGGCCAAATATGATACGGGTGTTAACCTTATCATTAACCAAGGATTCATTTTCATTTTCTTGGGATATCATTACACTTCGGCAGAAAATAAACACAAAAAGGAAAGAAAAATAAGCTTAAACATTGATTGCCGAGAATGTGGAAAATGTACCATTGACAGAGTCATTGAGCTTTAAATGCTTGAAAACGGAGTAGGAGTTATCAGCTAAAACTCGCTTGAAGCTGTACTGTGGTTTCGGTTCTGAATGTAAATAACACGAAGTTCGTGAACACTTTTGCCTTTGTCTTCTTCTACATTCAGCGATGAGAACGACTGAGATCGCAGACAAAGATGCGATTGCTAAAATGATCTTCAGGTTACCTCTGTTTTCCATTTTCACTTTATCATGAATATTCCATAAGACAAAGTCTTCTTCGCCGTTCCAAGCAGGGTTTAAGAGAGGTTGGTGTTGACGGTTTGTGGCTGCTCGTTGGACGGTGAGCTACGACATGTCGTTGCTTTTTAATATTGCTACTATTTTCCTTAATGATACCACTAGAAAAAAATTATTATTATCACGATAAAAATATATAAATTATTCGATATATCATTATCATTAATTACGTTTCTCTAAATTTATTATTAATAAAAAATTATTATGATAATAAAATATCTAATTATAACAATATCATCATTTTTTTTTAAATTAGATAAATATTATTATAAGTCATGCTCAGAATCAAGAATGAAAATGTAACAATTTGGGTCATATTCGAAACAACCTAGACTAACTTGTGGGGCTTAACAATTGAATTGTTTCTAGATAATTCGGTTATGATAGAATCAAGTCGGGTATTATTCGCGGACTAAATGTCAGTCAATTTTTTAATACAAATCAAATTCAAACAAACTTAAATAGAGAAAAAAACATGACCCATTTGTAACTCGAACTATGTTTTCTATAATGAATCACGACTTAACTTGAAATTGACCCAATCCAAACTGTCCCACTATACTTCAAATGGGCCAAACAAGCTAAAATGGAAAAAAAACATGACCCATTTGTAACCCGAGTTATATTTTCTATAATGGATCATGACCTAACTAGAAAATCGACTCAATTCGAATTGCCCCATTGCTTCAAATGGGTTGGATACTTGTGGGTCCCAACTCGAAGGGTAAAACTGTTATATCTATACACAATGTATGAAATAATTTATAAAAATATTCAAAATATTTACTTTATTACAATTATACTCACAATATATAAATAATGATAAAAATATACACAATTACATGCATTTTTAGAGCTATAATTATGTCAATTATATATAAAAAATAATACAATTATGTCTAAAATTACTTCATGTTTTGAGTGCTTTTCAAGCATGTTTTATGTTAAGTATGCCAATGAGTATGTCTCTTTAGATTCTTGGACTTGATGTGGAGCATATTGATGATTTTAGACTATGTTGTGGCACTCTACCTGGTGAGTCCAAGTTATGCTTCAAAATAATCATGTCCATATGGTTTCTGCAGCCACTACAGTTCGAGTCTTGCAGGTGCCATATTGTAAATGTCAAAAGTGTGACTCAAATTAATAAATATAAAGTGCACTCAAGTGTATTACACCCAAAGCAATGCTTATCTTATAGGCAATTAAGTTAGCTATTATTGAGTCTTATGTGAGCCTTTCATAAAGGATTATTTATTATTGTAAAGGGTGTCGCTCTATGTAGTATAAATAGATGCGACTGTTCTTGTGATGTTAGATGTTCAAGATTGTTAGTTTGAACTCAAATAACTTGCGACAAGAGCTCTTTCAAGGAGGCTATTTGATATGTACTGTAAGTGCGTGAAATTCTTGAAAAAGAAAAAGTTGAGTTTGTACTCATTATTTTAAGATCACAGTGAATTGGTAGGTAATTCTCCAGGTGGATTAAATACACATTGAGTACTTAATCACGTATATATATTGATAAAAATATCAATGAACTTGTAAATATTAACAATGTCTTTATTTTAGTCATTTAACATCACAACGTGATATATTTATGTCAAATTATCACAAAATTATTAAAAATATAGTAAAATATCACTTAAATATCGTTTAAATATTTTTTTAGTTAAAATATCTTAAATATTATAAATAATATTATTAAAATATTAAAAATATAAATTTTGATTTATTTCTCTCTTTTTTAGTCTATTTAAAGAATCATTAAAATTCAAATTTTTTCTTAATTAGATAAACATATTTATTATTATATTTGGTTGCAAATTTACAAAACCATTAGCATAGAAAAATCATATCACAAATCATGATTTACAATATCATATAAACTAGATTTATCTATTTATAATAATTAATATAATTAAATAATCTATTTAATTATTTCAAATATTTTAACTATTTATTCTATAATATTTAATAAAAAATATATTTTATTTTAAAATATTTATATTTATTAATCAATTAATATAAATATGTTAAGTATTTAAAAATATATTTATTAAATAAAAAATTAACTTAAAATATAAATAACTAATTTTTTGATGTTTTACAAAATTTTATTAAAAAAATATTTTTGATGTTTGCGTTATGATTTCATGGTTAAATTATAAATAAAGGGAGCAAGGGGTGTGAGAGGAATGCCCTTATGTTATTATTGAAATGACCTCTATTCCACTCAATATTAAATCAAACCAAAAACAAAATACCTAAAATTCTATAGCAGTACAATTTCTTATTAATGTAAACCAAGCATAGCTTGACTAGCCTTTGGTAGAAAAACAACAGTTCTGTTCCAAGAAAAAGAAAAAGAAAAAAACATTTCTGTTACAGAAGTTAGGTTAACTGACCAGAACTGGGAGAAAGAACCATTAAGCGTTTAAAACTATGGTCTTAATTGAAGCAAAACTGCTAGAATAACTAGGCTGATATTGATTTTCTTTCTTTAGCACAAAATACAGTCCTTTAAATATAGCGAGTCTGAAATTTAGCCTTTTGCAAATATGTTGAGGAATTTAACTTACATTAGTAGGTTAACATGTGAAGGCAGATTTTTTACAGGTATTACATTTTTGAAGTTTGGATTTAACTTGTTCTTGCAGAGTGAGTGGAAGGCAAGTGGGCAACATCTGTGTTGCTTCATTTGAATGGAGTTGCAGTGGGATTTGTACGTAAATCTTCTGAAAAGATCAAAGGAAGTACATCAACTGAGCAGTGCAATTGAGAATGCTTTGTGGACTGAATTATTCTGAGAGAGATGGAAGGAGAGACGTGAGAGCTTGCTTTGTACATTTGTGGACCATCTTCATTTTCAGACAACAGTTTTATGAGGCTTGAAGAACCAACTTAAAAGAATTTACAATTCCTCGGCTATCACTGTGATTATGATTAGATAGCAATACAATATTCCTGTTCTTATATCATAGAAGATGTTCAGAACATACTATTAGTTTTTATATTAAAATGTTCCCTCTGTATATAAAAAATAAATGTATCAATATCAAGTAATGAATGGAGAGGTTCTCAACCTCATTCATGACCTAAGTGTATCTAAAAGTTCCTCAATACTAACAATGCATGCAAAATATGTCTTGTAGAGATAATTGGCTTGGCTTTGGGACAAAAAGACTGAACCAAAACATGATTTTTCTTGACATACATAGAACCAAAAACATAAACACAATTGAAATGTGCAAGGGGGAAAGAGAGATTACCTTTGAGACCTCAAGATTAGAACTGAATAATAGAATGATTAAAGAGCAGTGGCACGTGATATTGGCACGGCTCAATCACAAAACAGAACCCAAAGTGACTTTGAGCACTGATTTCTTATTGAACCGGACCAATATCCCGTTAAACTGTTCCATTATTTATCTCTTATTTTGCCTCCAATAAATCCATATGTGGTTAATGTACCACAAACATATCAAAACCAAACTAAATAACATACAGAAAAGATATAAAACAAACATTATTCGAGCTTAAGATGATGAAAGAATATAATGCAAAAATGAAAAACTCAAATGCTTTCTGTTGGTTGGTGTAGCTTGTAAAGCAAAACAGAACGTGTACAAAATTACAAAGCTACTGATTGCGATGTAAGAGAGAAGAAGGAAAATTGAAAAAGGGTATTGGTTGGAGGACATGTATCATGTATGTATAATAACAAAGAGAGGAAGAGAGTGAGTGAACGATGAGCATTTAAGAAGGAAGGAATGGTAACTACACAACAAAGAGAGATGGTAGCATTGAAGAAGTTGCATTAAAACTTTCAACTACCAAAAGACAAAGGAAGTTGAGGAGTTATTAGTATGTAAGAGAAGGGTATTATTAATACAAGATTCGTGAAAAATGCTCAGAGACAAATCTGAAGCTATTAATGTAGCATTTATGAATGATGGGTTGTAAAGGGAAGAGGGATGTTGGTTCTGTTTCACCAGCATTTATGAATCAAAACAAGAGAATCTTTTTGTTGGTTTTTGTTTTTGGCTTGGGTTTTGGTACCTTACCTTATCCTCCATTAAGGCACTTATTAGTTCAGTTACTCAAACTCGATAATATAATATTTTCCAAGTACTGTATATTTTTTAGAAGTTTCAGTTTGTTGTTTTTGCTTGCAATTCTTATGGAAAGGGTACGTTTATGTAGTTATATAATTTATCTTGTGACCATGGTCATTTTAGTCGTGCAGTTCTTCAATAAGGATACCCTGTAATCCATTTTTTAATTTATTTTTATAAATTTAGTACAACAATTTTTAGATAAAATCAATCCAATTTAATTTGTTTGAAATTTCAAGAATAAAATTAGAATTTTTTATTTTATCATATTTACTTTCCTCTAATTCATTTATATTTTTAAAATTTTTATTTTTAATTGAGATGTTGTTTGAATTTATAAATTAGGAGAGAAAAAAATTAATACTTTTTAATGAATAAAAATAAAGATACTTATAGAAGAGATTAGAGAAAGATTATTTTTATTTGAAAGCAACAAATAAAAGAAAATATAGTTGTAAATTTTTAATATTATTTTTAAGAATATTATAAAAAATAAATCTTAATTTTAAGAAAATCTATTTTACCCTTAAAAATATCATTTTTAAAAAATAGATTAAATTAACATTAAAAAAATTAAAATAACTTTATTAAAAAATTAGAAGACTAGAGTAACCTATATGCCTAATCGAAGTTGTCTCAATACCTTCATTTATGTCTCGTAAGTCTCCTAGCTAATTAAAGTACTTTGTGGTTTTAAGAGTCGGTTAAAGTGGAGCTCAGACAGGGTTTACAAACCCTTTGCCTCTTCATCTGTGCTCAGTCCTTCTTCTTTCCCATCCTCATTCATACACATAATTTTATTTTTAAATTTCTCTAATATATATATATATATATATTTTCTTTTCTTATAATATAAATAAGTATATATTTTTTAATGAAATATAATAATGATACCATAATTTTACTAAAAGTATATTTTAGTATAGTCATTTTTTGGTTAAGCATAATAATTACAATAGTTTCATAAGAGTTTTAAATATATCCAAAAAGTTATATTTAGATAACGTGTTTGGTACATATTCAATTTTTCTAAGGATAATTTTGACATTTTAAAAATTTAAATTAAAAAAAAAACTCAGAAAACACTAATGTGACAAGGGGTTAGCGGGTTGGGGGTGGGGGTCACTGGGTTTTATGTTATTTTTCGGACTTATTTAGAATTTTTTTTAAGTTAGTGTTTTTATTATACTTACCCAAAAATTAATATAATGAATTGTATCTTTATTATAGTTAGTATACTTTCACCAAATTACACGTTTTTAAAAGTTATAATATTATTGTAACTATTAATCATTTTTTTAATATTTTTAAAAAATAAACTTATATTTTTTTATTAAATAGTTTAAAAATAAAATTAATTAAATAACTTAATCATATATGTATAAGAGTTTCTATGATTTCCTCTTCTAATTAGATTTTAGTTATAATTTACTTGCTGAATCATTGAAATAAAAAGACCAAACACTTTAAGAAATGTTATTGATATTACTAATATCCTTAAATGATTAAGGATACTCATTTTCTATAGAATGATGTAATTTTCAAATCATTTACCTTTTTATCTGCTAAATCCTTTCTTCTTTCCCACCTTCAGACACATAATTTTGTTTTTAATTTTCTTTGAAAAAAAAAAATATTTTTATAATATAAATAAATATATATTTTTTAATTAGATATAGTAATGATACCATAAATTTAGTAAATGTACATTTTTTGGTTCATAAAAGTTTCAAATATGTCCAAAAAGTTATATTTAGACCCTGCGTTTGGCACATATTCAATTTTTCTTAGGTAAATTTTAACACTTTAAAAAAACTCAAAAAGCACTTGTGGGCTAACGGGTGGGTTTTCTATTTTTTTAAAATTCAAATTTCTAAAATTTTTGCTCTTAGATTTCTTGGACTTATTTGGAGTTTTTATTCTAGTTAACCAAAAATTAATATGCCAAACTGTATATTTATTATAATATACTAATCTTGTTTAAGTCAATCAATAAGTTACCAAATTATATATTTTTAAACGTTGAAATGCCATTACAGCTATTAATTATTTTTTAATATTATAAAAAAATTAATATTTTTTTTACTGACTAAATTTAAAAATAAAATCAGTTAAATAATTTGATAATTTATACACTATAGATTTTATGATTTATTCTTCTAATTAAGTTTTAGTTGTAGTTTACTTGATGAATCGTTGAAATAAAAAGACAAAGCGCTTTGGGGAACATAATTCACTTAGCAAGTTTATTGTCCAATCGCTGTCTTGTAAAATTATCATTGATGTTTTTGAAGTTTAGTATATTTTCACATATATCATAGGGTTTATAAAAAAATTTCTAATACTTTTGAACTTTATAATTAATATTATTAATATTTTTGAATGGTTAAAAAAGTTATATTTTTATTTTCTATGACTTTAATGTCAAATTAAGATTAATTATTTTTGTAATATTAATTGTTATTTTTTGTATATTATTATTCAAAGATAAATTTTTAAGTTTATTATTAAAATATTATTTTAATTTTATAATTTCTTTATGCTTATTTTCATAGAGGCGTTTGACTAGTTTTTTTCTTAATTTTCTTATATATTAGTTTTATAAATGTTATAAAGAAATGTTTAATCGTCATTAATCGACTTAGAATTATAATTATTATACTTAAATTTAATGAGTCCACTACGATCTTTCTTTCCGTTATTCGTCTTCTTTTGTTACATCTGATATGACTCAGCCTGTTTAAGACTCAATACATTCTTGTTAATGACGAACATTTTACATCCATACATGGTATAATGTCCAAATTGGACTTACTAAAGAATATGAAAAAAAATGAATGCACTCTATTTTATTTATACTATTAATAATTATTATAATTATAAAAGCTAACTAAGAACATTGAAGACATGTTTAAACATTAATAGTTTTTAGATATATATTTAGTAATTCACCTAACTTTTTGTTTTTGACTTTTGAGTTTCCTTTTATATCCTTCACATGATCTAATGAGTAAGGACATTTCTACATCTTTATTGTTTTCAACCAACAATTATTTTGATGACATAGACGATGAACCATTTTCATTTTCTTAATCTCTAATGTAGTAAATGTATTTGTAAATCTTAGTGATTTTTTTGGTGTAAAAACAAAATATTTTTCTTGTTTTCTGAAAAAAAAAATTAGATTATTAATGTTAAAATTTGTTTCAAAATTATTGATTTTCTTACAATCTTTTGGGCCATATTTTTATGGAAAGTGATTATAAATTTACTAGTTGAGTAATTTACGTTGATTTTAAAAAAATATCAAATGTTTTGAATTCATGATAAATTTAACTTAATATTTGTACTTTTAGAATATAAAGTTTATATGTATTGATTTAATTTCGAGAAACGCATTTGGTTTTAGAACTTTTTTATTATTGTTAAAAATTCTTAATTTGATAAAACGATAAGGACTAACACAACATTCTTCATTCCAGTACATAAGTAAACTAAAAATCTAAGATAGATAGGCTTGTTACCTACTTTGATATTTTTCCTTAAGTTTTTGATAGCCTTATTGAAATTCAAGAATATAATTTAATTCATTTAAATTAATTATTGGATATAGTTTCTCAATTAAATTTGCACGAAAAACTTTATAAATAAAATTAGATCAGATTTTTTAAAAATATTAAATTTACTACTTTCAAGAAAATATTTTTCTATGGTGTAAAATTTCATATCTTCGATATGTTTTTGAGTAGATTTTTGACTAAATTATAGAAACTCAATCATTGTAGTTTAGTTAAATTCATTTATTGTGTTTTTCATCTTCATAATACTACTAGTCGTATTGTCTTTACTATCTCTCTGAGAGGTATTTCTTTGAATAATACTGGTAGTCGTAAAGTAATTTTTAATCATATGTTTTGAGTTAACAGTTTTGATATTCTATAGTTAGCATAGATGCCTTCAATTTTTATTCTATTAGTGAAAGCTCTCTAAGTTATTACACTAAATCCGATAAAAGATTTGTTTGTTTCATATCAATTGTTGTAAATTCTTGATTTTTGATTATTATAGGCCACACAAGTCTTTTTTCTTTTGCTTCTTAAACATAATTGAGCTTTTTTTTTTCTTTTTTCTTTTCAAAGGTGTTTTTTCT
This sequence comes from Hippophae tibetana, assembly GCA_037013495.1. Taxonomy (NCBI): domain Eukaryota; kingdom Viridiplantae; phylum Streptophyta; class Magnoliopsida; order Rosales; family Elaeagnaceae; genus Hippophae; species Hippophae tibetana. Next base: position 9,065,378 of record CM072812.1, read on the forward strand.
TTTGAACTATTAGGTTTTTCCTTCTCATTTTGAATTCTTTCTTTAGAAGTTTTACATTCCTTATAATGAATTTCTGAACTGGATTTCTCTTTAGAATTTTTGGACTCTAACGTTGGTTTTGAACTATTAAGTTCTTCTTGTTTAATTCTCGTCTCAAAAATAGACTTTTATAGGTATAAAGCCTCGAGTTGTTAATGAAAACTTCTTATCTCATTTTTCCTTATCATGATTTTGATATCAATATGTTTCATTTTGCAAGAACAAAAATAGTTAAAGATGTTAATCCTATTGTAAGGACATCTGTTAAACTATTCTTGTTTCACTACTAAAAAAATGGGTATTTAAGTCGATATGTAAATTCGGTCTTTGGAAAAAAATGATTTATAATGAATTTAAAGTCGATTTGGTGTAGAACCGATGCTATCCACGTAGGATGTAGCGTCGGTTGACACGTGGAACCGACGCTACACACGTAGATAAATTCTTTTCTCTTCTTTCTTCCCTAGATAGAAACTATTCCAAGTGTTGCATAACTCTCAAAAACCCAAAACCTCCTTCACTTCTCCTCCACTCTTTCTCATTTTCTGGCCATCTACGACTACCAATTCCAACATCGGTTAGTGGGTTTTCTTTCTTTCTAACTAATCTTTTAGATCCCCTATTTTTTTGAGCAAAATACTCAAATATTTTATACCCATTTCTCACTTACAAAACACCATTTTTTCTTCCTTTCCTTTATTTTGTCACTTCATTTACTTTTGTAAATATTTCTATTAATTTTACGCACTTATTATTCATATTTTTTTCTATTATTATGTGTTATTATTTATGTGTATAAATTTTTGTATTATATATGTAGGTTTGTATTATAACATCAGGAGAAGAATATGATGATCTTGAATAAAATAGAACAAAATCATGGTAATTTTCTCTTATTAATTAATATTTTATTTTTCAAACATTTGTATTATTTAAATTATTTACTAAACTGATTTTTTTTTATGCTTGAATCAACTTTAAATTTTTTTAAAGTCGGTTTTTAACTAACTTTAATGCCCTTTTTTGTAGTAGTGTTTCTTAAAAGATGTTCGACATTAAAATTATAGTGATTAAACTACTATTATTGTCTGGCTAATATTCCTTATTTATAATCATCTATAATATTAATCTTTAAAAAATAACCAATTTTTTTGTTATTGATTATGACTATGATGATTTAATTCTGGATGATGAAAAGATCTTAATATATATCTACAAATATATTAATCTTTGTCATCTACTTTTACTTTTAAAATTGTTACCAGTATTCATATAAAACATATATTTTAATTATCATTTTATCATCTGGACCTAGATATTTTGTACATGTGAGTGTAAATTATGTTTTTTATCTTTAAATTTTAACCTTAAATACTTAATTTTTTACTCAGCAATAAATGTTTTTTTAGAAAATACAATGCATTATGTCTTATATTCTTGTAAAATATTAACAATCAAATAATATTTATTTAATTCATTATTGAAAAACCAAAATATCATTTATATAAACACAATAAATATTTTGTATTTTCTTAAAGATGTTATCCATATATATTTGAAAGATAACTTGAGCTTGTTTTAATCTGAATGATTCAACAACCCATTAGAATTGTTCTTGAGAGAAATTAAATGCATTTATTTTTTGAGATTTTTTATCTAATCTTATTTGACAAAATCCATTTTTGAAATCAAAATTTGAGAAGGATTTTGTTTCATTTTATTAATGATAATATTTTTTCTTTCTTTGAAATAAAGTATCTACTATCAATGTTTTCTTTATTTAATGCTTTGAAGTTTATTATCATTCTCTTTTTTTCTCTTCTTTTTTTTAGCTTATTTGTTGACTAAAAATGTTGGACCAAAGTGAAGTGAATTACTTGGTATTATGAATTTTAGTTCTAAAAGTTATTGAATTTGTTTTTCAAACTTAATCTCATTTTCTGGAGTATAAATCATGGGTTTTATTAGGATTTCTTAGTTTTATATTAGCAATAGTTTTAGATTTATTTATTTTAGATTTAAAAGATTTTTATGAATTTATTGTTTTTAATAATTTTTTGATACTTATTAAAATTTTATCTTTATGGATTTTATTAAGAAAAACGTTTTGTTTCTCTTATATATCTAATAAAATATTTTATAAATAAATATTTTGTTGTCGTTTTATGTTTATCTCACCACATTTTTACTTTTTATGTTATTATATAAAAGTTAGTTTTAATACAGTCAAAACTTTTATTACTTTTGACATATAAATAGTTTCATCATCTAGCGTTGTTAGACTTGTTTTATCTAAATATTATGTAGAATATTGATATAAGTTTGAAAATTTATTTATTATTAATAAATTAGCTCTTGTTTCTTGTTGATATATGATTTCTTATGGAATATTTCACATCCTATTATTACACCTGTATCTTTTAAGATTTATTAAGATTTATTATAATATTGTTAGCATTTATTACTATTAAATCTTTTTCGTACTTTTTTTATAGTTTCTCTAAGAATACATATTTACTAACTATACATATATTGGCTATTGTATATAAATATACATGTAAATTGTAACTTGTATAACGTTTAAATTTTAATCATATCTTAATATAAGTAGTATTTGGATTTATAAAACTATAGAAATAATTCATCTTCTCATGAAGAGTATTCATATTCTAAGTCAGTTATTTATTCATCATTTTCTTCTAATGGATAAATACTACAAGTATCATTTATATATGATTATTCTATTGGTTTTAATTCCACCTTAAAAGCTTATTTTAAGATTTTTGCTGTGTGAATTTTTTTTTGTTGAAGTCTGTTAAGCCATTTATTAGTGTAATGTCCTTCCACATTACAGATCCAACATATGTATTTCTTTTTTCCCAATGGGTAATGGTTTTTGTGTTCTAACAGCTTATATATTTTTCTATAAGATTTTTTGTTATACATTCTCTTATATTTATGAAAGTTTTTGTTTTTTTTTTAATTTATATATATTTAATGTTTTGTATTATTCATATTTTTATACTTTAATTTGTAAGTTTTAATGTTACATCTATATTTTTCTAGCATATTAAAATATTTTGTATCAAAACAGATTTTATTATTTTCTTTTATTTGTTTAATTTTTTCTTTCTTGACATTTAACGATTATCCAATTTTTAAGAGTTCTTATTCTTTTTCCTGAAGTATCTAGTGTAGTTTTTCTATTTCTTTTGCTTCATCATTTTGTTATAGTTTATGTAATGTTTTAAGTAATTTTTGAAAAAAATATTTACTTATAAGTTTCTTGCATATAGGATGATAACTTCTGATAATACATTTTATATTTACAAATAAATGAATTTATATAACACATATCACATTTTTTTATGCTTGTTAAATGCTATTTGATTTTCTCAATTTTATTTTAACTAGATTTGGTGATATGTTTACTGTTTGGACATACGGGTTGACCCTGAGCCTAATCTAATTGACAGCTTGAGCCTTAAGATGAGTTAACTTAGAAAGACCAATCTGTACCGGCACCTATAATAATGCTTGTAGGATGAGCCTACTTGCGCACAATAACTTTGATATTGGAAGGCTCAAGGTTAGTTCACTATCGTCATGGAGCACTTTAAACCTACCCCTAAACGAGATGGGTCCTTCTAGGTTTGTATCCCATTTACATTTATAACTATGGAAGGATTGTTGAATTTTTACTATTTGTTTAAAGAATAAAAATAATTGTTTTTGAATTCGTATCTGTATACGATGAGAAACCTTTTTTTATTGATCTTATTACGTTAGTTATTCGATTGGCTTGGTGATTTTCTATGTACTGAATTACTTGGAATAGTGCTTGGAATAACGTAACTTGCCTTTAGGATTTCTCTTGCAAGGGGCTAATTATATTTTGGTGCATAGAATTTTGTAATTGTTCATGTTTGTGGTAAATTTCATGTTATGAGTGGGAAAACCTTCTGATGTAGGAGCATAGTTTGATATTCTCTATATCTTAATATCGTTTACATATTATATTTTCGTTTTCTTTTTATGGTGGTCGTCTAGTTAAAAGTTTAGTTTGTTATTTGATTTGTTTGGTTTGGGGTTTAACTAAAGCTCATACTCATTTTTGAGTCAATTGTTATATTCTCTTTTGAAAAGCTCTGTAAAGCTATGGTTATGAATGAATTTCGAGACCCAATCGATGAATTGGCTTCAAAGCTCTTTTGACTCAGGTTTTATCTTAAGTTGGCTTAATGTCATGACCTTAAATTTCGAATAACGATCGTGCGACACTTAGCACAGTCTGTTGCACTAAGCCTATCTTTCACCCAAATGAAACTCTCTAAAGAGATTAAAAAGAGACTTAGAGATTGAGAGGATTCAAAAGCAAAAGCAAGAACACAAGAAAATTTGTAAAAAAATCCTTGTATTGCTCTAGAGAGAAATTATCTTACAATTTCCCAAGGATTTCCAATGGGTCTATTTATAGTGCGGCTCCAAGCTTAAGATTATGCCACAACTTTCTAGATCATTCTAAGTCTAGAATGTACAAGAGTGTTCTAGTTTTATCTACAATATGTCATAAGGTTCTAGGACCTTTTAGCCAATTCTAGAGTCTTCTAGGAGTGTCTAGTTTCTTCATGCTAGTTTTAGGATGTTCCGTAAGCTTCTAGAGACTTTCACATCCTTCATGAACCATCTGGCACATTTTAGAATATTCCAGTACCTTCCAGCGTGCTCTAGAACATTCTAGAGTCTTCGAGGCTTGAGTTGAGTTCATCTAACTCTAGTTCTTTCTAGACATATCTAGGCCACTCTAGGACTTTCCCATGTAGAAAATTCTAGATCTTTTAGGCAACCATCTTTATTTGGACTTTAAGGGACAATTTGAGCAGGACGTAACACCCTTATCTACTAAAGTTCGTGACGCCCTCGTCGCGCCTTCAAGCTTGAACCTCTCTATGTCATCTTTGAATTGCCATAAAGAATTTTCAGATTCCCAGCTTGCCTTTATATCTGAGGCATTCTTCCACTTGATCAAGTATTCTCGATAACTCGGTACACCCCTACGTCGGATTAGACGGTTTGCCAAGATAGAGTCCACTTCTCTATCGAAAGAGGTTATTACTGTGGTGGGTGCCTTCTTTGATTCTCCCCAACTCATGTCGTCCTTGTCTCCATGATAGGGTTTCAACATGCTTACATGAAAGACTGGATAGATTTTAAGTTTCGGAGGGAGTTGCAGTTTGTAAGATACCTTACCGACTCACTTGAGGACATAAAATGGTCCTTTATACTTCCGCACCAACCCCTTGTGAATATTCCGTAGAGATTTGAATTGTTAGGGCAATAATTTAACAAGGACCAAATCTTCTTCCTGAAATTCCACCATCTTCCTTTTCTTGTCAGCCCGTTTCTTCATCTTCTTAGATGCCTTGTTTAAATAGGCTTGGGCTAACTCAACTTATTCGTGCAATGCCTTGGAAAATTTGAAGGCAGCGAGACTCTTCCCTTCATAACTCATGGCCAAAGCATGAGGAGTCATAGGTTGCTGCCCCATGAGGATCTCGAAGGGACTCTTCATGGTGGACTCGCTCCTTTGTAATTTATAGGAGAATTGGGCTACATCCAACAACTTAGCCCTATCATGTTGGTTTGTAATAACAAAGTGCCTGAGATAAAGCTCCAACAACGCGTTGGCACGTTCTATTTGTCCATTGATTTGTGGATGAAAGCTTATGGAAAAGTTCAAGTCTGATCCCAACAACTTAAACAATTCCGTCCAAAACTTGCCCATAAATCGTGGGTCTTGATCACTCACGATATTAGATGGAATTCCCCAATGCTTCACAACATGTTTGTGGAAAAACCGTGTCGTCTCATCCATCGTGCAATCCGTTGAAGTAGGTATGCATGTTGCATACTTGCTGAAGTGATCAATGACTACTATGATGCTACCAAAGCCCTCTGATTTTGGCAAGAAATGATGAAATCCATTGAGACACTCTCATATGGTCTCTTTGGAATAGGCAACGGCTCTAGCAAACCTCCGGGTGCATGCTGCTCTATCTTGTCATGTTGGTATACAAGAAAAGTCCTCACGTAAACTTCAACATCATCCCGTAGTTAAGGCTAATAATAGATTGACTTGATCAAGGCAAGGGTGCGTCTCATTCCTGGGTGTCTAACCCATAGTGAATCGTGACACTCTTTGATAAGCTCCCTCCTTAAGCTCCCTCATTTTGGCACAAAGATGTGATTCTGCTTGGCATAGAGTAGTCCGTCACTCAGCCAAAATTGCCTTGTTTTTCCTTCCTTAATAAGAGTAAAGAGGTTTTGAGCCAGGGCATCATGCTCAAGCCCTTCTTTGATCCTTTCCAACAAAGGACTACTTGGTCTACTCAAGGCTGCTAACTATGCCTTTCGACTCAGTGCATCAACCACCACATTTGCCTTATCGGGCTTGTACTCCAACCTGTAATCAAACTCTGCCAAGAAGTCTTGCCACCGAGCTTGCTTGGGGCTCAACTTCTTTTGAGTCTGGAAGTAACTGGTTGCTACATTGTCTATCATGATAAAAAAATGAGAACCCAATAAGTAGTGTCGCCACACCATTAGGGAATGAATGATAGCTGTCATTTCCTTTTCTTGCACCGTGTAGCGACGTTCAGTGTCATTAAGTTTGCGGCTCTCATAAGCTATTAGATGCCCTTCATGTAGCAACACTCTACCAATGGAAAAGTCTGAAGCATCGGTATGCAGTTTGTACATCTTGGAGGGGTCTGGTAAGCAAAGCACCGGTTCTTCACTAATGGTCTTCTTCAAGTCTTCGAATGAGGCTTGGCATTCACTTGTCCATTCCCAAGCCTTGTTCTTTTTGAGTAGATCAGTCGGTGGAGCTGCTTTTGCTGAGTAGGACTTGATAAAATTTCTGTAGTAGTTTACAAGTCCAAGGAAAGATCTTAACTCGGGAACCTTGGCAAGAGGTTCCCATTCTTGGATGACTTTCACCTTGGTCCCATCCATCATAAGTTTCCCATCCTTTATCCTATGCCCCAAGAACATCACCTCATCTTGGGCAAAGGAACATTTTTCCTTCTTGGCATATAGCTCATTTTCCATTAGGACCTCAAACACCTTCTTCAAGTGCTCTAGATGTTCTTCTAAAGTCCGGCTATATATCACAATGTCATCAAGATATACTACTACGAACCGATCGAGGTAGGGATGGAAAATCTTGTTCATAAGAGTGCAGAAGGTGGTAGGTGCATTCATGAGACCAAATGGCATCACAAGGAACTCATAGGCACCGTACTTGGTCACACATGTGGTCTTGGGCTCATCCCTTTTGGCTATGCGTACCTGGTAGTATTCCGACCGTAAGTCCAGTTTTGAGAAGTATCTTGCGTTCCCTAATTGATCAAACCAGTCAGCAATGAGCAGGATAGGATTATCCAATTTTACTGTGATCTTATTTAGATCCCGATAATCAATGCACATCCGTAACGAGCCATCCTTCTTTTTTTGAAAGAGCATCGGGGCACCAAATGGGGCTTTAGAGGGCCTTATGAAGCCAACATCTAGCAATTCATTGAGTTACTTCCGTAATTCTACCAACTCTGAATTTGCCATTCAAAAAAGGCTCATTGTTGGTGGCCTCGTGCCGGGTTCCAACTCAATTTCATGGTCCACCTCCCTCCTTGGAAGTAACCATTTGGGTAACGCCTCAGGCATCACATCATGGAACTTATCTAAGACAACTTGCACTTCCGTCGGCAAGTTTGGCTTTGGTGACACCTCCTCATCGTCGTACTTCTTTAAGATGGCCAGGTAACTCTCTTCGTCCCTCCTCAATCCCTTCTTAAATTGAAGTGCTGAGAGAGCTTGAGTAGTAGGTCTGGTCCTCTCCGTCGGTACCACACAAGCCTTTGGTCCATCCATGATGCACATAAAGTTTGAGCATGGAACAAGGAAAGCTCTAACCTGGTCCAAGAACTCCATGCCGAATACTACTGAGAAGTCATCCATAGGTGCCACTGATAAGTACACTTAGCCAGTCCAAGTACCAAGACTGACCTTAACTTCATGAGAAACTCCATGTAGAGGTAGTGCTGCCGAGTTAACTGCTTTGAGCGATCCTCCTCCATTGACAACCTTAAGGCCAAGTCTCTTTGCTTCCTCCAATGAAACAAAGTTATGAGATGCACCTATGTCAACCAAAGCTTTGGCGACCTTTTCGTTGATGGTTACATCTATGAACATCGAGCCTTTAGGGTTCTTTGGGGCGCTCTGTAATGCACTAAGTAGGGGCAAAAAACCCATCTTTGCACCTTCGTCTGTCTCACCTCCATCTTGGTCATGCGTGGAGGCAACTAAGGCACTCAGGGTCTTCCTTTTTGGACATTCACGTGCCCAATGTGATCCGTCGCATATAAAGCACGTCACACGGGGCTTCGAGGCACCACGATCCTCTATTTCCTTTCCCTTATCTCGTGATTTGAATTAGGAGTCTTCTTTATGATTTTTTGGACCCTGACTTTTGGCATGGCCTCCCACTTTCTTTCCTCCACCAAACTTTCTATATGTGGGCTTTGAGCTTTCTTTGTTTGTGGAGTAGTCGATAAAGCTCTCCACAACCGCAATGACCAAAGATAAGTCTTGGACACCACGTCGCTTGAGTTCCAAATTAGCCCATGATTGGAGACCATCCACGAACAAGAATAAATCATCCTTGTCTGAAGTGTCAGGGACTTCTAGCAGCAAGGTTGTGAACTCCTTCACATAGTCTCTTACGGTACCCGTTTTCTTTAATCGTCGCAATCATCCCCTTACCTCATCTTCAGCATTTACGGGAAAGAATTGGCCTTTGAATTCCCTCATGAAGTCATCAAAGGTGTCAATTGTGCAAACCCCTCGTTGCACATCACCATGCCTCCGTCTCCACCATAGCATAGCAGTGTCAGACAAGTACATGACATCTATTCGAATCTTGCTGACATGGTCCGTTATGTCAGTAGCCTCGAAATATTGTTCAAGCCCCCATAGGAAGTTCTTAACTTCCTTAGCATTCCTAGCACCATTAAAGGTCTTTGGCTTGGGAACATCCACCTTCTTGGCCTCGATGATAGTGGTTGTGCTAGTTCCCGCGACCATAGCCTGCTTACAAAAAGCTAGGTCACCTCTCATATCCTCCATTCTAAGTAACACGTTAGCAACTTCTCTTTGGACAAGGTCTTGTACCTTGACAAGTTCGGCCTTCAACCCATCAATCTCTTGCCTTAGTCCACCATCTAGATCATTGAGGGACATCTTAACTGCTGCATGGATCTCCACATTTTCGGCCTCTAAGCCGTTGCAACGTTCCTCCAAGTTATCCACCCTGTCGAACAGATCCCCTAAGTTATCCTACGCACTCCCAACACGTGCTTCCAAGCTAGAAATGATATCTTTTGACTTGGCTCGAGATTCCTTTGGTGGTTTCCGAACATCCTCACGGCCACGTTCCATTGGTGGAACATCTACGCTTGGTGTAGCTGGGGCACTGTTCTTTATTATGCCAAGGATAGGAATACTTCAACCTAAAGCTCTGATACCAACTGTCACGACCTTAAATTTCGAATAACGATTGTGCGACACTTAGCACGGTACGTTGCACTAAGCATGTCTTTCACCCGAACGAAACTCTCCAAAGAGATTAGAAAGAGAATTAGAGATTGAGAAGATTTAAGAGCAAAAACAAAAACACAAGAGAATTTGTAAAAAATGTCTTGTATTGTTCTAGAGAGAGATTATCTTACAATTTCCCAAAGATTTTCAATGAGTCTATTTATAGTGTGACTCCAAGCTTAAGACTATGTCACAACTTTATACATCATTCTAAGTCTAGAATGTACAAACGTGTTCTAGTTTTATCTATAATATGTCAAAAGATTTTAGGATTTTCTAGTCAACTCTAAAGTCTTTTAGGAGTGTCTAGTTTCTTCATGTTAGTTCTAGGATGTTCCGTAAGGTTCTAAAGACTTTAACATCATTCATGAACCATCTGACATGTTCTAAAATAGTGTAACACCTTTTAACGTGCTTTAAAACATTCTAAAATCTTCAAAGCTTGAGTTGAGTCCATACTATTCTAATTTCTTCTTGACATATTTAGAACACTAGAACTTTCTCACTCAAAAAAAAATCTAAATATTTTAAGTGATCATTATTTATTTAGATTTAAAGGGTCTGATGTCGAGTCCGATTAAGAGTAGTCGACAGGTCAATGATGACGTTTACGACATGAAAGACATTTGTGTCTGCAATGGAAAATTTAGGAGATCGAATTGAAAATTGATAAGATGGACTGTCGCGGGACAATCGTCAATCTATACTGCAATTTAAGGAACAACTTACTGAATTCCAGAAAAGTCTAAGAAGTGGCATAGAGGAACCGTGGAACTTCCAGAGGTCCATTACGCGACACCCATTTTCAACATCGTGACAATTCCCAGCTCCATCACGAAAACCTCCAACTCCATCGCCAACCCATATATGAGTCCCATTTGGAATATTATCGCGAGCTTTCGTGCGAATCCCATCCTTGGTTTCATCGCGAGCTTCCACGCGCGAAGCCAAGTTACCTAGAAATTCCTCATTACCCTCATCACGTCAAACAGAAAAACCTTCCTCACTTAACCATGGTTTAGTCGACTCAGATAATGATGATTATATCCCAGTTCATCGACCTCATCCACTTACGGGATTCACTGAACCAACACCTAATGCTAATAATCTAAGAGTGCAATTGACTGGTTTGGAAATGGCCAGAAAAGCAAAAACATTGCAAACCCAGGAACCCAGTATTGAAGAATTCGTAGACTGGTTGCAAGATATTGATGAGTTCTTTGAGTCTGTGATGATTTCAGAATTTAAGCAAGTAAAATGTGTTGCTTGTAAATTGATCGGGAGAGCATCTATTTGGTGGGAAAAGGTTCAAAGTGAGAGGAGATTGATTGGTAAACATCTCATTACATCTTGGAAACGTATGAGAAAAATGCTAATTAGACATTTTCTTCCCCCTGATTAAGATGAAGACTTATACCAGCAATATCAACTCAACCAGCAAGGGAATCGAACTTTAATCGAATACACAAAAACATTTTATCGATTAAAAGTTTTAAATACTGCGTGAATCTGAATGACAGCAAGTTCAACATTATGTGGGTGGATTAAATGAAGCTATTCGAAATAAGCTCAAGTTCAAGCGTATTCTGAGATTGCACTTACTATAGATCTAGCTTATGAGGTTGAAGCACATTTGATCTTCTTCAATAGTAGCCAAACTACAAAAAAGAACTCTTCCTAAGCCCTATTTTGACACACCCAAAAGTATCCAAACAACTTCTAACACCCAAATAGAACCCCAAAACTTGTCCACTGATGTGCCTCACCCCGTTAATTATGAATCTCAAAATACAGACAAATATGTTCCTACACAACCATGCAATAACCTCAGGCTTGATCCTTTTATCAAATCCGTGATAGGGCATTGCACAATGGCTAATGTTGATGGTGATTTTGAAGTTCTTAAAGAAGAACATGCTATTCAAACCCATCTTGAACTTAGTATTGGTGCTTTTGGTGGCGGCGAGAATACTGATATAGACATTAAAGAGGCTAAAATATTGGATGAGGATAAGGAGTCAGAAAATGAAAATGTAAGCAACCTTCTTATGACCAGTGTAGGCTCTGAATTCCATGAAGAAATTAAAGTCAGCAAGTCTATTGTGGTTTTGTTCGACAAAAAGCTTATGCAAAGGGAATTAAAGGTCCTTGAGGGAGCAAAACTAGTGCCAATTGAATTTGTGGGTTTATCACAAGTCAATGATGACTTACCAAAGGAAAAGCTGCTCATGCTTACTTCTTATTTTTGGAAAGAGTATTGGGAGAAATGTAAGCCTATTGTCACGTCCCACTCGAATTGCCCCTCAAAATCCAAATAAATGATACTTGCCTAAAGGATCTAGATTTTTTTACATGAGAAGGTTCTAGAGTAGCCTAGAGATGTCTAGAATAAGTTAGAGTTGGATGGACTTAACTCAAGCTTTGAAGACCCTAGAATGTTCTAGAGCACGCTAGAGGGTGTTAGAATGGGCTGAAATATTCTAGAACATGCTGGATGGTTCATGAAGGATGTAGAAACCGCTGGAAGCTTACGGAACATCCTAGAACTTGCATGAAGGAGCTAGACAAACCTAGAAGACTCTAGAGTTGGTTAGAAGGTCCTAGAATCTTGTGGCATATTGTACATAAAACTAGAACACTCTTGTATATTCTAGAACTAGAAGGATCTAGAAAGATGTGACATAGTCTTAAGCTTGGTGCCACACTATAAACAGACTCATTGGTCTTCATTTGTATTCATCTCGGAAATTCCTAACCATCTTGGAAAATCTTGGGAATTCTTAGCATCTTGTAAGATAAACTCTCTCTAAAGCAATACAAAACATTCTTTATAAATTCTTTTTCTAGTCTCTTTGGAGAATTCGTTCGGGTGAAAGGCAGGCTTAGTGCAACGGACCGTGCTAAGTGCCGCCCGATTGCTATTTGAAGAACGCTGCTCCATCTACACCAAGCGTCGATGTTCCACCTATGGAACGTGGGCGTGAGGAAGTTCGGAAACCATCAAAGGAATCTCGAGCCAAGTCGAAAGACATGCTTTCTAGCTTAGAAGCACGAGTTGGGAGTACGCAGGATAACTTAGGGGAGCTGTTCGACCAAGTGGACAACTTAGAGGAATGTTGCAATGGCTTGGAGGCTGAGGATGTGGAGATCCATGCAGCGGTTAAGATGTCCCTCAACGAGCTAGACGGTGGGTTAAGGCAAGAGATTGAAGGGTTGAAGGCTGAACTTGCCAAGGTAAGAGATCTTGTCCAAAGAGAAGTTGCTAATGTCTTGCTTAGAGTTGAGGACATGGGTGGTGATCTAGCTCTATGTAAGCGGGCGATGGCTGTGAGAACTAACACAACCACTGTCATTGAAGCTAAGAGGGTGGATGTTCCCAAGCCTAAGACCTTCAATGGTGTTAGGAATGCTAGGGAAGTTGAGAACTTCCTATGGGGGCTTGAACAATACTTTGAGGCTACTGGCATAACAAACCATGTCAGTAAGATCCGAACTGCAGCCATGTATTTGTCCGACACTGCGATGTTGTGGTGGAGACGGAGGCATGGTGATGTGCAACGAGAGGTTTGCACAATTGATACCTTTGATGACTTCAAGAGGGAATTCAAAGGCCAATTCTTTCCCGTAAATGCTGAAAAGGAGGCAAGGGGTCGATTGCGACGGTTAAAGCAAACAGGTAGCATAAGGGATTATGTGAAGGAGTTCACAACCTTGTTACTTGAAGTTCCTGACACATCAGACAAGGATGCCCTATTCTTGTTCATGGATGGTCTCCAATCGTCGGCTAACCTCAAGCTCAAGCAACGTGGTGTCCAAGACTTGTCTTCGGCTATTGCGATTGCAGAAAGCTTTATCGATTACTCCACAAACAAAGAGAGCTCAAAAGCCACAGATAAAAAGTTTGGTGGAGGAAAGAGTGGTGGAGGCCAAGCCAAAAGTCAAGGCTCTAAAAATCATAAAGATGGCTCCTCATTCAAACCACGGTAAAGAACAAGTATCCTATCCCTTTTATTGCTGATTTGTTCGATCAACTGGGGAATGCTAGATACTTCACAAAATTGGGCTTGCGATCGGGATATTACCAGGTACACATAGCCAAGAGAGATGAGCCCAAGACCACTTGTGTGACCAGGTACGGTGCCTATGAGTTCCTTGTCATGCCATTTGGTCTCATAAATGCACCAGCCACCTTTTGCACTCTGATGAACAAGATTTTCCATCCCTACCTCGATCAGTTCGTGGTAGTATATCTTGATGACATTGTGATATATAGCCGGACTTTGGAAGAACATCTAGAGCACTTGAGGAAGGTGTTTGAGGTCTTGAGGGAAAATGAGCTATATGTCAAGAAGGAAAAATGTTCCTTTACCCAAGATGAGGTGATGTTCTTGGGGCACAGGATAAAGGATGGGAAATTGATGATGGATGGAGCTAAGGTGAACGCCATCCAAGAATGGGAACCTCCTACCAAGGTTCCCGAGTTAAGGTCTTTTCTTGGACTGGTGAACTATTACCGAAGGTTTATCAAGTCCTACTCAACGAAAGCAGCCCCACTGACCGACCTGCTCAAAAAGAACAAGTCTTGGGAATGGACAAGCGAATGCCAAGCCTCATTCAAAGACTTGAAGAAGGTCATTAGTGAAGAACCGGTGCTTTGCCTACCAGACCCTTCCAAGATATACGAGCTGCATACCGATGCTTCCGAATTTTCCATTGGTGGAGTGTTGATGCAGGAACAGGCGTCCGATAGCTTATGAGAGCCGCAAGCATAATGACACCGAACGCCGCTACACTATGCAAGAAAAAGAAATGACAGCTATCATTCATTGCCTAAGGGTGTGACGACACTACTTGTTGGGTTCTCACTTTGTTATCATGGCAGACAATATAGCAACAAGCTACTTCCAGACTCAAAAGAAGTTGAGTCCTAAGCAAGCTCGGTGGCAAGACTTCTTGGCGGAGTTTGACTACAAGTTGGAGTACAAGCCTGGTAAGGCAAATGTGGTGGCTGACGCATTGAGCCGAAAGGCAGAGTTAGCAGCCTTGAGTATGCCAAGTAGTCCTTTGTTGGAAAGGATCAAAGAAGGGTTGGAGTATGATGCTCTTGCTCAAAACCTCCTTACCCTCATCAAGGAAGGAAAAACAAGGCGATTTTGGCTGAGTGATAGACTACTTTATGCCAAGCAAAGTCGCATCTTTGTGCCAAAGTGGGGGAGCTTAACGAAGGAGCTTATCAAGGAGTGCCATGATTCGTTATGGGCTGGACACCCAGAAATGAGCCCCACCCTTGCTTTGATCAAGTCAATCTACTACTGGCCTCAACTACGGGACAATGTTGAAGCCTATGTGAGGACTTGTCTTGTGTGCCAACAGGACAAGATAGAGCAACATGCACCTGGAGGTTTGCTAAAGCCGCTGCCTATTCCAGAGAGACCATGAGAGAGTGTCATTATGGATTTCATCACCTACTTGCCAAAATCAGAGGACTTTGGCAGCATCATTGTAGTGATTGATCGCTTCAGCAAGTATGCAACATTCATACCTGCCTTAACGGATTGCACGACAGATGAGACGACACAGTTGCTCCTCAAACATGTTTTGAAGCATTGGGGGATTCCATCCAATATCGTGAGTGACCGAGACCCATGATTTACTGGCAAATTTTGGACGGAATTGTTCAAGTTGTTGGGATCATACTTGAACTTCTCTACAAGCTTTCATCCACAAAGTGATGGACAAACAGAGCGTGCCAACACATTGTTGAAGCTGTATCTTAGGCACTTTGTTAGTGCCAACCAACACGATTGGGCGAAGTTGTTGGATGTATCCCAATTCTCTTACAACTTACAACGGAGCGAGTCTACCACGAAGAGTCCCTCCGAGATCATCATGGGGCAGCAACCCTTGACTCCTAATGCCTTGGCCACAAGTTATGAAGGAAAGAGTCATGTTGCCTTCAAATTTGCCAAGGCATGGCACGAACAAGCTGAGTTGGTCCGAGCCTATTTGAACAAGGCATCTAAGAAGATGAAGAAGTGGGATGACAAGAAAAGAAGGATGATTGAATTTCAGGAAGGAGATTTGGTCCTAGTCAAACTATTGCCCCAACAATTTAAGTCCTTGCGGAAGATTCATAAGGGGTTGGTACGAGAGTATGAAGGGTCATTTCCTGTCCTCAAGTGAGTCGGTAAAATGTCCTACAAACTGTAACTCCCTCCAAAGCTTAAAATCTATCTGATCTTTCATGTAAGTATGTTGAAACCCTTTCATGGAGACAAGGAAGACATAAGTCGGGGAGAATCCAAGAGGGCGCCTACTGCAGTGGTAACCTCCTTCGACAAAGAATTGAACTCAATCTTGGCAGACCGCCTAATCCGACGCAGGGGCGTACCAAGTTATCGGGAATACTTGATCAAGTGGAAAAATGCCCCGGATATAGAAGCAAGCTGAGAACCTGAGGATTCTTTGTGGCAATTCAAAGATGACATAGAGAGGTTCAAGCTTGAAGGCGTGACGAGGGCGTCGCGAACTTGAGTGGGAGAGGGTGTCACGTCCCGCTCGAATTGTCCCACGAAATCCAAATAAATGGTGGTTGCCTAAAGGATCTAGACTTTTCTACATGAGAAGGTTCTAGAGTGGCCTAGAGATGTCTAGAATAAGCTAGAGTTGGATGGACTCAACTCAAGCTTTGAAGACCCTAGAATGTTCTAGAGCACACTAGAGGGTGCTAGAATGGGCTAAAATATTCTAGAACATGCCGGATGGTTCATGAAGGATGTAGAAGCCGCTGGAAGCTTACGAAACATCCTAGAACTTGCATGAAGGAGCTAGACAAACCTAGAAGACTCTAGAGTTAGCTAGAAGGTCTTAGAACCTTGTGACATATTGTACATAAAACTAAAACACTCTTATATATTCTAGAACTAGAAGGATCTAGAAAGATGTGGCATAGTCTTAAGCTTGGTGCCACACTATAAACAGACCCATTGGTCTTCATTTGTATTCATCTTGGAAATTCCTAACCATCTTG
Organism: Hippophae tibetana; assembly: GCA_037013495.1. Taxonomy (NCBI): domain Eukaryota; kingdom Viridiplantae; phylum Streptophyta; class Magnoliopsida; order Rosales; family Elaeagnaceae; genus Hippophae; species Hippophae tibetana. The sequence goes on from CM072812.1 coordinate 9,082,101, forward strand.
GGAAATCTTGGGAATTCTTAGCATCTTGTAAGATAAACTCTCTCTAAAGCAATACAAAACATTCTTTATAAACTCTCTTTCTAGTCTCTTTGGAGAATTCGTTCGGGTGAAAGGCAGACTTAGTGCAACGGACCGTGCTAAGTGCCGCACGATTGCTATTTGAAATTTAAGGTCATGACACTATGCTATCTGGAGGATTTTTGCCACCTAATGAATTTTCTTTGGGAAGTATGATAAGCCAATTTTTAAAGTTAGTTTTTGAGTTTCTGCAGGGTAACCAATTGGACTTAACAATGAAGAAGTTTGGGTTTTTGACAATTAATTTGACAATCATGAGTTTTATGAATAATGAAAGGGGAGTTTCACATGTTTCGCCAAGTTTTATGGCTAAAGGAAACTTGCAGGGAACACTATGCAATGTAATTGATCTTTCACCATACTTGAACATTTCTACCACTTTCCATTGGTTAGTTCTTAAGAGTGCTAACTTCCTGTGGTTGCTTCTTCACCTCATGGAATGCATAATCTCAATTAAGTTTGTTCTCTTTAATAATATCATGGAGTGCAATAAGAGCTATGGAAGTAAGTTGGTTCAGTTCTTGGAGTCCAATTTTGAAACTCTACAAGGCAAGAAGCAATCTTACGTTCTTATTAACGAGTTGTTATTATTTAGCTTGATAATTGGTGCACATGGATTTTCAATTGATAAAAAAATTTAAGTGGTTGATTTCCTTGAGTACAAATTTAAAGGGCCTAATGTCACGACCTTATTTTTCAAGTAGCGATCGTGCGACACTTAGTACCGTCCGTTGCATTAAGCCTGCCTTTGAATCCGAATGAAACTCCAAACAGACTAGAAAGAGTTTGTAAAGAATGCTTTGTATTGCTCTAGAGAGAGTTTATCTTACAAGATGGTAAGAATTCCCAAGGATGAATACAAATGAAGACCAATAGGTCTATTTATAGTGTGGCACCAAGCTTAAGATGTACAATATGCCACAAGGTTCTAGGATCTTCTAGCCAACTCTAGAGTCTTCTAGGTTTGTCTAGCTCCTTCATGCAAGTTCCGGGATGTTTCGTAAGCTTCCAGCGACTTCTACATCCTTCATGAACCATCCGGCATGTTCTAGAATATTCTAGCCCATTCTAGCACCCTCTAGCGTGCTCTAGAACATTCTAGGGTCTTCGAAGCTTAAGTTGAGTCCATCCAACTCTAGTTCTTTCTAGACATCTCTAGGCAACTCTAGAACTTTCCTAGGTAGAAAAGTCTAGATCCTTTAAGCAACCACCATTTATTTGGATTTCGCGGGACGTGACACCCTCTCCCACTAAAGTTCGCGACGCCCTCGTCGCGCCTTCAAGCTTGAACCTCTCTATGTCATCTTTGAATTGCCACAAAGAATCCTCAGGTTCTCAACTTGCTTCTATATCCGGGGCATTTTTCCACTTGACCAAGTATTCTCGATAACTTGGTACGCCCCTGCGTCGGATTAGGCGGTCTGCCAAGATTGAGTCCAATTCTTTGTCGAAGGAGGTTACCATTGCAGTAGGTTTTCTCTTGGATTCTCCTCGACTCATGTTTCCTTGTCTCCATGATAAGGTTTTAGCATGCTTACATGAAAAACAAGATATATTTTAAGCTTCGGAGGGAGTTGTAGCTAGTAGGACACCTTATCGACTTGCTTGAGAACTGGAAATGGTCCCTCATATTTCCGAACCAACCACTTGTGAACCTTCCGCAAGGACTTGAATTGTTAGGGCAATAGTTTGACTAGGACCAAATCTCCTTCCTGAAATTCCACCATCCTCCTTTTCTTGTCAGCCCATTTCTTCATCTTCTTAGACGCCTTGTTCAAATAGGCTCGGGCCAACTCAGCTTGTTCGTGCCACGCCTTGACAAATTTGAAGGCAGTAGGACTCTTTCCTTCATAACTTGTGGCCAAGGCATGAGGAGTCATGGGTTGCTAGCCCATGACGATCTCGAAGGGACTCTTTGCGATAGACTCACTCCTCTGTAAATTATAAGAAAATTGGGCTACATTCAACAACTTCGCCCAATCATGTTGATTGACACTAACAAAGTGCCTTAGATACAACTCCAGCAATGCATTAGCACACTCCGTTTGTCCATCACTTTGTGGATGAAAGCTTGTAGAGAAGGTTAAGTCTGATCCCAACAACTTGAACAATTCCGTCCAAAATTTCCCTGTGAATCGTGGGTGTCGATCACTCACGATATTGGATGGAATCCCCCAATGCTTCACAACATGTTTGAGGAACAACCGTGCGGTCTCATCTGCCGTGCAATCCGTTGAGGCAGATATGAATGTTGCATACTTGTTGAAGCGATCAATCACTACAATGATGCTGCCAAAGCTCTCTGATTTTGGCAAGCAAGTGATGAAATCCATAGAGACACTCTCCTATGGTCTTCCTGGAATAGGCAGTGGTTCTAGCAAACCTCCAGGTGCATGCTGCTCTATCTTGTCCTGTTGGCATAAAAGACAAGTCCTCACATAGACTTCAACATCATCCCGTAGTTGAGGCCAGTAGTAGATTGACTTGATCAAAGCAAGGGTGCGCCTCATTCCTGGGTGTCCAACCCATAACGAATCATAGCATTCCTTGATAAGCTCCTTCCTTAAGCTCCCCCACTTCGACACAAAGATGCGATTCTGCTTGGCGTAGAGTAGTCCGTCACTCAGCCAAAATCGTCTCGTCTTTTCTTCCTTGATGAGGGCAAGGAGGTTTTGAGCAAGGGCATCATGCTCTAACCCTTCTTTGATCCTTTCCAACAAAGGACTACTTGGCCTATTCAAGGTTGCTAACTCCGCCTTTCGACTCAGCGCATCAGCCATCACGTTGCTTTCGCTGCGCCACTCTGATTTTTTCACCTGATAAGGGCTCATTATTGGTGGTCTTGTGTCAAGATCCAACTCAACTTTGTGGTCCACCTCCTTCTTTGGAGGTAACCGTTTGGACAATGCTTCATGCATCACATCATGGGACTTATCTGAGACAACTTGCACGCCCGTCGGCAAGCTTGGCTTTGGCGACTCCTCGTCGTATTCTTTTGAGATGGTAAGGTAACTCTTTTTCTCTCTTCAATCCCTTCTTGAATTGAAGTGCCAAGAGAGTTTGGGTCGTACGTTTGGTGGTCCTGTCCGTCGGTACCACGCAAACCTTTGGTCCATCCATTATGCACATAGAGTTTGAGCATGGCAACAAGAAAGCTCTAACCTGGTCCAAGAACTCCATGTCGAATACTATCGAGTAGTCATCCATAGGCACTATTGATAAGTCCACTTGGCTAGTCCAAGCACCAAGACTGACCTTAACTCCACGAGCAACTCTATGCAATGGTAGTGTTGCCAAGTTAACTGCTTTGAGAGATCCCCCTCCATGGACTACCTTCAGACCGAGTCTCTTTGCTTCCTCTACTGAAACAAAGTTGTGAGATGCACCTGTATCGACCAAAGCCTTGGTGACCTTCCCGTTGATAGCTGCATCTACATACATCAAGCCTTTAGGGGTCTTTGGGGCGTTTTGCATTGCACCAAGTAGGCGCAAAGAACCCATCTTTGCACCTTCGTCCGACTCCCTCCTGGTCATGAGTGGAAGCAACTAAGGCACTCAAGGCCTTCCTTTTCGGAAATTCACGTGCCCAATGCGGTCCGTCGCATATGAAGCACGTTACATGGGGCTTCGAGGCACCACGATCCTCCTTCTCCTTCCCTTTATCTCGTGGTTTGAATGAGGAGCCATGATTCTTGGGTCCCTGACTTTTAGCGTGGCCTCCCCCACTCTTTCCTCCAATAAACTTTTTATCTGTGGCTTTTGAGCTGTCCTTGTTTGGCTCGAGATTCCTTTGATGGTTTCCGAACTTCCTCACGGAACATCGATGCTTGGTGTAGATGGAGCAACGTTCTTCATTATGACAAAGGTAGAAATGATTCAACCGAAAGCTTTGATACCAACTGTCACGACCTTATTTTTCAAGTAGCGATCGTACGACACTTAGCACCGTCCGTTGCACTAAGCCTGCCTTTGAATCCGAATGAAACTCCAAAGAGACTAGAAAGAGTTTGTAAAGAATGCTTTGTATTGCTCTAGAGAGAGTTTATCTTACAAGATGGTAAGAATTCCCAAGGATGAATACAAATGAAGTCCGATAGGTCTATTTATAGTGTGGCACCAAGCTTTAAGACTATGCCACATCTTTCTAGATCCTTCTAGTTCTAGAATATACAAGAGTGTTCTAGTTTTATGTACAATATGCCACAAGATTCTAGGACCTTCTAGCCAACTCTAGAGTCTTCTAGGTTTGTCTAGCTCCTTCATGCAAGTTCCGGGATGTTTCGTAAGCTTCCAGCGGTTTCTACATCCTTCATGAACAATCCGGCATGTTCTAAAATATTCTAGCCCATTCTAGCACCCTCCAGCGTACTCTAGAACATTCTAGGGTTTTCGAAACTTGAGTTGAGTCCATCCAACTCTAGCTCTTTCTAGACATCTCTAGGCAACTCTAGAACTTTCCTAGATAGAAAAGTCTAGATCCTTTAGGCAACTACCATTTATTTGGATTTCGCGGGACAATTCGAGCGGGACGTGACACCAAGCTCTTCAACAATTTTCAAATGGGATGTGGTACTTAGAGAAGGGGATATGAGTGATGTGGGATGTTATGAAGAACCTTTGCGGCACCTAATGGATGTAGTGCAGGTCAGCAATCCAAGTTTGAAGAAATATGAATACCTAGTTGATGACCCATATTTTTTTGAGTGATCTGATTAAGACAGATGGGATTCTGTCTAGTAAAATTTTCAAGTGGTTGATATTCATGAGTGTAAACTTCATTGGTTCAAGACTGTCATCAATTTTCTACTAGCTAATCTTTATGAGTAACGTCTTCAAATATAACTTCCGTATTTTTTTATGAAGATTTAAGATGCAGCTGTGGTTATTAAGAATTCAGAGTCGAATTCTTTTCAAGAAGGGGACTGTAATGCAGAAGCATAGTTTTGATTTTCTCTATATCTTAATATCGTGTACATATTATATTGTCGTTTTCTTTATGTGATTATCATTTAGAAAAAAAAATAGTTTGTTATTTGATTTGTTTTGTTTGGGGTCCTTTGACCAAAAAATGGTGTTGTTATTTTTGTTTGTTTAGAAGCAGAGCTATTTAACTAAAGCTCATGCTCATTTTTGAGTCAGTTGTTAACTTCTCTTTTGGAAAACTTTGTAAAGCTATGGTTATGAATGAATTTCGAGACCCAATCAACGAATTGGTTTCTCAACCCTGAAGCTCTTTTGGCTCAGGTTTCATCTTAAAGACCTCCTGCATCACCTTTCATATATATTCTTGTCAAACTTAAAAAAAATTTCTTTCGTTATTTCTTTGTTTCTTTCTGTTCTTTTAGGGATTAATCTATAGGCATTTTGATTGTATACCTTCATTCATGGTTTGTTATTGTGCTGTATGCTTGAATTTTTACCACAAATTGTACACTAAAATGTTTATTTTTTATTTTTACTTTCCTTATTTTTCCTTAAAATTAATTGTCTTGTGCAGGTAATCGTAGAAAGAACTGATAATAGCGATGTGCCCGAAATTGATAAGAAAAAGTTAGTTATCTTGAACATTGGCTAAATGCTTAATAATTTACATGGAAGTTTTTCGTTTTAAGTCATGATCACGTTCATATGAAATGCCATGTGATTTATAGTTTTACCTTTCATGTTATGTTTAATTTATATGCATTTGGTTTAATATTTTGGAACTGCTGCTTCAATTGTTCTTTGCTTTGGAAAGGAAAAGGACCGTTATCACATATATTTCTCCCTTAAGTAGTCCCAACTTTTGGGTGTGAGGATAAGAAACTGAATTCCAATGGCTGAAATACCGTTTTGGAATCAGAACAAATGAAGTATTAGCTCTCTGGTGTGCTTGGTGCTGCTTGGTCGTGCAGTGGTGTCTTCATTTTATTTTATCTATATTTTGCTTGAAAGCTCTAGCTTTTTATCAGCAGATGAAACCGGTATCTTATTCATCGAAACATATTAATGTGTTAATTAATGTACTCTTTTCTTTCATTGATTTTCTTAAAATGATTAGCTCTATGGTGTACACCCTGTGTGTATATATATATGCTCGATCTAGCAGCTTTGTCTTAATTATTTATGAAGATGCATGATGTTGGGATCAAGTAAAGCATTTTGTCGTGTTTATAATTGCTTATTGATCTGTAATATGTATATTCCTTGAATGGAAGCGATAGTTCTGTATATTAAATAGTTTACTTGTATTGGATCAAATGTAGATATCTGGTACCTGCCGACCTGACTGTTGGGCAGTTTGTGTATGTTGTCCGTGAGAGGATCAAGCTCAGCGCGGAGAAAGCTATTTTTATCTTCGTCAAGAACATTTTGCCACCAACTGGTTAGATCGTTTTGTTAACTTACCGTTGGTATCATTTTATGATATAACTTGTTTAATGAATTGGATATATGGTTCTGTTATTGCAGCGTCTATCATGTCAGCAATTTATGAGGAAACACAAGGATGAAAATGGTTTCCTTTACATGACCTACAGTGGCGAGAACACATTTGGGGCCTTCTGGGACCTGATAAACTTGTACCATAACTAATGTGAATAGACTTGTCTAGTAAAACTTGTTTATCATTCAGATAATTTGACGAAGTTCCATTATATTTTCAACTATTGGGTACATAATTAAGGATTTTATTTTATTTTTTTCGGTTGTTGTTTCTTAATGATGCTTCTAGGGTAGCATTTGTAAAATTGCCATTAATTCCTGAAACACGGGTACCCCACTCTTTTGTTTGAAAGACCAAAACTTAATTAAAGATCTAGTAGGATTTATGTTTATGGCTAGTTTATGCAAGAAAAGATCCATGAAATTCAAAAAGCCATGCCATCAGTACAAGATCTTCCACCGTTTTGTTTCTTAATCTTCGGTTTTTTTTTTGAAATGAACATTGATGGCCTAAAAAGATTATCCAGATTAAAAGGTTTGCAGAGGATTGAATTGACTTGTTAATGATAAGTTTTGTTGCAATATTGGATTCAATTTGAAGCTAGTTCTGATCCTCTAATGCAACAAGGATAGAGTTCTCTTTATCTTTGTTTACCTTTACATTTCCTGTTAGTTATGAACCACCATCTTTTTTTGACCTTGTTGGTCTTTATTTTGCTGTTTGTAGGGTTATTAATTTGGGTAGTTTTTCTATTATACTTGAGAAACCCGTTAGGTGTAGTTTTATATACCCTATAGAGTTTTTCGGTCATCAAACAATCTTAATGGACCAACCCAATAAAAATTAATTCATTAGATAAGCATCTTCATGAAATAATTTTAATAAAAGGATAAAGAGAAAATTATGAAAAGAAAACTATGATTTTTCAACAAATCTATTTACATAAATAAACATAAATAAAGTATACATATCATGTTATTTTTACTCCCTATATATCCTATATATATATATATATATTTCGTTGTATACATTCATACATTAATCAAAGTCCTTACAAGTTGTTCTATCCCGTAAATTTATGGAAAATAATCCTACTTATTGCCAACAAAAGGAGGACTACCGCCAAACCACAATAAGGGTTTTCAATGTTTGTTTTATGGAACAAATTCTGGTAAGAATTATCCTATAAGAGGCAAGATAAAAACAATAAAATGATAAATGAAAAACATGAATACATAAGATGAATAAAAGATCAAGATTACATTTTATGTCCTATTATCATTGACTAATTTTTATTTTATTTTTCCTTTATAATAAAATAAAAAAAATTAATATCTTTTTTAAAAAATATTGTTTAATATATCACTTGAATCCCCATTACTTGTATGGGGTTCCCATTTCCATTAGGGACTCCCAATATATTCCCACAATGATTTTGAATGAAAATGAGAGACAAATTCTAGATGGAAGACGAAAAATTAGGAGTGGATCCAGCCGTGTTAACCACCCAAACCACAGCCAATATGCAATTGTGGAACTAGTTGTAAAGATGTACAATGGGGGCGCCAATCAACCTTAAAATGACACAGTGAAGCAGGAGACAATAGTCAAAGACAATCATATAAGCTTTAAAAATTTATTCTAACGCCCTATAAAGCACGTATTTGATTGAAAGAAAATGAAATCAACTTGATTACAATAAATATTATGTTTCACATTTTCACTTGGAAAACTTTTTCTGGTATTGATTTTTAACCCATTTGAAACCAAAGGAAGTTCCATTTTTCACCTTTTGAGCCCCAATAAGGGCAGCTGTCTTGGCCTTGCCCAGTCCTGTTGAAGCCATTGCTTTAACCTCAGCCATATTCTTGTTCTTTTTCTTACTAGCGGTGTGCTTGTCATCACCTTCATTATCATCTCCATAATTTCCCCACTGATCAGCCCATTCCTTGCTTCCCATTCCTTCCTTTCACTAATTATTCCGACTGAAGTCACCTAACTTTTTTATGAAGAGAGAAAGTTATTGAACAAGGCAATAACATAGTAAGAGGAAGAGAGATGGAGATATTAGTTTAAAAGAAACATGATTCATAGTGCTATATATTGCCAAAAGATGTTGGTAATTGATAGAGAATCACCGATCCTTTCAATGCTCCCATAAGCTTAAGCTTAATTTGTTGAGATATACGTATGCGTCAACATATCATTTATAGGCCAACATTCTTCACAAGTTGCAAGGGTCTGATCAGTAAACACAAGACATGCCGCATTGTACCATAGATTGTTTTTGTCATCAATCTTCCCAAAAACATATGTTATTCATTGGTGGGAAATGTCATATCATTTCTAGTCTAACAAGAGGCAGGGAACAATTGCTTAAGACATTCCTACCAATTCAACTTAATGTAAGATCTGACAGACTTGATAGTTGCACCTAGACATCACACTTAAGTAGAATACAAATAGTGCTTGCTGTCTACCAGAATCAACTATATCTTAAGATCTTGACATGTTTTTCACAAAGAAAAACAAAGGACATTTTTACTTTAGTTAATACACAATTTTGTAATGACAATGAATACAAATCACATCTGCATTGTTGAAATGAGCATTAAGTTAATTAACTCGATATCTAACATAAAAAACTTATGTAAGGTGTCTCAATGATACTGATATAATTTTATTTTTTTTACATCAAACAATACTTAACCTGGTTCGAAATCAACAGGTGAACATAAAGAGAGCGAAAAAAAGTTTCTAATGTCTAAAGATTTCAACCGAAAACCAAAATAGAGAGAGTCAAAAGCATTCATCTCTAGTTCTTAATCTAAATTTTATAGATTGCAATGTTAAAACTGAAGCCACTACATCCATCACATGAAACTTCAGTGTTAAAAACATATGAGATCGGCTGTAAATTAAAAAAAAACATAGTTTAATTAGCTCAAACATGTCACTATATTCAGCAATAGATTAAGATTATTTTATGCGGAAAAATGATTCCTTTGATAAGAATTGGTAGAACATAAAATCTATTTCTGACCCAAAATCAAATAGAAGAGCACAAGAGAAAAAAAGAGAGTCTATAAAGCCCTAAAACTAGAGTAATCGCATTGATCTGGGTAATCCTACCACCTCTACAAACAAACAAAAAAGTAGCTTAGTTGCATGAGAGAGAGAGAATACCTGAAATTGAAAGAAATGGTGAATAATAGGTCCCAGAGACAAATCAGGGTACAGTGTGATTTGAGATTTGAGAGGAACGTTGACGACTTGATGTTGAGTAAGCAAAATAATCGACAGGGAAAGGAAAGTAGAAGTAATTTCGGTGGCAATTAAAGCCTTTGTCTGTAGAAGAATGGAAAAAGGTTATTTCCTTGTTTGACCTTCTACAGGCATCCTAGCTGTATTTATAATTTTGTTGCCTGCTTTTGATCTATATTTTAATTCTTATTTTTTTTTGTTTGTTTTAATATTTCCACAAAAAAATAGTACTCGTTACTCAACTTAACCTATTTTTTTTAATTAAATTATTTGTCCGAAAAAACAGATAAATTATAATAATAACATTCATAAAATTTATAATAATAAAAATAATATTTTAATATATTAAACGATATTTATTAAATAACATATAATATTAAATAAATTTAAATAATTAAAATTTAATTTAAATAATAAAAAAAACTACATGCGGCCGAAATAGAATAAAAACTTGTTTAGCTTTAAAGTACTTGTTTCACCTGACATTTCAAGCCCAACAAAATGCAAGAGACAACAAAGTATTCGGAATTATCAAGTCATCCAATGGGCAGTCTCTTTCTATCTTTAAATATAAAATAATATTTTAAATTTTTTTAATAATAAATATATATAAAAAGAACATAAATTACATTTTTTTAGTAAATTTAAAAAGGTATTATTTTTATTATTTAAAAAATAAAACACTTATATTTTAACTCTATTTTTATACATTTTTTCCCTCCCTTACTAACATGTTATTGGGGTTTTGTTCAAAATTATCAAATCTCATATAATACTTTAAAAAAAGAGTATTGTTATTATAGTTTAAAAAAAGTCAAAATTTGATTTTTAACTTGAGAATTAATTTTTGTCTAGGTTTTTTAATTTTTAATATTTTTAAATTTATTTACCAACTTGAATAATATAGTTTCATATCTATATAAATTGATAAAATAATTTAAAAATTAAATAATATAAATTAATAAATATATATAAAAAATAGATTATAACAATATTAAATATATAATATGTATAACAATAAATATTTATATATTTATGTGATTTTGTCTATAAAAAAACATATCATATGTAATAGTTTAGAAAATGGTTGAATTGTGTTTTAGATTGGACAAAATTTAACCTTAAACTTGAAAAGTTATTTTTTTAATTTTTTTTTTTAAAATAAAAAAAAATCTCATTTTACAAAACATAATTATTATAAACATAAAAAATATTAATATCTTATAAATTTCTAATTAATTTTAAATATAATATAATACATTATTATTATTAATAATAAATATAATTATAATTATATTTAATAAATAATTATGATATAAAAAATAATATTTATATATATCCAACTTTATATAAGATAAAATACAAACATGGAACATTATATCGTAAATTTTGCGTTAAAATATTATCTAATATGTTATTATTATTATTATTATAATAAAATATATAAATTATATCTAATTAATTATATTTTAATACTTAAATAAAATTATTATTAATAAATATTTATTATCTTAGTAATAATTAAAATTATAATAATATTAGAGATATGTGTTACAATGTAATTTATTTTTAATTTTTTTAATCTTAAATAATTTATTTTTTAAAAATGTCAATAATTATTGTAATTATTTAGTAAAATTTTATAATTTATTATTATTATTTTAATTTATTTTATAATAAAATTTTGATAAATTATTTGTTATAAAATATATATATTTTTATTATATAAATATAAATTATTTTTTAGTTATAATAAAAATAAATTATTATTTTATTTTTGGTTTTTTTTAGAAAACAAGAAGAGAGAAAAAAAATGGAGTTGGAAATTAAGGAAGTAGAGAGAAGAAGATGGTGGAACGATGAGTTGGAAAAAAATTTGACCGACAAATGGTTGTATAAGTTTTAATTTGACTATTTTTAAACTAAAATGCATTGAAGACTTTTTTTTAAACTATGAAAGAGAATATGTCTTTTATAGACAAAAACCACGTGTTATTTCAAACTCTCTACCCTTTCTCTTTATTCGGTATGCATATACATGCACAATTATATATAAAAGTATTATTATTATTATTATACATGTAAAACACTTCTTCACATTCTAATAAGTGGTTATGAAAATCCTTTTAAAAAAAAGAGTAAAATGAAACATACCCTTATTAAATAGTGCCATAAATTGGTGTTAATTTTTTTTGTAAGAATAATTTAGTGTGAATTGTTCATTTAATTTTTGAAAAAATCAATCTATTATAGGAAAAAGTTTTATATAAACTAATTTCATACACACAATAAAATTTTGAAAAATTCAAGAAAATAAGATTGATAATTACATTAAAATAAGTGCACTATATACAATTAAATTTTTACATAAATAATAATAAATATATAAATTCTTAGTATATTCATAAATCAAATCCACTTAAAAGTTTCTCCTATCATGTGATATTTGTTTATGCCTTTGGGTATTCTAGGAGTACATACATATATCTAATTATTTATACATGTTATTATTTATATTGGTGTGAATTATTTATGCCTTTGAGTACAACATAAATTTTATATTGATAAAAAATCTTATTACTTTAAAAATAATACCACAAAAATTTCACACCAATATAAATAATACCATGTACAAATCACGTGATCTATAATGAAAAAAAGTATTTCTTGTTTAACTAGAAAAAAATATTTATGAAATTTTAAAATAAAACTAAACCTTAAGCATACAAAGCCACCCAATCAAATCACTCGCAGAGCCATTTATGCAAATAAAAATTGAGAATCAACACTCAACCCTAACCCCAAAATTGCTCCCCTTTTATCACCACCCATACGCACCTTCATCGGAACACTCATTTAGCCTACAAAATTAATACCCATAACCTCATGGTTAAATAGTTTAGGTCCAAGTGGAAAAGAGAAAATAAGGAAGATTAAACTCTAAAATAATAATGAAGTGTTCTATAGGAACGTTCTTACCACTGATTGCTTAAAGAATTTCCATGTATGAAAGAGTTATACAGATAGTTCAAATGTTTTAATTTGTAATAGGATACATAATACACATAAGTATTGACGACCTCATTGTCACTTCAGGAATGGAGGAATTTTTATCTTGTACTTCTCCTTCACAAGTTATTGAAACAATCCTTGTTGATGATGTTCCTAAATTGCCTCAAGTCCAAGTAGATATCCTAACTAGAACAAATGACTTCCTTTATTCGTTACATGTGTCTCCACAATAAGCTACAATGTTTAAGAATAGAAAAAATGTTAGTTACCCTGTAGCTTGATAGTAGCTTGATAGTATATAATATGCAACTGGATCACTTGAAATTTAGCAATTGTCCTAAAGAATGTTCAAGTTGATTGATACCACTTCGATGAATTATTTTGATGATGGTGTGTTTGGGTGATTTGTTATCATGTGAGATCTATAAAATTACTTTGTTAATTTTTAATGGTTTGAAGAAGGATGAATGCTTTAGGTTTCAAGTTATGAATGTTCTAATCCTTTACTAATGGATAAGGATAGGTATATATAGATATAGAACCTTACAGGTTTCATTAATACATAATTGGACATTTTACTTGGGGTGTAGCAGAGCTGGTCTTGTGTAAAAGCAGATCAAGTAGAGACACAATTTATTATGACGTACCAAAGCTCTCAAGTCATTTAAGTAGTTAGCATATATTAGATTACCTGTTTAAAGGCAATGATCTTAAAGGGATGAGCTTTGTACACTTTACGTTTACCAAGTCATGCACTATAGATTGTTTACACTATTCCATATACTTTAGCTTGCGTACACTATTCCATATACTTTAGCTTGCGTAATTAAGTATTGTACAAAGGTCGATGTATCAGTTCACTTGGGTAGGATGACAATCAAGTCGCTAATATTACCATATGAACAATACCAAACATTATTAATTTCAACAAATCATATGTACCAACTAATACAAATGAACACATGTAAATCATTTTCATTTAATATGAATTTGTACAAAAGTATGAGTAGCTCCATCATATTCAACTTGGTTTGTCCATCGTATTGACAAGCTAATTTTGATAAACTTCATTACAACATAAGGAACAACATAAATCTTATTTTCATTCATTAAACATATCAGGCACTTTTCCTCAGTCTAAACACACCTGCAAGTAAGAAAATACAAACATAAACTACAAATTTTAGCTTAAAGTTCAACTTGCTAGTATGCTCATTTCTTTTCCTTAATCCTATTGAGCAACTCAGTAATTACTTCAACACCTCTATTATCCATTGAAGCATCAATCCAACAAAAATAGTTGCAACCATTTCTTCCATCTCCCTGTAAAAAAAAAAAAAACTTACATTCATTATTAAAAAAAACTATAAATGAAATTATAAAAGATTCATACATTTACAATAAAAAATGAAATGAATTAAAAATTAAAATTAAAAAAGTTCATACATTTACAGTAAAAAAATAAAATGAAATTAAAAAGTTCATATACTTACAGTAAAAAATTAAATTAAATTAAAAATTAAATTTAAACAAAAATTGCATACATTTACAGTAAAAAATGAAACGAAATAAAAACTGAAAAAAAAAGGTTCATTCATCTATAATAAAAAATGAAATTAAAAAAAAGTTCATACATTTACAATAAAAAATGAAGAAAAACTACATTAAAAAATAACTCGAGAGCTTCCAAGATAATATAGCTATAATTTTTTTTTCCTGAATTAGTGAAAGTCCAACATGTGTTTTGGTTAGCATTTATTCCACAATAGCATCCTGGCATTAAAGGTGGATATCCTTGCATTGCTTGCGGAAATTTGTTTTGAACGAAAATGGAGAGTGCCTTTTCTGATAATGGGTATGCGTGGGTATCAGTTTTGTAGGTTGAATGAGTGTGTTCCTGTGAGGGTGGGTATGGATTTCTTTGGCTAGGTAGCTTTGTACGTACAGGGGTCATAGTTTTAATGAAATTTCAAAAAATTCTTTCTTTTTTTTATTAAACTATAGATGCCGGTCGTGTGTTTGTCACATGTTCCTATTTATATAAGTGCAGAATATTTGTCTAATTATTTTTGAAATTATAAAGGTTATAATTGTATTTATTTTCGTATACAAAATATTTACATGCTCGTTATTAAGTATCTCAAGAATATCGAGTCTTTCAAGAAAAATTGTAAAAATTATCAAATTTTGGATAATTATAATTCAAGTATATATTTTATAACTATCACATGTATAATTTCATACATATTTAAGTGCATTTCATATAGAATCTTGTTTGAATTAATTCTGGTATTGCATGATAAATATATTAGCCTTTCTTGATAGACAGATCAATCCGTAATCGATCCTCCTGGTAGACGGATCGATCCGTAATCGATCAAACTCCGATCCTTTCCTCTCTCGTACAAAATTGAGCACACCATTTTACATAAAGAGATTGATCCCCTTGATTGATCCCACTTGGAAGGATTGATATGATTTTAATCCTTTTTCAACCCCCTATTACGTTGGTGTAACTTATTTTTAGAAGGGATCGATCCATCTCATAGAATGATCGATCCTATTATTGAGAATTGACATATTTCGTCTTCTCTAACTTGTTTTTTAATCCAAGTCAGTGGCTAACTACCTGTAAAAATATTCCATATTAGATGCGTGACGATTTTGACTTTAAGTTTTCTATAAATATGTCACTTTTTCTCACAATTATACACACAATTACATAACATCTTTTAAGGAGCATAAGGTTTAACTATGTTTCTTTTCTTTTTCGCTCCTCTTTAATTAGGTTAAACTTTATCTCATCATATTTTGTATATAATCATACTATTATAGAATTGAGCTTATTTGTTTCATATTTTGATGTTCATATAACTTTTTTTTATTAGGATCTTTCATGGTTAAATCAAATAATTGTATATGTGATTACGATTATTTGATTTAATTATCAAAATTCAAATAAGTTATTTTTATTAAACTTGTGATTAATTTGATTATTATAAGATTTGCTAGTTGATTTAATTTAATTGATATATGTTTTCAATCATTTACTTAAAATTATTCATTATTAAATATGTTTTAGAACACACATGATCACTTGTGTTTTTTGTGCTAACCAAGGTTGTAGTTATTCTGTGAATATATCTAATTGGCGAGGAACTGATTATAACTTTAGTCTAAATATCGTTTATATTAATATTAAAAACTGTGAAAACATAACTAGGATTTATAAGTTAAGTATATCATGTCAGTATCTTAAGTAGTGTAACATAAGACTTACTTTGTATTTGAATGTTTGGTTTTCATAGTGAAAAGTTATCTGGTCTGATTGACAGATAATTTTTCAATCAAGTCATAGTTATGGCTTAAGTTATTTACACTTAAAAATATCGTGTATTATTTTTAATTTTCGTACTTTACTGTTTATATATGATTGCATGACTGGTTTACTTGTTTAGGTTATTAAATTATAAATTAATTAAATTTAAAAATAACATATTCATGCTTTTCTATATTAATTAAATCTATTCACCAATGACAATGCACCATGCAGCTTATTTTCATTTATTTGAGTTTTAATTGTTTTTTCAAAATTTTCTTTATGTACTTGAATTAAATGTGTATTTACAAAAATGCATAGAAAATGAGTCATTCCTATTCCGTTGTTTACTTCATAAAAACATGGTGCAAAGGAAATAATGACCCACAAATTTGAGAATCTATATATTGATTGTTTCACTAATCCCTTTGGTATTAATTCTGTTCCTCAAATTTATACTATGCAATTATAAAACTATCCATTTTTTAATGTTTTTATTTTATTTTTTCATTATTACTTTTGAAAGGATATGTCAATAAATTAGTATTTTTATTATGACTTCTTATAGTTATTTGGTAAAGAAAAAGAAAAAAAAATGAGTTTTATATCATCCTTTCTCTCCATTCCCATTCATGTTTATTATTATTTCAACCACTTTCCCATTTCGTTTTAGTAAATAGAGCAAATGTCTCTAATTTCAAACATATGATTAGTAATGCTAATTGGAATTTTTAAGTGAGTAAAAAATTTAATGCACTTTAAAACTTATAAGAGTAAAAAAAAATATTCATAAGATTAATTCATATCTCTTTAAATTTAGAGGAAAAGTTTTATTTTTATTATTATGAATTTTATGGATATTACATAGATAATTTTTCATTTTTTTAGAATACCATGCAATTCTCGTGCACTAACTATTTTACTTCTTAGTATATAGTAGTATTTAGGCGTGTACAAAAATCGGACCGAATTAAATTAAATCGAATCGAATTAAATCGAAAAATTAAACCGCTTCGAATAATTTTATAAATCAAACGGTTCAATTCGATTTGTATTAATTAAAATTGTTTTTTGAACGATTTGATTTGATTTGTATTAATTTTTAAACTAATCGGATCGGACCAAACCGGTTTTAATATCATATTAAAATTTTCATATTACTTCTCACAAACCGTTGATTAAATTTCATATATTTTAATCAAAGATATATTATTAGGTGTATGATATTTATATATTATCAATAGGACCAAACCGTTGAAAATCGTTAACCAAACAGGATTTTTGGTTCAATATTTTTAATAATCAAACGGTCTGATCAAATCCAATTTGAGCAATATAGACGGTCCAATCTGGTTAAAAAAAATTCCTCAAAATCGGATCAAATTAAACCATATACAACTATATTAGTACTTATGTTGTAAGCCATCTTCAATCCAAAACAGTGGCATCAAAATGGTGCAACTTTTACACAAAATATTACTGTAAATTCAGTACTAAATATTACATTAAATATAGCATGATAAATAGTATTGTTTCAAATTTGATACAATACCATTCATTTGATGAGATATTATTCACAAAATTTTTTTCAATAAAAGAAAAAAAAATCTAAAATGTTATTTTAATTTATATTTCACTTTAATTAAATATTTTTGAATAAAATTTATTACAATTATATTTTATTATTATTTAATAATATTGTTTAATTTTTTATTATATATAATAAATTAAAAATTAAATATATAATAGAAAATTAGTAAAAAAATTACTAAATGTAACATACAACTAAAAGTATAATATAAACTAAAACAATGATTTAATAATTAGATAAATAATTGATTCAATATAATATTTATTAAAGAATTAATTAAAAAAATAGAAAGAATATTGTATTTTGTAAAGAAATATACTTTTAATGCAATATTTAGTGGTGTGAGTTAACGTGTAGAAAAAATAAATTGCAATTCTTGCACCAAAATAGTGCAATGGGTTGGAGATCCTTTTTACCTGCGTATCGAGTCTCACGTCTCCTTTCTTCTTGCTCCAATAATATCCTCTGGCTTAAAAAAAGACTGGCGTAAATTGGCCAACGATTAGGATGGTTAACAATCATTGAGAGAGGCAATCAAGCTACGTATAGATTGGTTTCAATGCATTGAAGTGTTTCTGTATATTCTCCATTTTTGCTTCCCCAAGGAAGTCCCTCCATTCTCTCGATAGGAGCACCACTTGGGTTGGAAGGACTTATAGTAGCCCTAACCCCTAAGAAGTGCAAAACACGTATAACAAGAGGGACAAAATTGCAAGATTAAAAAGATAGAAACTAGACCACCCTCACAGGCATGAGTTTTGAAAGGTAGACATGGCCCTAGTGGTAAAGAGATTACTTTTGTGGGGAAGGTCCTGAAGGAGGTCAAGGTTGTTAAAATCATACAGTTTCAGAAGTAATGAGGTTCATGCCATCTCCCAATCCTCGTCCACCACCTTCTTAGAAGCCTGCCTTTTGATGGTAGCTGGAGTAGTCAGACTGTGGCTGAATTCGTTTTATAGTAGCTCACAATAAAGAATCTTACTCTATGAGCCTCGAATCCCTTCTAATTCTATATTTCCAAAAGGTAAAACTAAGGATGACAACTCTTTCAATCCTTTCTCTCTTCAAAATTGAAGACGATAGTACTCTCTTTCACCCTTCCTGTACAATTCTACACCACGACATATTGTCATCAAAATTGTAGAACAGAGCCTTTTTCTTCTTTCCATCCTTCATCACACTTTGGATACTTATATCCTGCATACATTATAGTCACAGGGTAAATTTGATCCCTGCCACGTAGATTGCCTGACATTCTATGCTGAGATGTTCCCCAAAGAAGTACAATAAAAAACTTATTCCTCTTCAGATTTTAAAGGAAAATTTGTGTAAAAGATCAATATATTGGCTAATTGTTTCAGTTATTTGGAGGAAATTAATATAAGATGACTTCTTTGAAGGATGACACCTCAAACAAAGAGCTGAAGCTAAATCCAAATCACAAAGCCGGTGGGGAAGGGGTTGAGATGCTATTCTTTCCAAGTTAAAAGTGAGTAAGTCAGTTGATGATCACTTCAGTATTAGATCAAGTAGAATAAAGGGGAATCAAGGACCTTCTACAACCTCTCTTGTTTGGTAAAGAAAGAAAGAAAGAAAAACACAAGTTCTACAATAAAAGCTGATTTGCCAAGAATCCTTCATATAATGATGTCGTACACTGTAACTTCAATCTATTTTCACTAGGCAAAATAAGATAACTAATAATGTATGTTACAATTCCAAATTCATAAATCAAACTTTCACATTTACAGTACTATAAGGGAACCACAATTGATTAAATTTAGAACAGTAGGAACTCAACTGTACATACCTTCCATATAATGCTTCGATGGAAAGCAATCATGTTCTCGTCAAGCATTTTAAAAAAATATTGATTTGCCTTTTCTGTATGATCTTGCAGGCAACCACATTGATCGAACAGATTTCTCCAACCACACAGCATTCAAACAATCACAACATATCTTTGATAAAATCAAGGTTGAGTGTATCACGGATGAGAAGGAATAAACCCAGAAATAAAACAAGCAATATCCCTGATGACATTATCCTCTGCTCTAGTTCACGTGGGAGCTTTCTCCCGCCCCTAGCTGCCTCAATGAGGATCAATGCTAAAGAACCACCATCTAATGAAGGTAAAGGAAGAAGATTTATTACTGCAAGATTAAGGTTAAGTATAGCTGCAAATTGGTATAGTCCATCAATATTTGACCTTGCAACTTCAGCACCAATAGCAATGATAGCAACTGGGCCAGAAACCTTGCCAGCGGTTTGTGAAAAGTTGGAAAATGTTTGCTTTAAGTTATTCAGAATATTGTACGATAGCCCCCAAAACTCTTTTCCGGTATAATTAAAAGCCTCCCACAGATTCTTTGGTTTCATCTTTGAGAGCTTGACATTCAGTGACAATTTCACCCCAATTTTACCAGTTCCGTCAAAATTCTCATCTGGGGTGATTCCAATTTCAAAATCCTGCTTCTCCCTCTCAATCTTCAGCAACACATTTCTTTTGGGATTTTTCTTAATCACATCTACAACGTCTAGAACAGCAATAGGCCCTGTTTTTAGCAATTCATTTTCTTCAGCCTTAAGGATCACATCACCCGGAAGTAACCCATCACGGGAAGCAGCCGAAAAAGGTTGAACATCAGACACAAGCACTCCAGGATAGGCCTCTTGTACTGGCAAACCAACTGACATTACTTGAGCAAAAATGATCAAGTATGCAAAAATTACATTGGCAATTACACCCGCAGAAATCACAATAACTCTATCCAGTATGGGCCTATTCTTTAGCAAATTTTTATCATCAACAGGAATATCACTTTTTGGATCGTTATCGGGAAAAGCCACAAAACCACCTAATGGAAACGCTCTTATGGAATACTCTACCTTGTTTGAATTGAATTTAGCTAAAATTGGACCAAACCCAATTGCAAATTTACTTACATGAATGCCTTGAAGAGTCGCAGCAAGGAAATGACCACTCTCGTGAACGATAATTATGGCTGTCAACACTGCAACTGCCTCCAAAACAGATTGAGCACTCTCAAAGTTGCCAAAATAAAGTCCAGAGAAAGCCCTAGACTTGAATTTGAATCTTTTTCCGAGTGGATTACGACTCCTCCCGAAGGAGCTTTTCAGGGGGAGATTGACGTCTGATGACGAAATTGAAGAACAAAAGGAAGAAATGAGTGGTTTTGACAAATGGGTTCTAGATATTCGAGAAAACTCTGAAATGGGTGACCTTAAATTGATAAATCTGATATGAGAAAAGGAACAGCATGGTGAACATGAGAGGTTTACTACCATGGTTGCCTGGTATTCCTTACGAGTTCATAATACAGAAGGCAAACAAAAAAAGGTCAGAAAAGATGGCAAGGATTGGTTAGCAAATAGCAAGAAAGGATTGGAAGGTGAAGGAAAGTAAGATCAAGTGGATAATTCATCGTATTTTGGGCTTGTGGTGAGGAAGTGACCTACATCCTCACTCTCTTACTCTATTCTCCACAATATGTGTTTTAGGTCAAATGGGTTCGTTTCTTAAATTTTGAAGTACGAGTCCATCAAAGAAAGGCCCAAGTTGCTTGAATGAGAAGAGCCCTCTTTCTTGACTAGTTGTCAGGTTTTATAATTTGGATCGATTTATCAAATCAAATTAAAATTATAAAATATGAATTAAATTAAATTAAAATTAAATTAAAGATTGTTTAAATAACTTGAAAAAAATTAAGCCGAATCAATCCATTAACCTGAAACAAAAAATTTATAACACGTTACAACTTATATCTTAGATTAAAAATTTAAAATTAAATAAACTCATTTCTTTTCATATCATATATAATTCTTACAAAAACCACCTTCTTCTTTTTTCAAAATAAAACATATAGTCATTATCCTAAAATTCATGTGTTCTGAATGAGTCATAAATTTTTCATTTTTTTATATTTATAGTAGCAAACTTAGTCACAAATAAAATTTGAGAGTGAAATGAAATAATGTAAAAACAACAAGCATATTTATGGTTTGAAAAAATGACTATATTAGTAACTAGTATATTATATTCATAACTTGTAAACTGATATTGATAAATCTGTATTCAAGAAGAAAGACTTAGTTGTCGTACATCTAGAACAAAAGTGTCCTATTATACATAGTAAATTTGTATCGTGTAATCTAGTTAATGATTTATTTATTTATTTATTGTTTTAGCTTTTGGTTGTTAACTTGTAAATATAGTTTAATTTCCATCAAAAAAATTAATATGGATATGGATGGAGATGACATAGTTAATATAATGAATAACACAATAAGGGAAGATCAAACAACTATTGAATTTTTTTTAAATTCAAAGAATCAAAAGCCAATGTAAAAAAGATCATGGATATGAGCACATTTTGAGACTCTTCCTTTGATTTCCCATAATATTACACGAGAGAAGTACAAATATTATGCTCAAATCTATGAAAACAAATATAACAATAAAACAGGTGTTTTCAGATGTCATTATAGTATGTGTTATGAGGGACATATGCGATATGTGTCAAATGTTTATTAACTAATTATTATAAAATAACATGTGTATAAAGAGATATATTATCTCTATGAATTTTATTGTATGCGTTAGTTGTTCATTCAATATTAATTTATCATTTGTATAAAAAACTAATTATTGTAATATTATATTTCTTATTTTGTGTTTCATGTAATGATATTTTAGCTAATGAGTTTTAATCATTAAACATATTTTTTTATTTATAAAAAAGAAGTTCAATCAACTAAAAAAACATATTGTTAACAATTCGAGTTAGTTTAGGCTAGTTGTTTGTATTTGGTTTGAGTTTAGACTCACTTTTATTGACTCGAACTAACTTTAAATTGAGTAAAGATTGGGTTAATTTAGGTTGTGTTAGTTCGAGCCAACACATATGAATTATCACCATTACTAATAGTACCTAAAGCATCTTTTGTGGCCAATAATAGCAATGATTAAGTGATAATTCTCACTAAATAGCGTCAATTTGATAAATTAATCAATTTTTTAAACTTGTAATAATTTACCTTAAAATTTATAATTTTATATCAAATTATTCAATAAATAGAATAAAATATCTTCATTTTATATTTTCAACAATCTCATTGGAGCTCCGACCATAATACAATAACAACAATTATTGGTGATCTCGTTAAAGATGAATATAAAGTTGGAGGTGACATAACATGTTACATCTAACAGTAGAATTATATATAATATGTTATATCTTTATCGGAGTTCTAACGATCTTGTTGGAATTAGATATAACATGTTACATCCAAATATATAGTTGAATGTAACATGTTACATCTAAAAGTAGAGTGGATGTAACTCCTTAAATAGAAAAATATAAATATATATGTAATAAATTACATATAAATATAAAGATTGAATACAAAAATGATAAAATCTAAATTATATTAAAAAATTGATCTTTATACAAAATATATTATAAAATAATATTCTTACTCTTATAGTAATAAAAATAATCATTTAAATTGAACTAAATTCATTTATATTAATTTAATATTAAATCACAGACTTTGTTAAATAAGTGTTATTTTTATTTATTTTTAAATAAATTATAGGATCCTTAAAGTAAGTAACAAATGAAGGTTGATGGTAATTGAATAATAATAATTATTATTACCTTAAATAAAATTTCCGTTTTGTATATATAATGTGCAGATATTACTGGAAAAATTGGCAGAAAAATCGCTATTGCTGATGGTACAACTGTGTTGTCAACGTACTTTATAAGACAAGTTGAGATAATCGGGTCAGCATAGCATGCAATAGGTGTCCTATTATTTTGATATTTATGTTATATATACATTTTTAATTTATTTTTATAATTTTTTAATCAATTATTTTATTTACAAATTTTTAAAAATTGCTAATATTCATCTAAATTATTTTCTTATAATAAAGATGAATTTGAGAATGTTAAATAGGTATTGTAATTTGAGTTATATTAAAAGAAAAAAATAGTATTAAAGAAATTAAATTATAATAACAGAAGTATTTAATTACAATAAAAAATAATAAAAATATTAATTTTTTTTATATAATATAAATATTAAAATAAAAAGTTATCATATATAAATATAATATTTAATATTTAACTAATTAATAAAGAAAAAAAATTATAAAAAATAATATTCGATTAAGTTCATCAAATTAAATTTAATGTCAATTTACTCGCATAAATTTTTAAAATAATATATCAATTAAATATAAATAATACTATTCTCATGTTATTTATACTAATATTATTATAAATAATATCATGTGATTAAAACTTGATTTTTTAATAATAAAAGTTAATATAAAATTTTATGAAATATTAAATATTTAGTTGTTATCAATATTTTTATTTTTATTTTTATTTTTTAAAAAATAAAAAAATGTATTAAAATTTTTTTTTTGTAAAAATATTTTTATTAATAATTTTTTATTAATTTATTTTTACACAATTAAAGAATTATTTTTTAAAATCTAAATAATAAATCACACCATCTCTCTCCCTAATTAATAATAAGTAGCTTTGTACGTATGAGACACAAGACTTCTTGCCAACTTTAAAATTTCTAATAGTAAAATTATATTTATCATAATTTTATAATATATCATAATTAATATAATATAATATTATTAATAAATAAATTTTAAATATTATATATATATCGTAAAACTGTGTTGAAGACTTTCCATTGTCATCATGTGTTGAAGACTACGCTGGCACATACCATTGTGACAATCTAATTGTAATTTATGCTTTTTAGCTGTGGTTGATCATATTAATAGTATAATTATATGATTTATATTTTATAATTTTTTAAATAAATTTAACAATTGTAAAATTTAAAAATATCATTAATTAAGTTAAAATTGTTAAATATTTTTCATAAATAAATCAATAAATATATATTTTATTAATAAAAAAACCAAAATTTCCTCTACATCCTGTGTCTCTCATCTCCTCTATATTCTTTATTTCAACTCATATTTTCTCTCCCTCTTACTCACTCTTTAAGAGAAAATGAGAAGGATAGAGATAGCGGATAGAGAGAATAGAGAAAAAAAGATAGAGGAGAAAGGGGGGAAGGAAATTTTTTTTTAAATATTTTTTATTAATAAAATTTATAATTTTTATTAATGGACCAATGAAACTTAGCTAAAAAATTATAGGACTAATATGTATAAATCACATAGTTACATGTAGGGTTGAGTATTGGTTCAAAATCGACAGTTTTAAGACAATCTAAATCCGATTTGATCGACTATAAATGTCAATATAAACATATTCTAATCTGAATTCGATCGGATTAATCGGAACGGATAAGCTCCGAATTTTAATTTAAATCTATAAAATAAAAAATTACATAAATAAACAAATTATAAATTATTCAATTCGATTTGAACCGCTATAAATGTCAATCCGAACACATCCAAATCTAAATCCGATATAATTTCAACCAATAAAATGAAAAATTACATAAAATCAAAGAAAAAATAAAAATAAAAATATTTTTCATAGAAATTAAAAAATAGGTGACAACATGATTAAAAATAATTCAAAAAAAATATTCAAAAAGAAAAAAATTAATATCAATTACATAATTTAACTCCAAATATCCATAGTAATAATTTAACTTCACTCTCCAAATATTAATAATAACACAAACTCTTTTAGATAATCATTCAAAGTTTAAATCACTAATATCATCAAAAACATGTGCGTGATGAAAAATTAAAAAGTTAAAAATATATATAAGCAAGTAATAAGCTAATAAATTCAATATATATATATATATATATATTCAAATTATATATTTAAAAAATTTATACAGTATACTTGATTATAGAGCCTCAATTTCATTAAGTAATTCTTGGATAAAACATCATATAACAATGATGAAAAATTCATTGTTTTGTTTGTGTTAATGCTTTGATTGTTGCAAATTTTTCGTCAAATAATATTAAAATATATAAAAAATATCTATAATTCATTAAGATGTAAGGAAAAAATTGATATTATACAATGTTCATTTCTAGAAACTCTTGAACAAATAAAAATAATTTTTCCAAATAAAAACGATGTTTAGTTCTACAATGTTCAACCATTCTTCTAAGTTTCTACTGTCCACATACTCATATATAATCATCTTATAACAACAAAAGCATACCACTTTAGATTAAAAAAAACATATTCAGAATAAATAAGAAAAATATTAGCAAATTCTCTTTCTTAGCCCATAAATCTCACAGGATTCTTATGACGAATTCAACCAATTACTTCAATTTCAACCTTAAACTACTTTTCAGCTTGTCCCTTAAAAAAGAAGGGGAAAACATATTAACATTTTTGGTTCTAATTCCTAGTAAGAAAACAGTACATCCGATACAATATGTTCTAGAGAGTTTATAGCTTCACATATCTATTTGAAATAAAAATAATAACTATCAATATCAGCCAAAATAGGGCATTTGAACATTGGATCAGGAAAAAAAATTCAGAAAAAAAAGTTCAAACAAATCTAACATTTTGTTAAAGCACGATGAAGAATAGTGAACAATGAATAGCGACATGTGATAAGTCAATAGTGAACAATGAATGGAACGAGCGATTGGAACCAACGATGGGAGTGGAGTTGAGTATGAGAGACATAGAGAAAGATGGCCGTTGAAAAAAAATTTAATTTAGGGTTTCAATTTTGTTAAGAGATGGCCACTGGCATTGAGTATATTAAATTAGGTTTAATTTTAAATGTTTAATTATAATATTATAATATATTATTAATTATTATAATATTATTATATATATATATATATTTTAAATAATATATTAAATATATCGGATTAGATTAAACAGATTTGAATATTTTTAATTCGAATCCGAATCCGAACGGATTGATAAAATCTAATCCAAATCCGATATGACTTCGGATCAAAACCACTTAATTTTTTTTAGATTTGATTGAATTTTTTGAATTTGTCAAATTGATCAGATATTTTACTTATCCTTAATTACAGGACCTAAATGACCTAATATCCTACTTTTTAGGATATCTCTAAAAGTTGCATTATAAAAGTTGTGATTTAATTATGTTTTATGTTCATAATGTATGAGATAATTTATAAAAATATTTAAAAAAATTATTTCTTTTATAATTATGCATATAATATATGGGTAATGAAAAAAACATGTATAATTTTGGACATAATTATATCATTATTTATATGTTGTTGATATAATTGTAATTTTAAAAATATACTTTGTTGTACATTGTGGTAATAAAATGTTATTAATCCTAAAATTTGCATTATATATATTTTTTTATCTCAAACATATAACACCAAATATCATACTAAAAATATATTTATTTATAAAATATAATATTATTTTTGTTTTTTAATTAATTTCTAAGTCATTGTTTTACTTTATATTATATTTTTAACTTTATGTCGTATTTAAATTTTTTTTACTAATTTTATATCATATACTTAATTTTAATTTATTATATATAATAAAAATTAAATAATATTATTAAATAATAAGAAAATGCAATTGTAATAAATTTTAGTCAAAAATATATAATTCAAGTGAAAAATAAATTAAAACACTATTTTTTAATATTTTTTTTATCTTTTATTAAAAAAGCACATGAATAATATTATGCTAAATGAAAAGTATCCTCTCAAATTTAACATGATACTATTTATTATTTTATATTTAATGTAATATTTGATGTCTTTATGGAGCAACTTTTATTGCAAAAATTATATCATTTTGATGTAATAGGGTCGGGGAAAGTAGGGATGGAGCTTAGTTGGGGTTATATGGGATTATAATCTTGGTTGAATTTTTTACAAAAAAATTAATCGTATGGACCCACATTCTTTTATTTTATGTTTTTTTTATTATGCAAGTCACCAATAAATTTTTTAATTTATTAGTAAGATGTGACATTTTTTATCATTTTGTTCATTTTTTAAGTATTTATTTTTACACTTACGTAGATTATTAGTTGTATATAAAATAACAAATAAAAATAAACAAAAAATTTGACACAAGATAAATTACATAAATATATATTTTTTAAAAATCTTACAAGGAACACATTATACATTGTCACATACTATAATCATTTATTCAAACTATTTATGTTTATAATATTAGCATACAATATGTGATATATAACATTTTATCATATTTTATTTTTAGTTTTAGATATATATATTTTCATTTATAAATATATATCATGTCGTAATATTATTTGACATTTTATTTTAATAATATTTTTAATTTATTTGAAGTTTTCTATTAGTATTTTTTTAAATTTTAATACCTAAATTATATTAATACTTTAGATTTTAATATTTTTTAATTTTTAATTTTAAAATAGTATTATCTCACTGCTTGTAGTTCGGTGGGATTAGTCACCAATCAAAGTAAATTTTATCTATTTTGTCATTTATTATTATTATTTTGAATATTTTTAAAACTAAAATAATATCAAAAACAAGCCAATTGTTAAAGTCATTAACACCCAAGTAATATACGAACCGGTTCAAACTCGAAACCACTTAAACGATTTAAGACAATTCACCTTACGGGTCAAAATTTAGTTCGGTTTGAGATCTATATATATGAACATCCATCCTTGAGCAAAAGTTCTTCCACGTGGATTTATCTGTTGTAAGGCTCTTAATTTGTACTAATAGAGTAATAGTCCATACCAATTCAAGATTTATTTCTTTTTGGGCTCTTAGGATTTTTTAAAAAAACTAAAGAATAATATTAATTATACATAAATTTATATTTATATTAATTATGATATATTATATGGTAAAATAATTTTAAAAATTGAGAATTAATTAATTTTTAAATTTTTTTACTGTATACATATATAATTAATATGACTAAAAATATATTTACATTTAGTATTTTGTCTCACAATTGAATAAGATTATTTACAAAAATGTGGGAAAATAAAGCATAGTTGAAGAAAGACTACTAAGCATTCAACCGGTACATATAAACTATAATGGTTAAACTTAAAACTAAAATTTAGTGTGAATGTTTCAATTTCACTGTTACATAAATAAGCATTAAAGTTGGTTAAAAATCGACTTTAAATTTAACGACTTAAAATGTAAAGTCGGTTCACACGATAAACCGATTTTATCCGTACATTTTATGATTTTTTTATTTTTATTTTTCGTATTATTCAATATATATATAGCATAAAAAAACTAAAATATAAATAATAATACAAATAATTAAAATTTTAAATATATTTAATTACTTGATAATTAAATTTATTACAAAAATAAATAATATATATATAATACATATAATTAACTTAAATTACAAATAAAACAATGTCGTTAAAGTGTAATTATGCGATCGAGTAAACTTGGTTGGCTTAGAATCTTGATTGGCCTTCACAAGCATTATGACAAAAAAACGGCTGATCCATATAACAATTCATATTCCACTACATATATGAGCACGTAAAACATCCATAAAAAAATAGTCTAAACTTCAGACATACGAATGAAGAAATTAAATCATTATAAATATTACCATAAAAAAAATTACCACGTACACCGACATTCGACGAACTCATATTAGCACTTTATTAATCATTTGTCTATATATATGAAGTTATCTGGAATCTCTACTTAATAAAATATAATTATAAAATATAAATGAATTTATCCACGCATAATAAATATATATAATCCATCAAACCCACAACATTTTAGATATTATTTCCGCATAAAATAAGTCAAACATAATAACAAACACATAAAAAACATACTTGAATCAAAAATTTATACAAAATATAAAACAAACTGAATAATAAGGTACAAAATTCTACTTAATAAAATATAATTATTTATAATATATAAATAAATTTATCCACGTTCAATAAATATATATAATCCATAAAATTCACAACATTTTAGATATTATTTTCACGTAAAATAAGTCAAACATAATAACAAACAAAATAAAAAACATACCTAAATCAAGAATTTATACAGAAAATGGATATAATTTTTTTTTAATATTTCGCTCAAAAAAATAGTAGACCTGAAAGATAATGAAAAGAAGAATATAACTTACAAAACGACGTTACAAATGGTGGTCAGAAGTGGTTGGAAATTTAAAAAGAAGGTGGCACACGGTGTAGATTTTAGGAGAAAATGGAGAAGAGTGAGGAAGAAAATGAAGGAGAGAGAAGAAGAAAATTGGATTCTGCGTAAAAAATGATCCGAATTTGAATATATTAGATGGATAGCGTCGGTTGACGTGGCGAACCGACGCTACGTCCAACGTGGATTGCGTCGGTTCTACACCGAACCGACTTTAAATTCATTATAAGTCGATTTTTTCCAAAAACCGACTTTACATAGCGACTTAAATACCATTTTTTGTATACTTTACATAGCGACTTAAATACCTTTTTTTTGTAGACTTTACATAACGATTTAAATACCTTTTTTTGTAGTAGTGTTTGGACCTTATTGGGAAAATTTCACCATTTATGCATAACACTCTTTGATTGTCTGTTACATAAACTATTATCGATCAATGTCCTGTCAAATTTTGTGTAGTAATATCGGTATACTGCAGAGAAACAAATTGTCCCATTCCACTTATATTCTTCATGTTAATTAGGATCAGGTTGGCAGTTATTTTTTACTTCCTTTCCCTTGCCCACTACAAGGCTGCTGGTGGGTTCGATCGGTGGCTTAAAATTGCAAGCCATTCATTAATTCCGGTACCTCTTAATCCTTCTGACGGAGAATTCATTACAGTACTTTTTGGTGACTCATACCGTAAATCTGTAAGTTGTCTGTTCAATGAAAACTTCTACTTAATTTCATTAGTGTATTAGTTGGCTCCATGAATATCCATGGATTTATTATTTATATACTTGTTGGCCTAAGGCTCTAACAGAGCGTTCCATTCCAAAATTACTATAGCGAATATTATAATAAAGAGTATTTAAATTTGGATTTGAAGTCAATTTTTTTCTTAAAATCGATTTATAACGAATTTTAAATTGATATATTTATAAATCAATTTAAAAAAAATAACATCAGTTAACGTGTCAAATAATGTTACATGAGATGTAGCGTCAATTGTACATGTCAACCGTACTATAATTTTGCGTCCATTGACACGTAGAATCGACGCTACACGTGGATTCATGTCGATTGGTAATCATATTTAGTATTATAATTCATCTTACATAGAATTTAATAACAAAAACAGTTTTTGAAATGTAAGAGTTATAACTAATTTTTTTTTAATATTTAAATAAAGAACTAATTATTTTAAACTTTTATAGGACATAGAAACTAAGGAATAAGAGTAAAGACATTACCCTTAAAAATTCAAATAAGTTTATATGAGACAAAGTTATGTTATGTACAAACAAATATTAATAATTTAATAAATTTTATTATTGAATAATAAAAATGTTCGAATTGATAAACCATATATATATTTTTTTAGGTTCCACAACAAAATGATAGAGTCATGTGTAGTTATTTTTTCATGAAATTTATGAGCGAAATAATCTCAAATATCAACATATCAATTAAAGATGTGATAATCTTTTTTACTAATATACTTTTTTAACATATATAAGTTATTTTTTGTGAATTCATGATATTATATTCTTATTTTTGAATTTAAATAAATGTAATTCTTTGATTGAAGTAAATCGAGTTATAATATGCAAATTTTTGATTATTTACGAGAATAATAGATAGAGTATGCTTAAAATTATAAGATCATAAGAAGAATGAAAAGAAAAATATGATGATATTGAATAGCATAAATATCTTATAATTTTGAGTGATATTGTAATTAAGTTATATATATATATGTATTGTATATAAATTATTTTTTATTATAAATTTTATTCTTAATTAATTAATTAATATTTAATTTTTCAATGAATAAAAAATTAGAAACTCTTTTAAGTATATTTTGATTTTTTTACAATTATGTAATCGAAAACATATAGTAAGATTAACAGAAAATAATCAAAATATATTTAAAAGATATATATTATTTTAAATAAGTTGATATGTAATAACAACTTAAAATTTAAGTCAATTTTAACCTATAAATTAATTTTAAATTTTAAGTCATCTTATTTTAAAATCTCTTTTAAATTTATTAATAAATGATTTGAAAATTCTAATTTATTAAAATTTCTTTTAAATTGATTAATAAATGATTTAAAAAATCCTAATTTATAGTAGTGAAGTGATCTCGCATATATAGCTGTTCCCTTCTGTACTAGTGAAATAAAGAACAACTATAAGAACTTCAAGAAAATGTAATTCCTAGCTAGCTTATTTTGCCTATTAATTTATAATTAGTGTGTTTATATTTACATTTTTGCCTTATTGGACTATTATGAAATTGTCAAAGCTGATTGAACATTTTGACGAAGTAGAAAAAAGAAATATAATGGCATTAATTACTACTCTTATATACAGTTGTACCGTGTGAGATATTACATATTATTGGTTGGGAGAGGGCCCACTGGTGTGACAGTCCTGCATGGGACGAGTGGAAGATCTCATGTCCTAAATGATGATGATCTGCTTGTGCAGAGAAACAGATCAGAAGCTGTGTTAGTTAGTTATGGAAATAATGGTGTGAACTAAAAAAAAATAAAAAAATTATATGAGTTTATTTGATTAATTTGTCTCATATATATTTAAATATATATTATTAAATTAATATATTAATAATTCTTTTATTTAATCAAAGTTATAATTAATTTTTTTTTAATTTTAATTTATAGTGTAATTTTATCTTTTTAAAAATATTTATTATTTTTTTTATTGATATTTTTATGTCTATTTAATTACGAAAATAATTTTATAGTAAATATGTCTACTTTCGTTATCCTCTTTGTCAAACCCTCGATAACGTCTCATTCTTTAGCGGAACCATTCTTCACTATTTGATGCTTAACCATCCAAAAGTATAATTTTTATTAAAATTAAGTTAGACAATAATCATAAACTCATTTGAAGCATTATTTTTATTAATAATTATGACTGTTATTTGTTCTTTTTTTATTTTTATCTTTTTTGACTACTTTATATTTAATTAAAGTTACTTTTACCTTAAATTTAATAAAATATAAAGTTGTCACAAAAGAATAAAAGGGTCAATGAAATCAAAATAAATAAATTGGTGATAGTGCAATAAAAAATAATGATGTTTCAAATGAATTGTTGTTATATCTAAACTATAAATTCATAAAAAAAACACAACATAGATTGTTTTGGAGTAAATAATAAAAGTTAATTGGTTGACATAAAAATAAAGATATGAATTAGAGGATGATAGAGGTTGTTGATAATTATTAAGGTGATGTGAGATATTTTCGTAACAAAAATAAATGAAAAAAATATATAAAATAGTAAATATTTTTATAAAAATAAAATTATCTTTCTATAAATTATGTTTTTTTCTTAAAAAAAATTAAAGTCTTGTTTATCTTTAATTAAATAAGAAAAAATAATATATTAATTTAATAATATAAAATCAAATATATATTTTTTATTTAATATATATTACACTAACTTACTGAACCAAAAAATTAAAATTCAGCAAATGAATTGATATTTTTAACATATATATACATCTCTAAGGCTCTGCAAAATGACAATTAATATAGCGGTAAAATTCTTCTAATAATGGTAAAGTTTTTGTTAGGAAATTTGGATCAAATGATATAATCACAAATTCTCCCTCCTAAGATCCTTTGTAGCAACACAAATTAGAGAAATAGAGAATACATAACACAAGAATTATAGTGGAAATTCTAAATTGGAAAAAAACCACTTTCGTTGTCAAAAGACAACCAGAGAAAAAATTCACTAAGTGAAAAATTGTTACAACCACACTCTTAATGATTTTCTCACACCCAAAAGACAAGAGCAATTACAAGCCCAAGAGAATTTTTCCACAAAACTCTCACTCAAAAACTTCTCATATAAGTTTTTTTTTCTAATTTTGGGATGATGAACAATGAAGAAATGAAACCATATTTATAGTCTTCAAGTTCCCATTTCATATGTCAAACATTTCTTCATTCAACAAAATTAGGCTACTTAATTTTCTAATTTTTTTATTCAAACAAGGTTAGGTACCTTCATCTTTGACAATATAATAAACTATCTTCCATGAATTTTCTTCTAACTTAATCATCTCCTATTTTGACTAACAAACCTAATATTATTTTTAATCAATCATAACAGTTTTGACGTCATTTTCTTATGTAATGATTTAAGGTTTAACCTGATTTTAAATCGATTATCGGTTTGTCAATAATCATGGTTGATTTCATTTGGCTGATTTTCATCAACTATGTGCCATTATATATATATATATATATATATATATATATATATATATATATATATATATATATATATAAAGTAAGTTAGCGTATATACTACAATAATGAGTAGCATACAAGCATCTTTTGGCCCAGCTAAAGTTTGAGTTGTATCGATAATTATATCTACAGTAATATGTAGTTGGGTACTAGTAAATATACACCTTTGGAGGTTGTAACTGCTAGTATTTTTCAGCAAAATAATTATGCATGACTAGTGAATCTCGTCTCACCTTTCTCAATATATTCTTATTAATTAATTCCCTCTTTAAAATCCAAATATTAAAAATAGTGAGACTCTGATCACAAGTTCACAAAACCTCCTCAATGTGGATAAATTACCAACTCAAGTGAATGGTTGGAACGCAAAACTG
This sequence comes from Hippophae tibetana, assembly GCA_037013495.1. Taxonomy (NCBI): domain Eukaryota; kingdom Viridiplantae; phylum Streptophyta; class Magnoliopsida; order Rosales; family Elaeagnaceae; genus Hippophae; species Hippophae tibetana. The sequence continues at coordinate 9,116,648 of CM072812.1, forward strand.
AGAGTATAATTAAGATTATAAACTTCTTGGGACTGATTATCAACAATTGTAAATTATAAGAAGTAGTATATACTTGCATATGATACATCACGGGTGAGAGAATCAGTAGTGGACCGAAGTACTCTCTAATGTATGCAACTAGCCAAGCACCCCAACTAATTTTGACTTGGATCTGTACGCATTAATGTTCCCGCCCATAATTCAACGTCTCCAACGCGTTGTATGAACATGCACACATTAAAGGCTGTCCGGTGAGCAGCACTGTATAAGGCTAGCTAGCTAGAGGATCAAGGCTATATATATAAGAGAATCCATTCATGCTAAGTAGACCAAGCTCTCACTGATATTCGGTAGAAAGGAACTAAGCATAATCAATTAGCATGGTTGCTTCTCAGAAATGGTTGGCTTTGATTCTTCTTGTCCTGTGCATTGTCCTCCATCTGAGTGCAATCACTCTTGGCGATGACAAGCTTGAAAAAACAGGATTCCGTGATGACGATGATTGTTCATGGGGTCGCCGCCGCTGTGGAGGTCGGTTTGGTGGTCGTGGACCCCGTTATGGTGGTGGTAGAGGAAGGGGTGGTGGAGCGGGAGGAGGCGGAGGATTTGGTGGTGGTGCCGGAGGAGGTGTTGGAGGTGGTGGTGGTGGTGGAGTCGGAGGAGGAGGGGGATTTGGCGGTGGTGCTGGAGGAGGTGTTGGAGGTGGTGGTGGTAAAGGTGGTGGCATTGGTGGTGGAGGGGGATTTGGAGGTGGTGCTGGTCATGGTGGTGGTTTAGGTGGGGGTGTCGGAGGTGGTGCTGGCCATGGTGGTGGTGTAGGTGGTGGTGCTGGTGCTGGTGGCGGCTTTGGTGGAGGAGGTGGTGTTGGTGGTGGTTCAGAACACGGTGGGGGTTTTGGAGCTGGGGGAGGAGTAGGTGGTGGAGCTGGTGGAGGTCTTGGTGGTGGGGGTGGTGGTGGGGGTGGTGGTGGTGGTGGTGGTGGAGGGGCTGGTGGTGGTTCAGGTCATGGTGGAGGTTTTGGAGCTGGAGGTGGTGTAGGTGGTGGTGCTGGAGGAGGTCTTGGAGGAGGAGGAGGAGGAGGTGGTGGTGGTGGTGGTGGAGGCGGAGGTGGCGTGGGTGGAGGCTCAGGACATGGTGGTGGATTTGGTGCAGGTGGTGGTATTGGAGGTGGCGCTGGTGGAGGACATGGAGGAGGAGTTGGTGGCGGTGCTGGTGGTGGAGGCGGAGGTGGTGTGGATGGAGGCTCAGGACATGGTGGTGGATTTGGTGCAGGTGGTGGTATTGGAGGTGGCGCTGGTGGAGGACATGGAGGAGGAGTTGGTGGCGGTGCTGGTGGTGGTGCAGGAGGGGGTGGTGGTCATGGTGGAGGATTTGGCATTGGAATTGGAATTGGGGTTGGAGTTGGAAGTGGAGCTGGTCATGGCATTGGGTCTGGGAGTGGTGGAGGAGGAGGTCGTTAAAACCGTTTGCCTTCAGAACAATGTTTTAGCTGTGTACTACATACTGGATATTGAATACTTATATCAGAAAGTTGAAGAAATCTTTGTCTAAATTAATTATGAAAGAACACTTGTAATGGAATAGTTGGAGTATCAGGATTCAGGAATTGTGTTTTTTTTTTTTTTTTGAAGTTCGCTGAAAATCAGGAGTTGTGTATTTGTTATTGAACATTTTGGTTGCATAATAAAAGGATTTGTCTCTCATTGTTTGTGATAAAGGCTTTCTTGAAGCAGTTTGAAGCATTACCATTACTATCATTCACAAATAACAATTATTAAGAAAAAAATTACCTAATACAAAAGCAAAAATAAATTAAAAATAAAGGTAATATACATCATTGGCCTTGGCACGACGTTGCCTCCAACCACCATTGGTCGAGACATCACCGAGTGCATCGCCAAAATACCCGACTGTCAATTTGGCAGGGAACAAAAGGGTGCAATCAGCTTTTGTTTTGTTAAATGAGTAATATACATATATTCAGAAGTTACAAATTTACAATGTGGATTTACACTTACCTGCCAATGACTGGGGTAAACACCATAATAATTAAACAAAAAATTAGAACTTGTATAGAAACACACCTGTAGGGGGTTTAATAATTGGAGTACTCAAAAGGCTTCCATAAACAACGCTCCCATATTAATTAATAAGTTAAGTTTTGATTTTTTGATAAATAACTAATAATTTTTAAATAATATAATGTATTTTGGGTTATTTTTTTTAAATAAAATTATAAATTTTAATCGAACTAAGTTATGTTAGTATAATTATAAACAAAAATAATAATTTTTATGTAACTTAAAATAGATTACATTTTATTATAAAGTACTAATTATTTAGTGTTATGATATGATATAAATTAGACACTATTGAGATCTTATCTACCCATCATTTGTATTTTACTATCTAGCAAAGTTAATGGTACTAGCATTGCAAATCACGGGAACAACAAACCCCTGTCATTGAGAAGAAAATAGAGCTGGATATCAACATGTTAGAGAGTTAATACAATAAGAGGTTTTTATAACGTTTTTTTTTTAAATTAAAAGAAATTTCTTTTTATCTTAAACTACTTTAAATAATATAAAATTAAAGTCAAAGAGTTTAAAGCTAAATTTTAGGATAAATGACCATTATATTATTTCTAATACTTATAATTTTTATTATATATTACATGCATTTTTAGCTAAAAATTGGTTGTTTAAATGTTTATATCAAAGGTGAAGGATGATTGGTATAAGAGTTTTATAACTTGTAAATGGTTCGAATAACTCTTCTAATTTTTTTAAAAAATAACATAAAAGTCTTGCGTTGATTGTGACCACTTTTTAAGGATAATTTTAAAATTATTTAAATAAAAAAAATAACCTACAGTTCATCGATTATTACAATAAAAAAACCACTCATTTAAACTTCGCTCACAAGTTAAAATCCTATCTCTCCATCTCCCCTACTTCCTAAATCTCCATCAATATGATAAGTACTCTCACTTTATTTTTTGATTTCTTTTTAAACTTTAAGATTCTTGAAAGATCTTCTGATTCAGAATTTTTTTAAAACGATTTGAGGTAAAAACCCACAAAAAAAGAAGAAGAAGAAGCAATGGTCCCTTATTTTTTCTATCGGGTTTGTTGTTTATGGCTGAGTGCCAAAATATGGGCCTTGAAATTTCAATTATCATTTTGATTGTGATGCCACATTTGAAGGCAATTTTTGAGTTGCAATATATAGACTGTAATTGTAATACAGTTTTAGTTATTTACAATGTGAATTCATATTCAGTTTACATTATTGTGCATTCAAGTTACATTTTCATTTTATAGGTAACATTACCTCTTTCTTTTCTTTTTTCTATTTTTTTTTTAAATTTCGAGAGAGTGATTCTTAATTTTTTTATTTTTTTGCTTAAAAGAGAGATTAATTAAATGATGTATAAGCGTGTGAGAGAAGTTTAAGTAATGTTTCGTTTATTTTTTTAATTTTAAGAGAGTTAATTGTTTCAAGAGATTGATTTTTTTAACATATAGAGATAAAAAAAATTGATGTACGCTATTTTTAATTTTTTTCCTCTTACTAGAAAGATTAAAAAATGGCATTTAAAAAAATGCTCAATAATCAATATATGATATTTGTATTATTTTTTAAAAAATTATAATATTTATAGAGTTATAAGATTTTTGTTTTCCTTTCTGTGTGATTAATGTGATCGACCTTCACCCACTGTTATAGAAATAGTCATTAAAGTCAGTTCGCTGAACCGACTTTAAATTTAACGATTTAAAATATAAAATTGATTTACGGGGTGAACCGAGTTTACCCGTACATTTTATAATTTGTTTTTATTTTTATTTTTATTTTTATTTTTCGTATTATTCAATATATATAGTATAAAAAAATAAAATATAAAATAATAATACAAATAATTAAAATTTTAAATATATTTAATTACTTAATAATTAAATTTATTACAAACAAATAATGTATATATAATACATATAGTTAACTTAAATTACAAATAAAATAATGTCGTCAAAGTGTAATTATGCGATCGAGTAAGTTTGTTTGGTTTAGAATCTTGATTGGCCTTCACAAACATTATGATAAAAAAAAACTGATTCATATAACAATTCATATTCCCCTACATACATGAGCACGTAAAACATCCATAAAAAAATAGTCTAAACTTCAAACATACGAATGAAGAAATTTAATCATTATAAATATTACCATAAAAAAGGGATTACTACGTACATCGACATTCGACGAACTCATATTAGCACTTTATTAATCATTTATATATATATATGAAATTATCTGGAATCTCTATTAGTATTTTTTAATGCTATATATAATGAACTCTAAATATGAAATCAAGTGCAACTTCGATTTCTTACTTGGCTTGTGTGAGTTTTGGTGCCCTTAAACATATTGAACACGTTCATGGGCACCAAAACTCATACAAACCAAGAAACAAATCGGAGTTACGTACACCTAATTTTTCCATTTAGAGCTCATTATAGTATTAAAAATACTAGCAGAGATTCCAGATAAATTCATATTTATAAACAAATGATTAATAAAGTATTAATATGAGTTCGTAAGGAAAGTAGGAAAAAGAGATGAGATGTAGTTTGGGCCAAAAATAGGTCCATAAAACAATGTATTCCCCTAAATACATGAGCATATGATTAATCATCCATCAAACAAGTGATTTCAAACACATGAATAGATAGAGAAATTAAATCATTAAAAAATTTACTGTTATGTTGTCATATGCTATTCAAGATCATTAGAATTTATTTAAAAACGTAGATTTTTTTACTAATAGTGCGAATTTAACGGTGTTGTATAGCTCCTTAATGAGTAATTTTGAAAAGTATCGTGTTGGTTAGGAACAAAGATGAGTGTTATATTTTGGGCTATAAATAAAAATCTACTCTAACATTTGTAAATATCTCAAAATTTGTAAGGGTAATTGATTAGCTCAATTTTGGCCTATTAGTTGTAATTTTGGAGTTCATTCATTTGAAGATAGTGAAAGTGGTTAACGATGCCCGAGGACCTAGGTAACATTTATATCGAATCTTGTTAAATTTTTGGTGTTTTATTTTCTATTTTAATATTTCTGCTTCAATATGCTTTAGTTTATTTTAGCATTATATTTCCAATAGCATTATTTTTTCGGGTTAGTTTGAGTTATTATCATTTAAATCATAAGTTAATAGTAATTACTTAGAATAGGAAAAATATACCCTATTTTCCCGACAATTAGTATCAGAGTCGAAGGTTTTCTACCTAGGCATTTATTTGTATTCTGTTTGTTTGCTATTGGAATATAGTTACTAGTTGTTGTAATTTGATGAAATGGTGGAAGAATTTTTTTTTCAAACAAAGCCAAGCATCCACGTCAAGCAGAACTATAGTGATGAATGCAAGGTTCGAGGTGGAGATTTTTGATGGAACCGATCATTTCGGCATGTGACAAGACAAAGTTCTAGATGATCTATTTCAACAAGGTCTAGATATTTCCATTGAAGAAGACAAACCAGATGGAGTAGATGAAGTCGAGTGGAAAAATATAAACCGATTGACATGTGGTACAATTCATTCGTATCTCTCAAGAGAAAAAAAATACACGTTCATGAAGGAGACATCAACAAGTAAGTTATGGAAAGCGTTGGAGAACAAGTTCATGAAAAAGAGAAGACAAAATTAGCTCTATTTGAAGAAGAAGTTGTTCCATTTTGAATACCTTCCAGGTACTACAATAAATGATCACATTACTGCTTTTAATCAATTGTATCATATTTGTTAAATATGGATGAAACTTTTAAAAATGAAGATTTAACCTTGATGTTGTTAGCTTTCCTTCCTAATAAGTTTGATCACCATATTATGAGTTTACTCATTGGGAAGGATAAAATGTATTTTGAAGAAGTTTGCACTATTTTGTATAGTTATGAAATTAGAAAGAAAGATAAAAAAGAAAGATAAAAAAGAAAGCATTAATGAAGCAGCAGAAACATTGTCTGTAAGAGGATGTCCGCAAACACAATAGAAAGGAAAGAGAGGTAGATCTTTGTCAAAATAGAGGCTTGGTAAAGATGAATGTACCTTTTTTCATGAAAAATGTCATTGGAAGAAAAACTGTCTGAAGCTGCAGAAGAAAGGAAAAGTTGTGCGGTCTGATGCATGCGTAGTTGAAAGCAATTCAAATTCAGATTTTGCATTGGTTGGTTCATCAACAGCATCCCATCCCAGTGATTGAATTTTTGATTCAGCATGTACTTTCCATATGTCTCCTAATAAAGAGTGGTCTTTAACTTTGAAGAACTAGACGGTGGAGTTATTTTCATGGGTAATGATTATCCATGCAAAGTTTTGGGGATCAGTACAATTAATTTGAAGAATCAAGATAGTTTAACCAGGATTTTGATGGATGTTCATTATGTTCCAGATACGAAGAAGAATCTCATTGTTGTGGGAGTCTTAGAATCCAAAGGCTTCATTACGACCATACAAAATGGGGCATTGAAGGTTACTTCTGGAGCACTTGTGGTGATGAAAGGTGTTCGGAAGAATAACTTGTACTACTACCTTGGTAGTACAATTATTGGGACAACATTTGTAGTAGTTTCAGAGGAAGAAAGAGATTCAGAAACTACCAAGCTATGACATATGCGTTTGGGACATGCAGGTGAAAAAACTTTACAAATTCTGGTAAAACAAGACATGTTAAAAGGTGCAAGAACCGGCAAGTTAGAATTCTGTGATCATTGTGTATTGGAGAAGCAGAAAAGAGTAAGCTTTGGCACTGCTATCCATAATAAAAAAACCATTTTAGATTACATCCATACTGATGTATGGTGGCCAATAAGAACTACATCCATAAGTGGCATACATTATTATGTCACTTTCGTTGATGACTTCTTCAAAAGAGTTTGGATGTATCTCATGAAGAAGAAAGATGAAGTGCTGAGAATTTTGCTTAAGTGGAAGAAGACGATCGAGACTCAGACTGGTAGAAAGATCAAGTGTCTGAGGTCTAATAATGACACTAAGTACCCAAACGATCAATTTATGAAAGTTTGTGAAGAAGAAGTGATAGTGTGATACTTCACTATTCAAAAAACACCACAACATAAAGAAGTTGCAGAACGTATGAACCAAAATTTATTGAGGAAGGTTCAATGTATGTTGTCAAATGATGAGTTAGGCAAGCAGTATTGAGATGAGGCTATGACATATGCATGTCATCTCATCAATCGTCTATCATCATCTGCTCTTGAAGTCAAAACGCCTATAGAGGTATGGTTTGGAAAACCTGCTAGAGATTACGACTTTAAATTTTTAAATTTTTTTTACAAAATTTACTCATTTTCTATTATATTATAAGTAAATAATAAATACTTAAAATAAAAAATATATACCCAATTTTTTAAACAAATAGTAATATTTTTATTCTTTCACTCGCTATTGTAAACTCACAGTCCCTCCCTCTCACTTTCGCATCTTCCCTCTTAGAAATCCAAGCCTAACTCTGAACCCAAAAGCCAGCTTGTGAGTTAGAGGGTTGCCCAGACTTATAAGCAGTACTACTGCCTTACTCTTAGCCAATGTGGGACTTAACATCCCCCCTCCACATCGGCTAGAGTCCGGATTTATGGCACGGTCCGGATTTAAGGCACGAGGGCCGATGGGAGTACGAGGAAGCCAAGAGCCTAGCTCTGATACCATCTTAGAAACCCAGGCCTAACTCTGAACCCAAAAGTCAGCTTGTGAGTTAGAGGGTTGCCCAGACTTATAAGCAGTACTACTGCCTTACTCTTAGCCAATGTGGGACTTAACATCCCCCCTCCACATCGGCTAGAGTCCGGATTTATGGCACGGTCCGGATTTAAGGCACGAGGGCCGATGGGAGTACGAGGAAGCCAAGAGCCTAGCTCTGATACCATCTTAGAAACCCAGGCCTAACTCTGAACCCAAAAGTCAGCTTGTGAGTTAGAGGGTTGCCCAGACTTATAAGCAGCACTGTTGCCTTACTTTTAGCCAATGTGGGACTTAACATCCCCCCTCCACATCGGCTAGAGTCCGGATTTATGGCACGGTCCGGATTTAAGGCACGAGGGCCGATGGGAGTACGAGGAAGCCAAGAGCCTAGCTCTGATACCATCTTAGAAACCCAGGCCTAACTCTGAACCCAAAAGTCAGCTTGTGAGTTAGAGGGTTGCCCAGACTTATAAGCAGCATGGGAGTACGAGGAAGCCAAGAGCCTAGCTCTGATACCATCTTAGAAACACAGGCCTAACTCTGAACCCAAAAACCAGCTTATGAGTTAGAGGGTTGCCCAGACTTATAAGAAGCACTGCTACCTTACTCTTAATCAACGTGTAACTTAACATTTCCCTCTAAAAACTTCCTTATTCTAAATCTGTCGGTAAAGGTATCAATTTCCTTTTTTAGTATTTCTTCTTTGCACAATGGAAGATTTGTAAAGGTGTCAGCTTTGAGATTTATTTTTGATGTTATTGATTTAGATATTGAGTGGATTTCTTTCTTTTTTCAGATTTTATTTATTGATTTTGATTTTTGTTTGATTTTGATTTGGGTTGTTTTTGAGTTGGTCTTCTATGTTTTTTTAATTTATTCCATTGATTTAGGTTGAATTTTCCTAGATTGAGACTAGTTTGAATTCTATGTTATTAAAATTGATAAATAATTTCTGCATTTTTGCAAATTGGATTAGATGCAATCAGTTTTTCATTCTATTTTCGGACACAAAACTAATTTTTACATTATAGATTTTTATTTTTTATTTTGTTAAGAACCAAAGTAGCTTAATCTTTTGGTTATGTAATTAGAGACTTAATTTTGGCAAGACTTTAGCTTCGAAAGGTTATTCTTAATTGATATGTATTTGCTCAGTTTTTGGGAGCTTCACGTACTTAAATTGATTTTCCCTAAACATTGAAAATTGTTTGGAGTTTGGAAAGCAATGTAAGTCACAAATGCACAATCATGACATTGGCACGTGTATAATATCATTTTAGTTTTATCCTACACAAATTTATGAAATTAAATTTTGAAGTTATATATCTAATTATTTAGAGAGATAATGATAATTTTTTGAATTATGATTAATTAAAAAATCACAAACTATCCAACCGATAATGTTCATATGATATAAAATAAAAATAAATAAAAATTTGAAACAAGATATTTTAGATAGAAATAACTTAGATAATAATAATAATCTAAGAAAAAAATCACTGATGTATCATATCATCTAATTATCTAATATAAAAATCAATGTTTAATTACAAATATAGTTCTTATATTACCTTCTAAGATAATATTTTCAAAGTAATTTACTTACAAGTTATTTTTTTTTCACAATTTCTAGAAGATATCACATTAGCAATCGAACTCATTAAACATACAAAATCTTAATTAGAATATTCAAGAATAAGTTAATTAATTTAAATCTTCTAACAAACTTAGAAAAAAAGCCAATCACAAGTTAAATAAATATAACTTCTTTAAAATTAAATAATTAAATCAAATAATTATGATAACATATAAAATTATTTGATTTAAACATTCAAGAACATAATCAAGAAGAAGTTATATAAATACCTAATCACAATATCATAAAATAAATAAATAAATATATTTTATTTTATAATTTTTATAGGATATTTTAGAAATTTAAAAAAATTGAAAAAATATGTTGATGAAAAAGTTAGAATGTTATTAATTGAGATTATTTTTTATAATATGTCTAATTTTAGTATCATTGTATATTTTTTTCAATTGTTAAAAATATTAGTAAAGTAAATATAAATCATAGAAGTATTTTTGATATATTTTTTTTAAAATATACTACTAACTCTTGTTATAATATTTGTTCTTAACAAGTAGTATTTATAAAAATTATTAGAATTTTTAAAATGTTGAAATCATTAATAAAGACCAAAACCTCCACGTACCATTGATTTTTTTTTTTTTTTTTTGAACTTTTAGTTATTAGATTGAGAAATGTAACAACCCATAGACACATAACTTGTAAAGCAGCGTGACAGAATTATTGAAAAAAAAATTGAAATATTTTTCAATATTTCAAAATTATTTTGTTGCCATTATGGCATTATGTCCAAGGATCAGATCAATGGACCTATATTCTGTCTTTTCGAGAATAGCTTAACAATGTTAATTAAGATATGTATTATTCGAAATATTTAGAATATTTAGAATATATATATATTATTTTCTTTCTTTCTATTTGTTTTTTAAATTATAATAATTTTTAACATTAAATTTTAAATTGTATTAACATAAAATATCTCATCATAATAATACATAATTTTTCAAGGATATTATTTCTCAATATAGAGGACAGATATATACCAATTATAACTTTACGCCTTAGATTTTCAAATTAAGTTGCCCATCAATATTTGACCTGATAAAGTGACTTAAGCTTGATGAATTGTTCACTTGTTAGCCCTCTTGATTAGAATAGATGTTATATTAACTTTTGAATTTACCCACACACTTACCCAAACAGTGGAAATCCATCTTCTTCTTTTTATCTTTTTTAGAGTTAGCTTGCAGGAAAAACAATTATATGAATAAGTTGCATATTCAAGTTATATATTTTAAAAATATATTATTAATATTTATATTAAAATGATTCATATGTATAAAAATAAATATATCTATATTAAATAACAAACAAGAAATTTTCCACTTATTACGTGTAAAAATTTCCCTAACTTGCAGATATTTTTGTAAAACAATTAGCCAAAAAGAAAGAAAGAAAGAAAGAAAAAAGGTTAAAAAAATATGGAAGAAGAGAAAACTGGAAACTAAGATGAATTCAGAGTACTTTAAATGATCGGAAGTAACAGCTTGTCTATGTTCCTCTCAAAAATTAGATTGCCTAAAGCTACCTTATTTTTACTACAATTGCAAACGCCTAAAACTTCTGCACTAGCTTTAACACTAGTATTGATATCTATGAATTTCAACGACTCTTCACTATAGCCAAAACGTCTTTCCAGTTGTTCTATCCTACAACTGAATGAAGCCATATTTGACCCACTATTCATGTCAATTTCAACTTCTTCAGAACGAACCCAATTATCCTCATGATCATCTTCTCTAATGGTGATCCAATCCTCATCATCCCAATTCCACATGGGTTCCCCAGAAAACAGAGACAATCTTTTTATCCTAACAGCAGGGGAATTTTCTGAAGTGGTTATTATAACATCATTAAAAGTCTCTGTTTCTTCTAACAAGTTCCAAATTCCTTGATCAAGAATGCTTACTGGTGAAGTTGAATCAGATTCTTTAATTTTCTTAATACAAGTATTGAATTCTTCAAGAAACGGATGGTTTAAAAGCTGACATGTGGTCCACCTCTCTTTAGGATTCCTCCTTAAGCACTTTCCCAAGAAATCCTTTGCTCTCTCAGAAAGAAAACTTGGAAACTCCGGTAACTCATCGGAATATGCAAGTTGGTAAAGAACAGTAATTGGATTATCAATATTAGGCCACGGTGATTTTCCAGTAGTCATTTCAATTATTGTGCAACCAAGACCCCATATGTCACTAGGGAACCCCTGCTCTTCCCCACGCGCCACCTCTGGGGCCATATACATCGGCGTTCCTCCCACTACAGCTTCCTCGGCCACGGCCTTTGCTGGATTTGCCCATTTAGAACATCCAAAGTCCGCAATTTTTAGACCCTCTTCACCAACCAAGATGTTTCTACCCTTAATGTCACAATGTACCAAGTCATTTGAATGCAAGTAGTCTAATCCTAGCACAATTTGTTTGGTGTAGTATTGGACTAAAGATTCATCAAGCCGGCCACCATGGCTGCGAATCGTGTCAGTAAGCGTCCCACGAGGAACATACTCCATTAGAAGGTTGTGCATAAGCTTGTTCTCCTCTCTAGTAATATCATATCCCAAGTAGCTTACCACATGAGGACTGCTTAAAGAAGAGAGAATCTGTTGCTCTCTCTGTAAGTATTGGGATTGGGCCAAATCGACCGATTTGACGGCGATGGTGCGGCGGATGTAGTCAGAGGTAGCAATAAAAACGGTGGCTGATGAACCATGGCCAATTGTGCGACCTCTAGTCCAGTCCATTGTTGGGGATGACTTAAAAATGAGGAGCTTTGTTGGGTTTGTTAAGCTGGTGGACTTCAAACTGCCTTTTATATGGGTACGGTTGAGTAAGGTGGGAATTATCTTTTCAAAATTGGTTTTTATTTGGTTGGTTAGGTTATTTTTGTAAAATATTATATATTATTTTTTAAATTAATTTTAATTTTATTAGTTGTTGTTTTTAAAAGATAATAGGTGATTATATTTTAATAAATATCATTATATTTATCTTTTAATTTATAAAAATAAATAATTATATCACTTAGAAACTTAAATCTAATTCTAAAAAAAAATCAAATCTATGTATAAAAAAGTCAAAAAACTAACTTTAGTACAAATTTAAAAACTTACCTCTAATTCTAAACCTACAAATCAAATTATATTTTAAAATTATTTATTTTAAAATTTTTTACTTTTATAAATTAAAATTATACCCAATTTAATATCAATTAATAATTTCTAGACTATTGAGTGCTCTCTAGCGAGTTTACAATTCCTTTAGCATGAAACCACCACGTGTCAAAGTATGGGTTTAGACGGCATCTGCCGTCGGTTATGATGACTTGGCTAAGTAGCACGCGGACACGTATCAAGGTTTAAAACTAAAGAGTGAAAATAAGAGAGAGACTTGGATTTGATTTGGTACCAAAAGTGACAAAGAGAGGTTGAAGTTGGAAACGGGGAACGAGAAAGGATAATCCAATTTAGATTCCCTGTTTTGTAAGTGTGTAAGTAACGTTGAGAAAGATATTTAGGAAATTATTAAGGTCATAGAGAAAGGTTTATGTGGTGGGTTGAAGTTGAACCACCAGTAATAGGGTTGAATTTCAAAATCACTTTTTTCAGCTTTTGGTAATTAGTTGAATGCAGTATCTATCTCTTGCTGTGCTGTGGCAAAATTGAAATCCCATAGTCTTTTGGATAAGGACAGGTATAAGTACAACGAAAATAAATTAGTAGATTTGGTCAACTGTTAGAAACAGTAGCAACTCTTAGCTTGTTTTCACCCTAGAATTGGTTTAAGCCAGATGGGTTTTCCGTGAAAAAAAAAATTAAAAGATTAATCTCTAAAAATTTATGATAATAAAAATAATACTTTAATATTATTAAACGAAATTAAATTAGATAATAGTTAATATTAAATGAGTATAAATAATCGTAATTTAATTTAAATAACGTTATATTGAATAACTTTTAAAATAAAATAATATAACAAAAAAATTTAATAGTAAAAAATAAACATTAGACGATAAATATATTATATTTATGATTACAAGTTTTAATTATACTATTTAAAAAAATTGATGAAAAAAAATGAATTTTATGAATTGATGTAGCAAATAATAATTTTTTATTTATATTGAGAGACTCAAATTTGAAAGGAAATTAGGTTTCACTAGGATTTTTTTAACTCTCACTTTCATACTCTTTGAATCTTGAAATTTAAGATCACATTACCATATCTTGAATTTACTTAGATTAAATACATTATAATGATTAAGTTTAAAGTTAGTTTTAATGTTAGGTAACTCATATAACCGACCATTCCTTCTTTTCTACTTATTATTATAATGTAGTTATTGTACTCCCTTAGTAACTAACAATCTATGTATGTAAGTGTTATTTGTTGAGGTTATCAGATTGTTACTTGCAACTACTATATAAGTACTACATTAGTCACATGCAATAATGAATTCTTAAAAATATATATTTACAGATATTTTCACTCATTTTGTAAGCTCTATGCTTTTTCTTTATTCTTCTTTTTACCTTTGGTATCTTCATCATTGCATGGTATCAAAGTTGTATAAGATCAATAATAGCTACTCAAGGAAATGGAACATATTGTGATGCGTTTTTTTCTCTCCTCAAGTGTCCAATAATTTTTCTCTTGGAAATCACAATAATAATTCAAGTATTTCAGTTCCTGATGCTATAAATGAAAATGCAAACCATGTTCATACTGTACCTGAAGTCTAGAATGTCTTAACAATCGAGTTTATCCTAAATTCCTCCTACGAGTCTTGCAATTTGGTTAAACTTGATGATGATAACTACCATATCTAACGTGAACAGATGGTGAGTTATATCACAACTTATGGCTTAGAAGGTTTTATCAATGATCAAACCTTCACAATTTCTTGCCAATGGCAGCTTTAATCCTAGTTTTGTAAATTGAAATAGATTTAACTCAATGTTTAAAGGATGGATTTATAGCTCAATATCAAAATCTATGTCTAGACATATATCAAGAAAGGTAACTGCCTATTAGTAGTGGAGTGCTTTCAAAGAAGCCTTTTATGCATCTTCTCATTCTATAATAATGGACTTACAATTGCAACTTGAAATCCTCTCAAATGATGGATTGTTTGCCTTTGAGAATAAATTGAAAGCAAAGATAGTTGTTGATCATCTAACTATAGTTGGTGATCAAGTTTTAGATTGAGACCTTATGATTTTCATAGTTTGAGGCCCGGGGTCAAACTCAATTACACTCCATTTTTTACCTCTATGAATATGAGTAAACACAAACCTTCTATTAGTACCTTATGAACATACTTGATACTTATAATCATATGTTTTCCAAGCAAGGACGATTAAAATATAATCAGGTATTCCAAGCTTATCATGTTAATTTCTCGAATAAGTCTATTTCAAATTTCAATGAATCCTTCAAAAATACTAATAATACAAACAATTTTATCTAAAATCTTCACCAATTCATTCAATAGCAATCATAGAACCCTCATAAGAACAAGGATGTGGTGGTACTTCCAAATCATCATCTAATTCTTTTGTGAAGCAATATAATAGGCTTATTTGTAAGTTTGTGACAAGCCTAGTCATCTTACTAGTAGTTGATGTGTTCTTTGTGATCTATTTCCTAAATAGAATTAGGGAAATCATTTTGATAATTCATTATCAACTATGCTTACTTCAACTGGTGTTGATGATCTTGATAATGCATGACTTCTTAACTCAGGTTCCAACTATTACATCATATTTGATACTCAATAATTTCCTAATTCATCTCCTTATGTTGGCAAAAAAAAAGTGCGCTAACAGGTAATGGCCAAAGTCTCCATATCTCTAAGATTAGACATGGTCACTTGTTAACTTATAACAACCGTTATCTTTCTCTTAATATCTTGTCACGTACTCCCAATAGTACTACAAATTTATTGTTTATGCATAAATTGTGTGTCGATAATCATGTTTTTGTTAAGCTTCACTTGATTTATTCTATATCAAGTATCAAACCACAAGGAATGTTGTTCTTTAAGGCACAAGTACGAGTGGTATTTATAAAATTTATGGATTTGTTCAAAGCAACACTTCCTTACACAAGTCAATGTCTAGCATTTCCATGACAGCCTCAATGCCTTGATCTACATGACATGACATATTTGGCCATCCATCATCTATAATTGTTACTAAGGTTTCAACTCAAAATCATTGTAATGTTTTTCCTATAAACAATAAAGACATGGTGTTTTGTACACATTGCCATTTGTCAACTTGCATATGAGATCGCATGTTCCTTTTTTTCTATTGTTTTTAGATCTATGGACTTTTCCTATTATTTCATCTATTATTGTCAAATATTATCTTGCTATAATTAATGACTTTTACAATATTCACATGGATGTTTTCATTGAAATCAAAAATCAAACTACTTATATTTTTATATCGTTTGCTGCCATGATCGATAAACAATTTGATTGTGTCATTAAGTCAATACAAAATGAGAAAAATTGTGAATTTAAACCACTAGCAACTCAACTAGAATTCAATGGTGTTGTCCATCGTATTACTTATCTAATGAACAAAATGAAATTTTTGAGAGTCATCTTAGACATATTGTTGAGAGGGGTCTCACTATGTTTTTCAATCTTATGTTCACATGCTTTATTGTCCATTGACTAAGTAATTTGATGTTTTGTTAGAAAATGGAACTTGGGATCTTGTTGCTATTCCTGTTAAGAAGAAATCCATACATACAATTGGGTTTTCAAGGTCAAGTTAAAAGTTGATATTGCTTAAGAGAAATACAAAGCTCGCATGTAGCCAAAGATTTCTTGCAAATTAAAGGCCTTAACTACAATGAAACTTTTTCACCTGTTATCAAGCCTACAACAATTCGTGTCGGGCTCAATCTTTCTCTTTCTCATGACTAGATCATTAGATAAATTGATGTCAAGAATGTCTTTCTTAATAGTGATTTAACTGTGGATGTCTAAATAGTGCAACCACTTAGCTTTCAAACTATTCTAGTCATGGTTTGCAAGTTAAAAAAGACCTTGTATGGACTTAAACATGCATCTCATGCTTGTTCTTTCAACCCAACCAGTGTCCCCTCACTTTGAAATTTCAAGCATTAAAATCTGATAATTCTTGATCCATCTTGATTGTTTTGGTATATGTCGATGATATATTAATGCACATGCAATCCAACAATTTATTGGCAAGCTTCATTTCCATTTTGCTCTTAAATATTTTGGTGTGCTCAATTACTTTCTTATTGTTGAAATCATTAGCACCAACTCTGGTGTTCATCTCAGTCAGCATAAATACATCTAAAATCTCTTCACTTTCATATCCTTATTAGATGCCAAACCTTGTGACACTCACATGCTAAGTAAGCAAGATATTATTCCTCTCTCTAATCCTTCTAAATGTCATAGAATTATTATAGCTTTATAATATTGTTCAATCACTAGACTAGACATCTCATGTATAGTTAACAAGTTGTGCTTATTCATAGCTCAACCTATTGATCTTCACTAGATTACCACTAAACATTTATTACATTATCTCAAAGGCTCTCTATACCTTGCTCTCCACTTTACCAAATCCTATGCATTTTATATATGTGCATACAATAATGCAGAATGGGCCTCCTACCTAGATAATAGACGTTCAATTGGTGCTTTCTATGTTTTCATAGGTGACAATTTAGTATCTTAGCATTTAGAGAAGCATAAGGTGATTTCACGATCTTATACTGAGTGCGAGTATAGGGCATTGTCTTCAAAAACATATGAGGTGTTATAGAATTAGTCTTTGTCGAAGGAGCTTCATGTTTCTAGCTCCAATACTATACTGTGACAACCTTAATCTATCATGCATGCATTGGGCATATAGAAATTGACCATCGCTTCTTTCGTGATTTGGTTATGAGTCACAAACTTGACATTTAATTTGTCTAATGAGATGATCAACTGACTTATACTCTCAGTAAGGCATTGCAATGCTCCCAATTCACTACCTTATATACTAAATTGGTAGTTATGTCTCACCCTCAATTTGTGAGGCCTATTAGGCAACTGTTCATTTCCTCTTCTTGACTTACCATTGAAGTGTTGTTATTGTACTCCCTTTGTTGCTAATAATTCATACGTAAAAGTGTGAATCGTTGAAGTTGCTAGATTGTTACTTGCAATTGCTATATAAGTATTACATTAGTCACATGTGATAATGAATTCTTGAATATAATTTTGTACATATTTCCATGCACTCTCTAAGCTTTCTTCTTCCTCCTTGTTCTTTTTACTAACTTTGGTATCTTCATTATTGCATTTAATATTATTTATAAGAAACTTAGATTCATCCAAAATGTTAAACACAAGTTCATATAAACTCATAAATCAAAATGAGTGTAGTAAATGTTGAATTTTATTGACACATAACCAACACAAATGCTACCTCCAATTGCTTGATATTTTTGTCAGTACTCTTATCTGTTTTTTTAGCTATTAGTATTTCATAATATTTCCTTATTGATATAAATTGGCAAGATTTCCATTTATTTTTCGTAGAAGAAGTTGAGGGAAATTTCCTCCGAGGATATACTAATATAAGAGACACATATATTTAATTAAAGATTAAAGTTAATCTTGCTTAAACTAACTAATCTAGAAATGTTATTTAGAGGGTAAACCAATTTATTAGATCTTAGAATCAATTTGGCGTAAGCAGAGGATTTGTGTCTCCTAGCTTCTTCCTAAGCAAAGCAATCGTGAATAACAATTATATATGTTTTACGTGGGGTCTCAATAATTTCGTAAAGAAAACCCAAATTTTTCATTATATAAATTGGAATGCTTATAAAGAAAATAATAGGATCCATTTTATATGATCACCGACAACAACATTGATTATATATAGTAAATATTAGCTCTAACTAAAGCTGTGCAGTTCAATTGACTATACTGTTTCACTAACAATTGTCACTTAAAACTTTAAAATCATTTAGTTATAGGTCCCTTTGACTTTGACTATAACACCATTGTACTATTCACTTAACAACCAAACCCATTTATTTGAGATCTCGTTTATTGGATTCTCAAGGTAAAATTCAACTAATAATGTTGTTTGAGTATAAGTTATTGTCTAACATAAAAAAAAACATTTTAACATATATACAATCTAACGGGATAAACAATCCAAATATTAGAAATAGATTTAACTCTTCTATTACTAAAAACCATCTAAGATAAAAAAAAAAATAGCAAGCTAACCTTGATTGTACAAGGGATATACGAATTAGAATATGTTTTATATCGTTTTTATTCTCATTTATCACAATTTAATGTTTATTTTTATGTAAATTATACATATATGTGTATTGACTTATATAAAAGTTATAAATAAATAAAAATATTCATTTATTTTTAATCAATCTATAATAAAAAAAATTAATATTTTATATTTCAATGATAAAAAGAATGGATTTGGTATTAAATAAATATAAAATTCCTCAATAAAGGATAGGAAATTACACATTATCTCTCATATTAATTTTTTTATTTATCTCTCTATTTTGGATTATCGACGATAAATGTACAGCACGATCATAGAGATTTTGGTATGTTGAAAAGAAAAAGAAAAAAAAACCTACCAGAGGAAGGTTGGTAGTGTTGGAGTAGAGGTAAGCAATTAAAAGATGTAATAAAAGCGTAAGACCTAAAACGTGGAATAAAAAAGGGTAGCTAGGGGATTATATATCTGCTGAGTAGAAAGTTTAGAAAGCAAAAGGTCAACAACAACCCTAATTAAGAATCTTAATTTAAACAGTTCCCTACGCTATAACTTATGAGTTGTTCACTTAATTTCAATGTTCTATGTATATATCAAAGTTGAAATATCGACTACCGTAATTGGTTGCGCCAATATTACACTTCTCAATCTCATTCAGTCTTATATGCTTGGCTTGTAAGGTTGGTAGTCATAAAGAGGCAATCATCACACGCAACTCACGTGTGTTATCCCCTCTTGTTATGCTAAATACTACTATACTATTTCTAGCTAGTTTGTTTTTTCTTACTAGTGATAACGTACTAGAAGAAGTTAATGCTTAAAAAAAAATCACTTATGTTTGATGATATGATATATTTTTACATAATTATATTTAATATAATTCTACTTTATATTAATAGTTGTGCAGAGACATTTTTTCATATTTAAAAATATTTTTTAGTATAATTTAATATATTTAATATGTTTTTAATGAATGATGTAATAATTACTTAATTATATTACATCATAACTTTATATATGATACATCACTACATATAACCCTTTCCTTATTTATTAAAGGCAAAAAGAAAAACGTCTCAAAAATGAACCTTAAAGGAGGTGACACGTTGGGTTGATTGTAGATGAGAGGATATATACATTTTAATTATAATTGTGTGTGGACTAACAATTGCGACGATTCTATAGTACAATTTATTAACTTGCATTAAAATGAAAACGAAATTAAAGAAATTGGTAGTCCTAATTCTTAATGTTTTAAAAAACTATTTTTTCTTTTTTAAACAACTATAATATTTATACATTTTTTTTAACTATTTTTTAAAAATAATTATGATATTTACTTATTTTAACTTAAACTTAAATATCAAACTTTTTATATATTTAAATAAATTATATGTAATTAAACTACAAATTATTTAACTCATACGATGAACTATTATAACTTATTTATTGCTGACATTTTACTTAATTTACGTGACTTTAGTGCATACATGTAAAGAAAAAAAGAGTTCTTTTAATATAAGTTAAGAGATATTAAAACTCCTAATATATATATATGTTTATGTATATCTAATGATATTTTTAATTTTATAATATAACTTACAACTGTTGGTATTATTTTTTCACACAGAGAAAATAAAGAAGACAATCATTTGTAAGTGTATATTTGAATGGGAAAAAAAACTTAGAGTCTACTTCTTATTAAATAAATAAAAATTATACTAATAGTATTTAAATTTAAACATTGAGTCATACTACCTATATTCTACAAACTAATACTAGTAATTTGATGCCATTATTAGGAGTGAGTAGATAGTTAGGTGATCTTTTTAATGTGGAAAAAACTGGTATTGCTTTGAAGTTTTGCATTGAATAATAAATCCATTAGCTACGAGTTGAACAATGAGTAGATATTTGATGTTTTGTGTTTGCTTGGACGTCCCGTTATAAGACGTTTGTCTGTGTACATTATTTACTCATTTAGTTCTGGGTGGAGGCCGAATAACACGTGCAGAAACTTGTAATTAATCTTTCTCGGATCAAATGTACGGTAAAAAAGAAAATTAACTTAATTAAGTAATATAATCTGCATTTATATATATAATTTTATTTTTAATTTATTTAAATATATATATATATATATATATATATATTTATTAAAACTTAAATAAATATATATTTTTTTATTAAAAAATAAAAAAAATCAGTTAAATAATTTATATCGTTGAGTAAAAATAATATTTATTACTTAAATAAAACACCCTTAAAAAAATAGAATCCAATCGCTCTTTAAAATTGATATTTTAATTGTGGATTTTGATGTTTGTGATCATCATTAACATCGGTTTGATTTTTTTATTTTTATCCTATTAATTTTTAAAATAATTATAATTTTGTGTATTATTGGATCACAAAATAGTAATTGTTTATCCTATTAATTTTTAAAATGATTATAATTTTGTGTATTACTGGATCACAAAATAATAATTGTAAAATAAATACAATTATATTGATATCTGTCTCTGTTTGTACTCGATATACATTATATTATATTTATTTAATTTATATATTTATTAATTTTTTAATTTTTTTTAGTGAGTATGGAAAAAATTATTTATTATCCATTTCTTCTCGTTAGTTTTAGATCAAAACCGTCTCTAATCAACAAGGGGTTCTCGTACTTCTGGATATATATTTATCACTTCAATTTTTAAGATACTTATATAAAAAAAAAAAGTCTACGTCCGTACCATGGGTATTCCTAATCACTCTATATTAATTGCACATATATATTTAGATAACGTGGAAATTCTTTCTTTCGTCGACCACATAGCAATTTGCCACGTTCACCTGTGCCCACATTGTGCACGTCTTGCATCATCTTGCAGTCATATTTCAAAGCGTGGGGTCCTTTTTTTTATTTTTGTTTGAATTTGTTTTAGAGTTCTGATTCGGACGAATATATACCAATTAGCAATTGAGTAACATTTCATTCATCGCCAACTATCAATCTTATAAAAAGTCGATGTTAACAGAAAATAGAAGTGGAGAGACCCAATGCTACCTACACTGACTTTTAAGGTTTACGGCACTTCTAAAAAAGTGTATGTGGTGTCAAACATGCCCGTTTTATTTATTTTAACATCACGTATAATAGTGACAAACACAATTTTTTTCAAAAAATCAAAGTATAATTAATAATATATTTATACTCTTTAATCCCCACACACATGTTCTTATTAAATTTGTTGACTTTATACACAATTGAACCAAATAGGCTTCTGCTTCATCTTTCATAAAAAGAAATGAAATTGATTATTAATATTTTAAATAAAAAATATTAATCTAAGTCCCTTTAATTAAATTTTAATCGTACACTTAGTGAATCATACTCAAAAATATATTTTCTAATCATTCAATTTTAAAAAAATGAATGAATTAAAAAATATTACTTTAATAATTTTTCTATTAAAATATTATTTTTTTAACAAGTAATTAAAATAAAATTAAAAATCGATCATTTAAAAATGATAAAATGATAATTAATATGAATAAAATTCATAAAAAAAAATTATTTTCATATTTGGTTATTAATATTATTTTTATTTTTTAAAAAATAAAAATATATACTTCAATAATTTTATGGTAGAATAATATTATCATTATTGATTTTTTTTTCTTTAATAATTTCATACAAATTTCACATTTAAACTCTTATAAATAGCTCATGTTTTATCGTATTTTAATCATTTAATAGTAAAAAAGAATATTTGATTGATAAATCATTAAAATAATATTATTTGTATTTAATTGATCTATTTTCTAAAAAATGGAGATTAATAAAAACACATTTTATCTAATAAACTAAACAACACTAACCTTTATAATTTAAATTACTTACACCTCTCCCTATTTTAAAATTCACACAAGGCAATAGAATTTCACAGCCACTTGATATACATGCACTTTATTGACAGTGATTATCCTGATTTTACCACAACCAGTATTTTGTTAATCTCAGTTATAAAAGCCTTTAGAGGTCAATTAATTTATAGGAAACATACTTTAGTTATGTAATCAAATTAATTA
Organism: Hippophae tibetana; assembly: GCA_037013495.1. Classification (NCBI taxonomy): domain Eukaryota; kingdom Viridiplantae; phylum Streptophyta; class Magnoliopsida; order Rosales; family Elaeagnaceae; genus Hippophae; species Hippophae tibetana. The sequence goes on from CM072812.1 coordinate 9,139,459, forward strand.
AGCAGCTTCAGCAAATCCAACGGTCATGTTACCATAGTTGAACACAGTGTGATAGCGACCCATGAAAACATCTCCCAATATCCTGCATTACATATACAGCTCCAGTTTTTCAGTGACTCAAATTGAATTTACTGGACTAAAGTGGTTTCAAACTTAATCTGAATCTAGTTAACATAGGAAGAAATTGTTCATTGCTCTCGTAGAAGTGATGACGTAGTACTCTTGGTCAATGAAATGCAAGTTTAGTAGATTTATTTTCTTTAAAAAACATGAATACCCAATACTTAATTAAAAAGGCATGCACGTCATTGGTGGAGAGTACTACTTCATCTACTCCAAGAATAATGAATAATACCTCATAGATAGGAATGAACAAAAAGGAAAGAATGATACCAGAGAGGTCCAAGCGGAGGAGCCACGTCTAAGGCAATGAATCCACTGATACATTGAATTGCAGAACCTTCTCCCACTTTTAAAACATACTGGTCCATCACATAATAAAAAAAAACAAAGGTAGTTACTCTCAAAAGACAAATAGAAGAGAAATTAATACTTAAGAAGAATAGGTTATACCTGCTGAGGTGTAAGCTCAAATACTTTGGCAGCTATGGTAAATGATACACTAGGCATGGTTGATAAACTACTGCAATCAACAGATGATTCTCCATTTGGACTGGGAAGTTTTTCACATAGCTGCATTTACATTTTAGGCCATAATTTTGCTTGTTACTTAAGGCCACCTTTTAAAGAAGGCTAATTAATTTAATTTAATTTACCTCATTGACATAATTCAAGATCTGATCTTCTGTCTTATTACGCCTTAACTGATTTTGCATCCATATCACTGCCATCTCACAAGCAGTACATCCCGCATCATGTACTTTGCGTTCTTCATTCAACACACTTTCGATGCCCATGCTGCAAACATATTCACATATTTAGTATGACCTATTACCCAATTAGTAGCAAAAATATCTACATCATTTATATGTTGAAATTGCATCTAACCTCACACTTCTAATGCCATCGAAAACACACAAACCAATTTGAGAGCAAATTTTTTGAGGCTGTGCCTGTAAAACACGCCAGTAATAGCTTAAGCTTCATAACTAAACAATATCTCATTTGTTTATGTTGTAGGCAAGACAGAGGTAATCTTGTATATAAATGTAAACCTGTAAAGAAAATTTATACAATGTTGTACCTTAGCAACCAGCATTTCAATTATGGTTTTCCCATATTCTGTGACTATTGTCTTGCATTCTTGGCTAACAATGCCGGAGGCTCCAATTGCGTGATTAATTTGAGTTATAACAGACTGAAAATTTGAAATTTTTCAAAGTAATAACAATCATAAGTTGGTACATCAGAGTGGAGGTTTTCACATTCATTATATAACTGAATTGCAAAAGGTTATGTCAGTAGAAATGGAATCACATACGGTTGGTCCTGCAAGTAGCGAGGTTCCTGAATCCGCAATTGCTGAGCAACCACCGGCACAAAGTCCTGAAAACATAAAATGGCATTTCTTTCATAAATAGGCTAAACCATTATATATAAGATTCATGACCTTTCAACATCTGAACGTATAAAAAGTTTAAAAGTTAGCTTGAGGTAGTCACCAGTTGTTTCACCACTAATAAGGACATCACCCAAGTCAAACTGCCAAGAATGTTAAGAAGAAATTAAGGAGACAACTCTTTAAAATATATCAATACACAACATATAGAAGATATGTAACTACAAGAGACCGAGAATATTTTGAGGACCAACCTGCCAGTAGCCTTTTTTAGTCACAGGTACATATATGTGCTCACCCTTGTAATGATTAGAATCAACACCACCAAATACAATCTCACCCCCTTCTTCTCCTTCAATGTTGCGATTCAACCAGAACGAGAATACGGGTTCTTTAACAAGACTTTGATTGGCCATATTATACCTTTTAACAAAATCAAGAATGGAAAAACCTTGCTAATTTATGGCCTTTTGAGAGGGCGAATTAGTTAAACTCTGTTTAAATTTTTTTCAGGTATATCTAAATGGGATTCGGAAACTTACCAGATAGGAGCAGCATTGCCAACAGAGATTTCTTGGAATCCAAGTCCAAGAATACCATCAAATTTAGCTGCCAAGAACGTTAAGCTTGGCTCTCTGGTTGCCTCAATAAAATCCTAATGATAAAATAGTCTTAGTAATTCTAGAATTTTTGACACCATTACAAATTTTCTTATATTTTACCTGGCTCTGAATGACCAAATCACCAACTTGGACATGATCTTGGCTAAAGAAACCTGAAATTGCTCCAGTTCCATAGTGTATCTCTGCCGTTTTACCTATAAATGTAGCTAAACTTCAAATATCTCTACCCTTTAGTAAGGTTTCACAAGTTGATCCAACTAACAAAATAGAAAAGGAAATTGCCCAAGGGAATGGAAGGATCATAAAGTTGAATTACTACGGGATTAAAATGTTCATTTGCCTAAAGCTTTGGGAACATGAGCGCCCTTCACCCTACTAATAGTCAGAAACATCAATACTATGAATCAAAAGAGGAAAAAAATACCATTTTTTTTATAGGTACTTGATTCACTTGATTTGTACTTGGAGTGGAAAAAGCATGCAAGCTGCACACAATCACAAAATTAAGTCAGTATCAGAAGGAAAATTAATAATAATTCTTCCTAAGCTCTCAATTAAATTCATAAAATCAGAATAAATTAAACAGCAGAAACTTACTGAGAAATAACACTTTGATGAGGGCACCCAAAGATTAGAGCTTCCAGTATCAAAAATAACAGTGAATTTCTGAGAAGGTGAACCAATACCAATCTCACCAAAGTACTGAGCATCCATATAGTTCTTAAGGACAACAACCTCACTGTCCTGATAGTTCCTCATATTACCATTAAGGTAATACTTTCTAACAGGAGCTCTAAACGTTTTTTGTTCCTTATCATAATTGAGTTCTATTTTCTTCTTCTTCAGTCCAATTCTAATTAACCCATCATTGTGCTCAGAGAAAACCCCAGGTAATACTGATAGTATCAACAAGCAGCCCAGAGTATACCAACTGGCTACACATTTCGAACCCATTTTTCACAACTACAAGAAAAATTAAAACCACATCTCTTATTCAAACTTCATATATACAAATTTATAAGAATTCTTACAAGTAATCGATGAACGCACACGGTCTCCTTAAAAAACAAAATTTCTTAGATAAAATATTAGAATGAAAATGAGAAATTTCAATTTATACTTACATTTTTGAGTTTGATCAAGGAGCAGGCAAAGTTAAAGTAAACGGAAACAACGAGGAAGACAAGACGAAAAACAAAAGGATAAAAGAGAGGATCATCTAAAGAAAGGAGTACAAGCATCTAGATTATTTAACCGTTAGATTGGATTTAAAGGATTTTAATCCAAAGGTTAGCATTTTATTTCCTTTAGTTGAAATTATAACGGTGATACGCGTCCATCTATGATACGTTGAATTTTGGTATTCGCTATTGCAGAACGCCGAGAATTTGAGACTTATTGACCGAACGTTTGCCGTTTTATTTTCATTCTCAACTACCAGTCAGCTCTATGTCCCTTAGAAAAAAACAAAACATCTACTAGTCAGCTCTTATTTTTTTTTAATAAAAAAAAGCGCTCTGATTTATATTTAAAAAATAAAATTACTAATTCATTAAAAACACTATGATTGAATTGAATCTAGATTATAGAATTAGAATAAAATACGAATCAAATCAAATTCAGATAAAATTCGAAAAAGTTTAAATAAGTGATCAAAAATCAAGTTAGATTAAGTTGGGTTCGAACCAATTCATTAACCTAAAATATTTTTTTAAAAAAGTTATAAAATACTAACGTTATAATTTACATAATATGTTAAATACTTAAAATTGAAGAGACATTTTTTTTAATTCCCTGTCATCTTACTCTCACTCTATCAACTCTATGTTTCTCTAACAATCAACAATAACCGTTTCTCCAATAAAAACCTTACATCCATTAAAATAAGTTAAAAATATTTTTATGTCATCCTAAAAAGATGATTTTTTTTTGTATTATCACGTCTACTTGAATAAAAGAGCTTTTTATATATGTGATCAATTTTACGAAGACACGAAAATCTCTAACTTTTGCATGAAAGAGATTTGATGACTTTTATATTTACCAAATTTATTTAAAAATTGACTTATTATTTTAAGAATTAGTTCTTTTTAGCTTATATTTACTAGGTTTTTTGTTTTGTAATTAAATAGTTATTATAATGTAATAGATGTATGCGAAATTGTATTATCTTCATAGATTTTATTATTTACGTGAGTTATTCATTTTGTGTTAATTTATTATTTATTTAAAAAACTAATTGTAATATTATTTTCCTCATTTTTGATATTTCATTTAATGTTTTTTAATATTTTTATTTATAAAAAAATATTTCATTAACTAAAAATCATACAGTAACAATTCAAGTTAATTTAGATCAATTTATACAGCTTATTTGTGTTTAATTTAGATTCAGACTCACCTTTCGCTGCAACAAACATTATCATTTATTGCGTTTCTAAAAAAAGATATCATTTCTGACATTTTATCCATGAAAGAAAAAGGCAATAAACTTTACATTTGTTGCGTTTTTAAAAACACTATAATTAGTTGTTCATGAAAATTTTAAAACGCCAATATTAATAGTTTACTGTGCTGTGAAAACACCATAAATAATACTTTATGACACTTAAAAAATGCAAGAAAAATCATAATATTTTATGGAACCAAGAAAATGTCAAGAATGACTTTTTGACAATACTAAAATGACATTAATTATTTTTAGCATTTATAAAACCCCACTAATGTATAAGACCGAAAAACACCATGCTGTGATTGTTGATCATTTTTAAATATTCTAAGTGTATAATTTTAGTTTCTATTTCTTTTCATTTTGAAAAAATCAGAAACAATTTCTATTTATTATGCAATCTAATTGTAGGAAAATTAATATATACACCTTTATTAAAGTGTTAATACAATCCAATCATTCTAATATCCAAACACTACAAATGCTTCATACGAAATACAAAATAGGACATATACCACCAGTTTCACCGTCTATCTTTAGGCATTCAAAATCTAACTACAGATATGATGTGTACAAAATACTAACTAGTTTCAGATTAGAGGTATGGAAGCTTCTCTGTATCTTCATGCACTTTTTAGTTTAACCATAACATTTTGAGATAACAGCCACCTCTGTCTGCACGCTGAATAACCTAACCTGCAAAATTTGTCAAAAGTCATTTACAGAGGATTGAAGGAATGTGATACGTAAATAGTTATGCAATAGTTACTCCACAACCTTAACAAGTTAGTAAACTGGCAGTCGAAAAAAACAGAATGCAATATGCAGCAAATAAAGCAAGAAATACTTTCAGGTTTTACAATCCCCCCCCCCCCCCCCCCCCCCAATGTCAAGAACAAATGTAAATCCTCCATAACAGGAATAAAACAAACATTTTAAAGTATACATAAGTTATTGTTTTATCTACATACGCATATAAATTATTCCACCAGAACTGTCTTAGCCAAGGAAGCTGCAAAGATGAAACCATGTCAATGAAATCAGACAAAGGCTTAAATTACTGCATAAGGAACACATATATTTACAATAATTAACACCACACACCCACAAACATAACATTTCATGCATTTTGTTCTTTCCATCATAGTTCCACAATATTAGAATCTACTTGGCTTGAACTAATAGCAGAAAAGATCTTTTCAGAGGGTGTATGCTGCTTGAAGAATGCAGAAAATGACCTAATAAGAACATGTCTTCAACTAATAACAATAAAAATAGATAAAATACTACTATTTGTGCAATGAATGAAGCTTTACAAAAATGACTTAGAATACATTTAAAATGTAAGACATGTCAACTTACCGAGTCTTAAAGAGCCAAGTTGGGGGAGGTCAAAAAATCTTAGAAAAACATGTATCACTCATAAAATTGTCTCCATGACCAAAACATACATCTGTGAATAAACTGAATTTTTATTGCATCCAAGAAATTTTTGAGCCGAAACAGACAAACAACATTGGTCTCCTGGGAAGAAAGCCTGATCCTGAAAGCCATTCACCTCAGAGAGACCAATATATTAACGCTGGTCTTCGTTTAGCTTAAAGATGTCGAAGTCACATGAGTCAAAATTCCATAAACCTCAATCAAAAACAAATCCGATTGTGATTTCACTAGAAGTTTACGTAAACCGCCATATTGCAATGGGTCAGCAACTTTGGAAAATTCCATTGAAGAAGGGTCAACAGCTAGAGTCCATCCGTTCATAAACACAACATAAAACTTTCCATTATGATAAGTAATGTCTTCGAAATTAAATCTATAATCAAAAGGATCAAGCACAGTCCATTTCTCATCTCCCATTCGTCATAAACCCAAACTGCTATCGGTAAATTTATTTTTGACCATGACCGCAAAACAACCCTCACTTTCAGAAACAACAACCTTCTCGAGCCTCAAAAGTTTTGATTCTTCAGATTCAACAAAAGAGCAACCCACCCTACTAATTCTAATATCCAAATTCTCATTCCAAAATAAACTAAACCCACCTCTTGTTCCTTCAGTACTTAAGATGACAGCTTCATCAAACCCTAAAATTAATTTCAAATCCTCCATAAAGGGGACAGTAATGAAACCAATAAGCGAATATTTGGCATGCCATGTAATAAATATACAATTAAAACAAGATATGCCTTACATTTCATAGAAGTCTATCTTCTCTTATGCATAAACTGTTAAAGAATGAGATGTTACAGCTATCCCCAAATATTTCACTATAAAAGAAGCAGAGGTTATATGAAATTGACAAGATTATCCAATAAGACAAGAAAATCTATTCAATCATCCTCGATGCATGCACATAGAGCAACAAAAAACTCCAGCTGGCTTCCATGCAACACATTTTATGACTTAGACCCTTTAGCATGTAATTTAATCCCTGGTCTCTTAACCATTGGTCCAATATTACTTTCAGAAGAACCCTTCCAGATTCAACCTTTAAGAAAAGAACTATCAACAATGCAAGAAAGTTTATCAGGTAAAGGTAATCCAAGTAAGTTCCATGGATTATTCAAAGGTACCAGTTTAAAAGCAGAGTAAAATAGAAATAGATCCTTAATAAATACACCTTAGTTATTTCGAAGATAACTTGGATTTATCTGGAAGGCCCCAAATAAAAAAGACAAAATCCTAACGAAAATAAAGAAAAATGTAATACATAACTATGCCTCGAGATAGGAGAGGGAGGCTGGTGGCTCGGCGTCGCAGGTAGGGAGCCACTAGAGGCTTGGGTCAGGGATCTGTTGGTGGCGAGGACCTGTGCTGATGGAAACTCTGTGCTCACTGGAAATGGTGACTTCTGGGGGCTGAGGCTAGTTCCAGTTCCTCTTCGTTGCGAGACCCAGTTCTTCAGTTCGTCTTCGCGAATGAAAATGGGTTCGATTTGGTTGAAAACTCTGGTTTTGAAGGAAGGAAATAGTGCTGAGAAAGTGATATGGGCATTAAAGAGGGGATTCTAATTCTAAAGAAATTTTGGCAAGTATTGGTTTTGCAGGAACGAGATTGAAATTCACTATGACACGAGGAAAACGCCATTAAAGGGATAAAAACGGTGATGCTCAAATTTTTGGCAATTTAATTCAAAAATAAAAGAACAAAACTATTTCTAAGTTAATAATATGTGACATTTTCACAAAATATCATCCTAAAAAGTAAAAAAAAAAAAGTATATTTGTTATAATACTTGTTAATTTAAATTGATTTAATATTTTATCAATTTATCCGGAGTTATTTCGAGTTAATTTAAGGTGATTAAATTCGTACTAATTATCACTCTTATTTTGAAATATTTAATAATTTGTAATCTAAGTTAATAAAATTTAAAATTAACTTAACTTTTTTTTGAGAAAATAAATAACTAATAGAAATTAGATAGAAAACAATCTAATGAGCAAAGAGTATATTCCAAAAATAATAAATAATATATTCAAAAATAATACTAATAATATTAAATAAACTTAATTTATCATAATTTAACATTAAAAAAAATCTAAGAATACAAAGTTGAAAAACGTTAAACTAAACGATATTTAATATTAAAATTTTGTATTGAGTTTTTTTTATAATAAAAATATATAAAATTAACATAAAAATTATTATTTTTGTTAAATTTGTTTATAGATAGATTCATTTTTAATTTCTCTTAATACATTAAGTATTTTATTTTATTTTTTTGTATAAAATAAAAATATTATATATATAAATAATTTAATCGTTTAAGAATCAAATTTATTATTATTATTATTTTGAGTTTCAAAGATTTTAACAAAATTATTAGCTTTTATTGATTTATAGATAGTATCATAAAGATAACATGTATTTGGAAAGTATATATTTAAAGCACTTGGAATTCTTCTTCACAAATTGTTGTTCACTAGCAGGACCATATATGCATATGACAATGGGCTGCAGCTTGATAAGCCCAATGAGCTTTGATATTGACATTGACATTTACAACTACTTCTAAATTAGCCAAGACTTTTACTAAATTTACCCACACTGTACATAATTATTTAATAGAGTGGCTCTGACCAGGGAGACCACTTGGAAGAAATATGTGCCAATATAGTAACTCTTATTTTTATACATGTGAGCAACCCAATTTATGGGCTGCAAATGTTATTTCTAACAAACAATTATTTTTACACCCCAATGACATATAATCCAACAATAAATATAAAAATAATATTTTTTTAAAATTTTGAACAATATAAAAAATAGAACAATTTTTTTTCTCTCTCTCTCTAACATTAACATGTTCACAATTTTTTAAACAAGAAACTTTAGCTCAAGGTTAACCAAAATTAAGACTAGGTTGATCGATCATGGAAGCTGTTTCCATCCACTGATAAAAACAAAGGATTTGAACTAAGTGAAAGCTTATAAGAACTAATGAAAAAACTTATCTAAAAGTTAAAAAAATTAATTTTTATATAATATGTGCATTTTATTTAAAGAAATTGTGTTATTTTTTCTAAAAAATATAAACCTTAGTAAAAGAAAATTCTTTGTGATTTTTGTCTATGCCCAATCAAATTAATGTTAGCTAAATTATATTAATCTAAAAAAGAAACTTCCATTGACCCATATGAACACTTGAGCCAACTAACATCATATCTTTAAGATAATTGTCACAGAAAGAGACGAGAAGCAGTCCCTGTCCCTAGCATATATAGCAATTTCACACGGCATATAAAAGTCACCTTAATAACTGCAATGGACAACGACTTAGCTCACGAAAAAAAGAAAAAGGCAGCATTAATTAATGAAACAGAACCAAGAAAAAAAACGATTAGAATATAACAGAAACTACAAGAAAAGAAAATGGAGTCATGGACTTGGTCAGGAAAACAAATCCATAGAAATTCAAAGTTAACCCTATTTTTGGGTTTTGGTGGTCTAAAATAGAATGAGACAACAAAAATGTCACTTTCTCTTTGCCTATCCCACTGGGATGGTAATTTAACCTATTTTTAAAATAACAATTTGATTCGGTTTTTATCACAGTTTGTGTTGGATTTTAATGGGCTGTATATTTGTTTCTCTCAATTATTTTCATATTTAAGATTTAATTATTTTTCAAAATAGTTCCATAGTTAAGGTTGAAACAAATCTAAGATTGAAGTATATATGATTCAATTTTTATGTAACAAGTTGTTGTATAATAATATGTTAGTTGAATTTAAAATGTAAAATGATAGAATAATTACGGGATCAACTTAACTCTTTGATTTTTCACATCTTCATTCTTCTTTCTATTTTTTACCGACTTCGTACTTACTTAATGACATAAAATTTGAAAACTCAGACAAATTATTCAAAAAAAAAAAATAATGGAAGAAAATAGCATATTATGTTTACCTTACTATATATGTCACCACATAAAACAGCTATTTATATTTTCACCTTATACCAAAAGAGGGACAAAAAATAATTCCCTAAAACCAAAAAAAGGGAAAGAAAATATGAACTTTTTTTTTTATTCCATATATATATATATATAACTAATTGCTGGTGCTAGTATTTGTATTAGCATTGCTGGTATTATTATTGGAATTGGTACTGAGGATAGTGTTAATGTCACTTGTGTTATTTGGAATATTAGAAGTACTACCACTTATTATAGAAGTTATGGCAGCAGCTAAAGCTGCAGTGAAATTTGGATCAGCTGTAATAGCAGCTGCACTCACAGTATCAGTGATAGAATTTTGTTGGTGACTAATTTGACTTCCTTGAGACATTTGAAGTCCAGAGAATTTGGATTGATTGTAAAGTAGTGTTTGTCCAAATATTTGAGGAATCAATGAAGCAGCTGCTGCTGAGGAATTATTCAGATGATTTAAATTAAATTGTGTTTGTGTTTGTGGCTTATTTTGAAGTTGTGTAGGGTTTGGGGTTTGAGTCAAGTCCAATGTAATAGTAGGAAATGGAGCTGAAGCTGAGATAGTTGCCATACTTGAAGAACATGATGGGAGTATAGTTCTAGCTAAGAAATTCGAGTTCATTATTATTCCATCTGCACTTGACATTGACCCTGAAAGTAGCATTCTCGCCGCCGACGATGTTGTCGATGCCATTGTCATTGCTGCTGGAGGCAATGGATGGTTGTGATTGCCTTCATATGTTGTTATCAGTATTGTTCTATCTTCTGCACATCTTTGTACCTGTATATTTAATCTTATGGATCATCATCTTCAAATTAATTAATTTTATATTGACCTTAGACTAATAAACAATTAGTACTCCAAATTAAAGACAAATTTTATATGATCCACCAATTTATGACTAATTAATGCCTAAGGTTTATTAATTAAGAATCTGGACAAATTTATATATTATATTTTTCTGAGCTCCTGGTTCCCATACTCTATTTAAATTAATTAATTAATATCAAGCGATTAAACTTGGAAAGTGATTTGAAGTTTCCTCCGATTTCTAATTTCAACAACTAGTCCATATCAAGACAAGTCTCAATCCTTCTTTGACTGTTATTTTTTGTTTATCATTAAATATATCGTCAGGCAATAATACTTATTTTTATTTAACTGAAGTCACATATTTATTTCATAATGGATTTAAAAAAGGAAAAAAAATTGATTATAGGAAAACTCTAATTTCACAAATTAAAAACATTTTACGTTATTTCAAATTATTACACCTTAATTAATTAAATTTTGTACATTTTAATTATTTTCAGTTAATTTTATTTTTTATTTATAGTCAACTTTTTTGAAATATTTTTCTTTTCAAATATCTAATTATACCTTCTATTAATTTTAATAACGGTATATTTTCTAAAAATAAAATGATAAACTTAAAAGATAATGTTAAAAATATTGACATAAATAAAGATAATTTTTATTATATATAAACATGGATTATTGAATGTACAAACTTCAACATTTGCTTACTACTAAATAATGACCAATAATAAGCAAAGGACTAGCTAGAAAATATAAAAACATTGAAATTTACATAAAAATTAGAAAATAAAAGTACTAACTTGTTTACGAACTGGGCAACCAGTGGCCATGGTGCATCTATAATAAGCTCGAGGACATGGATTTCCCTTGGCCATCTTTTGGCCGTACTTTCTCCATTGACATCCATCGTTTATCTATAACCAACAATTTTTTTCTCTAATTAATATCAATTTAACTAAAAAGAATTAGAATTACTTACTTATTAGCATATTATTTAAATTCAATTTATCAACTTAGTCTCATTTTTAGATTATACTGTAGTGTAATGATATATATTATTAAAAAAATAGTGAAAGTACTATACCATAGATGCCTCCGATCGAGCTCGAACTGAAACCCGAGCCTTCCTCATAGTAACATCAGTCTGGTCATTAATAATCTTACTAGGAGAATTGAACCTTGCAAGTTTGTTAGGACCCCAATTATTAGGTTGTGATGATTGATCATGACCTGGGCTATCTTCTCTCACAAGAATTGATCTCCCATTAAGTTGTTTCTTTTCATCATTCTGATCCAACAGTAGTGCATCTGATAACTCATGATTACCATTACCATTTTTTATATTATTAATACTCACAGATCCGGATCGTCTCTCTTCAGAAGAAGATAGTGAAGTTTCATCGGCATGATCACCATTATTAGAAGCTAACCCAAGATCCATGAACTGTCTTGGTACTATATTTTCTCCTTTTCCATTCTTCATAATTATATCCTTGTTTCCTTCTGATGAGTTATGATTATCATGAGCCTTTTGGTTTTGCATCAAATGCATCTGTAGAACACTGTAATTCGCAGTTACCTCATTTAACATTTCTTTTAAACGCTCATTCTCTTCGTTCATTCTCTCCAGCTCGGCTTTTAAAACAGTCATCTGATGATCAAATCGCTTATATCACATAATTATTAAGTAAAACAGTAAGATTTTTTAAAAAACTATAATTAAGTATTACATCACTTATACTTGTGTTAATGTTAAATACACTTTTTTTCATATTAATTAATCCATCAAAAGTAAGTTCTCAAACAAAAAAAATCATTTTAAAAGAAATTAATTAATTATTTTTTCTTTATTACCTCACTTTTGGCTTTCTTCTCTTCTGAGTCAGGAGATGTACCACCATCCACAACTACCGACCGTTCACTACTTGTGTTTGTAGTAAGAAGATTCAAACCAATCTGTAAAAAGATAAAGAGAAGTGGAAAAGGTAAGCAACCATTTTTTATATGAGATGTGAGGATTGAGATTTGAACTTCAATAACAAAAGCAGTGGGCAATATGAATAATTGATTATTAACAAAATTAGCATATATAAATAATTTAAAAGGGTAACTCACGTTTACGTTGAAATCTGGAACACTTAAGTGATCTGTTGTGTGATCACCAGAAGTGTACTTGACATCATGTTTACGAAGATCATCAGCAAAGAAGTCCATCTCATCGATGACGGTCCGTTTCTCAAGATTGGAGCTGGAAGACGGAAAATCCTGACGGCCGTGTTCATGGGCAGAGTTAAGGTTGACCGGGAATTGGATAGTGGTAGGAGGAGTACTAGTGGTGTCCATAGAAGTAATAGAAAGACTCTTTCAACGATGATGATGATGATGATTATGTTGGTGATTAATAAAGTAGTAGTCTTGTTGAAATGAATTAATGAGGTCTACTACGGGCTTCTTTTGGATGAACAACGGCCAATTGGATCTGATTCAATGGAATGAATGCCCACTTCCTTTGGCCATAAATCCAGAGATGTAAATTTTATATAGAGAGAGTGATAGTGATGATAGAGAGAAATTAGATCAGCAAAGACTACAGAGAGATGATGTGCAAGTCTTTAAACGGTGCAATTGACTCGGCAATAAAACAGGCGTTGAGACTTTACAAGAAGACCAAACAGTATTAGACTATACCCACCACCAGACTATTTAGTGCCCTTCTGTTTATTAATTAATTTGTGTTTGAATTAATGTAATATTTTATTTTATTTTATTTCAATATTCGAACCCACATTTTTTAAATATTTACTTGAAACAAATATCAATACGAAAATTAACAATGTGATATTATATTATAAATTTGATGTATAAAATACGAGGATTGAATTAATGCAGGGAAATATTATATACATTAATAATATCTGATATGCTATTTTAAATTTCATGCTATTAATGCTATTAATCTTGATTATATTTTAACTTTATATTTTAAATATACTTAAAATATTTATTTAATTATAATTATATTAATATTGTATAGGTAACGAGAAGGATATTTCTAATGTTTTTCTTGTTACACATGTTTGTGTAAATAACTATAAATTTAAATATGTTAAATATTAGATATGTTTTTATCGTTATTTATATATTTTAAACATAAATATTAATTAAATAAATATTTTGAACATATTTACAACTAATTAATATGTGTCGACATAAATATAATTAACATATCAATCTTTGATGGAAAAAAACTTATGTTATTAATCTTATAGGTTGGTGTAAATAATTGTGTTATATAGTGTGTGAATGCATGTGTTTATCCATATGCTTTGGCACCAATTCACATTTTTAAAATAGAAAATACATTTTTATTTCTTATCTATTAGGTAGGGTTGTACAAGTCTTTTCACTTTAAAAAAACACTACATAAATCCTTTTTGTGAATGAAATTGACTTATACGGCCCCATTTTCATAAAAAGACTTATGCGTCGTATTTTTACAAAAAAAATTAAAGATTATAAGTTTATTATCTTTTAAAAATAGATTTTTGCCATCTTTTATAAAACTAGTGAACTTGTTCTATCATACTTATACTTTCGTTAAAGGTAATAGAATTAACGATCCATTATCTTTAAAAAAAATCCCTCTATCTTGAATCTAAGTTTTCATTCAAGCCAATTATATTATATTGGATTTTTTTTTCTCTTTTCCTAATTAATTTCTCTCTCTCTCTTACAAGAGGTTTGAAAATATTAAACTAAAATATAAATATGCTTTAGTGTTTTGTCTTATCACATTCAATAACAACAATAATATGAACATTTAATGTTTACAATAATATTCATTATAAAATAATTAAACTAGTTTTGAACAAAAAAATTCAAAGTATTATTTCAAAAACAATTATACAATGCTTTACATATCTAAGATTCAAGAATAAAAAATTTAAGACTAAGAACATACATAACTATATTTTTACAAAAAAAAAAATCCAATGTCTAAAATATAACAAGCTCACATTATAATTACAAAAATAGATTTTTAATTTTGTTCATTGATTGGTTGCTTGATTTGTACTTGTATTCTTGTGAGGGTTCATGCTAGCCATTTAAACATGTCTAATTCTTTTAGTTATATTTTTATTCCTTTTACCGATAAATGTTGAGACTTATTTTTATATTAAAATTTTAATGTGAAAAAATATATATATTAATACTTGGGTTCTTAATAAATATTCTCTATATTACATTACCATTTATACATGTAAGATTAACTATTGATACCAACTTCAATTCCAAATAATCATTCACTCTTTACAATTTGTTAGTAATAATATGTTAATGATATCAAATATTAAGAATAACTTAAAGATTATAATATCTATATATGTCTTAGTATTATTAGATTTCTTCCTTTTGTGTTCCATAGGCATTTTTCTTTTTGAATATTTTTTCAAAAATAAATAATTTTTATTATATATGTTTTTTACCGTTAATTAATATCACAATTTTATCATGTAATATGCCTTTATAATTTTAATAATAAAATATTTATAACAAAGTTCAATTATCCTTTACATGCATGTTTTGTAAACAATGGTATCAAAACGACACCAATAGTGTAAAGAATGGGATATGTGTGACTTTTTCTCTATTATATAATATAAAAAATTTAAATTGTAAGAGTTGTTATTTTTTTTAATAATTTAAAATTTTTCTTTGCAACTTAATATTCTAAAAAATTTAAAAATAAAAATATTATATGATATTAACAAAAATTGTTCTTAAAAAAGGCTACCTTAAATTATTTTTTATCAATCTATTTATTTATAGTAATAAAAAAAATTAATATTTTGAAATCATAGTAGAATTAACATTTATTTTAAATAATAAATAACTATCATATACATTCTTAAGAGCAATGCAACTAAGAAAATGAGATCTCATAAAAATATAATTATTGTGAATATTATCAAATGAATAATGAAAAATTACGTATGTATATGTTAATATATTAATCAAACTTTTTTAAATTGTGAATTATAATTATATTATCTAATAATTATAAATTTAATGAGTTAATATAAACTTTCATTTAAAAAAATTTATAATAGATAAAAATAAAATTTATTGTTAAATCAAAAACTAAATCAAATCAAAAATATTAATCTTAACTTATTAAGAGTGGTTGTATAATTGCGTTAGTTACAGTCTGATGGGTAATATGAGTGTTCAAAAATTGGATCGAACTTAATGGTTTTATAAATTAAACGGTTCAATCTGATTTTTATTAATCAAAATTATTGTTCAAATAATTCGATCGAGTTATATTAATTTTTAAACGATTGAATCGGATCAAACTGGTTTAATAATATATTAAAAAAATTCATATTATTTCTTACAATCATTAATTAAATTTTTTCGTATTTTAATCAAAAATATATTATTAAATGTATCATATTTATGTATTATTAACTGTACCAAATAATTAAAAACCATTAACCAAATCAAATTTTTTTACCTAAAATCGGACAGAATTAGACCATGTACACCCCATAATAGGCACTACTCATATATCAATGTCATTTTCATTTTTCAATTATTTAAAAACATAAGTTTATTTATATATTAATTTACATATTATAATATAATTTAAAATTTGATATTTGATATTTTTAAAGCAAAAAATATTAATATTAAAATAATTAAAAATTTTAATACTCTAATAATTTTAAATAATAAAAACAATGCTATGATATTAACAAAATTTGTTCTGATAATAAAACTATCGTACAATTTAAGAATAGACGTGGTTTAATTTTGTTATTTTTTTCTAAAAATGATAAGCGAATCGATTTGTTAAATCAAAAATAAAAAATTACTTATAAAATATCAATTAGATAAGAGTTCTCTAACATATTTATATTAGGTTCGATTTTCATTTTATATTTATTTATTTATTAGGTAAATTTAAATTGTTTTAATTTAATTTAATGTTAAATTGATAAATAAGAATGTGTATCACTACTAATACTACATAACATTATATTAAATCAGAATGGTATTAAAAATAATGATATAGATATAAATTTGAACATTAACTAAATTTTATAAAATTATAATGAACCATTAAATATATGACATATCGGTGGTAAATCGTGACAATCATATTAACCCATTTGATAAATAGGTCGTATTTGATCAACTCATTAATAAAATATTTTTGTCGTATCTAGTTATTTTAGATTTAGGTTATGTTATTGTATAATGGATTTGAAAAAATTCAATAAAAATATGTTATTTTATCAAATATGATTTAATAAATTAATTCGAATCGAGTCATTTTTGTGTCAGATTTAATAAATAAAATATTATTAAAATATTAATTTATTAGGTTAGTTTTAGATTATTTATGTTTGATCATGTTTAATAAATGAGTTAAAATAAATCGTGTCATATGATATCAAGTTAATTCGTGTTCGAATTGATCTTGTACTGAGCTATCAAATAATGTTAGTATAGCTGATTTTGATACATTGAGAGAAATTAGTTGGAGAAGCCTGATTCCTTTATGTACGAGGGAAACTTGCATGAATCATAAAATTCAAGCATCTCAACATGTGCATGTCTTGTTACCAAAATAAGGCTCGAGTTAGTGTTAATTAGTCATGGATAATGAGAGTTGTTTAGAATTAATATAGATGCTATTTAGAAAGAATAAAATACTTAAAAATAAGATATTATTTTTAGAATGTATATTTTAAATAAAAAATATTAACTTGATAATATCATTTTATTAATCATTAATTCTAAACCGATTAAATTTAAGTTTATTTTATTATTTATTTATTTTAAATTATGTATTTTAATTATTAAATATATTGTTTTTGTTTTTTTATTTTTAATTATAAATACTTATTATAATTAGACTTTTATTCATGTGAATTCATACATGAGCTAATCCATCTTGGGCCATCTGGTTTGGGATGGAATTGAGTTTTTGACTTAGGTCTCGATTAAGTCAGGCCTAAGTTTGGATTCCGATATGATAAGTGTTTTAATTTTTG
The DNA here is from genome assembly GCA_037013495.1 of Hippophae tibetana. Taxonomy (NCBI): domain Eukaryota; kingdom Viridiplantae; phylum Streptophyta; class Magnoliopsida; order Rosales; family Elaeagnaceae; genus Hippophae; species Hippophae tibetana. Next base: position 9,157,371 of record CM072812.1, read on the forward strand.
GGGATACGTGTGAAGACTTTTCTTTTGAAAGGAAAGCTATGAAGAGCTCTAATTATATACTTTCAAGTTACATACATTAGACTTTTATACAACCCAAAGCTCACTCTTTGTAAACCATTCAAGTTAAGTCATTAACCCAAGATGAAAGATGAAGTATCCCAGATGTCTTACCCATGGGACAGACGAAGACTAATGGCAACACGAGTAAAACTCGATCTAACTCTCTAATATATTGTATTTTAGGTCAATTATGTCTTCTTTGACATATAAATACATGTATATATTATATAACTGACACATGTATCCATAAATATTCTATAAATAGATAGATCATTTATGAGTATCCACGCATTTAACTAATTGCATTAACTTCTATTTAATCTCTCTCTGTAAAATATTGAATCTCAATAGATATCTTATTGAAAAATTTGTGGAATGTAACGAGAGTTATCGTTTGGAAGACTATCGTAAGCTTACATGATTTTTTGTAGGCTTAAGATCAAACATTTAACATTTATGGTTTTGAAAGAGATTGGTTCGGGTAGGTTTATTTTGTTAGGTTTAATAGAATTATTATAACTTGAATTTAGATGAATTACTTGTTCTATTACAATTTTTAGCATATTTTTATTCTAAATTTAGAAATAAATCTATTAGTTTTTTTTATTGGTGTTGTTACTCTTAGAATTCAAAATTTTTAATTCAAGTATAATGATTAAAGACATGAAAATATTATCAAGAATAATCCATTCAAAAAGATGAAAGCCCGGAGCTATTAATGTTAATGCTATTAAAGGAATGATAAAGAAAGATGATTATGTATTAAAATAATAGTCAATTTTTATTTATTTAGTTTTCATAATTTAATTCTATAGGGCATCATGATTTTAATAAACTAATTAAAAAAATTCTATAAAAAAAGACTTCAGAATGAGAAGGAAAAAAAAATCACTTTTAGAAATAAACATGTTTTATAACTTCTAGAGCGTATTTGTAACTTTTTCAATGTTTTTTGTTTTTGTTAGTGTATACGAAATATCTGATTTTGAAAATTAAAAAAATAACATAATTAAAATTTATAATAATAAAAATAATATTTAATATTTAACGATAAAAATAATTATAATTTAATTTAAATATTATATAATTAAAAAAAATATATGCCGATTAATTATATTTTTTGTCCCAACATAAAGATAATTATGTCCACAATTATGAATAGTAATGGATAAAAAAATACGGGTTTGGTTATGCGTGGTTATCTGTACCATCGGTTCAATTTTTATCCGATAAATTTTAATAATGAATACGATTTTAGGTATTAACGGAACATGAAGCAACATATACACTTATACTGATAATCGTACACACTTATACTCAAAATTAATTAATTATATTTATTTAATTTATATATTTATTTAATTAAATATACGTGTGTTTTAATTAAGTTTTCACGCCAATAAAGAAAGGTTAAAGGAAAGTTGTGTTCTCTCCTCTACATCTCTACCCTATGTCGTTCTAAGAGTGTGTCGTCGTCGACTCGTGGTCTTTATCTCTGTGTTTGTCGTCCTCTCTTTGTAAAATCTATCGACACACTTCTCGATAATCTCTCATAAATTAATTTTTAGTTTCTTGATCTTCCTCTCTTTGTGTCTCTTAGTAATAGTAAGTTCTTAACCTATTATTTCTCTTTTGTGTTCCATTATTGAAAAAAAGGAATGAAAATTGATTTAATAAATGTTATTTTTTGAATTTCAATGAGAATATAAGATAATATTTTCTCAGTCTCTGAAAATCATAGTTTGAGTTATATGAATTGTCATTCAAAAGTTGGGACATTGGACACAAGTACTCCAAATCTAATAGATATGAAATGGACCAGTTCTTGGAATTTCAACATTTGTTCTTCTTCATTAACATATTCATCTGCAGACGTTACATCGATGTGGGGACTTAAATCTTCCAAGTTAAACTCCATAGTTTTGCATGTTTGACACTTCCTATAGATTCTGCGTAAGACCCAATCATCCAACTCAAAAAATTTACACATACCCAAGCTATTGTTAGTTAGTACAATTAGGGAAAACGGTTTTTTAAGGTTATTTTTTAATAATCAATCCAAACAGTTAATCGCGGTTAAAAATCGTCGACTCATTATAACAATTTTATGATAATTTTGAATATATATTTTATAATTCGATTTAGAAATAATTATATCAAAAATCATCCCGTCTCTACATGTCTTCATTAATAATTATGAATACTAAGAAAAAAAATGTCCATAAAATATGAATAATTGTGTAATTATATCAAAAATTAGATATATTTTTATCTTTTAATCATATGTTAGAAGCATACTTATAACAAAGTAAACATTTTAAATAGTTTTCCAAATTATTTGGAACATAAAGCATAATTTATTTTATTTTTATAATAAATATATATAAAATATATTAATTTTATAATTATAATTTTTAATAATATTATTTTTATTTTTTCATTACTGAGATTTTTGTCCTGCACGAAAAGGGCATAAATAAGACAGAAACTGGACCATCGATAGCCCCAGACAAGTCATTTTTTTATTTTTATTTTTTTCTATATCCACGTGAATCATTCAAATTATTCAAATGGATAATAATTCAATATGCAATCTGGTAATATAAGAGTAAGCATTAAAAAATTTCTCTATAATTTTTATATAAAATTGTATCTATGTATAAAAAAATATATACAATTACATAAAAATTAGTATAAGTTTAATCATATTGAATATTTTATTTAAACTATTTAAAATTTTAATTTTAAAATTATGTCTTGATTTTTTCTTTAATCTCAATTTAAAATATTTTATTTTATTTTTAAAATATAAGAAAAATATGTAAATAAATTATATACTAATTTAAGTAAACTCTTATAAAATAATTTAGATAGGTAAGAAAATTATATACAATAAAATAAATATTGTTTAAAATATAAATTATTTATCAATTATAATATAATTTAAATTAATATAATTATATTTAAATTATTTAATAAGATGGACTAAATATGCCTAATAACATAATTTTTTACCTTCTTGGAAAATAAATTTATAGTTTTAACCTTCAAATTTATATGATTTGTCTTATTAATAAAGTATGCATTTATAAATTCGCGAATCAATTATAATAAAAATGAATATAAATTAGATAGAAGATAAAAGAAAATATAATCACCTTAATCCTGTGTTATTAAAAAATTGTAAAGAATTAGAATAAAAATATAAATTTACTTAAATTTTATTTTAAAAGTAGTAATAATTAATATAAAAAATATATTAAAGCTAGAGATAAGTTTGTAATTACATATAGTGAATGTAATAATGTGATAGCAACAATCAATAAAAATAACTTTTTAATTTGTGAGACCCTTATTTTCCCACATTTGTATAGTGTTTTAAAAATAGGAAAATTTATTACAAAATCACTTAGGTATCATTTTGTTCACATAATAGAATCAAAATGAGAATGAAATGTAAAGGAAAAAATGTTGTTTGATTTAATCATTGAAATCAAAGAAGGAATTAGTATTACATTATTTGGTTTGTTATTAGAATAAAACAAAAAAATTGTAAATTATCTTAATACCCTTATATTTAATATAATTTAAATAATATAATTTAATTATTATTATTTTGTTAGACAAAATATATTATTGAAATTAATATTTTTTAAATAATTATTACTTAAAAAGAAAATATATTAGTAAAATTATTATTTTTCTAAATAGTATTTAGGGTTTTGAGGTTTTAGATTTGAGATTTAGGATTTACAGTTTAGGGATTTAATATTTGTGGTTTAAGATTTACGGTTATATTGGTGGGTTAAGGTTTAGGGTTAAAATTATTATTTTTCTAAATAAGGTTTAGAGTTTTAGGATTTGAGATTTTGGATTTAGTATTTGGGATTTAAGATTTAGGGTTTTGGGTTTTCAAATTTAGGGTTTTAGATTTTAGGATTTAGGGTTTTGAGTTTTGAGATTTGGGTTTAAGGTTTAAAGATTTAGGATTTGAGATTTGGGATTTGTGTTTATGGTTATAATTGGGGTGGGGTAAAATAAAAAAAAATAAGATGAGAATAAAATCATGATTTTTAAAGGGGAGAAGAAATTGTTAAAATTATAAAATCATTTTTAAGGTTTAAAAAATATACCATTATGCTTCTTTTATTATTATTATTATTATTATGATTATTTTATTACAATATTATTCCTTAAATAATTAAAAAATAATGATAAAAGAAAATATGATTATTAATTTTTAAAACTGATTTTTTTACCATTTCAAGTATGTATTTATAATTTTCTCTTAAAAATAGAAGGTAAAAAATGAAGAACATTTTCAGAAATAAACATGTTTTATAAGTTTTAAAGGATATTTAATTTTTTTTTTTTTTTGTTCTTTTATTTTTTTCAAGCGCGAAATATCTGATTTCTCTATGACTCTTTTCACGTGGTTTTGTCACGTACGAAAAAGGCAAAAATAATAGCTGGTCCATTGAGACAGTGCATTATTTTTTTTCTTTCTTTTTAGATATACGTGAAACACTCAAATTATGTAAATGCTATCAATAATTTCAATATGCACTACAGCACTATGATACTGATAATACTCACTTTACCATCTTGGAAAATAGAATTTACAGTTTTAACCCTCACGCAAAAGTAAAAGACTCTTTACCTCATCTCAAATTGAGTCTCTTCTTCTAAAGGCTAGGATTAGAATTCAGAGATCACTTCACTTTTGCCTTCACAAGTGCTGTGATTGAAGTTGCGCTTCCAGTAATTGAATCGTATCTCCGGAATAAATACGCCAGAAACAAGCATGCTGTAAGTGGCACGTAGTCTTTTGCAGAACACTGTTTGTTCGATTGGCTTGGTGACCCGGACTGCGGTCCATTTGACCAGTACAAGTTATTTAATAATTCCTTATCTTCCAAAAACCGGTCCGGCTTAAAAGTTTCCGGTTCAACAAAAATTTTCGGGTCCCTCATGACCAGCTGTTGGAACCCACAGAGCAATTCTCCTTTCTTGATGTCAAAGAGCGAGTCATGAGAACTGAGCCGAAAGTCCTTTCTGGCTCGGCCGAACTGGAGTGGAACCGGAGGATTGAGCCGCAAAGTCTCATATACGACCGATTGAACAAGCTCCATTTCTTTAATCGAGTCAAAACTTAGTGTTGAACCGCCTTTTTCTCTCACTTCTTTCACTAGTCTTTGCTGTAACTCGGAGTTGTCAGTCGCTATTGTGTTGATTAAACTAGGTAGGAAAACCGAGAACCCCCCATATGCATTGAAACCAAGTATAAATAAAAGGTTGTGAATGGTTTGCTCTTCACTTAGACCAAATTCAGTTTGACCTCTTTGTACTACTTCTTTACCTGCATAATATATATTTTATAAAAATAAAAAATTAATAAAGCAACATATATAACGTAAAGCTTCAAGCGAAAGAATCATGGGTTTTAATTAATTGTTGAATTGAATAAGATAAATAGCTAAATTACCATATTGTTGAACAAATTCATAGAGCTTTTTGTAGTCACCACTAACAAGGGCAAAAGGGTAAGTAAAAGAGTGAAGGAAAATTTCTTCAAGAGGTTGAAGGACACCAATCTTGATGGTGGGGAGGAGTTGGAGGGCGAGCCAACGGTCAAGCATGGCGTAGCCGGACTTGGAAATTTCAGAGGAGGCTGAAGTGTCAGCACCAATGAGACACTTGGTCAGGAACTTGAAGATGAACTGCTGAAGAGGTACCAAGTAAGTTGCCGAACCTTTGTTTGAGAGCTCAGTTTCAATGGTGTCCCACATTGTTGTGAGGTTTGATATCATTTCAGGGACCCAAATCCTGGAGCTTTGTTTCAAGATGTCCATGGAGAAATTCTTTACCTGAAAAATGAATACTTGCATAAATTTACACTCACGTTATTTTTTTGTGATAAATGTTAATATTATTTAAAAAAATTAATTAATTTTTCATAATAATTCAAACACATGATAAGATTAAAAAAATAAGTATAAAATTTGGTGATAAAGTGAATGATTTTAGCATTTTTCTTACCTGAAAATATGTACATAGAAAGTAACTTCATGTTACACGTTGAGGTTGAGCTAGTTTTGACGGGTTTTTCAACTTGAAATTTGAATTTGAAAAGTGCTTCTGATAAATATTGGTTTGTGGGAAGATACGAAAGAATGAAGATTACACCGTGAAGCTCTTGACGAACAAATTACACTAATTTGCATTAAATTAGTTAGTCGTTCTTTTCAGAACAAGTCGGTATGGGATTAATTATGTTTTATTTTTAAAAATACTCAAAAAATTACATAGTTATAATTAATTATATGAGGTTATGTATGGCAATAAAAACACATTAAATAATTAATTAATATTTTTTTTTTAAATAATAGTTTTATGCACAATAAAATTAAACATATTTATAAGTAGTTATAAAGTCTTAAGTATATATGTTTCCGACCAGTTACAATGAGCAGCATGTTTCCGACCAGTTACAATGAGCATGTTTCCGACAGTCAAAACGCATGATTTTATCATAATATCCTCGAGAAATTATAAGTGAAATATAAATGATATAATTTTGTTAAAAAATTAAAAAGATAAATTGATTAACATGATTTTATTATCACAACTAACATTTTAGGTATAATTACAACTATATAAACTTTTTTGACATTTTTAACACTCATGTTGTTGGAATAAAATGTAATTAATTAAATTGTTATTTATTTTTTTACCTTTAAGAATAAATATACAAAAATAAAACAATTGCATTTGTTCCGTTCGTACTATAAAATTACTTTTTGTCTGGTTTATACTATATAATTATTATATTTGGTTCATTTATATTATTTTATTAATCTATCATGTTATACCTTATCTTTAATCAAAGCCGGACCACACCGAGCTAGAAGGGTGTAATGATCCCAAGTTCGACAGAGGACTCTCAATGAGTCTGGAATGTAATTGTACAGAAATCTAAAGAAAGAAGGCGACTGAATAAAAATATAGTGCTCAGCATGTTAGACATGTTATATCATTTTGCATTTTCAACTAATTGATGCAAAAACCTAATAATCAAATGAGAAAAGAGACAACAGCAACAAAACACACAAATGCATATAATAAAAAATTTAGTCCTCTGAAAGTCCCTAAGATTTGTTATTGGAAGGCAGAAAACAAATTAGACCAGCAATTGTCAAAAGATTAAAACTTCAAGAATCCTACGTAATCATCAAAGGCACCCATTTAAGAAAATATGTTTTCCAATAATGGTCATGGGCTAATTAAGAAAAAGAAAAAGAAAAATCAGTTTGCTAAACTAAAACAACTGGATAGAAATTGGTTAAAGGGCGTACCTTGGAATGTTGGGGCTCAGTAGTATCAAGATAAACACCAACCCTGATATCACCAGTAAACTTAACATTGGGCATGTAATCACCAACAAGAATATCCCTTTTCTCGACAAGGTCCATATCGAAGAGGTGAGAAAAAGAATTGCAGTCGAGTACGGCCACAACATTTGGATTCACATTCAAAAAGAAAGGGAAAGTAGGAGGGATGTTTGTACGGAACACAGTGCTTTTGTGTTTTTCTATTCGTTTCCTAAAGAATGTTTCTGGACCTTGGAACCAGAAGTAGTCAAATCGATCTTTAATTGGACCTAAAACTGGCCACCCATAGCTTCCTGGGATTGCTCTAACTGGTAAGGCTGTTGTTGTTTGTGATGAAGGTGGTGCTGATGGAGGAGGGCCTGGTGATAATTTCATCATAAAAGACATGGTTTTTGTTAAATGGGTCTTAGATAGACCTGTCGATTTACTGGGGAATCAAATGAAATTAGCTGTTTTTTCAGCTCTCTCTTGATTTTTCAAGTTGTGAAGAGATGAAGGAGCCTTCGAACTTCTGATATATCCAATGTTAAATGACAACCAGCCAATGGGGAGGAAATTTTGAAAACTACTGTACACTTCAAAATTATCCTTCAGTTAATGTTTGATCTTGATTTTTGTTTAATTTTACAAATATCGATATGGATATTTAATATATTGAAAATTAATATAGAATTTATTACTGGGTACTTATAAAATTTAATTAAAAAAATTAACAAAAATATAAATGATATAAGATATATGTTTAATAATTATTTAATACATTAATTATTATTATTAAAAAACTTTGATATATAAAAAAGTAATCTTTTAAAAATTAAAAGTCATGAAGTTTTTTGAAAAATTATAAAAAATATCTCAAAAAATTTATAATAACAAAAAATATCACCAAATAATATCAAATAAAATATAATTAAATAATGTTTAACATTAAAATTGAAAATAATCATATTTTAATTTAAACTATTTTTAATTATGTTATGTTAAAAATAAAATTATGTGTTATATGTTTTTAATAATAATATCAAATAAAATATAATTAAATAAGGTTTAATATTAAAATTGAAAATAATTATATTTTAATTTAAATGGTTTTTAATTATTATATGTTAAAAATAAAATTATGTGTCATTTTTTTTAATAGTGAAAATATATGATGTAAATATAAAAGATATTATTTTTATTTTTTTCTAAATTTTTTAATTTAAAAAAGTTACAAATTTTATTAATTGATTTACATTTAACATAAAATACATGACCAAATATAAAAGATAGATAAATTATGAAATAAGCATCCTTTTAGATCAATTATTGTTATTATTTACAGTATTAACCTTTATTTATAACTTTTTCTTTGTAGGAATTGTTTCATTAAGTATAATATTTTGATAACAAATACCATCATTTTTAATGAATAAACTAAAACATATCAAAATACAAACCAAAATATTCCTACATTACATCAGAATAAACCTATACCAGAAAATATTACTCTAATTCTAAGCTAAAATCCAGATAAAAAATAATACAATTATTATTAATCTTATTAATCTCAAACGAAAATATAAAAATGATTACTCGAAAAGAGAGCCCATTTCTATAATTAGAAAAAAATGCTCCCTATTTGATACAAGATTATATATATATATATATATAAAGGAAAAAGGACCAGAGGTAACAGAAAAAGAACCAGGTTAAGTCATGAAGTAAAAAAAAGAGTAGAGATGCGTTTAATGTCTTGGACTTTTCAATAGCCCCAGTCTAATGCCACGGACAGAAACAAGAACAATGAAATGACCTTCACTATTGGCTGTTTGCAACATTATTTGAGCAGTCGAAAATGGTCTCCCGTCCATACAATCTTGAAATGATTAGGCTAATAATTCCCACCACAATTCATTCAAATTCTATATATTTTAAATTTAAGATTTAACATAAATAATATAACATTATATCATTAATAAATATAATTAAATCATATTTAATTAAATATATCAATTGAATGTCTCCTTAACTCATAATACAATCTCATGAATTTTTTTCATTCCATCTTATATAACATAGATTTTGATCGGTTGGGATTCTATTGAAATATATAACGTAATATCTCATTTATAATAAGTAAACTTAAATTGAGAAAATAAAATTACAAAAATAAAAAAATAAAAATAAATATAATTATTTATAATAATTATTGACTCATTAGAACAAATTTCAATACGATAAGATTTAAATAAGACATAATAAATTTAATGTACATTAAAAACATTAAATAAAACATAAAAAAAAAATTAACCCATTTAACATCTATATATTCAATGAGAAACTATCATATCAATTAAAATAATAATATATTTAAGATATACATTAATTTTGAAAAATATTTTTAATTTTAATTTAAAACAAAAAACTCAATCACAAAAATCAAGGTTACAATAATAAATAAATAAAATATTAAAGTTACAAATGTTATATACATCTCTATTATCCGAAGTATCATAACTTACGTTTTACACTGAACACAAAAGAATTTGAAAAATAATGAAAAAGATATCCTATAGTTAATTCATTTTTGTAAATTGAATTCATTTATCGTTTTACTTTGAACTAATACAATTTAATCATTTTATAATTATATTTGTAAATAATTTAGTCATTTTATGTCAAATTTAATAAGTTTAGACATTTTATCTTTCATTTTTTTTCTTTTACATTTTAAAACAATTTTCTTTTCAAACATTTACGAGTTTAATTTGATTCAAATTAAGTTTATTCACAAAAAAAAATAATCCAAAAAAATCAATATCGATAAGAAATGAATAAAGTATCTAAAAATATAAAAGTAAATAAACTACAACATTTTTAAAAAAGTAATTAATATGTCAAATTTATGAAATTAAATTGATTAAAGTGTCATACTGAGTGATAGCAGAGGTAGGTAAAGCTCTTAACAGGTATGAAACACTACAACGAAAGATGTACAGTTAGATCGTCGAAGTTGGTGTGCCCGTGTATGCTCAAGCCATGTTCGTTTGCTAAATGTAACAGACATATGAAGCACAAGTGAGGAGATATGTCATCGACTGTTGCTGCAGCTCTGCAGTTATTGGGAAAGCTGGCCAAAATTTGCTTGAAAGATATTGAGTCTTCTTCTTGATCCTTTTCAAAAATGAATATAACAATCAGAATTCAACTTTTATAATAGGAAGTATGCATGGAAGTTACACCATAGAGGCAAAAACATAGTGATAATAAGTAACAAGCAATATAAGATGGTGTAATTCGGTGCAAAAGTTATGCTCTCCCATTCCTCTTCCTTTGAACTTCAATTCCTTCATCAAGATTCATCCAATCGTTGTTGCAATGAGTCGTTCTTCATCTCTGCCTCTTTCGTTCCTCTTTTCATTTTTTTTTCTTGTTCTTTCTCTCCATCGGTTGGATCCAAATTTCACCATGAGATTTGCTCTCACTAGACTCGCTTTTTGAAGTGGGTACTGGTGTATATATCCTTCGTGATTCTCTTAGTAATCTATATCTCCTTAACTATTCTCACCAATTTATCATTTTCTTCTCTAGGATTGATATTGTCTTTGTTCAATTTGTAGCTTCTTAAGAGATTTAATACTGTGATTTGTATCATATGAAAACTCTTGATTTGATTATAAATTTCAAGGATAGAACAGCGAGAAAAAAGCTACTTTAGTTAGCATATTCTATAAGGATTGACTATGATAGTTCTATCCATTCCATATCATCAATGAAGGTGTATTACGAGTATTGTGTTAGAGATTATCATAAAGCTCCTTAAATTAAAGAGTAAAACATGGAGCAAAACAAGGAGCAATTCATGGAGCAAAACAAAGAGCTTAATTCAAGGAGCAATTTAAGGAACCATTAATTTAATGAATAATTCAAGAAATGAATTTTTCTATAAATAGATGTGTAATTGTAATGAATTAATCATCCAAAGTGTTCATTCCAATTGAGAGAAAAGCTTAGAGAGAAAAGCTTTTGTGAGAGAAAATTGAGAGTAATTTTCTTGGGTGTAATTGGGTTGTGAGTTGTGAGTGTTGTAAACACCTTGTGTAATTTCTCCCCTTTTAGTAAAAAGGTCTGCAGCAGGTCCGGAGACGTAAGCAAGATTGGCCGAACTCCGTTATCAAATTTGTGTGTTATTTTTATATTCTTGCTTTCTCATAAATCTGGCTTATCGGAAATTTGCGTAATTTCCCAACAACTGGTATCAGAGCTATTGGTGGTGATTTCTGTTAATTTTCTGCAAGGTTACTATTTACGTGAATAGTGAATTACGTGAATAGTGACATTTTGTCGACGATATTTGTTCGTTGACGTAGGTGTTCTAATACACGGTGGTTTACAGAAATAGTCAAAAACGATCCAGAGGAAGTCAGATTTTAGTGGGAGCAATGGCCGCAGATGAAGGAAGGGTGAAACTCGAGAAATTCGATGGCACAGATTTTGGGTTTTGGAAAATGCAGATAGAGGATTATCTGTATCAAAGAAATCTATATCAACCTCTCTCAGGGAAGAAACCAGAAGCTATGAAGGAAGAAGATTGGAATCTTCTAGATAGACAAGCCCTCGGAGTTATTCGATTGACGCTATCCCGTAATGTTGCCTTCAACATAGCAAAGGAAAAGACCACGGCGGGTCTTATGGCAGCTCTCTCCAATATGTATGAGAAGCCATCAGCCTCAAACAAAGTGCACTTGATGAGGCGTTTGTTCAATTTGCGGATGAATGAAGGCGCATCGGTAGCTCAACATCTCAATGAACTCAACACAGTCACAACCCAGTTAAGTTCAGTGGAAATTGAATTCGATGAAGAAGTACGAGCATTGATACTTTTGTCTTCTTTACCAGAAAGTTGGAATGCTACTGTCACGGCTGTGAGTAGCTCGTCAGGAAGCAATAAGTTAAAATTTGACGATGTTCGTGATCTGGTTCTCAGTGAAGAGATCCGACGTAGAGAGGTAGGTGAATCGTCAACTTCTTCAGTTTTGCATACAGAGTCAAGAGGAAGAAATTCAACCAAAAGGAATGGACGTGGCAAAACAGACTACCGAGGTAGATCAAAAGACAGGAGGTCCAAATCCAGGAATCCTAATAATTCCCATAGCTCGAAGACTATCGAGTGTTGGAATTGTGGAAGAACCGGACACTACAAAAATCAGTGCAAAAGTGCACCGAAGGACAAACAAGTGAAGGCAGAGGCAAATGTTACTTCCACCTCAGGAGGAGACGATGCATTGATATGCTCTTTGGAGAGCAAGGAAGAATCTTGGGTGTTAGACTCTGGAGCATCGTTCCATGCTACTTCACAAAAAAAATTCTTCGAGAAATATGTCCCCGGAAACCTTGGAAAGGTATATCTTGGTGATGATCAACCATGTGCTATTATTGGCAAAGGTGTAGTGAAGATTAAGTTGAACGGATCTGTTTGGGAGCTGAAGAATGTCAGGCATATTCCCGATCTCAGAAGGAACTTAATCTCAGTCGGGCAGTTGGCCAGTGAAGGCTACACTACGATCTTCCATGGTGATGATTGGAAGATTTCAAAGGGTGCAATGACAGTTGCTCGAGGCAAGAAAAGTGGCACTCTTTACATGACAACAGAGGCACGTTGTTCAATTACAGTTGCAGCAGGCAATGAAACACCAAACCTGTGGCACCAGAGACTAGGCCATATGAGTGAAAAAGGGATGAAGATTATGCATTCAAAGGGAAAACTTCCAGGTCTACAGTCTACGGAGATAGACATGTGCGAAGATTGCATACTTGGAAAGCAAAAGAGAGTCAGCTTTCAGACAAGTTGCAGAATCCCAAAGAAGGAAAGGCTAGAGCTTATTCACTCTGATGTTTGGGGACCAACGACCGTCTCATCTATTGGTGGGAAATGCTACTTCGTGACTTTCATCGATGATCACTCTCGGAAGGTATGGGTTTACTTTCTAAAGCATAAGTCTGAAGTATTTGAGGCTTTCAGAAGATGGAAAGCTATGGTGGAAAATGAGACGGGTTTAAAGATCAAAAAGCTCAGAACCGATAATGGTGGTGAATATGAAGACACCATATTCAAAAACTTCTGCTATGAGCACGGGATCAGAATGGAAAGAACTGTTCAAGGCACGCCTCAACACAATGGTGTAGCTGAGCATATGAACCGAACATTGACAGAAAGAGCTAGAAGCATTCGTATACAGTCAGGTCTACCGAAGCAGTTCTGGGCAGAAGCAGTAAACACGGCAACTTACTTGATCAACCGAGGCCCATCTGTTCCATTGGAGCATAGAATACCAGAGGAGGTATGGAGCGGAAAAGAGGTGAAACTATCACATCTAAAAGTTTTCGGTTGTGTAGCATTTGTGCATATCAGTGATCAAGGCAGGAATAAGCTTGATCCCAAATCCAAGAAATGCACATTCATTGGCTATGGTGAGGATGAGTTTGGCTACCGCATTTGGGATGACGAAAAGAAGAAAGTTATCCGTAGCAAAGATGTGATTTTCAACGAAATGGTGATGTATAAGGACATGCATAAAATAGACACCAATGACTCAGAGCAGAATGAGTCAGTATTTGCAGATGCAAATGATGTCCCAGATACTTCCGCAACAGAACCAATTATAACAAGTCCTCAGCCAGAGGAACTTGTTGGACAAAACAGTACACAACATTCCGACACACCACAACTTCTTACTCCAGCTCCTGTATTGAGAAGGTCTTCTCGACCTCATGTGCCTAACAGGAGATACATGAACTATATGTTACTGACTGATGGAGGGGAGCCTGAATGCTATGATGAAGCTTGTCAGACTCGAGATTCCAACAAGTGGGATCTCTCATCTCCAACCAGACATGGGAACTAGCTGAGTTACCTATGGGAAAGAAGGCACTTCACAACAAATGGGTGTACCAGGTGAAAGAGGAGCATGATGGTTCCAAAAGATACAAAGCCCGCCTAGTTGTCAAAGGGTTTCAACAGAAGGAAGGAGTTGACTACACTGACATTTTCGCTCCTGTTGTGAAGCTTAATACTATCATATCAGTATTGAGTATTGTAGCCATTGAAGATCTTCATCTTGAACAGTTGGATGTGAAGACTGCATTCCTTCATGGAGATTTAGATGAAGAGATATACATGTACCAGCCAGAAGGTTTCTCAGAAAGGGGGAAAAAGAACATGGTGTGCAGACTTAAGAAGAGTTTGTATGGCCTGAAACAAGCCCCGAGACAATGGTACAGAAAGTTTGACAGCTTCATGCACAAGAAAGGTTTCCAGAAGTGCAATGCTGATCATTGTTGCTACTTCAAGAGATATAGGTCCAGTTATATCATTTTACTACTTTATGTTGATGATATGTTAGTAGCAGGTTCAGATATGGATGATATTAAAAGGTTGAAGCAACAATTGTCAAAGGAATTTGACATGAAAGACTTGGGTCAAGCAAAGAAGATTCTTGGAATGCAAATCACAAGAAATAAGAAGAAAGGATCCTTGTAGTTATCTCAGGCAGAGTACATCAATCGTGTTTTGCAAAGATTCAACATGGGCGATGCCAAGCCAGTTAGCACACCCTTGGCCAATCATTTTCGCCTATCCAAGGATCAGTCCCCTCAGACAGAGGAAGAGAGAGAATTCATGGTTAAGGTTCCTTATGCCTCAGCCATTGGAAGTTTGATGTACGCAATGGTCTGTACGAGACCAGACATTGGCCATGCAGTGGGAGTTGTTAGCAGATTTATGTCAAATCTAGGGAAAACTCATTGGGAAGCAGTAAAGTGGATTTTGAGGTATCTGCGAGGCACCACAGAAAAGTGCTTGTACTTTAGTAAAGGAGAGTTAAAAGTACAAGGGTACGTAGACGCAGACTTTGGAGGTGAAGTTGATCACCGAAGAAGCACCACCGATTATATATTTACTGTTGGAACTACAGCTGTTAGTTGGATGTCACAAATACAGAAAATTGTCACTCTATCCACTACAGAGGCTGAGTATGTAGCAGTAACTGAAGCTAGTAAAGAGATGATATGGCTTCAAGGTTTGTTAATTGAGCTGGGATTCAAACAAGAGAAGAATGTTCTGCATAATGATAGTCAAAGTGCAATACACTTGGCGAAGAATTCAGCATTTCATTCTAGAACAAAGCATATTGGACTTCGTTATCACTTCATCAGATCTCTATTGGAAGATGATGTGTTAATACTGGAGAAGATTCAAGGAAGCAAAAATCCAGCAGATATGTTAACAAAGGTGATGACTATTGACAAACTGAAGTTGTGCTCAACTTCAGTTGGTCTGCTAGAGTAATAAAGACTAGAAAAGCTGCTGCATTGATCGAGGTGTGAAGACAGATTGAAATCAGTCTTCAAGTGGGAGATTGTTAGAGATTATCATAAAGCTCCTTAAATTAAGGAGAAAAACATGGAGCAAAACAAGGAGCAATTCATGGAGCAAAATAAGGAGCAATTCATGGAGCAAAACAAGGAGCTTAATTCAAGGAGCAATTTAAGGAACTATTAATTTAATGAGTAATCCAAAGAGTGAATTTTTCTATAAATAGATGTGTAATTGTAATGAATTAATCATCCAAAGTGTTCATTCCAATTGAGAGAAAAGCTTAGAGAGAAAAGCTTTTGTGAGAGAAAATTGAGAGTAATTTTCTTGGGTGTAATTGAGTTGTGAGTTGTGAGTTTTGTAAACACCTTGTGTAATTTCTCCCCTTTCAGTAAAAAGATCTGCAGCAGGTCCGGAGACGTAAGCAAGATTGGCCGAACTCCGTTATCAAATTTGTGTGTTATTTTTCTATTCTTGCTTTCTCATAAATCTGGCTTATCGGAAATTTGCGTAATTTCCCAACATATTGGACCAAGAGTGATGGCATTGTTATGAAGGTTTGTAAATACACATTTATTTTTTGCTTTAAGAAAGTTGATCAAGAACTAGAATTTGAATTGGAGAATGTTACGTGGGCTTTTCAAAACAATCTACTGGTTGTGAAAGGTATTGAATCAAGTAGTCTTCCTTCTAACTTGTGCTTTAATTCTTCTTCAATTTAGTTTGAGATCCATATTTTACATGTGGAATGGAGGAAGAAATCCATCATCGCTAAGATTGCTCAAAATATTGACTTGGTTCTTGAATCTATTAACCATTCAATTGATAATGGTTTAATTATGGAAGTTAGAACTTATGTTGAATTTGTTTTGGAAATGTTCTTTGCTACCTGATTTGTAATTTCAATTATATAAGGAGAATCATAATTGTTTGGTGGCTATGTATGAAATGCTACCATATTTTTGTTGAAATATTGCTCATGCAACTTAATTATTTAATAATGCAAGAGATATATGCATTGTTTTTGGAGGCAAATACGCAAAAGATGCTTAGTGGATAAAATCTAAAATAAATATGAAGGTGCTTGAGTGGAAGCCCTCTAAGCTTTGTTTTAAATATCATTGGCAAGTGTGGAGCCATTGATATTGTTTAAAGAATTAATGTTTTTGTTGGTGTGGTATTTGAAGTGGCTAAATTCCCACTGCCTAATGGTACTATGTGATCTGTACAAGTTCATATTTGCTTTGATTTGGCTTGATCCTTATTTCTTGGTGTATGGATGACATTTAGAGTAAGGAATGCGTGGGATTGAGGAAAACTTATTTAAATAAGGGCTAATTTTGAAAGGATGAATATGCTAGTTTTGGTTGTCTTGCTTAGTATTGGTTTTTGTCTAGATGAGTCTCATGTGTAACCATGACTTTCAACTAGATAGTTAGGTGTTAGGAGTGGTATCTTTGTTGGTTTTATCATAATGGTTGTGTTAAATTGAAAGCTTTTAAATGTTGTTTGTTTATGTTATATACCATGTTGAATTACAATGGTGAGTTTCATGAACTACTTTCAAAGTGTTTCCTACTAGCTTTTCTGTTAGAAATCTTGTTCCTGGAATTCTTAAGTGGCCATGGTGGTTGCTAAATATCGAGTCTTTGGTAGTTTTATGTTTTAGTTTGTTTTCCTATTTTTCTACTTCTCTATGTTTATACTGTTTTGATTTTGTTCAATGAAAATTATTCCTCTTCTTTCCACCCCCAAATAAAGAAAAAAAACAGGGGTAGAAATAAAAAGCTCCAATTGTTTCATAACTGGTATGGACAATAGTTTTCAAGCGTATTTCTGAGATGATAACACAAGTAACATGCAAAAGTAGCACCAGATTAGGCAAAGCCAACAACGTAAGAATACCTGGATAGATATTTGTTGTGATTCTTGTATACGGTCCCAAAGAGTTTCTTTCAGAGCCTGGACATCAACTTGTTTAGAAGTTTTGTCATATTGGACTTCAATTTTATTCACCTGTATCATTTAGATGAGGCAAATCATAAGTTCAAATGTATATATTTCATGCATTCCACAGTTCCACTTCAAAAGGCACCCAATGATTACAGACCCATGAAAACATCAAAGGACTAAATAGCAGGTGTCAGATTGCAAAACCAGGAAACTAACCTGGCGAGGTTGAGAAACAAGAGTGCTGGAGTCCTCTGCATCACTATGGACAACTCCGTCATCAAATATGCCATCATGTACAGTTTCATCATCCCATGATGGTAATTGTCCATAATCATCAAAGTTTTGCTTCGATCCATCTTGTAGTATAAATTTAATAAAATTTATTATAAACAAAAATCTCATAAATGTGAACTATAAATCATTTGTGAATTTTTTTTTTTTTTTTTTTGAAGCCTCACACAAGCAAGTGAACATTTGGATGGGCTCTTATACAGAAAGAGAAGATTACCTGAAGAGTTTCTGCCTCTTTTCCCAAGGCACTGCAGCACGGAAATAATTTGCATAAGAAAATGGTTAAAACACGAATACCTCATAGATTGAAAGGAAGCATACCTTTATACAAGGCAGAAGAAATAGCTTGACAAGATCTTCAGGTTGATAGTGGCAATCCTCGGGAAGTTTTGTATTACAGGGTGCTCTACTTGCGGGCAGAATTAATGACTTGGGATTTTTGGGAGGAGCAAAGATGTCCAACATCTCTTTCTCTAAGGCCTCTGTGAAATCAATTTCAGGTTCTGCCTGTTTCTTGTTCTTTTTCCGCTTAGTTGTTAATTGCAGTTCATTTTCAGTAGAAGGATCAACCTCTGAACCTACAATGCAGATTCCAAAGTATGTTAACACGCGAAGAACCCATATAAGAAAATAGCCTGCAACAGACCTATTAAAACCCACCTTTAGTTTTACGATATTTCCAGTGATCAGGACCTGCCCAAAAATTTTGTTTTGAAGTAAGTCCCAGGCTTAAGAACAAATACGCATCAACTTTCTCTAATTTGTCATTGGTATCAGGGTCATAAGAAAAGCATGCTTCATTTTCCTACAAAACAACCACTTGTCAGGGAAAATTTCATCTCTTATTAACTCGAAATAATATACAGAACACAAAATATGCATGTAGCAAGACGAACTCAAAAGGTAGTAAAAAAACCTCATTATAATTTGGAGAAGCTGAATCTGCACAGCCAAGGCTCTCATCGACCAAGGTTGATACATGATCTTGATCATTATTCCAGTTCCCACAATTCTCAATGTCTTCACCATCAAAATCAACATCATTATAAACTGCTCCGCCTTCTGATTGCTCAACACAAGAAAAAGAATTTGATGGCCTGCTATTATCTTCATCAAAATGCTCTATTATAGTCCTAAGAGTTGGAGAGATGTCATCTTTCATTCTCATATTCAGTACCATCTCTTCAATACATTCTAATGAAAAGAAAAAAGAAACAAGGAAAATAAGTTTTACATCTCAGTTGACAGCATAATATATGACAAGACAAGGCCGGAAACCAGAAGATAAGCTAAATAAAACAAACCTCTAGCAAAAGAGAGATCAATTCCATCTGATATATTGTGCTGATCATTGCAAGGTACACACTTTCCTGGTACTTCAAGTGAATCAAAGAGTACCCTGCATCTATCATATACTCCAAGATTATTCAATAAAAGACCCTTGGCTCCACCTTCATCAAATTGTGCAGATGTCTGATGGTAAAGTGGGTCCACGGTAAATGCAACTGAAAAGGCAAATTACGTTTTAAGATATAATGCACCTAGCATATGAATAAAAAGCTGCTTGTGAAGAGAGACTTTAACATCACCATCAATCTTTTTCAGATTAAGAGTCTCGAAAGATGACTCCAGAGTTGACAAAGGTGATAGCTGCATAGACAAATTTAGTATAGATTTGTATGTGCAGTTCTTAATGAATCACTATAGTAAGTGAAGAGGGAGGAAAAAATAGGATCTACTTTTCTGTCTGTCTCCTTCTTTGAATGAACTGTTTGTCCACCTTCAGCACTTGCATTCTCCACAATTGTATCTAAGAAAAACAGCATAGAAAATAACCCTAGTAAGGGAACACGAAGTATGCTACAGAAAATCAGATACTTTTTGTTTCAGCCATCACTGTCATTACTGAATCCTAAAAAGATAAATCACCTAATAGGATCAGAAATAAAATTTTCAAGTTTTTTAACTTAACCACAATCAGTTAATTCTAAGAACAAGTGCTATCTACGAAAAAACTGATAAGGAAAAGGATCAATTTCCAAGAGGTCAAACCTAACCTTGTCCCTCTGCTTGACCAGCTCTATTCATCCCACCAAGGACCTTGTATGCCTCAGAATGCACTGAATCAACCCTTAATGAATAGATCTTCACTCCTGCTTCAAGAGTACAGCTTGCCTGCAAAGTTGCAAAACTGATACATACATGGACATGACATGTGAAACAATGGGGCCTGAATCTATCAAATAAGGGTTATAGATTTAGAATTCAAAAGAAATGAGTTCGCAGCTTTAAATAAAACATAACATGGTTTTCTATGAACTGGCCTAAAAATTCAGATAATTACAGCTTAAGTGATTGAGTATGCTCGGTTTAAACTAAAGATATCAGCTGAAAATAATATGATTCAATACATAAAAGTCCATTGTATCTATAAAGGTTAATCCTGACCCCCAGGAAATAATTAAAATTAAGGCCAGCAAGGAAAAAATAAAGTAAGAAACCAAACATATACATTAATTTGCTCAAATTTAAGCAGTTCGATCTTTTAACCAATCATAAAAATTAATTATCTTTGTTTATTAGGAAGACCGATTTAGTGGACATTCTTTTTAAGATCAAACAGAAGCAGAGTATTAAATGAGTTCTTATATATATATATAAAGAGAGAGAAAGACAAAAACACACAAGGACACAATACATATGAAGACCCGAACGCTTAGCACATCCAGTGCACGATAAATAATGCATAAATTTATAAGAATAATTAACATGAGGTTCCAATGCCAACCGGACTTTCAATTATTATAAGAAACCTTCAAAACTGATTTTCTTCGGTATAAAGGAAAACAAAAAAGATATTACCTTCTGAAAATTCGTCTCAGAATCGTTTTCATCTTCAACCTTGACAATCTCAGTTAAATGATCTATCAAAGTCAGCTCCCAAGTGTTCTTTTGATTAATTTTCTACAACCAACAAAAGCAACACTGATTACATAGCTCATGTTAAGGATTCAATAAAATTGAGAATCTAAGGCAAAATTCACAACCTAAAGAAAAATACTAGACAGGAGGTACAGACAAGGACGAACATTCTCACTAGCCAGTTTGATGCAATTCTGGAACAACTCGAGGATCTGCTGTTTGCCCAAGCAATCGTCCAACTCGGTATCGCCACGGACAGTCGGCACATTGGAAGCTTGGATGGACATGCGGCGAATAGCGGCAGCACGTGCTGCCCGTGCCTGAGCACGCTCGAGCTGGTCATTGTTGGAGCCCAACATGAAGGGACTTGGCGGAGACTGAAGCCGGGACGCCAACATAGCCTTCTGCTTCTGGAGAATTGCTTGGTTAGGGCTTATTGATGCTGCCATTTTCCGTAGACGAAAATATTAAATGCTGACCTTTGATCGGAGCAAAAATTAGGGTTTCTAGAGTTATGAATTTGGGGGAAATTGGTACTTGTATTCTCCTGGATAGGAAATCCTAACGTTTCCCTCCAGTTTATGCATTCAAATTTTTGAAGGGGGGCGGAAGTTAATTTAAATAAATAAAAAATGCGTGTGCTGTATTTTAAGTAAAGGGATGGTCATGAACCAACGAAAAAAGCAGCATTCAACTGTCTAATCTGAACCGCCCATCTTCAGCACGTTTCTCGTGATTTGAAACACTCCCCTTTTTTTTCTTCTTTAATCATTAATAATTTAATGATTAATTTAAATATAAGAGTTGTTATTGGTTACTGTTATTGAACATTTTTTTTTTAAATTACATTAATCTAAAATTTCTTTAATATATAATACCACATCATCCAATAATTTAAAAATAATAAATATTTTTTATTAAATATAATATTAATTTAAAAAATAAAAAATTAACTATTTTTTTTAAATAATAATCAACAAAATTAATTTAAAATAACACATCAATTACTCTGAATAAACCTATAACTTCTTCTTCCTTAATTCATTTGAAATTAGGACCAAATGTGTTATAAATCTTATCCAACAAATACAAGGCTAAACATGATTAAAGTAACTTCAAAATTAATGTACCATATTTGATAGAAATAACCTTCTATATCATACTTTATACTGTATTAAAATCAAGTTATCTTCTTTAACTAGTTCTCAACTCAATTACATAAATAATCTAGTTATTTTCTTTAAAATAAATGTGAAAGAAGCCACAAACATTATTTTTGTCCTAAAATAATATTATAATTAATAAAATCAAATAGTAATTTTTAACAAATCTATTATTTTTCATTCAAGTAATTTGAATATTGATCATTGCTCTTTAATTTATCGATTCCTCGAGATACCGAAAAATTTGGACCAATTAAATATTTAGACAACTAGTTTCAAATAAAAGAAATGAGAAAATATCATCTAAAAAATGAAAGCCAAATTAGATGGATGAAAATCTAAACTCCTATCTCAAGTTGAAAGATCCACCCTTATCAAATATGTTATGTAAAACATTATCATCTATTTAATCAAGACCTATAAAGTCTTTGTCATTGTTTATGAGGAAATTGATACCTTAATTCAAAAGTTTTAGTAAAAAAATAATATACATAACATATATTTTTTCACACATCTAACATAATTTTATACGTATCAACCAAAATAATCAAGAGATTTAGGTTTTAGAAAACCACTAGATTTTAATCAAATAATGTTAACAAAAGCTATTGGAAACTCTTAACAAATCTCGAAAACTTTGGATATCTAACGTTATAAATAAATATTTAAGAGACTAACATTTTATAAAAATACAACAAATAATTAATTTTGATTAAAAATTTACCTCAAAACATATACATTTAGAATGAACATTGGATTACAAGTATAATACCCTTAAGATCTTGGAATCCAAATTTATAATGAAACTTAAATCAAATAAAACAAATTTTTTTCATATCATTTGACAGCTTTCATTCAAACATTATATCCCCCAAGGTAAGACAAAATAGATTCTTAACATGGTTTGGTACTTCAAACCTAGGGATAATTATGATGTCTATCTTACCTTTATCAAACCTAGGGGTACTTATAATCACGAAGTTTTTGAAAAAGGTTTTGAAGAGCCTAACTCTTTCAGAGAAACTTTTTCTTCATAAGAAAATGAAAAATGTGAAGCATTCATTTATTCAACTTAAAATTTTACAATATTAGTTGTTATTTTGGAAATAAAACTTACTTTAACAATTCACGTCAAATTTGAGTATTTACTATATTAATTTGATAATTAATCCAAGTATTTTTTTTTCATAATACTTTTGCCTATATAGTTACCCTATCAACATTTCACTTTTGTGTTTATTATCATGATAAAACAAATCTGGTATGTAATAAATTAGATTATATTTAACAGAAGAAAATTAGATCACAATTTCACTTTAATCACCACCGGTTTAAGGTTTAAATAATTTAAAATGATATTTTTTGCAAACAATTCTTATGAAAACATTAAAATGATATCATGATATATATTCCTTTTGTTTGGCAACCACCCCAAATACATGCAATGAAATACAATGTTGATACTAGTTAAAAAAAATAGTAGTGCAACAAATGGTTTTATTATATTAGATCATAAGATCATGTAATTGATACGTAGCTATTAGTATTATTTATTACTTATGTAAAACTTGCAAAAATATTGGCTTTTAATGCAATTATTGATCGGACCCTTCTTTGAAAAGATAGACATTTATATGATAAACGATCCAAAATTCATTGTGTAAACTTTAATGGAAGACTAATGGCAACAAATCTTTAACAAAGCCAAAGATATCATCTTGACAGGATAATAAAAGTTACACCTTTACAGAATAATATTCATCCCTTGGATCTCAGTGAGTTAAGCTAAATAGCTCATAATCTCGTCTTCAATAATAAATCTTTTTCACTCTTCCCATCTTGTAGGCGTTCTTTGCCTACTTCTGCGTATAAAAAAAACTAACATTCGATATGTGCATTGTCCGTGTATGTTTTATAAATAATAATAAATATTACTTACCTTGTCTAAAAGTAAAATAATTCTTAAAATAATAAAAGTAACAAAAATATAAGTAAATAAAAAAAATTATACTTAATCCATGTAATTAAGAGTCACTTTATAATTGAAAATTCATTATGGCTTATTAAAAAATATTGATAGAATATAAATAAAGTCTAAGATAATTTAGTAGTGTACTTACAAAGACTAATTTTATATAAACTTAATTGATTTATATGTTAAAATAATTCTTCACATAATCATATTTATATAAAATTCTAAATATTATTAGAAAGTGATATTTCACTCATACTCATTTCACTTACCACTAAACTACTTATATTTATTTTTTTCTTAATTTATAAAGTATTTTAAAATTTCATAATTCTCTTGTAATAATAATAATTAAGAATTTAAATGTTATCTCATTAAATAATTTTTTTTTTAGTTTTTTTGTTGAAATTACTTATTAAGTCAAAAAATTATCTTATATTTAGAAAATAAATAATTTAACATACAATTTTTATGATAAATATCTCATTAAATTATTATTAATATGAATTTATTATTTAGAAAAAATAAAATATATTAATTATGATTAAATAAAAAAAACTCATTCATTAAATAAAATACCCTATCTACTCCATCTACTCAAATCTCTCGCTATCACAGTTCAAAACTCATTCAATAAATGTTCAAATTTTACGATTTATTACATGAGTGAAGATCCACTTTGAAGAAAAATAGTATCTATTCAATTTTTAATCAACGTGTGAGAAAAATTTAAGTGATGTTTCATTCATTTATTTATTTTAATTTCAAGAGATTTTTTTCTTAAAAGAAAGATTAAAAACCCAATGTACGTCCACCATTCTTTTTTAATAATTTCAAAATTTTCCTCCATAAATATTACTTAATAATAGATGACATTTATGATATTTTTATTAAAATTATAAAAAGATTGTGTTACTTTTTTAAAAATTACAGGACTGTAACTACTCGTAACACTTTTTTAAAATTACATAATTAAATTAACTTACCCTAAAAGTTGATAAATTAATATATCCCTTACCTATCATTCCAGTATCATTTCAACCCAAAAACCCGATAACTAATTGTTTTACAAGGGGGCAAGAACTTTATTCCGTATTCCTTTTTTATTGTATTAACTTCTATCCACATGATTACTCATTCTTTCCGGTCAAAGAATGTCATTGCAAGGAATAAGTATTTGACTCTCTTTTTTTAAGTGAGATTTACAAAAAGTAAAATGCTTAAGCGAATGTATTTTTACAAATAAATTACAACAATATAATTACCGAAGGAATGCACTTCGACTTCACAGGCTTGTAAAAGTAGAGAGCCATCCAAAGTAAAGTAATTCTTCCTATTCCTTCTTTTTCCTTGAAAAGTTCTGCCTCTCCTTTGACATAATGATATGCACATAACACCACACCATGTAAAGTGTATAATCTGAAACAATCAGTTCTATCTAGATTTACTTTTCTACGAACCTTCAATCAGATATGCTACTACGCACCCCAATACCGCACCAGCAAAAACCTGAACCAAACAACGTAATCAGATATCCTCAGTTCCTCACTGGCCAAAAAAAGGCTCAAAACATGACACAGCATGTGTAGATAATCTTGATAGCTTTGATTTTGCCAACATCACTAATAATATCAATGGTCAAAGCTGTTTTCCAAATTGATCCTCCATATTCTGGGGATCCTATTTGCTTCCAACTTTAAGGAAACTGGCTAATGGGTTATATTTATCTTATAGATCAAACAATGGCAACGACATTTAATTGTCAATTTGCATTCCTGGATTTCCATTTCCTACCGGGAAGTGAGAAACTCACAAAAATGACCCAAAGAAATGAAATTTGAAGGGCAAGTGTTTTAAAATGCTGCTAACTCAGTATTGATTATGGATTATTACTTCGTTACTGTATCATCCATTCTGCAGCATTTGCAATAAGCTCAAATAAAAACTTGCTAGTCATTATCATATTTACACAACGTTGAAGTCAAGTACCCAACTCTCCTCATCATGAAAGTGTTCACTAACCTGAAGTGGAGTATGCCCAAGGGAATCACGAAGAGGACGTACATTAGAGAGAGGATGCTCTGTAGGAAGCTCACAGACAATTTGGTTCAGCAACTGCAATTAAGCATCATTTTGGTAATAAAAAACATGGAAACAAGATCAAATCATGTGCAGTTATATCAGAAAATCACGATAATAACCAAAATTAAAAAAATCCATATTGTGTGAAAACTCACTTCAGCTTGACGGCCAGCATGATGTCTGACCCCTGTTGCATCATACATAACCTGCAAATAGTCTTAATACCATCAACCGTGCCAACTTGCTCAAAAGATGCATATTCACAATCTTAGACTCAAGCAATCCAACAAAGTGAAGAGATGCAATAAAATGATCACATCCATGTCATTTAGATAGAATTCAATGCTCATGCAATCTCATATAAACATAACCGAAGTAAACAGGTCGATCTCATACTGAAAATGCATAGTCGTAGCAAGCAACTTATTGAATCTAAATCAGTTTGAGTAGAATGGAACTGAGCTAATCTTCATATATGCATGGAAAAAAGTTGCAATCCACCCTTCTGTGAATATAATAGCTTATAATCCATTTTCTCATATCTAAAACTTCAATCTTAGGCCCATGCCTTCATGGAAAAAGGATGGTTTCCCAGGTGCAGCTAAATGCAAGATGACAGATAGAGTTAAAACGATGAACCAACCAGAATCATTCCATTCCTCCACAGATAAAAAAAAATTCACCTTAAATATTACATTGAGATACGCGTTTCAGATAAAAAGCAGACCCAAAAATTCAAATTACAAAATCGATATAACTAAAAAAAAACAATAAAGATGCTCAATTTAACTTACGACGCAAGCCAAAACTACAGCAATGGCAAAAGCTGGACTGGAAGCACCTTCATGTAGGGCAAATGACATCGCCAGAGCTGTCACTGTTGCTGAATGAGAGGAAGGCATTCCGCCAGAATCAAGAATTCTCTTGGAATCCCATCTCTTCTCCTTATACCTGAGCCATTCACCATCTCTAATTAACATTATTCACCAAGAAACTGACAAATAAAAGTACTCTAAAATCCAGAACCCAATTTGATGCAATTTCACCTAAAGGTAATAATAGAAGGATATGAAGGGAACGAACCAGGTGGTGAAGATCTTGAGAAATTGAGCAAGAGCGCATGCGAGGAATGCAGAGAAGAGAGGGAGGTTTGAAGGAAGCAGGGAAGCCGGCGACGAAGAAGAAGACGACATCGTTCCGTTCCGGGATATTGAATCCGCAACCGTCATTACCTCATCCATCGCCGTTTTAACGAACCCTCAGAACCCAAAAACAAAAAACAAAAATACCAATCGAGTCGTCAATTTATTTCTATTTCTCTCTAGGTGAGGTCTCTCAAAGCTAGTCTGGTGCCGTGATGATTCGAAAGCGAAGGTCAATTGGTCAATTGGAGTTTGGGGACCCCAAATTGCATATATGAGTTGGTAATTTGGAGCCTAGTATCGTCTGCTTGGCTTGTGTCTTCTTGTTCCAACTTCCGACCATTAAGATAAAAATTAAAAAAATTCCAACCATTACCCCGCAAGTCGGGGCAGCTCTTTATATAAAGATAAATGATAATAAAAATTAATTCAATTAAAATATTATTATTATATTTATTCGAACAATTTAAATGAAATGGTAATAAATTTATAAATTTATTTTAAATAAAATAAAATAATAAAAATGTGTAAAATATAGATCATTTGAACCTTTAGGTGAGGCGTATGGACATAAAACACCACCTGTTGTAAAATGAAAAAAATAATAATCCAGACGTGGCTTGCATCATGTTTTTACCATTTTAATCTTTCAAAAAATATATATTAAATTTTTATAATGACAAAAAACATATATTTTTCTTAAAAAAAATCTATGCTATATAGTATATATTTTTATAACATAATTAATATAATTTTTTAAAAAAATATTAAAAATAAAATTACATAAATAAATAAATAAATTATAAAACCGATTGATTTACAAATTTTGTGCAATGACATTTAAGTTTTTCGTGGATAAAAGTATGCTATTAATATATGAGCCCTGATGAGAGTTTAACGACTGCGCAAAAAGATGTAATCGAACAATCCGCAACAACATACGATACAAGAGTTTTCATTTAAATTATATATTAATTTAAAAAATTCATTCATTATGATTTAAGTAATTTACAAATATTTTATAAATTAAATCCGATAAAAATAATTGACTAATTAAATTAAAATATCTATTAAATATATTTTTTAACTTAATCTAATTTATTAATTTGTTTATACACTCTTAACATTTACAAAAACTAACAAATTAGTAACGTAACATACGAATCATTTAACTTATCGCTATGGACGGAAAGAAACTAATCAAAAAAGTAAGTCTAAAAAAAGCGTAGGTATCATTTTTTAAAGAGTTTCGTATTTTTGTGTTTGAAATCAATTTTGTTATTAGATTTCTTAATTATTTGATAAAAATTGAAATTATTGACGGCGATTTATATTATTTTTATTACTATAATTTTTATTTAATATTTAATTTTATTTTTATATTATTGTTTTTTTAATTTTATTTTATTGACAATAAAAAATGTAGAATCTTGGTTTTCGTGAAAATGAAATCTCAAATGCAGTGTGAAGAAATTTATATGTGAACGTATTAAAATTTGAAAATCCAAAACATATTTTAAAAGATTATTATTTTTTCGAATATGAAAATTACGTTAAATAAATAGAACTTATTTTTAATTAAAAAATTAAAGACATAATTAATTAACAAATATCGAGCCTATAATTCGAGCCAATAACTTTTTTATTTTTTTATTGATTACTTTGAATAGTTATTATTTGATAAAGTAAGGAAGGTTCTACAGTAAATACATTGGGAGCAAAAAGTATATATAAAAAAATATTTTTTTAAAAATAATTATATTACTTACTAAATATAATTTTTTTAAAATTATAATAAGAATTTACAAATTTACAACTTTATTAATACACATGTTAATAAAAAAATATGGACGTCTATCTATATTTTATAACAATATATTAATAATTTTTATATTTAATTTTAAATATATTAATATAAAAAATTATAATATATTTAAGAATTTAAATATATGTCGAACATATGGGTATAAAATGAAAAAAAAAATATTTTTCAAAATAATTAAATAAAAATAATAATTTAATATGAGATAAAATTAAAAAAGAAAAATTGTTTTATTTTATTTAAAATTTTAATTTTTCATGTACTATTAAAATCCTACTAGAAACTTTTATTTAAAGTTTTCTCTTTGTGTATTATTAGAATCCTACGTATAAATTTTATAAACTATTTTAGTGACTTTTCAAATATAAATAATTAAGATCTATGTTTATACAAAACATCCTATAAAATAATCAACTTAATAATATTGAAGAAATTATATTTTTTTTCTCTTATTCCTAATTTTTAAGAATATTTATTCTTTATTCTGTTTAGAAGTTGAAGTCATCCTATTCGTAAGGTAGAGAAATATCTTTAGGTTAATCATATTCTAAAGTTGCTAGAGTGTTGGTCTAAAGATATATAACATAACTAGACTTGTAATATTATAAATTTTCTAGAGTACTTGTTTAGATAATAATTTCCTTGTGCTTGTTTCATAACAAAAATATAAAGACTTATTGTCAGAGAATGAGTCTCGCTAATCAAAACTTTGCTCATATTTTTCTTGTTTTCTAAGTGTTTCCATATTATAGGTATATTCGTCATTTTGTCCTACGTCAGGTGGTCGTGGGTTCAAACCTTACGGTGGGCATCATATGATGCAGTGTGCATATACATGTTTAACATTGCTTAGGAAGCTAAGTGATGATGTGTTTATAAGGTGTGAGCAGTCTTTAAATTACATGACGTGTTTTAGGATTTCTCTCTATAAGTAAAGTCGTGAGGTTAAACCGAACTGTCAAATCATGGTCGTGGACCAGCTAAACTTACAGTTATGGACCAGAGCAAACAATCTTGTGCCTCGTGAAGTAGGTTCCGCTCCACTGTAAGCAGACAAATTAACAGTCCTATATTAGTTGATATCATCACCATGACCCTATTAGGCCATGTGGGCTTGCATTATTATGAGGACTTAATATTTCCTAAGTGGAAGTGTATGTTGTAGTGAGCATGTACATATCTAACATTACTTAGGAAGCTAAGTGGTGATGTGCTTATAAAGGGTGAATACTCTCTAAATGACATGATGTATTTTAAGATTTATCTCTAGAAGTAAAGCCGTGAGGTCTCACTGAACTATCAAGTCATGGTCGTGGGCCCACTGAACTTACAGTTATGGTCTCGTGTCATGTAGAATGGGTTATGTCCCACTGTAAGTTGACGGATTAACCGTTCTATATAAGTTCATTCAATCATTATTAATAAAAAAGAATTAATTTAAATCCTTAATGATATGAAATCATAAAAAAAATTAGAGAAAGCCTAAAAAAACTGAAAGGTATCGAATCTTGATAAATATGATAATTTGACCCAAAAAAAAATAAGAAGGTATGGATG
The DNA here is from genome assembly GCA_037013495.1 of Hippophae tibetana. Lineage (NCBI taxonomy): Eukaryota > Viridiplantae > Streptophyta > Magnoliopsida > Rosales > Elaeagnaceae > Hippophae > Hippophae tibetana. The sequence continues at coordinate 9,188,082 of CM072812.1, forward strand.
AGATTTTGAGATAATCTTAAATTTTTTATCAAATCATGATACATATATTTTATTGAATAAGAATACTTGTTTAGTATTAAATATGTAACGGACATACGACCTAATAGATATAGGTACCCCGTTAGGGTATAGCGAGGATATAGAGCTAGCTTAACAAAAGGTCTGGGCCCAACGAGCTTGATAAAGCGTACAACCCAATCAACAAAAATACTTCGCCACAAACTGTGAGGTCTTGGATGTCAAGACTTGGTGAAACTGTGATATCCTGACGTGATTAGGGTCTTTCCTCTCCATGAGTGACTTACATATAACGACATCCCTTTATTTATATGTAATGCTTGTAACGATCTGTTTTCTATTTAAACTAGTTCGTGTACAATTTTACTACGTATGTAACCATATAGACAGGTCGCTTATACATACCTTGTCAGGTGCATAGGATGTCATACATATATATACCCCTTAAATGAGAAGAATAAGGGATTTATTCATTTGTCCATATTTCCACTTCTCTCTAAAAATTACTAGAATCCCTAACCAGAAAATTCTCTCCAACCAATTGGCGCCGTATGTAGGAAATCAAATCTTTCTAGTCCATAGTTGGTATTTGAGACCTTCATTTTTATTCCAAGGAGAATTATTTCGTTTTAGGGACATTTACTTGTACACAAAAAATGGACATGAATGGGTACGAGTTGGAATAATGAGCACTCGCACAATCCACTTTAAGGGATTTGACTTTGAAAACAGGGCGACCTGTAGGTCGCTACAGTAGGACCACGACGAATTGTGGCTAATGTAGACTTGGGAGCGAACTGATGTTAGAGCGTTGGTCCAAATCACCCCGTCACGAGCTAAATTAACAAGTGTTGGTTGTTCTTAGACCCAGATCAACTGTAAACACTACCATGAACAACATGAGTTGTCACCAATTGATTTTAACACACAAAACTAGATAAACAGTTCGTGAACTGATAAGGAAATGTATTGGTAGGAAATGACGTAAATTGGGAGTGGCGATAGTGCATACCGAGTACGACTGTGACAAACATTATATTGAACGAACTGGGCTAGGCTCGGCTCATGTGAAAAACCCAATTCGTGCAAACAGATACACAATCTAAATCCGCAAATGCCAGAGTTCATAGTAGAAGATTGATGGCATCTCTCTAATACCAATCGAGCACGAACTGCTAACAATGCGCAGATCCAAAACAACCCACTCATACCTTTTCATGAAACCAAGAAACAATCTCCACAAGATGAATTAACAGCTTGAAGAGATGAAGAACCGAGCAGAAGAGAGACGGGTTGGGCTGGATACATCATAAATCGAGGTTGGATCAGTTGGACCTGGTACAAATCCCTGAAAAACAAGTTGGGATTATGCGATTGAACTACCGCAAACTGAGGAAAACGAACTAGGTGCTGATTGGCTGGACCTGGTGAACTAAAAAGAGACGAACAGGTGTGCGATGTCGCTTGAACAAATGACATGGGTCATCGAGGCTGGAAAAATGAATCGCGAGATCACTAACAAGGACGATATGTTCTGATGTTTAAATGAAAAAGGCAAGCGCAAATTGCTACTAGTTTCATTCCTAACTCGTTTCGTGCCATTTTTGGTCGTGAACAGATTGAGCTGATGCAGATCGTGGTGCGAATTGAGGAGGATTGGGTCAGGAGATGTAGTTGGTGCAGGTAGTTATTGTTAGACGAGGTAATGGTATCATGGTGCAGATGGAGCAAACCACAAGCTGGAACTTTCAATGGTGCGTTAAGGGAATCACAAACTACGTTTTGGTCGCTCAATGGGATGAAGAAGATGACAAAGGTGTTGATCGTGAACTGGGCCAATTTCTATAGAAGAACTGCACTTGATTAGTTACCATAAATGATTAATTTAGATATACTTGCCGCAAACTGATGAGTGTGGATTTGCTTTCAATTTGAAACTGACCTTAAGCCACCAACCCACGAGCTAATTAGTGTTGCGATCTGTTATGATATCTAGTGGGTTGTTATGGTTCTGGCCATTAATGGGCTGATCTGGTCGTTCCATGATACGAACTAATAGATGGACTTAAAAGAGACAAAATAATTAAGACCTACACCTACAAGCCGTATCTTCTTTTGGGTGGAGCCATTCTTGAACTTCTGGTTTATACTTTTTGAGCTTTTCCGTCAAAGCTGATAGGCTGGAGCTGTCACCCCCGCTCAGATTCTTTTGGTGTAGAATACTCATGTGTGTAGCGAATAAAAGCCACTAGCCAGTGGCAAAGTAAAAGTATATTGGGTTGTATGTAAAGTAGTTGAATGGTGCCACTATTTTTAGTGGACAATGCATTAAGAACATCCACAGCTTGGCAAACATGAAACCACGAGGGACTATCATACACAAGTTGTGAATCAATGGTGGTAGGTAGTGCTAAGCTTAAGCTACTGAAGCTAATGATATTGGCTTACATACTTCCTCAGTGTGGCCAATAAATTAGACGACAACTTGGTGGAATAAAATATGGATAGCTCAGAGTCGTCATTGTTTTGATAAGAGGAGTGGCATTTCTATTATGAGAAAGGTCCCAATATTGATGCTTTATGGGCAGCCAATCAATGTATTGGACACCCTACAAAGAGGAATTTATGCACACCACGCGAGGTGAGTTTATATGATATATGAACTGATCATTACATGGCTTTCTTTATTTGATGTAGGGATTGACCTTGGTAAATGAGGTGGGGTTTGGTATGCTTCAGGATATTTGTAATCCATGCATCTCGAAAAGAAATTATAAGAGGATCAATATTTGCTGAAATATGACAATATTTTTGGCCTTTGAAAACTATTTAATGAGATCCATTAACAAGTCGTATTATTTATCCCATCATGTCAAGAAACATTGTTGAGGAAATTATTATAAAGTGGGACTATTCACGCCACATACGACGTATACGACCAATTCATTATTATAAAGTGGGACTATTTTACGCCACGTATGGTGTATACCACCAATTCATTATCCAAATATTGATGAAGTTATTATGAAGCTCGTACCATGTTTTCTTTAGGCACGTAAGGTCGATACATGAACTCCCATGTTTCAAGTATTTAACTATAAGTTTGTCAAAGTATTGACTATTTCTTCGTGCAAGAAAAGTTTAGAGCACATGTGGGGTAGGTTTTTCAAACTTGCATGTTACATGTCTTGCAAAATATTAAAGCGATCAATTCCTCAAAGTTTGGAGCGCATGTGGGGTAGGGTTTTCACCTTCGTATGTCACCTATCTCAAAAAATTCGTGTCCCGTGATTGAAGGAGGAGTCTCATGACCCCCCACTCGAGATGCGGGATACGTCATATGCCTCGTGATTGGAGGATGAGTCCTCTGACCACCCCACTCGAGATGCGAAATATGCTCGCAATCATACTTTGGGCGTCTTATTTCATGCCTCCAAGTGGGGACAAGTCATTTGACCTTCTCACTTGAGATGCAAGACACCTATTGCATCGTGATTGGAGAAGGAGTCCCATGACCCCCCCCACTCGAGATGCAGCCTGTCTTATGCCCCGTGATTGGAGGAGGAGTCCTCTGACCCCCCACTCGAGATGCCAGATGTGTTTCAACATGGTAAAAATACAGGTATTATTAAATGATCCGCTCATAATTTGAAATACATCTTAAGAAAGAGACTTGAGTTCCAAGGCAAACTAATCCTCTTATGGAAGCACATGCGATGGGTTGGATATTTCACCCTCACATGTCGCATCTAACTATGGGTCAATATTTCACCACGGCATGTTGTATCTAAATGTGGGCTATTAATCTCTTCTGACAAGTTCCATCACTTTTTCAAAAGGGACCTCAATGCACCCCACTACTTTGGTATTATAAGCAATATAGACATAGCAATTCGCATATTTTTATTGAGGTAGATCATTTAGGTCCTTGGTTCATACGGTAGTTAAGGTATATGAGCCATCTTTCCACTATAAGGCGATGTTTTACTCCTAGTTTGAAAATACCATATCAATGTGTAGTGTGGTGCAATAAAAGCCCCGCTTCTCAAGCTACATGACAAATAAAGACTTAGATATATGGCCTCTAATAGAAAGGTCATCCATCTTCCTTATTTGTAAGGATTACTTTGTTCCTCTGTAATTATGGAGTGACATAGTAACATTCGCCTAGCGACCTGAGTCACCTATGCATACAAACCTAATCAAATAACTCTTATATGACGGCTTAATTATGCAACGTTTATATGATGATTAGGTAGCACTTAAATGACAACCTGATTTTAGAGTTAATAACGAAACTCGAGGAGAGCCTTAAGAGTTTACCCCTTCAAACTCAGATTAAATAATAAAAATACTCTTAACAACTTGATAACTTCACAAATAAGGGAGTTAATATAACATTTGATATTATATAAATATCGGGTACGCTACCTAATGACCTATATCACATTGCCATAGGATAAACCACCTATTTTCATGCCTTCAGATATGTTAAATAAAATTAAGAGGAAGAAATTACTTAATGTGAATATAAGTCATTTGAATCTCGACCTAAAAACAAAGAATAGACTGGTTCTCCCTTTGACATCGTTAAACAAATGAACTAAAAAATAGACTAAGTGTATTTTTAACAGACAGAGAGAGCGAAATAATAGGAAAACACTTAACGGATTGAAATTCTCTGTGTACTTAAGGGCTTGGTCACAGGTTCGAAACTTGAGAAAGACAAAAGAAACTCGACGTAACTCAGTTTGGAGGAGGAGTCTAAAGACTCCCTACTGTATAAAAGCTATGGGTCCACAAGGATATCTTAACAATATCATAAAGTACTTAAGGGGTAGGAATTTTTGAAAATGAACTAATATAATTCAATCCAATCGAACCTAATTCAAGTTATACAATTTTTGTATTGTGATATGCATAATCTCCTTTTGAACTTAAAGGTTTCACAATGATAAATTCAACTTATATTTATATTATATTATATATATATATATTAAAAAAGATTTTTTCTTCATTTTTTACCTGTTACGTATACTTAAATTCTTAAAAATGTTTTAATTTTTGATCACTCATATACTTAAAATTAAATATAAAAATTATTAATATATTGTTATAAAATATAGATCTACATTCATAATCTCAAATTATAAGAATTTTTTGCTATGATATGTAGAACCAATTTTTAAAATTGAAATTTTTACAATAATCAATCCAACTTATATTTATATTATATTATATATAAATATATATTTTGTTTTATTATAATAATTTCATATAATAAAAAGGTAAAAAAATGACAAAACTAATAGTTTTTTCTCTACACACTCTACACTAATGTATTTTACATTTTCAAATTTCAATTAATATTTTTTATTTATTTTCTTACCTAACCAGTAATTCTATCTAATTTTTTATCTCCAAGTCCCTAATGCATAGAAGAGCAGGAGACCCCAAACCTAGCGTTAAGCTGTGGACCCTTCAGTTTTTACATTTTTATTGTTTAAATTAAACGCTTATTTATGTATAAAATTAAATAATAAATATTTATGTTAGTTTATGTGATATTTGAAGTATAGAATTGTGCATATGATATTTGTTTATTTATGTTTTGGAAAAAATTAAAATCTTTTTTTATCTAAATTTTAATAAATTATTAAAGCATAAAATTTAATGAAATAATTATTTAATTATTAAAAATAAATATTTTTTTTCAAAAATTTCAATTATAAAAATAAAAAAACACTAACACAAGATCCAATCCAACTTAATACGAAGGGTTCGGATTGAATTAGTTTTAAAGGTTTTGTTGAATCAAATTAATTCTTACTTTTTAAGAACCAATATTATCAGTTTAATTTTAATATTAACTCAAATCTGGGCCAATTCATGACATGCATATCCCAACTCGACAGTGTACACCGTCATGAATATAAAGCCAAGTTAAATAGCACAGCTAAAAAAATTATAAGAAGCGATTTTACTCTGTTGGAAAAAACACAAGTTTCTCTAGGATTGCCTCCACAACTATATCATTAACTCGTTGTGTTACAAGCAATGCTCCATGCATGCATCAGAATTCAGAAGATCATCTCACAAACGAATTGAATAGAATAAAGATATAAACGACGTTGATCTGTTTGGAAATGGAAATATTATATTACGTTATATGGGAAAGAATAAGACAAATCCAAACCACAATTGCTACTCACATGATTGCTTTTTTTCAAATAGCACAAAAGCAATGCCCAGTAACATTATTACAACAGTTAAGCACATTTGTAACTCTACCCCGCCTGATCAATGCATAAAGCACTCCACTCTTCACACCTCCAGTTCAATACTAAAGCTCTCACGTGTCATACAGGTTCAGCAACGTTTAGAAAGTGTCACACAGCAATATATCCTTTTTATAACTCCATGTATATGGCAGATGGAAACTCGCAATTAGTTCTTTTGATGAACAGCTATCTGGTGAATGTCCATGTCCTTCAACATAACAGACCTCCCACATGAATCACATGGAGCAGTCCTTGATCCACAAATGCTTTCATGCTCAGACAATCCCCTTAACCTGTCTCGAGCATCTGGAGGAGAATTTCCAGCTTGAACCATGTCCCCACAAAATCGACATGTAATTAGACGCAATGGGCAAGATGAGGCTTGATGTTGCACCTGAAAAGTTGATACAAACAATCGGGTTAAAAATTTCAAAATGTGTGATCCAAACAAAATAAACACCAAGTTCTGCAAATAGCCACTTTTAACATTGACAGAAAGCTTCAACTGTGCTAGCTTTTAAAAATAAATTTATAGTTTTTCATGAGTCCACAAAGCATCATCAATCAGCACAAATTTTATCACAAGCAATTAGAGGCTATATTGGCCCATCAATGAATCACTTGTGAAAGGTGATATCTAAGAGGAAAGCAGTGTAAAACCACATTTGCTTATTTCTGCTACTTGAGTAGTTTATCTTCACCAATTCATCTTAACAAGAGCAACATGTTACAGATCTTTTGGATAATGGAAAATGTAAATGAGACCAATATTGATGATCCTAAGCATACAAATAATAAAAATTAAAATATTGCCCTTGTGTGCCCAAAAATATGGAATTTGACAAAAACTTGATGAAATTAAGGACGTAAACTCACACCAAATTCTCAGAATGCTACACAGCCACACACATGCAAATATGAAATAGAATATGGGCATATTTTTATATATGCGAAAAGAAAGAAGCAGGCATAAGTAGCTCACCATTTGTTCCTTTTCAAGGACTAATCCACAAGGACAGTTAAGTGGCTCATGGAAGACCTTCATGTGTTTCTCGATTTCTCCTTGATGGAAAGCTTGCCCACATTTGTCACAATGCACATGGTTTTTGGCTTCCTGAACTCTAAGGACAACTCCACAGCCAGGATGCTGACAAGCAACATTATGTCTGCTGCAATAGGCTTCATGCAATGCTATAGTATGACTAGGTATGTAACGCTTGCAATTTCGACATTCTGTAGTATCAATCATAATAGATGACGAGGCAGATGCAGCCTGCTGACCAAGTTTACACGCATCAGAAACACTCACAGACACATGATATTTACTTTTCCCCTTAAAGCCATAAATGCCAATACTGTATATACCCGCACCAAAGTTCTTATCCATAAAGCTAAGAATCAATGACTTTGACCCAATATCGTGTGAAGACCATCCATGCTGATGCCTAGTAGGGAATAGAAGGGGGTGTTTGGAAACATAGAGATCAGTATCTCCATTACAATCCTCTGCTTCTAACCTTACCTCTACTCTGGCATCTCCAGAGGCAACTCTTTCCCAAGTATCAGTGTCTATTGAGAATTTGTAATACACATAATATTCTTCATCAACCATTCCAGATTCTGGCTTCCCCAGCGTAAGAGGTCTCAGAATATTCTGATCTGTTCTGGAAGATGAATCAGAACCCACAATTTCAACCTCAATGTCTGTTTCTAGAACAGATACACTTGAAGACGGCTTCAACTCAAGGACACGTAACTTGTATGTGAGCTCACCATATTTGACTGTTAATATGTCATCTTGAGAAAGGGTGGCATGTTGCCGAAGACTTGTTTCCAGGATAGCCTTGTGATTGGGCAGGTCTGAAAAACCCAACTGATCAGGTTGAAGTTTTGCATAAGTTCCTTTCGGCAACCGGACATAACGAATTTCAACTAAACGAATCTTAGTTGAGTCAGTTGAAAATAAATTCTGCCATACATGAGGAGGAAGACTAACAGAACCTTCATCCGCAGTAAACTCTAAAACACCACAATGAGTGGGAGGACGAGCTTCCTTTTCTGCAGCATTAATGTCAGAAGAACCCTCTTCGTTAACTAAAGACAACTGAAAGTACAAGGGTCCCTTGTCAAAAGCACCTTGATCAGACAATTCTGTGAAACAAGAAGCTGGCAGCTTAATCTTGTCTCCATTACCCTGATAAGGTATAGCTTCTAATATACGAAAAAACATTACTCCTCCACCAGTAAGTAAGCTTTCTTCCACCTGTTGTTCAGCCTAAGAAAACACCAAAAAAAAAAAAAATGAAAGAAAATAATAAACCACTTCTAATACACTGGACAGGATATCAAGCCACAAAACATGTTGTACAGAAAAATAGAATACAAACATTTTGTTTGTAAAGCCTTCATTTCTTTCTGTTCATTAAAACTAATACAAAAAGAACATAACAGGCGGAAAGGTGAGTTTGTTTGAGAATAGAAGTGTTTCCTAAGGTCACATTATATCTCAGAGAAGAATTTGCAAAGCAACATACACCATCAAATCCTCTAGCCTTTAGCATATCTTGCATTATTTTGGATATTGTAAAAACGAACTTCAAGAAGTCACAATAATACCTAACATATCAGGCCTTACTTCTAGGATAACTATTAGTTAACAGAAGCAAAGCATCCGTTGAGACTGGAGTGCCTCTTAACAACTCAATGAACAATATACTAAGAATAACGAGATTACAATGTAAAAGCCAAAACAGTGCCAATTTAGGTAAATCAACACTTATACAACCACCGATTTAATATCAATATTCAATACCGTACATTAAACCCAAACATTGCATCCACGAATAATTCCAGGGACAATTTTGTCATGAAAAATTTCAATCTAACACGCCAACCATAGAATCCAATCTTCCCAGATGCATCGAATTATGAAGTCTAAAATCAATTTGAAGGAAAAATCAATAATTTTTTTAAAAGATCGTTATTACCCATCTTCGTTAGAGGGCCAATAAACCAGAAAAATGCTTCATGTCCATTACGAAAAAAAGAAGAAAAAGAGACAGAAAAAGGCTTTGAATAGAAACCTTGAGTTGAGCTTCAGCAGCATCAAGACGTCTGGATCTCTGAGCAGCTTCAATGGCTTCCCTTTGCGTCTTGGCCTGTTCATTAGCCTTTCTCTCCTTTTCCAATTTCCGCCTTGCCCTCTCTTTCCTCTCCTTCTGCTCTCTCACCAATTTTTCTCTGGCTTGCCTCAGCTCAAAATCCATCTCTTTCGTCCTCTAAACTCTCTCTGTTTAGTTTGATTCTGAAACCAGAATGATATAGAAGGTTGGTTGAGAACTTGAGATTGTCTTATTTGTCTTGCTCGGTAAGAAATAAAGGAGATAATCGCCAAAAACAATTCATTGTTACTTTAATTCTCTCCAGGGAAATTTGTAATTCCACTATCAACAAAATGGGCCTTTCGTCAGATAAAGGGCCTAGTTTCGTATTTAATTTGGGCTCTTCATTAGCCCAACAACTTTATGTCTTCAAAAACAACGAATTCTTTTCCTTTCCCTTTTCTTTTTTAAACAAAATATTATCAAAATGAAATTATCCTTTCCAAAGTAATAGATAGAGTTGGAGTAATAAACACAATTGATGATTTTGGATTAAGTAGTATAGTATTCAATAAGAAAATTTTAATTAGAAAAATATTTTATAGTGATGAGTGCATTTATCGTATAAGTTTGAAAAAAAATACATTAATTTATTTATATATTTTTTAAATATAAAAATAATATAAAATATAAATTAAATAATTCCTTGTATTATCAATTGGAAAAATATTTATTTATTTCAATTTTACAATTTTATAATTATAAAGTTATTCTTATCATCATTTGATAAAGATTATCAGATTTTAATAAGAAATTGAAAAAAATAAGATAAATATTTATCAGAGAACTAAAGAAAATAAAATAAAATAAAGTACAAAATTAATTGATTAATTTTTAGTCTGACATAAAAATAAAATTAAAAAGTATTAATTACGTGAATCTTATATGACATTGACCCATTGTTATACTCGATCTTATTTTTAGGTTTAAATGTCAAATTTTTATTGTAAATAGATTAAGTTTATGCTTTCTTTTGAGGTGTAAAACACATGAATTAGGATGCAGTGAAATATAACCCAACTTGAGTCATTCAAGTTAAAAACTAACAAAGTTAAAATCAGTCAATTAAAACACTAAAACCAAGTCAACCCAAATAAAAATTTTTAAGTTAGTTTGAATCAACAATTCTACCCAAAAACATCACAAAAAATATATTATTTGATAACTATAATTTATAATTATTATAATTAAAATAATATGGCTACGTGACCGAAGTACAACATGTCTCCTGATTCCAATTCAAAAATAGAGCTTTGAGAGTTGTTTAGCGTAAAAAGGCAGATTTTTCATTTTATAGATAAAAGTTTAAAAATAGAATACTTGTAGAATCGATATGTGACTTGAATGTTTTGTTAAAGTTACGTACTAGTTGTTAATGGATAATAATTTATTATAAATAATATATGCATAATAACAATAGTAGCCTATTGGGTGAGGGGTTATATATTCCCATATGTGATGATGCATTCAAAACATTATAAAAACATTATAATTTTTAGTTAATTAATTGGGTTGTCTAGGTTATATAGTTTGTATGATTTAACTTATTTTGATGGGTTGGATAGATAGTGACTCAATTCTTTTTAAAATAATTTGAATCCAATCCAAATTGTATGAGTTATTGGATTTGTTTGGATTATACTTATTGGTTTGGGTTTTATCCATCCTTACTATCTCTCAAACATTTCCAAACACAACATATAAGAAAAAACTCTTTGAAACCCTAGAGTTAATCCTTATTTTAAAGTTTGTATTTTTCTATAAAGACATTTTGTTGAAGTATAAGTAATAAAACACAAGAACAAAGTTATCAAAGTTAATGTTTAGGTTACGTGGATTAAATTGTTCTATTTATCCAAATTGTACAAATAATTCTTAATTCTTTGTCCCCAAGATAAAATAATCCAAAATTTGACTCTGTCTCAAAAGTCTAATACATTATAAAACCCTAAAATATTACACTTTTATTAAAATTAGGTTGTTTGGAATCAAAGAATAAAAAAAACAAAAAATGTAAGTTGTGTAGAGAGAAAACTATATGAGAGAGTTGGGTTTATTTTTGTATGAATTACTAAGACTATTGCCTCACTTAAAGATGAAGAACTAAAATTGCTGGAGAGAAAAACACAGAAGAGAGTAACGATAAAAAGGATGTTGAGGCAAACGTGAACAAAAAGAGACTCGTTTCAACAAAAATAAGTCTTTTTTAACTAGTTAAAAAATTGATTTTTTTAATAAAAATAAAATAATATTTATCTAAAAAATAAAGTGATATCTTATCTCACGCACACGTACACACACGAGCCTTATATTTTTCAACACTATTATCGAGATTCCATTTCTACTTAAATAGCCATCTACAACCTATTTTCTTCCAACTTAGGAGTAAGTTAACTAAATGTCAAACATAGTTCATTTATCATTTAGTTTATTAGTTTCAATTCTAGGTAGATCATTAGAAATCGAGCCTTCACTTTTCTTCAATTTAAAAGAAAATCTATGTTCTAAAAAAGTCAGTATCATTTGATTATATAAGATTTACTATTCACAATATATCCAATAAACATATATTCATAAGCTTTATTAGCAAGTTTATTTTTTTTAGAATCAGTATACGAACATAGGTCAAACAACCTCAAGTTTTAAAATAAGATAAATTATGTTTTTTATTTTTTAAACTTTCATAAGAAGAAGTTTTATTTGTAGATTTAGAAACTCTATTAAGCACGTAACAAATAGTTAATAAAATTTCTCCCTACTAATGAGAAGCAGCACCATAATTTAGTGAAATAGTAACAATTGATTCAATAAAAAATTATTTTTTCTTTCGGCTTTGTCATTCAATTCAAGAGAATAAATATAGTTTTTTCATGAATGATTCAATGTGTTTTATAAAAATCATTAAAAATACTAGAATCATATTCAGTTTCTCTATTACTTTCAAATCTTTTTATTTTTCTATTAAGTTGGTTTTTAATTTAAATCAAAAATATTTTAAACATGTTAAACACTTCACTTTTGTTTCTCATTAAGTACACAAAAGTATAGTCACAACTATCATCAATAAAAGTGATAAATTAACATTTTTTTATTTCTAATTAAAACACTATATAGTTCACAAATATCTTAGTGAATTAATTCAAGTGGTCTCGACTCTTTGACTACTCATTTATATGATATTTTGATAATTTTAATTTGATTAAAAAATTCACATTTTTCAAAACCATTTAAGTATAAATTAAAAATAAGTCTTAAGCTTCTCATATTCCAAATTATGTATTTATTAATGAGCCAAGTCTAATATGTCAAATATTAAAAGAATACAATATGCAAGTAGAATTTTTTTTATTCATTTTAACATTCAATTTGAATATACCATTAATGAAATACCCTTTGATCCACCAATAAATTTGATCTCAATTATCATAATAATAAGTTGTTCTTCGGTAAGGTTCACCTGTGAAACGAGATGAGGCCTATTCTGAAAGTTCTTAGCAAAGTAGCTAGGTTTGTTACAACTACAACACATGAATATGTCTTTTTTGTCATTTTGGGGGGTTAAAGTCCATTCTATGGAGGATTTCTGTTACTACTTTGATTATTAAGGTTCTTGTTGGTATTACAATTTTGATTCTCATTTGATGATTAGCGAGGGTCACGAAAAAGTTATGGCTATGGTCAAAGCTTGGGTTTCAAAATATAAAAAAAAGATGATTTGTTTTTAACATTATTATTAGAAACAACAAATACTTTATCTATTTGATCTATTTTTGAGCTTTCTCTTGAATATGAGAATGTGTCATAAGACTTTCTAGAGAACACTCTTTAGTTTTGTGACTAAGAACATTTTTAAAATCTTTTCATGCATAGGTTAATTTATCAATTATAACACCAGTTTAAAATTGTTTATTTAAAGACATACCTTTATAAATTATTTTATATGCTATCTTTTGCAATTTGTGTGACTAAATTTTTATAAATTTTTCATCAGCCATTTGCTATTTTAGGTATCTACTCACGGCATACTTCTTTTGAATTGTATTCCAAATTTCCTTAGGAAACTTATTAAAATTATAGTAATCATATACATTATCATCCAAACCATTAAAAATGATTTTTTTGACATAGGAAGTCACCTTCTATCCAATACGGGTAATCTTTAATTTGAGTTTCAATAGGTTTTGACAGGAAGTTTAAGTTTAACAATATTTAAACATAAACAACAATCATGGTATTAAAAAATAATATTTTTTGTCACTATCTTTTAAAATGCAATCCTCAAAATGAAAGAGTTTGTTGAAATCAACAATAGAAATTTCAACATGCATGATAGATATATACATCTTAAAATTGTTGAAGTAGAAGTAATAAGAAGTAATAAAAGAATGAATAAAGTTATTAAATTGTTTAGATTGAGTCACATACTAGTTTGCTCTTTTTAAGACACTTTACAACTCTATCAAAATTATGCAAACAGTTCTAAGCTCCCCCATCCTAGGATAAAATAGGTTAGAATCTAACTCTATCTTGAAAGTCTACTACAGTAGAAAAGACCAAAATACCGCATCTCTACTAAAATTAGGTTGTTGGGAAACAAAGAATAAAAATGCAAAAACAAAAACATAAGCTATATAGAGAGAAAATTATATGAGAAAGTTGTGTTTATTTCTTTCTATATGAATTATTAAGGTTACTACCTCCATTTATAAATGACGAACTGAAGTTATCAAAGAGAAAAATGTGGGAGAGAGTAACAGTAAAAAAAGACGTTAAGGAAAACGTTCATAACATTGAGTCACTGATATTAAAGGAAACATGGGTAGAGAGAAACTCATTTTAACAAAGTAATTCTTCTTTGATAAGTTAAAAAAATTAATTTTTTAATAAATAAAATAAAATAATATTAATTTAAATAAAACAAAACACCATTTATAATATTTTTAATATAGATATTGATGTAAGGGGATACATTTTCATATTGATTCATTTTAGTGTGATTTGTGGTATTTTTATATTTTCATTTATGCATTTTTTGTTTAATATAATCTTATATAAATTTATTAATCTATTCAGATGATGATAGATGATATTTAGCGGACAAACAAAATCAATGGAATTGGATGAAGATATGAATGCACTTATTACAACAATTTAAATAAACAAAAATTCATTTTATGAGATGAATATTGTGAATGATAACATTAGAACAATCTAGAAGACGCTCGTGTGGTTGACTTGCAATATACATGTCCATTGTAATGGATTATGCAGTTGAATTCTGCATGGATCACTGAATAAAGTTTCTTAGTTTGTAAAAAAAAAAATCATGCTTTCTTTGAAGATTTGTTTTCTTATTGTATAGATACAATTTACAAAAATATTAAAGAGTTATAATGTACACATATACATGTTTTAAATATAATAACTTTATCGTTGTTCACAACAACATAACGGAAATAAAAAGTTTTATTCTTGATTTTAACAATATTATTATAAGACTCTACATTATTCAACTAGTTTTTGATTTTTTTGATAAAAAAACAAAAGAAAAAAAAATCAACATTTTTAGACAATTATTGATTAATTAAAATATTAATCAATTAATTTTTCACCAACTTGGAGAGACAATTTCAATGGTTTAATATCATCGTTTCTTTCTCAATTTAATTTTTAGTTAACATTATAGCTATCTAACTAGTTATGTGTTAATAACTTTCAACAATTTTGTTTGTATTTGTGATTTCTTGAGACTTATGTATGATATTTAACCATTTTTTTTAAATATTATTAAATAAAATTTAATATTTTATTATTTTATAAAAAAATAATTATTATATTTTATGTAACTTGTTGCTGGTGTAAATTATTTTTATCTTATAAAAACAAGAAGTTAATAAAACTTTTGATTTTTGATATAGGATAGTACCCGAGTTTACGCCATAAAAATTGCCCATGATTTTTTTTTTTTTTGTACGCCATGTTCATATATTTGTAAGATTTTAATAATTTGATGTTATGTATGGGTTGTAACTATTTCTCTCTCTCTCACTCTCTCCATATATATATATAACTTTATAGATATTATTTAAAAATAATAATTTAAAAAAATAAGCTAAATAGTTTTTGAATTACATAAATTTTTGATCTGTTTTACAGGAACGTAAATAAACTATTTTTTTCAATATAAATGTATCCAAATTCTTATTTACTTTACAAATAAATATTTTTTAATTAAATTATATCATGTTAATTTAATGTATTAACTAATAAACTAACATAAAAAATTAATTAGTTAATACGTAAATTAATTAATTATCATACCAACTAAATAATTGACATGTCATAACTTAAACATAAAAAAAAGTATTTGTAAACCAAATAAGAGTTTATGTA
Organism: Hippophae tibetana; assembly: GCA_037013495.1. Classification (NCBI taxonomy): domain Eukaryota; kingdom Viridiplantae; phylum Streptophyta; class Magnoliopsida; order Rosales; family Elaeagnaceae; genus Hippophae; species Hippophae tibetana. The sequence goes on from CM072812.1 coordinate 9,203,935, forward strand.
TGTTCGTTGTTTTTTTTTTTTATCAAGTTTTAAAGTATTATTTCAAAAATTATGCATAATTTTTTTAAATATCCATTTGATTAAAAATAATTTTTATGTACAAAACAACCAAGGGTAATTTAATTATTTTATTAGTTTATTTATCCTTTTCTTTTATTTTATCTCTTTTCATTCTTTTTCATCTATTTTTCACACCTCTATATATTTACATAAAATTATCTTTTATTTATTTTTTCATTAAATATTAATTTAACCCATAAATCCTAAATATTAAACAATAGATTATAAATCATAAAATATAACCACTAAACACTAAACCATAAACTATATAAGAGAGAATTAAAAAGACATAAAAAAGAAAAAAAAAGAATAAGAAGAATAATAAAATTTTCAAAAATTAAAATATCCTTCAAATTTTTGCACGCATATTTTCGATCAAATGGATAATTTTTGAATAATTTGATACTCTTAAGATATCACTAAAAACTTGGTAACAATGAATACTAAAAGATTAATATGAGTGCTAGTAAACTACTTTTAAAAACAATATTCTATGTATAAATAAATACCTTCATGATAAATTGAAAGATTTTATACTTCAATTATGATAAGATACATTTAAGTTGCTCCTAACACACACAATTAAATCATAGTTAGAGAAAAACATTTTATTTATAGATAACTAAAATTGTCATTATATATAAAAAATTGATATATGTTTCACAAAAATAATAATAACTAGTTAATTGTGAGATTATGATGATTATTATACATATTTTTAATTAATATTAAAAAATATATTTTAAGTAAATTAGATTGATTTTTTTTATTCTTACACATCATGCACTCTCACACACATATATATTCGTCTATGTTATTTTTTATTTTAGACAATTTTATCATTAGTATTTTTTATTTGAATCTTTTTCTCCGATCATTTAATAATAAACTCATTATTGTCCTATGTTATTAATGTTCTACTAATTTGTTAGACTTCCCTTTAACCATTTATTATTATTAGTTTAATATTTAATAATATTATAATAATGAATATTGATATTAAAAATTATTTTATTTTGTTTATTTTTTAAGATTTAATTAAAAAATTTAACAGGTAACAAAAATAATTATTAAAAATTTAAAAAATTAATATTAGTCAAAAATAATTATATTATATTATTATTACTGTATATATTTACATATGTACAATTTTCTATTTTAGATAATTGTATCCTTGCTAATTTTCTATTTTTGACTAATTTTTATCCTCTGTGAATTTGTTGGACCTTTATTATTTTAATATTTAATGATAATAAATATTGATCTAAAAATTGTAAAAATTAGGTTCACTATAATAATTTATTTATTTATTAAGATAATTCATATATGAAAAATTATCATGTAACAATAATAAAAAGTTGTCATAAGCCAAAAATAATTATTTAATAATTTATCTTATTATATCATTACTATATATATATTTTTTATGTATCATTTTTTATTCTAAATAATTGTATCTTTTGTAGTTTATATTTATGATAATTTTATCAAATTGTTCAATAAAAAACCTGTTATTATCATCCAATGTTATTGATTTTTTACAAACTTGTTAGACTTTACTTTACGAAGCCATTATTATTAATAATAATGAACAATAATCAAAATATCATGAAAATTAAGTTAATTTTAATTATTTATTTTTTAAGATTCATTTATAAAAAAAACTCACATGATAAAAAGAATCATTAAATAATTAAAAAGTCATCATTAGTTAAAAATAATTATTAAATAATTAATCTTATTATCTTTTTATACTTATATTTTTCTATGTGTTATTTTTTAATTTAGATAATTTTATCATCGATAATTTTTATCTAACATAATTTTATTTAATTATCCAATAATAAACCTATTATTATCAAATTTTACCAATCTTACCTGAAATAGTTAAACTTTACTTTACGAAAACGTTATTAATAGTTTAATATTAATAATAATGAATAATAATTTAAAAATTATAAAATTTATATTGATTATGACAATTTATTTATTTATTTTCTAAGAATTACTTATAAAAAAGAACTATCATGTGATAAAAATAACTATTAAATATTTAAAATGTTATTATTAGCCAAAAAAAATTATTAAGTAACTAATCTTATTATTTTTATATTTGTATGCAATTGTTAAATAATAGACTCATTATTATTTAATGTTATCAATTTCTGTGAATTTGATGGACTTCACTTTATGAAATCATCATTGTTAATTTAATATTTAATAATAACAAATAATGATATAAAAATCTTAAAAGTTACGTTATTATAACAATTTTTTTTTCTAATATTCACTTATAAAAATTATAGTACACAAAAATAATTTAAAATTAACATTATCCAAAAATTAATTATTAAAAATTAATCTTATTATTATATATATTTGCATATATGTCATTTTTTATTTTGGATATTTTTTTTCATTTATCTAATAATAAATCCATTATTATATAATGTTATCGATTTTTTTTTTACGAATATGGAATTTTGTTCAATTACAAATAATAGTTCGAGTGAAATTTGAATTATTATTATATAATTTGAATTTGAATTTTAAATAAAAAATATTAATTTATTAATGAAACTCATTTATTTATTTATCGTTAATATTTAAATCTTAAATCTTAATACTCTTTTATCAGTAACTAAATCATAAATTTTAAATTTTAAATGAATTTTATTTAAGATTATTTTAATATTTATAATATATATATATATTTAAAACTATATACTTTAATTATTAAAATTATATATTTTTATATTTTTTATTATTAAATACAAATACTCATTAATGGGATCATTTAGCCCAATTACAATTAGACCCACAAGAGAGCTACCCGTTTTACTTATTGGGCCACCGTTTTCACAGATTCCCTTTGGTACTAACCACCTCAGCCAACGGACTGGGACGAGTGTATGTTAATAATCATAATATTATTGTCATTATTTTGGATAATTTCAAAGATGTGCTATCAGCAATAACATTTTTCACACGATTTAATCATAATTATTATTTTTAATATTTATATATAATTTAAAAAATAATTAATATTTGTTTAATGGTAGTTTTAATTAGAATAAAATTTAATAATAAATTATTTAAAATTTTAATAAATCATGTAAAAAGTGATGTTTAAATTTTTAAGATAATAATAATATTATACTTTTAATTATGAATAAATTATTTTTAATATTTTAATAAATTAGTTACAAGACACATATTTATAACTAATATATATAACCATAGAGTTAATAATTTAAATGGTAGTAATTATTAAAATGATTTTAAAGTTATAAGATCAAATCTTACTAAAGACGTATATTTTTCCTAATATTAATGTTAATTTTAATAATAATAAAAATTTGCATATCTGTATAAGCAGTTATAATTTTAATTATCCACTAATAAAATGCTAATGCATATTTAGCACAGTACTTTTCAGGAAATTGAGAAATGGGAAGGCCCATATTTTAAAGAAATTCAAATGTTCTCATGAAGATAGGGAAGAAAAACAATAATATTTGGAAAGTATTTAATTTATTCAACCTCTCACTCGAGTATATTGTTAGACTAATTAAAATCAAACAGAAGTATTTTTTATTTTTTTTCCTAAGTAAAAATCACACAAAAGTAAAAGATGCCATTCAGGTCTAATGAATACCATACGTCCATGCCCAATCTTCGTACGGAAAATATAGGAGGTTTGCTTACTTAAATATTTGAAGGGAATATGAACGTATAGATTCTATATTTATTTTAAAGTAATATTTAAATTATATATTTATTTTTAATAATTTAATTACGATCATAAAACGAGAATATAGCTGGCACAGGTATTCTGGAAAATATAAAGTTAGGTGATATATTAATTTTTCTTTTTAATTATATGATATAATCTTTTCTTATATAAGTTTTTATTTTTAATCTTTTTAACATTTTAAGAAAATAACCACATATATTTTTAATTAAAATGAAAACCAATTGAACAATGAATAGGAGGGTAATTTAATTACATTGCTATTAAAAAGTGCATTACTTATACAAATGAATTTAATTAGGTAGTTAGGTATTATGGTATTTAAAAAAACAAGAAATATATAATAAAATTACTAAAATAATTATTTATAAAAAATATATTTATTGTAATAACTTTTTAATATTTATTAGTGTATAAGAAAAAAACAAAAAAAAGATGAAAGAGTAAGAAAAAAATAAACCAACAACATAGACAATCAAATAGGATATATATATATATATATATATATATATATATATATATATATTTAAAAACACGTACTTTTACACGTGAATTGTTATATTTTTATTTTCTCCTTATTTAATTTTTAAAATATATTTAAAATTTATGAAAATAAAATTAAAATTAAAATTAAAATTAACTGAAAATATTTGAATTAATTGGAGATAAGTTCTAAAAACACACAAATATAATTTGTTTATTAGAAAATTAAACTGCTTAATTTCATAAAAGCTTCTTTTAATTACTAAGGTGTTTAACTTAATTGTCTTTTCAAAAATTTAAAATAAAATAAAAGCCAAGATATGTTATTAATTTAAATTATAAAAATATTTTTGTCTAAAATTATAGTATTGTTACTATAATCTTAAAAATTGAGCTATACGTAAACATGATTTATTAAAATATTAAATATTTTTTCATTAAATATTGTTATTGTTATTGATATAAAAATTGAGTAAATATTTACACTTATATTTTAAATAACATTAAAAGATAATTATATATGTTTTAAATACTAACGATTTCTTAATGGATAAAATATAAGAATCTTAAAAATATATTATATAGTAACACAATTACTGTAATAAAATATATGAGTAACTTTCTACAAAATATTTTATAAAGAGTGATTTAAACTTTTATAAACGATTATAGTACTTTATTAATACTCATATTAATCTTTTACACATTCTTGCTCAAATTATTAAGTGATAACATAAAAGTATATAAATTATTTAAAAGGTATCAATTTAATCAAATAACAAAAATGTGTACAAAAAATTGAAGGATATTTTATTTTTTAAAAATTATTATTATTATTTCTCTCTCTCTCTTTTTCTCATTGGATTTAGTGTTTAGGTTTAGAGTTTACTTTTCAACGTTTAATATTTAGGATTTTGTGTTTATCATTTAATATTTAGGATTTAAGGTTTAATGTTTAAGATTTAGATTTTAAATTTTAAGTTTTATAATTTTTGATTTAGAATTTAAGGTTTAAGTTTTAGTAAACAAAGAAATGAGAGAGAATTGTATGGAAAAAAAAAATACAAGATAGAGAAAAAAAAAGAGAAAGAAAGAAAAAGATGAAAGAAAATAAAAAAAAACTAAAATGACTATATTTTTTTATTTTTCGTACATAAAAATTATTTTTGATCAAGTTATTAACTTTTTAAAAATATAGGTACTTTTAGAATACAATTAAATTTTTTTAAAAATAATAATATAATTTAATCTATATTTTGATTAACAGGAAAACATGAAGTCATTATAGTATAATTTGCATTTAAGTTTCATCCTTAAACTTTCATTAAAAATATAATTGAATATATATTCGGAAAAAAATATTTTATTGAATACCACCAAATACTAATAATTATTATAAATAATAATTTAGTTAAAAGTAAGAAAATAAAAACAACATAAAGTCATTAATTCCACGAGCAAAAGAAAATATATAACAAACATAATTTTACTAAAATCATACTATAAATACAATTCTCAAATTCTTAACACAAACCTAACTTGCTAGACTTCGTTAGCTTCTTTAAAACAATATAATACAACTTTTTTAAATTGTATATATTTAAATAATTATTTAATAAAATAATATAATTGAAATAATTATAAAATTTCGAATAAACTTATTTTTATTTTGATTATAATTATATATATATATGTATATATATATATATATTAATTACAAAATACTCTTTTAAACTAATATCACGCTAAAATATATTGATGTTTGTATTTATTATAAATGTATTTGGTGTTAATTAATACTTATTTATTTAGTCTTATGTTATAAATTTTAATTTTTTTCAATGGTAAATATTATACTTTCAAATTGTGTTAATTGATTGAGATAATAAAAATAAAATTTATTAGTTAATAAATAATTAATAATAATAATAATAAAAAACATAAATTTAGATTCATGTAGATGATTAGCTTCATCATTTATATAAATAAATCATATTAAATAATAAATGAGTTTCTTTGGATTATTGTTTGAAATAATTAATAATTTATTTATTTATGTGAGTTGAGTAAATTTTGTATTAATAATTTATGTTCATCTTGCACCATGTAACAATATAAATTATTTTTACTTAAAAAAATATATATTTGTTTATTACTTTTTAATTGGTTTGAAATGATCTTAAACAAAAATAATTAGTTCAATATACATATTATTTGATTATTTTTATTTATTTTAACAAAAAAAAAAGTTTAACAACAAAAAGAATTGTTCATCAACTAGATTCGTTTATTATATATGTGCTTAGAAATATGAACTATCACATAATTAAGTGTGTAATATTTTTTATATCATTAAATAATTATTCAAGTGTAATAATATAAACACAATACACAATAAATTAAATTAAAAAATATAATTATTTATAAGAGATATATATTTATTATAATTAACATTTTAGTATTTATTAATTATAAAAAACCCAACAAAACTAAAAAAATAATATTAATAATGAAAAGCAATTTTGTCTAAAAAATAACGTCTAAAAACCATCCATATATATATATATATATATATATATATATATTTGGTTATTATTATTTTTTATTGTTGTTATTTGGTTATTAATTCAATATAACTTTCATGAAAAAAGTACATGAAGCGGACGTTGTGAAGAAACTAATTAATTAGTGGGTTTTTGTTCATGGTAGGTAATATGGCATCTACTATTAGTGATGACGGTGGTGGAGATTGAGATAGTGATATAATTAAATCATATAATTAGATTAATTATGTTATTGCAATATTAAATAGTCTTTTTTTTTAATGAAAGATTTTTTATGGCAAGTTTAATTTTAGTAGATGTATCAGAATATTTTAATTAGATTGTTAACTTTGTAATTCCTCCTTATCTTGATTATTGTTAAGAGTATTATTATTAAATAGAAAAAAATTAATTACTATAATTATCTAAATAAACAAAAATGTTAATAAATAATGATAAGTCATAATATCAAATTACAATACAAATACTAATAACCTCAAAACCTATATTATCAACTACAAAATTATTAGGTAGCCATTGTACGTCTACCTTGCGCATATCCAATGACTAATTATATTTTCATAATTGAATCTTCTTGACGGCAAACCCCAAGACAGACATTTTTGAAGTACATAAAGATCAAAGTAATCAAGTTACTACTTGGGGTAAATTAATACGTAATATATAACGAGTGATGAGTTGTTATACCCCATGGAATGTGGGAGCTAAATGGTAACGAGGCATCAAAAGAGTAAATATTGGGTAATATACATATATATAAAATAATCAATAATTATTTAATAATTATTTAGTAGAGATAATTATCAAAAATAATTATAATAATCTAATATATATATATATATATATTAGACTAAATATTGAGCAAGAAATACACATCATGTTAATTATCATCCATGTATACTTTACATATAATATCTCTTAGATATATTAATCAATCAAAACACAATAAGATATAATTTTTATATTTTATTTCCTTTTAATCATTGAGCAAAATTTTGAGTTTTTTTTTTATCATCTATGACTATCCATACTAACTTAAGTATAAGAAAGCAAAACACCACTACTGATAACTATATGAAAATAGAGTTAATAGTTTCTTTTAAGCTTCATATATTTTCTTATTTTGGTCAATAATAAGTGAAAATTGTTTAAAAATATTAAATTTAATTTATTTAAGTTATGGGAAAGAAATGTATTTTTTTGGAAATTTTGGGTTTTTTCAGTGTAGATGGATATACAAAGCATGATTCAATGGTGTATTTAAAAGACACAATTGATTCCACTTCGATCAAGATTGATCAAATGTTCTTAGATCAATTTTTGAAATATTGATTTAAAAATCTTAATTGATCGAGAGTTATATTGATAAATTAAAGTGTCTGCATTTAGAAGAAAAAGGCCAAAGGTATAAAAACTCAGCACACGTGAGTTCACTTAGAACACACGTACATGTAAGAAAAAAACACACTGGATTTTTGAAAAATAATATAATTTTCTATCATTTTAATAATATAATTTTCTATCATTTTGCAGAGCCATTTCACCTAACACTCGTGACATTCAATTTTTACTTATTTTTAACCATTATATCATATTTTGATTAATGTTTTATATTTATTTTGAGGTTATGCAGCAAAATTAGCCTATTTAACCTACGTATTAATCATATTCAATTTATTCAACACTCTTTATACCTAATTAACATTATTAGAGAAAGAGACAGCGAGTTTGGAAAGAAATCAAAAGAATTATCAAAGATTAAAATTTATCGAGATTCAACAAAATATTTATTATTTTCTTGTATTAAGATGATGTGAGTAGTTTTAATATAATTTGAATTAGTTAAACTTGTGATTAGGATTTTTTTTAACTCAGTTTTTTTATATATGAATTAACTAATTTTTCTTTTCTTTTTTGATTTTTGAAATTATAATTAATCTATTTTTACTATTTTTAATATAGTGAGATAATTAGGTGATTTTTGAAAGAACTATTTGTTGGTGTGTGCTATAACAGTGGCAGACACAAATGCTCAATGGAGTAAAACATTGAGCAGACAATAATATTAGTGGAGCCATAAAACCTGGATGTGCAGGTTTTATGGTTATTGTTTAATTTTCGTTTTCTTTATATACATATATTGTAAACTCTTGTAAAGACAGAACAGAGAAATACAGAAATACAGAAACAATTAACATTAACACCAATAATTTGACATGGTATCAGAGCAGAGTTATTGGTTGTCCTAATGAAAGAATAAGTTACCTGCTAAGTTGATTCTGTTCTCCTTTAACTGATTTGGTGTCATATGCTCAACAGATTGTGTTAATCTGTGCATATTTGGCTGATTAATTGGCCAGGAGTTGGGGTAGCCGTTCAAGCTGCTCGTTGGAGTCATCACAGTTCCTACATTCCATTCGAGCTGCTACTGTGGGGCATTCATATTGTTCTTCATCCCTACAATTCTGTAAAACAAAAAAAAGACAATTTTTGCAGTGATCAGTGATGATAAAGATGGTTCCAAGTATTGATGAAAAACTGAAAGTGATAGAAGGAAAAATCTGCACGCATTAGTTCCAGTAAACAAAAAAAAAAACAGCTTCAGTTCCTTTTCTTTCTGTGAACTTTTTTGGTTCAGATTGAGAAATCACAAGTTGTTCGTTGATCCTCCATCAAAAGAAGGAAGTCGCTGCTCTTCCAAGAGGTTGCTGTTGAGAAACGCAGTCGAAGAAACTGCTGAGAAACACAGTCGAAGAAACTGCTGAGAAACGCAGTCGAAGAAACTGCTGAGGAACTCAGAGGAAGCTGCTGAGAAACGCAGTCGAAGAAGCTGCTGAGAAGTGCAGTCGAAGAAGCTGCTGAGAAACGCAGTCGAAGAAGCTGCTGAGAAACGCAGTCGAAGAAGCTGCTGAGAAACGCAGTCGAAGAAGCTGCCGAGAAACGCAGTCGAAGAAGCTGCTGCAGAACTCAGAGGACGTTGCTGAGGAACGCAGAGGAAGCTGCTGAGGAAATCAGAGGAAGCTGCTAAGGAAATCAGAGGAAGCTGCTGAGGAAATCCGAGGAAGTTGCTGAGGAAATCAGAGGAAATTGCGTGAAATGGGAAGAGGAAAAATTAGGGTTACGCGAAGCTGCGCGATTTGAAAAAAAAAAAATATGTTAGGGTTACGGAATGTTGTATATATAGTGGTGTGTGAAGTGTAAAAAAAAAGGAAAAACGGAAGGAAAAAAATTTTAGATTTCATGGCGGAATCTAGAGATTTAACTACCAACTTCGTGTTGGAAGATTTGACGGCGAAAATGACGGAAGTTCTAACTAGAGCTCAGCTCAGCTCACAACCTCCGCCAACTGAAGCGTCGACTGCTCCCATTAGTATCAAGTTGGGAGGATCCAACTATGCCTTGTGGTCCCAGGTGGTGGAGATGTATATCTCTGGCAAAGATAAACTGGGATATATTAATGGGGATTTTCCTCAACCTGTTGAAACCGACCCCTTATTTAGGAGATGGCGTACTGAAAACGCCATTGTCAAAGGATGGTTGATCAATTCGATGGACCCCTCCTTAATTGCAAATTTTATCCGATTCCCAACTGCGAAACAGGTTTGGGATTCAGTGGCTACCACTTACTATGATGGGACAGACACGTCTCAAGTATATGATCTTCGCCGTCAAGTTACTCGTACGAAACAAGCGGGTGGATCCATTGAAAAATACTACAATGACCTTCAAGGGTTGTGGCGTGAAATTGATTTCCGTCGTCCTAATCCAATGGAGTGTGCGATTGATATACAAAAATACAACTCCATCGTACAGGAAGATCGAGTATATACCTTCCTCGATGGACTTGATGATAGATTGGATAAAACTCGAAGTGATGTGCTTCAGATCAAACCATTCCCTACGGTGGAGCAAGCCTATGGATTCGTCCGTAGGGAAGAGGTCAGGCAGACCGTGATGATCACAGGTGTAGATACGACACCCGGAGCTGTTATGGCTTTTAAAGGGGTCAAGGGACATCATAACCTAATGCCACCAAAAACAGGAACTTCCTTGGGTAGCAAGAAATCCACGGGAAATCCACCATCTCTTGACATGAAATGTGGCCATTGTGGAAACTCCAAACACACCCGTGAAAACTGCTTCAAACTACATGGGTATCCAGAATGGTGGAATGATCTTCAAGCACGGAAGAAACGGGACACTACTGGGCGAGCAGCTGTGGCTACCAATAATGCCTCACTATCCCTTACTTCTCAAGCCGAATCTTCCCAAGATCCAGGTATTTCAAGTAAAGCATTTCACATCTCTACTCGTAATGAGAAAGATGAGTGGATTCTAGACTCTGGAGCTACAGATCACATGACATTTGACCCAAACGATCTCTGCAATACAACCCAGCCAAGACGGAGCCGTGTTGCCAATGCAAATGGGGTCACTTATCCAGTTACAGGAGCTGGAACAGTGACCTTATCTCCTTCATTATCATTATCTAATACTTTGCTTGTACCCTTCCTGTCAAACCGACTAATGTCTGTAAGTCAGGTCACTTCAGATCTTAACTGTGTAGTACTGATGTATTCTACCTTTTGCCTTCTACAGGATATTCTCACCAAGGAGATCATTGGGCGTGGTACTAGGAGAGGAGGGCTATATTATGTGGATGACCTCAGTTCAGGAAGAGCCAATCACATGCAACATACTGTTGGTAACAAGGAACGACAGATTTGGTTATGTCATCGTAGATTTGGGCATCCATCATTCGGGTATTTAAAGCACCTACTCCCCAGTTTATTTTCAAATATCACACATTCAGATTTCAAATGTGATACTTGTATCCTAGCAAAAAGTCATAGGGCGTCTTATCCTATGAGCATGAATAAAAGTGTGGCTCCTTTTGCTTTGGTACATTCTGATGTTTGGGGACCTTCCCCGGTCATTACGTCATCGGGTCATCGTTGGTTTGTTATTTTTGTTGATGATTGTACACGAATGACATGGCTTTACCTTCTCAAACATAAAGATGAAGTATTTGCTACATTTCACATGTTTCACACCATGGTTCAGACACAATTTTCTGAAAAAATTAAGATACTTAGGTCTGATAATGGAGGGGAGTATGTTAATCAACAATTCCGGACATACTTTGACAACCATGGTATTCTCCATGAAACCTCATGTTCACAAACCCCACAACAGAATGGGACGGCGGAGAGAAAAAATCGGCATATTTTAGAAACGGCTCGGGCCTTACTAATCGGTGCACATATGCCTAATAAATACTGGAGTGATGCTGTTACTACAGCTGTGTATCTACTGAATCGAATGCCCACAAAGACCTTACAATTTCAGACTCCATTAAAGGTGTTATCTGATCATCTTCCTTTGCCTACTATTTTGATGCTTCCGCCCCGAATTTTTGGATGTGTTGCTTTTGTCCACCTCCATAAAAATCAACGAACTAAATTGGATCCATGTGCTGTCCGATGTGTATTCTTGGGGTATGGTGTACAAAAAAAGGGGTACCGATGTTATGATCCAATTGCTAAAAGAAACTATACTACCATGGATGTCACTTTCCTCGAATCAGAATGTTTTTTCCCATCACCAGTATCCAATTACACTCTTCAGGAGGAGAGTTATGGTGAAGAACGAAATTGGCTTGATGTTGAAATATTAGACACGAGTCCAACATACTCGGAACGTGCCAATAATATGGAGGAGCCCGTATCTAGACCCGAGCTTGAACTTCCACGAACTGAAGCTGAAGTAGTAATTGAATCTCCAGAAGATGAAGTGGTTGATGTACCCCTCCATTCTCTAGTACCCAATGATCCTCCTGCTGAGAAAACTCCTGAGGTAAGCTATCCTATCACACCTTTACAGACTAATGCTATAGATACATCTGTTGGTTATGTTTTACCTTTCAGACACAATCGAGGTAAACCTCCAAATCGTTACTCCCCAGAAAGAGAAGAACGACAACCCAAGTATCCAATAGAAAATTATGTATCTACTCAAAGGTTATCAGAACCTATCAGGGCATTTGCACAAACACTCTCCTCGTGTCAAATTCCGAGTAGCATTGAAGAAGCTTTATCTGATCCAAAATGGGCTCAAGCTATAAAAGAGGAATTTGAGGCACTGTAGAAGAATAACACATGGGTGTTAAGCGAGTTGCCTCAAGGGAGGAAGATGGTAGGATGCAAGTGGATTTTCTCCATTAAGTATAAAGCAGATGGGTTAGTTGATCGTTACAAGGCGAGGCTTGTAGCAAAAGGATATACACAGAAACATGAGATAGATTATCAAGAAACCTTCTCACCTGTGGCTAAACTAAAAACTGTGAGAGTTTTGTTATCTCTTGCAGCAAATTTAGATTGGCCATTGCACCAACTTGACATGAAGAATGCCTTCCTTCATGGTGACCTTGAAGAAGAGATTTACATGGATATCCCACCAGGATATACTGTTACATCAGGAAAAGAAACTGCATGTAGATTACAACGAGCATTGTATGGACTAAAACAATCACCTCGAGCGTGGTTTGGTAGGTTGAGTTCAGCAATGAAGAAATATGGGTTCCAACAAAGCAACTCTGATCATACTCTTTTCCTAAAACATCGATTAGGGAAGATAACAGCCCTTATAGTCTATGTAGACGACATGATCATTACAGGGGATGATAAAGAAGAAATCTCTAAGCTTCAAGAACAACTGTCAAATGAGTTTGAAATGAAGAACTTAGGAGGGCTCAAATACTTCTTAGGTATTGAGGTAACAAGATCAAAACAAGGCATATGTCTTTCCCAAAGGAAATATACTCTGGACCTACTAGCAGAGGCAGGTCTACTAGATTGTAAACCTGTCGATATTCCAATGGTTCAAAATCATAAACTCGGAGAATATGTGGACCAAGTACCAGCAGATAAACAGAGATATCAACGGTTAGTAGGTAAACTCATATATTTATCTCATACTCGACCTGATATTGCTTATGCTGTGAGTGTCGTGAGTCAGTTCATGCACTGCCCAAGTGAAGACCATATGGATGCGGTCATGCGAATACTTCGTTACTTAAAATCCTCCCCTGGGAAAGGACTTATGTTTTCAAAGAATGGTCAATTGAAAGTCCTTGGATATACAGATTCAGACTGGGCAGGGAATATGAAGGATAGGAAATCTACTGCTGGGTACTTTACTTTCGTGGGGGGCAACCTTGTCACATGGAGAAGCAAGAAGCAAAATGTAGTTGCCTTATCCAGTGCTGAAGCTGAATTTCGAGGAATGGTCAAGGGAATATGTGAGCTCCTTTGGTTGAAAAAACTTCTAACTGAGATTGGTGTTGCTCCTAACTCTGAAATGAACTTATTTTGTGATAACAAAGCAGCCATTGCCATATCTCACAATCCAGTTCAACATGATCGCACGAAGCACGTTGAAGTGGATCGGAACTTCATCAAACAGAATCTTGAAGAAAAGATTATTAAGCTTCCATTTGTTAAATCAGAAGACCAATTGGCTGATATACTCACAAAATCTGTGTCTGCAAGGAACTTCTACAACTCACTTGACAAGTTGGGCATAAGAGACATATATGCACCAACTTGAGGAGGAGTGTTGGTGTGTGCTATAACAGTGGCAGACACAAATGCTCAATGGAGTAAAACATTGAGCAGACAATAATATTAGTGGAGCCATAAAACCTGGATGTGCAGGTTTTATGGTTATTGTTTAATTTTCGTTTTCTTTATATACATATATTGTAAACTCTTGTAAAGACAGAACAGAGAAATACAGAAATACAGAAACAATTAACATTAACACCAATAATTTGACACTATTTAATTATTAGTCATAATTAATTAACATGTACATTTTTTAAGTAGAGATGTATGATTTTTTGTGTATGTAATCTATAGATGTGAACTTGATAAGTATTATGCCATTAATTGATTGAGAGTGCGATTAATTTAATTGTTATATGTCATATAGTTTACTTGAAGTGTAATGCATGCTAGTGTAGGGTATTTAATCAAGTATTGTGTCAATAATTACTTAGATGATAAATTAATTCATGTGTGAAAATGTGAGAAATTGAATTCCTGTTCATAAACTAAATAGTATTAATGTGATTATAGTTTGTTACTCAAATATTTAATAATATAATTTTCACACATATG
The DNA here is from genome assembly GCA_037013495.1 of Hippophae tibetana. NCBI lineage: Eukaryota > Viridiplantae > Streptophyta > Magnoliopsida > Rosales > Elaeagnaceae > Hippophae > Hippophae tibetana. The sequence goes on from CM072812.1 coordinate 9,218,976, forward strand.
ATAACTAATATTTTTAAATTATTTATCACTTATATATGATCACGTCTATTTACGTATGTTCAAGCGTATCATCGAAGATCTTAATAAGTTTTTTTCACAACAAAACTGGGTAATCATGAAAAAACAAAGAAAAGTCGATGAGTGTGAAATTTCAAAAAAATATCGAAATTTATTACAAAACTTTTTATTAATTATAAAGTACTTTTAATTAATTAACATTATAAATGATTATTTTACCTTTACATGCTTTAACATAATCAAGACATTTTATTATTTCTTTAGAAAATATTTTTTCTCTCATACGAAAACTTCTAAGACTCAATACATCCTACTCTTTTTTCTTTATTTCAATCAGAATATTTCTCCTCCTTAATAACTCATAATACTAAAAATAGAAGATGTATATATCAAATATTTGATAGAAGAGAAAAATCTCAAAGAAATTTGAGTCAAAAATTAGTTAAAACATGTGTGTCTAATAATTTTTTTCACTTTTAGCAGGTTCGTTAATCCTTTAGAATATTTGATAGGAATTATCCAACCTCCTTAATAAAGTTTGGTAGACTTTGGTGAATCTACTATAGATAAAATATATATTTATTTTTAAATTAACGGGATAAATAAAATAAAATATGAGATTTTTCTAAGATTTTTCTTAATGAGTGGTTGACAAATGGCTAAGACACAGAATATGAGAGAAATTAAAGGTGTATTTATAAATGTAATTTGGGAAAATTATTAAAATTTTACATAAATCAACTTGGGTAATCGAATAAGAAATTATGATTGGTAATAAGTAAAAGCCATAATATGTGTAATTCAAAAAAAAAAAAATAACCATATTGTTTGTTTATATATGTTGTATTTATAATAAAAATTTATCTTAACTACAAGGTGAATAATTTTATTAGTAAAAATAATTTCTTTTGAAAATAAATGAATATTATACACCACCTCTAAAATCCTATAATTTTTTCCCAGGAAATTATTTAGAATATTCGCATTTTATTACGTGATAATTAGGTTGTACCAGGAAAAAAATAATTAATCTCTACCCAACTCCAGTGCTATAAGGTTCGGAAAAGCGAACCCTTGACCACACCTTATATTTTTAATAACTTGTTACCACTTTTTGACAATTCTAAATTGGTGCTTTGTTGAATTGTTTGTCCAGCTGAGCTAAATATAGAAATAAGTCACTTGCTTAATGTAATTCTCAAGCCAAAGATGTATTCACTTTGTATATTTAATCTAATATAATTGTTATAATCATGATTTTCAAGTTTTTTTTGTAGGATTTAAATATTCTGTTGTATAAATAACTTATTTATTCAATGTAATTTTATTTTTAATTTTTTTAGTAATAAAAAGTATACGTTTATTTTCGTATCACGTTAAAAAATATATATTCATTTCTGTTATAAGGAAAATAAATATTTTTTTTAAAAAGATTAAAAATGAAAATGAAATTATGCTATAAAATTAAACCATATTTTTTTGAGAAGTTTTGGCTGTATTTTTTCTTTAGAAGACTTAACTCATTTAATATATTGTATTATGTTCTTAATTCTTTGGAAAATTCAATCAATTATAAATTTAGGATATATCACAATCAAGATGGTATTTTATTATTTGTAAATATAATGGAAACCATTAGAAGCTTACTTACATCTCATTTATATTTATCACAAAATATGTAGTTGTGGTAAAATCCTTTGGTCTAGCTTCTGTTCATATAGATGCACTAAAATTAAGAGAAATTATTGATTGATTTTGAATGAAGATGATGACGTTCACATTACTTAACATAATGGAAGGAGAATAATGAGTGCCATAAATTACAAGTTTCCTCCGGACCAATTTAATTCAGAGGCAAACTAACAAATTATTGTTCTCATATATATTATTATTATTTTTACTATGAATAAAATTAGTGTTCTTTTTGCAAGATATTGAATGATAATGTATAAAAATAGTATTTAAATATTATAATCTTAATTATTAAATTATTAATGATTTATGTGTACAATCAATATTTATAAAAGATTAACAAACATATAAAAATAATATTTAATATTTTTTAATAAATTAGATTTTGAGTAAGTTTATTTCTCATAATTTATAACACTTTGAAAACGAGAAAAAGGTACACGCTAATAGTGTGACAGGAATATTAGCTGTCACTAAAATTAAATATCATGTCTAGCTATTGAAAAAAAATGTAGCTAGTATGTAAAAGGGACGTAGAAAAGTTGCTTTTGTTGTCCCCGTGATCAAAAGTTAATTGTTGTTATTTTTCTTTAAATTTAGTTTATCTAATAATAATATAATAGAAAGGTCTTCTACTTTCTGTATAACATATCTTTCAAAGATTTTCGTGACCGTCTTCTTGTATTTCATTAATTAAAATACTCCCAACATGAAAAAGAATGAATTGACCAAGTTATTATAATAAAACATGAAAGCATTATATTTTTTGTCTGAGGAAACCAATATCACCATACAAATTGTTTTGTGGGTAGCGAGCAGTAGATGTTGATTATATTAAATGATTCGCATTGTTTGTTTCTTTAAATTAAATTAAAACTAGTATTACTTATTCTAATTATTTTAAAACTAATATTATAATATAAAAACGTTAAAATAATATAATTTATATTTAATTAATTCATTTTTTAAAATTAAAAATGATTAAATAACATCATATCAAATTTCATCATTAGTCTAATATATAAGAATTTTATGACACTTTTCAATATTTTATTTTAATATTTTTTTATTAAAATATTACTTTAAAAATAATATTATAATATAAAAATATTAGTAAAATATAAATTTTTTAAAATTAAAAAAAAACTAAATAACATTACTTATAATTTAAGAAATTAAATGACATAATTAATCTAATTTATAATATTTTTATGACAATTTTTTCTATTTTATATGTAAATATGTTTAAGAGTTTAACTATAGATGATTAATTTTAATATAAAAAGTTAATTAAATAATTAGGTGCAAATATGCCAAATATATATGTTGATTTAATGGTCCAATAGATACAATGTTCCAATACTCAATTCTAAGTCACATGTATTCCGAATACACCTACGGCTACGAGGACAGTGATAAAATGTGTCAAAAGAGTGCTTCTAAATTTGCTGTCATTATATGTGAGACGGTTATTAAAAAATATTCAGAAAAAAAACGTTTTTTTAATTTTTTTAAAATTTCTTAATAACCTTAATTATTAATTAATATATAATTTAATTAAATAAATATAATTAATTTCAGATACAATCTTGATCATTGTTTTATGTTCAATTTTTATCTGAAATCATTCATGTTTTTAAAATTTATCGGATAAAAACTAAATTGATAATACGGATAACTGAACCTGTAATTTTTTTACATATCTTTATCCATAATTTTATTTAATTAATTTTATCCTATTTGGGAAGTTTACTTTTAGATTAAAAATATTGTGCTCCAAATTTTCTGAAGCATACATTCTAACACTAAGATAAAATATAATCATTTGTTTTTTTATATGTCAAATAGTCGGACTTTTATATATCAAATGATACATATCCTTATTAATTTCAAACATGATTAGTTAAAAAATTTATATATTTAATTTAAAAAATTCATTTTTAATTAATAAGTATTTGAAATTAATGTGACCTTATAATGACGGATAAAAATCATAGTTATTTAAAGTAACATTTTGTAATAATTTTTAATCCAAGAGATATAAAAAAACAAATAATTTAGGACATAAAATCCAAACTCTATTAAAACTATTAGGATATATATATATATATATAAGCATACAACTGCTAAATGAATTAAAACAAAAACAAAAACAAAAGTATGGAGTAAAAAATAGTTTCGGAAGAATCGGAACTTTGACTTCTATAATGTGTCGGCACTATACCTTTGACAACTATGTAGTTGTATAATTCTATTTGACAAAAAAAAAAAATGTCCAATATTAACTCCAATATGCCAAAAAGAATTTTTAATGTCAGCGTGACGAAGTTAACTATTATATAGCTAATATATTAATACATTATTATTTATAGAGTATAATATTTATTAATTATATTATTTTTTGTTTTTATTTTCTATTAATTATTTATTTATTTTTAAAATATATATATTAATTTCAAATTTTATAAATATAAAGTATAACGTTATCATATTTTTAAATAACAATAAATAATTTCTCTATATTAATTTTAGTCTTTTCGAGAAAGAATGATTCAAAGTCGTCGCAGCAAAACCACACTAAGATTTTCACATCCGAATCTGTGTATATACTTGAGTCATTGTCTCCTTATTCAATTGTGAACCCCACAAGCTCCACCTCCCAACCGTCTTTCTTGGCCCTTGATCCAATGCTCAATATTAGCCTACCAACTAAGAACACGCGTTATTCATCCAACTATCCCAAATTTCATTAACCCCTTTGATCAAAATCATAGGGTATTAATTAATTATGAGATCCAAATACAATACTAAAAGGCAAAAACTTTAAATTGCTTGCATAAATAAAAACAAGCACACAAGTATATCTGAATATAAAAGAATATTTTGAAGATGAACATACACCAACCATACTATATATAACAATAAAAACCAACCTAACCCTTTATCAAATGTCCTTTTTTATAATATTCTTCAAGAAATGAATCGCTTTAACCTTATTTCTGTTCTCTTTGTGGTTTATCTCCTACTGATATTTAGTACTAGTCCGAGTTTTGTTGATGCAACTCGGAGAACTCCTGCTAGTCCTTCATCCAAAACAGAGCAAGTGTTCGGTCCCAGTTGGGTTAACAAGAAAGCTCCTAATCCCTTATTTGAAGATGAGAAGCGAAGGACTCCTACAGGTTCTAATCCCTTGCACAACTAACGGTGACCCATACTCCATTTTGATGATCAATAACTTTAATTTGTTTATTAAATTATAATAATATAATATTATTTTATCTTTCTTTAATTGTTACTGTTATCTATGATCAATATGTTATCTACATATAGTAAGAGATATACGAAGAGGATGTTGTACAGAAGGTCATGATATGTTTTACTGTAAGACCTTTTTCAAGATGTATTGATTTTCCTTGTCAATTCGCTGTCATGGGTTCATACAGTTATAGACTGATCATGATCAGTTATTTATTGAATTAGTTCTTGCATTAATCCTTGAAGATTAGCTTGCAACACTTCTGTCATGGCATGAATAACAAGGGGGGCTAATTTGTAATGCCAGTGAATTTGTATGGGTTTGAAATGATAATAAGATCAATTTGCTGGAGCTAACTGAAAAAAAATAGACTGCACACGTCATGATTTTTTCAATTCTCGTATTACTACGAGTGAAATTAGCCATTGGTTCTGTATAAATAGTGTTGTTTTAATTCAGATCAATAAAAAAATAATATTGTAAATTTTAATGATAAAAAAAAATAAGTATCATTTTTAAAATCATTGATCCTAAATCAATAAATAATTCGTCATTACTGTCATATATGAATCAAACCAATGCAAGCTGATTGATTTCCAACCTTATGCTTTATCTTGGTAGTGAGTGGCAAGCACCCAAAAGTTCTCGTAATTCGAGATGACGATTATTAAATAGATTAGAGCTTTCGCAACTTTTCTTAAAACAAAACTCGGTTGAGTATAGCCAAAAAAAAAAAAAAAAAAAAAAAAACTTGGTTGAGTTTTCCATTTTTCCTCAAAGAGAATCAGGAATCCGAGTCACAACTCACCATCACCGACTTTGACACCAACTCGGCCCCTCATATTAAAGTCATAGACCGAGTTGGATGATTTAAATGAAAATTGTAAGTACCTTTTATTTCACCGTTTAAAAAATGAAGAATTATATATTATTTTTGAATTATTGTTTGACTTTATATTCTAAACTGAATTTAAAATTATGGATTTACATATTTACGGAAGTTAGAGAAAAAATAATAAAATGTAATAAATATTATAACATTCAGTAGCGTTATCATGTTGAATAGATTTAGATTTTAACTCTTGTATAAAGACGTTTAAGAGAACGATTAAAGCTCACGCAATATATAACACCAGATATTAGATCGTAATTTATGTTCAAACATAAACATAAAATTAAACTTACAAATAGTTTATTTTAATGTTAATTTATAAATAATTTAATTAAATGAAAGCATATAATTATAAGTTAGTGGTCACAACTATTAAGATAATAGTTACAAATGATTGATTTTATATATTATATATCTTAAATATTTATAATTTAATAAATGTGATTATTGTATTTTTAAAACAAGATTTTAAACTTAGGAATTATTGAAAACTAATTGTAATAGTGTTTTCGGAGCAGGAGAAGTGCCCGCAAAGTGGGTAATATTGCCACTTAGCCTTTAGTTGAACAAATCATTACCCGCTTGAAAATTGAAAATGATAGGCTAAAGCCCTTAACGTGTTTTATTTTTATTTTATAAAAAGTCAAATAAGAATATCAAACCCACGCACCAGCCAGGGGCCAGCTTAACAGGCTGGGTTATTCTTTTTGCTGATAAATCACGTGCTGGGTTTGATTGGCTCGTTTTCCCCACACTCTGGGGATCCCTGTAAGTTGAAACTTCCCAAATAAGTTTATGAAGGTGATTTTTTATATCATTATGCCAGAACTATTCGTGTGTTGAATGGAATTAATGAATTGAGTTTGAACGGTTTCTTCATTAATGAAGAATGAACGTTTCTATCAATGAGCAAAAAACGATTCAATGTTTCACCTGTTCATACAAGTATCTGTGACTTGACCAATAATTCTGCTGAGAGAAATCAGATCAACTACAATGGTTCATACAAACAATAGCTTCTTCCCGAAGATAACTCTCAAAGGGCAATCTCCAAACAAGGCGCAAAAGAAATTAACAGGGCATAGCAATAGATTGGAAGAAGCTATGAAAGAAGAAAATATACTTTCTATCATTAAAATAAATATTTTCTAGAAAACTAAACAAACTATATCTATTAATAAAATTCCTTATAATACACATCTTCATTAGTTTCCAAGGGCAGAATGAACCAGAAATTAAGGCAAAAACTATGCACAAAATCCTTCCTATTCTCGCCATCAGCATATAAGAGTTGCAATAAACCCAAGGAAAGACACCATCTGATCACCCAAATAACTGCAATTTGGATCCAGTTATTTCATGTACCGAAATTTTGCACGTTCCGGTTTTCAACTACTAATAGCAGCTTTATGGCTTTGAGTTGGCAGCAATGGTAAGAGAAGAGGCAAAACTTGAGTTGAGAACACCCTCATTGCTAACAGGTTTTGAAGAGGCTATGTCTTCTAAGCGCTTCCAGGCTGTCTCTCTTTTCTGCTGTGATTCCCTATCCTTGACTTCATCTTCTTGGAATTTGGCCAAGCACTCATCAATTAGTGCTACATCCACATCAGAGAATATCTTTCTCACATTCAAAGTCAAACTCTGAACAGCTTGATTCCAATGACCCCTCGTGTTCTTCTCCAGAGCTGAGAATATTATGGGCAGAATTACTTGGCGGTTCTGGATGATCAAATTTCTAATGTGATCGTTGTTCCAGAAAAACAATACACGTTCAGCTACCTGCCACAGGGAGCCAAGTTAAAACAGTTTCTCATTCAGAATTGGTGTTTCAAACTTCATAACAGTTCAGCAACTGCACACTGAGGAACGCACACCCCTATCCATGAGGACTCACACATGTGCGGAGCATAATCAGAATCAGTGTTTGACTTTGTGCCAATTAACAGATGGATAACATCCATAATGCAACATAAAAACTTAAAGAAAACATGCATCTGCTCATTCCACTAAGTGCTACTCAGACATAAAAAATGAAGTGTATATATATGCAACAATGGTGGAGAGACTTATGGACTTCTCCTTCAATTATAAATAACAATTATGATTTAAGAACAACATACTTGATCCACCCCCTTGAACTAAAGAACAATAAAATCTTGGTTTTTTTAGTGCAGAAGATGCATGCAGCAAATGAAATGCAAGAGCAGTCTACAAAATATCAGGGGGAAAAAAATAAAACCACCTAATAATTCAATGATAGTTAAAGCCTCTATATTTATGAGATTAAAATCCTTTGACCCAGAGATTTTCCTTTCCGTATTATAATTCAAAACAAAATTGGCAGAGGAAAAATATTTGACCAATACAGTCATATACAGTTAACTGGGCTGTCCCCATCCTTTTAGCTCGCAACAGAGGTGCAACCCAATCTACATTCATAATCCTTACTGAATTAGATTCACTATCAGCTAAAAGTAAAAATCCGAATCTATTTACGAAAAGAATCTGCACTAGCTATGCTATAATCAAAATCTTGAGCCTCTTATGGATCCATCCATTGGAAACAAATCCGATGCACCATTTATGTGCATTTTCATACTTCATATGATCCATCATAATGCAAATCTGGTATCTAATAACTTTACACTAGAACATCCAATACAAAATCTTGTTTGATCTAATGATTATTAGACTTAATGACTTACCAATGTGCTATCGGATCAAATTTGGCTTAGTGAAGTAATAACAGAAAAAAGAAGAAGCAGTTGAATGCTACATGATTCTTTTGCAACGACAGCACCACCACTCAAATTTCTATGAATCATATCCTTTGAATGTTTATGCATGTCTAAATCTTAACCATATATTTTCCATCTAATGTGTAAAATGATGCAAGTGCTTGATCAAATATTTCAAATAATAGTTGCCATTAATAGCCTCAAAATCAACATATACCTTGGACGTAAAAGTAGACAATTGAGATTTAAAAAAAAATTTAAAAAAGCAAGGTTAAAACAAGCAAAGAACCTCATCCACTTTATTTATGTTATCTTGAAAAAAAAAGAGAAATTGAATGATAAGTGAAAACACAATTGGCCGAACTTAATTGTGGTCCAAAGTCATTACACATAGTTGTGCCTCTTGAGTTTTCCCAGAAAAAAATTTATATGGAAGGCCCTCCAGAATAATGCCCAGGTTAGATGTAATGTGTTTCATGAATGGCCTACCCTCTATAACTAAAAAATAAATCAGCGAGGTGGGTTAAAAAACAAATGGATCAACAACCATCCAAGTGATTCTACATTTTATCTTCTCAGGTTTGTTTCAATGTAGATTATATATAGCCCTTACTGAATGTTTTAATTCCATGGCAACCAAATTGAAGTGTGTCAATGCCATAAAGTTCCCATTAGCAGGCAGCCAGGCAGAACATTAAAAGTGAGAAAGGATAGGAGGTTGTGGGTGAAAATTGAGGAAACAAAAATGTTGGTTAAGCAACGTCTCTTAAAAATCTCATTATCTGCAGATCCCAGCTTTTTTTCTCATCCAAACGTCAGAAATCTTAAGATCAACTCGAGTTCCTAACTTCATCTTTCTTGACGCCCAAAAGCATTCAATTCCCAGTTCACATGATTATCCAAAGCAAAAGAGGAATTTAAAAATAAAATAAAAAGAATATTCATTGCTACATATAGAGGTGTCAAAAGAGTCGCTCAATCCAACTTAGCTCATTTAAAATTGACCCATCAAGTTAATAAACTGAAAAGGCCCAGCTCATGAACAACTTACCAGCTCATTTAACAATTTTTTTAGATGAACATAATTTTTTTGGCTGAACATTTTTTTTAAAACTCTTTTGGTTGATTTTTTTAACCAAAGAACAAATTTATTTTCCTTTCTAAACAATCAATTTTTTTCATTGATCAATAAACTTAAACCATTGATTTCTTTATTTAACTAATTACAATATAACCATCACATTAATATTTAACATTTAAAAAATTAATATCATACAACTATCAAAATGAGTTCAACAAAAACAATAAATCAATCTATTTAATATCATAAACCTATAAAAAAATTAAATAAGTCAATTTATTTAAAAAAAAGTAAAAAAAATAAATATGGTTGCAAAAAAAAATTAAATGAGCTACTCATGAGCAACCCAACTCGTTTCACACCTCTAGTTACATGCGCCGGAAAAGCTAATCAATTTCACGATTAGCTCAAGAGTCAAGACTCCAGTGAAAGAATTCCATTATTACCCAAAAGTTCCTATCATGTCAATTTACTAGAGTTCTCCATTAACTAACTAGCAAGAAAGAAAAATGGATCTTCAAAAAAGCGTGCTTAATGCATGTTCATTGAGAGAGATATTCTGCATAGTCCCCTATACCTGTTTTCCATAGCGAAGTGTATAATGTTCAAAGATGGGTATATGAGAGCAGTTTACCAGAAACCTTAATATGAATGGTTTTAGCATAAGTAAAAACATCAAGTAACGCCCATAAGCCGCACAAGATGCTACATAAAAGTTAACGCTGAAAATTCTTGCCAAGCTCAAAACCTTGGGCTTACATATACAAATTAAATTTACAAAATCATATTTTACAGAGCAGCTGTGCAGACATGGAGGACCAAAGAAATAATTAGTGACAACTATTCAAACAAATATTGGGCATGAATGAAACTGTGAGTCCCTGCTTAATACTTGGTGGAATAAGCGTGATTAAAAAGGATGGAGAAACAATACCTGAAAATGTGAGCTGTTGAGGCAAAGGCCAATTTGACGGAATAACGGGACCATGCAGTGCTGAAACTCTGCAGGCAGTGTAGCTTCCAGAACTTCTTCCAGTTCCCCAAGGAACATTACCTCCTTTGAACTGTTTGTTATAGGCCAATACTTTAGAAGACCTCGAATAACCGTATCCGCCAGCTTGCAATCCTTCTCCACAAACTGAGTAATACAATATGAAAGTTGTTGATGATACATCGACACACATTTGGGCTTGTGAAGGGGTATCAAGGCACGGACAAGGAAAAGCTTGTGCTCTTCCTTCAAAGGCAAAGCAAACCCGTTTATTATACTTCCCAATATCTCAAGCAACTCACCAATACCATTGTGCCTCTCAGTCTCAAAAATGAAACCATAGAAGATATTGTTTATGGCCTTCCTAACAAATGGCCTATGCACCATGAACTTTCCATAAATACGGTGGAGAATGGTCTTTAAGTAATCCTTTTCTCTTTGGTCCTCTGAATCAAACAAGTCAAGCAACCTCAAAACAAAGGAATGATCAATGTATCTCTTTGCTAATTTGGCATCTGTCTCCGATGAAGCCACAAATCTCAATAGGACTTCGTATACTATCTGAAGGTGAGACCAAGCAGGGTCCATAGTCAGTTCTTCATCTTCAGGTTCATAGGTTTCAAGAGCCTTATTCTCGTGATTGGAAGATGAAAATGTACGAAATAAATTGGCCGCAACCATATTTGTTATCTCCTGCATAACCACCTCATTGAACTTGGAATTCACGGATGAGATGTAATCAACAAGCTCAAGCAAAGTCTGGCGCTTTACATCCTTCTCCTTAAGATTTTTGGAGGGGTCCCTAAAATCAAAGACTACAGAACACATACTCAATTTCTTAATGAACAGATTCTGCTTCTCTGAACTTGGGACATCTCGGAAACTCGGCAAAGGCTCATAAACCGCAGAGACCGATATTGAACGCATTGGCATTGCAGCAGTAAGAGCTTGTTTATTGCTTTGATTCGATTTGTTTGCAAGCGTTGAGTGTTGTGCGAGAACTCCATTGCTCGAGCGATAATCACCTGAATTTGAAGCTTTCGAGGACGCTGAACAGGGTTTTGAACTGTATACAGAATTGGGACCATGGGAGGAGTTCAATGATGAATAGGCATTGACCCCTCCGTCACTGTTCGAATCCCCGTTGGATGATTTTGAAGGTTTTCGGGGTATCTTACCGAGTATCTGCCTGATCATATCTACAACCCAAAACCCAACTCTGAAGCCTAATTTTTCTGGTAATGATTGTCACTCAGAATATAGCTTAATTAATTACCATTCTCATAATTCGTGAAAACAAGCTGGGTAGTTTGAAGTGATTAAATAGCAACAAAATCCCTAATCAAAAGCACATCTTCTAGATGATTATGTGGATGCAAATGACTCATATTTTCGAAGCACGCAAATTTCAGAATGAACAAAAGAGAGGGTTTTTTGAAGAAATGGAAAAAGATGTTCGGGAGAAAAATAGTTTACAGAAAAGATTTCCGAAAGAGGGGGAAATTTGCAACTTATGGAAAGAGTGGAAAAAAAGTACAAATTTTTCTAAAATATAAATCTTGGAAGGAAAACGTTTACTTTTAAACGCCGCGTCTGGGCAGTCAATTTATGCTGCAACTTTGGATTGGAACACAAATACTAATCTGGATTATGTTTTTAATTATAATGAAATATTGATTTTTTATTGTTATATTACTTGACTTAATTAATTTATTTTGTTATCATATTAAAAATATATAAATTTTGAGTTAAAATATATAGTATAAACAAATAGCATACAAAATATAACATAATTAACACCCTTAATGTAAATAAAAGGCTCCAAAAGTATTTTTTTTTAAATCAATTTAATAATCTTGTTCCACTCTTCCTTTAGGAGTATTGATAGTTCCATTCATGTTCAGTACATTCTTTAGAGGCTAGAGCTTACTAACCTCCCTCACTCAATAGTGAGAGACTCACAGGCACAGCCCCTTCTTAGTTCTATCATAAAAAAAAAAGATCAACCAAGGCAAAAATATAAAGAAAAAAGAGTTTAAATATCATATATTTACTATATAAGTTAAATAATTGTGTTATATTACAATTGAGGATGATATTTTTGGTGAGGTATATATAAATGCTCAAACCAAAAAAAAGCAAAATACTGTTGCTATTTCAAAGTGATGCCTGCACACTTGCAAAGAAAACATCAACACGTGAAGTAGGTTAATTTTCCTGTGAGTAGCTCATGATACTGTATGCAGTTACGAAGAATCCGATGGCAGAGTCAACAAAGACACCGCCACTTATTACAGAGAGGAAACAGACGTTAATTTCCATTTTCTTACCCCTTTTTCTCCCTAAATATAATAAATTACAATACAACATTATTTACAAATATAATCAAAATTTTATAATCATATCTAATAAAAAACTATGATATTCAGTTTGTATGTAAGATTTGCACATCATGTACAATAACTTTTTGAATTTTAAATTAAACTCTTCACATAAGGTTTCTTTTTAAAAAAAAATCTATATAAGTTTATTAAGGACCACAAATGTTAATTTGATGGAGTCACGTCGTGAGCTTAAAGATTTTCGTGCCCTTGGACTTGGGATAGCTACTCGTCAGTGTTTGATGGTGTTGAGCTTCACATCAGTGGCTTCTCTTTTCATTTCTTCTAGTTGGATTGGAAAAATTGATTATCAGGTCAAAATCATCAATACAAAAAGCACCTTTTTCTACAAAAGGCACTGTTGAGGCGGATCGTGAAGTTCGATCTCTTTATGTTAAGCACAATGATAGTTCTACTCTCCCTCACTCTGTTGTTTCTTAGTATTCCCAAAAAAAGATATGGAGAACAATAATCTAAAAACAGTTGTGGTAGTGAGCATTATCCAAACAATATCACAAGAAATCTAAGTTTTCTCCTAAACTTTTAGTTAGATCTGTTCCAATGGGTCCTGCGAGTCATAAGATTATTGTGCTTTTCGCATAATGCTAGCAGGGGCAACGTAGATCATAAAGTCATTTCCTAGGTCTAGCACGCACACAATCATTGAGCATGGTAAATTAAAAAGAAAAGCCTTTTGGTTTGTGCAGGCACATTTCTTCTCTGCACTCTACATTTCCATAACAACATACGGCAATCAACCTGACGCGAAGGAATTTTGACATCTCCATGTCATGTCAATTCCATAGGTCATCTCTTCCTGCGTTTAGCCTCCACCTGCAGTAAATTTGGGACACAATATTCTGATTACACTTTACCATAGGGTAAGTACTTTATTATCTGTTGAGCATGAATTGAGGAAGCATACACAAATGTAAGTTCTATGAGTTTTAGTAATATTTGTGAACATTTTTCAAGTATATGTTCTTAAATACGTTCGAATACATATTATACGATTAAAAACATTTAGTATATATGTTGTTCGATCAACTAATTGAGTATCGATCGTATACGATCTATATCCTCTTGGATTGGATTTCAAATTGATATAGATTAATCGATCTACTTGGTCTTAGGTTTATTTTAATCACTACAATACCAATCGAAAAATGTTTTGATCGCTTGACCTTAGTGGTTTGATTGATCAAGATTGGATTGAATCAATCGGAGTTGGACTAGATCAATCTAGTGGCTAGAGTTTCAACTTAAAACCTATTTGTATACTTGAGCTAAATTGTTCTTTTCCTATATTGTCTCTATTAATTATTGTTTTTTGAATTATTTAATTAACATAATGATAATTGATCTTTAACCTAGTACTAGGGTTTCATTTTTTCTATATAAACAATCTAATTCTTCATATTTCAAATAAACGCACTTATTCTATTCTTCTAATTGTTTTGTACATTCTCTCTCAAAACGTTCTATAAAATCTAAATCATATTTTGTTAGGCTCTCCATCTTGAATTGATCTATAAAACATTATGTGGTTATGTTTGTTTGATCAATAAGCTTATTTGTTTTATGATACTATGATTTCATGTTCATATGGCTTCTTTTTTATTACGTTATTATATGTTCGGATCAAATAATTTAATGTGTGATCATAAACATTTGATTTAATTCTTTAATTTTAAAAAAGCGATCTCTATTTAACTTTGGCTTAATATGTTTGTTATAGGGTTTGCTAGATGATTTAATTTAACTTATTTATTCTTGAATCTTCTAACTAGGATTTTTCATTATTAAATTTGTTCCAAGACACACTTTGTATTTGTACTAATTGAGTGAGTTCGATTTCTTGGGACTTGAGAGATTGGATCTGTACGCATATCTTCAAAAGAATGTGAAAAAAGCAACGACTTGTAAGTAAATTACTTGGAGGTTTTATCTGTGAAGGACATTTTAAAACCTGACCTTGTAATTGAACATTAATTTTTATAATATTAAGAGGTCAGATGAACCAATGATTTTCCTCTTAAGTTATTGTTGTGACCTAAGTAGTTTTCACCTAAAATATTGTGTGTGAAGTACTTATTTATTTTCGTTTTATATTAATTATGCATGAGGTCTAAATTGAGATAAGATGTTAACGAGATTAATATATGTTTAAAGTTCATTGGGACTTCAATGTAGATAAGATGAAATCATATGAGATGTTATTTAAATAAAATAAAACAATATTACAACATGAACC
The DNA here is from genome assembly GCA_037013495.1 of Hippophae tibetana. Classification (NCBI taxonomy): domain Eukaryota; kingdom Viridiplantae; phylum Streptophyta; class Magnoliopsida; order Rosales; family Elaeagnaceae; genus Hippophae; species Hippophae tibetana. Next base: position 9,234,279 of record CM072812.1, read on the forward strand.
TATTAGAGACACTAAATCAGATATGAAATAAGATGAGACAATCCACTTTATATCTTTCCTATTAGACAACAATAATGGCTGTGAAAGCAAGTAAAGCTCCTTGAAACCATCAAGTGGAATCACAAGGTACCGGGTTCAACTAATATATAGTCAAATGGTCGTTTCTCCAGTACCACCAGTTCAAGGTGTCTATAAGGTGTACATGATCAATTTAATATGAGCTTTTGTTTTATTGGATCAAATTGTAAGTTCAAATTCTAACTTGAAATGATGTTTTCAAACTTATTAATTGATATCTATATTTGACCATAAATGTTATTCAAGAGAATCAATTGGCAGGTATAAAGCCGAAACAACCCAAGACACATAAACCTAGACTGCTAGATAGTTTTAAACGAAGTAAACTCAGTAACATTTTTTTTCCTGACAAGTTGGAATTAGAGGACCGAGCAAATGAGCAAGAGAGAAATTCTAACCTTCGTCTCTACAGATGGTGAAACTGGAAATCCATTCAACGGTCTTTTGGAATCATCATCCGAGGAACAATCAGAACACAAAAAGTTTTCCAACTTTTTTGCTTCTTCAATGGTCATACCCATACAAGAAGGATGAAACCTACATGCGTAAATAAAAAGATGAGTACCAGTTACCACTACCATCCACATAAATATTTTGAGTACACAAGCCTAGTTCCTAGGGTAACTGCTAAAGACATTTGTACTAGCATGGCTAAAGATAATAGGAAATTATAAAGATGGGTACAGTCTACATTTGTACTCGCATCCATGTAACATAAATATACCCATACAATAGCAAATGAAAAAGCCACCAATTTTACATTGGGGCATGTCAGCTATATAAGCTAATAAATTGAAAGTCTTTAAAAATTCATGGATTCAAGATATTGAATCTGACTGCAAAATTGGTGCTCATATATGCAAATCCAATAATGCCTGCATATTTCAAACTTCAATAACCAAATTAATGTTTTGAAAAAGCATAACGAAAATGCTAGTCTGCTACTTCATGAACATCCTCAACCATGAATAAAAGGTAAATCAATTTGACAAATTCTGTCCATATCTGTTCCCACCAGTTCGTGAACATGAGACAATGCGAAACAAATAAAAAAAATAAGGCCTAAGCCCAAATGGGAATGCTTTCTACACAAAACCAGTGTTAATGCTCATTAAGGCTTTAATTTTATCTATGAAAATTTATTAACTTGAAACTCAAAATGATTGAAATTTTATACCATACATATAAGCCACGTGTGGTTTCTTTATTTTGTTTCTCTTTTTTAATCAAAATATTGAACATACAACCTAATTAACCTAAGGACGTTTATTCCTTCTAATTTTTCAGTACAGTTTTTCTGAGATTCCTGTTATAAATTGCAGAAAGATACTAATCATGTTAGTGTATAAAATTTTAATTAACTAAGGGTTGGTTTCATAACCATTTAAATTCTTAATTTTTATTTTTTAATTTTACAAATTTTGAAACTACGTTTGATAGCTCATTTTCAATTTTATTTTCTAAATTTTGAAACTCAATTTTAAAATTTAACCAAGTTTTGGAATTGAATTTCTACTTTTTATTTCTAGACAATACAAATTAACCATCCAACCATACTCAAGAGCCTAAATTTAATGAAAAATTATCAAAAATAAGTTTGAAATTGAATTTTAGAAGTTAATAAGTTGAAAATTGAAAATTAAGAATTTATTATTAAACAACTTTTAATTTTTTTCTTCTAAAAATTTTAAAATTAAAATTTAATTCCAAAATTAAGGAATTAGAAATTAAAAATTAAAATGGTTATCAAACATGAAAATTGCCACTAGGAAAATGCATATTAAATAGTAAATACTAGGGAAAAAGAAAGCTACGACCTAAGTTTGAAATTACACAATTTGTCCAAACTAGTCAATGATAACATCCTGAAATGTCAGGAAGGTACTTAGAGAATCCCATTGTCTTACAGGAAGAGCTTCCAAATAGTAACATTGGACAAAGTAAAATTTGAATGTATCTACAGTAAATTTTATATATTGTATACGAAATATGGGACATTCAATCCTTAAAGGTTAACTTCGAAAAAAAGTAAGTCTAATACTACTTATAAACATTACACTAGTATATTTTTTAATTAATGTAAGACACTTTTTTATATCTACTCAACGAGATCAACGAGATCAACATGATGATTGGGAAAACAAATGAAGAATAAAACAGCAGAAAAAAAGTAAGAATGAAAGAAACGAAAAAGGAAATTTAATTAACCATATTAAACCCAAATGAACAATATAAGGCCCTCAATTCATAAACAATACAACAAGTCCAATATCAGCTTAGTTTCTTTTTAACTGTTCACCTATTTTTTCCCAAAAGATGCATAGAATGTTGTTGCTTGCAATTTTTTAGACTGTAAATCATTATGAAACTACCACTTAGCACGTTATCCGCAGAAAGCAAATGACCTTTAGTAAAACAATGAAACATGCAGTGCAGCCACATGCAACCGGAAAATTCTGAAATAATTTCCTGAATGAATATGCTGAGATGGAAACGAATGAAAAGCAAGGCAATTATGTTTCCGCTCTTACTCTCCATACGTAGATTGACTACATGCTAGTAGTTGTGATATTTCTAGTTAATTCAACACAATCGCCAGAACCAGGATTCTTCTCATTTCTAAAGAAACAAGCCTTGTATATAGATATGGATGATCTAAAACTACAAACCAGAAAAAATTAATCTAGGCAAATGAAATAGATAAATGAGCAAATACAGAGCAAGAATATGCTAAATGAAATGAAAAGCACTCCAGAATTTTCAATTTCAAACCAACTGAACTCCAAATAAGGCGACAGTGAGAACTGAGAAGATAACAATATAGTGAAATGCAACTGATTTACCAGTCCTTGCATCCATCACATTGCACCATAAGGTCATCTGGGTTGTATGGCATCTCACATTTACAATACCTTCAATCCAAACCCGAGCAGCACTACTTCAATAATCAATCATCGCTTATGGACCCTATAAAATAAAATCTACAAAAAACCTAAAAACAAAAGGAATTCAAATCTTACACGGCCACACGATCTGGGGTGAACCCACCGGTTGCAGCCTTGTATTCAAATCTACAAAAGTAATCTTCAGCTCCCACATTCTCAAGCTTGGTATAGTTCTTGAATGAGTGCACAGTACATTTGCCTTCTATAGTGTGCGCACTCTGTGCATCAAAGTGGTCAGACAAGAACAACTCTTTTGCACCATGGAACTGTCTCCTACCACCAATAGACTCCTCAGGTCGGTAGTACCATCTTACCCGGACCTTGATGTTACTTCGGTGGTCGGCTTCTATCTTCTCAACACGAGCCACGTAAGAAGGCTTATCAGTGTCCGATGGTCGCATCAATACACAATCACCAGCTGAAGTATCCAAAAACAAATCACAGATTCAATGCGAGCTCAGCGAAGACAAACAAAAACTACTTCCTTCAGAAAGATTAAAATTTGGTAATTGTTTCTCCAAATCTTGTAATATAATTCCTTCGGGTTTTCAGGAAACAAAATCGCAAAATTTATTATAAGTTCTGTTTAAATTTCAGGAACAAATTGAAACATAAAAACGATAAAGCTTACAGATTGAAATAGCTAAAATTTTAAGTACAAAGGATAACAGAATTGTGTATTTCCAAAAACATAATAATATTGTTTTTGTCGTTAATTTTTTTAATTGCAGAGAGGAAGAGAGAGTACGTCGAACGACTTTGTTGGTTCCCACGATGGTGTAAGAGTCAAGGTCCTTTTTTCCAGGTTTGGTCTTGGCCATGAATGGATTGAGCTTCCAAAGGTTTGGTTTAAGCTAGCAAAAGAAAAAAGAAGTTTCACACTGAAATGGATGTTAAATTTGGAGAAAATGTGAGTAAGTTGAAATTAGGATCGTTTAGGGAAAGGTAAGGTTTTCTTTCTGGAATTCAGTGGATAAGATTAAGGCTTTGGAAAAAAATATAAACCCTAGTGATACTAAAAAATAAAAGAATGGAGAGCTGGAGTTTGCACGAACTGGACAGGGCATGAGAAATAGGGGAGCGGAGGAGAGAGACAAACGAAGAGCCTTTTTTTTTTTTTTTGTCGGGATGAGCAGATGGAGGACACATCATCATGTGTCAGTGCAGCACGACATCTGTTTTAGCCCGAACCCGCACGGCTTCTATCTTTAGATTTAAAAAAATGTTAACGTCAATTACTTTTGCATTCAAATAATGGTAGGCTATCATTATAATTATACATTTCATATTAAATATAATATAAATTTCAAAAATATATATAAATGATATATATCACTTTTTTTAATATTATATATAATATCCATGGATATATAAATTTATTTAAATATAATGTTATAGATGTTAAGTGATATTATTAATAAAAATTGTGAGATTTTAACAACAAACTTATATTGAGTGATATAGTTAGAATAAAAAAATATTTTATTTTCCTTTATACTCATTTTTATGCTTGAACTTCTTATATGTCAAAATTATTTTGAAAATTAAAATAATCATCATTTTTTAAATAATACGAAACAACATGAATAATTAGAATCATTTTATAAATATATTTGTAAATCAATTCTCATAATTTTATAATTAATTATTGTTTTTATGTATTTATTTTATGTGATATAAGTATTTAGAGGCAAAAAGAGAAAAAAATGTATTTAGAACAAAAATACTTCAATTAATATCGATCATGAGTGAGAGTAAGAATGACAAGGAAGATTCAATGGATTCAAAAAGGGACTCAATCAATCAAACCATACGTCGATTGATCAATATTAGATCAAAGATCGTTGAAGCACTCTCGAATTAGAAATTGTATAGGTTAGATTGATCAAGAAAAGGTCTTGATTGATCAAGACATCCAATTAGCACTCAAATTTAGAATTTTTTAGCACCAAAATTTATTCATTGTCAATGGATTAAGAAAATTCTAAAATGATTCAAATTAGACTCAAAAACATACTATATAAATAATCTAAAGGGTCATCTAAAGATAAAATTTGCGATAAGAAATAAAAGAGATCAAATAATATATCTAAGGTAACTTTTGGAAGAAAAAATTGAACATTTTCTTACTATTTCTAGGATTATAATAATGATTCTTATATAATATATATATAACTAAACTAATAATGTGATTGTAGATAATTTTAAACAATAAGCTATAGTTTAATTAATTTAATTTTATGATAATTTTAGTTTCAATTCTTTATTTTTGATATTTTTAATTCTATTTTAAATGTCAAAAACTATGTATGTATGAATTGTAGTAATCGACTAGTTAATTGCATGAATATGTTTATTTCTAATTTAAGATGTTAGACTTTTAGTATGTAATCACTAATATTTTTATTCAAAGTGATATCTTATGGTTGTTGTTATAAGTATAATTGAATACTTATGTAAAATGTTAAGCTATAATTTTAATCTTTGCTAGGTTAGTTATCATCTTTTTAGATCTTAATGCAATAAATGCATTAAATTTAGTAGGCATACCTTTAGATTTTTCAATATTTAATTTGATTATCAATCGTAACATTAATTCAATAGAGATAAGAAAATATGAAAGTCTTAAGTGAACTTAGACTTTTAAAACTAAAGTTAAAAATTCAAGAATAATTTTAAATTATGAAAATGATTTAAATCTTAAGAAATTTATTACGTGTTTAATAAAACTGTATAATAGTGGTTAAGAATAATCGTATAATTAAGGATTGGGTCATTAAGGTCCTATAATTATAGTGATAATACACATTAGTTATGCAGCTCTTTAATTAAGTTTTATTAGTCTTGTAATTTAAAAAAATAATCAATAAAATCATATTTTTGAAAATCAAGTATTTTTTATGTGGTAAAATTAAAATCATCAACTTTTTATATTAAATACAAGAAAAAACAAGAAAGAAAAAAACACCACATCTTTCACGATGAAAGATGCATAAACCTAATTGATACCAATAACCACCACCTTCTTCAACAACATTACCCTGTCATCAGAGGCTCGATCATTACCATCCCATCACCTTTTTCGGAAGCCTTCACCATCTAAACCAGAGGTTCACACTACTGGAGAGGAGCAATGAACAACTCCAGTAAACAATTATCATTTCTACTGTCTTAACCCTCTATTAATGGTCAACCTATCACAAGAAATCATCGACCACTCTTTTTCACCCATTTTTAGTCCTTACCAACTTCAAAATCTGATAATATAAGGGAAAATCCATGGATTTTTAGTAAAGAAAGTCTAGCATTATTAGTCTTGTTCTATAGTCAATATAATTCATTAAGAAATATGTTTTTGGGAAATACACATTATAATGTTGGTCTTGTTTTTGGGGGATTTCTTGAAAAAGGTGAGGAAGTTTCCAAAAGAAGAAGAAAAAGTTAGTGTTTTTCTTATTCTTTCATTTTTCATTATTTTTTTTAATTTAAAGAATTGATAATTTCAACTTTATCTCTAGAAAAATGTTTAATTTTTAAAAATATGACTTAATTGATCATTTTTTAAAAATTATAAGACTAATAAAGACCACCAACAAATGCAAGACCAAAGTATATTATCATTATAGTTATAAAACCTTGGTGGTCCAAAATCCCATATAATCCTATGTCTCATAAATAATATACAATTCATTTTATTTTATTTTATATTATTTTCTTCAAAAACAATTTAAACCCTTATTTGTTGATTTTAATGAACTTATTAATAAACTATTAATTAGGAGTCAATATTTTTAACAATTTTCACGAGTACAATAACTATTGTTCTTAAATTACTTATCACATTTACGTGATCACATATATTTGTATATTTTAAATCATATAAATGAAAAATATGGGTGTAAAAGTGTGTAAATTTATGTATTTTTACCATTTCTCTTAGATTTATATTAGTTTTTGAAATCAATGTGGATTGATATAAATTATTATTTGAATAAATTATTTATTATTATTAAAAGAAGTGATGATTGTGTACTTTATTTCAAAGAAATATAAAATTATTGCAATAATTTTAAAAAAACATAAGTATCCAATACTTAATAAAAAAATAAGTAATATAATTGATAAAAAATATTCTAAAAGTTTGGTTCGTAAAATATGAAAACAATGATATGAATAAAATTCAATAAAAATAATATTACTACTATTATTTTTGTTTAAGAAGTGGAATCAAGATAATGATAAATTTAAAACAAAAATTATAAAAGGTTAACTATGTTTTTATGCCTAAGATGAGTTACAAAAATACCAAAAATATTTACGTATTTATAATTACATTTACAACGTTATGTATAACAATAAAATCATGACCAATTAATGACTCCCGGTTGATTTTTTAATATAATTGTATTATGTGTATTTTTTTGAGAATATTATGGTAAAATATATAATGTATTAATTACATTTATGCCTATAACGTATGTGATGTGTTACAAAAATGTCTAAAATGTTTAAATAGTTGCAATTATGCTTACAAAAAATATATATGAAATACACGTGATATAATTTTATTAAAAAGTTAACCTTCTAGTGCATAAATAACCCTCTTATTCAATATATTTTTATTTTTAACTTTCTCGTTAAAAAAACATATATTCATTTTTGTACAACATTAAAAAATATATGTCATATGCTAACATATGTTTATTTACTTTATAGGTTTACGAATATATGTTTTTTTAACTTATGGGTTATGTTATATAATTAAACAAAAAATTAAATAATTGTTTAATAATTATACAAATATGAAAGAAAAATAAAATTAAATATTACCGGAGCAATGAAAATTACTACTATTGTTATAACATTTTACAAATATGTTAAATTAATAATAAAATTAAATATATAAATAACTTGAATAATTTTTATTACTATAATAATTATAATAAATAAATTATGAACTTAAAATAATAAATAACAACTTTTATTATTAAAATAAGTTTATAATATAATCATCCTGTTTTCTGTACATCTAATCTTATTTGTCATCACTACGAGGAGGAAAAAAAAAAAGGTTCAATTATTGTTGAAATTTGGACCCTAAAAAATTGGTTGTATTCCATGTGAAGTGTTTTATTGCGTCTTTCATGCAATAACTATAGATCGTAAATTTTGTCTTTCTAGAAACAGTAAATTCATTATGACACTTCCTATATTATCTTAAATTACATTATTACTTACTCTAAATAATAATAAATAATTTTTCCGTGCATAAGAACAAGAAGATTAAATAGGGAACTGGGGAAGGTAGGTGTGGGGCCATTTAGGTAAATAATGACCATCAAAGTCAAAGCTCAACGATCGTCAAGTCCTTCTCCGCTTTACTATAATAGGAAATATTATTTAATATTTTTAAGGTATATTATTGATTATTTATATCTATTTCTTATTAAGTATTAATTTTTTTAAAAAAATTACATTAATATTAAATTTAAATATCACATCATCAAATATTTTATTAACAATTTATAATTTATCAACTCGTTTAATTAAGATTTAAAATAATCAAAAACATTCACTAAATACTAAATCATTCTTTTAAATTTTTAGAAATGATAAATAATAAATTTCTAAAGATATTAAAATTTTGTGGCTTATATCAAACAAGCTCTTCTCAATATACATACATATAACAAATAATCTTATTGATGACGGAGCTACTTCAAAATTAACCATGAAAACAAAGGATATTTTTGATTGAATTAATGAGTTATCATTTATATTTTTATATATAATACCATTTTAACTAGTTAGTGCCCTTGTTATATATATATATAAATTACTTAGTGTCCCATAGTTATTGTATTGAAAATTAAAGATTTTATAATTTTTTTAAAATTACAATAATTACGTTATTATTTATAAATGAATATTTTAATATCATAATTTTTAAATTTAATATTTATAGTCTTATTAATTATAAAAATTAGATACTATAAACATTTACTTTTTATACTTTTGATAAGTTAGAAGTATTTCTTTTTTCATAATAATAAGATTAATAGTGATTAACTTATAAATTACGAAATTAAAATATTAATTTTAAAACATTATAAATTCTCTAATATATAAGTAAATAATTATAAGACTAATACGTTTCATTCGTTAAAAATCATAAAATAATCAAAATATGTAATTGAGCCAACGATCTCTCTTCTTGATTCTAATTTCTTTGATTATTTAGAATTAAATTAATTGGCTTCCTACATCCCTTATTTTTTCTACTAAAGGGTCATTTATGGTATTCTTTTCTATTAATAGGAATTTTATGGTCATTGGAATTGTGATATGGGAGTTTTTAGCAATATATGAATCGAGAGCTCAAAATCTTTTGTTTTAAAAAATTATTTTAATCTATGTCTTATTAACAGGATTATAAATACATCATTTAAAAAAATTACCTACGTTTTTAAGAACTTTAGATTAGGAATAATATTTTGAATAAAAGATGATGATCCTATTAACAAGTTAAAAATTAAAACATGATTTAAGATAGAGAATCTAAATAACATGTGGTTAGAGATGCTAGTCGCTTTAAGTCAAAGTCTCGTTGAGCCCATTATAGAAACAAAACAAAAAAAACACCCTATTTGCTTTTCTTCCCTTCATAGGTGAAAACGTAAACTAAAGTTCCAAACTATTAAATAAATAACAATTCAAACTACAAGGAATGATAATCGTGAAAAGCTCTATTTCTTAGAGATCTGCTGTGATTTTTAATCTCCCTCCACTGGTTCATCTTTTCCATTTGCGTGGGCTCCAGACTCTTTTAGAATTTGCTCCATCTTTCATCGCTCTTATGTTTTATTCGTCTCTTTTTTCCATCAATTGAAGGACTTATATTATCTCATAATGTCTCTTTTCGATATTGCGATTGCACGATTTTCATGTTTACTCTAGACTCTTTCGAGGTTTCCTCCACTGATTTTTCTATAACTTTAATCTCTATTTATATTATCTGATTTGAATTGATTATGTGCTTGTTTTATTGTGTTTTCTATTTGGAGCTTGGAGGTGGTGTTTCGTTGGATTTCTTTGGTTGTGTTAGCAAATTTTTGATCAATTTTACTATGCATTTCTGCATGATGTTTGAGTGATTCCTGCATTAATCTTCTCTTCGTTTTCGTTGCTGTTATGCAATCATCCATCGGTATTGCTTGTTGATTGTTTCTAATCATCATTCTAGCCAAGTGATTTTGTTCCTTAGTACTCATCCTTACTGGGAGGTTTTCATCCTTGATACTTTGGTTTGCTGTTTTGGTTTGGAACATATGGTTAAAAGTATGAATCATCTTGGCTCTTTGTTTAAGCTTGGCAGTTTAGATAATGACAATCAGACGACTCCTGACTTGATGTTCATCATAACTCGTGCACATCTTGATGATCATCTTGTGTAGACTGCGTTAAATGCTTTGTGCAGTTTAGTTTGTTGTTTAATGTAGTCTTGGTTATTTTCTTCAATGACAATCTCTTTTACCGGAAAATAAAAATAAAAGTAGAGTAACGTTCTGAACGAAAAAAACTACAAGGAATGACTTCGAGCATTTATGCTGATGATTTATAGTTTACCAAACATTCAAGTATAGCTTCTTAAGGCCTCAGTGAACCAATGGAGTAAACTTTTCAATGTATACTAAGTGTGTCCATAAACCGGTCTTGATCGGACCAAACCGGACCGGGTTGAACGGTTTTACAAATCAAACGATTCGGTCCGATTTATATTAGTTAAAAATGTTTTTCAAACGGTTTGGTCCGGTTCGATTTGTATTAATTTTTAAACCAGTCGAATCAGATCAAACTGGTTTAATAATATATTAAAATGTTTACATTATTTTTTATTAAATGTGTCAAAAAACCAAATTAAACCAGAAACAGGATCGGACCGAACGATTTTATAAATCAAACGATCCTATTCGGTTTGTATTAATTAAAACCGTTTTAAATGATCCGGTTCGACCAAGTTTGATCCGAGTAATATAAACAGTCCAATCCGATTAAAGTTTTTTAACCAAAATCGGATCGGACTGAACCAGTGAATACCCCTAATGTATACCATTGAATTAGGAACAAAAATATGAACATTTTTAGTAAAGATGTATTCAGTATGTCTTGACCTGAAATCTATCACATATTATGCAAACTCTCCTGTTAAAGCCATTGGATCATAACTGAGTTGGCAATGCCAGCTTGCTCTATAGTTTGGTCTAATTCAATAAGATGTTTAGGAGGGAATCCCATTACCTGTAGTTGGTAACTTTTAGGACCACAAGGCTTTGATGCATCAATAAATGCACGAATATATCTTTTTGTATGGTAATGGTTGAAGTGAGAAACCATGCGAGTACCATCTGCCAAATTTAGTTGAATAGATGTTAATGACAATGACATAATTTCATTTATTTAAATAAACTTTAATTAAGAACATTAAATTAATTTTAGTGTCTATTTATTTAAATAAACTTTTATATTTTTATGTATTTTTTTATTATAATAATTTTATTTATTGGTTGAAAGTTATCCTCCTAACATTTGTTATATAATGTAAGTAAAATATTATAATTTAATTACATAACATAATCTTATTTAATACATAAAATTTTAATTTTAATATCATTTTTACATTAAAGTAATTATAACAAAAAATTTGTTATAACCAAAAGTTGGTCTAATATGCAAACTGTAATTTGAATTTTTTCTGTGTTTTTATACATGTTCTTAAAAACAATGAACAAAATACATTTCAGCTTCTCAATTTTTTACTTTGTAAAATAATATATTTTGAGAAAATATAAGACTAACCATTTTAAATTATTTTCTAATAACAAAAAAAAAATTGTATTTTTTTCAATTTAAACACTCTTAACAGTTAACACATGCTATCGAAAAGGACTTGGAATGATCAAGTTGTCTTTTGGCATGATGAGGGAACTAAGCAAACTTATTTGGACCAGTCAAACTTCCAGTATTGATTTGTCGCTTTTCCATATCCAATTTTTTCACATTGCAATCTACGTTATCTGATTATGCCTTTAAAAAATTTCACATATCATTTGCGCCAAAAAATTAAAATTAATAAAAGATAAATTTTGCAGCATAAACCAAACAAAAAGTAAATTTTTCGCTTTACTTTAATATCTTGATCATGTGTATACCTGACTTTGTTGTGTTTAAGAGATTTCTATATTTTGATCCTAACATGCATATGCAGCCTCTGCATAGCTTGTTTTTTTCAAACATGTTAACATGCTATGTCCACTAATGTGACAAAAACTACATATTACGACCATACCATTCTTCCTTAACTGTTCAAGATTAGTGGACATAACATCCTAAAAGAAGAACAAAGAGAAAAAATATATGTATAAATAAATAAATAAGTAAGTAAAAATGAGTTTCTCTTAAAAAAAGATGAAGTTATAAAAAATGATACTTACAAAAGATTAAGTTAATAAAAAATTATAAAGCTTTTTACGTGTTGTTTTTTTACATTATTTTAAAGAGGTATAAATAGTAAAAAGTTGATTATTGGGATTGGGCCCCAAAGGGCACCCACTTTTGTGTAAGGGTCGAGAATCTAGACAAATATGATATCACACACGCGCGCGCCGCCGCCGCCGTCCTACCGGTCGGGCTGAGCCGAGTCGAGCCCGTGGTATTTTATTTTTTTTAGAAAAATATTCTTTTTAAGAATTTTTTTTTCCACTTACACGGTGATTTAGAAGAAGAAATTTATATGGATCAAGATAAATCTACTAGAAGAAGAAATTTATATCCCAGGTCAAGATAAATCTCTTTATAATCTAAAACAAGCACCTAAGCAATGACAATTTGATAATCTAGTTATCTCACATGGATTCAAAATAAATGAAAGTGATAAATACATTTATTATAAATTAGAAGATAATATTTGCATTATTATATGTTTATATGTGGATGACATGCTTATTTTTGGATCAAATATTTATATTGTGAATAATGTGAAAACGTTATTAAGAGCTAATTTTGATATAAAAGATCTTGGAGAAGCGAGTGTAATCCTTGGTATAAAAATAACTAGGTCTAAAAAGGGAATTTATCTAGATCAATCTCACTACATTGAGAAGATCTTAAAGAAATATAATTACTTTAACTGTAAACCTACATGTACTCCTTATGATCCTAGTGTAAAGTTGTTCAAGAACACCAGAGATGGTGTTAGACAAACTGAGTATGCAAGCATCATCGGTAGCTTACGTTATGCTACTGATTGCACTAGACCAGACATAGCTTATGTTGTGGGACTACTATGTAGGTTTACAAGTAGACCTAGTGTAGAGCATTGGAATGCTATTGAAAGGGTTATGAGATACCTTAAGAGAACTATGTACCTTGGGTTACATTATAAAAAGTTTCCCGCTGTTTTAGAAGGATACAACGATGCAGATTGGAACACTTTATCAGAAGACTCCAAAACAACTAGCGGCTATGTATTTAACATAACTGGTGGAGCCGTTTCTTGGAAGTATAAGAAACAGACAATATTGGCTCAATCTACAATAGAGTTTGAAATGATAGCACTAGCCACTGCTTGTGAAGAAGCATGCTGGCTAAGAAGTCTGTTAGCTGAGATCCCTTTGTGGGAAAGACCGATACCAGCTGTCTTGATCCACAGCGATAGTACCGCGGCTATTGCAAAGATTTAGAACCGTTACTACAACGGCAAGAGATGATAGATACGTCGTAAGCATAGTACTGTTAGAGAATTTCTCTCTACGGAAGCTGTAAGAGTGGATCATGTACGTTCTGATGAAAATTTGGCAGATCCTTTGACGAAAGGATTACCAAGAGAGAAGGTTTTCAAAACCTCAAAAGGAATGAGATTAATGCCCTTAGAATGAAGAGTCACTTATGATGGTAACCCAACTTATATACTGGAAATCCCAAGAAATAAGTTCAAAGGGTAATAACAAGTCATGAAGTGATATGAGATGTATCATGCTATTTTTCAAATCCCATTCTATATTGTTAGAAGCATGAAGTCCTGAAGCGATAGAAAATGATGAGTTAATTGTTAAACTCTTAATGAGTTCTATACTCTATGTGGAGTGGAGTACATAGTTACAGGAGTACTCTTGATAGACTCACCTATGTGAATGTGGAAATGTAGTCGTTTCCTATGAAAAAAAATTTGGGCAAAATTTACTAGAGCGTTCACTATACTAGGATACACGTGCATGGCCGTAAAGCACGGGCTTTTGGAACTAAACCTTGGAAAGGTTGTGTGTGTGATGATTGTTAGAGATAGAGTTCAAAACTACGAGTTACTCTAGTATATTCTAAAACATCAACACTATGCAAAGGTTTAAGTTGATAGACACCTTTTCACTTATGCACAATCTTATAATTAATCGGTTGCTCGATGAAAATTATTTTTATATAAAATTCAAGTGGGGGATTGTTGGAAAAAGATGAAGTGTATAAAAAATGATTGTTGGAAAAGATGAAGTTAATAAAAAATTGTAAAGCCTTGTCCCACATTGCTTTTTTACATTATTTTAAAGAGGTATAAATAGTGAAGAGTTGACTATTGGGATTGGGCCCTAAGGGGCACCAACTTTTGTGAAAGGGGAGAGGACCTAGGCAAATGTGATACCACACACGCCGCCGTTACCGTCGCCGTCTGTACAACCGATCGGCCGTGCTGAGCTGAGTCCAAGTCCGAGTGCGTGTGTGTGAGGTGAGGTGGTATTTTATTTTTTTTGGAAAAATATTCTTTTCAAGGAAAAACTTTTTCACTTACAAAAATGTTTGTTATATATATATATTTTCTCGGAAAAAAACGACTGTTATTTTATTTTATCAAGAATATGATCGTTAAATGGCCGTTTGTCTTCTTTATTCAGAAAAGAGCCGTTGCTCGAATTTACTCACAAAAATGTATGTTACTCGCCTTTAATCTGAAAATGGTCGTTACTCTTCATTACTCAGAATGATCGTTACACTCTTAATTCCCATACATTACCGTTTTATCATAATTGCCACACGGTTTCTAAAACCTATAAAAAGAAGGCTTCAACTCTCAGTTTCAACACAACAATCTGCAATCTCATCTCCCTACGAAAAACAATTCTCTCTACAATTCTAAGTTCTTTTTTAGTTTTCCGAGCAACAAATTTTCAGGTGTAGCATTCCAGTCTTCATTAGTGCAGTGAAGTTCTAAGACAGAGATTAAGATTCTGGGCTGTTTTATCCTGGGGACGACGAGACTGTGTTTGCTTGCACAAATTGGGCAGAGTCGCGAAACATCTTAAAAAGAGCGACCTAGTTCGCGACTCAACCCAAACAGTTACTTTCAAGTTATCGGTAATATTGTTCCTACACTGTTATTATAAACTTGCTTCAACAGTTTCTAAGTCTGAAACTCCATGGACCATGATATATAAAGTCATGCAGCTAAGTATCTATCTTAGCTTTCAATTATAACTCACCACCTTTTATTGAAGGAAGACCATTACTGTAGTTTGTAGGTATTCAAGTATAGCAGCGAGCATCATCTCCAACATTTGAAAGTCGAGGAATCACAATAGGTCCATCCAAACTTTCTCATATGCCAAATTTATCGTCGACCCAAAAATGCTTGCAAAAAAAAAATTAACCCTTAGGTTTTTAAATGATTTAATTATTCATATTATTTCACTATATAAATGACCAAGTTATTTAATATTGTTTTACTTTTAATACTTTTATAACAAAAAATATATATTTATTTACATTGTAAAAAAAATGAACATATATTTTTTTCCCAAAGAGAGATTATAATATAAAATTAAACCAAAAAAATATATGCATCGCATTTTTTAACAAGCAAAAAATATGTCTTTTACACGCAAATGGCATCTCTCAAGGATTTCTCGTTCACTGACCATGAAAAGCCTGAAAGACCCAAAAACCCATTAAATAGAAGTAAACGAAACATAGTTGAATTTTGAAGTCATTGATCGCAAAATCTTTTCGATAATGACAGTGGGTTCCATGATTTCACCTTGAGTTTTCATTTTATTGGCGATTGTCAATGTCCGAGAAAAGTATTGATCAATAGTTTCCCCTCCCTTCATTTTTAGTATCTCAAACTCTCTACGCAGGGCTTGTAGGTGAGCTCGTTTCACCTTGGTAGATCCTTGATATTTCTGCTTCATTGATTCCCAAATGCTCTTAGATGTTTCCTTGTTGAGGATTGTTTCGATAATGTTTCTATCAATAGCTTGAAATAAGAAAAATTTCACCTTTAAATCCTTAAGTTTTGCCTCTTCAATGGCTTTTCGATCGGCTGCTGTGGAGTGAACACCATCTGAGCTGGTGGTAATACCAATTGCAAATCCACACATTATTACGTTAACGTTTTTCTATATATATGATCGTATACTTAAGTAAATAAGCATTCCAATTTTCATAAAACGTAAGTGTTAAAATTTTACAAATACACACTCATTATTACGTTAAACTTTCTCTATATCCGTGATCGTATACTTAAGTAAATAAGTATTCACTGATTCTATATAATAGTATTATTTGATTATTTTTTGAGTATTGCTTAATACATTATTATGTAACAGTATTATTTGATTATCCGGTAAGTATTGTTTTATAGTATTACTAGAGAAGCAACAATATCAATCAATGTGGATAAAAATTAAATTTAAAAAAATTATATAAAACTATTAGATATGTAATATTAAATACTTAAATAATACTCTCGACCGTTGTCTCGTCCATATACTCTAACTGAGGAAGTGGTTTAAAATATAGGGAAAACTTCCCGTATAAAAACGGGGTTAACAAAAATAAAAAATAAAAAATAAAAAACGCAATTCAATTTAAATTAAATTAATTTTATTTTAAGATAAAAAAATTCAAATTATTTACAAACATGTATAACCAGGTTACACATATATGTTCGTTACATACAGGAGCATATAATTTTTTTTTTCTTTTGAAAATCTTTATTGTAAAATAAACTTAAATCAACAAATTATTTAATAAAATTCCAACATTACGCTTTACCAATCGCTACCAAAAATACCATCTTTGGCTTTTTGCGACGCAACTGAAAGCAGCAGATTTAACATCCCCTTCTTCCTCCGATCCTTGCGCCGTCAACCGGGTTTCTCCTTCTTCTTTTTTTTGGGCTCTGCATTTCATTTTTGCCAATAAGTTTTTTATGTTTTCCTCTACGGTAATTTGTATCTATTCTTTCTCACTATTGAAGGCACAGTTATGATACATTATTCCATATTCATTATCATGGTTTTTTCTTGTTTGATTTAAGATATCTTTGATTTTATTTTTTTATTCTAGATTATTGTTTTTACTTTTGTTGCCTTCTTGTGGTTGAAGTTCCCATGAGGCAGCTTCTTTGTTAAGCTCTACATATGTGAAAGATTATCATTTAGACATACAGCCATCATTTTGGTATTTGTAGGTTCCAAGTTGAAGACATGAATGCCTTCAAAGCTTTCAAAGCATGTACCCCAATTGAATGGAGCCCCAATATATACATCACTCTGGTGAGAGGTATTCCAGGTACAAGGAGACTTCATAGGCGTACTTTAGTGGCATTACGCCTTTGGAAAGTGCAACCGAACTGTCATGCGATGGAATACTCCTACTGTTAGAGGAATGCTTCAACAGGTCTTGCTATGGTCTTGCATTTCATTGCATGAAATGACTCGTTGTATTGGTATATGATTGTTAATCCTCAGCGTGATTTATATTCTTGTCAGGTTAAGAGATTGGTTGTCATTGAGACAGAAGAAATGTATAAGGCTTGCAAGCAAAAGGAGGCGAACCATCTAGCTTTACGACCACCATTTGTCATCAATCACTCTGCTGTACCTGCTAGTGCTTCTTCTTAGTGGTATATGTTATTGTTCACAGGTTAGGTCCGAGCTACATTGACATTCTCTTGATTCCCAATTCAGTTGCTTGTTGAATGTCTGATTTTGAGTGTGAAGTTCAATTCTAGACATGTAATACTCTAGTTTTACTAGCTTTTATTTAAACTTTGTTTCCAAAAGTGATGTGAAACCAATTTAGCACTATTTGTCTATGCCATTTGTTAAATGGTTTATGATCCGCACAATGAACATATTTTCATGTTGTATACATGGCATTTTAAATATACAACTTCAACGATACAACATGACGTAAATCATACAATCTTTCATAAAACTTACTACTGAAATCCTTCCCCTTGTCTACCAAAAGAGTACAAATGCCTAGGTCCAATAATTGTAAACATGAATTTCTACTACCAATAGTAGCACTAGTATTCTTTTAATGGTAAACATACTATGGTAGCTCCATTGCCTCAATGCCTACTTTCTCATCTATCTTTTCATCTGTTACACCATTTGAACTCTCAAGCTCTTTTTCAATACTGTCAATAGGGTTAGTATGGTGGTGTATATATTTGTGTCGTGTTGCAAAGACAAGAAAGAAAATGAAGTTCATTGCTGCCAACACGGCAAGCAACAAATAAAAGTAGTCTAACTTACCTTTGTTCAGATTGCTCCTAAGCCACCTCTTTTTAGTAATTTCGTCAACAAGAGACACCAACAAACTGCTAACGAAGAACCCCATCGATAGCGTGCTTAGAAAAAGCCCTGTGCTCATTGACTTCATCCTTTCTGGTGCCTCTCTGATGAAAAACTCAAGTTGCCCAACATAGGCAAAAGCTTCCCCAGCACCCACTAGAAAAAACTGAGGGACTAGCCAGAAAGCACTTATCTTGGTTTTATTTTCAATAGCAAACACCCTTCTATGTTTCTCAATAGCAGCAGCAGCTATCATTGCAACCATTGCAAAAATAAGTCCAATTCCAATCCTTTGAAGGCTTGTGAGTCCTTGGGTGTTGTGGGTGAGTTTTCGAGCAAGAGGAACAACTAGTTTCTCATTTAGGGAAGTGAAAAGTAGAATAGAAATGAAGAGAAAGGTAGAGAAAGAGCCTGAAGGGATGACAAACGAGCCAATATTTCGCTTCATGAAGGTTGCTTGCTCAACTGTGAAAGTAGTCATCTGAGAGTAGATCGTCCAAAAGAGGATACAGGTTGACCAAATAGGGATAAGCTTAAACACCATTTTCACCTCTTCCACTTGAGTCACAGTTGACGCAATCCAAGGAGCTTTCATTTTCGGTTCGGCAACAGCAGCATCTATTATTGCAGCTTTGTCCAGACACCTATATATGGAGTATTTATACGTTAAAGCTAGATCAAATAATTCATCATCTTAAACAATAAACCAACATCTCGAAGAAATATATACTTACTTGAACTTCTCTGTGTGGGGAACCTTGGCTTGTTGGTATTCATTTAAAAAGCTGGGATTAGGGGGATAAGGAAGATTTCTCTTCTTCCAAGCCAACAATATCACCCTCCATATGGCAGTTAAAGGACTGCCTTTAGGCTTCTTGAATCGGTAAAATGGTGTTCCACAAACCAAAATAGCAAGTGCAATAATCATTGTCCCTGCTGATATTCCATAGCCATAGCCTCTTCCTACATTGTCTTGTACATATACCAACACAATAACAGCAAACAAGGACCCAATACTAATTGCAAAGTAGAACCTATTGAAGAAGAAAATCATAGACTTCTCTTCCTTTGGGTCTGCAGGGTCAAATTGATCAGACCCATAACCTGAAACATTGGATTTTATTCCACCACCTCCAAGTGCTATAGTGTATAAAGCAGCATAAAGCAGAGCAAGTTGCTTTCCATTAGCTTCAATGCACTTATGGTGATGATTCCTAATATCACAAGTGGGAGGCCTCAGGCTAGGAATGGATGTGGCCAATGTTAACAAGGTGACACCCTGGTATAAGAAAAGAAAATATCAGTCTTAATAATTCAGGGTAAGAGTAGTAGAATTATACTTCAATTTTTTTTTAAAAAATATTATTAATATCTTGTCTCCAAAAACCTACAATAGCAGCAATGGCTGCAGAGGTTGCAATAGTCAGATACCGCCCAAGTTTTGCATCAGCCACAAAACCACCAAGGAGGCCAAGTAGGTTAAGAGTGCCCATGAAGTTGGTTACAATTGTTGCAGATTTTGCTGTTGAGATGTGTAAATCCCCAACCAAGTATGTCACCAAATTCATTGATATGCCCATCACACATATTCTCTCTGAGAGTTCCACTCCTGTAACATGGTTTTGATACATATATTACTTTACTGCAGGAATCAGATATAAGATTTAGATCTCTGGGTCAAGTTATTCACCTAAGATGAGTCCTGCACCAAGCCATCCACCAGTTTTAGACTTATCAACTGGGTTTCCTCTAAAATCAACCATATCTTCATCTTTTGCACTATTTTTGTCTCCTGAAACCATAACCTGTAAAATTTGACTATTAAGTTAGACAAAAGAAGAAAGACAAACCATTGACTAAATAACTGTAACTTGGAGTTGGTTGTCTGAAGAAGTAGCTACCATCTTTAAAGCAGAGAAGTAGAAAGACTTGTGGAGATGATTAGCTTTGTAGTAGAGTGCATATAAGAGTTGCTGGAGATTATTCCTTTTTTTATGAACACCACAATTTTGAGTGGTTAAGACATGCACAAATGACAAGAGTTGCCTTGTGGTACTTAGAAGTTCAAGTCATATGAAGGTTTTGGAACCTTGTCTTGTGGTTTTCTTGCTTGCATAATAATGCTATTGAGAATGACAAATATGCATATTGAACTTTCCGGCTCTCTCTCTCTCTATTTCTAAGTTTAGGATTAGAAAGAAAGGCCCAATGTGATGGACAAATTTAAGATGATAAGGTTGAACCAAAAGACAAGAAGTTAGAGAAAGTAACCTTTGGATACTTTCACAAAATGGTTCCAAGGTCTTATCATGAGATCGTTTGTTACATTCAAATTGAATTCTTTTTTCTGTAAAAATATCCCAATTCTTCTTTCCAATATGCATACAAATTAACATACACATTAGCTCGATCAAGCAGAGAAAGTGGCAGTTGGGTCCAACACAATATGGTTTATTGTAAAGATGGGACATCACTTTTGAAGTGATAACATTTTTTATTTTGTACAATTTTATTCTTAATAATTTTTATTTTAGACAGTTTTATCAAATTATTTACTTTAATTACAATATTTATAATTTCTTTTTCTAATCAAATTCATTAAATCCATTTATTAATCAAATTATTTTAGACATTTTTTTCCTATATTGTCCGTATTAATTATTGCTCTTTCAATTATTTAATTAACATAATGATAATTGATCTTTAACCTAGTATTAAGGTTTAATCTTTTCTATATAAACAATCTAATGCTCCATATTTCAAATAACCGCACTTATTCTATTCTTCTAATTGTTTTGTACATTCTCTCTCAAAACGTTCTATAAAATCTAAATCATATTTTGTTAGGTTCTCTTTCTTGAATTGATCTATCAAACATTGTGTGGTTATGTATGTTTGATTAATAAGCTTATTTGTTTTATGATACTATGATTTCATGTTCATATGGCTTCTTTTTTATTACGTTATTACATGTTCGGATCAAATAATTTAATGTGTGATCATAAACATTTGATTTAATTCTTTAATTTTAAAGAAACTATCTTTATTGAATTTTGGCTTAATATGTTTGTTGTAGGGTTTGCTAGATGATTTAATTTAACTTATTTATTCTTGAATCTTCTAGCTAGGATTTTTCATTATTAAATTTGCTCTAAGACACATTTTGTATTTGTACTATTTGTATTAACTTTTCGAGTGCTAATTGAACGAGTTTGATTTCTTGGGACTTGAGAAATTGGAACGTTGATCCGAATCTGTACGCATATCTTCAAAAGAATGTGAAAAAAACGACGACTTGTAAGTAAATTACTTGAAGGTTTTATCTATGAAAGTAAGTTTAAGACCTGACCTTGTAATTGAATATTAATTTTTATAATAGATAATAAGGAAGTCAGATAGACTAGTGATTTTACTCTTAGTTCATTGTTGTGACCTAAAGTAGTTTTCACCTAAAATATTGTATGTGAAGTTCTTATTTATTTTCGTTTTATATTAATTATGCATGAGGTCTAAATTGACATAAGATGTTAACGAGATTCATGAGACAATCTATTAACTTTTAAAACCTATCTTATCTTATCTCACTTAATTTTTAATAAGATTAGATGATAATGAAATTGTACTAAATGAGATGTCTCATTTGTTCCTAATAGACCTAAACAAGACAAATAAGAATACAAAATAATAGAAAATATGATAAACGATAATTTATAATGTAAGTTTAATAAGAAAAAAATGATCAATATATTTTTAAAGTTCATTAGGACTTCAATGTAGACAAGATGAAATGATATGAGATGTTATTTAAATAAAATGAGATAATATTACAACATGAACCTATTAGAGATACTAAATCAGACATGAAATGAGATGAGACAGCCTACTTTATATCTTTCCTACGAGACAACAATAGTGGCAATGAAAAGCACATAAAGCTCCTTGAAATCATCAAGTGGAATCACAAGGTATCGGGTCCAACTAATATATAGTCAAATGGTCGTAAACCCAGTGGCCGCAGGTTACGGTGATCTACAGTCAACAATTTTTCTCCAATACCACCAGTTCAAAGTGTCTATAAGGTGTACATGATCAATTTAATATGAGCTTTTGTTTTATTGGATCAAATTGTAAGTTCGAATTCTAACTTGAAATGATGTTTTCAAACTTATTAATTGATATCTATATTTGACCATAAATGTTATTCAAGAGAATCAATTGGCAGGTATAAAGCCGAAACAACCCAAGACACATAAACCTAGACTGCTAGATAGTTTTAAACGAAGTAAACTCATTAACATTTTTTTTTCTGACAAGTTGGAATTAGAGGACCAAGCAAATAAGCAAGAGAGAAATTCTAACCTTTGTCTCTACAGATGGTGAAACTAGAAATCCGTTCAACGGTCTTTTGGAATCATCATCCGAGGAATAATGAGAACACAAAAAGTTTTTCAACTTTTTTGCTTCTTCAATGGTCATACCCATACAAGAAGGATGAAACCTACATGCGTAAATAAAAAGATGACTACCAGTTACCACTACCATCCACATAAATATTTTGAGTACACAAGCCTAGTTCCTAGGGTAACTGCTAAAGACATTTGTACTAGCATGGCTAAAGATAATAGGAAATTATAATGATGGGTCCAATCTACATTTGTACTCGCATCCATGTAACATAAATATACCCATACAATAGCAAATGAAAAAGCCACCAATTTTACATCGAGGCATGTCAGCTATATAAGCTAATAAATTGAAAGTCTTTAAAAATTCATGGATTCAAGATATTGAACCTGACTGCAAAATTGGTGCACATATATGCAAATCCAATAATGCCTGCATATTTCAAACTTCAATAAACAAATTAATGTTTTGAAAAAGCATAACGAAAATGCTAGTCTGCTACTTCATGAACATCCTCAACCATGAATAACAGGTAAATCAATTTGACAAATTCTGTCCATATCTGTTCTCACCAGTTCCTGAACATGAGACAATGCAAAACAAATAAAAAAATAAGGCCTAAGCCCAAATGGGAATGCTTTCTACACAAAACCAGTCTTAATGCCCATTAAGGCTTTAATTTTATCTATGAAAAATTATTAACTTGAAACTCAAAATGATTGAAATTTTATACCATACATATAAGCCACGTGTGGTTTCTTTATTTTGTTTCTCTTTTTTAATCAAAATATTGACCATACAAACCTAAGAACGTTTATTCCTTCTAATTTTTCGGTACTGTTTTTCTGAGATTCCTGTTATAACTTGCAGAAAGATACTAATCATGTTAGTGTATAAAATTTTAATTAACTAAGGGCTCGTTTAATAATCATTTAAATTCTTAATTTTTAATTTTTAATTTTAAAAATTTTGAAACTACGTTTGATAGCTAATTTTCAATTTTTATTTTCTAAATTTTGAAACTCAATTTTAAAATTTAACCAAATTTTGAAATTAAAAAAAATCGGTTTTGGAATTGAATTTCTATTTTTTATTTCTTGACAATACAAATTAACCATCCAACCATACTCGAGCTTAAATTTAATGAAAAATTATCAAAAATAAGTTTGAAATTTAATTTTAGAACTTAATAAGTTGAAAATTGAAAATTAAGAATTTTTTATTAAACAATTTTTAATTTTTTTCATCTAAAAATTTTAAAATTAAAAATTTAATTCCAAAATTAAGGAATTAGAAATTAAAAATTGAAATGGTTATCAAATATGAAAATTTACACTAGGAAGTAAATACTAGGAAAAAAGAAAGGTACGACCTAAGTTTGAAATTACATAATTTGTCCAAACTAGTCAATGATAACATCCTGAAATGTCAGGAAGGTACTTTGAGAACCCCATTGTCTTACAGCAAGAGCTTCCAAATAGTAACATTGGACAAAGTAAAATTTGAATGTATCTACCGTAAATTTTATATATTGTATACGCAATATGGGACATTCAATCCTCAAAGGTTAACTTCGAAAAAATGTAAGTCTCATACTACTTATAAACATTACACTATTATATTTTTTAATCAATGTAAGACAATTTTTTATATCTACTCAACAAGATCAACATGATGATTGGGAAAACAAATGAAGAATAAAACAGCAGAAAAAAAAGTAAGAATGAAAGAAACGAAAAAGGAAATTTAATTAACCATATTAAACCCAAATGAACAATATACGGCCCTCAATTCATAAACAATACAACAAGTCCAATATCAGCTTAGTTTCTTTTTAACTGTTCACCTATTTTTTTCCCAAAAGATGCATAGAATGTTGTTGCTTGCAATTTTTTAGACTGTAAATCATTATGAAACTACCACTTAGCATATTATCCGTAGAAAGCAAATGACATTTAGTAAAACAATGAAACATGCTATTGGATATTAATCCTTAATTCAAGGAATAAAACAGGATCTTAATTCAAGGAATAAAAGAGGACCTTAATTCAAGGAATAAAACAATAAGCTTAATTTAAAGAGCAAAACAAATAATCTTTAATTCAATGAGTAAATCAAGAAATAATTAATTTAAAGAGTAATTAAAGGAGTAAATTTTCCTTATAAATAGATATACAATTGTAATGAAAACATGAAGAAAATAATACAAACTATAGAATTCTTTTGTATAGAGTTATTTCTTGTTTTTTTCAACATGGTATCAAAGCATGAAAATTATTTTACTTCTGCTTTATTATTATCTTAGCATCTTCAATCTTTGAAATGACTGAAGACAAGCCGCTAGGATCAGAAGCCGAAAGTTAATCGGTGATTTCCTTCATGAATATGCATGAGGTGGATGTCAACCCAAATCAAAGATTAAGCTCAATCTTGTTGAATGATTTTAATTACTTGCCTTGGTCAAGAGCAGTGTCTCTGGCTCTAGGTAGAAGGTCCAAATTAGGATTCATAAATGGAAGCATCGAAGTACCTGATGTTTACTCACCAACCTATGAATCATGGCTTAGTAAGGATCAACTGGTTATGTCATGGCTCCTAAATTCCATGGAACGTAAATTAGCTGAAATATTCAGTTACTCTGAATCTGCATACCAACTATGGGAGACGGTCAAGGAAATGTATGGTAATCAAAACAATGTTGCACGAGTTTTTCAATTAAAGAAGGACATCTCAAATCTACAACAAGATGGCAAATCTTTTGTACAACTCTTAAGAAGCATGAAAAGCATGTGGAATGAGTTGGAAATATATCGTCCTCATACAACTGATGTAGCTCTGCTACGAAGAAGAGCGGAAGAAGATAAGATATTTCAACATATGAAGATATACGATGCCACATACTCAGGAATACTGAACTTCTTTCACCAATGTATGTGTGACAATTCAACGTGAAGAAGTAAGGAGGAAAGTCATGAACAAGGATACAATGGTTAATGCACCTGAGGTAAGAGCCTATTTAACCAATGAGAAGAAGTACAAAGGGAAGCATCCAAACTTGAAGTGTCAACATTGCAACTATACGGGTCATGTTAAGGATACATGTTGGATTTTACATCCAGAATTAAAACCTGATTTTATAAAGGATAAGGGTTTACAGAAAGTGAATCGTACTGCACACCGTGCAAATCATGTTTTTACGTCTACCTCTAATGGGTCTGATCCATTCAACAACTTCACAGTGAATCCACTTGAACTCA
Source organism: Hippophae tibetana (assembly GCA_037013495.1). Lineage (NCBI taxonomy): Eukaryota > Viridiplantae > Streptophyta > Magnoliopsida > Rosales > Elaeagnaceae > Hippophae > Hippophae tibetana. The sequence continues at coordinate 9,260,592 of CM072812.1, forward strand.
TGAATGAGTATCTTCAAAGCAAGACAAAAGGAGCTAGAATTGACTGTGTGGATAGCATAGAAGAAGGAAACTCGACAGCATTGCTAGACAAGTTTGCGGGTTTCTTGACAGATACAAAACTCATACCACAAGAGGACATGCAAGGTATCATAAAAGCCTTTAAAACTACTCTTAAAATAAATATGTTGCATGATTTTTGGGTTGTAGATTCAGATGCCACAAATCATATGATAAACCATGTGTCAAAGTCTCATAAGTTTGAAAAATTAGCAAATCCTTCTCAAGTTTCAATTGCAAATGGTGAGAATGTAAAAAGTTTTAGGAAAGAAAAAAATAAAATTAATGTTAGATGAAATCGAATCGACAGTTTTATATGTACCTTCTTTTCACTTCCAACTTTTGTCTGAAGGAAAAATCACAAATACCTTGAATTGCTTAGCCATTTTTTCTCCTCCCAATGTCATTTTTCAGGATTGTGCCACCAAAAAGACGATTGGTGAAGGGTTTTACTTAGATGGTCTCTATTACATATCCAAGAACAATCCCAGAAGGTTTCAAGCCAAGTTTAACCCTATCCAAGATAATCAATTGTGGCATCAACGTTTAGCTCACCATGTCCACCAATTTTGTCAACTTTATTTCCAAATTTATGAAATGATGCAATTGCATGTGAAACTTGCAACTTGTCTAAGACCACTAAATTGCCTTTTAATTCTTCCTTGCCTAGGGCTAGTAAGTGTTTTGAACTAGTTCATTCAGATGTATGGGGACTAACTATTGAATCTTTTTGATGGTTATAAATATTTTGTGATTTTTATTGATGATTTCTCTTGAGTCACATGGTTATATCTTTTAAAGTCTAAGAATGAAATTATTGAAGTATTTAAGGACTTTCATAACCTTGTTAAAAACCATTTCTCCTCTAAAATTCAAACCTTAAGGTTTGACAATGGCACCGAATACATATCCCATATCATGAAACAATATTTGAGCATTCATGGCATTATGTATCAAAATAGTGTAGCTGAACGTAAAAATCGAAACTTACTTGAAAAAACTAGAGCACTAATGCTACAAATGAATGTACAAAAGAGATTCTGGTCCCAAGGGGTTATGGCAGCTTCTTACATCATCAATAGATTATCCAACCGAGTCTTGGATTTCAAGTCTCCCCTAGAGGTCATGAAAGGAAGGAAAATTAACCTCTCACACCTTAAAGTCTTTGGGTGCCATCTGTTTTGAATATATTCAATCTCATCATCGAGATAAATTGGATCCTAGAGTTGTTAAATGTATTTTTCTTGGTTATTCATCTACATAAAAGGGATATAAGTGTTATGATCCCCAACTTAGGAGATTAATTGTGTCTAAAGATGTTCGATTTTATGAAACTAACCCTTTTTTTCAGTAAGTCACATGAAATCACAAGTCAAGGGGATGACATCTTGGATGTGTTTCCATTACCAAGAATCGAACTTAAGGCTCCACAACAACAAGATCCTAGCCATGTCAACATTGATGCATCTCTCACTGAAAGTAACAATGAAGGGTCTCGTCTTAATGGTACATTACATGAAGATGGTGATAATCAAAATGATCCTCACAATATGATACAAGATGCGAACGAGTGTGAGATAACTCCTCCTGCTCCACGACGTAATCCAATGCATGTTAGGCAACCTCCCACAAGACTTCAAGACTTTGTCACCTACAAACCCACACATCCCATCTCAAATTATGTGTCATATAAGAGAGTGACACCAGCCCATACCGCATTCCTCAACACTATATCGAGTTATAGTGAGCCTCAAAACTTTCATGAGACCAACATCCAAGAGGTGAGGAAGGAAGCCATGCAAGAAGAACTTACAGCCCTAGATCAACACAACACATGGAGCATCACCAAACTTCCAAAAGACAAGAAAATTGTGGGTTGCAAATGGATCTATAAGCTCAAATTCAAGTCAGATGGATCAATTGAGAGGTATAAAGCAAGATTGGTGGCTCGGGGATTCACTCAAACATTCGAGGTGGATTACAAAGAAACATTTGCACCTGCTGCAAAAATAAACACAGTAAGAGTGTTACTGTCCGTGGCTGTAAATAAGGGGTGATCCATGTACCAAATGGATGTGAAGAATGCATTCTTGCATGGTGATCTCGAAGAAGAAGTCTATATGAAATTGTCACCCGGGCATCCTCAAAGCAATGAATTGGATTTAGTGTGCAAATTGCACAAATCCATTTATGGTTTGAAACAGTCCCCACGAGCTTGGTATGTCAAGCTAAGCTCAGTTCTCACCAGTGTTGGTTTCAAAAGCAGCAATGCCGATTCCTCACTATTTGTTCGCACAAGAGCTATGGGCAAATTGGTTGTGTTGATTTATGTAGATGATCTGATAATTACAGGTGATAATGCTGACGAGATTTTCAACCTCAAACAATCCCTCAAACAAAGGTTTGCAATTAAAGACCTTGGGATATTAAAGTACTTTCTTGGTATAGAAATGGTAACCTCGCACAAGGGACTCTTTCTTAACCAAAGAAAATATGTCCTAGATTTGCTCAAGAAAGTTAACATGAGCGATGCTAAACCAACAATTACCCCTCTTGACAGCAAACTCAAACCTAACTTGAAAGGCACGCCACTCACAAATATAAGTTATTACCAACGACTGGTTAGTAAGTTGATCTACCTAATAATCACCAGACCTGACATCACATATTCTGTAAGTATTGTGAGCCAATTCATGCACTCCCCAACACTTGAGCATTTGACCCTTGTTAAAAGGATCTTACACTACTTAAAAGGTTCAGTGGGTCGTGGTATCATCATGAAGAAGAATGACAACACACAAATCATGGGGTATTGTGATGTTGATTGGGCAGGGAATGCAATCGATGGCAAGTCCACCACTGGCTACTGTACATTTGTCGGTGGAAACTTGGTCACATGGAAGAGTAAGAAGCAAACTTTCATCGCCAGATCAAGTGCCGAAGCTGAGTATCGTGCAATGGCTTCAACTGCGTGTGAGTTGATATGGCTTAAAGGTCTTCTGTGTGATTTAAGTGTTCCTACAACTCTTCCTATGTCCTTATTTTGTGACAATCAAGTATCCATGCATATAGCATCAAACTCAGTGTTTCACGAGAGGACGAAACACATTGAAGTTGATTGTCATTACGTTCGTGAACAAGTTCAATCACAGGTGATTCAAACACATTATACAAGAAGTTTCGACCAACTGGTTGACATCTTCACCAAGCCCTTGGCATCTTATCAGTTTCAACGACTTTTGTCCAAGCTTGGATCCATAAACCTTCTGGATTCAGCGTAAGGGAGAGTATTAGATATTAGTCTTTAATTCAAGGAATAAAACATGGATTTTAATTCAAGGAATAAAACAAGGACTTTAATTCAAGGAATAAAACAAGGACTTTAATTCAAAGAATAAAACAAGAAGCTTAATTCAAGGAATAAAACAAAGAGCTTAATTCAAAGAGTAAAATAAGGAATCCTTAATTCAAAGAGTAAATCAAGGAATGCTTAATTTAAAGAGTAATTAAAGGAGTAAAATTTTCTTATAAATAGCTATACAATTGTAATGAAAACATGAAGAAAATAATACAAACTAGAGAGTTCTTTTGTATAGAGTTATTTCTTGTTTTTTTCAACGCATGCAATGCAGCCACATGCAACCGAAAAATTCTGAAATAATTTCCTGAATGAATATGCTGAGATGGAAACGAATAAAAAGCAAGGAAATTATGTTTCTGCTCTTACTAGATTGACTACATGCTAGTAGTTGTGATATTTCTAGTTAATTCAACACAATCGCCATAACCAGGATTCTTCTCATTTCTAAAGAAACATGCCTTATATATAGATATGGATGATCTAAAACTACAAACCAGAAAAAATTAATCTAGGGAAATGAAATAGATAAATGAGCAAATACAGAGCAAAAATATGCGAAATGAAATGAAAAACACTCCAGAATTTTCAATTTCAAACCAACTGAACTCTAAATAAGGCGACAGTGAGAACTGAGAAGATAACAATATAGTAAAATGCAACTGATTTACCAGTCCTTGCATCCATCACATTGCATCATAAGGTCATCTGGGTTGTATGGCATCTTACATTTACAATACCTTCAATCCAAACCCGAGAAGCACTACTTCAATAATCAATCATCGCTTATGGACCCTATAAAATAAAATCTACAAAAAACCTGAAAACAAAAGGAATTTAAATCTTACACGGCCACACGATCTGGGGTGAACCCACCGGTTGCAGCCTTGTATTCAAATCTACAAAAGTAATCTTCAGCTCCCACACTCTCAAGCTTGTTATAGTTCTTGAATGAGTGCACAGTACATTTGCCTTCTATAGTGAGCGCACTCTGTGCGTCAAAGTGGTCAGACAAAAACAACTCTTTTGCACCATGGAACTGTCTCCTACCACCAATAGACTCCTCAGGTCGGTAGTACCATCTAACCCGGACCTTGATGTTACTTCGGTGGTCGGCTTCTATCTTCTCAACACGAGCCACGTAAGGAGGCTTATCAGTGTCCGATGGTCGCATCAATACACAATCACCAGCTGAAGCATCCAAAAACAAATCACAGATTCAATGCGAGCTCAGCGCAGACAAACAAAAACTACTTCCTTCAGAAAGATTAAAATTTGGTAATTGTCTCTCCAAATCTTGTAATATAATTCCTTCAGGTTTTCAGGAAACAAAATCGAAAAATTTATTATAAGTTTTGTTTAAATTTCAGGAACAAATTGTAACATAGAAAACGATAAAGCTTACAGATTGAAGTAGCTAAAATTTTAAGTACAAAGGATAACAGAATTGTGTATTTCCAAAAACATGATAATATTGCTTTTTTCGTTTATTTTTTTAATTACAGAGAGGAAGAGAGAGTACGTCGAACGACTTTGTTGGTTCCCACGATGGTGTAAGAGTCAAGGTCCTTTTTTCCAGGTTTGGTCTTGGCCATGAATGGATTGAGCTTCCAAAGGTTTGGTTTAAGCTAGCAGAAGAAAAAAGAAGTTTCACACTGAAATGGATGTTAAATTTGGAGAAAATGTGAGTAAGTTGAAATTAGGATCGTTTAGGGAAAGGTAAGGTTTTCTTTCTGGAATTTAGTTTGGAAAATACATAAACCCTAGTGATACTAAAAGATAAAAGAATGGAGAGCTGGAGTTGAGGAGATAGACAAACGAAGAGCCTTTTTTTTTTTGTCGGGATGAGCAGATGGAGGACACATCATCATGTGTCAGTGCAGCACGATATCTGTTTAAAAAAAATGTAATAGTGGTCAATTACTTTTGCATTCAAATAATGTATCATTATAATTATACAATCAAATTTCAAAAATGTATATAAATGATGACTTATATATCACTTTTTTTAATATTATATATAATATCAATGTATATATAAATTTGTTTAAATGTAATGTTATTGACTTATATATCACTTTTTTTAATATTATATATAATATCAATGGATATATAAATTTATTTAAATGTAATGTTATAGATGTTAAGTGAGATTATCATAACAATTAATAAAAATTACTAGATTTTAACAACTAATTGAATGATATAGTTAAAATAAAAAATATATTTTATTTTCCTCTATACTCGTTTTTATGCTTAAACTTCTTATATTGTGTTATATATCAAAATTATTTTGAAAATTAAAACAATGATCACTTTTTAAAATAATATTGGCATTTGTAACAACATAAATAATTAGAACCATTTTATAAATATATTTGTAAATCAATTCCCATAAATTTACAATTAATTATTATTTTCTATGTGTTTTGTGTGATATAAATATTTAGAGACAAAATAAATAAAAAGAGAAAAAATTGTACTTAGAGTAAAAATACTTCAATTAACATCGATGGAGAAGTGAGAGTAAGAATGACAAAGAAGGTTAAATGGATTCAAAAAAGGACTTAATCAATCAAATCATTGGTCGATTTGATCAATATTAGATAGAGGATCGTTGAAGCACTCTCAAATTAGAAATTGTACATGTTAGATCATCAAGAAAATGTCTTGATTAATTGAGACATCAAGTTAGTACTTAAATTTGGTATTTTTTGACACCAAATTTTATTCATTATCAATGGATAAAACGACTTTTAAAATGATTCGAATTAGGCTCAAAAACATACTATATAAATAATATAAAGGGTCGTTTAAAGATAAAATTTACGATAAGAAACAAGAAAGATCAAATAATACATTTGAGGTAACTTTTAGAAGAGAAAATTGAACATTTTCTTACTATTTCTATAATTATAATGATGATTCTTATATAACTAAACTAATAATGTGATTGTGGATAATTTCAAGCAATAAGCTATAATTTAATTAATTTAATGTTATGATAATTTTGGTTTCAATTCTTTATTTTTGATGTTTTTAATTCTATGTTTAAAGACCGAAAACTATGTAAGTATGAATTAAAGTGATAAACTAGTTTGTTTTATAAATATGTTTATTTATAATTTAAGATGTTAGACTTTTAGCATGTAATCACTAATATTTTTATTCAAAGTGATATGGTTGTTGTTATAAATATAATTGAATACTTATGTTAAATGTTAAGCTATAATTTTAATCTTTGTTAGGTTAGTTATCATCTTTTTAGATCTTAATATAATAAATGAATTAAATTTAGTAAGCATACCTTTAGATTCTTAAATATTTAATTTGATTATCAATCATAACATTAATTCATTAGAGATAAGAAAAGATGAAAGTTTTAAGTGAATTTAGACTTCTAAAACTAAAGTTAAGAATTTAAAAATAATTTTAAATTACAAAAATTATTTAAATCTTAAGAAATTTATTACGTGTTTATTACCCTATCATCATAGGCTCGATCATTACCATCCCACCACCTTTTTCGGAAGCTTTCACCATCTCAACCAGAGGTTCACACTGTTGGAGAAGAGCAATGAACAACTCCACTAAACAATTATCATTGCCGCTGTCATAACCCTCTATTAATGGTCAACTTATCACAAGAAATCATCGACCACTCTTTTTCACCCATTTTTAGTCCCTACCAACTTCAAAATCTGGCAATATAATGGAAGAACAATGGATTTTTAGTAAAGAAAATCTAGCATTATTAGTCTTTGTTCTATAGTCAATATAATTCATTAAGAAATATGTTTTTTGGAAATACACATTATACTGTTGGTCTTGTTTTGCGGGGATTTCTTGATAAAGGTGAGGAAGTTTCCAAAAGAAGAAAAAAAAGTTGGTGCTTTTCTTATTCTTTCATTTTTCATTATTATTTTAATTTAAAGAATTGATAATTTCAACTTTATCTCTAGAAAAATGCGTAATTTTTAAAAATATAACTTAATTGATCATTTTTTAAAAATTATAAGACTAATAAAGACCACCTTAACATCGCCAAGTTGAAGTTGGGTTTTGGAACGTCGTTAAGGCTCCTCCGATTAGGGCTTTCATCAATGTGTTTCTAATTCTAGACAACTTATTTCTTTCTAGTTAGCCTTTTTGGTTTTGCCTATGAAATTTAATCATTTGAGAATGTAAAATGAATTTTTATCCCAAATATACGATTCGATATTAATTCTATTAAATAAAATTATATTTATATATGATTTTTAAATAATATAATAAATTTTAATAAAAACATTTAGGTATATTTGATTAAATTTTTTAAAACTTTTATAAAAAATGGAGCGTAATCAATTAAAAGATTTTAAAAAAATTTATAAAAATATACACAAATTTAATTGTATTTAATTAATTTTTTTTAAATTTACAAAAAATATAGATTTTATTAAATTTTTAAATAAAACATAAATAATTAAAGTATAGTAAAAAAGTAGGTTAAGATAAAAAAAATTTATATTAAATTCTATAAAGATCCTTAAAACGTTAAATAAATTTATTCAAACTTATATATAATTATTGAAATTTTAATAAATTATACGTTAAATTCTTTAAAAATTTATTAAAATATGTAAATTTTTATCTTAATTGAATTTTAAAAAATTTAATAAATTATAATAAAATCTCTATATTTTTTAAAAATCTTTAAATCTATCAAAATTTTCATAAAATATGTGTTAAAATTGTGCAAATCCACACATTATTACGTTAACGTTTTTCTATATATATGATCGTATACTTAAGTAAATAAGCATTCCAATTTTCATAAAACGTAAGTGTTAAAATTTTACAAATACACACTCATTATTACGTTAAACTTTCTCTATATCCGTGATCGTATACTTAAGTAAATAAGTATTCACTGATTCTATATAATAGTATTATTTGATTATTTTTTGAGTATTGCTTAATACATTATTATGTAACAGTATTATTTGATTATCCGGTAAGTATTGTTTTATAGTATTACTAGAGAAGCAACAATATCAATCAATGTGGATAAAAATTAAATTTAAAAAAATTATATAAAACTATTAGATATGTAATATTAAATACTTAAATAATACTCTCGACCGTTGTCTCGTCCATATATTCTAACTGAGGAAGTGGTTTAAAATATAGGGAAAACTTCCCGTATAAAAACGGGGTTAACAAAAATAAAAAATAAAAAATAAAAAACGCAATTCAATTTAAATTAAATTAATTTTATTTTAAGATAAAAAAATTCAAATTATTTACAAACATGTATAACCAGGTTACACATATATGTTCGTTACATACAGGAGCATATAATTTTTTTTTTCTTTTGAAAATCTTTATTGTAAAATAAACTTAAATCAACAAATTATTTAATAAAATTCCAACATTACGCTTTACCAATCGCTACCAAAAATACCATCTTTGGCTTTTTGCGACGCAACTGAAAGCAGCAGATTTAACATCCCCTTCTTCCTCCGATCCTTGCGCCGTCAACCGGGTTTCTCCTTCTTCTTTTTTTTGGGCTCTGCATTTCATTTTTGCCAATAAGTTTTTTATGTTTTCCTCTACGGTAATTTGTATCTATTCTTTCTCACTATTGAAGGCACAGTTATGATACATTATTCCATATTCATTATCATGGTTTTTTCTTGTTTGATTTAAGATATCTTTGATTTTATTTTTTTATTCTAGATTATTGTTTTTACTTTTGTTGCCTTCTTGTGGTTGAAGTTCCCATGAGGCAGCTTCTTTGTTAAGCTCTACATATGTGAAAGATTATCATTTAGACATACAGCCATCATTTTGGTATTTGTAGGTTCCAAGTTGAAGACATGAATGCCTTCAAAGCTTTCAAAGCATGTACCCCAATTGAATGGAGCCCCAATATATACATCACTCTGGTGAGAGGTATTCCAGGTACAAGGAGACTTCATAGGCGTACTTTAGTGGCATTACGCCTTTGGAAAGTGCAACCGAACTGTCATGCGATGGAATACTCCTACTGTTAGAGGAATGCTTCAACAGGTCTTGCTATGGTCTTGCATTTCATTGCATGAAATGACTCGTTGTATTGGTATATGATTGTTAATCCTCAGCGTGATTTATATTCTTGTCAGGTTAAGAGATTGGTTGTCATTGAGACAGAAGAAATGTATAAGGCTTGCAAGCAAAAGGAGGCGAACCATCTAGCTTTACGACCACCATTTGTCATCAATCACTCTGCTGTACCTGCTAGTGCTTCTTCTTAGTGGTATATGTTATTGTTCACAGGTTAGGTCCGAGCTACATTGACATTCTCTTGATTCCCAATTCAGTTGCTTGTTGAATGTCTGATTTTGAGTGTGAAGTTCAATTCTAGACATGTAATACTCTAGTTTTACTAGCTTTTATTTAAACTTTGTTTCCAAAAGTGATGTGAAACCAATTTAGCACTATTTGTCTATGCCATTTGTTAAATGGTTTATGATCCGCACAATGAACATATTTTCATGTTGTATACATGGCATTTTAAATATACAACTTCAACGATACAACATGACGTAAATCATACAATCTTTCATAAAACTTACTACTGAAATCCTTCCCCTTGTCTACCAAAAGAGTACAAATGCCTAGGTCCAATAATTGTAAACATGAATTTCTACTACCAATAGTAGCACTAGTATTCTTTTAATGGTAAACATACTATGGTAGCTCCATTGCCTCAATGCCTACTTTCTCATCTATCTTTTCATCTGTTACACCATTTGAACTCTCAAGCTCTTTTTCAATACTGTCAATAGGGTTAGTATGGTGGTGTATATATTTGTGTCGTGTTGCAAAGACAAGAAAGAAAATGAAGTTCATTGCTGCCAACACGGCAAGCAACAAATAAAAGTAGTCTAACTTACCTTTGTTCAGATTGCTCCTAAGCCACCTCTTTTTAGTAATTTCGTCAACAAGAGACACCAACAAACTGCTAACGAAGAACCCCATCGATAGCGTGCTTAGAAAAAGCCCTGTGCTCATTGACTTCATCCTTTCTGGTGCCTCTCTGATGAAAAACTCAAGTTGCCCAACATAGGCAAAAGCTTCCCCAGCACCCACTAGAAAAAACTGAGGGACTAGCCAGAAAGCACTTATCTTGGTTTTATTTTCAATAGCAAACACCCTTCTATGTTTCTCAATAGCAGCAGCAGCTATCATTGCAACCATTGCAAAAATAAGTCCAATTCCAATCCTTTGAAGGCTTGTGAGTCCTTGGGTGTTGTGGGTGAGTTTTCGAGCAAGAGGAACAACTAGTTTCTCATTTAGGGAAGTGAAAAGTAGAATAGAAATGAAGAGAAAGGTAGAGAAAGAGCCTGAAGGGATGACAAACGAGCCAATATTTCGCTTCATGAAGGTTGCTTGCTCAACTGTGAAAGTAGTCATCTGAGAGTAGATCGTCCAAAAGAGGATACAGGTTGACCAAATAGGGATAAGCTTAAACACCATTTTCACCTCTTCCACTTGAGTCACAGTTGACGCAATCCAAGGAGCTTTCATTTTCGGTTCGGCAACAGCAGCATCTATTATTGCAGCTTTGTCCAGACACCTATATATGGAGTATTTATACGTTAAAGCTAGATCAAATAATTCATCATCTTAAACAATAAACCAACATCTCGAAGAAATATATACTTACTTGAACTTCTCTGTGTGGGGAACCTTGGCTTGTTGGTATTCATTTAAAAAGCTGGGATTAGGGGGATAAGGAAGATTTCTCTTCTTCCAAGCCAACAATATCACCCTCCATATGGCAGTTAAAGGACTGCCTTTAGGCTTCTTGAATCGGTAAAATGGTGTTCCACAAACCAAAATAGCAAGTGCAATAATCATTGTCCCTGCTGATATTCCATAGCCATAGCCTCTTCCTACATTGTCTTGTACATATACCAACACAATAACAGCAAACAAGGACCCAATACTAATTGCAAAGTAGAACCTATTGAAGAAGAAAATCATAGACTTCTCTTCCTTTGGGTCTGCAGGGTCAAATTGATCAGACCCATAACCTGAAACATTGGATTTTATTCCACCACCTCCAAGTGCTATAGTGTATAAAGCAGCATAAAGCAGAGCAAGTTGCTTTCCATTAGCTTCAATGCACTTATGGTGATGATTCCTAATATCACAAGTGGGAGGCCTCAGGCTAGGAATGGATGTGGCCAATGTTAACAAGGTGACACCCTGGTATAAGAAAAGAAAATATCAGTCTTAATAATTCAGGGTAAGAGTAGTAGAATTATACTTCAATTTTTTTTTAAAAAATATTATTAATATCTTGTCTCCAAAAACCTACAATAGCAGCAATGGCTGCAGAGGTTGCAATAGTCAGATACCGCCCAAGTTTTGCATCAGCCACAAAACCACCAAGGAGGCCAAGTAGGTTAAGAGTGCCCATGAAGTTGGTTACAATTGTTGCAGATTTTGCTGTTGAGATGTGTAAATCCCCAACCAAGTATGTCACCAAATTCATTGATATGCCCATCACACATATTCTCTCTGAGAGTTCCACTCCTGTAACATGGTTTTGATACATATATTACTTTACTGCAGGAATCAGATATAAGATTTAGATCTCTGGGTCAAGTTATTCACCTAAGATGAGTCCTGCACCAAGCCATCCACCAGTTTTAGACTTATCAACTGGGTTTCCTCTAAAATCAACCATATCTTCATCTTTTGCACTATTTTTGTCTCCTGAAACCATAACCTGTAAAATTTGACTATTAAGTTAGACAAAAGAAGAAAGACAAACCATTGACTAAATAACTGTAACTTGGAGTTGGTTGTCTGAAGAAGTAGCTACCATCTTTAAAGCAGAGAAGTAGAAAGACTTGTGGAGATGATTAGCTTTGTAGTAGAGTGCATATAAGAGTTGCTGGAGATTATTCCTTTTTTTATGAACACCACAATTTTGAGTGGTTAAGACATGCACAAATGACAAGAGTTGCCTTGTGGTACTTAGAAGTTCAAGTCATGTGAAGGTTTTGGAACCTTGTCTTGTGGTTTTCTTGCTTGCATAATAATGCTATTGAGAATGACAAATATGCGTATTGAACTTTCCTGCTCTCTCTCCCTCTATTTCTAAGTTTATGATTAGAAAGAAAGGCCCAATGTGACGGACAAATGTAAGATGATAAGGTTGAACCAAAAGACAAGTTAGAGAAAGTAACCTTTGGATACTTTCACAAAATGGTTCCAAGGTCTTATCGTGAGATCGTTTGTTACATTCAAATTGAATTCTTTTTTCTGTAAAAATATCTCAATTCTTCTTACCAATATGCACACAAATTAACATACACATTAGCTCGATCAAGCAGAGAAAGTGGCAGTTGGGTCCAACACAATATGGTTTATTGTAAAGATGGGACATCACTTCTGAAGTGATAACATTTTTTATTTTGTACAATTTTATTCTCAATAATTTTTATTTTAGACAGTTTTATCAAATTATTTACTTTAATTACAATATTTATAATTTCTTTTTCTAATCAAATTCATTAAATCCGTTTATTAATCAAATTTCTATTGTTGCTTAACAACACTTATTGTTCTTTGTCTCTTTCGCTCGTGCTTTGAGTTTGTCAATAAACATGGAAGTCCTATCATTTTGCATACGGGGAATCACTTGATTGCTCCGATCAAACCCTTTTCAGTAGTGAAGAAAATGAGGGTCGAGTGACATGAAACAATCATAATTTTACCAATCATTGTCAGTGTAATGGTTTCTATATTAGAATTATTGGTAGCAGCTTTTAGTGTATTCCTTTCCCTCTTCCTTCTTTCATTTCCCCCCCTCTTCTATTTTATTTTTGAAGCATAGAGAAGAGTAGTCATAAATAAATTACATTTTTAAATGTGAATTTTTGTTAAGCTTCTAATATAATATTATGGTGACAGAAGTGTTAATAACATTTTTTGTTCGTGCCTGGCACACTATGGTACATAATGATAAATGATTTGCATTTATATACCTAATATATATATATATATATATTGTAAAAAAAAAAAACTATTTTTTAATATAGCTGATTATTAGTGTGATTATTAAATTTATTCTCTAATCAATATATAACTCAGGTGACCTTATCGTTGATTTGAAGATAAAAATATTTACTATATTACTTTTAGGAAAGTATACCAATCAAAGTGATCGTATAAATGCAAAGGATGTTGCATATTAAAATAAAGAAACAACTAAAAACTTATATAAAATAGAAAGGCCACCACTTCAGATCATCATCATATATATATATATATATATATATATATATATATATATATATATATATATATATATATATATATATATATATATATATATTATATGTGAATTTTTAAATACTTTATATATACACAATTATTGTATCATTTTTACTTATTTTTATCTTTTTTGATTTTGATTAAATCAATTTTTTTGCCTTAATGTTATTATAACAAGTATTTATAATATAGATATTAAATAAGAAAAATAATTTATTGATTCGATGTTTTATAAAAAAATATTAAAAAATTTACAATATTATATATTTTATAAAAAATATCTGTCGATAATATTTATATAAAATTTAATTTATTTTAAACCCTGTTTACCTGCAAGGATTTGACAATGGGTGTTTTATGTACAAACAGTTGCAAGGTGTTATCTTCAGGTGGTTGACACTTTTCAAATTACAAAATATCAAATTGATTTTTTTTCCCTATAAAAATCCCGATTTTTTTTCCGAGTATGTATACAAATTAATATCTGGCTCAACAAAACTGACATACTTTCAATTTCAAAGTAGGATTAAGTTTGTTTAATAGTAATTTTATTTGTATTATTGAGATATTTTAATTATTTTATTTTTATAATAAGTATTAACATATTTTTTATATAGTGTGATAATTTAGTCACTTTTTAAATAATAAAATATTTATTAATAAAAAATCTTGATATAACAATAAAGTAAATTTAATAGAGATAAATTTGTTATTTTATTTTAAAAATTTTAATATATAATATATTTTTTAATTTTTTTGTTAACTATTTTTGTAAATTTTATATTTTTTGAACGTTTTTTTATATCACACTTTTTTGTAGGTGTCGTATTTAAATTAAAGTTGCAAACTTTATAATATTAAAAATAAGTGATACATGAATCAAAAATTATAAGATCAATGATATTGGAATTGTGTGGATGAATTATCCCATGTTATCTTTAGAAGAAGCTATTTCCGTAAGTTAAATGGTACAATTTCACTGTGTTGTTAGAAGTTAGGATAAGAGTTACAACTTCTGTGTGGTCTTTTGATGATAATGAATTAGAGAAAATTCATCTACGTGGTTCAATACTATTATTCTTGTAAAAATAGTTGACAAAAAAAATTATTATACTATGTAAATTTAGTTTTAAACAGTTAAAATTAAATAATAATTTTATTTTTATTAAATTCATTATTTTATTATCATGTAAAAAAAATTTATTAATAAAATAATATTACAATGTTTAAAAAATAATTAAAGTATCTCATTTTTATATAAAAATACCTAAATATTTTTTTATAAAAATAAAGTGAATAAAATGTTCACTTAATACAAATAAAATAACTTTCATAATCCTCTATCTTATCTTACATAGACTTGTTGTTGAAGTAATTTTACTTATATTAAATGAATATTTTAATTATTTTATTTCAACTAGTAAAATATATACATATAATTAGAACGTACCAACACTTAACATGTATTAGATTCTTAACATTAAATTATTATTATTTAAAAATTAACCAAATAAAAGAAATATTCAATGCATTAATAAGCAAGTAATATCGTAGACTTTTGAAAAAAAATTGTTTTAAGACAATTTTTTTAGATAACTAAATAAGTGGGGTGAATAAAATTTTCTTCTCTTTCAAATTACATGTTAAAACTATACAAAGTAATATTTGATTTAAAACAACTAAATAATAAATTAAAAGCTAACAATAGTTTATACATGATAGCATATACAATTTAGAAATTAGGTTGTTTGTAAGTTTTTGAAATCTACTACTTGAATTTTTGTTACGATGAAAATTTTATAGACTCTTTTTCATGTGTTTTATTTTTCTTTTCTCTTTTATTAGTTCATAAGTTTTCAATTGATATGTGTGGTTATGTGAATAAGATTTCATGGCTTCCTAACAGGAAAATATAAGTAAAATTTTAAATTGTGCTAAAATAAGTTTAATACAATAAAGAGAAAAATAAAATTTATTCAAGTTAACTTGAGACAAAGAAAAATATTTTTGTAATATTAACATGTTTCTAAAATTATAAAAAGAATTTAAAATTTTATTTACAAAAATAATTTAATTATAAGCTTCGAGGTTTTCCTCTTCATATATAACTATTTTTTTCATACTTTCAATTGGACGAAAGCAAGTAAGGGAAAAAATAAATAAATTCATATTGATAAGAGGGTCACATATGTCCTTATAAGAAGGTAATACTTAAGATAAAATTAAATAGATGAAAGACACGACATTGCATATAAAAGATGAAAAAGAAAAAAAGAAAATCAAAGCACCACAAGAAAATTAAGCAATTAAAAAGGTAAATAAATATCCAAAAGATGAATGTTCTCAAGGGAGACACATGAATATATGTGATAAAAAACAAAACAAAAAAAAGCACAAAGATATATATATATATATATATATATATATATATATATTTATAAAAATATTAGTCATAAAATGTGTCTTTTATCATGAGATTTTTCTTCTGTGCAAGGCATTTCATATGTATAATATTGTCACTATATTATTAGCTTATTTAGATATATGAAAAAGATAAATATTAGAAAACAAGATAAAATTAAGTCAAAAAATTAAAAATTCTTTTAGGAAAATAAACTAGTAGAAAAATACCTATGTTTTCAAATATGCAACAATAAAATTATAATAATGAAATAAGAGTTATTTTAAAAAAAAATGAAGCCAATTGTAACATGGACGAGGTTTTTATTTTATTTTATAAAAAAGTTTTTAAACACAAAAAAAATAAAATTAAGGAAGAATATTAGAATAGCTATCAAATATGAAACAATAACATTAGTCAATGCTTTTTTCAAGCTCTTTTTATTTTTATTTTTAATACAAAATTTATTAAAAAATAAATTTACTCAAATGATGTATTTTAGGTTATATAAGACTTGTAAAAAATAAATAAGATTTTTATAACCTTATCTTTATAATAAGATAATGTAATCGTAATCATTAAATAAATGAAATTAATAATAATGAAAAATTTATAATTAGAATAATTTTTTTAGGATAAAATCATTCTGAATCAAAAATAATATATTAGAAAATATAATACTAATTTTAATCTATTATTTTTAAATAAAAATAAAAAAATAATTTTTTTTTACTTAAATGATGTATTCTAGGTTATGAATAACTTTTTGTAAAGGAGTAAACAATAAATAAGATTTTTATAATCTTATATTTTTAATAATATAATGTCATGGTTATCATTAAATAAATAAAATTAATAATAATAATAATTTTGTAATTAAAGCAAATAATTAGGAATAAAATTGTCTAAAATAAAAAATAATATATTAAAAAATATATATAGTAATAAGTTATATGAATTCAAACTTAATCTTTGTATGAAAAACTACAAAACTAACATCTTTATAATTCATAACAACAAAAATAATATTTTTTAATGGTAACTCATATATATCTTAATATAACATAAGAGTACTATTATTATTATTATTATAAATTTTAATATATTATTTTAGAAAATTTTCAAGCTTAAAGATCCTACTCAAGCTCCTCCCTGATTACATTATGGTCTTCAAAGGGCAACGTGAATTTGGCATCAGTCACAATCCTAATTATTATATATATATATATATATATATAAACTTTCTTTAAGCTTTACTTTACCAGATATTGGTTAATGGTTACACTTAAAAAAGATTGATGGGCAGGTGGGCTTAGATTTTGCGTTAATTTATTGGATAATTATTGATTATGGTAGGTTGAATCACCAATAAGTGTCATTAATTTAGAATATTATTCATTGGAGACTTTGTAAAATGTCACTCAGGAAATATCTAGGCTTCAGATTGGTCTACACGGCACCATTTTGATTTGAAGTTTGTAATTAGATCTCCTCAAGCAAAGGAGTTCATTAAGAATCCAAGATAGACTACTTGAAAATTTTAAGGTCTCTACGGAAATTGGGAAAGAATAGCATCTCATCTCATGTTAATTATGTTTAGGGCAAGCTCGTAATGTTGGGGGACTTCGATCGGAATATGTTTTTTTTTCTAAAATTACAAAAATAATATGATTTGTATTGATTGCTTGTAATAATATATGCAAAAATGTCATCCTAAATCTTTGAACATATTGTACTTAACTTCTTTGTGTACTTTCATAGTTTTATTTCTTTGTATTGATTGCTAGTAATAATATTTTCATGTCTTAAATCAAAAATTAATAGTAGTAAAAGTTTATTATTTTTGACAAAAGTACTTTTTAAGTTGATAATTATTAGTTGAAGTAGTACAAATTTATTATTTATCTTAAAACAGTAAGGATAAAATTGTTATTTTATAAAAACTTTACTTTCTTTTATAAAAATAAGTAAATAACTAAAATAAATATTTAAAAAAATGAATGTATGTTTTAAAATAATAAATAATTGTTTAAATATTTATTTTAGTTAATTATGGTAAAAGAAAATAAAGTGTTTTTAAAATGTGAATTTATCTCCGAAAATTTGTTTCAAGTCTTCTAGACGAAGTGATTCATTCAAAACAAATATTGGACTAATAATGCTCTCAATTTTTAAAAATAAGCTCAATACCCTTAATATTTAAGGCATATTTACATATACTCTTTGTTAATAACATAACTTAAATAAGCTTTACTGACATATTTTTTTTTAAAATATCAAAAATAACTTTGAGGTTTGCCTTTTCACCGTGAATGTCTATAATATTTGAAAAATATGTTTAATGATACAAGTTAGACATGTTATCAACGATAATCTTAATTAATAATGAGATCAATTTTTTTATCAGCATACTTTTTAATGTTTTATTACTAAAATATCCTTTAAAATTTATAAAGTAAAATTATTTCTTTATTTATTGTGTTTATTATAATTAAAAATAAAAATCTATAATAAATGAATAAATACATAGAAATTAAAAAATTATTTAAATTAAAATAGGTATAAAAAATAGCCTTATATTATTGATTTCTTTCTTAAATCAATAAATTATATCATTTATTATTTAAATTAATTTTTTAAAAAATATTTATTATTATGATATATTAGATAAATTTTCTCTATTATTGTGAGATTTATTGATTAAAAAATTAATTAATTAATTAATTAGATTAAAGAAAAAAAAATTAATTTTTTTGACAATGACTTATGAAAAATTGGACATTTACTTAACATAATTAAAGATTACTTATCATTCATATAATTAAAAAAATACTTCTTATTTGACAAATAAAATACATGTTTATAATAATTAAATAACTTATTATAAAATGAGATATAATTTATTTTTAAATTTTTATATATGATTATTTGGAACAAATAATAAAAAATTAATTTTTATGAATATTTTTAATGAAAATAGAATTTTAATTTATTTATATTTCTTCACTTATTATAGATTTTTATTTTTAATTAAAATAAATATAATAAATAAAGAAATACATTTTATTTTATTAATGCAATTAGCTTTTATATATTGATGCGTGTCATGATTTAGATAATGCTTTATAGTTATATTATATTTAATTATAATTACATATATTTTTTAAGTTTGAAAATGTGCAGAGCATAAAGCAAATGCCCTTATTGAATTCATGGATCTCATTGTAATTTAATTCATGTAAATTCTAATTACATCCTACAAAATATCTTAATGTCTAAAATTATTAGAGATATATACTTTAAATATATGTATTTATAGGGTTTTTGTAGTTTTTTTTTTTAAAGAGTAATAATGCCCAACCCATGTACTAAGACGTGGGCTTGACCGATAGTTTTTTTCATTTTTCATTTTTTGCTGAGGATATTGCCTCGTTATGGTAGCTTTTTTTCTTTTTTACGAAATCGTTAGAAAAAGTCGTTTTGATCTATTAATTTTACAATTTTGTCCTTTACTTGCACATTGTTTCTTTGACGTACGCCATTTCCATCTTCCCAAATTTCGCGACCATATTCTCCAACGAGTCTATTCTCTGCCTCACGATCTCTCTCAATGGTATTTACAAATGTGTTTCTTATTCGTTTATTGTGGCCCCAAATGTTTCTGACTTTGACAAAGATGTATAAATTAAAAAGGTTGAAGGTAAGGATTTTTAAGAAGACACATACTTTCCCTTTTTTTTCTTTGTTTGTATAAGGTTCATTCAATTTTGTTACTGCTCGGATCAAGGAATTCCCAGAAAATGTGAAAAGTAAAAGAAGAAGAAAAAAAATGAAATAGGAACCAAGTGAGTGTGCATATTCGTATATAATTTCTTTAAGCTTTACTTTACCAGATATTGGTTAATGGTTACACTTAAAAAAGATTGATGGGCAGGTGGGCTTTCATTTTGCGTTAATTTATTGGATAATTATTGATTATGTTGGGTTGAATCACCAATAAGTGTCATTAATTTAGAATATTATTCATTGGAGACTTTGTAAAATGTCACTCAGGAAATATCTAGGCTTCAGATTGGTCTACACGACACCATTTTGATTTGAAGTTTGTAATTAGATCTCCTCAAGCAAAGGAATTCATTGAGCATTCAAGATAGACTACTTGAAAATTTCAAGGTCTCTACGGAAATTGAGAAAGTCAATCATCTCATCTCATGTTAATTATGTTTAGGGCAAGCTCGTAATGTTGGGGGACTTCGATCGGAATATGTTTTTTTTCTTCTGAAATTACAAAAATAATTTGATTTGTATAGAGTCAAATAATTAAATATTACAAATATATTAAATCACAAATGTCATCCTAAATCTTTGAATATATTGTACTTAACTTCTTTGTGTACTTTCATAGTTTTATTTCTTTGTATTGATTGCTAGTAATAATATTTTCATGTCTTAAATCAAAAATTAATAATAGTAAAAGTTTATTATTTTTGACAAAAAGTATACTTTAAGTTGATAATTATTAGTTGAAACAGTATAAATCTGTTATTTATTTTAAAACAGTAAGGATAAAATTTTTATTTTATAAAAAATTTACTTTCTTTTATAAAAATAACAAAAAAAAATATTTTAAAAAAATGAATGTATGTTTTAAAATAATAAGTAAATAAAAAAATTAAATATTAAAAAAATATCATTGAGATTATTTGTTGTAAAAAAATTGACTACAATAATAAAGAATAATATTTTAAGTATTTATTTTAGTTAAATGACTTGTGAGGAATAAATTTGAAATGAATTTGGATTCTTGATATTAAATTTGAGTGAAATTAAATTGATATAATTTTATATGAAACATGAAAATAATTTTTAATTAATCATTATAATAAATCATGAATATTTAATAAGTTGAAATAATTTATGATTAAAATTTTAATTATAAAATTTAAAAAATATTATAAGTACTAGATATTTTTATATTTTATTTCTTTATTTTATTTTAATCTTTTTACTCCGTTACAACAAAGTAAACGATGCGAATGTTTATATATAAGTGTTCCGGAAGTTCGTAAGTCGTAACCCTAAATTTCTATATATATATTTTTATGTTAAACTGTGCTGTGGGCTTAGTGGTAAGCCCATATAAAAGTGGGTTTTCCGTACATACCCTTCAGAAGATAGATTGGGCCCTGGATTCGGGGCACCATCTAGTTTTGACCATAGGTAGAGATTTGGCCGTCCGAAATTTCAAAGGGCGAGAAGGTGGGGGAATAAGTGCTTTTGAATTTGGTGGTGAATTAAACGTAGTTTGTGTGCAAGGGCGCGTTTGGATCGCGCTGCAACAAATGTCGATGGGGAGTGACACTAGTTGGGTGAGCAAGAAGCCACTGCGACGAATCGGAGGAATGTCGGATGCTCTCTCTATCGCTTCCGATCTTGGTTTCTCAGTCTCTCCTCCTCCTACTCAGGTCCAATTCTATCATTTCTCTTTGTATATCTTCATTTATGGTTTTGTTAATGTTAGCATTTTTTGCTGTATTTTGGGTGTTATTGTGCCTGAAGAGGTTCGCTTTTGATTCTAATCAATTTGATTTGCGTTGTTTACCTGAATTTTTTTGGGAAGCAACAAATTTAACTCCTTAAAGCTCATGACAACAGAAAAAACACAGGTTATACTAACTCATATTCCAGCCAATTCAAAGCAATTGGGACATTTTTGTTTTTAGAGTTTTGAGGGTCACTATTTTTGTAATTTTCTCAGATTTTTTTACTGCATTTTGGCGACTGTTTGTGTTTTAATTTAAATGTACAAATAACTTGGAGAAACTGCTTGGTGCCCAATTATCTATGATCGTTAAGTTTCGAAGCTTTTAAATATTCTCTAGGCGTCACATTAAGAATTACATAAATCGGTAAATAGCTTTGATAATATTCCAAAGGCTTGGACTTGACAAGTTGCCATGTCTCACTTTGCTGAATTATTGCTTCCTTGTGCTTCTTTTTTTGGTTGCTTACTATGAAATGTTACTTTCAATTATGGAAGTTTTTTCCATCAGTGTAAATTGCGGCCAATTATTTTCTGGTTTAAAATCTCAGTTGTGATTTTCATCTTTCTTGTAGGAAGAAATTCAAAACCTATCCACTATCACCGGTGAAAAGGGTGATGACCTTATTAGGGTTTTAAGAGAACTAACCAATGTACAAAGGAAAATAACAGATCTGCAAGTGGAACTTCAAGGGAGAAAGGTCCAAATTATTGATATTTTATTTGTTTATGTTTGAATTTGCAACTTGCTATAACTTTTTTATCGGGTAAAAGGTTTTAGAGGTCTCGTAATTTTTACCAAATGGTCATATTAGTATCACAATTATTTGATCAGGTACTAAAGGTTCTGTAATTTTTCAAAATGAGCATTTTAATCCTGTAATTTATGAGTTAGGTATTACGAGTCTTGTCATTATGGAAAGAAAGTACTTTTAATCCCATAGTTTATTAAAAATAGTGGTTCTAGTCTATCAAAAGTATTAAAAGTGAGTACTTATAGTGTTTAACTTTTATAAATAACGGGACTATGGGTGCCCAACTCAAAAATTACAGGATTAAAGTTCTCATTTGCACATAATACCAGGACAACTGTGACGCTTTTCAAAAATTATGGGATCTTTGGTGGAAAATTTTCATTATTGCACGTTATTGAAGATTTTCTATTGAATGCTTTCCAAATTCTGATGTAGTTTCTATTTACTTGTATTCTTAGGATGACAAGAATGTGGCACATTTGACACATGTGAGTGAAATGGAAAAGAAAATTGAAACGTTGGCGAGGATGACTACCATACTGAAAGATGTTATTCAGAATAAGGTAGCATATTTGGTTTCAAGTACTCACATCATATCTTATTGACTTGGTTATGCTGAAGACATTCATAAGTCGTGTTGGAGAGTGCCAAATTTGAGTGTCAAGGTCAACTTCACAACATTATTTTATAAGTCTGCACAAGTATGCATTTCTGATAATTCATGAAAATACCATGTGTACAAATTCGTTTGTTGCTTCATTAATAAAAAAAATACATGATGGTATTCTTGGTTTGGTTGACTTACTAATATCAGTGTGGTTTTCAATTTTCAATTTTCAGTTCCACTTAAACTGATGAATGCTCCACTTGTCGAGATATTTGTATTATTCACTTGTCTTATAGAAGTGCATTCTAGCAATCTATCTATTAAGCCACTTCAGTTATTTTGCTTCTTACCTCTGGCAGGACCGTATCATAGCTCGGCTTCAACAACCATATTCGCTAGATTGCATTCCAGTGGAGGCAGAATTTCAGGTTGGTTGTATTCATATTTATAATGTAAAACTATGCATCTTATTGTAGCCAAATGAGATTACACCTTTTCTTTATTTGCAGAAAAAATGGTTTTCTTAGAAATTCTAGTTTATAGATACGTACTTCTGCCAATAAAGATTATACTGTAAATTTATCGTGTTCATTTTCTAATAAGCATATAGTCATTATTTGATTATATGGTTGGAAAAAGATCATAATCCTGTAATGCTTATAGCATCTGTTACTCTTGTTCTGCAGAAACAATTTTCTGAGTTACTGATGAAGGCTGCGAGTGATTATGGAGCCTTGACAGCATCAGTTGCAGATTTCCAATGGAGTCAGACATTTAAAGAGCCTCCTTCAGTGTGGGGGGTATGCCTATAGAAGTATTTGATATGTTTCTAGATAAGTCCAGACTCCAGAGTACATAAAAATAGCATATTTTGATATCCCTTTTCTGAATGGCTTTATTATTACTATTTTTTTCAATCAAGTTGCTATTATCCTATCAACATCACAATAACAAAAGGCCAATAATTATCCTAGTAAGTAGTTACTACTTCTCCACTCAAGTGGACTTCTCCTTGGAGGTAGAATAGAGGCTGTCAATTATGTCATTATTTGGAAAGAAGGGAAAAGATACTGAGATGCCAATAGCTGTTCTCATCAAAATGTTGGAGATTTGAGGGGATTTTTTGTTTTTTTTGGTGTGTAAAATGCACTGATCGAAGTTATAAATATGAACTTTTGGGTAGAAAATTTTCAGTTTTGTGACATGATCTCATTTTACTTAAAAGTTTGATCAGAGTAACCATATTTCACTATTATGAGTGGACTAATATTTTGATCATAGCAATTTCATTAAAGCTATTAAACCGGTATGGAAATGATGAAGCTGTATGATTTGTAATTTATTTTGTTCAAATTGATGCAGGAAATGCTTCGCCCAATTCCTGTAGCTTTAGCATCATGCACCCGATATTTCGAAGCAATGTCTGCAATGAGAGAGTCATTCTCAACGCTTCAAAATCTAAGGGTCGGTCATTCTGATTCGTCTTTGCCTACAACACCGGCCAATTGCTCCCTAAGATTACAAGGAGATTCCGATTGTGTGACCCCATCTCCTTGGAGAACAGAGGCAAGTTCTGATGACTTGGCTATTACAAGCTCAAGGAAGCAAGAAATGGAACAGAAAGAAGCAGATGGGGAAAATAGTGAGGTAGGTGATTCTCATTCGGTGGATGGGACAAGTCATAGGAGATTATCTTGGCCTCCATCGGTTAAAAACAATGGTGTATAGGCAGCAAAAGATGAAAATTATATTTGTACGAACTCAAACATATGTTGTGCTAAAAGCCGACTTTCAGTTCATTTGTTTGTATTCTTTGTTTACTACTTATAGAGAGCTTTAAGTTCCCGAACATGCTTTTATTGTTAATTTCAAGTCTTCCTCGACAAACGTATGAGACCATTAACAGGGGAAGAGAAGAAACAAGGAAACACCATGTAGTAATGTACCAGTTGACAATATAACAGCGCAGAGTTCTACTGAATACTTTGCTAGTTCTCCGAATCATAGGATATCACGTGTATCGAATTTTTCTTTAATCTTAAAATAAACATAATTTTTTATTTTTAAAATGAAAAAAATATAGAAAATAACTGAAATACTAATTTTAATAATTGTATCAAGAAAATTGTTTTAAAATGTAGTAAATTATACAAAATAAGTTACATATTATTTTACTAAAAATATTTTATCACCCGATATTACTCAATCAAATATTTACAATTATTTATAATACAATTTAATTCATTCTAACTACTTTCTTTTTCTTTTTCGCAAATGCAATTCAAAGGCTTGAAATAGGAGAAGAGTGCACCTTCCAACCAATTCATTCCGATTAAATGTAATTACTATAGTTAGTAAATAGGCAAAAAGGTGTATGACCGATAATAAATATTAGTCAGTTAATGATTGAATACAATACGGCGTATTATTAAACATGGAGAATTTTGCCATTATTCATAAGATTCGAACCACCTAGTTAGCAGCATGACAATGGAGTGGCTCACACTAGATCTTTTAATGTTTTCTAAGTTCGTGCATAAGCTTTGAAGATGAAGAAAAGAACCAAAGTGGCAAAGTGAAAGTTGAAATAGTGTAATAAAAAGGCTAATATTCGATGTAGAAACCAAAGTTTACCGTCGCTTTAACATCAAAGCATGATCACCATGTAAGTACTAGATTTAATAAAAAAGGTGATAAGCAGCTGTTCCATGTTCGGTTAAAGGTTATACTAGTGGAGGTCAACATCGAACTGAGAACATTGCCACCAAGCAGTAGCAAGAAAAGTCTTTTTCAAAGCAAGAAATATAATCCTTCACAGCTTAATTTGCAGCTCATGCTCCACCTTATATGTTGGCATGTAGCTACATAATAAGATAAAGCCTTCAGCAGCATATGATCAAAATAGAGAGCACCCTCCAGTTTGGTGCAACATTGCATCGATCTCATCACCATCCTCCATCTCAAGCTGTAACACAAGGACATAGAATCAGATATTCAGTCATTTGCATCTTTGAGCATGTCCCAAGTCCCAACCAATAATTTACAAGCACAATATATCATAGATGTTTTCAAAGTGTGACCGAGATTGGGTTAGTATGTGCTAAAGTGATTGAGAAAGAGAGATACCTCATCTGGAGTTTGTTCAGCACGAAGACGACGACCATCAAACAAGAATGCAATTGAACTCATATCCACAGATTGTCGATCACAATATGCGTTCATAAGCTTCTTCAGTTGAGTGGTCCTCTTAATCCTGAAAAATACTTCATTGCCATCCTATAATAAAATCAACAATAGTCAGATATCCACTAGATGATTAGATAAGGAGCCAACAATGACACCACCTATCACAGAAGATATTATCTATAGCAGGCTAATTAAGCACCACAAGCTGCCGACCTGGATACATGGAAAAATTAACACACTTCAAAACATATTAACCAATCACCAAAAAAATGAAAGAAAACCAGAAAGAGTGAAAGGGTGGCTTACAAGTAAGGGTCATGGGCATCATCTACGCTATACAACATCAACATACCATTATTGAGGAAATGAACAAGTCCAGTCAAATGATCAATAAAAACCTCTCCTCTTATCTATTTCAACAGCCAAACACAGGCCACTATAACAAGGGGGAAAAAAGCGCAGCCAGAGACATGCAAAATTGCAATTGATGGTCACAGTCACACAACCCATAATTACTATTTAATGTAGTTAACAGGAATTCATGTCGGCATATATCACCCACCAACAAAAACTTTGTGCAAAGGTTGAGTTACAATTCTTTTCAGAATTAGAGCACTCTAGTTCCCTAGACAAATGGTCGTTTTTTCAATTTATTTCTATTCTTTTTCTACCTTTTAAAACTGTGATTGACATATATATGGTATAGATTGACCTTTTCAGAAATTGGACTAAACTGCTGCAAAATTAGAAATGGTACTAAACTAGCCCATATGGCATAACTAAAGACCCTGAGGGTATTTTAAAAAAAGTACAAGGAGCACAGAGAAAGAGAAAGAAAAGGAGCAAAAACCAGAAGAAGAAAAAAATCCCTAATTGTAAAAAGACTACAACAGGCTGATAATTAAACTAACTAGCAACAAAGACAAAAGGGTGTATATATGAATTTTAATAATCAACAAGCACAAACCAGCTTCGCGTTGCTTTTGGATAATTAACACAAACTTACAATAAATAAAAACCAATATCGTAAGGCAAACAATACAACTTGTGTACCAACTGTCATTGAAGTTAATGAACTTATGGTAATGTTAAGATATCAGACTATACAAGATATAATTATAAATGGTACTTTTTCACCTTCGTTTTATTAGCAAATAACATTAAGGATAAATACATAACAAAAATGCAAGTATAACGAAACTGAAACACAAACTTTCAAAGTATTAAGGGTAAAAGGCTAAAGAGGGAAGAAGAATACCTGGCCTTTGACTTTCAGGTTGATATGGTTCTGATCGTTGGGCTTCTTGTCCTCCTCTTGTGTTGCGTTCGTTACTCCTGACATCTTCTTCTTCTTGCTCTGACGATCGCAGATTAGGGTTTAGGATTATTTTCTCTGAAAGCAAAACAAAATAGACGCGAACCTATGCAATTGGATTTTTTTTTTACCTTTTGTTTTATTATTTTTATTTATTTCTCGGAGCCACCGATAAATTTATGAGATTCTCGAAAAATTACAGAATTTACACTATCCTAATTTAAAAAAAAAATACGAATAATTTAAACTAAAAGGGAATTTACAAAAAGCCCAAACATTACAAGAACTCCCAAGTTTTAGACATCCCATGCATGATGCATACACCATGACGTTTGTGAGGAAACCATATTCACTTCCCAAAAATAACCACCACATTGAGTGTTGAAGGAGGACAACCACATCATTGTGATTATCAGAATAATTACCTAAAATACAAAGTTATTTTAGTATTTTTAAGTTTTGTACTCTATTCATTAGTAGTATATATATCTATACCATTACTCAAATTTGTGTAGAGTAATAGTACGTCTTTTGTTCAACATAGAATAAAAAAAATTCTCCAATATAATTATATTGAAAACAATAACCTAAATAAAAATGTATTTTTTCTAACTAATTTTTTTAGTTTGTAGTCTCTTATATGTATACTAGTTTTCAAACTCTTGTTTTTTGACATTTGCTTAACTTATAAAGTCTCATTCTTTCCTCTAATATCCTTTGAGACAATATTTTTTCTTCTCATTATAAACACTCTAAAAATTGTCATCTCTTTATCACCCCAACTCCATCACCCTTTGACATCTAGCGTGTTAGCCTCCAACTCTAACGTTCATGCATGATACCCACCAACAATGGTTTCTCCTCTATCTCTCTTTTGAAAATGATATCCCTATGTTTCTTGCAAATTTTTTCATTATGATTGTTCTTGTTTGTCAATTTAAGGTATAAAAATAGTCTATTTCAACAAAAAGAAAAAAAAAGAATTTTTTTTTTATATTTTGTGTGATAGTGCGTATTATGACTTCTTACTTTAATGGTTTGAACCTAATCATATTTCTCTTAGTACTAGAAGCTTCATAATAATCATTAAATTGAATGGAGATAATTTTCCTATTTGAAAATGTGATGTTGAGACTTACTTGTTAGGTTAAGGTCGCCTCAAATACCTCACAGATATACCACTTCTATATGATAAATCAAAATATGTCAATTGGATACAAGAAGAAACTCGAATGATATCGCACTCCATTAAGCCTAAACTTTTGAGTATTGTAGCTAAAGCCTTAACTACAAAAGCAATATAAGGATAAACTTAATCTTATGTATGGTGATAAAATAAATCATTCTTGTATATGTTAGTTATATACTCTATTGTTTGAGATTAAATAAAATGTTCAATATGTGATAGATTACTTTGATGAGTTAGATTCTATTTAGAGAGAAATATATACCTTGTAACTTATAACTAGTAACATTATTGATATTATGAAACAACATAAGATGTTTGAGAAATACTAATTTTTTATTAGAACTTGATGGAATGTATGAGTCTTCTAAAATTCAAATTCTGGTTGAGTTGTCTTTACCAATTATAGATAAAGCATTTACAAGATTACAAAATGTTGATAGTATTTCGATCTCTCATGATACAGTAGATCTAGTTTTAATGCTAGTTGCTTACGTGATCGTGGCCATGGTCGTGGTTTCAAAATAGGACACAATTGAGGAAGATTTTATTATCATCATACCAACACACCAATTATCCACCGGAGAAGTATTGGGACAAGATAGGTAAACCTGAGTAGGACAATCGTGTATTTAATAGAGAAATTATGGCTCACTATGTATCCATTATTTTTAGTCTGAAATTGACTCTTATGCTCTCATTATCTCTATTATTATCAACTCTTCATCAGTACCTTAAGCTAACTCGCTTATAATTCTTAATCAAATAACATGTAATGTTCAATCAACAATTTCATTATTTTCTCATCAAATTTACCTTGGTGTATTGATTATAGTGTTGCTAAAAAATGACCAATGATTGGTTTCTTTTTCACACACTTTATATCCTTTATAAAGATTAATTTGTTACTTTTGTTGATAGTTTCAAATCTTGCATTGTGGAGGAAAGAACGATCATATTAAATAGTTGTTCTTCCTTACCTTTCATTTTTTATATTCCTAAATTTCATATAAATATATTGTGAGTGAATCAAATAACTAAGTTTTTTTAATTGTAAAGTCACATTATTTCCTTATTATTGTATTTTTTTTTAGGATATAGTGTTTGTGAAGACGATTTGTAAAGGTTATGTGATTAATGGTATTTATCTTATTTCAAAATCTATTATTATAATTCATTGTTGTCTACTACTATAGATTAACTAATTAGTATTATCATCTTAGATGTACTCTATTGTCTATCTTTCTTCATATTGGTATTCAATCATAATATTCTTCAGTGTTTGGTGTTTAGGAAGATGATTAATAGAGATAATGAGGTTAATAGTATTTATCTCTCGTCAAAATCTACCTTTTCAATTCCAACATTGTCTACTATTATCAATCATATTCATTGGTATCATCGCCTTGACATGCACCTTTACTCAACATCATAGAGTTTATTTCCTTACTCATTCGAATAATGTTTGTTCATATCTTTTAATTTAACTCATTTAGATATTTTGAGACTCATAATCTTATTTACTCAAAGAAATGTGAGAATATCTTTTTATACTTCACAATTCTTATAAAGAACTAAGTAATGAGTTTGATACTAGTATTACTATATCTAAATTTTATTGATTGCATGAGATTTTGCATCAAAATTCATGTGTTTACACACCCTAGAATGAGTTTATTGAAAGAAAAAATAGATACTTACTTGATGTGACTCGTATAATTATATTATGTATATCTCCTCTAACATTCAAATGTATATGTCTTGGTTATTTTAGGATTAAAAAATATTACAAATGTTTTCATCATCATGTAAAGAAATTCTTTATCATTAGAGATGTTATTTTTCTTTTTTGAATAGTATTTCTTAAAGAATGGTGCATCTTTAGGTTTTTAGGTTTTCTCTAATATCATTTATTATTAAATAATATTTAGAGTTTTCTTAAGTATTTGTCATTTTTTATTATAATCGTTTGAAAATTAAAAATTAAATTAATTTTTTAAAATAATATTAACATATAATAAAATTTAAATAATATCGATAAAAAATTGAGTATATTTTTTTTCCCAAACGATTTATTGAAATATATAAATAGATATATAATCTTAAATTATTAATTAATATGTATATATTGCACAAACATAACGATAATTCACCCTAACTAGAATGGGATAAAACAAGAAAACTTTTTACCTCATCTACAAATACCTATAACGTACATTCTCGCACATAGCAATTCAATTGCGACCACAACTCAAGTAACTCATTATTACACTCATCTTTCTTGTATCTACTATTCCAACGTTCATTAAAAACATTAACATGGCCCGTACCTAATTCACCAGAACATCTGCATTAGCTACACTAACATTGCTTCAATAACCTACAATGCACCATCATCACCATCAATAGACACCAAACCGTCTCTGATGATATTTAGTCGTTCCATTAAACTTGGGACACGTGGAGGAATTTACTGAATAATAGATGTGTGTGATAGAAAATAAACGGTCGAATTTTAGGGCATAATGGACACGTGGTGGGGCCATATCTACAGTAGTGCTAAACCCCTAAAGTTGAGAAGTGGTCCGTTGCAGAAAACTGTCTCTCTGTCTTCCTGTTCTTGTCATTTTCTTTCCACGCGGGTCCCACTTCTCTTCTCCATAAATGTTCAATCTGCTCCAATCTCTCAGCTCAATACACCTTCACTGAGATCACTTCTTCGTAGTGTCCATCGCATTCTCGATCCCCCTATACTCTTTTATCTTCCTTTCTCATGCTCTGTGTTTCTAAGAACAAGAGCATGGATCTCAATTTCACTTGCTTGCTCTTGATTCTTTCCATTTTAGGACTCGCAGGTAAAGATGACTAATTTCTTGCTCTTTCTTTAGTTCTGAGTAGACAAACAAACAATGCTTTAAGAGTAAACTCAGATTTTAAGTACATGGGTATTGATTTTTATATAATGTCGTTTTCTTTTTTGCAGATGCGGGTTTAATAGGAGTCAACTATGGCCGAGTAGCAGACAACTTACCTTCTGCAACAAAAGTTGTTCAGCTTCTGAAATCTCAAGGTCTCCAAAAGGTGAAGGTCTTTGACGCTGATCCTTCTGTTCTCAAAGCATTGGCCGGATCAGGCGTCAAAGTAACTGTAGATCTACCCAATGAGCTTCTCTTAGCTGCAGCCAAGACCAAGTCCTTTGCTGCTACTTGGGTTCAGAAAAATGTCGCTGCTTACCACCCAGATACCCAAATTGAAGCCATTGCTGTGGGCAATGAAGTCTTCGTCGATCCTCACAACACTACTAAGTTCCTCGTTCCCGCCATGAAAAACATCCACCATGCTCTGATGAAGTTAAATCTAGACTCCATTATTAAAGTCTCGTCCCCCATTGCTCTCAGTGCCCTACAAAATTCCTATCCATCTTCAGCCGGTTCATTTCGACCCGAACTAGTTGAACCCGTGTTTAAACCGTTGCTAGATTTCCTTCGTCAAACCAAGTCCTATCTCATGGTTAATGCTTATCCCTTCTTTGCTTACGAGTCAAACTCTGATGTCATCTCTTTAGACTACGCTCTTTTCAGAGAGAACCCCGGTGTGGTGGACTCAGGTAATGGGTTACGTTACTTCAACCTATTTGATGCTCAAATTGACGCCGTTTTTGCCGCTATGTCAGCTCTGAAATACGACGATATTGAAATGGTCGTTACTGAAACTGGTTGGCCTTCAAAGGGAGACGAGAATGAGATAGGTTCGAGTGTAGGGAACGCCGCAGCTTACAACGGAAATCTAGTCCGTCGGATTCTAACCGGTGGTGGAACCCCATTGAGACCCAAGGCACATCTTACCGTTTATTTGTTCGCCCTCTTTAACGAGGATGACAAAAACGGTCCCACATCGGAGAAAAACTACGGTCTATTTTACCCCAACGAGAACAAAGTGTACGACATACCCTTTACGCTCGATGGATTGAAGAATTACCATGACAATAATAGATCCCCTGCTGGTGGTCAACAGGTGACGAAACCGGTCAGCGGTGGTGTGTCGAAAAGTTTGACCGGGAACACGTGGTGTGTTGCCAATGGTCAGATTGGGAAGGAGAGGCTACAAGCAGCACTAGATTATGCTTGTGGTGAAGGAGGGGCTGATTGCCGCCAGATCCAGGATGGTGCCGCTTGTTTTGATCCTAATACTGTAGAGGCCCACGCATCGTTTGCATTCAACAGCTATTATCAGAAGAAAAGCCGTACAATGGGCACGTGCTATTTTGGTGGTGCGGCGTACGTTGTCACCCAACCACCGAGTATGTATTTTAGTCCTCTCTTTCCCTCTCTCATGAAATGTTATTATTTCAATTATTTTACTTTCTCTGTATCGTGGCCTTGTTTTTTTTTTATTTAGATTTTTAATTACATTACTATATTATTATCAAATAGATAATTAGTCACATGTTGATGAAAATGTTGGTGGTACAGTGATACTTTGGCTTGTTTTCAATGGTGGTGATTCGTGAAGAGAGCATTTTTTGAGAAAAGGAAAAGTTTTGGATGAGAAAAAGTAGTGAAGTCAAAAATAGATCTTTTATGATTTTTGGGCATAGAAATATCTGTCAAAGTTATTGTATACGTTTACTACTTTTTGCTGCTTTTGCGAAATATGAATATGTTTGTTTGTTTAATTTGCAGAGTATGGAAAATGCGATTTCCCAACAGGATACTGAAGGGGATTTGGAAAGGAATAGAGAGTTTGCAAGGGGGGCTAGCTAAATATTTATTTATTGTAGTTTGTTTGGAGTTGTTTTTTGGGATTTTGGAGCCTCCTTGTATGTAATATTGGTTTTGGTTAGGTACTTAGGTTAATCGTCAGTATCAGAATATATATATTCTTGTGCCATTTAACTTGACTATTATGTTTATACAATAATATTAACTTCACTTCCATTTAACAAGTGTTTGTTCTTATTTACGGGTAGTAATGATAAAGTGGTAAAATTTTGATGCTAAGACTTGTTCAAATCTTTCTTCCTATTACAGTTTATTTTTGAAGAAAAATGTGTATTTTTTTTATTCACTAATGGTTGGCCATAATAAAAACAAAAGGATAATTTGTCAATGTGAACAAAAAACGATGGGAGGTATATTTCGGTTGAACAAAAAACGATGGGAGGATGGCAATGATGTTATTTTCATGTTAAATCAATTAATTTAATTTCGTTATTTTTGAATAATTATTAATAATTTAGTTTCATAATTACTAAAAATAAATATTTTTGTTTTATGATACATTTTTCATCCTAAAATAATTTATTTTAATAAATTAGAAAATTAAATTATGAAACGTCCAGAGTTTTTTGTATTATAATGTACATAATGTAATTTTTTTTTAAATTAGTAAAGTAATTATAGTTTTAAAATATGCAGGGGTCGATCTAATCTTGGTTTCTATCCACGGAATAATCATGATCCAATAATTTATATCATGGGTTAATTTGATCTAAAAATAATCTGTTTTGATTAGAATAAATTATATGAAATATGTAAATAAAACTCCAATGTTGATATTTTTACTGTCTACCCAATAGTGATAAAAGGAAGGTATATTTTAGAGAAGTTCCCTCTCAATTTTTTAAAAAGTATATTTTGTTTGTAATATTTAATCCCATCCGGTTTGAATTTTTAAAAAATTAAACTAATTATTCATATTTATCAAATATGAATAATTGTTAAATGAATCTATTTATAGTTAGAATTATTTAAAATATAAATATTAAAATATTATTAAAAAATAATATATTTTTATCCTATTTTATATTATGACCAATCCAATAAAAATAACATTTTTATTTAAAATAATTATTTATTTATTTATTTATAAATGTCAAACTTAGAAATGACATGTTAATTAGTAATAAATTTAACAATAATGTTGTATTCAATTCAATTTGAATAATTTAAAATTTTCATAAATAAAATCAAATTATACCGAATCAAGTATCACATTGAAGTGGACTTTTGAATTAAACTAATTTTTCAATTCAATTCAATTTATTAATTTTTGTGTTTGAATATTTTTTTCAAACTTATAATATATTTTAAATTGTGACCGCTTGTATATAATCTCTTTTAAATTATTAATTTATATCTCATACTTTTTGTACATAATAAGATTTGATAATATTTACATTTTCCTGTCACTTGGTTTCTTATGAAAAAAAACTATGTTATTTTTTAATATATAAAACAACAATCTAGTAGAATAAAAATGCTAGTTTCTTGCCGATGGTTTTTTAACCAAATGGTATATGTCACTATTGTATAAAATAAAAGTCTCAAATTTAAGATTTAAAAATATAGCTGTTAAATAAAATACATTAAAAAAATACTAATATCTTAATAAAAAATATATAATAATTTGAATCATTTTAACAAACTATACTACGATAAAATAAAATAAAAAGATATTTAATATTAAATTCACTTTTTTTAGTTTATCCTTCATCTCTATTTTCATTAAATTTTGTAACTTTTTTAATGATAAATCTAGTTATGCCAAATTTGATTTGATTTCATAATTAGTCTCTAGCACAATAACTAATAATTTATATTTATATTTTTATATTTGTTTACAAATTTTAATACTAAATATTTCTTTTACTACTCTTTAACAAAAATATAATTTTAACCTTTTATTTTATATTGTAAAATTGTTTCTTAAATTTTATATTACTTGACTACAAATAAAATTAAAAAATAACAAATATAATACCCCTAAAACTCATAAAAATTACAATAATACTCTTTTCAATTCTTAACTCAAGAAAAATGTATTATTCTTATTATCATGAATTTTATGGGTATTATTTAAAATCATTTATCTAAAAACTTACTCATAATTCTGAACAAAAATTATAAATAAGAAACCCATTATTTATGTCATAACTCGTTTCTTTTCTTCCCTGTTTTCTATTCAATGTAGCAATAGTTGGATGGAGTCAATAGGAAGTTTAAAAAAGGCCCACAATAGTTGGTTGGAGTAGTGCATTAATCATCAAAGGATAGGCAGAGCTAAATTTTTGATACTTGCCCATAAGTCGTATGGACATGTTAATGGTGTAAAGGGTAGGACTAGCTTTATCAATCCATGATTCATCTTAAAGCTAATTGCACTTTTTAAAGTTTATAAACATTGGATGCGAATTTATCACGTAATTATTCTTTTCATGAATGAGTACAGAAAATGGATGTGATAGAGTATCCTATTCTAATTGATGATGCTTAGCAATGAGGCTTCTTTTTAATTATTTTTATGGATAAGAGTCAACATTTCATTACTTTTTATTTATTAGGGATCGATACAAGTTTATCTCCACCAATCAAAACCCCAACCCCAACCCCAAATGATCTATCCCGATCTGCTTCGTATCAAAATTTTATTAAGCCCCAAATAAATTTGGCGCAATTTTAGTAGAATAATTTTAAGATTAAATATTTATACTACAAGATTTCTGAGTTAAATTTAAAATTAAATATTTACACTACAAAATTTCTGAGTTAAATTTAAAATTTAATAACTAAATGTATCTTTGAATATTTTATATTATTATTTATAATTTTTCACAAGATCTTTGCATTTTCTTCCAAAATATCTCTACTTTTTAAAAATAACAAAGACGATGACCTTGACTTTGACGAGGTTAAAGAACATGGTTATTCAACAATTTTTTTTTATAATATCTTTAATTTTAAATTAAATTAAAATAATCAATAATACTTAAACTAATAAAATAAAAATAAAAAATTTTACATAAAATTTTAAAATATATACATATGCTATACTAGTTAAGAAAATAAAATTATAGTGGTTTTTTTATTTAATTATCTCAAATCATATAGTGAATTGGTTACTTTTTTATTTTTCTATAAATGGTTTTGGGCTCAAGTTTAATTAAATTTAATGACATATCATCCAAGATGTAACATAACATAATATTTTTAATTTTACATTTAAAGTAGAATTAATAAATTGAATTCATCTATAGAAACATAAAAAAAATTATTAAAGTTTCAAAAATTAATGTTTTTTGGATTATTTACTCGGATCAAATTATAATTAACTCATTTTTTTTTAATAAATTATCTAATTCTTACACACATATATTCTATTTGTTGAATGTAGAAGTAATTTTTAAAAATTATGTTAAGTATAATAAAAAATAAATTTCTAATTTTTTATAGACATTGTAAATATATATATTTTTGAATTTAACAAATTAGTTAATTAATTTTTCATCAATAAATATCAATAATGAGAGAAAATTTTGGACAATGTAGAGAAAATAATTTTTTTTTAAATGACATGAGAGGAAGAGACACGAGTGGTGAAAGAAATGAAGAAATTTAGATTAATTTTTAGGACTATTTTTAATTAAATTTATATATTTCTATGTATTTCTTTATTTGAGGTAGATTTTTATTTTTTAATCATTACAAACATATTAAATAAGTAAATATATTTTCCACTTTGTTATTATTTTTAACGGATATTTTAGTGAGTTAAAAAAATAAAAAAATAAATGAGAAATAATAGAGAGAAAGTTAACACTTTTACTTGAAACTATTTGTAATAATATGTCTAATTTTAAATATCATTAGAGATTATTATTTAAAAAATATAGATATTTTTGGGATTTAAATTCAACCTAAACATAAATCCATTTAAAATTTAATAAAATTATGCTCAAACTTAAGTATTGATTGAATTTTATAGTTACATTTAATTTAAAAAATTTGATTTAAATCGGTCCAAAAATATATAAGACTCGACAATATCTACTTTCAATCAAAACCAAACCCAAAGTTTTAAAATTAAACTAGTCGGATCCATTCAAATGTACGTCCAACTTTTTAACATGTCATGCTTTGACGGCAACAAATTCGTAAGATGCACAGAAGACACGGCTGAAAAACTACCTACAAACAAAATTAACTCCTATTATTTTTCTCTTCCGGAGGCTTTAAACCACACACCAAAAGGTAAAAGCTTACATTTTGTTTTTCAAAATTAAGGCGATCCTACCTCACCAAGTAGCCATCCATCATCATTTGCAAGTTTGCAATAGAGTACTTAAATCTTATAGATTGATATTTTGATATAGTTTATTTAATCTTGTATTTTCTTTCAGGGTTTATAGTGGCTATTAAAGAATTGCAAAAGGTGGTCACGGTTTATAATTTTGTGCAATGAGAGTCACATAACACTTTAAGCTAATTTAATACATTTTAATTTAATACTTTAATAAAAATGTATACATTAGTTTCAAAAAATAAAACTATATGGTACATTCTTAACTTAATATATAAGATTAAATTATACATTTTTATAAATATATATTGATTAAAGTGATTTAATTAAAAATTATAGAATAAAAGTATCCCTTTGCTTAAAGCTCAGGGCATGAGCCCTCTTATCCCCGGAAGAGATAGGTCAATTAAAAATTCTTGGTTATTGCGTATCGACAATGCAGACAAGTTGTAGCTATAGATGGTTATCTTCACTTGTTCATTTTAAAAATTTGTATAAGGTTCGGATAAAAGATAACTATATGAATAGCACTTATTAATAATCAATCATCACGGCTGGTGCATCCAAGAATCAGGAAAATGGGATTGAAATAGATTGAGTCGATGAGAGCATTAATGTTTTAATTTAGTGTATTTTGGAACTTATAACTTAAACATAAAAATTAATTTTAATCGCAGAACAATAATATTAATAAACTTGAAGATAAATGAATATCATAAAGTATAAGAGTTTGATAAATTAATTAAAAAAAATTATTTTTAAAAATAAAAAATTAATTAATATATGCGATCATAATTATTAATTTTTAATTCTTAAAAATTATATAAAATTAAACCATCTTATACATGATTTTACATTTTTTGAAAACACAATTTTCCGAAAAATACAAGGTATTAATGCTTATATATATTCCCCTTTTTTTCTAATATATTAGTTTGGATAGTTTTTAAACTTTTTTTTTAATTTAAAAATACATATATTTAAAATATTAATTTAATGATTTTAATTATCATGTTGTATAATATATTACTTATTTAACAAACTAGTTAAATGACTTTAACTCGTAACAAAAATGATCAAATATTACGATTATAATAAATTAAAATCCATAACCAATTATTAACATATATATACAAATTTAAACACCAATTTCATCATTTCTTATATATATATATATTATATTAATTTATATCACTTTGATAACTTACTAGGTTTGAATATTATTTAATATAGGGTTGAGAAGTTGTAAATAAATTGAATTGAGCACAAATTAAATTAAATTAAATTAAATTTGAACAAGTTCAAAATAGCTCTAAAAAAATTAAGTTAGATTTAAGCAAGTCTATTAGGTTGAAATCAAATGAAAAATGTGATTTTGTGATACATATCTAGAATGTTATGAATGATAGTATATCTTAAAGTTAGTAAAATATGAAATATAATATATATTATTTTAAATTTTAATATTTGAATAATAATGTAATATAATATCATTAATGTGTGTTATTTTTTGTTGAATAGTTATTTTAACACTATTTTTCTCATTTTTTTTGTTTAAGGTAATTTTGATTTGTAAAAATAAGACCAATTAATTTTGAAAAAATGCAATTAATAAATCGTGTCAATTTGAGTATGTGAGTTATTATTTGATTTGAATTCGAATTCAATTTGGGTGACTCGAATTAAATTAAATTTGAGTTAGGGTTAGATCAATTTGAATTGGACTAATTCTTATCAACTCGAATTAAAATCTCTATGAATAGTTGATTACTCTAAGAAAAAATAGTCGTAAGATTACTTTTTTGCTTAATATTTATTCATTTTATTTAATAAATAATACTTTAAAGGATAAGAATTTTAAAATATGAACTCTTTAGTAAAAACGGATGAAAACATATTTTTTGAAAATTTTATGAATTTTTAAATGTATGACCAACTAGAAGACGCTACATGGATACCACACAAGTGAGGGAGTTTACCAGTTGTTGACACGTGGACGTCATACATGCAAAAAAGGGTCAATCAAAGCATGTCGTGTGTACCTAATGACATAGGCCTTGCCATGTATCGAAATGGTGTTCAATTTGATTTTCATCTAGTGATCAACGATCGTACCACACGTTGTCACAAGATTTGTCTATTAGTCCATTGATTCTCCCATGCTATGTATCATGAGCCCATTAGCCAACACTGTTTATTTTCTTTTTTTCATCTCAATCCTTAATCTATTGATGTAGATTTCATCTAAGCCTAATTTAACATCCTAATTGCTCCAAAAACCTAAATCAACCAAAAATTAATAGCTTTTATCAGCTTTTTGAGTTAAGAAGATAGAAAATTATAGGGAAAGTTAAAAATGAGATACAATTTTGATGAATATTTAAGAAAAGTTTAATAGTACAATTCAAGAGATTGATTGTATTTATTTTTCTTCTTTTTTCTTTATTAATTTTTATGTTTTTTTATGAAAATACGAGGTTAATAAAAAAAATTATGTCTAGTTAATTTATTAATCTTAGGGTCTTATGAATACAATTTCTATACGAGATGATCTAATATTTTATCATAATTATGATTTTAATTTAATTATATTATTTAATCTGATTTTTATGTTATTAATTGTGTGATTAACAATTAATATATAGATGCAATTAAATAGATTTGAGAGAATTATTTAATTTTTATCTTGATCAAATAACATGCATAATTTTCACGCAAAAATGTATGCTTCTTATGTATGTGATTCATAATTGATGAATTTAATTGATATGAGAGTGAATTAATTACTATATGATGTATAGTTTATTTAAAAGAAAAATACATACTAAATTAGTATATATATTAATTAACATGTTTAAAAAATTGAATGATTAAGTATTCTTAAATATTTTCTAATATATCTTCTTAACTGTTAATTTAGAAATAATGAATTACTTTTATTTATTTTTAGTTATTTTAATTTTACTTTTTAAAAATAAAAAAAAATTAATTTTTAATCACGTAATCTTTATAAAAACTATATATTTTTATTATTATATTACTTAGTCACAGTATATATATTTTAGTATTGGTCGCACACAGTTCATAATAACCACCCCTGCATTCATATGTAATTTTAAGTAAACATAATTTTTCTTTGTTCGTTTCTATTTTCTATCATTCCAAACTCTACCAAAATTTTCTTGATAAAGAAAGAAGTTTAATTA
The DNA here is from genome assembly GCA_037013495.1 of Hippophae tibetana. Taxonomy (NCBI): domain Eukaryota; kingdom Viridiplantae; phylum Streptophyta; class Magnoliopsida; order Rosales; family Elaeagnaceae; genus Hippophae; species Hippophae tibetana. The sequence continues at coordinate 9,301,600 of CM072812.1, forward strand.
ATCATCAAATCTTTAAGATACATCAAGTAGTAAATTCAATATTGAGATGCACATGAAAAACATTAAAAATGAACCAACTCACTCAATAGTGGCAAGAAAAGAGCATCTAAAGCGAGCTCGTTCAACCCATTAATCTCAAACTTCAATAATGACGCACCAAATTGATTCAAAAATTAACGCTCAAAATTATTAAAAAAAAAAACACGAATCCTGATCACACTTAAATCTCAAAACTCTTAAAGAGACATTTTAACGAACTCATTGGTCTCAACGACAAGCAAAACAACCACCATACCACCTAGAAGTTTCTACACACACCAAAACTACAGGACATATTACAAACCAAAACACAATAAGACCTTATCATATGAAAGAACAAAACAATGCCAGTGGAGAAATAAATTAACAAAACTACACCAGCACTAAAAACAAACAGCCCACGATGATGAGGAAAGGCACCAAACAAAAACAATAATCACCCAACAAAGCATCCTAGTCGATGGTGAAAATGGCAGGAAGGGATGGAGGCGCTGCCAACCCAAGCCGGAGAGACCCACCAAAACGAGAAACAAGAGCGACGTCGAACCAAAATAGGAAGAAGAAGAAGGCGAGACAGATACTGGAGCAAGAACCAGCCGGCGACGGAGACTCTGTTTCCCTCACAACCAAACTTCGATGATGACTCTCAAAACCCAAATTGGAAAACACACAAAAATCTACAGAGAAGGAGGAGAAAACTCTCTCTTTAGACTGACGCGTTTTACAACTTTCAGTTGATAGAGTTTATCAAGCTCTACTAAGTTTGGCAGATTCTATACAATATTTTAATAAATAAACTGATATTTTTAAATATTTTTTATTGGCTTAATTACATTTAAACTAAAATTAATTATAAAAATACATTATATATTTTATATTTTAATTTATTAAAATATCAATAAGTTTTTATTTGTAAAAATTATTTAAATTTTAAAAATCTAAAATCTTATAATTATTTTATAATTTATTGTTTTATTTCAAACTAACTTGTAGCAATATTCTATCGATACTATTTAATACAAAAGTATTATGTATTTATTGTTATATATATTTTATATTTTTTTTTCACATACATATTTTTTATTGTTTATTATTTATTGACTCAAAATTTTATTTTTTATTATACAATAATTTTTATTGAATTATTTTTTTATAATTTTTATTTATAATAAAAATGAAAAATTATTATTCATTTAGGATTTTTGTGATTCATTAGAGACCCTTGATATGACTTATAAGGATTTTAAATAGAAGAAAATTTTAAATTTTCCCAATCCCTTCTCATTGTGTTAACAACCCAAAGCATGATAATGCATAAAACTAATAAAATGACATAAATATCAAGAATTAATATTAAAACACACAATTTTACTTTATAATAAAAGACGACTTTCTAAAATTATATTTGCTTCACTTATACTTGTATCATCAATTTTTGACAAAATGTCTTTGGGCGTCGATCCACTCTGTTTAGGTCTTAAAACAAAAAAGCTTAAAGGCAAACACATTGTCATAGTTGTCTGATTGTTTGTACTTAAGAAAAGCATCAAAACTATTATTATTTTAATGATCTACAACAATAGATATTGATAATTTGATAAGTGCATTTGGACGGCTTGGTCAATTACCAACCCCAAAGTCCTTACCACGACCACAAAATTTTGACCTTTGATTTGTAAATTCTCAACCAAAAAAAAATAAAAAATTCCCACTTATCTTAGCATCAAAAATATCATTCCATCATATTCCCACAAAATTTCCTAACATATTCTTATTATTTTCCCAACCTAAAAACCTCTCTTGGTAACTTTCATCTCCCTTCTCAAACCCTATAAATTTTCTTGACAAAATGCAAAGCAAGAGAAGGAAGGCACTTGGGACTGTGAAAGACCAAACAAGCATTAACATAGTCAAAGTCTCTAACAATATTGCAACCATTCTAGAAGTCTCAATGCCACATCTCATGAAAAAATCCCAAGCCACCAAAAGAATAGGCAAAACTAAAAATTCTATTGTTGCTCTCAAATCCTTTATACATGTACTTCGTATTTTTCAAGATGGTGATCCTAATTTCTCTAGAGAAGTCTTTCATGCAATAAAACATAGTGCCAAAATTCTAAACCTTACCAATTTTAAAGATGACTCAACCTCAAGTCCTTGGAAATTCGTAGTTTTTGTTAAAACATTTGCTATCTATCTCAATGAATGATTATATTGTTTTCTAACCAAAAAGCTTTAACGTTGTTTTACAAATCAAAATAGAGAAATTATCATTAAAGCACATAAAAGGCCATAATAAATCTATTCGTGACATTAAACCAACAAGGATTGTAGATAGGATTACATATTGGAAAAAATTACTTAATAGAAAAATTTGAACAAAACCAACAGGTTCGACAATGATAAATAGGTTGGTTTAAAATTTTCTATATACAATTGTGCAAAAAACTTTCAATCTTTATAGAAATATCTTAGATGAGTTGGCTCTACTTTTAGATTAGATTTTTCCACCTTCAATATCAATCTTGTGTAAATACATTTCAATCTTATGTTAAAGCCTAAAAACATTTTGATGACTTATGTTAATTTTATGCAACGCGTAAAAATATTGATAATGGTAGAATTTCTGAATATCCAAGTGTTTAAAAAGTCTCTAAAAAGCTTACAAGAATTCTTAAAAGATCAAGCTTTATTCTCAAATCGATCATTAACTTCTTCAAAATTAGGCTTCTTTCCAATACTTCCAAATAGAGATATGGGTTCAACTTCTGATAGACAAGAGACAATTAATCTATATGAAATGTCTAAAAGGAACTCTGGGTTGGGTGCAAGATGTATTTCATTAGACGACTTAACTAGTGCCAATACATGGACAAGCCTAACAAAATTAGTTGAATTTGAGAGATAATCTTCACATAATAGGGATTTCATAAGTGATTATGAATATGATACAGACTCAACAACAAGACTTAATCTCTTTTGATGATAAAGCTCTAAATTTGACACAAGACTTAATCTCTTTTGATGATTGTCCAAAACCATAGCAAACCCAACAACAAGAAGGTAATTATAAAGAAGAAGCTCCAAAAGATAGGTAGGAACTCGTGCTACTTGAAAATGCAAATAAACCAAATCAACCAATACAAACTAGTCGTTCCAATGTATCATTAAATGGTTTGGAGTCTTCACTTTTTTACACTTCATTTAATCAATACACTTTGACTCAAAAGCAATACAATCCATTTATATATAACACATAAAATATTACTCCTCTAATTATAATTGCTTCAAGTTGTACAAATGATTGGGGAGGTATTCATGGTGGCCTTTTCTTTCCATTGGACACTACATTTCATTCAAATCAAGCTACTATTACTTCTCCAATTGAGACTTTTTTCACATAGAGGACTAATGACACAATCACTGCACCAACTATTAAAGCAAGTAGTTATATTTCTAAAATAAACTTGGCATTGTATGAGAGGAATGCTATTGAAGCTATAATGACATTGACATTTTATGCTCAGAGTCAAAATGATCCAATATTTAAAGCAACTAAGGGTTTTGATATGATAAATTTGTCAAATTTTGGCAAGTAGAGTTCGAATTGAATTAAAGAAAATATCTCATTTAAGTATTGCATGTCATTGAATCAAGAACCCTTGTTATAGGAACAATAATTGTGGTTAGAAAACCAAAACATGATTATTGGTAAATATTTGAAATAAGTTTGTACATCTTTTTATTTTTTATTTTTTGTTCTTTTAGATTCATTGTCATTAAAGAGATTTCACATAGATTTCAAAGATTTTTTTTAATCTTATAACTCTTTTGTATTATGGCTTTTTTTTTTAATAGAGCATGATTATAATATGAAAATAAACTCTCTTTAATTTTTATATGAATCAATTATTCATATGGTTTAACTTTTAATTCTCTCTATAAAAAATATACACTATATTTTTAAACATTAAAAAAAACACACACATATATATATATATATATTAGATTATAAAAAAAACTAAGAACACTATATACAGGGATTAAAAACAAAACTTTATTTATTAAGAGCTTATACTATATATTCTAATCAATACATTTTATATGAAACTAAATACAAACAACATATTTCTTTTTTCAAGGAGCCAAAAGATAGTGGTGTAAAATAGTCAATCAAGTCTAATAATATGATGTCATTGTGGTTGCAAGTCAAACATAGTCCGTTCCATTTAATACTTTGCAGCCCGTTTTAGACGTGGGTTAGCCATTGGGCCAATTGTTTTTAATAGCAGAATTACAATATTTAAAATTAGGAATTAAAGCCGAATATCTAATTCGACAAACCCATCTTGGCGTTTACTGTATTTAACCATGTGCATGATTAAACAAACTTTATTATTAATTGCTTTATGTTATATTTACCTTATTAAAATGAATAAAATCAACTTAGTGTTAAACCGTAAACTAAAAGGTATTTTTGAATTTAAAAATAAAATATCTAAAATATATTCAGATAAATTAGATAACATCAAATATTATTTAAAAAAATTTAAATATATCTCTTCATCTATATCAACTAAATAATTACAAATAATATTATAATACATTTAAAAGTTACTACTTCTCTAATATTTTTAATATTTCAATTAAATCTTTATGAGAAATTGAATGAAATAAAGTAGATTTTTCGGTGTTATTCTTCGTGATTGTTTATAAGGATGGGTCAATTTAGTGTTAATCAATATACATTCTCTATATATCTTATTACAAAATTATGTACAACTTAATGATAACATTTCATAAATTTTTTATACATATACAACAATTTGTAAGTTGTACACAAATTTCATACATATTTATCCAATATAAACATTATATAAAATTATATACGATGTTTAGAAAATGAAAATATATTTTAGAAAACTTAATAAAAAGTTCAAATTTTGTACAAGAATATCAAAACCAATCAAATAAAATTAAGATACAAACAAAGCTTCAAACTTATAAAACTGTTAAAAGATAAAAAAGTTTCATCATCAAAATGAAATCATTTATAAGCAAAGAATCAAAAATTACAGGATACATATATATATTTTGTAAAAATGGAAAGAAAATATTCATCGTCAATCAACTGCCGCCAACATCAGTCTTCCTTACCATTGTCTCACCAATTGATTCTTCTTTGTTTGTTTTCATCACAAATATTGAAAAATCCACCACCACCACCAACATCTACCTCATCTTTATCTCCACCCATTCTATTTCTCAAAATCGGGGGTTGAGAAATTATCCTTTTGATCAGTCCTCATCATCAATCTTTGAATCAAAAGTGGGGATATTCAACTTTGAATTTGCAAACACGAATCAAAACATGCAATGTAATAAAGAAACAATATCGAACATAAAAAGAAAACAAGAAAATGCAAGAAGAAACTGTAAGTCTTGTTGTTTTGGTGTTGACATTCTCGTGTGCAAAACACAGGTGTCTATTTTATTTTATATTTTTGTGTTATTTGCAAGGTTGGTTACCAATGACTCAATATCACTTAAGACATAGTTATATATTTACCAATTACATACACTTACTTTCTTAGTTTCCATATAGTTTATATCATTGAGTATTTGTTATTATGGTCGGTTGTCTAGTTAGATACTAGGTGTTTCCCCCTATTTACCAATTACACACTCACTTATTATTGTCGTTGTTGAATTTTTGTTGCTTCATTGGTGTGCTCGTTGCCCCATTGTTAATAGGGGTCAACGAGTGTGTAATGACGAGTTTCATCACTAACCCTTGAAAGGCGAGGGCTCGAGAGGAAGAATTTTTATATAATTTCCCCTCTCTCCCTTCTTATTTTGTTGGTCTTAATTAGATAAAAGCTTTGTTCGTTTAGCACCTTACTTTTCTTATTCATTTGTGATCCATTTTTCTTTTAAGCGTTGAGATTAGAAAACAATTAACATCTATGTGATGTAGGAAATTTGAGAGGAGTCTATCATATTTCTCAAACAGTAAATTAAGTGTAAAAAATATTGAGTGAGACTTTGAAGAAAGATAAAATGTTTTATGATTGACTAGTGAAGGGTCATATTATTTTGAAGAGTGACTTTTAGTGTTGAGATGAGTACATCATTTTATTTCATAATGACCTTGAGTGTTTGTTCGATTGTTATGTAGTGTGTTTGTGTAAGCAAAATCGTATTTTTAAGGTGAGGTTTCTTTGGTTATGTTGGAATAGAGTTAGGAAATTTACGTTCCCAACCCAAATCTAGGTCCCAAATGCTTATTTGGGTTGAAAGAACAATTAATATATATGTAATTGTTCCAACTTATAATGCTTTCAAAAACGACAAAAAGAAAGAAATTGAAACAAATTTACATAAAAATAAAACATGTTAAAGATAAAATGAAAACAAATCACATAGATCACCAAACAAAAGGATACACGAATGATGAAGAATGAGTGAGATTTGCAAGGAAACAAACCGAGGATGATTATAAACAAAAGGACTAATAAGTGCTAAAGAAGAATGATGAAGATCATATATAGATTAAATGTTTAACGATTGGTTTCATGATCGAGAATAGAGAAAAACAAATGAGCCTTAACTATATAAAATATAGAGGTCAAAAGGATCAAGGCACACGTCTAAAATGACATCATTAATCGAGAATAATTTAAATGTGGTGATGTAACTCTATTTTGAGTCTTTTATTAGAAAGCACTACATATTATTAAATTTAAACATTAAAACTTTCAATTTTAAGAGAATTTAGATATGTTAAAATCTAAAACAAATTATAAATTATTTAATTCGAATCCGATCAATTATAAATATTAATATAAAGAAATTTAAATTTAAATTCAAATTTAATCGGATCGAATATGATCAAATTCATAATTTCAACCTATAAAATAAAAAATTACATAAAATAATAAAAATAAAAATATTATCCATACAAATTCATCATTAAATGATAATATGATTAAAAAAAATTTATCTAAAAGAAAAAAAATCAACATCAATCACATAATATTAATTCAAAATATTTAAAATTTAAAAATATTAGAGTTCAAGCTAGTTCAAAATAAACTCAAAACTTTTAAAGTATTGTTATGTATCTCCGAATAATAACAGTAAAATGAATTACTTGAGAACTATAAATAATTAAAAATATATATAAATTAGTAATAAATATAATAATACTTAAAATAATTTCATTTTCACTTAATAATATTACAACCAATAAATCTATATATATTCAAATTATACATATGAAAATATGTAACAGATCATGAAGTTGCATTTGAAATATTTATTTTTTCGTTTTTATTTCAAATAATAGATCCTACGCTTTTATTTTTGGTTAGGACTTTATCTTTTCATGATTCAGTGTTTTAAATTGCTCCTTTACTGCAATAGTTATCATGGTTGTTCCTATTTAATTTAAAACCAAGATTTTCATTCAATATTGTAGGCTTAAATAGAAGAATTAAACAAATAAATTTTAGTTAATAAGGAAGAACGAAGAACTTAAAGCAGAGAAATAGAAATCTATCTTGAAAGCTTCAACTTGTAGTTGCAAAGACGATGGTAGGTGATGATGAGCAGCGAACAGTGATTCGGAGGTTGGAAAGGATGATAAACAGCAGCTAGGAGCTAAAAGAAATAATGAATAGCGGGTGGGAGCTTGGAATCGAAGAAGCTCGGACCAAAGAAGCCCGGGTGTCACCCTCTTATAGGACCCAAAAGCCCAACACCTTTAAAACCAAATAACCCAAATTTGGAAGATTAATAAGAGAACAAGAAAGGAAAAAGAAGAAGACAAGCAAATAGAGGTTAACTTTTGTTTGACAAATAGCTTAGATATACTACACAAGTATACAATCTTCACAACTTATTAGGAAGGAAGAAAAAACTTTACAACCATAATTAATATGTTCCCTAAAACAATAATCTAAACTTCTTCTTTTTTTCTCTCTTCTATGTTCTTGATAATTTTTGTTCATGGGAAACATAAAGGGTCCCAAATTCAATTTCTTATTACATGAGCAGAAGACCGGAAAATGATCGTTTTTTTTTTGTCACAAAAACTTCAATTTTTATGGATTTTATTAACAACCGGAAGACGATTGTTGACACTAGGAAATTGTTTCCAAGTCCCAAGTGTTTTTTAAATACCTATTTTCAATTCCAAAAACAAATGGTCCTTGGCAGTATAAGAAAAACAAAATTTTTATGTATCCCATTAAAATTGTATTTTTATTATCTTATCACTTAAAAATAAAATAAATATTACATAATCTTTCGTAAATCACATCCGATTTAATAACAGGATTAATGTTTAAGAATCAATAAAAACTTGACTCTATTGATAGAGTTTGTGCTTTTAGGTATAATAAAATTATTCTAGGAAAACCAAAATTATACTGTTGTTTTTATTTCATGATGAGTCAAACCTTAATGCACAATCACGCAGCTAGGGCCTTCAATGGTCAAATTAAGTGCCAAAATTTTAAATTTGGTCCCAATGAGTTTTTATTAAAAGAAGAACTACTATTTGGTTCCTTGACTAATTGAATGGAACCTCTAAAATTCGACTATGTATATTTCCAGACCTAGTTCAATTATAGTTGAGCATGTGCTTTAACTAATAAAATATATATTGGAACACACTATATCAATAATAAATCTGATTTTAAGTATATTATTTCATAAAATAATTTACATTTAATTATATTATCGAATCAAATTATAATACATTGTTTAAATTATTTTGTAAATTTGAAGTATTTAAAATTTTCTAGTATATTGCATCCAAATTTTGAGATGTGCACACATGAAATGACCATTTAATGCAGAAAGCCACAAAAGTAATCGTACAAAGAAACAACGAAACTATGGCGGGAAAAAAAAAAAGGAACAGACAACCGTAAAATATACAAGAAGCTTTACAGTTACAGCTACTCTTATTCAGTTGATTTCAAGACAATATTCATATACACAAAATACATACATATCGCCGGGGGCAAAAAAAAAAAAAAAGTCATTTACTTTTATTTTATGCACCAGAGATTGAGATAATGTTGGTGGTGGTCTTGTGGGGAAACAAACGAGCAATAGCATGTGAAAGCTGTATCTAGAAATGGACCACACATCATAATATATATGTAATTTTTAAAGATTAAAATCAATCCAATAAATAATCTAAATATAAAATAATATATATTATCTTTTATAATCTATACCAAGTAAATTGTACCAACATAGTTAATGTATCTTTTACATGTGAGGTCACTATTATCTTCTACTTGGGACCCTCACTTTCACCTTCCCAACATCTACGCCTATTCTCTCTCCCCTTATTCCCCATTTCTTTATCTTCTTGTTCCTTTTCCAGATTCTCAAAACCCACTAGTTCACAAGTCTCTGTGCCCAACATGTACACTAGTCGAAATATGAACCCAAATTACAGTTTTCCACTTTACTAGCTGTATCAGAAGTTTGAGAATGGTTTATTTATAAAGCACTATATATATAATTATAGTTATATGGTTATAAGTGTAATTATAAACTTTGTGATATCATTCAATAAAAACTTAAGTGATATGAGTTTGAAGCTTTTTCTTTTAATTTCATCGTAAATACCCCATAAACAAGATTTGGGGAAATCTAAGTCCTAAAAGATTTGGATTTGGGTTTGCTTAGCCACATCTAGGTCATGCAATATTGGCCATCATCATTGTATCCTCAATCATGTCACTTTTCACTATGAAACAAGAAGAAGCAAGCCAGACAAATTGAAGAGTATGTAAGGGTTTACAAATAAGAATTACATCATCACCAAAAACTAATATTACTGCTAGCCAAATGTGAACACGCAATAAACAATTGCACTCTTCTCACTTAATCAATGTCCATTACATATATATCATTAAAGATAAAGTAAATACAAACACTCTAGAATTTACATTAACAAACATAGATAATTAATTGGTGAATTAAAAAAGATATTCACCATAATCTCTCTCTCACATTATCAAATAAATTAATGTAACATTAAAAAAATCAAAATGGCAAAAAGAAAATCGAGGACACTCCCTAAAAATCGCATCCATGCTTTTTCTTTGGTTGTCATATATAATATATAAATAATTATATAAAGTGTTGTAATATACGATGTTTGTGTTGGTTGGTTGTCCATTGAAGCAATTTCTACTCATCAACGGTTAGAAAAATCCAAACAAACTCTTCCTGCACATTCACACAATAAGAATGACAAAGAAAAACAATTAGTCAATAAAATAAAGATTCGAGTGAGAATTCGGTGTGTCTTTTTTGTGTGATTAAAGATCAAAGTCAATGGTGGCTCTAAGTACTTTGAATTGGAATATGTTCACGAGTCAACAGTACACTACCTAGAAGCTAAAGTCCAAAACTTTATCCGTGAATTTGGGATGCAAGAGCAAAATTGGATTCTAAAGAATTCCTCATACCACTTTCCTACATGGTACTCGTTCAACTTACTCTTAATCGTTGGAAAAAAAACTGCGCAACCATAATAAACAAGACTTAACCAAATAAACTTACAAAATTAAAATAAAAAAAAATACAATATCTATACATTTGGGGTCAACACTCAAGATGACAGTCGATTCTAACACAAACTAACCATGACTAGATCCTTAAAATTGAATCAAACATCGATAGGTTAAAAATTATGAAAATCATGGATGATGCGCAGTTATGTCCTTTGACACAACAAAGCACAAATCCATACCACTAAGATATATAAATTGATTTAGTGTGCATGTGTTAGATTAGACGTTAAATTTAAAGGATAGAATTCATTTACTAACAACTTTAAGTTATAGATGTGACATGTTATAAAATACTTTATATCAAGATTAATTCACTAAACACCGCTTAAGTAAATATAATAATCTAGTTTTGGTTTGGTGGCATATAGAATAATATAGTATTACTATTTGATAAAAAGCATTTTCCTAATAGAAAAGCTAAATCGCTTCCTACGTGGCATCTCGAGAAACAAGCTAAAGACAGTTGGCCCTGCCTCGTTAGCCTAACTAACACCACGCGACATGGTCAAATTCATTAAGACAAATAGTCAACCCTAAACTTACCTTAGTCGGCGGGGGTTAGTTACTTGTGGGTTATTTCCCTCCATGTCCTGCTGAAAATTTTCTTCAATCTATTGCCGTCGAGTCTCAGCAACGCCTTTTTAGCTCCAGCCACCTCCATTTCCGATAACTTTTGCAAATGTGGGTGGGCTCCGGCGGCCAACAGCCTCTTCCTACACCCATTGCTCCCTCCACTCAATATCGCCGTAACAACCATTATCGGAAATATCTTGGACACTATTTCGTTCTCGGGATCAAGCATTTGAACCATCCTCATCAGGCTCTTTTCATCCCTCACCAATTCTTTTCCGTTTGATCGTACACTCAACAGTGATACAAGAGCATGTGCCGCCGAATCATGTAGACCCATTGGTTTTGGCGACTCCATCAGCTTCACTAGTGAACCGATACAGCTACTAATGGCTCGCTTATTTCCATCGCTGATGGACAAATTACCGATCAACGAAGCCGAGAGTTGCTGTACGAGTGCGTTTCCATGTTTGATGAACTCACCGAGTTGAATTACAAATATGGTAGAAGAAGATAGGATGCGGATAGTCGAATCTGCAGCTGAAAGGGAAGTGATTGCTCGCAAAACGTGCTCTAAGGTATGGGAGCTCGATATATCATGAATAAAATGCATTAATCTCTGCAACCCACGTTCTTGAATTATCAGAGATCGATAATACTCGCCGGAAGAGGCTAATATTGCTATGCAATTTGCGGCCTTTTCTTGTACAGCACCAGTGCTTGAAACAAGTAATTGAACTAGAACCGGGACAGCCCCTTCCTCAGCCAAAACCGTCTTGATATCGTCCACGTTTGCAACGTTTCTAATTGCTCCGACGGCATGCGTTTGCATTACTGGCGATCCGGATCGGCAAGCTTCGATCAATACCGCAACCCCACCATAAGCTGAGATAGCCCAAGCGTTTTCAGTATCGGAAGTGATAGCTTCCACCGCAATCGCGGCCTTCTCTTTCAAAGCAAACGAACCACTTTCCAATATCCTCAACAACGGACCTAAACCCCCTTCTTCAAAAACAATCTTTCTTGACTCATCATTGGCAGCAGTCAAAAGAGAGATAGCAAAAGTAGCTTGTTCTCTAATCAAAGGCTGGTTGTGAGAATCGAGCAAGTGAATCAAATAGGGAATATTTCCTTCCTTAGCCACCACACTCGCGGATTTCTCGTCATCGTTGAGAAACTGAAGCATAGATTCCAGAGCCTTCTTCTTGAACTCAACTCCACCGATTTGTAACCTCGTAAAGAGGTCTCTAATAAAGAAGCCCAAATCTTCTTTTACCGAACCAGGTCCTGGATGAGAGAGAACAATGGCATTGGATTGAAGGAGGACCCCAGATCTAAGAAGCAAATCGAGGTCTTGAAGCTGATTTGAGAGTGAAGCAGAGGCCATGTCGAGGTCACTCTGCATGTGGAGCTTACCACCGGAGAAAGAAGAGTCCGTACATTGGTCCGAGAGGGCTTTGAGTCGTTGAAGAGTAAAAAGAAGGTTGGGGAGAAGGGTATGGAGAAGAGGGTTTTCGGCCCAGTGAGGAGAATCAAAGATTTCGGAGATAGAGGACTGAAGAGATACGAGTTTGGAACGGAGGACTTGCCATCGTCCGATAAATGTGCGGACATGGAAGGAAGAGAGAAGGAGGGGAGAGAGAGTGGTGGTGATGAGGTCGAGAAGGGTTTGAAGTGGGGTTATGGAAGACGGCGATGGTGTTGTGGCGGTAGTGATGGGCTTGTGAGGCTGCATTTGGGTTTCGGTGGTTATAACCAATATGAGTTTGCTGAATGCATTAGAGAGAAAGAGAGATGATAGGTGTTAAGGACTTGTTTGGATGGAGAGAAAAGTGAGAATAAGAAAGAGGGTGAGTGTAAATTTCCGAATACTCTTCTCTTCTGACACGAGGGCTCTTTGTGGAAGGAGAACAAAAGAAAAAGGTTTAAACTTAGATAGTATGGATGGAATGCAACCTTGCTTACTAACCGTTGATCTCCTAAAAAGTTTGTACATTTTGACCTTTTCCTTACACAAACATAAATATACGATCACAATTAACCCTGGTGTATAGTGTAGTTATACACCCGGCCCACACAAGAGTTTCTCCCAGAGGAGGAGTGTAGATAGAAAGACTTCAAGGCTTGCAAGAATTATGTGAGGGAATTAAAGGTAGTTGCTGGCTGGTTTCATGCTTTCACAGAGAGTCGCGGTAAATGTACCCGTGGGTATTTTTCTGGTAACTGGAGTTATTGGGCCAAAATAACAGTTCACATCGTAATTGCCCTTTTTAGGATTTTTTTTTCCTTCCTTTTGTTTTTGTTTTTTAATCAGTATATAATGGTTATTAGAATATTTTATTAATTTTAATTTTATTTAATAATAATGATATTAAATTATAATTAATATTAAATGTAAAATAAAAAATTATATATTTTTATTACGATAATAACAAAATTTATTAAATCAATGTTATTATCCTTAATATAATGTTAAAAAAATAAGAGTAGAAATAAATTAATTTCATAATATATTAAAAATATATTTTGTTTTAAAAATCCTTTATAACAATTTTTTTTTTGTAAAAAAATCTCGTGCAATTATTATATTTAGAATATTACTATTACTTAATGCCAAAGGATTAACCTTAAAAATCACAAATAACTAAGCAACGTGAACTTAAAAATGTTGTCTTTTTGTTTATTTATTTTTATTGTTGATAGTTCAATTCATCAAATATAATATATAAAGAGTTCTTTGGGAAATCTTTTTTCTAAGGTAGCTTTAAATATGTTCATAAGATATCACCCAACTTTTAGTCCCTCAAATTATCGTTGAATGTCTTACATTATATATGCATAATAAAAAATAAATAAAGTTTGATAGCAAATAAAAGTTTTAATTGCATCAAATTTAAATATCAATTAAAGAAATAAATAAAATAAAATCTTGAAATTTTTTATATCATAGTTTTTGTAATATCAAATCTTTTTTAGTAAGATTAGATTTTTATGAAATGAAGATAATACGATATTTACATATAAGTGTTGTTATTTAATTCTTATTATTATTAATCATAATTATTATAAAAATATTAAAATATTGAAAGTAATTATTATCTAAAAATTTAAAATATTATTAATATATTAAATATTTTTTATTATATTTATAATCATTTTAAATCTTAATAATTTATTATTTAATTGATAAATTTTTTTTTAATAAATTATATAATAATTGAAAGGTAAAGATAATATTAATTATTATTTTAAAATATGTATATAATTTTGTCTAAAAATTTTGTAAGGTGTGTTCAACTTTTATATATAATATGATGGATTATTATATATTAACGTATTTCATGAATTCTCTTACATGCTCAACGTTTTCAATTAAAAATTACAAAAAAAAAAGAAAAAAAAAAGAAAGAAAGAAAAGAAATCGAAATTGCACTCTTTTGTCTTTAATTAATTGTTAGCCTGTGTTTCAGTGATGAAGATTTTTCTTATTTATTACGTAGTACATCACATTTAAATTACAACAAAATGTCTTTATTTTTAAAATATTATTCTATATGTTTAGGAGACAATAAAAACTTATTTATTTTAAACATTATAATTTTTAAAATTTTAATTAATATATTTTAATATTTAAGCTTAAAAATTTAGGTAATTAAATATAAAAAAGATTTTTAAATTTGTGTCTTTAAAATACTTTAGTCCATATAATTTACTAATATGAAACGATTTGGTAACTAAAATTTGGATTAAATTATAAGTTTTTATTTATACAAATAAAACTTAAATATACTACTTAAAAATTTATGGATTAAAATATCACAAAATTATAAATATAATTTTAAAAAGGTACCCCACTTTAATTCATACTAATATGTTTTTCTTTTGTATTTTGTCTCCATTGATAATTTATTACGTTTTAGTCACACTGTTACTTTCATACTTGAAAAAGGTACAACATTTGATAGTGTAAATTAATAATTAATAATTTCAATTTATTATTTTCATATTTTATTATTATATTGTGTCAATTTCCATGTAAAAGGTGTGTTTGGTAAGATTCAAACTACAAACTGAAAAATTGTAAATTAATGTAAATAGACAGATACCTACTTAGTACTACTAAAAGAGTGTGGGTAAATTAATGTAGTTATACTAGTTGCTAATGTAGTTAGTTTGTTAAATCATTTATCAATTAGTTTGTTTATAAATAATCTCCAAACTAGAAGTCCTTAAAGATAGGTTTGTTTGTTATTTCTTAATTCATAGAGCTAGTTATTTGATGATTTACTTTCTTGTACTATATATATACACACACACACATTAGTTTCATAATCATGTTATGATATCAGAGCATCTTCTTGACCTTTTAAATTTCTAGTTCTTTTTCTTTGTTTGCCAATAAGAACAATGACCACCAAACAAAACTGAGTCACCCACCAATCATATCAAATTCAAAAATTACCATAACCACTCCAATTAATGCAACCATCCTTCAACACAAAATAATTTTCAACTTATGACCATAAATACTTCTGCTCAAGCTTCACTCTACTTACCACCTGTACGTAACTATGCGTCTTGACAACTTCAATTTCAAACTCCTTATTGGGCGATCTTATGGGTTAAATAGAATTATGGATGGCTAAAAACCTAGTTCACCTGCCAACATGATTCTGAACAGCTTTTAATCCAGCGCACATTATAAGCCCTATATTTTTATACAGTTTTAACCTTCATTTACCGTATATCTACATTTATTTATTATTCTCAAAACAATTTATTTATTTATTTTATATTTTATAGGTATTCACTAGGAGAACGAGTAAAAAGGGTTAAAAAAAGAAAAAATATTAATAATTAGACAACTTATTTTATAAGGTTTTTATTTATTTTTTGTTAACTTTTTAAGAATCATGGTAGTTTTTTATACTCTATAATATGTTGTACGTCTCTTATTAATATTAATTATTGATATAGTCTCTCATTTCTAACATTTTTTTCTTTTTAATAAAAATAAAAAACTATGACAATTATGTTATAACATGTATCCATACCGGCATTATACCCAAAATTCTCTCCTAAAATATACTTCTACCATATAAGTAGAGGAATTTTGCTCCCCATTATACTTAATTTTATATTTATTAAAAATTTACAAGTTAATACGGAAGTATTGCTCTTTTGTTAAACCTACGTGTAGCAAACCTTGCAAAAACATAAGCATTATGTTTGGAACTTTAATGGTCTATGTTGTGTGTTTAACCTAGCTTCTCCTGCTTGATTAATATAAATAAAAATATGATAAATATATAAATTTATATTATTTTACTGTCATTTTTTTTATATTGGATCGCATATCCATATTTTTTTAAGAAAATAAATTTATTCAATTTTTAAAATAATTATGATACGTGATATGATATAATAGATTTGAGTTCAATAATGAGTGTAAATTTCACTATTACAAAATGTGGTATTTAAGTCGATATATAAAGTCAATTTTTGGAAAAAATTGACTTACAATGAATTTAAAGTTGATTCGGTGTAGAATCGACACTACAAACTACGTAGATAGCGTCGGTCGACACGTAGAACCGACGCTACATCCGTGGATATTTCCTTTTCTCTTCTTTTTTCTCCAAACAGAAACTATTCCAAAAGCTGCATAACTCTCAAAAACTCAAAACCTCTTTAACTCTTCCTCATTTTTCGGCCACCTACGACCACTAATTTCAGCGCCAGTTAGTGGGTTTTCTTCCTCTCTAACTTATCTTTTAGATCCCCTATTTTTTTGAGCAAAATACTCAAAAAAATTATACTCATTTCTCACTTACAAAACACTATTTTTTCGTTTTCTTCATTTTTTCACTTCATTTACTTTTGTAAGTATTTTTATTAATTCTACCAACTTATTATTCATATTTTTTCTACTATTATGTGTTATTATTTATGTGTATAAATTTTTGTCTTATAACATCAGGAGAAAAATATGATGATCTTAAATAATATTGGACAACATCATGATATTTTTTTTTACTATTAATTAATATTTAATTTTTTAATTATTTGTATTATTTAAACTATTTGTTAAACAGATTTTGATTTTTTTTCTACTATTATGTATTGATCAAATACAGGTTTTAATTTGAGTATAATAAAAAATCAGTAAATTTTGTAAAAAATTAAAAATTTAAAGTCGGTTCAACAAACCAACTTTAATAGTCTATTTTGTAATAGTGTTTATATGATATTAATATTATTTATAAAAACTATTACTCTTTTTATTTATCTCTTTAATTTTTATAAAGATAATTAGTGAAAATTTACAAAATAATGAGATTCTTAAAATTTATAACAAAAATAGTAGTTAATAATATGGAATAAGATCTAATTAGATAGCTTTCAACATCAAATTCTTCTAAATAAACGTAGTTCAATTTAAAAAATATCTAATTGAACATCAATCAAAATAAAATAATGTATAAGACTTTTTTATGGTTAAAATATATGAATTAAACATAAGAAATGTTATTTTTCTAGTTATAATTTTTAAGTATATTATTTTTGTTTTTCTTAATTATTTAATTAATTTTACTTTTAACAAAAAAATACTTTATTAATCATAAAAAATATATATTCACCAATATCCTAAAAATAGATATATTTATATTAAAAAAGGAATTATATATAAAAGATTAATGTTAAAATTATATATTTTTATAAAAGAAAATATGTTAAAAATATTTCTAAGCATTTAAATTTTATTGATGCATGTTATTATGATATGTAATTATTTTTTAAAAAATGTGACATCAAATGCAGAGTTCCTTGCGCATAGACTGTTTTGAAATGGATAAATTATTGATTGGTTATGTGGTATGTAATTATGATAAAATTTAAAATTAATGTAATATTCTCATTAAAAAAATATTTTAATAAAATATAAAAAGAGAAAATTATTTATTTTACAAAGAGTATACTTTAAAGAAGACGTCCTTAAAATGTTTGAGACAACAAACTCAGCGGTTTCGCCGAAAAGCACCACTGGTGTTGGTGTAACCCAAAGTCAGCTTTTTCGTTCCTAAAACCACCATCTTTATGCTCGAACTTAATTCACCCACCAACTCTTTTAGAATTTTATGTTCTTTAACGTCTTAATCTTGTATAAGTCGGCGTAAAATCAACTACTCCAAAGCTTTAATTAGATAGAGAAATGACTAATATTTTTATCTTTCTTTTCACAACGTATAAATGTTGGAATTATACTTTATACAAAGTTAAATATTACAATTTAGTAAATAGACTTTCTAAAATTTGAATATAAAAACTTTAATTTTAATATGATATTAAAAATATCTTTTTTAAAATAACCTTTCTTTTAGTTGGGAACGTTGACTTTGGTGAATCCACTAAAGACCACAATCCCCACTTCAATTACTCATTTTCATGGCCGTCTTGGTTAGTAAAATAATCCATAAATATTCATATTATATTATATTTGTAAAAATTAAAGATAAAATATGTAAAAATTTAGTTGATTTCATCAAATTTATAAGAATTAACTAATTCCGTATATAATTAATTAATTTTTTAAATTTACATGTATTTTTTATATTTTTTTTATGATGAGATATCATATAAGAATAATAAAATACGTATGATATTGGGATCATAATTACTGTATATATAATTAATAATTTTATATTTATTTTAATTTATTATTAAAATAGATATTATTCTCATATCTTTACATATTAAAATATCATATCATATTAAATACATTAAAACTTAATTTACTTAAACCTTGATATATTATTTTTTAAATAAATTTTATTTTATTTAATAGTCTATAATATATAATTATTCCCATATAAATTTAACATCTGATTAAAGATCATGTAATATCTTGCTTGGGTTATATGGGTAAACTTATAATTGTTTATCGTAAAATTAGCTATATGAACTAAACTTGTACTATGAGTTTAAGTCTGTAAAAAAAAATTAATTGTGTGAACTAAACTTGTGGTATGAGTTTTTAGTAATCTTGCATAAGAAGAATAAATGCAAAATAAATTATCTACTCCCTTGAACCAAGTAAATGCACATAAGAAGCACTTAAACACCTTTCTTAATAATATTATTCATAATTAACTTGCAAAATATTACGAATACATTGCTACACAAAATGCTATAACTTCTTCCATATAAAATTTCACTTACTTTTTGTCGCGTCATCCGCAGAGTTAAAAGGATTATTTTATAACACTTAAAATGATACTTAAAACGATAAGTGATTTCATAAATTTTTTAGTTACGTAAATTATATCAAAATATATTTGTATGTTCTATATTTTCTGTACAAGAATATCAGTATTTGTATACTAAGAAACGGAAAGAAAACAAATTAAAATATTGTTATTTGTCACTATCATTCTTGTCTGTCACATTGCTACTTGTTATCTCACACATATTGCTGCATTGTTGTGTGCTTGTTGTCTGTCATACTACTAACACACGCCAACACTCCCCTTCAAGGTGGTGCATATATGTCTCTTATGCCCAATTTGTTAAGTGAGTTGTAGAAGTTCTTTACAGACATAGATTTTATGAGTATATCAACCAATCGATCTTCTGATTTAACAAATAGAAGTTGAATAATTTTTTCTTCAAGATTATATTTGATGAAGTTTTGATCCACTTTAACGTGCTTTGTGCAACCATGTTGGACTGGATTGTGGGAAATGGAAATGGTTGCTTTGTTATCACAAAATAAGTTCATTTCAGAGTTAGGAGCAACACCAATCTCAGTTAGAAGTTTTTTCAACTAAAAGAGCTCACATATTCTCTTGACCATTCCTCGAAATTCGACTTCAGCACTAGACAAGGAAACTACCTTTTGTTTCTTGCTTCCCCATGTGACAAGATTACCCCCCACAAAATTAAAGTACTCAGTAGTATATTTTCTATCTCTGATATTCCCTGCCCAATCTGAATTTGTATATCCAACGACTTCCAATTGACCATTCTTCGAAAACATAAATCTTTTCCCAAGGGAAGATTTTAAATAACGAAGTATTCGCATGATGGCATTCATATGGTCTTCACTAGGACAGTGCATAAACAGACTCACGACACTCACAGCATAAGCAATATCAGGTCGAGTATGAGATAAATATATGAGTTTACCTACTAACCGTTGATATCTCTATTTATCTACTGGTACTTGGTCCACATATTCTCCAAGTTTATGATTTTGGACCATTGGAATATCGACAGGTTTACAATTGAGTAATCCTGCCTCGGCAAGTAGGTCTAGAGTATATTTTCTTTGGGAAATAAATATGACATGTTTTGATCTTGTTACCTCAATGCCTAAGAAATATTCGAGCCCTCATAAGTTCTTCATTTCAAACTCATTTGACAGTCGTTCTTGAAGCCTAGAGATTTCTTCTTTATCATCCCCTATAATCATCATGTCGTTTACATAGACTATAAGGGCTGTTATTTTTCCCCGTCGATGTTTTAGGAACAGAGTGTGGTTAGAGTTGCTTTGTTGAAACCCATATTTCTTCATTGCTGAACTCAACCTACCAAACCATACTCGAGGTGATTATTTTAGTCCATACAATGCTCGTTGTAATTTACATACAATTTCTTTTCCTGATGTAACAGTATATCCTGGTAGGATATCCATGTAAATCTCTTCTTTAAGATCACCATGAAGGAAGACATTTTTTACGTCAAGTTGGTGCAATGGCCAATCTAAATTTGCTGCAAGAGATAACAAAACTCTAACAGTTTTTAGTTTAGCCACAAGTGAGAAGGTTTCCTGATAATCTATCCCATGTTTTTGTGTATACCCTTTTGGTACTAGCCTCGCATTGTATCGATCAACTAACTCATCTGATTTATACTTAATGGAGAAAATCCACTTGCATCCTACCATCTTCCTCCCTTGAGGTAACTTTCTTAACACCCATGTGTTATTCTTATAATGCCTCAAATTCTTCTTTTATAGCTTAAGCCCATTTTGGATCAGATAGGGCTTATTCAATGCTACTTGGAATTTGACATGAGGAAAATGTTTGTGCAAATGCCCTAATAGGTTCTGATAACCCTCGAGTAGATACATAATTGGCTATTGGATACTTGGATTGTCGTTCTTCTCTTTCTGGGGAGTATCGATTTGGAGGTTTGCCTCGATTATGTCTGAAAGGTAGAATATAACTAACAGATGTATCTATAGCATTAGTTTGTAAAGGTATGATAGGATAGATTACCTCAGAAGTATTCTAAGCACGAGGATCATTGAGTACTAGAGAGTGGAGGGGTGCATCAACCACTTCATCTTCTGGAGGTTCAGTTACTACTTCAGTTTCAGTTATTGGAAGTTCAATTTCGGGTCTAGGTATTGGCTCCTCCATATTGCTGGCATAATCCGAGTATGCTGGATTGTTACTAGTGTCTAATATTTCAACATCAAACCAATTTCGTTCTTCACCATAACTTTTCCCCTGAATAGGGTACTTGGATACTGGTGATGGAAAAAAACATTCAAATTCTAGGAAAGTGACATCCATGTTAATATAGGTTCTTTTAGTAATCAGATCGTAGCATCGGTAGCCTTTTTTTTATACGTCATACCCCAAGAATACACATCGGATAGCACATGGATTCAACTTAGTCCGTTGATTTTTGTGGAGGTGGAAAAAAACAAAACATCCAAAAATTTGGGGCGGAAATATCAAAATAGTAGGCAGGGGAACTTGATCGAATAATACCTTTAATGGAGTCTGAAATTGTAAGGTCTTTGTGGGTATGTGATTCAGTAGATACACAACTGTAGTAATAACATCACTCCAGTATCTACTAGGCATATATGCACTGATTAGTAAGGCCCGAACAGTTTCTAAAATATGCCTATTCTTCCTCCCTACAGTCTCATTTTGTTGTGTGATTTATGAACACGAAGTTTCATGGTTTTCCAAGTATGTTTGAAATTGTTGTTTAACATACTCCTCCTCCCCATTATCAGACCTGATGATCTTAATTTTTTTAGAAAATTGTGTCTGAATAATGGTATGAAACAAGTGAAATGTAGAAAATACTTCATCTTTATGTTTGAGAAGGTAAAACCATGTCATTCGTGTACAATCATCCACAAAAATTACAAACCAACGATGACCCGACGATGTAGTGACCGGGGAAGGTCCCCAAACATCAGAATGTACTAAAGCAAAAGGAATCGTATGAATTTTTGCTAAGATACATGTATCATATTTGAAATCTGAGTGTGTAACATTTGAAAATAAACTAGGTAGTAAATGCCATAAATACCCAAATGATGGATGCCCAAATCGACAATGACATAACCAAATTTGTCTATCCTTGTTACTAACCGTATGTTACATGTGATTGACTCTTCTTGAACTGAGGTCATCCACATAATATAAACTTCATCTCTTAGTACCATGCCCAATGATCTCCTTGGTGAGAATATCTTATATAAGACAAAAGGTAGAATACATTAATACTACACAATTAAGATCTGAAGTGACTTCGATTACAGACATTAGCCTATTTGAAAGAGAGGATACAAGTAATGTATTAGATAATGATAATGAAGGAGATAAAGTCACTATTCTAGCCCTTGTAACTGGATAAGTGACCCCATTGACATTGGCAACACGGCTCCGTCTCGGCTAGGTTGTATTGGAGAGATCTTTTGGGTCAAATGTCACATGATTTGTAGCTCTAGAGTTTAGAATCCAATCCTTATTATCACTACGAGTAAAGATGTGAAATGCTTTACCTGAAATACCTGGATCTTGGGAAGACTCGGCCTGAGGAATAAGGGATAATGATGCATTATTAGTAGCCACATCGGTTCTTCTAGTGGTTTCCCATTTTTTCGTGCTTGAAGATCATTCCACCATTCTGGATACCCATGTAGTTTGAAGCAGTTTTCACGGTTGTGTTTGGAGTTTCCGCAATGACCACATTTCATGTCAATAGATAGTGGATTTCCCGTTGCTTTCTTGCAACCAAAAAAAGGGTTCCTGATTTTGGTGGCATCGGATTATAGTGTCTCATAGTCCCTTTGAACGTCATAACTGCTCCGAGTGTCATATCTGCACCCGTGATCATCACAGTCTGCCTGACCTCTTCCCTAAGGATGAATCCATAGACTTGTTGCACCATAGGGAATGGTTTGATTTGAAGCACATCACTTTGAGTTTTATCTAGTCTGTCATCAAGTCCATCGAGGAAGATATACACTCGATCTTCTTGTACGATGGAGTTGTATTTTTATACGTCAATCGCACACTCCATTGGGTTAGAACAACGGAAATCAATTTCTTGCCACAACCCTTGAAGGTCATTGTAATAATTTTCAATGGATCCACTCGCCTGGTTCATACGAGTAACTCGATGACGGAGATCATACACTTGAGACGTGTTTGTCCCATCATAGTAGGTTATAGTAGTAGAATCCCAAACCTATTTTGCAGGTGAGAATCAGATAAAAATTGCAATCAAGAAGGGGTCCATCGAATTGATCAACCATCCTTTGACAATGACATTTTCAATGCACCATCTTCTAAATAAGGGATCGGTTTCAGCAGGTTAAAGAAAATCCTCATTCATATATCCCAGTTTGTATTTGCCAGAGATATACATCTCCACCACTTGGGACTACAAGGCATAGTTGGATCCTCCCAACTTGATACTAATGGGAGTAGTCGACGCTTCAGTTAGCGAAGGTTGTGAGGTGGTTTGAGCTCTAGTTAGAACTTCAATCATATTTGTAGTCAACTTATTCAATATGGAGTTGGTGGTTAAATCTCTAGATTCTGCCATGAATCTATCACTTCTATTTTTTTCTGTTTTCCTTTTTTTTTTTACACCAGCCACTATATATATATATATATATAACTCATAACTTTTACCCTAATTTTTTTTCTATTCGCGTAGAGTGGTTTTTTTTCCTATTTGCTTAGAGCGGTGCCCTTCTTATTCTGATGGTAGGACAACGAGCAAGCGAGCAGCTAGATCAGGATGGTCGAACCCTAGTCGACTACAACATCCAGATGGATTCAACCCTCCACCTGGTCCTCCTTCTCTGTGGTGGTATGCAAATCTTCGTCAAACAATTATCACTAGAAAGACAATCACTCTCGAGGTTGAGAGCTCAGACACAATCGACAA
Source organism: Hippophae tibetana (assembly GCA_037013495.1). Classification (NCBI taxonomy): domain Eukaryota; kingdom Viridiplantae; phylum Streptophyta; class Magnoliopsida; order Rosales; family Elaeagnaceae; genus Hippophae; species Hippophae tibetana. Next base: position 9,326,022 of record CM072812.1, read on the forward strand.
CGTTAAGGCCAAGATCCAAGACACAGAGGGTATCACACCTGACCAACCGAGGCTGATTTTTGCTGGGAAGCAGCTTGAAGATGGCTACACCCTTGTTGATTATAATATTCAAAAAAAGGATCAACTCTTCATTTGGTTCAACCAGGTGACACCACTTCACGCACAAAGACACGCTCCACAAAAAATGTTGTTGAAAAGACAAATGGAGTAAACAGGGTAAGCCAGATCAGCCACCCCTAATCCTAGTAAAACAATGGATCAGCCAAACCCAGCTGTTTTGCAAAAACAAAGATCAAAGATTTGAAAAGTTAAGACTCCAAAGCTTCAAGAAAATAGATGTTAACATCTACTAGTAAGTTATTTCATATGCCTCATACCGATTATCTGTATACAACAACTGCATTTCCTCACTGAATAATTTTGAATTGATTATTGATCTGATCTCTGTATTCAACAAAATAGTCTTTGTTTTAGATTTAGATCACAAGAATCCAAATTGGAAACTCGAAGTCTAGGGTCTCCATTCACAACAGAATGGGAGAGATTTGTATCCCAATAGTTACACCAATACACCAAATCAAACCAATGTCGAAGAGAGAACAGAAAATAGTGTAACACGTAACAACGTAGGGTTTTTATTTCTTTAGGCCAACCATAATCTACTTTGATACCATGTCAAAATATATTTTTTTTGTTCTATATTTCCTGTACAAGAGTATCAGTATTTGTATACTAAGAAACGGAAAGAAAACAAATTAAAATATTGTTATCTATCACATATTACTTCATTATTGTCTGTCATACTACTAACACACACCAACAAATTATAATTGTTTAATTAATTTATTATTTTTTAACTACTTATTTTTTTGTTATAAAAAATAACACTAAAATGATAAATGCTCATTTTTTTGTTTTATTTTTATTTTTATATCATTTTTTACAACATATCATTTTAATAGATTATCTTTACTATATACAATAATTATTAAAAAATTAAAAAAACTTTAAAATTTGATAATTTGTTTTTATACTATAACTTTTCTAAAACAAAATAATTAAATTGTTAAAAAAAATTAAAATGCTCTAAGACACATATCTTAAGAACTCAGAATGTGTTATCTCTTTTTAAAAAAATAATGGAAATTAATATTATACATAATATAAAAGTTAATTTCTTTTAACAACGAATGTTCTTAGTTAAAAAATAATTTTTATTTCAAATTATAAATTATTTATTTTTGAAAAAAATTACACAATATTTCATCGTATTATTTATAAAATAATTATGTAAAATAAAGTAACAACAAATTATTCAATTTTTATTTACATTGCATATCATGCCATTATATTCAATTTCTCTACTCATTTTTTATTATAGTTATCAGGTAACTCTTTTCAACGTGAAATAGAAAAATCAACACTAAAATGAAAAAATGAAAAAAAAAATCATGATAAATTGTCATTGTAGATATAAAGATAAATAATAATAATAGTGAAACTTAAATAATTCATTAAACTAAGTACTAAAAAAACACAACATTAGTAAAGAAATCATTCATATAAACCAGAATTAAATCACAACCATATTTTTAATATATTCATAAATATGTTTTAAATAATTAACTTATTATTTAAAATAATAAGTAAATAAAAATTAAATCTTAAAAAGTAATAATTTAAATATTTATTATTGTTGGTAAAATAATATAAATATTTTAAAAATATTAATTTTATTTTTCAAAAATTTACCTTAAAATTATCAAATAAACTTTGACGTCCTTTTTATTAGAAATAAACTTACACTCGTCGTAAAATAATAACGGGCTTAAAATACATTTTAATTATAAATACTAACTTATATTATTCCTTATCTTGTAAGTAAATAAACCTTAATATTAAGTTTTATTTTCAATTTGATATATTATTAATAATTAAAACCAGCATTGTATGATTTGTATGTAATAAAAAAAATTATATATATTAATTATAACTGTGATATTATTGTTTATAATATTATTCATGTCTTATATCTATCTACCTTTCGTGTTGTATCGTTTTTGATATGGCATAACTCTTACACTGACACGAGATACAGGAATGATGCTACTGCATCTTCTCGCCCGTTGATTTTTACTTGCAGGGAAGAATAATAAAGAAAGAAAGAAAGAAGCCAAGCACTAAATTGAAAGTAAAATAAGTTCTAAAATCACGTGGGCCGTAGAATATGAGATAAATGGGCTTACTTAGTTTTTGTTTGAGTCCATCCATTAGTTAAAGTTGATCCATTTCACTTCTTTTTTTTTTTTTTTTTTTTTGCAAAATATGCCTAGTTATTTATATAAAATAAAAAAAATTAAATGAGAAACTGAATAATAAATATCCTAAAATTAAAAATTGATCTATTTTTTTTAAAAAAAACTAGGTTTGGAAGCACATGTACTACTTTTTAAATGATTATATTATTTAATGAGTAATGATATTGATATAAATTATTTTATTGTTGTCCTAACAAAAATATATAAATTATATATTATATCTTAGTATTTTTATATAGGATAAATTTTTCATTTTCAATATCTACACTTGTTTAATTTAAATTTTTTCATAATATATATTAGCTATAATTGAAAATAAACTTATTAAAATATATTGAAAGTTTTAAGTAAACTTAGTTCAAATATACTTATATAGATGTCAAAATATATATTAATTAAGAATACCTTTATTAATCTTTAATGAAATTTGAAAGGAAGGAAATAAAAAAAGGTTGAATTATTGGTAAAATTAGAAACAAAAGGAAATGAAATGAAATTACTCTTTTGATTTTATTTATCTATTATTGGAATTGAAACAAAAATAAGGTTTAATTGCATTGCATTTGATAGATAAAGTTTTATTTTTAACATTCATTCAGGCAGTGATATATTTTTTATTACATAAAAATTATATATTGTATGTTCAAAAATATGTGATTATATATTATTTATATAATAAAAATGAATTTTTAGGAAATAAAAGTAAATAGGCCACATAAAGATTGAGTTATATGAATAATTATTTTACTAAAATACTTTGTTTGAGTAATAGTAATTATTTTTAAAGATGTTGGCTAAAATGAAAAACATAAATTGGTAAATTGAAAGAGGAAAAAAATTAAAAAGTTAAGAAATATCAAAATAATTGGAAGTTTTAATATTAATTGATACATAAATTTAAAATGGACATATGTTACATAAAAGTTTGGTTTACCTTTACGTCTATTGTGATTGCTTATTTATCTTTAAAAACAATGAATTGTGGATTAAATTTATCTCTGTCACTTATAATATGTTTTCTTATATAAAATCGACATTTAAACATATATGTAAACTATTATAGATGTTATTTATTATTATTGTGTTTGTTATTGTAATTATTTGTGCATTTTTAATTATTATTATTTTTTATCACATAGTAATCTATAATTGATGCAGGAAGAAAGATGAGATGAGATGAGACGATGAATAAATGCATATATATATATATATATATATAGAAAATGTGAAATATTTTATGTGGTTTAAAGATATAATATTAATAAGTTCTCAAATTATGTAGATAAGATATTAAAAGATTTTTTTTAAAGAAAATTTTGTTAAATGTCTCACATCAACCAAGGAACCTAGTTAAGTGCTGGTTATAAGGTCATGATAAGTCTTATTCTTTGAGAGTTCTTTTGAAGATAGTTAGTTCATAACTTTCTACATGGTATGAGAGTGTGTCCTTGGGTTCAACTGATGGTCTCTCACGGTTCAATCGGTCTTTGCAGTGTCTCCACCCGGTATGAACAATCAATCTTTGTAGTGTTCCCGTTCAATGTGAAAAGGGTGTTAAGTGTTGAGTGTCACACATCAATCAGGGAAGCAAGTTAAGTGTTGATTATAAAGTTATGACAACTCTTTCTCTTTGAGAGCTTTTTTGGAGAAAATTAGACCATAACTTTCTACAAAAATGACAAAAAGAAGTAAAAGAATATAAGGGGGGAAATGGTAAACATATAAACTATTCTAGATATTATTTATTACTATTATTGTTGTTGTTATTGTATATATAACTTTTATTATACATATAGTTTTAAGTATTTTTATGTCACATTTCTTACCATGTTTTAATCTATAATTTATGCATCAAGAATTATACAAAATAGAATAATTAATGAATTTATAAATTCTTGTCAATTTTCATGTTACATTATGCTGTTAATATTAGTGGGTTTTAAAATTGTGTATGTAAGATATTAAAAGATTTTTTTTTTTAAGTTGGTTATAGTTAAGCTACATTTTATATAAAGAGATAAATGAAATGTATTGTATTATACTATATGTCACGTCCCTTTATCTTAAAATTAAGATTTAAAGAATGCCATACTCAAATTGAATAATTTTGTAAATATCAAAATTAATTAAGTGAATAAATTTTTAATTATTTATTAAATTTTATTAAAATACAAAAGATCATTTAATTTTAAATATTTTAGTGATATTTGATACTTTAAAATATTTTTCATTCAAATTTGTACCTAAAACGAGTCAGAGTACACATCTTGGATAAACTTTGACATTTTTTATCGACAACAATACTAACTTCGTGTCTGCATAATCACATTAGAAAAAGCCATATGGGTTGAATTGGACACTGACTAAACTGTAGAATCTAAGGCATGCAATTTGTTCTGTGTTCATACTTCATACAAATTTTTTATTTTTATTTTGTTCTCAATATTTCATACAAATTGCAACCACAATATTTCTATTAAAAAAACATAAATCATAATAAAAAATGATATTTTGATATATTCAGAGCTGTAATTTATAATATAACAAAAATGAATCTTATTATTATTATTATTATTATTTTGTAAATGTTAAAATTAATTTCTTATTAAATAAATAAAATATTTAAGAATTTAAGATAAAGATTTTTTTTTCTCTTTCTCGTCATTTATAATTAATTTGACCGGTCCATTATATTTTTCGGTCTTGATGTGGCATTGGGTGGTTTCAAAGCCGCCTCATTTCTAAGCACCAACTCATAAAAGAATTAAAAGAATTAAAACATTTACCAACTCAAAAAACAATTAAAATTACATTAATGCGTTCAAGAAATTTAAATGCTTCATTTCTAATGAAACTAGGAAGTAATAAAATAACGTTTACACAACAAAAATAAATAAATAAATAAATAAATGTTGTGACTATCAGTAGTTTCTAATTGCTTATTTATACGATTATTTATTTAATGGTGTGCCTATAATACATACTCTTGTTTGTTTTAAATCATTGATTAAAAACACCTCAATATAATTTGATCTAAAAAAACATCATTATATCTATATTAATTTATTAAATTAGGATATAATCATCTATTTGTTCTTATTTTATTTATCAGGATTAAACTATATATTTTTAATCTAATGTTAAAATGTTATTTTTTTATTAATAATTTTAAATCATTATATAAATATTAAATGTAAAATATACTGTTTAAATTTTGAAGAAGTAGCAAGGAATAAGGAAAGAAAAAAAAAACAATTAAAGATCCTAGTTCGTCAAAATCAACTATTTACATAAACTTAATTTTTTTCATTGAATTTTTTTAAATGAGAAAATTATCCAAACATCAATTTTATTATTAAATAATTTTTTTATCATTAATAAAATTAAAAAAAATTATCATTTTTTTGATAGAGATTAATAGAAAAAAAAAACAAATTGTTCTTATCGTAGTCAAATGGTAATCAAATTGTTATTTGAATGATGTTGGGTAGGCTTACACGACGTTTAGCTAGATTTGTATACTAAATAGTAAAATTTAGTGTTTGAATGAATTTGGAAATCAATGTCACTCCCCTCAAAATTTCTTTTGACTTGAAATAACCATCCAAGAGCCGACTTGCTTTTAGTAAAATTAATAAAAATGGATTATTTTTATAATTATTTTTTGTCAATAGTACAACAAAATTTTATGAAATAAATTTTATAATTAATTATATTATAATAATATTATTATTAAATAAAATAATCATCAATAAAATCTATAATAATAATAATAATTTAATTTGTGACGATTTTATCACAAAAAGAATGTTTCTACCTATTCTCCGTCAAGAAAATAAGCATTGAAAAAGAAAAGAAAAGAATTAAAATTTTCGTATAAAAGTTCTCTTTGTACATGCAATTTTTCAAGCAGTCAGTAAAATCCACAAGGAATGAGACATTATCCAGCTCCCAATTTTGCTGGCTATTTTTGCACGTGCAAATTTTTTAGTAGGGAGGAAAAAAATAATGTTAAATATTTTAAATTTGATATATTTAATATCTATTACTTACACTGTATTGTTAAACATTAATTAAATTTAAAATCTCTTCAAAATATTTTTTGTGGTTGTGATTCACCACTTAAATCTTTTAATTGATAATTTTTTTAATACAATAATTAATTCAAATCTTTTTTGATAATATAAATTAATCAATTAAAAAATTTCTTAACATTTGTTAGGTAAATAAATGTTTTTCCTTTCTACAGACGAGAACTTTGACTCACCCCTTATAATTTACTTATATAGAGAATTAGTGGAATTTGAACATATAATAACATTTTCTTTTAATATAATATATGTTAAGTCTGTTACTGGATGATTCTATAAAAACTTTAATTAATATAAGATGACTCAACATTTTATTTAGATTTTCATAATTTTTTATGCAAATATTAAAGTAAAAAATTATAAAAATTCTTAAAAACTTAGAGTTATAATGGTATATAGAATTAATCATATTATTTTAAGTTAATACTAACTATATTTCAAAAACGAGTCGATTATATTTAATAAAATATGAATAATTTTTAATAAAATGAGTATTTTATAAAAAAATTAAAATTACAAAAATGATTCATAATATTTTATAAATGAATACATTTAATATTTCAAAAATGAGACAACAATGTTCTATCGAATTTGAATAATCATTAATAACATGAGCATATCTTATATATGGAAAATTCAAAATCATAAAACTTAAAATTTATTAGAAATTAAATTTCTATAAATTTTTAATAGTATAAGAAATAATTTATAAAGCTTTGTAAGTTATTACAGTTTGTATTTAAAAAATATTTAAAAACGAATAACAAATATTCTATTAAATCTGAATAATCATTAATAAAATGTGTATAACTTTTTCTAAAAAAATTTAAATAAAAAACCATAATTTTTTTAATGATATATAAAATGAATCAAAATATTTTATAATTTGTACAATTTATATTTCAAAAATGTTCAATAGAATATTAATAATATTCAATAAAATGAGCATAATTTATCTAGAAAACTCAAAATTTTAAAATGTGACATTTTTTTAAAGTTAGTGTATTTTATATTTTCAATAATATATGAATTTAATTACAAAGTTTTGTAAATTTTTACAATTTAAATTTCAAAACCGAGTCAATGATTATTTTTTAAACCTCAATTATATTGTATATATTTTTTAATTTAATTAGTATTAGTATTTTTGTCAATTTTATAGTAGTGGTTAATAATTACTTGATAACTTTATTTTACTTCTTATTTATTAATTTTTTAATTCAACATGTATTTGTCTAATGAATTAGTGAATTGTTCATTTAAGTTCTTAAATTAAGTTAGATTTTTTTAAACTAATAAATTTAATGAAATAAATTTTAATAAATTAAAATGAATAGAGCTATAAATTATATCCATATATCACTCAAAAAGATACATCTAAATTAAATATAAGAATTACTCCTACAATGTTTTAAAAATATGAGTTCAAGTGGGTATATTTTGTTTAAAATGGATATTATTAAAGCATCAAACTTTTTTAATAAAAAAAATATTTTTTATTTATAACACGTGTTATGCATGGATGAAAATTCTAATTTAAAATAAACAAGTAAATTATCCACATACCTTAAAATAAATAAAGAAATTATTATTATATTTTTTTAAGAATATGAATAAATGTAAGTATATTTTAGTTAAAATGAGTATTGTTAAGGTATCAAACACATATACTCAAAAAGGATTTAGTTTCTTCAATTTTGTTCATCTAACTTAAATCTGGCTTTTGGCAATATAGGACAAAAGGGTAATTGAGTAAAAGAGACGGATGAAGCAAGTAGGGTATACTTAATATGTCAATGTTCCAAAATGACAATAATGAATAGATGTGAGGTATTGTTTGAACTTTCAAATGTAGGAGTCTGGGTCCTTCATTCCTTCCAAGACGTAACCTTCATTCATGTGAAGGAAAATGCATGGAAATAGAAGGTGATGTCAGACATTTCCAATTGGTCAACGGTCAATTAATCTATTAGTGTTGTCAATTTCGGTCGTTGCTCAAAACAAAAGTACAAACACGATTAGAAATATCTTTTTATTTAAAATTAATTTCATTTGTAAATATATATTCTTTCTTACTTTAAAAATAAAAAAAACTGGATAAACATTAATTTATATACTAATATTATTTAAAAAAATTATGATATATATATTTTTAATTTTTTATTATTGAAATATCTTTTAATCAAAAAATTTTAATCACTTATATAAGATACAAGTTATAACTTTATTATCTTATTTACAAATTTTCTTATTATAATTTTACATGTCCTATAATGATTTAAATATTTCAATTAAATTGACTAATTTTTTATCAAAATAATTAATTGAAAAACGTTTCAATAATAAAAATAATAAATGTAATAAATTAATTTTTTTACATCATATTAGTACCTTATTTAACTTTATCTAAATAATTTAAATGTTTTATAATATTAAAAAAAAAATTTAAATCTAAAAAACATGAACACTTACAATAAAAACAAATGAGATATTTTTTATTGTTTTTATATTCTTAATTATCTTATATATATTAAAAGTAAATAAGATATTTTAATAAATATCATTTAATTATTATTTTATCTAGTTAAAAATTAATAAAATAATATAAAATATATTTTTAAAAATAAATAAATTGTTTAATAAATTTCATTAACACCACGTTTCGTTTATAGATTTTCATTTTGTGAGATTTTGGTGGTCAAAACCCCCCACAAAATAGAACACTCGATAGGTTTGACAATATGATTGGACCCCTCAATTAATTTATTAGTGTTGTCAATTTGGGTCATTGCAAAAAACAAAATACTAACATGATTAGAATTATATTTTTTAATTAAAATTAATTTCATTTGTAAATGTATATTCTTTCTTACTTTATAGATAAAAAAATTGGATAAACATTGTTTGAAAAATTTAATTTAATAACTTTAATATATATTTTTTCAATTAAGTGTTTGTATTATATCTTTCAATCTAATATTTTAATCAAAAAATAACAAATTTTATCAAAATTTAAATTACATGCATGATATGTGAGGTTATAACTTTATTATCTTATTTACAACATCTCTTTATTATAATTTCACATGGTGCATAATAGCTTGAATATTTTGATTAATTTTTTACTAAAATAGTTAGCTGAAAAATATTTCAATAATAAAAACAATTAATTGAAATAAAAAATAATAAATGTGATAAATTAAAAAAAATCACATGACATTAATATCTTATTTAATGTTTGTCTAAATAATTTAAATGTTTTATAATATTAAAACTAATGAATTTGAATATAAAAATATGAACACAAATATGCATAATAAAAACAAATGAGACACCAACACACATCACCACAGTATCGAAACCTGTAAGAGTGAATATTATTGATCATTAAAGATGTAAAATGTGATGTCTTATTTAATATTATATTTTATTCGGTGTGTCTAATAAATTATTGTGTAATATTAATATATTATCTTATTTCATTTCATTAAAATTTTAGTTTTAATGGAAATAACTTTAAATATATATTGTAATATTTTTTCTGATTAAATTATCATTAAAATTATCATGTATTATATTTTTTATTATTTTTATTTGTCTTATTTAAACTTATTAAGAACAAATAAAATATTTCAATTAATATTATTTAATTATCATCTTATTTTATTAATTATATGAGTTAAGATGATATGTGTTTTAAAAAATAAATAAACTATTTTATAAATCTCATTAACAATGCATTTAATTTATAAATTACCATTTTGTAATATTTTGGTGTTCAAAAATCCCACAAAATAGGACACTAGATAGGTTTTGAGAATATGATTGGACGCTCTACAATACTCTAAATATTTTTAATATCTGTTTTATTTATTTATTTTAATTTTCAACCTTTTATTTAAGCAGTAGTAATAATAATTTCCCTGCCACCCAAATCCAATAGTTACGCACTTAAATCTACCACAGTACCACTTTTGTTCTCCTATAAATAGCTAATGATATCCAGCCCATTAACATTAAGAAACCAACTATATGTGCTTGAGATAGGAGAGTGATATAAAAGAAAGATATCAAAGAACAAGAGTCAAGAAGGATGGAGAACTTCCCAGTTATAAGCATGAACAACCTGAATGGTGAGAAAAGAGAAGTCATGATGGAACGAATCAAAGATGCCTGTGAAAACTGGGGTTTCTTTGAGGTAACTTATATTCAAATACTATTAACTTTCTATAGAATGATGCCCATTTTAGTTTTGTGTCTATTATGTAATGAACTTCTTAATTTGTATTTATATGAAAATTGATGTAGCTTGTGAACCATGGAATTCCCAACGAGATGTTAGATAGAATTGAGAGAATGACAAAAGAGCACTACAAAAAGTGCATGGAGCAAAGGTTCAGAGAGCTAGTGGCAAGCAAAGGTTTAGAGGGTGTTGAGGCAGAGGTGAATGATATGGATTGGGAAAGCACTTTCTTCTTGCGCCATCTTCCTGTTTCCAACATATCTGAAGTCCCAGATCTTGATGATGAATACAGGTAAACAAATCCTTTTGGGTTTGATATGGACGACAGTTTATATTCTCAACAATAGTTAGCCTTAACGACCGTCTGGTTTTGAGACGCTAGGCTAGTAAAAAAAATGCATCTTAACTAAACATTTTTTTTTCTTTCCCACAAAGTGTTTTCACGGCTTAATTAGATGGCATGTTTTCTATATTCCTGACACGAAATGCTTTCTAATGAAATTATTGTTGGGAGTTCAAGAGGAGTAGTAGACTATTTTAACAAGAGATTTCAGATTAGACGCCAATAAAATTGAAATATAAGATTATTATATACCATGAATAATGCAGGAAGGTAATGAAAGAATTTGCACTGAAGTTGGAGAAATTAGCAGAGGAGCTCCTAGACCTGTTGTGTGAGAATCTTGGACTCGAAAAAGGGTACCTTAAGAAAGTCTTTTATGGATCAAAAGGTCCTACCTTTGGCACCAAGGTTAGCAACTACCCACCATGTCCCAAACCAGAGCTGATTAAGGGTCTCCGGGCCCACACCGATGCCGGTGGAATCGTCCTTCTCTTCCAGGATGACAAAGTGAGTGGTCTCCAACTCCTCAAGGATGGGCAGTGGATTGATGTGCCCCCAATGCGCCACGCAATTGTAGTCAACATTGGTGATCAACTTGAGGTAAACCCACTAAACCCAATATCTTTACAAACTGTTTGAAACTTCCAAAAAAAAAAAAAATCAATTAATAAAGATATTGAAACAAAATAATGAAATACGAGTAATTGAATGTGTTTAGGTGATTACCAATGGAAAATACAAGAGTGTGGAGCACAGGGTAATTGCACAAACAGATGGTGCGCGTATGTCAATAGCTTCATTCTACAACCCAGGTAGTGATGCTGTTATCTACCCAGCACCAGCAATTGTGGATAAAGAAGCAGAAGAGAAGAAACAAGTGTACCCAAAATTTGTTTTTGAAGATTACATGAAGCTATATGCAGGATTGAAGTTCCAGGCTAAGGTACCGAGATTTGAAGCCATGAAAGCAGTGGAAAACAATGCCATTTTGGGTCCTACTGCAACAGCTTAATTAGGAGAACATCAGAAAACTAGTTAAATTTCTAAGTAGAAAAGGGTATTTATTTATAATGTATTTTTCTGTTGTGTTTAAACGATTGTGTATGATTGAAGTAGTCATGTGTTTTCGTTAAAAGGTCACAGTTACAACTTACAAGCTTACAACTGTAATTGATACAAATTTATTATTTGTAGAAAGTAATGAAAGTTACCGGTTCAGAATAATATTATATATATATAATTCTTTGCTTAATGATCCTAATTCCTACATATGTTTTGAGTTTACATTTCATTTGTTTTTGGAGTTTTAAATTCTAACATATCCAAAGTTTTTGTTTTGGTGTGAAATTGATCAATTTATCGTAGTTTAACCGATCATAAAAATAATATGATTTACATATGTTTAACAGATTTTGTTCTTAATCTAATCTCGAAATAGAATTGGAAGTTCTACAAAGAATTTCTTTTTCTAAAATACTAAGGCAGATAAGTAAAGTGATTTTGTAAAAAAAAGTAGTTTTATAATTTTAAAAATAATTCATCTTCTCCTTCCATAGGTTTAAAAGAAAATAAGTGTTTTTATTTTTTAAATGAGAGAAATTTCTAATAAAATGGTATGATATTATAAATATTAAAATAGAGATTGCATCTTGAATGAGTTCTGATCGAGAATAGGTTTTTCATAATCTCCTATCAAAATAGCATTAAAAAGCTATGAATGTTATTGCTTTGAAAGGTGGAAGTCCTACCACTTTTAGTTGGATTTTATAAACATTTAATGCAATAGTTATTTGTTATAATGGGTTTAAAATTTGATATTATGTTATACGGATCAGGTGTTATATTTTGATTGAATGACCTATTCTCTTTCTGTATTGGTATATATATATATATATATATGAATTTTAACTGATCTAATAAAGAGGCAAAAGTATAGCATGGATTTTCGTACGTTAACTTTAAAAGCATTTATATATAATTACTTTCCTTCGTAAATCAATTTTTTTAATCTTTAATTTATATTTTTTATTTAATCTTATAGTATAAGTGAAACTCATTGAATAGCATGATTATTTATACATCATAGGCTTTATAAGTTTATTTACTTAAATAGGATAAATAAATATAAAAAATATGAGATATAATTATTTATAATAAAAATAATACAATATATATTTAAAGTTATAATCTGATAAAATTAGATTATATGTTATTTAAATAAAATAATATAATATTATATAATAATAATGAGACATAAATAATATGAGAAAATATATATTATTTAAATAAAATAAAATAATATTATATTAAAAATGCTTTATAGTCCTTTAAGTCCGATTAAATATGGAAATAACTGATTCACCTAAAAATCGAACTAATAAAAAAACAGCTCACGTGTATTCAACCGAATCTATGTTTTTCACCAAAATAAACCATAACTACAGATGTTCCCTACTTACCTACAAAGAAAACGATAAAAGATAATGTAAGTGCAGCTCTCAGAGATATACCCTAACCTTTTTTAGAAGGCAAGAGGAAAAATTAGCTCTCGACCTTTCTTTTTTCCATTCTCTCTAATTCTTTTATTTATTTTTACAGTTTAAATCTAAGTTTTTGTTAAAGTCAATCTTCTTTCCAATGGAGAGAGAACTCCACATTTGACATTGAATTTTTTTTGTTATATCTACAAAATAAATTCCAAAAAAATAAATTTTCGCTAATAATATTAGTGGGTACAAAATAAGAGTCAATAAAATAAATTAAAATAAACCCAAAATAATGACACACAAGTGTTTTTTAAACTTACTATTTTGTAACTCAATTTTTAGAAAAATATCTCAAATATTTTTCTAAAATATTCTCTCACTCTCTCACACACACGACACTATTTTTTATCAAATAGAATTGTTCCTTTGGTTTTACTTTTCTTCTTTTTGGTACGTCGTCTATGTAAGGTAAAAACATTATTTATCACTTATTTGACCAAAATTTAGTCATACAATATATATATATATATATTATTGTATTTGATGAATTTATAAATATGATTGCACCTAAATTTTTTTATTTTCTTTCCCTTTCATATAAGCATATAAGCAAAACATACAAATATCTCTCTTTTGACTATATAGAAAGCTTCACCAATCTAGCAACTAAACGACAATATTCAAAATTTTGTCTTAGAAGAATTTCGTCAACATGTTTGATTCACTTTCCTCTATATGGATCTTCTTATGTTGTAGTACCTTTTTTCCCATTACATCCTTAATCCATTAATATCTCACATATTTTGATCTCGATATAGCACTCTGAGTATCACAAAATAACTAAGAACGTCTTACTGCAACCTAAGTTCTTTCAAGAAATTTTTCATTCATAGCAACTCTTGACATGCTTTTATTACTGTAATAAACTCTGTTTTTATAGTGGACAATGTAACACATTTTTGTAACTTTAATTGTCATAACACAACTCATCATGCAAATGTAATTAGATAACATGAAGTAGATTTTTTGGAATTCACATCGCTAATCATATCTACATCTGTGTATCCAACTAACAAAGGTTTTTATTTCCAAAAAATAGGCATATTTTGGAAGAACCTTAAAGATACGTGAAAATCCATTTCACTGCAGTCCAATGTTCCTTTACAGGATTTGAAAGGATACTACTCACAACTCCAACTGCATGAGTGATATCTGGCCGTGTACAAACCATGTCATACATCATATTTTCAATTTCTGAAGAATATGGAAACTTTTCCATCTCTTCCTTTTCTATGTCCAGAAATGCTCTCCTTAGAACTTAGATTAAAGTGATCAGCAAGAGGACACTAATCGTTTTATCCTTGTCCATATGAAATCTCTAAAGTACTTTATCAATGTACTTCTCTTATGACAACCATAATTTCGTGGCGTCATTGTCTCTATTTGTTTGTTCATCATCACTATTTTTGTCTTTCTTCACTACTTTGCCTTTATTCATTTCTTATTCCTTCTTGAACACCCCGCAAAATTTCTTAATGTGACACTTTCTCTTACAGTAATGGCATTCAACATTGACATATTTGTTTGATTTGTCTCTATTCTTGTCTATGGGTTTCTATTCACTGTATTGTCCTCTTCTTCTGAACTCTGTGATAAGGACTTGTGCTTCTAAATCTATCTCCTTGTTCTATTTCTCATATGACAACAAAGCTTCTACAACAACTTCAAACTCTATCTTGTCTTTTGTATAAGTCAGATTTGTTGTGAGATGATTATACAATGAGGGTAGTGATGCCTAGTTTAGATTGCACTTTTTTTGGACAAGTTTTCCCCCCTTATTTCGTGTCATCTTCTTACTTATTCTCGTTATATGTGTTATATATATATAAGAACATAGTAGGTAAAAATAAAATAAATTCAATAAAGTAAAATAATGACACCAAAATTTGTTTTTGGTTATATCTACGGGACAAACCCCAAAAATATTTTTTCCACTAATAATATTAGTAGGTACAAAGTGATAGACAATACAATAAATTAAAATAAACCCAAAATAATGACACGTAAGTGTTTTCTAAATTTATTATTTTATCACTCAAATTTTAGAAAAATATCTCAAATATTTTTCTAAAATATTATCCCACACTTTCTCACACAATATTATTTTTAATCAAAGAAAATTGTTTCTTTGACTTTACTTTACTTTTCTTCCTTTTGGTGTATCCATTTAAGAAAAAAAATATTATATATCCCTTATGTGATCAAAAATTGACTATGGTCAAATTTTAATCACAAATATATATATTATTTAAAAAAATTATTAAATATAATTATACGTAATTTTTTTATTTTCTTCTCATTTCATATGGATGGACCTATAATTACTTTAAAATACCCATAAGAGGTAATCATTTGATCTTATAGACCAAGTTATTAATATGGGTTTACTTTTATACTTCCTCTAAAAATAACATATTTTTTAGGTTGCAAAAATATATATACATCTTACTTTTGAACATTCGAAAAATATGCCTTTATGAAAAAAAAAATTATACTATCTAAAGATGAATTAAAAATAAAATTATATCTATAAAAAAAATTAGTAATTAAAATAAATAAATATTAAGTAAAATATAACAAATCACTATTTGAATTTTAATAATAATATTATGATGGTGGCTCAATTTGTGTGTTCATTAATTTTTAGTTTCAAGTAATAGATATAACAAATCACTATTTAATGGAGAGAATATTTTCCAAAGACAATCCAATAGCAAAATTATTCATCCACTCAAAGCAGTTTGTAAAGAACTAAAAATCCTGAAGGATTCATCCCATTCCCATGGACTTGTTTGCTTTTCGAATTAAACGTACAAATCCCAAATACTAAATATCCCACAAGTAATTTTTAGTTAATGGTTTTCTACATAGTTGTGTATATATACAATACTCTTGCATATGTACCAATAGAAATAGGAAAAAAAATTAACAAAACAGACATAATTGAATAGAATATGGATAAAGAAATAAAAGAAAAATATGTTAAATAAGTGAGGTCAAAAACTGAACTCGATATAAATAATTATCATGTAGAATATTCAATCTTTATTAAATAAAATTGAAATTAAATATCTAAATAAAAATTATTTTAGAACGACGTCAATTTATTGTTTTTTGTCTAATTTAGACCATACAGTCATACGATACTATTGGGGAATGGAAGTATGCTCTATCTTGGAGGTAGTCCCAGTCTCGGCCAAACCTTAAACCATTCATAATTTAGTGTCTTTATCTTTTGTTAGATCAAACTGTAATTAGTATTTGAACCTATGACTCAAGTAACCACAATTACTGTCTTTTGTTATTTGGTTATTTTCATAAATTCATATGTATGGTTATAAAGTGGTGCTTCGATACTTGGGTAAGTTCGTATTGTTTCATCCCCTATAAGTAGATGTGAATATTATGTACAATTATAACAATCATCCTTCTTTCAATGTTTACAACACTTCCCTCTTATCCCTTTTGCTTTTCTTTGTAATTTTCATTATTATTTTTTCTTTTTTTTTTCAATACACTGAGAATTAGTCATTTTACCAGTATGAATTCTTCTTCGAAATTTTTCGAGTCGATCAGGCAGCTAGAACCAGG
The DNA here is from genome assembly GCA_037013495.1 of Hippophae tibetana. Taxonomy (NCBI): domain Eukaryota; kingdom Viridiplantae; phylum Streptophyta; class Magnoliopsida; order Rosales; family Elaeagnaceae; genus Hippophae; species Hippophae tibetana. The sequence continues at coordinate 9,343,154 of CM072812.1, forward strand.
ACCTTTATTGTTCCCTGACTATTAGCAGCAAGCATAGTGGGGCTATCATTCTTCCAGCATACAGCACTGATGAAGAAAGATGATGAATCATCATCTGTTTCATCCATACCTGGTGAACTAAATCTATGCCAAGTCACAGGTTTTGAGATTTCCTGAAACAATCCCAAAACATCAGTCAGATTTTAGTTTGACATGTATTAAATTGGTTGTTCAAAAGTATTCTAACCTTTTGGTAAACAAATACTTCATTTGTTTCACTGCCACAAGCAATGTATTCGCTATTTACTGTAAGACCAACAAAGTTCTTTTCATTTGTGTGACCTCTAAAAGTACGAACCTGTAACAATCAAAGAAATGGCAATTTCAACAACTTCGATAAGCATATTCTTCCAATCAAGTTGGAGAATCAGGAGGATAAGGGGAAAAAAAGGAAACACTACTTCTGGTACCCAAAGAAACCCAAAAGGAATTACTTGACAGACCCTGAAAAGGTAATCTGAACACCTAATATTGATGGCTACAGTACAGCAAGAGTAAATTGATTCACTAAAGAACTCGTTCAAGAATACTTTCAACATTAGTCTTGAACTCGATAGCTAAAAACCATAAAACGAATTTTATACAACTTATCATTTAAAATATCCTTGCCAGTTATTCTAGATGGACCACAGCTTGTCACTCATGATGATTGTAAAAGCTAAGAACCATTTTGCTTCATAAATATAATACTTACTGGGGTATTTTCCTTCACATCCCATAAACGTAATGTGCTGTCTGTTGATGCAGAAGCAAGCTCATTGTTCGACAAGAACTTCACATATGAAACAGCCTTATTGTGTCCGGTGAAAACATGAATTGGCTGGTGTATATTTCTTAAATCATAATAGTAGATGTGATGATCTGCTGAACCAACCTGAAATTGGGAGGTATCAGCGTTGAATTTTTTACTAAGGAAATTGAGACGAGGACATTGGAAGAGCAAGAGACTTAAACTATCTCCAGCATACTGAATAAGAATATGCATAATACTACTAGACCACCAGAGTTATATCACATAAGTTCTGGGACAAACTCCTCCCTCATTTATGAATATGTCAAATACCAGTCAAGATGTTTTAGGCATAACTGCAAAAAAGTTTTATGCAAGGATAACTTCATATTTTAAACAGAAGATTATACCGCAATATGATTGCCTGATCCAGGATTATATTTGACGCAGCATATGTTTGCTTTCATGTCAAAATTAAGAACACTTGCTTCCTGCTTTGTGCACCAAACTTTGACCTGCTTGTTATTTTTTGGGGGTGAGAGCAAACAAATTCATTATGGAAATGCAAAGGTTCTAGATGGTTACAAATATAGAATTAGCTACACTAAAAATTATTGAAAGTGCACCAACTTGGAAACTGAAACAAATTTCACTAGGCAATACACACAAGCTTTTTCAAACTTCGTTGCAACTCACCCTCAACACCCCAGAGGATGAGGAGTCCCTATCTATTTTTTTTCCATTTTGGTGTATTTATCATCTAAAGGAGAAAGTGATAACTTTTTATTTACAGTGATAACTCTGAATCATTGAGATTAAGAGACTTTTTTTTTTTTTTGGGGGGGGGGAATAATTGATATCAAGGCTGCCAAACTATTTTGGTTTGTACCTTTGGGCTTTTTCCTTCTCTGTCAGAAAAAAATCGTGGCAGAAAACTCATGACAATCCAGTTCAGTTAACATGTTAAAGATTTAAGACCTTACTCAAACAGATCCCTCTTTCAGATCACCATAAAAAGGTACCAGCCAAAGGTTACAAGGAACCACTAGTTGTCATGAAGTCCATTACAGAGGCTTATATAAATGCAATACATTAGAGTCTGACCGGCAAGACATTAAATCTGGGTTGACATATTTTTCTGCATTCTATAATAGGGGAATCACATATATTAAACAGAGTAGCTCCCATTACAGAATGTACGCTGCACCTGAATTATCAGTCACCCAAGCAAATAAACAAAAGTGATATTTTAAGACATCATGCGTCATTGATAATACCTTACAGTCATCGCTACCAGATACAAGTATTGAGGGATCTGTTCGAGAAAAATCAACACTCCATGCCCGTTTTTCATGTTCTTCGTATTCCATCACACTCTGCCAAACAATATCACAAAGGTATTAAGAATCAGGGGTGAAATTCACAGACCATAACTAAACAAAACATATAAAAATTGCACAAATTTTAAATACATCACCAAGCAATAACAATTCATGAGCATTCGAAAAACACCTGCCGAGTATTGACATCCCAAACAGTTACTATGCCATCATAATCACTGCTAGCTATCTGGTTTTTAACAAACTTGTTCCAACTCAAACAACTAAGTTTCGAGCGGGTAGGCATCTCCACAACAGGACAGTGCACGTCAGCAGGCTCATTTACAACCTGGCAAGTAATAGCGTAAGCAATCATCATAGAGATGGCTCAACAGCTTTCATAGATATAGTAGGATAGACCAGTGCCTTTTGATGGCAAACCAAAGGGGAATATCCTCCAATGCTGTTTGCCTAGGTAGATGGCCACTTATAGACACCAAAGCAGCAAAAGAAAAAACATATACTAATCGATCAGACTATCTGGACTCCCTTTGATGGCTAGCCATTATACTGACTCTCACCATGAGTCTCAATACTTTTTTGAGGTTTACATAGCAGCAACTTGAATGGTAAGCAAGTTGCACAACATAGAGATCAGATATGATGTTTCTGATCCTAATGCTATCAAGAATGGAAACATCACGATGCTCATTCAAGTAAAATTTATATTTTCTACTACAAGTAAACATTTGTACGATGCACTAAAGATCTAAGTTTAATTGGTAACCTCTTTTAATTTTCTAAATAATATAGACACAGTGATGTAGAAAACAGTATGCCCTGAGGTTGTTCCTTTCAGTTTCAAACCCATTAGTGTCTCGAGACATAAAGAATGGACACTAAAAGTATCTTGCAATGATGTCATGTGAAAACATTAAATAATCTAATAGCCTTAGACCTATAAAGCTGAACCCGAAAAATTAGAAATTTAACAGAGAAACCCCCAGGGGTTAAAATTTATAATACATATATATATATATATATATATATATAAGCTGAACCCCCCCCCTCCTTTTTCCTAAATTATCTCATTTCTATATTCTGATGACAAGTTTTAACACTGAAGAAGGCTAAAAGCATCTCCGAATCAAGATCATACCGTGGAGAAATCGAAAACTTTGATGCGACGAGACACCCCAGCAGTAGCGAATAACTCATCATCGCGATCAAATTCTATGCTGCAACCGCAGACACATTACAAAAATCTTAAAGAAATCAAATTTAACTCTGTTAACAATACTACAGTAAAAGACAAGGCAAGAAGTTATGGATGTCATGTTAGACATTCCTACAATGTAAAAATCAGCAGGAATACTCAATACGATACATCTATGGTAAGGTAAATTGAGAAGTTGCAAATATAGATATTCTTCTAATAAGAGTTCTATCGAGCTCTTAAACCTCATTCCAAGTACTGCGCTTGCATTATTAATTTCCAATCATTATTACTGTATCTTGCAAACCATCATGTCCTGACCTTACCCCATCTTGCGCTTGCATTATTTATTTCCAATCATTATTACTATATCTTGCAAACCATCATGCCCTGACCGCTTCTGCTCAATAGTCAGTACAATACATAAAACCCTACTCTTTGTATGTATAACAATCTCCCAACCAATAGGTGCGATAATTATATCTAAACAGGTAGGATGAAGGTCCTCCTTATTGGAATACATTACATTTCATTTAGACACAACTCAATAAAAAGGAGCAAATTAGTGACATAATTTTCAAGGAAATCATGACAAGGAGGTCTGTATAGCAAAGAAGAATGAGAGCCAAATCTTTATTCTTGTTCACTACTATCTGCGTGTTTTATTCATGCTACATCCTTTACCAACCAAAATTGAAGCCGACAATCCCTTAATACTAGTAAATATCTTTTTATATTCTTTAAATAAGAATTTGCAACCTACTCATACTATAATACCCGTTTCTCTCTCTCTTTTAAGTGGATTTGGAGGGAGAAAGTTAAGAGCACAAATTGACATTAAAAAAAAAAATTCAATGCACCATCTTATCCTCTAGCGCACACACACCAGAAGTGTACATATTATTTGTCCAATTAATGCAGCCTAGTTTAAAATTTGTGATTTCAAAGATATCAATTAACCAAACAAGCATTAAAAAGGCCTTAGTTACCTCGATACTATATTGGCCGGATGGAAGACATCCCCATGCCTTAGTTCAGCAATAACTCTTAATCGGCTATTACACAAGAACGAGAGAAATATATAGATCAACAACATGAAAGTGAAAGGAAGTGGTAGCATTTCAGTCCAGAAGATTACTCTTTTAAGAAAATTCTACCATCTATACCTATATCGAGTGAAGGTGGACAACACTGACTGAAAATTTGCAAGACCTGCATTATAACCTTCCCTGTGTGTGAATTTTTTATCCATTTCCTGTGGACTAAACGGTTGGTTCACCAACTGACGTCTCTTTTGCAGGTAACACTCTTGTAGATCGTTAAACTGCAGCAATACATAGAAACCAAGAATGAATTTAGATAGAAACCATAAAAAATAGTCAAGTTTACATTCCAATCACTGGAGCCATGCAGTCATGTCAAACTCATCAGCATTCACACTAACCAAGGGTTATGCTAAGCTTTTCCAAAAGAATCATAAAGAGAAAGGAGGGAGGGAGAAAATCACTAAAGACTCTTCAAATTAAAAACCTACAAAAGTGACCAACCTGTGCATGAATTCGCTTTTTTCTCACCATAGCTTGACCTGATAGATTGATATGTTGCGAGTCAGATCCACCTAAAGCACCCTTTCTCAGGGGTTCAGTAGGATTTACATGACCTCTACCATCCACTTTCTTATTTTGAAAACTCCCTGTAGAAATTCCTCCACTTAAATTAAGAGAATTCGTAAGAGGACCACTACTGCTCTTATCTATTGATGAAGGCCACAACTTTCTCGCACTGTAAACATCTCCAAGCATTCGCAACTTCATAGAATACCTGTCCTTGGAATGACACAAGTCCATTCTATGTCTCTCTGCAGCACTTATATCCTCTTTAATAAATTGGAGATCAGTTTGCACCTGCAATTAATTTAAATTGAAGTTCCAACTAATAATTATCATCCATCCAACACAATCAATGAATACTTCAAAAGTCAGAAACTCCAGTTAACTGAAAATGTACACAACCAAAAGAGAGCCAAGTCTGGCAGCCTACTTATTAGTTGCGCTCAGGACTTGACAAAACATATTAAACATGCACATAGTCAAGTAAATACGGCAAAGGGGAGTTACAAGACCAGGACAATGCCACCAACAGATGTGTCTTGTTATCTAAACAAAAAGTAGACACACCTCCTTGAGCTCTTCGACTTTTTGCTTCCTCAAGCAATGCAGGAAATCCAGCAATATTTGCATATTTCTCTCAGATTCCTCTTGTTCCATTTTCCTCTTCTTCTCTGCCAATTGCGTCAACAGCATGTCTAGCTCTTTAATGGACACATCACAACCCTGCTTAAGCACCCAAACAAAAACGTCACCAGGGAAACATAAATAAAAAGGAAATTGTCCATTTCATTTCACAAGCTCGTGGATGGATCACCTTTTGTAATGCTTGACGAAAATGCTCCACAGGAGATGTAGTCTTTGATTTTTGACTCCCACTAGTTTTTTTCAGAAGCTACATATTTGGCGCACAGAACCGTATACATAACAACAATAAGCAGCATTGCATTTTCAAGTATGCTACTTTCAAAATTTATTTAAAAATGAAATAAAAAGAAAGAAATCTTTCAATTAAAATGCTCAGGCAATTAAAATGCTCAGGCGTGTCCTGTCCAGTCTAATCGACCAATAAAGCTAAATTGAATAATCTGAAACCCCGTTGAAGTGGGAACAGAAAATAATAAGAGGAAGCAAACCTTATCGAGCAAGAAATTGGGAACCAATTGATTGGAGGTGAGGTCGTGAGCACAGCAAGGACAATCACTCTTGTTTTGGAGGTGTGTGATGATACACATATAACAAAAGCTATGTCCACAAGCCGTTAGAAAAGCGTCTTTTATCACCTGCATGCAAATTGGGCACAAGAAATCCTTGTCCGGCTCAGACGACCCTAGCTCCACCTCCAGCTCCCGCTCCCACTCGGCTTTAGAATCCTCCGGCGCCACGTTACCAACGGATCCCGCTGATATCTTCGTTTCTGGTTTCACCGCCGGGACTAAAGCTCCGGTTGTACTCTCCATCTCTTTAAACCTGTCTTTCTCTAAAGCTGTGAATGTGTGTTTTTGTCTCTTCTATTCTATGATACTATCTGAGTGAGTATTTGGAGAGAACAGAGAAATCGCTCAAATACAGTAGGTAGGGCCTGTGATATGAGGGCGAAAATGGTACACGTGATAGTTTTTGTTTGCTTCGGACCGTTTGGCTCCGAGTAGATAACCAGTGCGGACCAACTAGTAACCGTTAGCGAAACTAGGTTGTCAATTTTTTTAATTTTTTTTACGGACTAAGTTTTTCCATAAATTGCATGATAAAATAAAAAATATAAATTTATATTTTATAATACGAGAATATGTAAGAATGCGATTGCATTTTTATTTTATTTTTTAAATTATATATCAAATTTTAATAAATATATATATTTTTATAGATTTAATTATATTTAAAAGTAAAATTAATTATAACTAATATATTTTATATTTCATCTTTAATTTATTTTTATTCTATTAAAACATCAACAATTTTTTAAAAAACATTATTTAAACTCTAAAAATATAAAATCTCATAATTATTTTATAATTTATTCTTATTATTTCAAACTAGTTTATAACAAGATTTTTTAATATTTTTTTAGTATAAAAGAATTATATATTTATTGTTAGATGTATTTTATTTTTATCAATTTCATATCATTGTTGTTTATTATTTATTATTTATTGATTTGAAATTATTTTCATCGTTATAAAATTTTATTAGTTTAGTTTTTTATAATTTTCTTTAAAACAAAATTAAAAATAATATTTTTTGTATCCTCGTTTTCTATTTTGTGATCCTCATTTCCTATTAAGAATTCAAAATATGTCCCCATAAATATTTTAAATGGGTATAAGAGATAAATTTTAAATCAAGAACATAAGTAGTCCTTGATCCCATCCTACCCTATTGATAATTCTATAATTAATTATAAAACAACATCATGGGAATTTGTCTAAAATGTGCATTTTAAGTAGGGGTAACAAATCAAATTAAATTCAAACCAAATTTACTTAGAATAGAAGTGTGATTGTACCAATAATATGAAAACACTTAAAAATTATGCGCATAGTTTAGACTAATCATACTCACTTTCTGACAAGAGTCCCTTGTATTGGTGTTATGAAACAAATACATGAAACTATTATCTATGCAAACATCATAACAAATCTAGAATATGACAAACATAGTTATGTTACCTATCTTTAAACAAGTACTCTAGCAAATCTAGAATAAGAGTATCCTAAAGATATTCTTTTATCTCACGAATATGAGAACTTCAACTTCTAAACAAAAGAAATAAGAGTTATTCCTAAAAATTAGGAATACAAAAAAAAAGATGAGAAATTCTTTAATATTACTAAGTTGATTATTTTCTAGGATATCTTATAAAAGCATAAGGCCTAGTTATTTATAGTTGAAAAGTCTCTAAAATGGTTCATAAAGTTTCTACGTGGGACTTTCGTAATACAAACAAGAAAAAAAATAACTCTAAATAAACTACTTTCTTTTTTCTTCCTATATCCATTTGGTATTAGTCTCATCCACTTGTTTTAAACTCGTCCCAAGTTTTTTTCTAGATAGAGTGGTTCTGGTGAATGGTAATTATAAATATCTGATACATTAAATGTTGTTGAGATAACCATATCTTTTGGGGTAAGTCCATTATGTATGCATTATCATTGATCATTTTCAATATTCGACATGACCTATATTTCTTATCCTTTAACTTGTTGTATATGCCAATAGGAAAGCGTTTTTTTTTTGCAAAAATACCATCACCATATCTCCTACATGATAAAATTTTTGTCTTTTATGCTTGTCGATCGTTGCTTTAAACTTGGCATTGGACTATATAATCTTTCGTTTTATTTTCGAATGAATAATTTGAATCTTATTTTCCATTTCGTCAACAATCTTGCTTCTCCTATGAATCCTTAGATGATTAACCAAATCCAATGTATGTTTTGGGGCTATCACATATACAACCTCAAATGGGGTCTTGCCAGTGTAACTATGTATAGTACTATTGAAGGCAAACTCAACTTGTGCAAGAACGAGGTCTTATTGCTTTAGTTTGTTGCTACAAAGACAACAAATCATGTTACCAAGTATTTAGTTCATTACTTCTATTTGACCATCTATTTGAGGATATGCAATGCTATTGAAGTTGAGTGATGTATCAAAACGTGCTCATAATGTCCTCAAAAAATGAGAAACAAACTTTGTGTCTCGATCTAAAGCAATATTCGATGCATATGTAGTTTTTTGATATGGGATAAAATGCGTCATTTTGAAAAATCTATCAACAACAACAAAAACTGACTCTACACCCCGTTAGGTTATTGAAAGTCTTAGCATAAAATCCATGGATAAGTCTTCCCAAATGATTTCAGGGACGGGTAAAGGTGTATATAATCCGATATTTTGAGCTCGTCCTTTGGATGTTTGGCACACATAACACTTTTGAACAAACTTCTAACATTTTTTTTTCAACTAAGCGCAAAAGTACCTTTCTTCAACAAGTGCAATGGTTTTGTCTCTTTTAAGATGTCTACTTAGTCATCCAGGATGTAAGTCTTGAACGATTTTCTCCCTTAGTAAAGTCCTAGGGATACAAAGTTGGGTACCTTAAAACAAGTATCCCTCATGTATGTGCATGTCTCATACATCTTGTTTTAGTTGACACTTTTATCAAAGTTTCTTAAAATCTTCATCTTCAGCATATATATCCCTAAGATATTCAAACCCTATAAATTTTGCGCTTAAAGTGACCAAGAGGGTTTTCGTACGACTCAATGCATCAGCCACTTTGTAATGTTAACCAGACTTGTATTTTAGAACAAAAGGAAATTTGTAAATAGAAAATCCATTTGGCATATGTTATGCTAGGCTTAGTTTGACAATTGATAAACTTAAATGTCTCATGATCAACGAACAAAACAAACTCCCTTTGGATGAGATGATGTTTCCAGTATTTCAAAGTGCAAAAACTACGTAAAACTCAAGTTCATATGTAGTCCACTTTCGTCATGCTTAGTTGATCTTTTCACTAAAGTAAGCCAATAGTCTTCTTTCTTGAGATAGAACAACTCCAGTTCCTACTGTTGAGGTATCACACTCTACTTGAAAGATCTTATCAAAGTCTAACAATGCTAACACTAGTGCATAAGTCAACTTCTCTTTCAATAACTGCAAACCCTTTTCAGCTTCTTCTCTTTAGTTAAACTTTCATTTCTTTAAGCATTGGATAATATAGGCAACACTAGTGCTGAAATTCTTAATAAACCTTCAGTAGAATGTTGCTAACCCATAGAAGCTTCAAACTTCAATTATGGTTTTAGGAGTTGGCCAATCTTGAATTACACGTATTTTCCCCTCATCAGGTTCAATTCCATTGGTAGTGATAACAAAATCCATGAATACCAATTTATTGGTCAAGAAGCTACATTTCTTCAAATTAAGGTACAATTTATTTTCCTTCAAAATAATGAATACTTTATTCAAGTATTCTAAATATTCTTCTCGTGTTTGATTGTAAATTACGATGTCATCAAAGTAAACAACTACTTACTAATGTATGACTTCAAGACGTAGTTCATAAGTCGCATGAATGTGCTGGGTGCATTTGATAATCCAAAAGGCATCACTAACCACTCGTACAATCCTTCTTTTTTCTTGAACGTAGTCTTCTACTCATCTACAAGTTTGATTTGAATTTGGTGATATCCTCTACGTAGGTCAATTTTTGAGAATATGACTACTCCATAAAGCATATCAAGCATGTCATCAAGATGTGGTATTGGAAACCCATATTTTATTATTATCTTGTTCATAGCTCGACTGTCTACACACATATATTAATCTCTATCTTTCTTTGGAACCAATAAGACTGGTACTGCATATGGACTCATGTTTTCTTGAATCATTGTTGTCTCTTTTAGGAGAACATAAAATCGTGCAAGTATACAAGATCACAAGTAATAAAATTTGATAAGTAAAGTATCGTTCCCACAAAGATTTGTTACTACAGTTTGTTGAGTACTAAAATTATTTCACTCTGATTTTATCCAAAACAATCGTTAATTGGAAGATGATTTAGCTAAAGAGTTTTATAACAAAATAAAAGAATTCTAGGATTACAGTTTTTCACCAAATTAATCCACTCGAATCATATTATTTTCTCTTGATTTATATTTTTTAGTAAATTTAATTTGTCAACCGAGAACTTCTAATTTTATTCATACATCTCTTCCGAGCTCGGTATAGACACACCTCGCTAAATTAATTCACTATATTCCTATGAGAATTAAATTCACCAAGATTCATTACGTTCTAAGTTCTTAAATGACCACACGTACAATAAATGTATATTTCTATCCTTCATATATACATGTTATTCTATCCACGAACATTATACACAAAAATGTCTCTTCCAAGTTTATTTAAGTGTCATAGATCATTTGATAAATTTTCCAATAATCAAAAGCATTAATCACAAATAGAATAAATAAATTAAAAGTCTTAGAAATCTTTCAAAAATAAATAAATTTAAGCTTCATAAATTAAGATAAAACGCAACCTTAGAAAAATTAAATTACTTCATAAATAAAAATTAAAATTATAGCAGTTGAGGAATATCAGTTACAGAACGCTAAGAAAATTAAAATTTCATCTCCTTTTAAATATTTGGCACATGTAGAACACAACATAAGCCAAAAATGGCTTCTGCGTGTTCCATAGTCCAACCCTAAAACGAACCTAAAACAAAACTCCAAATTTATCATAATAATCCCATATTTATAACATCAAATCTCTAAAAAACAAAAACATTTTAAAATATATTTCTCTACACGCAGGGGGACAAAAATGTATGTCGAAAATAATAAATCAATCTGCGTGGGGTTCAAGAATATTAAGACACGAAAACATGCAAAACAGGGGGAACGTGTGTCGTTGCTGATTTTCATTTTAATTCATGCTACCACGTGTCACGATCTGATTGGCTGAAAGAATAATCAAAACACGTGGCAGCGTTTCATAGGATGTGAGGAATGGGCTCACGGGGGACACAGTGCAGGGGATAATGGCACGTAAGACATGTGGTGAATGCCGGCGCGACTGGAAACGTGTGTCGTTTCCTTGTTTTTATTTTAATCAACACATGTCACGTGTCAGATCCTGATTTGCTGAAATGATATTCGAGACACTTGGCAATTCCTAATTAATTGTCATATCTGGGCGCACGATATCCATCTGGACCGCGTAGCATGGGATAATTTGTTTTGGCAAACACGTGGGTCCCACCCTACATGTCGGCCTGCACAGAAGGTGGGCCCCACTCAACGACAAGCAACGCGCACCTGAATACCCTCGTTCACTCTCTTTTATCACGTCTGGTCTCACGCACCTCATCGTAGCCGTTCATTTCCTGATCAAACGGTTGGTGTCGCGCGTTGGTAATTGTTTGACTTGCCTCATTTTCCTACGCATAAAATATTTTTTCTTAATTACAATTTAACCCTCCAATTTAACCCTCCAATTTAATTCAAATTAATTTTTAAACTTTCTTTAATTGCAATCAATTCCTTTTCTAATTTAAATTCACTTTTACACTTTTGTTAATTATAATTAAACCCTATTTTAATTCAAAATATATTGTAGACTTTTATTAATTGCAATTAAGCACTTTTTTAATTTAAATTATATTTTCAGACATAAATTTGTAATTAAGTATTGTTTCGATTTAAATTCTTTAATTTTCTTAAAAATATATTCCTTAACATTAATTTATTCCATTAAAATTAATTAAAAATGTCAAGAACATAGCAATTATAATTAATAAAATAGATAAAAATAAATATATAAAATAGAGTTACCAATCATCCCCTTTCTTATTAACTCATTAACCTTTTGTTGAGAATTTCACTCTTTTTTGGACTCAGATGATAATAAGAAATGTTAGGAAGACTTTCTCCTGGAATGAAATAAATATAGTGTTTGATACCTCTCATTGGTGGTAGTCTAGTTGGCAATTGTTTGTACATGAACATGAATGATGGAAGTTGACATGGCTTCTTCTTTGACTATCAAGGAAAGTATCTCTTTACTATATTTTACTTCTACAAAGAATAATGTTTGACATATTGCAAGGAATGATTTTTCCTCCACTTTATAAGCTTTAACATCTTCTTTTTCTAGTAAAAGAGTCAATGCAATCTTTTTTTTCCTCAATGAAATATATAAATGTTATCTCTACCTTTGTGGGTTGCATTTATGTCTTATTCCTATGGTCTTCCTAACACTATGTGACATGCATCCATATCAACAACATCACATACAACTTCATACTTGTATGATTTTCCAATAGAGAACGGGATTTGGCATATATAATTTACTTCTATTTTCCTCCTTTTTTGATTCACCCAATTCGATGGTGATGGGTGTTGTTTAGTTTTTAATTTAAGTGCCTCCATAAGCGCTTTAGAAACAATATTTTTGCTACTTTCGCTATCGATGATTACATCATATAGTTTTATTATTGATTAAGTAGCAAGTGCGAAAGATATTATACATTTATGTGTCTTGCTTCGGTGATAAGAAGAATCGACGAACAACACAATTAACACGTTCTTCTTTATCTACTTTAGCAAACTCGACACCCATATGGTCACCATATTCCGATTCTTCCTCATGATTGTCATAGTCTTACTCCACCAGGTTGACTTCTTTTCTCTTTGGGCATTGGTTAGAAAGATGACCCACTTGTCCACATCTATAACATTTTTCTGGTGCTTGGCATCCATAAGGGTTTCGTGGAGGATTACTAGTAGTGTTTTCCTCTGATTGAGTTTGCTTTGTTTTTAATGTGCCATCCTCAAGTTCTTTTCCTTTGTTATATATTGGCTTAGTTGTTTCAACTGAAGGCCTTGGAGGACCTTGTAATCTTATACTCAAACTTGTCTTGCCTAACTGCATCTCCATTTTTAGGATCATGTTATAAGCATCAGTGACTGTCCATACTGGATGTAAGGATACTTGATCTTGTATTGGTAAAGGGGATCCACCAATATCACATGCAACTTGTTATGCTTCAGATTTTGCCAAATTATTTTGAGTAGATAAACAGTGAAATTATGTGGTATACTCTTGAACTGAACGATTCTCTTGTTTGCAATTTTGATACTGTTGAAATAATATTTGTACATAATTAAAGGGAAAAACATATGCATTAGGTATCACTTCATCCAAGGCTATGTTTTAATTAGAGATTCCTTTGTTTTAATTTATTCTTTTAGAGTTAGTTCTACCATGCTGAAGCTTCTCCTTTGAATAGGGAGGCTACTAGCTTGACTTATTTTTCCTTTAGAATGCCCGTAACATCAAAGAATCATTCCATTTTGAGATCCAATCAAGAAAATCCTTCGTATTCATATTGCCATAAAAATAGGAAGGTTAATTTTTAGATGATAATGTTGTGGTTCTTGGTCTCTTCGATGACGCCCTCTTTTGACTCGACTTATAAATATTCTTCTTCTAAATTTTTAATATTTCTTCTTGGAGGTGTTAGATCAACAAGTCTTCTTAGGGGTAATTCTTCAACTTGTGTTTTGGGTAGTATTGGCTCGATCCTATTTACATGTGCACCCTCTACTTCTTGAGCTTGAAATTGAGGCATATTTTCATTATTAGTCAGTTGAGTAATAGTTACAGTAAACACCTCTATTTGGTGCTAAATCTTTTCACAAAATTATTGATATTCTTCTCACATTGCTTGATTATGCTCCATTCTCTCGAGTAAAATTTGGTTTTGATACCACCTAACGAAGTACAAAAGAGTGAATGTACCAATAATATGAAAGCACTTAAGAAATAAGAAAAATATGAGCAAAATTTTGACTAGTCAGACTTACTCCTTAGCAAGAGGCCCTCGTATTTGTGTTACGAAATAAAAACAAGGAAACTATTATCTAGGAAAACACTTTAATAAATCTAAAATAAGACATACCTAGCTATATTATCTGTATTTATATGATTACTCTAGCAACTTTAGAGTAAGATTAGCCTAAAGATATTCTTTTATATCATGAATAAGAGGACTTCAACTTCTAAATGAAAGAAAGAATAGTTATTCCTAAAAATTAGGAATTAGAGAAAAAAAAACTCATTTAATATTTCTGAGTTGATTATTATTTAGGATGTCTTATAAAAGCATATGAATTAGTTATTTATAGTTAAAAAGTCTCTAGAATGGTTCATAAAATTTCCATACAGGACTTTAGTAATACAAACAAAAAAAACTCTAAATATTTTTTTTTTATTTTTCTTTCTATATCGATTTGGTAATACAAATTCAAGTGAAGTTCTTTTGTAATAATTTTTTTTTAAAGAAAAAGAATTATATAATTGATACCATTTTCACTATAATACCTTATTTCTTTCTTAATTTTTTTATTCAATCATATTTAAATCTTCCTCTTACTGTCAACACTACAATAATTTAATAGTTAAGATAATATTAGTTTAAAATAGTTTAAGAATTAAAGTATATCAAGCTTGATTCATTCCATAGATAAAGATAAAAAAAATCGAATTATTTTTGAAGATCTTAATAATAAAAAGTAGGATGTACATTTATATTGCATTATTTATGTGAAAAATTATCTTTTATGTTGATGATATTTATTGTTTAAGTTTGATATAGATTTTTTGTATTGATTTCATACGGATTTGGGAATTGTTCATCTTCTAGGATATTTTACTTTTCAATTTTTTTTGTGAAAATTATGCAATAATTGGATTTATTAATAAGAAAAAAATCAAAATCTACCAAATAATATTAATAACTAAAATAAATCAAATTATAATAACGATGATTAAATTCATTATTATTATTATAGAGCTAAATTATTACCCATTCTAAAGTTAACAACACAACAAATTAATATTTTGATTATAAATGTTAATTAATCTATCACTTAAGTACCAAATAACAAATTAAAGAGGCAATAAACCTAATATTTATTATTTTTTGCTCTGTTTATTCTCATCCACAAATAAAAAAACTAAAAAATTAAATAAATAAATAAATAAATAAATGAACAAGTAGAAACTTATGAGCAAATAGAGCTTATTTATTGTTTTATCCACTTAAATTATTACCCTCGATTTTTATTTATATAATTAATGTTAAATTTATTATTATGTATTGAATAAAATTTATTAATAAAAAATAATTTTTTTATAAAAAATCGAATAAAATTAATTAAAATATTTCAAAATTAACAAAAATATACAAAAATAGACCAAAATTAATTAAGAAGATATATGACATACAATCAAAAATATCATAATCAAACATAATCGTTTAGATTTAACTATGAATGATTAAAATTGATTAAATTATAATAATGATAATAAAATTTATTATTATTGTTATATAGTTAAATTTTTAACTAAACAAATTTTAAAGTATTCAAATTTTTATTTTGTACTAAGATGTTTAGATTTTGTCTCCCAACAATGACACCCATATTTTTATCATATTTACACAATTAATTATTTATACTTAATTTGTATTATATTAATTAAATAATTTTTTTTTTCGATAATTATTATTAATTTAATGATATATTAAAATTTAATCATAATAAACGATTTCTATGTAAACGTGACTTAAATGTTTAACTTGTAAAAATAATGTTACCACAACTACAACTTTTCCGCGTTTTGTTTTGTTAGGTTGAATATCAATAATAGTTTTGATAAGGTATAGGATTATTTGAATCCTAACTTTTTTTTCCTTGAGAGTTCGGGTAATAATTATTAAAATAATTGAAAAAATATATTAAATATAATATTTCAAAATTTATAATTATAAAAATAATATTTTTATTATTAAAAAAAATTAAACATAAATATTTTTATATTAAATGTTAATTAATTAGACATTATTTAAACTCTTATTTAAATTCTTTTAATGCTAAACATTGTTTATTTAAATCCCTTTTAATATTATTGATATATTATTTTATTGTTATTAGTTTTATTAATGATTTTTTTAAATTTTTTGATTATTTTTTATATTATTATTCAACACTAAAATAAAAAATAGACCAATTTTATTTTTTATAATAATAATTTATTTTTGATAAATTAATAAATTTATCATAAATAGTAATAACTTATCACAAAATTCATAATTTTATATCAAATATATAATGAAAATATTAAAAGATTCTAATTTTATAACGTCAATAGATTGAGGGCTCCATAAAAAAAATCATTTTCTTTCGTTTTTGAAGTTGCATGTAAGCCTCCATTGTCATCCTTCCATCACGCTACATTGGAACCATCTTCCATATAAATCAAGGTATTTTCTATTATTGGAAGTGTTAATCGTCTTTTTCGAGAGCTTTTTGCTAACTCTTTAGGAACACCTTCCAACTTAATGTTGGTTTTTCTTTGGATCTTTCCTCTTATTAGGTTTTCGATTACGATTTAGTTATTTTATCTCTTGTTATGTTTTCTTTACTTTGTCGATTTTCTAAGTTTATGTTACGATCTATTATTTTTACTTTGATGTGTTATTTTTGTTTGATTTATCCTTCATGATAATGAAAATTTTGATCTAGAATTGGTAAAGGGAACCCTCAAGTAGGTTTATTTTTGGAATCTTCCAATTATAGTTAAGAGTTTTATGATTTTGATAATTGGTGCTAGTAATAAGAAAAATGTGTTAGATCTTGACAAATTTATTTGGACAAGAGTTAAGTCTAGAAGGATAACCATATTGGTTTTGGTTTTGTCTTCTCCTATACTAATTTTTGTTAAGATAAATTTCATGTATAATTATAACTTTTAATTAGATAGTTAGATATTAGTTATGGTATATTTATTAGATTTTATCTTAAATGATAATTTTTTTGTTAACGTTGAAACTTTTAAAAATTATTTATTTATGTTTTATACTATGTTGGATTAAGTTGGTGAATTTTGTGTTTTTTTAGAGTGTTTACTACTAACTTTTATTGTTAGAAATATTATTCTTGAAATCCCTTGGTCATAATGGTTGCTAAAGATGTAGTCTTTATTGATTTTTTTGTTTTAATTTGTTATCTTATTTTTATGTTTCTTTTGTTATCTTTTATGAATATGAACTAGATTTATAATGTTTGGATTTTGTTTTATGAAAATTGTGTCTCCTTTGAACAAAGAAAAATTAGATCAATTTCATGCATATCACATCTAAGTCAACAGCAACAACCAACAACTTCATCAGTGTTTCGACGATTCATTGGTGCTTCGATAACCACCGTCGATAACCCTACCAAGGCTCCTATAAATGTATTATATTACACAAAAAGATATAAATAAATATAATATGTTATATATAGTTAACTGATTAAAGTATCGTAAATGTAACATGTTACATATAAGGTTGTCAATGGGATGGAACGGGATCGAGGACCCTTTTTCTCATTTCTCATCCACAATTTAAAATTTATCATCCATTCATACTTAAAATCTTTACGGGGATATATCGGGGATCCTCACTTGGGAACGAAGACCTCCAAATGAAAAATGATGATCCATGTAATAATAGATATTTTGTAACGAAAAATAAAATATTGAGTAAATAAATAATATTTATGTAAAATATGTAAAAATAAAATCCCTGTATATTAAACAAAATAAAATAATAACAATAAATTATCAAATTTTAGATTTTTATAATTTAGATAAATAATTTAAATAATTTTTATAAAATAAAAATTATTGATATTTTAGTAGAATAAAAATATAACTTAAATATGAAATATAAAATATATAATGCATTACTTATGATTTGTTTGAGTTTAAATGTTATTAAATTTATAAAAAATTAAAATATTAAATTTTTATACATTGATTAAAATAAGATATATAATTTAAAAAAATGAACTAGAAATATAATTTTTATACTTACCTGATATTATATTATAAAATTCAAATTTTTATTTTATGTTCCTCGTTTTTCATCCATATTTTGATGTCTACATCTTTAATTAAAACAACATAATTCTTGTATGGATTTGTTGATTTAAAATAAATTGACAACTCTAATTATGTATTAATTCTTTTGTTATTTTTTAAGTATGAAATTATAAATTTTGATGTTTATATTCGATGGATGGAAAAAATTGTTAAAAAAATTATGTCAATATTTTCAAGAAAATGCAAAATTATGAGAATCAAAAGTTCCCGATTCCTAATCCAATAGAGAGGAAGAGAAAAATAAAATCAACGAGTAACGACAATAGAAGAGATCAAGAGAGAAAATATCTAAAAACCCATCCCTAATGGCAGTAATCTCAAACCCACCTACCATTACAGATTTTATCTTTCCTTCTTCTCTCTACTCCCTGTTCAATCTATCTCTAAGACACCATCCCTCCCCATGCGTCGAGGAGGCAAAACCACCAGGGATCTACCACCATCATCATACCCTCGAAAACCCGATATCAAATCCCCGGTTCAAGAAACCAGATTCAGAGGCGTTCGAAAACGTCCTTGGGGCCGATTCGCCGCCGAAATCAGAGACCCTTGGAAGAAAACCCGGGTTTGGCTTGGCACTTTTGATTCAGCCGAGGACGCTGCCCGAGCCTACGACGCTGCCGCTCGCTCTCTCCGGGGACCCAAAGCCAAAACCAACTTTCCTTTACCCGATAAGCCGACCCACAAAATTATTCTCTACCAACACGAGTTTCCCGACGACCGTGTTTCTTCTAAGATTGATATCATTCAGGCCAGTCGACCCACTTCCAGTAGCCTCAGCAGCACCGTCGAGTCGTTTAGTGGACCGCGGTCCAGGCCCATGGTCTCACCTGCAGCCCAAGATCAGACCCGACGCATCAACGGCGTGACAAAGGTTAACCGTCCGCCAATCAAACCCCAGCCCTTCGCTTCACCTGATGATTGCCACAGCGACTGTGATTCTTCGTCTTCTGTAGTTGATGATGATGATAAATGTGTGCTTATGTCATCAAACTGTAGAATCTTACCGTTCGATCTTAACTTGCCGCCTCCAATGGAAGATGATGATTTCGCTGGCGATGATTTTTTTCGCGCTACCGCTTTGTGCCTCTAATATTATTGCTTGGTCATATGAGTTTTTCTAATAACTGTCCCATGCCACTTCTTTTACTTTTTATAGTTTGTTTTCGCATTTTTCTACTGTTTTTTTCTATAGCACTTCCTCGGGAAAATGATAAAAAAGAAGAAGGAAAAAGCTTAGTACGATACTATTTGTGCCTGAAGAGAATTTGGGTTTCATTGTTTTTCCTAGATTGTTATGATGTAAAAATGGCATCTGGGTTTGTCATGTCCTGCTCTTGATGGGTTTCTGAATATGTGCGTGTAACGTTGAGACTAATAGATCTTGTTATCAGCCAGTGTGGATCTGATCTGGGATTTTTCCCATTGGTTCCGATTCACATGACTCATTTTCCATTTCCTTGTGTACAAAAAAACACTCATCTTAATTAGTAAAGTCAAATAACAGTTACAGTTTCTCTTAGCAAATGTTGTGTAGTCTTTGTATCTGAATTTCCCCCCATAATTTTCTGCTAGAATATGAATTTCTTCTATAATTGCGTCACATGTTTTACGTGCTAGTGCATTTTTTGGGTTCGAGTATTTGGGTTTTTGTTATAGAAGTTTTGGAAGGATGATTATCTTCTTCTTTTTGCAGTAGTCAGTTAGATCATGTTTGGGATAAGAAGATGGTGCTTTAGTGTAAAGACACTAAGAAAGAATGGGCCTATATGTCAAAAAGTGGAGGTGAAATTGCAAGTGGAGAAACTGGAAGATGATGGTTTTTGAAAAGAACTAATAATTGCTCATGCGATGCTGATTCTTGTACACAACTTGTTTATTTCGAATATCAAATATCCATATTAGCGCCAAAATATAAGGTCTGCGTAACTCAACACATAGAGAAATTATCTAAATTGGTGTGTAAAATGTATGAAATTTCAAATGTAGTGTATGTTTGTTTTAAATTACAAATACAGTGAAACTGTAAAGGTTTATAGTTTGATTTTGTTCAAGAAAAAGATTGCAAACTTTTGCAGTTATCTATATTTATAATTTACAACAAATATACTATATTTATAATTTCATACATTTCACTTACCAATTTTGATAATTTCCCTGCCCACATGCATATGAAAAAGGTTACGTCCAAGTCTTCTACTTAAATTGCCATTCAGTCTCTTATTAGTTATTAAGGTGTTGCATTACTAATCTCTTAATTTTACAAAAAAAAGTTACTAAAGTTTATTTTTTAAAAAAATTTAACAAACTTGTGTTTTTTTTATTTTAAAAATGAGGCATCATATTATTACCTTTATAAAATATATTTTTACGATTTTTTTATAAAGTTAATAGATTTGTGCTGTTTTATTTAATATATACAAATTTAAAGTATATTTTTATTAAATATAACGAATTTGTGTTATCCTCCTCACCGAGAAATTGACCCCAAAGAACAAGGAAAAAAATTTGATTTTTCAAATTATGCTGATTATTATCCTTGTGCATAAATTGAATGTTATCATAAAATGACAGGCAAATTGCTTTTCTATTTTTTTGTTATGAGCAAAAAATATATATATTTTTCCCTTTAGATTCGTATTGTTGTTTCCAATTGGTAGTTGCTTCTTGGTGGGTACTGATACTTGATGTTTGGAGGGACGTTACTTTTGCGAAATCATGTTTTATTTTCAAATGATTCCATTTGAGCTTAATGAGTATATGTTTGATCATTTTTCATGTTAATTTTTGACGATATTGGATTGTGTCAATATCGTGGCCTAAATTAAAAGAAAGTGAAGGTCGCTTATACAACATATTCAACAAAAATGCTATAATTTTGTTCTCTTCCTTTCTCGTTTTTGTTTCTAATGTGGTCCAAATAGCTCTGTTATACAGCTGCCTGGAATATCTTCAAGTCTTTTTGTTTGGGGTGACAATACTAAAGATTCCCGTTTCTTTATTTCTTTCGGTTTGCTCAGGCAAAAGATGCCAAACTTAGAATAAAATAAATAAATCTATTTTTTTTAGATAAATAATATTTAATTGCAGAAGTCTATTTACAAAAACTTGTTTTATAGCAACAAATAATATGTGAGGTTCAATTATCATAATTAATTGATAATTGTCACATTAGTTAATGTTTTACTACGAATTGTTGTAATTAAAAGTGCTTTATTTAATTGGTTGTACTTGTTATTTCATATGGTGGTATTGTTTTTCTTCCCAATAACCAACCATATGCTCTTTAAACTGGTTAGGAATACACGAGTAAATATTACAGCTGCTTCTGACGACTTTTTCTGGCTGTTCAACGGGAGGAAAATTTGGACTTCTAAAATAAAATTTGAACAAATGATCATAGGATTACAGGTTTGGCCTTAGTTTCAGTTGTTTGCGGTGGAAGGGAAATATATATGTCCCGTTTTAAAGAATCTACACATTGTATAATTGATGGCCATGGGTGAAGCTTACGGGTTTACGTTAGGATCCTTCAGACGGAAGCTTTAATGAAGAGACAAAAGAAAGGAGACATCTTTTTCTTTCAATTCAACAAGTCTATTATTTACTTGTTTGCAAAACCGATTTGATTATAGTTTTGCATGAACTCGTCTTAGAAAACTGGACGAAGCTAAGGTTTATTCATGATCAATCATATAGTTTATATTTATTGGGTATTAAAGAACAATGGGTCCCACCAAATGCCTGGTTTAAAAACCACTAGGAAAATCTATTGACGGATGAGGTCTCTGATATGCGGGTCATGTGAATGCCCAGTTTTGTTTTTATCTGATTTTCTATCATTTCATTTATATTATTAAAAGAAGGAACATTGAATGTAAATTGAACCCAGACACACAGAGTAAAAAAGCACATTGAAAATGGGCTCTACTTTAAACCCAATTGTATTTGTTATTCTGTTTTGGGTGTCAGCATATGGAAGTAGAACGACTCTAATCTCACACCGACACCGACGCCGACGCACTATTTCTTCATTGGCACCTTCTGGCGATAATGGTATTTGTACATTGATGGTGGTGAAACATGGATATGATTGTCAAGAACACACAGTTATAATATATGCTTTTTCTTCTTTTTTAATTTACCCAAATATAGTGCGAAAGTATCAAATGTTTTATAATAGCTTTATTCGTTTTTCTTTCTCTTTTTCCTTTTCGGGGTTTTCAGGTTACTACTGAAGATGGATACATTCTTAGCCTGCAAAGGATTTCAGTGGGAGGCTCAGGGAATAGAGGAGCAAATGGGAAACCAGTTGTTTTACAACATGGTCTCCTGATGGTTAGTAAGTTTGGTTTTGACAGGTTTAATTATTTAAATTATATATATTTTTGATTGATGATGTAAAAGGAGTTAAATTCATTGAGCGGTAGTGGTGGTCAGGATGCTGTGACATGGCTGCTACTGCCTCCACATCAGGCTCTGGCATTCCTTTTGGCAGATGATGGTTATGATGTATGGCTACCTAATACTAGAGGAACCATTTATAGCCGTGCTCATGTTTCTTTCACTCCTTATGATCCGGTTCGTCTCAGTACTGTACTCTATTTTTAAGCACGCCTACGTATAGTCTCTTATGCAAAATCGATATAACTGTGTAAAATTTAGTCCTTTATTCTTAACTGTCATTATTGTTCTCCTGATTTTTCATTTACTTTAATCTCTTAATTGTTAATATTAAAAGGAAAAAAAGTTTCTCCTGGAGGGAAATTTCACCGCACGACACTCTCTAATTAGTACGTGATATTGAATGGTTAAAAGGAATACAGTCACATCACGATCAGACTATATAGTCATTAAATAGATTTAAATTTAAACAAAAATTAAATTGAATATAAATAAATTAGATATTATCGTATATTAAGAGATTTAAATATATCTAATAAATAAATTAGATATTATCATATATTAAGAGATTTAAATATATCTTATATGTAAAGTTTAATTCTAATAAATAATCTCATAATATAATATGATTGCACGACTTTACATAGTGTTTAGACCTTGGGTCATACCATGCCGTAACCTCACCATCTGAAGCACAAGAAACACGACCTCAAGCTCGGATTTATAAAGTGATCGTGCTTAAATTAGTTGTAATTTTTTGACACATACTGATGTGTACTATTATGTAATTGACACGTGTTCATATAAACGTTTTATATGTATATATGATCATAGTTTTGAACCATACACATTCACTCATCTTTATTATATCTTTTTTATTTCTCTCAAAATCGGATCATCTCCAACAATCACATTTCTCAAGTTTAAGCCCAAATTTGTTTGAATTTTTTTCAATAATTCTGAATGAGCTTCATGTTTGTATAGATACATACAAGCTATTAAAAACTTGGGATGCCTAGCCTAACATTTATTTTTATCTTTATCACTACATAGTGGGGGTGGGGATAAAAAGTTGTTACCTTTGATTTTTTTTCATTTACAGTGATATAGCTTTGATTATACAGGCTTACTGGGATTGGTCATGGGATGAATTGGTAGCTTATGATCTTCCAGCTACATTTCAGTATGTACTTGATCAAACAGGACAGAAACTGCATTATGTTGGGCATTCACTGGTAAATTTACATATCTCTTCAACTTTGTTCTGTTCTAAGATTCATATATTTAGCCCTAAAAACATTATCAATTAAAGTTATATATTTATAGGGAACTTTGATTGCTTTGGCTTCCTTTTCAAAAGACGAGCTATTAAATATGTTAAGATCAGCAGCTTTACTTAGCCCTATTGCTTATGTGGGACAGTTGACTTCACCACTTGCAAGAACTGCTGCTGAGAACTTCTTTGCCGAGGTAACCCTTTTATTCATTTTTCTGCCTATTTTATTATTTGCGTTATCGTATAGATAAGCATTTGACTACTGTCATTCATATTTTAACAGAAACTCTACCAGCTTGGTGTGGGTGAGTTTAATCCTAAAGGGTAAGAAACCAAATAAACTTGCAACTATTATTGCTGGGTGGCAATCATATCATGTTGTGCTCTTTTGTTTTCGTTGACTAATACAATAAAATATATAGACAATATTTTGTCAAGTATTTATAATAATAACCTTAAATTTAAAAAATAATGATAAATTTTAGTTCAATTGCGTTGGTATCATATCACCGTGTCCGGAATTACAAGCACTCTTGCATTACCATTTTGCTCTCATATTCTTCTAATACATCGAAAGAGAAGCAAGTCCTCATTGTAGATAATGACAAACTCAACAACAAGTATTCAGTTTTGATGCTTTTAAGTAAATGACAGTTTATAACTCCGTCCGTTTCCATTTTGGATAGGGAGGTTATAATCAAATTTCTTCTGGATATCTGCAAGAAACCAGGGGTAGACTGCACAAACTTATTGACCTCTTTCACTGGTAACCAGAGAACATTCTAATTTTGTCATTAGTTTTTATTACTCACAAATTTTTGATTCACTTGGAATTTTTATGGTTTTGACTACAGGTCATAATTGCTGCTTGAATTCTTCAATAGCAGCTATTTTTCTTGCACATGAACCTCAGTCAACAGCAACAAAAAATATGATTCATCTGTCTCAGAGTAGGTGTTTTTTTTTTCGTCTTAGAAGTTTTAAAGAGCTTTGCTTTTATCTTTCCCTCCCTGTCAATGTCAATCCTAATATAAACTACAGGGATTTAAGGAAGGGGAATTCCTACTTCACGTATATAAGCCTTCACATCTTGCCACTCGTATGAAGGGACCTAAACAAATAACAATTTTTTTTCCTCTACTGAGCCTTAAGCCCAATATCTTTGTGAAATCCGGGTCCTAAATAAATGAGTTTTGAAGATTTGGTGAAAAATATCACATAACTCATACTTATGTATAGCATGTAGGTTGTGAAAGACTTGCAATTTTGGGATATTTTCACCTAAACTCCAAAAACTTGTGATTTTGGGACTCAATACATCCCTTGTATTTGGACACTCCCAGAGGCGGATCTGTATGGGTTAAGTGGGGCACTAACCTTATCTTGTGTCTTGATAAATAAAATTTTAGTTATAATATTTATAAAATTAATGATAAATTACGTGCATAAATAATATCGTGTCCCCCTGAATTTTAATTTTAAGTCTTTATGATTCAATAACTTACTATAAATTCAATAATTTGAATAATTTTATACTCAAATGAGATAAATGTAACATTTTTTTCATTAAGTAAAAAATAAAATGTATACTTATAATTATATTAACTTTTTATTATTAATTGTTATTACTGTAATTATTAAATTAAAAATTTTAGGTTAATAAACAAACAATATTGTATATGCTGCCCTTCATGAACTCAGAGACTAAATCCGCGACAGGACACTCCATATACCACAATACTACCTCTGCTCGGTTGAGGGTTTGGGGGCAAAGAGTTTGTTTATTATTTCAAATTGGCATCCAGTTTAATTGTGGGATTTTGAACAGTGATAAGAGGAGGAACAGTAACAAAGTACAACTATGGCAATGAAGATGAGAACTTAAAACACTATGGGCAACCCAATCCTCCAGCATATAACATGAGAAGCATTCCAAATGATCTACCTCTCTTCATCAGCTATGGAGGTGCTGATGCTCTTTCTGATACAAATGATGTGAATCTTCTTCTTGATAGCCTCAAAGATCATGATGGAGATAAACTTGTGGTTCAGTATAGAAATGATTATGCTCATGCAGATTATGTTATGGCTAATAATGCTAAACAAGCTGTTTATGATCCTCTCATTGCTTTCTTAGGGCTTCAATGATATTATTATTAACTGTGAAAATTAGAAGTGTTCATATTCTCTTTATTTCTTTAGTCGCTGGAAGTCTTAATTAGTCCCTAATCCAAATGTTCCTTCTAAACGTCTCGTGCGTAGACCTTATGATTACATTATAAGCTAATCACTGATCACTCGCAATTACCGGTGGATTAAGTAATTAAAGGTTAAATGAAAATACCGAAAATTTGGAAAAAGGGTTAAAAGTGTAATATTGGTTTTAAAACTTTAATTAAATTTATACATTTGTTTACAAATTTTTAAAAATTTCATACCGTCTAAACTTTTAAATCCAAAATTTTAGTCTTAAATTTTTAAAATTTCACGCATAGATTATTGCTTAGTTACTAAAATAAATATTTATAAATCAAAATTTTAGAATTTATGTACGAAATTTTAAAAATTTGGAATCAATTTATACATTTTAAAAATCTGGGAATCTATGTACAAATTTAGTTAAAATTTGTGGACTAAATTATAAGATTTAAAAATTTAGGGATCTATGTAATAGGTTTTAAAAATTTATGTATAAATTTAATTAAAGTTTAGAGACTAATTATATATTTGATTCTTGAAAAAAAGAAAAAAAGAAGAAGAAGTAAAACTCAACTTTTTCATTGAACAATAATTTGTTTCTATGTATGTATATAGTTTTTATTCTAGGTGTATGTCTTAAATAAAATTTTACACATAATATATATATATTTATAAATAATTTCATATATAAAATAGAAATGTGTCCCCTTAAATTTTAATTGTTAAGTTTTATAATATCTTTTATCAATGAAAATGAAAAGTATATAGTAATTTTTTTACTGTTTATATAGTTTATATGGTGTCCAAATTTGCCACTAGTTTGAATATAAATATAAAATAGATTTATACAAAAATAGATATTAAAGAGTCAAAGTAGATAGAGAAAATAACTAAAAAAAATTTAAAAATACATTTTAATTCTTATTTACAATAATATTGAAAGATTACATATATATATATATATATATATATATATATATATATATAGAAATAATATTATTTAAATCATAATCCTAATAGAATTATGAATAAGTATAACAAACCAATAAAGAAAGATAATAATGATCTAATATTCAAATTGTAGTAATATTACATATTTAATATTTCAATTATCTTAAATTGAACATAGATAAATTTAACACAAAACTATAATAAATCCAGTTAATTGAATCTTAAAGTTAATTACAGGAAGTCTTATCAAAGAGTATAAAGTAATCACTAAAACAACTTAAAATAAATTTATCAGCGTTAATCAAAACTTTGTTATAAAACTAAATGTGGATGATATATTGTTAGTTTAATTAAAAAAAATTATATATCTTTACAACAAAATATGTATATATTTTTTTATATAACATGTTGAATCCACGTTAGTTCTGACAATACATAAAATGAAACATATTATATATACTTTTATTTTTATATGTAACGTGTTATATTTACATATATCTTTATAAGTAATCGGTTACATCAACATAGTTTATATGATCCAACATATGTAACATGTTATATTTGCTTGTATCTTTATATATAACTTGTTACATTTATTATAGTTTTGATGATCTATTAGATATAATATGTTATAATTATATATATATTTATACGTAATACGTTATGTCTATCATAATTTATGTAATTTAATGAATATATTTTATTATATTTATTTGTTTCTTTGTACGTAGCATGTTATATATATCGAAGTATTGATAGGGTGATCAAAGGTGATTATTGGAACTCCACTGAGATCGCTTGTGGTAGATATCAAACATGTAGCGGGTATGACCTTAATCTCATTTTATATTAATAGAAATAACCATAATTTTTGGGATGAATTAATACAAAGTAAAAACAAATATTAATTTATTAAAAATAGGTAAAAAACTTATCATGAATGGTAAATCAACAAGAGGTCCAATGTGTTATCAGCAGAAAATCTTTAGGCCAAACAAATGAAGTAATCCAAAACAAAATAGCCCAAATAATTAATAGGCCCAAATATTAAATAAGCACAACTAAAGCAACCTCAGTTTCACGATAAAGGAGATGCGAAACTGATGTAATTGGTGGTTGGTGACACTAGTGGGTGACAGTAGAAACACCTAGAGAAGTGGCTAAAAAACACGCAGAAAAGAATCGAGACATACCCAGAACAACAGAGTTAGCGAATGACAACAACTATAGGTGGCGGCGCCGGCGGGGTTGGGTCCTTTGGCTATGGTCACTGGGAACATGTCAAATGGTGTGAAATTGAGAGAACTGGGCAGGGATGAGAAGACACTTTTTTTTTTTGCTTTTCTTCTTTTGATATAATATATATTTTTTAAATATAAAAAATGAATATATGGAAGGGAGGATAAACTTAGCTTTAGAAAATATATTCTAATTTTTATTCAATTTAAATCTCAATTAAATCTCATGACAAATAAATAAGTTAATTAAATTTTAAAATAGATTTACTTATAGTTCAAATAAGATTTGAACTTGAAAAATTAGATTATGTTTGAATAAAAAAAGCAGGAATTGTTAGATCAAATTTCTTCTTTCCTTAATAAATTTATTCAAAATTTTAAAAAATAAAAATAAATTTCTTAAGTTACTTCAAAATTGCAAATTTTATTAATTTTGTATTTCTTTAAGAACTAGCAATAATGTATCTGCCATGCACATAAGGATTATTTTTTAACTTTAAAAGGGATAGTTTTTTATCATTTTATTTTATATAATCATTTTGAAAAAAAGGGTACATTCTAGAAAATGATAAGAAGAGCTTTATTATCTTCTTCTTTCTTTATTTTTTTTATGTTTACTATTTGAAATCACAAAAATTATTAGTAACAATTTATTTTATTCATAGTCTATATCTATAGGAAAAGTTTTGATTGTATTTGTTGGTAACGGTGGAACAAAATCACCTTATATCCTTTACAAAACTTTAGTAATTGCAAAAATATAAGAATTGAGGCTTTTAAAAATATTGTAATTTTTTAAAATGTATATTTTTGTAAGATATATAATTAGGATTCTCTAATACTTAAACAGTTCTAATTTTAAAATGTATTTTTATAAGATATATAATTAGGATTCCTTAATCTTTAAAAAGTTCTAATCTAACTTCTTCTTTTTCCCAATGATAAAATCAAAATTTTTAAAAATAAACTACTAAACTAATATTTTTTTAAATGGAGATTAAGAGTTCAATTTTTAAAATATAAAAAATAATAAGTTAGATTTGAAATGAAAAAAAATCATATTTTTTTAAAGAAATGTAAAACTTTAAAAAATAAAATTTCAAAGAAAAAAATGTAAAAAAGAAAATTAAAAATTAAAAAAACACAAAAAATTAATTTTTTATTCTAAATATAAATTGATTATTTTTTGAAATTTTGAGTATTATTTTACAAAGTTTCAAATTTACCCTTAAAAAAACACTATTTATATTTTATTAAAAATTGTAAAGAATTAAAAGATCTTAAATATATACTTAAAAGATAGATAATTAAAATACATTTTTTAAAGATTAATAAACTTATAAGGTATAAATAATAATGTTTAGTTCTCATCTAAACTATTAATTATATATGAATTTGATTAACCCTTATTATATTAGTAACTACAAAATTTAGTGAAAGTGATGCAAAGATCGAAAAAACTGAGTGTGAAGAAACCATTTAGGGAGATAATAAAGAATTCTAAATTAGTTTAATTAGGAAAATATTAATAATATTTTAACACAAATTATTAATTAAGAGAATTGCTACGTCTCTAACATGTGCTTACACATCAGACATGTCATGACATTTATTAAACTAAGTTAATAATTCAATTATACATCGATTTTTGGTGTTATATACGTAAATTATTAGCATAAACAAAATTCAGCAATCCATGTACCTAAAGGATGCTTAGTTATTGAGTGAAATAAAAAAATAACTTTGAACTCTATATAGCATCTTGATTTCCTCATACCAAATTTCTTAAATTAAATTTGTAGAAATAAATAATGAGAAATAAAAAGTCTTAATCTAATTTATAAGTTAGATAATTAGTTTTATTTAATTATGATTGAGTTATTAAATATGAAAAGATAAAAATAAATAGACAAATACAAGAAAATTAAAGAAAGTAAAAAAAATAAAAAGCCTGTAAAAATAATACTATAATATTAAACAATTTTGATGAAAGAATAAACATTATAATCCACCTATGTAAAATTTGAAAATTAATTAAAATAAAATTTAAATAATTATTTTACAATGCAACACATAATTGTTCAATTTTTCGTAATTTAGTTAAAAATATTATGGTATTATTGATCAAATATTCGACGGTTTAAATCATAATTTACAATCTTATCCTTAAAATAAATACTTATTGTTTGAATTAAATAAAAAAAATCAATGATTAGAGTTTAAGAACATAAAAACTTTCATTTGGATAATGAGTCATTTTCATTTCCGACATACTCCTCTTATAACTCCTAATGAAAAACAAAGGGATATACAGTAAGATCATGTAACGTCTTTTCACATAATCTATTTTTCGGTATTAATATTGCCACCACATACAATTTAAAGCAATTGCAAGCAAAGCTTAATAAAATTGGTGAGGGAGCCATGGATGCAAACTATCCACTTACTTTGTTATATATAAAGCCAAATTAAATGTCTCTGCAGAATTAATTTTTCAAATGCTTTGTATTATACAACTAATTTGATTATATTTATTTCAATAACGAACAAATTGCGATTAAAGACCAAGTTAAAGTTTTTTTTTAATTCCCTGAAGTAACTTTTGACCGAAAGAACATATAGAGTAAAATGAAGAACAAGACAAGTAAAAAACAAGAAAAGGAAAAAAAAAAAGAATTCAAATTAAGAGCACTAATATGATTTTTTTTCTCCTATCATTTTATTTATATTGTTTATTTCTTTTATTGAGTTATTACAAATTAAAGATCTACTAATCTTTATCTTTGCTTTATTAGCTGTGAAAGTTTTAAATGTTAAGAAATCATATTTTATATATTAAATTAGGTAATATATTATTTTTTTCTTTAATTATATTTATTATTTAATATAATAGATGTGATCAAATTTTGTTAAGTTCATTATTGACAAATTAATATATATTGATTAAGTAGATTTTGATTTTTACTTTAATTAAAGAACTATAGTAACCTTAATTTAACAATATATAAAGATTTTTTGAATATGATCCCAATTTATCAAATCATAAAATAATTTATCTTCTCTTAATTTGGAAAAGAGATAATGATTTTGCTGAAAAATTAAGTCAATTTGATTGAAGAAGATCACAAATTACCCATTCATTCGTACTCAATTATTCATGATCAATTATTGTAATATTTTTACAACAATAGATAATCATTATTAATAGATCTAGTTATCTTACTCAAATTCATAAAAGTTGACACGATGTAGATCTTAGAAATTTTTGGTATTTTGTTTTAGGTTTTTATATAGAATTTGGTTGACTTTTAATATGAAGTAACTCTATTAATATTAAAATAAATAAATTATTTTCTTATTTTTAGAAATATTGTTTTCCCTATCCTAAGTAAATTTGCTGTAATTGTTTTCCTCGTTGATTCCAAAAAAATTAAATAGACTTACATTATATATATGGGATTTTCTGGACCATTCTTTCTTAATCTTTGAATTTTCTTTATTTGTTTTTTTTAGTTTATTTAGAAAACTAAATATAAAGCTAATGTGTATAGGTAAAAACTTTTCATTGCATCTTTTTTTTAAGTAAACATGTCAATTCTTTTATAACGTACTTACATAAAATACATTTCATTATACTTATTTATTGACACTTTCTTTCTTGAAAGTAATTATAACACTTAACAACGTTGAATTAATGGTGTTTAATTTCTTTGGCATTAATTGGAGAAATACCTATTAACATTTTAATTTTTTTAGATTATTAAATAATGGCATGCAAGCTTGCAAATATGAACTTATTGGGGTAAATAAATAAATTTATTTCTCAAGAACAAACTTGCTCTTTTATAGTAGAAATATATAACATGCTTTCTGTAAATGTGGTACTATGAATAAAATTTTCGCTTGCACTGCATTTTATTTTTATTAAATATAAATATATGAAAATAAAAGTTCTAGGAACATTACCTCATTCTTTTTAAGTTGTAGATGCTTAGCCAATTTGTCAATTTCTTCATCTTTCGATCAATGCATTTTTATTTTGTTTTTGTTTTTTGCTTTTTGAACTTTTGCTGCAATATAATAAAAAAGAGAAGTTGAACATTATATTTAATTTTGGTAGAAAATGAAAGGGAAAAGAAGAAGAAGCAAAACAACAAAATATTTTAGAGCTTCTCTAAAAGTTACAAACAAAGATAGAGAATATATAGCGAGAATGAATTTTGTAACAACAAAACCAAGCTTATATATTATTTAATCCATAAAAGTTTCATTTGTATCTCAAAGGAAGGAGCTTGATGAATTAGATTTGATGCAGTTAAATTGAAGCCAAGTATTATACAAAAATATTAGCTACCATAACAAAGATTTATTCATATCTAAATACATTACATTAAACATTAAATTAAATAATATAAAAATCTCTAGATTTCATGTAAATATTTACTTGTATAAATACCAAATGATGGAAAGGATAATAAGAGTTAATTATTTTAGTATTTAATTTAATTTAATTTGATAAACGTTTCCTCCAAAATTTTAGTTTTTTTTATGAAAGACGTTTCATTAATTTGTTAACTCTTTTTTATTTTATTTTATTTAGTAAACTAAATATAAAGCTAATGTATATGGATATATAAATACTTTGCATTGCAGCTATTATTTTTTATTTTAGTAAACGGTTAGATTTTAAGGTGTTATGAGTTGTGTAATGTTATTTAAAAAAATTAATTTTTTTTAATTTATTAATGGTAGTTTCAAAACAAAATTCATATTTTGTTAAGTTAAACATAATTAAGCTAATTGAATCTCATGACAAAAAAAAAAAAAAGAAGTTAATTAAGTCTCAAATTAAAAACCCCAATTTATCCCAATTTATTGTTAATTGTTTTTAACATGTTTTTTCTGTTAAAAAATAGAAATAATATTGGTTCTCTTTTGGTTAAATGGATCTATCCATTACAATGGTTAAAACATTAAATGGTTATAGAGTACAAAATTGCCTTATAATTAAAAATAAGGGTTATGGATTTTTACAACCTAAAGAGCGAACTTGCTCTTTTATAGTAAAAATAGAAAATAAAAAATAGATAATAATTTTACATTCATTCATTGAAATTGTAATATATTAGAGAATTTAATTACAAGATAAATAAATAAAAAATAACAAATATATTAATGAACAAGCACTCCATTGTTTTGATAATAATAATCGTATTTTTATGAGATCTATTTTTTAACAGTATTTTTAAGTTTTCTACTAATCTACTCATCTATTTAATTTTTTAAAGTAACAACAATTCCATAGAAATAATAATCTAAATCTAGTTTTACATTGAAAACATGTCATAATTCGCACTAGAATAAGTTTATGCTATAAATGATTCTACTTAAATTAAGATCTAAGCAAAAAATTATGATGATTTTATTAAATCTAACAACAAAATAAAGAAAATAAAATAACTTTACATGGAGTCAGATAAACTCCTATTTAGTAGAGAGCTCACTCTCCCATTATCCCGTATCAAAATAAAAAATCAAACTATAAAAGTAGGAAGGAAAAAAAATGAGAGATACACTAAGTTTTTTTTGGAGTGAATCTTGTACTTAATGTTGTCAAAGATGCATATTGAAATATGAAAAATATATATACGTAGACGTTGTATTTAAGAAATAATAAATAGACATTAATATATTAGAAAGAAAAACAATTAGCACCTGATAAACAGCAATGGTCATATAACGCTACATTCATTTCAATCAAATCTGCAGTTTCAATACCAAAAAGGAAAGACATAAATATATTTTTCATCTTGATCTTGCTAATTGTTTTAGTATAAAAACGAACGGACTATGAGCAATTCTGAAAACTAAACTAGTCTGAGTCTCTTTCTCCAAATGGCTAATACTATAACCACTCTACTTGTAGTAATTATTGTACTGTATGTTTCAATATCCACATCAGCAAGAACGGATATTTTCTCTATACCCAATGACTATGCATTAGCCCCAGAAAGTAGCAACACTATCTGCAAGTCAATAGTAGAGACACAAGGTTATATCTGTGAAGAACATCAAGTAATGAACAATAATAGTATAATACTTTCACTTGTGTGTTTTTCATCACTCACAATAAGTTTATTATTTAATTTTATTAATTTTGTATTTTCAAATTTTGGATGGTTATAGGTAACAACAGAAGACGGTTATATTCTTGGTTTACAAAGAATTCCACTTGGAAGGTTTAATAGTACTAAGACAGCCAATAAGCAACCAATTTTATTACAACATGGACTCTTGTTGGTTAGTTTCTGTCATTGACATGTTTAAGATTTAAGCCCAAAATTGCATATTTTTTGAGTAAAAATTAGTCCAAGATTAAACCTTTTTGCTAAGTACATTCCTGAGTTGCGTACATGATTTATCGTAAATTTGTGACATTTTTAACTCAATTTCCAAAAATGCACGATTAATGGCACAACAAATTCAGAAAGTTTGTCATTGTAATCAATATTTTATGTTGTAACAAATTATTCTCCTACATGTGTGACAGGACGCTGCGTCATGGCTATTTAATTCTCCTAGTGAATCTTTAGGGTTCATCTTGGCTGACAATGGTTTTGATGTGTGGCTTGCCAACACAAGAGGAACAGATTCTAGCCGTGGACATGTGTCGCTTAATCCTAATGATCCGGTTCTTTTCATTTTTAACAACTATTATTGTCATTATTTTGTAGACTAATTATACTTTGCTAATTAAAATATGCTCTTTACATATTTCATTTTTGTAGGCTTACTGGGAGTGGTCATGGGATGAATTGGTTGCTTATGATCTTCCTGCTTTCCTCGATTATGTGCAGAATCAAACAGGACAGAGTTTACATTATGTTGGATATTCCCTGGTGAATTCTGATGTTCCACTTTCTTTCTTTTAATGGATATCACCCAATTTTGGATTATAGTAAGACTTACATGTTGAAGTTACAGGGAACTTTGATTGCTTTCACTGCCTTCTCCCAAGACAAACTGATAAATAAGATAAAATCGGCTGCCTTGCTTAGCCCAGTTGCTTATCTGGGTCACATTTCTTCAAAACCTTTTAGAACTGCTGCTAATTTATATTTAGCTGAGGTTAATTCCTGAAGAGCTAATACGGTTTTCTTATCTTTAATTCATATATTAGTGAATTCATAAACAAGACTTAATGCCTTTTTTTAACAGAACCTCTATGGATTAGGTGTAAGGGAAATTATTCCAAGAGGGTGAGAATCCCATGACTAAGCAATTTTATTTCTATAGTTACTGATACATACATTTATTTTCTATAGTTTCAAGGATAGGATTATAATAATCTAAATTTTTGTTAATATTCATTATATTTTCTTTACCAATCTGCCTTTACAGGCATAACTTGGCCAATGTTATAGAGTATCTCTGTGATGTGACACACATAGACTGCTTCAACTTTTTAACCTCTTTAACAGGTAAGTTCAATATTATCCCTATCTTTGGCTTCATAGAAGTTTGGAATTGCTTTCCAGTTATCCTGAAAACACTTTTAATGCAATGTGATTACACATGTTCCATATTACTTAAGAAGCTAAATAGTGATGTGTTTATAAGGGGGTGTCTTCTTTTATATGGTATGACGCGTTTTAAAGTCTCTTTAGAAGTGAAACAATGAGATTCCACTTCTTGCAGGGGGTTTCTTCTTCCAGCGTCAACTTCTAAATTGAAAAATATTATATTTGTGTGGTTAATGTTTGAAAAGCACAAGCAAACAAACACTAATCACTTTGGTGGGCATTTGACAATTATCAAAAGAAATGCTTCCAATAGTTTTACATGACAAGCAGCTAAATGCTTGAAACAAGCTTAAATTAAATTACTTGTTTTCTAATAACTTATGTTTAAACGACTTGTCTAAAAACTAGTTTGTTCTTCACAATTTATAGGCCCCAATTGCTGTCTCAATACTTCCACGATAGATATTTTTCTTAATGAAGAACCGCAGTCCACTTCAACAAAAAACATGATCCACTTATTTCAAAGTAAGTTAGTTTTGCAAATAGATTATAGAATGAAATACAATATTGGTGTTTATAATTATTTTTTAATTTTTTGGTTTGGTTATATGGATCATTGTCAGTGGTAAGGAATGGAAACATTGCAATGTTTGATTATGGTGTAGACAACACGAAGTACTATGCACAAGCTTCTCCTCCTGTCTACAACCTGACCAGCATTCCTAAAAACATTCCTCTTTTCCTCAGCCACGGTGCTAAGGATTTTCTTTCTGACATGAATGATGTGCAAGCTTTGCTAGACAACCTTAGAGATCATGACAAGGACAAGCTAGTTGTTCAATACATAGAAGATTATGCTCATCTTGACTTCGTTATGGCTGTCAATGCTTATCAAGTTGTTTATGATCCTCTGTTAGCCTTCATAAGAAAGCATTAAATAATTATTTTTATTGAGTTATTTTTCAAATGTTAAACATATTCCTTTTTCAATTGTTCTAAACTAATAATAATAAGTTTTAATGACTCTGCTTTCTTTCTTTTTACTTAATATTATAATAATAACTGTTACTTATTAGGAACAAACCTTCGCAAGTATAAAAGGGGAGTTTGAAAAGCTTCTTATTTCATTATATTTTTGACATCTATGACTTGAAATGAGAATGTGAGTCACTAAACTAACGACAAAAAAAGTAATCTTCTAAATAATATCTCTGCAGTAAAAGGAGGAGGATAAGAACAAGAAAAGTAAGAAAGAATTTTGTTCATGAATTAAAATAGAAGATTGATGGAATAGTTAACAATTAATGTCTATAAAAGATAGATGATTTGTCTAAGAGAAAAATTCGTGTGAGCTGCAATATGAGCAACGAGAAATGGATATGATAAGAAGCATAACATAATTGTTTTTTGAAAAGAAAAGCTTATCACAATGAATGGTAGATAGCTTGATTGTTTTTGTGATTTTCATTTGTTAATTTTTTGATACTATATTTATTTATATCACATTGAGAATGTCACAAGACATTTAGAATTGCATAACATATTACATCTTTACATTTATTTTTAGCTATGATTTATTAAGACATGTTACATTATTATATGTAATATTAATGTTTTAATGTTGTAATGTTGTAATGTTGCTTAGGTCTTTGGACTATTAATTTGAGCTTGGATTTATGTTGGTTACCTGGAGCTAACGCATTTTATTTGCTAAGCCCGTGAGTCTCAAGAGCAATATTACCATTTGAAAATTGCATTATGAATACCCTCGTTAGGGTTTAGAAGAGGCACATCGTTTCATTATTTTGATCTTAGGGTTTCTTCTAGTTTTCGAGAGTTTCTTTGCTTTACATCTCCATTTTCTCTAGCATATTGAATATTTTTTTGTTATTTGTGTGATAGGATTATTGTAAAAAGTTAAGTGTTATTTTTGTGTGTTAGTTTTCACCTCTGTGATCTTTTTAGTGTTCTTATTCTCTGTTTAAATATTGTTACATATATTGGATATGAGTATAATCCTTTCAGTGGATTAGGCCATGTAAAATAGCAATCGAATAATTTTACTTCAAGTGTTTCTTTGTTTCTTGATTTATAGTTCTTAAAGTTTTTTTTATTCAATCTTTCACTTGATCTTCAAATAGAGTGACTAAGAGTGAGTTTTGAGTGTGAAATAGCAACAAAATATGTATCAAACAAGGATTTTGTGTTATTTGGCATTCAATTTTCTATCTGAGTGTACCAGATTCACGAGGTTCTTACATTTGACTTTGTAGATTGTGTTCTTGAGCAATTTAGTAACCCTAGGATTTTTTAAGTCCTTTGAAAAAGTTGACTCTTTGGTTTCTCCGGACATAAAAGTGAATTTTCTAATTATTTTGTTATTAATATATTTGATTTTTTTTAATATGTCTACTCATTATAAGATTTCTGGTTTTGATGGCATAGATGATTATGTTTTATAAAAACGTAAAACGAAAGCATTTTTGGTTTAACAAGAGGTGCATGGTGTTATTAATGTGAAGGATTTTCCTGAAAAGGCTTTTGATGGTATAAGAAAGATTGAGAAAAGGGTTATACTTCTATTTTGTTAAACCTTTGTGATAAAATTATCTGAGGTTTCTAATGAAATTATCTTTTAGAAGGTATTCTCTAAACATGATTCCAATTATCTTGATAAATCACCATTTAAAAAAGTTTACTTAAAACACTATGTTTACTCTTTTAAAATGGATCTATCAAAGGTTCTTGAACAAAATTTTGATGATTTCAAGAGACTCATTACTCAACTTAAGGACATTGATCATAAAATTTTGGATGAGACTCAAGCAATTATTTTGTTAAATTTCCTTCCTAATAATTTTAAAGATGTTAAATTTAACATTATTTATAAAAGAGATAATTTGACTACTGATCTTGTTGTTTCTAATTTGAGGTCAAAAGATTTTGAAATAAAAGATAAGAGTAATATTAGTGATGAGCTTTATGTTAGGGTAGATATAAAAAGATGAAAATGGTTCAAGAAAGTGTAAAAATAAGTCTAGGTCAAAGTCTAAGTATAAGAAACATGTTAGGTGCTATTTTTGTAAGAAGGAAGGTCACTATAGGAATAAGTGTTTCCTTAGGAAAGGTAAGAAGTATGACAAGTTTGAATCGGGTATTGATAGTGGGTCTAACCTGCACTAAGCAGGTATGAGAGTTTTGATGTGTTAGCTATGAGTTTTATTAGGTCGGCGATAGATTGGGTCTTAGATTCAGATTGTTCCTTTCATATGAATCTCTATAGGTATTAGTTTAGTGATTTGAAAGAAGTTAATAATGGTATAGTTCATCTAGGTGATGATCATAAGTGTTAGGTAAATGATATAGGCTCAGTTAAACTTTTGTTATTAGATGGGATTGTTAGTCTTAGATAGTGTTAGGTATGTTTATGATCTTAAGATAAATTTGATTTCACTCGGTATCTTAGATACCACTAGTTACTCTATTAGGATTAGTGACAGGGTTATTAAAGTTATAAAGAGCTCTTCGATTACTTTTAGGGCTGATGGAGTTAATAGTTTGTATTTATTGCAATGGCTTATTCTAAATCTCAGTGGTAAGACTAGTGTAGCTCAATTCTTAGTTAGTGAAATGCTTTGACATAGAAGATTAGAACATGTAAGTGATAAGAGTTTTAATGAATTGTCTAAAAAAATGATGTCTCAGGTAGTGAACTTTTAGGACTTTTAAAGTTTTATGAACATTGTGTCTTTGGTAAACAAACTAGAGTTAAGTTTTGTAAATGCCAATACACTACCCCAGCACTTGATTAAATTCACTCTGATTTGTGGGAGGCCTGTTCCTATCCAATCCTCAGGTGATAATATGCACATTTTGTTCTTAATTGATGATCATACTAGAATAGTTTGGACTTTCTCCTTAAAGATAAAAGATAAACCCGTTGATAATGGTTTGGAGTTCTATAATGAACTTTTTGACAATTATTGCAAAGACCAATGGATTAGTAGACATGAGACTTTGTAGGCATACCTTAACAAAATGGCCTAACTTAGAGGATGAATATGACCATTTTAGGAAGAGTTTAATATATATTGTACCTTTTTGGCCTGCCTAAATGGTTTTGTGCCCAAGTTGTTAGTACAACCACTTATCTTATCAATAGGTGTCTCTTCATTGCCTTAAATCTTAAGACACTATGGGAACTTTGGACTAAAAAAACCTATAAACTATAATAACCTTCAAATTTTTGGTTGCATTGCATATAATCATGTTAATTAGGGTAAACTTCAATCTAGATCTTTAAAGTGTGTTTTAATTGGTTATTCTTTGGGTGTTAAAGGTTATGAATTGTTGTGTTCCTTTTTAAAGAATTTTATTACAAGTAGAAATGTTGTGTTTGAT
The DNA here is from genome assembly GCA_037013495.1 of Hippophae tibetana. Classification (NCBI taxonomy): domain Eukaryota; kingdom Viridiplantae; phylum Streptophyta; class Magnoliopsida; order Rosales; family Elaeagnaceae; genus Hippophae; species Hippophae tibetana. The sequence continues at coordinate 9,383,563 of CM072812.1, forward strand.
GAATTCTAATTTTATTGTGATTTAAATCTACTTCTTCTACTTCTAACATACTATATTCTTTAATTAAGGTGGAGGCCAATCTCATATCTTTCAAGAATAGCAATTTTGAGAATCACATGGAGTTACTAATAATCCCACATCTTATTGATATTATAATTGATTAAACAAATGTCAATAATGATGATGGAACTATTGAGGATAATTCTTATCTTACTAGTATTTCCTCTAAATTGATAGATTATCTTCTACCCATAGATAGGTCCAAAAGGTCCATTGTTGCTTCTAAGGGGTACACTTGCCCTTTATTTGTTTTTAAACCTACTTGTGATGATTTAATTGCTTATGCTTTTTCTATTGCATCTGAGTTAGATGATTTTGAATCTAAAACCTTTGTTGATGCCATGAATTTTGATGATTCTTCTGATTGGTTGATTGACATGAAAGATGAGTATAATTCATTAATTAAAAATGATACATGAGTTTTAGTTGATAAGCATAATAAATCTAAATTGTCAGGGTATAAATGGTTATATATATATATATATATATAAAGGTATTAAAGGAGTTGAACCTATAAGGTTCAAAGTTAGATTAGTTGTATAAGATTTTGTACAAAATCTTATCATTGATTTTAATGATATTTTCTTTCCTGTTGTTAAGTTTACTTCTATAAGGATTTTATTATCTTTAGTTAAAAAATTTAACATGTTCCTTGAATAAATTGATATTAAAACTGGTTTTTTACGTGATAAATTAGAAGAAAAAATCTATGTGAGATAACTTGAAAGTTTTGAATTAAAAGGAAAAGAAACTATTGTATGTTTGCTTAAAAAATGTTTATAAGGCCTTAATCAAGCTTAAAGATATATCAAATTCACAAATTTTATGATTAAAAATGGTTTTGAAAGATGTGAATATGATAATTTTGTTTATTTTAAGCTAAAAAATATTACAAGTTGAGTTTATCTACTTTTATATATTAATGATATGTTCATTACCTGTAGAAATGAATATGAAATTAAATCTTTAGAATCTAAACTTTGTAATGAATTTGAAATGAAAGATTTAGGATCAATTAAAAGAATTTTAGGCATATATATTGCTAGAAATAAACATGACTTGTTTTTGTCTCAACATTTATATGTTGAAAAGTTCTAAAAAAAATTCTATGTTTAATTCTAAACCTATCAATATTGCATTGAGTTCTCATTTTAACCTGTCTCTATCTGATTGTCCTAATACTAAAAAGGATAAGAATTATATGAAAAAGGGTTCCACATTCTAATATTGTTGGTTCCTTTATGCATGCTATAATTTATATCAGGCTTGATATAATATATGATGTAAGTATGGTTAGCATATATATGTCTCACCCTGGTAAAACTAACTTGTCAACAGTTAAATGGATTTTTAGATATTTAAAAGGCATTATGACTATTGGTGTTTAAAAATAATTTTTGTGATGTTTCTATTATAAATGGATATATTGACTTTGATTTGTAGGTGACAAGGACAAAGATATGTCATTATCTGGTTACATATTTACTATTTTTGGGAACACACATGCCTTAGAAAATCAACCTAGAATATGTGGTGAGATTATTAATCACAGATGTTGAATTCATTATTTGCATTGAGGCAGTGAAAAAAGGATTGTGATTGAGAGACTTGATAAGGAAATTGGGTATTATTAATAATCATGTTATTGATACTATTTAATATGATAATCAATCTGTTGTACATTTATCAAAACATCCCATGTTTCATTATATATCAAAGCATGTATATGTAAAACTGTATATCATAAGAAACATAGTTTCATAGGCATTAATTAAACTAGCTAAAGTCTTCATAGAGGATAACTCGTCTAATATTCTCACTAAATAAGTTCCATTAATTAAGTTTAGGCATCGTCTTGACTTAACTAGTGCGTCTCACTTATAAGCATTATAATAAGAAATGGTACTTGTATTCATATTCAATATCATGCATATAATATCAAGATGAATGATGTTGATTTTGATATTATATTTATTCATAGCACATTAAGAATGTTATGGAGACAATTAAGATTGCATAACATATTTCATCTTCACATTTATTTTTAACTATAATTTACTATGACATATTATATTATTACATGTGTTATTAATGTTGTAATATTGCTTGGGCCTTGGACTTGTGTTGGTTATCGGACTGAAGTTGGCCCATTTCATTTGCTGAGTCTGTGAACCTTAAGGGTATTATTATCATTTCATAGTTGCATTATAAATACACTTGTTTGGGTTTGAAAGAGGCAACAATTTCATTCTTTTACTTTTAAGGTTTTCTTACTCTTTGGTTCTCAAGAGTCTTTCCTATCTTCATCTCCATTTTTTGTGTTTTTTAAGTAACATCTTGTATATTTTCTTGTTATGCTTGTGAGACGATTACTATAAAAGATTGAAGATTGTTTTTCCTTGATTTCGTGTTAGGTTTTCACCGTTATAATCTTTTTAGTGTTCTTTTTCTTTGTACAAATATTGTTACATATATTAGATATGAGTACAATCCTTTTAATGGTTTAGGTTGAGTAGAATAGGGACCTAATCACTTTACATCTTGTGTTCTTTTATTTCTTGATTTACAATTTTCAAAGTTGTCTTCTTACTAGTCTCAGTCAACATTTTTTTTCAAGTTTCCCAAATATTTAATGAGATAATGAGATACTCGGTTGTCATATTTCTATCTACTTTGTATAACACATAACATACTTCAAGTGTCTAATGGTAGGTTTTGATTTATGTACATATATTGTTATATTATATAATAAAGTTGTCTTGTATCATATGAAATGTTGTGAAAGCTTACTAAAGAACTGTTTATTTTATTTGATAAGAATGAGAATTTGCTTTGACTTAAGTATTTCTACATAGCTATAATTGAAATAATATCATATAGGCCTTCTCTTTTTCTTTATTTTTAATTTTTTTATATATATTACAATCATTATTAATGTGACAGTTTTTTATTAGATGTAAGTTTTGGGACTCGATTGTTTACCAATAATACTACATTACATCATTTGTGATGTATCATAAAAATATGATAAATATATTTTTTCTTACTCTTATAACATTTTTTTTTGTTAAATTATACTCTTAGTTTTCTTATTATCACTTTTATAATATTAAAAGTAAAGCTCGATGGATCATTTATATAATTGGATTTATAAAGATAAAAGAAATTATCTTGATATACACATCTCATAAAAAATGTAAATAGTAAAGATGAAAAATTACACCAAAATACATAAAATATGCTTAATTAATTAACTATTTTAAAATATTTTGATTAACATAATAAATTAAAAATAAATAAAGGTTAATCAATCATTTAAAAGGGTGATATTATAAATCTATGAAAATTATAAAATTATAAAATTAAAAATAATATCATAATAATATTAAATATCATCAAATTAAATGTAGTTTAATTTTAATGAAATTAAATAATTATAATTTAATCTAAAAGAGATTTAATTAAACGAAATTTAATATAAAATTATGAGTTATATTTTTTAATAATAAAAATATAATATATTTGTAATTATAAGTATTAAAAGATATTTTTTAAAAGTAAAGTTTTAAAAAATCATTTTTATCATTTTTAATTTTTTTTTATATATAGATATGTATATTTTAATTGTACTTCTCTTTTCCTTTCTATCCGTCAACGAGTTTATTTGTTGTTTTGATGACAAGAAAAAGAGAAAATTTTACCCATCCTTATTATTATTTTTATTTTGTTTAAAAATAAATTAAATATTAATATAAATATTTTATTTATTATTATAAATATCATATAATTCAATAATAAATCTTATTTATAATATGCAATAAAGATTAGACATATAAATAATTAGAATGTGTAAGTACAAACTATTCCAACAAAAAAACGAGCTTATTTGTTTATTTTTCTTTAGGAGGAGTAGCTATTAAGGTTTTCTTAATACCAAAAGTAAAATAAAAATTATCCAATAAAAAACTAGATGAAATAATGATAAATGATGTGTAAAATTTTAATTGGTCAATACACGTAGCTAGCCCCCAGTAGAGATCGCTCACTGCAAAAGGCCAAAATGGACATTAGGCGTCGTTTTTCTTCTCTGCGTCGAGGGGTTTCTGCTACAGAGTAGATCTTAGATTGAGAGAAAGTGAGAGTACGAGTTGGGGTCGATTATAGTTATCAATGTTTCGAGGTCTGTTAATCTTCTTTTTATTTTTCTTCATCTTCAATGTCAGCGATGCCTTCTACGGGGCATCTTCACCAGTTGTTCAGCTAACTCCTTCCAACTTCAAGTCCAAGGTACAATTTGAGTTTCCAGAAATTACTTGCAATTAAAACATACCTATTTTCAGGTTCATCACTTCTTTTACTATGAAGAGTTTCGCGCTGTTCTTGTAATAATAATACTACTTGGGTAACTATGAAGAGTTTCGCCCGTGATCTTAATATTTTTTTGCTGTTTAAAGTGCATTATTTTGTCTGATGAGAATCCGTTAGTGGATTATAAATATTATGGTTCAGTTCTTTTTATGGGATCTTTGCTGTGATAAAACGTTAATCTTGTAGGATGTAAATTTTTTATGCGTATCTGTTTTGTTTTGACTCTCTTGTTTCTCATCTCATTTGAGTGTTTTGTGAACCCAAATGTTATTTTTTTTTTGTCCGTGACCAATTTTCTAGGAACTCTTTTGGAAGATCTTAATTATCACATAAAATAAACATTTTTTATTACTCAAATTTTGGGCACTAAATTCATGTCAGTTAAGAACATAATAACTCATATTACTTTAACCTGAAATTTTTACATGGCAGGTTCTGAATTCCAATGGAGTTGTTTTGGTTGAGTTCTTTGCACCATGGTGTGGACATTGCCAGGCACTAACACCGGCATGGGAGAAGGCAGCTACTGTTTTAAAGGGTGTAGCTACTGTGGCAGCTCTTGATGCTGATGCACACAAATCCCTCGCTCAGGTTTTCTATAACCAGTTCTGCTTTCACCATTTTTACTGATAAATGCACTAACATATACAGTACGTAGCTTTGTGGTATATCATATATTACCTATTTAATCATTGCCAGTGGAATTCATTCCTGTGAAGGATACAAGGATTATCAATATTAGTTAACTTTGCCTAGATCAAAGATGTATAACAAGCAAGAAAGAAAGGGTTCACTATTTTGAGAGTACCCTAATTCTATTTTTGGTACCTTTTTTATCTTTATTATTAATTGGTATCTTAGTGATACTATTGGAAATATTCTATATATAAAATGGATTTTGAAAAAAATGATGAAAAATGTCTATTTTGAGTTTATCCTCTCCATTATATTTTTCCTACGTTACTTAGAAACATTTCCTTGGAGGTATTTATAAGATGTTAAGTTGAGATTTGGGATTAAGCTCCAAGGATACCCACTTTTGTGGAGGTGAGAGAAAATAGACAATTGTTGGTATAACTCTCATACGCGTGCTGCGTTGTCAGACCAACATGTCGAGCCGAGTGCAAGTGCGGTGTGGTGAGATAAATATATTTTATTTAATTATTTTTAATTCAAAATTATGAACCAGTCAGAGAAGACTCGGTTTGTTAGATCGAGTTTTTCTCTACTCACTTTTTCTCACTATTTCTTCCACTCTCAACAGATATTTTGTGATTGTTATCCCTTTCTCTCTATACATATATAATAGTAGTTTCGGTTTTCACCTATATAGTTCTCTTTGATTTTTCTCTCTATACAAACTCTGTATGAAAAAATTTCTTAACTTCTATTTTTGTTCTTTGGTTATGAGCAATATATTATTATTAGTAGGCGTGGTATTCCAGTCTTCTACAGTGTAGTTATCTGAGTTTTCTGAACTGTTTTATTCTGTGGATGACGTGGTTATAGATTGTTTGCACATTTTGGACAAAATCTTGAAACATCTTAAAGATAACGACTTAGTTCGTGATTCAACCCTAGTTAATTTTGGCGATTTTGTTCCTTATTATTTTGCAATAACAATTTTAAGATGGTGTTTCATCTTCCATGGCTACCGATTTAATGACCGTTGATCCTAATAAACCTTTCTATTTTGAGTGGCTCCATTTTAAAAGATGGAGATAAAAAATGTTAATTTTTATTACCATAAAAAAATCGCTTATGTTTAATTCTGTCAAACTTGAACTGCCTGCTAAAACTATTGAAACTTAAACTAAGGATTGTGAGCATTTAGTAGATGATTTCCTTGTAAGAATTTCATTCTAAATGGTTTGTTTAATGACTTGTATGATTATTATAATTATGATAAATCTACTAAGAAAATCTGAAAATTACTTCAAAAGAAATATGATACTGAGGAAGCTGGAATCAAGAAATAAGAAATATATGGTCAATTGATATCTGAAATACTAAATCAATCATAATAAATCTATGAAAACTAGTCACATGAACCGCAAAAAATAGCACATGAAATACTATTTGAGGCATGCCTTTAGATGAACAATTAAGTTGTTTTTTTGATTGATAAATTATCCCTTACTTGAAAAGACTAAAAATATTCCTAAGCATAAAACTAAGGAGTTTTCATTAGAAAGTCTTATCATCCATCTATGCATCGAGGAGGAAGATTGGAAATTAGATCAAATAGATGAAGAACTTGTTGTTTCCAACAACAATGCTGAAGTATTAGAATTGCAATACCCATCAGAACCTCAACAACCAAAATCGCAACGGGAATCTTCCATGGAATGGAAATCAACCCCCCCTTAACGAATGACGTATTTATGTGTTAAAATTGTAATAGGCTTGATCACATGGATTAGAACTTTCAGAATAGGCCTCGTCCTGCTTTGCCGGCAAACATAATTAAAGAACAACTTATTACTATGCTAACTAAACTCAACTTTAATGGTGGATCCAAGGGTTGGTGGATAGACACTAACACTACTCGCCATGTTTGCTATGACCATGATTTGTTCAAGTCCTATTCTGAAGCGGGGGCAAGAAAGTGTTGTTGGGTGATTTGTACTCCACTATAGATGCTGGTACTGGTGAGGTAGAATTAAAGTTTACCTTTGGAAAATTGTCATCCTAAAGGATTCTCTACATACTCTAGAAATGAGGAAGAACTTAGTTTTGGGCTATCTTTTCAACAAGTGTGGTTTTACTCGAACAATGGAGATTGATTTGTACACAATTATTAAGAATGATATTTTTTTGGGGATATGGTATGCTACTGATGACATGTGTAAATTGAATGTTGAGACGAATAAAGTTTCTCTTTCATCTTGTGTTCTTTTAATACTTGACATATTATACTTTGATATGTTAATAAATGTATAATTAAAAACATGAGTAGCTTAAGATTCATTGCTAAATTATCTTTGAATGTTTTTTGAAAAATGTGATTTTTGTTAAGTTAAAATTACTAAAACTTCACATAAATTAATAGTTAGAAAATATGAACCGCTTGATTTTCATTTTGATATTTGTGAACTTGATAGTATTTTGATTAGAAATGAAAAATGCTATATTATTGCTTTCATTGATGACTGTTTTGATTATATTTTTGTATATCTCATGAAAAATAAAAATGAAGTGTTTGACATGTTCCAAATATTCTTCATTAAAATTGAAAATCAATTTAGTATAAAAATAAAGAGATTTTGTAGTGATAAGACACTGAATATGGTTCCATTACTTTCAATGATTTTTATAAAGTTCATGGAATCATCTATGAAAACACTACGCCTTAATCTCATGAAATGAATGGCAAAAATGAAAGAAAAAATAAAACATTTATTGAATCAGTTGTCATTATTTTATTTAGCTTTGGTCCTGCATCTTATTAGTGAGAGAAATTTTATTAACTGTTTGTTATGTGTTTAATAGAGTTTGCAAATTAAATAAATCTCTCTATATTTTGAAATAGAGACGTAATCAATGATATGCAAAATTTGACAATCTTGTTATATCATATGGTTTCAAAGTGAATGAAAGTGATAAATGCACTTACTATAAATCCGAAAATGGAAGTTACACTATTATATAATATTGATTATATTCTTTATGTATATGACTTGCTTATTTTTATTCTAATATTCATGTCGTGAATAATGTGAAACATTTGCTATGTGCTAGTTTTGATATGGAAGATCTTGGAGAAAAGAATGTGATCCTTCAAATAAAGATCATTAGGTCTGGAAAGAGACTTTCTTTATATCAATCTGATAACATTGAGAAAATCTCAAAGAAATACGATTATTTTAACTATAAACCTTTATTTACTCTCTATGATTATAGTATAAAGTTGTTCAAGAACATTGGAAACGATGTCAAACAATCTGAGTATGCGAACATCATTGATAGCCTACGTTATGTTACTGATTGTATTAATCCGACATAGTTTATATTGTGGGATTATGATATAGGTTTACCAATAGACCTAGTATTGAGCATTAATACGTTATTGAAAGGGTTGTGAGATATCTAAGAGGACGAATTTTAGACTACATTATTAGAAGTCTTTTGCTATTTTAGAAGGATGCAGCGATGTTGATTAGAACACTCTTTCAGAAGACTCCAAGGCAACTAGCGACTATATATTTAGCATAAATGGTGGAGTTGTTTCTTAGAAGTCTAAGAAATAAACTATTTTAGCTCAATTAACGATGGAGTCTGAGATGATAGCACTAATTGCTACTAGTAAGGAAGTAGGTTGGTTAAGAGGCCTTTTAGTTGATATCCTTTTTTGGGAAATATTGATTCCAACCGTTTTGATCTATTGTGAAGATTCGGAACCGTTAGTTGTAAGAGTATATATCATATACGTAGTGACGATAACTTGATTGATCCTTCGACGAAAGGACTAGTTAGAGAGAAAGTTTTCAAAACATGAAAAGAATGAGACTAAAACTTTTAGAGTGATGAGTCACTCATGACAGTAACCCAATTTATAGACTGAAGATCCTAAGAAGTAGGTTCAATAGGTCATAACAAATCATGAAGTGATATGAGATGAATCATGTTATTATAAGTTCTATTCCATATTATTAGAAGCATGAAATCTTGAAATAATAGAATGATGAGTTAATTATTGACTCTTAATGAGTTCTATACTTTACGTGGAATAGATTACATATCTAGAGAAGTACTCTTAATAGACTCATCTATGTGAATGTAGAAGTGTGATTGTTTCTTATAAAATTTTAAACAAAATTTACTAGAGTATTCACTATACTGGGATAAACATGTATGGCTGTAAAGCACATGTTTTTGAACTATCCCTTGAAAAGGTTATAGAGTTCAAAATTACAAATTACTTTAGTATATTCTAAAGTATTTTCACTATGTTTAGGTTTAAGTAATAGACATCTTTTGTTTTTGCACAATCTTATAATTTGGTTGATTGTTTGATGAAAATTATTTTTAAAAAGTTCTAGTGGGGGGTTGTTTGAAATATTCTATAAATAAAATGAATTTTAAAAAAAGGATGAAAAATGTCTATTATGAGTTTACTTTCTCTTATAATTATCCCACATTGCTTAGAAATATATATTTGGAGGTGTTTATAAGATGTTAAGTTGAGAATTGGGATTGGACCTCGAGAGGTTTCCACTTTTGTGGAGAGGAGAGAAAATAAACAATTGTTGGTCTATCTCTCACATGTGTGTATGCCGTCATCAGTCATCTGACCACCGAGTGCGGTGTGGTAAAGTGGAAGATACTTTAGTTTTTTAAATATTTTTTATTTAATTATTTTTAATTCAAAATTATATTGAACCAATCTCTTCCACTATTCCCTCCACTCTCAATAGTTATTTTATGACCGTTACCCCTCTCCAACATCTTTGGTTTTCACTTATAAATACAAGCAGTGCCATCAATTATTTGAGGTGTACATCTCTCTATACAAACTCTATACGAAATTTTTTTTTAGCTTTTCTTTTTGTTCTTTGGTTTCGAGCAACATATTATTAGTAAGTGTAGTATTATGGTCTTCTACAATGTAGTAGAGGTTGTTCGAGACAAGAAGTTTTTTTGGGTTATTTTATCTTAGGGACAATGAGACTGTAGATTACTTGTACATCTTAGATAGAGACGTAAAATGTCTTAAAGAGAGCGACTTAATTCATGACTCAACCCAAATTAATTTTGGTAACTTCGTTCCTTTTTTATTATATTGCATCAACATATATTGAGACCCACATTTAGAAAAAGTTTCAATTTGGTGCAATTTTTCTATGTAATCAGCATATACGATTTTAATGAAGAGTATTTTTTGGCATTTTCGTCTTTAATTGCATATTTTAATGTTTCTTTGACTCATTTTACCTCATCTTCAATCTCTTATCTTTCTTTAAAGATTGTCTACACAAATTGTTGCCGACTTATTGTGAAGAAATTGAATTCCAAAAACTAGAAGCTTTTTTTTGTAGGAAAGGATATAATTCAACACACAAAAGTAACAATTGTTATACAATATCCAAATTGAATAAACAAGCTACAATTAATATAGAGGTAAAAGGAAGCAAAACTCTCATAAAAACTTCTTGGATGAAAAAGAAATAGTTCATCTTTTATATTGACTTCATCTTGAAGTGGAGAAAGAGAGAGAGATAAGAGAGAACACAACGTGAGAGGGAGAGAGGAGAGAGAGAAAGAGTAGGTTTGAAGGATTGAAGGAAATAAAGGTTGATGAATAGAGGGGAAATAAGAGAGAAGAATATTGAAAGACAAACATGCCCTTTAAAAAATATCACATGTCGTATACGTGTCAAAATTTTCAATTTCAATTTCAATTTTGCACTAGATTGATATATTTTTTTAAATGTGGATATCACTAAGGTATCAATTAATAATAAGGGTAAAAAAAAGTATCAAAAATAGAGTTAAAATACTATTAAGATATGAACCTATAAAGAAATATATAATGGGAAGTGCTTTGTTAGTATTATTTTTGCAAGATTAACTATTTTTGATGTTTCCTTGATTATACCAATTTATAGTGTATGAACATGACACTTAATTCCCATTTTTTCATATCTAGAATTCTTTAGGTAATTAATTAAATATCTTTTGTGCTTTCTGGTGTAACTGGTTGCTGTATAGGAATATGGCATTACAGGATTTCCAACAATCAAGGTGTTTACACCGGGAAAACCTCCTGTAGACTATCGAGGAGAGAGAGATGTCAAACCTATTGCAGAATTTGCACTCCAACAGGTTTGTTATACCATGTTATACCATTTCTACATTTCTGCTATATTTGTTCTGTATGTTAAAAAAGTGTTTTCAAATAGAATTTAGGATGGCTCCATTATTATAGATAAAAAAGATCACTGGGAAATTTACTAAGTAGCTAATGTAGGTTATTGACCAATGACAATTTTTTTTTTTGAATACTGAAAATATAGTTTGACGATCAACAACTATTATCTCTTGTTCTAAGAGTTTATATGATGCACCTATATATGCATGTACCTATGTATACACTGACATTGTTTGACACAGGCAGAAATTTTTTAGTTTACCTGTGCTGACTGCCAAATGTCTTGCATGAAGATTTTGAAAATAGCTCTTGTTGACTTTATATTGTGGAAGATAATAATAAAATTTAGAACTGATAATTGATATCTTAAGCTGGCAGGTTTTTTTAGTAGTCATGGTTTAGAAAAAAATTGGCAGCTTAGAACATTTTTTTCTTATTATATTAAGATATAGAATGTGCTTGATAATTGTATTTTGAGTGTCAGAATATGGCTTTGCCAAGACTGTTCTATTGAGGTTAGTTATTTTGATATCATTTTTTTCTTGTGCAAGTTGGTTGACCAAGAAAAATTCTTTGTATGTGAATGTCCATGTGACTCTTGAATGGTGTCTAAAATAAATTGTTGTACTTGTAAAAGGGTCCAACTCCACTATGTCATTACTTCCTTAATACCTGTGACCTAAATAAATTTACTGAGTGCTTCTGGCACCAAGAACTTGCATAACTTTTAGTTATTGAGACCGAGACAAGCTTTTCATCAAAATAATAGTATCTTAAGTTGATCTGCTACAGATAAAATCACTGCTGAAGGAACGTTTGAGTGGAAAAACAAGCGGAGGATCAAATGAAAAATCTGAACCTAGTGCTTCAATTGAGTTGAATTCTCGCAATTTTGATGAATTAGTGATCAAAAGTAAAGATCTTTGGATTGTTGAGTTCTTTGCACCTTGGTAAGGCCTTTTGTTAGTAAGCCTTTATATATGTTGCTTATGAGCCTTGTTGATTGACAAGCCTGCATACATTATAGCAAATATGTCGATACCTTTATATATTTGTCTTATTTTAAAGGTGTGGACACTGCAAAAAGTTGGCACCTGAGTGGAAGAAGGCTGCTTCTAAGTTAAAGGGGAAGGTGAAGTTGGGTCATGTTGACTGTGATGCGGAAAAGGTAGTACTTGGATATTGTGGGATTAATATATAACACCTCTAAAATCCTAATTTATTTTAATCTATTTTAGTATCCTCTTTCGATTTTTACTTGCCTGTTGTCGGGAAGAGCTTAATTTGTGGGTGTATGTATCATGCTTCTATGGGTTGGCCAATTGGTAAATTATATATATGGGCTTCTATATGCGTGCTTTATATATGTTTGATTCGGTTGGACCTCAAATGAAAAAAAAAGTTGGTTTCTAAATCTAAAGAACTTATTTAAGGCATATTCTGAAAAAGATTGCAGGCCCCTCCTCACAAGTTTTTTGTTATTTTGTTGTGTACGCTTAAGTACTTAACTGTTATGTTAGAAGCAGCATATAAGCATATTATGGATGTACATCATTTAATTTCTGGAACCATATGATCTAAAAAAGTTGAGTTTCCAGTCTCTGATGAGCAGATTCAATGTTCAAGGGTTCCCTACCATCATGATATTTGGGGCTGACAAGGATAGCCCAATCCCATATGAAGGTGCAAGGACTGCTTCAGCAATTGAGTCATTTGCTCTAGAGCAGCTAGAAACAAATGTTGCACCTCCTGAAGTAACTGAGCTAACAAGCCCCGTAAGCTCTTTTTCTCCTGTTTTATTTTAACGTTTGTAGAAGCATTACTGTGGAGAGAATTGAGCTTAATCCTTTCCATGCAGGATGTCATGGAAGAGCAATGTGGTCCGGCTGCCATTTGCTTTGTGGCTTTCCTCCCTGATATCTTGGACTCCAAAGCAGAAGGGAGGAACAAATATATCCAGCAATTATTATCAGTTGCAGAGAAGTTCAAAAGGAGTCCCTACAGGCAAGACCTCTCTTTCCCTCTTATAGGAATGCCGAACCCAAACTGATTTGTTTGATTGATATTGTACCCTCAAATATAAAACACCTGGAATGTAGTAATATTTTTAGCAAAACTCTTTATAGCACCACTATAGTACATCCACCACCTAATTGTCACAAATCGAATGACCATCTACATCTTAATAGAATCTAACCATTATGTATGTGGCATTGTTTTCTCAATGAAGCTATTTAGAATTACTCGTTTTTAGCTTCAAACCCATAATTGACAAACTGAAATCATTATTCATTTTATTGCAGCTATGTCTGGGCATCTGCTGGTAAGCAGCCAGATTTGGAAAAGTATGTAGGTGTTGGTGGGTATGGCTACCCAGCTTTGGTAGCCTTGAATTTGAAGAAGGGTGTTTATGCCCCACTTAAGAGTGCTTTTGAGCTTGAACATGTCATGTAAGTTTTATTTTGCTTATACGTCATGTGAATTTCTATCTCTAGTCTTTCGTAACACCACTGAATGGACAAGAATAATAATATGTGTCCAATTTGGTTTCACAGACAATTTGTAAAGGAAGCTGGCTATGGAGGAAAAGGAAACTTGCGTTTGGAAGGCACTCCAACGATCACAAAGACAGAACCATGGGATGGTAAAGATGGAGAGATTATTGAGGAGGACGAATTCTCCCTTGAAGAACTAATGGGGGAAGATGCTAAGAGCAAAGATGAGTTGTGATCACTTAAGAGGCTAGTAGTATTAAAAGAAGAAAAATAGATTTTTTGCAAAACATTCAAGTATTAAATGATTTGAGTGGCATCCCTGTTTTAAGTCATTCAAATGCTGATGCATTTAAAGGACTCTTCATAGTGCAAGTGTTTTCTTAAGAGTAATGACATTTCACTTCCCTATTAGATCATTGGTGATAGTTACCTTTGTGCGTTTTATATTAAGGAAACACTAATGGCTACATAAACGGACTGACTACTAATATAGCCGAGAATTTCATGTTTATTGAAAATTTGTGTGCGCAACCAGATGTTTCTTTTGTTATGTTTTCACAATAGAATATTGTTTGTTGGAAAGTTCTATTCATCGCAAAATTTGTGACCTCATAATGTTGTAGCAGTGTGATTAACAAGAGTGCTCTGCTCTTTTACATGGGACTCCACTCTTTGATATCACATGAAATTCAACTCAACCCAAATATATGCTGTTTATTTGAGTAGAGTTGCTACTTGCTTGTTTTGTGATATACTAAGTTTGCTCCTTTTCAGCTAAATCCGCTGGTTCACATCTCATCGGTCCTCAATCACTTTATCACATCTTATCTGTCACCAATCACTTGATCGCTATCAACATCTCAAACGGGAAAACCTATACCTAATTATTAGGTTTGTTTTTTCTTAATTGATCCTTACGTGTCACATAAATTTTTTTTATAATAAATATAAATATATTTTTTATATATATTAATTGGCTCCTATTGTAAGTGGGTTATATTTTTTTTTATATATATTACAAGCATGTGATAATTATGTGATAATTGTAAACGATATTAAACATTAATATTGATAAATATAATTAAATTTATATAAATATATTTAATTAAAAATTATAATAAATAAAATTGTTGTTGTATGAATCTATAGAGTTTGATCCAATCAAGTACTGACATGTAGACTGATATTGTTACACCTCAGAACTGTGACAAGTAATGGCCTTTGAACAAACTAGTTGTACGTGGAACACACAAAGAGGAAGTACGTTTCTATGGCTTATAAACTGGAGCTGGATTTAGTGATTTTCTTCGATCTGTAATTTGATGAAAGAGAAGCATCAACTGCTTCACTTCACTGCGCTGAATATGTGGTCATACATTGGGACCCTTTTAGGTTTTATTTCTTTGACTACTTACCTTAGCCATCATTATGAACTACTCACTCAAAGTACTTTAAACATGAAGTCTTTTTGCTTCAACAACTGATGTACCAAACATAAGAAAAAGTTTGGTGCTAGCGAATATCTTGAACAGTAGTTCCCTACTTTAAATAGGCCAAAGAACTCTTTTAACACATTATATAAATAGATTTTTTTTTATAATTAAAATGAACGTCGAAGATAATTATTATTTAAAATAATAAAATTTATTTTTCAATATATAATGAACTATCTTATTTATTATAGTAATACATCTTGTAATAAATGTATTTTTTTTATATAAATAAATGCTTTCAAAATGTCGTATTGTTATTAGTAATTTTTGGAGAGTTTAGTAGTAGGGCTAATAATAGCTATTTTTTATAGAAGAAATTTTGAGTAATCATTTATAAAATAGTTATTAAAATATTATTCAAATTAATTCTAACAAATTTAAGTGACACTTATAATAATTTCTTTCAGATCACTTTATATTAGATCGCTCCTCTTACAATCATTTAAATAAAAATTTAGACAAAGTTCATGTGAGTTTACTTATGTCTTCCTTCTTTTCTGGAGAAAGTATAGATGATCTATGTTTCATCATTGTTCAGCCCCAAAAATAAATAAATAAAAATAACTCATACATAATAACTTCCTAATACATTTTTTTTTTGTAAGAAAACTTCCTAATACATTTTTTTTTTGTAAGAAAACTTCCTAGTACATGGGAAAATATAAAAAGCGTTTATAAGAGTAGAAAGTAATTCATGACTACATATAAAAACTGTATCATTTTCTCAAAATTAAAGATCTAAAACTACACATGATGAACTAAATTGTGGATCATACACAATCTAGAACAACTATATATAATGTATTACACTTTTACATAATATTATACCTAAATAATAATATATTACACTTTACATAATCATATGTAATGTAATAAGGAAAAATATATTATCATAATAATTTTTATTATTATTATAATAAAATTTATAAAATTTATATTTTATTTATAATATTTATTATATCTTAATATTATTATTATTAAATAAAATTATTTCAACAATAATAATAATTTACCCTAAAATAAATGTAAAGCCTAACATGTTTTATACTTTTGACTGTACATTTATGCATTCACATGTGAAGACTATTTGACTTTTTTGGCAATATTTCTCAAGACGCCAGAATTTTTTCCCGTATTATAGAATTAATATTTTTTAAAAAAGGGATGGAAAGGAAAAAGGAAAATAAAATGGAAAGGAAATGAAGTTGAAATATGAGTAAATTATGAGTTTATATTTCTATTAAAAAGTACTTTTTTTTTTGTTCTTTAAGAGTTTTTAATTTTTTTATCCGAACACAGATACAGTCAACAAAATCCAGCACTAAGCTATTAACCACATGATCAGGATTATTAACGGTGCAATCGGGTTCCGCACTCATGATTTAAATTTTTTATAAATACATAACGAAATTTTTATTAAAAAATAGAATAATCCACATAATATTATATTAATAATAAATATTTTATAATAAAAAAATAATATTTATGTTATAAAAAATACAATACACATAACAATAAAAAAAATAATTTTATTATAAATTAGTTTGAAATAATAACATTAATTAATTCAATAATTATAAATTTTTAAAATTAAATAATTTTTATATAATAATTATTGATATTTTAATAAAATAAAAATATAACTTAGATATGAAATATAAAATATATTATTTATAATTAATTTAATTTTAAATATAATTAAAATTATATATATAATTTCGAGTAACTAGATGAACAATACAATCCATCTCTTTATTTCATTCATATTATAAAATATATATATATATTTATTTTTCATTTCATATATTTTTTTCCATTCTTATCTACGGACCTACACACATATGATCCTTTTATTACTTTGGAGTTTATCTACGGACCTACACACATATAATCGTTTTATTACTTTGGAGTTTATCTACGGACCTACACACATGATCATTTTATTACTTTGGAGTAAATGAAGTAGTATTTATTACAAATATTTATTTATTTTAATTCAAGCATTAGATATTTATATTTTTAAAAATAAGTGAGATAAACTCCACTTTCTGTTTAGATGTTGTTGGTCTTTATTTTATTAAATGGATGATGAAGTTATATTTTTTCAGAAAAAATAAAAATCAAATTTATATTAAGTTAAAGTCTTATATTATCATTTATTTCAAAGACAACAGCACTGCTCTCAAATCTTTTTTATTTTATTTCTGATAACTATAAAATTTGATGACTTGGCATTTGTTTAATAATTAATGCATATAATTAAATGAAATTCAGTACTAGTTAGTATTAAGATTTATGCTTTGATAGTTTAGTCGATTGAAAAGATTGTAGTACTCCCTCTAATTAAAAATTTAAGTTCAATTTTTAATCCTTATTGCTTAAGAAAGTAAATAAAATCCAGTACCAGATAAAGAACATGTTAATTTAGATTTAAACACATACACAATTGAAAGGAGGAGGAAAAAAACCCAACAAATTTGATTCTCATACATCATCCATCATTTATTGCAAACTAATCCATTGATTTTCATAAAACAAAAACCCAAAAGGGGGCAAAAATGAAAGAAATAACTAAAGAACAACATGTTCAACAAAATGGCCTATCATTTACAGGTTGAAAAAAATTACAAGGACGAAATGTAATCACTCTCTTTACTTGAGAGAGAGAGAGAGAGAGAGAGAGAGAGAGAGAGAGAGTAATTAAGGATTAAACCTTTTTAACCTCTATTCCAAACACTACTCCAAATCCTCTCTCCAATGAAATTCACAAACTTTCTCATATATCCACCCTTCTCAACCTCAATTCCAACATCGTCCACTTCTTCGCATTTCATTTGAACTCCACCAATATTTCCTTCAATATCCACCAACCCTTTACTCGGCTCTTCCCCAGAACCCAAAGAACCCAAACAATCATCGACAACAACTTCATCGTCCTTTCTCTCTTTCTTCAACTTTGCGCTCCTCTTCTTCTTCTTTCTCTTTAGCAAATCTTCTTCATAAGCCTCTATGATTTCATGTATAAGTTGCCGATTTTTAGAAGCATCCCAACGTGCCCAAAAACTTATATAACACCGAAAGCAATTACACTGAAAGAGAGGAGGGTGGTCTTTCCCACTTCCACCATTACTGTCTTTCTTATTTATACCTTTTCGATAGAGAGAAACGTCACCGTATTCGTTGGAACGAGAGATCAGATAAGCCAAAACTTGTTTCTCTTCTGGGGAAAGTGTTGCAGAGAGAGCTAAAATGGTTGTAGGAAGCAAAGCCACCAAATGGTCGGCTATGGAGGGCAGTGACGATGGGTGGACTTTGCCTTTCTTATTGTAGAGCTTCTTCATGGTGTGGGTTGGTGATAGATGATTCTTCTTCTTCTTCTTCTTCTTCTTCTTTTTTGATGATCAGGGTTTTGTTTTGTTTTGTTTGGTTGGGAGAGGATGCTTGCTTTGAACGTTGAAGGCTCTGTTTTACCTTTTTATTACTTGTTTCCGTCTCTTCGTCGTTTTTCGATCGTTTCGTGGAGACTACGAAAGAAATCGTTAACCCCACGCGCTTTTTCTGAGAGTGGTGATAGTTTTAAGAATATTCTTGCTTGTAGTCAAAGTCAAAAAAAGTTTCCGTCTAAAGTAAAGTCAAAATTAATATGTGAGGATTAAATAAATAGCAAAGAGACTAGGGTTAAAAAAAATTAATAAATTGTATAGTTTAGTAATTTTTTGGCAAAATCTTAGTGATTAAATTTTTACAAAATGATACGATTACCCAATTAAGTTTCCAAACTCAATTCAAAGTCAATAGCAAAAATCAAATTCAAAGTACTCATTCAGAAATGGGAAAAGAAGAAGAAAACAACAATCACAAAACACTTTTTTTTTATTTTCTTGATTTTTGTCCAGTCAATTTAACACTCTTTCCGTATTTCATAACCTTGAAATTTGTTGGTTTTTAACCATACTTGATTTGATGCTAACCTTGGAAATAATTATTTTGAGATTTTAATTCATAAAATGGAATTAGTTATTGACACATCTCTATTCAATATACATGATATATATATATATATATTAAATAATATTTTATTTGATTAAATTATTTGACTTGAAATAATAATATTTTATTAGATTAAATTATGTAACTTAAAATTGTAAAAAAACAGTTGTAGCAGATATGTATATGTAGTTATGGATACATACTTTACAGATCAGTGTTTATACATCTAATGCATACCATACAAAACCCCCTTTAAGGACAATCAAGTGGGACATATTCTTAAGCGCGCACAAAACAAAAAAGAAGAAGCATACATTAGAAAGATGACTGATACACTTTATACATACTATAAGTATCGATAAAGGACCATCATAAATGACCCAATTATTTACACAATTTTTTATAACATATTGATAACTATAGGGCAAGGAAAAACAATTTAAGAGAGTCAGAGAAACTCAGCAAGAACATTTTTGACCAAATTATCAGAGAGAATATGGTTAGTTTTCTCTGTTGGGTGAAAAGCATCCCAAAACACATATTTGTTTGCATCTGTGCATGAGAATAGATCGTTCTCATTACAAGCATAACCCATCTCGAACATCCCTGTTGCACAACATGCAGTTGAGGCTACCTCGAATCCTGTGAACCAACAACAACTCCAAATCATTAATTTTCTTTTAAGGATTAATAAACTCTAACTTGTGCGGTTTGAATATGTGGTAGGTAAACTTATCCACCATATATATCACAAAAAAAAAGAAGGTAGGATGACTTACCATATACAGAAGGCTTATTTACTAATTGCAAGAACATGTCATAAGGGTTTGAAAACACCACTCTGATCCCATGAAGTTCCTTATTAAGGCTTGTGGTCAATTTTTGCAATTTATCATTGAACTGTAAAGCCAGAACATTGTAGTTCTGTCTACAGTTATTTCCACCCATAATATTAGTTGTTCTTTCCAAAGGCAAACAACCCATTGGAGGTAACCCACCAAGTGATATTTTTCTAGCTCCAAGACTATAAAGTTCCTTAATGAAATTCTTGGCAATTCCAATTAGAAATTCTTGATACTGCTGTATAGTGAATTGGGCTGATCTCCCTCCAGGTAATGAATAATAGTTTTCTAAGAAATCATTGGTTCCCATGCTTGTCATGTGTAAACCCTCCCTTATTCTTTGCTTTGCTTCAGATTCTCCAAGATAAGTTTTTAATTTCTTTTGATATTCTTTATAATACTCTAGTTCCTTCCATAGTGGTATCACAGACTGCAAGCAGATCATAAATATGGTAATACTATTTAGTATGTTAAGACCCAAATATAACATATAGTTAGCCCACCTCTTTTTAGCAGAACTGTCTTATAATATGATATCAGAGCTTAAATTCTTGTTTCAAACCTCTCTAACTATATAATATAAAAGTGCTTTCAATAAGAAGTACATAATTTGTACTTCTTTTTGCAGTAGCAGCAAACATAAGCACAAAATCTTCCTTCTGAAATTGAAAGCACTTCTAGCAAATTTTTTAATATTTGATTATATAATTAGAGCTTTCACAGCTAGAATCTTAAAAGAAGAAAGAAACCGACTGTGAAGGATGTTGAAGTACTTACTAGTACAGAAGAAGTTGCATTGTCATAGCCAGTACCAGCCGAAGCAAAAGTGACTCCAGTGGCAAAATCTGAAATGTTATATGCTGGATCCAAATAGGCAGGTATTGTGGGTTTCAGTCCAAAAGCTTCGGAAATAAAGTCCGTAGGAACTCTACCATTGCAGAACCTTCCAGTTGATTTGCCACCATCAAAATCTCTTCCATAAGGCTCAAAGTTGCTCCTTGCAATTGTTGGAATTTGGTTGTTATTCCCAGCATCTACAGAGGAGTCTCCAAATACTATTATGGTTGGGACTTTTGCCCTAGTTTTGGTGACTAATATTAACAACTGAGTTACAAGAATCAAAGAAATGTAAACCCAACTCATTTTTTCTTCTTTGTTTTTCCTTCTGTTATGGTAATACAAAACAACTGTATATATACAATAAGCAGAAAATTAAACGATAGTAACTGATTTCAACCTTTTTTTCCTGATTAGAGAGGTAGTTGAAGTTCTTAATTGCCTTAGTAATTAGGTTGGCTATTTATGGTGCTGATGACTTTATTAGATGAATAATCTTTTATACTAATATATTGAGAATTATAGAGAGAATCACATGCAAGAAGTGAATTAAGCATTATTATTGAATGGTTCTTTTAAGAGAACTTACATTTAAAATAATTTTTTTGAATGATTAAGGGTATTGTTTGTTTCTGCTTTTGTTAAAAGTGATTTCAATCAAAAGCATTTTTCCAGCTATGATACATGTACTCTTTTATATTAATAGGTGTCGTAAGATTTTGGATACTATCCGGGATTTGACTCAATATTGTGTAATTTTTTTTATCAATTTAAAGTGTCAAGTATCAATCATCGTCATGTCTATTGTGTAGAGAGAGATAGTAATACTACTGATTTGTTACGTGTAGTGGCTAAGTTTGATGTAATTGTGTGTGATGTACTGTAGCAGATTATTTCCTTTATAATTGTAACATAATTGGTTAATTAATCAGCTGTCTTATTAGTGAGCTGTATAGACATATCTAATTTGTAATTAAATTGTATCAGTTTAATGTGAAATATATATACGAAGAACAGTTTCTCCTTTTCTTTCTCTCTCTCTCTGTTCTTTTCTCATCCTACTCATACTCATTCTTGATCAAGAATAGTTCATTGTTGTTCTTGATTATCTGGTTAATGTTCTGTTATGTTGGAAAAAGATATTTCATGAAAAATAAAAATCAATGTAGCAAAGGTTTTAGAGAATTGGAAGCATATAATTTGTAACTTTTAAGAATCATAAAATATACTTAACGGGTCCTAAAATTATTTGACAATTTTTACTTATTTGATTCGTAAGCGTTTTTTATAGTGAAAAACACTGTAGAACCTTCCAGTTGATTTGCCATAGCCAATACCATAAGCAATATAATACAATATGATACAATATGATACACATTAACAAACATTGTTTATGTTTCGTCGATAATATAAAAGAAAGAAATCACGACTTAAAGTTCATTTGCATATATAGACACTAATGATCACGAAGAATCAAATTCCTTGAATACTAGTTTTTTTTTCAATAACTAAAATTTACAGTTCTAAACAATGATATGGTAATAATTGTTTGCCCTTTAATGGAAACTAAAAGTGTGGAAGTAGAAAGAGGATAGTTAATGAGTGCAAAAACCATGTGGTTGCAACCGCCGAAGAAAGTGACAATTTTTTTTTTTTGTTCGAAGAAAATGATAAGAATTGAAAGAGTTTTTCAACTGAATTGGAGGTGAGACTTAGTGACTAATAAATTCCACATTGTGTGTTCATAGAAAATGAAACACTTGGCTATTTAATCAATTGCTTATGACTTTATGCTGCTCCCTTTTTTTTTTTCTTTTTTTTTGGGTTTTAGGTTTTGTGTTTTTAACTCCTTTCCAAAGCCTATATTTGGGTTAACATTTTAATACTAAACAAAAATATATAAATTTAAATTCATATTATTAAACTATTATAATAATAATAATCCCTTAATTTAATAAAATGTATAACAAATCAAATTTTAAAAAGAAAAGAACCTAATTACATGAGGGTAATTTAGTCTTTGAGATAATATTTATTATTTTTTATCTTCTCTAGTATATTTTTATTCATTTTATTATGAAAACAACTTTATATATTTTAAGAACCTTGTTCACCTATATCATCATTTGTTCAATACTTACACTATCCTTTTTTTTACTCACAAACTACTTATTTGTTGGAGAACAATAAAAAAAAAATTTATTTATTGAAACTAAAGTTATACAGTTATCAACTCATTTAATGCGTTATATTTGCTACTATCAATAATTAACATAAGCCCATTTATTTCTATCTTCTTGACACATCTTACTCTTTTTATCACTTTAAGTTCTATCACAACCACTTTTACCATAGATTTGATCGAATATAAGTTGATTGTAAAAGATGAAAGAGTCAGTAAAATAAAGTGATAATAGTGATAATGGATAAATACTTTAAATGAATTGGTGATAGCTTAATTACAGATTTAATAAAATATATATAACTTTAGATTGTTATGTGAGAGATGATGGTAGAGGTTAACACTAATTGTCAGGATTGTATGAGATGTTTTCATGTTAAAATGAATAAAAATAAATGAAAAAATGTATAAAATAATAAATATTTTCATAAAAGATAAAAGTATTTTTCTATAAATTAAGTTTTTTTTTAATTTAACTATTGGTATATTTTTTGTTAAATAAAAGAATTATTAATATATTAATTTGATAATATAAATATAAATTTATATCTTTTATTCGAATGAGGTTGTAGGGAGTACATGGTGATTGGCACGGCCTTAAGAGTGAGACTTCCCATCTTCCCTGAAAGGGGTTCTGAATAATTCTCCTTATTAATGGATAATTATGAATAAAAGTAACACTATGGTCATCGTGAATTTCACTGGGAGACGAAGTAATCTCAAAATGGGATTTACGGATTAGAATAGGAAAAAAAAACCAATATATATATGAAAAATCAATTAACATTGTAAAATAAATAATGGTAGCGTGTATCTTCAATTCAAGTGAAATTTGTTTTTTAAACCTAGAAAGTAGTTTATTTAAATTTTTATATAAATAAAAAATAATTTTATTTAAATATTTTTTTATGTGTTATTAGAATCCTACCTAATTTTTTTTATAAAATATTCCATGAATTTTTGAACTATATATGACTAAATCTTTTACTTGTATAAGGTTTCTATAAAAAAATCAATTTATAAATATTATAAAAGTTTTTTTTTATTCTTAAATATTTTAGGAATAGATAATAGTTTCTTTATGTTTGTTTAATAACACAAATACAATAACTTCTTGTCAAAGAACGATTATAATTAGTTTAAACTTTATTCATTTATTTTTTTATTTTTTAAACAATTTCATATTATTTATGTAATTTTGATTATATCCTACATCAAAACCTTCCTTGTGGTGAATGAATATGTTTTAATTTTCATAATGTAAATAATTTTTTTTTTGCATGTTCAAAAATGTGATACATATATATTTTTTATAAAGTATATGTTTTTTTTATGGGAATTCAAAAATGAAATCAGTTTAATAACTGAGTAATATAAAAAATGAAATGTAACGAAAAACACAACCTTTTGTAAATTTTGTATAGTGTATAAATAACATAAGTTATCAAATCTTAAAATATTTACATCAAAATAAGTTAAATCTCACACTACTTATCAATACTACACTAATATCTTTCTTAATTAACGTGTGATAAGTACTCAAAAACACTTAATATGTCATGATTTTATATGTGTTTAATGATTATATAGATTTTCATTTACTTATTTTATCAAAAATACGAGTATATTTTATTATTTTTAGATATTTCTTGTATTAAAATAAATCAATTTGAAGAATTATACTTAAAACACTCCATTACAACTTGAAAGATTAAAAGAAAACATTTTTTAAATATTACATATGTTTAAAAATTGGAAAACAAATTACATAAAAATTAAGATTTCAAAGTAATACAATTTGGAATGTGCGTAACATGAATTTGTTGGGAGCCATGGCACAAGCCCAAAGGAAAAGATTAAGCTTGTCCTAGATATGATTCGTGCTACAATGTGAAATCATTGTGTGTCGTGGTGCAAAAAGAGTGAATTGTGCTCAAACCTTATATAGGTTATGAATACCGCGGCAAGAATAAAATATATGTCGTGATGCTAAGTTAAATTTTTTACTTTTTTCTCCTTTTCTCATCCTATAAATAAAATCTTATTTCTATTATAAAATATATCCTATAATCCCATAGTTCTCTCAACAGTTGATTTCTTAGTTTTTCTTAGTCTTTTTATTTCTTTTAGTAGTTTAAAGTTCTTCTCTCATTCGAGAGTTGAACAAATTTAGTTTATGTAATAGCTTTTAGTTTTAATTCAATAAACAACACAACAATTCTATCTGAATGTTTTCAAGAAGCAATCCTAAGGATTTAAAATGTATCTTTTTTCAAAATATTTCTAAGTGTTTTACATGCTATATATTTAATTTATTAATCATTTATTAAACTATGCATGTCTAGTTGTAAATAATATGAGATATTAGTAATGTTGTTACGCTTGTGAAATATTAAATTAGATTAAACATTTTTATAAAATGAATTAAGTTTTATTTTATCATTAAGATTTAAATTATTTTAATCTAATTTAGAGTTGTACTCTTAAATCTTTTGATCTATATCATATGTATAGTTAAAATAGGCTCTATTTTAATAATTTTTATAAGAATTATTATTAAAAGATATATTAACGATGTATCCTTCATAATAGTTTTAAAATCTAAAAATTAGTTTCAGACACTTAAATTATAAACGTAAATTAAACATCTTGATGTGAGTTTAAATTGTTAGACTCGATCAAAGGCGACAATTAAATGGTTCACTATCTCTTAGAAAATGAAAGTTCATTTATTTAGTTATGAATCTAATTAATGGAATATCAACGACAAAGCATGCAATCATATGTAAATAAAGTAATGCAGAAAATAAAGATCAACATACAAGTTTTTTTTATGTGGAAATAACTTAGGTCACACCAATGACTTAAGAGGAAAAACACTAATCCACCTGACCATCTAACCATGTACTATAAAAAAAGTATATCCAATTACAAGGTTAGTACTCAAACTATCCACTTAGGTAATGCCCCTAAGTAACCTACTTACAAGTTATTGCTTTCATTATAGTCTCTATAAGAAATACATTTGGATCTAAACTAGCATTTTGACAAACTTGAGTCCCACGAGTTAATCGAACCCACATCATTGTCACTTGAAAAGTTATCCTATAAACACAGGTGTAAGTGTGTGTCCTATAGCAGATTCAATAATGAACAATCTTAACTAGTTGACCTAAACAATATATTAGATAAAACGAAAACAACAAGCAATTCTAAAATAATTAGCTAAAAGCACAATATCACAATTACATTATAGGCTTGTTAATCCATCAAACACAACCACAAATGCTTGATAAATTAACTTAATGAAAAATTCTACTTGAAAACTATTAGCAAAACAAGAGAGAGAATAGAAGATGAAGAGAATAAGCATAATGAAACTTTGGTATGATTAGTTTCAATTGTATGCTTAGGTTTATATTTATAAAAGATTTTGAAACACTTTAGGTTAAATTAAAATTACCATCTTATCCATAAAATCAGTTAAATGAGTTTTAAGAAATAAAGACAATATAGTAAAAATTCAATCCAATTTGTAATAGAAATAAGTTTTAAAATTAAAGCCTTGATTGCTTGATCGAATTAACAAGTGCAAACAATAAAAATAAATTTGAAAAATCATTTAATGCTACACTTAGTGACACAGAAAGTGAGCAAGATAATGCTAGTAACTCAAAAGATGATGACACTAAAGTTCTAGACTATGGAAAGCTACATGGAGATAAGAGAGGTCTTGGATACATAGATGAACAATCAACACCTTCAACATCAAATACCACATTTATAAAGTCCTTAAACTCTATTCTTACTATTACTACTTATGCACAAAGAACTATTGCACCTGTAGTAGAAAAAGTTGTTAAATTTGTGCCTATCAATCATCATTGTGGTAGGAAATGTCATATAAGACCAAAATGTAGATATTTGATGAATGTTCCTAAACTTAATCATTCTTTCCATGCTTCACAAAGTAGGACTCATAAGTATCCTACATCATATTCAAGGAAGAATGGAAATTATAATAACTTGTTCATAAATTTTACTAGGAAGCATGAAGTCTTAGGTTCAAAGATGCAACAAAAATTAAGTACTTTTAATGCTAGGAGTCATTATCATCATCCTATTATGCATACTGCATCTTCATTTAGGATGAATGATAAAAGTATAGCTAAGTCCAAGAACACGCCTATGAAACATAAGCTTACCGAGTTCCGACCCAATGATATAGAGAAACCAAAATTCAAGAAAATGTGGGTTAGGAAAGAGTGTTTTTTCCCAGTCACCTGATCGTCTTTTATTAGAGTACTTAAATGACCCTAAGTGAGTAATCTTTATTGTCTTTATTTTATTTATTAGTTAAACTTTAAAAAAAAAAAGTAGAATCCTTATTTGGCCAACATTGTATTGGACTCATTCAACACTTATAGACATATAACCTTATTTTTAATGGCTTAACTAATTTTGACATTTATTGTATAAATGATTCTACAATTTTAACTTATGTACACACATATTCTTGTACATAGGATGATCAATGTTGATATAAACTTATTCACACACTCACGAACACACATATATTATGCTTGAAGTTTATGAATTTTCTTGAAAGACTCTAGGACTTCAACTAATCTTGATTGTAAAATTGTGTTGAGTTATATTTCTTACTTGCTAAAACTTTACCGTATGGAGGTACCTAGTATTGAGAGGGCTACCGCATAACTAGTATGAAAGTCATCATGTTAGGTTTATGACTCGTGCAAAAAAAAGAAGAAAGAAAGATTATGTAAAAAATAATTACTTATAAATCTTGCACTTGGAATGCATAAAAAGAAAGAGCTAATAGAGGTTTAAAAATATATCATTTACCTCATTTATAAAAAAAATTAAGTCCTATTTTGGTAAATATATTTTATTTTATAAGATTAAAGACTCGATTATAATTTTATATGATATGTGATATTTTTTTTCTTTTGAGTCTCTCTCTTGATAGGTCATAAATGAATTAATTGACATATTTTATGGAGTTTAAATATATATATATACTACTTTAAGTAAATGTCAATATGTCATTATATGTGAGAAATGTGCTTGTGTATCTCTTCTACTCTACTTATTTATTTATATGATAAATAATCAAAATTGGAGTTAAAAATGATGAGTTCTCAATTGATTGTGTGCTCGTTTTTGATTAAATGAGTTTAATACCTTATGTGGCTATTTATGAAAATTAAAAAAAAATTAATTAGATTTTTAATTGGTTTCTAAGTTAGAGAGTCATAGAACTTAGATGAAGTTTAAATCACATTGCATTTTTGCATTACTCTGATTTTATATTGTTATATCTTTAGGAGGTGTTTAGTTTCATTACTTTGGCTAATGCTTTGTCCTTCTCGTATGTCAAAAAGGGGGGAGAGAATAATGTATTTTACTTCCATGTTTTTATTTTGTTATGCATACGTGGGGAGAACATATTTAATTAAGCTTGATTGGTATGAATATAGGGGGATAACATATTTAATTAAGCTTGATCGGTATGAATGCATACTACATGAATATTCTTTACACTTCGCTTATTTTTATGTAAACTAAACTAATATGCAATGACACTTTCATGCCAAGTTGTCCTATGCTTTTTCAATGTCATTTCAGTTACTTAGAAACTTGTCAAGTTGTAGCGAAGATGGATTCACCGGATCATAGGATTCCACCATGGAGTCTGGGGCACCATTGTATTTTTATCTTATTTTTAGAAGTGTCATGTAGTGAGTGAGAGGTTTTGCCACACGAAAATGCCAAAATGAGAGTTTGTAAGGACTATGAGTATTGACTATTTTCGTGGATAAAATATTTACTTGTAAACTTTTTTTTATGCATGTTATCAAGTCTATCAAGAAAAGTCGAACAAATGCTCGAGTTTCAGATAGTCGTACTTGAGGTATGTCTTTTATAACTACAACACATAGGATTACAATCATGCATTTAACAACACATGTTCATAAATTTGAAATTATTTTTGGTGTTAAAATATTTATTTAAACTTTAAGAAAATTATGAAATTATTAATTAAATGTTTTTATATTGTATCTTAAGAAATGATTTTTTATAATATTAAGTTTTTGTTTTTAAGGAAATTTGAGAAATTAAGTCCAAAATGTATTTAACCTAATACTATTAGGTCATTGTTACTATCTATATATATACATAGTGTTAGGGTTAAAAAGGGTGGGCTGAAAAATATCAAGCTGCTGAAAACAAAAAAGCCTAATAGAAGAAAAAAAAACAATGACGAAAGGGAAGTGAATCATATAAGTAATATATATATATATATTCACCCACGTGGTGAAGTGAGGAAAAAAAGAAGCTATCAATATATATATACATCGGTAAAGTCACGCAGTAAGTGACGAAGGTAATTAATATATATATATATATATATATATATATATTTAATTTATATTAATTAATTAATTTATTTTATTTAAATTAAATAATTTTATGAGCGATTATGATTATTTAATTTAATTATTAAATTTCAAATAAGTTATTTTTATTGAAATTATGCGTAATGTTTTTGCTCTAAAATATTCTAGTTGATTTGGTTTAAATTACATTTGTTTTGAATCATCCAGTTAGGATTATTCATTATTAAATCCGTTCTAGAATACACACGGGTATTTGTGTTTTTTTTTGTACTAACTTTTTTTTATAGTTGATTTGTGAACAATCTGATTGATAGTAAGTTTATTAGAAATTTAATTTGGAAACTGTTCACGTTAATTTTAAAAACTATGAAAACAGAACAATGACTCGTAAGTAAAGTACATTGGGGCAGTAACCTAGATAGGGTAGCATAAAATGAAATTTGTACTTGAACATTTGATTTTCATAGTGTAAAGTTAGGTGGTTTGATGAACTGATAGTTTTCCTCTTAAGTTATTGTTGTGGCCTAAGTTGTTTTCATCTAAAAAAATCGTGTGTTATTATTTTATTTCTACACTTTATTCTTATACGTGACTGTATGTTTGACCAACTTGTTTAGGTTATTAAGTTATAAATTAATAAAAATTAAAAATAACCTATTCACTCCTCTTTAGGTTAATTCGATATATATCTTATAAATTTTTAATTTTTTTAAGACACACCTAAAAACTAAAATTACAATTATATATTTTGTTCACGAATATCAATAGCATTCACATAAACCTTACAGAAAAAAATCACAATTTAATTGAAATTAATTGCTAAACTTGATCGAAGGCATTAAATATTTTTAATTAATATTAAATGATAAACTTAATTAATCTTCCATTTTTAAATACAAGAGAAAATCAATAATCTTAATTAATATCTTTAATATCATATTTAATATTGAACAAACATACTTAACTAACTAATATATACCATAAATTCTCCATTCCACGATAAATACTTAGTTGTTTAAATGTTTATTAAATTTATCTTTATTTTTATGTCAATAATTTAGAAGGTTAATAAAAAGACTGTGACAGAATATTTAGGTTATTTAATTTCATTTTCAATTTTTTTTGAATGATTTAAAACTATATGATTCCTCTTTAGACCGACTTTAAAAATATACTTATAATTTTTTATTAATAATTCATGCACTTACGAGATATTTTATAAATCATACAAAATTTATTTATACGTAATAATTTTGTGTATCAAGTTTTTGGTGTCATTATTGAGAAGGAATAATATTTTTAAATTATTATTATCAAAATCTTAAAAAAAATTGTTTTATAAATATTATGATTTTTATTTTATTTTATTTAAAAAAAATTACAAAAATATTGAAAATATTGTTATATTAGATAACATACACCTTACTTTATCTAGTATTGTTATATTCATAATTTTCACAAGTTATTTTATTAGGGTGTTCTTGGAATTATTTTATGTCTCCTTATTCCACTCTCTTCACGTAGGGTGGGGTGTCAAATTTAGAGATACAAAACTCCAACCCATGCATTGTCTATCCTTATTACAATTTACTTTCATAATAGTTTGATTTTTAACAAGGTTTTGAATTTCCCAAAGGTGTCATCCTTGTTCCTTAGTATGAATGTCCATACTTTCGTAGAGAAGTTATTCACATTACATAGATAGTACATGCTACCTTCTAAGGAGGGGGACATATGCTGGTCCCCAAAGTTCAACATGTATATACCCAGGTTTCTATTTAGTTGTGTGTTTTCCTGTTTCAAATTTAACTCTAGTCTTCTTCCCTAAGATGTAATGTTCACAAATACCTAAAAACGTTAAAATGTCACCATTTAACACCCATTTCTTAATTCGGTAAGATCTTTCTCACTTATATTCCCTATTCTCTTATGCAAGCGTTCAGTATTATCACCTGATGAAATAGTCATATATAGCACCTTTTAGGTTTATTTCCTTGGAGAATATACAATCCTTGAGAGTTTTTAGTACATTGTGAGTCTTTATATTCTTCCCAAAAATCTCATTTTCAAAAAACCCAAGAAATCAATCCCTCAGGCCAAGGAGGAAAGCTCTCACACCAGATTGTTAAGAAAACTACTCCTCAGTGTCACTCTCATTCAACTCACCAACACATGCAACGAAATCAATATGATCACAGCAAGGAAAGAACACAATATTTTTAACGTGGTCAGCATTCACAAGCGAAAACCCTACATCCACAGCAAGGAAAGAACACAATATTTTGATCACTGTTAGATTACAAGTAGCTTCCCTCTTCCACATACAAGGGTTCGATCAAAATTGAGTGCCTTCAACACCACCAAAATGAACACTCTGAATAGTTTCTACAGAAGCTCTCAAGCATACAGAGAATAGCAACTTTACTCATTCAAAGATAATGATCTCTAATCTTTACAACTAATTCTTTATAAAGGAGCTCCAAGTCAATTTCCCACGTACATCGATGTAGCAGATCAAGACTCTCCCTTGTATCATATAAAACGTGTTGTTAGTTACACCTTTTTATCCTCTGGTATAGTTCACACCTTCCTATGAGGACACCGCTTATTTAGTCGCAGTTTTTTTCACAAGCCAAATTGACCTTCAATTTGTTTCTTACGATTTGATATTGGGAAACATACTTATAGTAATAAAGATGGCTTTACAATTATGTCATTCAAATAATGAGTTCTCAAAGTATGAACAACTATCACGGATCCTTAAACGTTATAACGAACATAATTCAAAAACCCAGAATTGGGGTGAACTGTGTAGCCTTGAAACCTACCTATTTATAAAGCTTTGATATATATATATATATATATTATTAATACAATTATTTTTCATTAATAATAATTTATCGAATAATAATGATATTAAAATATAATTGATTATAAAAATAAAATGAATAAATTATATTTTTTTTCCGGCAATAACATAAATAATATGAAGATTATTCGTCAAATAGAGAGTAATAACCATTATGTCAATTCTTAGACTTCTCTAGTCCCTATTATAATTCAACTTTGACTAATTTTCAAAATATGGGTATGAATTAATTATATGTAAATTAATTTTCTCAAATAATATTAATATTATAGTGAACATAAATCGAATACAAAAGGCAAAGAAAGCATCTAAATCCAATTAATTATTGATGTTGAAACGAAGAAAGAATGAAAGGTAGAAACTTGTGGTCTAGATGATCTAATTTCTTTCAGAGTCAAAAGTAACAAAAAAATTGACTTTATTTAATAAAAAATGACTCAAATGCGCTTTAAAAAAGCCAAAACTAACAGAAAATTAAATAATAAATATTCTCTAAACTTGTGGTAGGCATTCATGAACAAGCTTGTTAGGTCTACTTCTATTCTTTGTTTACATGTAAGAAGTGGTTACTACCAAGCTAGCATGCCCTGTAGATAAGCTAAACTCAAAGAAATTAAGTGTTAGACTTATATTGTAAAGTATATTAATGTTGATTGTATTGGTTATTATGCTAATTATGTAACTATCAGGTTATGTTAGTTGTTATGACATAACTAACGCTTTTTTATTTATTAAATTGTTTGTTAGTTAGACAAGAGATGTTTATAAGTACTTTTATGTTTTATTATTCATTAATGAGAATTATCTTTACAATTATATTTCTATTTCTTCCTCTTTTCTCTCATTCTCATTTTCATCTGCTCATATGGTATCAGAACGATAAAAACTGTGGAATTTCCAATGACAACACTATATTCCCTCATTGATTTTGGACAAACAAGTATAGAGTTTACGAATACTCAATCGACTCTATCTTCATTAGGAACTCCACCTATGAACCTCACTTTTTTTGTAAAACTCGATCGCATGAATTATCTGATTTGGTGTGAGCAGGTTATCTTTGCAATCCTCGCATATGGTTTCGATGTAATCATCAATCCTAGCTTGTCTCCTCCTCCTCAAATTGTAAATCATCATATCAATTATGATTTCTTGCAATGGAATAAATTGAATAATATTGTGAAATCCTAGTTTTATTCATCTATTTCTTCATCAATGCATCCTTACTTTAAGCATAGATGGAGTTCCTTAGAGAGAATTCACTCAACATCTTTATATGATTGTATTATGGAGCTTCTTTTGCAACTTTAGATTATGTATAAGAATAGCTTAACTTTCACAAAGGTATGCAATATAAACTCATCACACATATAATTTCAATTTAAACTAATTATTTTAACAAATAAATTAATCTTTTCATATTTTTTCATTTATTTCATGCCTTTTTTCTTATTGAATATTTTTAATTTCTTCATAATTATCGTTTAATATTAAAATATAATTAATTATAAAAATAAAATGAATAAATTATATAATTTTTTTGTCGTGGGAATAACATAAATAATATGAATGTTATTCGTAAAATAGAGAGTGCTTCTTACACATGAACATTCTACCAATTCTTAGACTTGGTATTATAATTCACATTTTAATAATTTTCAAATGTGTGTATGTAAATTAATTTACTCAAATACTATTAATATTGTAGTGAGCATAAATAGAATACAAATACAAAAGACGAAGAAAGCATCTAAGTCCAATTAATTATTGATGTTGAAATGAAGAAAGAACGAAACTTTAGTTGGATTATTACATTTTAGAAGGAGAAAAATAAAAGTTTCATTGATTTCTACCGGTAAATTGTCCCTTGTAAAAAGGAAAGGACTGTCATTCCATGTTTGTTAGAAAAAGATGAAATTTATTAAAAAATTGATTGTTGGAAAATGTGCCTTGTTCTACGTTAATTTTTTATATTATTTTAAAGAGTTATAAATAGTGAAGAGTTGGTTATTGGAATTAGGTCCTAACGGACACCCATTTTTGTGGAAGGGGAGAGGACCTAGGCAAATGTGATACCACACGCGCGCTACCGACGTCGTCCGACCGACCGTGCCGAGTGCGTGTGCGTGTGGTGGTATTTTATTTTTTGGTAAGAAAAATTCTGTCTTTAATCTAAAAATAACCGTTACTATTCATTACTTAGAATGGTCGTTACGCTCTTAATTCTCAGACATTACCGTTTTTACCATAATTGTCACACAGTTTTTAAAACCTATAAAAAAAAGGCTTCAGCTCTCAGTTTTAACACAACAATCTGCAGTCTCATCTCCCTACGAAAAAACAATTCTCTCTATAATTTCTAAGTTTTCTTTTTAGTTTTCTGAGCAACAAATTTTTAGGTGTAGCATTCCAGTCTTCATCAGTGCAGTGAAGTTCTGAGACAGAGATTAACAACAAATTTTCAGGTGTAATATTCCAGTCTTCATCAGTACAGTGAAGTTCTGAGACATAGATTAAAATTCTAGATTGTTTTATCCTGGGGACGACGAGGCTGTGTTTGTTTGCACAAATTAGGCAGAGTCGCGAAACGTCTTAAAGAGAGCGACCTAGTCCGCAACTCAACCCAAACAATTATTTTCAACTTATCGGTAATATTATTCCTACATTGTTTTTATAAACTTATCAACAATCTTTGTCTGGGGCTTTTAAATTATTTATCTTCCATAGAGTGTTCCTAACCTCTAAAGCATTTGGAGTTCTCGAAGTTCCATCTGTTCCTCCGAAGAAAGACATTATTGGAATAAGTTGTCTAGCTAAATCCTCAGGAAATCAATGTTAATTTAAAGAAGAATAAGAAGAAGTCGATGACAATCTTGACA
The DNA here is from genome assembly GCA_037013495.1 of Hippophae tibetana. NCBI lineage: Eukaryota > Viridiplantae > Streptophyta > Magnoliopsida > Rosales > Elaeagnaceae > Hippophae > Hippophae tibetana. Next base: position 9,418,871 of record CM072812.1, read on the forward strand.
ATACTTACAAGATTGTGAACAATATATATTAAGATTTCTCTTTCAGCTTCAGGAGGTAGCGTCCATCATGAAGATTCGCAATCAAAATCAAAATCAGAATCATCCTCAGATGAGAGTAACCATTCAGATGATAATGGCTCGGGAGATCAAGATGACTCATTTGATTTGGTTTTGGAGCATAATAACCATGTTTCTGTCATGGGACACTGAGTTGGGCATGTTCACAATTTATTTAACTTAAATTTGTGAACTAGGTTTATAGTTTATAGTGTAATGGGTGGTTTCAGAATTAATAAAAATAATTAATCTTTTTAATTCTTGAATAAATATTTTAAATTATTCATAATGTTTTATTCATCTAGTAGTCTTACAAGTTATCGATTTTATCATCTTAACTCACATTTTCAAAACTACACTAATTACCAATTACAAAAGAGTACAATCTAGTAATTAAAACGTCAACATATGCATGTGGATAAAGGGTAGTTTTCACCTAGCATCGGTTGCATGTTGTGAACAAATAAAAAGAAAAATAATGTTTACACAAGATAAGGTGTTCTGTCCCCATTTATAATATCCACGACTAAAATAATACATGTATACATGAAATTTTGATGATACATTCAAATATACCTTAATTACATTACAATACAATTATTTTTCATATAAATAATTTAAAAATATATTTTTATCAAATCATATGAAATTTTAAATAAATATAATTGAATAAAATATGTATTTTTAGTTATAATTAAATAATTTATTTAATTTCTACGAATCATTTATTAATTTAAAATTTTATATTATTTATTAATACCTACCATTTAAATATTATTTGTATAAATTATTTGCTATAAAAAAACGGATAATACAATACCACTAATCTTAATTAGTATTTTCTAATAATAAATTTATAGATGCTTGTGATTAGTCTAAATATTTTTTTAAAATATGTAAAGTGGGCTCGAACTCACACGATAATAGACTACTAATTCAACAAAGTTTCACCTTAATCCCACTTATCATTTGTATATTAGTTTTTAATAATATGCATAGCTATTTTCTTTTTTGATTGCATGGTATAATTTATTTATAGGTGAAACTTCATTTTTCATTTCTACGTGCCCATATAATGTAAAAAATATTTTTATATTCAAAAAAATTGTATATATATATTTTTTAACAGGTAAAAAGTGAAATCACGTCAAGAATTAAGACATAAAAACTAGAGGTTTTTTTTTTCCTTTTAAAAAACATATACAACTTAAGGGTTTCAATTAAGATGTGATGTCCCATTAAGTATAATCTATGAACTTTGTAAATATATCTCATATTTATCCTACTTATATTAATTATGATTATCTATAATAATCGTAAGTCTATCAAGAACAACTTTAAATAAAATGGGATGTGATATGATACGATGAAATTTAAATGAGATGAGACCATTTTAACCTATAAATCTATTAAGAAAAGTAAATCGAATATGCATAGTATGAGATGTGACAACCCATTTATCGTATCTAATATAGCTAGCTAGTTAAAAAAAACCTACATTTTATTTATTCTCAAGTCATTTAAAATTCATAAAGTAGAGAAGTTGTTGAAACAAAGTTGATCAAGGTTAGGATTGTAAATAATGTTAAAGATAATGGAGTCTCATATTAATTAAAAATAACACTATAGCAGAGTTTATAAGTATTATGAGTGTCTCTATTCATTGGGTTAATCTTTTGGGATTGAAAAACCCATAATTCTTATGAACTCTCCCCTTACACGGGTTGAGACACCGAACGTTGATATGGTATCAGAGCTTCAGTCGATTGAGTCAAAAATCCTGCGTTTTACCTCATAAAAAAATGGGCCTTACAAAAATAAAAAATGACAATAAGAATGGGCAAGGTTGTTATGGTTTAGAATTTATCTCACATATTCACTTAAAATACTTGTAGGGACATATTGGATATCTTTAGTAACAAATGTGGACTCAGGAAACATAAATCCTAGTAATATTTTAAAAATTATTTTTTATTATTTAGTAATTTTTTTTATCTTAATTATAACAAAATTATAAAAAATAAGTCAAAAAATAAATATTTTATGATGAAAAAAATTTGAGCTAATAAATAATAATCAATAAATAAATAATATTTATGTAAAAGGGAGAAAAATAAAATATATAACAATAAATACATAACACTTTTATACTAAACAATATTGATAGAATATTGTTACAAATAAATTTAAAATAATAAAAATAAATTATAAAATAATTATAAAATTTAAAATTTAAATAAATAATTTTTATAAAATAAAAATATAACTTAAATATGTTATAAAAAGAGCATCTAAAATCAAGTATCCTTTTGTAGTAAAATTTATGAATTAAAGTAGCTCACCTACATTGTCCCGTGTCCAAAACTACATCAAGTTCAATATTAATGGAATTCTCCATTCCTTTCTTAAGTACGTGGCAATTATGCTTATAGTGTCCTTCTTGAAAAGAACAACACCTATTTACTATCTTTTTTAACTTTGAATTGCCCTTGATTGACGTCTTTATGTCTTCTTGGAACCATTTTCCCTTTTGTTTGATTTAAATTTGGTATACAAAGCATTATTCACACATTTATGTCGACTTTTTCCAATTCTTTCTTTTATTGCTTGTGCTATATATCTCTTGTTCTCAATGCAAATACTAAAGTGTTAAATTCCAAATCATTTGGTAAAAGTCTATAAGAATTATAAGCTTTTCGACCTCAAAATATTAACTCAATGGATAAATATATCCATAATTATTATAAATTCTAACATAACATTTTACTTAATTAATGTGAGACATTACTCTTAATATCCCTTCAAAGTACATGTCTTTATCTCTTGTAAAAATCTTTACTTTGTATTTTTGATATATTTTATTATATTTGGATCACTTGTTTGTAAGGTCCATTTCACTTTTTTTATTCGATGAAACCAAAGTTTTTGATCTAATCGACTTAAACCCTCATATCATTTCAAAGTTCATAAGAATCATGTGTTTTTCAATCTCAAAAGATTAAACCAATGAGTGAAAACACTCACAATCCCTATAAATTTTACTATAATTTTGTACTTAATCTATGGTCTATTACTCTTAATATCTCTCTCCAATATTAGAGGATATTTTTAACTTCCTTAAAACAAATTGGCATTGAGTTGAGGTGGATGATTTTTTGGTTTTAATGAGAGAGGTCCTCCTTTGAATTTGCTAACTAAATTGTCATTCTTTTTAACTCATCAAGATTTCTCTCTAAGGGTTTGGATTTTCTATTTTAAAACCAAAAAAATTGTACCTTCAAACTAATTCAACTTGATAGTGATTTCACAAGGAACAATTCATCTAACTTTTTACATACTTGCAAGGTTTTTTTTTTCTTTATTTACTTGTCTAATAACATTATTAAAAATATTCAAGATATGGTCATACAAACCTTTTCAAAAAGCTTTGTTTTACTCTATTCAATTTTTTTTAACCATGTCTTGTTGTACAATGAATACATTTTTTTTACCAATCCAGTCTTTAATTTCATCAAATTTATAGATCTCATATTTAGTGTATTTCATCTTCTTAGCTTTCATTAAAGTCCTATTCAAGATAGTGTTTCTACTAAGCTTAAAAAACATTTTTGGCTTCAATTTGGTAACCAAATCAACGACACATGTACCATTTGAATCTTTAGTAGTATCAAGTGACTTTGATACTAATTTGTAAAAATAATAACAAAAACTAGCATAAGATCAAAGAACATAACAATAAAATAACATATCGATAATATCAAACGAGATTCAATTAAATAGTATTTAACATAATACAAAATTTTAACATTTTTTAATGGTAAAAGTATGAACTCAATTCTTTTATTTTTGTGTTATTATCTAAACTAATTATACAAATAAACACCAAATACAATACAAATTTATTATAATACAATTTAATCCAATATAATTATACATATTTTCTAATACTAATAACAAATGTGACATTAAATATAAATTAATTACGTTTTATGATCCTAACTTGTGATTTTATTTATAAATATATCCAAAACATTTACTTAGTTGCAAACGTTTTATATCATTACCTATACATTGTGATCATAATTACAATTAAACAAATATTTTAAAATATATATATAACTAATCCCATATACGTTTTATATATAAAAAATAATTAACTCTATTAAATATTGACAAGGGACTAACAAAAGTGGTAAAAGTAGAAGAACATATATCATATTAGAAACGTGAACGGTGGATAGTAGAAGTGAGGCCGTTCGCAGCTCAAGCAATATGCAACAACAATACAAGGAGGATAGGAAAAATAACACCAAAATTCTCAAATGAGAATTCCTTTGGATTAAGGCATGTATCAACGACAACCGCTTAACTTACACAAGACCACTAAATACAAGTTTAGTTAAAGCACCCATGATGAACTACGCCGTGTGTTAAATGTTACAGACCAACAGGTTTGGGTAACCACCTCCAACTTTACATCCAAATTCTAGTGGAACTTGTTAGAGTCTGGAATTCTGACCACTTTATCTCAACAAACTATTAGAAAGCAGAAACTCAAGAACTATCCATTTGAATATCACTAGCATTTGAATTAGAAGGGTTGGTATTCATAGGGATCCCGGAATCTCCAAATATAAACTCATGAGGAGGAACATCTAAAGGAGGGCGGCCGAAAAGAGAAGCAGCGCTGGAACTGTTAAAAGCAGGGACTGGTACTGAATCACTAACTTTAGGGAAACCAAAGCTAAATGAAAGACCCCCAGGAGGGGAAAACATTGGAAGGACTGAATTGTTAATTTCATTTGATCCAAGGATCTTCTGCTCGTATTCCTGCAATTGCTGGTAGACAGCTACATTCACAAAAAGAAACGATTAAAACACAAATGCTACAATTAAAACAAGGTGCAGGCTACAAATGCAGAGTTTTACATGCATTGGTGTCCACTTCAAACAACATTTTCAGGTAATATTTTCACAAGCTAAGATTAAAACACACACCATGTGGTGCTCTGTATTATTATTATCATCATTTCTCATCCTTAAAGAAGAGCCATGTCTTTGGGATATTTTGATCAGCATGATAGAGGAAAAATGGTGCCCTTTGAAGATCCTGAGTTCCGTCCTAATAATGATAAAATAAACTGGAATACTATATAGGAAAGATGAGGATTAGGGCTTTCCCAAAGTATAATATTAAATGTTAAGTTTACTCAATTTTTTGGCTCCAAAATAGTACGTTCCAATATCAACTTGTACCAAATAAATAATACAACAATTCATCAAACTTATAAATGCATTAAATTTTTAATAATTCAGAAGCAAAACAAAACCATACGCATACCTTCAGTCAAAGAAACTGATGGTCGCCTCTCTTTTACCCACTGAATGCTTTGAGCAAGTCTCCATCCTTTAGATTTCATCAAATATCCAATTACAATAGCTGGTGACCTGTCAAAATGAATGTGCTAATAAGTATAACAGATATAACGAAATCTGCTTCATGTGATTTAGTTTTAGAACCAAGTAAAAGCCCTTTAAGACAACAAAGCCTCTAAACCATGTTGCCATAAAATACTTTCCTTTATGACACTCTCGAGCTGACTCTATGTACAAACCAGAAGAGAACAAACATAAAAAGTTTATAACAATGAAATAAGGCATGACTTGGAAGAGATAACTAACTTATTTTTTCCAGACATACAATGCACTAGAACACGAGCCTTGTCTCTTTCACATTGCTCTGAAAAATCAACCAAATGTAAACTCAGGTCAGTATCCAAATTAAGCAAAGCATAGATGCAAGCAGCTAATTAGAATAGCAAGATACAAGCAGACACACACAAATAAGTCAGATTATCCTATCTATGAATTAGTACAAACATCAGTCAAGTTCAATAATAATAACTTTATTCTAACTCTGTTTAACGTTGGAGGAAAATGATATGATTAGATATCCCTGAGAAAATTTTGCTATGATTCTAGCCTGCTCTATCTTCATTGAACATCATGTACAAATCAGTACTGACCTCTTCCACTATGAAGCTGTAACGTAAACTAGTTATAGCCCAATCCATAAAAGTTCATAAGAAGACAGAGCATGAGATAGTTGACACATATAAGCACCATATTCGAGTAAAAATCCCCTAATACAAAAACCAAGAGATGTCAAATGAGATGAGTTGAACTAGCCTAACATACTTAGGTTCTACTTAACTCATCTTATTTAAATTTTATGTGAACTAAGTTCAGCTTAAATCACTTTTAAATAAGTTATGTTGAATAGCTCACTATTAGTTCAATTACATTTTTTCAAAAAAATAATGAAAAATATTTATAGTTTTGTTTAAGAACAAAAATGTTAGTATAAATATTATCTTTTGATTATATTTTTGTAAAAAAATGCTATTATTTAAGTGTGTTTTCTATAATGATATTATACTAATTATTTTTTCACAATCATTTTATTAAATGAGTTCGTGAACTGTTATGAGTTATCATTTAAGCTCATGAACTACGTGATTTGGACTTTTTTAGCTATCAGCTCGCATCAACCTTAAATGAGTTGAACTAAAGTGAGATGCTCATTTGAAGCTACTACGGAAACCCATGGTCTATTATAAAAATGACAAAGATTAAATATCATATAGATCAGGGGAAGAAAAATTAAGTACAAACCTAAAAATTGATTTGCATCATTGAACTGTAAGATTTTGTCATCTGGGAGGCAGTGATAGGTGAAAGAATTCTTATATAAATTTTGACAAGCTGGTACTGTCTGCATATGAGAAAAAGAGCAAATAATAATATCAAATGCTTCAGATCAATCAAATCAGCATTGTATAATAACCCAAGAGAAAAGGAGAAAAAGGATACAGAAAGCAAGAATGATAAAAAGCTAAACTCAGAAGGCTACCTACTGACCTCAGAGCAAAAAGAGAAGCAACCTACTAATCCAAAATAGGTGATGCTAACCAGTAGCCATTCTCTAGATTAAGAAATACGAGTTTATCAGCCAATCCTCCATTTTGATTTACTTTGTTAGTAGTATGAGACACACTAATAATCTTATACCTGACATTTTAGTATTCTAATTATCTAGTGTCCTAATTGCTCATCCACATTCTAACAGAAATACCAATGATCCTATACCAATGAAACCACTCTCAAACTGCACGTCTATAAACTTTCTAGATTGATTTTATCTAACTTTATCATTTATCTCTGCTATCATTTACTTGAGATTTGAATTCGTGAACATCATGAATTGCCAATAAGCTTATCCAAAAGCGATCCTTATTCTGAAAAGAAACAGCATACTGCATAACTACCTCAAAGGCATATTCTTACAACAAAATCATATAAATGCAAACTTATATTATACTACTAACGGAACCTAACAATTTATAATACAGGACGATTTCCCCTGAAAATAATTGGATGCACATTTTTTTTTTCATTTGAAACCAACACCAAACAGAAAATAATAATAATTCATATTGAACTTTCTCAAGACAATAGAAACGATTAAATATAAAATCTCACATTGAGAACACGAGAAATTCCCTGAATCTTGAGAAGCTCTGAGCGCGAAGCGTTGTCATAACTACCCAAATAAAGAAATTCCGGCAAGATCTCAGAAGGAAAGGCGCTAAATTGGATGGAACTTTTATCGGAAGCCGCTGGCATCCGATGGCCACAGATTCCACAAACCTCTCCTTCTTCATACTTGTGAAAGTGCCCACAAATCCCACATGGGTTCTCTCTTTCCCTCTTCCTCATAACCACAAACGGCGATCTTGATACTGGACTCAAACCCGGATGAGAAATCAGCTTCAAATTCACAAAAGGACGAATACCCAAATATAAAATAGACGCGAAATACAAAAATAAAAGTTGGATTTTTGAAGATTGTGCCTGCCAAAGTTGCAGAGGAAAAAGAGATAGAAAGAGACAGAGCGTTACGACGAAGCTTCTATAAAAGGATTTAAGCAATGAGCTGGAGTTAAATTATAGAATAAAATTTGGTGGATTTTGGAGTGAAGAGTTTGATAACGTTGTTCTTAAATCGGTGGAGTGAGGAAAGCCAAATCAGCTATTTATATGTAACGCGTGCTGGTGTAAATTTAGGCATATCCCTCAAATAAAAGACCTTGAAAACTAGAGGATACGAGAAATGGAAGGACTAGTGGAGAACAGAACAGTCAGGAGGTTTGTTTTCTTGGGTCTGCTAAACCCATTAGTATGCAATCATGGTGTATAATCAATCAATCTTTCTTTCTTTCTTTCTTTCTCTTATTTTAAGAAAATCGTGGTGTGTAATCTGAACGCTCTCGTTAGCCATAAATTTGTATTTATTTTAAAAAAATATTAATATCTTATAAATTTACTCGTATTTTATACTCATATTTTTATTTTTAAATTTTTTTAAAATAATTTTGAAATATGTACGGTATAAAGAGTAAGGTTATGGTATAATATTGTTTTTACTAAATATTTATTACTAATTTTAAAAATTATTAAAAATATCTTTAATAAACATTAATTAATATAGAATAAATATATTAAAAATAAAATAATAATTTTTAAATTTAACTATAATAATTTTTAGAGACAAGGAAATGGAACGTGACCTTATCCACGCTCCATATAAAAAGTTAGATACTGAGTAATTTTTTTTTATTTTAAAAATCTTATAATATTTAATTATTCAAAATTTAATATTTTTTTATAAAAATATTATTTCTTAAATAAATTTGTTCATATTAATTATATTATACTAAATATCTTAGAATTTTCTAAAAAAATTAATAAATTTATTATTTTTAAAATTATTTTTTGTATAACATATTAATTAGTGGATATAAATTTATTTTTTATTTATATATATTATTAAATATTAACATTTCTCAAAATTAAAATGTGTTAAATATGTTAGATAAATTTCTGTCCAACTATTGAGTTAAGTTTATTTCTGATCCACCTATTAAATTTTCAGGGGATGAAAAAAAGAAAGAAAGAGAGATATTCCTAGAAGAATGAGAATCATAGATAATATTAAAACATCTTAAAACAACTTACTACAAAGTTGAAAAACGTAAAAATAATTATAAAAAAAAGGAAAATATTGGGGGGAAATGAAAAATCACATGAATATACCGGAAAAGCCCCCGTGTATATATATTCAATTCCACATACCCTAATTTGGCTCTCCCTCTTTTCCACACCAACGCTGGCCGTCAAGTATCTCCAACTCTATTGCCGCCGGCCAATCCCGTGAAGTATTCTGCTTGGTTGGCTTTCAGTTTGTAATAGGTAATCTCTCTGTTTTATTTTGATTTATTGGTTTCACTTTTATTCTTTATGCTTAGAATTGCCGACCTTGTATATATGGTACTGTGATATTAGATAGTTTAGTGATTTGATATGATGATTCAATCATTCAAATGTGTTATTCTCAACTTTTTAATACATTTCAAGTGTCTCACAAACTCTTGAGCCGTCCGTCTCCAGTCTCACTTCAACATTTCCCTCCCTGTAAATTACGGTTTCATCCCGTTTTGTCTTGGCTTCTTATTTATTTACAGTTTTCTTGATCCGTTTTTTCAGGTTGGAGTCTTCAAGTAAGAGTTTCGAACAATGGCTCCTAAAGGTACTCATAACATATTGTATTTAAGAGATTACCTCTCGTATATAGGGTTTACATGTAGCAAATTTTACTTGCTCTTAAACATAAACATTCAATTTGAACCCTTCACCCTATATGTAAGTGGGAAGGTCATTGCTGGATTTATGTCAAAGTGTACAAGTTTCTTAAATTATGTGGAAAGATAACCACTTTTATGTGTATTGGTAATTGTAGAAAGGGATGATTAAACCGTAACTCCCTTGGTTATATCAAGAAGAGCAGTTCAGTCATTTGTTAATTTTTATAGTTGTTTAGTCTTTTTGTTTGGACAATGTGATAGCATAAGAACAATTTATCAATTTTTTTTATTTTATTCTTATTTTTTTCATATTTTTTAATTGTTATTGAGATGTCAACTTCATAGATTGTCTTTAAAAATAGATAATAATGACTACAAAATTAATAATAAATTAAAATTTGTTCATTTGTCCTTGTACTGTCACTTTTTCATAACAAAATAACTAAATTGTTACAAAAAATAATAAAATGGACTAAATTTTTTAACTGGTAGAACTAAGGGACTTTGGATTCTCTAGTAGAAATTATCACTTTGATGATATCACCAACAACCATCTATAATTTCTTTATGAAATGATGAAACCCATTTTTAGGATGGATGGAAATCAGATTGGTACTAGAGTCTTCCATTACCTTGTTTCTCTGGTTGTTAGTCATAGTTTTATACTTTATAGTATGTTTAAATTTTGAAAATTTGTTTGTATACTTGGCATGACAGAATCTTTGAACTTTATTAATCTATAACTGTGTATAACTTTATTACTATTTACTATTAGTGTATCTTTGGAAGTGCTGATTTAGAAGGTTTTTATATAGCAACGTGTTGTCATATCTTGATACTAATTCTCAGTCTCGTTAAGTTGTTTTAAGAGCTTATTATTAGGATGGGATTCGACTTGCTTAATTTTGTAAATTATGTTAATTCTCAGATTACTACATCAGATAGCTTTGGTAAATTTTGCTTGCTTCATGTTTGGCAATTCGTTCTCTCAAGTCTTAACCTGATAACTGGATACAAAGTTGTTCTATTTACTTTGATCTTCATATTTGTTCCAGCTGATGGCTCCAAAAAGACTGATCCTAAGGCTCAAGCCTTGAAGACTGCAAAGGCTGTGAAGTCAGGTCCAACTTTTAAGAAGAAGGCAAAGAAAATCAGGACAAAAGTCACATTTCACCGTCCAAAAACATTGAAAAAGGATAGGAACCCTAAGTATCCCCGCATCAGCGCACCACCAAGAAATAAGTTGGACCATTATCAAATTCTTAAATACCCACTTACTACCGAGTCTGCAATGAAGAAGATTGAGGACAATAACACCCTTGTCTTCATTGTTGACATTCGTGCTGACAAGAAAAAGATAAAGGATGCAGTGAAAAAGATGTATGACATTCAGACCAAGAAAGTGAATACTTTGATCAGGTAATTGTCAGATATGTTCACTGAAGTTTGAACTACAAAACTGAGAATTTTTGCTGACAAGTAATTTCGACTTGGTTTCTACATGAGTTCCCTAACAATAAATGTTATGATAAAAAGTATAATTGGGATTGTTTGTAACGATCTCGTGGCTTTATTTCTTTTCATCAATGGCATGGTTTTTTTACTTGCACTAACAATGCACCTATCTTCTGACCTATATCGAATATTTCCTTGTGCAGGCCTGATGGAACTAAGAAGGCATATGTCAGATTGACGCCTGATTATGATGCTTTGGATGTAGCCAACAAGATTGGTATTATCTAAAAGCTTTAGTGAAGCGAGTTAGGAGGGAGGATATATATATATATATATATTGTTTTTGTATTCTTGTTCTGGTTTTCTTTTATGTGTTGGGAACTTTCTCTTTACAATTTTCGTGGATTAGGATGAAATTATTCGGTAATGTTATGGTTATATTCAGTCCTATTAAGAACTTGGTTTTGCCATCAAATGGTGTTTATGTGTGCTTGTTTATATTTAATCAGGCCGTTCATCTCTCGAATGTGTAACCTATTATGTAGTCTTCCATTTATCAAAAAATTGACATTAAATATAAGTACTAAATGAATTCGTTTGTTCCTACTTGCCTTAAGATTTCATTAATATTTATTTTATGGTACATATAAAGATATACCACAATTATTATGTTTATATTGTTTGTATCATTGAAATAAATTTCGTCCCATTTTTACTAGCGAATTATTAAAAAAATCTTATTATGCCAATACGGATAACATCTCTACTGATAAGAGAAAAAGTCGTGTGAATGAATATTTGATTTACATTTGATAATTTTAAAAAATATATTATTAGTATGACCTTTTATACGTATATAAATACACATATATATATAAAATAATCAATTGAGAAGTTATCTACATCATCTATGAATTTAATTTATGTAAAATTTTCTCTTGATAACAATAAGGTGATGAAATCGAAAGTTGGTAAATATAAACTCGATTATTTGTCGAGGAATTGGTGAGGAAGATAATTAACATCGTTTTTATAAAACAAAATTATTTTTAATGGCTCAACAAAAATTTGTAAGAATAAAATATTTTTATAATTCGATCTTAAAATTAAGACAAAATTTAATTTAATGACATGAATGATAAAAACGTAATTATTAAACGATATATTTATAAATTTATATCTCATTTTATTAATATTTGGATGTTCATATGTTAACTTTATAATTAGTCACAATAAGTAATATTTTATATTAAAAAACTTGAGAGGGTACAAGAAATTTTGTAAATTTGAAATTCAAAGTTATTTTTTAGGGGTTTTAATTCATACGGTAATCTAAATCGATATGATACAAATTATATTTTAATTATAATTAATTATTATTTTTTGTACTTAAAAAGAAATTAAATCTTCTTATCATTTAATTAAATAGATCATTTAAAAATATTTTTTATTTTTTTATAATATTAAAAAATATGTAAATTTAGATATTACGATGCCAATACACATAGTATGAATAAATACGAACACTAATTAACATCCTTAGATAAAATCATATAGAAGTTCAAATAATAAGTTTTAATATCTAAGTTAATAGAGGCACGTAGAAGTTCAAAATATATATGTTTTAAAACAATGCATATTTGGGGTGATTATTTAGTTAATCTAAAAAAAAATACCTGAAGTAATAAGTTAGATTACGCGTACATACACAAATCGCATAAGCAGTTTCAAAATAAATGGTTTTATTAGTATATTTAGTTAAAGCGATTTTATAAAGTAGTTAATTACATAGAAAGAAGATATATGTATTCTGCAAATAATATCACTAGTTATGTTCACATGCTATCGTGGACACTTGAGTTTTATTTTTTATAAATTGAAAGAACCAAGGTATTTAAAAAAAAAAGCATTTAAATTATTTTTTTATTAAATAAAAAAAATCATGAATGAATTCAAAATTGAGTCAATGAGTTAACATGTAAATTTTAAAAAATTAAAAAAGAATTCTTTTATGAAAATCCAGTTTCACACCTATTTAATAAGAATTAATCCTATAACATTAAACATCTATTTTAATAAGTTACATTACTAATGGGACTTCTCGAGGTTGTGCAAACAAATATTACACAAACATCAAACACATGTCAATCTATAGGTTAGTGTAGACGATGTGATTTAAAATGTAGGAGAAAAATCTTAAATTAATAAAATTATAAATTATATTTGATGTATTTTAAATTAGTAATTGATTAATTGAAAGGTGATAGTAAATGTAATATATTTATTTTAAAAATAATATTTAGATTTTATATATATATATTTTTAATTACGAAAAAATAACTGACATAAGATAAATAATTATTTTTATTTTTTTAATTCTTTATTTAAATTATAATAGTTTTTATTTAATATAATTAAAAAGTTATATTTATGTGTTTATTTTTTTAAGATAATGAAATTAAACTGTTATAAAAATAAATATAAAGTGAATCACAAATTCACAACATACCTTGAATTCACACTGCTCCACAAATTAAGCTTACTTGTTTTTAAATAAAGGCCCCAAAAGTCCAAAAGGGTGTGTAACCGAGCAGACAAAGAGTACAACCCCAACGTGTGAAACAATATTCATATTAATTTCTCTAATTTTATTTTTTTGGGTACCTAATCTTTGAATATTTTTTTTAAAGCTTTCCCTCCTTTGAAAACAACTTTAACGGGAAACGCTCGTCTTCATCTTCTTGGGAACAAGATTCTTTTTTTTTTTCTTCCTATTTTTTTTTTTAATATTTTCTTAATTAATACATTTTTCATTTGAACCCATCACAAGTCATAATAGGTTCATAGCTCACACTACTCTCTAGTTCATTTTGCCTCCTCTGTACCCTTAATTTATTTATTTCTTTCTTTCTTCCATTCATAATACTCTCATACATGGTTATTCAAGCTAGCAAGAAAAATAAAGGAGATGATGATCATTAACAAGAAGGATAACAAGTATGAAGTATGGTACTGTTTTTTCATCTCATGATATATCATTTTAATATCTCGCCACTTTCATCATTTGGTAATGTCTCTCATCTCGACATCTTTTCTGGGTACTTTCTTAGAATTCATCGGCTATGAGAAGTAACAAGATTCTGTGGCATACATGGGAAAGCCAGGCATTAATATTAATTATTTATGGTTTTCTTTTTTATTTATTTTTATTTTGTTTCACATATAGAGAGTGAAGACTTGTTGCTTTGGGGAAAAAGAAAGAAACTTAATTGATATTTGATGAGCAAATAAGATTCCGATCCACTGGTTTCCCACGTTGTATATATTATGTTCTGTTTTTATATATTTACAAGCTTTCATTTTATATATTGTGTTCTGTTTTTATATAATTTGATTATTTACATAGTTTTAATTATTATTATTTTAAAAATTATTATATATTTTAAATATGAAAAAAATTATTTTATAAGTGTGAAAAAACATATATGTATCACATAAAAATAAATTGAAACATAAAAAATTATAATATGACATTTTATATTTCATACCCAAAGATGAGCAAATGTGCAATTGATAAATTTATCCACAGATATCCGAAAGCAAGACTAACGTTGATATGATACATTATAAGAAACTTGTATCGGTTTGTGTAACTGCTCTGCTTGAAGCTCAAAAATTCGATCCTAAACCAAAAAAAAAAAAAAATTTGTAAGAATTGCTATTTACAAAGAAAAAAAATTAATATTAGCCAAATTTAAAATTTATTTGGAAAATTAAAAAAAATATTCCAAAAAATTATGATAATAAAAATAATATTGAACAATATTCAATTAAAAGACATTTAATATTTATTTGATAAGACTAGTTTAATAATGATCTAAACTTGATAAAACCTACCTTTCAATCAATAATAATATCTTGTTATCTAACTGTTATGCCATAGGTGTCAAAATTCAAAATTTGATGTGAGTATAAGATTCGTGATGGTGATCATCCCTCTCCTTGAGTGACCCACGAAAGTTAAGCGAGATCTAGATCGACCAACACATAATGATAATATAGCTTTTGTAGCAATCTATTTTTTTGAATAAATTAATTTGTGTGTAATTATATCATATTAAATCACCTCTATTTTCTATTTCTTACTATAAATTATTAAAATTTTACATAATTAAATTCTCTCCAAATAATATTTAAAGGGTCTACATAATAGGGTCTACATAATTGTACTTTGATTTAAATAGATATCAAAATAAAATAATGTATTAAATATTTTTTAATAATAAAAATATATAATATAAATATAAAAATAATTATTTTTATACTTATAAATTTTAAAAATATTATTTTTATTATTTTTTCAATTTACTTTTAAAAAATAACATTTATATTTAAAAATCTTACATCAATTAGTTTTTTTCTCTACCAAGACCACTTATATTATTCTTGATGCTTATTACTAAAAACATTTCCATCTATGATAATTAGAATTCATTTTTTATTTTGAATAATATTTTTATATAATTTAAATTTATGATTTAAAATAAAAATGATAAATTTTATCGTCAAATTATATTAAAATTCAAGTTTTTGGGTTATGATAAAAAAAACATTATTCAGGGTATATATATATATATATATTGAATTATCGTTGTTTTATTCCTATTCTTTTGACACGTTATCAATTGATGAAATGGTCGGATTGCATAAAAATTTATTTGTTACAAATTTATTTTCGTTGTTTTTTTTTTGGGTCATTTAATTAGACCTTGCTTATTTTCTTTCTTTTTTGGGGTCATATTATTAATTTCTTATAATGGTAGTAGGTCGTAACTGACAAATTAATTCAGTATTATTGTTATATTACGTAATAGGCAGCGCGCCAGGTTTCTACGCTATTTTTTTTTTTTTTTATCATATTTAGTTAACGTGAATAATGTAAGGTATTTTTATATTTAATTTTATTATTAATTTAAAATAATATATAAATCATTTTAATAATATCAAGAATCATAATTTCTTTATATCTCTCATATTATGATAGATGCTCAATGTATTTTTATAATTATTTGTTATTTTTTTATATAATCTCATTTAAAAATCAAAAAAATTTATTTTATAATTTTATTTCAATATTTATTATTATTCTGATTCCACAGCTTAAATAAACATATTAATAGTAATATCTTTTTTATTTTATTTTATTTTATTATTATTTTTATTATCTTTATATTTTTATTCTACTAACTAAACCTTAGGTTCTTAAATTATAAATGATATCATTTAATTATTTAAATTTTTAATTTTACAAAAATAAATATAAAATACATTATTCTAATGATTTGTTAAAGTAATAATTTTTTTAAAAAATAATATTTTAATTAAAAATTTATTAACCCTAGTATATCTTGTTGTTTCAACAAGGCATTATCCTCTATTTTATTCATCCATTTTATGTTGTTCATTCTCTTCTCGATTGTTTGTCCATTCAAAGATTTACGGGAATAAAAGAGGTATAAAATGAGAATATATATCTGAATTGGTAGCATAGAATGCCTACCTTCAGAGCACTTTCCTTTCGAGGATAGCTCATTCAGATCTCCAATTTTACTTGTAGTCTTCTCTGCCAAGGCCTCTTTCGATAGAACTTTCCTGAGACTTGCCAAATGTTGCATCACATTATTTATACATTCTCAATATTGAAACTGAAAACAATCAATTTATTCAATGAAATAGAAAATTATATAGGCAGGGAACTTACGATCAAAATATTTCAATGCCAAAATGAAAAGAAAATTTAACAGAAGAATGCATCCAACTACGCGAATTGTGGTTGTTGTGCACATTGGCGATAGTTTGACAATGGTTACTGCACGGGCCGCCATTTGGGTGGACAATAGTTGAGGGGCCATTTGGGTAAAGTGGTGCACACCGACTGTTTTGAGGAAGGGGCGCAACGGAGCAAGAGAACCTCACTCCGTTACTCATACATGATTTAAAATTTAAATTACATCACTAATCATATATCATATATTGTAGAATTTCTCTAAATTTTAAAAGATAGTCATTAAGATTGATTTATTGGCTTAATGTCTAATGTTAAATTTATATAGTAATAAGAAGAAACTAGTCGTTAACTACTACAAAATGTGTCATTTAAGTCAATATGTAAAGTCATTTTTTGGAGAAAATCGACTTATAATCAATTTAAAGTCGGTTCGGTGAAAAACTGACGCTACATGTAGATATCGGTCAACCCTAACTTGCTTAAATTATTCTGAACACTCTCCCTCAAGTTAGACATTTAGATATCGGTCAACCCTAACTTGCTTAATTTTTTTTCAAATGATTTCGGATTTAAAACTTTGGTGAAGATGTCTACCAATTGTTTTTCAGATCTCACAAATGGAGTTTCAATTTCCTTTGCTTGAATTTTTTCTCGAATGAAGTGGCAATCCACTTCGATGTGTTTTGTTCTCTCATGAAACACCAGATTGGATGTTATATGTCGCGCTACTTGGTTATCGCAAAACATCTTCATTGGTTCTTGAATTTTAATTTTGTTATCCAAAAGAAGCTGTTTGATCCAAGTTAGCTCGCTTGAGATTGAAGTCATGGCTTGATATTTTTCCTCGGTGCTTGATCATGCCACAACATTTTGTTTCTTGTTTTTTCATGTTACTAAATTTTCGCCTACAAATGTGCAGAAATCGATGGTTGATTTTCTATTGAAGCTACCTGCCTAATCTATATCGGAGTACCCACACACTTCGTTAAAATTATTATGTTTCATGAGAATTCCTTTACTGAGTGTCTCTTTTAAATATTTTAAAATTCTATGTATAGCCTCTAAATGTGGTGTTCTAAATACATGCATAAATTTACTAATTTAGCTTACCGAAAAAGAAATGTATGGTCGGGTTACCGTTAAATAAATTAATTTTCCTATAAGTCTTTCAAATTGGCTTATGTCTTCTAAAAGTTCATCATCCTCGATACTTAATTTGCATTTACTATTTATTGGTATAGATGTCGGTTTACTCCATAATTTATCAATTTCTTTTAATAGGTCAAATGTATATTTTCTTTGTGAAATAAAGAGTCCTTTGAGTGAATATGTTATTTCTATTCCTAGAAAATATTTTAGTAAACCTAAGTATTTGATATCAAAATTCTCCTTTAATTACATTTTCACTTTTTAATTTCTTCCAAACTATTTCCGGTAATTATTATGTCATCTACATATACTAGAATTATGGTTGTGAAGGTACCATAATTTTTGGAAAATAATGAGTGATTGACATTACTAATTTTGAAATCACAAGAAATTAAATAAGAGCTTATTTTTTCATACCATGCCCGTGGAGATTGCTTTAGTTCGTAAATAGATTTTTTTAACCTACACACTAGGCTAGAATTATTTTCTTTTTTATGACTGGATGGAAGCGTCATATATACCTCTTCTTCAAGTGTTCCTTAGATAAAAACATTCTTGACATCCATTTGATGTAAGGTCTAATTTTAGTTTACCATTATAGAAAATAAAATCCTAACAGAATTTATTTTGGCTATGAGTGCAAATGTTTCTTGATAATCTATACTGTAGGTTTGAGTATAACCTTTTACCATTAATCGTGTTGTATACCTTTCAATAGTACCATCACTATTAAACCTAATCTTATAGACCCGTTTGCATCCTATGAGTTTCTTTCCTTCGGGTAGTTGTACGACTACTCATGTTTCATTTTTTTCGAGTGCTCTAAGTTCTTATTCCATTGCTTTGCACCATATGAGATGGCTTATTGCTTCCTCATAGTTATTTGGCTCATTTTCTTTGGAAATTGAGGTCAAATAAGTCTTATATTAGGTTGTAACATTTTCATAAGATAAATAATTTTGGAAAGGATAGTTTACCTCATATGATACAAAATCTTGTAATCTAATTGTAGGTTTTGGAGTTCGATTAGACTTTCTCAATAGTATTATTTCAGTAGTATCATCTTCCCCCTCACTTTGAGAAGTTTCTTCCTCTTTGTTCTCATTGATTATTTCATTTTCATTTTCTACTACCGTATTTCCTTCTTCGGGGTAAAAAAATAGAAATGTAAATTCATTTGGTTTCTCTTGGTTATTAGTTTCTTTTTCTAGTGTTTTGTAATATGGCTTATTTTCTTGGAATATCACATCTCTTGAAATGTAATATTTTTTGTTAACTGGATAATAACATTTATAACCCTTTTTTGAGATGAATACCCCAATAAAATAGCTTTGATTAATGTATAATCTAATTTATGTTGTTTATTTTTGTGTACATAACGTGTATATCCAAATATCCTTAAATGACATATGTTGAGTTTTTCTTGGTAAAGTATTTCTAATGGGCTTTTGAAATTCAAATTGTCACTTGACAATATATTATTTAAATATGTTGCAGTGAGAATGACATTCGACCAAAAAATTATTGGAACATTGTTTTGAAACAAAAGTATTATTGTCACTTCAAGTAAATGTCGATTTTTTATTTCTATCACATCATTTTGTTGGGGTGTGTAAATATAAGTTGTTTGATGTAAAATTCTTTTTTGCTTGAAAACATTTGTGAAATTTTGATTTATAAATTCTATTCCATTATCACTTTTTAAATTTTTAATTTTTGCATCATATTGATTTTCTACAAAATTATAAAAAATTAAAATTGAGAAAATAATTCACTTTTATTTTTTAACAAGTGTAACCATGTAGTTCTTGAAAAATCATTTATAAATATAACAAAATATTTATAACCATTAAATGATTCAATTAGAGTGGGGTCCCAAACAATAGAATGTAATAACTAAAAAGGTTTTTTGTTTTTATAATTAGATAAACTAAATGATAATCTTGTGTGTTTTCCTAATTTGCAAATTTCACAACTACTATAATCTAATTGTTTGAAATAAAAAATACATTTCAAAATCTTATCAAAAGGATGTACAATTCTCTTATGCCAAAGAGTGCCAATTCTTCTTCTTTTTTAATATTGAAGTTGCATTTTTTTCACTGAGAATATAAAGCCCATTTTTTAGAAAATCTTCACCAATGATATTCTTCGTTATCAATTCTTGAAAAATCATATTTTTAGATGTAAATATAATTTTACAATTTAAGTTTCGTGTGATTTTACTAATGGATAACAAGTTAGATGTACAATTCTCTACATGCAAAACATTTGAATTTTTTCTTCAAAGGAGACTAATTGAACCATTTCCTAAAAATTTCATTTTTTCACCATTTCCAGTTATGTGATCAGTTGAACCTGAATTAAGAATCCATTTAAAATTTAAAGAATTTTGAGTAAGGTTTGTAATCATACGAGAGGTTTTTTTAGTTTTTCCTTGAAACATCACAGATAATTGCATATACAGCTACCTCATCTAATCCATATCCACCTCACCTTTTATTTCTTTCTCAGTCTTGTTTACACTCATATATTTTTTTCCTTTTTCGTAGAGTAACATGTTTTCTCTCTACTCTCTACGCAATTTTTTCTCCAATCTCCCCCTTTGACGAAGCTGTTGTATCACCTTCCCTTTGGCCGAAGATGAGGGTTGAGATACTAGCATTTCTTGCGCTTATGTCCTTCCTTCTTACAGTAATCACAACAAGTGATTGCTTGGTCTCCCCGACTTTCTGGCCTAGGGTTAGGTCTAGCGACGAACGTCTTAACTTCGAGGTTGTCAAGTTGTTGAGTACCTATCACGATTCTTCTTGTCTCTTATCTTTCAACCATCCCTACAACCTCATCAACAGATGGTAGCTTACCCATGAGAAGAATTTTTGACTGTACCCCCTCATAGCTTGAATCGAGCTTGGCGAGGAAGGTGAAAATTTCATTCTACTCCTCCCTTATTTTGATTTCATCAAGATTGGGTATGAGGGGTCGGTACACTCTAATCTCATCCTTCTTTTTTGGATTTGACTTAATAGTTCGGTGACAAATTGGTTTTGTTGTTGTAATTCTTGATGTTCTTACTAAAGTTGATAAATGAAGGAGTAATTTTTATTTTTTCGAACATTGTCTCGGCTTTAACCCATATATCTCAAGTTGTATCTAGATACGTCATGAGATTAGAGATATGGGATTCCATGGTTGTTAGTAACCAACTTATGACTATATTGTTACTCTTTCTCCATTCTAAAATTTCATTTTTTTCTTCAGTTGTTGGTTGTGTTGGATTTTTGACTTTTGGTTCTGATTTTTCATCATTGATATGCTTGAATTTTTCTCTATCGATTAGAACAAAAGTCACTCGGCGTGTCCAAAGATGGTATTTTTTATTGTTTAGCAGAACACATTTAAGTCTTTCAATATGTTGTGACATTTTTTGGATTTTTTAATTTTTTGAACTCGTACAGTTTGTTTATGGGATTGATTTGGAACAAGATCAAATCTACTCTGATATCATGTCAAAAAATTATAAATTTTTAAAAAATAATCATTAAGATTGATTTATTAGCTTAATATTCAATGTTATATTTATATAATAATAAAAATAAACTAACAGTTAAACTAGCGGCTAATTCTAATTATTTAGAACATATATCTCTCTAAAAAAAAAAATTTAATAAATTTTATCTTTTTATTATAAATAAAAATTTATAAAAATAGTAAGATAATAATAAATATTTTATATTTTATATTGAAAAAAATTATAATTTTAAGAAAATAAAAAAAAATTATTTCAACAAGAGAAAAATAAAATATGTATAACAAAAAATACATAATTCTTTTTATATTAATTGACTTGATAGAACTTTTGTACAAACTAATTTAAAATAATAACAATAAATTATAAAATAATTATAAGATTTTAGATTTTTAGAATTTGATAAATATTTTAAATAATTTTTATAAAATAAAAATTGTTAATGTTTTAATAATATAAAAAATTAAATTACAAAATATATAATGTATTACTTATGATTAATTTGATTTTAAATTTAATTAAATTTATAAAAATAATTAAATTTTTATATACATATATATATTATAATAAGTTATATAATTTCTAAAAAGGGATTGGAATTACAATTTTCATTTTTTTATCCTCTCCTGTTATAAATTATGGATCTTCATTTTTCATTCTTAATTTTCAATTTTATTATTTTTATTCTTCAATCAAAAATAATCCTCATAGATATTACTAATTAACAATCCTATTTGAGGCTGTGGTTGAAGTAGTAGGTGTGTCATGTGTGTACACATTAGGGCTAGGTTATCAGTTTTTTTTTTTTTTTTTGTAAGAGCAAAAATTTAAAAATTAGATTTTAATAAGTTTTGCGCTGGCTCTTTGAAACCAGCTAAATTTTAAAAAAATTATGCCTACTCAATTAAATCGGAAAAAAAATATTTGGCCGGTTAACTTAAACCGGCGATATTATTTTAAAATATTTGGCCTACTGTCAAAAATCGATATGTTAGGTCAATTTTCTAAAAATGGGAAAAATTTGTTCGTCTGTTTATAAAAATCTGTGAAATTTTATTTGGCGATTTACAAAACCCAACAAATTTAATTTTTTTACTGATTTTATTAAATGGGCCAAATATAATTTACAAAATAAAAAAAATATTATAATAATATTATAGAATCTCTTGATATAATTATTTAATAGATTCATTATATTTTTTACGAGTAAAAATATTATTAGATTTATTAATATATAAGTAACAGGAGAGTTATCCATATCAAAGAATCTAACTACAAAAAATTTAAAATGAATGATTCAGATATTATTATAATTTAAATTATTTTTAGCTAATAACTTTTAAAATAAGAAAAAAATCAAAAGCTTGGAAGAATAAATTACATAATTATTTAACATAATTTCAATTTTAATCATATAGTAAAAAATATATATATATATTTATTTTTATATAATATTAAAAATATATATGTTAATTTATTTTATAAAAAAATATCAATTAACAGAATCAAACGTTGATTGTTAAATTTTAATAATTGAACACTTTAGATTTATTGGTTGACTTGGAGGGCTTTTCCTAGCCTGTTTTTTTAAATAAATCCACGTTGCATTAAACATCAATGGCCTGGTGGGGATAGTTGTGCTACTCCCTAATCCATACACTTGCTCACGTTTCAAAGGTTTTTTTTTCTTTTTCTTTATCTTTTTTTTTTAATTATAGTATCAAAATAGTATTATATTATTCATATATACAATCTTTTGTATTATTTAATATTACTAACAACACTTTTAATTATATTTTATTTTTATTTACAACATTCAAATAACACATAAATTTTACTTTCTTATAAACTTTTTCATATTTTCAATAAAAATTAATGTATAAAAATATACATACCATTTTAAAAACAATATAAATGAAATTATGAGAGTGTAATTGAAATCAATATTCATAAATAAAATACATAATTACAATTAAAAATAATATTTGAATTATTAAATACAATATAAATTCTTCCTTATATTTCTCTACTTTAATATCTAATTCTTTTTAAAGAAAATTGTCTTGTAGTTTTTATCCTTTTAAATTCTTCACACCCTATTTTTTTTATTACCCTTCATTTATTCATAAGAAAAAAACATTTTTTTTTGTTGCCCAAAACAAAAGTATAGAACCTAAACGTATTACAACCATAATCCGGCAATCGCTACTACCATGTATCATCACCCTCCCCACACCAACTACCCTCACCTTCACTAGAAGATAGTCGTCTTTCCCCTGCATCGATGACGATGCAAGTCATCGCCACAATTTTCAATTTGGTTTTTAAACTTCTCAAATGATTGAAATTAAGAATAAAAATAAAAATAATTGTTATATATAATTAAATTTATAAGATTATAATAATTATTGTTATCTCTAATATATTAAGTTATATTTTAAATATTTAAATTTATCATTAATTATTAAATATGTTAGTCAATATTTATATTAATTATCATTTGAATTAATTGCATGAAATAATACTCTTTTTATATGAATTTTTATTTTTAATCTCTTAATAAAAAAATGTTTATTTTTTTAAAACGTAAACAAATATTTTTTTTTAAAATTTTATGAAAATTAACATATATTTTTTTAAGGGAGTTAAAAGTTAAATCATGTTGAATAATTAAAAAAATTATGTACTAAAAATTTATAATTTCATTCATCTAAATAAGATATAGAATTGTATTTGAGATCATACTTGAATTATTGAATACAATATAACTTCTTTCGTATATTTTTCTAAGTTCTCTCCTCTCCTCTATTCTCTTTTCCATTCTATATTAGTTGGATATCAAAGAAAATTATTTTTAAAAAAAAATTATCATATCATTTTCTAAAAGAAAAATTATATAGAAAATATCAATCATGCATACAAGAAATCATTGATAAAAAAATCAAATATGATCTATTAAAAAAAGGACGAAGAGTTCTCTTATTGGTTTTTGATTCGATTCGATTCTATGTAAATAAACCTGGTTCACAATTTACGTGATTCATATGGACTACTACATCTACTTGCTAATAGTCTTTGTCGCCACCTTTATTAGTCAACATAGAAAAAATACATTATAAAAGTATCTATACAGTTTAGCATTAAAACTATTATATATTATGATATTTTTTCATATTCATATATAATTTAATTTATTTGAGAAAATATATTTTGAATAGGACCAAGAATAAATATAGAATTTATTATATTTTGAATAGGACCAAGAATAAATATAGAATTTATTCATTAAGTTTTATTACCAGATAAATTATAATACTTGAAAAACTAAATAGATTGCAATACATGGAAAGATAAATTCTCTCTTTAAGAACCTTGCGCCATGATTTATATATTTATTTCTTAAGAAAGATAATTGATGGGATTAAATTGAATGTTTGGACTAAGTGGAATAATGTAACCAATATGTTCATTCTTTATTTTTAATTTTCATTTCTTCTTTTCTTTAACAGATCATTTAGTGGTCCAAATGTTTCTGACATTAAAAAGATTGTCGATTATAGATGAAGTTGATAACATATGATAATGTTTTGATAGAAATCACGGCTATAAAAGAGATGTCATGATCCCTAAACTCAACACATAATTCTAACATAATATATTATTCAATTCGAATACTATTGAGAGCTTCGATGTTCTAAACACATAAAGCACTTTCGTTTTAATAATTTTTTAGAGCTTAAAGAACAATTCAATAATTGGAGATAAGATTCTTATTTTACTTATTTTTAATACCTTCAGTTTATTTATAATATATTTTTATCGATTAATTTATGCTTACAAAAATATCAAACCTAATTTTATTATCCCCAAAGTTGAGTTTAGATTCTCAAATTTTAGAAGTGTCATAGCTTCTAAATTAGAAAAAATAGATATTTTGTAGAGTCTCTTCTTCCACCATCAGCTTTGAGAATTTCTTGAGGCTTCTTCAAGATAAACTTTAATACTTTTGTAAAAAATAATAATTTTATCACTATTATAGTCTTAAAAGATTCTTTAAGAATGCTCGTCAAAAAAAAATTATTGATAATTCCACACCAAAAAAAAAAAATGTGTTCCTTACTATTTTCTCTAAAAATAATCAGTTTATTTGGAGGGTGATGATAAGAACGTTGTTAATACCTTAATTAAGGATGATTTCAAACTTCCTGAAAAGATAAAAATTACATCGATCAATTAAGACTACTTTTTCCTCATTTCAATATGATACATGTTTTATTGATCGTTAGAGCAATTAATTTAGTGGCCCATTTTTAGTAAAATAGGCAAACACGTAGCTCTATTTAGGGCTTTATTGCTGTTTTTATTATATTCCACGATTTTATATTATTGTTTTTATGGCTTGTCTTTAAAGACTTTAATATCTCCTTCGTTGTTGAATAAAGTGAATTTTGCGTAGACAATGACATCATTTTTTATCAATTTAATTTTATTTAATAATTGATTATATATATATATATATATATATTAATTTATACGACTTAATAAAATGATACATGAGCTAACTATTTTAAATTAAGCATTTTACTTTATGGTTTAACTGATTATTGTTTCTCATCAATTTCAAATCATAACACTATCTTTTTATTTTAAAAAATAATTATTTTAAATTACATAAAAAAATAAATTATTAAAGTTAAATTACACCATTTTTAAAAGAAAAATACGAAAAATTTACTAAAAGTTATAAAATTTATTTAACTTTTGAGTTAAATATTAAAAATTCAATAATTATTAAAAATAACAATAAATAATGTATGAAAAATCGAAAAAATTAAAAAATTATTTAGACTTTAAATATAATATCTAATACTTTCTAATAATTATTAAAAAAATTAAAAATTAATAAATTTTTATACAAGTTAATTATATTTAGTGTACCATCCTTAGTCTTCGTCGATTTCTAAAATTAGGTATCTAAATGTCCCTCGAACAAAGTTAGAGGTCCCACCTTCTTTTTAATCTATATCCGGGGAGTTGAGTAAACAATAGATCAATAATGATGACATCCTCAAATTGCAGGCTAGCTTGCTATCCCATGGGCCCACAAAGTGGGCTACCTTCGTTTGTCTTTTAGTAGACGTGTTTTTATGTAATTGGATGTGAAAAAAGTTGAGGAAAGAAAAAAGCCTTTTAATTTATGGTTTTGAAAATAAAAGATACTATTTAGTTTTTTTTTAATGAAAAATGAATTATAAACAAACAAACATTATTTAAGTATGAATATTTTAGTATTTTAATCATTTTAACAGATTTTTCAATTTACTAAAAACTTATTATTTTGATCATTTATATGTTTATATCTATACACAATAAATTCAATCTTCTTTATTTTCTTATTTTTTTAATTAAATTTAAATTTTTATTTATAATTTTAAAAAAAAATATATTTTTCCATCTTATTACTTTAAATTCAAATTTAATAATAAAATATTTAATTATGTCTTTTATCTCTTTAATAATCAATAAAATTAAATGTTATTTTTAATAATTTATAAGACTGTATTATATTAGTTAAAAATAAATGAATTAAATTACACATAAAATTTAATTAAAAAAGAATTATTATAATTATTTATAAAAAAATAACATCATAAAAAATACAAAAACATATCAATATAATATTCAATTATATTGTATTAAATATTGAATGATTTTAAATAGTCGTAATTTAATTTAAATAATGTAAAATTAAATTATATTTAAAATTAAATAATATATTAGATTTTTTAATAGTAAAAATATAGGAAGTATATTAAAAATATTTTTTATGATTATAAATTTTAAACATGTTATTTTTATTATTTTAAATTTTTTTATTTAATAACTATAATTCATGTATTAATAATCAATATTTAAATTTTATAATAATAATATTAATATAATAATTTTTATTATCAGCATAATAAACATATACATATATTGAATATATTTATTTTTAAAATTAATGATATCTTAATATTAATATTATTGAATAAAATTATTATTAATTAAATATTTTTATAATTATATGTAATATTAAGAGATTAAAATTATTGGATAAATATGTGATTATAGTATTACAATTATGTTATATAGCGTGGTGGTTATATTTTTAATTATATTTATTTTTCTTGATATATTTTTTTAAAGTACCGTCTCAATTAATGAATCAAAAACTTTCAAAAACTTTCTATTGAAAATACATATAAATTTTATTTTTTATATATTTTTTTACAAATAATGTATAAAAGGTAATAAAATTTATACATATTAACTAAAAAATAATATAAATAAATTTGACAGTGTAAGCTCGTGGAATGAATAAAAACTTTTTTGGTAGTAAAAAACTTCCACTAATTCACTTTTACTTTTTATCTTGCTAAAGTTGAAAAATTATATATGAAAAAAATTTGAAACTATATAGTCACAGTCTCACAGATTATAATTTTGTTTCCAATTTGACCCTTTACAGTCCACTATTTTTGTCGATCAGAAACCAGAGAAGAAGGGGCCTGCGTACAAGAAGTTCCTTGTCGTGTCCTCTTCACAATCTCAGCTTAAATTACCCCTAAAATTCGGACTTTTCTCGACCTCGTATTTAATTTATCCTTTCTCAGCAATATTTTTTTTCTTCTTAAATTAGTATATTTATTTTTTGTTTCTTCAATCAAAACCATCTCAGGTAACCACTTTCTTCGTTGGGTAATTACATTGTAAGAAAGATCTGTTTTTTATTTGGGGATTTGTCTTTCTTATTTCTTTTTCCCACACTTCTTTATCTGGGTCTGATGTTTTGTTGAAGTTCACCCTCCTATTGTTGAATTATTCTTGCCCAGAACCCACCTGGAAAAGAAACCAAAAAAGAAAACTTTATTGGCCATCAGAATGGTAGATGATTCAAATTTTGAGGTGCCATTTGAAGGTTTGTAGTTCTTCTTTGGTTCTTATCATTCAATTTCTTTTTTGTGGTCTAATATATAGACTATTTCATGGTTTTCAGCTTGTGGGCTTTTCGTGTTTGACAAGGGCCTTTGACATCTTAACTACCTACCCTCTTTTGGTTAGACTTTATCTTTCTTGATCTATTCACTATAAACCCAAGAAATGTATGAAACTCGAAGACAAGGAGATCTTTCCTTAGATTTCCAATCCCAAATTCCAGTTTTGAGGCCTAGCATTCATACTAGGAGGGCTAATCTTATCGTCAAGTTTCAAGACCTTTATGGGTTTACGGTAGAAGGGAATGTGGATGATGTCAATGTGTTGAATGAGGTGAGGGAGAAGGTGAGAAAACAAGGTCGAGTTTGGTGGGCATTGGAAGCCAACAAAGGTGCAAATTGGTATTTACAGCCTTCAATATCTGAAGGGTTGGCCTTGAAATCATCCCTTAAGTTTTCAAGTCTTGCTAATGCCATTACCTTGAAGAGGTTAATTAGAAAAGGAGTTCCGTTGGTTCTCCGCCCTAAAGTCTGGTTTTCATTATCTGGGGCAGCCAAGAAAAAGTCCACGGTGCCAGAGAGCTATTACAACGATCTCATAAAGGCAGTTGAAGGCAAGATCACTCCCGCTACACGTCAAATAGATCATGTAAGTTCCGTCTCCCCTCTCTTGGTGCATTGCAATCATATGTTTTAAATCTAATTTCTTGATAAATTATTTTGGACTTCATTTGGTTGATGACTTGATGTTTGAATCCCGATCGCTGGATTTAAAAAAAAAAAACTTGGGACATTTTACCATTTTCTGTGGCTAATAATGTGTGTACCATAGTGGATTACACGTGATTAATCCTTCTTATAATTATTACTTTTGTGTGAACTTTGGCGGATCTGTATTAGCATGGAAAGTCATAACTATCCAACCAAGTTGTAGTTTACTAGTTTTTGCTTGGATAATTAATAGAGATGCATTAATATCAGAAAACAGGTCAATAGTCTCTGAAGAGGAACATGATGAGGGAAAGAGAAATAAAATCCTCGTAAAATTCCTCATCGGGTTAAAATGATATGCGATTTACAAGGATCGAATGTACAGTGGAACATGCCCCTATAACAGTTGGCTTACATGTGTTGAGCAAGCATGGGGTGTCTGATAGAAATGTTTTATTGACTTTGATGACATTACATGACTCCATAAGTTGCCAAGACATCCTCTGCAGTTTGCACTTGGTTGTAGTAGCCTTAGTACTGCATTGTTTTTTATTCTCTATAGATAAGGTTAAAGCTAAAATCAGTTTGTCCCTTTAATTACGTGTAAATTAAAGTGTAATTCACCGTTATTTTTCACATGGACATGCAGGACTTGCCACGGACATTTCCTGGTCACCCATGGTTAGATACTCCTGAGGGCCATGATGCTTTGCGACGTGTTCTGGTTGGTTATTCTTTTCGTGATTCTGATGTAGGATACTGTCAGGTAGCCATTTGCTCTCTCCTATAACTCCTGAAATAGCTAACTAATTCATGAAATTATTTTGTTGCTATGCATGTCTTACAGTTCAACAACCAAATATATTAATTTGCTGTGTACTTTGCAGCACCAATTTATATTCTACTCATTTCTCTCTATCAGATGCATTTTACACTAGAACATTAAAAACTTTGTTGGTGCAGGGCTTAAATTATGTAGCAGCTTTACTGTTGCTCGTAATGAAAACTGAGGAAGATGCATTTTGGATGTTGGCTGTCCTCTTGGAAAATGTCCTGGTTCATGATTGCTACACTAATAATTTATCAGGATGCCATGTGGAGCAAAGGGTTTTTAAAGATTTACTTGCCAAGAAATGTCCTAGGTATTTTTTATTTGAAAGTTTGGTAATATTTTTTTTTTTTGGGTGTCCCCTTAAAATTTTAAGAAGAACAATGCAGGATAGCCACTCATTTGGAAGCATTGGGTTTCGATGTTTCCCTTGTTGCCACAGAGTGGTTCCTCTGCGTCTTTTCTAAGAGTTTGCCTTCAGAGGTCGGAATATTGAATTTCATTATGCTCTGCTCTTTAAATTAGAGATAATAACCTGAATATCATGTTTATTTTCTTATTCTATTGTCATTTTATCAGACTGCACTAAGGGTGTGGGATGTCCTGTTTTATGAGGGAGCAAAAGTTCTCTTTCATGTGGCTTTGGCAGTGTTTAAGGTACAAAGAACTTTTGATTAGGCTTTAAGAGTATTTACCTGATTTATTTTAACCATTTTATATACTGTTTAATACTCAAAACATGTTTTATATTTTGACATCACTTCGCTGACAAATCAAAAATTTATTATTGCAGATGAAAGAGGATGAGTTAATCCTTACCCACCATGTGGGAGATGTAATTAATATTTTGCATCAAACCACTCATCATCTATTTGATCCGGATGAGTTACTTACGGTAATAAAATTCTGTCAAGTGTTCCTGTTTTCTTCATACTCCTTACTTGTCATAAATCTCCATCAGTTTAGTTTTATTCACTTATTCTTGCAGGTAGCATTTGATAAGATAGGATCAATGACAACAGGCACTATTTCTAAGCAACGAAAGAAACAAGAACCAGCAGTAATGGCGGAGCTTCATCAAAGGCTAAGACGGCTGAATTCTTTAAAGTTGGATCAAAAATAACATTTAACAAACTCATCAAAATGTTGGACTTGCTTTTTAGATGCTTGTTGTTCCTCCTCCTCTGAAGGAGAAACATTTAGTTCCTGAATCATGGGAAGAACAAGTAGGCAAATATATAGTACTGCCTGTTGTTTTAGGATAATGATCTTTTAGGTGATGAATGTAAATTATATGTTTTGTCATATACTGAGTTCAATGCAAATTGGAGTGGGGCATATTTTTTGTATCAGTCTGCCCTGTACTTTTGCTTTAAATTCTAGTGCCTATTTAAATCGTTGGAATCAAAACCTTGATTTTCCTGCATCTTGGAAATCATTTTTAGTTTTATAGTGTCATTTTATACTCCGAACACTTCAATGCTAGATGCAGTATGCTAGAGAAAACGTGTATTAGTTCCTGGAAAGGAAAGGATTTATCGTGCAAAAACTCTGCTTACTACGAATACCAGTAGGACCAAATAGGAAGGATATAAGAAAACCGAAAGAGCGATAGTCAAGTTGATTGGAATACATGTGGTGTGTATTGTTGTTGTTGTCTTCCCTGCAGGAGATTAGGGTTTTGAATCTTGATAGCCTCTAGTCTTTGTGTTGGATTGAGTCGTACCTATACTACTAGCACTCGATCCGTAATCTCATAATTATCAATGATCTAAAAGGTGTGTTATTATTCAAAATCTTAATGAAGTTGTTTTTTGTTTCTTTTTTTTCTTCTGTTGAAACTGGAAACATAAAACTCTGATATTATTAAATTAAGCTGGCTCTTAACAATATAATTATAGAATAAATTAAGCCGGCTCTTAACAATATAATTATAGAACGAGGTATTGTTGTGAACCTCATTGCAATTTCAAATTGGCATGTTGACTTGCTGAAAAAGGCTCGTAGCCATACGATTACGACACTGCATAGCTGAGGATGGAAGTTAGAGTTGTAAAATGAATTTAGCGGTAAGTTTGTTTTAGGTGAACTTTAATTAAAATTCAGTTTATTTAAATTTAAGTGAGTTAATTTAACTCAATTTATTTTTAAATGAATTGGGTTGAAAAACTCATAAGCTAGCTCATTTATTTTTTTTTAAAATGGAACAAAAAAATAAAAAATAAATAAAGTATCTTTTTATTGTGATATTTTATAATGATATTATCATAATTATAAAAATATTAACATTAACAAAGATATTTTGTTAAATGAGTTTACTAGTTATTTATGAGTTACTTGAACTAGTTTATTTGAGTTTATGAGTTAACTTTTTTTATAATTTTTTTAGTTGATTGGATTAATCTTAAATAAAATTAACTAGAGTGAGTTGCAAACCTTACCCAACTATTCTTAAGAATTCTCGTAATTCTGATTATTTTTGGATTGACAAGTATTTAGAATGATATGTAAAGATTATGAGTGTTGGTTATTTTTGTGGATAAAATATTTATCTGTAAATTTGATTTTAAGTCTGCTATCAAGTCTATCAAGAAAAGTCAAATAAATGTTCAAGCTCTAGATAATTATATTTCAAGTATATCTTTGATAACTACAACACATAGGATTGCATTTATTTATTTAATGTACATGCTTATAAATCTGAAATTATTTTTAGTGCTAAAATATGGAATAAAATATGCTAAAAAATATTAGATAAGATATACTCTAAAATAAGATATGCTAAAAAATATTAGATAAAATATACTTTAAATTATATTTGAAATCCTTATCATAAAAGACAACATAAAATCTATTTTTAAAAGATATTAGATAAAATATACTCTAAATTATAGTTGAAATCTTTACTATAAAAGATAACATAAAATCTATTTTAAAATATATTAGATAAGATATACTTTAAATTATAATTGAAATCTTTACCATAAAAGATATCATAAAATTTATTTTAAAATAAATTTATTTTAAATGAGAGTTATCTTAATTAATGAGAATTATTAATCCTATTTGTAATAGAAAATATATTTATCAATTACATAGGATTAAGAGTTTTAATTTTTCCTATAAATAAAATTCATTTTTCATTGTTTCAATTAACCACACAAGAACATTATTTTAATCTTCATAATTTCTCTCCCTTGTTTTACAAATATAAGATCATAATTCTTTAGAATTTTTTATTTAATTAATCTATCAAATATTGATAGTTATGTTTGATTGATTAATAAGCCTAATTATTTTATGATATTTTGATAATATGTTCTTATGACTTCTTCTTTATTTTTGTTCTTAAATTGTTAGATCAAATAATTGTTTTTTGTTATATCATAATTATTTGATTTGATTATTAATCTTTAAAGAAACTATTTTTATTGAACTTGTGTTTGATCTTTTTGCTCTAGGATTTGCTAGTTGATTTAATTTAAATGACATATATTTTGAATCATCTAGTTAGGATTATTTATTATTAAATCCGTTCTAAAACACACACGAGTACTTGTATTTTTGTGCTAACTATTTTGCAGTTACTTCAGGAACGTATCTGATTGGTAGGAAGCTTATTGGAACGTTGATCTGAAAACCGTTCATGCTAATATTGAAAACTGTGAAAACAGAGTAGGGGCTCGTAAGTAAAGTATATTGAGGCAGTATCCTAGGGAGGGTAACATAAGATCGAGTTTGTACTTGAACATTTGATTTTCATAGTGAAAAGTTAGGTGGTCCGGTGGGTCAGTGGACCGGTGGTTTTACTCTTAGGTCATGGTTGTGGTCTAGGTTATTTCTACCTAAAAATATTGTGTGCTATTATTTTATTTCCGCACCTATTTTTACACATGATTGCATGATTGAATGTTTTGTTTAGGTTATTAAATTATAAATTAGTAAAAATTAAAAATAACTTATTCACTACCCTCTAAGTTAATTAGATCCATAATTTATAAACTTTCATGGTCAACAAATGTGCTAATATATTGCATGCCTTGCAAGTTGTTTGATCAATGGATCTCAACAAAAGATGCATGTGAAATTTTGGCTAATAAAAAAAACTATTTTGGGGATTTGATTTATAATTGTATTTATTTTTTTGTTTAGAAAGTATGAAATTTTCATTACAAAATAAGGGACACTATTGCAAACAGCTCAAATACAAAGGCAACCTAATCATTACATCCTATCTTGAACAACATTGTTGCTAAAAGTGGAGCTTTTAGCCGACAGTACTAAATGTCATTTCTAAGAATGTTACCATCTAGTAACATCCAAATAGAAAAATAAAATAAAATAAAAATCTTGGTGACCTACATCCAAATTCAAACGATACAATTTAACATGATTACAAAATGACTAGAAATAACAACACAATATTAAACACAAAAATGAAAAAAAGAAACATAAAAAAATAGTAAACAAAACCTAAAACTTAACCACCTATATCAATCCTGAAGTAGCAACATCACATTACCAAAATGATCTGATCTCTTGAACAAAACAAGTAAGAACAGAGTTCAACAAATCACAAACGAACATAAAAACACAACGTTTCATGGAAAAGAAAACACAAACAAAGATGTTTTAAGAGCTATATGAGTTGAGATGGTCACTCATTAGAAAATTTGATAAAAGCATAATGAATTTTTAGCCCCACAACCCCATCTCTTTTAAACCCTCGCTTGTTCTTAACTTGTGATGGTGATGGTGATATCACGCAATCCATACTTGTCAATCTTTCAAATTTAGTTCACAACAAGTTCAACTGAAATTGTTCAAGTATGACTAAAATTTATCAAACTTGACCAAAATTTATAACTGATTGCTAGCAAGTGTGTAGTTTTAATGAGTATATTTATATATTTTGTCATTTTTATTTTTTAGATATATTTAATCTTCAGACACACCTGATGTATTTTAGGTACTTAAATAATAATTTTATCTTAATTTAACTCATTTAAATTTAAATGTATAATTTTTTAAAACAAAATATTAATATAAATATTTTTTTAATTATATTTTTATTATAAAATATTTTATTAAATAAATTAACAAATTATTCATAAATTAGGTGGATTAACTATCTCCAAACTCATGAGATAAATGAGTTGAGTTTTTGAGGTTTAATGAATGACATTAACTGCTCATATAACCATCTATCAAAAGCCAAATTTAAGGTCTTTTAATCAGTTAAACAAATTCTCTTTTGAAAGAGATGTGATTGTATACTTCATAGATGTACATAAATTTTCATTTATGTTATGTAATTATCCCCGAAAGAATTTTAAAAAACAATATAAATAACATTCTTACAACTTATAATCACAAAAATAATATCTATTATGTACACTTTATATATTATCAATATTAAAAAATATATATTATATCATTTTACATTAAATATCATCTAATTAGATATTATTTCAATTAAATTATAACTATTTAAATTCGTTTAATATTAAACATTGTTTAATTATATCTATTTATTATTATTGAAGTGTTATTTTTATTATTATAAATTTTAAAGTTTTTATTTTTTTATTTTTCAAACAAATTCAAAATATTATTTACCATTTTTGATGCAGCAAATAGTAATTAAAGATATTATTAAAGTATATGCTGTAAAACTTGTAAGTAAAACAATTACAATCTTTCATATTAGTAATAGAATAATATGTATCACTGTTCATTTTAGTTGTTATATTAAGGAGAAAAAAAAGTTGATTAAGCTCATAATTATTTTATTTTAATTTAGTAACTATTCTGTTTTATTCATTAAATTTTATAATTTAATAAAAATAATCAAATTTATATAATTAATAAACACCATCAAAATCAGACATTATAAGTAACTAAAAATATATTTATTATACATATGTATTATTAATTAATACAAATGTAATAATTTTAAGTTACAATATATTTAAAAAAGTTAATATGTAACAAAAAGTTTATAACCTCTTTTTTATATTAAAAATAGAAAAAAAATGATTTAAAAATAACATAATTTAAATTTATTTAAGAGAAATTTGGGACTAATTGAAACAATTCACATTAATGGAACCAAATTTCTATTTAAAAAAAAAATACAAGTAATTCGAACACTCATCATTATTACTTATATTTTGCTCCCTTACTCTATGATCTATCTTTAGCGAAACTAAATGCCTTTAAAGGTTGCCTTTTGTTAAAGAGAAAAGAAAATTTCATTGTATTCGAAAAGATTATAAATATCATTATTTTTATGGATAAAATATTAATATATAATTTTATCTTTAAGTTCTTATCCTATCAAGTTTATCAAAAATATCAAGTTTTTCAAGGACAAAAATGAAAAAACATTC
The DNA here is from genome assembly GCA_037013495.1 of Hippophae tibetana. Classification (NCBI taxonomy): domain Eukaryota; kingdom Viridiplantae; phylum Streptophyta; class Magnoliopsida; order Rosales; family Elaeagnaceae; genus Hippophae; species Hippophae tibetana. The sequence continues at coordinate 9,455,462 of CM072812.1, forward strand.
TGTTTAAAGAAAAATCTCTATTTAATAAATTTTAGATAATCGTAATTTAAATATATCTTTCATAATTAGTACACATAAAAATACATATATATTAAAGTGTATTTTATATAGACTTTTAATTGAATAAGTCTAATATTACAAGTTAAAAATATTAGTTTTTTAAGATGGATCAATACCTATGATATACGGATCAATCCCCTGTAAGCGTAACTTATTTTTAGGAGAGAACAATATCGTTATTAAAAACTAACATATTTCTTTCAATCTAATTCGTTTTGTAATCATAATAAACATCAAACTACATAGAGAATTGTGGCACATCCATATATGTAACGTTTTGGCTCTTTAATTTTTGTATATATCATCACTCTTCTCTCGTAATTAAATACACAATCACAAAGTAGATTTTTAAAAGCACAAGGTTAAATAATCATGTTTATTTTCTGTCATTTCTTGTTAATTAGGCTAAATTTCATCTTTTTGTATATTTATATATGATTTTATCAGTATAAATTTGAGCCTATTATTTCATATTTTTCTTGTTCATATAGTTTTTTCTTGATTATGATATTACATATTTAAATCAAATAACTGTACGAACGATTATGATTGTTTGGATTTAATTACTAAATTTCAACAAAGTTATTTTTATTAAATTTGTGCTTAATTTTCATAATCTTAAGATTTGTTAATTGAAATGACTGAATTGATATATATATATATTGAATCATCTAACTAGGATTATTTATTATTAAATCTGTTTTAAAGCACACATAATTACTTGTATTTTTTGTGTTAACCTTGATTGTAGCCTGATTTGTGAATGTGTATAATTGATAAGGAGCTAATAATTAGAACGCTGGTTTAGATACTACTCACGTTAATCTTGAAAACTGTGAAAACATAACAAGAGTTAGCAAGTTACATATATTAGGACAATATCCTAAGAAAGATAGCATAAGAATAAGTTTATATTTGAATGTTTGGTTTTTATAGTGAAAAGTAAAATAATTTAATAGATTAATAATTTTCCTATTAGATCATGGTTATGATTTAAGTTGTTTTCACTTAAAAATTTCGTGTGTTATTCTTTAATTTTCGTACTTTACTCTTTATACATAACTACATATCTGATCATTTTATTTAAATTATTAAAATTTAAAAATAACCTATCCATAATTTAATTAGTTCATATTTTAAAACTTTCAATTTTCAATTAAATGCTACAAAAAGATGTTCCTGTAAAACTTTTACTATTAGGCAAATCCCTCAAGTCAGACGACTCAGAATTATGCATTGAACAGAATTTGGCTAATAAATTAGCTTAGCCTCCCTCCTAATCCATTGTACTGTTATACATCACACAATGTGTAAAGACGGATGAATTCTCGAATTTCCTGTAAAGCAGGTAATACAATAGCTCGAATTTCCTGTAAAGCAGGTAATACAATAGCTTTAATAGATCAAGAAATTTTAATAAATTCATGATATAATATTATTTTATTTTATTTAAATATTATTTCATCTCATTTAGTTTGTAGGCGTAATTGATACAAACTTTAAAAATATTTTATATTATTTTTTTTATTAAATTTACTTTATAAATAATCATGTATCATATTTTATATTACTTTTATATTTTTACTTAACATATTTAAATTCATTAAAGATAAATGAGATATCTTAGTATTGTATTATTATCATCTCATCTCATTGAAAATATTAAATGAGACAAAATAAGATGGATTATAAAATTAATAGTTTTTATCATAAATCTAGTTAACATTTCTCAGTACCTGTACGTACTAGCATCCACCAATCAACTGATCGCTCACCAGCTATCCGACTGGCAACCTTCAAAGAATAGCCAACCTTCTGCAACAGCCATCTCCAGCCCCCATAAAACAGCATGCAATTCCACATGATCCACTGAGATGCCTCTAACCTGTTTAGCCGTAGCTTTGGCCAAATTCCCACCATGGTCACGCACAATGACACTCACTACACCAAATAGATTTCCATTTTTATAAGCAGCATCACTATTTAATTTAACACATTCATAAGCAGGAGGGAACTAGTCACATCTCTTCTCTACACTTGCATATTTGCACCACAGAATGTTTAACTTGAGCTAAGCAATACTCATGAGCTAGCTTTAAATGCACAGGATTAGGAGCTTGAAGGAGAATAGACTTTTTGATTTGGACTCAACCAAATACTCCAAACCACACTGCACAGGTAAGCCAATACCACCCTGTTGGAGATTGTTATAAAGCTCATTAATTTAAGGAGCAAATTAATGAGCAAAACATGGAGCAAAACAAAGAGTAAAATATGGAACAAAACAAGGATTAAAACATGGAGCAAAACATTGAGCTTAATTCAAGGAACAATTCAAGGAATCATTAATTTAAGAAGTAATTCAAGGAGTGAATTTTCCTATAAATAGATGTATAATTGTAATGAATTAATCATCCAAAGTGTTCATTCTAATTGAGAGAAAAACTTAGAGAAAAAAGCTTTTGTGAGAAAAAATTAAGAGTAATTTTCTTAGGTGCAATTGGGTTGTGAGTTGTGAGTGTTGTAAACACCTTGTGTAATTTCTCTTATTTCAGTAAAAAGATCTGCAGCAGGTCCGGAGACGTAAGCAAGATTGGCCGAATTCCGTTATCAAATTTGTGTGTTATTTTTATTCTTGCTTTCTCATAAATCTGGTTTATCAGGAATTTGCGTAATTTCCCAACAACTGGTATCAGAGCTATTGGTGGTAATTTCTGTCAATTTTCTGCAAGATTACTATTTACGTAATAGTGAAATTTTGTCGACGATATTTGTTCGTTGACAGAGGTGTTCTAATACACGGTGGTTTACAGAAATAATCAGAAACGATCCGGAGGAAGTCAGATTTGAGTAGGAGCAATGACCGCAGATGAAGGAAAGGTGAAACTTGAGAAATTCGATGACACAGATTTCGGATTTTGGAAAATGCAAATAGAGGATTATCTGTATCAAAGAAATCTGTATCAACCTCTCTCAGGGAAGAAGCCAGAGGCTATGAAGGAAGAAGATTGGAATCTTCTAGACAGACAAGCCCTCGGAGTTATTCGATTGACGTTATCGCGTAATGTTGCTTTCAACATAGCAAAGGAAAGGACCATAGTGGGTCTTATGGCAGCTCTCTCTAATATGTATGAGAAGCCATCAGCCTCAAACAAAGTGCACTTGATGAGGCGTTTGTTTAATTTGCGGATGACGGAAGGCGCATCGGTAGCTCAACATCTCAATGAACTCAACACATTTACAACCCAGTTGAGTTCAGTGGAAATTGAATTCGATGAAGAAGTACGAGCATTGATACTTTTGTCTTCTCTACCAGAAAGTTGGAATGCTACTGTTACGGCTGTGAGTAGCTCGTCAGGAAGCAATAAGTTGAAATTTGATCGTGATTTGGTTCTCAGTGAAGATATCCGACGTAGAGAGTCAGGTGAATCGTCAACTTCTTCAGTTTTGCATACAGAGTCAAGAGGAAGAAATTCAACCAAAGGGAATGGACGTGGCAGAACAGACTACCGAGGTAGATCAAAAGACAGAAGGTCCAAATCTAGAAATCCTAATAATTCCCATAGCTCGAAGATTATCGAGTGTTGGAATTGTGGAAGAACCGGGCACTACAAAAATCAGTGCAAGAATGCACCGAAGGACAAACAAGTGAAGGCAGAGGCAAATGTTACTTCCACCTCAGGAGAGGATGATGCATTGATATGCTCTTTGGAGAGCAAGGAAGAATCTTGGGTGTTAGACTTTGGAGCATCGTTCCATGCTACTTCACAGAAAGAATTCTTTGAGAGATATGTCCCTGGAAACCTTGGAAAGGTATATCTTGGTGATGACCAACCATGTGCTATTATTGGCAAAGGTGTAGTGAAGATTAAGTTGAACGGGTCTGTTTGGGAGCTGAAGGATGTCAAGCATATTCCCGACCTAAGAAGGAACTTAATCTCAATAGGGCAGTTGGCCAGTGAAGGTTACACTACGATCTTCCATTGTGATGATTGGAAGATTTCAAAGGGTGCAATGATAGTTGCTCGAGGAAAGAAAAGTGGCACTCTTTACATGACATCAGAGGCACGTTGTTCAATCACAGTTGCAGCAGGCAATGAAACACCAAATTTGTGGCACCAGAGACTAGGCCACATGAGTGAGAAGAGGATGAAGATTATGCACTCAAAGGGAAAACTTCCAGGTCTACAGTCTGCGGAGATAGACATGTGTGAAGATTGCATACTTGGAAAGCAAAAGAGAGTCAGCTTTCAGACAAGTTGCAGAACCCCAAAGAAGGAAAGGCTAGAGCTTATTCACTCTGATGTTTAGGGACCAACGACCGTCTCATCTATTGGTGGGAAACACTACTTCGTGACTTTCATCGATGATCACTCTAGGAAGGTATGGGTTTACTTTCTAAAGCATAAGTCTGAAGTATTTGAGGCTTTTAGAAGATGGAAAGCTATGGTGGAAAATGAGACGGGTTTAAAAATCAAAAAGCTCAGAACCGATAATGGTGGTGAATATGAAGACACCATATTCAAAAATTTCTACTATGAGCACGAGATTAGAATGGAAAGAACTGTGCCAGGCACACCTCAACACAATGGTGTAGCTGAGTGTATGAACCAAACGTTGACAGAAAGAGCCAGAAGCATTCATATATAGTCAGGTCTACCGAAGCAGTTCTGGGCAGAAGCAGTCAACACAGTAGCTTACTTGATCAACCGAGGCCCATCTGTTCCATTGGAGTATAGAATACCAGAGGAGGTATGGAGCGGAAAAGAGGTGAAACTATCACATCTAAAAGTTTTTGGTTGTGTAGCATTTGTGCATATCAGTGATCAAGGTAGGAATAAGCTTGATCCCAAATCCAAGAAATTCACATTTATCGGCTATGGTGAGGATGAGTTTGGCTATCGCATTTGGGATGACGAAAACAAGAAAGTTATCCGTAGGAGAGATGTGATTTTCAACGAAAGGGTGATGTATAAGGACATGCAAAAAATAGACGCCATTGACTCAGAGCAGAATGAGTCAGTATTTGCAGATGCAGATGATGTCCGAGTTAGTTCCGCAACAGACCAAATTGTAACAAGTCCTCAGCCAGAGGAACTTGTTGGACAGAGCAGTACGTAACAGTCCGACACACCACAGCCTCTTACTCCAGCTCTTGTATTGAGAAGGTCTTCTCGACCTCATGTGCCTAACAGGAGATACATGAACTATATGTTACTGACTGATGAAGGGGAGCCTGAATGCTATGATGAAGCTTTCCAGACTCGAGATTCTAGCAAGTGGGAGCTTGCCATAAAAGAAGAAATGAAATCTCTCATCTCCAACCAGACATGGGAACTAGCTGAGTTACCTATGGGAAAGAAGACACTTCACAACAAATGGGTGTACCGGGTGAAAGAAGAGTATGATGGTTCCAAGAGATACAAAGCCCGCCTAGTTGTTAAAGGGTTTCAACAGAAGGAAGGAGTTGACTACACTGAAATTTTTGCTCCCATTGTGAAGCTCAATACTATCAGATCAGTGTTGAGTATTGTAGCCATTGAAGATCTTCTTCTTGAACAGTTGGATGTGAAGACTGCATTTCTTCACGGAGATTTAGATGAAGAGATATACATGTACCAGCTAGAAGGTTTCTCAGAAATAGGGAAGAAGAACATGGTGTGTAGACTTAAGAAGAGTTTGTATGGCCTGAAACAAGCCCCGAGACAATGGTACAGAAAGTTTGACAGCTTCATGCACAAGGAAGGTTTCCAGAAGTGCAATGCTGACCATTGTTGCTACTTCAAGAGATATAGGTCCAGTTATATCATTTTACTACTTTATGTTGATGATATGTTAGTAGTAGGTTCAGATATGGATGATATTAAAAGGTTGAAGCAGCAATTGTCAAAGGAGTTTGACATGAAAGACTTGGGTCCAACAAAGAAGATTCTTGGAATGCAAATCACAAGAAATAAGAAGAAAGGATCCTTGCAATTATCTCAGGCAGAATACATCAATCGTGTTTTGCAAAGATTCAACATGGGCGATGCCAAGCCAGTTAGCACACCCTTGGCCAGTCATTTTCACCTATCTAAGGATCAGTCCCCTCAGACAGAGGAAGAGAGAGAATTCATGGCTAAGGTTCCTTATGCCTCAGCCATTGGAAGTTTGATGTACGCAATGGTTTGTACGAGACCAGACATTAGCCATGCAGTGAGAGTTGTTAGCATATTTATGTCAAATCCAAGGAAAACTCATTGGGAAACAGTCAAGTGGATTTTGAGGTATCTGTGAGGCACCATAGAAAATTGCTTGTACTTTAGTAAAAGAGAGTTAAAAGTACAAGGGTACGTAGACGCGGACTTTGGAAGTGAAGTTGATCACCGAAGAAGCACCACCGGTTATATATTTACTGTTGGAACTACAGTTGTTAGTTGGATGTCATAAATACAGAAAATTATCACTCTATCCACTACAGAGGCTGAGTATGTAGCAGTAACTGAAGCTAGTAAAAAGATGATATGACTTCAAGGTTTGTTAACTGAGCTGGGATTCAAACAGGAGAAGAATGTTCTACATAGTGATAGTCAAAGTGCAATACACTTGGCGAAGAATTCAACATTTCATTCTAGAACCAAGCATATTGAACTTCGTTATCACTTCATCAGATCTCTATTGGAAGATGATGTGTTAATACTGGAGAAGATTCAAGAAAGCAAAAATCCAGCAGATATGTTAACAAAGATGGTGACTATTGACAAACTGAAGTTGTGCTCAACTTCAGTTGGTCTGCTAGAGTAACAAAGACTAGAAAAACTGTTGCATTGATCGAGGTGTGAAGACAGATTAAAATCAGTCTTCAAGTGAGAGATTGTTGGAGATTGTTATAAAGCTCCTTAATTTAAGGAGCAAATTAAGGAGCAAAACATGGAAAAAAACAAGGAGTAAAACATGGAGCAAAACATGGAGCTTAATTCAAGGAGCAATTCAAGGAGCAATTCAAGGAACCATTAATTTAAGGAGTAATTCAAAGAACCATTAATTTAAGGAGTAATTCAAGGAGTGAATTTTCCTATAAATAGATGTGTAATTGTAATGAATTAATCATTCAAAGTGTTCATTCCAATTGAGAAAAAAGCTTAGAGAAAAAAGCTTTTGTGAGAGAAAATTGAGAGTAATTTTCTTAGGTGCAATTGGGTTGTGAGTTGTGAGTGTTGTAAACACCTTGTGTAATTTCTCTTATTTCAGTAAAAAGATCTGCAGCAGGTCCGGAGACGTAAGCAAGATTGGCCGAACTCTGTTATCAAATTTGTGTGTTATTTTTATTTTTGCTTTCTCATAAATCTGGCTTATCGAGAATTTACGTAATTTCCCAACACACCAGTCATCCCATATGTTTACTTTTCTTCCATCACCTATACTCTAGAAAGAGTTATCCCTCGTGACCTCCACCTTTCTAAGCACACTCTTTCAAGCCCATGAACAACAATTTGCTTGACAAACCTCACTATGAGGACAATAAAAGCCCTTTAAGAACTTTAGCACAAAGGGTTATTGGTCTGACTAATAAGTTCCATGCTTGTTTAGTAAGCATGACAATATTAAACAACTTAAAATCTCTAAAGCCTAGACACCCTTGCTCTTTTCTCCTAGTCAGTTTCTCTTTTGAACACCAACTAGCATGATGGCCATGAGTTTTTTACAAACCTTCTTGGGAAGTTTGAAGATACTCATAACATAGTTAGGATGAGCTTGAGGTACTGCTTTCAAAAATACCTCCTTACCCACAACAGATAACAATTTGACTTCCAAGCAGTTACTAGCCTTCATCCTTTCCTGCAAAAGTTCATACAAACTGGACTTTGAGGCACCCTAGTCAGTGGGTAAACCCAAATAATTTCCCACATTTTGAACCAGAACTACCTGCATTACATTAGCCAATCTATGCTGCATCTCAGGCAAAATGTTCCTACTAAAAATGACATACTTTTCCCAAAGTTTACCAATTGTCGTGATTCTTGACAATACAAAGCTATAGATGCCATCAACCTCCTACAATTCTCCTCAGAGACAACCCCAAAAAATAGGGCATCACGAGCAAAAAATAAACTTGACAGCATAAGCACATTCCTTCTGAACTTAATGCCTTTGAGATTTCCACAATTAATTTATTTTTAAACCAGTTTTGCTAATACATCCGCAACCAAAATAAAGAGGTAAGGGGAAAGGAGGTCACCTTGCCTCAACCCTCTTTGTAGGGAAAATCTACCTTGGGGGGACTTCCATTAATCAAAATTTTGTAACTGACCGTACAAACACAACACCACACCTTCTAGATCCAAGACCGAGCAAACCCCATTTTGTATAATAAAGCTTCTAAGAAACCCCAATCCACATGATCATAAGCCTTAGCCATGTCAGTTTTGACTGTAAAATTACCTTGCTTACCTTTTTTTTTCCTTTTCAGAAAATACAAAATTTCCTGAGCAATAAGCAAATTATCCTGTATAGATCTTTTGCAAACAAATGCCCCCGCTCCTCTGAAATAGTACCAGACATAATCACCTTCAGTCTATTCATAATGACCTTGGAAATGATGTTAAAAGTGAAGTTGCACAAGAAAATTGGCCTGAAGTGAATTTTGGAACCCTTGGGACCAAGGCAATATGTGTCTCATTCACCAACTGTGGAGGAAAGCCAGTGTCAAAAAACTCTTCACGGCATTAATCACATCATCTCCAATAAGGTTCCAATGTTGTTGAAAAAAAAATCCCAGAAAATCCATCAAGGCCTGGTGCCTTAAGCCCACCCAAATTGAACAAAGTTTTTTTTTCACCTCTTCACAAGTTACAGGCTTAAAAAGGTTGGAGTTCATATCATCAGTAATGACAAGATCAACCACCTGAAGAACATCAATTTCTTGACATTGGATTGAGGAAAAAGCTTTTTCAAAATGCTGTTGAATCAGATCCATAGTCACATTAGGTTCACTCTGCCAATTCACTCTGCATTGTCCTGTGAAAGAAACGAGATTTTTGTCCCCAAAATGAAGCCATCGTACTCTGGATCTTTGTCCCCAGTATAGCTCCTCCTTTATACGCAAATCATCAATCTCCTTTCTTAACATTTTCTAGTCATTCTAGGTAATACAACCACTCAACTCAACAAGAGTAAACTTGTCTTTGAGCTGCTTAAGTAGCTTCTTAGAATTGTTTGCTCCAATACTTGAGTTTACCGTCTACTGTACCCAAGCCTCCTTAACGTGCTTCTCATATCCTTACCTCAGACACCTCAGCCCAACCATCCACCACAACATCCTCATAGCCCTCTTCTTCTTGCCAAGCTACCTCATTCTTGAACAATTTATGACCGAAAAATTTTCTCGCATCCAAACTTAGATCAAGCATATTATGATCAGACCCAGTAGTAGGTGGAACAAAAACTTCTAGATCAGAGAATTCACCTAAGGCTGCAGCATTAACTAACACAAGATATAGCCTTTCTTGAATGAAATCCTCATCATGGCCATTCCTCCAAGTGAAGAAGCAGCCCTTAGCCTTTACATCCAACATCTCACAGCTACTAACAAAACTGTTAAACTTGCGTGATCGATTAAAATTGAACTGTCTGTCTTCCACCATCCTTTTCAGTAGAGTGCAACATCTCGTTGAAATCCCCAACCATGATATATGGAAAATCATTATCACTTTGATCTTGCAATACGATCAAACTCATCATATTGTTTACTCTCCTCCTGAAGCCCGTACAACAAGGTAAATCTAAAAACACCACTAAATTCAAGATCAATCGTACCTTCGTTCCTAAAAATATGATTGAAATGCAAACCAGCTAGCCACATTATCACCATACCCTCTGCACTAATTCACACTGGATTCACAACATGCCAATTCACGAAGCCTAACCTTCTGCACAATCTAATGATCCTTCGTCTCTTTGATTTCGTTACCAACAAACAAATTGCAACTAGTGCAAACTACATATTAACCTCCTTCAATGCGCACATTGTTTCACCTCTACCAACACCCTGACAATTCTTGATGAGAAGCTTCATCTTCAAACTTGAACAGAGAAACGTAATCCAAGTAGAAACTAGTACTAAGACTGGGAAAGGAGACCAGAGAGCAACTCTTGAGGGAACTCTTCTAGATAATTAATTATTAAGTTATTAAAGTTGGGAAGAGAAAGAATGTACAATTATCTATCATTTTGTGGGTTGCGGTATTTTTAAAATAAAGGCAATTGTTGACCAAAATATAAATTGATATTAAACAGAGCTATATACATGTACACATGACACGAGTAAATTTAAGGGTAAATTCTGTGGCATTGAAATAACAGAGCTCAATTATCTGGAACTGTTTCAGTATATAAAACAACCAGTTCAGTTCAAAATATACTCTTGAAGAGATGAATAAAAATCGCTTTTTACCTCCCATCTCCATCACATTTATTCAGCAAAATGGTATAATTTCCGCCAAACTAATAAGTCTAGTCTTAAAAAAAATCATAATCCAAATTTACAACATCTTCCTATTTTCTTCTGGTGCTACTCAACCCTAAAAATCCAAGTACCCTCGCCTAGCACTGAGAGCAAGTGGGTGTCTGCTAGCTGCAAACTGCAAAGTAACTTCACTGCCCATTCCTCGAATAAAATATAAAATATTTATCAAAATGAAAGAAGTGTGAAAAAAACTCATTTCCTTCTTTCATTATTTGTAGAGGGTTCTTCGGTTTCAATATTTTGAGACGAGTCACGGTCGTCAATGGTTAGTTTAGAGGCTTCACCACCCAAAACACTTGCATCTTCACTGGTAGCCGAAGGGGACTGGTTAGGACTTGTAGGTACTGAATCTAACTCCCCACCTGGTTGCTGCAGGCTCCAGAACATAATGCTTGCAGTCAAGGTAAGGATCATCTTTTGGTTTACCTGCAATGGAGTGCAATTGACACTCCAATTGATTGTTAAATTGAAGTCATCCATTGTAAGTATTCAACACATGATTATTAGAATCAAAGTATTCAAGAATGAATCAAATACCAAATCAGAAGGATTTACTTTACCACAGCTATTGTTATATTCATATTTAGGAGTAAAAATTGTGAAAGTACATATTATATGTGTCCATGTCCAAAGAAATAACTGACCTCAATAATATCCTCAGGTAATAGGAAAATAGAGCAGCCAAGTTTTCGAGCAACACTGATTATGTATGTTGCATTTAGCTTCATATCTTCTTCTGCAATTTAAATATCAATCAGAGAAACTGCTATATTTTTTTAATGTAATATAAATTTCAGGGATTTAAATACATAAATCTATAGAAGCCACAAAGGTGATAATTTGATTATTTATTTTTTGAGTGAACACAATCCATAGCCTACTTCAATATTGTTTAGATTCATTGAACATGAAATTTGAAAATAACTTACCAGTTTCACCCTTTGTGACAAGACTCCAATTAACCACTCTTGGTTCCACAGCACTGAGAAGCTCGAGGAAGAAAATTCCATTCGATAGATTTTTATTCTAAAAACCAAATATTACAGTTTAAGAATGGAAATTACCAGTGATGGGTACCAAGTGGTTATAGCAGGGGCTGGTCTTTGCTTACCTTGAAACTCTCCATTTGGGAGGTTTTACCTGCTTTCTTCACCTTATTGTTTGCCCATTTTAGAATGTCAGCATCAGTGATCTCTTTACCTTGTTTACCTTGGGAATGAGATCTCAAATTTTTCAAGAGTCGAAGCATAGTAAACCTCATCAGCTGCCATAAATATGCTGATAGAATGGAAAGAAAAAAAGGTTTGAGAATTAATACTGTTATTCAAAGAGCTATCTAAAGCTATGAGATTTCATAGCAGATAGAGAGATGAAAGGAGGACAAACGGCAGATAAAAACCATGTTATTGTTATTAATGATCATGCCTTGAAAGTGTCGAATAGTGTCAGCTAACAAATAATCTTAAAAGCCGAAGCATGAATATCAACAATAGAATACTCAATGAAATCTACTTATCTCAATTAAATGGCTGTAATTCTTTGCAATTGTTTGCATGAAAATTTAAATAAAGAAAAATCATTGTATCTTAGAAAGAACAACCCATCATATATTTCTCACAAAGGTAAAATGCAGAATCTTATGGGTTTTTTTTCACTTTTTATAACAAAACATATAGGATTTAATGTTCCCGCCTCTGAGAAGAAACCTATACACTTAATAGCTATAAATCATGAATAGAGGTGATTTCTTATACACTATTTTGTCTTTACGCAATTAACACTGTTTTATGTGCCTATGTATTTGGATCCAGTAAATGAAAAATTTAAAAACATTGTTGCAATTTCTTTGAGAATTCAGACCTCCCAAAATAGACATAGTATAAACAAGCTGAAATCAATCATTTTTCATGGCTTCCTTCGATTCCACATTTGGTCAGATTTTATGCACAAGTATAGATATCAACAATGCCTTTGATGATCATTGAAGATAAATCCTAAGCTAACCTAAAGATGATTCTTATATGAATAGAAGGTTTTTTCCAATCCAATGTTAAAAGAGAAACGAATAAATATTCACAGAAAATTAAAGCATGTGTAATGGAATGACATATTTAACTATTAAAAAAAGCATAATTAACCACTATTTAATTACTGATTTCAGATCGTACAACTTCCAAAAGATACACTGGCAGGAGTTAGATAAAAAATTAATGTGGTGGTGCTAGCAATTTTAATCAATTTTATGAAAAGAAATTTCAAGCTTACCGACTATCAGCTTCTTATTTCCTTGCACTATATCATTCCCGGCAACATTTACAAGGGAAAATTTTAGATCTTTTCCAACTAGTATAACTTGATTGCAATTTTCAACTTTTCTGAATGGCATCTTTATGGGAGGTTTTGTGGCCTGCTTCCAATTGACCGAGCCTGGTGAAACTTTGTCAAGAACCTCTAAAAGAACCCATCTGTGTGAACAAGGCATGCACAAGCAATCAAGACTCCCTACAAACCTGATATATGTTGAGAAAAGTGGAGAATGTAAGGAGATAAAATAAGACTCACCCATTTCTGACGTCCTCAAAAAGATTATTAACATAGGTAGCAATTCCAAGACTGTTAATCCACAGTCGGAAACATCTTTCTTCACGAGATGTTTGGGGATCATCCTCCATCATCTCAGCAAAGGACATTTTGGTGCTATCAACAGTGGTCAATCCGTTCCTGCAGATGAATGCAAATAATTTCTATTAGACCAGTTAATTTTTTTAAAACAAATATTATTTGTTACCCATAAGAATAGAAAATGGAAAAAAACAGAACTTAATTACCTGTGCTGAAATATTTCTGCAACAAATGCAAGATTAAGATTTGGTGAGCCATCAACAATGTCCTTGGGAGAGAGATATTTTTTACACTCAAGTTTCTCTGCCTGCTCAAGAATCTTGTTTGCTCTTTCTGTAGGGTCCTTTGTCTCTAAAGCTGTAGGGCCTGCAATCTCTGGTGCAAGAGCATTAAGCAGGTAGGCATAGGCCTCTCCATCCTGCAAAACAGCAGTTCATTAAATTGTCACAAAGATAAGACACAAAGGTACTGAAACAAATAAAACCCTGTTTTGCACAAGTTTTTTACCGTACTTGATAAGCATGCTTTAAATCTAAAACACCTCGTTGCATGAACATCATGAGCAATCCACAAGTAGAACAATTAAACCAACAATGACACTTTAGTGAACATTTTCTGACCTGCTGTAAAAGAATATAGAAACTTGCTTGCTGTAATAGAATAATACAAACAGGCTTTAACAATTTTTGACTTTTCATGAAAGAGGAGGGGGTCGAAGAATTCCTTTAGTTGTTAACAAAATCCTAGCAGCTTTCTTCTAATCAGATGTTTTCAGTTTCAATATTTGAACATAAAGCAAAACTGCCAAAAATCAAGAGGAACCATTTCAATCATCAAAAGATACATTCAAAATGAATATGCCAAGGCAAAACAAGTATCATCTTAATTAGTTCATTAAATTTTAAGACAGTAAAATGCCACAAGAAAATTCACACTTTCTCTTACCTTCAAATCAGAAGAGAAGTTTGCAACTTGTTTCTCATACCCAGCTTTCTTGAGATGAAAATTCATCCATTTCAGCAACACCTTTTCAGGAGGCAAGCTCATGAGCTCCTCCACTTCCTGCCATTTTTTTAGCATGAAAAAAGCTATACTTTGATAGGAACAAAGAGAGAGGGAAAACCACCCAATCATTTAATTTTACAAGAGACCAAAGCAAACCAGTTAAAGCTTCATACATTGCTGTCATCCACTAGTTCCACAAGCTGTGGAGTATTCTTCAGATTGACATTGGCTAAGAGTTGAATCTGATACCAAAAAATGGTAATTACAAGACGGTTATTTAAGCCTCTGTAACAGGGCTAATAAATGAAGACGCTTCAAATGTAGATAAGAACTACGTGGAAGAAAGAAACTCAAATTTAATACCTTAATTATTTGAGAAATCAATCCAAGTAGAAGATGAGGCTGCAAAAGAAAAGTATATGGACATTAATATTAAAAGTGAAGACTAATTTAAAATTTAAGAATACAAAGGGAAACCTAACAGAGAGTTCTTAATCGGCAGCTGGAAATAGGTCAACTTACTCTTGCCTCCACCAAATCCTGCGTGCCAATGTTAACCACTGTGCAACCAATAGCCTTTGCAGAGTTAAGGCACAAAGTATGGTTTTCATTCCTCTCCCATGGATTGAGGACCTTCTTAGTGTTAATAGCTCTTTCATCAATTGTGCCCGGAACTGCTAGGTTTATAAGTTTACTGAATCAAGCAACTAAAAGCATCAGCAAAACTTGAACATGTATATCCTAAAGCTACAAATACATAATTTCCAAATGGACCCAGCGAGCATACCAAAGAAGGACACCATCTTTGACAAGATCAAACAAAGCATTAGTAGATGGATCTATTGGAAGAAACTGCTTCAAAAATTTATCTTCGCTTAGGTAATTGTTAATGTGGTTAACATAAGAAGCCTTCTCTGATTCATTAATTGCATGGCGGACTGTTGTTATTGCCGCCTTGAGAAATGAGGAAGAATGTTTTAATTTTAGACCAGGTGATTTTGAAGATGTTTCAGATTGCAAATCCAAGTGCAACTGGAAATCACCAATAAGAGATGTTGTCATATTCCCATTTCCATCACTAAAAATGATAAATTAATGTATAAAATTACAAATGTCAAGTCATATTCATTCACTTTCCATCTCCAAGTCCTTTTGTTTTGTCAATAAACAAAGAAAAAATAAAGCATTCATTCCACTCCTGCAAAGAATTACCCGGAGGAAGGATTCAAAATCAGTCTCTTCATTAAGGTCTTTACCCGATGCCTCCAGAATGACCTTAATATCAGTCTCAGTGATCACCCCACTGAAACCCTTCAGTTGCACAAATAGAGCAGGCAACTCTCCTAGCTTAACATGGCCTGATTGATTTCTAAAGGAAAGAAACTGAAAGAAAGCAAGACATTCCACAAATCAGATACAAATTTCACACTTCAATCGTATAAATTTTCAAAAATAATTAACATAAGCCTAAAGTAAAGAAAAATAGCAATGCAAATGCTTACCTTGGATTTGAGGGTACGAAGCTCGACTTGGGTAAATTGACTCTGCAGCCATTGATCAGAAACAAGTACGCCAACAAAACTAGACATCGTACCTTTATCTACTCAATATCCCAAAGCAAGTAATCAGACGAGCACTGAAAGCATACAAAATCTATCAACAGTATATCCGATCGCCTTAAACATAAAAATATGGATGAGTTAGCACGATGTTCATTAACCAAACAAGACAAGACAGATTTGGATCCATGTGCGCAAAAACAAATAAAAAAGGGAAATTGAGACATAAATTATATGTAAATTGAAAATTAAAAAAAACATCATATTAAGCTTCTTATGAAATGACCCAATACTCGAATAGAAAATGAGATGACAAATGGAGAAAGCCGTGAAAACCGGTGTTGAAAAACAAGGATTCAAACGAATAAATGATAAGGAATGTACCTAGTGTAATCAGAAGATGTCTAAAACTGAAATTGCCATATCATCTTTGCAGAACTTTGATGACATTCGAGAAAGGGAGAGAGAGAATGAGGAAGTGGAGAGGTAAGAGCTGAGTCTCTGTTCGATTGGGAAGGAAGAGGAAGGGAAAAAAAAAAGCAAAATGTAGAGAAATGCGTAGAAGTGATAGGACCTGCGAAGAGCCAGGAAAAAAGGAAGGCAAAGACGCTAAGCAAACCAAGACAGAAAATGATATGACGTGATTTATTATATATATATCGAAAATATTGTTAAATTTAAGATATGGTAACATTATTAATAATTATAATTAAATTTTAAATTAAAGCTTGGCGCATCGACTTTTTTTTATCGAAGATTGGTAAGTCTATATTTATGATAAATAATATTAAGTAATTTTTTATATTATAATTATAATTAATTATTATAATACTAATCTAAAAAGAATATCACCGTTCTTCTTTCCTGTACCGTGGGAAACGTTAGAAGTACGAAAGGGCAATCAGATCTCATTCCATAGAAAGAAATAAGTTATTACACAATAATTATTATTTATTAATTAAAACAATTTAGTTCATATTTCCTTAATCTATTAATTACTGGGGTAAAACAAGGCAGATATTTGTGGATATGATATATAATTTGTTGTAATATAATATTTGGTTGTAAATAAATTTATTATATGATATATAATTTGTGGATATGATATATACAGATTTTATTTTATTTTTTTACATAAAAAGACTTATCTTGTTACAAATCAATGATATATATAAAAGGACAAAAAAAATGAATTGGACTCGGAAAAATGAATTTAACTACACCATATCATCTGTGAACATTTATAAATTTATGATTAAAAAAACCATCTCATTACGTAATTGAGTGGTCCAATTACAGTTTCCCATTGCTTTTTAAAAAAATTATATTTTTTCCTATTTATGAAAAAAAAAATGGCATGGGTGCTTTTAGCTATGGATAAAAATATCCCAATATTTTTAATATTTTTACCGAATTTTCGTAAAATAAATGTATCAATATGAATATATTGTTTTTAAATATCTTACACAACATCCTTAAATATTTCAATATTTTCATAAAAATAACAAAAAATATCCAAGTTTTTCGTATTTTCATACCTTCTTTCATAAGTTTATAAAACTTTGATAAAAAAATTTAAAAATATCAAAAATATTGATATAAATATATACACTTTTTAATTTTGTAAAATCAAAAGAGATATTAAATTTTATATTTTTAAAAAAGTAATCAATTTTAATTTTTTTTAAGTTGTGACATTTATCAAGTAGTATATATTTAATTATAAGTTATAATTCATTAAATTGTTATTTATTTATACAAAATCAACTTCACATTTTTTTAATTATTTTTATTATTATCTCTTATAATATATATTTTATTCCTAAACTACCTAATCCTTATTTTTAAAATAATATTAGTATTGTATTATTCATTTTTTTATTAATTTACATAGATACGGTTAAATTAAAAATAATTATTTTTTATTAATGTATAAATAATATTAATTATAATTTTTTAATATTATATATGTTTTCTTATGTAATATTTGAGTTACCTATATAATATTTAAAATGAAAAAAATTTAATTTAATTTATTTAATATTATTATTAATAATTTTTAAAAATTCTTAAAACATGTAAAAATAGGTATAAAATTTCATGACTTTTATAATTTTTTTCAATTATCCATTATATCTTTAATATTTTTTTAAAATTGAATTCTTGATGTTTCAATCATAAAGATATTTTCGTCCATGCAAAGCACATTCTCTTATATATTCTTTCATTTGGAACTTGATATGTGACATGTATTTTAAAGATAACTTTTTATTTAAAAAAAACTTCAACTTTTAAAATAAATGACATGTGCCTGTCCTTCAAAAATAGAACTTAAAAAAATATTAAAGAGTGGCTCTCATTCTTCAAAAATATCTTGTGATAATTTGAATGTTCAAATCATACTTTATGATAAAAAAATCTTCCTTATATATATAAATTGTGATATTTTATTTATTTTATGATATAATAAATAATATGAATGCTCTATATTTTAGTACACATTCAGTTTACAGAAGTGGGTCCATATTTTCTAGAAAAAGTAATTTAGTTTTCTAAAATTAAATATATTAATCCTTTCCTTACATAGAATCAACAACACCGTCCAAAACCAAATAAGGAGAACAAACATGGTGTATAATTAAAAATATCATTAATATATTTTTTTACACCTAACTATATTATCAAATTAAACTTTATCACATTATTTAATACATAATATAAATTTATAATATTTAAAGTTTTCTCAACCAAAACATTTATCACATGGGATAATTAAAAGGTTATATTATTTTTACCATTTATCAATAATAAAGAAAAGTTATATTATAATGGACAATTAACTAAAATATTTATGGAGTTTAAAATATTTTTATTTATACTTTTAAGTTCAACAAAAAAAAATGTTAAAAAATTTATAAAAGTTATGGTTAATGTCATAGATATCTTTAAAAATAATGATGTTAATTTTTACATTCATATTATGTTAATATTCATATGGTTCTGATATTAACTTGTGAACTAGCTTTTTAATACTAACTCTTAATTCATGTAATTTTTAAAGATAATTGTAATTAATATCCTATTTTTTTCTAAATGAATGTATCCGATTTTTTTCTTTATAATTTTAGAAAATTTTGGATATATTATTAAATATAATTTTTTTTGTCAATTAATAGTATATTATATATTTCTTTTGCATGTGTTATATTAATATTTATTTCTTTATTACTTATTACATAATAAATTACACTACTACAAAAAGAGGTATAAAAGTCGGTTCTCTGAACCAACTTTAAATTCAGAGACTTAAATTGTAAAGTCGGTTCACGGTCTGAACTCATATTAGCATTATTAATCATTTGTCTATATATGAAGTTATCTGGAATCTCTACTACTATTTTTTAATGCTATATATAATGAACTCTAAATATGAAATCAATTGCATGCAACTTCGATTTCTTACTTGGCTAAACTTGTGTGAGTTTTAGTGCCCTTAAACATATGGAACACGTTCATATGCACCAAAACTCATACAAACCAAGAAACAAATCGGACCGACGTACACCTGATTTGTACATTTAGAACTCATTATATCATTAAAAATACTAGCAGAGATTCCAGATAAATTCAAATTTATAAACAATGCATTCCCCTAAATACATGAGCATATATATGATTAATCATCATCAAACAAGTGATTTCAGACACAAGAATAGATATAGAAGGTCAAATCATTAAAAAAATTACTGTTATGTTGTCATATGCTATTCAAGATCATCATAATCTTCTCCTGATTCTTCTTGCGATGATATAATTTGAACCATGTGTTCTGTCCATTACTCTCGTAAATCATCAAAAATTTGCTGGTCGTAACCCGTCTTGTTCCAACCAAAGAACTACATGTATTCAAAATCAAAATCAAAATATGATTTCATTTATTTACAAAAACAAACTCAAATATGTTAAAACTTGTATGTATATGGGTAAAATATATTACCACATCATCAATTGGAATTTTGATATTTGTGATGATTTCGCTCATAAACTACATGACATAATAACCACACATGACTCCATTATTTTGTTGTGGAACCTACAAAAAAAAGTGCATGTATACATGAATTTTCATATTCGAACATCCTTATTATTTAATTGTAAAATTAATAAAATTATTAATATTGAATTGTACATACCATAACTTTTGTCCATATAAGCTTATGAGATTTTTTAAGGACAATGCCACTAAACTTGTTCCACAACTTCCATAGGCAGGAAAATCATTAATTGTCCATAAAAGGACCCCCTTCAAGTTAAAGTATTCTTCTTTATATGCATCGTAAACATTTACACCATCATTCCACAACGTCTTTAAATCGTCTATCAGAGGCTGCAAATATACATCAATATCAACACCGGGTTGTTTCGGTCCTGAGATCAATAATGTTAACATCATGAATTTTCTTTTCATACACAACCAGGGAGGAAGGTTGTATGTTACCATAACTACTGGCCAACAACTATATCTACTACTGAGGGAACTATGTGGATTAATTCCATCAGCAGCAATGGCAAGACGCAGATTGCGCGGATCAGATGAAAATTGAGGAGATAAATTATCTACTACTTTCCAATTTGGAGAATCACAAGGATGACGTAGCACCCCATCATCAGATCGATTATCTGAATGCCAAGTCAACATCTTTGATGTATATTTACTATTGAACAACCTTTGAAAGCGAGGGATCGGAGGAAAGTACCAAAGAACCTTTGCAGGCACGCCTTTCTTATGTTTTGTATTCTTATTTGTACCATGATTCCATCTCGATTCTTTACACATAGGACAATCATGTAATGTCTCATATTCTTTTCTATAAAGAATGCAATCATTAGGACAAGCGTGAATCTTATGATATTCCATGCCAAATCGACTAAGAGATTTCTTCACTTCATACATTGAAGATGGAAATTCAATACCCTCAGGAAACATATCGACTAGTAGATTTAGTAATTCTGTGAATCCCTTGTCAGAAAAACCATGTTTTGCCTTGACATTGTACAAATGAACCAATCCTGACATCTTAGTGTATTTTTTGCATTTTGGATACAACGGTTTTTCGGCATCTTCTATAAGTTTATTAAAGGTTTCGGGATCATCCTCGCGTAATTCATCTTAAACACCACGAAACATATTTTATGTCTGTACATTATGATATGATGTATGTAATCCACCCACATTCTTATTATACTTTTCTCCATGAGTATTATCAATATTTTCTCCATGATAATACCAACATTTATAGCTCAATAGAATACCATTACGAATAAGGTGATACTTAACCTCATCAAATTCATAAAATCGCTCATTTTTACATTTAACGCATGGGCATCAAATCATACTACTTCCAGTATTACTAGTTCTACAAGAAAATTCCATGAAACTTTCAACTCCAGAAATATAGTCTTGCTCAATTCTACACTTTGACATCCAAGATTTGTCCATTTTCTATTAATGACATTAATTAAACATATTACTTAATTATGTATTATTATATATAAATTTCCTAATTATTAAAATATATATCAAAACATACATAATGCAAAATAGTTATCATTTTAATCATTTTACAAAACCATTTATATACAAATTAAAAAATAAGCAGTTCATGTTTCATGAATATATATATAAAAACCAATCACGCGGTTGATTCTAATTTCTAAGCATGTTACTATATCATAATTACAAAGTAATATTAATTATACGTATAAATAAATTTATCCACGCAAACCCACAAAACATTTCAGATATTATTGAATACATACAAGTAATAAGTCAAACATTATTATTAAAAGCAAACAAAAAAACATAACTAAATCAAAAATTTATACAAAATATAAAACAAATTGATCGAATAATAAGCTAGCTGCATGCATTATGCATAAACTAAGTCAAACATATTTTTTAGGTGTGGTCAAATAAAGTGGCAGATAATAGACTTACTTTTGTTTTTCAGCAATCTAAATTGTAAATGTATCTTAAGTTGATATATATTTACAGAAGTGCTCTCTGAATGAACTTTTAACAAAAGTGCTTGTGGAACCGCGCGCGTTGGATATAAAACCAAAAGATATATAATACATTTGAAGTAGTTAATTCAAGTTCTTTAATGTAAAAATGCAAGAAGTTTTTCTTCTGTGATTGTGAATATGAATTGGATTTTGTCAAACCTTAATTAACTGCTTAACTAATTAAAGGTGTACAACAAGTTATTTAACCACACAAAGAAACTGCCCAAGCAAAACCCAAATTGAGATGTTAGGTTTTTAATTAACGAATAAAAATACGTTGTTCCTAATTAACGAATTACATTTACACGCTGATAAAATTAGCACATATTCGGATTGATTTTGGATAAGCAATAACAGAAAATACCCATAAACAGATTTTAATATTTTGCTAAAAAAAAAGAACTGACAGATAATGTGAGAAGAGAAATATAACTTACAAACGGACGTTCAAATGGTGGTTGGAGGTGGCCGGAAATGTAGAACGAAGGTGGCGCACGGTTAAGATTTTGGAAGAAAATGGGAGTGAGGAAAGGAG
The DNA here is from genome assembly GCA_037013495.1 of Hippophae tibetana. Lineage (NCBI taxonomy): Eukaryota > Viridiplantae > Streptophyta > Magnoliopsida > Rosales > Elaeagnaceae > Hippophae > Hippophae tibetana. The sequence goes on from CM072812.1 coordinate 9,477,813, forward strand.
AGATCGAGGAAGAAGAAAACTGGAAATCTGCGTACAAAATGAGACGAGAGGGCATATATTACGTGGATAGCGTCGGTTGACTTGGATAACCGATGCTACGTTACGTGGATAGCGTCGGTTAACGTGGACAACCGACTTTAAATTCATTAAAAGTTGGTTTTTAGAAAAAACCGACTTTACACATCGACTTATATACCCCTTTTTGTAGTAGTGTTATGTCTTTTCTTTGGAATAATTTCTTTAAATATGAAAATAACGAGTCATTAAATCCATCTTTTTTTTAAGATTTTATTTTATTTTTTGAATTTCTTCAAATTTATTTTTACTTATTACAATTTTCTATGAAAAACCTTATGAAATGTCTTCTATTTTTAATTTATTATTTATTAGTTTTCTATTATTTCTTCTTCCATTTTTAAAAATGTTACTATTTATTTCTATTAAATTTAATTTTTATTATGTTTAGGGGTATTTTAAAAAAAATTAAACTTTAAAAATATTTTTCAAGATATCTCAAATCTTAGGAGTATTTTTAATATTATTCTCATAGAAATAGTAGAACAAATTTCATGCTTTTGAAAGTTTGGAGATTTTCTTGTTGATTTTTTTTATATAATGGATTAAATTTTAAATTAACTTTCACATTTTTGTTCTGTGAAAAGGATTAGATTACTCTTAAAATTATGCTTGAAAAATGTATTTAAGTTTTAAAATTATTATCTTTGGTATTACAAGTTTTATTATTTTCTTGATTAAAGTATATTATTGGTGTTTAAACTTAAAATGAATTTACATATAAATCTTCAAACTTTTAAAACATATGGTTGTCAAATTTTTATAACCTTTCACTCAGGTTCTTAAACTTTTAATCTTATAATTTAATTTTTAAATTTTTAAAATTTTACATATAGGTCTTAACTTGGTTACTAAAATATATATTTATAAATAAAAAATTTAAGATATATGTATGAAATTTTAAAACATAGTGATTAAATTATATGATTTAAAATTTTAAAAATATATGTATGAGATTTCAAAATTTTAATAATCAAATTAGACGTTTTAAAAACTCGAGGATGAAGAGTACACTTTAACTTATTTTTTTTAATGTGCCCAATTATTCTTAAGAAGCTAACATCGTTAGCTTATTATGATAATCACAGTAACGACCCATGTATAATTAAAGTGTGAAATAACTAAAAAAATATGCCTTTTTTTATTTCTAATATTAAATTTTTTAAAGTTCTAATTACCTAACAAAATAAATAAAAGAAAAAAATATAGCAAAAATAAAAGAAAATCTAATATATAGTGAAACATATTTTTTCCATTACCTCTAATTTATTAAGTTTTTTAATTATTTAATTTTAATAACATATCATATCATGTTCTTAAAAACTGAATATCTAAAATTTAAGATGAAATTTCTTTAAAAACTAATATAATCTATTTCAATTTTAGATCCAAATTACACCATAAATTTTTTTATTTTACAAGTATAATTTAAAAAAAATATCACATGTTATTCAATATTAGGATTTTAAAGAAATTTTAAAAATAACCCTAACTTGGCATTTTATAAGTCACGAGACTTAAAATAACTAAAATATTTTTTAGATAATTGTAGAACTATTCATGTGATACACAAATTTTTTTTATTTTTATAAAACAACCAAAATAACGTCTTTTAAAATATGTAAATGAGTCATCCTTAGCATATCTAAGGAGGATTTAGCGAGTGTCTAGTGTGTTTTGATGAAAGAAAGTGTTATGAATTAGCACTTATAGAAGTTAATATTGGGTCTAATTTTGGTTGCACAAATATATAATAATGGGTAACAGTAAAATAAAAAATAGTAAGAAAATTAAATGACATACAATGATTTAAGTGGTTCAACTGGAGATACAAATACCAAGGAAAATCAACTAATAATCAAATAGAGATACAAACATCAATATTTGAAGAGCTTCACAAAATATACCAAAAAACTAAATACATCGAGAAAATATCCTCCCTAATTTACTGGTAATATATAGCAAGATAAATTAACAAATTTGTTATTCAATCAAATATTACCACACAAATGAGCTTGCCTTTCTTCTAATCTGCTCTGCAAAATTTGAGAAGAAAAATAGGAGATTCTTTGACTGAAAAATGAAAAAATCAACATTTAATTTTTTTTTCTTCTCACTCTTTAATTTGGCAGATTTGGAACTCTTTCTTTTTTTCTGTCTTGTGGCAGCTGTTATCTCACCGCTCTCCCATGAACAAAGCATATATATATATAAGAAAGCTGAGGGTTTAAGAGTAAATGGGTTTGGAGCTTTGGGTTGAAAAATCTATTTTGGGCTAATAATAAATAACAAATCTCTACCTTGGCTCAAAACGAAAACAAGTTTGTTAAATATGAAATTTTCTAGATTATCAAATAATTGTTGTCCAAAAACCCAAAGGGTGATCATCAATAGCAAATACCAATCAAGTCCAAGCAATGCTTGAACTTATTAAATAGAACTGGTTTGGTTAACATATAAGTTGGATTCTCTGTAGTGACTATCTTATTGACAATAATAGCAGCCTGAGAGACAATGTCACGAACGAAGTGATATCTGACATCAATATGTTTGGTTATTTTATGATACAAAGTATTTTTTGTCAAGTGTATTGCACTCTAACTATCACAAAATACAACAGAATTATGTTGTTGTAAATCCAAATCATAAACCAAACCTCTAAGCCAAATGACTTCTTTCATTGTTTCTACTACTACCATATATTCTACCTCTATCGTAGACAAAACAATCGTAGACTATAAAATAGTCTTCCAACTAATGGCAAAATGAGAAAGAGTAAAGATATAACCTATCAGAGATCTTCTTCTATCCAAATCACCAGCATAATCAGAGTCCACATAATCAATAACATTGCAACCAGTATTAGAAATTTAATCATATATCAAACAAAAATTAGATATGCCTCTCAAATACCGAAGTATCCATTTCACTGCTTGCCAATGACCCTTATCAGCATTACTCATATAGTTGTTGACAACATTAACTGCATGTGAAATGTCTAAACGAGTACAAACCATAGCATACATCAAACTACCAACGACACTAGCATATGGAACCTGAGACATGTACTATTCTTCTTCTTCTGACTGTGGTGACAAATCCAAAAAAAGCCTAAAATGCATAACTAATGGCGTACTCACAGGTTTAGACTCTTTCATACCAAAGCGTTCAAGAACTTTTTCAATATAGATTTTCTGAGTCAAATAAAGCTTGCCAGCTTGTCTATCCCTGTAAATTTCTATGCTCAAAATTTTCTTTGTTACACCCAAATATTTCATCTAAAACTCACCACTAAGTTGAGACTTTAATTTTTGAATCTCAAACTTATTCTTGGAAACAATAAGCATGTCATCAACATAAAACAACAAATAAATGGATGAACCATCATGAAATCTTTTATGATAGACACAACTATCATAATCACTCCTAGAGTAACCATGATCAATCATAAAAGAATCAAATCGCTTATACCACTACCTAGGGGATTGCTTCAACCCATATAAAGACTTTTTCAATAAGCAAACATGATCTTTCTTACCTGGAACAACAAACCTCTCTGGTTGATGCATATATATTTGTTTCTTAAGCTCACCATGTAAGAAGGTTGTCTTGACATCAAACTGTTCTAATTCCATGTCAAATAATGCAATCATAGCAAACAACACACGAATAGAGCTATGTTTCACAACATGAGAAAATACTTCATTGAAGTCAATACCTTTTTCTGACAATAACCCTTTACAACAACACGTGCCTTGAACCTAGCTATTTCAACCTCAGGTATATCTTCTTTTTTCTTGAAGACTCATTTGTTTCCAACAATCTTATGGCCCTTAGTCGGTTTCACCAATTCCTAAGTATGATTCAATCTCTTCATTCATAGCAACCAGACACTGAACAGACTCATCACACATGACAGTTTCGTGATAACTAGAAGGTTTATACACTTCAATAGACTCTACCACAGATAATGCAAAAGAAACTAAGTCTGCATCTATATACCTTTAAGAGCGTCAAATATCTCTTATTCCTTTACCCTTAGCGATACTACATGGTTGCTACATCATAAGAAGAATCATCTATCTCATCCACAGATGACTGGTCTGAAGTGCCCTCTTGCACTTGACTAGGATCTCCACTTTCAAGCTCCACCTACTCACTAATACCATGGTCTTTATCTGCAACAATAGACTCTTTTTTTCTTTTCCAACATGGAAAACTCATCAAACTTAACATCTGCTAATAAAAAATTTAGGTGACTTGGGTTCAACATACCATAATTTATAACCCTTCACCCTAGAAGGATACCCCAAAAATATGCATTTCAATGCCATAGAGTTTACCATCATTAATATGAGCATAATTAGGACAACCAAAAATTTTCAAATCAGAATAATTAGCAAGAGTACCAAAGAATACCTCAAACGGAGTCTTCAACTCAATTGTAGTTGATGGAGCATACAAAAAGCTCTTTCTAAGAGAGTCCTATTAATATGTTCTACTACTCCATTTTATTGTGATGTTAACACACAGTGTGGTGTCTCACTATGCCATTTCTTTCATAGAACTCATTAAACTAACTTTCACAAAATTCCAAACCATTATCAGTCCTCAAATGCTTGATTTTCTTGTCTGTTTGATTTTCTATATAAGCCTTGAATTTTACAAATTTTGAGAACGCAGCATTCTTGTTCTTCAAAAAATACACCCAAATATAACGGGAGAAGTCATCAATAAAAGTCAACATATACCGGGCACCACCCTTAGATACAACACGAGAAGGACCCCAAAGATCTAAATGAATATAATCAACAATACCTTTCATTTTATGGATAGTTGTACTAAACTTGACTATACAATGCTTTCCATAGACATAATGCTCACAGAAATTAAGTTTTCCAGTTTTCTCACCACAAAGCAAATCTTGTTTGCTCAAAATAGACATCCTCACTCATATGCCCAAGCCGCATATGCCATAATCGAGTAGTGTCTGAATCTTGATCTGATGAGGAAGAAACTGAAACACTACCAATAACAGTGCTACCCCTGAAGCATATAGAGACCACGCGATAATTGCCCTTTAATAACAACGAGAGCACCCTTACTAACTTTTAAAACTCCACATTAAGCTACATACTTGCAACCTTGTGAATCAAGAGTACCCAAAGATATCAAGTTCTTTTTCAAATCTGGAACACGATGAACAACTTTCAAAGTTCTAACAATACCATCGTGCATCTTAATTCAGATAGTACCAATACCAACAACCTTGTAGGACATATTGTTTCCCATCAAGACAACACACACATCAATAGACTGATAAAAAGCAAACTAATCTCTACTGGAATAAATATGGTAAGTGTAACCCGAATCAAGAATCCAAATATCTTTAAAAGAACCAATAGATACTGATAGAAAATTTTCACCATCGGAACCAGAACTATCTGCAACACCAGCAACATCATTAGTACCAGAAGTCGTTGTGGTAGATTTTCCTTTACCTTTGAGTTTTGGATAATTTATTTTCCAATGCCCTTCCTGACGACAATAGTTGCATTTAACTTTCTTTTTTCTAGATTTGGATTTAGACTTGTCTCTATTATTGCTTATGTTTTTTTCTTGATTTCTACCCCTCATAAAATAAACCACTGTTATTATCATTACTAATTGTAGACATTTTTTTCTTCAACTTTCTAAAATTCAAAGCTGTTTTAACATCCTCCAAAGAAATAGTGTCTCACCCATATTACATATTATCAACAAAATGTTCAAATGAATGAGGTAAAGAACATAATAGAACTAAGGCCTAATCCTCATCATCAATCTTAACACCACCATTTTTAGATCACGAATAATTTTAGTAAATTCATCAAGGTGATCGTGTAAAGGTGTACCTTCTAACATTTTCAATGTATACAAACGTTGCTTCAAATATAACTGACTTGTTAAAGACTTGGTCATATACAAATTCTCCGATTTAAGCCATAACCTAACAGAAGATTCCTCATCACCAACTTCGCATAATATCTCATAAGACAAGAATAACTGAATAGAACTGAGAGCATTTTCCATCAATGCATCCTTTTCTTCATGAGTTAATTTTTTGGCAATTTATCCTTGCCTTCAAGTGTCTTAACGAGCCCTTCTCTAACCAATATAGTCTGCATCTTCATACGCCAAAGACTGAAATCATTTCTACCATTGAATTTCTCAATTTCATATTTTATCAACATGACAGAAAACCCAATATTAAATAAACAGAAGCACAACCTAAAAAATATGAAACCAATCAGATAACCAAAAACTCAAAATAAATCCAAAAGAACAAACTTGATCAGTTCCAATAAATAGCAGAATAACTCAATGCTCTAATACCAATTTGTTATGAATTAGCATTTGCGGAAGCTAATATCGGGTCCAATTTTAGTTGCACAAATATATAATAATGGGTAACAACAAAATAATAAACAGTAATTAAATTAAATGACACACAATGATTTAAGTGGTTCAATTTTTTAATGTAAAAAATCTATTACATTGACGACGACACACCAAAGAAAATCCACTAATAATTAAATGGAGATACAAAAACTAATATTCGAAGAATTTCACAAAATATACCAAAAAAACCAAATACACTCAGAAAATATCTCTCTAATTTACTGGTAATATATAATAAAATAAATTAATAAACTTGCTATTAAATCAAATATTACCACACACTTATCTTTATTCTAATTTGGTAAAATTTGAAAAGAAAAATAGGAGATTCTTTAATTGAAAAATGGAAAAATCAATGCTAAATTTTTTTTTCTTCTTTTCACTCTTTAATTTGACAGATTTGGCTCTTTTTATTTTATCTCTTGCGTCAGCTGTTATCTCACCGTTCTCCCATGAACAAGACATATATATATATATATAGAAGAAAGTTCAGTGTTTAATAGCAAATGAGTTTTGTGTTTTGGCTGGAAAATCTGTTTTGGGCCAATAATAAATAACAGAAAAGAAGGGCATTTCAGTGTAAGATGCAAAAGTGAAGTGGAGGACCAACTAGTAGCAGATTAATCAAGAATTAGCAAGCCACGTGTTTTCATAGGTCAACTAAGCTGGTTATAAAATGTATGTCTATAAATAGATGAAAAACATGAGTAGAGAGGTGTGTGTGTGCGCACATTCCAGCTTGTAAATCAGTTTGAGAAAATGTATGTCTCAATTTCATTGAATAGTTTCGTTGTAGTGATTCAACAATCATAGTGTTGGGTATGCGCGCCATATGTTCGACGGAATGTTTGAGAGAAATGTGGTCAGCTGGAACTCTTTGCTTGAAGGGTATATTAGGTGTGGAGATATTTTTAAAGCGATGCAAGTTTTTGATGAGATGCGGATGCCTTATAGGAATGTTATTTCCTGGACAGCCATAATTGCTGCTGGGCTTGCTCAAAATGGTAGGTGTAAGCAAGCTTTTTCTCTATTTTATCTGATCAAGAAAGCTTGTCTGGAATTATAGCAAGTTTGTCAGCATGTGCTGAATTAGGGGACTTAAAATTGGAAAGGTGGATTCTTTGTGTCTTTGTACGATGCACTCATTCACATGTATGCGAGTTGTGGTGTAATTGAAGAAGCCTAGAATATTTAGAGAGATGCCTGAGAGAACTACTGTGTCTTGGACAAGCATCATTACGGGGTTAGCAAAACAGGGCTTTGGGGAAGAAGCTCTCTATATATTTCAGGATATGCTAAGCTTGGGAGGGAAGGAAGCAAAACCTGATGAGATAACCTTTATTGCGACTCTTTATGCTTGCAGTCATGGTGGATTTGTTGATGAGGGACGTAGTCTTTTCAAGCTAATGACTCAAACTTTGGGGATCAAGCCAAGGATTGAGCAGAATGGTGCATGATTGATCTCTTGACTAGTGCTAGTTTTCTAAATGAAGCATAGCAGCTCATCAAATCGATGCTCATGAAGCCAAATGATGCTGTGTGGGGATACCCTCCTTGGGGGTTGTAGACTACACAAGCATGTTATGCTTGCATCCGATGTTGCTCAAATCTTGAACATAAACAAGCTGCAGGTATCTTGTTCTATTGTCAAATGTATATGCTGCTGATAAAAGTTGGATAGGTGTTGCCTCTGTAAGGCATAAGATGGTTGAAATGAGTGTGAGGAACCTACAGGTCGAAGTTGGATTAAAATAAATGGAAGTATGCATGATTTTTTGGCTGCTGATATGAGCCATAAGCATGCATATGGATATGCGAGGCTCTTAATCAAATTACTAGGGAAGCGGAACGGAATTGGATGAATTAATTCTGTTTTCTTGCGTTGGAGAACAATGACGTATTGACTATTATTGAGAAGTGAAAAACAAACATATCTTATAATGATAAAATATCAATGAGTATGAATTTATAAGTGCATAAACTAACCTTAATGAGTTATCCTCGTTGTCTCGTAGAAAACTATGAGAGCTATTGGACCTATCAATTTGTATTAGAACGTTGTTATTTTAAGATCATTTTTGAAATTTGAGCTTGGCTGAACTTTAAATAAAATTCTTTAAAATCTTATGATGGTGTGAACTCATTCCAAAACTTAAACTTGGAGAACCCTAAAATCTTAGGCAAATAAGGTATGGATTACATTCAAAACTTAAGGCGTACATTGTCCTAGGAGGACTTCAGAAAAACTTGAACAAATAAAATGAATTAAAGTCAAACTACAAATGAGTCATGGAAAATTGATTGGATTGGTTTAATGGGAATTTGTTGAGAAATGAAAGGCAAAATAATTGATAAAATATCAATGGGAGTATATACTTCATAAATATATTAGTCAATCCCATTCAATAGTTAACTCTTTGAATAAAAGTTCATTATCTAATGGAAATCTAGAGTAACTATTCGACTATCAAATATAATATTATAACAAATCATGCTCACAAAAACAAATCTTTGCATCTTTTTCTTTGGTCAAAAGCAAATACTACCGAGTTATAAGTTTGATCAATTTGACCGTTTCTAAAAAGCCTCTTTTATGAATGCAACAGAACATACATTAGTCTCAACTTAGAACACATGTCTATGTTTAAAGGTGACAGTCTAATAAAGTGGGAAGTTTGATCAAGTACCGATGAAGTATCTTGTCTGTTTAAACTTTGTAAGAAAGCCATTCAAAAAATCATGATAGAAAGATAAAGCAAAACAATGATATCTCAGAACTTTAGGATCTTAAAGTCCGAGAAAGTGGTGAGGTGGCTTATGTGCCACCTTGAAGTTTTGGCCAACAATGTCCTATACAAGTAACGATCAATAGATCAAACCAATGCATTTCATAACACAATATCTCACATTCCCATACATAAATTCAATAACAGATATGTTCAAAAGAATAATGGTTCAGAACTAAAACAACAGAAGGAAATCTTAATATACCCACTTCATATAAATAAAAGACTCAACAGATTGTTTCACAAGAACAAGGCTACTCCGCCAGCCAAAGCTAAAGATAATTGGCTCACAATACCAAAGCTGATTAACTTATTTGAAGAAGACTTTCCTGGTGAAGACAAAGGAGAATTACTTTCAGTCTGATCATCCCCAGTTGGGGAATCAGCACTTGGGGCAACGTTGTCTGGAGCTGGTGCAGGAGCTGGTGTTGGAGGAATATCAGTACCAAAAATGGCCTCAGGAAGAAGGACCTTATCAACTTGGTAAACCGAAACCGGGTCGGTTGAGTGAACACTACTACTAACTTTTGTGTTTGTCCAACCTGAATTTAAATGCACAGACCCTGAAACATCAGTGAAATTCAAAGCGTAAGCTCCGCCACCAGCCATTGTGTTAATGGGACTCATTTGACTAAGGTTCTTGAAATCAGACAGAGTATAGAAATGTGGCAAAGCATGGAACAACAATAGTGATTTGAGTTGGGCATTAGTAAGATTGGACAGAGAAGGCCTTTTAAGAGATGAGAAAGCACCGTCTTTTGGTACAAAGATAGTTACACCTTCCTCAGTATTATTGGCTTGGTTTTGTAATGTTTCAAGTACTTTGGTAGATTCAAGGTAGCTTAAGAAGGTGTGAAATGGGCCAGCAACAGAGAGTAAGTCAGTTAGGTTTACATAATCTGGGGCTGGTGCTGGTGCTGGAGTTGGGCTTAGTGAGGGCGATTTAGCAGATTGAGCTAATGCTGATGAGGAACATAGAAGCAGTAATGTGCTGCTAAACATGAAAATCAAGTGAGCTTCCATTTTTTACCACAAATTCTATACCAATGCCTTCTAAATTGAAAAGGCTCTCCAAATTCCTACAAAATACAAATCATACTAAGATTCAGATCTCAGCTGACACCAAAAATAACAAAGATCTAACATTCAATCAAATCACAATGGTGGAAGAGGTTATGTCATGACTGAGCCAAGGACTATCAACATATATATATATATCAATTTTTAATTTAATAAAAATTAAAACTTTTTTACATAACTTATATAATTCAGTAATAAAGCTAAAAAATATTTGGAATATTTTAATTTTTGAACTACTACAATTAAAAACAATCCTCTGATTTACCCTTATAAAAAGAAAACATTGATGATATATAAGAAATATGTAAATGTGTGGATCCAAAGGTTAGCTAAAGTTCATAACTTTTTCTTTTGGTACTTTCCCAATGCACTAGAGCCCTGATTCTAGAAAACAAACACACAAAAACCCAGCAACAATGAGAACAGGTGATATTAGAGAGGCCTGATGAGCATTAGTATAGACCCAAAACTAGATCTTGATCAACATAAGAAAGAAGATAGAGTGAAAATTAAAGAAATCACTTTTATAGAGGAAGATCTGATTTGGGTTTAGGAAAGCAAGGAACATATGTGGAAAACCTTAAATTTCAATGTTAGAGATTTGACAAATAAAACAAAAAAGAATTGTTCAATTCATTGACTAACATTTTCTGAGCAAACCCAAGTCAAGAAAATTAGGAACTCAACCAAATACCTCAACCACACAATACATTGAACAGCAGTAAATAAACAGATCTACATGAGCTCATTAACAGGTATCTAACGAAACAACACGCATTGTCTATCAAACATAAAAGACTATAGAAAATACCAAATCTAAAAAATAGCAGACAAAAATTGGCAAAAAAAAAAGTTGTCAAAACACCAACAGCAAGTAAGAACACTGACCTCAAGCAAAGAGGAACTCAGAGAAATGAAGGTTGAAGATGATAATGCAATAATTGAAATGTAGAGATATTATATAAAGAAGGATTTATAATTTATTAGTAAAAGAGAAAAATTGAAGTAGGGATAGTAAACAGCTAGCTGGTAGTGTAGAGATTTTAAAGTAGTAGGTGGTGTAAAATTACCAGAAAAATAAGGCTTATTTCCAAAGGGTATAGAAGAAATGGTTCTTGCTTTTACCTTGAGAAACAAAATAGAATGACAACTAACAAATAAGCTTGTTTGTTTGAATTACTTTTCTAATATAAAAAAGAAAAAAGAAAAAAAAAGCTCTGTTTGGAGGTGGTGGGCTTTCTAAATCACTGCAACTAATGAGTATTTTAATATCCTTTGAAAAAACCAACCTTGCACTCTACCCCTTGCATTATTTTTATTAGCATCTTTCTCAATTTCTCGTTATATCTCCACAAGATGTCCACTTATTTTTGTGTGATAATATTGATTAAACTTAAAATCTTACTTTCATATAATAATTTATTAATAATAAATTTATTTAATACAAATATTAAAATATAATTAATAATTAAGATAAAATTTATATTTTAAATATTTGTATTTTTATAATATTTTTAACAACAGTTTATTTTTAACATTCTACTGTGTAAGTCTTTATTTTTAACCGTGTAAGCAACGATATTATATATATCCAAGAAGCTACAAAATTTGATAAGATAACCATGAAATTGAAGAAAATATAAATATAAGGAAATAAGTCAAATGAAATAGCTTAAGTATAAAGAAAAAATTAAATAATAAATAAATAAGGGATCTATGTATGAACAGGGTGGTTATATGATATTTAATTTTTTTAAATGAGTATTTTAGTCGTAATATTTTTATTTAAACACTTCTAATTTTATTATTATGTAATTTATTTATAATTAATAGATTAAAAATATTTATTTATTATAATTATAATATCAAAATTACTTATTTTTTTATAAGTTTAAGATAAAAAAATATTTAATTTAAAAATATTAAGACTAAATTATTTATTTTTATAATAAGATAATTTTTTATTATAATTTATTTAATATTTTTAAAAATTAAAGCAGTAGAGATTAAAAAACAAACAAGAAAAAAAAATTGTAGTATTATGACTTGAGATTTAGAATGGTTGTACGGACATGGAGGTCCTCATCATTTGTTTAAATAACTGCGGGAGTGGGTTGAAAATTAAAAAATATTAATATTAATTATATATTAAATATTCATAATCAACATTAAAATTCAGATTTATTATGCAATTAAACATAATAAATTTAAAACTTTGAATACAAAATAATAGATATACTCAAATTAATTATTTTATTATATTTTATAATTAAAATATTAATTTAATTATAAAATAACAATGTTTAAAAAATAACATTATTCTAAAAAAGATGATATCGGATTCAAATGATTAATATGTCGATTAATTAAACGTAATAATAACATTTCTTTAAATGAAAAATGAGAAAGATTTTGTTCCGGAATTATTTCTTTTTTACATTTCACAAAATTCACATAATATATTAGATAATCATTTTTAAGATTTCAGTCTCAAGATCACTATAAAATTTATAAATTTATGTAAATATATAATATTATTTTAAACAAAATATAAGAAAAAAAAATGAATCTAGAAATGAGATGGAGATATCTCCGACTCCATCCTGTTCTCCATAAGTGTTCTTTATTGATATTAAAATTATATATATTTTTTAGAAATTCTTTTTCCTACTAAGTAAATTAATATACTTAGTTGTGTACTAAAGGAAAAAAAGAAAATACTGTAGAAATGAAATTTGAACTAGTTAGTAAATTAGGATAACTCTAGGAATGGCAGTAGAAGTGGAGGAGATAATATACTAATAGTTATTATTGTCCCATATAAGTTTTGGTTAGATTTGATTAATAATGGTTGGTTATTATCTAGTAGTTTGTTTATGATTTAATTATATTTTATTATTATTATTTAAAAAAATATTTAATTTTTAAAATTAAAATATTAATATAATATTTATTATATTAAATTATTTTTATTAATTTTTATTTTTATTTTATTTAATACATATTTTTAAATACAAAAATAAATAAAAATTAATATCATTATTAAGAATATTATTTGTTTGATATTAAAAGTATTATTTTATGTAATTATGTGCATAAAAATATAATATTAATATATATTTAATTTTAAATAATTATAATTTTGATATTATAATAATTATGTATATCTCATTTAAAAAAATCAAATTTTGATTAACTACCATGATTTTAATTATAAAATGCTCACTTTAGGGTGAACTATATCTATTTCATTAAGTAATGTATAATCAAAATTTGAAAAATTACATAACTTCTAAAACTTAAAATAAAAAAAAACATGTTTAATAATATCTAACATCGTTGAATTAGATTAATTTCATTATTAAAATTTAAATAATCATAATTTAACTTAAAGAGTTTATCATGTTCAATATAAAATAATATATTTAAACTTTTATAATAATAAATATATGAATTAAACATAAATAATATTATTTTTGTTTTTTTCTCAAAGATGAAAATGTATTTCATATTATAGATAATATTCGTATTTTAGAGGTCTCGATATAGACATATTTTTTGTAACAATATTGATAAAATATTGATATCCAAAAAATATCAATAGAATGTCAATAAAAAATATAGATATTATTGAGTAAATGTTTAGAATGTGATTATGTTAATACAAATTTTTGAATAATATAAATTAATAATATCATTTATGATTAACTTTATTTATTTTTAAAATAATTTTTTATTAAATATTTTTATTTAATTTTATTAATTTAAATAATCATTTTAAATATTATAAGTATCAATTTTTTAATTTTTTTAATTTATAGATAAAATAAATATAAAATATATTTATATATATATACGCTAAATAAGATAATTTATATAAAAATAAAATAATTAACTATTTGATATTTTTTAAAGTTAATTAAATTTTTTATAATTTTATTTATTAATAATTTTATGAATTTTATTAAATAATGAAAATACTTTTTACGTATATATAAAATTAAATCTTATTAATTTAATTAACGTTCGTATTTCAAGCATTGATTAAAAAAAACATTTATAATAATTTATTGTAATGTGATAAATGATGTAATAATTATTTATCGATTAATAAAATATTTATTAAATTATTATATTATAATAAATTATAATTTTTTTGATTTATAGATAAAAATAAATATGAAATGTATATATATATATATATATATGTGTGTGATAAATAAGATAATTAATATAAAAACAAATAATTAACTATTTGATATTTTAAAATTAATTAAAAAATTAATAATTTCATGAATTTTATTCCAATGTTTTCTTAAATAATAAAAAAACTTTTGACGTATACATAAAATTAAGCAATGATGTAATAATTATTTATTGATTAATAAAATATTTATTAAATTATTGTTAATAAAAATATTTTAACCCAAAAAATGTCTTTTTTATAATATCGTGGGATGATAATCTATTATAGAACTCATAGAGTGGTCCACCATGAGAGTTTGGCCAACCAGGCAGCGTAGGCTGTATTTTGGAAATGGGTTGCTGCCAACTGTAGCCAAATAGCTAATCATTACTTCAACATGCGAACCCTTGTAAGAAGACCGGGGATTATGATATTATCACACCTCCGTTAACTTGGGAGTTACCAAACAAAGGTTGATTCGAGAAAAAAAGACGACAATGTTACGTACTTGTATTCAAACTTAAATTTTACGTATACTTCAAATATATTATTAATGTTTATTAAATATTGAAATTTTTTACAAAAGTTATAAACAAAAAAAATTATGAATTTTTTTAATAAATTTTTAAAAATATCAAAATAATTAATTATTTATTTAATATATATAAATATAAATATATTTTATATTTGTTTCAACTAATAAATTTAAAAAATTAAATAAAAGAAAATTTATATGATTAAATGAAAAATAAAATATTTCTAACAATAGATAAATCATTTTTACATAAATAAATTTGATAGGATCTTGTTACAGAATAGTTTTAAATAATTATTAGATTTAAATTTTTAAAATTAAAGTAAATAGTTTAAATAAAAGAAATCTATTAATGTTTTAAAAGAATAAAAACATATTTTAATTATCAATGTAAAATATAATACATAATTTAAGTTTTAATATAATTAAATGTATAAAAAATTACAAATAAATTTTTATATTTATTAAAATAAGATATATGTATTTTCGAGAAATGAGAAATAGAATGCAAATCTTTTTCTTATCTCATCCTCATATTTTACATTATCTATTTTTTATTTTATTATTTCAAATTACAAAAGCATAATTCCCACCAAAATTTGGCTCTTTAAAAACATTTCACAGTCCTAAGTTTTAAATTCATAATACCCTTGCCGACAGATACTGCATATGTTGCTGCATACTGTCGATACGCGCCTAACGCGTTTCATAATCCAAAAAGAAATAAAATAAATAAATAAACGTGTTTTCCTTGTGTTAGTGTATTCCCACGAAGAAATTCAAGAACAAAATGCAACTTGATATGATTTGCTACCCATAATTAATTGGAATTATCCCGAATTATGAGTCGTAATTTGGAGGTTAAGAAGCATGACCCACTAAATTATTATTTCCTCTTTGTATTATTAATTAGAAATTAATTTTTTCTAATTAATCCATTCAACTTTTGAAGATAAAAACTTACCCATTTATTCTAGAAGCCGTGAATTTTTTTTTTAAGTGCGTGAGAGTTTATTTGATAAAAAAAAAAAAATTACCTTCACCATTTCCTTAAATAATTAATAATAATTATTGCGGGCACCAAAAATCAAAATTTTCTGGCCAAATAAAAAACAGAGATTTTGTACGTGAAACAGATAGCATGTAATGGTCATTGAAATTAGCGGTGAAATTAGATAGGGTGTAATTGTCATAATAATTTTTATTATTATTAAAATAAAAATAAATAAAATATTTATTATATATATATATAATATTAGTTATATTTTTATATTATTATTACTATTATTTTTATAATAATAATAAAATCAAAAATTATTATATAACCCTTTAAAGTTTTCTAAAACTATAAAACAATCCTTCAAGTTTTAAAAATAGATAATGAAACTTATTCTACTATTATTTTATTAATATAATTATTAAAAAAAATTCTTAAAAAGTTAAAAAATAATAACAATAAAAGGTATAATTGTTATTTTTTAAACTTAGGAATGTTTTTGTTATTTCAGAAAATATGGAAGAAGGTATTTATAATTAATGGTAATAAAATTCATTGTATATATCTGTAGAATTTGTGACTCGTAAACAGTTTTGTAAGGTTTACAAACAATCAAGCTGTCTAGTACCATAAGGTTTACAGAGAGTGACATAAGTGCAGTGTAAACTTTAGCCGTATAGTGTAAAGGGTTACAAAGAGAGTGTAACGTACTAGATCAAGAATAGGTGCAGTGTAAACTGAATTATGTTAAAATATGTGTTAATAATCTCCTTGGATCTTATTGTTTTTCTTTGCTCATTATTTTTGTGTGTGCAAATTGTTTTGTGTGATTGTTGGTGCGAGTAATTTCCAAAAGTAACAATATCATTAATTACACAATATTTTAACAGTTAGTTGACTTAATAATGGATTTATCTTAATTAACATATGAAGCGTTTGCTGATAATTCTCAATTGCAATTGATCAATTGGTAATTTCTTCATATCATCCTCATTTGATCACCTAATTAATGCCACTCGCTGATTATAATAATCACAAGGTAATGAATTTTTTTTTCTTTCAATTTTTTAAGAAAAATAAACTTAATTATAACAATGATTAATTTTTTAAAAGTATTATTTTTTAACTCTTTTTAGATCCTATATAAGTTTTGGTTATTTTAATTGACAATATGATAAATCTTAAAAAAATTGATCTTTTATAACTTAAATTCTTTAATTTTTAAAATATAATGAAATTCTAAACGATAATACTAAATGTAAAATATCACCATAAAATCAAATTTAAGTGAATAAGATAAATTTATACTATATTTAAATTTATGTGAATTGAAAAAAATTACATAATTATTTTTGTGATATTTATTAAAAAAGAAAAATAAATAACTATTAATCTACTTAATAGAAAGTTTCTACGTAAAAGAAACTTTATCTTAGTAGAAAAGAAGAAAAAGAATGCCTAGAATTTTATCTAGAGAAAAAAGAAGTGTTTTTAAGGATAATGATATTGATACAAATACTTATATTTTGTCACTATTAGATAAATTCATAAATAATAAATTATTTTGATGACAATAATAATTTAAGTTGTGATAATATTATCATATTTTTATAATTTTTTTCAAAATAGTGTATAAATTGTTTAATTTATTTATTTATATAATTAATTATATTTTAATGTTATTATTATTAAATAAAATATTATCAATAAAAATTAATATAATAATAATTAAATTGTGAAAATATTATCACCAAAAAATTATTATAAAATTACAAGTAAATCATTTCTTGATTTTTATTATTGAATACTTTAAAGGGTGGAGTATTAGTATTACTACACTCAATTTTGCTGATTCAATAATATATTTAATATTAATATTTTAAATATGTAATAATACCCTTAGGCTATATTAAAAAAAATTAATCTACATTAATATAAAAGAATGACTAAAATTATAAAAATATCCTACCTTATTTTAAATGGACAAGTTATATATGTGTTTTGGTATCTTTACTTCTCCGATTATAATCCGTACATACAGTTTTATTTTTAATTTTTCTAAACTTAAATATATATTTATTTTCTATAAAATTATAATTTTTTATATTTTTAAGCCTTTAATATTTATAACTTAAATATGAAACAAATTCTAAAAATTCAGTATTATTTATAATATATATATAAAAAACAAATTCAATCTCCCACTCCTTATCCTATGGTAAAAAAAAGAAGCCCTTATTAACTAATATAACTTTACTCTAATTTTGTCCGAGGCTTGAAATGTCATAAAAAAAAAGTATAATTTTGTGCGAGGTAAGTTTTTTATAAAAATATTATCGTTATTTATAAAAATAAAAAAAATTACACAAATTATATCAAAAATATAATTTTTTTATATAACTTATAAAACATCAAAACAATCAATTATTTATATTTTAAACGATCTTTTATTTAATACATATATTTTTAAATATTTATATTAATCAATAAGTTTATAAATTAATTAAAATATTATATAATAATATATATATATATATATATATATATATATATATATATTACAAATTATTGTAGAATAATTAATTAAAATTTTAAAATAATTAATTAGATTATCTAATTTTATTATTAATTATTTATTTTTAAAATTATTCATAATTAGAGATAACATAATTAGGCTTATCATTCAATACAATACAATTATTATAACATTGATATAAGATAATAAAAAATAAAATATACATTATGAATCTAGATTAGATGCCACTTTTTACTTTAGGTCACTAAACAAAATAATATATGATATAAATTTTATTTGTTTATTTATTTTATATGTATATTAAATATGACACTGTTAATATATATATATATATATATATATATATATATATATATATATGTGTGTGTGTGCTAATATATATCTCTTTACTTCTCACATATTTATATCTAGTTACTTTAGACATATTTAGTTTACTTGTAATTCTTATATAAAGTCACCATATATATTTATTTATACACATAATAGAATACAATCATTGAGTATTTCTAACATGATATCAGAGCCACTATTCTTGTCTTTCTAGCAGTGTTTTCTTTTTTGGTGTTACTAAACCCTTATAGCTTCCGCTGTCACAATAGTTGCTGCAATCATTCAACCGTTTAACCTCCGACATCTTTCAGACGTTGTCCTTAGGTTCCGGAACTACAGTGGTCGTTGTTAAGGAGTTTCGCACATACAAATAACTGCAATCGCCGCCGCCGCCGTGCACATTGTTCCGAATTTTTTTCTGCATATACCACTGTGATCGGCTTGACCGGATCTACACAACCGTGGAAGTATCGCAACCATCGGACACTGTACACTCTCTCACGCGCCGCATAACCAATCTGCATGTCCTTCATGCACCGCCGTCGCCGTTAATCTTAACCCAACGACCTATCTACAGATACCATTGTGATCGCCGCGACCCGCTCTACATAACCGTGGAAGTACCACAGTCATAATCCTCTGTACGTGCTCTCACGTGCCGCCAACAGCAACTGCGCGTGAATTTGACGCGCCAAGCACGTCGCGCTCTGCTCATGACGCCATCAATATCTTGAGTATGGCTGACGTCATCGTCACCTCAAGCTGACATCACAGAACCCGCTGACCGTGATCGGCCTGACCGAGCTGACCGTACTACCTGTTGAAAGTTGACTGGATTGCCCGTGACCGTTGACCAGACTGCCTGTTGACCGTTGACCAGATTTTCGCAATATAGGTTCACCCTACCCAGTTTTCACATAGATCTCATTTTTGCAGTATGTTTTTGCATATTGTGTTTTCAAATAGATAAAAAGGATACTTTTGTTTCTTGCTCTATTAATACTATATTGGAGGGGACCAAGAATTACTTGTCATGGTCTCAAGCTATGCGCAGTTTTCTTAAGGGTCGTATGCTCTGGCATTATTGTACTGGTGCAATTATTATTCCTGTTAAAGGAGCAAGTGAAGAAGATGTTATCTTTCTTCATCGCATGATTGAATGGGATAGTCACAACCACACGATACTCACATGGATTCGGAATACTTCCATTCCATCCATCTCCAATCTGTTAGGCAGCTTTGATGATGCCAAATCAGCATGAGATATGTTGGCCAAAAGGTACTCCACTACTCACGGATGCATGAAATATCAACTAATAGTTGAATTGCATAAACTTCAACAGGGACCAGGGCAATCCATCAATTACTACTTTGATCAACTTCGCTTCCTTTAGGACCAAATTGACCTTTGTGATCCAATATGGGCATGCTCAACAGATGCTCAACAATATGCTACAATTAGGGATGAATTTCGTCTCTATGAGTTCTGGATGTCACTCCATAAGGACTTTGAGCCAATCTGAGGTCAGCTTCTTAATCGTAGTCCTCATCCCTCTCTTGATACTGCTGTAAATGAGTTGGTTAGAGAAGAAGCTCGACTTGAAACCCTTCAAGCCCAGAATAAGCTCAATGTTTTGACTATTACTCCTCCTACTCCTGCCATTGAACAACCTCAGCAATCAGGTGATTCCTTTGGCTTTTACAATCATCGCAAGCAGAGCAATAAAAGGTTCTGCAATTATTGCAAGCGTCATGGCCACATCATTGAGACTTGTTACCGTCGTAACAAATATACTGTTGTTGTTGCTAATACTGAGCTTACTTCGTTGATGCCTTCTAGTTCAGTAGAGTCCCAGTCTTCTGAATCCACTATCAACCTCTCCTCCATTCAACTACAGAAGATCATAACTCAGGCTCTTCAAATGGCTGGTAATGCATCTCCTTCCACTACCCTCTCAGTTTTGCCAGGTAAGTCTCAAACTTGGCTTTTTGACTCTGCATGTTGCAATCACATGACACCTCACTCATATTTATTCTCCAAACTTGACCCTGCACCACATCCCCTTAATATTCATATAGCTGATGGTTCCACCATTCATGGGAATAGTCTAGGTTTTGTTTCGACCTCTACCCTCTATGTTCCTGGGGTTTTCCATGTACCTAACCTATCCTATAATTTGTGCTCTGTGGGACAATTAGCTGAACTAGGATATCGCCTTATTTTTGACTATTCTAGGTGTATTGTGCAGGATCCGAGGATAGGGAAAGAGCTTAGGACCGGTTCTAGGATCGGGCGTATGTTTCCCGTAAACAATCTTCATCTTCCACCTGTTGCTCTTGCCTCTGTTGTTGCTGCAACTGCTGCAGTTTCTTCCTTACCTTCTCTCGCACTTTGGCATTCTCGTCTTGGTCATGCCCCATCCTCTCGGGTACAACAATTAGCTTTTAAAGGTCTATTGGGTTCTGTGTCCAAAGATAATTTTGATTGTACTTCATGTCAGTTAGGAAAACAGTCAGCTTTACCTTTCAATAATAGTAAATCTATCTCTAATAGTATTTTTGAGTTAATTCATTCTGATGTTTTGGGACCTTCTCTTGTTACTAGTGTTGGTGGATCTCGATATTTTGTTGTTTTTATTGATGATTATTCTCGTTATAGTTGGATCTTTCCAATGAAATCTCGTTCTGAAATCTTATCAATATATAGTAACTTTGCAAAAATGGTTGAAACACAATTCTCCAAACATATCAAAACTTTTCAATCTGATAATGCTCTTGAATATACTCAAAATGCTTTTCAAACTCTGTTACACTCCTATGACACTGTACATCATCTAACCTGTCCAGGAACCTCTCAACAAAATGGTCGAGTCGAAAGAAAACTTCGTCATATTCTTGACATTGTTCGTGCTCTTCTTCTCTCTGCCAAAGTTCCTGCCCCATTTTAGGGTGAAGCTGCTCTTCATGTTGTTTATGCCATTAATCGCATTCCAAGCACTGCCATTCATAATCAGACTCCGTATGAGCGCCTTTTTGGATCATCTCCTAACTTTCATTATCTTCACTCATTTGGATCTGTTTGTTTCGTTTTTCTTCAGCCTCATGAACACAACAAACTTGAGCCTCGATCTAGACTTTGTTGTTTTCTTGGTTATGGCGAAACTCAAAAAGGGTATCGATGCTATGATCCTGTCTCACATCGTCTCCGTGTTTCCCGTAATGTTGTCTTTTTGGAACACCGCTTATTTGTTGAACTTTCTCACTTTCGTTCTTCCCTAACTAATTCAAATCTTTTAGAAATTTTTCCAAATGAGTCTCTTGTTCCTTCTACAGATACTTCTAATCCATCTTTGGACTTCACTATTCAATCTTCAAATATTTTTGATGATTCTCCTAGACATGTCGTAGAAGAACAGATTGATAATGAGCTACCTCACCTTGAACATAGGTCCCTTGCTTCTGCTCTGCCAGAAGATCCTCAACAAGACATTCCACCTCGCCACTCAACCCGGGTAAGATCCATTCCTACACATTTACTTGACTATCATTATTACATTGTCCTTGCTACACTCCATGAGCCTCACACCTATCGTGAGACATATACTAACCCTTCTTGGCAGATTGTAATGAAAAAAGAAATTGATGCATTAACCAAAAACCATACTTGGGATTTTATTACTCTCCCTCCTGGTCAATCTGTGGTTGGTAGTAAGTTGATCTATAATATGAAGACTCGCTTTGATAGGTCTATCGATCGCTACAAGGCTCGTCTTGTAGCAAGTGATTTTACATAAGAGTATGTGATTGATTATGAAGAGACTTTTGCTCCAGTTGTCCGTATTTTCTCTGTTCGTACCCTCTTAGCTGTTGCCGCTGCTAGTAAATGAGACCTTTTTCAGATGGATGTTAAAAATGCATTCCTTAATAAGGATCTGTATGAAAAGTCTATATGCAACATCTTACTAATCTTTCTGTTGAAACAAATAAGGTTTGTCGCCTTGATGTGCACTTTTTAAAATTATTCATAATTAGAGATAACATAATTAGGCTTGTAATTCAATACAATACAATTATTATAACATTGATATAAGATAGTAAAAAATAAAATATACATGATGAATCTAGATTAGATCCCACTTTTTACTTGGTAGGTCACTAAACAAAATAATATATGATATAAATTTTATTTATTTATTTATTTTATATGTATATTAAATATGACACAAACAATCAAAAAAATATATTATATTTTATAAAAATGAAAAAAAATTAAATTGAATGATTGTTTAAAAAGAAGACTAAAAAAGAAAAAAAAATTAAATTTTTTTTTGATATTTTATTCGATATTTTAACGATAATATGTAAAATATTTAAAGCATTTAAAGCATTTTAATAAAAAATATATTTAAAGAATAATAATAATATTTTAACAATATTAAAATGATTTGATAAAAAAATATCAATATTATATTTTGATATATGAAAAAGATATTATCCCATCAATATAATATCATTTGCATTTTATTTATTCAAAGAGAGAGTTAATGAACTGTCACAATTAAGATAATTATACGGTGTGGGTGTGGCCAGCAGCTGTCATACCAGGATACCACTATCAAGCTCATTTTATTTAATTCTCTTTGGGAGATGGGTAAAGTTCCGGAGGGCGTAAGAAGCATAGTGCATAATAAATTAATAACCTTAAAAATCGTTTTAAGCCTTTGTTTTCAAGAGACTGATATGACGTTGGGGTTGGTTTAGTAGTGTGACGTTAACATTCGCTATTTTTTATAAAAAATAATTCTTACAATTTAATTAATATTTTTTATTTTTAAAATATATTTAATTTTTCTTAATATAATTATTATATTATTTAAAATGTTAACAATTATTTATTTTTAACTAATTTAACATATCTTTCTAAATAAAATAAAATCTAATTATTTTAAGTATAATATATTTTATTATTAAAAATATATTTTTATATAATTATATATATATAAAAAATAATATTAATACATGTTTAATTTTAATTAAGTTCGGTATTACAATAACTTCTCTATCTCACACCTTATTTGTTATATATATATATATATACTTACATTTTAATTATTCATATTTTAAAATATATATTTAAGTTTTTTAATTTTTTTAAAATTGTAATCAAATTTATATAGTATTTTTAAAATTAATTTAAAATTAATATCAAAAAATAAAAATAAATATTAATAAACATATTCCTTTTTGGAAGAAAAATTAAAAATTAAAAATTACTAAAACTGATAAAATATTCAATTTATATTAGGAATGAAATTTTTTAAATTTTTATGTTTTCCATTTTTTTTTTATTTTTTTACATTTTTTCCAATAATTTTATTTTTAAAAGATATACATTTAAAAAAATATGGATTTTTTACACTTCAAATCAAAGTTAGTTTTTAATATTCATTTAAAAATATATCATTTTTGTATTTTATTTTTCAAAATTTTGAATTTAATCTAAGAAAAGACTATTTAAAGTTGATTTAAACTTGAATTAGAGGATCAAAATATATATATTTAAAAGATAGATAATCAAATTTTACTTTTTAAAGAATTATAGTACTTATAAAAATCTTAATTTTGTGATTCATGTTACGAAATGTGAAAAGGGTGAGGTCATATATAATTATTATAAAATAAATATTTTATTCTTATAATATTAGATTGTGTTAATTAGGTTTTAACATAATTTCATTAAAATTATGCTTTATATATGACAGAGAATATGCATTTATTAATAACATGCATAATTAACTATGTCTAATTTAACAAGGGTTAATTATATCGCCTTCTTTTACTTGTACCAGCTCTACTTCTATGGACTCAATGTTAATAAATCGGGCATGACATGTGTTTGACCTTGCTTGTTCAATCTGCCTCCAAGCTTATGTTTCTTTCATGATAAAATTGTAATCTCTAGCCATCATTTGCTTGCCTTTGGTCTCTTTTCCTACCTCAGGAGAGAGGTATTTTAGTGGTTGATAAAACTGTTTTCATTCTGTACGCCCAATGTCTCCCTAATACCATGTTATAGTGTCTCATAGTATTAATGATTTCGTGGTTTGTTATAAATGTAGCTTCAAGTGTTATCATCGATAACAAGACTCTACCTAAGGTTAAACTAATCAGAGTACATCCATTTTTTAATTGTATTAATCCTCATTGTGAGACCCGAGGCTTGTAAGGTAGACACAGATAACAAATAAATCAAGCTCCTTGTGTCGACGAATGTTTTAAAGATATTGTAAGAATCTACCTCAATGCTCCTACATGTAGAATTTACCCAACTAAACGTTATTAATTTTGAGCATTCAGTGACCCCTTCTTATCGATCACAATCATCGTTTTTGAGTCTAATATTACCTTGCCAACACATTAGTCGTGAAAATGCTTTGAAATCTCTAACATAGTGTATCTAGATATGTAAAAGACTACCAGACAAAATCCTAAGCTCGGTGATAGGTGCCAAATATTTGTTTGAAGATTAGAAGATTCAATTAATGTGAGTTAGGTTAGTGATTATTGTGTATACAATAATTTATATATATATATATATAGGATCAACAAGATACACATATCATTACATCATAAGTTATAAATGTCCAAACATTAGGTATTTAAGTAGTTTAGTATGAATTAATAATCGATAAATATTTTTATATAAGAAAAAGAATAATGAAAATCATCTATAATTTTATGGTGGGTTTAAAAATATAATTTTTGATTATTAAATATATTTATATTTAAAAAAATGATATTTTATACAATTTTAGTGACATTTTGATATAATAATTGTTGCACTTGAATGATATTTTTTTTAAATAAAAAATAATTTAATGGTATAAAATCTTTTCAATTTTTATACAATTCGATTATTCACTTAGTTTTATTTTTAATATAATATAAAAAAACATCTATAGAAGTATTTTGGACATGAAAAAACCTACTTTTGACATTTATATTTTGAACGTACTTTGGACACTTTAACTCAATCTATAATTTTATATTATGTAAAAAATAACATATGTATATTGCATAAATGAATATTAAAAATAAAATTTGATGTTAAATAAGATTATACGAAATTAAACCTAAATTTTATTTACCCAAATAATTTAGGGATTTTGTCTATAAAGGACATGTCTCTTTAAATAGTTTAGAAATAGGTTAAAATGAGTTTTAGTTTAAAAATAGTCAAAATTTAACCTTAAACTTGAAAACATATTTTTTGATAAATTTTATTTAAAAAAAAATAAAAATATATAAATATTAACATTTTATAAATTTATAATTAATTTTAAATACACAAAACTCTCTTATCATATCATATATTAAAATTTTATTTTAAAAAATAAAAAATATTTTATTTTATAATAAAATAAATATAAATTTATACATATATTGAAAATGATATGCTAAATATTTTGATAATTCATAAATAATATAATACATCATTATTATTAAATATAATTATAATTATGATATAAAAAACAATATTCATAAAATAATTAAATTATTAAAAAAAATATGAAGCCTCTATATCCAAGTTTTTTACAAGATACAATACAATAGAACATTATATCACAAATTTTGTGGAAAAATATTATATAATATAATATTATTATAATTACTTTTACTATTAATATAATATAATATCTAAATTATATTTAATTAATTATATTTTAATACTTAAATATAATTATTGTTAACAAATATTTGTTATCTTAATAATAATTAAAAAATTATAATAATATTAGATATATTTGTTACAATGTAATCTATTTTTTAATTTTTTTAATCTTAAATAATTTAATTTTTTAAAATATCAATAATTATTCCTAAAAATTATTGTAACTATTTAGTAAAGTTTTTAATAATTTACAATTTAATAATTTATTATTATTATTTCAAATTATTTTATAGTAAAATTTTGATAAGTTATTTGTTATAAAAAATATATTTTTTATTATATAAATATAAATTATTTTATTATTTTTTATTTATAATAAAAATAAATTATGAATGAGTATTTTTTATTTTTAGTATTTTTTTAGAAAATAATAAGAGAAAAGAAGGAAATTATGTGCTGGGAAGTAGGGAAAGACAAAAAAAAAAGGATAATTTTTTTTTTTTTTTAAGAAAATGGGATTTATGGTTGATAGAATTAGAATTAATGGGATGAGAGTTAGAAAAGGACAAAACAAAATATGTCGGAAAACTTGTTAAATGAGTTATAATTTGTTTATTTTTAAACTTAAATATCATTGAACCTTTTTTTAAAATTATTGAATGAGATATAACAGACCCAATAATTTAATAAAGCAATGGTATTAGCAAAGATGGTAGGTGCTAAAGCAACCAGAAATGGAAGTTAAATGCTTAAAGCTTATTTCTAAAAGCAAACTCAATCCACTCTATAATGATTATTAATGATTATTAAATTGGTGAGGTTTTTAAGTGATTTTGTTTGTCAAAAATTAATCATTTAAGTATATTTATTTATGAAAAATAATAACGTTAAGAATAAAGCTAATTTTTTTATTTAATTTTTAATTAAATAAAATAAAATAATATATGTATCACATATATATTTATATTTTTAAATAAATATATACATTTATGAAAAATATAAATGTTAAAAATAAAGTTAATTTTTTATTTAATTAAATAAAATAATATATGTATTATATATATATATATATATATTTAAATAAATATATACGTAAATAAAAATAATATTTAATTAAAAAAATTATTCAAAACTTTTAAGAAAAAATTTATTTCAAAATTAAACAAAATTTGTATGATTAATATCAAAAACCACATATTAAACAATAAAAATTTAACTTAAATATGAGCGAAATATTAGTTGAAAAAAATTAAGTATTTTTTTTAATTAAAAATTACTTTATTAGTTATGTGTTTATTAAAAAAATACAATATATTATATTTAATAAAAAATTAATAAAAATATTCCATTTGGCACATTTTTACAAACATATAGATTTAAAAATATATTTTCTCTAAACAAAATTACTAAAGAACTCATAATAATTAAATAAATTAACTCCATAACCCTTCTACCGATTAAATATGTGAAGCTTTGCAATCCATCTACATAGATAATAGAACTGATTAAATTGATGAAGTAAAAGCATAGCACCAAAAGGAAAGCTTCGGCTATTAATAAAGAGGAGTATAAAAATTTAAAAAAATATATTTTTAAAATTTATAATTATAAAAATATCACTAATAATATTAAATAGAATTCAATTAGATGTATTTAATATTAAATAATTTAAATGACCGTAATTCAATTTAAACAAATATGATCAAAATAAAATGATATATCATATTTTTTTAATAGTAAAAATATGCTAAGTATATACAAAATTTGTTGTTTTTATAGTTTTAAATCTTTTTTACTAATTATATAGGGATAAATTCAAATAATTTTATTTTTATTATTAAAAAAAAAGTCTCTCACTCATTTCGTATCATCTATCTAGTCTTCTTATAATCCAAGGTTTTGAAAGTCAACTTGGTCCAATATTAAATGAATGAGGGAGATATGCCAGCAGGATTACTTGACTACTCTCCCTTTTATGTGGCAACCCATTCCTTCTTAATGTCGAATGTGTAATTGATTTCCAAGTAGCACCTGTTATCATCATCAACAAACTGCACAAATAATGAAGAATGAGACTAAGTGAATCAACAGAAAATACACTATACCAGTTATTTCAAAAATTTAAATTATTGTAAAGAAAGTCATTATACTCAGAGATGGTTTAAGTTTGTAATTTTTTCTTCGTGGAATTGAAATAATAAAGCAAAGTGTTCATGCATTTCATTCGTGATTATGCTCTTTTTTTTAGCAAAGGAAATGCCCATTTGGTAGACATACAAGGGTGAAATTAAATTCAATCTCAAATGCGCTTTCAAATATGGGGTTTACTTTTGATGAACTAAAGACCTTTTCTTAGGACGTGAGACATGACACTTATCCCGCATCCTAAGTAGAGGAGTCCATTTGGCCACTTAACTCTGTTTTTGGGGATTATTTTGTTAATTTTTTGTGAGACAGAAGACATATAAGGGTGAAATTGAATACAACCCCTACATGCGTTTTTAAATAGGGGGTTATTTTGGTGAACTCAAGACCCTTTCTTAGGACGAGAGACATACCTCTTATCTCGCATCCCAAGTAGGGAGTCCATTTGGTAACCTCACTCCGTACTTGGGGTTATCATGTTAATTTTTCACAAGACAAGAGACATGTAAGGGTGAAATTGAATCCAACCCCTACATGCGCTTCCCAAAGAGGGAATTTACTTTGATGAACTCAAGACCGTTTCTTAGAACAAGTGACACATCTCACTTCGTACTTAGGGATTATTGTGTTAATTTTTCGCTAGATAGGAAACATGTAAAGGTGAAATTAAATCCAACCCCTACATGCGCTTCCCAAAGAGAGGATTCACTTTGGTGAACTCGAGATCCTTTCTTAGGACAAGCGACATGTCTCTTATCCCATATCCCAAGTAGAGGGTCCATTTGGCCACCGCACTCCATACTTAAGGGTTATCGCTTTAATTTTTCACGAGAAGATAATACACTTGAATGATCTAGAAACAAACTTTATCACCTATCAATATATATTAAACGTAAAGTTTCATACATAATATTTCTTTAAATGTTCCCCATTTCAATTTAGCTCATCCCTTATGCCATAGTGTTTTATCCGATAAGACCCTCCTAGAGTGATATCGTATATTTGGTATGAGTCTTCCCATGTTGCTGCAAACTTTTCATAGGTAGCTTCAAATTTATTCCCCACTGATTTTCGTAAGACCCAATCCTCTACATTAAAGTTCTTGTGTTTAACAGATATATTGTATGACCTTTGGATTGTTCTTTCTTGTGAATCAATGTGTAACATGACATTCTCTCTCTTTTCTTCCGCTAATAAGAGATCATCTCTTTTAAAGTAATCATTATCCTTTTGCATTATTTTTGATCGAATGGTAGGTTTTTGTATCTCCGATGGGATAACCACTTCCATGCCATAAACGAAGGAAAAGAGATTTCCTCTATTGTCGTCCCAGTGGTTGTTCTTGTAGCCAAAAGAACGTCAGGTAGCTTATCTACCTATTTATCCTTTGCCATTTCTAAACGTTTACGTAGTATGTTGATAAAGGTTTTGTTTGATAATTCCACTTTATCATTTGCCTGTGGCCTATACGGGATGGAATGTGACAATTTGATGCCCATTTCATCGCAGAAAGACAACGACTACTAACTTGTGAACCGGTAACCATTATCTGGGATCAATTCTCGAGACAAATTATACCTACATATGATATTTTACCAAATAATTTTTTGCACATCCACCTTTTGGATTCTTGCTAATGGTTCAGCTTCTATCCACTTGAAAAAGTAATTAGTTGTCATGATTAGAAATTTTCGTTGGCTTGGGGACAAGGAGTATGGGACCAACAATATCTAATCCCCATTTTTGAAATGGCCATGGGTTGATAATAGACTTCAGGTCATTGGCCGACTAGTGTGGGATATTGGCTCCACATCGTCCCTTATGCAGTTCGCTCAAAACTATTTTAGCTTATGGGGTAGGTAAGTACTTTAACCATGGTCCACCATAATTCTTTTGATATAGTGCCCCTTAAATAATGATGTAATTTCTTGCTTTTGTCATGATTTTGCATGCATTGTCTTTGTTCTTAGGTAAGGTATCGTGAATGAGATATTCCAAGTATGGAGTTGTGCTCGACTGACTTTGATCCTTTCCTTCGTTCCTTATAATGCTCAGTCCTGATAAACACGATATAGGAATCACCCTTTTCAATTCCGATCTCACCATTGATGCTAGAGTAACAGGGAGTCTGCATGTGCATTTCCCCCTCGCGACATTTGTTTGATTTTGAACGTTTCAAAGGCTGCCCTTGCTTTCTTCCTTGGCCTCAAATTTATCGTTAACTTGGTTTACCGCAAGCCGTGAGTCGCTACGGACCAACACACTTTTAGCTCCCAAAGTTGTCAATTGGCATAAAGTGAGGAGTAATACCTCGTATTCGACAACATTGTTTGTTGCTTGGAAAGTAATACTGAAACATTGCTCTATTAAGCCTTCATATGGAGTGAATATCACTATTACAATCCTCGTTCCTCTTGAACCCCATCAACGTATGCCTTCCAAAGATCGGAAGTGGAGATAGGCACTACTATCATAGTCACTGGCACCGTAGCATTTTGCTTGAATGTGGACTCTTAATCCATTCAGTGATAAAATCAATGAGAGTCTGCCCCTTGATTGCTAACAAGGGCTTATAATGTATCTCGAATTCTCTCATCTCAATAGCTATTTGAGAAATGATTGCTCAAAAAGAAGAAGAAAGAGAAAGAAGATAAAAATAAATCAAAAATTGATATTTTTAATATTTTGCTTGACATTTTAACAACGTTTTAACGATATTTTAGCCACAATATCTAAGATATTTTAACCAAAAAATACATTTAAACAACATTTAAACGATAACAATACTTAAGTTACATTTTAACAACATTCTCGATAATTTGACCAAAAAATATGAATCATGTTTCAATATCAGGATATATAAAAAGGAGTCGTTTTTGATGATGTAAACAATAACACTTACGAATTCAGTACCATGATGGGATACATGTCAAAGAAAAAAAAATTAATACTCTCAGTTACAGTAAGTACGCAAACTAAATCCTATGTTCTCTCTAGGTTATAACGTTTATGACAGATTATAGGTTATAACGTTTATGACAGATTATATAAAGATGGTAATTAATGAAAATATGCTCAAGAATTAATTCAACAGAAGGACCTTACATACCCTTGATCTTGCAGTATATGAACCTCTTGCAAACATGCCAGAAGGGGTGGTCTCCTCTGGGATCAAATGTGTGTATGGCTCAGGCTGGGGACTGAAGGCTCCAATCATCTCTTTTGTGCTATCAACTGAAATTCTGAACTTTTTAGTAACTAAGGAACTAACTTGAGGATTTTTATATTAAAATGTTTCTGCGGAAGAATTAATATAAAGATACTTACCCTTCAAACCAGCTTTCCAAACAGTGTTGGTGTACTTGAGACCAATAACAATGTTATTGCTTACTTGAAAGGAGAATTTCAGGTTATAACGACTACCTTCTTTCAATGTAAACCATGAACCCTTTGGTTTTCCATCTTCAGGAATTGGAAGAATTATGTCAGGCCTACCAGGTGATATAATTGAGAGCTCAAGCATCTTCACTTCTGGTTCAAGTGTCTCTACAGTACAAGAAAGCCCAGAAAATAAATTGAGTGACTGGTGAGAGGGAAACAATATATATGTGCTTATTAATCTTGTTGGTCATTTCAATTCTGCAGCCCTCTACATATTTAACATCATGAGATACATATCAAATGCAGACTAAACTAATATGTTTTCTTTATAAATTTCTATGGGAAATTATAAACAATAAATCAGCAGTTAAGCGTAAAATATTTTCCAGTTAGAAAAATGTGAGTTCATGAACAATCACAACATATAAAAGGAAAATAGAACATTTCTTTACAAAATTTAGGAACCATTGTTGAATTTCATTATTCACTGTCATAATCCACCTGGGTCATTGTCAATTATCAAACCAAAAGAAATTAAAAAAAGAAGTTGAAGACTAGAGCAGGGTTACATAAAATGCCAAATAATTAATTGGGTGAAATACCTCCAACAATGTTAGTATCCACACTACCAAGGAGATGTTCCTTCCACCTCCTCAAACTCTCATCATCCTGAGTTACAAAGAAGTTATAAACCCATAAAAAAAACAGAGGAAATTTAAAGAAAAGTAAATTTACCTTTTACATTTTGGGTAAATTTAAACTGACAATTAGATGAGAAGAAACAAATTACCTTATCTTTCTCAAGCTGTTCTTTGATAGTGTATTGAGGACCCAAATGCAGATTATTGGACCCTTCCTCATCATTGTCCTCGACATCAGTAGCACAAGGAGAAACGTCACTCATGGTTCCTTTACCCCCAGTCGCACCTCTTCCTTCATCCTCACTGTCTTCATTTGCATCCCCACTTTCCTTCACTTTCTTATCATAAAACCCCATTTTCTGTGGACTTCAAACCGCTCCAACAACCAATGACATTCAATTTGTCAGGCAGTGAATGGGTTCAATGTGATAAATAACAATTGAAATAAATGCATACCCACATAGCTCAAAACAATAAACAATGTATTTACAATTTTTCAGTTTAGTTGGAAAGCAGAGAAAATGAGATGAGCCCAGCCCAGGAGGAGAAAATTGAAAAGTAAAAGAGAAAGAAAAGAAGGTTGGCAAAATTGCCTAAACTGAAAAAACCAGAAAGGGGACAATTGTCGGTGTTTTAGAAGGAAACAAAAAAAATTGGCTAAAACCCAAAAAAAGGAAAAGATAAAGCTGAATAGAAAACAAAAGTTGATTTTGACTACCAGCTTTTTGTGGTGGTGGTTGTTGAAATTCACGAAAAAATGAATGAGACAGAAATAGATGGGTGGTTAGTTCGCGGAGCAAGAAACGGTCCTGTGGTGACCCGAAATATCAGATTGAGATAGAGAGAGAGAGAGAGAGAGCGTGAACGTAAACGTGAAGGTCACTAACGCTTTTTGCATTCAAGCTGGACACGAGTATAAGTAGAGTTTATTGCATTTTAGGATTGGCTTATGGATCAAGTTGGATTCTCCATCACATCATCGTAGATTTAGGTTGAATTTTTTTATTTAATAAAAAATAAATTTAATTGTTTTTTTCTTTTAAACAAAGTAGAATTTCTTCAATATAACCAAAGTATGTACATGCGATGGTATTAGGATTATTACCAATAATATTGCCTTTTATTATCAACATATGGATAGTAAGGGTTATGTTAATTAATTGGTATTAATTTTGATTATATTTAATTAATAGTTATAAGTTTGTTATAATTTTCACATTATTTATTAATTTTTATTTTATTTTTTAATATTTATTTAAAAATATATTTAATTTTTATTTTTTAACTATTTAACATATATTTTTGAATAAAATAAAAATAAATAAACTAAAAATAAATATAATTCAAACTAATTATATAAATATTGAGTATTTTATTATTAAAACTAAATATTTTTATTTAATTATATGTATATAAAATAATAATATTAATATATGTTCGATTTCAGTTAATCACATTTTTGTTATTACAATAACCATTTCCGCTCCACGTGGTTATAGTTATTTTCAAATTTTTTTATGTATAATTATAATTTCAATTATTTATCAGTTTAATTGTTTTAATTTTTTTTAAATTTCATTTTGGCCTCGGTACATATCCCATTGGTATGTAGGCTAAAACATCATGTTCTTTTGTTTACAAATTTACAATTGTAGCTTAACATGCATGCCTTGAAATCCACAGAATATTTTGATGTTTTATTTCAAAAAAAAATATAGGAAAAAAATCAAAATAAAAATTATTAAAGTTTATAATTATAAAGTTAACATTTTTTTATTTCAATTAAAATATTTTTTTTATTAAAAAAAATCAATTTATCAATTCGCATTCGATTAATTAAATTTAAATTAAATTATAATAATTTAAATATTGTCAATGATGATATTTTTATTGTATAAGTTTTTAAATTGTTATTTTATATAATTTTTCAAAAACTTATTAAAAAGAACACAAAAATTAGTCTTTACAAATCCCATTTTTTATATTATTCATCAAACATTTATGAAAAACAGAGGTTATGAGGGAAAAAGAAGAAGAGATAAAGCAGATAGAGAAGAGAGATGGGTCAGAAAAGCATGAAATGAACCAAGCCCGGTGGCCTAAAGCTGTATCTTAAAAGGATCCAATCTTATATGCGTCCAACTTTAGCACACTAATCATGGGCTAACCGTATACCTTCCTAATAGATTCTATAGACATTGATAACGAAATTATTTTCAGAGCAAGATATAAAAACATCCTCTATATATATATATATATATAATTTAAAAATATATTTTTTTTATACGAAATAAGAACATATATAGCAAATTCAAGATACTTTTTGAATGGAACCAAGTCTCTTTACAACAACGGGGAAAAATTATATCTTATCTAGGATTTGTTTCTAATTCATTATCATCCATGTAATTTTTACTTATTTAATAAAAAAATAAACCTTAATATATTTTTAAAAAATAACAACATATATATAACATATAGTAAAAGTTAAAAATAAAATTCTATTTATAAATAAGATCATTTTATATAACTAAATGTATATATTTATATATATATATATTAAATGATATTAGTTATTTATTAAATAAAAATTTAAAAATAAAGAAGATAAAATAATTAAGATTACTTAAAAATTAATTAATGATATTTTGTTGATTTTTTATATGTTAATTGTTGTATACAATAATTTTTTTTATAGTAATCACATCCAAGTACTTAGGGTGACCACATCACTCCCATGTTAGTTGTATGCTTTACGCGTGTCATTAGACCATTGGACAAAGCGTGGTTTCAGATCCAACTTGGGCTCCACGTAGCTGTGCCGAGCACCGTCCCACCTAGTAAAATGAAATGAGATAGGAATTGAATGAAACGGACCGTCGTAACTTGTCCCTAAGAATAGCAATCATGGCACACACATTCCATTTGTATTTCCCAAGGGGACTTCGATTCGGTACTTGCTAGCGTACGAAGTTTCCAATCAATTATAGAGAGAGTTTTTTCATAAATATTTTGATTTTTAATTTAAAATAAAATATAAATATTATATTGATGGCAAAATATAATATACTAAAATATTTTATTATTTTATCTTATTTAAAAATAATTTTTTTTATAATTTTTATATTTATAATTTAAAATATATATTATATGTTTTCATGTGTTTATGTAATTATTTATTATTTTATAATATTCAAAAATAAAAAATTAAAATATAACTTTATTTCATTTATAATTTTATACTTTAATATTTATAATATTTTTTTTATTTTCATTTAATTAAATTCTTATTATCATTTTCATTCTAAATCTAAGAATTCTACTTATGAATCAACAAATTTTAGTGACATAGGTATGTATAATACTTCAACCTTGATCATTATTTTGTCTAAAATTTATTAGTTTATAATTCACATATAAATCATTTTATTTCCTTTATTTTTGATAAAATTTAAAAATAAATCATTAAAAAGCAAATTTAATGTTATTTTAGTTTAACAAATTAGATATATTAATAATTTTATTTTAAATTTGTGCATTTTAATAACATTAATTTTTACATTTTTTTAAAACTTTTGTTATTTTGAACAATTTTTGATGAAATACTTTATTTTTCACTTTTTTTTTAAAAATTGAGTCATTTTTATTTTCAAAATTACTTGTGGGCCCTTATTAGTAATATTTATTTTAATCCAACTTAAATTTTTGTGAGGAAAAAGTAAAAAAAATACTAAAAATGATAAAAGTGTTCAAAATATATTAGTAACATTACTAAAGCGTATTAATTTTAAGAAACTTAACTAATACAGTAAATTTGTAAAAGTAAAATTAACAAAGTATCATGTTATCCATTTATTGTGTTAAAAATAACTAAGATTTATTTTTTGTAATGTTTGAAAATTCAGACTAACTATTCTCTTTTTATAATAAAATTAATTTTTTTACGTGGAATAATTTAATATATTTTTATTTTATTAATTTAATTATTTTTATATTTAACTTTAGAATGAATAATTATAAATTTTCAAAGAAAATTCATATACTCTCAAATAAAATTTAAACTCTAAAATTTTGATATATTTTAATATATTTTATATTATTAAATTATAATTGGTTGTTTTTAATTTATATATTTTTTATTTTTTTATTTAATATATTAAAATACGTATAATTTAGCCGCTCTAAATTTGTAATGAGTACGCCAACGAACATAGTTAATGTTTATATAATGCATATCAAAAATTCACAATTACATATATGTATATTTGTATCACAATATTTATTTTCAATTAAAAAGAGCATATATCGAACCAATGTCTCGTTCCATAAGAGCTCGAATAATTTATTACAAGTATTTGCAATATCACTAGTGGATTAAAGAGTTTTATAATTATGGTTTTAAATATTTTTTATTTAGTATAATTGATGAAATAATTTTCTTTATAAAAAATAACACCATAAATTCGGGAGTTTTCAAGAAAAATAAGAAAATAATTCATATTAAATTGATTAGAATATATATATATATATTAACGAATTTGAATTTTCATATCAAATTGATCATTCCTAGTCTAAAAATGATAGTCAAATATAAATTGATAATACTTACTCTAATTATCAATATATTTTCATATATAATCTTATTCAATTATAAATTGATTTTAATGTATTTATTTTCTAAATTATATTTAATATAAAAAATGATTTATTCTATGTATTAATTATTTTTAAGCGTAGAATTAAAAAAAACTAAAAGTAATTGATTTTACGTTAATAAATTTAAAATTTATAAATTATTTCTTAATAAAAATTAAAAGACTTATGAATATTATCATAAATATATATTATTATGAAATTAAAAAAATTAAAATATTCTAAAATAAGATAAAAATGATAATAGAGTCTACTATCCATGATTGAAGTGCATTTAGTTGTCCACTAGAAATCGTTTAATTATTTAGTTCGAGCAGTTCAGTTTTATAATTATTAAACAAGACATTAAATGTTTTATAATTTTTCAAAATGAACATTTAATCTCATAATTTTTTAATTGTATATTTATAATTCTTTTATTTATGAAAATTAGAAATTAAAGTCATTGTTTTTCATACTTTTGATGAACCAAATATTCATTCTAATTTCATAAATAACATGATTAACAATGCTTAATTAACTCATAGAATTACAAACCTAAAATGTTAATTTTGAAAAATTATAAGATATCTAGTACTTTTCAAATGCTTATTTGTTTACAATTATAAGACCTTTAGAACTATTTTTTTCATCTTTAAAGAATAAATTTGACAAAAAAGAAAATTATAAAAATTTAGATAATTATTTTTTGTTTACATCTACACCATAAATTATCTTTTTACAACTAATAATGTTAATACCTTTTTAATATTGAATTTGTATTTTTTTGTTATTTTAAATCATAAATTATTTATTTAAAAAATATCTATAAATAATTTATAAAAATATCATTATTATTTAATTCTTATTTATATGGATGAATTCTTTTATAGTATTTTAATGCTTAGTATGATGAATATTTTAATATTTTTCATTATTAATTTTCTTTTTTGTCCTTTTATTGCCTTCAATGATATTTTCGTGAATTTTTCTCAATTTATCCTTTTAATGTCGATTTTGTCTTTTACATTTAATATTGAAAAATATTTATTATTCATTTTTCAATTGATAATTAGATAGTGAAAAATAAATAATAAATATGTATTGTCATGTAAATAAAAAAAATATAATATGTTATTTTATGTAATTTTTTATCAACAATATGATAAAATATTACATGATCTTTTATAAAAAAATGAATTATATGTGATTTAAAATAATATGTAAATAAAAATTTAATGTTAAAAAATTTAATATAATTTTTTTAATTGAGAGCGTATTCGTTGTATAAAGATGAATCATGATGTAATTATTATTAAATAAATTAAATATTTAAATATTTACTACATCATTTTTGAAAAAAGAATTAATTATTTTTTAAATGCTAATTTTATTCTTGAATATTTAGACTAAAGTTACAAAATAGAGTTTGATGATCCTTTTATAAGAAGCAATGAAATTATATTATTCTATCAAATAACAATAAATCTAAAATATACAAAGTCAAAGCCAAAATAATGGATTTCTTGTACTTTTTATCCTCTAATAAGTGTTAAGTTTTAATTTATTTTTAAATTATATTTAGTGTAAAATATAATTAATTTTATATAATAATTATCTATTAATGTGAAATTAAAAAAAATCAAAATACTCATAAAATAATTGATTTTTTAGGAGAGATTTAATAAAATTGATAATTATTGTTTAATATTATATAAATACATTTAAAATTTATAAATTATTTCTAAGTGAAATTTAAATTGAAAAAATCAAGTTATCGATGAACATAATAATAACTATATATATTATGGAATTAAAAATGTAAAAAGTTTTTTCAATATGTGTTAAATTAATATAATTCAAAAATTACAATCTAAAAAATGTTTTTGAAAAATTTATAAGAGACCCGTTCCTTTTACTTGTATATATAATATTATAATGCATCTAATATTTTAAAATTTTAAAATTTTTATCTTAAATTTTTAATGTTACATATGTCGATTGGATTGAGATATTAATGCATATTTTACATACAAGTAAAATGATGCTAAAATAATTTTTTATTTTATGTTTTAATTTGAAACTTTTTATGTAATAATGCATAGAAGAATATAACTATTTTTGATAAACTTAAAATTTAATTGCTTTGAGCGAGAAACGAAACTTGATCTTAATATGAGAATAATTATTTATAGTGTATATATTTTTGTTTTATCTTCTTTTCAACTTTGATTTTTATTTTATACATTTTTAGCATTATAACCTCTAGAATTAAGTAGAAAAAATGAATTTCTATTATATTTTATATATTTTTAAAATTAATTATATTATATTTAATTAAATTTTTAAAATTAAATTTTTTTCAAAAACAAATTTACGTTTTGTTTAATACTAGCATTTAGATATGACTGTTGTACAACTCAGCGGATGAGAGTTATCTGTGTTAAAATCTGTCGGCTTGTTGAATGGGGGAAGCACAAGTCATGCAAGATATGATGTGCCACATCAGTATTTTGTATGCTTGTAAGAGGAAAGCTATTACTATTGTCATTTAGTACCATGCTTATCACCGTCCTGCTTACTTTATATCATAAAATAAGAAATTTGATGGTATTAAAATTTATATTAAAAATATATATTTTTACATTCATTGCATCAATTTTTTTACTACTAATTTTTTTTATATTATTTTATTTAAATTTTAATAACTTTTAAATTAAAATATGATTATTTAAATATTTTTAATGTTAAATATCGTTTAATTAAATTATATATAATATTATTAAATTA
Organism: Hippophae tibetana; assembly: GCA_037013495.1. Lineage (NCBI taxonomy): Eukaryota > Viridiplantae > Streptophyta > Magnoliopsida > Rosales > Elaeagnaceae > Hippophae > Hippophae tibetana. Next base: position 9,518,040 of record CM072812.1, read on the forward strand.
TTATTTTTTATAAATTTTAAGAATTTTATTTATTTTTTAATTTTCTTTTTATATATATCCAATAAAATATATATATATAGCAAATAATATTAACATATCATCTTAACCACAAGATAATTTAAATTAATAATATAGATACTATTCTATTTTAAAACTTAAATTTAATTAATAACTATTAAATTAAGAAAAAAAATTAAATAATATATTTACAGTTAATATATATTAGACAAATTACTATAATGACTCTATTGTAAAAGTAGGAGGTTCCAGCTAGTGAATTGGGATGTTTATGTGTTTGATAATAACAATAAGTACATCACTCGCCAATTATTTCTCTTCAAAATTGAAACAAGTAATTATAGAATTTGTACATAAACATTAACAAGTTAACGATGATTGTTAAAATAAAATTTAAGATAACTTTTAAACTTAGATTAAACGTGTGAAATTTTAAAAGATGACATATTTTCAATGAAGTTGAGTGATTAAAATATTTACAAATTGTGTATTTAAAGTCAAATTAAAATGCATAATTAATATCTGTACCAAAGTGACATATAACATATCCTTCAAATTTGAAAACGGTATAACATAAATGGGTATATGAGTAGTACTAGATAATTTATTAAAGAATCATTGAAATGTATAAAAGTGAGTTCATAATCACTACCATTAAAATTGGTTGCATGAGAAAATTGATGGTTGTAGAGACTAAACTAACGATGAATTTTGAACATGGACTTGGGTTTAGATTGATATTGGAAAATAGTTACCTCTAAATCTCTTATATATAAAAATTATTCGAAGTATTTTAAATAAATAAAATTTAAAATTTACACAACTGTTTAAAATAAATAAATATAATATTTAATAAAAAGAAAAAGAATATAATTGTTAAAAAATAATAAATAACTCTTAATATCATGTTCATAACCCTTTTAAATCAGTGAGTTGTGGTGTCAAATCCAAGATTCCTCAAAATGTCCCCACCGCCACTCCCACTAATATTTCACTCTCTTTCATGACAATTTTATCAACTTCAGGTCTCTACGCGTCTATATAAAACCTCTTTGCCTCTCATCAGTTTATCATATGACCAAGACCTTTCTTTAGTTAATTTCTTCCTCTCGTTATTATTAATTATCAGTCCATTTTATTTCTCTCTACATTCTTTTGTAGAATTTTACTCTCCTTGATTTTTTCATGGCTACTGCTGAGGTAGTTATTTTATCTACCACCTCCTTTATAATACTTCTATCTATAAATCTTATTCATTTATGTCGTTTTTAGTTTTCTTTCAAGAATTAACAAAGATCATATAACATCATCATACATAAAAAGAGTTCATTATCATATCTTATTACAACTATACATGTCTTGCCTTTTTTAATTTAGATTAAACTCAATTTACTAGGAACCCACCTATCAGATTTGAGCTATATATTACACGGACTCGATTGAAACTATCTGACATGTATATGGCGGATCTAGGATTAGAACTCAGAGTACATGTACCGTAAAAAAAGAGAGTAAAAAATAGTAATATTTGTTTCTCAGTTACTAATTTATTTCTAGTTGAATAAAAATACTATATATAACTTATTTTATTATAAATAGATTTAAATTATTGAATTTATAATAGGTTTTAATACATTTTTATTTTATGATAAATTTATCTATAATTCTATTGATATTATATCTAATTTTTTTATTAAAAAATGAGAAGGTACACGTGTTATTCCTCTATACATCCACGTCTAAGTGTTTAACACATCTATTTTCCTCGATTTTATTTTTTAATAAATATTCATATCCAGTATATTCCTAGATAACAACAAAAATTGAAGAGCCAATGATATATTTATATATAGGATTTGAGTAGGAGGTATCTTGTATATAGTTTTCATTTATTACAATTTTTAAAATGATTTTATTAATTTCGATATCCTAAAAGTGATTTTATTAACTTTCTGAAACTGTTTAATATAGGCAATTAATTATCTGAGAGACAGAGACTATTTGTTTGCTCTATATGTAACATATGAGATATGTACAGGTTGCATCAGTGAACAGTGCCCTTCATGAGGAGAAAACTGAGGTTCAAGAAACCGCTATTCCTACTACTATTACTAATACAAAAGATGTAGATGCTGTATCTTCTGAAGATGAGGCTGTGACTGAGGAGGCAAAGGACAAAGAAGTTGTAACACCTTCTGAACCAGAGCCCGTTATTGAGGAACCAAAAGAGGCAGAGCATTCTGTTTCACAAGAAACTGATCAAACCCCAGTTGATGAAGTTAAGGATATCAAGGAAGTGGCTGAGGAATCAAAAACAGAGAAGATTGAGGAGGAAATTGTTCCAAAGGTAGAAGCAGAAGTAGTAGAGGAGAAGAAAGAGACTGCTGAGTCCAGTGAGGCTCCAGCTGAAGTAGTTGAAAAAGAAGAGGTTGTCAAGGACGAAGAGAAGCCAGTTGAGAAAGCTCATGATGTGGAGGAGAAAGAAGTTAAAGAAGAAGAAGCACTAGTTGGGAAAGCTGAGTGATTGAATACATATGGAAGGTCATGTGGTTTTTGAGTTGGGTTTTTGTGTTTAATTAGTGGGTATGTTCTGCTTGCTTGTAGTAATGTGTAATAAGGAATGTTATGGACAGGTGTATATGGAAATGGAACCATTAGGTGTGTGATAGAGAGAATTACGCACATGGGTCTCTCTCACCAATGCTAGATTGTCTCATGACACTCCTAGACATGCATATGTGCATTGGTTTGGTTCTAACTTCCAAGAAGGATATTTTAATTCTCTAGTGAAACTTTTATATTTTTAATGGAAAATAAGTTATATTTTGTTGAATAATATGATCATATATAGTTATGATAGTACTACTACTTGAAGTTGCTGCAGGAAATTGTTTCATCACATGCATTTCTTCAACTTTGTGATATAATATTTGCTGCTTTGGTTTGTTTAGCACATGCATTTCTTCAAAGAATATGTGCTCATATGTTGAAGATTTATTTATTTATTGCATAGAAAGGATAACTAGTTTCCTCACCTACAAATTCTACTCCTGCTCCAATCAGTGATGTTCCAATTTAGTCACCAACTTCGCCACCTCCAAGCACTAATGCCGTTGTTTTTAACAGATTTGCTGCCGCCGGATCTGTTGCCGCAATTTTCTTCGCTGCTTCGTTCTTGATATAGATCTGATCGGAGGTTTGCTAATCAAAATCATTAGGGTGTGTTTAATTAATCCGTAAATGTAATAAACATCAATGAGAATGAAAAGGAAATAAAGTGTAAAACTTATTCTCTTTAGTGCGTCCACTAAATGATATAAGGAATCTTAAAAAATAATAATGAAAATGTTTAATTATATGATATAATTTATTTTTTATACAACGAAAACAAATAACTTAATTATATGATTTTTTTTATTAAAATGGTTAAAAAAGAAAACAGTTGAATAACTTAATATGCTCAGAAATTTAATTCAAAACGAATAAAAATAATATTAAAATAAAAGATATAATTGTAATTACATGGTATAAATTTGAGGAAGAGAATCAGGAAGAGTAAAAACAATCAAATTACTCTCAAATTTATGAGGTGGTTATTACCTTTTCTTACTAGTTTTATAAAATAAACATGTGAAGGAAAATAAATTTTATTTTATTTTATTTCCTTGCTACTACTAAGCACACCATGTTCTCTTTAGATTTGTCTGTTAAGTTTCTCAAAATCAATTCATGTGAGTCTCTCTCTATCCCATCCACTCATGCTTTTAATTTTTGATAAAACCTTCCACTCATGCTCATTTTTCAATAGCTATTATTGATTTCTCTATCTTCATCTCATAGGTCTTTTTTGCTTTTGTTAAATTTTTTGTCAATAATTCTTCGAGATGTTAAGTCTTGTTTATAGTTTCTATATGTCTTGTTTGCTTTTCGTTTTTGTGCTTAAATCTTGATCCAAGTCTTGCAATTGGTATGTGTCTATTATGGAATGCAAAATGCTGCTCACCTTTCTCTTTATCATACTAGAGTACGCTGAAGAGATGTGAGTTTTTTTCTGTGCATTTGCCTTCAACTCTTTGCAAGAACTTGGATATTGTGGATTCCTTGGGTGGCCGTTTTGACAGACCGAAGATGGAGTCTCTGCTTTAATGTGTCAGGCTTTTAATAGTTTGTGTTAGTCTGCTAGGTGTTGTATAAACACGTAACAGACGTATAAGACCAGGTTGGGGAATCAGACTTTTCCTATATTGTGTGTTTTGATGGTTCAGTTCATAGCTTGTACACGAATCCTTCAGAACTCACGTAACTTATACACAAGTACAATAGCAAAAAACACAATTTTGAGTCAATTTCTACTTAAAATCAAAAGACCCCCAACTTTAGGGCATTAATACCATTCAACCAAGGGATGAATTCTAGCATTCTGCATGGATGCGCGTTCTTGTGGTTGTTTTGAAGGTGTATAGTTAGAACTCTAAAACATCCTCAAAATCTGTAGAAGGACAAATGTGGTCTATTTACAAGTTTACAACATTCATAGGTTCAGTGACAAAGCCATATAAGTGAGGTGTTTTTGTATTGTTTTCCTTTGCTTTCTCAGTCATTTTCTATTCTTGTGGTTGGTGGTATTGACATAAATTAGTGCAACATGAGTTCCAAATACAAGGAAGCCTCTAATAGATTGGAAATACTTACCCGAATTGCTGTGTTTGGCCTGAAATAATAAGACCTTCACAAGAAGAAAGCAGATGACATAAAAGGTTAGGATTATGTCAGTTGTTAAACCATATACTATTTGGACAACCATGTGTTATGTGTCTACGAGCATAACATCATAAATTCGAACCTCTAACCTTGAATTCAATTGGAGTTTGCTACAAAAATTCCAAGAATGAAATATATATTTCAATAAGAAAAACATAGAGTTTGAAAAGAAAAAAAAATGAATGTCCAAAAAACATAGATCCCAACAAGATTAGAAGTCAACCATTGTAGCAGATTACAAATCGTTTTCTTGTAGAGTGTTCCCAGAACAGTCTGTGCGATTCCCAACGTCCCGAATTATCGTTTTGTTAAAAATAAAATAAAAATCATTGTTGCAGATTACGTACCAAAGTGCCAATTGAATTGAGGCTACCAACGTGGACCAATGTTTGAAACCAGTCAGGCATCCCAGAAAACTTAACATCTTGAAATTTCCCAATTTGGGGATCATAAAGAACTAGAGCCCTGCTGTTATACTCCAACAAGATCTCGCCGTTCCTCAAGAGACACAAAATTCTAGCAAATTTTCCTTTAACTGCATAGTTTGAAATCTTGAATGATTTATTTACTTCTTGCTTTAAAGCCCTGGGCACATAGCTTCCAATATTGAATTCCTTAACCCATGATTCATCCACACCATAGTCTTTCATAACCCACACAGCCAATTTCCCATACCTACAATAAAACACTGCAGAAAGACAACCTCTTATCACCACCAAATGATAATCACGTCTCCTCAAGCTATTTCCATCCGGTTTTGGAATCTCCCTGAATTGTTCATCTGCAAGGTCGAACGAGATGAGATTGCTACCGTTATAACGTCTTCGTTGCCAGGCTACCCAATGAAGTCTTCCATTAATTAGAACTGGTGATTGCCACTGATTAAGGCAATATTTCATTTGACCTATACTTCTCCATTTGTTGCTTCCTAAAGTTAGAATTTGAATATCTGATTTAGGAGGAGATAATCTCCAGTCATTCCTATAGACTCCTGATCTGTTTCCATTCCTATAATAGATTATCTTGACCACCTTGTATTCCTTTGTTATTTGATGAAACCCAAATCCAAGTACTATCTTTTGATTTGGATACTGAATAGACTTTGGCAATTCTATGTAATCTCTGGCAAAGGGATTGTATATGTAAATTCCATCATTGTACAAAGAATCAGATAGACATAGCAGACCATTGCATGAGCTTATCACATCAAATTCAGACAGTGAAGCAGAAAAAGGCGTGTGAATTCTCTTTACTATCTCTTTTTCCCGGCTATTAGCAGGGAAATCCACAAAGTAAAGATGGTTTCTGATGGGATAATCACAGTGAAATATAAGGCATGGATCACTGTGGATGGTTCGAGACTTAAACAGCTCAGTAATACAAGGATCTTGAGTGAACAGATACCATGATCTGCATACATACTTAAATTGCACCAAAGATGAGATGGGAAGCTTTGAAACTATTTCGAATACGATTTCACGTGGAAGATCTTCCAACCCATTTTCTGGTTGATCTTCTTCTTGAGTTCTCTTGCTTCTCTTATTTCCATGTGTTTCACAATCTGAGCCCATGGTAGAGAGGAGCTTTAGAAAGAGATAAGAGAAAGAAGGTAAAGGGGATAACAAAGCTTAGAGATGAAAAGAGAAGAACAGCAGATTAATATTATAGAGCTAATAAAACAAAATAGAAAGGAAAGAGACGGAAACTACAAGGAAATAGTCAAGTTATGGTGGGATCCAAGGTTGTATAGTGGTACAGTCGAAAGTAGAAAAGTTGGTTTTCTCTTTTCAAAGTAGAGAAAAGAGGACTTTATGATAAATAAATAAAATAAACCATCTGTGCCGCTAAGTTTAGCATGAACAGCCATGATGTTATGTATTGAATGCGAGTATTATAAACTAAGTTCCATAAAAATATACAGCTGAGCGCATTGATGGTGACCCATCAACTAAAAAGTCCTGAATAAGAACAAAACAGAGTTCTTTAGCCTTTACTATACTACTTTGACAATATGTGTTGCTTTAATGGTTCTGTATTATATTCACCAAAATGCTAATACAAAAAGTTGACTTAACCACAACGAATTATTTGCAAGTAATAAATATGCAGATAAAGATGTTCGCATATATCTATATAGGACAAAGTGAATGGGTTTATCAAGATAAACAAGAAGTTACAAGCTGCAAAAATAAATTCTCAACATAATCAAAACAATTAACCGAGATAAACAAAGATTATATGAACAGTGATTTGGAAAACTCAACATAAAATTCATGGGAGGTGGAAATAAAGAATCTGGTTTAAAACCCACAAATACAATAAAGAGAAACCAGAATCGATGTTACCATTGATCCAATAAATTGATTAGAGCTTTCTCTGTTGCTAATGGACAACAAACAATTGGGGTGAAGCTTTAATTTTCAACCGTAAGATCCACTCGAACTGTTGTGAATAACATAACCTGGGCCTTTGGGAAAACAAAAGTAGAACCAAGAATATTTCTTTCGTATTCGAATCGTATCTATAGGCAAATTCTTGCTGAATAAATTTAGCAGAACAAAATATTATCACTTTTAATATCCACAAATCCACCTGTTGCCACCAAAAGTCAAGCTCAAGCATATATCTCTCTGGGATGTTTGCTTCGCTCGCTACTGCAATTTTTTTGTTTTTAATTATAGAATCGCTACTGCAAGCCTGTAACTTTGAGGCTTTGTGCACAGATAATATTATTATTATTATTATTATTATAATTAGGCGTGATTATTCATCAAAATTTTACTTTTAACTCTGTTTTATATTGTATGCGTATGTTTTCCCCTATAACATACAAATACGAAGACTCTATTTTAAAAAAGTATTATTTTTTAAAATAAAATTTAAAAATAAAATTATTTCAATAATTAATTTATATAGAAAAATAGAGAATTATTATTATCAATTTTCTCTAGCTCTTGTAATTTTGTTCACTATATAAATTACCTGATAACTTGTTTTTGTTATATTAAATGGTAAAAAAAATTGAAGTTACTTGCTCCCTCCCGTAATTGAGTCACATTATGCCTCAATTTTTAAAATATGAGCTTTTAGCCAATACATATTTTTTTAGAAGTTTAAGTTGTTACAGAGTTATAATTTATTTCATATCTAAATTGTGAATAATTAAATTTTATGTTATAAATTATATAATAATAAATAAAATAATATTTTATATAATAGATAAATATAAGATATTTTTAAAATATAAAAATTATATTAGTTATTTTATTTTTATTTATTTATATATAGTAATAATAATTTTAATAATAAAATATCTTATTTTATCTTAAAAATTATATATTAATAAAAAAATTATCTAATTAAGGAGTTGTAGTACACTCTAATCCCCCTATGTCCACCCTTATTTGTCCTGCTCTGCTGCGCTAGGCTCGTTGAGCTACTTTAGCATGACCCATGATCAATTTATTTTTAGTGACATGTCAGCATTTAAAAAATATATAATAAAATAATATTTAAATAAGTAGAAAAAGATAGTTATAGTATATTCTTTCTTTAATTGAATCATTCACAAGCCTTATTTTTACTACATATTCGATTTTTGTTTTTATAAAAATAATGTTAAAATATGTTATTAGTTATCAAATTTTAATTAAATTTATATATATTTTAAAAAATTTAAAAATTTAAATCTAATCTTTAAATCACTTAATAATGAATTTAAACAAAGAAGTGGATTTAATTGTTTTTTTTCTTTCAAAAAAATGAAATTAAATCACTCACTAGGGTAAGCTTTTTTACACACCCTTGGGTTTTACTCCATGTTGTTTCTTCATTTTCGTCAAGAACTCTTCTCACATACGTTACAAAAATGGGTATTTAAGTCGATATGTAAAATTAGTTTTTAGAAAAAATTGATTTATAATGAATTTAAAGTTAATTCGGTGTAGAACCGACGATATCCACATATGACGTAACGTCGATTCCAGGTATCAATCGACGTTATGTCCACGTGTAGCGTCAGTTTGATACGTCAACTGACGCTATGTCCTACGTGGATAAATTCTTTTATCTTTTTTCTTCTCCAGATAAAAACTATTCAAAGCGCTACATAACTCTCAAAAATCTAAACCTCTTTCACTCTTTCTCATTTTCCGGCCACCTACAACTACTAATTTGAGCAACGATTAGTTAGTTTTCTTCTTTTCTAACTAATCTTTTAGATCCCCTATTTTTGAGCAAAATACTCAAAAAAATTACTCATTTCTCATTTACAAAAACACTACTTTTTCTTCATTTATTTCATTTTGTTACTTCATTTACTCTTGTAAGTATTTCTATTAATTTTACGCACTTATTATTCATATTTTTTTCTGTTATTATGTGTTATTATTTATGTGTATAAATTTTTGTATTATATATGTAGGTTTTTATTATAATATCAGGAGAAGAATATGATAATCTTCAATAACATAGAATAATATCATGATAATTTTTCTAATATTAATTAATATTTTATTTTTTAATTATGTGTATTATTTAAACTATTTGTTAAACAAAATTTATTTTTTCTACTATTAATTAATGATCGAATATAAATTTTAATTTAAATATAATAAAAAATTAGTAAATTTTAAATCATTTCATTTAAAGTTAATTTTTAACCAATTTTAATACCTATTTTTGTAGCAATGAAGTTTTTGTATGTTTTCCAAAGTAACCTAATTATCTACTTTATTAGAACCATTTAGAGGTTATAATAATGTAATCTGAAGATTAATCTCAACATAAACTTTGCATAGACCAAATAGTGGTGCTTTGGTTAATTTATATGTGCCAGTAGGAATTCTTATTTTACTAGGGTTTGTTGATGCCCAGGCATCTTTTCAAGCATTTGTTAGAGCCTTACAAAAATTAAATATGATTAATAAATAAAAAGAACCTACGTTAGAAGGACAAAATCTAGAGCTTTTTAACTACTTGATCGATCTTTACTTTTTCGATCCTTTTTCTTTTAATTATAACGCTAATTTTATTTGTGAGAATTAAATGTGTGGTTTCAAGCATTTATATAATGTGTACATAAAACTTGTCATTAATTTTTTATTTTGTTTCGAGTTTTACATATATCTTTTTTCAAATAAAATATTTTTATTTTCTTGATGATAAGTTTGACAACCTAAATGTAAAGTTTATAGATTACAATTATATTTTTGGAGTCTAGAATTAATATCATTTTTATTGTTTTTTAAAAAATATATAGGGATATAGGTTATCTCAAATTATTAAAAAAAATCTACAAATATGAAAGGCAAAATTACACGTAACAAATTTGGAAGTCCAGGACTGGCAAAATAAAATAAAATCTAGGATATCTTTTAAAACAAAGAATAATATATAATAGGAAGAAAAAATACAAAATAGTACCTTACGAAAATTCTATTACCTTGATGTATAAATTACGAAAATTCATCCTTTTTTTGTTTTTTTAATTGAATAAGACGGTGTTATGATGATATAAATTAAAATATCTTATTTATTTTAAATTATTATTTTAATATGATAAGAAATAAAAAAAAAACATGATTATTTAATAATAATAAAATAATTAAACATTATTTAAAGTGAATCAATTTTATTCTAAATAAGATAAAAATCTAGGATATCTTTTAAAGTTTTCTATATCTAATAAAAAAACAAAAAAAATTAACTGCTTTTTTTTTAAGTAAAAAAAATTGAAATTAAAATACTCACCATGAAAAGCTTTTCACAATGTTGGTTTTTAGCACACTCTTCTTGGGTTTTACCCCATGTTGTCATAGCTATTTATGATTTCTAAACTACTGGATCAATCTTTACAACTTCTCGTTTTCTTTTAATTGTCGGCAAATTTTGTTTGTAAGGATAAGTGTGTGGTTTCAAGCATTTATATAATATCAATAGAGTACATATTATTTGTTATTAATATCATATTAATTTTTTATTTTATTTCGGATTTTACATACGTCATTTTTCAAATATATATATATATATAATAATATTATTAAAATGCCATAAATATACGTACAAAATTATATATATTTTTTAGAAGAAATTCTAAAAATAATCATAAAAAATGTGAGTTATTATTATTATTATTATTATCAGTAATTTTGTTTGTTATATAATTTACCCTCATAAATTGAAATTGCCCACTACAAACTTTCAGATCTTGCCAAATTAAAGATATTTTAACATTCCGTACCCGCCGATGATATGTAATTGCGTCATATCATGCCTTTATTTTTAACCTGTGAATTTTGTCGTGTTGTGCTGTGATATAGGTTTATTGAGCTACTCGACGATTTGACACAACCCAAGATATATATATATATATATATCTTTATTGATATGTCAGTATTTAAATAAATAAATAAAAAACATAACGTATCATGGATATTCTTTCTCTTTACCTCACTAATCTTAACTTTGATCCAACCTAAAATTATTTCAAAGAATTGAATTAGCTAGTAATGAAATTAAATCTAATGTTTTGAGAGAAAAAAAGAAGAACAAGAAGAAAATGTTATTTGTAAATATATAAATGGTAATTAAGTTATTAATCATTGAACTCATAGTCTAATAATTAATTGGTATTCTAGTTCACTAAAGTGTGAGTATTTAAGATTTTTGAGATTAAGTTCACCAAATAAGTATTAGGATTAATGAAGAAAAAAACTTATTTTTTAAGATTAATGTCTTATACTTTAGGTTTAAGGAAGGGGTTTTAATTATTTTTTTTTAAAATAAAAAAGATTAAAATTAAAATACTTACCATAGGAAGCTTTTTGCAATATTGATTTTTAGCACACCCTTCGGTTTTACCCCATGTTGTTTCTCCAATATTGCCATCAAAAACTGCCCCCCTATACAAACTTAATTCGTCTATGCGTTCCAATTTAAAGTATCCCAACAATCTGCTTTATTACTACGACCATTTAGAGGTTGTATGGACAAGTAATTATGCTTTGGTTAATTTATATGTACTATTAGAAATTATTATTTTACTAGGGTTTGTTGATGCACAAACATCTTTCCAAGCATTTGCCAGAGCCTAAAACAATTAAATATAATTAATAAATAAAATTAACTTATACTATGCAATTAATGGAGTGAAACAAGAACACATTATTGAACACACAATAAAAACAATATTGCTATGCTAAATAGTTTACAAACCATATTCTCATTGATATATATGTTTTTTAAACCACTTGTAAGAAATGATTTTATTGATCGATAAATAAACGAATGTTTATAATATAATTTATACAAAAAAAAGTAAAATTATAATAATTAAAAATAAATATAATTATAAAGAGACACATGTTCTTGGATAACATGTTGTTCTCCACCAATATCTTATTGGCTACTGGTGTGTTGGTTGACACCAGTTGGATCTCGAGTTCTTTAATATTCCTGCTCAAGTTGAAATATATGTTAATTATTCCCAACTTGTTAAGTAAGCTCGAAAACTGTGGAAAACTCAAGGATTTGATAAATATATCTTATGGTTACTCTAATGTAGAGATATGATAAGTCTTGATCATTTCAACTTGAATCTTTTCTCTCACTAGATGAAAATCGATCTCTATGTGTTTGGTTTGTTCATGAAACAATGAGTTTGATGCAATGTGAATGACTTCTTGATTGTCACAATATAACTTGGTCGGTTGGGAGTGTTTGATACCTAAATCTTCCAAAATGTATCGTAACTAGGTTATTTCGCAACAAGTTGTTACCATATAGTAATATTCTGCTTCTACACTTAATCATCGTGTGTTTGTGCATCTAGCCCAATCTACGTCATAGAAAGCATTTAGTTGTAATGAATTAGTTGCTGAGAAAAAGAGAACTTCCCCGATATGTTCTTGATATATCGTAGCACTCGTTGAGCTACTTCTAAATGTGGTTGATATGGTTTATCCATATATTGACAGAGAATGTGCACAACATACACTAAGTCGGGTCGTGTGATGGTTAAGTATATTAATCTCCCAACAAGGCTTCGATAGGATGTAGGGTCACTGATGAATTCCCCTTCAACCTTGATGAGGGATAAATTATGTTCCATAGGTGAATTGGCAGATTTGGCACCAAGATAACCCATATCCTCCAACATTTCAAGTGCGTACTTACGTTGTGATAGAATAATTCCCTTCTTGAAACGTGAAACTTCTATGCCCACAAAATACTTTAATTCACCGAGATATTTTAGCTTGAATTGTCGCATGAGATGATTCTTAGTTTCTTTAATGTCTTATAGATTGTTTCCTGTTATGATTATATCGTTTACATAGACAAGAAGAGTAGAGAAGAAATTACCATGGATTGGTTAAGCTAGCTTAAGTGTTGTTGATAGCTTGATGAACCATTGTCGTGAGGCTTGTTTGAGTCCATACAAATATTTGTGTAGTTTACATACTTGTGTTTCCCTATTTCGTCCAAATCCAGGTGGAAGAGACATGTAAACATCTTCATGAAGATCACCATAGAGAAAAGCATTGTTGACATCGAGTTGGCAAAGATGCCAATTTTGAATAGCAGTAACCGCAAAAAGGAGACGAACAATGACAATTTTGGATACTGGTGCAAAAGTTTCTTGGTAGTCAAAACCTTCAATCTGATTGTATCCTTAAGAATTATACTTGATTTTGCAAATCCATTTACAACCAAATGGTTTCTTGTTTGGAGGAAGCTATTGGAGCGTCCAAATGCCATTAGTTTCAAGAGTATCGAATTCTTGTTTCATGGCAAGCCGCCATTTTGGATCGTTGAAAGCTACAACAAAGGTGGTTGGTTCCCTAAGAATGGAAATAAAAGTAGCAAATGCACGATGTGTAGGTGATAATTGGTCATAGGTAAGTACATGAGATAGAGAATGAGAAGTACCTTTTTTATTTGACGATGTTGAGTTAGACGAAGAGAAGGACCGAGAAGGCAAGGAAGCTTCTACATGATACTTGTGAAGGTAGTTAGGAACATTGGTAGATCGGCATAGCTTATGCGTGACTGGTGATCGAGGAGTCACGTGTGGTGCAGAAGTTAATGATGATGTTTCAGGAGATGAATCTTGAAGATGAAGAATGTCTGAGATGATTACGGGAAGAACATATGGTGTATGATGAAGTTCATCATAAATAGTATTTTCTAATGGAGTTAATAGAGTTGGAGCGCTGACAGTGGAAGTGGAATAAGGAAACACATGTTCATGAAAGATAACATCATAAGACACAAAAGTTTTGCATGTTTCTAGATTGTAGACTCGATAACCTTTGATCTTAGATGGATACCCAATGAATATGCATCAATGTGATCTAGCATCAAACTTGGTGGGTCAATCATGATGTGTAGATGCAAAAAAAAGAGAACCAAAGACACGAAGATATTCATACCTAGGAACTTTGTGAAAAATGATTTCAAATAGTGTTTTACCCTTGAGAATAGGTGTTGGAGTACGATTTATGAGGTATGTGGCTGTAAGAATGGAATCTCCTTAGAATTGTTTAGGGAGGTTGGCTTGGAAGAGCAATGCACAAGCCATATTCAAAATGTGACGATGTTTGCATTCAACAACACCATTTTGTTGAAGGGTAGAGACACAACTAGTATAACGCAGGATTCCTTTGCTAGAAAACAACTGGGTCATAGAGAATTTTGGTTCATTATCGCTATGAATGATTTTAACTCTGGATGCAAATTGTGTTTCAATAAGATTAATGAAGGTGGTGAGAAATATGCGTGTATCAGATTTAGAGTTTAAGAGATAGACTCATGTGCATATTGAGTAGTCATTAACAATAGTGAGGAAATAACATGCTCTATTAAGTGCTAGAATGTGATAGCCACCACAAATATCAACATGAATCAGTTTAAAAGGTGCTTTTGTATTGACAGAACTTAAAGGAAATTGATTACGAGTTTGCTTAGCTAGTGGACAAATAGAACAATCACTAATAGAACAAAAGGGTATGTTGATGGAAAGAGAAAGCTCACACAAACTGTTATTAGATAGATGACCAAGTCATTGATGCCATATATGAGGATTGGTTGGAGTAGTATTTGAAATAGAGAAACATCCAGCCTTATTCGAAATAGTCAGGTAGTATAGTCCTGCTTTCTTAGTTCTCATCCCAATAGTATTCCCCAAGCATTTTTCCTAAACAAAGCACATATTATTAGTGAAGATGACATGACAAAGTGTAGTTTGAGTTAGTTTGGCTATTGAAACCAAGTTTAATTTAAAGGAGGGAACACATAAGACATTATAGAGTATGAAATTATTGGAGAAATGTACGGTGTCAATATGTGTGACATGGGCAAGTGAATGGTCAGGTAAATGCACATGCCGATTAGTGATTAGAATGCTGGAGCTCATAAGGTTTTGAGAACATACCATGTGATCAGTTGCTCCTGTATCAAGAATCCAACAAGTTTCTGAATGGAAAACATTCGCACATGATATGTTACCTAAATAAGCAGTCATTTGTCTTACCATGCTACCTGATTTGGCTTGATTGAGAAGTGTAAGAAGCTCATGATATTGAGCATATGTAAGGTTATGAGATGGTGTCCTTATGTTGGAGCTGTTTTCCTAAAGATTAGTATGGTGAGCTTTGGAGAGGAAGTCATAACTTGCATCTCTCTTATCTTGAATTGACCTTTTTTCTTCTGACACATGTTGATGTAATGTTCATTCAAACTACATAAATCACATTTGAGGTATTTTTGGCAGTTTTTATAATTGTGTCCATTGAGACTAGGGGTGTCTATGGTCCGATTTTGCCTAAAAAAATTTAACCAAACCGGACCGTTCATATAGTTGAAACCGGACCAGACCAGACCATTTGGCTATCTAAAATGTTATAACCGAACGATTTGGTCCAGTTTGGTTAACGGTTTTGAACAGTTTTGAATGGTTTTCAACAATTAATAATACATAAATATGATTCAGTTTAATATGATATAATTTAATATGATACAATCAAATGTTATGCTCATTTATCATCATATATAGATAGATATTATTGTTAAATACATAAATACATAAGATGTTATCAAAAAAAAAAAAAAAAAAGATTAGACATGAAGAAATGAATTCCAAATATCTCGTTTACACATAATTCTTAAACATATACAAACATCCAAACTCACAATCAACAACAATATATAATTAGATAATAATATTTAAACCTTACCCATTATTAATCATCAATGATCATTTCAGTGTCTTTAATGAGCTCTACAATCAAACAAAATCAACATCTTCATAAATCTCTAGGTCTTCATTGTATTATGGTAATAGAACACATTTTAAACTTTTGTAATCTCAAAGGAGAGGATCTAACATATCTCACAGCACAACGAATACTCATAATAGTACTATAAAGATCTTTAAGTCATTCTCTTATAATCAAATTCAAAATGTGAGCACAATATCACACATGAAAGAACTCTCCACTCATAACAAGTCTATCATTCCAATTTTTTAGCTTCCTTTTCAAGTATGACACATTAGTATCATTTGAGGAAGCATTATCAAGTGTTATGGTGAATACCTTACATATACCCCAATCACACAAACTCTGTTCTATCACTCTCCCAATTGTATCACCTTTATGATTCTCAACTTGACAAATTTTATAATTCTCTTTTGTAATTTCCAATCTTTGTCTATATAATGAGTGGTTAGACAAATATAATTAATATTTTGAATTGAAGTCCAACAATCACTATTAAGACAAACTATTTGCTTTTCACTTATGAAAAAGTTCCTCAAACTTTTTTTCTCATCTAAATAAAGTTGAAACACATCTCTAGAAATTGTTTGACGAGATGACACATGAAACTTAGGACAAATTTCAGCTATAAAATCTTTAAATCCCTCACCCTCAACAAACCTAAAAGACAATTCATCAATAATAATCATTTTTGTCAAAGCAATTCTAGCACGTTTTGCATCAAATGATACAACAACTAATTTATGAGTTGTCGTATCATCCTCTCTTTTTTTGTGTTTGAAAACTTAACTTTTTTGTCTTTTATCTACTTCTTTAGGAATCTTCTTACATAAATTTTTGAAGTGATATATTATTGAAGTAGTTCTATTCCTTGTGGGATGAGCAACATAACTTTTTTTACAATAATGACATATAGCTCTAGGATTTTCCACATCATAAGGTAAAATATATGAAAAATGATTCCATATTTCTGACCTAAAATTTGTTGGTTTCTTCATATTAGATTTGTTATCGGGGTGAACATTACTTACTTCTATTCCCCTATTTTAAGATGAGTCATTTAAATTCTATGGTGGATTTTCCATTTCATTCCGATGAATTTCATGTTCAATGTCTTCACTCATAGACATAGTAAAGTCTCTAAATTGACTTGGTCCAATAAACTCATGTAATCATCACCTATATATAGAATATAGATTAGTACATATTCTTAATATATTAAAATATTACTTTTTGTACTTAATCAAAAATCATTTCAAAACTAAAATAATATCAGTCAACAAAGTGTAACAAATAATATTTTAAGACGGATATTTAACATATATGCGAGAACATTTGACTTTTAAGTAATTAATAGATTATAGAAAGTTTAAAGAATTTATTTTTATTTTCAGCTAAGCTTAATTATAAAGGAACCCAAAGTGAAGGTCATTTTGTGATTTTTTTTAAAATAGCATTTGCACGACTCACACACTGAAACAATCCAGGATATTACCTTAAATTTGAGGGTTTTAAAAAATGTTTGGTGCCATTACATTACAAAGCTGGTAATTTTGTGTAATCTATAACAATGATTTAATAATATAGTTTGGTATTCAGAAACTTTATGCAATCTATAACAATATTAATTTAAACATTATTTATTGCAAATAATTATTAAACAATATGATGTTTATTGGATTGCTATATGTAACAAGATGTTTGTTCATCTGAAAATATATATAGCAAATTTTGACAGGTTAAAAGAGCATACATCTCTATGCAGATCATACGTTATACAAGTTAAAATAGCATTTGATGAAAGAGATACCGATAGGGCATTGAATTAAAGATATATCAAAATTATATACATAGATTTTGTTATGAATTTATAAGTATATGTAGGACTTTAATTCTCTGTAACAGTCTGAAATAATGTTCCTCATTGATGATCTTTATTTGAAGTCAGTATTTGTCTCATATATTTGTTTTACTATCTCATATTATCATGTTTACATCAAATTAGTAACCGACATACAAGTTAGTTGAAATTCATAATGATCAAACATTAATAAAATGAACTATATATATTTAATCTATAAAGAGAACTTAATCAAAATAATTAAGCTTTAAAAGAGTGGCAACGTACGGATAATTTAACTGAAGTTCTAAGTTCTAACATTATTAATTAGTTTCCACCATTTTAAAAAACTGAACTCTGTGAGAAAACATTGTTTAGACTTCAGAGTTTAGACAAACAAAAAAATGACATATCATTCAGATTTTAGAATTCAGACTTGCCATTCAATTTATTCAGGAAAAAACTACTACCAGTAGTAGTAGACCACATACTTATTTCGTGATTTTCGTCCATGGTTGTCATGACACGACGTGACGCGATGAGAGGTGGTTAGTTGCTGGTGGAAGCAACGCGAGGAGATGTGGCTAGTTGCTGGTGGAAGTGACACGTGGAACAGTGGCTAGCTACTGGTTGAAGCGACACAAGAAGATATGACTAGTTATTGGTGAAAGCCACGCGAGGAACGGTGGCTAGCTGCTAGTGGAAACGTAGACGACCAGACCTAGAACCTAGACGACGAACACAGAGGAAATGAAGAAATGTGATTTCTAGGGTTAGGGTTAACAACTTAATGCCTTAACTCAAAAACAAAAAAAAAAATATATACCCTAGTTTATAATATTTTATAAAAAAATTATTTATTTAATAAAATCGGTCCGGTGTGATCCAACCGGATTATAATATTTTATAATCGGACCAGACCGTTTTAAAAACAGTTTTACTTAATACAGACCGGATCAGACCGTTTCATTTACAAAACTGCTCAGTTCGGTCCGAATCAGACTGGTTTTTCAGTTTAAATCGGTTTGGCCCGATTTTTGGACAGCTCTAATTGAGACCACATAAATCACATTTAAGGTGATTTCGATAGTTTTTATAATTGTGGCTGATATTGTTGCATCGATTTCACTAGAGATGTGAGTTCATTTGTGGGTAATTTTTGTAAAGATATTGTGTACGAATGTCATTGGTAGTTTTAGACATGATTTTTTGAGCGAAAAATTCGAAAACATGATACGATTTAGTGTGTTTTAGACAATAATGACTGTTTATAAAACTACTAATGAACTGAAATGAACTATATTTTATAGAAAATGAGTCAAGGATTACATAACCGAAAATTTGAGCCGAAGAACCGGTCAGAAAGTTGGTGAATTGGCGTCTGGAGTGGCTGAAACGATGATTGCAACGCTGAATCGGCTGAAACGGTGGTTGCAACATTGAATCAGTTAGAGTACTGAACCAGATGGAAGATAGAACCGACTAAAGACTGAACAAGAACGAACGATGTGTTGTTTGCTTTAGAGGCACGCTGAACGATGTGTCGTTTGAGTCGTCTTCCTCAACGCGAATGTATGTCACTCCAACGAGGCGTGTATAACTCCAGAAAAATCAGACATGACACGTGGGAGTGCATGTGGTATTGTTTTGGATTGGAAAAAATTGCAGATTGCTCGGAATTTTCTGGATATTATAATGAAATTGAAATTTGTTTTGTGAATCGAAATTGGTTTTGAAAAGAAACAAATTTTGGAAGGAAGAAAAAGTTTCTGTATGAGCTGAGTTTTCTGAGAATTACTTCCTATGCTTTGATACCATGTAAGAAATAGTTTTATTAATTGATGGATAAATGAATGTTTAAAATCTAATTTATACAAAAGAAAAACATAATTGTAATAATTAAAAATAAATATAATTATAAGGAGGCATGTTCTTGGATAACCTGTTGATATCCATCAATCTATTGTTTGCTTTTTTCAGTTGGTGTATTGGTTGTCACCAGTTGGATCTCGAATTTTTTAACACAACTCGATCAATCTTTACACCTTTTTTTATTTTTTGGCTAATTTTAGGTAGTTTCAAGCATTTATATAGTGTATATAAATTTTCAATAATATCATGTTAATTTTTTTTTTATTTTGTTTAGAGTTTTACATATATCCTTTTCAAATATAACTTTTTAAATAAAATATTTTTATTTTCTTGGTGATCGAGTTTGACAACTTAAATGTAGAGTTTAAAGATTTCAATTATATTTTGAGAATCTAGAATTAATATAAATTTCATTGTATTTTAGAGATATATATATATAGGCATATATGTTTTTGACTAGCATAATACAATATCTCAAATTGTTAAAACAAATCTACAATAATGAAAGGCAAAATCACATAAACTAGGAAGGCTGGGATAGACGAAAAAAATGTGGGATATCTTCTAAACATAGAGAATAATATATATTAGAAAAAAATTAGTACCTTATGAAAATTCTATTACCTTTATGTGTAAATAAGGAAAATTCATAATATTTTGTTTTAATTGAATGAAATGATATTAGGATGATCCAAGTTGAAATATCTTATTTGTTTTAAATAATTGTTTAATTGTTTAGAAACCATGTAGCCATTATGATAATAACAGTAAGGTTTGGGGATAGAGAGCGTAACAACCATTCTGAGTAATGAAGAGTAACAGTCATTTTCTAAGTAAAGACGAGTAACAATTATTTTTGTGAGTAAAGACGAGTAACGATCATTTTTCTGAATAAAGAAGAGTAACAGTCATTTAACGGTCATATTATGATAAAAGAAAACAAAGGTCGGTTAGACGGATGGCATTGACGGCGCGCACGTGTGTGTGGTATCACATTTTCCTAAGTGCTCTCCCCTTCCACAAAAGTGGGTACCCCTTGGGGCCAAATCCCAATAACCAATTATTCACTAGTTATACATCTTTTAAATAATGTAAAAAAATAATGTGGGGAAAGGTTTTTACTAAATTTTTTTATAAACATTCATCTTTCCAACAATCTCCTACTTGAATTTTATATAAAATTAATTTTCATTGAGCAACCGATCAATTAAAATTATAAGATTGTGCATAAGCAAAAAGATGTCTATCGACTTGAACCTTTGCATAGTGTTGATGCTTTAAAATATACTAGATTAACTCGTAGTTTTGAACTCTATCTCTAACAATCATCACACACACACAACCTTTCCAGTATAGTTCAAAAAGCCTGTGCTTTACGGTCATGCACGTGTATCCCAGTATAGTGAACGCTCTAGTAAATTTTACCCAAAAAATTTCCATAGAAAGCGGTCACACTTCCACATTCACAAATGTGAGTCTATCAAGAGAACTCATGTAGCTATGTACTCCACTCCATATAAAGTATAGAACTCATTAAGAGTTTAATAATTAACTCATTTTTTTCTATCGCTTCAGGACTTCATGCTTCTAACAATATAGAATGGGATTTGAAAATATCATGATTCATCTCATATCACTTCATGAATTATTATTACCCTTTGAACTTATTTCTTGGGATCTTCAGTCTATAAGTTGGGTTACCATCACGAGTGACTCTTCATTCTAAGGGTATTAGTCTAATTCCTTTTGAGGTTTTGAAAACCTTCTCTCTCGGTAATGCTTTCGTCAAAGGATCTGCCAATTTTTTATCAGAACGTACATGATCTACTCTTACAGCTCTCGTAGAGATAAATTCTCTAACAATACTATACTTATGACGTATTTGTTGTCTCTTGCCGTTGTAGTAATGGTTCTGAATCTTTGCAATAGTCGCGGTAGTATCGTTGTGGATCAAGACAGTTGGTATCGGTCTTTCCCATAAAGGGATCTCAACTAACAGACTTCTTAGCCAGCCTGCTTCTTCACTAGCAGTAGCTAGTGCTATCATTTCAGACTCCATTGTAGATTGAGCCAATATTTTTTGTTTCTTAGACCTCCAAGAAACAGCTCCACCAACTATGTTAAATATATAGCCACTAGTTGCTTTGGAGTCTTCTGATAAAGTGTTCCAATCTGTATCGTTGTATCCTTCTAGAGCAGCGGGAAACTTTTTATAATGTAATCCAAGGTACATAGTTCTCTTAAGGTATCTCATAACCCTTTCAATAGCATTCTAATGCTCTACACTAGGTCTACTAGTAAATCTACATAGTAGTCTTATAACATAAGCTATGTCTGGTCTAGTGCAATCAGTAGCGTAACGTAAGCTACCAATGATGCTCGCATACTCAGTTTGTCTAACACTGTCTCCGGTGTTCTTGAACAACTTTACATTAGGATCATAAGGAGTACATGTAGGTTTGTAGTTAAAGTAATTATATTTCTTTAAGATCTTCTAAATATAGTGAGATTTATCTAGAGAAATTCCCTTTTCAGACCTAGTAATCTTTATACCAAGGATTACACTCGCTTCTCCGAGATCTTTCATATCAAAATTAGCACTTAACAAAGTTTTCACATTATTCACAACATGAATATTTGATCCAAAAATAAGCATGTCATCCACATATAAACATATAATAGTGCAAATGTCATCTTCTAATTTATAATAAATGTATTTGTCACTTTCATTTATTTTGAATCCATATGAGATAACTAGAATATCAAATTTTTCATGTCATTTCTTAGGTGCTTGTTTTAGATCATATAAAGAGATTTATCTAGTTTACAAACTTTATTTTCTTGACTTGGGATAAAAAAACCTTTAGGTTGATCCATATAAATGTTTTCTTCTAAATCACCATTTAAGAAAGCAGTTTTAACATTCATTTGGTGTACTACTAAATCATGGATAATAGAAAGAGAAAAAAGTACACGTATAGAGGTTATTCGTGTGACTGGTGAAAATGTATAAAAGAAATCTACATTTTCCCTTTGCCTATACCCTTTAACTACAAGACGAGCTTTGTACTTTTAAATAGTACCAACGGGTTTTAATTTCTTATTTAGTATCCATTTACATCCAATGGTTTTGCAATCAGGAGGTAAGTCAACTAAATGCCAAGTCTTATTATACTCAAGAGAGTCCATTTCATCATTTATGGCTTCTTCCCATAAGTTGGCATCTAAAGAAGATAATGCTTCTTTAAGAGTTTGGGGATCTTCCTCTAAGGTATAAACATAAAAATCAGACCCAAAATCCATAAAGGTTCGAGCTCTTCTACTTCTTCTAATTTCAGTGTTTAATTCCTCATTTTGTCCACTAGTTCTAGTTATGGGTAAAGTAATAGAAGACGATCCCCCACTATTTTTAAATATAAAAGGAAACCTATGTTCATAAAAATCAGCATCATTTGATTCTATAACTACATGATTATTTAAGTCATAGAATTTATAAGCTTTACTATTCACAGCGTATCCTATGAATACACACTCATATACTCTACTAGCAAGTTTATTTCTTTTAGGATCACGAATCCTAACATAGGCTAAACAACCCCAAGTTTTAAAATAAGTTAAATTAGGTTTCTTATTTTTCAAAATTTCATATAGTGAAATTTTACTTGTAGATTTAGGCACTCTATTTAGCACATAGCAAACAGTTAATAAAATTTCTCCCTGCCAATAGGAAGCAGTACCAGAATTTAATAAAATTGCAACAACTGATTCAGTAAAAATTCTATTTTTTCTTTCAGCTTTGCCATTCATTTAAGGAGAATAAAGTGTAGTTTTTCATGAATGATTCCATGAGTTTTATAAAAATCATTGAAAATATTGGAATCATATTCAGTGCCTCTATCACTTCGAAACCTTTTTATTTTTCTGTTAAGTTGATTCTCAATCTCAGTCATAAATATTTTAAACATGTCAAATGCTTCACTTTTATTTTCCATTAGATATACATAAGTGTAATCTGAACAGTCATCTATAAAAGTTATAAAATAACGTTTTGCATTTCTTGTTAAATTTTCATCAAGTTCACATATGTCAGAATGTATTAAATCTAAAGGTTCAAATTCTCTAACTACTAATTTATGTGAAGTTTTGGTTTTTTTAGCTTAACTACAAAAATCACATTTTCAAAATCATTTAAAGATAGTTTAGGAATTAGTTCTAAGGTACTCATGTTCTTGATTATGCGTTTATTAACATGAAAAAGTCTAACATGCCAAATATTAAAAGAACTCAACATATAAGCAGAAGAAGAGTTTTTATTGATTTCAACATTTAATTTAAACATGTCATCAATGGCGTACCCTTTCCCAACAAATATATTATTTTTAGTTATAGTATATAAATCAACCCCTATAGTTTGAGTAAACCTAGTTTAAGAAGATATCCTAAAACTAAGTTCTTTCTCATCTCTGGAGTATGTAAGACATCCTTCAAGATTACGGTCTTTTCAGAGGTAAACTTCAATACCACCTCACTAGTACCAACAACTTTAGTGGAGTGGGAGTCGTCCAATAACACTTTCTTATCCTCAGAATCATAATAGGACTTGAACATGTCTTGATCATAGCAAACATGGCGAGAAGCACCAGTGTCCACCCACCACCCCTCGGATCCACCAACAAAATTAACTTCAAATATCATAGCAATAAGTTGATTTTCGGTAAGGTTTGCCTATGGGGTAGGACGATTCCTGTTCTGGCAATTCTTAGCCAAGTGACTAGGTTTGTTACAACTATAACACATGAATGTATTATTCCTTAAGGGGGTTGAGGTTCATTCTAGGGAGGATAGTTTCTATTTCTATTTTGGTGGTTGCAGTTTTGGTTATTATTACGATTCTGAGTTTTCATATTTCTACTTTAGGTTTTAGAATTGCAGAGGAGGGTTTCTTATTGGTACTGTTGTTTGAGACTACGAGTACTTCATCTCTTTGGTCTTGTTTTCAGGCTTCTTCTTCTATTCTTAAACGGGTTATAAGATTTTCTAAAGAAAATTCTTTAGTTTTATGCCTAAGTGTATTCTTAAAATCTTTCCAAGCAAGGGGTAATTTATCTATAATAATAGCTACTTGAAATTGTTCATCTAAAGTCATACCTTCAGAAGTTATTTTGTGTGCTATCTTCTGCAGTTCGTGTGATTGAGCTTCCATTGATTTGCCATCAATCATTTGAAACTTCATGTACCTACTGACATCATACTTCTTAGTTCTAGCTTCCTCAGTGTCGTACTTCTTTTGAAGTGCTTCCCAAATTCCCTTAGCAGACTTATCAGAGTTATAATAATCATACAAGTCATCAGCCAAACCATTAAGAATATATTTTTTGCACAAAAAATCAGTTTGCATTTAGGTGTCTAAATTGATGCTTATTTTCGCAAGTGTACGAATCGTTCAAGTAATAAAGTGTACAAAAAGTACGGATATCGAACCCACAAGGAATGGCGTTACTAAGTACCGAAATTGACTAACCCTAATTTTATTTGAAAACCGAATTGTTGAAATTGTTTTAAAAGCAAATTAACATAAAACCAAACGCAAATAACAAAATTTAATGTTGTTCACAAATGATTAAAAAAATGCTAAGGCATTTGATTTCGCTAAATCAATTCAATCCTATTTCAAGTCACGTTATATGAGATTCAAAGTTAAAAGTGATGGTTGAAAAACCCAAACTTATCTAATACTCTTTCTCAAGTTATATTAGAATTACTTATCTATGAAAACAAACTATATTTCTATGAAGATTTAATCACAAATAAGCACATTACAATTTATGGAATTTCTAGAATAACCACATACATCATGCATTAGGTGTCAAACTCGCATTCAACATACGGTATTTATCACAAGAAGCATTCATTACACATCTCCTCTCGGTCTCAATATAATGCAACAAATCATCTAAATCTTGATCAGAAATTTAAAAGCATTAAGCATGGAAATAAATACTCAACTTGAAAACAATGAATTCATATAACAATAACAAAAGAAATCAGATTTCCTTGATTTAACTACATCATAGCCTTAGCAAAAACGAATTAGTTCATAACGAAATTAAGAACAAACATATTCTCAATTGAATCCATGAACAAACAATCTGAATAAAATGCAGAAAACAAAAGCTAAGGAGAAGAGATGAAGAACTCTTGAAGATGAAGACTTGGTAGCAACAATGGTGATGATCCTTCAAGCTTCTCCAACCTTTCTCTCCAAAATTTCCTTTTCTCCTCCAAAAATAACTTAGATCTGCCCTCTCTGCCGTCCCCCTCTTTTCCATCATAATGTATATATAGATCTAGGGTTTGGGGGGCAATTTTGGAACAAAACAACATAAAAAATGTATTTTTGGACGAAACTCGCCGGCGGCGACATTATTCTCGCCGCGGCGAGATTTCTGGAAAATTAAATATTTAGGTTTTTGATTTTGGCCGGCGGCCAAAATAATGTGGCCGGCGGCTAGATACTTTGGCCGGCGGCCAACATAATGTGGCCGGCGGCGAGATGCTTTGGCCGGCGGCCAACATAATGTGGCCGGCGGCGAGATGCTTTGGCCGGCGGCGAGAATTATTTGGCCGGCGGCGAGAATTATTTGGCCGGCGGCGAGATTAGTTTACCAAAATTTGTGCTCTCGGGAAGATTTTCGCCAAGATTTTAGCCGGCGGCGAGATTCACTTGGCCATAATCCGTGCTCCCTGCATGATTTTCAACATTTTTTTCCGTAAGGTTTTCGCCGGCGGCGAGAATACTCTCGCCGGCGGCGAATTTCCAAATTTTGAAATTTTTGTTCTCTTTTTATTTTCATTCAATCCCGATCATTGTACTTTGTCCCTAACTTCTCCAAAATCATGATTTTACCTGAAATTGCACTTTAAACACGAAATACCCGTGAAATGACATTTGTGGATTAAATAATCAAATAAACACAATTTTCACACAAATATCAACATTTAAATCATAACAAAAATGCAATAATTTAGCTCTTATCAACAACCCCCAACCAGCTTCTTGCTAATCTCTAGCAAGAAAAGCGATCTATGAATAATTTAAGAGGAGAAATTAAAAGAAAAATTCAATGGAAATTTATTCTATTTACAACATTGCATTAAGCATATGCAATAAGCCTTTAAACCCCTAGGCGGCCCTAGTAGGACGAGTTGTAGTCTCGTGAGGGCTTCCAGTGACGATACCCACAAACATCATTCCTATAACTATCCTAACTTAAAACAATAAAATCACATAACAAATAATTTGCACAAATGTCTCAAAAATTGTAAATAACACCCAACATATAGAATAATTAAATGTCACCTAAGCTTTAAGAAATCTCAAATGCCTATTTCACTTTTGTTTTTGACTCTTAAACATCCATCAAACCACAAACCAATAGCCATAATGCCAGAATAATATTATGCATAACATCCACAAACAAAAAGGTGAAATCTCAAACTCCATAGGCTCACTTTTCAAACCTCTCTCCACTAAAGAAGGAAAAATACACCACTTCGGATCAATAGGACTTTATGAGGCTTGTAATGTTAGGCTTAGGTATTTAGTTAAGAAAGAACGGGAAGTGTCAAAATACAAATAATAGCACTTATTAGATTAAACACAACCAATTAAGTAAAAGAGTAACAACATTTAACCCAAATTGTTTCTTCCGATCATAACCCATTTTTCCAAAGATAAACCAACTTCTTCCTCAATTTTTTTTTTTCACCTCAGTATATCAATCACTAACACTCTTTTATTTACTAGAGTGTGAAGGCCTTTTTTTTTCTCTCTTTTTTTTTGGTTTTTTTTTTTTTTTGCATCCTTACTCCAATTGCTCTTGAAAAGACATAACCCCCAACCGATTTCTCCCAATATATGTGGAAGATTTCTCCAATTCCTCTTGAAAAGTTTGTGTTCAAAATTAAGTGCTCTTAACAAATAAGGTAGGAATTATATATATATATATTTTTGGCTCAATAGAAGGTAGGTTATATAAGGCAAAAAGAAAGAAAAGTAAGGCTAACAATATATTTAAATAGGCTCAAAGAGGTAACTAGTGATATAAGGATAACAAGGTAGGCTTAAAATGGCACAATCGATCCAAAAATGGCCTACATCATATCCTAAACAGTGCAATTCCAAATTATTTCGCCTCAAGAGGTTTTCAAATGAGTTCTAGAGTTTGTTGAGATCACAAAAATATTCATGAAAAATTCGCACATAAGACTTCTCTAAGCATTTAGACTAATCAACCAAATCATACCACATACCAAAAGAGTCGCCAACTAGGTAAAATCAACATTTGAAATTCTCTTTAAACCGAAGCAAAATTTAATGTCTTCTAACAGCTACTTGTTATCACAATCACATTATTATCATCAACGTGCAAATTAAAATAAGTAAAATGCAAATAAAATAAAATAAAAATAGAAATAGAAATAAGACAATAAACAAATAAAAGAAATTAAATCAAAATGTAGAAAAATAAATGGAAAATCAAAATTAAACACAAAAAAAAAACACAAACAAAACTAATAAAAATGAAGGGAAGAAAAGATTTACCGTTTACTGCACCCCCAACCAAAACCTTACATTGTCCTCAATGTAAGAAAGGGAAGAGAGATCTCCTTTTCGCCAGTGGTGAAACTGCCCTCGCCGGTGGTGAACGTAAGAATTTTTTTTTTCTTAGATGGGATGGCATTGGCTTTAACTCAATCTTGTTGGCTCCATTCTTTACCACTGAGGTTGGAGTTTCATTTGTTCCCAACTCCTTAAATGTTTCATCACTGCATAAATGTTCATTAGGTGCTGCTAGTAATTCAGAACATTGTCTCGTCCCCTCATCTTCCTTCTCAATTGTTGCAGATTTCACAAGGCAAGCTTCTAGTGGTAGCAATGAAGTTCTCTCCTCAAAAGTTTCCGAGATTAACCCGTTAAGAGTGTTAATTTGAAAACAAGAATGTACATCACTTGGAAATTTTGTTTCTTCAAAAACATCAAAAGTTACTTGTTCATCTTGCACCCGTAGAATGAGCTTTCCTTGCTGAACATCAATCAATGTTCTTCCAGTTGCAAGGAACGGTCTCCCCAATATCAACGGTATCTCTCTATCTTCCTCCATGTCAAGCACCACGAAATCTACAGGGAAAATAAACTTGCCGACTTTAATTAAAACATCCTCAATTACCCCTAGAGGATATTTCACCGATCGATCCGCTAATTGTAAAGATATTGAAGTGGGCTTCACTTCTCCCAGGCCTAGTTTCCTGAAAACAGAAAGTGGCATCAAATTAATGCTTGCTCCTAAATCACATAGGACTTTATCAAACTTGCAACTTCCTATAGTACAAGGTATAGTAAAACTCCCTGGGTCTTTCAATTTCTGTGGCAGTTTTCTTTGAAGAACTGCACTGCATTCCTCATTTAGCATGACAGTTTCATTATCTCCTAGCCTCCTCTTCTTTGATAGGATTTCCTTCATGAATTTTGCATATTTGGGCATTTGTTCCAACATCTCTGCAAAAGGAATGTTAATATGCAATTTCTTAAAAATATCCAGAAATTTATCAAATTGATTATCAAGCTTTTTCTTATTCAATCTTTGAGGATATGGGATAGGAGGCTCATATTTTGCATATGGGGAAGGTTGAATATCTTGGGATCTTGATGGCTTTTCTTTAGATTCTTCCATTTTTTTCTCCGATTTCTTCTGATTCTCAAGTTCTTTTCCACTTCTCAATGTGATAGCCTTTACATGCTCTATGGGATTTATGGTGTCACTAGGCAGCGATCCTTGCGACCTTTCTGCAATCTGCTTTGAAAGCTGCCCTAGTTGGTTTTGGATGTCCCTGTTGATTGCCTCTTGATTTCTGAAATTTGCTCTTGTTTCCTCAATGAACTTTCCTAAAATTTCTTCCAAATTTGTTTGTTTCTTCTCTTGGGGTTGGTACGAAGATGATGACGGTTTGAATCCCCCTTGATTATTTCCCCATGACAAATTTGGATGATTTCTCCAACCTGGATTATAGGTGTTCGAATATGGGTTATGTTGAGGTTTTTGAAAATTTGAAACATAATTTGCTTGCTCAGCATTTGCTGAAGCAAATGGATTTCCAACTTGGCACTCGATGCTAGCATGATTTCCACCACATAAATCACATTGTGCAGTTGGTTTGGATTCGAATTTGGAAGACAAAGAATCCATCTTTCTTGAAAGAACAGCAACTTGAGCCGACAAAGCATTCACTGAATCAATTTCATGCACTGCTGTTGGTTTTTTTGCAATTACCCGCTCTGAATGCCACTGATTGTTGTTTTCTGCCATAATCTCTAACAACTCATGAGCATCCTCCGGTGTTTTTCCATTTAAAGACCCTCCAGCTGCAGCATCAATCATTGCCCGATAGTTTGAAACCAATCCATTATAAAATGTAGACACTTGCAACCAAATCGGTATACCATGATGTGGGCACTTCCTCAACATTTCTTTGAATCTTTCCCAAGCTTCATACAATGATTCTTGGTCATACTGTGTAAAAGATGTGATTTCATTCCTCAATTTTACCGTCTTAGCAGGAGGAAAGAACTTAGACAAGAATTTCTGAACCAACTCATTCCATGTTGTAATTGATCCAGGTGGTAATGAGTTTAGCCACTCCTTGGCTTTATCCCTAAGTGAAAAAGGAAAAACCCTCAATCTTATAGCATCTTCAGACACACCATTTATTTTGTAAAGATCACACACCTCCGGAAAGTAAGCAATATGTGCATTTGGATCATCCTTTGACATTCCCCCAAACTGATTTGTTTGAACCATTTGGATAAATGATGGTTTTATCTCAAAGTTATTGGCTTGAATAGTTGGCCTCCTTATACCCGAAGTAGTCCCAGCAACATTAGGCGCAGCATAATCCCTCAAAGCTCTACGATTTCCACCTCCTTCAACAAATGGTGGATCCATGGCTGATTGTCTATTAGGAGCTGAAGTTGAACGCCTTCTCTCTCGGTTTAGACGCCTATATGTTCTATCAATCTCCGGATCAAATGGTAGAAGGTTAAGGCTTCTTGTACGTCTCATACAAAAATCCTACAACCAGAAAATCAACTAACACAAAAACAACACAAAGTTAATTTTTTTTTTATGATAAATAATATAAAACAGCAAAATAAACAAAATTAAAAATGAAAGAAAGATAAAGAAAATTAACTTCAAATTAAAACTAAGATTAGGTAGTATCGATATTAATAAAATCAAACCATTCCCCGGCAACGGCGCCAAAAACTTTATGCTTATTTTCGCAAGTGTACGAATCGTTCAAGTAATAAAGTGTACAAAAAGTACGGATATCGAACCCACAAGGAATGGCGTTACTAAGTACCGGAATTGACTAACCCTAATTTTATTTGAAAACCGAATTGTTGAAATTGTTTTAAAAGCAAATTAACATAAAACCAAACGCAAATAACAAAATTTAATGTTGTTCACAAATGATTAAAAAAAAACGCTAAGGCATTTGATTTCGCTAAATCAATTCAATCCTATTTCAAGTCACGTTATATGAGATTCAAAGTTAAAAGTGATGGTTGAAAAACCCAAACTTATCTAATACTCTTTCTCAAGTTATATTAGAATTACTTATCTATGAAAACCAACTATATTTCTATGGAGATTTAATCACAAATAAGCACATTACAATTTATGGAATTTCTAGAATAACCACATACATCATGCATTAGGTGTCAAACTCGCATTCAACATACGGTATTTATCACAAGAAGCATTCATTACACATCTCCTCTCGGTCTCAATATAATGCAACAAATCATCTAAATCTTGATCAGAAATTTAAAAGCATTAAGCATGGAAATAAATACTCAACTTGAAAACAATGAATTCATATAACAATAACAAAAGAAATCAGATTTCCTTGATTTAACTACATCATAGCCTTAGCAAAAACGAATTAGTTCATAACGAAATTAAGAACAAACATATTCTCAATTGAATCCATGAACAAACAATCTGAATAAAATGCAGAAAACAAAAGCTAAGGAGAAGAGATGAAGAACTCTTGAAGATGAAGACTTGGTAGCAACAATGGTGATGATCCTTCAAGCTTCTCCAACCTTTCTCTCCAAAATTTCCTTTTCTCCTCCAAAAATAACTTAGATCTGCCCTCTCTGCCGTCCCCCTCTTTTCCATCATAATGTATATATAGATCTAGGGTTTGGGGGGCAATTTTGGAACAAAACAACATAAAAAATGTATTTTTGGACGAAACTCGCCGGCGGCGACATTATTCTCGCCGCGGCGAGATTTCTGGAAAATTAAATATTTAGGTTTTTGATTTTGGCCGGCGGCCAAAATAATGTGGCCGGCGGCTAGATACTTTGGCCGGCGGCCAACATAATGTGGCCGGCGGCGAGATGCTTTGGCCGGCGGCGAGATTAGTTTACCAAAATTTGTGCTCTCGGGAAGATTTTCGCCAAGATTTTAGCCGGCGGCGAGATTCACTTGGCCATAATCCGTGCTCCCTGCATGATTTTCAACATTTTTTTCCGTAAGGTTTTCGCCGGCGGCGAGAATACTCTCGCCGGCGGCGAATTTCCAAATTTTGAAATTTTTGTTCTCTTTTTATTTTCATTCAATCCCGATCATTGTACTTTGTCCCTAACTTCTCCAAAATCATGATTTTACCTGAAATTGCACTTTAAACACGAAATACCCGTGAAATGACATTTGTGGATTAAATAATCAAATAAACACAATTTTCACACAAATATCAACATTTAAATCATAACAAAAATGCAATAATTTAGCTCTTATCATAAATCCTTAGTTGCATCTTCAGTAGGAGGAGCAAACTGTATTGGTTTTTTAGTAGTAAGAGCAAAAACGATTTTTTTCATGGTTAAGAAAAATAACATTTTTTTGTCTCCATCTTTTAAAGTGTAGTCCCTCAAAACAGACTGGTTTGTTTATATCAGCAGTTAGCATTTCAGTAGACATAGCAGATAGAATCATCTTAAAATTGTTGAAACAAGTACGTCAAAACAGTATTGGAACAATATTACCGATAACCTGAAATGAACTGCTTAGGTTGAGTCGCAGACTAAGTCGCTTTCTTTAAGACGTTTCGCGGCTCTGTCTAAATTTGTGTAAGCAAACACAACCCCGTCGTCTACAGGATAAAACAGCCCATAATCTTTTTTTGTCTCGGAACTTCACTACACTTATGTAAAAAAAAAAATTTCCAAAAAATAAAATAAATGTCGTACACACATCTCGCAGACTCGGACTCGGCACGGTCGGTCGTTTAGACGGCGACGTGCGCGCATGTGTGGTATCACATTTTCCTGGGTCCTCTCCCCTTCTATAAAAATGGGTACCCCTTAGGACTTAATCCCAATAACCAACTATTCACTATTTATACATATTTTAAATAATGTAGAATAAGAGTTTTACTAAAAAAAATTATAAACATTCATCTTTACAACAAAATTCTTTAAAGAGATTAAATAAACAGTACATATTGTTACAATATAAATTGATATTCTTGCAAAAATAATTAATTAATAATAATTTTATATAATAATACAATAAATGTTTATTATTATTATTATTATTATTACCCTTGTAATTTTGTTTGCTATATAATTAGCCTTATAAATTGAAAAGAAAGTTACCTTGCTTTCGTTATATTAAACAGTAAAAACCCAAAATTGCCCACCCCAAACTTTCATATTTTTAACGTATATCATATCATGCCTTTATTGCATCGTCTACTTTAATTGGCAAATAGATTGCTATGTATATGAAATGATAATACCCCTTTATAGATAATATTTCAATGCTCAAATATAGCAGTTTAATTTCTGCAGTTAATTTGAGAACATATTTGATTGGTGTGAAACTTATTGAAATATTGGTTTGGAAATCGTCCATGCTAATATTAGATACTGTGAAAACAAAACAAAAACTCGTAAGTAAAGTACATTGAGACAGTATTCTAGGGAGAGTAGCATAAGACTGAGTTTGTACTTGAACATTTGATTTTTATAATGAAAAATTAGGTGATCCAATGAATCAATGATTTTATCCTTAGATCATGGTTGTGACCTATGTTGTTTCCATCTAAAAATATTATGTGTTATTATTTTATTTTCGCACACTCTAGGTTAATTATGTCAATATCATATAAACTTTCAATATCCCCAAAACGAATTATAAAATCTATATTTAAAATCGTCCAAAAATCGTTATGATTTGGGGATGATTTTTTACTTGCGGATAACGATTCGAGACAATTATTGAAAAATACAAAAAAAAAACCTTTTTCCATTTTTTTTAAATTTCTTTATATATACACACAAAAAATCAATAAATTTTAATTATTAATAAATATATAAATTAATTAAATAAATTAATTAAATAAATATAATTAATTTTTATTACGAGCGAATATGATTATCAATTATAACTATATATATTACATCATATTCGATTTTTATCTAAAATTATACTTATTTTTAAAATTTATTGAATAAAAGCAAACCAACTTACAAGATAACCACACATTTTTTATTTTTTTTACCATTCTTAAGTTTAAGTTATAAAAAATGAAATATGGAATTTTTTATCTA
Organism: Hippophae tibetana; assembly: GCA_037013495.1. Classification (NCBI taxonomy): domain Eukaryota; kingdom Viridiplantae; phylum Streptophyta; class Magnoliopsida; order Rosales; family Elaeagnaceae; genus Hippophae; species Hippophae tibetana. Next base: position 9,552,493 of record CM072812.1, read on the forward strand.
CCGTACCAGCGATTCCACACAAACCCAATCACGCCACGATTTGGAATCCAAATCTTAAAATATGGGATCTAAAAAGATTGTTGATTCGTTCCAATTCCCACTGCCAAGCGCGTCTCAGAAAGCCTAAAATAAAACAAAAGGAAAATTTCAGATACTACCAACAAACCTTTTAGATTAGATTTTGGTGTCTGCCTTCCAAAGTATGTAACAAACTTAAGACATTTTATTAAAAAAAGTAAATTATTCATACAAGAAATTTAATTAAATTTATTTAAATTTTTAAATTTTTAAAACATATAATTTAATGATTAAATTTTTAAAATTTTATACATATGTTTCAATTTATCTAATAAAATAAATATTTATGAATCAAAAATTTACATATAAATTTTTAAAAATTTATTGACTAAATAGTAAGATAATTTAAATTTTTTGAAACTCATGTGTAAATTTTATTAAAATTTAAAAACAAATAATGCACTTTATCCTTTTAAGGATGAAAAATATTACTACCACAAAATATTATATATATTTTATCAACTTAAAACTCTTAATAAATTATCAATCTTAATTAACATATTTTAACAATTTTTAATCATTAATCTTACTTACATAAAATCCCCAAACTTAAAGTAGGAAGCTCTTGTTTCCTTAAAAATAAATAAAACAAACAAAACCGGGAAGTTGAAATGAGGAAAAAAGAAGAAGCTCTATGCTGTTTTTAGAAAGAAAGAAAAAAAGTAATGATTCGTCCAAAACAGATCCTGCATTGTGAAAAAGGAGCTGAGTTTTAGTACTCGTTTCCTATTTCATTGTTTTGCAAAGACATGAGGAACATGGACCGCCAATAATCAATGTTATGTTACTTAAAAAATCTAAAATAAAAATTTACATCTATAAAAGCGCTGGTCTTTTATCAACAATAGACAATTTGATTAACCCAATGTCAATGTGGGACTCTTCTCTTTTACCTCTAACGTGTGTATTAACCAGGGTTCATTCGGTACAAAGTAAGATGTAATATCAATGTTCCATTTCCACTTGACGAAATTAAACTGACCCGTTTTATTTTTAACCTTCTTTTAAGAAAAAAACATACGCTCATTTTTCTTACAATATAAATAAATAAACATATATTTTTTACTAAAAGATTAAGAATAAAATCATGTTGAATAAATGAGTTATTTATACACATGAATAAAAAATTTATTCTCAATAGTTTTTAAGAATCAGATTAGATTATAGGATGTGACTTATAGTTACATGGGGACCCTAGATGGGTATTCTCTAAATTAGTCTCACTATGAAAATCAACAACCGCCCTGAGGTACAAACTGTATAGCAAACCAAAATCATGTGTTGAGAGGGGGGGAATCCTGTCTGAAAACACAGATTAGCCAAATACATTAAGAGAAAAAAATATATGTATATTTATAGTCTATAATTTATTTATTTTGTTGGTATTGCCGCATCACCAGAGATGCATGATACAAAACAAAAAACCTAAAAATGGTAACTCAAAACTCAATCCTCAAACAAATTCCATGTAACTTTTTCTCTCTAATTTAAATCTCCAAAATAAGCATTCCAATTAGCTATTAGTAACCAAATCTCTTTAACTGAATATATTAACGAAGAAGGTTTGCAAAATCCTCACTTCACCTGCTGCTTCCCCATATTATCTTCACCTACGATGTTGTTACTGTCAAATTATTGGTGTTAATGTTAATTGTTTCTGTATTTCTGTATTTCTCTGTTCTGTCTTTACAAGAGTTTACAATATATGTATATAAAGAAAACGAAAATTAAACAATAACCATAAAACCTGCACATCCAGGTTTTATGGCTCCACTAATATTATTGTCTGCTCAATGTTTTACTCCATTGAGCATTTGTGTCTGCCACTGTTATAGCACACACCAACACTCCTCCTCAAGTTGGTGCATATATGTCTCTTATGCCCAACTTGTCAAGTGAGTTGTAGAAGTTCCTTGCAGACACAGATTTTGTGAGTATATCAGCCAATTGATCTTCTGATTTAACAAATGGAAGCTTAATAATCTTTTCTTCAAGATTCTGTTTGATGAAGTTCCGATCCACTTCAACGTGTTTCGTGCGATCATGTTGAACTGGATTGTGAGATATGGCAATGGCTGCTTTGTTATCACAAAATAAGTTCATTTCAGAGTTAGGAGCAACACCAATCTCAGTTAGAAGTTTTTTCAACCAAAGGAGCTCACATATTCCCTTGACCATTCCTCGAAATTCAGCTTCAGCACTGGATAAGGCAACTACATTTTGCTTCTTGCTTCTCCATGTGACAAGGTTGCCCCCCACGAAAGTAAAGTACCCAGCAGTAGATTTCCTATCCTTCATATTCCCTGCCCAGTCTGAATCTGTATATCCAAGGACTTTCAATTGACCATTCTTTGAAAACATAAGTCCTTTCCCAGGGGAGGATTTTAAGTAACGAAGTATTCGCATGACCGCATCCATATGGTCTTCACTTGGGCAGTGCATGAACTGACTCACGACACTCACAGCATAAGCAATATCAGGTCGAGTATGAGATAAATATATGAGTTTACCTACTAACCGTTGATATCTCTGTTTATCTGCTGGTACTTGGTCCACATATTCTCCGAGTTTATGATTTTGAACCATTGGAATATCGACAGGTTTACAATCTAGTAGACCTGCCTCTGCTAGTAGGTCCAGAGTATATTTCCTTTGGGAAAGACATATGCCTTGTTTTGATCTTGTTACCTCAATACCTAAGAAGTATTTGAGCCCTCCTAAGTTCTTCATTTCAAACTCATTTGACAGTTGTTCTTGAAGCTTAGAGATTTCTTCTTTATCATCCCCTGTAATGATCATGTCGTCTACATAGACTATAAGGGCTGTTATCTTCCCTAATCGATGTTTTAGGAAAAGAGTATGATCAGAGTTGCTTTGTTGGAACCCATATTTCTTCATTGCTGAACTCAACCTACCAAACCACGCTCGAGGTGATTGTTTTAGTCCATACAATGCTCGTTGTAATCTACATGCAGTTTCTTTTCCTGATGTAACAGTATATCCTGGTGGGATATCCATGTAAATCTCTTCTTCAAGGTCACCATGAAGGAAGGCATTCTTCACGTCAAGTTGGTGCAATGGCCAATCTAAATTTGCTGCAAGAGATAACAAAACTCTCACAGTTTTTAGTTTAGCCACAGGTGAGAAGGTTTCTTGATAATCTATCCCATGTTTCTGTGTATATCCTTTTGCTACAAGCCTCGCCTTGTAACGATCAACTAACCCATCTGCTTTATACTTAATGGAGAAAATCCACTTGCATCCTACCATCTTCCTCCCTTGAGGCAACTCGCTTAACACCCATGTGTTATTCTTCTGCAGTGCCTCAAATTCCTCTTTTATAGCTTGAGCCCATTTTGGATCAGATAAAGCTTCTTCAATGCTACTCGGAATTTGACACGAGGAGAGTGTTTGTGCAAATGCCCTGATAGGTTCTGATAACCTTTGAGTAGATACATAATTTGCTATTGGATACTTGGGTTGTCGTTCTTCTCTTTCTGGGGAGTATCGATTTGGAGGTTTACCTCGATTGTGTCTGAAAGGTAAAACATAACCAACAGATGTATCTATAGCATTAGTCTGTAAAGGTGTGATAGGATAGCTTACCTCAGGAGTTTTCTCAGCAGGAGGATCATTGGGTACTAGAGAATGGAGGGGTACATCAACCACTTCATCTTCTGGAGATTCAATTACTACTTCAGCTTCAGTTCGTGGAAGTTCAAGCTCGGGTCTAGATACGGGCTCCTCCATATTAGTGGCACGTTCCGAGTATGTTGGACTCGTGTCTAATATTTCAACATCAAGCCAATTTCGTTCTTCACCATAACTCTCCTCCTGAAGAGTGTAATTGGATACTGGTGATGGGAAAAACCATTCTGATTCGAGGAAAGTGACATCCATGGTAGTATAGTTTCTTTTAGCAATTGGATCATAACATCGGTACCCCTTTTTTTGTACACCATACCCCAAGAATACACATCGGACAGCACATGGATCCAATTTAGTTCGTTGATTTTTATGGAGGTGGACAAAAGCAACACATCCAAAAATTCGGGGCGGAAGCATCAAAATAGTAGGCAAAGGAAGATGATCAGATAACACCTTTAATGGAGTCTGAAATTGTAAGGTCTTTGTGGGCATTCGATTCAGTAGATACACAGCTGTAGTAACAGCATCACTCCAGTATTTATTAGGCATATGTGCACCGATTAGTAAGGCCCGAGCCGTTTCTAAAATATGCCGATTTTTTCTCTCCGCCGTCCCATTCTGTTGTGGGGTTTGTGAACATGAGGTTTCATGGAGAATACCATGGTTGTCAAAGTATGTCCGGAATTGTTGGTTAACATACTCCCCTCCATTATCAGACCTAAGTATCTTAATTTTTTCAGAAAATTGTGTCTGAACCATGGTGTGAAACATGTGAAATGTAGCAAATACTTCATCTTTATGTTTGAGAAGGTAAAGCCATGTCATTCGTGTACAATCATCAACAAAAATAACAAACCAACGATGACCCGATGACGTAATGACCGGGGAAGGTCCCCAAACATCAGAATGTACCAAAGTAAAAGGAGCCACACTTTTATTCATGCTCATAGGATAAGACGCCCTATGACTTTTTGCTAGGATACAAGTATCACATTTGAAATCTGAATGTGTGATATTTGAAAATAAACTGGGGAGTAGGTGCTTTAAATACCCGAATGATGGATGCCCAAATCTACGATGACATAGCCAAATCTGTCGTTCCTTGTTACCAACAGTATGTTGCATGTGATTGGCTCTTCCTGAACTGAGGTCATCCACATAATATAGCCCTCCTCTCCTAGTACCACGCCCAATGATCTCCTTGGTGAGAATATCCTGTAGAAGGCAAAAAGTAGAATACATCAGTACTACACAGTTAAGATCTGAAGTGACCTGACTTACAGACATTAGTCGGTTTGACAGGGAGGGTACAAGCAAAGTATTAGATAATGATAATGAAGGAGATAAGGTCACTGTTCCAGCTCCTGTAACTGGATAAGTGACCCCATTTGCATTGGCAACACGGCTCCGTCTTGGCTGGGTTGTATTGCAGAGATCGTTTGGGTCAAATGTCATGTGATCTGTAGCTCCAGAGTCTAGAATCCACTCATCTTTCTCATTACGAGTAGAGATGTGAAATGCTTTACTTGAAATACCTGGATCTTGGGAAGATTCGGCTTGAGAAGTAAGGGATAGTGAGGCATTATTGGTAGCCACAGCTGCTCGCCCAGTAGTGTCCCGTTTCTTCCGTGCTTGAAGATCATTCCACCATTCTGGATACCCATGTAGTTTGAAGCAGTTTTCACGGGTATGTTTGGAGTTTCCACAATGGCCACATTTCATGTCAAGAGATGGTGGATTTCCCGTGGATTTCTTGCTACCCAAGGAAGTTCCTGTTTTTGGTGGCATTAGGTTATGATGTCCCTTGACCCCTTTAAAAACCATAACAGCTCCGGGTGTCGTATCTACACCTGTGATCATCACGGTCTGCCTGACCTCTTCCCTACGGACGAATCCATAGGCTTGCTCCACCGTAGGGAATGGTTTGATCTGAAGCACATCACTTCGAGTTTTATCCAATCTATCATCAAGTCCATCGAGGAAGGTATATACTCGATCTTCCTGTACGATGGAGTTGTATTTTTGTATATCAATCGCACACTCCATTGGATTAGGACGACGGAAATCAATTTCACGCCACAACCCTTGAAGGTCATTGTAGTATTTTTCAATGGATCCACCCGCTTGTTTCGTACGAGTAACTTGACGGCGAAGATCATATACTTGAGACGTGTCTGTCCCATCATAGTAAGTGGTAGCCACCGAATCCCAAACCTGTTTTGCAGTTGGGAATCGGATAAAATTTGCAATTAAGGAGGGGTCCATCGAATTGATCAACCATCCTTTGACAATGGCGTTTTCAGTACGCCATCTCCTAAATAAGGGGTCGGTTTCAACAGGTTGAGGAAAATCCCCATTAATATATCCCAGTTTATCTTTGCCAGAGATATACATCTCCACCACCTGGGACCACAAGGCATAGTTGGATCCTCCCAACTTGATACTAATGGGAGCAGTCGACGCTTCAGTTGGCGGAGGTTGTGAGCTGAGCTGAGCTCTAGTTAGAACTTCCGTCATTTTCGCCGTCAAATCTTCTAACATAATTTTTTTTTTTTCCAAATCGCGCAGCTTCGCGTAACCCTAACTTTTCTTCTTCCCACTTCACGCAATTTCCTCTGATTTCCTCAGCAAATTCCTCGGATTTCCTCAGCAGCTTCCTCTGATTTCCTCAGCAGCTTCCTCTGCGTTCCTCAGCAACGTCCTCTGAGTTCTGCAGCAGCTTCTTCGACTGCGTTTCTCGGCAGCTTCTTCGACTGCGTTTCTCGGCAGCTTCTTCGACTGCGTTTCTCAGCAGCTTCTTCGACTGCGTTGCTCAGCAGCTTCCTCTGAGTTCCTCAGCAGTTTCTTCGACTGCGTTTCTCAGCAGTTTCTTCGACTGCGTTTCTCAGCAGTTTCTTCGACTGCGTTTCTCAACAGCAACCTCTTGGAAGAGCAGCGACTTCCTTCTTTTGATGGAGGATCAACGAACACTTGTGATTTCTCAATCTGAACCAAAAAAGTTCACAGAAAGAAAAAAAAAAGGAACTGAAGCTGTTTTTTTTTTTTTGTTTACTGGAACTAATGCGTGCAGATTTTTCCTTCTATCACTTTCAGTTTTTCATCAATACTTGGAACCATCTTTATCATCACTGATCACTGCAAAAATTGTTTTTTTTTTGTTTTACAGAATTGTAGGGCTGAAGAACAATATGAACGCCCCACAGTAGCAGCTCGAATGGAATGTAGGAACTGTGATGACTCCAACAAGCAGCTTGAACGGCTACCCCAACTCCTGGCCAAATAATCAGCCAAATATGCACATATTAACACAATCTGTTGAGCATATGACACCAAATCAGTTAAAGGAGAACAGAATCAACTTAGCAGGTAACTTATTCTTTCATTAGGACAACCAATAACTCTGCTTTGATACCATGTCAAATTATTGGTGTTAATGTTAATTGTTTCTGTATTTCTGTATTTCTCTGTTCTGTCTTTACAAGAGTTTACAATATATGTATATAAAGAAAACGAAAATTAAACAATAACCATAAAACCTGCACATCCAGGTTTTATGGCTCCACTAATATTATTGTCTGCTCAATGTTTTACTCCATTGAGCATTTGTGTCTGCCACTGTTATAGCACACACCAACAGTTACATCCAAAACGATAATCTAAGCTGCAATTCCTGAAGCAATTACAAAAAAAGCTTGCGTATGAGTATAAAAGATATCGTTATTCGAGTTCAGCAAAGACAAACATGTAAAAACAACAAGAGAATGGATTTTCAGAGAGAGGATAGAAAACAAGAAAATGGATTTGCATATTCCAAGGATATTGATGATAACAAAAGGTCACAAGTGATACAACTAAATCAGCAACTCATAAATCTTCATCAACTATGTCCCAGTAAACATTACAATTAAGTCTTATGAACATGTAATAATAACAAATCCACTGAAATTACTTCAACCTGGAGATAACGTATCCGCAATCCAGTACTGACATGCACAAATCATTAATATCCAAAATCATTCTAGATATACTATAGAATTATGATGCAAATCTGGTTGGGAAAGTGAGGAACTTCTTAAGATAATACATAGAAATTATCATTTTTCCTTTTATCATTGCTGAGTATTTGAGAAATCCAAACTTTCATTAAGTAACATTATTAAGGAATCTTATTTAAAACCTATGTTTTATGCCAAACACAATGGTCTCCCTCTCTTAGGAACAGCTAGTTTTTGGTTCCAGACCAGACCAAAAACATGCACAGCCTTATAAATGAAGTTATGGTCAGCAACACCACATGCTTGTGGGCATATGAAAACACATGTATGCTTAAGTTGATAGTTGGTAAAGGACATAATATTCAGATACGAGGCTCTACTTATTTCCTTTACCTATGCTTACTTATTTCCAGGGTACTTATTTCCACAGGAGAGTCGGACAAAGAGGATCCCATAAATTTGTTACTAGTGGCCCGGTTAAATTTGAATTTCCAATGCTAAGAAGCTATCAAACACAAACATCTTTAGTACTCTCTGGCATTTTATGAACATTAAAGCCATCGACTAGTGGAAATTTGGTGAGCATAGCCCCCAAAATTTTCAAAATGCCTTAATATTTGATCCTAAATGAAATCACAGAAAAAATAAGTAACCAGCATGCTGAACAGCTAAGCTAACGATGGAGAATCACTTCATGTGGGCGGACCAAAATTCATTTATGAAACCTTGTCTAAGAGCCGAAAAGGGGAGCATACACCAACCACGTTGATGGATTTTTGGTACACCTCTATTCTTATCCTCCAAGTTACACATCAACTGCATATATCATCATATCTCCAATCCGCAATGAAGTAAATAAAAATGAAAACATTTATATTGGACCGCACTTAACTATCAAAACCTAATCAATCTATTCACTTCTTGTGAGCGTTATAATGGCCAAAATTCAATTATGAAACCTTGTCTAAGAGCCAAAAAGGGGAGCATAAACCAACCACGATGATGGATTTTTTGTACGCCCCTATTCTTATCCTCCAAGTTATACATCAACTGCATATATCATCATATCTCCAATCTGCAATGAAGTAAATAAAAATGAAACATTTATATCGGGACCGCACTTAACTATCAAAACCTAATCAATCTATGTGGGAGACGAAATAAATTATCAAGAAAAAACATGCAGCCATCTAATTAATTGGAGAAATTGGCTTTTTTGATCCTCAGCTTGTTAAGCTGAAATGTGCATAAATGTGTGCCTTATTGCTCCCCCATCTTCTTACAAATTTTACCCCTTTTCTTGATCAACAAAGGCAAACTAAAACAAGCTATTCATACTTGCGGTCTTAATTGTTTAACTGGTGCAAGTAACTTTGAAATGCACCAACATATACTCGATAAGTGTGCAGAAAAGGAAAACAAAGAAGTGACCACCAAAAATATTTACATCTATCTTCATCCACCAAATACCAATGAGTTAAGTAGTATTAAAAAATAATGGATGTTAACTTCAGAAATAACATGAAAGACTGATGAACTCATAGCAACAAATACGGGCGTGCATCTATACACAAAAAAATAGAGAACACTACAGTAATAAAAACCACTCATCAAACTCTATAACTAAATGAATAGCTGCAAACAATCCTAATCAATGAACTATTAACAATATCATAATCCTTTATTTGTTTGAAATCAGCACTTAATTTAGATTTTCAAAAGAGCTCGCAATATCCGCTGCTAATTCCATAAAAGGCAATCCAAAAACTATGCTAAAGTACAATTATCAACTGAAATCCGTATGAGAAAACTTATTCTAACTATAGTGGACAAACTATATATAACCATTCTGACCGAGTAAGAGTATTTTACAGTATAAAAGAGATATTTCTACACACCTCATGATCTCTTTCAGAAGCAGAACAATAAGAGACAAAAGCCTAATTAATATAATACTTCACAAGCAAATAATGAAAGTAGCCAAACATCACACAGTGAATGGAGAAAGAGAAAAAGCTCCAATGAGAGTTTCTATTTAGCAAATAAAAATGAATACGGATGACAATTCGGTAACAAAACAGGTCATGACATAGATCCTTCCTTAATAACATTTATTTATAAAAAAAAAATTGCATTAATAAATCACAGAACAGCTCTTACCCCCGATGGGTTGCCTCTTGTTGGCGCTGTAACCACCAACATAACCAGGAGCACTTTTAGCAGAAGCACCTGAAGCAGCACCATCAAGTCCATAACCAAATGGACCAGAGCTCACTCTTTCCGAATTTGATGAGCGCCATGTGGGATCCTCATAAACTGAACCAGTAGTATAAAAATCAGAAAAAGCCCCATCAAAACCACCATTTGATGCAGTAAATGAAGATGTTGATGCCATGTTTGTGCTACTGTTTCTGCCATAACCTACTGTTTCCAAACCATAATTATTTTCACCAGATCCATAACCATGATTTCCACTATTGTGGAGAACATTGTTCCCTCCACCTTGGGCTGTAATTGTTGAAGAACCCCAATTAACTCCAGCATTGTTATAGGTGCTTCCTCCAATGGTCCCACTTCCTGACCCCATGTATGCACTGGAACTAGAAGAATTTAATCCATAATTAAGTGCCCCATTCCCCCCCTTTCCCCACAAATTCCGGGTCATGGAGCTGAAAAAGGAGTCGTTTCCAGCATTACTGCCATCATACCCAATAGGATTTCCAAATCTGTTTGAGTTGCTCATGTAATAAGGGTCCAATCCCCTTCCATGGCTGAGATTACTGTTGAAGTTTGCACTGCCTCCATAACCTGTTCCCAACCCAGGCTCAAAATTCATCCCCATGCCATAACCAGAGCCAAAAGGAGGAAATCCAGTTCGAGCACCAGAAACCGGACTGAACCTACCAAGACCATAGCCTCCAACTGTACTTGGAGTATATCCCTGAGTGTAGCCATTGAAGAAGCTGTTGATCCTGTTCATACCATAATTGTATCCACCAAGTGGACTGCGACTAGGACCAGGTGACAACTCCTTCGGCACTGCACGCTTGACCTCAACCATCTTATCATTCAGTTCATGAAATGTCTTAAGCAAAGCCTTGTCCACTGCCTCCTCTGAATCATAAGTGATGAATCCAAACCCTCTTGGCCTTTGGGTATTATGATCATACATTACCACAACATCCGTGATTGTTCCAAACTGTTCAAAATACTTCTTGAAGTCATTCTCTGTGACAGTGGATGCTAAACCTCCAACAAAAATCTTTCTCGTACGTCCTTGACCTGGAGAACCATGAATACTGCCACTACTTCTACTCAAAATGTTCTGGTCATCTCTAGGAACAGCTTTTTTTGCCTCAACCTAAGGATAGAGAATGCAGTTAAGTAAAACAAAATTTAAACAGCCCATGCTTCATCAATTCTTTTATCAGCTTAGAAAAAAAGGAGCTTAACATTAAAAAGAGCAATATCACGAGGAAGCTAAATGAGAAAGAAGAGAACAGATTACATAATTTATAATTAGCTTAACTTAAAAGTTAGTTTAACATAGAACCAGAATAAAACAAATTCCACTGAGAAAGACTTTGAATTCAAGCTTCTGAAAAAGAAATGCAGTTTTGTTGGGAGCAATTCAGGAAGTAAAAGAGAGAGAGAGAGAGCATAGATGATGTATAGATAAGCATAAGAGGTTGAAAACTGACCATCCTTCCATCGATGTTATGCTTTTCCTTTATAACTCTATCAACAGCAGATGGGTCAGCAAAAACTACAAAACCGAAACCACGGGCACGACCGGTGGTACGGTCCTTCATGATTACAGCTTCTACCACCTCTCCATAAGCACTGAAATATTCCTTAAGACGCTCCTCATTTGTGTCCCATGATATTCCTCCGATGAACAACTTCCCATTATCAGATTGCATTTTGTCTGCCCACCAAAATACTTTATCAATCCAAGCTCAATAAAATTCACGAGTCCAAATAAAAATGGTTTCATTTGGAAATTTATAATGAAAGATGAAAACTTTTTTTCAAAACAAAAATCGAATTTGATAGAAAATATATACGGCTTGTGATGGATCCAATCCTTAGTATATAATTCTACAGAATTCACATCATTCAATTTATCAAAGCACAATTAGATTCAAACAACCAAGCAAGCAAATCTTACAGTAACAAATATAACTTCAATGAAAATTTCTCCTCCATCAGAGTTTCCGGGTCACTGAAATGGAATGTGATAAAACTAACACCGAACAAGATAAACAATACCTTGTCTGAATAACAATGGCAAATCCCAAAAATTCTAGTCCGATGAAAAGCAAGTATTCTGAGCTTCAATTTACTAATAATGGATCCTTCGCCAAGCAAATACTCGACCCAGAATTAAGTATGCCTTTAAAAAAAAACAGAGAAACGCGTTCAATAAGAAATCAACTAAGATCCAAAACTAAACCCAATTTCACAAAGCTTTAAAAAACAAAAAAAATAAATCCATATTCTGACAAAACCCACCGATTCAAAAACCCAGATGCTTAATCTAGCGATAGACTAAGATCTGAGAGGAGGCACGGTAAGGATAAGAACAGAGGGAATGTTCAACCTCCTCTATATGTGCCCCCTCCACCCCTTCTTTGTTCTTACAATTTTTGTCAAGTGATTACGAAAAATGTAAATTCAGTTACGAAACAGATTGTAAAAGATGAAAATGTATATTGTAGAGAAAGAAACAAAGTCATAGAACAAGAAAAGAAAAAATAAAAAAATTGAGAAGGTTAGTACGTATTGGGGTGGGAATTATATAGAGTTGGGAATGCAAGATTAAAATTTATTTATTCTACCTGGTCTTTTGGGTAATCTCAATTATAAAAATTAAGACAAAAAAGTACTCTCTTAAGTTATTTTCTTTTTTCTTATGTCTGTAACAACAAAACTTAATTTTAAATTTATGAAAATGTTTGAAAATATTATCTACTCGTTATAATATAATTCATATTTTGTTTATAAATGAACCACAATTATTTTAATATTTAATATAAAATTAATTTCATAAATATCAAACAAAATGTTCATTTTTATTTAAATTATTTAAATTTAATCTGATACTTTAAAAATGTTTAACTTATTTAGTTCCTGAACTTAAATAAGTAGTTTATTTAAGTTAACAAGAAATTTAATAAATTATTTGAAAAAGATATATTTAATTAAAAATTAACAAATGAGAAAGAAAATAAAACGATATCAAAATTAAATTATTTATTAATACTATAATGTTTACAAAAATGTTAATATTAATCAAATTAATAAGTAGAAAAATATTTTTTAAAATAAAATAAAATAAATTTTATATTATAATATTTTTCAATAACTTAAAAAATATACACAATATAATTGAGAATAAATAGATAATAAATCTAAATTATATTAATTTATAATTAAATTCATATATCATTGAAAATATTAAACAATATATTTTATAAAAATTATTACATTTTAAAATTTGAAGTTTTTTTAGAAAACTTATGCTCATCTTATTAAATATTATTTATATTTTATTAGATATTTTTTATATAAATTGTACTAATTCATAAAATATTATGACTTAGTTTATACATCATTATAAAGTTCTTAAATTCTAGTTTTTAAGAAATTTTTAGATTTGTGATTTTGAATTTTCTATATAAAATAATATATATTTTATTAATGATTGTTGAGATTTATAAGAATTTTTTTCTCATTTTAAAATATAAATTGTACTAATTCAAACAAATTTATGAATTATTTCATATAATATTAAAAAGTTTTAAAAGTCTAGTTTTTGATAAATTTATAGTTTATTATTTTGAGTTTTTTTATATAAATTTAAGCAGATTTTCTTGATTATCTTTTATATGCATAAGAATAATTTTTTACTAATTTTAAAAATATAAATTATATTAATTCATATAATTTTATGAATAATTTCATATATCATTATAAAGTTATAAAAATTTAGTTTTTAATAAATTTTATGTTTTATGATTTTAATTTTTTTTTAGAAAATTATACTTATTTTACTAATAATTGTTCAGATTTAATAAAAAAAATTGACTCACTTCTAAAATATAAGTTGTACTAACTCAGACAATATTATGAATAATGTCATATATTATTAGAAAGTTTTAAAAATTTAATTTCTAAAAAAATAATGATATGTGATTTTAAATTTTCTATAAAAATTTATGCTATTTTTACTAAAATTTATTTAGATTTTATGAACATTATTAACTCAATTTTTTAAATACAATTAGTACTAACTTCATATATCATTATAAATATAATTTTAAGTTATTAGTTATCAAATAATTTTTTTTAATATTTTGAAATTAAAATTTTAATTTTAAAATTCAAGTATTAAAAATTAAAATAATTATGAAATATGATTTAAAGTTTTAAAATAATTTAAACGAGTTTAAAAAAATAGTTTATCTCAACTTATAAATGAGATAAGTTATACTTTACTTAACATAAAATAAACGTGAACGAAGTGAATCAAACAAACTTATTTGATACTTATAAATTAATATATATATATATATATATATATATAACAACCCAAAAATAACTGAAGAAGACTTTTTTCTTTCTTTCTTTTACACTATAATAATGATGAATGTAAAGCATTGCTTATCTTCTATTGATAATACTTCTTTAAAAAATAAAAAAATAAAAAAATGTTTTTATTTATTTTCAAAAAAAAAAAAAGATAAAACATTGGTGAAGGGCTATATATGTGTAATATGAGTAGGTAAAAAAGAAAAGCAATATGAGGATAATGGATTGAATTTGAGCCAGTTGATTTGATCTTGAACATACACAAAACAATGTTAAGCTTCGTTGGATCACTTATGAACAGCTAGGATCTTTGTGAATTTATTGACTTTTGTTGGCTGAGTAACTTAAATCTACCCTTAAAGTAACCGACATTTTTGGGTTTTGTTTTTGGATGGAAGAAACTTTTGCAATCAATAATTGTTTTTAGAAAATAAAATTTCCTTAGCTAAAAATTAAAATGTATAACTTATAAAATTTGTAAACTATTTTATTTAAGTATATATAATTATAAAAATATATTAATAATTATAATTATTAAATCAAAACTAACATTTTTTAAACAATAAATGTTGTTTATGTTTTTTTCTTTCTTTTTTTGAGAAATTTTATGCTTGTATTAAAATTATTAAAATGATTTTGATTGATTTGTAGTGTAAATTTGTTTTTGAGACATTTCATTAATGTGGTTATGATTCTCGTCTAGATAAAGATTGTGGTGTATTTATATATAAAAAATTTATACAAAATATATTTATTTAATTAAAAATTATATATTTAATAACAAATTCCTATAAAGTTTAGGCATAAAAAAGAAAACCAATAATATGTTTCAGATAATCGAGGTTAATTATTCACAAAATATGATTAGGTTTCCTTTATTTACAATTTAGGCATAAAAAAGTGTTGGGTGTCATGTGCTGTATTTCACATTGTAGCGACTAAATGTGAAACGATACAAACAGAACTTATGCAGCGATAAATAAATTAAATAGAGTTTTTTCCTATTGGATTTTGAAATTTGGTATAAAAACATCATTAAATTTTTATTTTTTACTTTCATATTATTATACTTTAAAATTGTTATAAAATATATCAAATATTTTTTATTATTTTCACAATATTAAATTTTATAAAATATTACAAAGATAACATCGATTAATTAATGTACTAATAAGTTAAAGTTAATGGTATAGATATAATAAAAAAAATTGATTATATTTTTATAATAATTGTAAAATTGAATGATATAGAAATAACAAATTAAAATTTAATGATATTTTTATAAAAATTTGTAAAATTTCATGATAAAAAAACTACTTATTTTGCTAAATATGATGGAAATATTAATGGTAGGCAACCTGATTGTATGAGTTTTGTTGCCGAGAGCCCTAGACGAGTCTATTATTAGGGCCAGTGATGATCGGTGGTGGTGATAGATGGGAAGGGGGGATTTTCTTTCTAACATTTCAATGATCATATATATATGAAAAATAGTACATAACTTGTGTGATGGTGACTATGGTGATCACTACGAGAGCAAGTGACAATACTGCTTGGGTTTTATTGTCCATACCGCTTTGGTTTCATCAAGGCATGTGGCAGTGGTGACAGATTAGCAGCGACATAAGGATGATATTTTTTCTTTCCAACATTTCAAGTGCACACTAGGGTTTGATGGGATTAAACGCTTTCTAAGTGCCCTTTTTTAAGCAAAAGGGGATATTTAGTATTCTTTTTAATGGGTATTTTAGTATGGATAATTTGGTCTAATTTTAAACAGCCCGTTAGAAGATGAACAAAAAAATATTAATTAATGGTTATCTTGTAAATAATCAAAAAACACATTAAGTTAAACTCCAATTCTCCACTCATTAAATTTTCTTCCCATCCCCTACTCTATTAATTATATATGAATAATTAGATTTTTTTATCACTAAATTTTGAGTTGTTATAAAATACCATCGAATTTTAAGTTATTATTTTCGTACCATTAAATTTTATAATTATTTTAAAAAGATTATAATTTTTTTTGTTAATTGTATAATATTAAATTTTACAAAATATTAAAAAAAATACTATCAATATCAATCATTTAATAGAAGTTAACAAAAAGTTCGATAATATTTTTTGTTATATTAATAAAGTTGAATTGTACAAAGTAAAAAAATATTACATTTTTGTAATATTTATGAATTTTAATAATATATAAAAAATAAATTAAAGTTCCGTATTAATTTTACAAATAATCTCAAAATTAGGCGTTAAAAAATACATTTACTTAATTTAGTTTGGTTTCTCTAAGTCACCTCTATTCCTTCTTTCTTTTTATTTTTCTTTATTATCTCTCTTCCTCTCGTTACTTTCTCTCTCACTCACTCTATTTTTCTCTTATTTTTTCCTTTATTTTGTGGAAGCGAAAAATCCATTAATCATGGAGGATGGAGAAGGAAATTTTGGGCTTTATTTTACTATGCAATTGGTTGTGTTATTTATTTGCTTAAACTGTCATCGTAGCTACAAAAAGTGGCTCTGATTTTTTTTAGGGGTATTTAATTTCTAGCTTCACATAATTTAAAGTTGTAATGGATCTGTTTCGTTTAATCTAATGCAATCCAACATTAAAAAAAAAACACAAATAAGCTACAAGACATAATTATTCAGATAAAATTGAGAATGAGAAATACATAATCCCAAAAACTCGTTTGGCTTTGTTCATAAAATATATCTAACAAAGCTTGCTTATCATTATGACATTGTTTGATTTAGGGAGGGTATTTTATCATTACAAAATTTGATTTAGGGAGGGTATTTTATCATTACAAAATTTGATTTAGGGATTTATTTTGGAATTTTTTTTGTTTAGAAAAGTCTATTTTTCCTTGAAAATTAGACATGAGATATTTATATTTTTCCCATTAATATTTAACAGCACTTTAATGGGGCTCTTTAAAATTAGACAAAAGTGTTCATATTATAATAAAAAAGAATATTGAAGTGTCCATTTAGAAAAAAAAATATATACTCAGGTGTAACTTTTTACTAAGAAATGGGGCTTGCAAGGTGTTTAATCCGTTTGATAGGCATAACTCTGCATTAGAGTGGTAATGAAAAATTTGAGAGTAGTGAGTCTGTTTTAAGTTTAGTTTTATCTTTTTCACTTTAGAATTTTATTTTTCTTTTTACAATGTCATTTATACCTACCCATTTTGACGAACTAATCATATATTGTAATTTTTTTTCAAAATCACTCTATATTGTAAAATGAATTAGTAACATTCATAAGCATATTCTTCATATTTTTTTTTAAAAAAAGATCATAGTTTTTATAGCAAAAGAATTCCTTAAAATTGTTTAATGTTTTCAAAAAACTATTTATTTTTAGGGATGATTAAAGTTTTCCCCTTATAAGTTCTTTTCAATAAAAAAAATTGTAAGAAAAACCTATTATATATATACATCTTGACTTAGGTGTGTCATTGAAGCAAGACTAACGAAATGTCGTAGATTGACGTAATGTTTATATTGTGTTAGAAATATATTTTATTAATTGTAACCTAGTACATGGATTAGATCTATAAAAAAATTAACCTAATGAAAGGTTGCATAGTATGCTTCCTTCAACAGGTTATATAGCACGTTATTCTTGGCAAATCATGTACCATGTTTTTCATAACAGGTCAAGTACCACTTCATCCTCAATAGATCATACCTAACTAAGTTACTCGATACATAGGCTAGGATATGTTGATTATCTAAAAACTTATCATTATAATAAATGCAAATCTTCTCATCTCACGATTTGAATAAAATATTAATTTTATGTGTCTTTTTTTGGATCGATACTCAATTGTTATATATGTAAGATAGGATATGTCGATTCTTGATCGATGCTCGATCAATCAATTTGGTGCTTGATAGATCAATTTTTTTTGGATAGATCGAACATTGTTTGTCGTTCTTACCTTGATTTCTTGCTCGATCTTGATCGAACCTTGATCAATCAAGTGTCATGTTTTTGTTCTAAATACACGTTTTTTCTTTTTTTACTCATTTCGTCCTCCAACTTTTGTATAACATAAAATGTATAAGACACAATAATTCACAATAAATGTATGAGAATTAATACACAAATATATATATAAAATAACACCGATAGTAACATTCACTATTCTTTTACTTTCTAGCCTATTCTCATGACTCAATAAGAGAGATATAACATCACTTACAACTACATCTCACAAAGTATGTTCCCAATTGAGTGGAAAAGAGATTATTAAAGTTCTCCTCAAACCCTCCCAAAACATGTATCCACTTTTGTTCTTCAATAATTGAACAACCATTAGATTCCAACTCAACTCCAAGAGTTTTGATCTTCAACACATACTTATTAGATTGCCTTTTTATGTTTTTCTTTTTTTCATTTCAACTAAGCTCTGGATTTAGAAATAATTTTTTTTTTCAATTTCAATCAAGACTTTCTTAAGGTGTCAAATCTAAAAATCATTCCAAGATTTCATCTTATATACAGTCATTAACCAATAACCTAACATCTCATCTTGTATTTTTTTAAATTTAAAATTTGGATTAATTTTTCAATTTATCAAAAAACTATTTAAGGGAATTTTGAACTACATAATTGTCTAATTATAAGCTTCTCAAGGTTTGTAACACTTGATGTTTTCAGATTGCAAAATGAAGATAGTCTAGTTTGATTGTTATCAAGAGATTATGTACTAATATAATATATGGAACACATCTCGATCAACTTGATTCAAGATTGTCATTGAACAATGCCATTATGATCTCCAAGATCTATCGTGTATGGAACTTCCATTACTGCATTTATTGAATGTTAAAGTTCACTTGAACTACTTTTGCTCTAATACCGTGACAATTTGTAAGAAAAGAATCAAAATGGTAAAGAATCAATTAGCAACAACAAGAACTTAGAAGAATAATGAAGATGAACAAAAAGACTCAGATTGCATTCATTGTAGAGAGTTGTAATTGTATTTCTTTAATACATTGACTTAACAAATAACAGTAAACTTTATGCTATTTATAAACATTGTATCGAGAATTAATATTAGTAACGTAAAATTCATCTAGCAAACTTACATAACCAACTAATTACACAAGATACATTTATATTGTACACACATGTTACTATAACAAAATTACACTTATACAATCTAAATGGCCTATTAATACTTTCATGACATCTTTGCTTCTCAAGCACCTTCACTATCTAAAGTGTCTACACTTGCACACACACAACCATCCTTAGCTGAAATATCAACATTGCTACAACTTGCACCACCATTGTGATCACCAAGATCTCCCACTTTCTTTCATTTTTTTCCTTAGTTGAAAAAATAGAAGGAATAATGTCATTTACCATTGAAGTCTAGGCTAGAGCTACTATACCAAATTGAAGGATGTATATTGACGACGTTTGAGTACCCACAACTTCTACCAATTAAACGAGATAAACTCTTATCTTAATATTATATTGTTTCACAAGTAAACAATCTTTTGATTTTCATTCTTTCTTATACATATAAAAGGTCACTCAAGCAACAACGAACTTGTTGGTCTCAAATCAAAATCTAAAAGATATTTTCTCTCACGTTATATAACAATTTTTCAAGAGAAAAAATAATTGTGAAAAAATATAGTTATTTTTCATATATAATTTAATTTCATGATTGATTTTATTTCTAACATTATTTTTATAAATTCAACAACTGTTTATAATTTTATATTGGATAATTATAAACATGTAACGTAGGTTTCAAAATCTATTTTTAATATAAATTAATACGCATTTACTTATATAAAAATAAACAAATCTTCAATTATTTACATAATAAAATAAATTAAAAGATACATATATTTTTAAGTGAATTTTGGTATTTATTATATTTGTGTCAACTAATTTTGGAAAAAAGAGATAAACATTTAGAAGAAAAGTTCCGGTCGATGTTTAAATTAATTTTTTTTATAAAGATAAACTAAATTAGTAATTAAAAGTAGGTGAAAGGACGTGAATTATAATTGTAAAGTTAGGCTATTTACTGGGATTGGAATGTGGCTAAGGAAATCAGGAAAAATATTCGTATATACCATACTATATTAAATAACATATTAAAAAAAGTCACATGTACACGAAGAAATTCCCTGTAACACATACACAGTTTGAACATTATAAAATGTATAAGTTTTTAATGTAATTAAAAATAGCTAGAAGTATAATTTCAATAATAAAATAGTCATTTTATTATGAACTTAAACTAAAATACATCTCTATTACCTAATTAATTATGCAGATGGGGATAGAGAGAAACATCTATGCTTGGCCATATCGATCCACGTACTTGTTGCTTATGTGGGTCGGACTTAGGTTTAGCTTGGATATTGGGTTTCAAGAGGTGATTGTTGAGTCCATCTGCTTACAAGCTGTCCTGCTAGTAAATGGATACTCATATTTATTGTCTGCTGAAGGACAGATAGTAAACGCTACCAAGCTTCTAGTTAATCAAACTTTGTCTTGTTCTTGTTGTTTTCCTTCAAGGAGGGGACTAATTTGGCTGCTAGTCTTCTAATTTTTGTTAAAGATGTAACTGCTTTAAATTAATTTAATAAAGGTCTTTTATTAAATATAATAATGAATATTATAACTTATATAAAAAATAAAAGTATTAAATAATGATACTTTGATGTTAGTTAAATATATTATTTTAGTAATTAAAATTTTCAAATAATAATAAAATTACAATAAGACTTTGTATTAAGATGACTGCTTGTACCTTGTACAGCATAAGAAGCGTTTTCAACCTTAAATTAGTATAAGCAATTATAATAAAGCACAAGGCTATTTGGTTGAAAATCTATCAAAACAATGAATTATAATTGAGACATAAGTCATATAATAAATGGTTAAATTTAATTCTCAAAAAATAAATACAATTTAAAATATAAAAAACCAAATAATTTTGTTAAAGTAAATATGATATAATTTTTTATCACATTTTTTTAAAACCAATGTTATTTTATATGATTCAACCATAAGACTTAAACAAGAAGGAATAAATTTTAAGATGAACCACATACCATTCTTTATTATGTTTTGTTGATAAGTGCTTAAGTCTAAGATTCCCATTTGTGTAGATAGGAAAAGCAACCATTAGAGTAATCCAACACGTCCACCGTCGAGACTTCAAAACTTTATCAAGCACCTATAAAGTTGGTTGTCCCAAAAAGAAAATGCATTTCTTTAATTAAATAACCATCAAACCAAAATTCTAGTTCTTGAAGTAATAGAAAGTAATATCACAACCTATTATTATTATTATTATTAAAAAATATAATTTATTTAAAAAATTATTTATAATAAATTATAAATAATATATCATAATATTATCGATAATTATAATACAATGATGTAATATATAAAAATACTCTTTAGTTTAAGTTTGAGACAAATAACATCCTATAAGTGTAGGATTTATGATGTATATCAATCTTCTTACCACTAGTTTGATAAATATGTTAAATATTAAATAAAAAAATGAAGGGTAAAAGAGAGAGTAACACAGATACGAAGGTGTACCACAGAACAGGGGAACAAAATGCAAAATCTGATACCCATTCATCTACTTCCAAGTCGGACGGTGGGTTAATATTCTTTACTAAGATCTCTCTCTCTCTCTCGGTCTACTCTCTAAAGCTAGCTCTTTTAGCTGCCATTCGAGCTCCTAATCATCAGATTCCAGGGTTTATTACCCATATCACTGAATTCGAAGGTCTGTTAATCTTTATTGTTATCTCTAATTTGTCTTATTTTTCCAAATTTGAAACTTTGATCTTAACTGATGTGCTTCTGATCTTTATTTAATTGGCCGCCTTCTATGAGGAAAGTATTGCAATTTGTGCCTATTATTTTGTGTAACTGTGTTTTAACTATTTAGTGAAGGCCTGGAAAAGACAAATTTTGGTACTTTTTTGGTTTCTGGAATTTTCGGCCTCTGAAAATCAGGCAATTCAATTCAATTATGTTCTCAAGTTTGTTGGTAAGTATGGTTCATTTAATTTAGTTGCTTGAATTTATTTTGAGCTCATCAGTAAACCTTATACCCACTTCAGAATATTTGATAGTATATACTGAATAAAGCCCATCGTGATTTCTAACTCTCGTTCCTCCACGAACATCTTCCTCCAACATTTATATTCTGGATTTTGATTTTGCTAATTTTTCGTAATTCTTTTGGTAGATTTAAGTCAGGATTGAATTCTTTTAGGATTAAATTTGACATATGAATCTACATGAAATACATTGAAACAACGAGAAGAAATAGTTTGAAAAATTCATTGAATTGGACCAATGAAATATTTGGGTTGCCTGTTAAGAGGGGCGTTTGAACCTGGCTTGCACACCAATCTTAAAAGGCATTTGGGTGGCCAACTGAATAGTCTTAAGGGCATTCACACCCTGTATGGACTATGGAGAACGTACTTTATAGTGTTGGATTAAAATAGATTCTAATAATTCAAAGCCTCTTCATACCTGGCTTTTCGAACAAGCTGAAAGGGAATTGGAAAAATAAAAAATGTCCCTTGACAATTTTTTAAAATGCATTCTTGTGGTGTGTGGTCTTAGTGTACCAGAAGGTGTGATTGAAGGTATTAAACATTTGGTTGGAGTGCAGAAAGTGCATGTTAGTTACACTTCTCAGGATTTAGGGACTCACATCCTAATTCTAGTCCCTGGGTCCATCCTGCCATGCATGCATGATGCATATTCCTTGATTTCTTGGTCTGTTTTCGATTTTTTTTACTGTTTATTAAATAATTCAGAATTAGAAAAAGAGGAAAAAATGAGTTTATGTTTTACATGTAGGATTTTGATACGGAAACAAGGCCAGATCTTCTGCAGGTTTAGCGAAATAAAAAAGATACTAACCCAACCTTGAAAAATAGGCAGTTACATCCCTTGAATAATTGTTTATTTACATAAGATTTTGGCAAATACGTCCCTGAAATAGTTCCTTAAAGAGAAGAGTGTTTTTTTTTTCAACCTTGTGGGGTATTTTTTCATTTAAGTAAACTCATAAGGAGTTATTTGTAATTATCCCTGTCAATATGGATATGCAGAGAAAACATTGAAGTTGATGGTTTCTTCTTGATGTCAGTTTCTTGTTAGGGGTAAATAGACAGAATTTTGTTAAAAAATTTGGGGTTAATATGAAAAGAATTGGTATCGTTTGATCGTTGACGTACTAGGTAATTTTACTAATTAGATGGAAATTAATTTTTATTTTGACTATTAATTATTTTCCTGTTTATGTTGTAAACTTAAGAAAATGTGTTTGTTTATGTTTTTCTTAGTAGTTTTACTACTGGTTGTGGTAGCACAACCATTAGAGGAATATCAAAATTGGAAAAATATGAAACGATTACTTGCAAACTTTGCTAATTGACTTGTTGCCAACATGTTCTGCTCATTGCTAACATGTTGTGCCTATTTTTCAGCAGTTATTTTGTCTCCCTGATGTATTTGGCTCAAGATCAACGTTAAATTTTCAGGGTGCTGAACTTTTTATTCATGCTGAGGGTTAGCAAGTTTTGAGTTGTAGCCATGTTCTTCATTTCTATTCATTGTATTATTAATTTTTAATCTTCCTGTAACTATAATGGCTTTGTTTTTGCTCATTGTAATACGTTCAAATATATTGTTGCTTTGTGTTTTTCTGCTGTTTCAGCTTTGCTGGATTTGATTAGCGCTATTTTGTTTATGCATTTCAGAAAATAGTTTAAGCATTGGAAACAAGAAACTATATCATTTTTAGAATTCTTTATCTTATGTCTTCAGGATACTCATAAAAGCATGTTTCTGATCCAAGTCATAGATCAACTGCGGTAATGGTGTGCTGAAATGATCTCCTGATTCTTTTAATTTACCCAAGATTAGAAGTTGACATGGTTCTTTACGGGGAAGGGTTAAGAGATGAATTTGCTTCTGATAAATCACACCAAAGAGAGAATTCAAAGAGTGGAGGTTATGTATCAGAAAATATTCCTAATGACAAGATTTCTGAATTGCAATCTGATCAAGAACGAAGCCCTCCATCTAGAGTACCTGAGGAAGCACCGCCAATATCAGAGTCTGCAGTACACGGACTGACATTGAATCAGGAAGGACAGTGTTCCTCTTTAATAGTTTTACCTGAAAAAGCCTTAGAAATTCCTGAAACTCCTGTCCCCAAAAGGAGCACCCCCTCTATAACACCAGAGAAAGCATCAGATGATGGATATAATTGGAGAAAATATGGTCAGAAAATTGTTAAGGGAGACTATGTAAGGAGTTATTACAGATGTACGTATCCAAATTGCCTGGTTAAAAAGCAATTGGAGCGTGCAAATGATGGACAGATTGCAGATATTGTTTACTTTGGTGAGCATGATCATCCTAAATCTCAACGCAACATCCCTGTGGCTGTTGGTTTTGTTGGGTCCATTGGTGATGAAAGACGAGATACGCCTCTTTTATCTACTGCAGAAGGTAAGAGAAAAACTTTTGATTACGAAATATTGAAAATATTTTTGGATCTTAAATGAGCATTGCTTGACTTATTTTCTTCATACTTTAGTGGACAAGCATAACCAAAGACCTATGGAAGCTGGCACTGTAGTTACTCCTCAAATTTCAAATGTTGTAAGGGACAATGGTGCGAAGGGTGCACTTGTACAATCGAATCATATGACAGATGAAATTTGTGATCATATTGATCCAGATTCCAAAAGACAGTATGTGAACCTGCTTGCTAAGTGTTTTTGTTTTTGTAAATATAAGCTGGCACAGTACATATATAAATATGAGCTCACTATTTTCTATTTCCCCTTCCAAAAAATTACAGGAAGAAAGATAGAGGTAATATAGATACCACTTCAGTGGATAAGCCAACCAGCGAACCACGTTTTGTTGTTCAGATTCCAAGCGAAGTTGATATTGTTAATGATGGATACAGATGGCGCAAATATGGGCAGAAATTAGTGAAAGGCAATCCGAATCCAAGGTTTGTGTTGGTTTCATATTTTCTCAATCTGTACTGTCTGCCATACACATTGCTTCTCCGGTCTCATTGACTTAGTATGTTTTTGAAGCAAAAAATATGTGCATCTTCCTCTCTCTTTCTGTAATCTAGAGAAGACTTTAAACGTCAATGTGGTCCTTGTTATTGGTAAATTGAGTTTCAATGAAAGTTTATGTTTTGCATTTTGAGCTTTATGTCAATTTGGTAATGTTATCGTGTATGCAGGAGTTACTACAGATGCACAAATCCTGGATGCCCTGTTAAGAAGCATGTTGAGAGGGCATCTTATGATTCAAAAGTAGTCATAACGACATATGAGGGTCAACATGTTCATGATATGCCACCAACAAGGACTATAACTCATAATACAGTAGGATCAAACGTGTTTACTACAGCCCATTATGATGATTCTGGTACTAAATCAGAAGATAAGGCTGTCAGCCAGAATCTGGTTACACATAACATGCTGGGCTATGAAAATAAATCAAATGAACAACCCAGTGGTGAGTCAAAAGCCACTTCAGGAATGGTTGATATTGCTGGTTCCAATATGGTCAGTGACTCTCGTTCATGTCCTGACAGTAAACCAAATGAGCCACAGAAGGGCAAGTCAAATGAAAAAGAAACAGATCCTATTGATATGGAAATCCCCTGTAGTTTGGTTCTCGAAGGAGAATTAAAGGATCATCTAAATGGTGATTCAAGAAATACGTCCAAAGTCAACAAAGTTTGCGTGGATGCGGTGGTTCATGATAATCTGGGCCCTGAGAGAAGTATAAGTGAGCACCAAAAGCCAAATGCTGAACCCATTCAAAGCTGAGTATATGTTGGATCACCTTGCAAGACTTAAATTGAGTCTCTGAATGATGCTTATATGTTGAAATGGGTCAGAAGGGACATGGTGTCGTGAGTTTAACTTGTCTCTTCTCATATGTTTTCTTTTCTTTTCTTTTTTCCTCTTTTTTTCTTGTGGGATGCGAAGAAAGGTGGGTTTTGAGGGATGGAGGAGTAGGTGGGAATTGCATTTATGCCCGAATACGAATTGGGAGGATATTGTAAATTATTTATGAGTCAATAAGTTGAAAGATGTAGAACTTCTAAGACTGTCTAAAATAATACTTAATAATCTCCTTTATTACTCTTACTAGTTGTGGTCACCTCAAAATTAAGTTAGAATAATAATTCGATTAATTTGTTTAAATTAATAAATTCGATGGGTTGGATTTGTTTCGATTGAATTGATAATTTTAAAGTTGGATCGAAAAATATACGATTTGTTTGGATATGGATTGACATATTTCATAATCTGTATTTGATTTGGATCAAATTATTATTAAATTATAAACAAATATATATTTTATTTTATAATGTTATATTTAAATATTATACATATTAAAATTATATTAAATTATTATTTTAATTTAAAAGTAAGTATAAATATTTATAATAATTTAATAATTATACAAATATATTTCTTAGTTGTAATGGTATGATCCAAGAGGTTAAGATCTAGCTAATTTCAGATTATATAGCAAAGAGTTTCTCCACAAATCAATAGATATTATTCATCATTTTTTTGAGAAGAAAAGACGACAATAAGCTATTATTTCTTTGATAAATATAACATAAATAACATCCTAACAATTATAGATATTACTCAACACAAATATTTGGATGTTAAATAACATCACAGTGGTTATCAATCCCCTGATCAGTTGCTTAAAGAGAAACAAAGATCTTGAATGAACTTTCAAATTATCTGAAAATTCAAACTTCATTCAAAATTTATTTTACAGTAGCTTAGTTGCTCTTAATAGGATACAAAACAACCGCTCTACTAATTCATAGCCCTTGATCTTATCCAAGGATTGAAAATAAAAACAACCAAAAAACACAAAAGATAAGCAGAAAACATTGATCAAAACATGAAAAAAATGGGGCAATTGACCACAAAGAAATCCTATAAAATATTATATCTTAACTCTTAATTTCATCCAAAGGTTGGAAAGAAAGCTGACCAAAATCAATCCAAATGTCACTTCAAAATTAGAGCAAAATATGAAACACTTGAACAAAATAAATCCTATAAAATATTATATTTTAACACTTGTTTTCATGTAAGGGGTTGAAAATAAAGCTGCTCAAAAAAGTTCAAATGTCACAACAATGTGTCTAGTTTTCTTTTGCCAATTTTGCTCTAATTTCCCTCCTAAACCTTATGATTGGTCTATTTGGAACTTGTAGAGTTTGATGATTCTTATCATATAATTATAAGTAATAAATTTTATTACAAATATTTTAATTTGAAATCTAAATGTTATGTAGGTCGTGTTTCATATATGATAATAATTTATAAATAAATTTTAATATTAATATGATCTGAAAAAATTTAATTTATTTGAATTCAGATTGTATTTAAATTAAACTTTAATTTAATTAGAATTCAAATTTGATCAAATACATATAGTTTCAATATACTGTTTACCTCTGATCAGAGCACCTGTATTGTTTAAAGTGTCTAAGCAACACTTACATATTTTATACTCCCTAGATCTGTTTTATTCTTCCATTCCTTAGCTTGTCCGTTGTGGAGCAAGAAAACTTGTATGTATACATTAAACCATATTTAATATGGTTAGAATAAAATGATGTTCTTATCTAACATAAAAACTTGCGCAGATTTTGTTTGCCTTTCTAGCATTTTTTAGGCAGATTACATGTGCTCTCAGGATTGTTGATGTCTACCTTGTCAACTTCAACTCTAATTTGTCCCTTCAAGTATGCATAGGTAGGTGGGATTTTCCTCTGGTTTCCCATATTCCTATATCTACCTATGTCTCAATTTGTAATTTACGAGCCCTTTTGTCGTCTTAGGAAAATTGTCGTTTAGGGAAATGGGATTAATCTATTACAAAATTTGTCTGACATGTATTATTATATTCACGTTTCTGCTGAAGTTTGACAATTACTCGTCCGAGATGTGGTTGCCATATTGTTAAGCTTGAAGGTTGGGGACCTAAGCTCAAAGAAGGCACTAGTAACTCCTGAACTGGTGATTAAAACCATGTTAGAGTTCTTAAATTAATCCATCAATTCGTTGTTCTTGATCAACATGTATCCTTACAGTCTGTATCGGATGCACAATGGTATCCCAATTAGATTTGCTCTATTTCAAGAACTCCCTTTCAATTTCAGGGATGACTTCGCAATTGGGATTTCGATATCAAAACCTTTTTCAATATGATGGTTGATGCGGTTGTTAATAAAATGGATGTGGAGGTTTCTCAGAACCCCCTTGTTGTTGTGACCGAAATTGGGTGGCCAAGCTCGAGTGGAGAATTGAATGAGGCTTATGCAAATCTGGATTTTTGCTGAAGTGTGCTTGAAGGGTTTGGTGGATCATTTGAGATCGGGTATTGGAACGCCATTGAAGAAAGAATTTTTTTTTCTTCATTTACCATATTAGATCTATTCTGCATCTCTACTCTAGAATTGAAAAATAGCATGTATTTTTTTCTCTTAATTCATTAATAATGTTGATCAAGAATTCTAGTGTTACGGCACACTTCTACGGATGCATTACCACCAGTATCTGAGCAACGTCATGTTCCAAACTCTATCAATGAGTGAGTGTTGGGGTTTCACCTTTTCAAACTCTTGGGTTATTTTTCAATATGTTTCCTTTGTTTTCTCCGTGAGTATTTCATCACTCATAGATAGTATTAATAATGAATTACAATAGTGCTATATAAAGCACCGATGATTGTATGTCCATCACCATTGTGAATAATCAGTTTACACTCCAATTGATTCATTCTTATTTCTTTAACTCGCTCAAAATTTTGCATCTTGATGAGATTCTAGAAGCTTTGATGCTCCAAACACACACAAAAGCAAAAAGAAAGAAAGATCACCAATCTAATTTGATATGCCATGCATTCTTTAGACCTTAAATTAGAAAGAGAGGGGGAGAGAAGTGTCGCATTGATGTCAAACAGAAGGCCAACTTCTCTTGATGTTGTCACCGTTACACAGGCATATACCTTCTTCGTAGTGAGTTAGCAGCAGCTAATAACACCTTAAAAGCCAACTAAAACATGTAAAGTAAAATGCAAGCAATTTAATGCAAGAAATACATATAAGGTTTCCCTTTTCACTTCCATGCACAAGAAGCAACCAAATTTCTGTTCATCCAACCAAGATACAAAGCCCCATCCTTCTCTTCAAGCCTATATTTATTACAATAGTTCTCTAGCAGTGTTTTGATTGTGGCATTGATTAAGAAGCTTAAGGGGTATGGAGTAAATCCAGCCATTTTGAACCGCATTCTCCACTTCCCAAGAAGCTCATGCCTTTCTATTCTTTCAGCTCCTTCACATGCTATCATATTAACCAACTCTCTAGCCAAGCAGTGCTGCTCAACATTGATCCGCTCTTTGTGTTCTCGTGGCAGAGTTACATCAATTGACTCAAACATAGCTGTATAGTAGTCGAGTGTTTCAACAAACCGTGGGAAGAATGCAGCCGTGTTTGTGTTAGATTCTTGCTCAACAAGGGTCACCACCTTTGGATGCAAGCTCTTGACCATCCTCAGCAGCCTGTCCCGATGATTCTGAGTGCTTACACTCTCATCAGGCATGTGGTGAAGCATGAAGGCAAAATTTACAGCCAAAGCCTCCCCAGGTCTAACCTGGAGATTTTCAAGCTGAACATCACAACCAGACATGGTTGCAGCATGGAACTCAAATGGCACCTTGAATGACTCTGCAAGCTTACAGAGCCTCTTTCCAACAATATGTAGTCCTCCTCCCCGGGCATAAGCTGATATAGAATCATCAATGCCTGTCATACAGATATGAGGAGGTCCACCGGGCCTAGCTGCAAAAGCTTGAATTAATGCAATCCACTGACTCCCCTGAGCAATTTGGAAATCTATGATGTGAACTCTGTTCTCATCCTTCATAGCTTCTGCGATGGCTCCATTTGCAGACATGTAACCAAATTTGAAATAAGGGCAAACCTCATAGAGAAAGTGCATATAAGAAAGCAGCTCTGAACGTGCAGGTTCTTTACATTTCAATGTTTTGTGGATACTGCTCCCGGAAGAAGTAAGACGAGCAACTAGTCCTTCCAACATGTATGCTCCCAACCTTTGAATTGGTTCCCCAGAAACCGATACCATCTGGCGTAACTCATCCATTAACCATTGTGTCATTAACAGATCATTATCTGATACTGCTCTTGCACAAAAAATAAGGACCTGTTTTACATCCCTTCTAGATATGGATTCCATAATTTGTCCCCAGCTGTCAGTGTCCTGCAAAGTATGGTTTATTGCACTTTGGAAAGAACTTCCATAGTTAACAATAATATTAGAATCAGGGCCAAGCATTACAGTTTCAAGTTCTTTCAGCTTGTACTTCAAGTCACTCATATCATCAGTTACACAAGACCCACTTACTGAGGAGTTGTAGGTATTGTCTGGTGATTGATGCTTCTCAGGTGGGTATGAATGAGAATCTTGCTGTGACATTGGGCTTCCATTAGGTGAGAAACTGAGAGTTGATGGGGAATTGTAAACATTATAGGTACCATTTGCTGAAGATGACTCCAAAGTGCAGTATTGTTCACAGAAACTCTGAGCCGAGAAAAGTGTGGCTTTGCTGCTACCACTGTGGAACGGTCGATGGTCTAAGCTTTGAAGCTGAGCCATGTAGTAAGCTTCTAATTCTTGGACAGACCCATAGTATAAGTTGTTGGACATTCCTGAAATTCTAAGCTGCTTTGATGCTTGCATCGGAGAATATACCAATTCTAAAATCTACTGTTTCCCTTTAAAACTAGCTGCAGCAATCTAGGTAGTTTATACTCTTAAAAAGGAATTTATCATAGCTAAACTGAAAATATTTTGAAGCATACAAATTTTCATGGGGAAAAAAGTTAGGAACCTTGGATTTTCCTTCAAGGAAAACTTATAAACTACAAACAGGAAACCTTCTTCGTACTGAAACTTGCATAAGGGTCATCCTCAAGGCTAAGTTTCCAAACCATTCTCAGTAAAAAAGACCTTGAATAGTCTGCAAAACAAGGTGAGATCAGTAGATTAACCCAATAGTTCCAGTGATAATTCTCTCTAGACAGGAGGCCAAGACACCTTAGAAGGTGTCCCAGAACAAAACCAATTACAACCTGATAACATTAAAAAAATTCTCTTCATTCTTTTCCACTATAATGGTCAAGAGTTATAAAAAGATCTCTTCAATTGAATCCATGGACAGGGATATGACTAGTAAGATTGAATAAGAAAAACTATGCAATATGAATGATAGAAAGTGACACAGAAGAATTATGAATTCTCAGCATTTCTATAAAATTTTATATGAATAGAACCTGTTGATCATAAATCTCAACCAAACTCATCAGCCATCAGGAAAAAGGAACAAAAAGGCTTATATTTTTGACCGTGGTGGAATATTTTCACTTAACAAACACCATATTTTTGTAAGGCATCACCCGAAAAACCAAATCCTACTTCACAAACAAAACCAATACCATAGGGTTAACAATCTAGTGGAAACTCTTAACCTATCTCATCTCCTGAACTTTCCATCAAATTCTAAAAACACAAAACAAGAAAAGAAAATCTTATCATCTTCAACAGAAACTAAAAAATTGACAGCAAAAATTCAGAGAGAGAAAGGCAAAGAAACAATTTACATACGAGTGAATTCAAAGACACATCACCAACTTATTTTGTAGTGGCACCCAAATATCAGTCAAAGTATAGGTCAGACAGCGAAATTTTGAAAAACACAATGGTCTGGTTTTGCTCAACCATCAACACTATTGTGGTACGTGTTAAACAAATAGAGCACTTCAACATGAAACACATCGTGGAAATTGATTTGCAAACTCAGAGGAATTTCAAAGTCTACGCTTTCTAAATCACATCATTTTGACGAAACTACCTGAATTGAAAAAACTGAAGCATGGAATTCCAACATAGACCCAAGTCTTTTTCTTTCTTACATAAACATAGACAGCACAGTCCTTTGTACAGAATCCACTACGGCACTACTGGACTTTTAAAACCAGGAAGTTTGAAAAAGAGTCCAAATTCGATGAGTAAATTACCTCATTACCCCCTCACAATTTTTCCTAATTTCCTTTAGGCATCACAAATTTGTTATTATAAAAAAGAAAGTGTCCAGATCTATTAAGCCAGTGATCCATCTCACCACCTCATTTATCACCCTTGTTTTCTTTTCTAGTTTTTCAACTTAGTCGTATAACATGAATAATACGACCTGATTCAATTTAATAAATTTTTTTATAAGATATTTTTAAGTTATAGTATAAAGGGAACAATCTTAGTACAAAGCAAATATGATAAGAAAATTATTCTTATACTACCAAGACATGATTGGATTACAATTTGTTATTAATTATTTTATAAATTTAAAATTTTATTATTTTTAATATTATAAATAATTAATTTTAAAAAATTGTTGTAAATTTTTTGTTCGATGAATCAATTCAATATCACACGGCACAAATCCATCAGGTTACGTACACCATAATACAATTTTCTAACCTAATCTATTTTATTGGGATAAATAAATAAGCATTTTAAATGTCCATCTCGTACGTTTATGCTACCACATATTAAGTAAATTTGATAAATAATAAATTTATATTTCCCGTTATGCACGAATACATAATCATTTGAATAACCATGTAGATTATAGAAACTTTCTTTATATTAATTATTTTTTATGACATTATATTAGTTATATTATATTATTTTTATTTTATAATAATTTTTAATAGATAATATTTAATTATTTTAGCATGATCTTAATCATATTTTTTATTTATTATAATATACAATAAAGTGCGTTTATATTTTTATATATAAAACGGATTCTTTGAATATGTAAACTTAATAAATTTGTTACGTAAGGAAAACATAAAAGATGTTAAATTTATTAAACTACACCGAAGAATAACTTCATAGATACGTATCAATAAGTATTTATTTTCTTTCATATATTTTATAAACTCAAATTTATTAATTGAAATGATAATTACGGGTTCTTCTATATATTTTATACATACAATTGTGAAGAAATAATTTATCATTTTTATAAAATAAAATTTATCAATTATTTTAAATTTATTGATTTTTATGATGAATTAAGTTAATAAGAGAATTTTTATTACAGTTTACTAAAAGTACAAAATAATATTTTTTTATATAATTTTAATTAAATAAAATATTTGTTAAAATAATCAAAATAAAAATTAGTAAATGTAAAAATTTCCTATAATAAATCTTGCTTAATACTTCATAAATGCTTGACCCACCCTAATTATAATTCAAGGCCGTAAAGTTTTTAAAAGAAAAAAAAATTGTCCAAGTCTTGTTTGTATTGTTTGAAGGAAAGAATAAGTAGTGTGTATTGTTTATTAACATCCATTTTATACTTGTATGCTGATTTAAGTCTTTTTATTGAAATTATATATATTGAACCCATTCAATTTCATATTTTCGTGTTTATTTAAAAGTACCTGTTCTATTTACACCAAAAGTGTCGCTTTTTTACCCCTTTTTTCTTTAATATATTGCTTTTTTTTTTTTGTTTCTTTAAATAAGTGCTATCCTCTCTTGGATGCTTTGGATTGCTTTGTCAATTCAAGGACACGTAAAATTTGGTTTTAAGCTTTATCTAATTCAATTAATATATAAAAAATTAATTCTACTTAATTTAATTTTTAATATTTTTATATTTGATAAATTTAACTTAAATTTTAATTTTTATCAAATTAATTTAATAACATTGTATTTAGCTATTACTTGATTAAAAAAATGAGAACTAAATTATAAATTAGAGATTAAATTAGATATTTTAAAATAGGTTATCTAACTAATGAATTAAAAAGTTATGCAACAATGAAGCGTAATATTGTTAAGTTACTTTGATAAAAAAAATTGAATTAAATTTATCAAATTTTAAAATTTTAAAAATTAAATTGTATAAATTTAAAGATTAAAGATCAAATTTAAATATATTAAATAAATTAAATAATAAATAAATCTATAAGTCTTAATTTGATATTTGTGAAGAGGAGAGACTTTATAACCAACAATTAAACAAATTAAATGTAATATTTATTAAATAATATAGAAAATATATTCATAAAATAAAATTATATTTAACTTGAATTTTAAAATTTTGTCTTTTTAATACTTAATAAATCATTACAAACTCAAAAATTTGAACATATTTACATTAAAATGATATATATATATATATAACATATTTTTTAATTAAAAATGATTAATAATTAAAAAATAACTACTAATATTAATGTATAACATTTTTTTTGCTTTTTTGATTAATTTTTCTAAACTAACAAATTTTTTTCAAAATTCATAACTTTATATTCTTACAACATAAATCAATTGCAAACATAATTTTGTACAATTGTTAATATAAACTTATAAGTTTTGAGATGATTTTTTGTTAATTAAAAAAATTGTTATATTCATAAACATTAAAACTAAGTCAAAAATGGATGTTTTTAATTTGACGTGGTATCCCTCTTTCATACAAATCTTAAATTCGTTATTCCGAAATTTTCATTTTTACTCGCGATTAATTAAAAGATTGATGTAATTTTAAGGATTAAATTTAACTCGGAATTTATTATACATATGATACTATTGATATTATTAAAAATTAAAAGAAGTCTCGGTTAGGAAAAACAAAAAAGGCGTGAGACAACATCTTCCCTTTAAAGAGATCAAGTGGACATTTTTTATATTATGAGAAATTATATTGTAAAAAAAAAATCTTAGAAAATAAAAAATTTAACACTTTAAAATTAAAAATTAAAAATTAAAAACAGTACATCTTAACACTAACTCATACCCTCTTAATTTAAAGAAAATGTGATATTTTTATTGCTTTAATTTTTTTGAGGTTATTTATAAATAAAAAAAATTCAAAATTTGCCTAATTATAAATTTGTAATAATAGTAATAAAAGAAAAAAAATCATGTAAAATAAATTTTCTTTGAACCTTTAAATGGAAAAGGGGTCAAAATTAGATAAAAAACATTGAGATGGATTGTACTTTAATTTTTTGGCTGAAAGGATAATGTATGTATATATATATATATATATATATATATATTATTTAAGCGTGGGAATGAGCCGATATTAACTGCATTTATTTATTTTAAAAGTTATATACTTCAATTGGCCAAATGATTTTTATGGGAGATTGTACTTTAATTAGCAACGATACATTATTTATTAGTTTTGGGTCAATACCGATACGCTAATTTGGACTAATTAATAATTTATGCTATAAATTTCGATGATAAAAGAATAAAAATTAAAGTCATTTTTAACTTTTATTTTCAAGATAATAATATCATGTTATTGATTGGAATAATTGATATTAAAATAATGAATAATTTCACACAAATATAATCTTTAAATATATGATAAATAAGTCATATATTGTGTTTTAGTGTTGATACCCAGGATTTTATTAAGTAATTAATTTTGAATTAATGTAATTCAAAATTTATATCAGCAAAAAGACATCCTTTTCCTTTTCTCTAAAAGATTCCATATTTATGGAATAAAAAAATCTCCTTCATATCTTTTCTACTACGTAAGTTAATTTATGGCTCTATCCTTATCTTTTTCTAAACCAAGTTGTCTTTATTAATTTCTTAATGAAATATTTTTTTTCTTATATTTTGTATTTAATATGGATTATCTATATAATCACTATTAATAAATCATATACATCTTATACCAATATGATTTAGTGATGTCATGTAATAAAGCCATTTGATATGTACAATATTTATTCACGATTTTAATCCTTATTTGACTGGAATTTTCAACAAACACAACCCACGTTGCAACATTAATAAACATAATTAATTAATTAATCTATTTAAAATCAAAGTAATTTAGAAAATTAAATTGTATAAAACTTCCGCACATGTTTTCAATAACTTATTTGACCAATCACTTTATGCGCGTGCTACTCTAAAAGATAGTAAAAATGAAAATTTGATTTTCTGAAAGAATAATAAATTAATAATAGAGAGAAAAAAAAATCATTTTAGAACATGAATTTTTCTTTAACACGATAAATAAAATAATATAATAATCAATTCATGTTAGCATGCGAGTGTCCCTAACCCTAACCCTAACCCTAACCCATGAGTATGTAAATGGAATCAATTTGGGGAAATGAATAAGGGAAAAAAAGAGAATATTGTTGCTTCCTTGTCCCCTCCAAAGAAATTACTTATTCATCTTAAATTAAGTGATAATATGTTATTTTAAATCAAATCCGAATAATAGTTAGCTTAGATATTGATACAATGAACAATGATGGAAGTAGCATTAATTTCGTTTATTGCTTCACTCTTTTTGGCTAAGACCTTCGTTGCTTCACTTGTTAACATCATGAAGCTGCAATAAATACAAGAGAATTGCAAATGGTGTTATATAAATGTCACAGAGGGTGTGTTTTGAAGATATTTAAAAACTAAAACTTATATCTTTATTAATTATATCACGATTATAATTAATATATAATTTATTTTAAGAATTAATTATTTGAATAATATATTTATCACTAATATTAAATCATATTAATTTTTAATAATCAATAAATAAACTTTAACCAAGTTTAGAATTAAAAAAAGCGGGAAAAAAGTGTGAATAAGTCACATCTTACTATTAACCAGTTTGTTTGTGACATCAAATCAATAATGTTGAGGTTCTGTCAATAAAATAAAATAAAATAAAAAACTCAATAATGTTCAAGATTTATGGAACTAATTAATCATGGCTTTTTAAAACAATTGAAAAAGTTAGGAACAAATGGATGAATTTGTAACATCAACTTAAAAATATAGAAGATAGTACCTAATTATCAATAATTACACTATATTCATTACCGTTTAGGCTTTAGCTTTAAGGTTTTCCAATTATAATTATTTCTTAAATATATAACTTGTAAAGAAAAGCACAGTTAATATTATTTGTTGATAATTAGTTAAACTTTTAGATAGGAGCGTAGGTATTAGGGATAGAGATATAATATTAAGGTGAAGTATCAAAAGATAAATCTCACATTCATAAAAAATAAAAGATGAAGTAAAATTTTCAAAGCTGCAGGAAGCAAATGGAGAAACAAAGTTATATAATGAGAAGCTTCACTTTGTATTCTTATTTCTCTCTCAATAAACATAAAAAAGACCCATGTTATAACTTTTAGGAGATTTGAGTCCAACGCTTTCCAATAATGTCTTTCATTTTAGGTCACATAGGACCCTCCTTTCAACTCTGTTAGTGTTACCCTTACCCTAGTGTTTCTCAATTCTGTCTGAATCCAACATTTCTTTTCCCATTCCCCAAAAAAACATAATAATAATAAATAAAAAACTGCTTTCCTTATTATAGAACTAGTGGTATAAAATCAGTTTCAAAGATTAAGAAACTTACCTGACGAAAAAATATTAAGAAACTTAGCTAGAGAGGATTAAATAAAATATAACGAAGAATGAATTGAAGTTTGCTACTTTGTCTGCCTGATATAAAATATTATAACAACATCTGTTGCATTCAGCACATGTACAAATTTTTGATTTGATGGGTTTCTTTATTTCATTTTCTCTCTTTTGAACTCTGATTTGTTGGTATTCTTTAACAACCAAAAACAAAATAATAATAATAAAACTCTCTTTCTGTTGGTTTGTCACCAAAGTTTGGGACCAATAAACTTTGATGAGATACTGTTTTGAAAAAATATCAGTGCTCAAAAACACCTAATTTTCAGTTCTTTTGGATCTTAACATATTGTAATATCATGCCAAAAGTCAAAAACATCCACAGCCAGCTCTAATACGATGAACTGTTCGATCTCTCGTTGTGGTTTGGACAAGTCCAGGTCCATTTGCTTCATCGAGATGTTGCCCAATAGAAGATCATGAAAAGAGCATTCATCTTTATTAGAGCTGTTGAAGAACAAGTGAGTGTTTTTGGCGTCATAATCATATGATAGGTTCCTACTTTTATGATCAGTGTACAATGTAAAGATAAATGAAAAGGTCTTGGCAATACAATTTACAGATAAGACTAATACAGATTTCAAATATGTACAGATGACACTACCATTTCTCTAAATTTGGCCACCAGTGGTCATTGCATAGTAGAACATATATATATATTAAGAATGCATCAAACAACATAAGGAATTCTGGACAAGCAGACAATTACTCTCTATACAAGGGGATACTTCAACCTTGCTCATAGCCAAGGCTTTAAATTCCTAAGAAAATTCAAGGAGGGTTCAATGGGTTAATCACTGAGTTCAAAGAACATGCCATGTGTCATGACTGTACTAAAATTATGTTTAGAAATATAATGTGATTGACTCATAATATACCCACATTTTAGTAAAATTTTCATTTTTTTCCATATATAAACAATTGGATAGCTTTACAATTGGTGAACAACTAGAGTATATTTATGGGAAAAAAGTAAGCATATAAGAAAACTATGCTATGCTTTTCTTTTCTTTCTAAAAAGTGGGTATATAGAGCAATTTTAACAAATGTCTGACATGCATGCCAACAGGGAAAAAACATTGTGACCATTTAAAAGCTACCGTGTACTCTGGACAAGAAAATCTTGTCAGAACGAGTCCCTCCACAAGCTCATAGCAGCAACCCTAGTTAATATATAGTGGGAGAACATAAAGCCTCAGGAGTTAAATTTAAGAATATCTCAGATCGAACACTTGGCTGAACCGCAATGAAGAACTACATCCATGTTATCTTTCTGTCTACTAGACTCAAAGAAACGTGCCACTGCTGAATAAAGCTGCTCTTCTTCAAATGGTTTGGAAACATAATCATCCATCCCACACTTCATGCATGCCTCATTTGAAGCCTGAATTAGATCAGCTGTCATAGCCATTATTGGAGTGTGCCAATGCACAATATTCCAAAGCATCTCAACCGATGCTTCTCCAGATGCAACCCTCTCATTTACCTCACTCTCCATCCTGCGGATTATTCGTGTAGCCTCAAACCTGTGTAAATGTTGACAGAGCATTAAAGCTTTAATCTGTATTCAATTAGAGGAGTCAATAGCATGTTTCCAATATATTTAGTAAGGATATAATAAAAGTTATAAACCCCTAAACAATCGACTTTGCAAATGTAGGAAAGTTGCAAGATCTTAAACTGTTCCATTTAACAATTTCCAGTTATGAAACTTGTTGACTGATTATTGTAAAAGAGCTAGTAACTATATTTGTTGTTAAGCCAAGTCTTAATAATACTAAAGAGTATAATGAAACTTGGCCATAGAGATTAGAGTGAGGCCATCATAAAGACTTCAATATGCTGTTGCCTAATCCTTTATCAGTTGTGTACATCAACTTACTTTCACATATTGAAAAGAAGTTAAAATAGTAGCGAAAGAAATTACCCGTCCATCTCTGGCATCTGAAGATCCATGAAACAAGCATCAAAAGAATGGGGTGGCTTAAGCATTTCTATAGCAGCCTTTCCACTTTCAACGCAAGTGACAATTGCTCCACGTTTCTTTAGGGTTCCTTCTGCCACTCTCCTATTCACCATGTTGTCATCAACAACCAAAATCCTCTTTTCTTGCAGTAAGTTTCCAAGACTAGAGTGTTTCTTCCTATTTGGAAGCCTCTTTTTACCCCCTCCAATGGCTTCCTGGAGGCAAGCGATTATGACACTTAGTCGGAGAGGTTTCGTCAATATGCCATCTATTAGACCAACAGATTTGAGCTCATTGTGTTTAATAGGACTAATGGAAGTAGCCAAAAGAAGAATCTTCGGTGGGTATAACGAGGCTGCAATGCAGCTGTTTTGCATGTGGTTTTTAAGTGACTGATAAAAAATCATACCACTTTCTTCATCCCAAACATCTTTGTCAATAAGAACAATAGCCAATTGTGCAGACAAGAAACTGAAAAAAATAAAAATTAACAAAGCATAAGCTTCACTAGAATCAAGATATTCAATAAATGAATCTGACCAAGATCAAACATTGCTCTAAGCGTTAATAAGTGAATGTGAAAATGAATACTATTTAATGCCATTGTTGGACATTCATGATTTAAAAAAATTAGAATTTTACAATAATGCTGATACAACTGCACTCAAAACCAAGCCAATAAGCCTTTTCCATGCAAGTAATTGATTAGTTAAATGACAATCCCATTTGTTGTCGGAAATGTACATAACAATCAAGTTAACGCCATAAATAGCTTTGGGTTGAGAAAAGCTCTCAAGAATTCAAGATATTGCAGACTATTTACAAAACTCCTCAATAACATGCATGAATAAGATACCAAATTTCATGCATTAGTGTTGGTTGTTTAGATGCATAATACGGTAAAGATTAGGCCTCCTCCCCAATATGAATGGCTAATCATTAATTAAAAAAATTGCTTCCAGAACTATTGATTTATAGCAACTGGAAACATAAAATTTCCAAGGTTTCTTTTCAGATCAAATTTCTGAGAAGTTGATGAAAAGGGAAAGGAATTTTTTTACTTTTTATTTTAAAGAGAGTTACTAACAGGAAACTATCTTTTCAAGAGGGTATGATCACTTATCTATACGCATAAAAAAATAGGTTCAAACACATGCTATAAATGGTAAATGCAGTTAAGATTAGTTTTGTTATTATTTTATGGTAGTTTAATGTTTAATCATGAAGTTTTGGTATATTGTTTCCCATTACTAAACCTTACTAATTTTACGCTAGAAATATAAAATCTACCTTGCATTAGAAGTACAACAGAGTTTTGACCTCGCTGATTCCAGACTGGTAGCTGTGTCCACACTGATCCCCAATCTTTGCAAATGATATCTAGTGACTTCAGTACTGGTGACTCTTTTATCTATCACCATTGCTCTTAGTCCTCGGAACTCTGAAACAACTGTATCATACCGATGACCCTTTGGGCCCACATAACATACATCCTGTTTTTGTAAACAAGCTGAAAATGAGAAGGTACTTCCAACACCAGGTTCACTCTCAAACCCAATCTCACCACCCATGAGATCCACAAGACGTTTACTAATACTCAAACCTATTCCAGTCCCTCCATAGGTTCTAGATGTGGAACTATCAGCCTGCATAAAAGGCGTGAAAATACGACTTTGGGCCTCTAAAGGAATTCCAACACCAGTATCCTCGACTGTTATAAGTAACTTGATCATATGTTCCTCTATTGTGCTACTTGATTTTTTGAAATTGACCCAGCTTTTCCTTCTTTCAACAACAGGAGATCCACTCAATGTAGTATGAGTTTTGTCTGATGAATCTTCAGCTAAATTTAAACCTGTTCTTAGAACTTCATCCATAGCATCTGGGGGGCCCATCACTTCACCTTCCAGATGCACCGTGACAAACATGTGCCCCTTTTCATGGGTAAACTGCATTTTACATATAATTCCCATCAAAGTTATTCAACCAGTAACAGTATTCAAACCAAAACAAAATGTAAATGCACCGAACAATAAGTTTAAAATATCTAATCATTCACTACAGTAGCTTAATATGTGGAAATTCATGGAGATATCTCACACCACCATAGGTTCCAATCATATGATGATCTAATTTTATTACCAGTACTATCAAATCATTTATAAAAAATACACATTTAAACAATATAATTGAATGCTTCATGCACATTCAATTCAATACTACTGCAGTCTAAGAGCCATACTATTATAATTGCTAGTTTACCACTAGTAAGCAAGACAAATCACTATACTTTTTCACTCCAAGTTTTAAAATTTTCTTAGTAGTTCCCAAGGTAATAATTGCATAGAATTATCTCAGATCTTGAAAAGAAAAACAAAAGACAGGAAAAAATAAGCGGCAGCCCAAATTCGGAATGCGTAAGAGATAAGCATGCTGTACAGTTCATTTTCTAATGGGTGTCAGACAAGTATTATTGCTTAAAAAGTCTAATTTTAACAGCAATAGAGGATATTTATTCAGTTAAAAACTGCATTTCTTATATACAAATAATAAATCCAAGTCACAAACAGTACCATTTCTTGGCCAGCCTGTTTATTTCTTATAAAGAAATAAAATCTCAAATACTAGAAATTTTCTAGTCCATCTGTTTTCAGTTTTAGGTATAAATACAGAGATAAGAGTAAAAAACCAAATTCTAACCTTAATTGAATTTCCAACAAGATTTGTGATGATCTGCCGAAACCGTCCAGGATCACCAATGACAACTTCAGGAACCGAATTTGAGACATAAACAGCCAACTGCTCTCACACAAATGAACATCCATAAACACAATTATGTAAGAGCTAATATAAACACAACAGATGCAAAAGGAGATGAAGAAAAATAAAATTTTCCAGTACCTCTATCGCTTTTTCATTGGCTTTGCCTGAGAAAAGGGATAAAATATTATCCAGAACTTCACGTAGATCAAAAGGTACAGCTTCGAGTTCAAGCCTTCCAGATTCAATTTTTGCCTGGTCAAGAACCTCATTTATCACAGATATAAGATCTTTTCCACTGTTATGGGCAGTTTGGGCATAGTTTTGCTGGGTTGCATCAAGATCAGTGTCCATCAGAAACTGCAGCATACCTGCAATGCAATTAAAGTTATGCTCTCCAACCTCAAACAAGTTAACAGAAGAATTTTTTTTGCCAAATGACACCAGGGTTACCTAAGACACCATTCATTGGAGTTCTGATCTCGTGGGAAACAGTTGCAAGAAACTACAAAATAGAGACGTTGAGTGTCAGGATCCTCCTGTTCAATATCATGCATAAAGTATATAATAGAACTACATTTATATGGCAAGATAAAGGAGCTATTGCTTATGAACAAACATTATAAAATCTCGGGATTTTGTATATAAAAGGAATATCCCATGTAATAGTTTAGAAAAGGGTTGAATTGTTTTTTAGTTTAAAAATGGGCAAAATTTAACCTTAAACTTGAAAGCTCATTCTTTAGTTAATTTTATTTAAAAATAAAATAAAAAAAGTCTCATTTTACAAAACATAATTATTATAAACATAAAAAATATTAATATCTTATAAATTTATAATTAATTTTAAATATAATATAATACGTTATTATTATTAATAATAAATATAATTATAATTATATTTAATAAATAATTATAATATTAATTATGATATAAAAAATAATATTCATAAAAATAATTAAATTATTAAAAAAATGTGAAGCTTATATATCCAATTTTATACCAGATACAATACAAACATAGAACATTATATCACAAATTTTAGTAAAAATATTATCTAATATATAAATTATATTTTAATAGTTAAATAAAATTATTATTAATAAATATTTGTTATCTTAGTAATAATTAAAATTATAATAATATTAGAGATATGTATTACAATGTA
Source organism: Hippophae tibetana (assembly GCA_037013495.1). Classification (NCBI taxonomy): domain Eukaryota; kingdom Viridiplantae; phylum Streptophyta; class Magnoliopsida; order Rosales; family Elaeagnaceae; genus Hippophae; species Hippophae tibetana. The sequence goes on from CM072812.1 coordinate 9,596,405, forward strand.
ATTTATTTTTATTTTTTTTAATCTTAAATAATTTATTTTTTTAAAAGGACAATAATTTTTATGAAAAATTATTGTAACTATTTAGTAAAGTTTTTAATAATTTAAAACTTTATAATATATTATTATTATTTTAAACTATTTTATAATAAAATTTTGATAAGTTATTTGTTATAAAAAAAAAATTTATTATATAAATATAAATTATTTTTATTTATAATTAAAATGAACATTATTATTTATTAAAAATTGGTGGATATGAGTATTTTATTTTTGGTTTTCTTTTGAAAAATAAGAAGAAAGAAAAAGAAAATATTGCCGGAAAGTAAGGAAGGAGAGAGAAGAGAGTGGAATGGTGAGTTGGAAAAAAAGAAAGAGAGAGAATAGAGTGGAATGGAATGGTGAGTTGGAAAAAAAAGGAAGGAAAGAGAAAAATTTGACCGGTAACGGGTGAATGAGTTTTAATTTGCACATTTTTAAACTAAAATTGACTTTAACCCTTTTTTAAACTATGATATAAAATATGCCTTATATAGACAAATCCACTGAAATCTCTGTAGTCATTAGTAGTTAGGAGATTTGTCTATATAAGACATATTTTATATCATAGTTTAAAAAAGGGTTAGTCAATTTTAGTTTAAAAATGAACAAATTAAAACTCATTCAACAGTTTACCGGTCAAATTTTTTTTTCTCTTTCCTTCCTTTTTTTTACAACTCACCGTTCCACTCTATTCTCTCTCCTTACTTTTTTTCCAACTCACCATTCCACTCTCTTCTCTCTCCTTCCTTACTTTCCAGCAATATTTTCTTTTTCTTTTTCAAAAGAAAACTAAAAATAAAATACTCATATCCACCAATTTTTAATAAATAATAATGTTCATTTTAATTATAAATAAAAAAAATTATATTTATATAATAAAAAATATATATTTTTTATAACAAATAACTTATCAAAATTTTATTATAAAATAGTTTAAAATAATAATAATATATTATAAAATTTTAAATTATTAAAAACTTTACTAAATAGTTACAATAATTTTTCACAAAAATTATTGTCCTTTTAAAAAAATAAATTATTTAAGATTAAAAAAATAAAAATAAATTACATTGTAATACATATCTCTAATATTATTATAATTTTAATTATTACTAAGATAACAAATATTTATTAATAATAATTTTATTTAACTATTAAAATATAATTAATTAGATATAATTTATATATTTTATTATATTAATAATAAAAATAAAAATATTATTATTATTATATTAGATAATATTTTTACTAAAATTTGTGATATAATGTTCTATGTTTGTATTGTATCTTGTATAAAATTGGATATATAAACTTCATATTTTTTTAATAATTTAATTATTTTTATGAATATTATTTTTTATATCATAATTATAATTAATATTATAATTATTTATTAAATATAATTATAATTATATTTATTATTAATAATAATAACGTATTATATTATATTTAAAATTAATTATAAATTTATAAGATATTAATATTTTTTATGTTTATAATAATTATGTTTTGTAAAATGAGACTTTTTTTATTTTATTTTTAAATAAAATTAACTAAAGAATGAGCTTTCAAGTTTAAGGTTAAATTTTGCCCATTTTTAAACTAAAAAACAATTCAACCCTTTTTCTAAACTATTACATGGGATATGCCTTTTATAGACAAAATCCCTAGTAGTTACTAGTTAATGAAAGATACGAAAACAAAATGCACCTGTGATTTTGCAACATCTGCAGCTTCAGCACGGACTTTGAGTTCCATCATTTCATGATAGTCTGCCTCCACTTGTGCTATTCGACAAATGGCTGCATGAAAGATGTGCCAAAGTAGCAATGTGATGACTAGGACACACACTGATGAGCTAATTGCAGCCCAAGGTCTTTGAGGTTTATGCTTGAACCTGTAACAAAACTAGAATATGAAACACATTTTTCTCCATCTATATTGTTTAATAAATGACTTGATGTCTAGTGGAATCTCACCTGCAATGCATTTCATGCTTGCGAAGTGGATCCCCAAAATCAAGGTGGCTAATGTGGAGCAAGCCCGTACCAATTACATCAGTGCCATACATGTTGATAGGAGCAGATGCATTAGTTGTATCATACACATTTACTACAATTGTTTGCTTGCTTGCAAGTTGATGCAGAAGCTTGTCTACAAGTGATGGGACATCATAAGATGCACCTAGATACCTATTGGAAAACCCGCAAAAGCATACCATAAAAACAAAAGGAAAAATATCAATTGCAGTTTTTCTATGCGCAAATGATAAACAGCAATAAAAACACAATTAAATTGGACATGTAAATGAAAACAGAGTATTCCATGGCTGCATGATATTACCCCAAGGTAGCTTCAATGTGTTGCCTTTCTGTAGCATCTGGGGGCAGCTCAGACTTGTAAACAGCAAATGTGAGTACAACACCAAGGTGATTGGATTTCAACAGCTTAAAAGGAGAGGTAAGCACTCCCTTACCAATGGCTCTAGCTCTTAGGATGTTCTCACGGTCCTCCTACATCATTACAAGAATAGCAATTAACCACACAAGGACATTGAAAAATAATTATAGAATTAGATATCATAATCTCCTCAGCCCGTTCAATCATATGACAATCAATAGGCTGGGTAGAGTGCCAGAGGACCTAATATTACATGATAGAGACCCATTTTACATGGATGCAATAAATTATAAAATATTTCAAACCACTTCATCCAACCAACATTAAGATCTACCAAGCAATAGGCTGGGTATAGTCCTAAAGGACTTAAACAACCAATATAAAGGTATTACAAATTCTGAATAGTCCTCAATATGACCTATTTACATGGATGCAATAGATTATAAAATAATTCAAACCACTTTAATCCAGCTAACATTGAGATCTACCAAAGTAGCTGTCTTGCTCATGCATCATAGGGAAATAACCCTATGATTCATAAAATTCTATTTGGGTAATGTGCAAAAAAAATAAAGTAAAAGTAGAAATTAGTATGAGTTAAACACATCTTTTGCCACTAAACTATTTATGAGGAGAAAAAATTGCCACTCAACTATCAACTATACACATTTCTATACTTTAACTTTCCAAATATTATTATAGGAATTAGCTTACAGATGTTAATAGAAAAACTATCATTAAGTTCCACATTGACCATTTTTTGAGTGTTAAAATCTTAAATCAGACCTAGATGATCTAGTAAAACTTATAAAAGGGTCAAGTGGGTAAATTAGTAATAATTTTTGTCTATTCTATTAAGGTCAGTAAGTCAATTTCCATATTTTTTAAATTTAAAAAGTTCAAGTGGAAAAAGTGAAAAAGTTGAGTAGCAATTTCAATACAGTGGCAAAAGACGTATTTACCTAAATTAGTCTGAGGAGCATTGCATGTTCCTGTAGAAAGAACACTCGATTTGAGAAGTTGAGAGCTAATAATGCACACCTTCCCAGACATCATGTCAATTGAAACAATATGGGAAACAGTTTCCTGAGAAAATATCACAGGAGCATATTCATCTTGAATAGGAGCAGAATCCAAGTTTTCTAGAATACAATCTTGTACAAGGGTCTGATCCTCACTTTCCATTTTCTTTATAGTCCATCCATGCTGCTTCTCAAACTGTTCCCTTTCAGGGTGAAGAACTTTTACAGCATAAGCAACACCACTAGTAAGCGGCCTTTCAAAAGCTGTTCTCTCTGTATATTCCCTAAATGTTTTCTGCAAACAAAAAGACATAGAATTGTTGTAAGTATCACAACAAATTTCCTAGTAAAATTATATGGGTATGTCCAAAATGCATCTATATCGCAATGTAAAGGTTAATACTTACATATGGTAACCTCCTGCAAATTGATTAAACAATTAAGATACCAGACTGCAGTATTTAACTACTCAATTTTCATAGCAAACTTCATTTTTAAAGTTCAGCACCCATAGAAGCCTTTTTCAAGTGCCAAATTTTTTTATGTTGATTTCTCTCCGCCTTTTTAAGTCTATAGTATTATCTTATATTAAATATTTGTTTAATCTTCAAGCAATTCTTGTGTCATAAATGGTTTATTTTGATTTACAAGCTATGTGAACCAGAATAAACTTCAAATATAAGTACAGATAGTAAGAAAAATACAATCTATAAATTTTATGCTAATTTAAATTAGGAAATTACCTGATCAATTGCAGAAGGATTTTTTCCATGATGAAAAGTAGAGATAAGTATTGCCAAAGCATGAACATGGTTCATGCTAACATTAAATTGATCTTGCAACATCCGGGCTCGCTCATCGCACATGTTGGCTAGCGTTTCTACCCTCCCCAAATTGTTTCCTTTGTCCAAGTACCAAAATAAACAGATGGAACCGATAACCCCGGATATAACAAATAGAACAAGAACCACCTCTTTCCAGCTCCACTTCCCAGCACCACTTGAAGGGCCAGGGCCTAACAGTTGAAGTTTCTGAGGCTGCTTCTGCATATGAGTAAGAGGCTGTTCATGACCCCATTTTTGCTGCCTAGCCACTGGCTGATCAGGAAACAGCTTCTGCTGCTGAGAGAATGGTTGCTCATTACGCAACTTCTGATTTTGGTTCCACCAGAGTTTAAAAGGAAAGACAGACACTTTGTAGCTGAACATAATTCCAAGAAGGATCCACCCAGATCCCTTTATCAAACTCCACAAAGTCTCACAATGCTTCATTGCAAACCAAACCAAAAAGTATTATGCCACTATACAAGAACATAAAAACTATTACAGTAATAGTTTTCCACTTTAACAAATTTCATATAATATTTATTATAAATATTTTGACTTCACTAACCACACAGATGTTTAAGATCAGATTTCATGCAACAAACTCTCAAAAACTTAGATATTTCAAAGCATACACATGCATGTACTAAACATATAGCTATATTTAGGAATAAAATAAAATTTCTGCAGAAGGACGGAGTCTATGTGAAATCAACAATACATATTACATCCTAGTCATGTGAATTCCGCATCTGTGGAAGCTCTAAACAAGAATCCTTGTCTTGCTGCAGTCTTTACATTAATTAATTAATTATTTATTTATTTAGCTCTAAACAAAAATCAACATGAAGAAAGGGGGTCTAATCTTTTATTCCTCACCTTCCGATCAATTGAGTCTATTATTTTACAGTATTCTTTAACTAAATACAAATCAATGTCATGTCTGGTCTTAGAAATAATAGGATGACAACGAATTCATTTCTATTGAGAACCTAAAAAGAAAACCAGGGAGAACCAAATCACCATTATTTGTTCTGCTGTAGTACAGTTTATTTATATTCATAAACCAAAAATATATATTACCAAAAAAAACCCCAAATTAAAAAAAAAGGGAAGTCTGGCCAGACTATTTTAGGAAAAACCACTACTTTCAGCTGAAAAAAGAAACGCAGGAGTGATATATATATATTATACTATTGAAGCTACAAGTTTAAGAGCAAGGAAGAGAGTACCTGATCCGATTCAGAGAACAAAGAAGCTAAAGCATGAAGCTGCTTCTTGCTAACATTGAAATGCTGCCGCAAAATTTGAGCTTTTTCTTCACACGAGCTAGAAATACCTTCCTTCATCCCCAATATCCCAAAATCCAAACCCCAGAACAACCAAAAACTCCCAAGTGTCATAATACCGAAAACCCAGAGAAAAACAAGCTTTCTTCTCCATTTTCTAACAGAATTAAACCCATTAATAGATTCCTTTGACTTCTTTAACTTGAAATTCGCCCGTAATCTACTACTAAGGCCGGAAAGATTGCAATTTAGAGACATACTCACCAAAAGTCACCGTTTTATATCAACAAATACTCAGGGAATTAAGAATGATCCTTCTCCGACAGAACAACTCATCAAGAATAGACCATCTTGAGAAATCCCTAACGAAAATTCAGTTAAAAAGAAAAATTGCTGAAATCTTTACCAGACCCAGCACACCTAACTCAGAAGTTCAATAAGTTATGACAAACCCACCCAGAAGAGTTGACTAAAAGGGTGAAATCCCATGAAACAAACTTAATTTATGACGAACCCAACTCTAAGTAGTCTCCATATCTATACTATAGCAGCTAAAGGCCTAGAACCCAAATTTGTGTCTGCCTTTTCCACCAGCTAGCTCAATATGAAGTTTTCTTGCTTTAAAACGTTTAAACCAATCAAACCAATTGAACCACAAAAAAGTACAAACAATCATGCCAAACTACAAGCTACAACAAACCCAGTTATTATTTTGGCAACTGTGAGGGAATCATAAATAAATAAGAGAACAAATTGGCCTTTCCCTTTTTTTGGTTCGTTTTACTCTCACAGGTCTGTACTACTATAAAGGAGCATCATCAAAGGTGCAAAGTTTTCAAAACATAAAATTTGTATTGGACCCAGTTGTTTTAAGTAGAATTTACTGGAACCAATTATCAAAATGGGTAAAAGTTAAAAGAAAAGGAGAAAAAGGAGAAAACCAATACACCGTCTTTCACTTCCTCTATCTCTTCCCGTTAATTAATCATCCAGCGGTTGACATGGGATTGGGACAGATCATTATCTCATTATCTCGTTGAAGAACGAAAATCTACTATATTTTAATAATTTTGAAAATATATTATTATTATTTATATTAAATAAAATAAAAATAATTATATTTTAATATTATTATTAATAAAAAATTATTATAGAAATAGTAATTTTTTATACTAATATTGGAAGAAAAAACCTTGTTCCTTATTAAATTTTATTTTAAGATTTTTATTTTTAAATTAATTTTATCAATAATTGTGAATTTCTTTTGCTACTTTTTTTCTCTCTCTTTCTTAGTTGAAAATGACCTTACCATCACTTCATCAAGGTCTAAAGATTGAGTCTTTATTCTTTTTATACTTTTTAAGAACTTAAAGATCTATCCCTTATTTGTTTTATAGTGTGTATAACTAATTTAATTTTAATTTTAATAAAAATATATATTTACTTTCATATAATATTATAAAACATATATTTGCTTATATTATAAAAAATACTCACATATTTTTCTTTACTGAAATTTACCGTATAAAGCCCATCTTATTTATTTCTATTACTATATAAAAAAAAATTATCCCATCTTATTTATTTTTATTGATTAAGGTAGTAAATTTTATTTTGTTAATTTAACATTATATTTAATAGAAATTCTATAAATTGACAAAATGTCTTTAAAAACATTTAATTGATATAAAATAAATATACTAAAAATAAAAAATATTTTTTTAAAAATATTAAAATTAAATATAAAATGTAAGAAAAGAAAATATATGTGCTAAAACATTACCTTCCTTTTATTTTAGAAAAAAAAAATACTCATATTTATATAATAATTTTGTCTTATTATAAAAAATAACCACACAAAAATAAAAATAAAATTAATTTTTTAATTTTTTATTATATTAACTGTTATAATTTAAATAAAATATAACTAAAAAATAATTATTTTTCTTGCTCGTTACTAAAAGATACAATCACACGATATTTATATTTATATTGGTCTATTTTTTTATTTTTAAACAATTTTGTAAATAAGAAAAATTGAAAATATATATATTAATTTAAACTTAAATTAAAATGTAATACATGCTAATCTCAAAAAATAAAACAAACTCAATCAAATAATTTTAAAAAACCAATCCAACTTAATCTAATTTTATTAGTTTAATTTAAATTTGATCAAAACAAAATTTCCTCTTATTTTTGTTAATTAATTTTATTTATTAATTTTTTTAACTCTTGTATTATAATTTTTAATATTAATTTTTATTATAATCTTTAAATTTTAATTATTTACATTATATTATTATATTATAACGTATAAAAAATATCTAGACAAGTTTTTTTTACTAACTAAAACTTTACTCTCCTAACAAAAGGTGACAAGTGATCCAATAGAAAATAATATAAATAAAATATGTTACAAATACAAAGTAATTTTATTTATAGTAGACAAAGACCTATGCTTTGAGTAAAATATTAAAAGTAATATTCTATATTGATTAAAGACAATAGATATAATTTATAAGTATCATGAATATTTTCACTCATTAAATTAATCTCTTGTGATTAAAAAATACATAATTTTTAAGAACTTTTACAACACCATAATTATAAAGATTATTAATATTTTTAGAACATTTACACGAGCCAAATAAATCCATTCATAAAGAAAATAATAATAATATTTTTTCATATAATATATTACTTTTAATTAAATCATATGCATGTTCATGTAAGTTTATATACATATGTAACTTAATTAAACAAGTTTATAAGTGATTAATTTAGTAGTCTATGGTAAAATTTATTCCTTTTTTGCTTCAAGTCAATTTCAAATGACATAAAAAATATCATATATTTTAAAAAAAATTAAAAACACTTGTACACTTATTAAAAAATAGTTTAAAATATTAGTTTTTTATATAAAATATGGATTAAAAAATCATGATATATCCTAATATAACGTTGATAATATCCAATATCGATAATGTTTAATATAGATATGATTATATACTATCACTTTAATCAAATTATATATCCATAATATATATATATATAAATTTTTATAAAAAAATAGATGTCTATGATATTATTATTATTTCAAAAAATTATATGCAGTATAATTTTTGAATTTTTTTACTTTTTAATGAAAGATTATACGTAAATAAAGTTATTTTAATTTTTTTAGATCAAAAGATATCTTGGTGTGGTTCAAACATGCGAATTAAAATGATGAAAATATGAGTCCTATTATCATACCATTAGGTAAACCACAAACACATTATAAGGTTTTCTTTCGATGAAATTAATCATGATGAGTCATTTGGTGAGATAGGGAAAGAAAAAATAGTTAATCCACAATAATTTACAAATCATTGAGTTAATTCACATTTTTTTATTCATAAAGAAATAGTAGAAACAAATCAATCAACATACATATAACATCTTAATTATTATATTTAAACAACATTTAACTATATATCAAGGTACTAATATTACTTGAATTAAGATAACACGTGTTTTGAACTCTCTAAAAAAATTTAAAAATAATTTTGTCATATCAATCTATACGGTGATGGTGTCTGAGGAGAGATAGTAGAGACTTTCCTTAGCAATGTCACCAAGTAAGAATGAGAAGGCCTTAAGCTTGATTTGCTTCTCTATGATCCTAATTGGTTTCGTGCTTAAACAAATTATATGAAAAAAATTAAGTGTTTATTTGGATCTTCTTTAACCGAATCCCTTAAAAACAGATGACAAATGTAGGAATCTAAATTTTTAAAAGTTGGGATCTATAAATTATAAGGATTGCTGCACTAAGTTTGGTGGAACTACTCTTTTAGAATTGGGTTGACTACTATCATGTTTTCTTTTAAGGGATTTTTCTTTCTTGAGATTAAAATCCCTTAAAAAGAGTAAATTTTAGTGTCTTTACTTGATTTTTCATTCAAATTAACTCTTTTATTTAATATATAGTTATTAATTTATCAAGAAACTATCATATAAAATACAATATTTTTTATTTTTTTACTTATTATCTAAAATTTTAATATTTTTAGATTATTATTTATATATTTGTGTCTACTTTGGCATCATTTTTTGTTGATTTAGATAATAGCTTCAATATATTTATAAATATTGATATTTTAATAATGGATTAAATACAAGTTATATATCTCATTTTATAGAGTAAAATTATTGTAAATTATATTAGATGATTTTGTGAGAAAAATTAGAAAGATTGAGAGTTTGCTTTAATTATAATATATAACATCATCATCATTAGTCTTACCATAATCAAGTTTGTACATATATGGTAATTTATTTAGTAATTAAATGATAAAACTCAAACATCTATGTTTTAATTATATCACATATTAAAATTATAATAAGTGTTGTTTGTTTAATAATAAAAAGTTGAGCGCATATGTAATCAAAATAAACACTTCGTCACTCTATATATAAGGATTATAACAATGTCAAAGTTTTTTTTTTAAATATTTATTTTAGTGTCTTGTGTGTGTTTTTAATGATTATTTTATAAAATTTGAGAATATCCTTTCAGTATGCTACTTGTCATGTTGGATCTTATAATAGAAGAAATTATTAAAAAAAAAACCTCTTATAGGTTTTTTTAAATGTGTTAATTTAATCACGTTAATTTTGGATCAAATACTATAAGTTTTGTTATTATAAAAATGATATGTATTTAATTTTATAATTATTAAAAATAAATATTTTAATATTGTGATTACTTAAAATTATGACTAAAATGTACATTTTATATTAAAAAAATTATTTTTATAAATTAAAGACTAAACTAATGAAACTATAAATAAAGGGATTACATTAACTCATTTTACATAATTTCCCTACCTGTATCTCATTTGGGTTGGTATCACATGAGTAGTATTCACAAGTTTATTAAAAAAAAAAAATTGTATGAATCATTGAAATACAATATTATATAGCCCCCAGCCCCCCCACAATACATTTTCAAAGCTCAAAAATATTATTGGCTTCCTCTAATGATGAATGGTTGAATCAATTCTGTCCATGTATTCTATTTTTATATATTTTTCAAAAGAGGTGTTTTAGTTTGTTGTTTCGTTTTTGTGTACCAAGTGATGTGCATGCATGTATCTTGATGTACTTAGTCTTGTATGTGTTTGTTTCTGTTTCTTATAATGAAAATGGTTTCTATTTTTTGAAAAAGAAATAAAATAAAGCAATGGATCAATATTGAACGTACGTATGTAAAACCATGATTTAAAATGAAAAATGGTGTTAATGATTTTAAATCCAGAACAAGGTAAGAGAAATTACATGTAAATAAATTTTGAGTAGAGATAATTTTACAAACCAAAAAGGTCGTTCACACAAACACAATCTTTTTATTTCCATGCAAATCTAACTTTTTTTTATCACCTCTACGTTTTTGCCCTCAAAAGTTTATAAACATTGTCTCCTACTTACTTGCTATAACTCTCTCTTCATTAAGCAAGACAATTTCATCCTATAAAGTTGGCATTTTCTCTCTATGTTTAGTAGAAGTCATTTAAATTTTGGAGAGGCACACATAAATATGATGTATTTACAAGGACAAGAAAAAAAATTATTTTTTTAGATTAAAGAGCAAAACCGTAAATATATAATAAATGAATTTAATCTTAACGTGGGAATAATCTTTTGATTTGTAGAATTATCTCTATCCTAAATTTTAATAGAAGGTGTTGAAATCTTCAACCAAGAATTTATTGTATGATCTAACATCTATATAACAACTCATTCAGATATTTCCAAGACAAATAAGGTTACTTGTTTATATATATATTTTTTTAAAAAGAATGTTGGTATTTTTACAAAGAATATATATATATATATATATAAAAGTTTGACCAAGATACCGTGGGAAGGTATTTGCAAGCTAATCATTGAATTAAACTTTCTCAGAGTATTTTTAAAGTTAATTTTAATGCTAGTTTCAAAAACAAAAACGGTTCTACATTGTGCGTGAGATGAATATGTTAATTAATATGAGATGAATATAAGAAGAAAAAAAAAGTAATTAATTTTATTTTGTATGTACTACTATAATCTTATATAAAAATCTTTATTTAAAGTTTTTTTTTTATATTATTAGAGATCCACATAAAAAATTTATAAACTATTCTAAAGAATTTTTAACTACAAATAAGTAGATCCTATGTTTATATAAAACATCTTAAAAAATAATCAACTTAGTAATATTAAAAAAGTTTTCTCTTCTTCATAATTTTTAGGAATAGTTTTTCCTTCTTTCGTTTGCAAGTTGAAGTCCTCTTATTCGTGAGATAAAAAAATAACTTTAGAGTAGTCATACTCTAGAGTTACTAAAATACTTGTCTAAAGATAGATAACATAGTTAGATTTGTTCTATTATAAATTTGTTAGAGTATTTACCTAGATAATAGTTTCCTTACGTTTGTTTCATAACACAAATATGAGAGTCTATTGCCAGAGAGTGAGTCTGGATAGTGTAAATTTTGCTCATATTTTTCTTATTTTCTAAATGTTTTTATATTATTGGTGTATTCGTGCTTCCGTCCTACGACAGGTGGTATTATAGCCAAATTTAACTTGGGAGAATAGAGCATAATCAAGTGATACGAGAAGAATATCAAAAAAATTGTAAAGAGATACGACACCAAATAGAGGAATTTACTGTAACCGTTACCCAACTGATTAATAATGAAAATAGGCCTCAAGTCCAAATCGAAGAAGTAGAGGATGCACATAGAGATAAGATCGAGCCAATATTGCCCAGAAGACAAGTTAAAGGATTACCTCTAAAGAGACTTGTTGATCCAATACTCCTAAGAAGACATGTACTACTACAAAATGGACCGTTAAAGTTGGTTATTAACGGACTTTTAAATACGATGACTTAAAAATGTAAAGTCGGTTCATACATTGAACCGACTTTAAATTTTTAAATTTTTTTTTATAAAATTTATTCATTTTCTATTATACTCCAATTAAAACCTGTATTCGATCACTACATAATAGTAGAAAAAAAAATCAAAATATGTTTAACAAATAGTTTAAATAATACAAATAATTGAAAATTTAAATATTAATTAATAGTAGAAAAATTACTACGATATTGTCCTATGTTATTCAAGATCATATTTTTCTCCTCATGTTATAATACAAAACCTACATATATAATACAAAAATTATACACATAAATAATAACACATAATATACAAAAAAAAATATAAATAATAAGTGTGTAGGATTAATATAAATACTTACAAATGTAAATGAAGTGAGAAAATGAAGAAAAAATTGTGTTTTGTTAGTGAGAAATGGGTATAATTTTTTTTGAGTATTTTGTTCCAAAAAAATAAGGGATCTAAAAGATAAGTTAGAGAGGAAGAAATCTCACTAAGCGGTGCTGGAATTGGTGATTGTAGGTGGCCAAAAAATGAGAAAGAATGGAGGAGAAGTGGGGAGGTTTTGGGTTTTTGAGAGTTATGCAACGCTTAGAATAATTTCTATCTGGGAAAGAAATAAGAGAAAATAATTTATTCACGTGTGTAAAGTTGGTTCTACATGTCAACTGATGTTACGTCCATGTGTAGCATCGGTTCAACACGTCAACCGACACTACGTGTAGTGTCAATTTTTTACCGAATCGACTTTAAATTTATTATAAGTTAATTTTCTCCAAAAATTGACTTTACATATCGACTTAAATACCACATTTTGTAGTAATGATGCTACATTCACTGATAGTTGTAGTGATGAAGATTTAGAAGAAGAATATTTCGAAGGTTGAGCTAAAGAAGGATTATAATCACAAGATTATAATCTCAAAATTGACCTCATTATCTTCTATGGCAACATGAATATGAATGATTTTCTTGATTAGATCTTAAAGGTTGAAAGCTTTTTTAATATTATGGCATTTTAGAGAAAAAAATAAGTCAAGCTTTTAACATGATAAGACCAACTCTAAAAAAATAGATTAAGATAAAGGAAAGTTTCAATCAAAACATGGTATAGATGAAGCAATACCTAATGCATATGTTTCTTCTCTCTAATTATAAGCAAATATTATTTCAACAACACAAAATTACAAACAAAGAGAATCGTTTAGTTCAAGAATATACCATAGAATTTCAACGTTTGTCTACTTAAATAATTTGAAGGAATATGAATCACAAGAAATATGTTTTCTCCTAAACTTTTTAATAATCATGGATATTTAGCATTATAATTAATATAATAATAAAATATCATTTGAGATGTAATCCCAAATTAAAACTTGTAACATTATTTTTTTTTAAAGTTAAATTTTAGTTTTATCTCTCCTTGGTTACAAATAACTAATTCAAATCATAATAATTTAATTTAAGATTAATTTATCATTTAAATATTATGATTCTACATCTTAATATCATATATTAAAATTTTAATCTTATTTGTATAATATTTTATTTATTTAATAAAAATAACTTAAATATTTCTTTAAAAAATGATAAAAATTATTTACATTAAAAATATAAAATATGTATGTATGTATGTATAAAATTATTATATATTATAAATATATAATAATTTTAATTAATATGATAATTTTATATAAATACAGACCATATGTGATTTATTATTTGACTTTTGGTATACAAAGACGGTAGCTCTTTATTTTTTTGTTGTTGGTTGGAAGCTAAGGACTGCGACTGACCCTAAACCTAGCCACATGTCTTAACCACATTAAAAAGTATATTTTTTGCTAGCTATCAACTATAGTTGAAACTTGAGTCAGTGCAGAAAGAGCCAAAAGTATAGTATTTTTCATACATGATGGGTGCCACAAAGGTCAAAATAATGAATTTTCGAAGATTACACAATCTTCATTTCTGTCCTTATACTCTCGTCTTTATATGCATTATTGTTCTTTTTCCAGTCAACGATTAAATCTCCATGATCAATATCATTACATAGTCACAAAATTATTTATCAACAATTTGGCTTTAATCATCCTATTTTAAGACAATTTAAAGGACGAATAAGATTAATTAAAAGATATATTAAACCCAAGTTTTATTTTAAGAAACAAGTTATCTTAGTTTTTTTTTTTAATTAAAATAAAGTATTAGGCTCTTCCATAGACGCATGGCTTGAGGTGGCCATTGAAATATATCCCTACCTTTAAGATTTTTTTTAATTACTTTGTTATCCTATATTTATGCTTCTACTTAATGCAAAATGTAAAACAATATGATCTACTATTAATTTAAATGTACATTGTACTTTTCTAATAATCAATATTTGGAAAATTTGTTATAGTGGGCTCCGGCTTCTTAGATCCTCGCAAAAATATTCATTTTGATAATTGCATTTCTCACCTCTTAATATATTTACATAAATTAGGTTTAGTCGTGCATTTCATTGAGATTAACCTTATTTAATAATAATTTATATATTATAAATATTATATTAATATTATTCTAAATCAATAGAGATACTTTTTGCTGCGACAGATCGAACTCAAAATACTTGTCAATAATCAATAATATGAAGTGTTTGAAATGTCAAAATACATGGAGCATAATTTAGACAGTCATACCGGATAAGAAAATCAATTTTTTTTACTCAGCAAACGTAAAAAAGATTTGAAAGATTAAATAAAATAAACCCCTATATAACATAAAATTAATAATATAAAGATAACAATATTTTCACAATATAAATTATTATTATCATAAAAATGATTTATTAATAAAATATTTTTCAATAAAAATGACATTAAGATGTAATTAATATTAAAAATAAAATAAATTTTAGTGCATTTTACCGTAACAATACCATTTCTGTAATACAAAAGAAGATATAATTCAACAAAATTCAACAATTAGTCAACATAAATAACCATAATTATATCCAATTATTTTTACGATTAGAAGTTTCAATTTTTTATTTTCCCAAAAAGATTTAACCTAAAAATTAATGGAAACCAACCTTACCAAATTAGTCTCTTTCACACACATTTGATATACGGGCACAACATTTGAATTGACTGAGGAAATTCTAATGACTAAATATGACAAGAAATTTTCAAATTTATCCTGCCCAAGTTCTCTAGTGGAGGAACGAAAATTACACAAGTTATGTCTAAAAAAGATGCAACCAAAAATTACTATTTTATTTGGCATTCTCATTTCTACTTGCCAGCCTGGACTGGTTCCACATCTTCAACTACTAGAGTTTCTGGGTTCAAGGGATGAGCTTCTACTTGTTTAGCAGCTGCAGGGGACGACCATTTCCCAGAAAGAGCTATACCCATCATCTCGTATATTTTCCCACCAAGCTGGGCTGGATTGTCAGGCTGCATCAATAAAAGTTTTATGTTTAGCAGGATATGAAAGGCATCATACCACGACTACAGAAAACTTCCAACCCTTCCCTGACAAGCTTCCTTAAGAGATTCTTCCTAGAGCAGTTTCTATATGTAGCACAGATACAAAGTATTAACACTTACTGTGAAACCACTGGAGACTACAGCAGCATCATACAAAAGATCAATAGCTCTCATGGCATCTTCGTCATCTGGGTTACCCTTGCAAGCTGCCTACAAACAGAAGCAAATTATTGTTTTTAGTTTCTCTCATCTTGTGGATTTTGAAATAAATGAAGCTTTCTTTGTTCAACATACATTCAAGTTTTGAATGATTGGGTTATTGGGATTAATCTCAAACACCCTTCTGCTTCTCATGAATTCCAAACTAGAAGTATCACCGACAGTTTGTGATTTCATCAGTCTGCAAGAAATAAAATTAGGCCCAGAACCATTAGTTTAAACTACAAAAAAGTAGAATTCAGCATCAGCAATGAGAACCCCCACCTTTCCATGTTGGCTGACCAACCAAACTTTCCAGATACCAGAACACATGGCGATGAGCTCAGGCGGTTAGAGATCTGAACACTTGCAACTTTGTCTCCCAAACGTTTCTTAATCCAGTCACAAGTTTGGCCAAATTCCTGTTTCATCTCCTTTTCTTTTTCTTCATTCTTATCACCTGCAATAATTTCACATATTCCAATCGGGATTTTCAGAAATATCCAAAGGCAGTCAACATGGCTAGGGGTCCTCTATTGCAATATAAATAAAAGATTAAAAAAATGAACTAGGGTTTCCTCCAAAACACTAAAATTGGGGAGAAAAAAGGAAATAAAAACAGTTATATAACCAACCTAAATCCAAATCTTCCTTGCTAATATCAACAAAATTCTTCTCCTTGTATGATTTCAGGTTCTGGATGGCTACCTCATCTATAGGATCAACCAATAACAGGGCCTATAACAGTAACACCATAATTCATGTGTATATACACACAATAGAACAAGAATATGCAAACATAAATGAATAGAGAAGAACAGGGCATACCTCAAGGTCCTTCTCAAGAAGTCTCTCGAGGAAAGGCGTGTTCTTAGCACTAGTCATACTATCAGCAGCAATGTAATAAATATCCTTCTGGTCAGGTTTCATGTTCTCAACATACTCGTCCAAGCTGATCATCTCTTCCTCGCTTTGGGAAGAGAAAAATCTGAGCAAAGGAGCAATACGTTTGTGGTTTTCACGATCTTCAATGCAACCCATTTTCAAGTATTTGCCAAAATTCTCCCAGAACTTGTCATAATCCTATAAACTCAAATACAAGAAAGAAAAAAAAGAAAGAATCCATTTTAACAGATTATAAGCATGAATATTACCCTAATCTTTCTAATTTTTTTTTATAACTGGTAGAGGGAAAAACACATATTGAAAGAAGACATACATCTCTATTTTCACTCATAGATATTCCCAGAATCATATCAAAAGCCTTGCGCACCAAACGCTTCCTCATAATTCGCACCTTCAAGCAAAAGAAATGAAGTGAAAACATAGTAGCAGCAGAGCAAAAAGGACGAAATCAAGTGGCCTCGCAGGTTCAAAAACAGATGGCTGAATTGTTTACAATACGACTCTCTTGAAGAATTTCCCGCGAGACATTGAGTGGAAGGTCACTGGAGTCCACGACACCTTTGACAAAGCTCAAGTATCTTGGAAACTATTCCAGTCAAAAAAAGCAATGAGCATCAATTAGTTTTACATTTGGAACCATCAACACATTTCTTTTCTTCAAGGGAAGAAATAGAAGTTTATCGACTTACAAGTTCTCCGTCAAAGTCATCTGAGATGAACACCCTTTTCACATAAAGCCTAATGTTTTTCGTCTTAGGATTGACAATATCGTCCTTTCCTGTGGGAGCAATGGATGGCACATAGAGTATGGACCTAAATTCTACTTCACCCTGCAGTAGCAACAAGTTTGAGGCAAGATACAAGTAACAACATATACCAAGTTGCAAGTGTATGCTAGAAAGCAGAACAACACATATTGTTATGTATGGGGCATCAGATGATATTTTCCAATGTCAGCTAATTTTACAAAAGTGACAGTTTTGTCAATTAGATAACCACTGCTTGAATTATGAAGCAGATAAATTGTTGTATCATGCAGAGTTGCAAATCACAATTAATCTAAGCAAAGTAACACAGAGAAATATGTAAATCTGAACACATTTTAAGCATCGTACCTCTGTTGTGAAGTGTGAAGATGCTAGTGGATCCAAGTACTCATTAAAAGTTTTCTTGTAGAATTCATTGTACTCCTCTGTTGTGACATCCTTGGGAGTCCGGAGCTGCAAAAACCAACAGTGTGATGTGTGTATTTTTTTGAGAGTCAATACAATCAGAGAAGATGGACAAACAAAGATTTACAAATGCTCACCCATAATGGCTGAGTCTCGTTAGAGAGCTCCCAGTCCCAGTACTTCTCCACAACAGTCTTGGTCTTCTTCTTCTTCTGTTACAGTTTATACATTAATTTGAGCAATTGCAACAGTGGAAATTAGCCATATTGAGAATTAAGTGAGAGGATGAGAGTTGAAGTTACAGCATCAAAGATGGAGAAAATACCTCTATTTTATCACCTTGTTCATCTTTTTTGGCTTCAGCTGGATCCTCATCAACCTCAACCTGCGTAAAGAGAACCACAGAAATTCACACAACATGACAAGCTTACATTCTTAAGAATTAAGAGGACTAAGAACAGATGGACCAGAGTTGTTCACCTCTTTAGTGTATCCTTTCTCCTGCCAGGTGTATATTGGGAAAGAAACAAACTGTGAATAATTTTTCACAAGCCTCTGAATTCTTTCTGGATGAGCAAAACCTTTGTCATCATGCTGAAAATAAGAACAAAGCCGTAAGAAATATCAATCTATCAGATCTGAGATCAAAATCACAAGCTAAACAAAGCAAGATATGTCCTCTTCAATGACCTTGAGATACAATGTAAGACACGTTCCTCTAGGAATGAACTTCTCGGGGTCTTTCTCCTCCCGAATTGTGTAGGAGCTAGCATTGGCCTCTCCTTCCCATACATATTGTTTATCAGATTTTGGACTTTTTGTTGAGACAATGACCTACAGGCAAGAATGGAAACATTACTTAAAGACACAACAAATACTTAAACGAGCACATGTAGTAAAAAATTAAGACATAGAGTTTGTATGTTTGCCATAAATAACCTACTTTATCAGCAACCAGAAATGATGAATAGAATCCAACACCAAATTGACCGATTAAATTGTTGTCACCACCCGCATCCTTACTATCCTGTTAAATAATGTATTTATGTGAACACATATTATAACAATATAGATGGATCTTTATTAGAGAAATCTTATTAAATGAGGCACTCAACCTTCAATGCTTTCAGGAACTTAGCAGTTCCACTCTGTGCAATAGTTCCAAGACAGTCAACAAGATCTTGCTGGGTCATACCAATCCCACTATCACTGCATATAGATTAAGATGGTCATTTCCATGGAAAGATGGGTCACGAAACAAACCATTAACTTAAGTTAATCAAACTTACGTGATAGTCACAATCCCATTATCTGCATCAGTGTGGATGCGAATATCAAGATCAATTGCATCCTTCAAAAGCTCAGGCTCCGTAACACTAAGAAACCGCAGCTTGTCCAAGGCATCACTTGCATTGCTGTACACCAATTCATTAGAAAATCAGATGATGCATAGCTTAATATTATCCAGGTCAGAGAGAACTAACAGCTTTCTGGAGTGGAAAACTGGGGCAGCTAAACGTTAAGAAAAGGAAAAACATATTAAAGGACATTCTAGTAAAACCTAGTTATCCTAGACAAAGGTATAACCCACATAGTACAGTATGGAATTCAAAACTTCACATCCTATAAATGTTAATAAAAACAAAAATTACCCTGCAACTTATGCCATCATTGTGCTACATAGCTCACAATCAGATAAAAAAATTAACTGATTTTAATTGAAAATTCAGACTACGAAAATGATATCATTTAATTACATTTTAATTTTATCTTTTCAATCACACACACCAGAGTACAATATGTAGTTTAAACATAACAAGAAGACTTGTGCATGTATAGAGTGTCAAATAAGTAGTTCAATTCAGTCCAACTCATTTAAGGTTGATCCAATAAGCTGATAGCTAAAAAGTCCCAGCTCAACTCAATGAGCTAGCTCACCAAGCTCATGAGCGAACTCATTTAGTTCATGAACAACTCGCAAACTCATTTAGAAAAATGTCTTTGTTAGAAATAGCATTTTCATAATTACCATAATTATAATAATACTATTATGAAAAATCACAATTAAAAGATACTATTTTTTTCTTATTTTATAAAAATATAATTAAAACATTTAAACTAACATTTGATTTTTAAACAAAATTATAATTTTTTAAGGGTAAATGAGTCGACTCATGAGCTGCTCAATCCAACTCATTTAAAAGCAAAATGAGCCAAACTTGGCTTACATAAAATTTAGATAAACTGAATTGAGCTATACGCTCACCTTTAGGCAAGTTGGGTCAATTAAACTCATTTGACACATTTATGCGTGCTAATGCTAACCAATCTAAATGAAGTTTGCTACATGAAGCATAGCCTAAAGACACCATAATCAAAGCTCTGAAATAATGTATACAACCACATGGGTACCTGATTAACTCTCTAAGGAACACCTCTTTGTTACTGTACAAACTATTCACGATAAGGTTCATAAGGCGACTGACCTGCCAAAAAGAAGGATAGTACCCATTAAAAAAAAATTCAACCTCATCAAAGAATTACAAGAAAACATCTATGAGCCAACAGTTTGAGTAGGATACTTCTGCTTGATATTCAAATCTCTCTGCTGGCGGTGAGGCCGATGCCTCAGAGATTGTAGCTGTTGACTCATATTTGTTACCAAAATACAGTCCACTCTTTAAGTTCAACTGAGTTGACGAGCTGATTGCATTATGCTTCGTAGGGGTTAATACTGAGTACCATCTCATATTGGCATCTCTATCCCGCACCTAATCGTTGTCAAAAAACAAAAATCTCCTTAAACATATGAAACGCGAAGAACAAAATGACATTTTTAGCAATTAACAGTAAACGTACTTGAGTTGAAATGATTAGTTATAGTCACCGTACGTCAATACACTCAATAACGAAACAAACGAACATTATTCCAAAAATATAGGGAAACCAAATTGGTTAGATACAAGTTTAAGAAGGGTTGAAAAAAAAGAGTACCGTTTCAGATGGAACAGAAGAGCAAGATAAAAAAAATGCGGTGCTCCGATAACGTGAGCCACCATGGCTCAGGATAGCTGAGACAGAGCGCCTGGTGAGCCTGTGCATAGTGATCGAGCAACCAAATTAAGCGGACCACGACTCGTTAGCGTATCGGAAATAGAAGAGAAATATTGTAGGGTTTAGGAGAACTGCAAGGATGAGGGCTTTGGGAAGCTTCCGGAAACTCAGGAAAATCGGTATTTCCCCTTCTATTTTAGGTTTCTTTTTACCCTTTCTTTTCAATGAGTGGTATTTTCACGGCAATAAACAGTAACACTATTGCTAAAATAAATCCTTTCGAAAAGTTTGATGGTGAATATGTGGAAAATATATTTACAAACAAATATATGTAATTTTATTGTACATCTTTAATAAATAATCTCATAAATATATTTTATTTTAAATTTTCATTTAATAAAAAATTAAAATATTAATTATATATAAATTATACATTATATGTATAAAAAATGATAACAATTATTAGTTTTGATTTATAAGAAAACCCAGAAAGATTAAAAAAAATTACTAATTTTGGCAAACAAACTTCTCCATATTTAGATTTAGTATATCATGCACCTAAGTGTGTTTGCATGTTTGCTTATCCCATCAAGTTACGTGTTGTGGGCTACTAGTTGTATTGTATTATTCATTTTTATTCGCATATCATATTACATTATGTTGAATAATTTGTAGGTTTTATCGTATTTGTCAAATATATCAATGTGATAAGTGTTTAATTGGTTGGCTCATGTGTTTGAAATAGGTAAGTTTGGATTAAAAATGTTATTGAAATAGTACCATAATAACACGGGGTGACCCGAACAACACTAGGTCATGTGAGTCCAACAATGTCTAGGCCACCAACACCATCGAAGGGAAGTGAAAACCTAATTTTTATAAAAAAAAATTGTTTGAAGTTTTAATTAGACTAAACTTATTTTTTTCTATAAAACAAAAGAATTGAAATATGTTTAAAAAAATTAAATATAATAACTACATAATTTAATTAGGCTCTTTTATTTTTATAATCCAAAGAAATCCAATCATAAATAAGATAGGAGACATGAATGACATTGAAATACATATATATTGTCATATATTTTTAATGTGCTTCCCGTTAGGATTTAAATTAAGGGTAATTATCATTGATTATCTTTATTCTTATATTTAACTCAATTACCAATCTATTCATTGATATTTTAAATTGATCAAATTATGTTTTCTTTATTTTGAGTTTTTCTCAAAAATATTCATTGTATAAGAAAAATACTAACAAGTGATTTTAACGGTAAAGATTTGAATTGAACATATTAGAACTTAGTGAGTAGGTGATTGAATCAAAATAAAGCTTAGCATAGATTGGGATGGTATTTGGGCAAAAATATAGGAGATATCGATGATATATTTTTTAATAATATGTTGGCCTTTATTAGCTTTTATCAATCTTATTTGACAAAAATGATTGTGTTTGAGAATAACTCAAAAATAAGAAGATTTAATAAAGCTAATTTAAAACATCATTAAAAAAGTTGATATTTAGACTAAACATAAAGATGATCATTAATAATTATCCTTTTAAATTAAATATATGTATCACATGCATATAATTATTGTTAAATTTTTCTAAATTCATTTTTACAAATAAATGTTAATATGCAATACGTAGATTCAATATGATTAATTGACCATAGTAAAACATATCATCAACCTCGTGTAAAACTCAATTATAAATGTTATAATTAAAATAGTGTTTGAATTAAATGGGCAAATAAATTTATTTTAAAAATAAGTAAAGATTTAAATAGCTTAAATTGCTCAATAATAAACATAAGATGTTTTTTTTAAATTATATAAGATAAACTAATAAATATATCACTTATCATGAAAGTTGAAAACATATTATTTAATTTCATCAAGTAACAAAAATAACATTAAATTATTATTAGTCGTACAAATTTATTATCATTGTGATAAATCTACCACCAAAATCTTTATTATTAGTATAAATCTATTATCAAATTTTTTATTAATGGTAAAAAATTAACACTAAATTCTTTATTAATTGTACAAATCTAATATTAAAAAATAATATAGTATTACATTTATATTAATAATTATAATTAATTATTATTTTTATCATTCAATATAATAACATGATATGTTTATAATTTTTACAATTTACATAGTTGGTTTATCCAATTTTACCTATGATTTAAAAAAAATATATCGTTATATCTAATTACAGGGAGGTTTTTGTTGGAAAAAAAAACTCTCGTAACCAACGGCTAAAGATCGTAGCTACCAAAGTTTTTATTTTTAACTATATATCATTTTAAAAAAAATTGAAATATACTTTAAGTCATTGAAAGCATTAACAATTTACTTAATTATTTACGGGAAAGAATAAGAAGCAAGCTATTATGTATTTGTCCTCTATCAAGTTTGGAATATTTTTATTTTTTATTTTTTAAATGATAGCCAGGGTGGGGAAGTAGACTATCGAATTAATTCTTTATGTGAACAACATATTTCTACAAATATATTATTAAAGTGTGTTTGTCGTGTTTAGATTAATATTTCTATCATTTCTAAATCGGACGACATTATCAATCCATTTTAAGTTCTAAATTATTAATTTAAATTACTTTATTATTTTCCATGCCTATATAAAAAGATCTTACGTACCTTCTCTAATTTTCAACACATGCACAGTACTAATTATACATAACCATGACCAAGTTTCTTCTCAATTATGTCATTTACATATTACTCTTCAATTTATTCCTACTTTTTTCATCAGGTGATCACGATTACTATATTTCTCCAGCTAACTTTTAACTACACGTTATATATTCTTGATTTTGTGTATTTTTCATTATTTAGCTTTTAAAAATCTTTATTAAATATTTAATTATCAAAATTTTCAGGTATACAAATCATTCCACAGGAATTGGTTGATCGTAACAGAGCTAAACTAAGTGGTATTTTTCGATTCATGCTGTGATATGCTTTCATAATTCTTAAGGAATGTATTTTAATATTATTTACTTTTCTATATATTTAAGTGTTGAAAAATTGGTGTTGGAAACGTCAAGGCCAAAGGCCAAGGCCTTAAATAAAACAAGCTCTCTCAAAGTTGTATTCTTTCTTTCATATTTTCATTACAATTCTATAACTATATATAAGGAGATTTACTAATTGAATTACTATTTAAATTAAACATTCCTTAATTTACTCATTGAATTAAGGATTCCTTGTTTTACTCCTTGAATTAAGGATTCCTTGTTTTACTCCTTGAATTAAGGATTCCTTGTTTTTCTCCTTGAATTAATCCTTAAATTAAGGATGATAACTCCTTGATTTACTCCTTAATTTACTCCTTGAATTAAGGTTCTTGATTTACTCCTTAAATTAAGAAGTTAACACTCCTTAATTTACTTCTTAAATTACTCCTTAATTTTATCTCCAATACTCCCCCTCAAGCTGGATCCATAAGGTTTATGGATCTAAGCTTGCACAGAAGTCGTTGAAACTGATGAGAAGTCAAGGCAGCAAATGTAAAACTAATAAAAAAATGCTGATTACAATAAAAAAAAAAATATTATTGTTGTCGATATGTGACCTTTCCTTTTACCACAATACTTCCCCTCTACATTGGGCAGGTAGGTGCTGCAGGAGAGATTTAATCCATCATCGCCAAGAGCTTAGTTTCAATGTGGGACCTTTCCTTTTACCATAATACTCCTCCACATCAGGTAGGTAGAAGCTACAGGAGAGATTTAATCCATCATCGCCAAGAGCTTGGTTTCAATGTGGGACCTTTCCTTTTACCACAATACTCCTCCTCCACATCAAGTCGGTAGAAGCTGCAGAAGAGATTTAATCCATCATCGCCAAGAGCTTGGTTTCAATGTGGGACCTTTCCTTTTACCACAATACTCCTCCACATCAAGTCGGTAGAAGTTGCAGGAGAGATTTAATCCATCATCGCCAAGAGCTTGGTTTGAAAAAAAAAATAGAATAGGAAATCGCTCTGATAGAGTGTCAAACGCACTTTGAGCAAAGGAATAACAATTTTTTTAAGAAGATCGACTTGCTCTGATACCATGTTGAAAATTGATGTTGAAAATGTCAAGGCTAAAGGCCAAAGGCCTAAAGGCCTTGTCAAATAAAACAAGCTATCTCAAAGTTGTATTCTTTCTTTCATATTTTCATTACAATTCTATAACTATATATAAGGAGATTTACTAATTGAATTACTATTTAAATTAAACATTCCTTAATTTACTCATTGAATTAAGGATTCCTTGTTTTACTCCTTGAATTAAGGATTCCTTGTTTTACTCCTTGAATTAAGGATTCCTTGTTTTTCTCCTTGAATTAATCCTTAAATTAAGGATGATAACTCCTTGATTTACTCCTTAATTTACTCCTTGAATTAAGGTTCTTGATTTACTCCTTAAATTAAGAAGTTAACACTCCTTAATTTACTTCTTAAATTACTCCTTAATTTTATCTCCAATATTAAGTTTATTTGCTATTTATATTTATGTTTTTGATACAAATTTATTTAGTTAATTATTATGTTTTTGATATAAAATTTAAAGCGTAAACTTTTAAAAAATCATTAACTATTGTATTTGTTTTGTTCGCACCATCAAATTATTTTTTCGTCTCATTTATATCACTCAATTATTTTATTATTTCATATATACCATTTTGTTATTCTTCATCAATAGTGTCACAAGTTAGATAATTAACTGATAATCGATATGCCTTTATACATTACTTGTTAAATGAGAAAGTTTCATAAAATGTCATTTTCTCTGTCAATAACAACCATTACTTATCCATTTGAGTTGGTTCACTTAGACCTTTGGGTGTCACTTATTGTATCTCGAAATGACTTTCACTATTATATGTATTTCATTAATCATTTTACAAGGTTTATATGAATTTATTTCTTAAAAATAAAAGTAGTAGTAGCACATGTTTTTTCACAGTTTAAAGTGACCGTTGAAGTTCAATTTCATCTCAAAATTAAACAATTACAAATTGATTGAAGTGGAAAATATCAATCATCCTTCATAAAACACCATGTCTTCATACTCATGAACAAAATGGGTTAACAGAAAGGAAGCATCATTAAATAGTTGATCAAAGACTTAGTCCCTTGGCATAAGCGTCAATGCCTTTGCATTTTTTAGATGAAGGGACTTAGTCTCTTAGTATCTAATGATGGAGTCTATCTTGTAAGACATGTCGCTTTCAATGAAATAGTCTTTCCTTTTTCAGCTTTGACATCTACATCCAAAACTTATTCTCTTACTTCTAGAGTCACTTCAGTTTTACCAATTATCTCATTTGTACAACCACTTGTTCAACCTAGCTTTGACTCTGCCTCTCATATTTACATTCTTGAGTTGTCTACATCACCTCCTTCACCTTCTACCGAATGTTCAGTTCCTTCTAATAAATTAGGCTTAGCTTTGTCTTCATTTTCTGATTCTGGTATGCCTTTTCCTAGTTACTCAAATGCTTGTACATTTTTTTCTCATATTTCTTCTCTTCCTTCTAAAACACAAAACATTTCTCTAAATGCATCATCTCATTATTTTGTCCTCTTCCAAAACTGATACACTTTTAATATTTCTTTCTCAGAAATTTCCCTTCCAATTAAACCCTCTAATACAAATCGTATGATTACAAGAGCAAATGATGGAATTCAAAAACGAGGCATTCTCAATTAAGCTTGATTTCATTAAGCCTACTTCCCCAATGCAAGCATTGCCACGTAAGGGTTGAAGGCTCTTTATAAAGGTTGAGTTTGATGCTTTTCTTAGAAATAATACTTGCACCTTGGTAAGTGATTGTTTTAGATGGATTTTCAAAGTTAAGAAACTTCTATCAAGATTGGTGTAAAAACTCAAGTCTCGAGTGATGGCTAAGGGTTTTTTATCAACTTTCTAGTTTTGATTTCAAACAAACTTTTAATCTTATTGTTAAACTTACTACTATTCATATCATCCTTAATATTGCTTTGGATAGACAGTGGAAACTGCATCAATTAGATATCAATAATGCATTTCTCAATAAGTAGTTTTAAAAAGAGGTATATGACACAACCCTTTGGGTTTTAATGATTCAAAACATCCCGATTATGTTTGTAAATTGAATAAGTTATTTATGGCCTTAGGCAAGCTCCTAGAGTGTGGTTTGACACCTTAATCCATCTTTATGTACCATGGGTTTTATTCGATCTAAGGTTGATTGGTCACTATTTTGCAATTTTCATCACTCTACACACATTTATGTGTTAACTTATGTCGATGAAATCATTATAATAGGTACGGATGAGCAACATGTTTCCTCTTCGATTAAACACCTCAATACTTCCTTTTCTTTGGAATATCTAAACTTGTTGAATTATTTTCTTAGAATTGAAGCTACAACTTTTTTTGATGGAGATTTGTTGCTAACTTAGACCAAATACATCAAAGAACTTCTCCATAAGTCCAATATAGATATGTTTAAGCCTATTTCTTCACTCGTGGTGACTCTACCCCCTTTTATTATAACATTGTTGGAGCTCTTCAATATATCACTCTTTATACCTACATTTCTTATTCAGTTAATAAGTTTGTCAATTTATATTCAATCTTTTAGATACCCACTGGGTAGTTGTAAAAAGGATACTTAGGTACCTTCAAGGTACTGTGTCTCATGGTGTTATTCTTAAACCTTTTTCTCAACTGCTCCTTACAACATTTGTCGATGCTAATTGGGGTATTTCTCCAAATGATGGAAGGTCTACAACATGTGTTTGTGTCTTTCTCAAGGTCAATCTAGTTATGTGATACTTTAAGAAACAAACTATTATTGCTCAATCTACTTGTGAAGTTGAGTATCAAGCCTTAGCTATAACAACTATATAGGTGGTTTGGATTAAGTTCTTACTTACTAAATTACAGGTTTCATTGCCAGTAACTCCAATGTTATGATGTGACAATCTAAATAGT
The DNA here is from genome assembly GCA_037013495.1 of Hippophae tibetana. Classification (NCBI taxonomy): domain Eukaryota; kingdom Viridiplantae; phylum Streptophyta; class Magnoliopsida; order Rosales; family Elaeagnaceae; genus Hippophae; species Hippophae tibetana. The sequence continues at coordinate 9,624,718 of CM072812.1, forward strand.
GTTGCACTTGCTACTAATCCAATCTTTCACTCTTACAACAAGCATGTGGAACTTGATATTCATTTTGTTCCATACAATGTCTTAATCAAGGAATTTTTTGTTCAACATATCCCTTCCATTAACTGATATCCAAACAAAGTCACTTTCCATTCAATAATTTAAATGGAATCAAACCAAGCTTAGTGTTGTTCAACTTCTCTTAAGCTTGAATGGATGAAGAGAATAATGATCCTTCAGCAAAAATACTTCCATTACTGTGAAATAGTGCATGATAGCAAGCATCATGAATCAGTTAAAATTGGTGGTGTATGATAGCATTCTATACTATGTGTGTCCATCACAGGTTGTTAACAATTTGTAACAACCTATATGCAATGGTCATGTGAAGTAGTTTTCTCTATCTTTCTATTTGGAATATTCAATTTTCTTCTTCTTATTTTCCTTTAAAAGCTTGCACTATCACAATTTAATATAAGATATTATTCTATTTTCTTTTGGTTTATGAAATGCAATATATCATAGGTATTATTAGTGTATTCTTTTACAATGTTTCCTTTTCTATGTGTGAATTATCTGTTTCTTTATAATTTTTTTGAAATTTTGTCAAAATTTAATATATATATTATTTTTAAAAGATGTATTAATCTTTAACCAACTCGAAAAACTTGTTTCATATTTAATCAAAAATTCAACTTTTATTGTACACCAAATTTAATGATCTTATATTCCAATTTTATAATATAAGTAGTTAATTATTTATCAATCTAATTTTTATTATGCACATAAAAATCACACATTTCTCAACCTTAAATTAACATTGTATCTTTTTTTTTCTCTTGTTAATTAAAAATTTTATTTATTTATTTTTAAATTAAATGATAATTAAGGACGAAGAGATTTGATTTTTTTAAAGTTACTAAGTATTTATATCTACGAATGAAACTAAGAATGAAATTATTTTAGCATATTTTCTTGTTTTGTTGTGTCATTAACACGAAATAGTATTGAAAAGGTTACTAATAGACAAGTAAATATCATTCAATTACATTCCCTTATGACAAATTATTCCACTCCAACTAGGAATGGAAAAAAAATTCCACTTGTTTCCTCTCAGAGGTGGTATCCTCACTTGTATTGCAAATGTTTTTTTTTTATCTTCTTTCAAAACAGGTACTGTAAATGTTTTTTTATTGTTTTTAATTTTTTTAGATTAAATAATATTTTTACTGTAAATGTTTTTTTATTGTTTTTAATTTTTTTAGATTAAATAATATTTTTAATTGATAATTATTTAGAAAAATAATAATTTTTAATAATATATTATATATTAAAAATAAAATAACAATTAAATGATATTATTTAAATTTCAATAAAGATAAAGGTAATAAGGTAATATATGATATATATTTTTATTTCATTTCAATTTTAAACCAAAAAATATAATATTATTTTTTTTTAATTTTAATAATTAAATTAAATATTATAATATTATTTTTTATATTTAATTCTATTATTATTTTCATGCTCATTACTTTTTCTGTTCAGGGACCAAACTAATACAGGAGAGAAAATGTTCTATATATCGGTTAAGTGGAATATTTGGTGGGCCTTGTGTTTTTCAAGAGATTTGTGATCAGACTTGTAGACTAGAAGAAGGTGCTACAAGAGGAGAATGCAGTGTTGATGTGCAACGTCATACTCTTGCTTGTTTTTGTGATTATATTTGTTAATCACATTAGCATTCCGGTTAATCACATTAGCATTCCGTGTATCACTCGAGTCACTAAATTTTTTAGTGTGTTGTAATTTATTATGCGTCGTGTGTTCCTAAAGAAAATTACGTGCATACAAACAATAAACAATTAACGATTCTAAAAATAAAATCTATGGTTACCTTATATTTTATGGAAAAAGATGTATTTATAATGATTTTACTTTTATAAATAGACATATTAATTACTTTATTTTAAATTAATACACTTTATTTACTTTTATTATTATATTTATCAATAATTTAATCATTTTAATTCAATTTTGAGTATTTTAATTATTATTATTATTTTAACATTTTGAGATATTTTTATATTCAAACATCTATTAATCTCATACTATTAGAGTTTTATTCGATGTAACTTAATTTTTTCATACAAAAATAATCTAAAAAATTCAAAATTGATAATAAATTACTAAAATGTTTAGAAATATAACAATAAGTTGAATAAAGCCTATCAAAATTAAAATATATAACTAATAATGTAATTTATTTATGAAAGCAAAATAATTAAAATATTATACATTAAAATATTTATAACAACTGTGAGTTCAAGGCTTGTGTTCAACTTGATGTAAAATTTAGCAACAATTTTTTTTGTCCTTTCAACTTTTCATGAAAAATTACTTATTAAACTCTGAAAATACTTAAGATGTCTTTGTTTGATTAAAAAGTATTATTAGTTGTTACAAGTACTTTTACAAACGCTAAGAATCATAAGCAAACCAACTTAATTTAGTACTCCTTAATTTTTTTAATGGGAAATATATTTAAAAAAATTCATAAATTAAATGATGTATAAATTTTCCGCTATAAAAAATAAAGGAAAATGAAGAATAAATAAAAACACTTAAAACATAAAGAGTACAATTAAATTAGCCCATGTTTAAGCTGTTAGATTTGGTAATACGGGTTCACACAACAAAACATGAGTTGATGGCAAAACTCAAACAAAAAATGCTTAGGATGTGCTTGCATTTTGAGAAATGAAAGAAGATTACCATAAGCTTTGGGGAACTCTTTTGCTGGGAGTAATTTTATATAGCATTGACACTAAAACTATCTTGATAAATGGATTTATAATCATTAATTAAAGTTTATTAAAATTTAAAAAACATTTGTAACATTTAAGTGATATCAATTGATACATTAATATTGTATAAAATTAATGCAATTTTTAAAATATGGATATCATCGTTAAGCTAACACATGAAAAATAAGAGTAAAAAATATACTAAAAATAAAATGATTAAGTTATTATCACAGCTATTTTTTTAATAGCATATTTAATGTTAATATTTTAAATTGATAAAAAAATATATATTTTAATATATATTATTTTATATAATTTAAATTAATTTAAAAAATATTTTTATTAATTTTTAAAATTAACAAGTAAAAATAATTAAAAGAATAAAGTACTCATAAAATGAAATTAGGATACTCTTAACATAACACTAATTTTGGCATTTCTTTGTATAATATTGATACTTGATCGATTTTGAGCTAAATAATAATTAAGTTTTTGGCTAGTGATGGCACATGTAGTATTAGACATCATTCTTGATACAATTATCGTTAATTTGAATTATAAAATTTGTATTCAAAATAGTCCAAAATTATAAAATTTGTATTCAAAATAGTCCAAAAATCATTACAATTTAGAGACATTTTTTTTATTCATGGGTAATAGTTATTAAAAAATATTATTTTTTTAAACATATTAATTTAAACCCTAATTAATTTAATAAATATATAATTTAATTTAATAAATATAATTAATTTTGAATACAGATGGATACGATTATCAGTATAATTATATTAATTATTTCATTTTCGATTAATATTCGAAATTATATTCGTCTCTAAAATTTATCTTATAAAAATTAAATTGATCGTACAAATAACTGCGATTAAACGAAACACAATTTTTTACCCATTCTTAGTAGGGGTGAGCAAAAAATCCAATCAATCCGATCAAATCCAAAAAAAATGAGTGGTTTCGATCCGAAGTCGGATTGGATTTTATCAATCCGCTCGGATTCAGATTCGCATTGAAAATATTCAAATCCTAATAATTCAATCTGATCCGATACATTTATATATTATTTTAAAATAAATATATAATAATTAAAAAACCTAACTTATTAAACCTAATTAAACCTAGCCGTCAATCTCTTAAGAAACCTAATAATTTTTACAGCTTCATCTTTCTCTCTGCCTAACTGTTTCCATCTTTCTCTCTGCCTTCATCCTAATATTTTTTCCAACTGCTTCCACCTTTCTCAAGTTCTGTTGCTCGTTGATCTACTGTTGCCACTCTGCTGTCTCAGTCGCTGCTCGCTGCTCACTGCTTGCTGCATTCTGCATTCTGATCACTGCATTATGCACTCTGCTCGTTGCATTCTGCATTCTGCTTGCTACTTGCTACATTCTGCACTCTGCTTGCTACTTGCTGCATTCTGCATTCTGATATTTAATTTTTTAGAGTTAAATTATGTAATTGATATTTAATTTTTTAGAGTTAAATTATGTAATTGATGTTGAATTTTTCTTTTTGATTATTTTTGTTAAATTATTTTTAATCATGTTGTCTACTTTTTAATTTGTATGAAAAAATATTTTTATTTTAGTTTTTTTTTATTTTATGTAATTTTTCATTTTATATGTTGAAATTATATCAGATTTGGATTTTTTCGGATTGACATTTATAGCGGTTTAGATCATATTGATATTTCATAATTTGCGTATTTATGTAATTTTTTAATAGATTTAAATTAAAATTTTGACCATATTCGATCGGATTGGAATTTAAAGCGGATTTAGATTGAATAATTTTAGATTGATTTAAAATTGGCGGATTCGGATTGGCATGTACAACGGATTGGATTCGGATTAGCATTTAAGGTGAATTCAGATTGAATAATTTTTTGATTGAAGAATTTTCGGATCGGATTGGATCGGATTGACTTAAAATTAACGGTTTCAGATTTGTTCAGATTGACATGTACAGTAGATCGAATTCAGATTGAATAATTTATAATTTGTTTTGAATCGAATCAGATTCGAATTGACCTAAAATTTACGATTTCGAACCGATAATCACCCTAGTTCATAGTCTAACATTACTTGACACGTTTTGCACATACAGCTGTTTTCAGGATTAAATATATGAGAGTTTGAGAGGTAATACTCCCATTAATATATGGTTTGCGTGTTTATAATATTAGATTTTTTAAAATAAATATATTAATTTTAAATTTTATTATTCGTATAAGCGTATAAATTGTCACTTGATTCACGAATAAACTTCTCTAAATGTTACACTCCTTTCAAGCCAATTAAATTTCGCGTATCGATATTATCGTCCAATCGTAGCCATAGGCTCCGTTCACCACAAAAATCACTGGACTACATTTTTCAAGTCACCGCCAAAATCTTTTCAATGTCCGTAGATGATTGAACACAATGACTTACGTGATTACCCATTATTTCTGGAATGTGAGGTGGTGGTACATTCAAAGGCGCTTAAAACTGAATACATCCACTATTTAAATAAATAATTTTTTTATTGATTTATATATTTTAAAAAAATGACTTTAATGCCTCTTAAAAAATATATTTTTTAAATAAAATTTAATAATTAAAACTAACTTAATAAATAAATATTCTATTATTGTTAATTTACGCTGTTTAGCATAACAGTCATGGATACAATCTGTGGAGAGTGGTAACTTAGAGGTAATTGGTATTTCAAATGTTTTAGATTATTAAAAAAAATTATTTTAATATCTTGGTTTAAATATTAGTATTTTTTTTATAGTTTTTAATAATAATTAATTTTTTATAGTTTTTTAGTGAAATATTTTTATTTTTATTTTATCAAAATTAACTAGAATTGAAAAAATGATTTTTTTTGTTAAAGATTGTGTTCGATACTTTCTATTAAAAATTACAAAAAAATAAAAAATATTAAATTTTTAACTTTAAAAAATAATAATATAAATAAATATTAAAAATCTTAACATTCTAACAATTTTATTAAAGCATGATGAAAATATTTTTATGATCAACTGACAAGAATAACAATGAAAATATTTTTCGTAAATAATTAACTAAAAATATTTGTATTATTAATTTTATCAGGAAAAAGAAATTTTAAAATTAAAAAAAATATTTTTTAAATTCTAATTAATTGTCAAAAAGAAAAAAAATCCTAAAATAAAAATACCATAGGGGTATTTTAAGTTAAAATTTTAATTACTATTCAAAAATGATATAAAGAGTACAAATAAAAAGAATTTTTTAATAACATTAGACATGGATACAAATGTATTAATTGGAATAATTTTAAGGTACCGGACCCCAATATGTGGTGTCTATAAGAAAAAAAATTTAGTCATGCTTAAATTGTGAATGTTTTATTATATTAAATATTAAATATTAAATTTATAAATTAAAAATAATGAGTTTTAATTCAAACATATAAATTTATTTTAACGTAATAAAGTTTTAGATTTCAAATATTATTTATAATTATATGTATTTAAAAAAAATTATATTACATCTATTCAAACCAAGAATATAAGAATAATTAAACAAATAAAATAAAAATATATTAAATTATTCTATATAAAAAAATTAATTTGTTGTAAAAAAAGAGTAATCATTTCCTAATCATTAAATATAATAAAAAATAAGTTAGAATGTTTCCATAAATAAATAGTATGCAAATTTAATTATTTTACTTTTATAAATTAAATATGAACTTATAATTCTTAAATTAGTTTACTATGATTATATTACTATTATATGTTAAACATTTTGATAATTTATTGTAAATTTATTTTTTAAGATTTTTTTTAAATTTAAATTGAATTGAAATGAATCTTTATAATAGGAACTACTAAATAGACGTTGAAGAGAAAAATATATCAAAAATTAAAAAATAATAAAGTAAATTGAAATAATAAAATGATTAAAATATTTACAAATGTAAAGTAAGATAAAATATATTATTTTTAAATAAATTTATTAATATATCTAATTTATAATACTAAAGTAATCTGAAATGTATTTTTTTAATGAATTAAACTTAAGTTTTATTAGAAATAAAAAAAAGATGATTTATATATATTGTAAATTAATAAATTAATTTAGGTAAAATATGGATTGATATTGCTACGCGACTTGGTCATACAATCTGTTAATTATAGAGTGATTAAAAAATGTTTTTTTCAAACCCAAGTTAATTGATTCATATTTCATAAGGAATAAATTTTATTTATTTTTAATAAGTAACGAATATGACTGCACAACAAATTCAAGATAGAATGTTGCTTAAAAGTATATAAAAACAATTAAGATTACGAAGTTTTAAATATAAAAAGTTAAAGAAAATTTTAGTACATAAGGATTGTCTAAGTTATATTCTCCATCAATACCTTTATTATCATAAATTTAAATTTAAATTCTATATATATATATATAATATTTTATTTATTTTAATAAAAAATTAAGATTTTAGTCACTTTAGATATTTTTTCCATATATATTTGTTTAAAAATAATTTTAACAGATAATATTGACTAAAATAAATTAAAAAAATAAAAATATTATATTTAAAAATTTATGGTCATAAAATAACGTATATTATATTCAACTCATATGTTTTAAATATTAAAAAATATGGTATATTAATTTACATTAAATATTGTTTAAATTAAATCATTTAAATTAATTAATATTAAACGTCATCCAATCAACTCACATTTAATATAATTAGGTATTATTTTTGTTATAAATTTTAGAGATTTTATTTTTATAATTTCTTAAATAAGTTTAAAGGTTTTTATGAATTGTATCAACTTTGTAGGATAAAAAGATTTAAAAAAAATTAAAGTAAATAAATTTTTATACCATCGAATATTTGGGATTGTTATAAAAATATCATCGAATTTTATTTTGTTACTTATATAAAATTAAACTTTATAATTATTACAAAAATACCATTAATTGTTTTTATTATTTTCATACAATTAAACTTTATAAAATGCTATAAAAATATCATTAACTTTGGTAAGTTAATAACAAGTTATATATATATATTGATTATATATATATTTTTTACATTTATAAAAGTTTAATAGTACGAAAGTAATAAAAAAAAATTATAATATTTTTGTAACGTTTCAAAAATTTAATATTATAAAAAATAAATTAAAATTACAATGATATTTTTGTAATAATTTTAAAATTTAATGGTAAAAGATCTCCTTACATAAAATATTGATATATTATAAATATATATAAAGCAAAGAAATGAATTTAGTTTTTCTTTAATAAATTATTTAGTATATATAAATTTAGGGTGGCGGTACACTTAAGTTTTCGTCGTAATAATTTTTATTAATATCATAATAATTATATATAAATTATTTTTTATATTTTTATCTTTAATCATATTTAAGTATTATTATCGTGGATTAAGATTATCATTAATAAGTTATATTAATAATAATAATAATATTTAAATTTATAATCTTGTATTATAAATACTCTAAATTACTTTAATAAAAAAACATTCTAAATTGTTAATTATGTATGGATTTCAAACTCATAACACACTCAAAACAGTTAAAAGACTTTTAATGAAAAACAAAAAAGAAGAATTAAAAGACCGAACATATTTTGGTGAGAAAGCAAACCGAATGACGTAGCTCCCAAGTAGGGGTGTCCATAAACCGGATTGAACCGGATTAAACCGTAAAACCGGATCAGACCGGACCAAATCGAACGGTTTTACTAATCAAACGGTCCGGTCCGGTTTGTATTAATTTTAAACCGTTCAAACCGGATCGGACCGGTTTAATAATATATTAATTTTTTTACATTATTCTTCATTAAATTATAAAAAAATCGAACCAAACCGGGAATAAAATCGGACCGAACGGTTTTATAAGTCAAACGGTCCGGTCCAATTTTTATTTCTTAAAACCGTTTCAAACGGTCCAGTTCGATCCGGTGTGAGTAATATGAACAGTCCGATCCGGTTAATTTTTTTTTAGAGAAAACCGGACCGGACCGGACCATGGATACCCCTACTCCCAAGTACAAAAGTGCATACATTAGGAGACATCTTTTTTCCCTCTTCTTTTCTTCTTTGAGGAATCTAATTATTAATCATCTATACAATTTTCATTATATGTAGTTACTTCTAAATTTAAAAAAACATTTTAAAGAAATAAATGTATATCAGTATGAATAAAGAAACGTCTGATAGACTAAGGGCAAACTATAAGCTCGATAAGTGACAGAATTTTATAAACAATGAAAATACGAACATATAGTAAAAATACGTTAAAAATGAATATGTTAAATGAACATATAATAAAAATACGAAATCATCTTAATTTTTTATTTTTATAAAAAATATACGTTATAAATAAAAATAAATATAAGATCGATAATTAATATATAATATATAATATATTATATATAAGGTTTTATTTTTGTAACTAATTGTTATTCTCTGGTGCATGTTAAAAAACAACATTCATACCTTCAACTAAACCCCAAATTTCCTCCGCCCACACATTTTGAGGAGACAAACTATTATCATGACTCTTGAGCAAGGAAATAGTTTATGTTGAATTAGATTCAAAAATTACAGAATGTCACTCTTTTTCTTTGACAAATCTACATGTTCAAACTAGAGCTTTCAATTCAGCACATAAAATGGATACAAAATTAGTCAGGAGACATGCAACAATAGTGACAAGCTTGCCTCAATGATCTATGATCATCAACCCAAAAACCAATTATTTCTTCTTTGATTTCTAACCCAATCTCAGTATTAACCTTGAGCATTCCATATGGAGGTTTTTTTCAACCACCAAGATTTTGAACGTGTCTCCTAACACGATTAGTCAATCCAAAGTTCTTATTATTACACTTCCGAAAATCCTTTAATAACATACTTATCCAAGTAAGTGTATCTTCTCCAGCTTTATATTGTCTTCCATTCATAATCTCATTTCTATTGTGCTAAATTACCCATAAAATACAACTAAATTAACATATATCATGTTTTGAGCTACTCAACCAAATAAGATTCCAAAAATTAGGAGAAAACATACCATCTACCCTCCTTAACTTGCTTAGTAAATATGGAGTGTTTCCAAACTTGTTTGGTAGCTATACACCTTTCCAAAGCATGTGATATATATCTTTAGTACACCCATTACAATTCAACATCATAGGTCTTGTATAACTCTTATTAAAATAAGTTGCATCATAGTAGGCAAAATGCCCTCGCAAGCACGCCACATGAACTTTTTGACTTTATTTGGGTGACATAATTGCCAAAGCCACCGCCACTAGCAATGATCAATTATATAACTTGAGCAAGCACCATGATCCATTCTAATCCCTTACCATCTAAACTATTAAGCTAACCAATAAAAACTTTTAATAGAAAAAAAATCTCATTTTGAGTTGTAGCCCAAATTAATTTATCCTAAACAACAACTCTACTTAAAGAAAACCAAGGATAATAATGATCTCATGCTCAAAAATAGAAATTCTGATTAATTTTTTCTTCCAATACCGAACTTTATTAACCAACTCAACAACTCGAGCCTCAACATATAATCTAGGAGGTGAAAAAGTTTTGACATTATCATTATAAAGCAACCAAGCATCCTTGTAGATCCTCATATTCAATCCATCTCAAACTCTCCACCTTAAGCCCTCCAAACAAAGTTCTTTCACCATGTAATATTTCTCTATAAATAAGACCAATAAGAAGGAAACCCTACTTCAAGAAAGGAGCCATTAGGAAAATATTTCCTTCTAAGAACCTTCCAAAAAGGTGAGTATTTTACAACAATATCTAAGAATGCTTAGAAACCAAAACTTGGTTAAAAGATGTAAGATTTTTGAACCCCAAATCACCCAAAGCTTATTCCATGTCATCCAATGGATGGATTTCCTATCCAAATCACATTCCCACCAAAATTTGGCTATGAAATTTGGAATATAATTACAATGATCTATAGGAAATTTAAGACAACTCATAGTATATGTAGTGATAACTTGTATAATGGATTTCAACAACACCTCTTTCCTTGCCCAAGATAAAGTTTTTTCTTTCTAACCCTTTAATTTCTTCCAAACTTTTTCAAAATTCCAAAAAACCTATTTTTATCCTTTCCATTCATAGCAGGGAGTCTAGAGTATCTTTTATGACAATTGATACTTAGGATACAGACTAGGTAAGCTTCTTAGTAGTTTTCCTTGTGTTTGGACTAAAAGCCATAACAAACTTTGCTAGGTTCATGCTTTATCCAGAGGCCAATTCATAGTTTGAAAAAACGCTCTTTAAGTTCTAACATGTCTCATCAACTAGCTTTGTAAAAATAAAACTATCATCAACAAGAGAGAGAGAGAGAGACTCTTGGACCATTTATAACAACAACTACATTTCTTAAAAGGTTCAAATTCTTAGCTCTCCTTAGTAAAGGTTCTCTCTTGGACCATTTTAGCAACAACTACATCTCTTAAAAGGTTCAAATTCTTAACTCTCCTTAGTAAAGGTGTGAAACCCTTAGCAGACAAAATAAAAAGGTAAAAGGATAAAAGATCCCGCGGCCTTAAACCTATACTAGGCTTAAAAGGATCCAACTTACAACTATTCACAATAGAATAAGAAGTCGAGGTAACATAGTTCATAAGTAAATCACAGTACTACTAAGCAAAGCCAAACTTATCAAGGACATATCTCAAAAAAATTCATTCAATATTATCATATGTTTCACTAATATCTAACTTAATTATAACCTTTTTTTTCTTACCCTTCAAAATTTATTTCATAAAAGGTAAGGTTTCAAATGCCACTATCGTATTATCCAAGATAAGTCTTCTAGGTACAAAAGCATTATAACTCTGAGAAATAATCTCAAGCATAATAAGTTTTATTTCCTAAGCAATAAGTTTGTACATGTATTACGTAGTCTAAATTCACTAAATCTCTTCGGCTCATTGCATTTTGGAATGAGAGAGATTAAAGTATTATTGTGTAAAAATAGATCATCTTTTTCATATAAGACCTTGAGATAAACCACTAATACATCCTTACCAACAAATCACCAGAACTTTTAGTAAAACATCTCTAGCACCCCATCAAGTCATATGCCATATAAGGATACATTTGATCAAGTGCCTCTTCAATATATTTTTTGTAGGAAGAATTGAAGTAGGTGGTGCGTATTCATCTCCTCAATGGCAGTAATTAGGAGACAAAACTCGACAAAGTTGTCCAAATTAACATCACCAATGCTTGTAAATAACTTTTCATAATAGTTCTAAAATATACCTTAAATATCACAACATTCTTGTTCAAATTATTATGTTCATCAAACACACCATGAACCTTATTCTTAGGAGAGATACTCTTGATCAAAATTATTGTAGTAATCGGTGAGAGATGCTTTTTATATCAATCCACGTGTATATACTCAAAACAAATATAAATGGTTATGCTCACACACATATATTACAACTATGTATACTTTTTTAAAAAGTTAGGTTACTAATTAAAAAAGCTACTAAATCATGATTTAATCATAATATAATGGTTGAGCTTCTTTTTTATTATTATTTGCTGAACATACAATGTGTTTGGAAATTACGCAAATTCCTGATAAGTCAGATTTATGAGAAAACAAGAATAAAAATAACACACAAATTTGATAACGGAGTTCGGCCAATCTTGCTTACGTCTCCGGACCTACTGCAGATCTTTTTACTAAAAGAGGATAAATTACACAAGGTGTTACAACACTCACAACTCACAACCCAATTACACCCAAGAAAATTACTCTCAATTTTCTCTCACAAAAGCTTTTCTCTCTAAACTTTTCTCTCAATTGGAATGAACACTTTGGATGGTTAATTCATTACAATTACACATCTATTTATAGGAAAATTCACTCCTTGAATTACTCCTTAAATTAAAGGTTTCTTGAATTGCTCCTTGAATTAAGCTCCATGTTTTACTCCTTGTTTTGCTCCATGTTTTGCTCTTTAATTTGCTTCTTAAATTAAGGAGCTTTATAATAATCTCCAACAATCTCCCACTTGAAGACTAATTTCAATCTATCTTCACACCTCGATCAATGCAGTAGATTTTCTAGTCTTTGTTACTCTAGCAGACCAACTGAAGTTGAGCACAACTTCAGTTAGTCAATAGTCACCACTTTTGTTAACATATTTGTAGGATTTTTGCTTCCTTGAATCTTCTCTAGTATTAACACATCATCTTCCAATAGAGATCTGATGAAGTGATAACGAAGTCCAATATGCTTGGCTCTAGAATGAAATGCTGAATTCTTCGCCAAGTGTATTGCACTTTGACTATCACTATGCAGAACATTCTTCTCCTGTTTGAATCTCAGCTCAGTTAACAAACCTTAAAGCCATATCATCTCTTTACTAGCTTCAGTTACTGCTACATACTCAGCCTCTGTAGTGGATAGAGTGATTTTTTTTTGTATTTGTGACATCAAACTAACAGCTGTAGTTTCAACAGTAAATATATAACCAGTGGTGCTTCTTCGGTGATCAACTTCACCTACAAAGTCTACATCTACATACCCTTGTACTTTTAACTCTCCTTTACTAAAGTACAAGCACTTTTCTATGGTGCCTCGTAGATACCTCAAAATCTACTTGACTGCTTCCCAATGAGTTTTCACTAGATTTGACATAAATCTACTAACAACTCCCACTGCATGACCAATGTCTGGTCTCGTACATACCATTACGTACATCAAACTTCCAATGGCTGAGGCATAAGGAACCTTAGCCATAAATTCTCTCTCTTCCTCTGTCTGAGGGGACTGATCATTGGATAGGCGAAAATGATTGGACAAGGGTGTGCTAACTGGCTTGGCATCGCCCATGTTGAATCTCTACAAAACACGATTGATGTACTGTGCTTGAGATAACTGTAAGGATCCTTTCTTCTTATTTCTTGTGATTTGCATTCCAAGAATCTTTTTTGCTTGACCCAAGTCTTTCATGTCAAACTTCTTTGACAATTGCTGCTTCAACTTTTTAATATCATACATATCTGAACCTGCTACTAACATATCATCAACATAAAGTAGTAAAATGATATAACTTGACCTATATCTCTTGAAGTAGCAACAATGGTCAACATTGCACTTCTGGAAACCTTCCTTGTGCATGAAGCTGTCAAACTTTATGTACCATTGTCTCGGGGATTGTTTCAAGCCATACAAACTCTTCTTAAGTCTGCACACCATATTCTTCTTCCCTCTTTTTGAGAAACCTTCTGGCTAGTACATGTATATCTCTTCATCTAAATCTCCATGAAGGAATGCAGTTTTCACATCCAACTGTTCCAGATGAAGATCTTCAATAGCTACAATACTCAACACTGATATGATAGTATTGAGCTTCATAACGGGAGCAAAAATATCAATGTAGTCAAATCCTTCCTTCTGTTGAAACCCTTTAACAACTAGGCATGCTTTGTATCTCTTGGAATCATCATGCTCCACTTTCATCCGGTACACCCATTTGTTGTGAAGTGTCTTCTTTCCCATAGGTAACTCAGCTAGTTCCCATGTCTGGTTGGAGATGAGAGATTTCATTTCTTCCTTCATAGCAAGCTCCCACTTACTGGAATCTCGAGTCTGACAAGCTTCATCATAGCATTCAGGCTCCCTTTCATCAGTCAGCAACATATAGTTCATGTATCTCCTGTTAGGCACATGAGGTCGAGAAAACCTTCTCAATATAGGAGCTGGAGTAAGAGGTTGTGGTGTGTCAGAATGTTGTGTACTGCTTTGTCCAACAAGTTCTTCTGGCTGAAGACTTGTTACAATTGGTTCTGTTGCAGAACTATTTGGGACATCATCTGCATCTGCAAATACTGACTCATTCTGCTATGAGTCATTGACGTATATTTTATGCATGTCCTTATACATCACCCTTTCTTTGAAAATCACATCTCTACTACGGATAACTTTCTTTTTTTCGTCATCCCAAATGCGGTATCCAAACTCATCTTCACCATAGCCGATGAATGTGCATTTCTTGGATTTTGGATCAAGTTTATTCCTACCTTGATCACTGATATGCACAAATGCTACACAACAGAAAACTTTTAGATGTGATAGTTTCACCTCTTTTTTGCTTCATACCTCATCTGGTATTCTATGCTCCAATGGAACAGATGGGCCTCGATTGATCAAGTAAGTTACCGTGTTGACAGCTTCTGCCCAAAACTGCTTCGGTAGACCTGACTGTATACGAATGCTTCTGGCTCTTTCTGTCAACGTTCGGTTCATACGCTCAGCTACACCATTATGTTGAGGCGTGCCTGACATAGTTCTTTCCATTATGATCCTGTGCTTATAGCATTTTTTTTGAATCTAGTGTCTTCATATTCACCACCATTATCCGTTCTGAGCTTTTTGATCTTCAAACCCGTCTCATTTTCCACCATAGCTTTCCATCTTCTGAAAGCCTCAAATACTTCAGACTTATGCTTTAGAAAGTAAACTCATACCTTCCGAGAGTGATCATCAATGAAAGTCACGAAGTAGTGTTTCTCACCAATGGATGAGACAGTCGTTGGTCCCCAAACATCAGAGTTAATAAGCTCTAGCCTTTCCTTCTTTGGGGTTCTACAACTTGTCTGAAAGCTGACTCTCTTTTGCTTTCCAAGTATGCAATCTTCACACATGTCTATCTCTGTAGACTATAGACTTGGAAGTTTTCCCTTTGAGTTTATAATCTCCATCCCCTTCTCACTCATGTGGCCTAGTCTCTGGTGCCACAGATTTGGTGATTCATTGCCTACTGTAACTGCGATTGAACAACGTGCCACGGTTGTGTAAATAGTGCCACTCTTTTTACCTCGAGCAACCGTCATTGCACCCTTTGAAATCTTCCAATCATCACCATGGAAGATCGTAGTGTAGCCTTCACTAGCCAATTACCCTACTGAGATTAATTTCTTTCTTAGGTCAGGAATATGCTTGACATCCTTCAGTTCCCAAACAGACCCGTTCAACTTAATCTTCACTACACCTTTGCCAATAATAGTACAATGTTTATCATCACCAAGATATTCCTTTCCAAGGTTTTCGGGGACATATTTTTCGAAGAATTCTTTCTGTGAAGTAACATGGAACGATGCTCCAGAATCTAACACCCACGATTCTTCGTTGCTCTCCAAAGAGCATATCAATGCATCATCTCCTCCATCTCTTCCTGAGGTGGAAGTAACATTTGCCTCTGCCTTCACTTGTTTGTCCTTCGGTGCACTTTTGTACTGATTTTTGTAGTGCCCAGTTCTCCACAATTCCAACACTCGATAGTCTTTGAGCTATGGGAATTATTAGGATTCCTGGATTTAGACATCTTGTCATTTGATCTACCTCGGTAGTCTATTTTGCCACGTCCATTCCCTCTGGCTGAATCTCTTCCTTTTAACTCTGTATGCAATACTGAAGAGGTTGACGATTCACCCGACTCTTTACGTCGGATCTGTTCATTGAGAACCAGATCACGAACATCGTCAAATTTCAACTTATTGCTTTCTGACGAGCTACTCACAACCGTGACAGTAGCATTCCATCTTTCTGGTAAAGAAGACAACAGTATCAATGCTCGTACTTCTTCATCGAATTCAATTTCAACTGAACTCAACTGGGTTGTGACTATGTTGAGTTCATTGAGATGTTGAGCTACCGATGCACCTTCTGTCATCCGTAAGTTGAACAAACGCCTCATCAAATGCACTTTATTTGAGGCTGATGGCTTCTCATACATATTGGAGAGAGCTGATATAAGACCCACCATGGTCTTTTCCTTTACTATGTTAAAAGCAACATTGCGGGATAACGTCAATCGAATAACTTCGAGGGCTTGTCTGTCTAGAAGATTCCAATCTTCTTCCTTCATAGCCTCTGGCTTCTTCCCTGAAAGAGGTTGATATAGATTTCTTTGATACATATAATCCTCTATCTGCATTTCCCAAAACCCAAAATCTGTGCCATCAAATTTCTCAAGTTTCACCCTTCCTTCATTTGCGGTCATTACTCCCACTCAAATATGACTTCCTCTGGATCGTTTCTGACTATTTCTACAAACCACCGTGTATTAGAACACCTCCGTCAACGAAAAAATATCGTCGACAAAATTTCACTATTCATGTAAATAGTAACCTTGTAGAAAATTGACAGAAATCAACACCAATAGCTCTAATACCAGTTGTTGGGAAATTATGTAAATTCCCGATAAGCCAGATTTATGAGAAAATAAGAATAAAAATAACACACAAATTTGATAACGGAGTTCGGCCAATCTTGCTTACGTCTCCGGACCTGTTGCATATCTTTTTACTAAAATGGGAGAAATTACACAAGATATTTACAACACTCACAACTCAATTACACCCAAGAAAATTATTCTCAATTTTCTCTCACAAAAGCTTTTCTCTCTAAACTTTTCTCAATTGGAATGAAAACTTTGGATGGTTAATTCATTACAATTACACATCTATTTATAGGAAAATTCATTTCTTGAATTACTCCTTAAATTAATGGTTCCTTGAATTAAGTTCATTGTTTTGCTCCATGTTTTACTCTTTGTTTTATTCTATGTTTTGCTCCTTAATTTGCTCTTTAAATTAATGAACTTTATAACAATCTCCAATACAATGAATATTGAATTTTTTTTGTTAGTTAAAGCTTTTATGTGGAAAGAAGGGACAATCACTATGTTTAACCTTCGGATCATCGACATGTATAAAATACTAGCATGAGTTAGTAAAAAGTGTTCATCAAATGGTTTTAATAGGTTAGTTAATCTCACGATTCGAACTTACAACATAATACATGTAGTATGAGTCAGGTGCCAATTAAATTATCCCAAACCACTTATGATAAATGATGATTGAGCTAGGAATTCTATAGAGTTAGAAGCAATTTAGTAATCAAAACATGGGTTGGTAACATACCTGTATGGATCTTACCACGAGTAAGATAATAATGGTTAAGTAGTTTTAAGCAAAAGAGCACATTAATAATTTATTTTCAATTAAAGAATTTTAGTTTTATAACTTTAAACAAAAGTACACTTTAATTTTATAATTGTACACTTTTGTCTTAAAAATAATACATAAAAGTCTTATAATTTTGAATTTTTACGACAAAAATATACATTTTTTTAAAGTTATGAAACAAACTAGTAAATATATAAATAATAACAAACCCTTTCCTTAATATTTATACATTACTTAAATTTTGTACTTTATTTAAATTCCTTCTATTACAATTTTTCTAACATACTGCATGTATCATACGATTAGTTTTAAGGGAGTAGGAAATTGGTGGTCATGTAACTTTAAATAAGTACTCATTTTATAAAGGAGGTTTATACCTTATAAAAACAACATGACAAAACAAAAAATCAAATTAAAAGTTTCTCATTTATTTTGTCATTTTCATTCGAACATAAAATTTTATTTAAGTAAGAAGGTAATTCAAGTTTAATTTTTTTAATAAAAATATATTTTATATTCATATCTATTAAGTAGGATATCATAATTTCATTATCTTTATAAAAATGATTATATAAGTTTATTGTTGAAAGACATATTAGTCATGTAATACGTTTGTCAAATATGTTAATGACACAGATACACCTAAAAACGCTCACATATTTGTTTCGAAAATAGAATTTTACAACTATTTGCAAATATAATAAACTTATATTATTTTATTTAATATATACGAATTTAAAGTATATATATATTTTAAAAGCAATTAACTTATTTTTACCATTTTTCCATGTTTAATCTAAAAATAATTAATTAATGAGTTATAACATAGGAAACCAAACAAAAATAGTAAGTCACTAAACTTATTTTATTTTCACCTTTAAAGGGTAATTATTATTTTTAATATAAAAGAAAATTTAATAAAATGTGAAAAAAAATAAAAAATAAAGATTGCTAATATATGAACATTTTAATTGTGAATAGTTAAAATTATGATTATTTATAAGAATTCGATAATTTTTCTCTCAAAAATAACAGTAATCGATAAAACGTGTAACGAAAATAATTATTATAATATTAAAATTGTGGTTAATCAAAATCGAAATTGAACATATATTAATACTATTATTTTATATACATATAATTATATAAAAATATAATTTTAATAATATAACACAAAATATTTTGAATAATTTGATTAAATTTGATTTATTATTATTTTATATTTTATTTATTTTACTTAAAAATATTAATATTAATATTTTAAACAATATTATAAAGTAAGAATTAAGTTAACATTTACTTTTTTTAAACTAAATATATTTTTAAATAAATATTTAAAAATAAGAAACGTGTTAAACTGTAAAGAAATTACTATTGATCCATAATCGATAGTAATTAACCAAATATACCCAAAACTAATGAATAATGATTATAGTTATTTACATTGCTAATTCTCACACATTATTCCTTCATGACCACAATTAAAATCACATGAAAAAGTATTATTTATTATTCTTAAATCGATATTCTATTTATCACATTAACAAATAAAATATTTATAACTTTTTAAAAATAATTATATTAATATTATATTTATTAACCTAAAATTATACATTATTACTTATTTTAATAAGGAAGAATAACTTTTCCAACCATACTTGTTATCCTTGTGAAACGAAAGGGCAAAACAAATTAGCTTTAAATATAATTAGTTATTATATTTTATAAACGACAATATATATTCAACATTACCGACCATTAATTTTTTTCAAAATAATATCAATATTATTTTTTAAATAAAACTTATATTTTGCCAACTTTTTCTATATAGAACATTTAAAAAATAGTAAATAAGGAAAGACTTAAAAGAAGTTTGGATGAGAGTTTGAGACACGGTAAAACATAGTAGCACAAAACTGAAGAGGCCAAAAGGCAAAATAACTCTGTCTCTTCCTTTCTCATTCACATCTCTCATGCCCGTTTGCTCTCTCTCCCGGTGTATGAATCAAATATAGAATTGCATTGCAATTTCACAACAAGCTTCTCTCGCGGTATGTTGAATTTCTTCATTGCTTGTTTGGTTTGCTTGAAATTTGATGAATTGGGATTTGTGACACATACCCATTTCATTTTTCTGTTTGAGGTGTATTAATTTTGGGTTGTGTTTGCAGAAGAAAAAGGGTTCTTCTTTTGGTGTATTGAGCTTGTGTTTAGTTGGGGTACCTTTTTGTGTACCGCAAAGGTGTTAATTTCTGGAGGAGATGAATAAAAAGAGGCAACCAGAGCCTATTGATTTCTTCGTATGGACTGTTGAGGTGAATAATTTCCCTTTACTCTTTTTTTCGTTTTTCTGTATCTTGCTTTGATTTGGATCACAATATTGTTTGATTGTATTAGGTCAATTAGATTCAGCTTTGCTTATGAGTTAGTTTTTGAAATTATTGGTCGAATGGTTTGATTTTGGAATTTAATTACTTTCGTATTTCATAAATATCTGTAGTTGAGACGCATCTGATCTTTCTGTTTTTCCCAAATTTTTTAAATGTATCATTATCAACTTTGGATAATTTTCAATTTTGTGCTGTTTTACTGGGTGAAAACATTAATAAAGTGTCATTATATTTTTATTTAATGGAATAATTGTGACATTAAAAGTATATATTTTGTGATAAAAAGCTGTGCCATTCATTCGATGTATTAGATGACGAAAACGAAGTTAATTGAATGTGATAGTTGCCTTGGAATTTGATATGGTTATGTATTAGATGATACTCAAGTGTTTCTTTGGGGGTGGAGTACAATTTCATCAACCAACACATTTATGAGCTTTCATATGTCAATATGCGATCTATGCCTAACTGCACTTCTATGGATTCCATCTAATGCTGACTGTATTTCAAATTATTATATACTCCTGGTTTACAGTAATTCCTTGATCATCTACTGGTTATATGTGGATAAGAATTCAATAAACTGACCAGTATGTTTTAAAATTCATTTTTTGGAAGCTTGTTTTCTTTGTTATGCTGTTTTTCATGTACCTGTGGATACAACTTTTAGAGGGAAATTTTACTTCTAGAATGCTGATTGTTTTCTCTTGGTCATTTGGATGATTCATAGCATCTTGGGTCATGACATTTAATGTATAATTTCTATGTATTTTCCGAAGATGCTTCCGCCTATAATTTATAAGTCATTTGAAAGTTCTATTTTTCTTTTCACTTTCTATGGACTGTGAAGCTGAAAGTTGTATGGGACTGTGATGATTTTCCATGTCCACTCTTTGGCTGTTAAGGGAGAGGATGTGCCTCATGCTTCTTTTCTTGACAGGATGTTGGTTTGTGGTTGGAAGAGATAAATTTAGGTAGCTACGCGCAAGTGTTTAAGGAACACGGTGTCAATGGAGAATACTTGGAAAGCATGTCTATGTTCACGACCGAACAGATTCTTCGTTTTATTAGACGGTGCCACATGAAATGGGGAGACTTCATCACACTTTGCAAGGAACTCAGGCGAATCAAAGGTCTTTCTTTCCCCCAGTCATCTTTCTCTTTCTGTCCTCTCCTTGCATTTCCATGTATGTTACCATAGTGTTTTATTCCCAGTATCATTTGATAAAAATAGTAAGGGATACCCCAGGCCCCATCCGCTGAAGACTACTACTACCACTTTCAAAATATTTCATCTCAAACCTCTATATAATGAATGTGCTAAAACCAATTCTTTTGCAGTGGCCTGCCTGAAAGGGGAGCAAAAAGTCCGCAGCCTGTGGTGGGTTCCGTCTTGCTTCTCGGTAGTCTTTGACAAAGTGGATAAACGGAACAGGCAATCACGGGTTGTTTCCTTGAAGCTGGAACCATGACTACACATCTGTTTATACGTATGTAGTATTGTTTTTCATTTTTTGGTTAGGTAACAAAAAAGTTAGGAAAGAACTCATCCATCTATCTGATCAATGTTGTTTCTTCCATGGAGAAATCTGTTTTATATACAAGCTCTTTCATGTATTTAATTTTCAGTGGTTTTCTTCATATGACTATTTCCCTGGAAAAGAATGAAGCAATCAAGTTCTTGTTGCACCTTACCAAGATATGTTCAAAACTTACTGCCACATTTAAGCAGCATAATTAAAATGGATTTGTTTTGCTATGATGTTAAATTTGAAATTGCATTGTTTATTAGATGAAACACAATCATTAGCCTCTTAATCTTCACTTGTCAAAGTTTCTGCTTCATATTCATCAGTTGAAGTCAATTAATGTGTCCTGTTATCTGTGTTCAAAAGTTAAAACTCCTAACTATAATAACTATGGTGTTTGTTCTCTCAATGAAGTATTTCTATGTATAGTAAGTCCAAAGTTAATGATAGTAATATTGTCTAAACCACAGCTTTGATATCTTCAACGGTGTTTGGTCAAATATGAGTGTACTCCTTTAAGAGTTTAGGTAGGGAATGAATGAGAAATTATACCTTAGTCTAGAAACATCACTGATGTGATACTCTCCACTAATTTATAATTTCTGGGGAATGAATATAATGCATTTCTCTTAATAATGGTAGAAAATTTAGTCAATTGACGTATTGTTGATTGGAAGACCCACCATCAGTTATCAAATACTATTGAAAGGATAAATTTATGGTTAGACAAGTCACGTGGAAGACAAAAACCTCGTGATTTGATTGAACTACCACAAGCTTTCTCATTCACTATACTATGTGAATATGATGCTATTCTCTTGATGATGTTAATTAGAAAAAAGTAAATACATGTCATAGTAGAGGACATAATATACCTACCACTACAAGGGCCCAATTCAAATCAAAGTCCCAACTGCCTCTTGTAGCATAAAACCAAGCCAGAAATTGCCAACTGCATAAACTCTCAAACTACTGATGAATTAATTGACTAGAAATTTGACAAGACGGAAGAACAGAGTGGGTACACAAAAATTCTATTACTGGCCTCCCTCGGTAAATGTTCATTCAAAAATTACAATTAAAAGATATTTATCTTCAAAAGAAAAAGATTTAAAAAGAAAATTAATTTGCTCTATAATTTTTATGTAATTATACCTGTGGTTATTAAAGAATATCATATTATATAATATAAAAATAATAATACGATTAGGCGAAAAATTTATACTTTTAAGAAATATAAGTTTAAATTATATTAGATATTTATTTTATCTATCTGAATTTTAATTATAAAATTATGTATCTTAAATTTTTACTTCATATCAAATTAAAAATAATATTTTTTTTAAAAATGTAATAAAAATATAAAAATATATTAATTATTAATTTAAATAAATTTTATAATAAAATTTTATTTTAAATATAAATTATTTATAATCAATTTGAACTGAATATATATAATTATCACCTAATAATATATATATATATATATATATATTATTTATAATAAAATTTAATACAATTATATTTAATTTATCCGATATAATATACTAAGTATACATTAGTTTCTTTGTCTGTACTGAAAAAACAAATATAGATATTCCATGCCAACATCATCAGACAAAATAGATGGGTTTGGATCCTCTATTGATTTTTATTCATCTATAAATCCAAGTCTTTAAAAATACATATAATGATGAACGTCATTCTATATTATTAAATCAAATTTAAAAAATTAGTTAATGTTCGAAAGTTGAAGCTTTTTTATTTATAAATACAAACTGCAAGGTCTTTTTCAAAACTGTTGAGGGCGTTTTAGTCTTTAAATCAATTGCTGTTTCTGAAATCCATGGACATTTTATTAATCCCCAATTTATCTACAAACTATATATTCACTCGTAAATTTTTATAAACGCTTTTATGGCCTAAAAATTAGTCAAACTGATACATTCAAAGATAAGCGTAGAGTAGTCAGAGCTATACACGCTAATTGTTTTGAACTAAAGCTATCGGTTCTGCCAACAGAAGAGGATGTTTGGATTTGTTACCTTTGTTTATCCAGAGGCTGATATAATCAAAGGGTAATCCTTATTTTTTGCGTGGGGCTTATGTTTTGTAGATATGTGGTGTATAATATTTCATTTCATTATATATCTTATTTAATATCTTATAATAACATATATCTCATTTTATTTAAATATAATCTCATCTTATTTTATCTCATTTACAGTGTATTCTTAATAAGTCGAACTTTAAAATAATTTTTTTTTATAAAATTTACCTTATAATTTATTATTTATAATATTTTTGTATTCTTATTTGTTTCATTTATATTTATAAGTAATAAATAAGCTATTTTAATTAATACCGTTTTATCATCATCTCATCTTATTAAAAATTAAATGAAATAAGATAAAATATGTTTTTAAAATTAATAAATTATAGTAATAAATCTTATTAATATTTTATCTCAATTTATATATTCAAGACTTCTTGACAAGTGAGAATGAGGTTGATAGATTAGGGGTTATCCTTTTATTGAAAAAATATTTAATTTAATTTTTGGTATTATTTCTATTTTTTTGAATAGTAACAATTTTTTTCTTTCTCAAAATATCCTTTTGACTTTTTAGTAAAGGTTTTTTTCTTTACTTTTTGAAAATTAACTAGAATTAAAAAATATTTTTTTTTTACTTAATGTAGGTTAACATTTCCTACTAAAAGTTGAAGACTAAATAAAAAATTGTTAATTTATTACCTTATAGAAAACAAATAATATAAATAAATATTATATTATAATATTTTAATAATTTCGTTAGAATACAATGAAAATATTTTTTATGATTAAGTGACATATATAAATTAAGAAGACACAGAAACATTACATTATTAATTTCTTAATAGGAATATTAAACTCAACCTTTATATAAAAAAATGTCAAAATCTAGTTATGTAACAAATTGTAATGAACTATGTCTATACTATATACCAATAAAATGGTCAACTTGTATTAATAATATTTTTAGGAAAAAAAGAATTTCTAAAATTAACAATTTTTTTTACCTTTTTCAACTTTAATTAATTTTCAAAAAGAAAAAAAAAGAAAAAATCATTTACTAAAAGGTCAAAATGATATTTTGGATCAAAAAATTGATTATTATTCAAAGAGTATAGAAATAATATCAATACTTGAATTATGATACTAAAATGAACTTTTTTATAAGATAAAAGATTTAAGATATTAATACATTAATTGAAGTAAATAAGAATGGTAAATACTTATTCATTTTAACTTGCATGGTGTAGATTATATATATGTATGATAAATAATAGATTTTAATTTAACTTTTTGTTTTTTTTTCCTTTATGTTCTTTTCTTTTTTCACTCTAATAAATGTGCTTCTTGAGTTGAAAATGAGAGAAAGTAGTGATATAATTCCGGAATTGATGCTAAAAATTTCGTCATGTTATATGTAAATTGAATAAATGAGAAATATTATTTCATTTCTTATGTAAAACAATGCATATAGACTCCTATTTTATAGTACAATTCTGATAATAAAGAGAATAAATAAAATTTAATAATATCTCTAATAATAAGGAACATAAATACATTTAAAATATATGTATTTTAATCACTAATAAATAAGAAGAAATATCCCAACAATTTTGGGATTCTCACACTCATATTCAACTTAGATCATAAATATTAATTATATCCAATTTACAAATGAAATCATCCAAACTCTATTTAAGATGATCTTTGGTGAAGATTATTTACTATTTGTTCTTTTATGGGAAAATAAGTCATACAAATAATTTCATCTTCAACCTTTTCTTTGATAAAGTGTTTATCCACTTCTATATGTTTGGTTAGATCATGCTGAATTGACTTACGAAAACATTGGTAACATTTTTTTTGTCACAATAGACTTGCAATTGAGCCTTGGTTTGAATCTGTAGTTCATCCAAGAGTTCCCTCAACCATAATCCTTCACATATCCCTTGTGTAGCTTTATCGCTACTTCTAGATATTACATTTTATTTTTTACTTCTCCAAGTTACTAGGTTTTCTATAACAAAAGAGTAATATCTGATAGTAAATCTTTTGTTTTCAGTTGAACTTGCCCAATCTACATCTATAAATATTTATATCTCTCTAACTTCACTTTTCTTGAAGAATAGTCCCTTTTTGGGAGACCATTTAAGATATCTAAGAATTTTGTATATGGCATATAAGTGAACTTTAGTTGGTGAATGCATATGTTAACTATCCACAATTACTACAAATGCAATGTTGGGCCTTGTGTACGAGGTTTGCTTCTAAGAATATAAGTTTCAGTCAAGAGGTTGTGGACATATTTTCTTTGAGATACACTAATGCCATATTTTGACCTAGCAATATTCATACCTAGAATGCAACGACTTTATCATAGATTTATTACTTCAAATTCAGTAACTAGAGTATTTTTGAGTCTCTTAATCTCGACTAAATTATCCCTTGTTAGGATTATATAATCAACATACACAATCAAAATCATTTTCAATCTTTATTTAGATTATTGGAAGAATAAAGTGTGATATGATTATTCTTGTTAGTATCCTTGACTTTTTATCACCTTTGCAAACCTATCAAACCACTATCTTGGTGACAATTTGAGATCATGGAGGAACTTTTTGAATTTACATGTCATATTCTCCTCCCCCAATTTACAAAAACCTAGAGGTAGTATCATGAAGATTTCTTCGTCTAACTTTCCATTAAGAAAATCATTCTTTATATTAAGTTGTTAAAGTGTCCAGTCTAAATTTACTGCTAACGATAATAGAACCTTAATTATATTTAATTTTGCCACGAGTGCGAAAGTCTTTGTGTAGTTGATCCCATAGGTTTGAGTAAACCTCTTAGCATCCCGATAGGCTTTGTAACATTCAATTGTCTTATCAACCTTATATTTTACCGTGAATATCCATTTACACCTTATAGGGTTTTTTTCTTCGTGGTAAGTCAACCACCTTCCAAGTTTTATTTTTTTTATCAAACCCAGTAGTTTTTTCATTACTTCTTTTCACTCAAAAATCTCTCACATTTCTTGAATATTCTTTGAAAATTTTATCTTATCAAGATTAGAAGTAAAAACATTGAATCTAGGGGATAAAGCATTATAATATACAAAGTTTAAGACAAGATTGACATTATTTTTTGAAAGTAATAGGTAAATCATCAATAGTGGGTTTGTGATTACCTTTGTATGAAGATGACTTAAGGAAACTTGTAGTTATCACTAGTTCAAACTCTCTTAGTGTTTCAAGTGGGAGATTTTCATTGTACTTTGTGTTTGTCTTTCATGAACAAACAAGCATTTACTTTTCTTTTTGTGTGCACAAATTTTTTTCTTGAGTTTAAGTTTCTTTTTGTAAATAGCTCATTAGAATAAGGTTGAGATTAGTGTTTGGAACATTGTTAGAAAATGAAAAATAAAAGTTAAACAACTAAACTTCATTGACGTTCTCCCCCTGAAGAGAAGATTTGTGAAAATAAAATGTGTTTTCAAAAAAAATGTGACATCAAAACTAGAGTAGATTTTTCTTGTAGATGGGTTATAATATTTGTAGCCTTTTTGAGTAAAAAATATAAAAAAAAATGCATTTTAGCATTTTTTTGATCTAATTTATTTCAATTATGAGAGTAAATATGCACAAAAGCAATACAACTAAATAATTTGAAAAGTAAATAAGACAAAAGACGAGAAGTAGGAAAATTATGTTCCATCTATCGGAGAGGTGTCTCAAAAGAAAGAATATGACTAGGCATTCTGCATAATAGATAGGCGGATGTCAAAATTGCATCACCCAACATTTTTAGCACATTGGTGGTAAACATTATAACATATGCAACTTTCAATAGATATATATTTTTTTGTTCAGCAATTCCATTTTGTTAAGGAATGTCGATACAAGAACTTTGGTTAATTATCCCATGGTGTAGAAGATTATTTCCCGAGGTGACATTGAAATATTCGGTACCATTATCAGTACATAAAATTTATAATTATGTTTGAATCATAGAATAAAAATTGATAAATATAATATAAATGTAAGTTTTTTTGTTTAATAAATAAACCTAACATACTAGGGTGTAATCATTAATAAAAGTGACAAAACACTTTGTATATGTACAATTCAAAGTACGAGAAAGATCTCATAAATTATTACGAATTATAGTAAATGATTTAGAAAGTGTATAATTGTGTTTCAAGAAAAAGTACAATGATATTTTGCAATATCACAAATTTCACATTGTAAGTCAAACATCTTTTACTCGAAATAAAAGAAGGAAAACTTTTTTAAATACCAAAAATTAGGGTAACCCATTTTAAAGTGCCATAACATAATTTTATTATCCCTAAAAATAGATGCGAAACCACAATTGGTAATTTGATATTATCCACTAACATTGAATTCCTCAATGTAGTAGAGTCTCTCACATTTTTTGGCATCGCAATTCATCTTCCTTGATGATAGGTCATGAAAAACACAAGATGAAGGGAGAAATTTAGCAAAATAATTGGATTGTTTTGTCAACTAACTAATATACACTAAATTGCATGACAATTTTGAAACATGAAAAACATATTCAAGAGTTATAGAATTAAAATAATTTATACTTTTTTTTCTCGCAACAGATGAGAGAGTTTCATATGTACTTTTTACTTAAAGATTTTCAACACAAGATAAATATAGGATGAAAAGGTAATACACATAAGTCATGTGATCTGAAGTGTCAGAATCAATAATCCAAGAAGTTTTAATTCAAGAAGTGGTACATAAAAGTCTTAGGAAATTACTTCTATGAGCTAGTGAACTTGAAAGGATATATGAAAAGGATTGACCAAATATTTGAAAGTTGGAGAAAATTTTGTAAAGTTAATCCATTTATTCAGGATTAAAGGTCCCACTAGAAACAGGTTTTTCCCCTTGAGTTTTTTATGTTTGATACTTAGGAGTAGTCTGATAACCTCAACTCCTATTATTATATTGTCTTGATTTTCAATCTACAAGTTTCCCATGTATTTTCCAACATTTATCTTTTACGTGTTCATTATTACGACAATTTTCACACTAAAGGACTTTTGTTGTTGATTCTAATTAGCACTAGTTTGAGGCTCGAATAGGGGCTCATGGCCCAATTGAAATCTAGCATTTTTAGATCCAAATGAAGGCACATAACCCAATTGAGATCCAAAACTTAATAGGACCGCGAGTCAAATTTTTATGGGTTGGCCCATTTTCAAACTCAATAGAGCCATGTGTCACGACCTTAAATTTCAAATAGCGATCGTGCGACACTTAGCACGGTCTGTTGCACTAAGCCTTCCTTTCACCCGAACGAATTCTCCAAAGAGATTAGAAAGAGACTTAGAGATTGAAAGGATACAAGAGCAAAACAAGAACTAGAGAGAGAGTTTGTAAAGAATGCTTTGTATTGCTCTAGAGAGAGTTTATATTACAAGATGTTAAGAATTCCCAAGGATTTCTCAAGATGAATACAAATGAAGACCAATAGGTCTATTTATAGTATGACACCAAACTTAAGAGTATGTCATATCTTTCTAGATCCATCTAGTTCTAGAATATACAAGAGTGTTCTAGTTTTATGTACAATATGCCACAAGGTTCTAGGATCTTCTAGCCAACTCTAGAGTCTTCTAAGTTTGTCTAGCTTCTTCATGCAGGTTTTGGGATGTTTCGTAAGCTTTCAGCGGCTTCTACATCCTTCATGAACCATCTGGCATGTTCTAAAATATTCCAACCCATTCTAGCACCTTCCAACGTGCTCTAGAACATTCTAGAGTCTTCAAAGCTTGAGTTGAGTTCATCCAACTCTAGCTTATTCTAGACATCTCTAGGCCACTCTAGAACCTTCTCATGTAGAAAAGTCTAGATCCTTTAGGTAAGCACCATTTATTTGGATTTTGAGGGGCAATTC
Organism: Hippophae tibetana; assembly: GCA_037013495.1. Classification (NCBI taxonomy): domain Eukaryota; kingdom Viridiplantae; phylum Streptophyta; class Magnoliopsida; order Rosales; family Elaeagnaceae; genus Hippophae; species Hippophae tibetana. The sequence goes on from CM072812.1 coordinate 9,654,497, forward strand.
GAGCGGGACGTGACACATGGCTTGCTATCAAGTGTCTCCTCTTTCAACATAATGTATCTCTTCCTCTTTTTACGGTGAAATTCAATGAACAACTCACGAGTGGATGGAAGGGGACAACGATTGAGGATCCTCCTTCACACATCTTGTTCACAATTAAGGTTAACGAAGAATTCAAAAACTCTTTCACTCTCGAGCATCATTTTTGTACCTAACACTCTTTGTAGACCTAGTTCTCATCAGAGCTTAAGCATAATTTTGACACAAGGTTATCATTTTCATATCATAATCTATCACCCCTTGATTACTCTATTTCGATTGCCATAACTGATTTTTTATCTCAAAAATCTTAGAGAAGTTTTACCGGTCCTAGTATGTTACACAAACAATGTTCCAAATGTCCTTTATCCTCGATAAGAATAGATATGTTTTCTCAATTGAAGGTTGTATGAAGTGGACCAACCAAGCCTTGGATATCAAATTTTTAAACTTTTATGAGATGAGTAAAAGTTAGTTCATTTGTCTCGTTAGTGAGATAACTCAATTTTCCTTTACAGTTGATTACCAATTTGTTAGATTGCGCTCCACTTACGATAGTTTTCTCCGCTGAGTTTTTGAATTGTGAGTTGGATGAAAGAATTAGTAAATTCTCCAAAACTTATGGTTGGTGCTTATGTTATTTTTTTTTACTAGAATTATTAGAGAAAATTAATTCTCAATTATTGTTATTAATCTCGATCATCGTTAACATGATTAACAAAACTAATATGATAATAAAAATAATAAATAAAATCTAATAACATCCCTAATAATTAAGATATAATAAATAGGAAGAAATATCAGATTTCCACGTTGAATCCTCTTAGAACCATTTATTAAAAAAGACCAATTACATTTATATATATGTATTAGCATGTGGACAATTATTTTTCATCCTACTTTATTTGGTTAAATTATATTCTTTCTTTTAAAAAAAATGTTGTTCTGAATATTACAATATAGCGAGTAATTTTTGGTTGTTTTTCTCCTCTAAGGAGACAATGCAACCTAGCACTGCTCAAGTATTTCCTGTCAAGATCAGACAACACACTATTTTGATTCAGCAATTTGTCAAACTGAGTAAATGTTCAACAGTTACAGCTCAAGGAGAATAACACAATGTATAAAAATGGGCCATTAGCCTTGAAAATCTAATCGTAAGTTTCTCTCGGAAGACATTGCATCCTCTAAAAACCTTTACAGGTTAATTCACAATGGTCTCGAACCAAGTGTTGCATATTTGTACAATTACATCTAAACTTTTGTGAAGAATGCTAAAATTGAAATCCAAGGTAGTTATACTATCCTCCTTTAGTGGTTTAAGCCTCTGTCTCTATAACAGCATGAAGCAATTCATCGGGAGTTGCAGCGGGGTCTAGATCCCAACACTTCTCTGGCAACTTGCTCTCTTCTCTCTTCAGCAACAAGGCTGGCACCCGGTGTGAAAAGCGTAACATCTCTCTTCTTGGAATCCATTGTATGGCAGCTTTGTCTGTGTTCGTTCTGTATACTGTTTTGAATCCAGGCAATTTGACTAGCGGAGAAACACAAACACCAAGTTCTTCAGAGTAATCATCAAGAACTTCCACCATTTCATATTGGTGTCGAACTTCATCTGGAGTTGACCTGTCCCATTCTGATGACCAATTCCGATAGACAGCCCAAATATCTCCACTCCTTGGGTATATCCTAACACAACCTCCCCTCCCTGCCTTTTCCCGGCTTAAAACATGGGAGAAAACATTAACTTGTTCAACAATATCAGAGTTCCTTGCCCGGAAATTTCCACATGATTTGGTAAACCCATAATCCAACCAGTCAACTGACCCAAATTCATTATCATTTCTTGAGATCAAGTAAGTAATATGAACCTTAAATGGTTTGACTGAGATTACTTCACGTATTACACAGTACAGGCGGGGCATACCATCTTCTTCATCATATAAAGCCCATATCTGCTTTGGCTTGAAGCATTCCTCTGACCTATCTTTATCAAAATCGTGGAAATCAGGGTCAGGGACAGTAATTGAGAGTGAATTTGACCTGTTAAGGTACAATTGGCAACTGGAACCACAGGAAAGTTTACTGTCATTTGCCTCTTTAATCACCATTACAGCTGGATCATCCTTTGCCTGCACATTTGCTTTCTTGAATCCTGCAGCAACTTCTGATGCCAACTTCATCTTTTCCAGTCTCTTCTGAATTTCTGACCTTGCCTTGTCAATCAACAACTTTCTAGCATCAAATGCAGGTGCAACGGAGCAGTGTCTAGCTGCAACTTCAGTAGAAGCAAAATTCTGATCATGTACATTACATGCATGCCCATTTTCCAGTTTTGCTTCTGGAGCAGATCGAGGTACATTTTGAACATCCCCATTCTGGAAACTGCTTCCCATTGCAAATTTTCTTTTCTTATCTGGCATACCCGCCTTGGGTCCCTGTGTTTCTTCACAGACGAAAAAAAGATTTGATTTTGCATTAGCCACAACATTTTTCATTGGACGTTTTCCATTTGCTCTTGATTTATCCTTCCCTCCAGCAGCATTATTAGCATTCCCGTGAGCCTGATAAGTGGCATTGGGGGTTATACTAGATGATCCATTGGGACCCACAACTCCAGAGGGAGTCCCAGGGTATGAACTCCACTGGAATGACACATTTGAGACATATTCATATCCATGCCCAGAATGATATCCCGGAACCCCGTTTCCTGTCAAAAAGGTTGTATTGGAGGGAACGTATGTAACACCATCGTATCCATTACTTGGATATCCGTTTCCAGGCACATATGACATAGAGCTATAAGGAAAAGCTCCAGTTGATGGCCCTGTCCCGGTTTCAACAGCAACAAAAACATTGCGGCAGTTTTTACATGAAAGCCTCTTGTTCACATACTTCCGGAGATACTCATACTGAACTTTACAAGAGGTGCAAACAGTCCAGAAAGTGTCCAATCTACTGTGAGAGGTGGATGAGTTATTATAACCTGTCACCACAGTAGCTTGGACTGAAGACAAATTTGTCTGATTAAACAAAGAAGCTGACTGTTTACTTCTCTGATGATCGTAAGTGCCTCTCTTGGCACTATCTGATAACACAGTCCATGCCTCAGAAACAAGCCTAAAAGCACCTTCAGCACCTAGACATTTATTCTTATCAGGATGAAGCAACACTGCCATTTTCTTATACTGTTTCTTCATTGCTGCTTTATCTGCAAATGGTTTTAATCCGAGAATTGAATAGTAATCAGCTTGCCCATTTAATTTGAGCTCAGAAGCAACATAAACTTCAAATGTGGTCACCATTTGAGATATACCCTCCAGTCCAGGATATAAAGTTTTGGCCTTCAACGCATAGTTTTTGGCACCTGAAAAGTCTTTCTCCAAAAATCGCTTCTCAGCAATCTCTTTGGCTTTGAGAGCGTCCTCCTTATTTGCTTCCATGTATAAAACCTAGCTTGATCACAATTTAGAACCAAAATCAAGAAAAGCTATAACAGACCAATCCAGCTTAAGCACGGAAAAAGTCCAAATCTGAAGCATAACATCATTTTCATTTCTGCAAATATTTAGCTAGAAATTAACCCCCAAAATATTGCGGTAACTAATTGACTATCAAAGTGCAGCGACTTTCAAATCATAACTGTGACTCGCCTAGTCATACATCAAAAACTGAGACTACTGACAAAGATATGAATTGAAGTCACAATTAATTGAATAAATCAAACGCATTAACAAAAAGTCAAATTATTTTTTTTTTGAACTTTTCAGAAATTATACAATGAGTAAAGAGGACAAATAATATCTTTTACTACATCTTCCCCAGTTTTCGCAGCAGCCAAAAGTTTTCCACTATCTAAATGAAGAGTATGTTTTTTCTTTTTTATAACCCGCCAAAGAGCACTAAAAGCAGCTCAAATTCCCGAATCAAAACATAAATCCCACTAAATACATACTCAAAAGAAAATACAGGGGATTCGAAATCCAATACATGAAAAGAAAATCTTATAACAAAATCCAAGATTTAGTACAAAGCAAGCGGACAGTAACAAATTAGCACAAAATTTAAAGTAAATGACTTACTGAGATCGGAGCAGAAATGAAAACGAAGAAAGACCCAGATCGCCACGTGTACTTGGAAGTCCGAGCTAAACCAATCTGAGCTAATTGTAAATCTTACCGTACATAGAGCACAAAGACAAAAAAATCATTTTTTATCAGCAAAGTGGAGGATAGGTACCGAACACTGAAACAGTGGAGCTCATCTAGGGTTTTGAACTGGAAATCTGATAAATTGGGGATCCAAGGTATTGAAAATTCAGGTCAGAAAAGGGATCCAATTACGGGAAATCGGCGGCTCCGGAATAGAGATCCCGTCGATTTTTCCGATCTGGAAAAGGGGGCTAAAATTACTTTGTAATAAAAATTGATTTGATATTTTGTTTTTTCGGCCGAAGGTAAACTCTGTGTTAATAGTATTTAATGGCAGGATACTTCTAAATTTCTAATTTTTGCAGTAGTATGTTATTTATTTATGGGTATTATTTTTTTGCTTTTTCTCTATTATTTAGGGGTGTGTTTGGTAGTGGGTAGAAGTAGAATCGATTTAATTATTACTATTATTATTATTATTATTATTATTATTATTATTTTGGGTAATGGGTACATCTCATTATTTATATTAGTTTATTTATCTAATATAATGACATAGTATTTGTCTTACATTAAATATAAATCTGTATTATTATTTTATATATAAATTTTTTTATTACATTTTACAATAATTTTTTTTAACCAAAATTACACCATATTTTAAGAAGATGATAATATTAAGATTGTAAACATTATTGAAATTCTTCTCCTTATCATCTAAAATAATTAGTGATATATATTTAAAAATTGATTTTATTGTTTAAAAAAAACTAAATATCAAGTAAGTTAGAGGAATATAATCAAATTTGAGTTTTATTATTTTGTAAAAAAAATTGAGTTTTCATGTTTATTAAAAAAAAAGAGTTTTTATAAATATATTGTGATACTTATTAGGGAGTGATTAGGATTTGACACCTTGGAGGAAAGGATCATACCTATTTTGCTCGGGTGATTCTTTCTCTTCCATAGGATGAACTTGCTTTTATCTTTTACTTTGTAAATGGTTATTTGCATGTTCATGTATTTTCTTTTAATTTCTTAATATGGTTTGATATGGATTCTTTAAGCCATCATCTTACTTTTTTTTCTAGGTAAGAAGAGTTGAGTGATAAATTTTTAGAAAATGAGACTATTTGGGGAGCTAGAATGGATAAAAAAATATTCATTATGAAATTGATCAATAATATTATCAAATCTATATTTGATAAGATGAACATATTCCTAAAGAAAATATCCTTTAATTAGAATTGAAAGAATCAAGAATAATTAATATAATATTATATAACTAAAATGGTTCTAAAATGGTTTTAAACTAACTTGAGGTTGGTGGTATTAACTTATTTATATTTTTTTATATAATAAACGTGCAAGTATTATCATTTTAGAATAAAAATAACAAAAAATGATTTAAGTTATAATATTTTCTTAAATATTTTAGATTAAATAATAATTTTAGTGTAAATGAATCGGAGGAGGATGGATTTAACAAGGTGAACCATTATTAGATAAATTGAGTTATTCTAATAGAAGCCAAAATTTCACAGTTTTTGAATAAAGTGGTAAAAATTAAAGCTTTTGATATAAAATAACATGTTTGATTCCCTCTAATCTCAAATATTGTTAAATAAAAAGAAAATTTAAATGATAAGATTTAGCGTTAATAAGTAAAACCCTTTAAATATTATGGGAAAAAACAAAAAAAAAATCACTAAACTAATTGGATGAGGGTCATGGGTAATCTTATCCCTAAAATGTATTGATATTTACTATTATTAATATAAAAATAGAAATCGAATAATATTTTGAAAACAATTATTTTACTCAACCAAGTTGAAGTAAAATACACCATGGGATACCATTAGGATATGCAATTGCTTATGCCGAATTAAAAATAACAAAGGTAATATTTTGCTTTTAATGTGTTTGTGTAAACTATGGAATTCGATATTGTCCCACTCTGTGTTAATTGGGATCGAGCACTTGCAAACCTGTCTGGAATTAAAAACTGGTTATCCTAAGTATGTAAAAAATAGACTTTTCAACTAATTTGTACTAATTAAATAAATTACAATGATAATTAATTTGAATAATTATATATTGTTTAAACTTAAGTACCATAAATAATAATAAAATAAAATATTGTTTATCAAGTCAACAATCCAAAAAAATTAAATAGACAATATATCTTTTTGTTAAAAATCGATTAAAAATTAGTTAACAAAACATATAAAAGAGAAGAATACCCCAATAAGTATTCTGTATAATCTAATTGAGAGAAAATCTTAAAAATAAAATTAGTGAGAGAAAATTGAGAGTAAATTTTTTTGGTGTAATTGGGTTGTGAACTGTGAGTATTGTAAACATTTTATATAATTTCTTTTTTTAAGTAAAAAATCTACAATAGATCCAGAGACGTAAGTAAAATTAGTCGAATTTTGTTATCAAATTTGTGTTTTATTTTATCTATTTTTGCTCTTTTATAAATCTGACTTATCGGGAATTTGCATAATTTTCCAACAATTGGTGTCAGAGCATTTTGTGGTTATTTCTGTCAAATTTTTACAATGATACTATTTACAGATGATGGAAGGCACATCGATAGCTCAATACCTCAATGAACTCAAAATAGTCATAACCCAATTGAGTTCAGTTGAAATTGAATTCGATGAAAAAGTATGAGCATTGATACTTTTGTCTTATCTAACAGAAAGCTATAATATTACTGTCATGATTGTGAGTAACTCGTCATGAAGTAATAAGTTAAAATTTAACGATGTTCATGAACTGATTCTTAGTGAATAGATCCAACGTAGAGAGCCAGGTGATTCACCAACCTCTTCAGTTTTGCATACAGAATCAAGAGGAAGAAATTCAACTAAAGGGAATGGACGTGGCAAAATAAACTGTCGAGATAGATCAAAGTATAAGAGGTCCAAATCCAGGTAATTCCCATAGCTCGAAGAATATCGATTGTTGGAATTGTGTGAGAATTGGGCACTACAAAAACCAATGCAAGAGTGCACCAAAGGACCAAGAAGCAAAGGTAGAGACAAATGTTACTTTCACCTCAGGAGGAGATGATTCATTGATATGTTTTTTGAAGAATAAGGAAGAATCTTGGGTGTTAGACTTTGGAGCATCGTTCCATGCTACTTCATAGAAAGAATTTTTCGAGAAATGTCCTCGAAAACCTTGAAAAGGTATATATTGGTGATGATCAACCATGCGTTATTATTGGCTAAGGTGTAGTGAAGATTAAGTTGAACAGGTCTGTTTAGGAGCGAAAGGATGTCAAGCATATTTTCGACCTAAGAAAGAACTTAATCTCAGTAGGGTAGTTGGCTAGTGAGGGTTACACTACGATCTTCCATGGTAATGATTGGAAGATTTCAAAAGGTGCAATGATGGTTACTCGAGAAAAGAATAGTGGTACTCTTTACATGATAGTAAAGACACATTGTTCGATCATAGTTGCAACATGCAATGAAACACCAAATTTGTACACCATAGACTAGGCCACATGAATAAAAAAGGAATAAAGATTATGCACTCAAAGGGATAATTTTCAGGTCTACAGTCAGCTGAGATAGACATGTACGAATATTGCATACTTTGAAAGTAAAAGAGAGTCATCTTTCAAACAAGTGATAGAATCCCAAAGAAGGAAAGGTTAGAGCTCATTCCCTCTGATGTTTAGGGACCGACAATCGTCTCATCCATTGGTAGGAAACACTATTTCATGACTTTCATTGATGATCACTCTCAGAAGGTATGAGTTTACTTTCTAAAGCATAAGTTTGAAGTGTTTGAGACTTTCATGAGATAGAAAACTATTGTTGAAAATGAGACAGGTTTGAAGATCAAAAATCTTAGAACCAACAATGGTGGTAAACATGAAGACACTATATTCAAAAATTTATACTATAAGCACGAGATTAGAATGGCAAGAACTGTGATAAGCATGCCTCAACACAATGGTGTACTTGAGTGTATGAACCGAACATTGACAAAAAGAGCCAGAAGCATTCGTATACAGTCAGTTCTACCCAAGCAATTCTGGGAAGAAGTAGTCAACACGACAACTTACTTAATCAATCGAGGCTCATCTGTTCCATCGGAGCACATAATACCAAAAGAGATATGAAGTAGAAAAGAGGTAAAACTATCACATCTAAAAGTTTTCGGTTGTGTAGCATTTGTGCATATTAGTGATCAAGGTAGGAATAAGCTTTATCCTAAATCCAAGAAATGCACTTTCATCGGGTATGGTGAGGAGTCGTTTGGCTACCATATTTGGGATGACAAAAACAAGAAAGTGATATGTAGTAGAGCTGTGATTTTCAACGAAAGGGTGATGTATAAGGACATGTATAAAATAGACGTCAACGACTCAGAGCAGAATGAGTTAGTATTTGTAGATACAGATGATGTCCCAGATACTCTCGTGGTAGAATCAATTGTAACAAGTCCTCAGCTAGAGAAACTCATTGGACAGAGCAATGTGTAATAGTCCAACACACCATAGCCTCCTACTCCAGCTCTTATATTGAGAAGGTTTTCTCGACCTCATGTGCCTAACAGGAAATACATGAACTATATATTGCTGACTAATATAGGGGAGCCTAAATGATATGATAAAGCTTGTCAAACTCAAGATTCTTGCAAGTAGGAGCTTATGATGAAAGAAGAAATGAAATTTCTCATCTCCAACCAGACATAGGAACTGGCTGAGTTACCATGGGGAAGAAGGCATTTCATAATAAATGGGTATACCGGGTGAAAGATGAGCATTTCACAATAAGGAATGAGTTGACTACATTGACATTTTTGTTTCCATTGTAAAGCTTAATATTATCGTATCAATGTTGAGTATTATAGCCATTGAAGATCCTCATCTTGAACAGTTGGATGTGAAGACTACATTTCTTCACAGAGACTAAGATAAGGAAATATACATGTACCAGCCAAAAGGTTTCTTAGAAAGAGGGAAGAAGAACATGGTGTGTAGACTTAAGAAGAATTTGTATGGATTGAAACAAGTCTTGAGACAACAGTACATAAAGTTTGACAACTTCATGCACAAGGAAGATTTCAAGAAGTGCAACACCAACCACTGTTGCTACTTTAAGAGATATAGGTCTACTTACATCATTTTACTATTTTATGTTGATGATATGTTAGTAGCAAGTATAGATATGGATGATATTAGAAGGTTAAAGCATAAATTGTCAAAAAAGTTTGACATGAAAGACTTGGGTCCAATTAAGAAGATTCTTGGAATGTAAATCACATGAGATAAGAAGAGAGGATCCTTGTAGTTATCTCAAGCATAGTACATCAATCGTGTTTTTCATAGATTCAACATAGATGATGCCAAGCCAGTTAGCACACCTTTGTTCAGTCAACATACCCTTAGCCAGTCACTTTCGCCTATCTAAGGATCAATCCCCTCAGACAGAGGAAGAGAGATAATTCATGGCTAAGGCTCCTTATGCCTCAACCGTTGGAAGTTTTATGTACGCGATGGTCTGTACTAGACGATACATTGGCCATGTAATGGGAGTTGTTAACAGGTTAATGTCAAATCCAAGGAAAAATCATTGGGAAGTAGTCAAGTGGATTTTAAGGTGTCTACGAGGCACCGTGGAGAATTTTTTGTACTTAAGTAAATGAGAGTTAAAAGTACAAAGCTACGTAGACATAGACTTTAGAGGTAAAATTGATCACCGAAAAAGCACCGTCGTTTATATATTTAATATTGGAACTACAACTGTTAATTGGATGTCACAGATATAGAAGATTGTCACTCTATCCACTATAGAGGCTGAGTATGTAACAATGATTGAAGCTAGTAAAGAGATGATATAACTTCAAGATTTGTTAACTGAGTTGAGATTCAAACAAGAGAAGAATATTCTGCACAATGATAGTCAAAGTGTGATACACTTGGCAAAAAATTTAGATTTCATTCTAGAACCAAGCATATTGGGCTTTGTTATCACTTTATCATATCTCTATTGAAAGATGATGTGTTAACATTGGAAAAGATTCAATAAAGTAAAAATCCAACGGATATGTTAACAAAAGCGATGACTATTGACAAACTGAAGTTGTGTTCAACTTCAGTTGGTCTACTATAGTAACAAGACTAGAAAAGCTAATGCATTGATTGAGGTGTGAAGATAGATTGAAATCAGTCTTCAAGTAGGAGATTATTGGTCAAAGTTACATGCACTAAACGGTACAATAAATGACAATAAAACAAAAAAGTGGTTATCATGCCAACAACCCAAGAGTGGTTGTCAAGCCAACAACCCAAGAAAATTGAATAGACGGTGCATCTTTTTGTTGAAAAAGAAGAAAAATAATTAAGATTTAGTTGACAAGCATGTAGAAGGGGGAGTTTCTGCATCATCTACAACAGATTCGAAGACGTAGATAAAATTGTTCGAACTCCGTTATTAAAATTTTGTGTTATTTTGTATATATTTTTTCTCTCATAAATTAGACTCATTAAGAATTTGTATAATTTTTCAACATTAAATTGAACAAAAAAAAATGATAGACAAAAAAAGCAAAAAGGTAAAGTTGATTATTAGTTTCATAAATCTCATGCAAGGCTAGCTCCAATTACAGACCCCAATGCTACAAAGTTAGACACCTTTGATACCAACTCATTGTAATATTTTATCTCCGTGGAACATGACCATTAATATAAGGGATCCAAAGATTTGCTCATATGTCAATATTTTTTCCATCTCTTACCATGAAGAAAATTCTTTTATAATTAGGTCTTTCTTAATACATATACCTTTCCAAATAAACAAATCAGCTTATTTAAGTTTAGTTTTAACAAAGGTTTTATCCTTATAATACTTGATCTTGATAACTTTAACCTATAATTATCTGAATAGGAAGATATATTCCACCCGACTTTACTAGCATGGCATTATTCAACTGATGAAATGACTTAAAACCAAAAACACCTAATTCTTTAGGTTGGCATATTTGTTTCCAACTCTTTAATGCCAAATATCTATTAGAATTGTTACTACCATTCTATCAAAACTTTTTAATCATAGAATCAACCTTCCTACGTATTGATAAAGGTAACTTATATGATTCCAATATATAGGAATAGCTTGAAGTATTGATCATATTAAAGTTGCTTTAAGCTTGAAGTATTGATCTTATTAAAATTGATTTTCTCTCATTTTACAAAAAAATTGACCTCCACACATGTATCATTAATCTTTTGAAAATCCTTTACTTGGTATCTTTGGATAAACAAGGGGTTATCTGAATATGTGATATTTTTTTTAATAATGTTTATGCCCATTTTGGAATGATTGTCATTTTCAGATCCCTTTCATTATTTTTTTATTTTTTTTAAAAGAATAATCTTGACCTTCCTAAGTTTGGAACTGACCAGATGTACTACCATAACATTGCAAAATCTCCATCACTTTGTTGACTGCATTGATATTAGTTATACAAAATAATAAGAAATCTTCTACGTAGAAAAGATAACTAATAGATACTTAATTCTTTGATATTTTAATATCATGTACTAATTGTTGATTCTATGTCTTTGTAATTAATCTTGATAATATTTCAGCTACTAAAATATAAAGACAAGACGACAAAAGGTCTCTAAGCCCTCTTGTTACTATGAAATTCCCATTTTTAGATCCATTGAAAAGTATGGTCTAAGAAATAGTTTGCAAGCATTATCATATTAGATTAAAAAACAAACTTGAAAAACCCATTCTTAACATCCACTTTCAAGATGAGCTTCCATTTCAATTTATCATATGCCTTATTTATGTCTATTTTGATATCACCCTTTTCTCTTTTCTTTCCCATTGTATATAAAATTTCTTGAGTTATTATTGTATTTTTGATTATCTACCTACCAGACACCAAGACGGCTTGAAAAGTCGGATATGATTATGTCCAAAAAGACTTAATCTTATTGCGAGAATTTTTGCAATAGTTTATAGATGACATTACTATTAGGAAATTTGGATCAAATGATATAATCATAAATTCTTCTTTCTAAGATCTTTTTTAACAGAATATCAAATAATAAAAAAATAGAGAATACACAACACAAAAATTATAATAGAAACTTTAAATTTGAGAAAAACCATTTTCGTTGTCAAAAGACAACCAGAGAAAGATTCACTATGTAAAAAATTGTTACAATCACACTCTTAATAATTTTCTCACACCCAAAATACGAGCAATTATAAGGCTAAGAGAATTTTTTCACAAAATTCTATCACTCAAAAACTTCTCATATAAATTTTTCTCTATTTTAAGATTATCAACAATGAAAAAATAAAGTCATATTTATAGTCTTCAAGTTCTCATTTCATATGTCAAATATTTCTCCATTCAACAAAATTATACTACCTAATTTTTCTATTCTTTATTCAAATAAGGTTAGTCACCTCCATCTTTGATAACATTGTAAGTCACGTTTCATGAATTTTTTTCTAAATTAAACACCTTTCAATTTGATTAAAAAATCTAATATTATTTTTTAATCAATCACAACAATTACATAAACTTATATGCCTATAATGTTTAATTTGTTAATAATGTTCTTTGAGACTCACTTTTTAGTAATACTTTGAGATAATGGGCTAAACTTTTTTTGTGTTTTTAGAGTGTGCTTGTGTACGTGTTTAAGAAATACAATTAATGTGCATAGATATGAGTCATGGTCTCATACTCAAGGTCCCACATGTTATATATGTTTGTTTAAAGGGAGGTTGATAATAAGGAAGAGACGAATGTGCCAAAAGGGAATATTCCAAAGCAAGAACTGAAACCAATGCTCTCTGCTTTTCTTTTAACTTTTTTAATTGGTGGGTGAACCAGCTTTGTTATATATTGTTGTTTGTTTTGTTTCACTTGAACGATTCTGTAAATTTGAGACCTGCAGACCGCAGTCGTGAAAATGGATAGACTAACTTCGGATTTATACATATAGGTAATTTAGTTATTACAATAGTAACTTTTATGTTTTATGTTATTAGAAATTTTGTTTCGACAGCCAAATTTAAATATTAGTAATTTTTTAATTATTTTAAGTATTATTTTTTTAGTTGAAGTTAATTGATGTATCTTACCTGATAAATTAAGAGTATTTGTAGAAATTAAAAAAAACAATAGAAAAAATTATGATTATATTTCATAAGTAATACTTATTTAAAGTCTACATAATAAAGATATATGGATTGAATTTTTTAGTCTTATAATTAATTACAATATAGTATTATTAATGAAAAATTGTGATAATAATATTTTAAATTGTGATAACATTGTCACTCTAAAACAATAAAAAATAAATAATTTTAATTTTTTATTCTAAACATTTTTTCATTTTGTTAAAAAAATTTAATCTAAAATGATTATTGATAAGGGTCACACATCTATGATAACTTTTTTATAAGGAAATTTTAATAATTTTTTTTTAGTTGGGGAGTTTTAATCCAATAATTTTAGATAAAGTTAGTATAGTAAAATAATAAAAAAAATTATTTTTTATAATACTCCTAAAAAAATATTTAAAATATATAATTTCATATTCTTTTTGTTTCCAAAAAAAATTATCTCCTTTAAGTTTCCCTATATAAGCCACTCCATTTCTTTTCTTTAAAAAATACTTTATTTTCTCTTATAATTTATCAATTCAATCAATTCTACAATTAAAAATTAAATTTATAATATTTATATAAATACGATGAAATAAGATAAACATAAAAAGACCGAGAGATTAAGAGAACAAAAAAAAGATAGATTGAGATGGGAGAGAAAAGTTGAATTTTATTTTAAGAAAGAGAATTATTTAATTTTTATTTTATTCTTAAAAATTAATTTTAAAAAAAATGAATTTAATTAACTCTATTCAAAAGTTAATTAACTAAATGTGCATGCTTAGAAGAAATAGGATTAAAATGCTCTTATTAAAGAGTTATAGTATCAAAATAACCTAAGAAATAAGATTAAAATGTTCCTATTAAAGAGTTATAGGACCAAAATGACCTTAATTCCCTCAAAAATGAATAATAAATTTAAACTATTTTAATTTTTGTTGTATTGAGTTAATTATTTTAATTAATGTATTGATATTCTTCATGCTCCATGTTATTAAAATGTTTCATTTTAATACCTTAATCTAATTATTAATATCCCATTAAGCCATTAAACTATTTTATTTTGCTATTGGGATCTTCTTTATTTCTTTCTTTCTTTTTAAATTCTCACTCATGCTTTTATTTTATTTGATAGAAATGACATACGTGACAAATTTTGACCAAAAAATGAATAAATACTTAAATTGAGAAACTAATACAATTTTTTTTAATGATATGGGACATAAATAATTCCAATACATTATCTAAAGTATCTCTAAGTTACCGAACTCATCTGCCATGTAATTTCTGTCTAATTACTTCAAGCAAATATATTTTAAACTGTTTAATGAATATGTGCAGATGCATGACACAACGGAAGTGGCAAATTTGTCTATCAGCGCAGTTCAAGTGGTAGAAATGTGGTGCTTCACACTCAATAATGTGCAGATGCATGAGACAACAGAAGTGGCAAATATGCCTATGTCAGCACAGTTCAATTGGTAGAAGTGTGGTGCTTCACACTCAATAATGTGGTTTCGAGTCTGAGTATCGTGAGTGTATAATTTTCTTAATTTATCGCAAATTTGTCCACATCATCATATGTGTAACAACGTTAGCATTACAATTTAGAACAACATAATATAAAATATAAAAAAATAGGAAAATAAAAATAAAAATCAGCAGCTGAGAACTTAATTGAGAAGCCAAAGCTCAAGAGTCATCACCAGTGAGATCTCCCCATCTAACATTGTACTTGGCAGCAAGATAATGTGTTCCAACTGGACCTCTACTACCATAAGGGTAAAGCTCAGGTACTATCCTTTTTTCTTCAAGTTCTTTTAATAGTGGAGTGAATAATGCCCAAGAAGCATCAAGCTCATCACTTCTTATGAACAACCTTCTTTCCCCTTCCACTGCATCCAACAGTAGTCTTTCATATGCATCTGGTATTTCTGTTGTATACCTTCACATGACAATGCTTCTTCAGTATTAAAGCTTTCATGTTTGGCACACAGGAGATTGAGAAAATATGAGATAAAAGAAAAGGGTTCACATTCACTTTCAAGGGCATGTAATTCCTTTATCTTATATGTGCATACCTTGCTCGATATAGTAAATTTAAGTCACTGCGATCTAGCCTCATTCCAAGACCAGGAACCTTATTGTTGATCTTCAAATATATGGCTTCATCGGGTTGAACTCGAAGCACGAGTTCATTCGTAGCCTTGTCAAGATCAGTTCCAAAGTTCCGCTTGTATAAGTTACCTGGCACATGTCTAAACTGAACCCTGATCTCTGCTCTGGATGATAATCATAATAAAATGAAATAAAACACTTTACAAAAGGGGAGTAAATTTTTAAATGAGGACAATGGTGAGAAATTAAAAGGGACTTACCGCTTAGTATGGAGAGCCTTGCCTGCTTTCATCAGAAATGGGACCCCGTCCCATCTAGCATTATTAATAAAGAGTGCTGCAGCTGCAAATGTTGGGGTGAGACTGTCTTTCGGCACAGTGGGGTCGTCAGTATAACCAGGGTAGGTTGTACTGCCCTTGCTGTGACCCTTATATTGACCAACAACTACGTCATCCAGCTGTAATGGTCTCATTGATCTTAGAACCTTTACCTGCAGAATCAAGACCGTGCCCGCTGGCTACTATATGAATCTAGGATGGGAGCATGACCATTCTTTCTAGAATAGTTGGAGGGCCTAAATAGCGCATTTTTTAAGATTTGACCGAACATGTACCAAAATCACGGGTATATTATGTACAACCTATACATAAGTTGTACATAGCTTGTACATGAGCAATGCACAACTTGGACATAGCAAAAAAACATAATTTTGGGCCAACTTTTTCCCAAACTCAACACTCGTGATTTTGGGCTTCATTTCCCCTGGGTTTTGGTGGGAGGAGGAATAGTTTGAAATGTGCAAATAGCATTAGCTCAGTAGTACAGTCGCCAGAAGAAAACTCTTCATACCTTTTCATTTCTAATGTCCTCAGCATTTAAGCTAACAGGTGTTTCCATTGCAAACAATGCCAATATTTGCAGAAGATGATTTTGCATGATATCTCGTATGATTCCGTAGTTATCAAAATATCTGAAAAATAAGGACAAACATTATCAGTTTGGATCTTGTCTCAGAGGAATAACTTTTATTTTCTTAAAGTATTGTCAAGGAATCAGAAATTGACCCTCCTCTTCCCTCAGTACCAAAATCTTCAGAAAATATTAGCTGCACATTGCGGATGTAGTTTCGAGACCATAGTGGTTCAAAAACAAGATTTGAGAAGCGAAGCACAGATAGATTTTCAACAAGTTCCTTACCCAAGTAATGATCAATCCTGTACAATTTTTGATGACATCAAAATTCTATTCTAACATAGATATTCGACAGGGAGAAGCTAGAAAATGAAATACACCTGAATATTTGGTCTTCAGTTAGATATTGTTTCAAACTTCTGGTTAGCTCACCGGATGAATTTGAGTCTCGACCAAAAGGCTTCTCAACAATCACCCTTGTCCACCCATTCACAGAAGATGCTCTAAGGCTTGCACACCTCACCACATCCACAAATATGTTTGGTGGTATTGATAAGTAAAATAGCCTATTTGCTAATTTCCCAGCCTGTAAAAGAGTACTTTTGAAGTACTAAAACATTTACCTTCTGAAGGATTGATTTTTTTTTTATTGCTCACAATTGTATAACACACATAAGACAGTGAAATATATATCTGTATATGATAAAGTTCTTCAAGGCTTCCTGCATCATTAATACTTGTATTTAATCCTTAAATGCAGCCTCTGTGACATACCGTAAGGAGGTGTGACCTCATAGCTTTCATACTACAGAAATTGTTTTCTGAAAATGGATAACTTATGAAGAGTTACTTCATAAAGCTTAGTTCTTCCATCATTATGAAACTCAAAAGAGTACATCTCAAAGAAAATCAGAAATACCACTAACTTTTTCCTTGAAATTATGAATATGAAGCTAAAAAAGGGCAGCTAGAATTTTAATAAACTAATCATTGGAAGAAAAAAATGAAATTTTTTAAATTATACTATTTTATTGTCCTTTGATTTCAGATTCATTAACTGTAAACATGCCATATGGATTAAATTTGTCATTACTAGCCTTTTTGTTCACCCCTCCATACTCACACTCCTAAACTAATGACCAGACTGCAGTTGTAATGGAACGCAATTGAAAAAGGAAAAAGGTTCCAAACCCATTACCTCCTTCTCTTTCATCTTGTTATCCAATTCCGCAAAGTGCTCCACCGAATTATACTGACCAGAATGATAAAAGCATCTTTTCAAGAACTCATCCATTTTGTCCTCACAATTTTCCCTGCAATAAGTTACAAGGTCTTTCTGTATATCAATCTATAGAAACGGTTGGAATAAATCTATACCGATATAGATTACCTCTTATCAATTCTGCAAGTCAAAGTTTGGCTAACCATATTCCTTAGTTCATCATCAGTCATTTTTGTTCGAGCATAACCAAACACAGAAAAGTTCTGCATAACAACACGATATTTAGAACTATCATCAGATTGCCACTAAATCTAAGATTTATGTCACTGTATTATGTGAGAAATTAAGGTACAGAACAGGACTATAACCTTAGGTAGAAAACCTTCATAGTATAAAGCAAATAGGGCCGGAAATATCTTCTTTTTGGCAAGGTCTCCTGAAGCTCCAATAACTGATATACTTAGGGTGGATTCTACATTTTCTTTTTCATAGAAGGGAAAGAGTCCCCCACTTTGCTCTTTGGCCAGTGAACTTCCAGCCAAACCTACTTCAAGTGCCCGTATAAGATTGAGCAATGATAATATACACAACAAAAATGAGATTATATTATATGAAATTATAATAAATTTACAGCAAAGAAAAACTAGTTATTTCTGGTCTGGTCAAATTTGTGAATTTACAAATAGATAACCCTAGTATGAAGAAAATTTCCCTTCATATGTATGGAACAACACATAAATACGAATCTCTGAAGTCATATCGATTATTGCATGCTTTAAATAAGTCAACAAGTTTTTTTTTTTTTTTTGCTAATTTAAATAAGTGAACATAACACTGAGTAAAACTAAAAGATCAACGCATGAAACTATTAAAGAAGAAAAAAAGCATGACTCCGAATGTTCTTCTTGCTCTAATTCACACCATATCGAGCATTATGTTACAGAATTTTCATTAAGGGACAGATCACATTGAATTGAAGGCCAAAAATGAAAAGCACCTTCAAATTGAGTAATGGACCAAAAATGCAGAAATATCAATCTCTGTTTGCATACTACAAATTCTGTTGCTAATAATCTCTGTTTGTCCCAATAAGCATTGGGACTGTAAAGCAAAAGATCAATCTAAAAAAAGAATTTCAATATTTCAAAAAAATAGATTCATTGATTGAAGTGTCTACTTGGGGATGAGGGAAATGCAGAAATTGGAATTTCAGTTACAAAATAACAAGAAAAACTGGAAATCCGAGGTTAATGGAAACAAGGAGTGTTAAAGAATATAAATGAATCAGGTACTTAAGGAAGGCAGACCTGATAATTCATTTATACTCTTTAACAAGGAGAAGAAGTAAAGAGGAGGTGAGAAGCTAACCATCATGAGAAGAAACAGCATTCAGCGGATGCCCATTTGACGATTTGAGCTGAAAGTGGTCTCTTGCAGGAAATCTTGAACCAATCTTAGAAACCCATGAAAAAGAAAGTTTTTTTCTTGGAAAAATGACAAATTTTGTGAACTGGGCAGTCTCATTCTTAAACGAACAGGGTGTTAGGGAGGTGGAAGAAGAACATGAAGCAGATGAACAAGCACCCAGTTGCGTAGCCATGCACATTTGTATCTAGAGTTATAGTTCAGAATAAGCAAAGCTATATCACAACTTTTTTCATCAAACTCCACCAAAATAGCTGTGTATATGTCTCTATAATTTTTTTATTTTTTATTTTTTTCTGTAGGAAGAAGAATGACCCATTCAATGAAGGGAACTATATTATTGAAGAGCGGAAAATATCTGTATATGAGGCTCAGAATTTTTTCAGCCTCTAAAAAGGAAATCTATAAATTAAAGATAGATAGAAGGGCACTTTGGTAACAAAAGCGATTGTGGACTGTTGTGTAAGCTTGTAGCTGAAGTGATGAAAAATTATATATTACACCAGGAGCAAGTAAAT
Organism: Hippophae tibetana; assembly: GCA_037013495.1. Classification (NCBI taxonomy): domain Eukaryota; kingdom Viridiplantae; phylum Streptophyta; class Magnoliopsida; order Rosales; family Elaeagnaceae; genus Hippophae; species Hippophae tibetana. Next base: position 9,674,046 of record CM072812.1, read on the forward strand.
AGAAATTATACACTGTTGAAGGATTGAGTGATTGATGATTGGTGATTGGTGATTGGTGATTGGTGATTGGTGATTGCTTGGAGTTGATTACTTTGAAAATCCAGTTGTCATCTAAATAATCCAACTATTAGTCAGGGTAAAAGGGCATCTTAGTAATTATTCAACAATGTAACATTACAACCATGAAACTCAGTCACATCATAAGATTGCTAACAATCAATAAATAAATGTAAATACAATGAAACATGTAAAAAAAATATTAATTATTTTTTAATTATTATTTATTTTTAATTAAAAAATATTTTATATATTTTATTTTAATAAAAATATATTCAAATCATTAAATTTTTATATATTTAATATTAAAATTTAAAATTTAATAAGATTTTATTTTTTATATATAATTTATAAATATTATATCTAAAAGTACGCTTCAACATAAATTGTCCGTTTGTTGTCTTGTTTACAAGAGTCTGGAGAATATAAATATATGTAATTATGCCTAATAGAATGGCCACCAATTTCCAAAATGATATATATATCTATGATTAAATGACATTGTTAGCTGTCATATTACATTTCTGACAAGCGCAACAAGATGATTAAAACGTTCCTCTGTTATCAATGACTCTGAAAATAATGTTATTGCATATTGCAAGTCAGAAATGCTTTTTTAAAAGTAAGAAATCTATATCAATGTAAATACTATATATAAAATTTTAAATCATACTTAAAATAATTTTAAATAAAAATGAAAATAACAATATATATTATCTTTTATGTTTTATTTTAGATTTGGAAAAAAATTAAACTAAACCACTTCAATAAAAAGAATTATATAACATTGAGAATTTAATTGAGTGTATCGTATCAATTTTTAATATGCATGTTCTAATTAATTAAAATTTTATGATAAATTTTATTTATTTATTATCATCTAAATTTTAAATATATTGTAAAAATTAAACTAAGATAAATAAATAAAAATACTATATACGTGACATAACGAATTCAGAAGATTTATAGAAGTCAAAAATGTTTTTACAATCTCAAAAGAAAAGAAAACAGATCCCCTATGCATATACAAGAAAGCTATAAATCAGTGGTTGTTTAGACTTTGAACCATCTTTTATTTTTGGTCGAGCTTGAGGTAGCATACTTGATTTACATAATTGCTTCGTCGCAGCACATGTCCTCTTTTCTTGAGAATCTAGCAAAAAGAAAGAGGAAATGCTTCTACAATTACTAAGCATATTATCACGATCTTATTTTTCAAGTAGTGATCGTGGGACACTTAACACCATCTGTTGCACTAAGTCTGTCTTTGAATCTAAATAAAACTCCAAAGAGATTAGAAAAAGAGTTTGTAAAGAATGTTGTGTATTGTTTTAGAGATAGTTTATCTTAGAAAATACTAAGAATTCCTAAGAATGAATATCAATGAAGACCAATAGGTCTATTTATAGTGTGACACCAAGCTTAAGACTATGTCACATCTTTCTAGATCCTTTTATTTCTAGAATATACAAGAGTGTTCTAGTTTTATATACAATATGTCACAAGGTTCTAGGACCTTCTAGCCAACTCTAGAGTCTTCTAGGTTTGTCTAGCTCCTTCATGTAAGTTCTAGGATGTTTCGTAAGCTTCCAACGGCTTCTACATCATTCATGAATCATCTGGCATGTTCTAGAATATTTCAGCCCATTCTAGCACCCTCTAGCGTGCTCTAGAACATTCTAGGGTCTTCAAAGCTTGAGTTGAGTCCATCCAACTCTAGCTCTTTCTAGACATCTCTAGGAAACTCTAGAACTTTCCATGTAGAATAGTCTAGATTCTTTAGGCAACCACCATTTATTTGGATTTTTAGGGACATTTGAGCAAGACGTGACACCCTCCCTCACTCAAGTTCGCGATGCCCTCATCACACCTTTTAAGCTTGAACCTCTCTATGTCATCTTTGAATTGCCACAAGGAATCCTCAGGTTCCCAGCTTGTCTCTACCTCCGGGGTGTTCTTCCATTTGACCAAGTATTCCCGATAACTTGGTACGCCCCTACGCCGGATCAAGCGGTCTGCCAAAATTGAGTCAACTTCCCTGTCAAAGGAGGTTACCACTGCGGTAGGTGCCATTTTGGATTCTCCACGACTTATGTCTTCCTTGTCTCCATGAAAAGGTTTCAGCATACTTACATGAAAGATCGGATATATTTTAAGCTTTGGAGAGAGTTGCAGCTTGTATGACACCTTACCGACTTTCTTGAGGACTGGAAATGGTCCCTCATACTTCCGCACCAACCTCTTGTGAACCTTCCGCAAGGACTTGAATTGTTGGGGAAATAGTTTGACTAGGACCAAATCGCCTTCCTGAAATTCCACCATCCTTCTTTTCTTGTCAGCCCATTTCTTCATCTTCTTAGACGCCTTGTTCAAATAGGCTCGGGCCAACTCAACTAGTTCGTGCCACGCCTTGGCAATTTGAAGGCATCAGGACTCTTTCCTTCATAACTTGTGGCCAAGGCATGAGGAGTCATGGGTTGTTACCCCATGACGATCTCGAAGTGACTCTTCGCGGTAGACTCGCTCCTTTTTAAGTTGTAAGAGAATTGGGCTACATCCAACAACTTCGCCCAAACGTGTTGGTTGGCACTAACAAAGTGCCTAAGATACAACTCCAACAATGCGTTGGCACATTTCGTTTGTCCATCGCTTTGGGGATGAAAGCTTGTAGAGAAGTTCAAGTATGATCCCAATAACTTGAATAATTCCGTCCAAAACTTGCCAGTAAATCGTGGGTCTCGGTCACTCATGATATTGGATTAAATTCCCCAATGCTTCACGACATGTTTTAGGAACAACCGTGATGTCTCATCCACCGTGCAATCCGTTGAGGCAAGTATGAATGTTACATACTTGCTGAAGCGATCAATAACTACTATAATGCTACCAAAGCCCTCTGATTTTGGCAAGCAAGTGATGAAATCCATAGAGACACTCTCCCATAGTCTCTCTGAAATAGGCAATGGCTCTAGCAAACCTCCGGGTGTATGCTGCTCTATCTTGTCATGTTGGCACACAAGACAAGTCCTCACATAGGCTTCAACATCGTCCCGTAGTTGAGGCCAGTAGTAGATTGACTTTATCAAAGCAAGGGTGCGCCTCATTCCTGGGTGTCCAGCCCATAGCGAATCATGGCACTCATTAATAAGATCTTTCCTTAAGCTCCCCCATTTTGGCCAAAGATGTGATTCTGCTTGGCATAGAGTAGTCCATCACTCAGCCAGAATCGCCTTGTCTTTCCTTCCTTGATGAGGGCAAGGAGGTTTTGAGCAAGGGCATCATGCTCCAACCCTTATTTAATCATTTCCAATAAAGGACTACTTGGCCTACTCAAGGCTGCTAGCTCTGCCTTTCAACTCAGCGCATCAGCCATCATATTGGCCTTACCAGGTTTGTACTCCAACCTGTAGTCAAACTTCGTCAAGAAGTCTTGCCACCGAGCTTGCTTAGGACTCAACTTATTTTGAGTCTGGAAGTAGTTTGTTGCTACATTATCCGTCATGATAACAAAATGAGAACCCAATAAGTAGTGTCAATATACCCTTAGGCAATGAATGATGGCTGTCATTTCCTTTTCTTGCACAGTGTAGCGGCGTTCGGTGTCATTAAGCTTGCGGCTCTCATAAGCTATCAGATGCCCTTCCTACATCAACACTCCACCAATGGCAAAGTCAGAGGCATCAGTATGCAGCTCGTATATCTTGGAAGGGTCTGGTAGGCAAAACACCGGTTCTTCACTAATGACCTTCTTCAAGTCTTCAAATAAGGCTTGACATTCGCTTGTCCATTCCTAAGACTTGTTCTTTTTTAGCAAGTCGGTCAGTGGGGCTACTCTTGCTAAGTAGGACTTGATAAACCTTCGGTAATAGTTCACCAGTCCAAGGAAAGACCTTAACTCGGGAACCTTGGCAGGAGGTTCCCATTCTTGTATGGATTTCACCTTAGCTCCATCCATCATCAATTTCCCATCCTTTATCCTATGCCCCAAGAACATCACCTCATCTTGGGCAAATGAACATTTCTCCTTCTTGACATATAGCTCATTTTCCCTCAGGACCTCGAACACCTTCTTCAAATGTTCTAGATGTTCTTCCAAAGTCTGGCTATATATCACGATATCATCAAGATATACTACCACGAATCGATCGAGGTAGGGATGGAAAATCTTGTTCATCAGAGTGCAAAAGATGGTTGGTGCATTTGTGAGACCAAATGGCATGACAAGGAACTCATAGGCACCGTACCTGGTCACACATGTGGTCTTGGGCTCATCCTCTTTGGCTATGCATACCTGGTAGTATCCTGATCGTAAGTCCAATTTTGTGAAGTATCTAGCATTTCCCAATTGATCAAACAAATCGGCAATAAGTGGGATATGATACTTGTTCTTGACTGTGATCTTATTTAGAGCCTGATAGTCAATGCACATTCGTAACGAGCCATCCTTTTTCTTTTGAAATAGCACTGGGGCACCAAATAGGGCTTTTGAGGGCCTTATGAAGCCAGCATCCAGCAATTCGTCGAGTTGCTTCCGTAGTTTTGCCAACTCTGAGTTCACCATTCGATAGAGGGTCATTGCTGGTGGCCTAGTGCCGGGTTCCAACTCAATTTCGTGGTCTACCTCCCTCCTTGGAAGTAACCGTTTGGGGAATGCCTCAGACATCATGTCATTGAACTTATCTAGGACAGCTTGCACTTCCGTAGGTAAGCTTGGATTTGGTAACGCCTCTTCATCATCATATTCCTTTAAGATGGCTAAATAACTCTTTTCGTCCCTCTTCAATCCTTTCTTGGACTGAAGTAGTGAGAGAGCTTGGGTAGTAGGTCTGGTGGTCTTCTCCATCGGTACCACACACGCCTTCAAACCATCCATGATGCACATAGAGTTTGAGCATGGCACCAAGAAAGCTCTAACTTGGTCCAAGAACTTCATATCGAATACAACAGAGAAGGTATCCATAGGTGCCACTGATAAGTGCATTTGGCCAGTCCAAGCACCAAGACTGGCCTTAACTCCACGAGCAACTCCATGCAATGGTAGTGCTGCCGAGTTAACTACTTTGAGAGATCCCTCTCCATGGACTACCTTCAGGCCGAGTCTCTTTGCTTCCTCTACTGAAACAAAGTTATGAGATGCACCTGTGTCAACCAAAGCCTTGGCAACCTTCCCGTTGATGGCTGCATTTATATATATCAAGCCTTTTGGGGTCTTTGGAGCACTCTACAATGCACCAAGTAGGCGTAAAGAACTCATCTTTGCACCTTCGTCTAACTCACCTCCATCTTGATCATGCGTGGAGGCAACTAAGGCACTCAAGGCCTTCTTTTTCAGACATTCTCGTGCACAATGCGGCCCGTTGCAAATGAAGCACGTCACATGGGGCTTCGAGGTACCACGATCCTCCTTCCCCTTCCATTTATCTCGTGGTTTGAATGAGAAGCCATGATTCTTGGGTCCCTGACTTTTAGCATGGCCTCCCTCATTCTTTCCTCCAATAAACTTTTTATCTGTGGCTTTTGAGTTGTCCTTGTTTGTGGAGTAGTCAATAAAGCTTTCCGCAATCGCGATAGTCAAAGACAAGTCTTGGACACTACGTTGCTTGAGCTCGAGGTTAGCCCACGATTGGAGACCACCCATGAACAAGAATAGGGCATCCTTGTCTAATGTGTCAGGAACTTCAAGTAGCAAGATTGTGAACTCCTTCACATAATCCCTTATGCTACCTGTCTACTTTAACCGTCGTAGTCGGCCTCTTGCCTCCTCTTCATCATTTACAGGGAAGAATTGCATTTTGAACTTCCTTTTGAAGTCATCAAAGGTATCAATTGTGCAAGCCCCTCGTTGCACATCACCATGCCTCCATCTCCACCACAACATTGCAGTGTCGGAAAAATACATGACTGCAGTTCGAATCTTGCTGACATTGTGTGTTATGCCATTAGCCTCAAAATATTGTTCAAGCCCCCATAGGAAGTTCTCAACTTTCCTAGCATTCCTAACACCATTGAAGGTCTTAGGCTTGGGAACATCCACCCTATTAGCTTCAATGATAGTGGTTGTGCTAGTTTCCACGGCCATCGTCAGCTTACATAGAGCTAGATCACCAATCATGTCCTCAACTCTAAGCAAGACATTATCAACTTCTCTTTGGACAAGATCTCTTACCTTGGCAAGTTTGGCCTTCAACCCTTCAATCTCTTGTCTTAATCTACCGTCTAGCTCATTGAGGGACATCTTAACCGTTGCATGGATCTCCACATCCTCGGCCTCCAAGCGATTGCAACGTGTCCTCCCAGTCAAACAACTCTCCTAAGCTGTCCTCCGTACTCCCAACTCGTGCTTCTAAGCTAGAAAGCATGTCTTTTGACTTGGCTCGAGATTCCTTTGATGGTTTCCGAACTTCCTCACGCCCACGTTCCATAGGTGGAACATCGACGCTTGGTGTAGATGGAGCAACGTTCTTCATTATGCCAAAGGTAGAAATGCTTCAACCGAAAGCTCTGATACCAACTGTCACGACCTTATTTTTTAAGTAGTGATCGTGCGACACTTAGCACCATCCGTTGCACTAAGTCTGGCTTTGAATTCGAATGAAACTCCAAAGAGATTAGAAAGATAGTTTGTAAAGGTAGTATTGTATTATTCTAGAGAGAGTTTATCTTACAAGATTCTAAGAATTCCCAAGGATGAATACCAATGAAGACCAATAGGTCTATTTATAGTGTGACACCAAGCTTAAGACTATGTCACATCTTTCTAGATCCTTCTATTTCTAGAATATACAAGAGTGTTCTAGTTTTATGTACAATATGCCACAAGGTTTTAGGACCTTCTAGCCAACTCTAGAGTCTTCTAGGTTTGTCTAGCTCATTCATGCAAGTTCTAGGATGTTCTATAAGCTTCCAGCGGCTTCTACGTCCTTCATGAACCATCCGACATGTTCTAGAATATTCCAGCCCATTTTAGCACCATCTACCGTGCTCTAGAACATTTGGGCGGGACGTAACAATATGTTTTTATTAATTAGAGAAATAATAATAATGTATACCTAAGATGATGAAAGTGAAACTCTAAATATGTGCAACTTTTCACAAGGAAAAAACATTATCTTTAAGGTGATACATGTGGGGAAAATTCAAGCATAAATACAGAACGATTAATATGTTCACTTACAGTGAGATAATAACTTATTTTACGTAGTACGATATTGTCTACGATTTAAAAAAATCATAAAACGTATCATGTCATTTAAAGAGTGTTCATCATTTATTAACACATCATCACTTAACTTCTTAAACAATATAAGACATGTGTAAACACATTGTATCACTTAATTGCCCATCATCCTCAACCTTTAAAACCATGTTGCAAATGAATTTAAATAAAAAATATATTTTTATTATTTCATAAATTATGTAACTGTTATTTTCATAATTATGTGACCGTTACTTTTATAACCGTTATTTTCATAATTATGTGGCCATTAATTTATGACCGTTATTCTTATAATTATGTGACCGTTACTTTTATGACCGTTATTTTTATAATTATGTGACCGTTAATTTTATGACTGTTATTCTCATAATTATACGACCATTACTTTTATGACTGTTATTTTCATAATTATATAACCGTTACACATATTTTTTCCACTATAAAAAGGGACAATAGCCCTCAGTTTAGAATATAACTTAACAACTCAAAAAAAATTCTACGGTTTTTCATAGCAAAATCAAAGAAAAGAAAATTCAGAATTGTTTTCTCAGATTTCCAAGCAATATAAATATTTAAAAGGTGTAGTATTCCGGACTTCATCAATGCAATGAAGATCCGAGACAGAAAAAAGATTCTCGGTTGTTTTATCCTGAGGACGACGAGGCTGTGTTTGCTTGCACAAATTTGGACAGAGCCGCAAAACGTCTTAAAAAGAGCGACCTAGTCCGCTACTCAACCTAATCAGTTCATTTCAAGTTATCGGTAATATTATTCTTACATAGTTTTTCACATATTTGTTCCAACAAAACAGCTTTATACCTATATTGTTTCTTCAAGACATGCACTTCCCATATATGCTAGTTTAATATTAACAACCTCGTATATGTTTTCTCCTTCAAATCTCATCATACCATTGTCAATACAAGCCTTATTATCCTCGTGGGCCTTGATATAAACCACACCAAAATGAAATGCACTCATCTTAGATCCTCGTAATATATAAACAGTTCTACCAAATGATGGATACCCAGTTAAATACATTGTTATATAACAGTTATATTCATCAAAGAAACAAAACTGAAAGAGAAGATGAAACTGAGAGAATGATTTCTTGTATTATTTGTCATAAGATCAAAGTATTAAAGTAAATACAAGATATATACAATATAAACTCTACACTTGCTCACATATTATCCCTTTGGTATAATCATGACAAACTCTCAACAACATAACAAGTCAAACTGAATGTTCTGAATGCTATAACTTAATATTGAAGTTAAATTACCCTATTGTTTCTAAAATATTTATTTAAAAATTTGTATTATAATTAATATAATAAAATTAATTTAATCTCAAGTTAAATTTTTTTTACAAAATTCTCTGGTTGGTTCGTACACAACTTGCTTTTTTATGTTGTGAGGTGTTCTTTAAGACAAGTCTTCATGCTTTAGTACAATGTGAAGTAATAACAGAGTTTTTGGCACTTTCAAGCTTAAAATCAAGCTGAATGTTCATTATATCTGTCAATTGTCAAATTTGATGGCTTACAACCTAATGCACTTGAGCAAAGATGAGGTTGATGAATTTCTCTGCGCTATAATGGGCCATATGAAGAGTGAGAAACAAGTGATTACATAGAAAAATAATATTGTGTCAACAGCCCATGAGGTAATAGGAGCAACGTGAGCTTTGTTAAAAACCTTGTTATATTTGATTTTAGGACCTATTAAGTTCTACATCGATAAGAGATACTTTTTCACATCAGTTATTAATTAGAATTATTACATAATATTAATAGGCACGCTCGTTATGCACAAAACCTGCTCCTTTTTATAAAATTAACACAGATGTTACTTGGGATACTTCTTGTAAGCTACCCCTTCGCTGTTAAATTAATAGTTCTAAGGTTTGCTTTTGAAATGGGGACCAGAAAGCTAGAGTTAGCTAGTGGTTCTCTTATTGTTATTCACAAAGTAACTAATTCAAGTAAAGGTAGATATCAATTGAAATTCATGATGGATGATGTTTAACATTACATGGCACTTCTCCAGCACACGTCATTTTTTTGTGTTTTTTCTTTACATTACATAGCAGTTTGGGTAAACTTTAAATCTTTAGTTATTTTAACTTAATTTCTCTATTTTCCCTGTTTCATCAATCAAGTTATATGTTTGGATTTATTATCATGTAATAATTCTAATTAATATAATTTATTCTTTTTTATTTTAAAAAACACTATTTTCAAGCTTGATTTATTCAGTTTTATCCTTCTTTTTGTCCATTTTTCTTAAAATAAATTTCATTAATTAAACATTAAAATGTACAATTTAGATTAAAAAAAGTTATTAATTGAAAAGTATAGAGAGATAAGAAAAATATATATATTTAATATTGTATTGGTGTAATTTAGAATGTAAATAAAAAATCTTATTTATAGAATTGTAACAAGTACAAGTAAAATAGTAAATATAATACAAGTAAAATAATATAAATTTAATACAAATTAAATACAACTGAAAGATAAGATTAGTATAAGTGAATTATAATATCAAATATAACTTAATAATATCAATAATCAAAATTGATAAATTAAAACTTAAAACTTGTTTTAACATATTGAGAAAAACTTAAACTTTTATCTTTCGTTTTATTATAAAGTTATCCTATCAACTATTTAATTACTTCAATTGATATATTTATCTTTATTTTTTTAAAAATGAAATCTTATTAATATGTTATTATAATCTTTATGATCTTTCGTTTTATCGTAAGGTCATACAATCGTCTGCTTGATTGATTCAACAGATATATCGATCGTTCTAAAAAAATATTAATATTATATTGTAAAATTCATGATCTTAAACACAATGTATTTAGATAAATATTTAAATTAATAATAAAACATGGATTTAACGAACATAAATGTAACATAGATTATCCTAGATATTTAGATAAAATAAAAATCATTATAAATAAGATTTAAATAAAGAAATACAAATATGAATTTTTATTTAAAACAACTAATAAAGTATAAGGAAGATAAACAAAACAAATCTATCATAGAAGAATTCAAGTCAAAGAAAATCTCCAAATCGAAATCAAAATATACTCTTGAAAACTTTAAAGAAAATAATGGAAGAAAAATGGCTAGGGTTTTCGGATGTTGTACACTACAAATTATTTTCTTTTATAAATATATCATTTTAGTTTTTTTTTAGTGGTTCATCAAAAGTCATTTTTCTTTTAAAAATTATCGAATCTATTTTAGTTTATATTATTGTATTTAAATTAAAGAAAAATATCAAATAATAAAATATATGATTAGAAATCAACTAATCTCTTTTATTGTCTGTAAGTTTTTTAACAATTCTTTTACATAGATACATATAACTTTATAAAGTTTGTTTTTTATTAAAAAAACTTATGTGAGGATGATATTGTTGGGTTAAGAATATTATTTAAAAAATAAGATAAAAAAATATTGTGTTGGTAATATTTTATAATTTAAATATAATAGTATAAATTAAAGGCAATTTTATATTTTTAAAAACAAAATAATTTAGATTTAACTAGTAAAAAATATGAGTAAAGTGATTCATTTCAAGAAGAAGAAAATTGACTTATGGTGCACTTCACCTAAGGTCTCTATCACCGGTTTTGCTTCCCCATGATTATTTTCTTTTGATCATTACTTATATTTTGTTCATATATATACTAATTCTACGATGAAAACTTTAATGCAAATTAATCAAATTATCTCATTAAAATACTAATTATCTCTCTCTTAAACTCAAAAAAATAAAATCAAATAAAAAATCAAAGTACTAATTACCTATAAGCTTGAAATAGTTTAGCGCTGAAGACAGGAAAGACTAGGGTGTGCAAAAAATCCGATCATCTGATCCATCCGATTAATCCGATCCGATCCGTTGATTTTTCATCCGATTCGATCCAATCCGATGGTCGGATCGGATGAAGATTTTTTTCATCCGTTAAGTGCGGATTGGATGGCGGATTTCACCGCGATTCATCCGATCCGACCGAAATTAATTATATATATATATATATAATTAATATATATTTATTTAATTTTTTAATGTTTTTTTTAAGTCAAATAATTTTATGTTATGATTTATGTAAAAATTTAAAAAATTTATTTAAAAATACAAAAAAAAATAGAGTTAATTAAATTTATTGATCGGATTGATCGGATGTCATCCGAATAGTTTACGGATCGGATTGAGCGGATGTAAGAGGTGATCGGATTGATCGGATGTCATCTGAATAGTTTACGGATCGGATTGAGCGGATGTAAGAGGTGATCGGATCGGATGCGGATTAAGATGTTTCAATCCAAACAGATGGTCGAATCGGATCGAATGACAGTAAAATCAGCGGTTTCGATCCTATGAACAGCCTAAGAAAGAGGGTGTTATCAAGAAAACCAACCGCTTTATTCTTCTTTTCTTTTCTTTCTAGTTTGTATGTGCGTTTTATTTCTCAGTTTCATAATTTCTTTCTTATTTATTTATGCAAGTTGATAAATTGATTATTAAACCAAATAATTAACTACATGACATCATAAACGATTTCATGGAATTGGGCCAGTGTAAATCACAAGTGCCGGTTTGGTGTCTCCTTTCACAGGATTAAAAGCGCCAAATAGGCAAAGACCCATTAATTCAACACATTTATTGAGGAGAAATACATATATTTATAACAATTTTATAAAATATACACATTATTCACTTTAAAAATAATAAATATTTTAACTACATAATATAATATTTTACAAATATAGTTTTATTTTTAACAATTCTATATTATTATTATTTTTCATAATGTAAAAAAATATATGTTTTTTTAAAAAATTAAAAATAAAACTAATTGAATGAAAATAATAAATTTCCTTTTAAGTATACAAAATATTACCCAACTCCCTATTTAATTACAATCAAATGCTAATGTTGCGTTTTTGTTTTTTTTTTTTTTTGGAAAAGAAAATGCTAATGGATTTGAATAAGAGGGAAATGCATATTAATTTGATAATCAATAATTAAAGGTATTACATGTTTTTTTGTGTGTCATCATTAGATGCAGACAAAAATCATTACTAAAATTTTTAGTTAAAAACTTAAAAAAAAAAACAATTCACAATAAAAATGTTTTTTGAAAGCATGAAGCATCCGCCAATGTCAACATCTTATGATGAAAAATCTAATTAACAAATTCAGCAAGGGTTGAGGTGATCGTGATTTTATGTCTATTAATTTTTATTTTATTAATATAATCATGCATATTATTTAAAAAAGCTACTTAATTTTTTTTATTATATATTTAGAAACCATAATTTTATATATTTAATTTTGGACGATAACACTTTTGGATGGGACAAGAAATAAAGTAAATATAATTAATAATCAAACTAAAATTTATATACGAAATTTTAAAAATTTAGTGATTAAATTATAAAATTTAAAAATTTATATATTAATTTAATTAAAATTGATTACCAATTTTAAATCTAACTTAAAAGAAATAAATTTTTAAATCTTATTAGCAAACTTGAGCATATTCAATTTAAACTTCCAATGTCAAACCTCTCAATTGCAAGATGATTTAGCTTCAGCTTTTGGTTTGAAAATTAAGATTTTTAAAGGAAAATTAGAAAGTTCAAAATTTAAATGTGGTATAAAAGAATGTCATATATCAAATTAATTTAAAATTATTGATTGATATTAAAATAAATAATAATTTGATAGTTTAAAATTAATGAATAAATATAACAACTAATATGATCGATAAGTATTAATATATAACACCTCCTAAGGTAGTAATCTTCCCTATAAATTTATGCAAAACACGTATTGTGTGTTCTGATTTTAGTTTCTTCAAGAAATTAATTTTGATTTCCAGTAAATTTGTTTTTGTTGCATTGAAGTTGAAGTTGGAAGGAAAGTGTCATGTGGTGATTTCAGATGAGTGCACATGGTCTATCTTATTTCCAAGCTATATGAAGCTGTAAACCCAACACAAGTTAACCACTAAAACAGAGGTGTAGGGTTATTCAAGAGAATCAGTAGCAGATGAAAACAACCTCATTGGTCTCAAATAACAGAAACCCAGTTTTTAAAAAACAGTAGTAGACTTGGGAAAGGTGAGTCAGTGATAACATTAACAACCTTTATTCAGTGCAAATCCTTTTTTAAGAAAATAAGAAAATTAACAGAGAAAGGAAAAAAGCACTTTTTATAGAAGGTAAAATATTACAACAATAACAGAAATTCTAATTCATTCCACACCCCTTAAGAATACTTTGTAATGCTATATTTTTTTCACTCATTTATATAATTACTTTTATCATTTTATATCATTTAAATTTTTTTTTTTAATTTTACTTTATTTATAAATTTATATTTTTTACTTTCATATTTATCCTTATTTTCATTACACTGTTTCAATAAACGTAATATAGATAATATTATTATTCCTATTGTGTTTTCATTATAGGAATAAACTAATCAACTGTCTGTAACATCTCAAACCCACATCAAAACATATTCAATCTCAGTTTCAACTTTCAATATGACCCAACTGATTTCTTTCTTGTTCCTACCCCTTTTTTCTATTTTAATTTGCTCTTAAACATATCCAGCAGATAGTTTCATATGACCCAACTGCTACAAGCTGCTATTCAACTATCCTTGCCTGGTCCGTACAGGAAACTCTTTGTCCATTCTTGTAAGTTTTAGCAAACACTTCATTCTTTTTTATTAGGCAACTATCCCAATTAGGACTTATCTCAAATGTAAAAGTTCAAAAGTTCAAAAAGTTTTCTTTAAAGAGTAATTAAAAAAAATACTACAGTTATTTCCCACTAGCTAGAGTAAAACTAAGCTGAGAATAGTTGGGCAATTGTGAAGAAACTATAAAGTTGAGAAGAAGGAAAAAAAAATAAAAATTGGGAATTATCAAATGTTTTTCCTGAGAAACACACCATCATGGATTGTTGTTATTCTTGTTCTTCTTCTAATTACTCTTTTTGTGTTTATGGGTTTTGGATTTGTTTCCATCTTCTTAACAACATCTACAGTATTGATTCTTTCCACTACTAGTGTTTTCTTCACTTTCTCTAAGCACAAACCAGAGTCAGAGTCGATCCAAAATCTCTTTGTTTCAAGACTTGATCAGAAAGAACAAGAAAAGTGTGATACTAGCCCAAAAGAAAAGGAAACTAAAGAGAATTTAGTAAGTACTACTTCATTACTATCACTACAAATTGAAGGTCTTGGTCACCTTTCATCTTGATAAATATTGTGTTTCTCTGATAATTATCATGTATATTTCTTTATTATTTCTGTTATGGTTTCTATACAAGTGTTTAACTATATGTATACAATGAAAACGAAAATTAAACAATAACCATAATTCCTGCACATCCATATTTTATGGCTCCACTAATAATTGTCTGCTCCATGTTTTGCTCCACTGAGTATTGATGTATGCCACTGTTGCAGCATGCACCACACTCCCCCTCAAGTTGGTGCATATATGTCTCTTATGCCCAACTTGTCAAGTGAGTTGTAAAAGTTCCTTTCAGACACAGATTTTGTGAGTATATCAGTCAATTGATCTTCTGATTTAACAAATGGAAGCTTAATAATCTTTTCTTCAAGATTCTGTTTGATGAAGTTCCGATCCACTTCAACGTGCTTCGTGCGATCATGTTGAACTGGATTGTGAGAGATGACAATTGCTGCTTTGTTATCACAAAATAAGTTCATTTCAAAGTTAGGAGCAACACCAATCTCAGTTAGAAGTTTTTCCAACCAAAGGAGCTCACATATTCCTTTGACCATTCCTCGAAATTCAGCTTCAACACTAGATAAGGAAACTACCTTTTGCTTCCTGCTCCTCCATATAACAAGATTGCCCCCACAAACGTAAAGTACCCAGTAGTAGATTTCATATCCTTCATATTCCCTGCCCAATCTGAATCTGTATATCCAAGGACTCCCAATTGACCATTCTTTGAAAACATAAGTCCTTTCCTAGGGGAGGATTTTAAATAACGAAGTATTCGCATGACCGCATCCATATGGTCTTCACTTGGGCAGTGCATGAACTGACTCACGACACTCACAGCATAAGAAATATCAAGTCGAGTATGAGATAAATATATGAGTTTACCTACTAACCGTTGATATCTCTGTTTATCTGTTGGTACTTGGTCCACATATTCTCCGAGTTTATGATTTTGAACCATTGGAATATCGACCGGTTTACAATCTAGTAGTCCTGCCTCTGCTAGTAGGTCCAGAGTATATTTCCTTTGGGAAAGACATATGCCTTGTTTTGATCTTGTTACCTCAATACCTAAGAAGTATTTGAGCCCTCCCAAATTCTTCATTTCAAACTCATTTGACAGTTGTTCTTGAAGCTTAGAGATTTTTTCTTTATCATCCCCTGTAATGATCATGTCGTCTACATAGACTATAAGGGTTGTTATCTTCCCTAATCGATGTTTTAGGAAAAGAGTATGATCAGAGTTGCTTTGTTGGAACCCATATTTCTTCATTGCTGAACTCAACCTACCAAACCATGCTCGAGGTGATTGTTTTAGTCCATACAATACTCGTTGTAATCTACATGCAGTTTCTTTTCCTGATGTAACAGTATATCCTGGTGGGATATCCATGTAAATCTCTTCTTCAAGATCACCATTAAGGAAGGCATTTTTTACGTCAAGTTGGTGCAATGGCCAATCTAAATTTGCCGCAAGAGATAACAAGACTCTAACGGTTTTTAGTTTAGCCACAGGTGAGAAGGTTTCTAGATAATCTATCCCATGTTTCTGTGTATATCCTTTTGCTACAAGTCTCACCTTGTATCGATCAACTAACCCATCTGCTTTATACTTAATGGAGAAAATCCACTTGCATCCTACCATCTTCCTCCCTTGAGGCAACTCGCTTAACACCCATGTGTTATTCTTCTACAATGCCTCAAATTCCTCTTTTATAGCTTGAGCCCATTTTGGATCAGATAAGGCTTCTTCAATGCTACTTGGAATTTGACACGAGGAAAGTGTTTGTGCAAATGCCCTTATAGGTTCTGATAACCTTTGAGTAGATACATAATTTGCTATTGGATACTTGGATTGTCATTCTTCTCTTTTTGAAGAGTATCAATTTGGGGGTTTGCCTCGATTGTGTCTGAAAGGTAAAACATAACCAACAGATGTATCTATAGCATTAGTTTGTAAAGGTGTGATAGGATAGCTTACCTCAGGAGTATTCTCAGCAGGAGGATCACTGGGTAATAGAGAGTGGAGGGGTACATCAACCACTTCATCTTTTGGAGATTCAATTACTACTTCAGCTTCAGTTCTTGGAAGTTCAAGCTCGGGTCTAGATACTGACTCCTCCATATTATTGGCACGATCCGAGTATGTTGGACTAGTGTCTAATATGTCAATATCAAGCCAAATTCATTCTTCACCATAACTCTCCTCCTGAAGAGTGTAATTGGATATCGGTGATGGGAAAAAACATTCTGATTCGAGGAAAGTGACATCCATGGTAATATAGGTTCTTTTAGCAATTGGATCATAGCATCGGTAACCCTTTTTTTGTACGTCATACCCCAAGAATACACATCGAACAGCACATGGATCCAACTTAGTTCGTTGATTTTTATGGAGGTGGACAAAAGCAACACATCCAAAAATTCGGGGCAGAAGCATCAAAATAGTAGGCAAGGGAAGATGATCAGATAACACCTTTAATGAAGTTTGAAATTGTAAAGTTTTTGTGGGCATACGATTCAATAGATACACAGCTGTAGTAACCGTATCACTCCAATATTTATTAGGCATATGTGCACCGATTAGTAAGGCCCGAGCCGTTTCCAAAATATGCCGATTCTTCCTCTCCGCAGTCCCATTCTGTTGTGGGGTTTGTGAACACGAGGTTTCATGGAGAATACCATGGGTGTTCAAGTATGTCCGAAATTGTTGATTAACATACTCCCCTCCATTATCATACCTAAGTATCTTAATTTTTTCAGAAAATTGTGTCTGAATCATGGTGTGAAACAGGTGAAATGTAGAAAATACTTCATTTTTATGTTTGAGAAGGTAAAGCCGTGTCATTCGTGTACAATCATCAACAAAAATAACAAACCAACGATGACTCGATGACGTAATGACCGGGGAAGGTCCCCAAACATCAGAATGTACCAAAGCAAAAGGAGTCAAACTTTTATTCATGCTCATAAGATACGACGTCCTATGACTTTTTGCTAGGATACAAGTATCACATTTGAAATCTGAATGTGTGATATTTGAAAATAAACTGGGGAATAGGTGTTTTAAATACCCGAATGATGGATGCCCAAATCTACGATGACATAGCCAAATCTGTCGTTCCTTGTTACCAACAGTATTTTGCATGTGATTGGATTTTCCTGAACTGAGATCATCCACATAATATAGTCCTACTCTCCTAGTACCACGCCCAATGATCTCCTTGGTGAGAATATCATGTAGAAGGCAAAAAGTAGAATACATCAATACTACACAGTTAAGATCTGAAGTGACCTGACTTATAGACATTAGTCGGTTTGAAAGAGAGGGTACAAGTAAAGTATTAGATAATGATAATGAAGGAGATAATGTCACTGTTCCAGCTCCTGTAACTGGATAAGTGACTCCATTGGCATTGGCAACACGGCTCAGTCTTGGCTGGGTTGTATTGGAGAGATCTTTTGGGTTGAATGTCATGTGATATGTAGCTCTAGAGTCTAAAATCCAATCCTCATTATCATTACGAGTAGAGATGTGAAATGCTTTACTTGAAATACTTGGATCCTAGGAAGATTCGGCCTGATGAGTAAGGGATAGTGAGGCATTATTGGTAGCTACAGCGGCTCACCCAGTGGTGTCCCGTTTCTTCCGTGCTTGAAGATCATTCCACCATTCTGGATACCCGTGGAGTTTGAAGCAGTTTTCACGGGTGTGTTTAGAGTTTCCACAATGGCCACATTTCATGTCAAGAGATGGTGGATTTCTTGCTACCCAAAGAGGTTCCTGTTTTTGGTGGCATCAGATTATGGTGTCCTTTGATCCCTTTAAAAGCCATAACTGCTCCGGGTGTCGTATCTATACCCGTGATCATCACGGTCTGCTGGACTTCTTCCCTACGAATGAATCCATAGGCTTGTTCCACCGTAGGGAATGGTTTGATTTGAAGCACATCACTTCGAGTTTTGTCGAGTCTGTCATCAAGTCCATCAAGGAAGGTATACACTCGATCTTCCTGTACGATGAAGTTGTATTTTTGTATGTCATTCACACACTCCATTGGATTAGGACGACGGAAATCAATTTCTCGCCACAACCCTTGAAGGTCATTGTAGTATTTTTCAATGGATCCACCCACCTGCTTCATACGAGTAACTCGACGGCGAAGATCATACACTTGAGACGTGTCTGTCCCATCATAGAAGGTGGTAGCAGCAGAGTCCCAAACTTGTTTCGCAGTTGGGAATCGAATAAAATTTGCAATCAAGGAAGGGTCCATCGAATTGATCAACCATCCTTTAACAATGGCATTTTCAATGCGCCATCTCCTGAAGGAGGGGTCGGTTTCAACAGGTTGAGGAAATTCCCCATTAATATATCCCAGTTTATCTTTGTCAGAGATATACATCTCCACCACCTGGGACCATAAGGCATAGTTGGATCCTCCCAACTTGATACTAATGGGGGCAATCGACGCTTCAGTTAGCGGAGGTTGTGAGACGGTCTAAGCTCTAGTTAGAACTTCCGTTATTTTCGTCGTCAAATCTTCCAATATGAAATTGGTGGTTAAATCTCTAGATTCCGCCATGAATTCTTTTTTACACTTCGTTCGTACACTATATAAAGAAAAATGCGTAACCCTAAAAAAAATTTACAAATTAGCGCAGCTTCTTCTCAGCCAGATTCACGCAGCTTCTTCTGCGTTCCTCAGCCAACTTCTTCTGCGTTCCTCAGCGCAGCTTCTTCTTCTACGTGGTTTCACAGCAACTCTTCCTTCACGCAGCCTCTGTGCAGTTCCTTCTCGTTCCAAGCTTGTCCGAGCTTAGAAGAATAGTATTGTTACCCACAACTGCAGATAGACTTACGACTCCAACCAGCTACACGTACAGAGACAAACCACAAAATATATGTTGTTATGTTTCAAGTTTCACGGAGTCAGGAAACCCGTGCAGTTGCCCACAGCTACGTAGAGAGACTGAGAACAATCTATGACTCCAACCGCAGATACAAAGTAGATACACAGAACGCAACCTCAGCACCGTTGTGTTCTGTTTCTTTTCCAGAAAAGAAACTGATGGTGGAACCGGTGAGTAAGTCAGAACGACCACCTAGATCGAACCAGTGTCGAGAGATCATAAATGGCCACCCTAGAAATCAAAATGGTCACCCCGGAAATCAGATTCAGAGATCAGCAACCACAATCAGCAAAAAACAGAAATCAACAGCCACAATCAGCAGCCACACCAGAATCAGAATCAGAAATCAGCAAAAACAGAAATCAGTAGGTAATTCCATTAATCAGCAATAACTTGCTTTGATACCATGATAAATATTGTGTTTCTCTGATAATTATCATGTATATTTCCTTATTATTTCTGTTCTGGTTTCTATACAAGTGTTTAACTATATGTATACAATGAAAACGAAAATTAAACAATAACCATAATTTCTGCACATTTATGTTTTATGGCTCCACTAATAATTGTCTGCTCCATGTTTTGCTCCACTGAGCATTGGTGTATGTCACTGTTGCAGCACACACCACAACACACACCAACACATCTATGATCAGTGAGTGTCATTATGATACTACTTCTTTCATAAGTGAGGATTCTGAAGCTGACTGGCCATTTGGGGACCAGTCAGGACGCCGGAGGCCGGATTGTTCCGATGGAATAATTTCTGATGAAGACAGCCTCATTGAGATTGTACTTCCAAGTGGACAATATGTTAGCCATGAAAAGGAAGAAGAAACATCATTGATCAATTATGTGCACAAGAAAAGAACATATCATTTTTTGTTTGAGGATTGCATTTTCAAAAAGCCTAATATGTTGGAGTTTTTATCATATATCAATGAGATGAACAATGAAGAAGAAAATTTTATTGAAATTGACTCCATCAAATATCCAAGGTTTGAAATTGAAGCTTGATAAGTGCTTAGTTAATTTATTATCAAAGTTCCGACATTAAGCTCTTATCCTATGGGATTTAATTATTATATGTTAAATTATTGAGTATCTTAACCTTTTTTCTTATTTTGTCACATATTAGGATAACATTTAAAGTTCATAGATATCATTTAAAGTCTTTTTGTGATGATATTATCACTACTACAAAAATGAGTATTTAAGTCGATATGTAAAGTCATTTTTTTCCAAAAATCGACTTATAATTAATTTAAAGTCGGTTCGATGTAGAACCGACGCTATCCACATAGAACGTAGCATTAGTTGATGTGTCAAACCAACGCTATGCGTGAACATAGCATCGGTTGACACCTGAAACTGACGCTATCTACGTAACATAGCATCGGTTAACACGTGGAACCGACACTACACACGTGGATAAATTTTTTTCTCTTCTTTCTTCCCTAGACAGAAACTATTCTAAACGTTGCATAACTCTCAAAAACCTAAAACCTCTTTCACTATTTCTCATTTTCCGGTCACCTACGACTACCAATTCAAGCACTGGTTAATGGGTTTTCTTCTTCTCTAACTAATCTTTTAAATCCCCTATTTTTTTGAGAAAAATACTTATAAAATCTATACCCATTTCTCACTTACAAAACACCATTTTTTCTTCATTTTCTTCATTTTGTCACTTCATTTACTTTTGTAAGTATTTCTATTAATTTTACGCACTTATTATTAATATTTTTTTCTATTATTATGTGTATAAATTTTTGTATTATATATGTAGGTTTGTATCATAAAATCAGGAGAAGAATATATTGATCTTGAATAAAATAGAACAAAACCATGATAATTTTTTTGTTATTAATTAATATTTTATTTTTCAAATATTTGTATTATTTAAACTATTTGCTAAACTGATTTTGTTTTTTTTTTTCTACTCAAATACAAGTTTTAATTTGAGTATAATAGAAAATGAGTAAATTTAAAATAAAATAAAAAATTAAAGTCGGTTCAACGAATCGATTTTAAATTAAACGACTTTAAATTTTAAGTCATTTCATTTAAAATCGATTCGTTGAACCGACTTTAATACCCCTTTTGGTAGTAGTGTATTAATTTCCTCTGTTAATTCATGCATATATATATATATATATTATTTGAGTATGATTGAAATTTACGCTACTCGTACATTGAAGAGTATTTGAGCGAGTTCTATGATGTTTATAAATCGTGTATACATCTCTTTTACCCTTTCTCAGTCTCAAATCTGTAACCTAACATTAAAGTACCTCAAGTTCTTAAAAATTAGTATCAATTTTTATAAATATATGGTTAAAAAAGGTTTCAAGTTACATGTTTGAAGCTAAGAAAGGTAAAAAACTCGTCAAACTAAGTAGAAATAAATCATGGTTCCGTAAAACCTAGAAAACCTACGGAGATATTATCTAAAAAAAAAATCAGCACAATATGCTAGTAAAAAGGCGTCTTTTGATGTTTAATAACAATATTGTTACCATCTTCATTTCATCCTATTGCAAATTCGTTTTCTTATGCACCAACATACAAAACTCTTTTGTTTGTCTAGTAGTGGTATACAACTCTGTGTTTGTTTAAACCTTAAATCAATTTTCTACCAAACAATATGTCAATGAAATGACTGTAAGTGGTTTCATAGTTTCATAGTTTTGAATAAAAAAGTATTTTAGTGACATGTATTTTAATTAAAATACTACTTATTTATAATATAATATCACATTGATAAATTTTTCAAACTTTACTTAATTGTAGACGTTTGCCTTTTTTTCTATTGTATACCGATTTAATTTTACGGTATTCACCTTACTTTTTTTTTTTTTACTCTACTTATATCATACTTGCCACATTTACATTTAATATTGAATCCATAAAAAAATGATTTTAATTTAATTTTATAATATATATGATGTGATTAATATATTTTACACGGATAATAATGTTCACCAATTTTTTTAAAAGAAAAGACAATGTTTACAAATCCAAAACAAAACAACTATTTTTTAGCAAAACTAATTTAAAATTTTAATATATTTAAATTGAATTTTCTACCTCATATACATTGTTAATAAAACCATACTAGTAATTTAGATAGTGCACTTTATTAACAAAGTTTCTCTTTGTCACAGCTCTGAACATGTTACAGAAAAAAAATAAAGCACTATGTAAAAAGTGAAATCATAAACCATTAGAATTTAATAATTTTAATTTATAATTAAATAATTAATTTTTTTATTTATAATTTTTTTTAAATAATCATCAATATGTTTGTTTAGTAACAATTTTTACTTAGTAATTTTCAAGAAAAAAACAAAAATCACTTACAAGTTGTTTGTTAATGATTTATTTTTTTGAAAACTTAAAAAATAAATAAAGTTTTTTTTGTTATTATTTATAAATTTTATGTTTTTAATCATTTTATTAGAATACTTATAAATATAAAAGTTGTAAGACTTAATTTATTCTTTAAAGTTTTTTTTTTTTTGTAAAAATGAAAAAATCAAAAATCAAAAATCTAATTCAAAAGTCTTATTTTTAAAGATTTATGAATCACCCATTATTTTTGTAGTAATTTCTTAAAAAAATGAAAATGAAAATTAGAAATCGATACAAAACATACCTAATTTAAAAATCATTTAAAAAAATAAAAAATTTAGAATCAAAATCATTATAAAAGACCACTAATGCAGTATTACATAGGTGTATTTAAAGAAAGCAAATCATCTATCTCACTTTTATTTTTTTGGTATGATATCTTGTGTTTCACCAATAGTTAGTAAACACAAACAAAAAATTTACATTTTATACAATAAAAGTCTACACTTTTACCCATATTTTTGCCATATATTGATAGTATATATAATAACACACTAAAAATGACAAAAGAGAATAGGAATTGTAGGGGGATGTATTTAATTAAGATTGAGGGAGATTTTGATAGATTTTAAATTTTAAAAAATCTATAGATTTTTATAAACTTTTAAAAACATCAATATATATTTTATTAAACTTTTAAAAATTGAATTAGAATTTATGATGGTGTATTAATTAAGATTTAGGAAAACTTTGATAGATTTCGAATTTTAAAAAATATTCAGGTTTTAATAGACTTTTAAAGAGTAATAAATTTTTTTCTAAACTTTTAAAAATTCAATTAGAATTTAAAGAGATTTTGATAAATTTTAAATTTTAAAAAGTGTATAGATTTTTAAATACTTTAAATATTAAACTTAATAATAGAACCTTTCTATTAAAATAATATTTAAATAAGAAATTTAAAATTTTATCTTTAAATAATAATATATAAAAAATAATAACTAAAGTTGTAAAATAACTAGTTACAATTTAGTATAAGAATTAGGAAAGAAAAATACATTATTGGAAAGCATTAGTGATATTAAGCATATACATTATAACTCTTTATAAATCTAAGATATTTGTGAAGATATGATAAAGGTTAAGGATATTGGTGATAATTTTTCATTAAATTTATAGTTTTTAAAAAGTTTTATAAAATATAGGTTAAGTTTTTAAAAAATCTATAGATATTTTTATAATTAAAATATCTTTCAAAATATCTATGAATTTTAATTGAATATATATAATAATCTCGGATAATAATGGTAATAAAAAAAGAAAGATGTGATGAATGAATTACCAAAGTAAGTTAAAAAATAAAATTAAATTAAAGAGTTATTGATGATAGTTTCTTTGCAAAGTAAAATTGTTTTCTAAAATCAGATAACAACCAATCAAGGTCAACATAAACCAAAAACTATCAACTATATCAAGATAATCGAATATACTGAAAACCCATAAGCTTTAAAGTTAAATTAAATACATAAAACAAAAATATCTGATCAAAGAAGATTACCTAAAGTATCAAAACATCATATGCGATTCTTTGGGGGGGGGGGGGGGGGGGGGGGTAAAAACCAAAAGTAAAAAAGAATGTTTTCGCCATTGCAGGAAAGTTTAAACCGATGATGAAGAAGAAAGATTGCAAAATTAAGATTTCAAAATTAGCAAAATAAATTTGAAATTGTTCGGACGAAATATTCAGAATGTTTACTTTTAGATCCAAATTACTATATTAATATTTTATGATCATTTTAATATTTTAATATTTTAGGATCATTTTAATATTTTAAGATTTCAAAGTAAGGTACCATATTAATATTTTATGATCATTTTTGATTAAATATTTAAATTATCTAAAATATCTAAAAAGCGCGCAAATAAAAAATATGTGTAAAAAAACTAAAACATATTTTAGTTTTTTATAATTTTTATTAATATTTTTACTTCTTTTTTCTTTCTTTCTCGATCTCTCTCTTTAATTTAGTATTTATAGGTTTACAATTTAAATTAATTTAAAATTTAGAATTTAGTTTTTAAGATTTAAAAAATAAATAAATAAAAATGTAAAAAAAGAGAAAATAATAATAATAATATAATAAACAAATGCACAGGTCTCTAGTTATATCACTTATGATAATTTAGTTTCTTTATATTTTGTTTTTACTAATTTAATTATTTTACTATGAAAATGTGACATCATAAAGATAATTAATCAAATTATAACTTTTTTATTTTATTTTATAATTATAATTTTATATTAATAAAGACAATTTATAAAGTGATATCTCAATAACAATTAAGAAAATACAATAAAAATAAAAATAAAAATAACTATTTATTTATCTTTTTCAAAACAAAATAATTAAACTGTTAAAAAATAACAAAAAAAATTATTCTCTTGACATAACTAAAAAACTTGTGGTATCACACAAGCATATTAAAAAACTAAAATAATTAAATTACTTTTTTTTTATAAAAAATATTCTTGATCAAATGATATTGTTACGAAAATATTAGTAGTTTTAAGATAATAATTTTTTTTTAAAAATCATAATATAGGTATTAAAAGTACCGATCGCATCCTACAATGTGAGCTTACCTACTGAATGTGATATATCAACGATATGGTAATTGCCATGTGTAAAAATTTCATATTTACGATCGAGGCTAAGAGACATAATTCATATATTCTTTAGTCGATGCTCGACTTTTGAGCCAAACACGGTTCTTAAAAGTTAATATTTTCAAAATAATAAATACTCACTACATGTTTATTCAAATTTGTTAGATCGACAAACCCTAAAATCAATCCAACATTTCACTTTGGGTGAATAATGGATTAAAATTGTATATTTTTGGTCAATTTAAATTTAATTTGATCTAAATTGGTATTGGATTTGAAGATTTTCAATTCAATTTTTTTTTTTTAGATTAGATAAGATCAAATTAATGTTTAAATTTATTTTTAAATTATTATCATATATAAAACATGATATACATAATATTTAAATTTAAAATTGGTGTATTTGTATAAAAATTTATTATTTATAGTTAAAACTAAGAAAATCAAAAATATAAAAAGTATGTATGGACAATTATTAAAATATTATAGAGATATAACATTTATATTTATTTTTAAGTTAAAATAGTAATTTAATGTAATTATGGTGTGTATAATATTTAAATATAACATATTATAAAATAAAATATACATTTATTTATAATTTAATCTAAATCAAATTATAATATATTGTAAAATATGTAAATTAGAATCTTAACAAATTGTATATTTTTTTAATTCAAATTTGATCAAAATATAAAATTCATAAATACAATTTGATCTGAATCTAACAAATCAAATCATTTTTTTTTAATTTAAACAAATTTATTAGTTATTTGGTAATTCTAAGTTCCACCATAATTAGAGATGTCAATTCATACGGGTTGAATTAGTTCGTAGTGTCTCAAATTAGTATAATCTTAACTTATTTTAATCTTAACTTAAAATGAATTTAATTTGTATTTGAAAGTTTATAAAATATGAACCTGCTTAACCTAAAGGGGGTGAATAGGTTATTCTTAATTTTTATAAAGTTTATAATTTAATAACCTAAACAAAACAACCAGTCATATAATCGTGTATAAAAATAAGTGCGAAAATAAAATAATGACACACGATATTTTTAGGTGGAAACAACCTAGGCCACAAACATGACCTAAGAGGAAAACCACCCGACCACCTAACTTTCCACTATGAAAATCAAATATTCAAGTACAAACTCGGCCTTATACTACACTCCCTAGGATATTGCCCCAATGTACTTTACTTACAAGCCCCTACTCTGTTTTCACAGTTTCCAATATTAGCGTGAGTGGTTTCCAGACCAACGTTCCAATAAGTTCCCCGCCAATCAGATCGTTCACGAATGAACTACAAAAAGGTTAGCACAAAAAAAAACACAAGTACCCGTGTGTGTTCTAGAACAGATTTAACAATGAATAATACTAATTAGATGATTCAAAACATATATCACTTAAATCAAATCAACTAGAATATTTTATGACAAAAAGATTATGCATAATTTCAGTAAAAATAACTTCTTTAAATTTAATAATTAAATTAAATAATCATGATCGTTCATAAAATTATTTAATCTAAATATCTAAAAATCTAATCAAGAAGAATTAAATTAATTAATATAAATTAAAAGTATATATATATATATATATATATATTAATTATCTTTTTCCACTTCGTAATTACCTTTTAATATATACCTTTCAATATATATATATATATATAAATTGAACTTGTAATTAACTGCATGCAAAAGAAGAACTCACATTGCTATAACGTATATATATATATATATAAATTGAGTTTGTAATTGCCTGCCGTCAAAGGAAAGGAAGAACTTAGCTTGTATATATTAATTCCTTCTCTTCTTCTAATTTAGTTTCCCTTTTTATATTCCACAGTTTATAGCATTTTTTTTTCTTCGGCCGTCTTTTTCTTTTTTCAATTGTGCCAACTAATTAACCCTAATATATCTATATAGATAATAATAATACTTAATGATATTAGGGTTAGGTTAAACATTAAAAACAAAACCTTAATATTATCTTAAGATATATTATAAAAATATTTAATTAATAATTTCATAAATTAATTAAAGTTTGAATAAATATTTTAACATAAAATATAATTTCAGATTTATGAAAATGTGTTATTAAATACATAAATAAAGTTTTATGTGTCGTAATTATAAAAGATATACCTGCAGTACGATTATCTAAAACTTTAACATTTGTTTGTTTTTTCTTGATGGACTTGATAACAGGTTTAAAAACAAATTTACAGGTAAATATTTTGTCCATGAAAATAGCCAACACTCATGGTCCTTACAATATTTGAATTACCAACACTAATCCAAATAAAAAAAAATGCATGTTAGTTCAAACTAACTCAAATTAATACAAAAAATTATTTATATTTATTAATTAATATATTTTATCTTATTTAATCTAATATTAATTTAAAATATTTTAATTTTTTTATAATTTTTATTTTAATTAAAATAATAAGAATTTTAAATTAAATTCAATGCATTCTAATAATATTAAATATATAAATAAAAAATTTGTTACAAAATTAAAAAGTAAAAATTTAAAAACCATAAATATATTATAAAACAACTTAAAGAATCATTATCTAAAATTAAATTAAATGAATGTTTTATACTTGATCTTTATGTAATTATTATTAATGATATCATAATATATTTTATCACGTAGTTAAAAAAAAAATTATAACTCATAAATAAATCAAATAACTTATCGTAAATATTTTATATAAAATAATTCATGAAGATAAATCTCAATTTTAAATAAAATTCAAAAATACTAACATTTTATTATCTATAAGATACTATATAATTCTTCTGAATAAAAAAAAATAAAAAGATGTAACAAATTTTTCGTTATATGAATTAAACCTGCAAAAAAATTATAATTATTTTTTGTTTTTATATTAGTATATTAGTACATATTCAACTCTAATTTAATCTTTTTTTGTTTTTGTGTTATTAGAATTAAGTCAAATTAAAACTAAATTTAATTGGTTCTTATTTAATTAGTGTTTTGAACTGCAACACAAATGGACACGCTGAGAACCCACCAAACCGACTTCTTATCAAATAAACAAACGGCGGAGAACCAACGACGTGTCACATCAGATTCAATATTACCTCTCCAATCCAACGGATCTAACCTTTCGTCAACTCTTCAACACTACAGACTTGTCTCAATCCGGACGGAGCTCTCCTTTGCCGGCGATTTTCCAGAGCTCTAAAAATTCCCAATTACGTTTCCATCAATTTCCTTCGAACCCATATCCCAAAAATCTTTCTTTCTTCTTACAATCTAATAAAGTTTGGATTTTTAGTTTTACCAAAGTAGAGTTTTGAATATGGCGGATTCGGATAACGACTCAGGAGGACACAACAACGCGAACAGCGGAGAATTGTCGGCGCGTGAACAAGACAGGTTCTTGCCGATCGCTAACGTCAGCAGAATTATGAAGAAAGCATTGCCGGGCAACGCTAAGATCTCAAAAGACGCTAAAGAGACAGTTCAAGAGTGTGTTTCTGAGTTTATAAGCTTCATCACAGGTGAGGCCTCGGATAAGTGCCAGAGAGAGAAGCGAAAGACAATCAACGGTGATGATCTTTTGTGGGCTATGACCACACTTGGGTTTGAGGAGTATGTCGAGCCCTTGAAGATCTACTTGCAGAAGTATAGAGAGATGGAGGGTGATAAGAGCGGCATAGGAAGAGAAAAAGATGGTGGAGATGGTGGGTCTAGTGGTGGTGGACCTGATGGAAGTGGATTGTACTATGGGAGTGGAGGAGGTTTTAATGGGGTTGGTACTGGGATGTATGGTGGGATGGTCATGATGGGCCATCATCAAGGACAGGCGTACGGTTCTGGTACGGCTGGTGGAGTTGGGGTTGGGAAGAGTGGTGGTGGTGGTGGTTCTGGAGGTTCTAGTGGTGGTTCTGGGAAGCAAAGATAGGTGCTTGATGGATTAATATATTATTGAGTCCTACATAATGAGAACAATTATAATAAATGACCATTTTCTTTGTAGGTATCTCAACAATCGATCCCTTGTGCTTTGCTATATGTATTATATATGGATATAATATTAGTCTAGTTCTTGAGCTTGTTGTATCAGCTGCTTTAATTGTTGTATCGTCTTTGTTCTTGTATAGCAGCATCATCCTTGGGGTTTGGATATTAATAGGGAATGGTGATGAAACTGAATGTCTTTTTGTTTAATTGACTTAAGCCAATGTCGCAAATTCAGCCACTTGTCACTTCATCTTCTTGTTTAATTACCAAACAAGGAAAGGGTCATATATTTACAAGTTATTCATTGGTCTATTCTGATCTTCAAAATATCTCTCTTATTTCCATTATGTGGTTTCTGTATCTGCCAAGTGCCAACGACAGCTACCTCTCTGACGATTTTAAGGCGAGGGACTAATTTTGACGGTCATCTTTAGACTCATCCTCACCTATGTCAAATGTCCTAACTTTTGAATTTGATGGCTTAGTTTATCTGATTATGTTTTTTTATGGCTCTTTTTTCCATCCGATAGAGCAATGTTCCTTTTGGATAAGACAATACATGTTTTATATATATGTACATATATGCCACTGTTACCATACAATTAGATACAAATCTCTTTAATAAATGCATCGGATATATATATATATATATGTGCCACTGTTTACCATACAATCAGATACAAAATCTCTTTAATAAATGCATCTAACTGGATATTATATACATTAAAATACATAATCAGGCTAAGTGGGATTATTATTAAAAATATCCCCAAAACTTTGAGATATCTTTCAAAATATTCATAAGATTTCAAAAAATTTAAAAATATCCCTTATTTGGTATTGTACATGTAATGAGTACGCGACCTAACGATTTATGGTACCTCACTACTATATAGAGACATGATGACAATCAAGACTTGAGGAGTCTGAAACTCCGTACCATGAAGCGACATTATCACTTTACACCATCCTAACGACCTGCGTGATTAATAGTGGGGCCTCAAGTAATATGTATATAATGATCTATTTATGTAAACAATTATGACGACTATGTTAATATGAATTGTATTGCATGTCATCCAATATGTATTCTGGTTGTCTATATGAGAGCTTCTACCCATGTAACTCATACACGTGTCTAAGTGTTATATCCTTTTAATGTGGATAATACATGATCTGTTCATTTATCAATATTTTCTACTTCTCACTAAAAATCACTAAAATCCCTAATACATTAAATTCTCACAAAATAATTGGCGTTGTTTGTGGGAACTTAAATATTTCTAGTCTATAGCTAGCATTTGAGACATGATATCTTATCCCTAGGAGAATTAATTTGTGTTTCACGTACCTCTACACTACCCAACATGAACAACCCGTTATTACCTACCGAATAGGGTGATAGTGATAGTGTTGCCTGTCAAGCTCAAAAATTTGACCTCAATGATCAAACATATGTCTTTTCACCAGTCAGGGCGTTACTAGATTGCAAACTAGGTAGTGCTCACCCCCTAATTAATGAAAGTCACCCAATTTCATCTTGTCACAATGTGACCCAACCCACTAAAATAACACAACATCCTACCAGTTCGCTAAATTATAGTTCTAAAAGTGTTTTTCTTGAAAAAGATGCAATGATAAAGAGTCTCCAAAGTCAAATAGATGAATTGTAGCAAGCCTTCACTGAATCTCAAAGAGATAATAACAAGTTAAGGTCCCAATTAGAACGGGAAGAATATTTGGAGGCTAAGTGTTCATTTCATACGCCTAGCCCACCGATATTGGATAATCACCCATCTAGAAGGGAACGTGTATCACACACTCTTTACCCACAACAACATGTAGGTGTTATAGAACAATACCCTCGTATAACTTCAAACCCCAAATTTATTCCAGGGCCTTCCCAGATGAATCCATCAATTCCCTAGTATGTAATGCAACATACATCCCTTCCAACTCCACTATATAACTCTAATGATGTTTAGACAAAAAATTAAAAGATACACAAATAGAATTAATCATGTTCCACCAAGTGATGTTTGAATAGTTTATACCATACACGGTGGACCTACTATGGTCAGTCGTTCCAATAATTCCATAATACATGTCTGGTATCGATCTTGACATCATTTCCCATGAATTATGTGTTGACCACACCAAAAAACCGGTCCAACAAATAAAATAAAAGTTTGCCCGAGATAAGAGCAATTTCATAAAAAAGAAAGTCAACTTTTTAAAAAATATAGGTTGGGTTCGTGAGGTCACATACCCAACTTGGTTATCGAATGTGGTGTTAGTAAATAAACCACGGGGAGAACATCAGATGTTTGTTGATTTCACATACTTGAATAAGATGACACCAAATGATTGTTTCCTATTGCCTAATATTGATCAATTAGTCAACATAACAACTGGTTTTGAATCTATGAGCTTTACGGATGCTTATTTTGGTTACCATTAAATTCAAATGCATCCCAAAGATAAAGAAGAAAAAAATAGTGTTCATTGCGGAAGAAAACACCTATTGTTATACAAGGATTCCCTTCAACTTGAAAAATGCAAGGATTACTTATCAAAAGATGGTCAACAAAATATTCAAAAAACAAATTGATCGAAACATAGAGGTTTATATTGACGACATGATGGTAAAAATCAAGTGCAACAAGGACCATATTTATGATCTTAAGGAAGTTTTTGCTATAATCAAGAGTTACAAGATACAACTAAAACCTTAAAAGTGCATCTTTGGGGGTAACCTTGGGTATTTGGTATCATCTAGGGGTATAGAAGTCAATCCTAACAAATTTTTGGCCTTGATAAATATGAGATCCCCAAGTTATCTAAGGAGGTTCAACAATTGAACAGTCATATAGCTACACTCAGTCCCATTTATCTCTAAATGCACCGAAAAATGTCTCTGTTTTTTAAATTATTGAAGAAAAACAAGGAGTATGTTTGGAACAATGATTGCTAACAAGCTTTTCAATCTATTAAAGACTATTTGAGAAGATCACCTCTTTTGACCAATCCTATTGTGGGCGAGGCATTACACATGTACATGTCTTTCATGGATAAAGCCATTAGTGCTATGTTGATTATCGATAGAGATGGGAAATAACACTTTGTGTATTATGTAAGTCACTATTTGATAGGAGCGCAACAACTATATCCTCAATTGTATAAGGCGGTATTCACGGTATGAATGATAACACGTAAACTCAAGCACTACTTTGGTACCCACAAAATAGTGGTCCTCACTTTATACCCCTTAAAGAATGTCTTGGATAAGTCAGATCAGTTCGATCGTCTATCTCAAATAGCCATTGAGTTAAGTGAGTTCGAGATACATTATATGCTAACAATCAAGGGACAAGCTCTTACAGATTTACTCGTTGAATGGACTCAAGAATGTACCCCAACACAAGAGACCATAGAACCAGCGTCTATAGTAGTCATACCTGCCCCTACACTTGATATATGGAAGGCATATATTGATGGGGCGAGCAAATCGAGAGGAGCAAGGATTGGAATTGTGATAAAGGGATTGATAAAGCAATATCTTCGTATCACTTTACCAACAACCATGGTTGAATATGAATCATTGCTCTTGGCCTTACACTAATTGATAACCTTGGGAGATAAAAAAGTGTTGATCTATAGCAACTCACGACTGATAGTAAACCAAGTGAACGATGAGTTTAAGGTTAAAGAAGAAAAAATTAAACTTTATATGCAAGAGGTGAAAAAAGTGAGGGCAACCTTTGAAACATTTCAGATTAAAAAAATTCCTCGAGGAGGAAATGCACGTGTTGATTCCCTAGCCACATTAGTATCAACTATGAGCTTAAACTTAAAGAGGGTGATCTCGGTATCATATTTATTGAGTCCTAGTATCGGGGAAGATAGCGTGAATGATCAAACTAGGGGTGAGCAAAATATCCGATCAATCCGAAAAATCTGATCAAATCCGATAAAATTAAGTGGTTTCTATCCGAAGTCGGATCGGATTCGGATTGGATTTTATCAATCCACTCGGATTCGGATTCAGATTCGGATTAGAAATATTCAAATCCGTATAATCCGATCTGATCCGATATATTTAATATATTATTTAAAAATATATTTATATATATATATAATTATTTAAACTAACCTAAAGAGTTGCCGTATATCTCCAAAACCTAACCTAATATATTTTTCTGCTGCCTCCATCTCTCTCCCTGCCTCCATTGTTAAGTGCTTCTCTGCTTCACAACTACTTCTGCTTCGCAGCTGCTTCTGCTTCTCTGTTTTTGCTTCTCTGCTTCTGCTTCTCTGCTTTGCTGCTGCTTCTGCTTCTCTACTTTGCTGCTGCTTCTCTGCTTTACTGCTGCTTCTCTGCTTTACTGCTGCTTCTGCTTCTGTTTCTCTGCTTTGCTGTTGCTGCTCGCCACTGCTGCTGCTGCTGCTTCTACTGCCGCTGTTGCCGCCGTTGCTGCTGCTGCCGTTGCTACTGCTGCTGCCGCCGTTGCTGCTGCTGCTCGCTGTTAGTTGTTCTTCATCATCCTTAACAAGAAGGTTATATTTTTTGATGACATTATAAGAAAACTTTGAACGGTCATAATTTTGTGTTGTGAAATCTGTTTTGGACGAATTTTTTTATGATTCTATATAACTTTTCGATATCTAGGCACACCAAACTGTTAAAGGCAGTTTTTCCAGAGTTTTTCACCAAAACGCTATTTTTCGCAAAAAACGTTGTTTTTCGCCAAAAACGCTGTTTTTCATGCTTTAATTGAGCTATAACAATTTTTAAACTACTTTTAAAATATTGAGATCTATCGTGACTTGGTGGAACATATTTCATCATTGTAGTACATCATGGTTATTTACATAATTATAAAAATCAATATCATAAAACATTGTTTTATGTTTTTCGCCAAAAACGTTGTTTTTCCCCCAAAACGCTATTTTTCATGCTTTAATTGAGCTATAACAATTTTTAAACTACTTTTAAAATATTGAGATCTATCGTGGCTTGGTGGAACAAATTTCATCATTGTATTACATCATGGTTATTTACATAATTATAAAAATCAATATCATAAAACATTGTTTTATGTTTTTCGCCAAAAACGCTGTTTTTCATGCTTTAATTGAGCTATAACAATTTTTAAACTACCTTTAAAATATTGAGATCTATCGTGGCTTGGTGGAACAAATTTCATCATTGTAGTACATCATGGTTATTTACATAATTATAAAAATCAATATCATAAAACATTGTTTTATGATTTTCGCCAAAAACGTTGTTTTTCCCCAAAAACGCTGTTTTTCATGCTTTAATTGAGCTATAACAATTTTTAAAATACTTTTAAAATATTGAGATCTATCGTGGCTTGGTGGAACAAATTTTATCATTGTATTACATCATGGTTATTTACATAATTATAAAAATCAATATCATAAAACATTGTTTTATAAATGGTGCATGTTAATTGAACATTTCATTCGTATTATTAAAGTTTTAGTTATATTATATATAGATGTTCAATACATATTTTAAATCACATGAAATTAAACATGTCCAACATCACCCCACGTCTATGTGCACATTTTTACAATTATTTATTGCAAATGTCTAATATATTTTTCTACAACTATACAGATGATTTTAGATAAAGATAATGATACACTTTATGTGATTGAAGAAGTAAATAAAGATGAAAGTGAAATACAACCAACTCAAGAAGAAGATTCTGTAAGTACTCCAATTCCTGACCTATGCATTGCTTCTAAAGAAGAATGTAAAAAAGTTTCCTCTAGATCTAGTAGTGAAGCATGGGCTCATTTTACTATAGAAGGGGTAGGACAACATCGCAAAGCTATATGCAAATATTGTAAGAAATAATATAAGTATGTGTCAAGCAAATGTGGCACGTCAAATTTGCTTGCACACATTTCCATTGGATGTGATAAGTTTCCCGGTAGAGTTCTTAAGAAACAAAAAACTTTAGCTTTCCATAAGGAAGGAAGTCTTGTACCTCATAGTTTTAATGCTGAAAGATGTAGAGAAAAATTGGTAAGGATGATAATAAAGGATGAATTGCCATTTATTATCGTAGAAGGTGAAGGATTTAAGGAGTTTATTGAAGAGTTACAACCTTTGTTTAAAATCCCTTCTCGGTGGACTATTTCAAGAGATTGCTTGAATTTGTACGTTACTGAAAGGGTAAAATTAAAAGAGTTGTTGAATAGAACTAGTAAAAGAATATGTCTTACCACTGATACATGGACATCTTGTCAGAATTTATGTTATATGTGTTTAACTGCTCATTTTGTTGATAATGGTTGGAATTTACAAAAGAGAATCTTGAACTTTTGTCAAGTTCCAAATCATAAAGGTGATACACTTGGTAGAGCGATTGAAGCATGTTTGTTAGATTGGGGCATTGATAGGATATTATGTATTACAGTTGATAATGCAAGTTCTAATGATATTGCACTTACTTATTTGAAAAAATGCATTAATGGTTGGGGTAATGCAATTTTAGAATCAAAACATTTGCACATGCGATGTGGTGCACATATTCTGAATTTAATTGTTGAGCAGGGTTTGAAAGAGTATAACATATCAATAAATAGGATTCGTGCTGTTGTAAGATACGTGAGAGGATCACCAATTAGACTACAAAAATTTAAGAGTGCTGCTGAAATGGAAAAACTCTCTACTCAAAAACTCGTTTGTTTAGATGTTACGACAAGGTGGAATTCAACTTATTTAATGTTGGATTCTGCAACTTATTTTCAAAAAGCATTTGAAAGGTTAGAGATCACTGATTTGGGATACTATCAAGAGTTTTGTCGAGGTGAAATTAAACAAGCTCCGACTATAATGGATTGGGATAATGCGAGACATTTTGTCCAATTTTTGAAAGTTTTTTATGAAGCTACATTAATGTTTTCTGGATCTTTATATGTGACTTCTAATTTCTTCTTGGATCGTATTTGTTTTATTCATGATCAACTTGATATGTGGAGTAAATGCGAGGATTATATTATGATGAAGATGGCTAGTGATATGAAGGTAAAATTTGACAAATATTGGGGAGGAATATCTAAAATGAATATGATGTTATTTGTGTCTGTTTTACTTGATCCTAGGCATAAAGAGTGTTCTTTACATCTAAGTTTGCTAGAATTGTGTAATGGGGATGAGATTGAGGCTTCAATGAGTTCTAAAAGGGTAAAAAAAAACTTTGGAAGATATGTACGAGGAGTATCATAAAGCGTATTTTCCCTCAAACATAGAAGAATCTTCTCAACCTTTAGAAATGGGTACAGAAGGTTTTGGTTTAGAAGCAGATGCATTCCAACTTTATGCTTCTCGTAAGAGAAAGCATTTAAAAGAAGTTCATACTATGGAAAACAAATCTGAAGTGGAAAAATACTTACTAGAAGCATTGGTTGATATGGATGATGAGAAATTTGATCTTTTAAGTTGGTGGAATGTTCATTCCTCAAGATTTAAGATTTTGTCTTTGATAGCTCGAGATGTATTGGCCATACCAGTATCTACCGTAGCATCTGAATCTGCATTCTCTACTGGTGGTCGTACAATTAGTCCATATAGGAGTTCCTTATCTTCTAAAACTGTACAATCTTTGATTTGCACTCAAAATTGGATTCGTTCATCTCCAATCATTAATATCCAAGAGTCACTTGATGAAATTGAAGCTCTAGAATCAGGTATATTTCATAAAAATTTCAAATATATATAGATTTATTTGTTATCAAATATATATTATTATGTTTATTAGGTCATTATTTATGTATATTTTTAACTTTTTAATTTTTCATTGTGCAGATATTCTTGATGGTATTTGTGATTTAAACCTTGAATGATTATAAAAAAGTTGTTGTTATTAATGTTCGTAGAGTGAAGTTAATTTATGTAATTGCTATTTAATTTTTTGGAGTTAAATTATGTAATTAATGTTTAATTTTTTCTTTTTGATTATTTTTGTTGAATTATTTTAATCACGTTGTCACTTACTTTTTTAATTTGTATGAAAAATATTTTTATTTTAGATTTTTTTATTATATGTAATTTTTCATTTTATATGTTGAAATTAAATCAGATTTGGATTTGTTCAGATTGACATTTATAGCGGTTCCAATCGGATTGATATTTCATAATTTTTTTATTTATGTAATTTTTTTATTTATGTAATTTTTTTAATAGATTTAAATTAAAATTTCGGATTTAATAATTTTCGAATTGGATCGGATTCGGATTGACTTAAAATTAGCAAATTCAGATTTGTTCGGATTGGCATGTACAACGGATTGGTTTCGGATTGAATAATTTTTGGTTTAAATAATTTTCGGATCGGATCGGATCGGATTCAGATTGACTTAAAATTGGCGGTTTCAGATTTGTTCGGATTGGCATGTATAGCGGATCGGATTCGGATTGAATAATTCATAATTTGCTTCGGATCGGATCGGATTCGGATTGACCTAAAATTTGCGGTTTCGAACCGATGCTCACCTCTAGATCAAACTAAGTCGGACATCAATTTTACAATTCTCACTTCTTAGTTAACCTCATACTTAGAATACCTCATCAATGATACCCTACCAGAGGACAAGGACTAAGCTCGTAAAATTTTGACGAAGGCAAAAATCTATACTATTATCCAGAGAGTATTGGATCGAAAAAATTATGGTGGATTGTGGGTGAAATGCTTACTCATCTCAAAAGTTCAAATTGTGTTGAGCTAATTACAAGAGGGACAATGTGGCGCCCACTCTGAAGGAAGAACCCTTTCCCAGAGAATCATCAAATAAGGTTATTATTGACCTACCCTTCTCAAGGATTATATCGCTCATGTTAAAAGATGTGATAGATGCCAAAGGCACGCCAATGTAACACATAAACCAGCCAATGACTTGAAGCCTACTGTCAGTCTAGAACCATTTCAAAAATAGGGACTAGATATTGTCGTGCCCTTACCTCTCGCCACCGACCAAAGAATTTTTTTAACAATAGCAACTGATTATTTTTATAAGTGGATAGAGGTGGAACCATTGGCGAGAATTCAAGAGGTAGACGTGCAAAAATTTATTTGCCGAAATATCGTACGTAGATATAGTTTACCTCACGAGTTAGTCACTGATAATGACCAATAATTCATAGGCCAACAATTAGTATCTTTCTACGATAAGATGGACATTAAACTGTCCTATTCCACCCCTTACAAACCATAAGCAAATGGTTAAGTAGAGTCATCTAACAAAACACTTGTTAGTATATTGCGGAAATGATTGGAATGAGCAAATGGTAAATGGGTGAATAAATTGGCTGGTGTTCTTTAGGCCATAAGAACCACCCTTAAGGTATTAATAGGGGAAAGTCATTTTTCTCTCATCTATGGTAATGAAGCAATTATGCCCTCGAAGATACATGAACCTACTCTCAAGGTTCCCATGTCCATGAAATACACTTACACGGAGTGTTATGAGGTGTATGTGAACACGAGTAGATTTACATGTGTTGGTTTGAGTAAACGAGGTGTATGATGTATACGAGGATATGTGATGAGTTTTAGGTGTATAACCCTAATAGGGTACCTAAGGTACAAGAAATGGTAAGGGGACAAGGAGACGTGAATTGTATAGATACATGAACGCGATCTCAACATATAGTAGTGAGATAATTGCAAGTTAGATATGGTTGTTCCAATAAGGTGCAGTCACTTGGGAGTGATGATGTTTATATATATAGACCCATGTGACCCATCATAGGGATTTGATTCTCTCTATAATCACTTTAATCCTGTAGCACTTGTAATTATTTCCAAATAATTATAGATTCATAAAAGCAATATGAAATTAAATTTGGAATGATATTTGAAGGAATTGGATTAAGAATTTGGATGAGAATAATAATTAAATTAGAATTAGGGTTTATAATATTAATAGGAATGATATTTGAAAATCATATAAGAATGAGAATACAAAGAGTACATGATATGAAAATTGAATTTGAAATAAAAAATTTAACGAACATTTGAATGGAGAATTTTAACGAACATTTGAATGGTAATTAAAATGTCATTAGAGTTTTGGATTTTATGATTTTAAGTTTAAAATTTAAAATTTAGAAATTATGAAATAAAAAAACCATCCGTGCATAAATAATTCAATTAGTTAATATAATTTTACTTTTAATCTCTATACGAAAAAATATATATATTAATTTTCGTATAATATTAAAAAATATGTTTATATACATTATAATATAAATAAATTATATCATGTAATTAAATTTAATTTTTTTATAGAATAAATAATGCTCAAACTTTAATTGGATACGAGGTGTTCTATATAATGGGTACTAA
This sequence comes from Hippophae tibetana, assembly GCA_037013495.1. Taxonomy (NCBI): domain Eukaryota; kingdom Viridiplantae; phylum Streptophyta; class Magnoliopsida; order Rosales; family Elaeagnaceae; genus Hippophae; species Hippophae tibetana. Next base: position 9,713,955 of record CM072812.1, read on the forward strand.
GATATTATACTAATAATCATAATTATCATGCAAGTAAATTCATAAAATAATCGTTAGTTATAAATAAATAATAAATTTTTTACATTTAATTATGTTTATTATTTTTAAATATTTATTTAAAAATATATTTAATTTTTTAAAAATTAAAATATTACTTACATTTATTTATATTATTTAAAATATTAACATTAGTTTTTATTTTTTTATTAAATATATATTTTTAAATAAAATAAAAATAAAAATATCAAAATAAATAAAATTTAATTTTGAATATTAAAAGTAATTTTTTTATATATATTTATATAAAAAATAATATTAATATATAATTATAATTTCTTATCAATTACATATTATTTTTGAAAAAAATGGGGAAATTTTTACAAACAAATAATCACAATTTCGATTAGTTGTACATCCCTCTTCGGTGATCTAGTCGTGGACATCCTGATTCTATAGCCTCGTACCTCTGTCCCCTTCAGCTCTAAGTAAATTGACTCATACTACACCACCATTAATTTACAAGAAAAAAAAAATGTTTATCATATACATACTAACACCAACATCAGGTCCAAACCGTGAGGTGGGACAACAAAAATATCCAACAAATCAGTAAAATAAATAAATAAAAATTAATAAACTTAAAAGAAACCTAAAAAGTCTAATTCTAAAAAAGAAATTCCCATTCTCTCTCTGTCTTCTCATTGTTGTTCTATGAAGTTGGATCAATATATATATACACATCTGAAGCATCACTGTTGATTTCTTTGTTAAGATATGCCGCTTTAGTATAATTTAAGGAGCCTAACCCCATAACTCGCCCTTCTTTTTTTATATGCCCATCTCTGTCTCTGTTTTCCTTTTCTTTCCTATTTGACGCACTCTTTCTATTCGTCGCTTCCTGGGTTACCAAGATGAACGATGGTGGGTTTAGGGTTCCAATCACTAGCGGTGTGAGGAATATGATCCAGAACATTAAGGAGATCACGGGTAATGACAGTGAAGAGGAAATCTATGCAATGCTCAAAGAATGCTCCATGGATCCCAATGAGACAACCCATAAGCTCCTTTTTCAGGGTAAGCTTGCCTTTCGATTTTCCTTCTCTTTGGCTTGTTGGGTTTGACCTTAAACGTGTTTTCGAAGATTCGTTGTCGGTTTATGTGTCCGAGCTGATGTATTTTTATTTTTATTACTTTACTCTGCTTCCGGCTCGTTTTATGTGTTTGATTGTGTTTTGATTAAGGTCTCGTTACGTGTGACTGTGTGAGGTGGGAGTTTAGTTGAGTTTTTGGTTAGCTATGATGGGTTTTCACTGTTTATTTGTTTTGCTTATAATTAATAGGGGTTCAGTTACTTTAGATTCCTAGGATAACTTTATGATTTCCAAGATTTTTCTTTGGGATTTTTCTGGGGAGCTGTAACTTTCTTGTTTCCTCAACGACCATCTTCATGACACTTAGAATGCGCCAGTTGTGAACTTCTTTTTTGTGGTCTGACAAGATAAGGAGTTGACTTTAGAATGTTTTTTTGATTTTATTGTCAATCTCCTGTCTAGACTCCAAATCCAATGTATAACATAATTCTTTGTTTATTTCTTCACTTAAAAAAGAAAAGAAAATTGCTTTAGACCTGATCTTTTGTATTGTCTGCTACATGAAGATGCCTTTTTTCTAGCAGAGATCATTATGTTAGCAACTTATGCAGAATATTTTCAGACCAAGACTTATATGTGCAGGGAGATGTGTCTGCGAAAGAGTAGATTGCTTTCTTTTTTTCACATGACAGCATGAACATACTAATAACTTTATCAATTTAAGTTGGCATCACACATCGTTATAATCTGTAGTAGACAAATAAAAAGTTTCTCTTGGAACTTAGCTAGTTGTCTTCTGGTTTAAATTGTCTTGTTGGCACAGAAATCATGATATGTCACCATCAAAGAAAGAGGTAAAAAAAACCAAGAATAAGATAGCGCTTACTGTTCCTAACTTTAAGTCTTTCTTACATTTGAATGGTTAATGATAGTTGGTTTTCTTTTATTATTTAACTCAGAATAACCACCTATTGATGGCCGAGTCTTATCATTTAACACCTGAACAAAGATCCAGGGGTTAAAACATAAAAGAACAATTACCATTTTGCTATCCTTTCTTATGAACAGTTTCTTCTTCTAGTTCTGGTTAGATAGCAGACTTGATTAGGTCCATGCTTAAGGAGCTCTTACGCATTTGCTTAGGTGGAGTACTTGCTACTTTTTAATGTCTTCACTTTTTTACCATTTGGTCCATTTCTAGTGTTCCGATGAAGTTTGCTCTTTCAGCGTTATAATGGATTTTGTCTTACATATTTGCTAAGTGATCCTTAGATATCTATAGGATTGGTTTGGTGTTCATTGATTGTTTAATTAACGAGTTAACTTGTTTCTTTCTATTCAATTCAATAAGATAAATGTGCACAATTTGTTCCACAGATACATTTCATGAGGTCAAAAGGAAACGCGTCAAGAAGAAAGAGGTAAGAAGTTTATTCACTGGTTGCTTACTGACCCGAGGTATTAAATTTGACATGCCTGAGACTTGAAACTTTTTCCTCTCTATTCAAGATATTGTTTTTAGTAATTGTCTCTTTGTTGCTCTGATACTGATATTTTATTTGCTGAATAATTATGTTCTCTGCTCAATTGCAATAACCTTATGAAGTTTTGAACCAAGTTGAATGTTGCTCCTAGCTATTCCCCTATCATTCTTCCCCTCACTCACTTGTATTTCATGCTGACCTTTTAACCCTATTGTGCCTTTTTACCATCCATTCAATTCATCCCTTCATACCATTAACGAAGCCCTTGAGGCTTGAGGGCATGCTCTCTAATTGAGTTGTTATGGTAGCTACCCACATCAATCTGTTGACGTGTCGGGTTGGTATTATCAAGATTTTGATTGCTATTTTAGATGCAAATTTCAAAATGTAAACATAGTAGAGCCAGATTATTATGTTTATGCTATTTTTAAATTATATTTCTGGTCAATAGTGGTTAGGTTTCAGCAGAAGAGGCTCTTATTTTTTGTAATTCTTCCACCTATTCTGTTTTTGTCTGTATGTTGGGTAATTTGGCTTTTTTGGATGATCAAATGATAAAAGAAGATAAGTTGTGTGCTGTCTATATGCATTAAGGCCATTAGTTTAGATTTCAAGAATCGGTGAATGGGATAGCTCTTCCCTTGCCTGAGGAAATTTGAGTTTTTTCCTCTTTATCAACTTTGAATTAAAGTTGTTTTTCAATCATCTTAAATTTTGATTTAATTTTTGTTTTTTATTTTTTGCAGAATGTGAACAACAAAGAGTCAGCAGAGACACGCTGGAGATCTGAAACACAGGGTCGGGGAGGTAGGGGTGGTTGGGTGAATTCTTCGGCTCGTTTTGTTACGCATGGTAAAGAATCATCTAACCGACTTGTTTGGGTTCTTTGTTTTCTTCCGTGTGAAAGTCATGTATTTGGGAGAAAAATAATAATTATCCTCTCTGTTTCTTTATATGATTCCTGAACTTTAATTATTTGTAATTGACATGGAGGAGGTAGGGGTGGTTGGGTGAATTCTTCGGCTCGTTTTGTTACGCATAGTAAAGAATCATCTAACCGACTTGTTTGGGTTCTTTGTTTTCTTACGTGTGAAAGTCATGTATTTGGGAGAAAAATAATAATTATCCTCTCTGTTTCTTTATATGATTCCTGAACTTTAATGATTTGTAATTGACACGGATAGAACAATTTTTGTTCCAGCTTTAGGTTCTTTCATGATAACTCGGTTAATTTTCTTCTGTACTTGTATCAGATGCTGTTGGTGGCAAGAATGTAGGTCATGGGAAGGAGAATGGGCCCAGTCGAGGTTTCGAGAAGGCTGTTGTTCCTCCTTTGTCAGTTTCTAATGAGATTAAGAAAGAAAGTAGTTCAGTTACTAGGTAACTTAAGCTTTTGATTTTTAATCTGTTTTCCTGTTCAAGTCTATTCTTCAACTTCGTGGATATGTTGTAATGAATTATGTCAAGTCACTTTGCTTTATATTTTATGCAGCACTGCTCCTGTAGTTGGTAATGGTCCGATCAGTACTTCTGGAAGTACTAGTATCGTGCAGGTCTCCAACACATCAGCAGGAAGTGGTCCTCAGACAGGTTCATCATCTGTGACACTAAGTGCTAAGGATGTTGACAGTACACTTCCTATAGCCTTTGGAACTGAGTGCCCTTCTGACAAATCTGCTCCAAGCTCCAGTAATTGCTCCGTACTGCAGACACCAAAGTCTTCAGCAGTGGTCTGTTTTTCATCTTCAGATCCTGTGCTTGTGCCATCTGATTCACGGGTCCCAGGTGCTGTGGGTGCAATTAAACGTGAAGTAGTGGGTCATCGTCCCCCAGGCAAGCCAAATCTATCCCTTGAAAACAGATCAGTTTCAATTCAGGAATTTGATAATTTCTTAAGTTATTAACTCATATTAGCTCATGTGAATGGAACAAATGACAGTTTCTGAGATTGGTAGTTCTACCCAAGGAAAAATGCCAATAAAATCCCAGGGAGTGGACAAAAATATACTTGATGAATCTTTGCAATGTTCTTCCATATTAACTCAATCTGGTTCCTCTGTCAGTCGACCATCATCAAATTATAGTGCCCGATCACAGCAAGCAGCTGGCTCTCAGAAGGGTAAGGACATGGTTTCTTGTCTTTATTCTTGGTGTAGTAAGGTTTCCATAAAGACATTGACAGTTGGTAAAACTAAAACTCTGGAAGAAGATAGCACCTTTTCTTTTTTACGTGGTTATTACAACGTTGCATATTTGCTTAGCTTTTAGATTGATGCTGTAGTTGTTCTGGCATGTTTGAGTTGTTAGATATTGATCCTGTCCTGAAGAAGTAGATTCCATTATTTTTTCCACCCTTGCTTATGCATTCAAATATAATGCGTATCGCTTGTCTACTATTGGAAGTTAGGATTGACATTTCGTCATGATTAGCACAATCAAGTTGCTTTGTTGCTTGAGCTGTATGTTTGAACTGCTGAAATGATGACTGATGAGATTTTACTTATACTGCTTTTCTAGCTTTTCTTAGTTTATTCGATGTGCTTGATGCATAACATTCTTGTTCACGTTCAATTTTCTACTATAAAGTTAGAAGGGAAAAGTTCTGATAATCTTCATTTCAATTAGGAGAATTTATTTTCATCATTAACAAAAAAAGAAAGAAATGGAAATTCAGTATTATTGATCTTAAGATTGTTGATTTTGATAGAAAGAAACGCATGGTTGTTCAAATTTTTCATAATTTGATGGAAATATTTATGTTTATGTTCTTGTTGGTTAAATTCATGAAACAACGGAATTTTCATTCAGCATTTGGAGTAATGGAACTTACAAGAATATCAGAATACCGAAACAATCAATGATATATAAATATACCTGTTTTCTCAATAGAGAGGATATATCTTTGACAAATTTAGTACCTTTATGCAGTTTTCTCCAATTATAAGTGTGATTTTTAAAATCGTGTACAAAGTTGGAAGATATCTAACTCCATTGAATATTTAAACTTTGACAACATTAACAAATGAAATTTTCATTGATCTTGAATGTATTTTTTATATTTAATTGAATTTTAATTATAATTTGTATTGCTAAGTTAGCTTTTAGAAAGTTATGTTTGTGCATGAATTTGTGGTTCAATTATAAAGTTCTAATTAGTTTCAGCTGTTAATATGCACTTATTTAATGTGCTAGGTTATTCACTTAGTGCACATTCATAAATTTAGAACTTACTTTCATTTGTGCGTATGAAATGAAATTGAGGGTCTATTGTTGAGACGGGGCTCAAACATCGTTGACTTCCTGGCTTTTCACATTTTGGTACTATCATCTCTTGATACCAGCACCATGCTGTAAAAACAGCAAAAATCTTCATAGTGTTCGATTCTATTGGAAGTAAAGCTCGTGTCTCTCCTAGTTCCACTTTATGCTTAACTCAAAGCTCTTTATCTCATTCACAGCACAACAATATTTCATGTCAACTCACTCTCTGGTCCTTGAAGATTTATTGGTCTAATCATTAACAGAAAACTCATTTGCTAAGTAATGGGTTCTCACCATCTTTTTGTTGGATTTAAGATGAAGATATTTTTCTTCAGTCTTTTCTTCTCTCATTTTAGTCAGACATAATCTCAATGTCAGTACTCGCACAAATTTATTTTTCTTTTTTTTTTTCATTTGTAAAATGGCTGGTTGCATTTTGTTTAGTGCTGAGAAAGGTTAGCACAATTTCATTGAATGGGCAAGAGTAGTGCTAATATTTCTGTGTAATCTCTGTATTGTGAATTTTTCTTCAAAATTCGATAGTAAACCTACATCTGATAGTTCAAGAAACTTTGATTATGTGTGTTCTTGGGACAGTTCCTTGCTTCCCTTTCCACACAGTAAATACCAAAATTTGACAATATAATGATACTTCGGGAGAAATGTCTGACATATTTTCCTTCATTATAGTACATGGACATTTTGGGGTGATAGTTGAAATGGATAAGATACCCCAAAAAAGAGCCGTATAATATATTTTTCTTGTGTTTGAACCCATAAATCTTTAGCGAGTCCAAAAAGGAAAAAAATGTTTAGCTTTCTTAGTTCCTTTTCCAATTTCATGGCATGCTCGTGCGTATGTATAAGATTATATGTTTTGTCTCCAACAGTTGGTTCTAATAAGGAGTGGAAACCAAAGCCGACAAATTCAGCAGTCCAATGCCATGGAACAGCTAGTTCATCTGATGTTCCAACAACTACTGGTGAAGCTACTGTCCACCAACAACCTGATGTCCTTGATTCAAGAGAAGCAACTTTAAAACTGCAGAAGAAACTGGAGGAATTGCACATTTCTTATCGTCAACATGTTATTTTGCCAGAACACATACATGTCCCTGAATCTGAAAGAACCAAGTTTACGTTTGGAAGCTTTGGTGTTAATTTTGGAGTAAGGATCAACAATTCCAGTGGTTCTGAGAGCGAGAAGAGCCCTACACCTGAGTCTGAAGACTCCCAGAGTACTGAAGAAGCTGTAGAGGAGCAGCCCTCAAGGTTTTTTACCCTTATTTACTTTGTGATTATTTGTAGCTTATGCGACTCTGACTAGGATAATATCACCTGCTTCTCTCTGTTTTTTGTTCCCTCCCATTTTCAAAGATAAAAACTTAATAGTAATTTTGTGGTGCCAGTCGTTTGAATATTGGATTTCTAAATAAACCTAGGAGGGGTACATTAGCAAGGAATCCTGGCATGTCAAAAAATTGATTCTTGCCTCTGGCTTATGTGGTATGCTTGTCCAGTCAACAATTTTTTTTTTCAAGGATGCATATTTGTTTCACTTAGTGAAACTGAGGCTATATACAAGGGCCTCTCTTTCACTTTAACACGAGACATTATTGTATTTAACTAATTAACAGCGAACTTTTGCAACTTATGAGCTGCATCCATACTGATTCCTTGTATGTCTGTGTTATGTGGTGGGACATTCTTTACACCATTTTTGTTTCATGGGCCAATTACAAATACCTCCTTCGGCGTTTACTAAAATAACAAAAAGACCCTTCAGTTTAGAAAATAACAATTACACTCTTATAGGAGGATATTGTAATGTAGCAATAACTTAGGATTGTAGTTTCCTATTTTCCAAAGTTGATGTGTTTTGTGCAGTTTCAGAAAACCTCAGGGGTTTGTAATTTTCCCTATTTTTATTGTATACCATATTTTACATCCCCTTTATCTTTGTTCCAGCAATCCAAATGCCCTGGTAACTACCGAGTCAGGTGATTATCCTGATCATGTGCCTTCAACTACAAATGTCCATGAGAATTTATCCTCTGCTGAAGCTGAAGTCTCTTCAAGTGAAACCACTGGAATTACTGAGTCCAAGGAGGACAGTGAATTTCCGTCTGGTGGCTCACAATACTCTGTGGTTCATACTCCAACAAACTACAGTTATGGATTTGTTCCCCCCATTTTAGGAAGTCAGATTGCACCATCAGAAAACTCAGAGTCCCAAGCACGTGATGTTTCTCGCCTTCCTGGCTTTGTGGTGAGTCTTCAAACCTGTCTCCAGTGTTGTTACTTTTTAGCTGTCTGCTACATGTTCATATTTTCTTTTGCTAAATTGAATCTTCATTATCTGGTACTTAATTGAGCTTAATTGCTACCAAATGACTTTGTATTTTCCAAATAGCAAGAGAGTCTAAAATCTATCCAGTTGATCATGTATGATAGGTTTTACAATTAATTCTGTGACATGATTGAGTGCTTTGGCAGTTACTTCTATTGGATGGACTCTGTTTTCACTATATTTATAAGGTGTGGCCATTTTCTACTTTTGTTTATAGGTACAGCAACCCTTTGATCCAACGAGCTACTATGGCCAATTTTACCGTTCCAATGCTGATGGTGATGGTCACATGTCCCCCTTTTCTGCTCCTAGTGTAGCTGCCAAGTACAATGGAAATTTAGCAATTTTGTCCCCAGCAAGTTCACAACACCAACAAGAGGTTTGCAACAGTTGAATATATTTTAGGGAAATTACCTAAAACAACACCCGTAAAACTCATAACAACAAAAATAGCACCCTTTGAATTGAAAAGTGTATGAATTAATGTTAGGAGGTGCTATTTTTATTGTTATAAGTTTTAAAGGTGTTAATTTTATGGTTTTCTCTATATTTTATTATTTATAATAGAATTTTCTTTTTACATTTTTCTTGTCTGAAAAAATTATTTATTTGTTGATTGGGTGTATCGTCCAGAATCTTTTTAGTTATGTTAGAGTTTTGTTTACTGGCCATATTGTTTTTTTTTTATAGAATATGGGGCTTCTTATTTCAAAGGAATAAAATTTATTTTAACATGCAAAATATGTTATGTAGTTGAACCTAGAATAAAGGAATAGTTGATATAGTTTGTCTCATACTAATGTTTGTTTCTTTATGAATAATGTCGTCGAAGCCATCCATTATTAAATAATAGATGGTAGTACTTTCCCACTGCTAGACAGTTCAATTCTTGTAGATAGCAACTAAGCCTAGTGAACCATTTACCCTTATCATTCTATTAATTGCATGAGATTCATATATATTTGGTTAGATGGTAATCTTTACATTATGTAGGGTAAAAATAACTTGGGTACTGCTCCCCAAAACACCTGTTAGTGGTATCAGTTTGCAAACATGGATACATGTTAAAACAAGTATACTCATTCTGCCTAGGTTTTGTTTTATTTCTGTTTGTAGGGTGGGGTTCTATCTACAGCTGGTCCAGCCCCCCTGGTTACACAAGCTGCTGGTCTGATGCAAGGCTCAATAGCTGTTACTCAGCAACCAGTTCCTGTTTTTCGGCCACCCACCGGAATGCATATTCCCCATTATCCTCCAAGCTACTTTCCCTATGGTCACTACTTTCCCCCATTCTATGTTCCACCTCCAGCCATCCATCAATTTTTGGGCAATGGTGCATTTCCTCAGCAACCTCAGCCTGGTGGTGCATATCCAGCTCCATCAACTGGAGCTACTGCTGCTGTCAAATATTCACCCTCACAATACAAACCAGGGAATAATACAGGAAACTCTGCTCACATTGGTATGGAAAGTGGTTATGGACCATATGGCTCTTTGGCAACTGGTTATAATCCCACTGCAACAGTTGGGAATTCTACTGTTAATGAGGATATTGCTGCAGTTCAGTTTAAGGAAAGTAACATATACATTTCCGGACAGCAGGTTTGTTATGCCCTTTTTCTTTGTTAAGTATTAGTGCTTTATTGAATGATTTTTAGGGGGCTAGTGATATTAGGTATGGTTTCTAAACATATGAAAATTGGCATGCTTTGAATATGTTCGGTTTCATTCTTTGGTTATTGCAAGTATTGGACCTCGAGTTGATGGATTATGTTTGATTTAATTAAATATATAGGATAACTAATCCCTAGATGTTTGGCTCAATGGCCCTTTAATTTGGGTTCGTGATGTAGGGAGATTTATGAAATGGAAGCAAATAATTGAATTAGAAAAAAGAAAGAAGATGATAGTAGTTTGGAGGATAAGTTAGAGAACAAATTATTCTCAGAACTTCATTCATAATATCAAATATTCAACATTCTGATTAAAACGTGAAATAAGAAATCTATATATGCATTTACTAATGGGTTTTTAATATGTTAATGTACTTTTACTGATGGGTCTTACAATAATTGAAATAACAACTAATAATAATGGACTATATTACCTTCCTTCCTCCATAATTCTCTTCCACTTGAAAAGAACTCGACTTCAACGAGTTTGTAGAACCATAAAATAATAACTAAAAGGATAGAAATTTCTTCATTCCAAAAAATGAAGTTCAATCTAAAAAAATGCATATTTTGTGTCGCCGCGGGGAAATTCTTAGGGTACCTTGTGTCAGCTAGAGGGATTGAGACCAACACAAACAAGATACAAGCCTTGATAAATATGAAACCACTTTCTAGCCTTAAGGAATCCATTAATTAAATGGAAGAATAGTAGCATTGAATAGGTTCATTTCTAAATGCACTGATAAGTGTCTGACCTTCTTTAAAATGCTGAAAAATGGCACATCAATCTTTAGGGACGAGAGTTGCGATGGAGCCTTTGAAGAAATCAAGAAGTATCTGAGTAATCTCCCATGTCTTAGCTAGCCCTCATCTAGGTGAGGTTTTTTATTTGTATTTGGCTATGACTTCCCATACGTGCAGCTCTGTACTCCTAGTTGAAAAAAACAAAGTTCAGCATCCTGTCTATTATGTCAGTCAGGTCCTGACATATGCCCTGAATAGGTATCCAACAATTGACAAGTTAGCATTCACTCTCAAAGTTAGCGCTCGAAAGCGTAGGCATTACTTCAGCTCACACACAATTGTGATACTCATTTCTCATCCATTTAAGAATGTTCTGACTAGGTCAGATGTAGTAGGAAGGCTAACACAAATAGCCGTAGAATTGAGGGAATATGACATTAAATATATGGCTAGAACGGCCATCAAAGGGCAAGTAGTGGACGAGTTAAGTGAAAAGCCAGAAGTTGTTGACAATGAAGAGCGAAGGAGAGTATGTGGGGTAGATTGAAAAGAGAGCATAATTTGGAAAGTGTTTTTTGATGGAGCATAGAACTTCAATGGTGTAGGGCTAGGAGTAGTCTTAGTAGACTACAACAACTATTTCGAGTACGTAGTCAGACTTAATTTCCATGTGACCAATAATGTTGTAGAATATAAGGTGGTTATATTTGGGGCCATGATCGCAAATAAGTTGGGAGCAGATAGGGTCACCCTACATAGCGATTCAAGGCTAGTGGTTAATCAGTTCTTGGGGACATTTGAAGATAGAGATAGCAAAATGAAAGGGTACCTAGAAATGTTAAAGAAGGAATGCTCTCAATTCTCTAAGTTTGAGATCAAGCAAATAGCTCAAAAGGATAGTGGTGAGGTCGATGCCTTAGCCATTTTGGGATCAATCGGAGAGGCTAAGAACAATCGAGTAGTATCGGTAACAATCCTATCAGAAGCATCCTTGGAAAAGGTTGAAAGAGGGGTTGGATGTATAACGCTCCCACTATCCCATGGTACACCTGCATTTATAACTTCTTGGAAAGGGAGGAGCTGCCAGAGGATAGTAGGTCTGCAAAGGAAATCAGGGCTAAGGTAGGTCGGTATATGATAGAAGTAGGAAAATTATATCGAAAGACTTCATTCGGTCCAGGGATTTTGTGCGTTGTCAAAGAGGGATGTGAAAGATTAATGTATGAAGCACACAAAGGGGATTGTGGTTCACATTCAGGAGGAAGTTATCACAGAGACTCATGAGACATGGCTATTATTGGCTCACTATGCTGGTAGATTGCTCAAAATACACCCAAACATGCAATAAATGTCAAAGATTTGCCCCCTTGTCACACATTCCCCCTAAATTCCATGAAATGTGTGGTGAGTCCTTGGCCCTTTTATAAGTGGGGGCTTGACATAGTAGGTCTCTTACCTATAGGAAAGGGTCAAAAGAAGTTTCTACCTGTGGCTACTGATTACTTTTAAAATGGATCAAAGCAGAGCCCCTGGGTAGAATACGGGAGCAAGAAGTGATTGGATTTGTATGGAAGTCCATAATTTTTCGTTTCAACCTATCTAAAGAGCTCGTCACGAATAATGGGAGATAGTTCACAAGACGCAATATCAAAGAATTCGCCCATAAGTACAACATTAAGATGTGTCATTCTATGCCATATTATCCTCAAGCCAATGGTCAGGTGGAATCTTTCAACAAGTTAATCATCAGCTTATTAAAGAAGAGGCATGAAAATGTAAAAGGAAGGTGGGTGGAAGAGCTACTGGAACATTGTGGGCCATTAGGGGTAGTCCTCGAGGAAGCACTAACGAGACCCTTTTTTCCCTGGTATATTGGATGGAAATAATTCCAATGGAGGTCACGATACCCATTCTCCCTGGTGCAACTTGTTGGTTCCCTAGATCTTATATTCTTCACTTTCTTCCTCCACGTCTTTGCCACTGAGATTTGAGTCTGGGGAACGTTCAATCTAATGGTTGGAGTGGTCTGAGGGTGAATGGTAGAGGTAGAAGGCTGAGGCAGAGATCAACTTGCCTCACTAGAAGAATAAGATCCAGAAGACCCCGAGTTGTCACTAGCACTAGGATATTGGGAGCTTTCCTAGGAGCCCGAGGCTAAGGTCTCTTCTCTGTGCATTTCTGTAAAAAGCTACAAAACATAAAAAAACGATGGGTAAGATGCGAGAAGAAGGGATTACCTAAGATCGAGTTTGAAAATAAAAAGAAATGAATCTTTAAAAATCGACCTGAAAAGAAAGTAAAAAACAATTAGGCTCTCGAAGCTTGTACTATAAAAACTCGAACAAATAAAACTAATGCAAGTTGAAATCTTACGATTAGACAAAACCTTTTATAGCTCGTGCTGACGCGACAAAGCATTTTTTCTTACTATTTGTTTACGGAGCAGGAAATGATCACAAGTCCTGCCCAAAAATCTCTTTATAAAGAGACACGATTTCTCTTCAATCAATTGACATGTATTTATTATGAGAGTTAAACTGTTTGTATCCTTTGCCTTAGATTTACTCTTCCACCTCAGTCCAGAACTTGAGTTAAAAGAGTAGGGAGACTTGATGTTTGGACATATAGATCGACTTGTAGCTCGACCCGAGACAGAGGATCAAGACCTTTAACTTGGCCCGAGACTAAGGATCGACTTGTAGGTCGGTCTGATTCAAAATAAGTAGTCTGAGCTCGTATCATCAGACCGAGCGCATGGAAGATGATCTAGTCATGAGAAGGAATACTCTGATTGATGTATTTGACTCTGTACACTTCAAATACACTATCGAAGTAGGAGGTCTATCATAGAGGACACTTTTCTTATAGGATCAACCACCAACTCGGTCTAAGGTCGAGCTCGATACATAAAATATTGTATTTTATACCGATCGGTATCTCTCTGACACTTATATATGCGTACCCATTATGTAATTAATACTTGTACGTGTAATGTCTAATAAATAGAGGGATCTCATGGAATCGACATATTCAGTTAAATATCATAATTTCTTTCTAAATTCTCTCTATATAAATCGGGTCAATCCCAAACAACCATATTGAATCAAATTGTTCTTTCCCATTCTGCATGATGCATGTCTGGTAGACTGGTACATTGTAAATAGTCTATGCTCAAATATGAGACTAGAGAGATGCATTATATTTGCCTTATCATTAAAGAACAAAAATGAAGAAAAAGATCGATGCAGGTGATTTAGCATGTCATAGGCTGATTTCGTTGTGCTTATTATCGGGGATATTAGTGGTTGGTTTATGATTATGCTATTTTTTGGTTTGTTTTAATGCTAGTGTATGAAGAAAACATGTTATTAGATTATTACAGTATTCACAGTAATGAAATGTGGCATGTTTCTGTTGGTCCAATATTTTCATTAGGTACCCTTCTTACATTAATCTTATTTTTTTCCCAAGCAAATGGGCACAGATTATGTTCCTCAATATACTGATTAAGTTGCTCATTCAATCACTTCTGATAGATATATGCTTTCATCACTGATTAATACCATGCAGGTCTTGGAAATATTAGTGGGTTTGATACTATACTTCCAAATTGCTTACTTCTTCCTGAGTCTTGACCTGTTATCCGCTTGTTTTGTTTTTCTTTTAATACATGGAGCCATCGATAATTTTCCCGAATTGCTTTCTGCAGAGTGAAGGTTCAGCCGTCTGGGTTGCTGCACCTGGTCGAGAAATGTCCAGTTTGCCAACAAGCTCCTTTTACAGCATTCCCCCACAGGGTCAGCATGTGACCTTCACCCCAACGCAGATTGGCCATGGCACTTTTGCTGGCATATATCATCCTACTCAAGCTGCTGCAACTGCAGCTACTGTTCACCCACTTTTGCAGCAGTCACAAACAATGGCAGGGGTTGTTGATATGGTAGGAACTGGGGGAAGTATTTATCAGCAGCCTCAGCATACACAGGTCAACTGGCCCAGTAACTACTGAGATGGGTAGGACATTTTTGTAAACAGCAAACAAGTAATATAATTTCAATCTTGGGATTTTTTTTTTTGGGGGTGGGATTTTTTTTTTTTTGGGGGTGGGATTTTTTTTTTTGGGGTAAATCTTGAATGAGTGGATGAGGGCGAGAGCAAGAAGGTGCAGTGTTGGGTAGGTTGCTGCAAACCTGTTCAATGAGGACGGAAAAGATTGCTGATACCATCTTCTGCTTGCTTGGCGGGAGCATAAAAAGTGCGCATCACCAGTAACTGATATTTAACCATTTTATGTTAGTGAAGGTAGACATAATATGCAGGTGGTCTCCTTCTTGCTGCTGCGTCTACATGGTATCTACTTTTTTTTTTCCTTTCTTTCTTTTTATAGATTCCAGACAAGTCTCTTCCCCCCCCCCCCCTGTGATATCTATGGGTTTTCCCTCTGAAGTTTTTCGAACTTGCTTAAAATTTACTGCTGAGTGGGGAGTATATCTAACATTCTTTTTTGGTTAATATTTGAGGTACCATAGGATTTTGGAAGATATAGGCTGGTGAATAATTTGAAATTCCTTTTTCTCGTCTTCCGTCGTCTTACCTGTAAAGTGATTTTTGACAGCAAGGAGAGGATGTACTCGAACTGTTGTATTTCGTATAAGAACAAGTGAAGAAGTTAAATAGTGTTGACTTGTATTTGGTATGGGCGCTTTTTTCTTGTCTTTTATTTGTCTATTTATTATCCTGCAGACTAGGGGGTGTTATTATTTGATTTATTCAGACCTTTCATATGTTGTGGAATTCCCTTCTGATACATCTTTCTGCTGATATAACACCCATTTACCAAATTTTATTTGGTTTTCCATCATGCAGAGAATGGTTCATGGTAGGAGTTGAAGACATTGATTCCTCTTTTTTTCTTTAAATTTTGTAAGATTTTATGATGAAAGGTCGTGGTTGAGTTGTGATCTCAAAGGATATGATACTTCTGTCGTAGGTATACGGCTGTGCTTGGTCAGTGGTTGTAGGGTAGTCTGAGTCCTCAACTTATAAGGTCAATGAGAATGAGTGACTGAGTGTTGTCTTTCTTTACACCAAGCATTGGTCGTACCAAATGAGAATGCAATGATAGGTAATGTGTTATTTGGCGTCGGGAGTCTCCGGACAGAGTTATTTAAAATAATGGAATCAATTTTTTTATGCAAGTGATCTAATTGGTCATCTTGAATTGGGCATGTCATTATATGTAACTTATTTGCATTTACATGTACTTTTAGTTGCACTTTTTTCGCTAAATAGTTTTATTTTTGGCAAATTGATTAATTTTTTACCACTAGCAACAAATTATTATAAAGCTCATAACTTTATACAAAATTATTAAATAAAAAATCAAAAGATTATCATTTCATAAATTCATTAAAGTTAGATCTCGAGTCACTCAAGCTCCAAGCTCCAAGCTTCCTATGGGAGCTTCGATACTCAGTGCACGTTGATGCAATATATTATATATATAAAATTTAATGTAATATGTTGCAGATAAAGATAATATATTATATAGAATCGGATATAATACATTGTATATAAATATATAGATGAATGTAATATATATCTATGTCCTGTTTAAAATTGTTATGCAGGATTCTTTAGGTTTTTAACCCAAATGACAGAATTTGATAAAAATGCAAATTTTACCAAATTTTTTACCAAAATGCAAATTTTATTTTGATTGAAAATTGACCAAAACATTGAAAAAACTAGATAATTAGATAACTAGAACATCCAAAAATTAATATTAACATTTTCATATTATACATTATTTCCCTATCCAAGCTTCAAAATAATTGAATCCTAAAACCCGTACACTTAATAATTCACCCAACTGGAGCAAGCCACAAGTCTCTATTAATTTTTCTATATCACGTCCTTCTTTTATCTATCCTAGCTTCAAATAATTGAATCCTAAAAACCTAAATCAATTAGTCTTCAGAATAACTCAAGGCAAGATAAATAAAATTTAGCGAGAGTTATAAATCTAATAAAATAGAGCCTAAAATTTTACACACCAGTAGACATAAGCATATTTGTGTTATCTTTTCTTAAGTGTTCCTTTTTTTGGATCGAGTACATCTTCTGGCTTCTGGTCCGTTGCATTTGAATACTAGCATATGTTAAAGAACGCTAAAACCTTGATAAAGCAACATGCAAAACCAGAATACAACTGTTGCGCAATATTATACAAAAGTAAATGTAGAGGGACGGTATGAATTAAACAAACAATTTATGATTGATTGTTAAGTGTTTGAAGCAACTATGAGCAAAAATAGAAGAGGAGGAACAATATGATCAATAATATCCTACAACTTTAATTTGTGACTAACGGTATTTCACTAAAATTTGATTGAATATAAAATGAGTTCTCACTGAAAGTAACTCACTTTCTGAAAGTAAAATAACTCTGATTGTAATTTTTTTTTTCCTTAGTGATATCTTAAGTCTCTTTAAGGTTACTTAGCAAGTCATGCCAGGTGAGTGACAACGAAGTGCATTTATAATTTGCATATAACAGGGACCACCAAACGCCCATTGCCATCACTGTGGTCCTCTATACAATCAAACAGTTTCTGCATTTATATGTTGTCTAGTAACTAGTTTTATGATAGATTCAAATCAAAAACCAACCTAATCAAGTTTCATTCAATCTTACAAATAAAATTGAAAAATAAGCTGCAATTTCTAAAGCAAATTATCCAAAACCAGATCTTTTTTGCTTGGTTATATAGACCGCACCAAAATATAAGCAGAAGCATCAATCTATACATGTTACATTCACTTGCGCAATATTAACTTTTTATTTTGCAATCTTCAGCTGCATAAGTTTGAAGAGCATCATAGAAAGACTAAAGGGTTTTAACAAATTCAAAGATAGAAATCTATGCATAAAACTTCATAATTCAGAAAGAAAAAGAAAATTTAAAATATATACAGCAGATAAAATTTTAGTACATAAGGACAGAACACTATGCACTCTATTCCTAAATACCTGTACACCTTAAGTAAATGAAGTTTTCTTTGGCTTGCATAATCTGGAATCCGGATGCTCACCAAATGCAAGAGACATCTTCTTCAGGCAATAAAGGAGTCCTACAAAGAGGGCATGTGATGTTCCAATAGTCCAACCATTTCTCCAAACAAACTTTGTGAAACAGATGACCACAAGACAAGTGGTTTATCTCTGATTCAGGTTCAAACTGAGTCAGGCAAACCAAGCAGTCACGTTCAGAGGTTGTACAACCACATATTGTATCGAAACGAAATGTTGGGGTTCGGCTTCTGAACTTTTCAATGTAAGTGTCAGGATGAGTATGGTAGAGTTGGATTGACTCATGAGGATTTTCGCGGTAATCTGTTGATGGGGTTGAAGATTGAGATGATATTGAGGACCAATATGAAAATGGGAAATGAATACCAACCATTTTAAGGATAGTTCGGACTATGCCTTTCATAATGGAGATTGATAGTGCAGTGTTTACTAAAATCACACATAGAACTCCTTCAGATGGAGCTGGCATACTTGAGAGTCCCATTTTGATAAGAAAGAAAGTTGCCAAGAGACAGAAAATCAATATCTACTTGATATCTGCCCTAAAAAACAAATTGAAACAATCAAAAGATGTATAATAACCCATCAAGGATTAATCAAAATTTTACCAAAAACATCAAATAGATTAAGCTTAAAACTTTGATTTACCAGTAGTACATAACAAAGAAATTGAGTAAAGGGGAGTACTTGAGCAATAAATTGAAAGGAGGATCATGCAATAACTTGTAATCATAGTTCATAAATAATATTATAAGTTGGGGTTCTGTCCCTCCAAAGGTAATTGAAAAGATTAAAACAGGCTACTAAAAACCAGCCCTTATGGTCGGTCCAGCACAACAAGCTATCTAAATGGAGAAGTTGGGTAAATAGCCTATAAGCTAGATAGTTCCTATATATAGACTACGACTAACTTTGTAATACCCTTATTCTTGTTTTGTTATCTTTTTAATCTTTATTTTCAATTAGGATAAATCAAATATCTTTATACTGGTACATATTTTGTTCAAATTCTTCGACATTAATATTAAGAAAAAATTAAGTTAGCTTAATGTTAAAATTAAGCAAAATATGTATGATAATTTAAATATCAATATTTGATATACCCGAGAATAACAAGAATAAAAAAAAAATTACCAAAACAGGCAATCCAAAATTACAATTCACACAAGGAAGATCTCAACAAACACAATTCGCTTCTCAAAACTGGTAAGAGTACAGTTAAATCAATCCCTTAAATATCCCATTAGAAAGTCAAAACTTCATAAAGCCAAGTGAAATCAATATCAAAAACAGAAAATTTTGAGAAAGTCTCTACATTATCAAGATCTATCATATATTGTGACCTTATAAAGCCTAAAGGTAATGATCATAATACCAAAACCATACCCAAGATGATTTAAAAAGAGAAAAACTGAACAGAAAAATTCTCCAAAACTAGGAATGGGATACAACCCAATTTTCCAAACAATATCACTCACAAGAAAAATGAATCGGAAAAGTAATACAAGATCTAGCATTTTTCGTATCATTTTCAAATAAATTCCCCTTCCACCCGAAGACTTGAGGAAAAAAAAAAAGATTTTGAATAGCAACTAACAGCAAGAATGATTATTCCTTGGAATCCATCAAAGTAAAAGCAATTAAAAAATTGATAAATACAATCTTAATAAAAATTTTGTGTTAGTGAGACTTACTCAAGGATAGGTTTGGAGTTTAAGCTTTTGAGTTCAGACAAAGAGGAACTCAGCTTAGCTCTACAAGAACAATATTCATGGGATTTAGAGTGTCATATAATAAAGGTGTTAACTCGGTAGGGTGAATGTGATAATGGCTGCTCTGCTGACACGCACACACAATATATATATATATATACCTGTGTCTGACTCTCTGGGTGCATTATATAGAGCAAACTGAACCAACCTAATCCCAACCTACCATCATGGTCGAAAATTGTGATATCGATCAAAATAATGAAAGTTAAATTTTATGAAAATAGTGAGGATATCATCGATTTTTATGAATATTTAAAAAAAATTATAAAAATTGTTATAATTTTTTTGAAATATTTTATAAGATTTCAGTAAACATTAAAATATTGTTTAATTAATTTTTTATTTAAATGATATATTTATAATATATATATCACACATAATTAAGAGTTTAATAGGCTATTTTATTTTTGGTACTTTTTTTACTAATATTTTTGATGATATTTATATTTAAAAAAATATATTAATTTAATATAATTTATTATTCAATTAGAGATTATCATTATGAATTATAATAATCAAATGATATTTTTAAATAATAAATTAATTAAATAATATTTTAAAGATATTTTAAAATAATTAATTAGTTAATTACTTAAAAATATCTTTGTGATATTTTAATTAAGGATAATTGACATTGTGGTTATTCTCAAAAATTTGAAGACTTTTTATTGTAAATAATTGTAATTGATAAAGTATGAATTTAATGGTTATTGTAATATCGAAATTGAATTATTTTTTATATACATATAATTATATAAAAATAACTTTTTATAATAAAATAAACAATATTTAAAATGATTAGATTGAATTTTATTTATTTTTATTTTTAAATTTTATTTTACTTGAAAGCATGTAATAAATATTTAAAAAGATAAAATTTAATGTAAATATTTTATATAATGTAATAGAAAATCATGTTAACATATTTTTTTAAAACTAAATATATTTTAAAAAATATAAAAAATCATAACATATTTTGGAAGAAAAAATTCATAAAAGTACAACAAATTGTAAATTTAATATTAGTATTTAATTAATACGATTATAAAATTGTTATTTAGTTAAGGTTAAAATAAAAAATATAATTAAAAAATGATAATAAATATGTTTTGTGGTTATGTAACGAAGGAGATTATAATTAAAATAACAACTATCATATAATATATTTAATTAAAATAATTAATAAATTATCTATATATTCGTAGATTTTAATATTTTAATCTTTGTCCAGCATTACTAATATTTTTGTCACTTTATGCAACAAAGATTGGAAGCTATTTTTATGTAACAATTAATAAAAGAAATGTAAAACAGATAGGACCGTATTGTATCATAAATAGAGAGGTTAAATCACTTTATTATTTAAAAAATATTATTTAAATTTTAAATTTTAAATTTTAAATTTTAAAAGTATGATATTTAATTTTTATTTATAAAAATAGTATTATAAAAATATTTTAGTCATAAAATAAGAGTAAAAAATAAAAATATTCTTATATTTTTATAATTTTTTTGATTTAATACAGAAAATATTCTAATCAATTTAATTTTTTTATCAATAATAACATTTCTATAACACTTTTTATAATTAAAATAATTAATAATTTTTTTTTAAAAATAAAAAAATTAAACAACGTTTTTATGAAAAAAAATATACCTCACAATATTTTCCTAAATTCAGTTATAAGCATTGAAAATCTGATGGACTTTGAGTTCAGATCTTTAGTTGTACTGTGTGTCACAATTAAATGACACTTGTCCTATGCTTTCTAGATATTTTAGGCCCCTCAACCACGCGTCGCATAGATATATAATACATAACAAACTTAACACATTATATTTATATCTTTATTAAAAAGTTTATTTACCTATTATATATATCACGTCAATAATTTATTAAAATAAAATAAATAATTATATTTTTAATTATTGTTAAATAATAAAAAATCTTCATGTTTATAGTCACTGATCAGTAATTAAAATTAAAAAAAATATATTATAACCCCAGTGAGACAGTGCACATATAAGACGCATTCGATCACACACTTATTTTCTTTCAATAATAATGTGACGTAGATAATTTAATTTTGTGATATATAAAAAAGTAAGTGGATAATGTCGACATTAGTACATATATGTGTCAACATAAAAGAGGACTGAAGCAAAACGACATAGTTGGAGGGTCTATGAGAGCCTCTGCTTCACCAGTATCATAGTACAGGTGTCAATTGGCTGCTGAGTGCTTCAAAAATCTGATTATCTGTTAAGTTCATTGATGCTAGTATTGTAGGATCGTGTCTCTATCAATGTGGATGACAATAGTTTTTATTTGGACTTTCGCATTCTCTTTTCTTTTCAATTTTTTTTTCGATCATGAAAATAATAAAAATATATAATTATTGGCTGTGATACTAATACCTTCCTTATAATTTGTGCAAATATTATCAAACCAATCACGTTAAAAAATATAACATTTACATTTCTTCTGGTGTGTTTTTAAAACCTTTTCACGATACAGTTATAACTTGTAAAATAATATATATTAGTTGCGAGAAGTAGATTGAAATTATTTATTTTTTGTAATTTAAATCTGATTTAATTTAAACGAATTTAATTTTTTTTAATTCGAATATGATCATATAATATAATCAATTTGAATCAATTTGAATTCGAACTAATTAGATAGTAATATATTGATATTTAAATTTACTTATTAATTGTTGTAATATATAAAACATGACATACATAAATTTAAATTTTAAATTTAAATTCTTGTAACAAATATTATTATTTATAATTACAACTAAAAAATCAAAATAATAAGAAATATATATATATATGTACAATTATTAAATTATTATAAATATTTATATTTAATTTTTAAGTTAAAATAATAATATAATATAATTATGGTATACATAATATTTAAATATAATATAAAATAATATTTATTTATAATTTAATAATATTTTGATTCAGATCGGATATAATGAATTATAAAATCTATTAATTCGAATCCAATCATAATCCAAACTGATTGTATAATTTTCAATTCGAGTACAATTCGAATATAAAATTTATCAATTTAATTTTATCCGAATCAGACGGATATGATCAATTTTTTTAATTTAAACAGATTAATCAAATTATTTATTAACTCATAATATACATATATAAATCTTTTTCAAC
Organism: Hippophae tibetana; assembly: GCA_037013495.1. NCBI lineage: Eukaryota > Viridiplantae > Streptophyta > Magnoliopsida > Rosales > Elaeagnaceae > Hippophae > Hippophae tibetana. Next base: position 9,736,612 of record CM072812.1, read on the forward strand.
CTTTAATTATAAATTTCTATAAAAAATACTTTTACAATTCTACAAGCCTCGATTATATATATATTAACTGTGGGCTAAATTTAGGTATACCTTATCCAAATTTCTTTACCCTTTATAGCATACCTTCTTTTGTCAAAAATACATATACATAAATTTCATAGTTTGTACTATATAGTACTTATTTATCTTTAGAATTAACTTCATCTTATTTCTTATTTCGAGAGACTAATAGCTGATTTTAAAAAATGAAACATGTAAATTACCTACCTACAAATCTATTTATTTATATATAATTTGAACTCACATTCTCTTCAAAATAAAAATAAAGGGTTATAGAAGTAAAATAATTATGATACAAATATACAAAAAATTATTAATTTTTTATTAATTATTATAAATTTAGTAAATATAAATATATCCTATAAGTTTTAAAATAAAAAAATGTGATTAATGTTATATATGAATACTATGTATTTAAATCTATTAAGGTTATATTTTTAAATTATAATTTACTTAAATAATATATATCAACTCAAAAGTACATGATCTAATTAAGACACACATCAGACGCATTTGATCACACACTTATTTTCTTTCAATAATAATGTGACGTAGATAATATAATTTTGTGATATATAAAAAAAGTATGTAGATAAATGCCGACGTTAGTACATGTGTCAACATAAAAGAGGGCTGAAGCAAAACGACATAGTTGGAGGGTCTATGAGAACCTCTAATTCACCAGCATCATAGTACAGGTGTCAATTGGCTTCTGAGTGCTTCAAAAATCTGATTATCTGTGGAGTCCATTGATGCTAGTATTGTAGGGTCGTGTGTCTATCAACGTGGATGACAATAGTTTTTATTTGGACTTTCGCACCTTTCAGATTCTCTTTCCTCAATTTTTTTTTTTTTAGTTTAGATCATGAAACTAATAAAAATATATAATTATTGGTTGTGATACTAATACCTTATAATTTGTGGAAATATTACGAGACCAATCATGTTTAAAAATATAACATTTAATTTTCTTGTGTCTTTTTAAAACCATTTCACCGTATATCTAGTCAAATACAATAAAATAACACACACATATATATTAAAAATGTACAATAAATTAAAATTATCTATTTTTAATAAATTTAAATTTGATCTGATTCAAGCAAATTTAAAGTTTTTTAATTCGATTTTGATTTGATGATATAATCGATCTGATCAATTTGAATCTGAATAAATCGGACAAGGCCATATTAATATTGAAATTTATTTATAATTTTTTTTATAAAATCAAACATATACAAATTAAAATTTTAAATTTATATTTTTATAACAAATATTATTATTTATATTCATAACTAAAAAAATTAAAATAATAAGAAATATGTCTATATAATTATTAAATTATTATAAATATTTAGATTTATTTTTAAGCTAAAATAATAATATAATAAAATTATGGTATGTATAATATTTAAATATAATATAATAAAAAAAATATATATTTATTTATAATTTAATAATAATTCTGTTCGGATTTGATAAAACAGATTATAAAATCTATTAACCCGAATCCAATATGAATCAAAACGAATTATATAATTTTCAATATGATTCGAATATAAAATTTGTTAATCTAACTCAATTCAAATTCGACGGATCACTTCTCAATTTAAACAAATTGTTCGAATTATATATATATATATATATATATATAAACTTTATTCAACCTTTAATTATAAGTTTTTATAAGAAGGATATTTATAATTCTACAAAGCCTTGAGTTTGCAATATATATATATATAGTGGACTAAATTTAGGTGTAGCTTATTGTTTGGACATAAGGACTCATCTGGTGCTTGGTCCACTCAATTGTTCAAGCCTAATCAATAGCTCGAGTCGTAAGACGAGACATCCTAAATGACCCTACGCTCATAAGTCAATAGCAACAAAGAGACCAGTTTGAGGAAACCATGCTGACTGACTATAAGGTCGAGCACTAGCTCGAGATAAGGTTGACCACCAGTTGGAGTTAAGGTAGACTTCAAACCATAAAATGTGTTACTTTTTATCGTTTGTATCCCTCTAGCACACATGTATACACACACACACTATGTAATCGATACATGTACATATAATGTTCTATAAATAACTAGATCTCTTGAAAAATCCACATATTCAACCAATTGTTCTGACTTCTCTATAGAAATCAGATCATCCTAAACACTTATTCAAAACACTTTCAAGTTTAACCCTTTAATACCTTCTTATTTCAAAAATATATATACATAAATTTCATAGTTTGAACTATATAATTCTTATTTATCTTTTGGGGTTCATGGAAGAATTATTTGTACGTATTCTTTTAAAAACCATTATTAGAATATGAATATGAAATCATATTTAACTTCATCCCTTATATCGTATTTGGATAGGCTAATAGTTGATTTTAAAAAAACAAACATATAAATTTCATACTCACACATCTATTTACTTGTATATAATTTGAACTTACATTTTCTTAAAAGTAAAGGGTATCAAAAGTAAAGTAATTATGATAAAAATATATAAAAATTTATTAATTTTTTGATCGAGTATTACAAATTTACTAAATATGAAAAAGTATACCATAACTCTAAAAATGAAAAAAAAAAATGTGAGAAATAGAGTATATGAATATATAAATCAATTGATATATGTTCAAAATTATCCAAGTTCGTATTTTTGAATTACAATTGACTTAAGAAATATATAACTTAAAAAACTACACACATATGTATTTATAAGATTTTTTTTTAAATTTTAAACTTTTAATATACTTTTTAATAATTAATATTTTTTATATATTTTTATGATAATTAATATACTTTTACTATTTTTTATCCTTATCTTAATATCGCACACCCCGAGTTCCCCAACAGCTTACATTCAAAATAAGTATTTATTATTTAAAAAAATCATAATTTAAATTCACGTTCTACTAATATCTAAACCTTACATTCTCTTAGATAAGTGATATATGTTTATGAATCAATTGATATGTATTTAAATTTACCAAAATTTATATTTTTGAATTATTATTGATTAAAAGTTTTATTAGGTTTGAAAAATGAAGTATCAAGGTCCATAAATTTTTATAAATAGGACATTAAGTATTTTTACAAACTTTAATGTCATGCTTTAAACTTAATGTACTTCTATTGTATTATCTATCTAACTTAATGGACTTATAGTGTATTTTTTCTTAATAAATATAACACTTTAATAATATTGAACTTGATATAATTTAATATTAAATGAGTCTAAATAACTATAGTTCAATTTGAATAATAACTATGGTTATTTGATTCGATGTTGCTAAGTGTAAAATTATTTGTGAGATTTTTTTTTATAATAAAAATATATAAGCGGGACAAAGATAATATTTTAGTTATTATAAATATTAATGATATTATTTTTGTAATACATGGTTTGAATTAATCATTTACTAATTAGAGTAAATGAAATAAGACATGCATTAATGGCTTAATCAAATAAAAATAAAACATAAGAGTGATGACTATTAAAAAAAAGTCTGGATTTATGTCTTGAAACATAAGAGTGATGTATTCCTCAAGTTCAAGCAATGGAAGTCTATCATGAAAAAAATAGAAGGAAAAGAAGGTTAAGCGGCTCATGATAGACAACATGTTAGGATTTTGTAATAATTAGCTCAATGAGTTCTATGCAAATGAAGGTATAGCTCCCTATAGAACGGTGTGACATTATGTTCGTGTTAATGAAAGAAATTTAGAACAAGAGTCAAGAAATGCTTACATTTGGGTTATCAAGATGGTGGTATGGTACAGGCTATGAGACCTTAAGGAGTCAAAACTTATGATGAGTAAAGATGTGACTTTCGATGAGACAGTCATACTTAACCCAAAATCATATAATGGTCATGATAACCAAGTTGAAGTTCATGGTGCTAGCAATAAGGTGGAGCTTACAATTGAAGTTCCTAAGCAAGAATCGAAAGAGACACATGAAGATGTTGCATCAAAAAAGCCTGAATATATCTTGGCTAGAGGTAGCCTAAGAGGAAAAAGAAGGCCATAATAGTAATATAGTGATTTTATTGTTTAACACTAAGTATGACAAAGAGTATTGAAGAACATGAACCCAACTCATTTCATGTAACAGTTACCTGTGATGAAGCATCACAGTGGATATGTGTCATAAAAGAAGAGCTTGTATCTCTTCAAAAGAAACAAACTTAGGAGCTTATAAATAAGCCATTCAATTAAAAGGTTGTGGGTTACAAATGGGTATTCAAGAAGAAAGATAAAATGAGATTCAAATCAAGACTTGTAGTAAAGGGCTTTACATAACAAAAAGGTATTGACTTTAATGAAGTTTTTATCCCGTGGTGAAGTTTTTCTCCATTGGTAAAGTATAATTCTATTTATGTGCTACTTGCTTTGGTGTCTTTATATGATCTTGAGTTAGAAAAATTAGATGTGAAGATGACCTTTCTCCACTGTGATTTGGAGGAAAGGATTTATATACAGCAACTTGAAGGGTTCGTTACACCAAGAAAAGAAAATCATGTTTGTTTGCTCAAAAAGTTACTATATGGTTTGAAATAGTCATCAAGACAATGGTATGAACGATTTGACTCATTTATGATTAATCTTAAGTACATATGGAATGAGTATGACAGTTGTGTATATTTTAGAAGACTCTTTGATGGCTCTTATATTTACTTGCTTCTTTATATTGATGACATGCTACTTGTAAGCATGTAGTCAAGATCAATAAGGTGAAGACATAGATGAGTGTTGAGTTTTGAGATAAAATATTTGGATCCTACAAAGAAGATTTATGTTATGAAGATCATACGAGGTCAAAAAGATAGAAGGTTGTGCTTATCTCAAATGAACTATATTGAGAAAGTTCTGGATAAATTTAGAATGCATAATGCAAAGCCAGCTAGTACTCCATTTTCAACTCAGTTCAAGTTATATGCAAAAGTGTCACCACAGACAAAGGATAAAGAAGAATTCATGTCCCGAGTTTCTTACTCAAGTGCAATTGGGAGTCTGATGTATGTCATAATCTATGCTTGACCATATATTGCTCTTATAGTGAGTGTTGTTAATCGATATATGACTAATCCTAAGAAGGTTCATTGGCAAGCTGTGAAGTGGATTCTTAGATATTTGAAAGGTTCTATAGACGTAGGTTTGGTTTGGTAGAGGAAAAAATGAGGTTACTAGTAGTGTTATTGGATTTTGTGACTTAGATTATGTAAGTGATCTTGATCATAGAAGGTCCTTGACAAGTTATATTTTCACTCTTGGATGTAGTGTTGTAAGTTAGTGTGCGACATTACAATCCATTATTGCTTTGTCGATGACAGAGGCAAAATATATGAAAGGAACAAAAACAATGAATGAAGCTTTATGGCTCAAAGGTCTAATTAATGATTTTGGTACGAGCCAAGAAAACTTTATTGCATTTTGTGATAGTTAAAGTGCAATTCAGTTAACCAAGAACCAGATGTACCATAAAAAAACAAAGCATATTGATGTTAGGATGCATTTTATTTGTGATGTCACAATACAAGGTGACATGTTGGTGTAGGAGATTGCTACTTCTGATTATCCAATTGACACGATGATAAAAGCTCTTATATCAATGAAGTTCAAACACTATTTGGATTTAGTTGGAATATGTAAATGCTAACAGGAGGAGCATTATTGATAGAAGATAATCACTTAATGATTTTAAAAATTAAAATCAAACATAGAGATTTATAATACATGGCTTGAATTAGTCATTTAGTAATTTTAGGATATGAAAAGAAGACATGTATTAATAACTTAAACAAATAAGTTTTTTCCTCTTTTATTTAAAATTCAATATTATAATAATAATAATATATAATATTATAAAAAGTATCTTTTATGACAACACGAGAATGGAGGGGAAAAAAGAATTAAGAAAGAAACGGAAAGAGACAAAAGTAAGAAAGAAAAACATGGAATAAATTTATAATTTTATATATTTATAAATTCAATATATATAATCATACATTATAATATAAATTTTAAAAGATTTTCATATAAATTTTTATTCTTCTATTAATTTTCTTTATCGAATATATTTATTAAACAAACAAATAATCACACTATCTTATTATTATGTGCCGTTTTAAAATAAAACAACACGCCCCTCTAACGATTAAGTAAATTTATTAATTATTACTTATTTAAATAGTTTAGATTAACTTCACTTTTGAATGATTTGAAATTGGGTTATATATTAATTTTTTTAAGAAACATAAACACAATACAAATGAAAAACATGAGAGTAGGAATTAGTTAGTTCCATCGTGCACTCCAAAAAAAACTAGCTAATCGTATAACATATTACTTAAAATTTAAATTTCTCATTTTTTTTATATTATAAAATATTTCAATAATATTAAGTTTTATTTATCAAGATTAACTAAATTATAATTAATTAGTAAATATAATATCAAATTCTAATTACAAATAATATAAGAATCTAACTCTACTTATTTTCTTTTTAAATTTAGAATGTTTTTTTCGGTTGAGAAGTCCAGTATGAGAAAATACATATATTGTTTTTATTTGCAATAATATATGAGCAAAATCATTATTGAAAAAAATTTATGTTAATAAATTTCATATTAAACATTGTAAATTAAATTCCAATTAATTAGATTAATTCAATTGTTTTTTTAAATTTTCATGCTCATCTCAAATTATATTAACTCAAAACTTTGAATTTTTTAGTAAAAAAATATTTTTTTAAATGATATAAAATAATACATTTAACGCTTATAACAAAAAAAATAACACATTAATAATATTTAACGGTATCAAATTAGATGTAATTCAATGTTATAAAAATTAGACGATGATCGTCATTTGCGACTAGATTAGCTGTAACCCGTATAAATTTTACTAAAATATTAATTAATATTAATCTTAACTTAAATATTTAGGAAATATTAATTACTAGTTATACTAAATGATCAATCTAGTATTCTAATTTGATCAATTTTGTATTAAAATTCTCTAATTTGACATTCTTAAAATATATATATTAGTTAAGTTAGATTTAAACTATTCTTTAAATTAAAAAGATCCCTAAAATTTATAATATTAAGTTTAAATAAGAATATTGATGTAACATTTAACTTGTAGATATAATAATTTCTTGTTCTCGAATTATTTAATTATTTTGGTTAAAAAAGAAGGTAGTTTCATTTACTAAACATAATGTCAAATTATTAAACAATAAAATAATTTAAACACCAATAAAATTATAAATATGATGGAAGGTTTTTAAGTAAAGCATATAAATAGTATTAAAAATTTGGTGATTTGGATCAAATTTATAGATAATTTTAAACTTTTGAATAAAAAAATTAAAACACGGAATAAAATGACTAATATTCCTCAAACAATGTATTAAATTTATTATTTGCTCTAAATAGGGTATAATAAATATTAAGTATATTAACCCGTTAGGGAAAAAGAATCTATGAATCTAAATTATTATAATTTAATTAAAATGATATAGTATTAAATATCTTTTAATATAAAATGATAAACTAAATCTTTATTATTAGTAAAAATATATAAAATAATTAATTTTTTATAAGAATTATTAACCCGTCCTTTTCTCATTAATTGCTCCCAAAATTTAGAGAGAGAAAGACAGAAGTTATATCTACGATGGGTGACCCATGGAATTAATTATCAAGCTATCACTCATTTAGTGTTATTTACTATTGAAGATGCTTCTAGTAAGTCGTCCTGGGAGTCTTTAGTAAGATTGCAATTGATGCTGAGTGCGTTGTCTTCGCAGGCCAAAACAGATGTAGCCATCTACTCTTTCAGTCTCTTGCCAGGAACAGGTTCTTATGCAACGTAGAAATCCCAACAGAATATCAAGAAAAAACTTTTAAGGTTACAAATCAATTATCAAAAATATGTTCCTAAAAATTCAGCAGAGACCAGTCTCTTTAAACCAGATATGTAAATTACCCAATACTACAAAAGTGCAGAGGAAAATTAAGAAATATGTACCAACTTTATTGTCCGACTCACAAGTTTTCATGGCGAATCCACCTCTCTCAAACTTCACATATATATAATCCTACATTATTAATGTCAAGACTTCAAGCGGACAAAAACGTTACAACTACAACATAAGCTTTTTGGCTGACCAAGAACCCACAAAACCTTGAAGGCAGCTATATTGTACAGTGAACGGAGCAGAACGAACAGATGGAATGTTTACAATGGCAATAGCGAAAATTGAGAATGACCAAGAAGCACATACTCCTTTTCCTCAGACTAAGATTTGGGTGGAAGATGAACTAAATAAACAGAAAGCAATGGTCAACCTATGCAATGCTATCGGATATATATGGTTTTGTTGATCAATTATGGTGATGTAGAATCAGAAACGTCCTAGACTCCTGTGCTTTATTTGGTGTAGCAGTAGCACCAGTGGATACTTTCTACATCCACCTTTTCCTGGATGAAAATAAAGACCCTGTGAAACAATCACACAGCTTGTTATTGCAGGAGCTAAAAAAAACATGAATTTACCCTTTGTTTTTATAAAAATAATAGGTTTTTTTCAATCTCATTTGGTTCTTTCCTTTATAAAAAATGGTTTAAAATTGTACTCAGTAGCTTCTGGTCTGGCTCAACGGGTCGTAATCATAAGCATCACCAGCTTTTACAAAGCGCCCCTGTACTCGCTTCCTTACATCAGCTCTTGCTTTGCGAGAAACGTATCTCACCCTTTTCTCAAACCTATAACAAGGATAAAGTCCTTGAGTGGAAGAAGGGTAGAGTCGCAGACCAATAAATATTGCTCGGAAAACCACATGAAACTTGAGGAAAATGCAACTACATTAGCTATCATACTGATCATATACGCAAAAACAGACCAAGCATAATTGAGGTTATAAATTTATAACCTGGATAAAACGTAAGAGAATATTACTAAGAGCCAGAACTTTAAGCTTGTTGATCAGGTAGTTAATCATATTGGGACAACTTGATGAAATTTAAGGACAAATTTTAAAAAGATCAAACATCTACCCTAGGTCAAAATGAGAAAAAACACAAAAGAATGGAAACCTCATATAAAGGTATAAATAAAATTGAAATGCATGGTGGTAGAAATTCAAGGCAGACAATCTCTTTTAACGTGCAGGTTTTGCTAAGAGATCAACTAAAATTATCAAGTAATAATTCAATACGTCTGCCAAAGAATCAGTAATACATACTTGCGTATCTTCTTCTTTTCCTTGTAACGCATAACAGCATCACTACGGTTAGTTGACTGGAAAGAACTTTCAGGGCATGGGGGAGGCTCTCCCATAAGAATCATTGGAGATGCTCCACAATCCTGATAGTCCCCAGCACTACTTTCCCCCATGGGACCAGTAAATGAGAGGTTTGAATTAGCTTGTCTTGGTGTGAAATGTATTATTGGTTCTGTTTCGGTACTCATCACAGAATCAGCAGACGCTTCGTTGCTACATGCTGGGTGCATTGAATTCACTAGTCCGACTGAAGATCCCTGGAAAATATAATATACCTATGAGAAATTCTTGTAGGCACTAGTAGTTATGAAATAGTTGCCTCCATCTGGAACCAATAGAGGGTATGCAAGTTATGAAACCTCTTTGGATACTAAAAGCCGTTTCGTCATCATATACCAACATACATGCAAGTATCTATAACCAATTATATTTTTTTTTGCTTTTCTTTCACACGACTTTCTTATCCTGATGAGAAATTATGGACGACATTAATTTCATGAAACTGCGTGGATATGGGTTTTTTGGTTAGGTAAAAACAAATAAAGTGGGATTATCAGAGTATGTAATCCATGAATTTATGTGAGATTATGCATAAAACGATAAAAATTAAGGTTCAGGTGATCATATTATGATATTGACAGTTGAGTACATATAAACTTAAAATGCTATAAAATCACATTAAAAAACAAGCAACTTGGAAAAATCTAATGTCTGAATCAAGAAAATAGCCCTCGTGATTTCACCGAATCACTTTGACTTCAAAAGCTGAAGATTACAGGGACAGTCGATGTGCACATATCATCTCCAGGAAATCTACTCAAGCAATTTTGTTATTTTTAAACCTTATTTATGTGTCGCCAAATGAGGCATTCCAAAAACTGATCCTCTAAATAGCTGTTGGAAGACACTTGCCTTAAAACCTTAGTAGTAGCCAAATTAAATTGTGTGCAGACGACACACAGCTAAGATTTAAAAGAAGAAAAGAAAGAAGTATAGTAAGCATCTTTTTGAAAGGAAAAAAAAATCATTGACATTGCACCACTCACAGTTTCAACGTTCAGAATTTGTTTTACCTTCACTTCTATGGTATTTGTACATACATGAATGATGTTCTTGCACCAATAATAAAGGCAATATCTAACTTGGTTTAAGATACACATGCATGCAGAGGCACAAACATCCCATTAAATATAAATGTGGTATGCAAACAAGCATTTGCAAGAAGCAAAGTAAGGGCAGACCAAGACAAGTTAATCTCTAACCACTCGTATAAACAGTTACAATTAAAACATTACAGCTACAAATGTGGACTTTGCATAAAGGAGGCAAATTACCTCAGCAGCAGCAACAGCACCTTGGCAATTGGAATCAGCTCCAGATATGTCCATCCCAAACAAGCTATCAATTCCTCCACTCTCGAAAAGCTCTTCTGAATTATTCAGGGTTACACCAAACAACTCATCATAGTTTTCAAAATTCAGATCTATTTCATCCATATCAAAACCCGCGTAGATATCATCATTTTCACAAAGTCCAGAACCTTTGGTTCCAGGACAGGACAGCTGCATATTAAGAATGAGAATGATCTTCAACAATGAAAAGGTGAGCTTAAAAATTTAAATACAAACCACCAATATTATCATTGATAAAACTTGGGTAGCTTACCCCAATAAAATGGGATAATACATTAATTCAGCTGAGGGATACCCACACTAGATAATAGTTGGAAACATCAATCTAGCCAGCTATTAAAAATCTGGAAAATACAGACTTGGTTTCTTCCTAACCAGAAATGATCAATAAATATTGATGTTTTCTCCTATGTCATTTCATATTGTTGAGTCCAAGTCAGCACACCTTGGAAAAACAATGTAAAGCAACAGAAGAATCCAAGAAAATCGTGAGGAAGGAGGGGTTGAGGAGGGACTTCTGTATCCCATTGCCAATTAGAGGTGCACCTGAGGTGGACTTTTCTGGCCTTTATAATCCTTTGAGAATACTTTCAACCTAGATACTTCACCCCCATCACTAAAGTTGGAGATTTTTTTTAATAAGATCGCTCATAAATGATAACACAAGTAACAGTAAAACATAAAGAAACCTTCACATAGAATTCAAAATAGGCTAGCTCCATTAGTTTATTCCATTTACTATGAGTCATTCACACTAGCTGATAAACTTATCTCTGGATTGCTTTCGCTAAAAATATGTTGCTTCCAATCTCAAGTTCCCTACTATTCACTCTGAACTGAGAAAAGTTAAGGAATGAACACAAAGAAAGTAACAATGAAAAACCCTAAGAGGCAAATGACAGGCAAAAAAATAAGCACTAGAGACAAATCTAGTTTTAAACGAAGAGAATACTTTCAACATAGATACTTCACCCGTCACCATAGTTGGGGATTTTTTTTTAACAATATCGCTCATAAATGATAAGATTTTTTTTTTAACAATATCACTCATAAATGATAACACAAGTAACAATAAAACATCATGAAATTATCACATAGAATTCAACATAAGCTAGCTCCATTAGTTTACTCCAGTAACCATGAGTCATTCACACTAGGTGATAAACTTATAACAATGCCAAACCCTAAGAGGCAAACAACATGCTAAAAAAACAAAGCACAAGAGACAAATATAGTTTTAAACAAAGTTGGAGATGATGATACTAGTGTTCGCATATAGGGACTACTCTAAGCAAATGCGATCAGTACACAAAATCAAGGACAGACATAATGAAATGTTGACGCATAAAAAAGAAGCTCCTTATCATAATAAATAGAACAATCTGTGAATCCAAAAAAAGGGTATATCTATATAGCATTAGATGACATCCACAATACATAAAACAAAACAGTTAAGGAAAAGAAAAACGACGTGAATATATTTTTAACTAAATAACATTTACCAAAACATTAAATTAACGCAGCCTTTTTTTCCTGGGTCAATCTTAGACATTTCACTATGTGCCTATGTATATATTTAAAAGCAGAAAAGTAAAGGAAGGAAACATGAATTAGCCATGCAATAGACAATATATGAATCAAAGAATCTATTTGGTGTTAAATTTCAAAGTTGCATAGTTGTCAATATTCAACAACAGACACAGGGCTCAAAAGAAATTAACAAGAAAATGCAAACCCTAATATATATATATATATATATTGGTGCACCATAAATAAAACTGAAATTAGATGACTTTAGGTGAAAATGGTTTTATATTAAATTTGTACCTTCGGTAAAGTTCCAATAGAAGATGCACTAGTTTTACCCTTGGTAGGTATGTCATTCACTTCAATAGAATCAGATGTAGTTTCTGAAGAGCCCCAAGAATTTACAGCTCCATTCTCAGCAATGCTCATTAAACCGGTTTCCTGCTCACAAGCAGATTCTTCAACAGCAGGTGAATCCAAAACAAACGACCAAATCGATGAAAGTTCTGTAGCTGATGGGCAGCCAGAATAACAATTTATTGTTAGCTTTTTATGTGATGAAGCTGAGGTGTAGGTGCCATGGCTCATCCAATCGCATTTTTGACAAAGAGAAACTCTCTCTTCTGCACATCTAACTAATGCAGGTTGGGAATGGCATCTCTCACACAACAATGTTCTTGAGTGACGTTTTGACAGGGAATTAGCAGAGTGGACATTGCGGTCACATGATAAACATAAGCATGCAGCATCAGAACGGCAATATATCATGGACCTTTGCTCCCCACAGAATTCGCATATGTAGCCCATTCTAAACCAGCATAGACAGGCAACAATTATTCAGTTTACCTAAAACCTTCAAAACAATGTCCCATAAATAAACAAAATTAGCTATGTTGATGAGCAAACTAATAACACAGGGTTTTTTCTTTTTATCATAAATAAAGAAACCTTAACTACAAGATTGATCCATCATTTCCAGATACCATGTAGAAAATTTTCCAAAAAGACAAATAAGGAAGCAGAATCCCAGAGGAAAACAATTAGTATTTTGGAGCATAAAAAGATTGTTATTGCTGCTAAAATTCAAATCAGCAAGGAAAAAGAACTTCAAGCTGTTTTGAGCTTCAATTGAAATCATAAGGAGAAAATTTTAGCCATTAAGAGGATGGCCATGTGCTTAATGCTCCTAATAGTAAGATACAAGTCCCATAAAAAATAAAAAATAAAAAATAAAAAGATACTAAGAACTTCATATGAATGACTAGAAAATCTGCTGGAGTAAAAAAGAACAACACTCTCACCAACAGAAAAATCAAACAGAGTGAAGTTGAGCTTGAAAATTAAAGCACAAACATTCATGAATTAGCTACACAATTAAAAAAAAATGAGCTTGCCTGCCACCTCTATCAGAAATACAGACTAGCATCACTCATGAGCCTTTAATTTTAAAAAGGAGCCCAAAAGGGGACCAAGACAGAAAATAGCATAAACTTACCTTACACAAAGAAGAGAATATCGGTAATCAGCTTTGCTAGAGAACCAAAAGTAAAGACAATCAAAATCAAAATAAACCCTAGATGCTGGAGCTTTCCATAATCACTCTTCTGGGTGTTCAGAACTTTGAGATTGAAGAGAGATGTACCAGATCATATGGGGTGGGTTGTGGGTGTAGAAAGCATAATAGTAACTTTTTGTGTGAGTAGAGAGATATTTCTATATAAATGACCTAATTATCGAAAATGACAAAAAGTGCATTACACTAGTGTGATCCTTATTGGTCCTTTCCCAAACAAAGAAAAAAGTTTTAGTTCTCAACCCTAATAAATATCAATTCAATTTTGTAATAGTAAATCAAATCAGACTTGGTTGACAGGTGTTATATTTCAGAATTTAGATCCATTATATTATTATAATAATATTTTTAACAATAATATATATATTTTTTAATTAAAAATATATATTTTATTTTATTTTTATAAATTTTAAAAAAATTATTATTAATATTTTTTATTTTTATTAAATATCGAATATTTATCTAAAAAATTACATCAATTTTAAATTTTATTAATTTAAATATCATATTATCATATATTTTAAAAATAATAAATAATTTATGTTTAAGAAATCAATTTTAAAAATAACCAATAATTTAGAAACAAAAATATCATAAGTGTTCATTATGGGTATATTTTTATTGATAATTTTTTTTAAAAAAGATAGTAATTAAAATATTTTCATTATTTATACTTATTCTATCGAACTTTAAAAATTGTAAATGATATTATATTTTTCATTCGGAGAATTTTATTTAAAAAAATTAAAATTATTAAATATTTTTTAATATTATTTTATAAATAAAGTGACTTAATATTATTTAATTAAAATTGAAAATTTAAATAATATATTTGATATAAACCAATGTGATCGTCTACGTAATAATTTATTGAAGGACTTAAAATGGAGATTATAAATCTTACCAAAAGCTACACTTTCTCTTTCCACTCTATTATTACTGCCTATTTAAAAAATAACTGCACACTCCACGGACTTAGCGAGAGCTTTTTGTTCAGAGAAGATATCATGTAAATTACAAATATTTTTACACGTAGCTAAATAATAAAATTAAGAATTATAAAATGTTAAATTTTTATTTTTATTAAAAAAGATAGAATAATTACTTAAAGATACAATTTATGAACAAATTATATATTAAAAGAGTCAATAGTACATCATCAGTATTTTGATAGGTCGTTCTCCACTTTTTTATTTTTTATTAATTTTTTATAAATATAAATATCAAAAAAATTCATAATATATATATATATATATATTATTAATAATTATTTTATTTAATATAATTATTTTTATTATATTATGAATGAAAATTAATATTATTCATTTATCATATTTTTGATTAATTTTTTACATCAATAAATACAAAAATTATTCTTATAATAAATATATTTTTTACTTTTTGTTATTTTTAAATCATTAAATATTAAAATATCCATATAATAAAAATAATTATTTTTATTACATTAAGGATATAATTTATACTGTCAATAAACACCAAAATATATATATATAATAAATATATTTTTATGAATAATTATTTTATATAATGAAACTGATTTTATTACATCAAAAGTGATAATTCATACAATTTATAATTAGATATTTAATACGAATTAAATCAATTCATTTATTAGTAGATTATAATTTTAGTTTAACTAATAATTTTTATTTCAAAATCATATTATATCTCATATTAATTAACAATAAAATATTTAATTAAAATAAATTATTAACTAATTTTTTACTTTGGTGATGAATAAATATATAATAGTAATTATTTTATAAGCAAATATATTCTAAATATAATATAATATAAACATGAGTGATTTATTAAGATATTGATAAAAATATTAATTTAATAAGTTTATATATTAGTATGTTATATTTAACTTATTTATTAAATAAAATATGTAATTATTATCAATATCTTAATAAATTACTCGTATTTATATTATATTTAAACTATATTTACTTATAAAATAATTATTATTATATATTTATTTATCAATAAAATAACAAATTAGTTAATAATTTTTTTAAGAATATTTATGCAAATCACCTTATAAAACATTTTAAAATCAATTACTATAAAAGTAACTAAAAATTTATGTTTAAAGGCTTATTTTTTATTTTATTTTTTAAAATGAATTTATGTAGGTGTGTTAAAGTGGTGGATTGATACGACATATATGGTTAAACTCGTTAATTAATGTAGCGTGTTTGAATTTTGGTCATATTTAAAATGCCAGCACGACCCATAGTCATTTAATACAAAAATTAATGTTTTTGGAAAGTTGAATTTTTTAATTCTCTAATATATACGTGTCTTAATTATTATGCAAGTACATTCACTACACGTATATATTTATTATATATTTTATTTGTAAGAGAATTAAGTAGAGTGCCAACAAGACATATTACAAGCCGCATGTTACAGAATATATCATACCGTGGTGTTTTTTTTTTACGTGTGTATTGTATGGGGACTTATTAAATGTTAAATATATATTACCTAACATATCACATAAGATATAGTCTTGGACCCCTATTCCACCGTGTGAATATCTATATACTTTAAAGTATTACATTTCTAAAAATTAAAACCTAAAATTAAAAAATGAATTAAAAAACTAAGTAATATTATAATTAAGTGTAAAGAGATTAAATTAATTTAATAAAATTAACAAATAGATTGTGTGAAATGGAATTAATGTTTATATGAAACACAAGTAAATATAAAGTTTGTTTTTATGTCTTCGCTTATTTCAACGTAACGGGTACCTTTATATTGCACCAGCAATCAACTTCAAACATATCATCCCATCATCGATCTAAACCTTAAAGCTCCAGAAAACCTTTTATTTAGTGCGGATGATCAGGAACCTTTGAATGAAATGAATCAGGCCAATAAAGCACAAAAGTGAAGATAAAATATATTTTATTTGATTCTCTATATTGCATGTACTATTCACTAATTTAAGGAAGTTATATTCCATATAATCATAGGTTAGTTATATTCTTTGGTAGGTACGTATCCCTAATTATCACCTTCAGTTACATTCTTGTACGAAAGGCATTTTATGAGTTATGTTTCCATGAAAATAATATTTTATTTTTATTTTTTAGGTTTAAATGTATAAAATAATTCTTTTTTATAAGTAAAAAATTCATTTTAACTCGATTAATATTTATCAAATATTTAAATTTTTATAATGTTATCGTGTGTTTGTGTTTAATGCATGTTGAAAATATATTCAATTTATGTAATAATTTTAACATCAATTCAATATAAGTTATCTAATATTTATTTCTTTATATTTAACAAAGCATATTAGTATAAGAAAACAAATATTAAAATATGCATTTTAAAACATTCAATAAATTTGAACATATATACAACCTTCAAATGTGATAGAAATAAAATTAGTAAAAAGAAAAAAAAACAGTTATTCAATGGAGCCAATTTTGCTATCTTTTATTAGACATGTGAAAATGTCTAAATCATTTTACATATATAGGAAAAAAGTTAATAATAATTTTCTTGAAAGCTTCAACAGTTATAAAATGAATTAATTATTATTTTTATGTTATATTTAAGTCTTAATACTCTTTATTTTATATGTTTTTTAAATTAATAGATTTTTAATTGTGTTAATTAAATTAAGTAAACAATTAAGTTAGTTAAACTAAGTATGATTTTAACTCATTGTAAATAGAATAGAAAATTTTAAGAATTTATAATTTTCTCTCTTTTTTTAGGATTATAAAATGAAAATAGACTTTAAAGAGTATAGAAGTTAAATACAAAGTCTCCTCTAATATTCTTAAAAAATTTAAAGATGAACACGATGGAATCAAGGATTTTATGTTATGGTATGATAATGAAAAAAAAATTAATAATTTTTTTAAAAAACTCAATTTTTTTAAAATAATATTATAAAGTTTAAGTACTTTAGAATCTCAGCGAATTGACATATTTTTTAAAGTTATTCGAGTGGACCAAAAGGCAACAAGAAGCGCAAAGATCTTTTTCATGCGAGATATTTTTTTTCTTTACTTAAATATCAGTTTGCTATGGACACAAATATCTACTTGCAATTTCCAAAAAGAATCTAGATTGGTATATTTAGATTATTTTTTATTTTTTATTATTTTTGATTCATAATCCTTATATTTAAATTATTAATATTTTTTTTTCTATTTTTATAATAATTAATATATTTGATAAAATATATATATATATTAATAACTTAAATATAAATATTTTATGTTTTATAGTAGATTATATAAATAAAAAATGATATTAAAATAAAAATAAAAATAATTCAAAAATTCCAGTTCTTAATTTTTTTTATATTAACATGCATGATATTGGATTAGAAAAAAAAAGTGACATGATAGTGTGATTTATCTGTTTCAAATCAACTGTTACAATCACACACATATTATTTAATAAAAAAACAGCTGAAATGAAAATATATTATAAAAATACATTGTCAGTTTGCCACTACAGTAACTGCCTTTTCTCTTAAAGTTAATCCAAATATATATATACTATTGCATAGCAAAATTAATTTTATAAATAAAATGCACTTATTTTTTTTAATGCACTTAAAAGTAATCGAATATCATATATATATATATATATATATATGCAATATCATTTATAAACCTAACATTAATTTAATAATTTAAATTATAATTAAACAATTATGCATTCATTTGGATTCTTTGTAGTATTTTCATATTTTTAGGGTGGATCTAACAATATGAAGCTTGTTTAAAGGACTTTCATAAAATAATTACACCACTTGGTATAAATACATATCAAATAGTGGACTTTGAGTCTTTCATATCAGATATTTAATTTGTATTATCGTATCTTTCTAATACAAATAGATATCTTATGTAGTGTAGTACATAACTACGTATATATCTTAAATATTTAAATAGTTTTGTAATACATTTTTAGTAATTATATCCTAGATTACTAATATATCTACTATGTTTGCTTACAATGTAAACTATGTCTCGTCTTATATAACTCATCAAGTACATGAGAATTCTATAACTCTAGAATATTCTAATTGAGACACACTATCACTTTTATTTTTGAATAGGTATAGATTTACATCTATTAGTGTTCTCACAATTCCAAAATTACCCTTATTAAATTTCTCAAGTATTTTGTCAACATAATGACATTGACTTAGAATGAGATCGCTTGATATCCTTGATATCTTAATTCTCAAAATTACATCAGTAGATCCCATGTCTTTCATATCAAATCTTGAATTCAACATAGATTTAGTAGATTTGATCATTATTACCCATAATTAACATGTCATCAACGTAAAAACATAAGATAACATAATTATTTTATTTGTTCATAACATATGCATATTTATCACATTCGTTGATTTTAAAATCATACGTCCTCATAACATTATCAAACTTTTCATTCCATTATTTTGGAACTTGTTTTAAGCAATATAAAGACTTTACCAATTTACAGACCTTTTATTTTTTCCTAGGCATGAAAAACCCTTGGGTTGATCAATATAGATTTTTTTTCATCTAACTCTTTATTTAGAAATGCTGTCTTTACATCCATTTGATGTATTTCAAGATTTCGTAGAGTTGTGATAGCAATTATCATTCTGATAGATGTTATTCTCGTCACAAGAGAATAAGTATCAAAGTAATCAAGGTCATGTCATTGCTTGTATCCCTTAATTACAAGCCTGGTTTTGTACTTATCAATTGATTCATTTTATTTACGTTTTCTTATGAAAATCCACTTAGACCCTAGTGTTTTGCAAAATACATTCAATTTCACTACGAATGGCTTCTTTCCATTGAATACCTTCAAAATAATTCACAGACTCTTCATAAATTTGAGGTTCACTTTCTAACAGATAGGTCAAAAAATCTGGATTATAAGACGTTCTTGTCCTAGCTCTCTTACTACATCTGAGTTTAACCTCTTGTTCAAGTTCTTTGTTTTGACTATATTCATTTATAGTCTCATATGTTCGCTTAGAAGAACTTGATTCTTCTTGAGATTTACCTAGAAATACATTATCAAAGAATGATGCATTTCTTGATTCCATCATCGTGTTCTTATGTATGATTGAGATTTTTGACTCATGCACAAGAAACCGATAAGCACTATTATTATATGCATATCCAATGAAGATGTAATCTATTGTTTTTGGACTTATCTTCATCTTCTTAGGTATAGGAACAACCACTTTTGCAAGACACCCCAAACTTGCAAATATTTATAGGAAGACACTCTTCTTTTAAATAAGTCATACAGTGTCTTATATGTCTTTTTTTTGTACCTTATTTAAAAGGCATAACTTCCCCCCACAAATTCTGTGAAAACCCAAAACTTAATAGCATTGTATTCATTGTTTCTTTCAAAGTACGATGCTTACATTCAGCAACTTCATTTTGCTGATATGAATAAGGC
This sequence comes from Hippophae tibetana, assembly GCA_037013495.1. Classification (NCBI taxonomy): domain Eukaryota; kingdom Viridiplantae; phylum Streptophyta; class Magnoliopsida; order Rosales; family Elaeagnaceae; genus Hippophae; species Hippophae tibetana. The sequence continues at coordinate 9,756,962 of CM072812.1, forward strand.
GTTGTGCTTTCATGAATAACTCTGTGTTGTGCACAGAATTCACCAAACGGTGTCTCATATTCACCACCATGATCACTATGTAGTACCTTGATCTTCTTGTTGAGTTGATTCTCAACTTCTGTTTTATAAAGAAAAAATTTATCTATAACTTCATCTTTTCTTTTAAACAAATACACATAGCACTACTTCGTGCTATTATCAATGAAAGTAATAAAATATTTATTTCCACCCCTAGTTAGAGAAATTTCAAATCACATAGATCACTATAGATTAAGTAAAAGGGTCCAGTGTTCCTTTCAATCGAATGAAATGATGACCTAATCATTTTTTCCTCAACACAAGTGTCACACTTATGCTTTGAATCTATTTGAAATACAGGTGTATGTTTCATGTTAATTAGTCTATGAAATATATCGCAATTAATATGACCTAGTCTACCATGCTACAAGTTGAAAGATTCAAGAAAATAAGTAGAAGAATTAATCTTATCAATATTCTTAGTTTTTACGGTCATTATATTGAGCTTAAATATGCAATTAAATACATATCTATTTCCCACAAACATCCCATTTTTGTCACAACTATCTTATTAGATTCAAACACCATCTGAAATTCATGCTTGTTTAGCAATGAGCCAGAAACAAGATTCTTATGGATGTTTGGCACATAGAGTACATTGTTTAATGTAAGCTCCTTCCCATAGGTCATCTTCAATTTGACATGGCCTTGCCCTTGAATGGCTGATGTGGAAGAATTTTCCATGAAGAGCTTATCTTTGTCTTTCACTACTTCAAAAGTAGTGAATAACCCCTTATCTGAGCATACATGTCTTGTTGCACCTGTGTCAATCTATCACTCCATTGGGTTTGATTCCACCAAGTTTACCTAGAAAATGATTGCACACAAGTCAATGTCAGAGATATCATGAGTGATGTCATCAACCATGTTTGTCTCATAGTTTATGTTTCTTTTTGAAAACATGGAGTTTAAGGCTTTATGCCCTATCCTCTGAAAGTTAAAGCAAATCCCTCTAAAGCTTGATTTCTTAAAATTTGCTCCTCTAGGTCCCAGTTTAGACCATTTACCCAGATTATCCTTTCCCTTTTTCTCGTTGTGTTTGGAACTTTGACTATGTTTCATCACATTAGCCTTGGGTACTGATGGGATATAATATTTTTTAGAAGAAGCCTTGTTATCTTCTTCCACTTTGAATCTTAATAGCACTAACAAATTGAAAATATTGTTTATCCTCATATTGATTGGGAGCTTCTTCAATCAATAACCTTGCTATATTTAAGGTGGTGAGGTAGAACATCATCTTACTTTTCCATCTCTTGAAGTTCAAGCCATTAAATTTCTCTCGTTTCTCTACTACATCATGATTCATTGGAACAGAAACCAATAACATTGGGGTTATCCTATGAACCAAAAAATGCATCATCATTTGGTTTACACTATAATCACCCATAGTAGCTCAGTAACATTTACAATTAGGTATTCAGTTCGGGGACACTAGAGTTGTTATTTCATATTTCATAATATTTTTTTTACATTTTCTTTTAAATACATAAATAGGAATACAAGTTTTAAAAATCATCAAATAAAGTTTTCGATAAAAAATTATATATTTAATAAATAAATTATAAAAATATGTTAATTTACATATATATTTGTAATTTCATTAATTATAGTGATTAAATAAGTTTAAAATAAAACAATTTATTTATTTATGAAATTATAATATATATAGTAAAATAAAATACAAATATAAAGTAAAGAAAATTAAAATTAATAACACAAAATAAATAAATAAAAACAAATATACTTAATTAATCTATTCTAATCTTCTTTAATTCCGATTCCGAAATTTGGCAAATAAATGAAATGGAAAAGGATTTAACCTCCATATGTATTTTTTTATGTAAATCTTGTTGGATTAATGGCTTCTTAAAAAAGTTGCTTATGAAGTGAAAAGTTGAGAGGTTTTGGTGAGCCAAATGTCTAATTGAAATTAGACTTCAATGGTTGATAGGTTTAATATGTTCATGTCACTAATCAATATTTACTCTTTACCTTTCTCAAAAGAAGTTAATGAGCTAAAAACTTTCGTACGTCATCTCTTTTGTCGTACAAGATGAAGCCAAAAAGTCTTTATTGTTGCTATATATATTGGGCGTGAATTTTTTGTTTCGAATTAAGTAAAGTAATTTGATGTATTTTGAGTTATTCTATTCGATTTTATTTTAGTTAAAATGATAATAGGATTTTGAGTTTAAAAGTTATTTTTAATTATGAGAGTACAAAGTCTATTGAGTTATTGAAAAAAAATTATATTTAAGAATTAATATTAATAAAATATTGATATTTTTGAGTATAGATTAAATAATTAGTCAAATCATATTATTTTCATGTGATTGAGTTTTGGATTTTGAGAGTTATTTTTATATGTATTCAAACAAGAAATTGTTTGATACTTACAAGTTTATGGTAACGGTGGTAATGGTGATGTTATTATGGATAATAAATCAAGGAGGTCAGACACTATTAAGATGAAGATGTATGATGTAATCATGAACAATGGACCATCCGAACAGTAGATAATGTAAGATTTGTTATTGGCATGAAAAAGAATTTAATCTCATTGACTAAGTTAGATTCTTTTGGTTATGATTTTTCTAGAAAAAAACAAATTTATGGAAGTGAATAAAGGTTCCTTAATCATAATAAAATAAAGAAAAAGATAAGTTTATACAAGTTGATTGAGAATCTTATTCTAGATAAAGTTGCATTTTTTTAAAGATAAGTTGAATATTGATTCAAAGTTTAAATCTTTTAATAATATTGATAATGTGAGTCAAAAGAATCTATGTAAAATTTAAGAAAAAGTTATAATTTTTAGTGATAAGAATATGGTATTAAAATATTGTTATCAAGTTAGAGCAATCACACTAAAGTGGTTCTTGATTATAGATGAAATGGTAGTTACATCCTACTTATAAATGGGATGCATGAATATATCTTAATTGATACTTAACGTTAATATTTTTTTTAATAAGTCGAGTGGATTATTGGGTTAATTGCTTCTAAAAAAATGTAAAATGTTTTTCTAGTTGATTTACTATGAAGACATCGATGGTTGATGGGTTTAACTTGTTCGTGTCAATTAATTAGTATTGATTTTTTATCTTTCACGAAAGGAAGTTAATGAGCTAAAAACTTTACTACTTCCTCTCTTTTGACGTACAAGATGAAGCGAAAAGGTGGCTCTAAAGTATTTGTTTGGTGCTACACAAATTTAAATAAAGAAAGTAATTTAGTGTATTTTGAGTTTATGTATTTTATCTCACCACTGAGAGTGATACAGAGTATATTATGGTTTTTAGTTTAAGAGATATTTTTAATTCTTGAAATATAGAATGTATTTGGCATTGAAAAAAAATTTATATTCAAGAATTGATATTAATAAAATATTAATTTTTTTGTGTGTGAATTAGACAATTGGTTAAACCACCTTAATTTTTGTATTCTTGTTTACTTTTTCAATTCTGATGTGCTTAATAAGCGGTATCAGAACCAAATGTTGAATGTCTTAAGTTTACATACATGACATCAATTAAGTTTGAGATAGATAAATTTAATGAAAAAATTAATTTTAACATTTGGCAAAATAATATAAAGGATACACTAATATAACAAGGTGGAACGAAGCTAGAAGACATAAAAGAAGATGATTGGAAAGAAATAAAAGTAAAGACAATAAGCACTATTCATATGAGTTTGGTTTCTAAAATCAAATATAGTGGGTTGAATAAGATTTCTCTATCAAAGTTATGAGAAAAATTGGAAACATTTTATATGTTAAAATCTATTACAAATAGACTGTACTTTAAGAAACAATCATTTGTTTGAGTATGGGTGAAAGCGATAACATTAGAAACCATCTAAATTTCTGAGTATTGATGTGAGGATAGACGATGAAGACCAAGTAATGATTTTAATATACTAATTACCAAAATCATATGATACATTGATGACAATATTACTCATTTAAAATACTACATTGACCATGAATGAGGTGTCGGTATCACTTTTGGAAATTAGTAATGTGATCAAACGTGTAATTCTTACATGTGGAGATTCTCTTACTATTCGAGAAGATTCAAGAGCAAGTTCATCAAGTAGAAAAAAAGTTCAAGAGGAAGGGATCCTAGTAAAGAAGGAAATTGTTTCAAAACAAAAAGATATAAGACATCTAAATGAAAAGAGAAGGAAAGATGAAAAATAGATAAATTTCACGAAAACTAATAATTATGTTTTTGATGTAATATGTGTGACTACATGTGATACTTAAATGGATGATTGGGATTTGAATTCAATGTGTTGTTTTCATATTCCTCAAGCAAGTAATTTTTTGATACTTACAAGTCTCGTGGTAGTGGTAATGTTGTGATGATCAATGAATCAAAAAGTAAGGTCGTTAATTAAGGCATTGTTAAGATGAAGATATATGATTATTAATAAGGATGGAGATGGACGGGGATGATTATGCTAATAACTATAACCATATCATATTAGTTTTGAGTACATTTGGCTAATAACCATAAATTATGAACTAATAACATTTTTCACACGATTTAACCACATTTATTATTTTTTAACATTTATTCAAAATATATTTATTTTAAAAATTAAATATTAACTTAATTATTAGTTTATTATATTATTTAAAATATAAACATTAAATTTTATTTTTAACTATTTAACACATTTTTTTATAAAATATAAAATAAGAATAAATAAAATTCAATTTAATTATACAAAGTATTATATATTTTATTATTAAAAATATTTTTTTATGTAATTATATGTATATAAAATAATATTATTAATATATGTTCGGTTTTGATTAACTACAGTTTCAATATTGCATTAACTATTCCTACCTCACGTCTTATCAATTATGGTTATTTTTGAAAAAAAAATCGTTATATTTTTACAGATAACTATAGTTTTTGTTATCCACAATTAAAATGTTCATCCCTATGTATGATGGAGCTATTCAAACAGTAGGTGATGTAAGATTTGTTCCTAACTTGTTTAAAAATTAATTTCGTTGAGCAAATTGGATTCTCTTAATTATGATTTTTCTACAAAGAATGTGTCTATAGAGGTGAATAAAGATTCATTGGTCATAATAAAATGAAAGAAAAAGAAAAGTCTATACAAATTGATTGAAAATTTTGTTCGAGGTGAAACTACTGTGTCATTTAAAGATAAAGTAAATATTGACTCAAAGTTTAAATATTACAATAATATTGATAATATGAGGTAAGAGAATAATGCAAATTTTAATTAAGAGGTTACGATTAAGGATGAAGTGATGAATGCATTTTATATGACATGTATGGAAATTTACTAATTGATAGTTAAAGTTGATAAGTTTTTCAATCAGTTAAGATATAAATTGTTGGATTAATGGGTTCTAAAAAAAATGTAAAACTTTTTTTTGCTGATGTATTTTGAGGTTGGAAAGCCAAAATAACTAATACACGAAGTCTAAAAGCTAATGACTTTGGCATGTGAAGTGTTACATGAAAAAGGTGGAAGGTTTTGGTTAGTCAAATGTCTAATTGAAATTAGATTTCAATGGTTGATGGGTTTAATATGTTCATGTCAATTAATTAGTATTGACGGTTTATCTTTCGAAGTTAATGAGCTAAAAACTTTCCACTTTATCTCTTTTTTCGTACAAGATGAAGCCAAAAATTCTTTATTATTTTTATATATATTTGTGAGTGTCAGTTGGTATTAGAGCTACGTTGTTGGCTTCTTCACCCCCATTGGCTCTCGTGCCGTAAATTCGGACCGTGTTGTAAATCCGGACTTTAGCCGATGTGGAGGGGGATGTTAAGTCCCACATTGGCCAAGAATAAGATAGTGGTGCTGCTTATAAGTTTGTGCAACTCTCTAACTCACAAGCTGATTTTTGGATTCAGAGTTAGGCCTGAGTTTCTAAGTATTTTGATAATAAAAATGATATTTGATATACTTGTGTTTTAAGTTTGAGAGTTATTTTTAATTCTTATGATATAGAATGTTTGTGTTATTAAATTTTTTTATATATTCAATGATTAATATTAGTAAAATATTGAGATTTTTAGGTGGATTAATAATTGATTAAATCAACTTAATTTTTGTGTTATTATTTACTCGATTTATTTTTACATGTTTGATGAGCACAATAATTTAACTCTTTAAGACTTCAAATTAGGAGAATAATTTTAATGCCGTATAATAAGAGAATAATTCCAGTACATTGATAGTATGTCCAATCTTGGAGAGAGAAAAGACATACATAAAAGGAATCTCGGTATGAAAGACAAAATGGAGAAAATATAACAATACGTGTGTGGGTTTGAGATATTTGAGTCTACCAATCTAAATTCTTTACAATTGTAGATGCTCTATTTTTCTCATAATATATTGCATTGTAATTTTTACATGAAATTAAACAAAAACAAGTTTACAAATAAATACAAGAGAGTTAAATATAACAATAACATGAAACTTACGATATTGATGAAATTGTGCAGTAACATAACCAAATGTAATAACATTATCAATCGATCTTCCAAGCATGAAGAGAATAAGAAAAAAGCAGAATTCATAATAGCCTTTATTAGGACATAGATATGAATAATACATGCTTCGATCATCATCATGTCCATAACCTTCTTTATCACTCTCAATTTTAAAGAAAACATGCGACCGAAGCTTGAATATAAACAACACACGTTCATCATTTCCAAGAATATTATCATGAACATCCTAAAACACTTGAACATGTTGTTTATTCACTAAAACAGTTTGATTTCCTCTAAATTTCCATTGCAAGTTCTTAACATGAATCAACACAATCCCATCAATACTAATCCTCATTTCTGGATCCTTAGGCCAAGATGTTAAACTTCCAACAACAATGTCATGTTCTTTGTTATTATTGTTAGAAATACTTAATGATTGTATTCTATTCTATAAGTTAAGAAATATGTAGTGCTTTTATATAGGAATTACGAGTAAATTAGATATGACTAAAATAAACTAGATATACATTAGCAGATATGATATATATTAAGAGATATACATTGATATATTATTATATATACATTAACAACTCTACTCAAACTCAAGGTGAATGTGAGACCAACTTGAGGTTGTCAACCAAATTACGAGTACGTCCTTTAGGAAGTGCCTTAATTAGTGAAGATATCTGCAAGTTGATCGTTGGGGGAGACATGGAAAAACTTGAGAGCACCATGGGAAATATGAGAACGAATAAAGTGACAATCAATCTTGATGTGTTTAGTTTGTTCATGGAAGACATCATTGTGAGCAATATGAATGACACTCTTATTGTCACAATAAAGAGGAGTAGCAGAGGATGTGGACACACCTAAATCCTTAAAAAGCCATTGTATTCAAAGGAACTCAGATGTGGTATCAGTAAGAGCACGATATTCTGCTTCAGTATTGGAGCGCGTCACGAATGTTTGTTTCTTACTTCGCAAAGAAATCAAAGAAGAACCATGGAAAAAGCAATAACCTGTAGTGGACCTGGGATCAATGAGACTGAGCTAAGTAGAAAAGGCTATGGAAGAGAGTGTCTTTCAAGTATCATAGAATGCACAGAACAACATCATAATGAGTAGATCGTAGAGCAGACAAATACTAGCTCACCTGATGAATAACATAAGAAATGTTTGGACGAGTAATTGTAAGATAAATAAGGCTGCCAACCAATCGTCTGTAAAGAGAGGGATCAGACAATGGTTTCCCCCTCACAAAGATGATACCATGTTAGAAACTCAAAATTAACTTAACCCAACAAGATCTCATTAAGTTAAGAATTGTCCAGACTTATAAACATTTTTGTTGCCTTATTCCTAGCCGATGTGAGACAATGATTCTTAACAACCCCCTCCACATGACAGACAAAGGTGGACATAAATTTCACGATAAGACTATGATAGAGCTCAGGGTCCAAGCACATAGAAACCAAAAGTAGAGTTTTGATACCATGTTAGAAATACTTAATGATTGTATTTTATTCTGTAAGTTAAAGAATATATGATGGTTTTATATAAGAATTACAATTAAACTAGATATATATTAACATATATGATATACATTAATATATTATTAGATATAGGTTAACAATTATAATTATTATTATTACCATCAAACTTTACTTTTGTAGAGAAACATTTCTTACCAAACCATTTTTTTTTCTTATAAAACAGAATACATAGACAAGAGTTTTTCTTGATTTGATTATTTTATACTCTTTTTTCTTATAATCTCCCGTTAATAAAACAATCCCTTCATTATCACAAACAAGAGCAACATAATAATCTGAATGTGGTTCAGGGTTATTACCAAATTTAGCAACGAACATGCTAAAATACTTCTAAATGTGACCCATCAACATCAAAAACTTTGTAACCTTTTTTGCTCCAAAAATGCTTAGGCTTTAGATCAATTTTACAAGTACAATGAATCTCACCATCTACACTATCAATTGTTATGTTTAAAGAATGGTTCATGAGATTTTTGCACCATGTCACTGTTACTTTTCTCATATAACCATAAATGTTTGCCATATAAACAGAGGTGTATGTGCTCTGAGCTGTTTTGGTTGCGATTGGATCTTCTATGATTTTCTCTGCAAATGGTGGTGGTTCGTTCAATGATTGTGTTCTTAGAGGCCGACTTAAGGATAACATCATTTTGTTCTTAAATCCCTTTTCTGGGTTTTAATTATTACTAGTAATAAACAACTTCACGCAGAAAAAAAGTTTAAAAGTTTAAAAATTGATCAATTGTGTTTCTTGTTTGAGAAAAAAATATCATTGGGTTTCTTTCAATTTATACATGTATCCGCTAATTTGGGTTTTCATGGGGTTTGAGATTTTGATATAAATTCATAAACTAATGATAAAATTGTTCATGTTACCTCATGATTAATGGGCATGTCTTTGAGAATGATGATAATATAGTGGTTTTTGATGATGGAGGAGAAGAATACGAGCCATGTTGTGGACGATATAAGTAGTGTTGAAACGAAGAAGGTTTTGTTAGGAATTAATATAACTAGCTAGAAGGGGATAGAGAATAAAGTTAGTTGTATATTTTGAGATAAAATCTCAAAACTGAAAGCCGTCCGAAACAAAATATGAAAACGAACTTCAAGTTCTTTGCCAACTTTCTTTATATATATTGTTGGGAATATTAGTCGAAAATGCTTTTACAAATCAATAAAACTAACTTTATATTAAGTCAAGTAACATATAATAAAACCGAGAATGGAACCAAAAGTTTCAAAAAGTTGGCTATTTTTTTTTTGGAGTGATACAATACAAGTCCAAGTATTATTAAAAGGTAGAATAAAATTCTAAAAATTAAAATTAAAATAAAAAATAAATCACATGAAAATATATATGTATTTTTCTGAATTACAATGTGTTTTTTAAATAAATTGTAACTCAAAAAATATAAATTTACACGTGTTTTAATATATATCAAATGATTTAAGAACATATAACAATTTATAAAAATATACATATATGTGTTCACGTGTTTTATTTATGATATTTTTTTAAAATTTTAAACTTTTAATACATTTTTTAATAGTTATTGGACTCGTAATATCCTACCCAAAAATTAGTAGGTTTTTTTATACTTTTATCTTAGTTAGTTAACCATTGATATTCTTAGTATCCTTAAATAAATTTCATATCTTTTGGTATTCTCTAAAATTTTAAAATAGAATTAATTTTGACTACACTTTTCATAAATTAGGAATGATTAAATTTTAATTTATCTATATTATTTATTATTATGTTAGTTTATTATGAAGAAACTTATAAGAAAAAATACAAAAAATTATTCATTTTAATTGAAAAATTAAAGTTTTCAAAACTCTTATACTTCTTAATATAAACTCTTATATTTCTAAAATGAATCAAGTTTATTAATATAAAATGCTTTGTATTTGGTATCTAATTTATTTTGAATTTCTCTTATTTATAACATTTTTAAGGTGTATATTCCTCGTAATTTTAATCATTTATTTACAATATTATATTATTTTTTAATCTTTTATTATAAAGATAATTATACTTTAGTATATTATTGATATTGATTTTACTATTCGAAATGTACGAGTCTCTATGTTGATTAGGAAAATACTACAATGTTATTAAAAAATTTACTTAACTTTCTAAAACACAAAAACATTGATGTATCATGAAATAATTTGTGAAGTTTTATTCTAAATTTTTATTTGTGTATTTTCTTAGTATGTTTCTTCCAATTTTTTATGTTTTTAATAAAAAAATATTTTTTTGTTAAATAATAAATAAAAAATAAAACTAATATTAAAAAAATATTAAAAAAATATATTTCATTCTATCAATATCAAACAACTATATTATCATATATATATATAATTACACTTGTATCATTATTTGTCACTTGAGATGGATTAAATGAGAGCGTTACACTTTTTTTCAATTTATATTTCTCAACATTAAAAGAATTTTTTAACATTATTTTTCTAATTTCATATTATAATTATAAAATAATTTATCAATTTGATGATACGAGAATAGAAAAAAGTATGAAAAAATAATTAAACGATATTTAATTAGATGATACTAAATATTAAACGGATTTAAATGATCATAGTTTAATTTAAACGACATCAAATTGAACGTCGTTTAAAATGAAATGATGTATTAGATTTTTCTTAATAATAAAAATATATATGATAGATATAAGAGTGTTATTTTTATAGTTACAAATTATAAAGATGTGTTTTTTGTTTTTTTATTTTCCCTATAAATGTAAATTATGAAAATTAATTCATCTAAAACTTATAACAACAAAAATAACACACCAATAATATTGGACGAGTCTAAATAATCATAACTTAATTTGAAAGTATTCAAATAAAATGTGTTTAAAATAAAATAATATATTAAATTTTGTTTAACAGTTAAAATATACGAATTAAATATAAATAATATTTTTTTATAATTATATGTTTTAAATGTATTATTTTTATTATTTACTAATAAAAAAAATCCCAAACAATTTCATTTTTGCACCTATTAACAGTTTTCCCAACATATTTCTTATCTCTCTTCCAACTGCAGCATCTTTATTTGCTCTTTCGTGAAAAATAAGGACCTAATAAGTTAACTCCAAAATCTGATTCATTGGTCAATATGTGTCCTCTTAAGACCTGAACAGCTTTGAATTGGATAAAAGTAAAAAAGAGTAAATAAGATATATGGGTAAACATTAATCCATATATTTGTATACCATTCATTCTAACATCCTAATATTTACATTCTATGATTTTAATTAGGTAATGATATTACTATAATAACTAAGAACGAGTAAGGACGGGTAAGAAAGATTATACTAATAGTTATAATTGTATTATTTTAATTTCGGATGAAATTGGGTAATAATCTTATATTATGAATTGGTAATATTTTTTCACAATTTAATTATTTTATATTTTTTAATATTATTAAAATATATATTTAATTTAAAAAAATAATATAATACTCACTCTAAAATATTATTTAAAATATTGACATTAATTTACATTCTTTTAACTATTAATTACATATTTTTGAATAAAATAAATATATATATATATATAAGAATAAATAAAATTCAATCTAATTATTCAAAAAATTATGTGATATTATATGTTAGGTATGGATTAATCATAATTTCAGTATTATAATAATTATCATACCTTATATCTAATTGATTATCATTATTTTTGAAAAAAAAATTATGATATAGTTAAAATATCCCTTTAACAATAAATTTTATTACTTTTATAATAAAAATACACGAATTGTTATTTGATTTATAATATTAATTATATTTTAATTCTGTTATTATTATTATATAAAGTTAACATTAATAATATAATTTTGCGATAATAATAATTAGTCTTTTAAAATTAATATCCAATCGTATAAATTTATTTTAAAAAATTAATATAATAAATGTAATATATGTTAAATATCACCAAGAAAATACCAATTAATATTTAGTACATGTACAATCAAAAATGTGTTTGGTTAAATATTAATAAAAGAAGAAGATGATTATGTATTTGATTAATTGTGTAATAAAATTCAATTTCTTATTTTAAAATTCTAAGACAATGAGACTTGAGGGCAATTGGACTTTATTCTTTGCTTTCTCCTGATTGGACTTCATTGGGTCAGACATGTGGCCCATACCATATCTTGTCAATTTTGTGATCCATTTCAACGGTGCTCATTCATTTTAGCGCCACCTTATAAACGTCCCTTCAATCTTTTTTCCTATTACATTATTTATTTACTGTTTTACTACAAATTTAAAAACATGCCAAACAAACAAATCATGCCTAACAATTAATTGTAATATGATATATGAACTAATCATAGGATACTCGATTTAGGAAACCAGATTCGCTAAACATAAATGGTGTTATTGCTTTTGAAGATTCGAATGTATAAGTTTATTAGTTGATTGTATTTAAGTTAAACTTAACAGTAAATTCATTGCTAATTTAAGATTAATATCGAGTCAAATTATGTATTTATAATAGTTTAGTTAGTCTATTACGACAATCACCATCCTTATTGGTAATTTTTTTATTATCAAAATATTGTAATATGAATAATTTTATGTTTGATTTTTTAGTTAAATTGAACTTAAATGTAAATTATTAATCATAATACTCATTTATCTTACACTAATAAAAAAATATATTGAAATATTTTATTTTTTTCATGTATTTATATAATCATTTTTTCTTTGTTAATTTCATTTAAAAATAAAAAATTATTATCTAATTTTATTTATATTTTATAAATTTAATTTAATGTTATTATTTAATAATAATAATAATAATAATAACATTATTTTTATTATATTCAATTATTATTATTATTTTATTATATATCGTGTTTTCATTTTGAGAATACAATAAGATTCCACTTACACTATATTATATAAAAAAAATCCACCTAAACTAATTATTATTTACTTTACAAAATAAATAAAATAAGTATTTTATTTTACCATTAAAAATTTACAAATGTCTAAAATATCCCTGATTCATCATAAGAATATATAATATAAAAGAAAGGAGTTGTTATTTATTATTATATTTTTATTGATAATATTGTTTATCTTTTTTATCAAATATTACATATTTTATTTTTAAAATATATCATATCATTATTTATTTTATAAATAATGAATAACTCGGTTAAAACGGTTACAGAAAGATAATTTTTTTAGCAATAATATGTTATACATTATTGATTTATCAATTGTTATTTTTTTTCATTTTTTATAATTTTTATTTTTAATTGAAAGATAAATCTATTTTATCATCACACGAAAGATTCTCTCCATTCAATGAGTATAAGTGCCGTTATTCTCTCATTTTCACCGTATCAAAACTCTAGTTGTTGTTTCATTCTACTTAGTTTTTATTTATTTTGTTATTTTTTTTTCACTTTAGGTTTTCTATATCGAAGAAAGAGTTTTATGTAGGAAAAAAATATAGAGAGAGTATTTTGTTTTTCCATTGATTCTCTCGTAATATAATTATTTCTTTTATATTTAATTTGATTAATAAAATTAATTATAATTGTGATATTTATTTAAATTTTATATACAAAATTAAATATTTTTTATTCTAATATAATTTAAACATATATTTATTTTATATTTTATTACAGTTTTTAATATAGATTTAATAGATGCCTTAATTTATTTATTGAAGTTCACGGTACTATGATGACAAACTAAATAGAATTAATAAAATTTATTCATACGATTATATCTATCAAAGTAAGAAATTTTTTCAGTAAAAATAAATGTTGTGAATACTAATACAATAACCATCCAAAATGATAATTAATCTTACGAACATAATTAATTGTATCTTTAATTTCAATTTAAATTAATGAATAAAATTTCTTAAAAAAAAACCATAAAATCTCCAGCTGCTTATTTCATTATTTATTAATTCTATTTATCTTTTTTGTTCACTCAGTCTCTACCAGCTAGACCCTTTCGCCTTGCTGCAACTTCAAGCTCTCTTTCATGGCGTCCATGGCAGCAGCTGGAGCTCTGAGATTACCATTCTCATCAACTTCTCCATCAAATGATTCAAATCCATTTCCCAAAACCAATCCCAAATCACTTTCCTTTACCTTCTCTCAATCGTCTGGGGACAAGATCTCATCAATGACCATTATCCGTAGAACCATTTCTACCGATAGGTGTCCAAAGATTGTATCTCCAAGAGCTGTTTCCGATTCAAAGAACTCTCAGACTTGTCTCGATCCCGATGCTAGTCGAGTAAGTCTTTCTTGTTTTCTTACATTTCTATGTATGAATTGGGTTGATTTCGCATTGTGGTTTGTGATTGATGAAGTGTTGTGTTTTTTTATTAGAGTGTGTTGGGTATTATTCTTGGAGGCGGTGCTGGAACGCGTTTGTACCCACTGACTAAGAAGCGAGCTAAGCCTGCTGTTCCTCTGGGTGCCAACTATCGGCTTATTGATATCCCTGTGAGCAATTGTCTTAACAGTAACATATCAAAGATTTATGTATTGACCCAGTTTAACTCTGCTTCTCTCAATCGCCATTTGTCTCGAGCTTATGCTAGTAACATGGGTGGGTATAAAAATGAAGGCTTTGTTGAAGTTCTTGCTGCCCAGCAGAGCCCGGAGAATCCCAATTGGTTTCAGGTTATTGTTAAACCTCTAATTTCTATTTTTGTTATCAACTCCTTTTTATTGATATAGGGATTTTTGTTTTTGAATTTTGATGAGTGCAGGGCACTGCTGATGCTGTGAGGCAGTACTTGTGGCTCTTTGAGGAGCATAATGTTTTGGAATTTTTGGTACTTGCTGGGGACCATTTGTATAGGATGGACTATGAGAGGTTTATTCAGGCTCATAGAGAAACTGATGCTGACATCACTGTGGCTGCTTTGCCAATGGATGAAAAGCGTGCCACTGCTTTTGGTTTGATGAAGATCGATGAAGAAGGTCGGATCATTGAGTTTGCTGAGAAACCCAAAGGGGAACAACTAAAAGCTATGAAGGTAAGGAAATGACCTCAGATCCAGAAAATCTTCATTTCTTATATTCATATTCATATGAACCTGTGGGTTCTCTCAATGCCTCTATTGCAATATGCGGTAGTGAGGTTCCAACACAGTAGGGGCTATTGCAAAAAAATAAAATATTTATATTTATATTTGTGCAATCATGTAGTAGCTATGGTGAATTCTAGCGTATGCTTGGCTGGGAAAAGAAGATAATTTGCCTCTTCGTTGCAGGTTGATACAACTATTTTGGGACTTGATGATGAGAGAGCAAAAGAGATGCCTTATATTGCTAGTATGGGTATATATGTTGTTAGCAAAGATGCAATGATAGATCTACTCAGGGGGAAGTTTCCTGGAGCCAATGATTTTGGAAGTGAAGTGATTCCTGGTGCAACGAATATTGGAATGAGAGTATGTATATTGTTATATTATTGACTTGCATTTGACATTCAATTCAAAACTTAAACAAAAGGTTGATTACTGGCTATTCTGCTTGTGTACTTTGTAATCGTTATAATTTTATATATATCTTGATTATCTGTAGATCATAACTGCAATATTGGAGGATGAATATGAGTTATGATTTGTTGATTTGGTTATCTGTTCTGCATTTAGTTACTTCAGAGGGGACTAATTGCTTGATGACTTCATAGGTGCAAGCTTACTTGTATGATGGTTACTGGGAAGACATTGGAACAATTGAGGCCTTCTATAATGCAAATTTAGGAATAACCAAGAAACCAGTGCCAGATTTCAGGTCTGTTTCCCATTTGAAACCTACATCTGTATTTCAGCATTATGTCTATGCCTGTTAACTTTCAGCCCAGGACCTAAACAACGCATTTTTGGTGATATGGTCATAAATTTCCTAAGATCTTGGCAGTATAAAATAAGTTGTACATAATCTTTACATAGCAAAAAAGCACAATTTTTGGTCCAATTATCACTCAAACTCAAAACAGCCACAATTTTGAGTCCTCATTAATGAAAATATTGTATGCTTAATGATAATACTGGACTTTCTACTTCAGCTTCTATGATCGATCCGCTCCAATCTACACCCAACCTCGGTATTTGCCTCCTTCGAAGATGCTTGATGCTGACATCACCGACAGTGTCATTGGGGAGGGTTGTGTGATAAAGGTAAAGATCTACTGGATAAGATTTGAGTTCTGTTAAATTGTAGTAAATATGAATCCATGTTCATGCAAAATGGAGATCAATAAGTCTATGGTGAGGATGCTCAATTGCTCATTTGACAACCCCCCCCCCCCCCCCCCCCCCCAATTTGTTTCCTTGAACAGAACTGTAAAATTCATCATTCTGTGGTTGGACTTCGATCTTGCATATCAGAAGGTGCAATCATCGAAGATAGTCTATTAATGGGAGCTGACTACTATGAGGTAAAAGCCGGTTGCTGTAAATTTATCCTTATAAAGATAACAAGGTCAAACAACGCACAAGATGGAACTTTTTCATTTGAAGTTTTCTGTTTTCTTGTTATTTAGGAGATGGTTAGGCATACCGTATACAATTTCATTAATAGTTGTATTTTTGTGTTGTCTTTTTCCAGACTGATACTGATAGGAGATTCTTGGCTGCAAAGGGCAGTGTTCCAATTGGCATTGGCAAAAATTCCTACATTAAAAGAGCTATAATTGACAAAAATGCCCGCATAGGGGACAATGTGAAGGTTATGTTGATTCTACTTGCAAATATTACTTCTTTGCTTTGCTTTGCTTTGATTTTATTTTTTATTTTTTATCGAAAGATTTGTTTAAAAATTACTTCATTAGATATATGTCTATCGAAAAATACAAACATACAAAAAGACTTAAAAAACACATTTTCTCTAAATAAAAGCTCTAAACAAAGTGACCTCCACGATCTTTTTTTCCTAAAAATAAAATTAAAAAAATTCAGGTTCCTGAACACAGTGGTGTTTAGCCAAAGAACAACTGGGTTGTTGGTAGAAATGACAAAAATGTATTGAGATTTTGTGAAGATTAACACTTTATTCTACTTCTGTGGGAGGGAGACAAAATTGTAGTTTAGTACAATTCATATATGTTTTGCTGCTTTTAATCACCTGTCTATTTCCAGAGAACTATGTATTTTGTTATAAACGTAATTTTTTAAGAAAGTGCTTCTGTGGTTTTTGAGCCCTAGCCACATGTAGTAAAAAAAATGTTTTTTCTGCTTTTAATCTCCTGTCTATTCCTAGAAAACTGTGTATTTTGTTATAAACGTGGTTTTTTAAGAAAGTGCTTCTGTGGTTTTTGAGCCCCAAGTACACGAAGTAAAAAATTCCGCTTCGTTTTAGAAGTGCCCACTTTTGCAAGGTCTAATAAACAGAAGCAAATATTCTTAAACTGTTTGTTTCCATAATAATCATTCACTAGAGATTAATGGGAAACTGAAAGCTCAAAAGAAAAAGGTACAATCGCAGATAATAAATGGAGATAATGTACAAGAAGCAGCAAGGGAGACAGATGGGTACTTCATCAAGAGTGGGATTGTCACTGTGATCAAAGACGCATTGATTCCTACTGGAACTGTAATCTAGTTTGAGTAACTTATGGTTAATGTATGCATTGCCACGTAAGTTGATGGGCTGGAGAAGAAGCTTTATTTGTTGAATCTATTTCAATGTTTATGTCTTGTTATTATGTATATCCAATGCTAGTAGTATTTTAAATTCAAAATTAAAAAGGAAGACATCAGAATTTGCCATTGTAGATGTTTCATCATTAATAAAAAGAGTAGATAAATATTGCCTTTTCGTCCATCTCCTTCCCGAGTTCCTGGAATATCTTAACCTCGTATTATATTGTCAAAAATACGAAATTTTGATGCTAAGATCTTGAGGCTAAGTTTTTATTTAATATCAATTAGTACAATAAAGGGAAGGAAAAGGCTTACAAGTTACAACTACCTATTGTAACAGACTAACAGTAACAGGTGCAACCTCAATGTTACAACGATTGTCTCAAGACAAGGTTGAATTGCGTAGGTTGTCTCTCAGTAGTCTGAAAAAAGTATTCGTGTGTCCATTCAACAAGTTGAAAATAAAAATAAGAGAAATTCTGAAAAAATTCAAAATTTACTAGAAGACATTTGGTTAATTATAAAATATTTTTAATCAATTAAAATTACAATAAAATAACTATTTTATCTTTATATATATTCTATCATAATCAAGAAATTTCATTATTTGTTTCTAAAATATTTTTCCTCTCACAAAACATCTCTCTCAATACATCCCGCTATTTATTGTCATCTCAAACTCAATATTTTTCCCATCATTTCAATAGAAATCTTAATATTTTGATCATCAAAAACTCAATACTAAAAATGAAAGAGGTATATATATTTAGAAAAGAAAATTCTCACAAAAATAAAAAAAATAAGCTAAAACATCTATCTTACATTTTTTTATGCAAATAAGTAGTAGATTCGATAGGTCTTACCAACTTTTTTTAGAAAGTTTGGTACATAAAATGTTCAGTATATTTACTCATTTTTAATAGAAACTTATTTTTCTTTTAAATTAGCATAATGTTTCCAAAAAAATTCTAAAAATAATTAAAATTAAGACAACGTTTAATTTGATGCTATGTTTTTTCATTAGACGTTTTCAAATCTGCAATATTAAGATTTATTCTACAGAAAGAAATTGTTAATACAGAAATATCATGAACTAAACTAAAATAGAACAAAATTTAGATATTAAACTAACTCAACCTAATTATTAGGTACCAAAACTTACATCCTAACTATTAGGTACCACGTTCGAGACCAATAATTACAAAAAAAAAAATTATCCAAAATGTTTACATACTTGTTAGAACAAAAATCTATTCACACTGTCTCTGTGATCCTTCGAAGTTCGAACACGTTGATGCATCGTTTCTTCAAAAAAGACAAAATAGTTCATGATGGAGGCTCTGAAGTACAAGATTTCAGTCTGCTAGGGAAACAAATTATAGAAGAAACCACTAGAGAACCCATTTTTAGAAATAGGTTGATCCTCCTATGAACGCTAAGAGTTTCAGCAGTATTGAAAAGATAAACTTCAGATTTTCCATTGACATTGGCATTGGCATGCTCGTCCAGATATTCTGGTTCTATATGTTGTTGATCCTCCTCTCTGCTATCGCCATTGGCTCCTCCATTTGTCTCATTAATGGCAGAACCAACACTTGTCTCTTCTTGCAAATGTTCTGTATGTAAATGTCCTGCCTTTTCCATATCTTCGTCTTCTGTTCCACGACATTTGAGTGTCCAATGAAATGTTCTCCTAGCATATATTCTTCAGCATCCCTTCTGCCTTTCTTCTTCCTGTATAACCTTGTACCAGCATTCACTCCACTTGATCTGTTAACTTCAACATTTGCAGTTGTCTCTTCTTCCAAATGCCAATCACTTAAAGACTCTGCTTCTACTATATCTTCTTCACCTGACTTGGTGGCTTGTGCTGACTCATTTTAAGTCATTTGGTTGCATTTGTTCTTCATCCTCCTCTCCGATGTCATTTTTCTCGCATACCCTCATAACATCATCTTCAGCTGCATTTGACAAATTAACTGCACTATTTACAGCTGTATCTACTTCAGTAGGAGAAACATTCACATACTCTTCTTCCTCTTTGTCTTCCAATATCCCCTCATCTTTGGGCCCCAAATTCACAGCCTGTTCCGGTTTTTCATCTTCTATCATTTTTGATAGATGGATTTCAGATACTGAAATCTCGCCCTCATTTTCAATGCTCATCCCATCTTTTTCACTGCAGCCTACTAATGAGTTGTCATCACCCTTTGCATGACCTTGAAAAGGACTTGGAACCTTGCCATCATTTGAGCAGTTCATACGACACTCACATTCTCCATCCACTGGTTAAGCCAAAGCGCCAGGCTCCTTCCTCGTATTCTCTCATCCATGTGCTGCTCATTGTTACCAATCATTGCACTATTACCAAGGAATGTCGACAATACTTTCTTTGCGGACGTGGCCGTTTTTCTAACTTCCAAGTCATTACAAGTATATGTATAAACAATATGTCAAAAGACAACTAGAGAACAAAATTTACTATATAAAAAATTGTTATAAGTATATTCTCAATGATTTTCTCACACCTAAAAGACAAGAACAATTATAAATCAAAGAAAATTTTCCCATAAAATCTCTCATTCAAAAACTTTTCATATAAGTTTTTCTCTATTTTTAGGATGATTAACAATGAAAAAATGAAACCATATTTATAGTCTTCAAATTCTCATTTTATATGTCAAATATTTCTTTATTCAACAAAATTAGGTTACCTAATTTTCTTATTCTTTATTCAAATAAGATTAGTCACCTTCATCTTTGACAATATGGTAAGCCACCTTCTATAAATTATTTTCTAAATTAAACAACTTCTATTTTAACTAACAAATTTAATATTATTTTTAATTAATCACAACAGTTTCTTACGTCATCAAACCTAAGCTTACAACTAATGCATTTTTCATGAACAAAAATTGGGTATCCTATTTCATTACAAAACAAAACTTACCCATCTTTAACATCACATATGATACAAACTCATACGTTCAAGCTATCTAAATCCATATACTGTTCTTCTTCGCCATTCATGTCGTTTCTAGGCTTAAACCCTACTTTTGACAGGAGGTTGTAGGGACAATAGAGTCAACTCGATTTGCTCGTCCGTCAACTTCGTCCTGTTCATATATGGACTTTAAGGTTTGGGCCAAAGGCAATACAAATGTATTAAACGAATTACAAAGAATGACATAAATAATATAACCTTTCCATATGCCCTAGTGGAAAAGGTGAAAGCTTTCGACAAAAGTCTGTGTTTAGAGTTAGATTTTGCTTTACCTTCATAGAGTTAGACTTTGCTTTCACATTAGAAACCGCTTCTAATGCGAAAACGATTGTCTCTGAATGAACTGTCGCTCGCTAGTTTCCTTAGAGCTATTCGTAGTTGTTTGTTGATGAAAATGTCTATTTTTTACGCATTTTACTAAAAATTGATATTCATATTTTTTAATCAAATTATCTTAAAATTATTAAAAATATATTTAAAATATTACTTAAACATCTTTGTTACCCAAATATCATTTAAATATTTATTTTTATTTACAATATCTTGAATATTATGAATATTGTTATTAAAATATATAAAAATATCTAAAATATTAATTTTTAATTTATTTTTCTAGTTTTTCTTTTCTATTTGAACAATGACTTCAACTCAATTTTTATGAATTCTATAAAAGAGAATATATTATACTATGTTTATTATACCTATCAAATAAATAAATAAATAAATGATAAAATTATATTATATATTACTCTTTTAGTAAACAGTGAAATAATAACATCAAATTTAATTATCAAGTATAAAGTTAATTTAGACTATTTTATATTAATGTTAGAACACGTACATTACATTGATGGGTAAGATTCATCGTATTAATAAAAATTATTTTCATATTTTTGAGATTTATTTATTTATAATAATTAATATAATTATCTCATATTTTTTAATTAATTATTCTAAAATATTTAATAAATAAATATATATATATATATTATGTAATATTTTTATTAATTAATTAATATAAATATTATAAGTATTTAAAAATATATTTATTAAATAAAACATTAATTTAAAATATAAGTAATTAATTTTTTTCATAATATTTTTGATATTTTTCTAAAAATTGTATCTTAATTTGTTCACCTACGAGCGGTTCGATTTTTGGTTTTTGCTTAAACCTCTTATACACAAACTTCAATTATACAATGATTATTTAAGAGATATCATAAAATTATTATTTTTAATAAATATTATTTATATTAACACATTGGGAAATAGTGGCAATAATAATAAAAATGAAAGGAAAAAATTACAAAATTATAAAATTAAAGAAAAGAAAAAAATAAATATTTTTAACTTTTAAATAAAAAATTAACAAACTAATAATATATTTTTTATTTAATTTCATATAAAATCAATCTAAACAACAATAAAAAAATCAAAATAAACACATAATTTTTATAATTGATAATTTTTTCTATTATTATTTTTATTAACGTCAAACAAGCCTTACCATAGTGAATTTCTAGTTTTGAAAAAAAAAATACCACAACAACAAAAACTTAATTTATCATATTTTTCTTCTATTTTATAAATTTTGAAGATAAAAAATTACTTCAAACAATTATTTATATTAAAAAAAATTTAACCAAAAAAATCCAGTTAAAACTTTATTTTAATTAAAAAATTATCTTATATTTCATAAATATTCAATTATTTAATTGATTTTATTTAAAAATATATTTATTTACGTAATAAAAAAATATTTTTTTAAAATTAAAATAAAACTTAAAAAAGTTATATCATGTAATTAAATTATAAAAATATTTTTTTAAAAAATAAAATTTATGAAAAGTTCAAAAGTTTTGTTGACAGATAACAATTGGAATAGCCACTCTATTTATTATTATTTTTATCTGTTATTATATATTTTTAATCAAAAATTAAAATATTATTTGCTATTAATAATTTTAAATCAACGTTTAAAAAAAACATCCTAGTCCTTACATTTATAGCAAAAGGAGCACAGTTTCTATTGTTTGAGTTTGAGACACGGTAAAACCTCGGTGAGGAAGAAGAAGATGGTGGTTTTGGGTGCGGTTTGGCAAAATTACGTCTTTGGAATCCCAGCAACCTCGCCATGTTCAACTATTTCATGCTCAACACAGAAGGGCCTTCTAGCCACTAGGCGAAGAAGGATGATATTGTTGGGCCCAAGTCTTGCAATGGCTTCTTTAGTCCAATTGTACAACCCACCTTCATTTCACCTTGCAATTGCCCAACAATTACAACAAGATGAGCTTCAGCTTGAAGAAGACCGAGTAGTTAATCTTTTCCAGGTCTCATAAAGTCTCCTTTAAAAAAACAAAAAAATGTTAATTGGCTTCCCCACCTCCCCTCTCCTTCCTTTCTTGAGCCAGTTTTAAAATGCCCAAATGAGTTTTTTACTAATTTGATTAGCCCATTTAGGTCCTGGTAAGATTGCTAAATTAGCTCAACTTGATTTTTTTTTAAATACTTGCATGTCCTTTTGTGACACAGTGGAGTAGTTTCCTCCCTTTTGGTTGTAACTGTAGGAAACTTCTCCATCAATTGTTTTTATCAAAGACCTGGAAATAGAGAAAAGCCTTAAGGACTCTCCTGATGAATTCTTGCTTAGTGAGGATAAAAAGGTCAAAGTTGAAGGGACAGGTTCAGGCTTTATTTGGGACAAGTTCGGTCATATTGTAAGCATTTTTCTTTTCTCTTTGTTTCAATTTTGATTGTACATTGAATAACTTCTATTTTAATGCACCATTGCTTGTAATTCTACAAACAATTGGATAGGGGGAGCATGTTGTAGTATAGATGCTGAGTATGTTCCACATTTTGCTTACTCGGTTTGACTCTTGTTTATGGTTCAAGGATTTACCACTATACTATCGAAGCTTTTGACATCTCTGCTTGTATAACAGGTTACAAATTACCATGTCGTCTCTAAATTGGCTACAGATCAAAGTGGATTACAGCGTTGTAAGGTTTTTATTTTCCCCCCCTCTATTCTTCATCTTGTTATATGTTGTGCTTGAGTATCGTCTATATATATACCATATTGAAATGCATATATTTGTTTTCAGTGCAAGTGTCAAAGCCAATGTTTATGCAACCGTGTATTTCTTGTGTTTGCCCTAGCAGGTGTATCTAGTAGATGCAAAAGGTAATGGCTTTTACAGGGAGGGAAAGATTCTTGGTTGTGATCCGACTTTCGATCTAGCTGTTCTTAAGGTACTCAGTCTAGCCTATCATTTTACCTTCTTGGGATTGTTTTAAACACATACATTTACACTCAATACCATCTTGTAATAATTAACTAATTGTGTTAAATTGGAAAACCAATTCTCCAAAAAACTTAAGTTAATGGGATAATGGGAGTAGAGCCAACCATACTTTGATACATTCATTATTCTCCACAAATGTTGGCAAATCAACAATTAGAGTTATTGGGCCTTTAACACATGACCTCCAGCTTTGATATCATGTTAGAAATTGTTGTGATGTCAACTCTTCCAAAAGCTAAAGTTAGTGGGAGAAGAGCAAACAATGCTTCTATACACTTATCACTCCCCACAAATGTTAGTTTTGATACCATACAAACCAAACCGAATAGAAACTGTGTTATTCCTTTATTCAACAGTATTCGTTACAAATGAATACTAAGAGATGATTATACACTTAGTAAGCTAGTGCTATATATATTCCAAGTCATCCAACTCAGCATCTATGCTAACTCACTCATTAACAGATTACTTAACCGCTTGAATACAGATCAGCTTGAAGCTCATAATCTGTTTTGAAATATTATCTATATAATTGTATACTAGTTACCTAACAAAATATCTTCCTGATGTAGGATGGTTAATCCGTCCGCTTACAGCGAGACGGAACCCATTCTAAGTGGTACAATATTGTTCGCTTTGATTCATAACTGTAAATTCAACGGACTCACGGCCATGACTTGACAATTCGACGGGACCTCACTGTTTTGTTTCTATGTAGAAACCTCAAAACACGTTATACCATTTAGAGAATGCTCGCCTCTTATAAGTACATTACAACTTAGCTTTCTAAGCAATGTGAGACACGTGCAGACACACTGCATCATACACCCTCACTTAGGGAGTCTTACGTTTTCATAAGAACGCAAGCTCACATGGTCCAATATGGTCATGGCTCTAATACCAACAAATACAGGGTGATTAATCTGTTCGCTTATAAAAGGGCACAACATTGTTCATTTTGGTCAATAACTGCAAGTTTAGCGGACCAACGATTATGACTTAATAGTTTAGCGGAATATCACGATTTTGTTTATAAGAAGAAACCTCAAAACGTATCGTGCCATTTAGAGAGTGCTCACCCCTTATAAGCACATCACTACTTAACTTCTTAAAAAATGTGGGATATGTGCAGGCACTACATCACTTTCTTTTGTTCTCTGACATAATATGAAGTATTTTGATTCTTGATTAGTATAAAGCAAATATAATCTTTCACTTTCTGAAGGTAGAAAGAACCTATATATCATAAAGAAACCCCACGAAGTAGTACAAAATAGGAAAAATCTATGGATTGACCTCAATCGACAACTTTCTTAAGTTCATTTTGAATAGCGCATCAATGTCATTCAATTAGCCACTGATACTAGAAAGACATATTTGAAATAGTTCTAACTGTTATATGTGCTTCATTGGTTTCTAGGTGGATGCTGAAGGGTATGAATTGAAGCCCATTTCTCTTGGTACTTCACGTGATTTACATGTGGGTCAGAGCTGTTTTGCCATTGGAAACCCTTATGGATATGAAAACACACTAACAACAGGGGTAATATCTCTTTTATGTCGGTTTTCTTTTCCCTATTTTGGATAACCTTCTCCAATTATGAATGCATTGTGGCTGTTAATAAACTAAAACAAGTAGAGATGGCAATTTTACCAAACGGGTCTAGCTCATGAGTATCCGACCTATTCGGGTCAGATCAGAAGATAAACGAGGTGGGGTATTATCTATTTCATTATAAAGGTTCGGGTATCCCTTTTTCTTTTTCTTTTCATTGCTACTATCTTTTAGATTAATCAGTTAATCAATTATAACATTTAACAATCTGTTGCCTTTGTTAATATTTGTCTTCGAAATTATTTATTATATACGTTATTTATAAATCATTTAATGGATATTATTAATTTTAAATTTTTTATAGGGCAAAATAATATTAAATGTGCTTCGAGTTTATAATATATATTATTGATTATAAATATTCTTGAATAAATTTTTTTATTAAAATTCTTTAAATTTTTTTATTTTTACCATTAAATTTCTTGGGTTATAATTTTTTTTTCTTATCGAAGGAGACTTGTGGAGAATATTTTTTTATTTTATTTTTTTGAAATTTTACCAAAAAATTATTAAAAAATATTAGTAAAAAAGACAATAAATCACTTTGTAAATATCACTGTAGTTTTAGTAACAACACCTCTTTATAAGCTAATTTAATTTTTGTTAACTAACATACTTTTTAATAACTATACGGTTAGTATTTTCAATTGCATATGGTACATATAGTGCTAGTGGTAAGACTCATCTCTCATCCGTTTAAGGCATTTTCAGTTACATAAAAATATATAGTACTACATTTCATTTTCTTAAAAGCAAATAGTCAAACTGGTCAACGGGGCTGAGTTTTTGAAATGCAGATATTATCCAAACCGAAATTGAATGACATGAAACGGTTCAGTTCAATCTAGTTTTGTTCGGATCTAACTTAAACCGAATCGTTACCATCTTTATAAACAAGTAACTCTGTATTTCTAGTTTAATTTTTCAAATGTTTAAATGTTGTCATGGAGCACTATGATCAGCATGCTGAAGAGGGGGGGGCCTCCTTGCCCCATGTTATTAAAACAAGTAATTAATGTTCAAGTTATCCCCTTTTTCTATAAGTTATCCATTTTATTATAGTTGCTAGAAGAGTGTTATCAGTTGGTATTAGACAGAATGCCCATCATTAAGGCATACAAGTGAAAATATTGTAATTGGAGAAATTTGAACTTTAATTACGTTGACATCATGTTAAAAAAGAGTTTGTAACGATTCTTCTAAAAATTTAAGGAATTAATAGGTGGCTAATATTGTTAGCCTAACAACATTCTTATATGTTATATTTTGGGTCATAACAATAATCACTCCAATTAGGGATGGGCATATTTTTTCAAAAACCATCCAAGAACCGTATCTAAGACTAAACCGATCCTACACTTTTTATTATAGGTTGGTTGATCTCTAACATGTCTTAAAATTTAGAAAACTAACTTATTTGGATTAGTTAAAGGTTTTTATTTTATTAAACCGACAAAAATTGAAATCAATCTACTTCTATTCGATATACACATACTTTTATTATTATAATATTTATATATATTAATTAATATGTTTATGGTTTTTTTTAAATTCTAATTGCTAAACCTAATCCGTACATCCAAAATAAACATTTTTCTTTTTTTCTTTTTGGGAGGGAAAGATAAACATATTTTAGTAAATTTTTCTTAGTAACTTTGCATGAGGTTTATTTCTTATTTGTTTCTTAATTCTGATCACTTTGATAATCTTTATCGTGGTGTTTCATTCCATATTGATTTGATTATTCGGGATATGGTACATATTTTAAAGTTTTTTTTACAAAACTTTAAATTTTAATAAATTAAATATTTTTAATTAGCAACATACATAAAAGATATAACATGTTAAAAATTCTTCTTAATTATAAGTTATGTTTTTATAAGAAATTTTTCATAAAAAATATTATATTCAAAACCGCCAAACTGATTATCCTCGGACAGATATCGTAGGTTGGCTTAAAGGTTGTTTTTGAGAGTGGTCAGTTAGAAAAAATTAACAAGGTAAGGTTGACTTATAAAATAAGCTAATAACCGAACAAACCTATGGCGCCCACCACTACCTCCAGTGAGAAAAAGAGATTAATGATCCATGCAGTTTTTTTATTTTTATCAAAGGATATTTTGGGATGGGGGATTTGAACATGTATTGTCGGGAGAAAAGCCAAGCCTTTACAAACTATACTAGAAAGCGTATGACAGTCTTTTCTAATTTAATGCTGGACACAAGTGAATAATGTAGGTGGTCAGTGGATTAGGAAGGGAGATACCCTCCCCAAATGGATTGGCCATTAAAGGAGCTATTCAAACAGATGCAGCAATTAATTCTGGTTAGTTTCCTTTTTCTCTTAACAAATGACATTAAGCCATCATTTCTTTCTGATTTTAGTTAATTTAGTATAATACAGAGGCAAACTCGTATTGTTTTATTATTTTAGATCGATCCGCATGCTTTTTCATTTGCTTGCATGAAGCACTCAAGGTTTGGTATAACTCTATTAGAACTCTCACATTTTCAGAAAAGTAGTTTTGATCCATTTTTATGCGTTATAAGCATTTAAAAGAAAAAAAATTGACACGAAATCTTTTCGAGCTTTTGATACATGGAATCTGTACAGGGAATTCTGGAGGACCATTAATTGATTCATATGGCCATGTTATTGGAATTAACACAGCAACATTCACTCGCAGAGGTAGACAATTTTTAGGAAAATATTTTTGGATCAAATAGCTTTTTTAGCAGCCTTTGAACCTAATCCTACTGATCATCTTTTTTCTCTTTTCAGGGACTGGAATATCATCTGGTGTTAATTTTGCCATACCAATTGACACTGTTGTGAGAACTGTTCCTGATCTTATTGTGTATGGAACATCTTATAGGGATAGGTTTTGATTATATTGTGTATTGTATTCGAAATAAACTATTTTTTATGATGCCTTAAAGTCTTGATATTTCCCAGAAAACAAACCATCAGAGTTTTTAGAAACCTAGTTCAGTCATTTGTATGTATTTGTTTTGTCTTCCATATTCTTTGAGTGTTCCTCTATCACATTGCTAGCTACCTCTGAATATGTGGTAATTCTTTATTTTCGTTAATTTAGGGGAAGAATGTTAGAAGTTGATTATCCATTTGTCAATGCATATGAAGATTGAAGAGTACATACCTCAAATTTGACGCCACTGAATGTTTTGATATAATAAGATGGAATTACATATGATTAGCCTTCAGTATTAGTAATGACATATGTATAGTGGCAGTTGATTAAAGTTGCCTTCAACTCTATAATGCATAACCCATTTTGCTATACTATCTGCTACCGTATTACATTGTAGTATAGTGGTAAGTATTCTCACCTATTACCTAGGTAGCCCCGGTTCGATCTCAAAAAGAACTTTAAAAATTTGATGTACAAATTATAAATACTTGTAAATACATAAATGACTAATAGTTTAGTAATAAATTTATTCTAATGTTCATCTCTCACGTGTAATTAAGTAATCTAAGTTAAGGACAAGAGATAAAGAGAATTTTAATTAAAAAAATCGAGATAATTGGGGAAACATTTAACTTGCTAACCAATCATATTTTTGTATTATTTAAGTTAATTTAATAATTGTCCTTATATTATTGATTTGTTTACTAAAATTAAAAAAATTGTAATCATCATATAATTTTCACTTACAATTAACTAATCAAATTCCTTTATTTAGATAATTAATTGATTAATTTGAATAAACACAAAAAAATTGTAAAATTATCTAAACTAACACAATAATCATGTAATTAGTTTAGATTATTATTCAATATAACATAATTAGGTTTAGTTGATGTTTCTAATAACTTAATTCAAAAATATTCTCTTAAATCATAAATCAAAATTTGATTCATCAATAATTCATAATTGAATATGTTAAAAAACAATAACAATAAATAATCTCAAACTTTTTATTAAAAAATAATTAACTTAACAATCCAAAATAATCATGGTAGCATAACTAAAATCCCATAAACATGTATAGTCAAATATAATTAAACTCAAAATCATGAATAAAATTATTAAAAGTATTATCTTTAAAGTCTAAATAAAATAAAATTATGAAAATTAAATATCTTTAATTATACAAATAGACAAACTCTTGAATCGGTTATGTTCAAGCATAAGGGAGCTTGATCCATAAGTGTCTGAGCCATGATACATAATACCCGAGACTTAAATTATGCTTGCACCTAAAGGATGGATTTTATGAGTATCCTTCCAAGTATATAACATTCTAAAATGTTTAAGAATAGACATCTGCTTGATCCCTCAACATGGTCAAACTTGGGTTAATTTATGCCCTTATTATTGTACCCTTAACAGGTTATGACTTGTATATCTCACATAATTGATATATATACATATAATGTTTTATATATATATATGAATCTAGTATCGAATCAGATCAATTGATTATTTACTGGCAATTCTTTAAAGCACTTGCCCAAAACTTTATTACGAGAAAAAATCACTTCTTCAACATATACAACTAATTTTCTCAAGTACACTCAGACTAAATCAGGGACCATGTTACTAATTGAAGCAGGTGGAGTTTTAACAAATTTACTCAAACTATTTATTAAACAAAAAGTGTTGGAGAAACAAAGAAAAAAACAATTTCATATTTCTTTGCAGTTATGATTGAAAGAGAGAATACATTGATAACAAGTCACAAACAAATTACAACTCTCTAAAACAGTTTGTTTGAACAGAAGCACAACTGCCTAATGAAACACAAGAACGTCCTCCCTCCTCAAGAAGCATCTCGAAAATTTGACAAGACATTCATATTGAATATTCTTAACAGATGCAACTACTGTGTAAAATTTGAAAAGTTGGAGCAAGAATACTACATCCTCAGTAAAGTCCTTCAACTTGAACAAAGAATAATTGATGGTGATTTCTAATCAATCTTAACGGACGAGAACAGATAGTGCACAAAGTAGAACGACATAAGGAATCCAATGGTGCCGGTAGATAACATGATAGCAACTGCCATTACTAAAGAATAGCCAAGGTAAAGTATTGCTGACACCAGCCCACTCAAGCTCTGCAGATCAAATACCAAGTAATTGATGGAGTATAGGAACACATAAAGGGCAACTGAACCCGAGGCAAAGAAAGACTTCCACCACCATCGCCAATCCTCCACACAAAGATGCATGTAGGTGAGGACAACTGAAACCTCAGCACAAACAATCACCAGCAACAGGAGAACTATAAGCAGGAAACCAAAGACATAATAAAACCTACCAAGCCAGATGCTGGAAAGTATGAAGAAAAGTTCAATGAAAAGAGTTCCAAAGGGAAGGGTGCCTGCACCAAGGACAAGAAGCCATGATGGGTATTTTCGATCTGGGATTTCACGAGGAATCTGATTGGTACGCACAGGATACTGAATTGCCTCAGCTCTTGTGCCAAGGAATCCTCCCAGTAGAGTAAGTGGCACTGAAATGCAGAACCAAAGAATCAAGAGTACAAAATATGTGGAAATGGGAATAGCACCAGTACTTTTGTTGGCCCAGAGAATGAAATTCAGCACTGTTAGAACAACAAAGACAATTCCAGGGAAGAAGCATGCAATCAACCAGGAAACTGATCTCCATCCTTCTGAAGTTCCTTTTATGGTTCTCCAAAGTCGAACACCGACATAACCAGCAATGATTCCCAAGAAAAGATAAAGAACAATCATTCCTGTCAGCAGCATTCCTCGTGAAGCTGGTGACATGAAACCAAGAGCTGCAAAAATAATAGTGACACCTGCCATCCCAGTAACCTGAACACCATCACCAACCATTACACATAAAAGCTTTGGGTTATCTGGTTCTCGGAAAACATCTCCCACAACAAGCTTCCACCCAGAAAGCTCCTCATTCATCTGCGCTTGAGCTTCTTTGTCCAACTCTTCATACCTTGTCAAGTCCCTTCTTACAGTTCTTAAGAATATAACAAAAACAATACCAGCTAGGAAAAATATCACCATCAGTGAATTTAGGATAGAGAACCAGTGAACACGGGCACCCTCCATCTTCAGATAAGCATCCCATCTAGATGGCCATTTGATATCACTTTGGACAAATTCAACATCATAAGTAAAGGATATTCTTTCCTGCTCCCTGATTATTTGAGACTTTTCAAGATCAACAGGACAGTTTACTGACTTAAAATTGTCATAAATGTGTAGTTTTGTCATGACTGCAGGGTCATATTTAATGCTACAAGGGACAACCTCAAATCCCACTATCTCAAACCCAGATGCCTTCTTCTTATCAGCTTCAGAAATCACACCCATACCTTCCCCAGTTCCAATTATCTCCACACCACTACCTTCATACTCATGAATCAAGACCCTGAACTTAAGGTGATTAATGATGTAATCATCATTGCTGTTAGGAGGACTATACCCAACAGGATACCCAGTCCACTGAATGTTGATCCTATTTTGCTTGGCATACCTCATGGCAGGCAAGTTATCAAGAATCATATTAACTTGATACAGATCGCGAGTTCTCTGCTTTAAAAGTTTCACCTCATGCTCATTCAAAGGGCTTGTCGTACAAAGGTAGACACTCTCATTAACATTCATTTGAAAACGGTAAGGTGAGTTATCAATCTGATCTCCCATGAGGAGCTCACCGAGATTCTCCGCACTTTTCTTTACACCGCCCTCAGGCTTGCAGTAAGGGAGACTATAATAGCTAAAGGGAAGCTCAGTTTCAATGGAAGTCAAGGAATTCACCTTGGCAAATATTGGCTCCCCTTTGGAATATGTGTGCATGTAGCTTCCTGGGAGATAGAAACCATTGCACGCATGTATGGATAGAGCCAAAAGGACAAAAGTCCTGCAGACCAAAGGCATCCCTGGATTCAATAATCCCATTGGAGTCAATAGAAATTGTACGGTCTAGGTACTTGATGAAAGTAACCAGTGGATCTAATCTACTTTGACAGCTTCGCACAACATCAGATCTACATATGGACCAAAAAAAATTCGAAGTCAGCTTCACAGAAGCTAATAATTACATTCCAACAAAGATCTTCCAATCATCCCCACAAACGCTCCCCCCACAAAAAAGAAGATAAATAACTAAATCAGTAGGGGTAATACCAAAATATGAATCATCATCTTAAAACCCAAACAGATCCATCAAAACGATAAGCATAATCAAGCTCAACATGCGCCAAAAACCAAAGAGAATATTTCGAAAAGCAGATCATAGAGCCTAAAAAGCGAACAAATTGAATAGCCAAAAAAAAATCCAATATTCAGAGAGTAAAATCCCACAATGGTTCTCAGTCTCTACACAGATCTAACAGAACCCAACCCAAATAGATAGTACCAATATTAAATAAAACTAAAAACAGAAAAAATGTATATACATTAAATAAGTATAGAGTACAGAGATACAGATAACGAACCGCTACGGACCAGATCGATTCGAATTCGAAGATGATCCGAGCCCTCCAGTCATAAGTGCGACGAGAAGCAGATACAAAATTCCCAAAACACACTATTCGCTACTCTGCGGGAAATAATGAAACCGTCGTTCTTTGCAATCGTGAACAGAGAGCGAAAGAAATGTGCGAGCAAGTGAAATTGACGGTCTAGATTTAATCTGGTGAAGTTCTAGGATCTCAAGAGATTTAAAAGCTTGCTTCTAGTCGTTGATTTTATTTTATTTTATTTTCCCTGAGATTTAAAAGCTTTTTTTTTATGTTTTTAAATTTAGATCTGCGATCTCCGCAAGTGATTGAAACTCTGTAAATAAACGTAATACAATTCTCAATTTTCTTTAAAAGCTGTCAAAGGTAAATTTTATTATATATGATCAAAATTTATTCATTTATCATCAAATTTTATTCATTTATATAAATTTATTATCAAATTTTATTCATTTATATAAATTTAAGTAACAATTTTTTTATAAACTATATATAAGTAAATAATATAGCATATATGTTTTATCTCTTATTATTATTTCAATGTAATTTTTTTAATAATTAAATTCTCGCATCTAATTCAAATTGCCATAATATTATTACTTATATTGATATAAGAAATGTATAATCTACTTTTTTTGTCTCTCAAATTAAAAGATTTGTTAAAAAGGATTGCTAAACGTTTAATACTTACCCATCTTATCATAATAAAAAAATGTCATTCAAATAATTAATTCCATATATTATTTATATATCTAATCGTACAAATTGAATAATATATATTTTAGATATTATCTATATGTCGTTAGAGTTTATAAATAAATAGATATTTCATATCATTCTTTATACTCAGATATATCATAAGACTAATAAGTTGATTCGAGATCTTATTATCAATCTCTTAATCTAAAAAAATAATATTTCTCAATAATAATGATTGATTGAGACAAAATTGTATCCTTTAGGGAAAGTATATGCACATGGTTCAACACAAATCTTGAAAAAACAAGAGAATTAATGTGTAGATTTTAACTTTCTTTTTCATAATATGATCTTTTTAACTTGTAATAAAAAAAAGTTTTTCTTTCATTTTTCAAGTAATAACTAACAAAAGTCTTCTTATTCAATAGTATTGATGCGCAAAAATATTGCGTGTAAATTTTATATGATTTATAAAATAGTTTGTAAGTGCATGAATCACTTAGAGAAAATGATAATTATATTTTCAAAATCGATCTAAAGAAAAATTGTATAATTTTTAAATTATTCAACAAATTTTTAAAAATAAAATTAATAACCTAAATATTTTGTCATGATTGCTTTGATTAAATATCTAAACTATTAATATAAAAATAAGGATAGGTTTAATAAACATTTAAGCAATTTAATTATTTATAGTGTAGAAATTTAAATCTTAAATCTAACTCTCTTAATTATTATAAAAAAATACTTCATCAATATTTTTTTTATAAACTTCATTTTAATCGTAATGAAGAAATAAAACTTAATTAATTTTATAAAAATGTTTAATCTATTTTAATATTTCACGAGCATAATAACATTAATAATAACATATATTATTTATAGGTAAAAATGTATAGTTTAATAAATGATCAATAAATTAAACAATATCATGTAAAACAATACTTAGAAATAATATGAAAAAAATATATTTAAATATAGCTCAATAGAATTCTCTAGAATTGCTTTTGTTTTGGAAAACCTCCAAATAAAATTACTAAGAGTATTTATTGAATTGAAAATAAAATTATTACATAAATTAAAATTTGTTGAACTCTCAAACGAGGGATGATCGATACAATGGAATAGAGGTCTTATTTATATGTTCAGGAATCAACTCAAAGAGGTTAACGTAGCGACACACAATAGCCCATATTGCGGCATGCATGTAACTAACACACGCATTATACACGATCCAAGTGTCTCGCATCGGGGCACACTTGCCTTCCACACCGCGGCCCACGAAGGGCTAGGGACATTTATACTAAGTCCAAAAGCCCCGCACATGGCATATAATAATTCGATGTCGCGGGACACTTTGTTCTGTCTAACTTTGCTCCCTTATTTTCTTGTATCATTTTTTTATTGATTTGGAGAATTTGCAATGAAGTGTCTCGAATGTATTTCTTTAAGTATTAATCAATTTTATCTATTTAAGCTAAAATACTTGAAAAATGATAAAATATATCTATGATTTCAAAAACATAAATTTGTATAAAATAATAGTAAAGCTAAGTAAATACAAATCTTTTTAAGCATTAAACATGCATAAAATCACAATATATTGAGTGCTTCTGAGCACTCATTAAGTGTAAAATGACTAATATTCCCATGTCAACTACTAGTAACATCTATAGATATATTAATGTTCTTTTCTATCTAGATACATATTTTATTAATAAGTTAAAAAGTATTGATTTCTATACATATGATTTGCATATAATTAAATGAATGAGCTGATCGAGACTTGAGTAGATAATTTACTTCTTGAAAAATAGGTAAAATCTTTTTTCAAGTTGTGCTTGTATTTTTCATTACACATGACTTTTCTTAAGTATATGTATCTCAAATTCAATTCCTACCTAAGATAAAAAAAAATTAGAAAGCAGAATACTCAATTGATCAACTCTTATTCTTATTACATCTTGGTAATATTTCTCAATGTTAAGGAGAAGATGAAGGTTTGATTCCCACTATCTGCCCAAGAGAATCTATTTTCTTTTTATAATGCTAAAATTATCTGAAACTAAGTGGATTTATATTTTATCCCATAAGTATTTACTACTATAGATGGAGTTACTCGGTTAGCTACAACACCATCTGCATTTCTCTAAGGGTTCTTGATAATCGTATATGCTCTTCAAACGCTTGAACCCATTTTTATCACATCTAGACAAATAGAAGCAAGATGATGAGCAAAGACACAAAATATGTGTCATTATAGAAAAAATATGGGTATGTATATTTATAGAAAAATCAATTGTAGTAATACCTATATAAACAAGTATGGGTTTGGGGAAATGATCTCTTGAATATTAGATACTTGTCTTCGAGCTACTTTATCATCCCCTTTGATTTCACATTTTTGGGAAATATATACATGAATCATTTCTAGATTATAAATATAACCTATCTTTTTATGAATCTATTTCACATTACTAAATCAACCTCTGCCACTTATAGTTAGTTTTAGACAAATTTACTTTGAAATGAATAGTTGAATACCAAGTATGACTCATAATAATCCATACTATAAAGCATACAATGATTCATTCACCACTAAAGGCGTTAATTTACTTGCTAAAATATTGTCTGTCTCCACCCAAGATCCCAATGATTCAAAGGGAACTTGTTTAAAACTATCTATAGGTAATAGATGTCGAGTTATTGATATGAGATGGTTCCATAAAAAAGACAAGCTATATTCATAATCCATAAACGATTCACGTATATATTTTCCAAAAATGAGAATTAAAGTGGTTAATAAAGTATGTATAGATACCTTGAAAATAAAACCAGTTAATAGACTCTTTATCATCTCTTTTTTCATCAAAATGTGTTATTTTCGTTTTTAAGATAACAAGATGTTTAGAAATCCTTTATTTCTTTAATCTTATTGTTATATTAAAAAATATATGATAAAAGGCCAATTTGGTCTCATTTGACAAAATGACATTTAATAAATGACACCATCCTTTTGTCAATAAAATATTTATTAATATTATTAAAAGTCCTTATATGGTTCATTTTTTATAAGTAAAAATACTAGCGAGTACCCTTTTATAAGTAAAAGAATTAATTAATATTTTTCTTAATTTAGAGTATTATTTTGACCAACAAAAGGATCCCTAATGTATTTATAAAAAAAATTATATATTTTTATCAATATAATGCATTCTTTTACACATTTAACTCCATCTCGTAATGGAGAATAACAAATAATTAAGACTCATAAAAATCAATACTCACATCCCTTATATTCTAAAAGCTACATGGATAAAATTAATAAATGGAACATAAAAATAAAATATAAAAAATAAAAGGATAAATGGGTAAGATTCAATTTGTACTATATCTAAGATATCATGTGGCTACTGATGCTCTCAACATCACTACACTAGTACTTTCAATCAAAAATTTATCATTTTGAATATGTATGAAGTATTAATGTTCTTATGGAAGGAGAAAAAGATGGTGTACAACACTTGAATTCTCAATGTAGATACTACATAGTTAGTTCTCATCCTTTAGGAACTACGAGTATAATAGAAGCATATGTCGACATAATGATCACCTTTAGATAATCATCTCATGACTATTGAGAATGAATCAAATCAAATCAAATGATTCTATTTTTCAATCTTTTTTACTTGCTCCTATGGACCCAAGGTTGAAAAAATTGAAAAAAATCGTCATTTACAACCACTATTGAAAGATTCCTCAAAACTTTAAGGATTTGTAATCCTTTTTTATTTTAGAAATCGAATAGATTCAACCTTATATATACCCAAGAAAGGTAATCAAAGAAGAAACAAAATGAGTTAACATTGAACATATCACATGCAACTCGTATGACTATATTAACCCATAACCCACATTCCATCACACGAACCTCCTAAATGAGCAAAGATCATATAAAGCATAATTTATATCTAAAGTGTAATTTGCATTCATGAAACTATTCTAAGCCACTTATATCTGGTTTGATAGCCACCTTAACCAATCTTAAAAATACGGTCACATAAAAAGAGCAAAGAACTATTATTCAGATTTAGTTTAGATAAGAGAACTCCCATGATAGGATAACTAACATATAAAATTTACTGCAAATATAAACCAAAGATAAAAGAAAGAAGTATATAATTTTTTTGAATCACATTATTTTTAAAAGCATAATAGGAAATCATATATTATACCAACGTACTATTTTGTAAGTCATACCCAAGCCTGCCCTACTAGAAGAAAACCTAAAGCTTTCGAGTTTATTATTTCTAAAACTAGAATAATTTGCAAAAGGGTTTAGCTATTCATATCTAGTATTTGCTTCAAAGGCATCTTGCTTCATCTACTCTAACTAGAAAGAAGAAGAAAATCATATTTCCTAGAAGTTTGAGGTGCACCACGAGCTGGGAGTGAGCACCGAATCAAAACTATCTATTTTTTTTCTATTTGAATCCGATCTGATAATGTTATTAATTTGAATCTGAACAAATCATATGTTTTTAGATCATTAAGGTGAGATTGATATTAAAATTTGTTTATGAATTATTGTAACATATAAAACATGACATAAAAAAATTTTAAATTTTAAATGAATGCATTTATAGAAAACTTTATTATTTATAGATACAATTAAAAAATAAAAAGAATAAAAAATATGTCTGTATAATTATTAAATTATTAAATTATTATAAATATTTATATTTATTTTAAAGTTAAAATAGTAATATAATGTAATCATGGTATGTATAATATCTAAATATAACACATTATAAAATAAAATATGTATTTATTTATAATTTAATGATAATTCGATTTGGATCGGATATAGTGAATCATAAAATTTGTTAATCTAAATTCTATCTGACTAATAAATATATCAATTTCATCATATTTTTTTAATTTAAGCATATTAATTGAATTATTTACTCATTCCTACCATAAGCATTATAAAGGGATTCAAAGGCTTCACTATTATGTTATGCATTCTTGTAAGTAGCAATTATGTTAAACTTGACATTTGAGGTAAATAATAAGCTTTTCTAAAACAATATATAGATAAAAGAAATTGTAGTGACAATATTACCACAATTTAAATTATTATTACTACAACAACAATTCATTAATAATAACTTTATTTAACAATAATGACAATAAAATATAATTAATAGTAGGGTTAAGATATACATTTCATACACTTTTTTTTATAATAATTAATTATTTGTGGTATTTTTGAGTATATTTGAGTACAACAGTTGAAGATATGATGATGGTAGGGAAGTTCCTTATGAGGTAAGGTTTTTAGGCGAGCAATATCCAATTTTGTATGTAGGATTTTTTTTCTTTTCTATTTTTCCTCCTATATAATGCATTTGAAAATTGGGATTTCTCTTATGCTTGAATGAATGTCACATATTCTATACTGAATACCATGAATAGTGGAGATTTATAGTGCTTATTTCACCGGGTAATGGGTTCAAAAGGTCAATATCCTACTTTTTTGTATTCCAATGTCATGGAAAGATGATAGATCTGAAGTTTATAGGACAAGATCCTCTTAAAAATTGAGAACTTCATTTAAGGGTCCTTTTTCTAGATGCATACTAGATGTACTAATAGTGAATCACTCTACTTTGTGATTTTTCATTGTTATTCAAGATATAAGACTATCAAAGTACTTGGATAAGTCTTCGATGAGACTCCTCTTATCTTTTCAACTACCTAATGATGAAACATGATAATTTTCTTACTCCAAAATGTAACACATGTAGAGTTGTAATTAGAGAACAAACAAGTATGTGACTTAGTTATCATTGTCAGGGATCGTGAAGGATGACTCAAGGCTTTTGATTAACTGCCAATCTCCTACCATTGGATAGAAATTAACAGGGATTATCTAGGTCATTGATCTTGAAGTGTTGTGGTATAAATCCCTTATTCTTTCTTATTTTCTCATTTTTCCCCACATTTCAAAAACTATCACTCCCTCTTAAGCCATTCACAAATTCTCTAAACATTCAAGTTTTCCATGTTCTTCTATTATGGTAGGTTTTCCATGCTATTTGAGTCATTTTAATTGTTTCATTCTAGTCTCTTGTTTGCATTTATGATCTTATTCACTTATTTTTTCCAATTTTGATTATATTCTTAATCTTTCTTAGTATTTCTCATTTTGTGGTGTTCATCATGTTCTTTAATTTTCAAGGTAATCTCCCTCTTCGATTCCTTTTTTTCAACTTTCTTCCTTGTTCATGTTTTTTTCTTGTTCTTTGATCTTATTCATTAAGATCTTTTAATATGTCAATAGAAGGATCTACGCTTGTTCTTTGATCTTATTCATTGAGATCTTTTAATATGTCAATAGAAGGATCTACGAATAGTGTTGTCAGGAATGGTATTTCTCTTAGCAAAGATGAGAGAATCAGGGGAGATCTCATGCCTTTTTTTATAACTTGGGTGAATTACTTCCTTCCTTGCTTTGGATCGAGGGTATTTTTTTACAAGTGTACAAATATTTAGATATTTTTTTAATTTTTTAATTTTTAAAATTATGTATCGATTTATAGTGGCTTGTGACTACATCTACAAGAAACCATACTTAAAACTCAAAAAAATCTTAAGTAGATGTATGTAGAAGACGTGTGCATGCACTTAAACAAGCTAAATGGACTGACGTTGAAATGGGCCGTATAGATGAGTAAAGTAACTCCGTAGATTAACTTAGATAGTCAGGCACACAACTTTCAGACTGCGTAGTGTAGATGTATGCAGATGTGGTTGAGATAAACTTAATAATTTCGACACGTGTCCCTAATAGCATCATTATGGAGCGCAGCCCCTAAATTGCATTGGTTTGGCCTCCTTTTCATCATTTTTTATTCCCAAATGTCCCATATCAATTTTTAAGCATTTTTAGTCATCATATTTAGTGTAAGATTTTGCATAAAATTTGACATATATATTCAACTTAACAACCTTATTATCAAAGATGATCATATTTTACCTTAGAGAATATTATTAGAGAGAGAAATTTTATTATTGAGCAATTTCTTCGAATTTTTGGAAGAGGAAGAACAATTAATTCAAAGATTTGGGTATTTATTCCATCAATGATATTTTAATATATAGGCTTTTTTATATTTGTTTAGTAAATATTATGCCTTCAAAAATCTTATTCATAATTTTAAATTTAATTATATTAGATTAAATTTATTTAAGGATTTTTAGATTTGATTTTATGATTAAATTGTATTTTTAGATGCATTATTATTTGAATAGAGATTGAGTTTCTTTTTTAAGTTCTCGATGTATTTAATCGTGAATTATTAATAAATCATATAATTAATTATTATTAAAGAGAATATTTGATAATTAAGTTCTTAGAAACTTCGTATATGTCTATGTTCTCTAAAAAAAGGAATTTAAATTAATTACACGATTAACATAGTTTAAATTATTTGTGATCTCCTTGTGTTAATTTTAATTAATTAATTAATTAATTATATTAGTTAATTGTGAATGAAATTTTTATAGATATTGGGATTACTAATTTAGTAGAAAAGTCAATAATATTAATTTAATTGATATTTTTTTTATGATAATTCAATTAACTAATTAACTTGAATAAATAAAATTAATTGGTTAATTGTAACCGAGTATCATCATCATTAGGGTTTTTTAAATTTAGTGAAAAAATAATTTTTAAATTTATCAAATTAATTTAAGTGTAATTGATTAGTTAGTTAAAATTTTCATTAAATATCTCACTTCTTAATTAAAACTATTTACTCATTTTTCGTTTGGTTAGCTTTTTTAACTAGTTTTTTTATATTATTTTCAACTTTTCTAATATATTTATAGCGTTTAAGTTTATTTTATTTTATTATAATTGAGAAAATAAATAAATAATTTGAAATAACTACAATTCTGTGAGATATCGATCTCATGGTAAATTT
Source organism: Hippophae tibetana (assembly GCA_037013495.1). Taxonomy (NCBI): domain Eukaryota; kingdom Viridiplantae; phylum Streptophyta; class Magnoliopsida; order Rosales; family Elaeagnaceae; genus Hippophae; species Hippophae tibetana. The sequence goes on from CM072812.1 coordinate 9,798,884, forward strand.
ATATCTAGATTCATGAGTGGTTCATGTATTTACGAGCATTTATAATTTACACTATCAAATTTTTAGCACTATAGCAAAAGAATTGACGTTTTATATTTATTATTTATTTTTTTACTAGCTTGTTTGTTTTCTTTTGTGTTTTATATATTTTTTATTTCTTTCTTTTATTTATTTATATATTTTTTCAACTTTTCTTGGTTTATTTTTATTCGATTTTTTAATTTTAGTTCTATTTTTTAAAAAAAATCAGTCTTTATTTTTTTTCTTATTACTTTGCATAATTTAGTTTATTATTATTTTTTAATTGTTTTTTGTTCCTTAGAATATTACTTTTTCTTATTTGTTAGGTGTATTAAACACCAAACATGAAAGATGATATCGAGGGATAATGAATAATGAATGAATATTTAAGGTAATTATTAACACTATTATTTCTATGCGGCATTATTTTTAAGAAATTCATAATGAAGACTCACTAATCTTTATTATAGAATTTTATGTTACTGTGCCGGTTTTTCATTTACGGGGATTTAGTGAGAATGAGTTCAATATGAGGTGTTTTTATTACACATTGAAATATAGAGTTAAAACATGATTGATAACTCTTTCATCTAGTTCTCTGACTACATGGAAAAAGATTTAGAACAAGTTTATGAGAAACTTCTATTCTCATAAAAAAGAATTATTACATTTTCACAAATGGAGGGAAAAATCGTTCATCGAGTGCCCGTATCACTTATTTCCATTATAATTATAGAATCAATTGTTTAGTGATGGGTTGACACAAGAGTCACAACTTATATTTAATAATGTTACAAATTGAGTAATGGGAGAGAAAAGAATTGAGAAAACTTATGAACCATATGAGATGTTGATGCTAACTCTCAAAAGTACAAAAGGAAGTATAATTGGGGTCTATAAACTAGGTTTTAATAATGAGATGTATATGCAATTTGCTAACAAACTAAGTAAGTCAATCTCTTCTCTATTAAGAACATGCTTGAACATGCTTAATTGAGAGGTACTTGAAATTTGTGGTGTTTATTGACATAATGTTAATACTTGCGCTTTGACTTTTAGTTCACATATACGTAAGAGGCACACGGGCAAGTGAACTTGTTACAATCTTACAAACCTTGACCAATGAATGATCCATATGTAAATATTATTTAAGGATAAATTACACAAATGATTCCTATAATTTTATACATTCTATACTTTAATCTTATTATTTTTCTCTCGTGATATGATCCATTTACTTTTTAATTGTCATGTTTTGGACCACTTACTTTACTAGTAAAGAGTAGTAAATGTTTAAATAGAAAAATATTTAAAAATTAAAAAAGGAAAAAAAATAGAAAAAAAGTTATTAAAATCATCAAAATTGACTTAAAATAATTAAAAATTTCACAAATGTAATAGTAAAGTGACTAAAGTATATCTATTTAAAATAAAGTAATAAATATATTTAATTTATAAAATATGGTGGACAATTACACTTTTTCAAAATAATATAAGTTTAGTTTTTTTTAAATAAAGAAAACTAAAACTAAAACATAATAGAAAAGGGATAAAACTATGGTACTCACATTACTACAAAAATAGACATTAAAGTCGGTCGAAAACCGACTTTAAATTGAGTGACTTAAAATGTAAAGTCGGTTCACCGCGTGAACCGACTTTACACATACATTTTATGAATTTATTTTATTTTTATTCTCATTTTTCGTATTATTCAACATATAAAGCATAAAAAAACTAAAATATAAATAATAATACAAATAATTAAAAATTTAAATATAATTAATTACTTGATAATTAAATTTATTACAAAAACAAATAATGTATATACAATACATATAGTTAACTTATTACAAATAAAATAATGTCGTCAAAGTGTAATTGGATGCGAGTAAGCTTGGTTGGCTTAGAATCACCAACATTATGACAAGAAAACTAGACAAAAAACAGTTGATTCATATAACAATTCATATTCCCTTACATACATGAGCATGTAAACTAGACAAAAAACAGTTGATCCATATAACAATTCATATTCCCTTACATACATGAGCACGTAAACATCTATCAAACAAGCAATCTAAACTTCAGCGACATACGAATGAAGAAATTAATCATTATAAATATTACCATCAAAAATAGATTACCACAACGACATCCGAGTGATATAGCCCTTTGACGAACTCATATTACCACTTTATTAATAATTTGTCTATAAATATGAAGTTATCTGGAATCTCTGCTAGTATTTTTTAATGTTATAATGTTATAATGAACTTTAAATATGAAATCATGTGTAACTCCAATTTCTTGACTTGTGTGAGTTTTGGTACCCTTAAACATATGGAACACGTTCATGGGCACCAAAACTCATACAAACGAAGAAACAAATCGGAGTTACGTATACTTAATTTCATATTTAGAGCTCATTATAGCATTAAAAATTCTAGTAGAGATTCCAGATAACTTCATATTTATAAATAAATGATTAATAAAGTGCTAATATGAGTTTGTAAGAAAAGTAGGAAAGAGAGATTAGATGTATTTTGGGCCAAAAATTGGTCCATAAAACAATGCATTCTCCTAAATACATGAGCATATAATCATCCATCAAACAAGTGACTTCAGACACAGGAATAGATAGAGAAATTAAATCATTAAAAAATTTAATGTTATGTTGTCATATGTTATTCAAGATCATCAGAATCTTCTCCTGATTCTTCTTGTGATGATATAATTTGAACCATGTGTTATGCTCATTCCTCTCGTAAATCATCAAAAATTTGCTGATCGTAGCCTGTCTTGTTCCAACCAAAGAACTACATGTATTTAAAATCAAAATAAGAATGTAATTTCATTTATTTACAAAAAATAACTCAAATATGTTAAAAAAATTATGTATATGGGTAAAAGATATTACCACATCATCAATTGAAATTTTGATATTTGTGATGATTTCACTTATAAACTTCATGATATAATAACCATACATGACTCAATTATTTTGTTGTGGAACCTACAAAAAATAAGTGTACATGATTTTTCATATTCGAACATCTTTATTATTCAATTGTAAAATTAATAAAATTATTAATATTGGTTTGTACATACCATAATTTTTGTACATATAAGCTTATGAGATTTTTTAAGGGCAATGCCTTTAAACTTGTTCTACAGCTTCATGCCATATCAAGGTTTAAAACGGATAGTTTTTATTAAATATTACAAAAAATAATAGAAGAAACTAATATGTAGCTATAACTCTTACATTTCAACAACTACTTTTGTATCTTTACTCAGTTCTATGGAAGCCGAGTCACAGTACCAAACATGATTATTGAACAGATCAATGATTACCAACATCCAATGATCTTGGCCTTGTTCAAATATTAATGGCCAAGGGATTATCAACTTTTGATTTCTGTTAAGCGTTAATGTCCTATCACATAATTGTTTAGCTTTTGATATTGATTGACATATGAAGAATCATAGAACATTGCTAAATGTGATGAGTGATTATGTTGAAGTCGATAATAGCACGCCCTATATAAAAGATATATATATATATATAATTAGATAATATAAATATAATTATATATGTTCTACATAAATGAAATAATAAGAAATATCTTTTTAAGAAAAAAATTTAAGTGTTGTGTTATCAATATTGTATTTTAGGTTCTTTGTTTCTTGAATAATATTTTTGTGAATTTTTTTTAAATAAAATAAAATTTAATTAATAAAGTACAAATATATAATTTAAAATAAAATTCATTCATCTAAATATATCAATAATCAAATTTAATAAAAAAAACTAATGATATTTGTTGTCACATAAAGAAAAATTTAAGTTTTAATTATTCGCTTTGTTGTAAGGTTCTAGGATCGAGTGTTCAATTAATATATTTGATGTTCTTCAAAGATAATTAAATTTTAATACCATCTTATAACTTTTAAGATCTTAAACACAATTTTAATAAATAAATCTTAAACACAACACATTTAGATAAATATCTAGATTTTCAATGAAATACAAGTAAAATGAATAAACATAACATAAATTATCATTAATTAATATCTAGATAAAAATATATGAGAGAGCAGCATCTAGATGAATAAATACAAATATGTGTTTTTGTTCAAATATTTAAAATAAGAAGATGATAAATGCTAATTTACTATAGAAGGAATCTTACAGAAAAGATCATCTTTGATAAAAAATAAATTTTAATAGAGAGATAAAGTTTTAAAATTAAGAAATTAAGAGCATATAATTTATTTTATCCCCATGAAAAGAATTGAAAACATACTTTTTATCTTTTAAAAAATGTAAACCATATCATATATTTAGAGAAATGAAAAATATTTTTTCCCAAACGAGTCCCACAATTTCATATTCTTCATAAATATAATATAAAAAATAGAGATCAATATCTCTTCCTCCTACTCCTCCTTTTTGTTTGTTTGTTTGTCAAGAGAGATCAATACTTGAGTACTTAGAATTCTTAAAAATAAAAAAATGTAAACTTTATTGTTATAAAATATAGAGATCAATATTGTTTTTTTTTTCTTTCGAAGAGAGATCAATATCTTAAAATTTGTTAATAGATTAAAAAAAAGAGTAAAAATAGCGTCAAAGTGTTCCAAGTTGATGACATTTTCAATTTATTTTTAGTTTCTATTTTAGAGACTTGTTCATCTATTCAAGCTTTATTTTTTAATGGCTCATATTTCATAAAGATTCTTGCTAGGTGTGTCACCAAAGGTTATCAATTTGATAAGGTTTAAAACTCTCTTTATATTCCTTCATTTTAGTAAAGATTGGTTGTGTTGTCAAGGATTGTATTTTATAGAGATTGATGTATTGTGATGTTCCTTTAGCGTTTCTATGAAATATGTTGGTGTACTCATTTTTGATATGATGAAAGTTGAATGTCGAGGTCCAATGAATTAGGAAGATTTCTGAACCATATTAAAAATTATTGTTCACAAGAATGAAAATACGCAAATATACATGATCATGTATAAATAATAAGTAGTTTAAGAACGAGGATGTCATACATTAGTAACAATGTTTACTCCTAATTATTAGGTCGTTAGTAAGTTAGTTAAAATTATTAAAATGATTTTTTTGGAAAAAGAAGATAAGAATAATAAATAAATAAAATACTAAAAAACACGATTTTTGGGATAAAATTATTAGATATGTGATCATTGGACTATCCTCACTATTAACCTACAGTTTTATTAATCATGTCATGAATCAAAATTATTTTTTTTGAATTCTTAACTTTAGTTTTAAAAGTTAAGATCTACGTACATTTTTTTAATGTGTAATTGATTTAAAATACTTTCATAAATCAACCTAAATCATGAACATCCTAAAAGTATTTTTATTATATTTAATTCATTTATTACATTAGATTCTAAAAAGATGATAACTAAATTAGGCAAAATAATAACTAAATTAAACCTACTTATACATATGTATTGAACCTACTTATGATAGAAATCATAAGATACAATTTCGAATAAAAATATTAACGATTACATATTAAATTAAAATATATTACAACATAAAATTAAATACATTAAGAATCAAAAGTTAAAACTAAAATATATTGCGACATTAAATTAATTAAACTATAATATAGGGATTGAAAATGATACACAATCATATTAAATATTTAGCTAGATATAGAATTTATTAAATACATAACAATAACTAAATATTTTATAATAAAGAATAGAAAATGTAGATAAAAGAATTTGAATCACATAAATTATTAGAAGCAAAGGAATCTAAAAATTAATCTTTAATTTATTCTAAAATTTCCTTTAAAAAATTTTGCAAAATTATATTAAATTTTAATTTTCTATGTTTTTTTAAATTTTCATATAATTATAATATTATGCATATGATGTTATTTAGGTATTTAGAAGCAAAATTAGTTTTTTCTAGGATCGGTTAACGAATAGGATTAGTGGTACACGTTGGTACTATCAGAGGCGAGAATCACGTTCGGTGATCTAAAAGTGGTGCCATGTGTGGACAATAGGGATTTGGAGTGTGGGAGGTAATCTAATTAGATGGCACGTGGGTATAAAAAGAGATATGTCCCAACAAAATCTGTACAAAACATTGGTTGGTTGATATTAAATTTCTATGTGATTTAAGATGACAGATGAATATAATTCAATGATGAGATTAAAAACAAATAATTATTATATCTGAAAACAAGTGATGAAATATTTGCTATACTATAAGGATTTATATGAGCCAATAAATGGTGATAAAGCAAAGCGGTGATAAGAGTGATGATTATGATTGGGATATAAAGCACATAATATATGTTACGTGCATTAGAAGATGTGTTGATTATTGTGTGTTTCATAGTATTGCCAAAGAAACCAAAGTCGAAGTATTGTGAAAGAAATTAGAGACTCTGTACAAAAATCAAAGTGCTCAAAACAAAGCATTATTGATTAAGAAGCTTGTGAATTAGAAGTACAAAGAGGATCACAACATTAACGAGCATATAAGTGATTTTGAAGGATGTATAAACCAATTATTGGGTATATATTACCCTTTATGATGAGTTACAAGTATTGATGTTGCTTAGTTCCATGCCAGACCGTTGGGAAAGAGAAATGATGTTAGTTAGCAATTCCTCACCTGGTAGAAAATTGATTGTTGATTTGATTCGAGATAGACTACTTAATAAAAAGATAAAAGAAAATATTCAGGGCAATCTTATAGTAGCAAAACACTTATAACTGAGAAAAATGAAATGCGAGGATGTAGCGAAGGTAGAGATCATAGCAAATATGACAAGTATGATGCTTCTAGATGTAGATCCAAACCTAGAGGCAAAAACTCAATCACATGTGTTTCATTGTCAAAATTCGGGGCATATGAAGAAAAAATTTAGCTTATGGAAAAAAGATCAATCCATAGAAAGAGGTAATTGTCAAAACTCATAACATAACATGAGACTATTACAACAACTACATATGATGACGGTTCCATTAATCTTGATTGTCAACCCAGTACATGGGTTGTCGACTCTTGTGCATCCTACCATGTTACGTCACATGGTGAGTTCTTAACATCCTATGAAGTGGTAATTATGGCTTTATTAGGATGAGAAATGAAGGTTATTTTAAGAGACCGATTTAGGCATTAAATTAGTACTCAGAGATATCATACATGTTACAGATATTCACCACCACTTGAAGAAATATACACTTTCCTACTTGTATACCAAGTTGAGTAAATGAGAAATGAATGTAATTGAAAAATACTTTGACATAGAGCTTTGGCATAAAAGGCTTAGACACGTAAGTGAAATAAGACTACAAAAACTTGCCAAAAAGAGGCACTTACCAGGCTTGATATGTACACATTTGAAAACATGTGTTTATTGCTTAAGTGGTAAAACTCATAAAGTTTATTTTCATAGTTATTACCATTCCAAAAGAAAACATGCATGTATTAGATTTGATCCATATTGATATATTTAACATGCAAGATAGAACACTTAGTAGTGTATATTAATTTGTCACTTTTATTGATGGCCATTCAAGAAAAGTGTTTGCATATGCATTAAAAACTAAAGATCAAATCTTAGGCATTTTAAAAGATTTTCATGCTATGGTAGAAAGAGAAAATAAGATAACATTCAAATGTGTTAGATCCAATAATGAAGGTGAATATAGAAGACCATTTGAGAGTTATTACAGGAGTTATGGTATTAGACTAGAAAAGACCATGTCGAATAATCCTCATCAAAATAGTATGATATAAAGAAAGAACAAAACAATTGAAGAAAGAATCAGGTTTATGCTTTCTGATGCTAAATTACCTTAAGTCTCTCTAGGGTGAAGCAATTGATTTGATTAACCTTTCTCTTTCAACTCCTTTGGATAATGAATTTCTTAATAGATTTTGGAAAAGAAAAGATGTTTCCTATAAGCATTTGAGAACGCTTAGATATAGAGCCTATGTTTGTATTCTCAAAGATGAAAGATCCAAGTTGGATGACAAGGCTAATGAATGTATCTTTTTATGAATTTTTCATGACGAGTTTGGATATAGATTATGGGATCCATTTTTCCCAAAAAAAGTGATTAGGAGTAGAGATATGGTTCTTATTAAAGATCAGATAACTGGTGTTGATAGAGCTAATAAGTCTCAATTCTTTACTGAAGTTCATTTTTGTTTAGATCCCATATACAAACCTTTTTCTCACAATGATCATGGGGAAGTTAGAGAAGAAAATCATGATGATGTTTTGTCATCATGAAGTTCTTGTACCAGATGAGTTGAAACCTACTAGACATGTATAAGAATAAACTCCACCACCTCTAACAAAGCATGCACTAAGAAGGATAACCATGGAAATAAAGCCTTTTACAAGATACCATTTACATGAGTATATGTTACTAACTGATAGGTCAGAGACTTACCAAGAAGCTATAATCCATGATAAGCTAAAAAAGTGGTATAAGGCCATGTAAGAAAAGATCAATTCCTTGTATATTATCACATTTATGATTTAGTGAAGCTACCTAAAGACAAGAGGGCTTTGAGGCTAGGCTGAAGTTAAAAAAAATGGCTTACAACTAAGGTACAAGACAGAATAGTTGTACAATGATATGGTTAAAAGAAAGGCATTTATTTTGAAGAAATTTTCTCTCCAATTATGAAGATGTCATAAATAAGAGTCATTCTTGGTTTGGTTGCTTGATATAAAGACTGCTTTCATTTTTGATGTAACAATTGTTTGAATTTAGAATTTAAGAGTCATTCTTGATGTTTTCTTCATTTAGATCTAAAAAAGGAAATATACATGAAATAGCCATATGGGTTCAAAGTCAATGGCAAATATGATTACGTCTGCAAGCTTAGGAAAAACTTATATTGGTTGAAGCAAGCACCTAGACAGTGGTACAAAAAGATTGACTTTTTCATGGTAAGTCATGAATACAATAGAACTATATCTGATCATTGCATGTACATGAAAAAAAATTATGATAATGATTTTATCGTTATCTTATTATGTGTGAATGACATGCCGATTATGGTCATTATACAAGCATAAAGATATAAGTTAAAAGAGAAGTTGAAGAAAAAAGTTAGCAAGTCCTTTGCCATGAAAGACTTAGGACCAACGAAACAAATTATTAACATAAAGATTACTCGCGATAGAAAGAAAAAAAAACTCTTGTCATCTCAAGAAGCATACTTTGATAAAGTTCTTGAGAGGTTTGTTATCCATTTGTTGGACATTTCAAATTGAATTACAAGCCATGGTGTGTACCCAGCCAGATATTACTCATGTTGTTGGAGTGCTCAGTTGTTTTCTTTCTAATCCTTGTAAAGAACACTAGGAAGCAATGAAGTGAATTCTCAGGTATCTCAGAGGTACTTCTAAGATATGTATATGTTTTGGTAATGGTAAACGTGTGTTGAATGGATACATAAATGTAGATATGGTATGTGATGTTGATTCATGGAAATACACTTAAGGATATATGATGATATTTACAAGGGAGTTGTCTTATGGCAGTCATGATTGTAAAAGCGTGTTACCTTATTTTCTACGAAAGTAGAGTAAATTGTTGTAACTGAAGCATACAAAGAAGCCTTGTGGATGAAAAAATTCCTACAAGAGTTGAATTTGAAACAAGAGAAATGTGTAATATAATTTGACAGCTATAACACCATTCATCTCAATAAAAGTCCTATGTTCCATTCGATATCCAAGCATATCGATGTGAGATATCATTGGATATGTGATATGATTTAAATCAAAGAATTATTGATTGGAAAGATTCACACTGATAAGAATAGGTTCGATGTGATGACCAAGCTACTATCAAAAGAGAAACTCGGGAAGTGCAAATAGATGGATGGGATGGAAAAACCTCTCAAATGAATCAGATGAGGATGTTGAGATTGATTTGATTTATAGAGAGAGAAACTAGAGAGAAGTTGGAGTAATTTTATTGAGTGTGTAGATATCTTAGGGAGTCCATGTATATATAGAGAATTATATGTACAATTATCGATTACATGGGGTATACATATCTAAACGTGTCAGGAGGGCATAAAAGTAAAAAAAAAACAAATATATTTATGGTCTGAGGTCAACCACCTTATAGCTCGGGTTGGTGGTCGATTCTCTAGATACCAAAGCTCTCAGGAAAAATCTCTCACATGAGTGTATACATAGGCTCGAACACAGATAGGTCCTTTGGGATGACTAGCTTTATTGCTCAGTTTTCCTGCTAGAATCAGGCTGTTAAATGGGTAAGGCTTTAGGTCAATCTATATGTTTAAACATCCAGTCCCTCTACTCTTTAAGCTTGGGTTTTGAATAGGGTTGGACGAGTAATACTCAAGCAGTGGATATGAACCATTCAATTCTCCTAATAAATATGTGTCAGTTGATTGGAGAGAGAAATAAGGGTCTCTATTTAAGGAAGTGCCTAGGCTGAGCCTTATTTCATCATTTTCTACACATCAGACAAAAATCAAGAGAAAAAAAGCTCTATCACCTTAACTTAAACTATAAAAAGTTTTCAATTCACTAGTAAGAAATAAGCTTGGCTTATAGTTTTCTTGCTTGGGTTTTTAGAGTAAAAATTCTTCAAGTCTAACAACTTTCTACTTTTTTTTGGCCAATTTTAAAGAATCATTTCCCTTTATCTTTCAAACTCGACCTTAGGTAATCTCTTCTTCTCGTGCCTTATCCTATTTTTATGTTTTGTGCTATTTTGTAGAGACCATACACAAAAAAGAGACTTTAGGCTCGACCTCCTAAGAGAGCCCATAATACCCCCACTAACCTGGGCTAGTCAAAGAATGATAATATGGGGTCTTCAAATGAGACGAGATCTTCGAGAGAAGGTAGTCTATCTTAGCCTTAGCTTTCTACCTCCACTTCTTACCCATAGGTCGTACTAACTATTATGTTGAATGTACCTTAGACTCAAATATCAATCACTAGATCATAGAGAAAGAAAATGAGGAACCTAGGGACTAGGAAACCCACAAGTCATACCAAAGGTTGGCAGACCATAGTCAAGACTAGTGATTTGTCACCTCAAGATGTGGAAAGGTTGAGGAAAACATATGGCATCCCCTCATTGGTTCAAATAATGATTCCAATGTCAAGGGCCCATGATAATGACCCACTTCTAGTTGGGTAGACGGTTTTTCATGAGAAAGCTTTGGGGTTGGAGGTCAAGTTTCCCCTATACCTTTTCATAAGCTTTATGGTTGGAGGTTAGGCTTCCTTTGTACCATTTCCATAATAAATGTTTTGGCTAGGACTTAGCTTATGCTTGGTCAGCTGATGCCTAATGATTGTAGTACTTGCTTAGCATTATAGTGATATGCAAATAACTCGAGGTAGATATGCAGATGCTCAAGTTTAATAAAGCCTATGTGTTAAAGCATAACCCAACAGACTCGAGGAGGGTATGCATGTGAACAAAGCTAGACCAGGATATAAACACAACCCTCCTTGAGAACAAGAAGAATTAGAAGGACTATTTATTCTATGTCTTAGGTCAATGAAAGACTCATATTAATGGCTCAAGATTAATAAGAAGAACCTTGATCAATATGAAGGTCGTTATAAGGAACATAGACTCATTCATGACGACCTTAAGTTTAGATGGGAAGTAATGCATGGATGATATCCAGAACTATCTGCCTAAGAAAACCCCAAGGAGGAAACTATTAAATTCCCCATGCTTTGTTACATGTGGGTTGATGAGGCAGGGCTAGTGGAGTCCCAACACATGAAAATTCGTAAACCTTGAGCCCTCTCTAAACGCCAGACCTTTCCCACAAACTGTGGGGTAGGTTTGAGATGGTCCCTAATAATGTTGAACTAGCCTTGAGACTTGAATTTTTTTATTATATTTTTTTAACTTGACTCCATGATACTAACACATCATCGCCCTTGTCCAATATTGATGCTCTTTTAGCATGGCTTAAGACCAAGGTTGTTCTTCAGGGAGCGAGCTCCCAAAATACTACACATATCGTACAAATGGGATCGTTTAAAGGGAAGAGGAAAAGCAAGTCTTTTGGGTAAAAGGATCTCTCCACCCCACCTAAAAGGAAGAAAAAAGTGACTCTCGATAAGCCCGTGCTTAGATCAAAGCCTTTAAATGTCTTTGAGCCCTCACTAGTGTCCCAGCGTCAATACATTCCCTAAGGTTGGTAAACTAGCCCTAATCTTGTAAAGGATTTAAGGAAAAGGAAGGGTGTTGTCAATGACCTCACTATCGATGTGTATAGGGTGGTTCTGTATCGAGGCATGGAACTAGAGCAACTTGACCGCTATGTGTGTCACATTCTTGTTATGACGCACAAGAGGTAGCTTGATGCCATATGCTAGGACGAGGGCTCTGAGGTCGTGATCAACCGTCTCATGTACCAGGTGTGCCAATCTAACCTTTTTCTTCATGTATATGTATTCTTGTTACTATATATATTTCTTATGTTTAACCTTGCATCCTCTAGCTCCTTTTCAATTTCAGTTACTTTATGGGTTGAAAGGGCTCAAGGTGTGGAGAATCTTTGACATCATGGCCCCAAATATAGCCACCTTATACTCTACAACATTATTAGTTTCTTGGGAATCTAGTATCATGGCATATTCGAAACAATTTTTATCATGATCAATTATAGCCACCCCTAGCCCAACACTATTGAAGTTGTGTATGAAGTAAACAAATACTTTATTGGTCAACCTATATTTTTGATCCATCCCATATACTTCATCTTGTCTCTCATCCTTGATGACTTCCGATGTCTCGCCGAATTCGACCATAAACTCAGCCCCCGTTTGCCTTTTGATGGCTATTCTAGCCATGTATTTAGTGTTATACTCTCCTAACTCTATGGAAATTTGTGCCAATCTTCCTACTACTTTCAACCTTGTCAAAATTATTTTAAGTGGTTAAAATAAGGTAAGTACTTCTACTTTGTGTGAGACAAAGTAATGCTTGAGCTTCTGTGCACTAGTTTTGAGGGCAAAGGCCAACTTGTTAATGATTGGGTATCTACTTTGAGCATTAGTCAATATTTGATTGATGTAGAAGATGAGGTATTAGACCTTGTTTCTTTTGGATAGAAGAATGAAATTACAACTCTAGGGCCATAACCAAATATAAATAAAGAGTCTCTCCTAGGAGATAGTTGACCAGGACAGGAGGATTACTCATATCTTGTTTCATTTCTTCAAAGGCTCAATCACATTCCTCATCTAAGAAAACTAACATGTTTTTCTTTGCATTTTAAATAATGGTAAACACTTGTTCGTGCATTTGGAGATGAACCTAGTCAGTGCCATAATTCTTCCATTCAATTGTTGAATCCCCTTCAGATTGGTAGGTGGCCTCATGCTCACCAAGGCCTATATCTTGTATGGGTTGGTCTCAATCATTTGGGAAGATATGAGATATCCTAAGAATTTCCCTACAACAACATGAAAGAAACATTTCTTAGGGTTAAGCCTTGTACCATACCTTTGGATTACGAAAAATATATCTTCCAAGTCTTTGACGTGGTTTAGTGGCTATGCTAACTTTACCACCATATCGTTCACATATGCCTCCAAGTTTTTCCCTAATTGATCTATAAACATTTTGTTGATGAGGGTTTGATATGTGGTACCTAAATTTTTTAATTCGAACAACATTCTAGTATAGCAGAAGGTCCTTTCTTTGGTGATGAAAGATGTTTTTTCTTTATCTCCCAAATGCATCCTAATTTGATGGTTACCAGAGTATACATCCAAGAAACTCATCAATCCAAAATTGGGGACAACATCAACCAGTTGATCGATATTGGGTATAGAGAAACAATTTTTTGGGCATACCTCATTCAAGTTAGTAAATTCCACACACATACGAGATGCTCCACACGTATTCTTTACCAGCACCTCATTTGACAACCAAGTAGGATAATTGACCTCTCTTTATGATCTCTATCTCCCTTAGAGTCACGACTTGACTTTTGACCACCACATTCTTATCCCTGAGGAACTTTCTCTTTCTTTGTTGGATTGGTCTAGCCTTCAAATTGAAATTTAATTTATGGGTTATGACCTTTGGGTCAATTCCAAGAATGTATGTGGGGTCCATAAGAAGATGTTGGAATTCACTTTTAGAAATTGAGCTAGTTTCCCCTCTATCTCTATTTTCAAATCTGCACTTAGCTTTAAAGGGTGATGTTCCCCCTTATCTCCCATTGGTAGGTCTCATGCTTCATTTGAATTGACAGACTACATAAGACTTTTACCTCCTAGCCTCCTTCTAGAAGGGCCTTATTGTGATTACTACTTGGGAGTGACCTATTTGATGATGGCATTGTAACAACTCCTGGCCTTTTCCTGGTCCTCTTTTATCTCCTCCGTTCCTTTCTTAGTCAGGAGTTTGATCAATTGGTGGAAGGTAGATAGGATCGCCTTCATCTTGTGTATCCATGGCCGACCAAAAATGGCGTTGTAATGAGATGGGACATCAATTACCATAAAATTAGTTATCACTATTAACCCTTAGGCCATGACATGCAATACCACGATCCCTATTGCATAGGTGGTGCTACTGTTAAATCCCACTAGGGGTAGCTTTCTCTTTACTATGTGTTTTAAATCTAGAACTCTTGTTGTAGCAAAAAAAAAAATCTATTGAACTTCTAGTGTCAACCATGATCCAACAAACATAGAATCCAATTATTAGTATAATTATTAAGAGGTCTTCGTGATGGGATAAGGTATTTTCTTTCTTAATAAAGAGGATCTCCATAGGGGACCTTACCTTTTCCAAAGTGTATACATTTGAGGCATTATGCAGGTCTCTTGTGCGAGTTACTAGAGGCCCTATTGATCTCGGGCCCTCGATATATGGTGTGGATAGTCCTAATATTGGGCTTATTACGAGGGTTTCTCGTGCCACTTGATGGAGAAGATGGCTTCGGCGCTTCACATCCACTTTGATAGACTTTTCATTTACTGTTGCTTACTATAAAGTCTTTTAAATATCCTCTGGACAACAACTCTTCTATTTCCTTTTTGAGGTGCCTACAGTCCCTTGTCTCATGACCTACGTATTTATGAAAGGTATACCATTTAGATGTGTCTTTAAGGGGAGACTTTATTTTAAGGGCCATCTAACATTTAGCTCTTTCTCCATCCTTAATACAGCTTGAGCCAGATTCACTCTTAAATGTGGGCTTCTAAAAGGAGAAAGTGACCTCCCCCAGAGTCCCCTGTTCCCTAACCATTGGTCGTTCACCCTCTTATTTGGTGTGAAATACTTGTTTTTGTTGAACCCATTGCTCTGATTTTCCATATCAGGGCCTATCCTTCTTTTTTTCTTTTTTATGGCATAACTTTCCATCAACCTAGCCTCTCTTAACCATACCTAGCTCTCTCTTGAGATTGACGAATTTCCTTGCCTCCCCATATGCTTCCTCCAAAGTTTGAGGGTTCTCTTGGTTAGATCTACTAATAAAGTAGAGTTCTTTAAAAGACCTCGCCTAGAGGCTTCTATAGTGATAGAGCTAAGACAATCAGAGATTTCCAACTTTTCTTCTATGAATTATTTCATATATTCTTCAATAGATTCACTCCTTTCCTAAATGATTGAGAATAGATGGTATGACTTCTTCCTTAGTGGCTTGTTACAAGCATAATTGGTGATAAACAACCCGAAAAATTATGAGAATGAGGTTATAGTACAAGGTGTTAGGTTATTGAACCACTTCTAAGCAACATCGCAGAGGGTGACATCAAATAATTTACACATCATGTCGTCTCTTTTGTCCTACATGAGGCTCATAGGGGCCATAGTTGTCTTAAAGTGTTGCACATGAGTTACATGGTCTTTAGTTCCTTAATAGTCAGGGCATTTGTGAACGTTGAACTTAGCTGATAGCTCATCATTCTCTATCTTATCAAAAAATGAGGAGATACATAGTTACTCACAACCTCTATCCTCATCATAAGGGCCTTGCCATTTTCATGTCTTTCATTGGCCATTTTCAAAGCATGGTCTTGTTTCTTGTAGGGGTTTTCCAACGCCCAAAATCACACCTTCTATCTTTTTCTTTCTTGCAACCACAGCTCGTTGATAGGTCTCGTTGAACTGAAAAGGGAGTTACCTTATACTTCGTGTTCGCCTTGGTTAGGCTCGGGTACAACATAGTTTGGTCTACTTCCACCAATCAGGCTAGTAGTTCAATCATCAGAGGCTCCCTCACCTGATTGTGAACACAATGTCTTGTTTTTTTCGTTTGGTCTCCTCTACTTCTCTTCTTAACTCGAGAAGCTAACGAGTCATATCTTAATATGGGTTGGTCTTCATTCTGGCCTCATCATGGGTTGGCGAGGTGTTGTTCAATGCTATCGTTGCTTCCTCGTTTGCTAGTCTCAACTGACCTTCAGCACGAGTCCCTACCATAATTAGTAAGTAGAACAAGTGTTTAGTTTCTCTCATAATTCAGAGTGAAACCTGAAAATATGGATTCAGAAACCAAAACTCGACTTAAGAATTTGAGTCTCATGATAGGCACCAAAATGTTAGAATTTATTCGATTTATAAAGAGAGAAATTAAAATTATTTTGTTGAGTGTGTTGATCTCTTAGGGAGTACATGTATATATAGATGTCAATTACATGAAATATAAAAGAGGATATAAAAGTAAAAAAACAAATATATTTATAACCCGAGGTAGAACACCTCATTGCTCAGATTGGTAGTCCACCTTCTAGATATCAAAGCTCACATAACACGTCTCCCATGGGTAAATGGGCGGTGCATGTAGAGTTACAAGTATGATCTTTGGGATGACTCACGGGCTATCGGTCGAATCATGATTAATAGTTTGACTATAAATTACATATGGTGAGGGAGCAGACAAATATGACTTTAATTAGTTTGACTACTATAAATTACATATGTGGTTAATGGATCAGACAAATATGACTTTAATTAATCATACTTCATGCGTTTTTACTTTTTCATACGAAACGAAGTCTCTCTTATATGCTTGTTACTTATACGATGAGCTTTGAAAATAGGTAATGTGATAGGTTGAATTTTTTTTAGAAAAAGAGTAAAAATAACAAAAGAGTGTTTTGGATTGACGACAGTTTTAGTAGTTTATTTTTAGTTCATATTTTAAAGATTTGTTTATATATTTAAGTTTTATTTTTTTATGATTTTATAAAGCTTTCATTGGACGTCTTATCCAAGGTTATATTAATTTGATGAGCTGTAAACTTTTTATTTTATTTTATTATTTTGGGGAAGGATTGATTGTGTTTTTCAAAATTTTATTTTCTTTAATATTGATATATTATGATGTTTTTTAATTTTTTTAGAAAAAAAAATTAATATATTTATTTTTAATAGGTCCTATAAATTAAATATATTATTGAATCACATTAAAATTATTATATTATTATTTATTATAATAAATTTATTGTATAATTTTAATTATATAAGTTAAAAATATTTAATTTTTCGCTTTCATTCATAAATACTTTTCCACCTTTTTTTGTGTTAGTATGACAATAAATTTTCGTTCTTTTCTTCTTTTTACAAAGAAAATATCAGGAAAGTTTGCAAGTTGCTTTTAAGAAAAAATATCTGCAAGTTGCAGTGTGCTTTACTTTACCTTTAGTTTTGGACTATCCATCGAATTCAAAATGAAAAATATATAAACTCCGCCTAGCATGTGATTTCCAAATTTAAAAAGATAATTACATTAATTAAAACCATTTTAATTTTATTAAATTAATATAAAATATTATCTTAGAATATAATAAAACAAATATAGATGTTTTATTCGTAACTAAAATATTATATTATATTTGAAATTAAAATTTAAACACGTAAATATAAATTCAAAGAATTATCATCATAACTAAAATATTATATTATATTTAAAATTGAAATTTAAACACGAAAATATAAATTCAAAGATTTATCATAAATAACATTATTTGTCAGGAACTCTAAAAACTAATTTTTTACTTTTTTTTAAATGGTTCAAAAACATAAATTTAATAAAAAATAATATGTATAAATTAAAAATAAAAATATATGATATATAATTAATTAATATATATATATATTCATAAATATTAAGATATAAGTGTTTTATCTCTATAAATATACAAAAATATAAATTTTAATAAAATATATTTTATAATTCAGTTGCTGGAATTGGATTTCCCTACGCTCAAAATCAAACATTAACCAAATTTTTTGAATTATTAATATATCTAAAATTATACATAAAAATTATTAATGTATTATTATAAAAATATGAATTCATCTACATAAATTTTATTAAATAAAAGGATACTAAAATATCAAATCTTCTCAATTATATATAAAAAGGAAAATATATAGTAAAAAAATATTAAGAAAATATGAATTCAATTACATGCATTAAATAATAAAAAAGATTATTAAAATATCAAACCCCTCAATTCTATAAAGAAAAAAAAAGAAAAAATCTTGTAAAGAAATATTTTAAGATTTCCTTTGTAAAAAAATATAATCAAACAAATCGATTTTTTATATAAGAATTAAAAATCAATAAATTAATTAATGATCATAAACCATTATAATTAGTGTAAAAAATGCAAATTATTTATTTATTTTTTCTTTAAAAACTTATCTACAAATATGTGATATATATCTAAGGAAATGATCAGAAGCCAAAAAAATAATAATAATGTGAGTGTTTTAGATTGACGACATTTTTAGTTGATCATGCTTTTTATTTTATTAGTTTGGTGAAGATTGATTGAGTTTTTTTAAATTATATTTTTTTATATTGATATATTATGACGTGTTTTTAATTTTTTTTGAAATTTTTTAATATATTTATTTTTAATATAATAAAAGTTGGAAATTGAGGCACTATCAATTAAATATATTATTTAATCATATTAAAATTATTATATTATTTATTATATTAAATTAATTGTATAATTTTAATTATATAAGTAAAAAATATTTAAATTTTCGCTTTCATAAATACTTTTCCACCTCTTTTTTTTGTGTTAGTTTCATAATAAGTTTTCGTACTGCTTTACTTTATCTTTAGTTTTGGACCTACCATCAAAATTCAAAATGACAAAAATATAAACTTCGCTTAGCATGTGATTTTCAATTTTGAAAAGATAATTAAATTAGTTAAAACATCTTAATTTTAATAAATTTTATTATAATATTATATTAAATTAATATAAAATATTACCTTTAATATTATCTTAAAATATAAATATAAATATCAACGAGATAAAACAAAATCAGATGTTTTATTCAAAATGGTAACGAAAATATTATATTATATTTATAATTAAAGCTGAAATTAAAACACAGTAAATATAAATTCAAAGAATTGTCATTTTCAACAACTCCAAAAACTAAATTTTTACGAATGATTGATAAAATTAAGTTTAACAAAAAATAATCTTTATAAATTAAAAATAATAATATATTATGTATAATTAATATATTTTGTTTTATTTATTTTTTTGGTAAATATTAAAATATAAGTATTTTATATCTATAAATATACAAAAATATAATATTTAATAAAATATAATTTATAATTCAGAATTCGAAGTGAAACATTAACGGTTATGAAATTAAATTAAAAATTTAAATTATTAATATATTTAAAATTATATATAAAAAATATTAATGTATTATTACAAAAATATAAATTTATATAAGTATATTTTATTAAATAAAAAGACTATTAAAATATCAAATCCTTTCAATTCCATAAAGAAAAATAAGAAAAATATCCGGTAAAGAAATAATTTAAGATTTCCTTTGTAAAAAAATTATAATCAAACAAATTGATTTTTTATATAAGAATTTAGAATCAATAAATCAATTAACGATGAAAGACCATTACAATTATTGTAAAAGATGCAAATTAATTAATTAGTTTTTTCTTTAAAACTTATCTATAAATATATGATATATATCTAAAGAAATGAAGAGGAGCAAAAAAAAAAAAGTAAAAAGAAGATGGATTCCATAATAAGCTTGGCTAATTACAAGCCTCATGCTGTATGTCTTCCATTTCCAGTTCAAAGCCACATAAAAGCAATGCTAAAATTGGCAAAGCTTCTCCACTACAAGGGTTTTCACATCACTTTCGTCAACACAGAGTTCAATCACAATCGCTTCCTTAAGTCTTTAGGCCCCAACTCTCTTGATGGGTTGTCTGATTTTCACTTCAAAACCATTCGAGATTGCCTCCCACCTTCAGATCCTAATGCAACTCAAGATATCCCTGCTCTTTGTTGTGAATCTTCTAGAAACTACCTTTTTGATGCATTTAATGAACTCCTTAATAAAATCAACACTACTAGTGAAAATTCATCAAAATCAAACAATATAATTACTAATCCTCCAGTGACTTGTATATTTGTTGATGGGTTTATGACTTCCACTACCCCACTGGCCAGAGAGCTTAGAAATAGATATACTATTATAAAATCATTTTCTATAGCTGCTTGTAGTTTGATGGGCTTCATACAATATCCTACTCTTGTGGAAAAAGGATTTGCACCATTAAAAGGTTAGAATATTGAAATTGAATATTATTTAGTAGAGATGTTAAATGATTTGGTTTGTATAAATTCTTTAAATGATTTGGTTTGAAATGAATAATTTTTTTTTTGATATTGAACTAATTTAAATTAGTTAATAGTTATTTTAATTTTAATTTTTAATTATTGAGTTTTAGAATTAGAAATTTTTAATTTCAAAATATTTCTAAAACAAAAGGTATCTCATAATCAAATTCTAGTTTCAATTTTAAAATATAGAAATTGAAAGTTGGGTTTTGTTTATTTGATAACTAATTATAAATTTTTAATTTTTAATGTTTTATAACTGTATATATAAAACTTGAAATTACAAATTATAATTTTTTTTACAAAGCAGAATTCTAGAATTTTCTAAAAATATATGAAATAATTTATAATATTTATAAAGTAATATAATTTATATTTCAAAAATAAGTTAAAAATATTTTACTAAATTTGAATAATTATTAGTAAAATGAACATGATTTTCTATCGAAAACTCAAAATCATAAAAATGTAAAATTTATTGAAAATTAAATACTAGAAATTTCTAATAGTATATGAAATAATTTATTAAAAATTTGTAAATTAATACAATTTATATTTTAAAAATAAGTAAATAATATTATTTCGAATCTGAATAATCATTAATAAAATATAAAATTTACATAACTTTTTATAGAAAAACTCAAAATCATAAACTATAAAATTTATAAAAAATAGACTTACGTTTCTTATTATATATAAAATGATTCTTAAAATGTTATAAATTAATACAATTTAAAATTTAAAAAATGATTCTTAAAATGTTAATATTTTTTTATAAATAACTCAAAATCACAAGTCATAGAATTAATTAGAAATTAGACTTATAGAGATTTATAATGATATATAAAATAAATTATAGTATTTTATGAATTAGTACAATTTATGTTTCAATTATATTCAATAGAATATGAATAATGTTCAATAAAATAAACATAACTTCTCTAAAATTCTCAAAATATTAAAATTGTAATATTTTTATAATTATTTGATATTTTCAATTATACATAGATTTAATTATATATTAATTCAATTTAATTTTTAAAACTAAATAAATGATAATATATATTTTTTAATTTATTATTTTTCTTATAATTTTATATTTATTAGAATATTCTAACATAAATTTAATTTTTATTTTATTTTCAAAAAATTAGTTATAACTTTTTTATATATATATTAATTTAAATAATATTAAAAAAATTATCAACTTTATATTAATAATAAAAAATTATATTTTAATAACTTATTTATTTTCTCTTTTATTTCTTAATTTAACACGTTTTTGTAAAATGAGTTAGTGATTATTCATGAAGTCAAGCGAGTTCTTATTTAATTTTGCTAAATGAGCTATGCTTTTTGTCTTATGAGCTCAATGAATTAATTTTAAATTAATTGAATTAGATTTAACAACTCATTTGATTTTTATGTTTTTTTTGAGAAAAATAGACAAATTTGTTTGATTCTGATTCTTGTTTAGGTTTAAAATAAATGAAATATTTATTATTTTTGGAGTGGAGTTTATTTATCAACATCAAAATACTTTTTCTTTTTATTTTTTATTAGGTATTTATTTTTTCAAAGAAAAAATTATAATAATTTTAAATTTTATTGACTTAAAATATCATTTCATCACGTAATAAAAAAATAATAAATAATTTCTATTTATAATTTTGTATGCTTGCACTCATTTCAAAATAATTATTAAATTTTTGTTACTCAAAATAAATCACTTTCAATAATTCTATGCCAACTACTTTTTAACGAATCATTTCGTTTAAGGTACTTTCATTGAAATAACTTCGATTCACACCGAAATGAGTACAAATATCCGCAAGAAGGCTTTTAGATTCATAAAACATATATTGTATTTAACTTTTTCTTGAAAGTAAGTTTTACAAAAGCATTATATAAGGAAATAGAATCTAAATTTAGCTTTCTATCTGTTAAAGCTGAGATCTATATTTTTATTGTTGTCATTGCTACAGATGAGAGCAGTTTAACAAATGGATTTTTAGAAAGAGTAGCAGATTGGATTCCAGGAATGAACGATATTTGTTTGAAAGATTTACCGACTTTATGTTGGACTACAAACCCAGAAGACCCCTTGTTTGAAATTGGCTTTGAAACAGGTGATAAAGCACATGAAGCTTCAGCAATAGTTATACACACATTTGATGCATTAGAGAAAGATGTCTTGGAAGGTCTATCATCTATGATCCCAAATGTATATGCAATTGGACCTCAACAACTTCTTCTCAAGCAACTACCACAAGACTACCCTTTGAAGGATACTGGATATAGTTTATGGAAAGAAGACACAAAATGCCTCCAATGGCTCAATTCTAAAGCACCAAACTCAGTTGTTTATGTTAATTTTGGAAGCATAACAATGATTTCACAACAACATCTAACTGAGTTTAGTTGGGGGCTTGCAAATAGTAAAGTCCCATTTTTGTGGGTAATTAGGCCCGATATGGTTGTGGGTGAATCAATAATATTATCACCTGAATTTGAAGTTGAAACTAAAGAAAGAGGCCTAATTGCTAGTTGGTGCCCACAAGAAGATGTTTTGAATCATCCATCTATTTGTGGGTTCTTGACACATAGTGGTTGGAACTCAACTATTGAAAGTATATCTGCTGGAGTACCCATGTTGTGTTGGCCTTTCTTTGCAGAGCAATCAACAAATTGTTGGTACACTTGTAAGAAATGGGAAATAGGTATGGAGATAGACAATGATGTCAAGAGAGATGAAGTTGAGAAGCTTATTATTATTGAGTTGATTGTGGGAGAGAAAGGCAAGAAATTGAAGAATAAGGCTTTGGAGTTTAAGAAATTGGCTGAAGAGGCTACTAGTGAGATGGGTTCTTCTTCCATAAACTTGAACAATTTGATTGCTCAGGTGCTTTCAACAAGAAAAGGTTAAAAATTTGGTAGTTATATATATACATGTGTTACACACGTAAATATGTACAATGAATATGATTTAAAACTAAAAACAATAAATATTATTACTAAATAAATTACTCGGTGATCCACTAAATTTGTTTTTGTTTTATTTAGCAATGTCACATGTATAGCATGTGTTTGTTTTATTTAGCAATGACACACATATAGCACGTGTTTAAATATGTGGTAGTATTTTTAATTTAATTTTGTAAAACTTAAAAAATAAATAAATATTTTTGATTTCGCCTTTTCCTATTAGCCTTGATTGACCAAAGTATGAATGAAGAGGTACACAAATTCTTTATTTTTGGCTGCCAATTTGTGTTTACTTTAATTGGCAGGAAAACAATTGTACTATTTAAAACAAAAACAAAAACCCAGGCAGACAATTTGTATTATAATTATTTTGATAAATATTAATAAGATATAAAGTTCTACAATTTGTTGCACCTAACCTGCAATGTGTTAAAATTATCTAAAAAATAAATAAATTCTTTATGTTTTAAAATTATGTTATATGTCATATTATAAATGTATTAAATTTAAGTATTCTTACCATATCTTAATTATTTTTTAGTAATTACAAAAAAACAATTTATTTAAAACTTATAATAATAAGAATAACATCACAATAACAAAATGTTTAATATTAATCAGATCATATAACTCATTTTGATGATATCAAATTAATTTGTGTTAAATATAAAATGATGTGTTATATTTTTTTAATAGTGATAATATATAAGTTGAACATCATGATGTTATTTTTTATAATTATAAATTTTAAGTATGTTATTTTTATTATTTTTAAGATTTTTTTAGATTATTATTTAGATCTAAAATACCAAAGAAATATAATTTTTTAAAACACATTAACCTTTAATAACTCAAAATTAAAATTATTGAATAAAATAAACATAATTTAAAATTTAACCAGTAAATACAATTATATGAATAAATTCACTTTATTTTAATTATTGTTTTAACTTTTATGTTATTATTTTATATTAACAATAGATTTTTTTATATAAGAAAATAATTTTTTATAAAGAAAAATTTATATTAATTTATCAAAATTAAAGTATATCAAATAATTTAATTCTAAGATATATATATTAAAATATATATTAAAGATAAACATTATTCTTTATCGTTTTGATGATAACATTTTTTATATAATTTCGTTTGTTTGTTTAGATTGTTTTTAACATAACTATCCATCAATCTATTTAAATCTATATATTTGATTTTTAAGATAGTAACAATTCTAAAAAAAAAAAAAATAACCAATTTCAATATAGATATAAAATTAAAAATATGCAAAAAATTAATTAAAAAATACCAACATCTACACAATAATACGTCTATTTAATAAATAAATTTACATATATTAAAATTTAAATAAAATACACTATAAATTATAATGATTTTATTAAACTTAATAAAAAATAAATAAAATAATTTTATCCCGTGGGAGAACGAAAACAAGAACTCTCTCTTATTATGACAAGTTAAAAGAAAAATATAAAGAAAAATAATTTCTTATTCTTCTTATTTTATTTTATTTTTATCATAATTTTAATATACAGATTGAGTAGTGTTACATTTTAAAGGGAAAATGGCCGAATAATTATATATTTTAATTTTATAATTATTATATCAAATTAATTAGTTTAAATAATTAATAAAAATAATAAAATAAGAAGAATAAGAAATATTAACTGAAGAGACACTAAATTTTAATAGAAAAACAAAATAATTATATACTTTAATTTTATAATTATTATATCCAATTAATTAGTTTAAATAATTAATAAAAATAATAAAATAAGAAGAATAAGAAATAATAACCGAAGAGACACTAAATTTTAATAGAAAAACAAAATTTAACTTCTCTATTTTTTTTAATTATACCAATAATTTAAACCATCTAATAATAACAAGATTACAATACTTATATATTTTTTAAATAATGAGACAATTTTGACCTCCCCATAAACCCTTTAATTTCTCAAGAGACTTCAGATGTCTTTTCCCGCCTCTCTCCCTGAAACCCTCCATTTCTTCTAAAACCCTAAACCCCCCAAAATTTTGGTTTAGTCCCTCTCTTCGTCTCCCGTTAACCCTAATCTTAATATTTGATTAATACGACGAGCATCATTCTTCGGAGATTGTATTCTTTGGCTCAGAGACGGACACTTTCGGCCTTTGAGACTATCTTACTCGACCAGCGTCAATCAACCACGGGACTTGGCCTAGCTCACGGAAATGGTGATCTTGGAAGTAAGGTTAGGTCCTTCTCTACCTTCAGAGCACTACAACCTGAGGGAACGTACGGTATTCAAACGAGGAGGTTGCACATGAAATCTGGGCCTTTGGATTATCGCTCATCGTTTGCTTTGCAAGCTGCGTTAGCCGGAAATTACGCGTACCAAGAATCGTCTAAGAAGGCTGCTGATGACGAGGGCCTTGAGATTTCGCCGGAGATTGTCTCTGCTTTGGCTAAGAAGGGCATTACCAAGCTCTTTCCCATTCAGGTAAGTCTATTATATGATAAACTGTTTCTGGAAATGGATTATATGAGCTGTGAATTATAAAGTATCTTATATTTTGTTTTTTCGGCTTTCATTTTGGATAGAAAGCAGTGCTAGAGCCCGCAATGCAAGGGCATGTTATGATTGGTCGTGCTAGAACAGGGACTGGAAAGACTCTTGCTTTTGGAATTCCAATCATGGATAAAATCATTCGCTACAATGCTAAGAATGGGTCTGTTTAAAACTCTGTTTGTTTTCTTAGCTTGTTTAGCACTATAAAATATTCTTTAAGCTTCCGAGAGTACTTGGAGGATTTCAAGGATAATTGATTTTCATCTTTTTCTTACATTGGAATGTTTAATTGTGAAGGCGTGGGAGAAATCCTTTGGCTTTGGTTTTGGCTCCAACTAGAGAACTTGCTAAGCAGGTTGCTAAGGAATTCTACTAGTGCGCTCTCAACTTGGGTACAATTTGTATTTACGGTGGTACACCTATCTCAGATCAGATGAGGCAGCTTGATTATGGTGGTCATGGCTCTGATTGTTCAAATGGTTTTGGGGGTTCAACTCAGTCGAGTGGTGGTTGGGAATTTGGTGACTTAGGTCAATCAGGTGGATTTGGGAACTTTGGCTCTGGTGGCTCTGGACAATTTAGAAGTGGATTTGGTGGTCCTAGCATAAATCAGGCTGGGAACTATGGTGGTCATAGATCTGGTTGTTCAAATGGTTTTAGGCGTTCAACTCAATCTAGTGGTGTTGAAGAGTTTGGTAGCTCAGGTTCGTCGGGAGGATTTGGGAATTTTGGCTCTGGTGGCTCTAGACAATTCGAAAATGGTTTGGTGATCCTTGTAGAAGCCGTGCTGGGAACTATAGTGGTCATGGCTCTAATTGTTCAGATGGTTTTGGGGGTTTAACTCAGACGAGTAGTGGTGGGGAGTTTGGTGACTTAGGTCAATCGGGTCGATTTGGGAATTTGTCCTCTGGTGGCTCTAGACAATTCGAAAGTGGATTTGGTGGTCCTAGCACAAATCAGGTTGGAAACTATGGTGGTCATGGCTCTGGTCGTTTAGATGATTTTTGGGGGTTTAACTCAGTTTAGTGGTGTTGGGGAATTTGACAACTAAGGTCAATCGGGTGGATTTGGGAACTTTGTCTCTAGTGGTTCTAGACAATCCAAAAGTGGATTTGTTGGTCCTAGCACAAACCAAGCGGGGAACTATGATGGTCATGGCTCTTGTTGTTTGGGGGGGGGGGGGGGGGGGGGGGGTTTAACTCAATCTAGTGGTGTTAGGGAATTTGACAGTTAAGGTTAATCGGGTAGATTTGGGAACTTTAGCTCCTAGTTATGGCTCGTATCATATTAATTATAGTCCAATTGGGAGCTTTTTAGACAACTATGATTAGTACGTCTTCATCAAAGAAGAAATCCTGGAGTTTCATTCTTATATTTAGTTATTCCCTTCACTAATTTCTGGTGTATGTGTGGTTTAACTACTAATTTTATTAACTCCACTTCCAGATATCACTGTGCTTGTAATTAAGCCTCTTTCATCCGAACACATGCAGCTATGTTACAATGGCAGTTGAAGTCTTGGAGAAAAATTTCAAGAGGAAAGGCAGGCATTCCCGAAGACAAATGGTCTGATTACATCATTAGTGTTAAATCTCGACCATATTAAATTCATAGTTGATAACCTGAATGATAATTTATCTACAGCAAACTCAGTTCATGAGTGGAGTGTTGTCGCATGTTTTTTTTGTCAGAAAAAGATTTGATATTGAAATTGAAAAAGAGAGTTTTCATACCAGCAACATTGAAAACTCCAAACACAACTCCAATATATAAGAGAGAGCTTATACAGCCAAAGCTTTTACAGATTATGGTCACCAGTAAAGGCTCCAAACACAACCCCAATCTTTAAGGGGGAAGCATGTAAAATTAAAGCTCCACAAATTTAAGCAACAAACACATGATTCACTTCCGCAAACCAGCAAAAAATAAGTTGAAGATTATTTAAACAGATTACCAAGAACTTGTGCATGAAATCTTGGTGCAAACCTAGTATACGGTACTAGCTATCAAGTATCTATTCATTATTTGGAGTAATGAGTTGGTGCTCTAGTTAAATTGCTTGATTTTTTTAGTAAGTATAGAAACTCAAAACTGAACTAAAAACGGAGGATTTTTTTATCTTTTTATCTGTCGTTCATGGGAATTGAGTCCTGCCATGCTGCCACATTAAGTAAAAGCATTTTAACCTTCTAATTTTTATAATATCTAGTTACCAATTGATTTTACTTTTGACTCTTAAAAATATATTTTTTATGTTAAAAAAAACATATTCACTATATTTTTGAATATACATTAAATATATATTTTATATTATAAAAAATGTATTTGTAGCGTAAAGGATAATTAAAACCATCCACTGAGAAGATAATGCTATACACTTAAATTTCATTTTATTCCACTGGGCCGCCCCTGAAGAGTTGTGTTTTTTTAACCAACCGAAGAACTGTGTCTCGGTAGAAGTATTTTTGAACACAATGTTGAATAAAATCTTGAAAACTCCGTCCTTACAAATAACGTAAGGTACATTCAACCTATTTAAAATTTTATCCATTAAAATAAGAAAAATTATTAGAAAACTTATTTATGCTTTCAAAATTACATAAATACCCCTTAATTTTAAAAATAGGTAATTATATATCCTCAATTATTATTTTTGTTACAAAATCTCATTTTTTTTTTTTACAATTACATCACTTGAACAAATTTAAAATAGTGATAAGAAAGAATGTAATTGTTATTTTTCAAACATGTAAGATTTTTTTGTTGTTTCATGAAACCTTGAAGGGTGTATTTGTAATTGAACCTAAAAATTATTTTAAGAAAATAAGATATGTATTTGGTATCACATATAAGTCTATCCTCACAATCATTAGTAGTTAAAAGAATTCTCAAAATGTCCTTCACATTTTGAATTCTTCATCCTTACTTAATTCAAAAAAATTAAGTTATATTTGTTATTATGAATTTTGTATATGTTATATTTGAAGTGATTTCTTAGAATAAATTTTTTTATGACTAAATAGTGAATTGAAAATATCTTATACGCACAAATGTACAATTCGTAAAGTTGTTATTCCATTCTCACTATTTCTGCTCTTTTTTGTTTTCTGTGGCCTAGATAGATGGAGGAGGTTTGGTACTTTTAGAATATCCAGTTTTTACTTCGTATTCTAAGTTACTTCATTTTTCAACCGTGATCTTTTATATGTTTAAATTTTAGTCATTGTTACATCTCAAGCTAAATTCAACAATATTTTTTAATTAATTAATTTTTTAAAAAATTAATATGGAACCATCCATGTTAAAAAGGCATTTTTTTTATCTACCCATATTTATAACATTTTTTATTAATTTTTTTACAAATATTATTCTTCTTTTCATTATTTTTAAGAGATGTCATTAAGCTATCTAGATTATGGTTCTTATGACCAAGAAAAAAAAGGTTAGGGCTTTTATTTTTATTTCTTTATCAATTTTTTTCATCATTTTAAGAGATATAATTAAGCTAGTAGTTTTTGTTTTTGTTTTTTTTTTCAGACCACAACATCATCCGGAAAAGAAAAAATAAAATCCTTACCTATAACTTAACAGGATCTCTTAAAATAATTATAAAAAATATTATTTGTAAAAAGGTTAATAAAAATGTTTTAAATATGAGTAGATAAAAAATTTCCTTTTAAATTAATGAATTGATAATAGTTTCACAAACATTATCAATTAATTAAAGAATATTATTTAATTTAGCTCAAAAAACCGATGACTAAAATTTAGGTATTTGAAAAATACCATTTAAAAAATTGGGGTGATTGAGGTTACAAAGTAAAAAACAGGAGCATTAAGGTATCAAACCTAGAGGGGTGTACAAAATATTCGTTTATTCCAACAATCTATAAAATTTATCTTCATCTAAAGAATTATGAATGATTTATATCCAATGATTGGATTAGATTAGATGAGATTTTTTAAAATTTGTAAGATATAAATCACAAAACAGATGAACATTTTTTGAATCCAATATAATCCACGTATATTAAAATATAACAAAAATATATTCTATAAATTTTTAATAATCTTATCACATTAAATTAAAACTTACACTAAAATACACAATAATTAAAGGAGTATAGCTTTTAATTTTTTTTATTTTAATCATCAATAGGATTGTTTAATTGATCAATTTTTTTTTTACATTGTCATTTATGTTTTTGTCAAAATTGTTTCTAAGATCAATTTTACCTATCTTAACAAATACATATGAGAATTATTCGGTTAAAAATAAGAATAAAAACAATAAAATGAAAATGAGAAACAAGGAATAAGAATTTATATTTTATAATATGAGATAAAGTAAGAATCCATTTTTCAAAACTATATACCACGTTTTAATAAATATATAATTTTTTACATTTTCTAATTTTTTAATACATTTATTACATTAAAACTTAAACTACCAGTAAACAATGTATTATACATTATATGTTTTTATTCTTTTAAAAAGTCAATACTTTTTCTTTTTATAAAAAATATTTACTTCAACTCTAAAAATCTAAAATATTATAAATATTTTATAATTTAGTCTTATTATTTGTAACACATTCTATTAAAAATGTTTAGTATAAAAAATTTATGTATTTATTATTATATATATTTTATTTTTCTCATTATCATATAAATATTATTATTTGTTCAAAAATTTGTTTCCCTTCTCATCATAAAATATTTATTATTGATTTAGTTTTTATAAATTTTTCTTTATAATTTTTTTAAAAAATTAATTTTTAAAATATTATCTAAATTCAGGGTTCCCATTTTTCAATAGTGATTTTTAATATTCCCTTTAAAGATTTTAAGTAAGAATAGAGGGACATTTTAAATTGAAAATGGGGTACAGAAAGAGGTCCTCATCCTTACCCGCCCTATTACAACTCTAGTTATTTGTTCTCTTCCAAAATTAATTGACAATTTTATTAGATAAGTGTAATTTATCATCGTTTTAAATTTTAAATTGTATAAAGTTTGTTTAATTATATATATAAAAAAATTATACAACTATCAAAAATATTATTTAATAAATGGTATAAATTGATCCAAATTAATCTAATTGAATGAATTCAAATGATTACTATAGGTAGTTAATTATAATAATCCATACCAATTAAATTTACTAAAAATATGCAATTTCCATCCCTTGTAACCCCTACTAGATGGACTATACATGGTAATAATACCCCTATTAGATGCAAGATTTCCTCGGGCGTATTACAGCTTCAATCCAAATTATACGGATAGGGGACAATTGAAATTAGTTGTCTCTTAAGTTTCGAATGTCATCACTCCTTTTTTTCACGATTAAATATAAGAAAATATATAATTATTTTTAAACTTACATATTTTAAAATGAAATTTAAATAATTTTAGTTTATATTAATATTAAATTAATAAATAAAATTTATTGTTTAATTAATAATTTAATTTATAAATTGTGTATTAATAATTAAACTATAATTATGCATTAATTTTAGATTAAAAAACTTTTAAAAATGAGTAAATTGTGAAAAAATTATATTTTTTATTAGTTATAATAATTTTTTAAAATGAACATTGAAAAATAATAATATAAATTATTTCACGTTCTCAAATATAAAAGTTCAAATAAAATTAGATGATTATAAATGTATATCATATTATATTATAAATGCATAAAAATAAAAAATAAATGTGCATTAATAATATGTAAGTCAGTGAAGTTAAATGTCAATTTGTAAATTTAATAACCTTAACCTACACAACAAACTTCGATTTTTTGCATTTTTAAAACCAAAACGAACCTATACCTATAAAATATATAACACGGTTCGGTTCGGGTAGGTTTCAATTAATTAGGTTGGTTTATTGGTTATTATATCCACCCGTCAAAAGAATCCATAACTAGGTCAAAGTTCAAATGCTTTCATAAGATAAATTGGAAAGGATAAAACTAGTCAGATTAAAACATGAATGAAGAGGCAAAAGAGAGCAGAACATTATAGGAATTCGTTATTGAGGTAACGGCAGAATGTACAATGTTTCTCCTACATGCCAAACCATCTGAAGACCCAAAAAGGAAACTAAATGAAAATGCTTACACTTTTGAGTGCTTGTGATCATGCATTGAAGAGCTTCCTGAAAGGTCCATCCGTACGGTCTTTTGCAGCTTCCGTGAGAGCAAGAAATCTCTTGAACCCTGTTGTGGCAGCACCTCGTCCAAGTGCAGCTGCTCTTGTCAAGACATCCTCTCGAGAACCGACAAGTCCAACAGAAGCTGGATTGGGCATTGAAGAAGCTACTGGGGCAGTTGGAGCTGCAGGTACCGGTGGGGCTACCAATGGTGCATTAGAAGGTTGCGAGATCCCAGGCCCATGTTTGTTGAAGTCATCCAAGATACTCTGTTGTTCAGATTTCTTTAGGCCCTGCAATAAACCATCAAGAATTATAAAATATTTGAACAGAAACATCAAGCTTAGTACTAATGAGTGGCCACAAGGACCAGTAATGGTTGGAATTACCAAAAACAAAATATTGCTACAAACGACAAAAATCTATGAATGCTTTGAAAAATGTACTTGAAGGTGATGTGTAAACTTAGGTATCTGGTACAGTATCAAATCTTTATAGTTGCATGAAATGACCAAGCTTAGATCACATTATGTATGGTCAAGGCTTTTAGTAAAAAGATTTTTATCTCATGGCATATCTTAATCCCCTTTGCACAATTTTATTGTCCCTGGTAATAAGAGATCACATCATCATTTCATGGGTCACACAACCTATAACTAATACAACACTAACATCTCATTTGAGATACATCTCAAGCTGAGATGCATTATGGACTTGAGACATGAAACTTCAGACAACAATCAAATTATAGTACATAGTAGCGCCTATCAAGACTCAAAACCTTGACCTTTCTCAAAGCAAGTTGCAAGATTTTGTTCTGAGATCAAAATCACGAACTAATAAATTGTGATATTCAAAATTATGATAAAAGAATGTATGATAAACAGAGTTTGACTAACCTTGAGCTCTAGAATTCGCTGAAACTCCATTGGTGTTCCCTCAGGTAGCAATGCACGGTATGTATCCGCAACAGAGTCAACTGGAGACAGTATGACCTTCAATAGAATAAAAACAAATAAATTAATATTGTGGTAAATAAGGAAATATATAGTTGTAAGCGTTCCATAAACTATATCAAGTATAATTCACTGACCTTTAAAAGTGCTTCAGCTTTGCCCATCTCACGGCTTACAAATTTTGAATAGCTGGCAGCACCTGACGTCTGTTACAGGGGAAAAAAAGGAACCGGATGAAGGGTCAGTTTGTGTAGGCAACATATGATAAAATTGCTGCTCATGCAAATCATACAAAAGAACTAGATATTCGGGAACAATTCATGTTGATAAAAGGATGTATTGTGCTTTAAGTTATTAGTTTATTATTATAATTTCAACGAAAACATATATTACTCACCAGTCGGCCAAGGGAAGGTATATCCAAAAGAATCGTCTTTACAGCTTGAGTATTCAATAACATCTGAAATAGAAAACACAATTTACTTATTATTAAATGTCTCCAACAAAACTTTATTTCTAAGATCAAATAAACGTATTAAAGGAGTGTGTCTTAAGCAACCCTAAACCATGTGGTTTGACCCTTCTGTGGCAGCATGACAATTAATATATGATGCTAATTGCTATAATACTGACTATTCTAGGGGAGGGGCAGACAAAAAGAGATTCTCTTGCAAACGGTATGCCCTTCACTTGAACTGCAAGGGGCAAGGTATCATGCTGAATTCCCTCGTTCAACAAGTAGAATAAAAAATGAAAGAAAAATAAAAGGCCTAATATTTTGATCTTCAAAGAAATATAAAGATGTAACATCTTATTTTAAATTTCGAAAGGATTGGTATAAATATCCAAACGAACAAATATCTCTAATATGTTCACAGTATAAAATATAATGACAGTGAAATTGACAAAGGTACGAAAGCTAAATTTTAGGTAGCCGATTAAAACTTCAAATTGTGATTACGTCCAGAATTTCTTCTGTTCACTTAATTTCACTGATTTTTAAAGTATTTAAGAAAAACACTTTAATAGGAAAGTAAAATTATTCTTGATTAGGACATAGGGAAAGGATAACACCAAAGCCTCAAGGCAAACATTCATAAATGTGTGTTTTGAACAGGGAATGGCTAGAACTGATTAAAATTTTAGGGCTATTCCTGTTCATATCAGTTGCCTTATTTTATGTGCATACCTTTAAAATGTCTTATATTGTGTCAAAAGACTTGTATACATAATCAGTAGCAAGAGATGAATAATGAATACATCACATACTTGCTGGGCTCCAGTTTCCGATATGTGCTTGCATTTGAAAATGTTGGCATAGAAACGTGGACCAAGTGATGATGCAAGCTGAAAAATACAAGATAAATGACTAGCATAGTGAGCCAATATGAAGCTTCAAAGAGAGGTTCTTAATCAGATTATGTCAATCAGCTAATCTAGCATAATTTTCAAATTTCATTTTGGTTTCCACATTCTAAATAGACAGAATTTTGCAGGGTACAGAACAATTGATTATTCGACTCTATCTCTCATGCCAAGCTGACACAATAATACACAAACATAATTATGTGCATGTATTGAGTATGATGGCCTCTTTCTCCTACTTGTAGTCCTGTGGGTATTCATCAATGAGAAATATTCATTTTAGAATTTATAGCCAAATAGAATACAGCCTTATAGTTCTCTTAAAATCTTATATTATGAGCCCAGCATGAGTTTGAGCCTCATATGACCATATCCCACTTAACCTATTACATTTTCCACTCCCCGTTTTATCCTTTATATATGGTTTATGGTTATATATCGATTTTCATTACAACTACCACACATTTCATACTTTATCATTAAAAAAAATTTGGAGTCAATAAGGAGATCAATTCTAAATTTGCCTCAGGTAAAAGCTTAACAGTTAATCTTGATAGGGGTGGTTTATTCCTTTTTTGCCCCTTTATATAACACTATTTAAGATTCATGTTTTATTGGTGTCAACTTGTCAAGTGCAACTTTAATTCAATCACAAGGTGCTGGATATGGTCTTGTACTTCATAAATTTACCCCAACAAATTGCATTAATATTGCTAAATGACTATAATATTTTCTAGTAAATTATTATTGCATGGATTTGGTCTTTAATTCGTACTATAAACTATATAATGGAAAAGGGAAGTGGAAAATAAATCATGAAAAATGCATAATTCAACTCTGTGCAAGAGAAAAAATTTAAGGGACAGATAAAGTTAGTACAACAAAACCCTAAAGAAGTCTTTCCAATTCTAAGAGTCTGAGCAAAATATATGCAAGATTTTAAGAAAACAAATCAACGAACACCTTGTCAAGGAAGAACTGGAAGTAAACTTGTGAAAGAAGGCTCCCAAGTACAGGAATACTACTAGTAAGAATCATATTTATACCATTAACATACCTGCAAAAGTTGGAAAGGATTATCTGCAAAAAGCTTATGAAGCATTGTAACTCCAGATTCAATATTTGAAATGAAAGCAACTTACTCAGATTGGTCTCCAACACTCTCAAGCGTACCCCATGGAACACGTGTCATTGTAGCCATTTCAGCATCAAATTTGGTCTCCAGGCCAAGCACAAGGGTTACCAATGCTTTTGTTATGACAACTGAAAATTCATCCTGCACAAATGTTTAACCATTTTATCAATTGATATGAAAGATGCCACAACATGATTTATTTGCGGAATAGAAGATACCTGCACTTCTGACATATCCACCCCATCTACTAGATGAGAATCAATTATTTTTGATACGCTTTCAGCCAGTTCGCCAGACTGTCAAATGTAAACACGTGTTAGTAAAAATCAGATATTTGTAGTTCGTAGTAAGAATGATCATGCGTAAGAGCTAATTTTCAAGTCAACATGTCCCCTTCCTGAGGTACTATCAGGTCAGCCCACAACTCAAAGACATGGAGTCTATGACTCTAGCACCTAGGAGTTCAGGAGGCTTAAAAAGATTAATCAAATGAACTCCAAAACATCAAACCACAGCAAAGAAGTACTTCGAAAGTAGACAACCAGATGTTTGTAGATTTGGCTCAAGAAAATATAAATAGACGATGAATTATGCTTTGCAAACTTAGCTCTGCTGGATTTTATGTTTTCAAAATTAGCTGAAGTACTTAGAACGTTTCTAAGTAAGAACAAAGAAGGTCGCGAAGGATGGCTTGGAGGGGACAACTATCTTGTAATTTGAAGGAGCTTAGGATCCTCTTTTGCAAATCATCCCCTGCAAGTAGGGATGGGCAAAAAAACTGCGGGTTCGGTTATCCGAACCGGCGGTTCGGTTTTTAACCGGTAATTTTCGGGGACGGGGACGGGGACGGGGACGGGGACGGTTTCGGTTAAAAAACCGAATATGAAATAACGGTTACGGTTATACTAAAAACCGTAACCGCCCGTACCCGAAATTAATTATATTTAATTAATTAAATTATATATTAAATTATAAATAAAAAATTAATTATATATATTTAATAAATTAAATTATATATATATTTCGGGGTTTTTTTCATAACCGTCCCGAACCGTTACCCGCGGGTAAAAAACCGTCCCCGAACCGTAACGGTTTTCGGTTATAGGTTTTATAATTCGGTTCGGGGACGGTTATATCAAAAACCGTCCCCGCCCGTCCCCGTGCCCATTCCTACCTGCAAGTTTATCTGCCAGAGCATTTGTAGAGAGAAATTACAAGGATCTGAAAATACAACCCCAAATTCCCAATCCTTATCCGTGAATGCCATCAGATTGAGCCTCAGTTATGGGCTAGATACAATATGGATGTTGAGAGGGGTACTCATTTGGAAGGTCTGAGTGAAGAACATATATGGAAGGCACTTGAGTGTCAGAAATAAGTCAAGAATGTTGTATGAAAATGACCAAATGATTTGGTCTTATAATTTCTTTCTATTTATAGACTTTACAAAATACAACAAACCTACAAAATACATCAAAGCTGTCTATGAACAGCTGCGGACAGTTGTGGACAGCTGTTTATGAACAGTTTGTGGGCAGCCATGGATTGCTATCTATGGACAGCTATGGACAGCTGTTTATGGACAATTATTTACAGCTAAATAGACTATGGACAGCAACTGTGTACAACTAAATGAATATGGACAACAAATTACAGCAAAATTGTTATGGACAGCTAAGATGTCAATGGAACACAGCAAAACTGTTATGGACAGCTAAGCTGTCCATTGACAGCCTCCTTCAAATTGATGCGGGTTGATCAATAAGCATCAATTTGCGACTTAGGAAGCAATGTCGATGACGACTGAGAGACTTGGTCAAGATATCAGCAATTTGTAGTTCAGTAGAAATATGTGGAAGAGTGATAACACGAGCTTCAAAGGCTTCACAGATAAAGTGAAAATCGACTTCAATATGCTTTGTGCGCTCATGATAGACCGGATTGGCCGTAATCTGAATAGCACTTGTATTATCGGCATGTAAAAGTGTACGATTGGTCTCAGAGAAGTCTAACTCAACTAGCAAATCTCGAAGCCAAATAATTTCGGAACAAGCAAGAGACATTGCTCGATACTCAGATTTTGTAGATGACTTAGAAACTCTGTCTTGTTTCTTACTCTTCCAGGAGATCAATGCATCACCTAAGAACATGCACCAACCAGTGATGGAGCGACGGGTATCAGCACAGCCAGCCCAATCAGCATTGCTATAAGCAACAAGACGAA
This sequence comes from Hippophae tibetana, assembly GCA_037013495.1. Taxonomy (NCBI): domain Eukaryota; kingdom Viridiplantae; phylum Streptophyta; class Magnoliopsida; order Rosales; family Elaeagnaceae; genus Hippophae; species Hippophae tibetana. The sequence goes on from CM072812.1 coordinate 9,836,998, forward strand.
GAGAATTGCCTGAAGGAAAGAATAAGCCACGGGCAGAAGTGCCATGAATATAACGTATGATCCGACGGACAGCAGCCAGATGAAGATGACGAAGAGCCTAAAGAAATTGGCTGACTTGTTGTACATCAAAAGAAATATCTGGTCTAGTGATGGTGAGATAGACAAGGCTACCTACCAATTTCCGATATAAGCTGGGATCAATAAGTAAGTCACCATCCTCTTTGCAAAGCTTGACATTTAATTCCATGGGAGTATCAACAGAGGTAGCTTCCTGTAGTTCAACTGTAGTCACCAAATCACTAGCATATTTGTGTTGATTGAGGGAAATACCAGTGGGGCTACGATGCACCTCAAGACCAAGAAAATATGTAAGAGACCCAAGATCCTTCATATGAAAAGATTGTGAGAGATGGGTCTTGAGTTGGACAAGTAAAGTAGAATCAGAACCAGTGATCACAATATCATCAACATAAACCAAAAGGACAACAATGCCCATGTCTGATTTTCGAAGAAACAATGAAGTGTCATACTTGCTCTGCATGAAAGAAAATTGTAATAAAGTGGTTCGAAATTTTTCAAACCATGCCCGTGGAGCTTGTTTAAGACCATAAAGAGAACGACGAAGTTTACACACATTGGATGTCGGAGAGGAAAACAACCCTGGAGGTGGCTTCATATATATATATATATTCTTTAAGATCTCCATGAAGGAAAGCATTCTTAACATCCATCTGATGTAGTGGCCAATCATTGGAAGCAGCAAGAGGTATTATCATTCGAACAGTAGTCATTTTAGCCACAGGAGCAAAGGTTTCCTCATAATTAACACCATATTTCTGTTTGTTCCCAAGAACAACAAGCCGAGCTTTATAACAATCCAAACTTCCATCAGAGCGAACCTTGACTGAGTAAACTCATTTGCAACATAAAGGAACTATAGTAGAAGGACAAGACTCAATGTCCCAAGTGTGATTGGCCTCAAGAGCAGCAATTTCTTCTTGCATAGCTTGGCACCAACAATCATGCTTGACAACATGTAAGTAGCATGTGGGAATATCAAAATTGGACAATGCAGTAGTAAGAGCTAAAATAAAATTGCCAGAAGAAAAACCATACCTATTAAGGTGTACAGACACTCGAGAAGAGCGACATACCAGAGGCTCTGAAGGTGCTACAACTGACTGATTTTGGTGTATGTTAGGATCAGATATCGGGTGAGCCATCAGAAGAGACTGTGGGCGGGATTGTCTTGTATATACCATTCCTGGTTTGAAGCGAGAACTGTTTTGAGGAAGAGCTAAGAACTGGTGCTCAAAGGAGGGAAGGACTACAGTAGAAGAAGAGGGCACAAAAGACACAGGAAAAAAATGTTGATTTTCAAAGAAAATAACATTCCTAAAAATACGTGTACGATATAATGTAGGATCATAGCAAACAAATCCCTTTTGACACATTATATCCTAAAAATGCACATCTAACAGATCGAGCAGATAATTTATTTCGCTCATGAGGTGGTAAATGAACAAAACATACACAACCAAAGATACGAAGATTATCATAATTAGGTTGCTTAGTAAACAAACGAAAATAGGGAGATTCCATGTGCAAAACTTGGGAAGGTAAACGATTAATCAAGTGAGTAGCAGTCTTTAGAGCCTCAGCCCAGAACATGGATGGAACAAAAAATTCTAACAAGAGAGTACGTACCATATCAAGAAGATGATGATTTTTGCGTTCAGCTACTCCATTTTGTTGAGGAGTAGCAGGACATGAACGTTGATGGATGATACCTTTAGAAGCCAAAAATACCTGAAACTCAGTGGACAAATATTCACCACCAGAATCTGTGCGAAATGTCTTAATATTTGCAGAAAATTGATTTTCAACGTATGCTAAAAACTCGGTAAAAGTACGAAAAACCTCAGATTTAGAGCGAAGAAAATAAATCCAAGTGAATCTGCTATGATCATCAATGAAAGTTACATAGTATTTAAATTTTTCATGTAACGTAAGCGGGGAAGGTCCCCAAACATCACTGTGAATAAGATCAAAGTAGTGAGAAACTCTACTAGCATGCAAAGGAAATGGAAGAGTTTTGCTTTTATCAAGTTTACATGAGTCACATTCAAAAGATAAAGAAGAACGTTCTTTATTACCAAGAAAGCACGAGTTCATTATATGAGATAAAACTTGAGATGACTTAAACGACGATGTCACACTATACTTAGATTAGGAATATTATTACAAGCAAAAGACTCAATAGAATGAATTGGATAAATTGCTGGAATAGGTAAAAGTAATGGAAACAAACGTCCCACTTTAGGTCCTTTCGTGATTGGCTCCCCTATTACCTGGTCGTCCTGCACAACACAACCATCACCAGAAAAGTTAACAGCACAATTGTTATCAACTAATTGACCAACAAAAATGAGATTTGTAGAAAGTTGAGGAGCAAGAAACACATCAGTAAATGTAGAAGAAGCATTTCCAATAGCTTTGATTGGCAAAGAACTGTCATTGGCCGTCTGAATAGTAGATTGGCCAACATAAGACCGAACATGAGACAAAGTTGTAGGAGTATTTTTCATATGATTAGAAGCCCTTGAGTCTACATACCAAAGTGTAGTAGAATTTTTACCTTGAAAAATCATTGCAGATAATGCCGAAATTAGCATCTGTTGCACTATTTCAGAAGTGCAGTAAGTTGCTGCAGGAGGTGGAAGATTAGGAGAAGCACCTGAGGAAGACACATGTGCTACAGTAGGTGCTACTGGAGGAACAGCAACAGAAGTTTGCAATGCTTAGGCCTGACGATTCTGGGACGAATACGACATTCTTTGATAATATGACCCTTTTTCTTGCAATAAGAACAACATTTTTAGGACAATTGGTAGCAATATGCCCATATTCTTTGCAACAGAAACATTGCATATTTTTAGAATGCATAGATGATCCACGCCCTTGGACTGCGTAAGCCATAGTTGTCATCGTGGAATTGCCATAAGATTGTTCCAGAATAGCTTGAGTACTTAGACGTTGTTCTTCGCGAAGTAACTCACCAAAGCAAATATCTAGAGAAGGAATAGGAGATCTGTTCAATAGAGAAGAGCGAATTGATTCATATTACGGGCGTAATTTCATGAGAAATTGATCACGTTGACTAGTCCTGTGAAGATTTTGAATAGTTGATATAGCAACAACAGGAACATTTGTTGTAACTAAATCAGCATATTCATGCCAAAGAGTCAAAAATGTCGAGTAATAATCCTGGATGGAAAGACTACCATGTTGGAACATGGCAATCGCATGTTCCAACTGAAAGTGACGAGCATCATTGTCTTGATGATAAACTTTCTTCAAATAATTCCACATGGAATGAGCAGAGCGATGAGACATCAAGTTGGTGACGATATGTGGTTCCACCGAACTAAGAAGCCAAGACATGATTCGAGCATCAAGCACAGCCCAAGAAGGAGAAGACACGACTTCCTTAGAGTTGACAATATCAGATGTTGGTGTAACATATGCACCATCAATATGACTCCAAAGGTCTTTTCCTTTGAGGAAAAGTTCAAACTGGAAAACCCAAGTAGAGTAATTTTTTCCCATAAACTTAACACACACTGGTGCAGTGTCCATTGCAAGTAAATAAAACCCGAGAAATATTCAAACAAATTAAAAAACAAGATAAGGACCTTAAACAGAGATTGCCGAAGAACACTTGTTTAGCAACAAACGCTAAAAAAATATCAATGAAGATTTCCTCAAAAATAGAAAACTGAATTTTTTTTCTCAAAGAAGCTCTGATACCATGTCAGAAATAAGTCAAGAATGTTGTATGAAAATGACCGAATGATTTGGTCTTATGATTTCTTTCTATTTATAGACTTTACAAAATACAACAAACCTACAAAATACATCAAAGCTGTCTCTGGACAGCTGTGGACAGCTGTTTATGGACAATTTGTGGGCAGCTGTTTATGGACAATTTGTGGGCAGCCATGACAATTTGTGGGCAGCCATGGATTGTTGTCTGTGGACAGCTGTTTATGGACAATTATTTACAGCTAAATAGACTATGGACAACACTTGTGTACAACTAAATGAATATGGACAACAAATTATAGCAAAACTGTTATGGACAGCTAAGCTGTCCATTGACATTGAGAACCTTGCGAAAGCAAGAACTAACAAAGCATGAAATGTAGTGAGATTTATTTTTTAAGTGTAATAAAAGATTTTTGTTTCGGTATTACTCAGCTCTCATTTGTCTTTGTTGTTTTTGTTCCATTTTTTTGTCAAGAATCTTCTTAAGAGTATAATTCTATATGGACTCACTTTTCTAGTCTTGTGCTGATCGTTTCTTTCTACTTATCTCCTCTCTAAATTTAATCTAGTAGAGCTCTGTTTTGGATCTGCTTTGAGTGAATCATTAAAGCTGGACTAAGAAACTTCTCTTGGGTTTGAAGGAGTCTACTGCTACATACTCTGGATGATGATTTGATCTCTTCTTAGTAGTTGTTAATTTGTTAGTTTCTTGGTCTGTTCCAGGGAACTATGGTTTATTTTTTGTTTGTATTGAGTTAGGTTGATAGTCTGGTTGTCTTGTTTTACTTTTTGTTTTAGTGATTAAATGTTGGTTTAGGTCTTACAATTGGTATGTGTCTGCTACAGAAGGCTGCTCACTTTTCTCTTTACCATGCTGGATTACACTGTTGTTAAGATGTAAGCTCGCTTCTTGTGCATTTGTCTACTAGCTCTATGCTAGAAATTAGATTTTGTAGATTCTTTGGGTGGCTGTTTTGGCTGACTAAAGATGGAGCTTATGTTTTGGTGAATTAGGCTCTTAGTAGTTTGTGTTGGTCTGTTAAGTGCTGTGTAGATCTTTCTTGTTCTACCTGCTTTTAGGATTGTATTTGATTTTGTTAATGAAATTTCTCTCTTTTGTACCCAAAAAAAACACCTTAGATCTGCTCGCTCTGGAGGAAACTTATAAACAATATCATCCATCTCTTATAGGTTTTCTTATTCTCTTTTTTCTAGAGATTTTAATTGAAATAAATGGCATGCACCAGTAAGAAGACAATCAAGCTAATATTAAGAAAACTCACCGTTTTATGACAATATTCGGCCGAATTGACAATATAACAAATCACCCTTTCATCTCTATCTGATATCTGCTCAAAAGTGCAGCAATGGGAGGAAATATAAATTACCTTCTGAAAATGATATCAAATATGAAAAGAGGAATCAAGGAAATTGAAGTCAGTCCTCCACTACCTTTATGTGCCCATCCATACCGGTTGCTGCTGCAACAATTCCAGTACCACCCTTGGGTAATTTTGTAAAAAGCTTTGTAGCATATGCCTTAAGAACTCTTTCAAATACCTGATAGTCAAAAGCAGTATATAAAATGTATTATGTGAAACTAGTGAACGATAAATTTCAATATATTTAAAGTTGTCATACAAGCACAATTATAATTTCTTTATTTATTCATTTGTTGGCCATAAAGTAAAGTTCAACTTTGGCCTTTGCACACCACTTTGGACAAGGATTTTGATAGCAGGTGTGTGCAAACACATACAGATTTAGATGATGACCATCATTCCATTGCCTAGAGATTTTTTTCTCTCGTTCACTACCCTAGAGACTAAAATGAGATGAATGATAAATTTAAGAACGCACCTTCAACAAGTTTAAGAGTGTCTGGTTCTTAGTCAGAGCACTGCATCTCTTTAAACTCCTCTTGATTATTAGGAACAACTATAAATCAGAGAAAAAAAATACCAAATTAAATTCCATAACATAATTTAAAAACATTTTGTCTCAAAGAGGTGTATCTGGTTTCACCTTTACTAGCGGCCAAGTGACAAATTAAGAAACTAACACCACTCACTCACCACAATATGGTTTCCAACAATACAGAAAATACATGTATTAGAATATACTTATAATGTTAACTTTTAAAGCCATCTTCTGTACTAATACTGCATCCTCCTTGGTCCACTGCAATCATCACACACAATCTTCGTGCTTTAAAAGGTTGGAAATTGATACCACAATTAATTGGAATTTGAATTTAGCTAATGAGATTCAAAAAACGCAAATGATTCAACCTAAATTAACTTTTAAAGCCAAGCCTTCCATAGAAACACGGCATCTACACTGTTCAATTAGATTATATAATATTAAATATTCAGTTTCCTTAAAGGAAACATTCCATAAAGTGATCCAATATAAGAATAAAGAAATAATTTTATAATATAATTTTCTTTTAATAGCTATTAGAGACCAAGGATCTTAAGATAATAATTTTTATCATAAATTAAGTTGGGCATATCACCATTTGCAATTAATGCAACCCGCCTTTGCTTTAAAGGAAACTCTAGATATTTTCATAGCTTAAAGAAGAATATAAGTTTTATTAAATTGTTAAATAAAAAACATAATAACATATCGAGTATTTTTTATAATTGAAAAAGAATTCATTAAAAAATTATAAAATAATTATAGTGAAAAAGTGTAAATATGATAAAAAAATATAATTTTATAATATAATTATCTTTTAATAGCTATTAGAGACCAAGGATCTTACAATAATAACTTTTATCATAAGTTAAGTTGGGCATATCACCATTTACAATTAATGCAACCCGCCTTTGCTTTAATGGAAAATCTCGATATTTTCATAGCTTAAAGAAGAGTATAAGTTTTATTAAATTGTTAAATAAAATACATAATAACATATCGAGCATTTTTTATAATTGAAAAGAATTCATTAAAAAATTATAAAATAATTATAGTGAAAAAGTGTTAATATGACAAAAAATTAAAATATATTAACTTTTATAAAAGTCTTTAGAAGGCTATAAAAACTTATGAAGAATCATATAAATCTATTCAAGCTTATATAAAGTTTTTCTAAAGTTTAATAAAAGTGTATGTTGAAGTCTTTAAAAGTATATTAAAATCGGTAGACTTTTTAAAATTTAAAATCTATCGGTGTCTCTATAAATCTTAATTGAATTTTTAAAAGTTTAATAAAATATATGTTGAAGTTTTTAAAAATTTATTAAAATTTGTAGACTTTTTTGAAATCTATTAAAGTTTCTGTAAATCTTAATTGAATACACCCTCTTTAAAGTTAATAAGTGAGAAATATGTATTAAAAAAATGAAAAAAAGAAGTTAAGGGTGAGAGAAAAAGGAGAAAAAGAGGGAAAAAAATAGTTTCCAAAAATCTCATGAGAGAAGATGTTACTAGTGGTAAACTTTATTTATACATAAAAATGCTTAAAATCCTCAAAAATCTATAATTAAGTGAAGTTTTTAAAGTCATTGACATTTTGAATGCTCTAATACTTTTGTAAACTTTTAAAAAGTATTTATTGAATATATCTAAATTTGTATAAATTTTTATAAACTTTTAAAAAGTCTTAAAAAATTCTTATTGAATACAACTAAACTTTTATAATTTTTTAAAAAGTTTTAAATGAACACACCTAAACTTTTAGAAATTTTTAAAATCCATTAAAGTCTACAAAAATCTTATTTGAATACACCCTTGTTAGAGTATAAAGAAAAGATGTTAACAAAAAGGCTTTTAGAATGTCAATATCTACAGAAGGATTCAACAAACTACTAAATTAAACTCCTGGAATGCATTTCAGAATGTCAATACTAGAAGGAAGCTGAAATAATGTTGTGTGCTTGCCTGCATGCTGCTTGACAAAACATTGTTTTGACTTCCCTCATCAATATCCCATGTTTCCTCCTGTTATTATAAATAAAAAGTGATTCAAGAAGATAAACAAGAGAAAATTGTTGAATATTATATGTCACCAGGTACATGGATTGTGAAGACTATACAAGAAATCTACCTGCACAAGCTTCTCTAAACTCTCTATTAGTGTCTTCTCTTCTAGTTCCACATATACTGTCAAGTGAGGTTCAAAGCAAGATGAAACAATCCCACGGAAGTTGAACTGCCAGATGAAAAAAAAAAAAGTAATTCTCAAATTTTTTTATTTTTTTTGGGGGCAGGGAGGGGTTCAACTAAAGACCCTAACCAGATCCCATGTATAACTTTAATAAATACTAAAAGACCATGGAAAAAAACTATAATAAAATGACGTGATTAACAGGTAAGATATCCAGCATGAGAAAGGAAAACAGTGAAATAGTCAACTAGACAAACTCGTATAATTTATCATTAAAAAAATCATTTATGCAAGAACCTAACCTGCAGAATCAATACAGTAGCCAATTTTCATTTAAAAGTGTAAAGAGGTTTCAGAAACGATCCATTGAGCCCTCTGATTTGAGAAAACACTCAAATAATGTGTGATGACTTACACAATTTGACAAAATTTATCACTTCTCAACTTTAAACTTTAGTCTAATTTTATTTATTTTTATTGATTTTAGACTTCATTATTATTATTTAAATTTTATTGAAGCTTTGAAGATAATGAAGATCTAAAATTTTAAAAACATATCATTTAAAGACTCAAATTTAAATTAATATATATATATAAAACAGTCGGAGGAAAAGAAGAAGAAAAGAAAAAGAAAACACGGGAGAAGACACGAAAGTATATTCTTTTTGCGATTCAATTTTCTTTCAATTCCTCTCAGAAAATTATGGTGAATTCGTTTATGTTAAATTTAATTTTTAGCATGAACTAATTTTTCTTTATTCTAGGAAAAAGATGTAATTTAATTCCAAACTATGCTTAATTTTCTATGTTAATTTGAATTATTTATCTTCATGTTTATCTGATTTATTCTGAATTTAATATTTCTAATTAACTGGCCATTAATTAGATGATTTTAATCTTGTGATTTACCATCGAAAGAGAGAATTATAGGATAAATCTGGAATATTTCGACATAGGTAAATATAGAGATCTTAAAACTTGTATGAACCTATGTAATATTAAAATCATTGGTCTTAATGCTTTCTTGATTTATTAAATTGCATATTTTTGTATAAATTAATGAACAAGAATATTTCCAATTGATTGTTGAAAGAAGCTTTTGGAGATTGTTAACAAACAGAGAGAATTAAATTCAATTAGTTAGATGAGTAAAGCATAGTGAGGGATTAGGTAAAATCGATTTCCTAGAAGTTTTTTTCCTATTAATTTGATCTTTGAACATCTTTATTTTCTTTTGCATATTTTCTTTAAATTGATTTTATTTTAAATTTTAATTATAACAATTTTAGTGATTTCTCTAGATAAAATTGAGATTAGTATAATTTTGATATTTATCAAAAGTAAGTTACTAGTCTCTGATAACGATATTCTTCTTATCACTTTATTATAAAATTACGATACTGTACACTTGAGTTTTGCACCGATCAATGTGTTTGTCAGAAAAAAATTATAAGGTTTTTCAATGTTTTCTTAAACCAAATGACTAAATAGATAGCTTCTCAAACCTCATGAGGGAAGTGTAGTTTTTCCAACGATAGGGGGTCCGTATGATATTTATCCTAAAAAATACAGTGGGAAAGTTCTACGTGCAAATATATGCCAAATTCACCTTGCATGATTTTAATTATTCTACCAATTAGCTTCTTTAATGTAGAGTAAATGTTGCAAACTACCATAGCTTCCTAAATGTAGCATTAAACAACCAGCTACAAAGGTGGGATTGACTTCAGGTGGTTTAAGAGTAAAGATGGTCAGTTAAAACAAATAAATTCATAGTATGAAAACTACATTTTTTTTTGTTGCTAAAAAGTGTGAAAATTACTACTAGTTCACATCTTTCATAGAAAATGCAAAAGATCATACAGTGTCAGAGGGACCAAAATCCATCACCAAGCATTCTACCCTATATGCAAAAAATATTGAGTTACAAAGAATTTTCATTTAAACGTGTACATACCCCAGCTGCCGGTGCTGATAACTCTTTAATTCCATCTTTGTCCTGTCAAAATAAATTCAAAGAAATAATGGATGAGATCTAAGGAACCTTACAAGAATACTCGACAAATTACAGAAGTACTGAACCACGTAGAACATAACAGTGTGCACACCTCAGTGTCATTTCCCTGATGGGAAGCCAGTTTCCGTTCATACTTTTTCCGAATATCTGAGGCACTTTGACCCCCTGTACCAATTTCTTCAATCTCACTCCCAACCTCTTTACCTTTAGTGCCTCCTCCAAATTTTTCTGCCAATTCATCCTCAAATTCTAGAGTTCGTTGCAGTGCCTACAAACATGTAAAGCATTAAGATGGTAGTAGAGAAAGTGGCATATATTAAGATAGATAAATCTAATTAGTTCATTGCTATAGGATATATTATATATATGACTTCATTATGCTAAAAGGATCGTTACAATTGGAGTCAGAAGAGGGTTCCGGAACGATTATAGAATATAGAGGTTTAGTAAGAGATATTAAGATGTTTCAGCTTGAAGCTTGACACGGTTTTGTGTGTTGTCTGCCAGATTAAATCTTTTGTGCAAAGACACAATTGAAAGAGAAAGTTTTATGTGTATCAAAATTCACATTGAAAATGTGAAATGTGTTAAGGAAGAATCTAAGTGCCTACATCCTTAATAATCAACTAACTTTTACAGTGGTTTATAATGTACTTGTCTTATCCCTTACTCTAATCCATTTCCTCATATCGAGATTTTATGTAATCCTTTTGTATTTAGAAAAGGGAAGAAAAAAAACTAATGCAAATCTAAATACAGTATGACAGGATCGAATAAGGCCAGCTTCCAGTTACACAATAAATTATCAAGTTCCTTGGAGGTCAATGCCCTACTACAATCGTTATGGTTTTGATGCAGGACACATTGGCCTCCTGTTTATCAGAAACTTGACAGGTAAATGAACTCAAAAGGGATTTAACATTCAGTTTTATTTTTCATCACAACCATTAATAACATGTTGCTCATGCAAATTATTCTTTTTCTATCTTTTTTAATTGCCAAGATTGCACTTGGCCTAAGGTTTCATAGTTTGATTACCTTAAGGTTTTTTAAAGCATGCGAAAACTTTCCAACCAGAAAAAGTGGGGATCGTTTCCACCTTTGAATAATTATTTCTTTCTTCCCTTGGTTAAATTTCTTTTGAGTTTTCTTGTCTACTTTTTGCCCAGCATTAAGCTAACTTCATTTTTCCTTCTAAATCTTAGTTTCAGCTACAAGCACCCTGCATAAGTTTCTTCTTACTGTTTCCACAATACATCCATACCTTCCTAACCTTTTACACTGTCATATATGCATAACTTAATGTTACTACTGGAAATACTAAAATGAGGGGGAAAAAACCTACTAATGCCCCTTTAGTGGAAAAACACATGGTCTACAGAAACTACATCCAACACTGAATTAAAAGTAATTTGATTATAGTTGAGCTTATATTGTTTGGGAAATCATCAAGTTAATTGCTTTTGAAATGAAATAGTTAAAATGAAACCATGTCTAGACAGAATGTAAAGCATAACTTAAGTTTGCACACTGTAAAAAGAATCAAGAATAAAAACAACAAGGGTTCATTAGTCAACAATAATTTAGAAATAACACCTACCATTAATAATGTTCCAACATCTGGCTTTTCTTTCAGGCTACTAAGGATATCTTCTAATTGTTTCCTGGAAAAAGAAGCACCAAGTACTGGCTATAAGTTCTCCAGCATCAAGAAGCAAAGTAAATTAATAGTTAGGTTGAGATGAACTATATTTCTTATCTTTTGAGGTGGTTCAGGATGAAAAATATTTTTAACCTTTCCCCTCCAATCCAGTGTTTTGGGCAGACAAAAAATAAAAGATAATTGAAAAATAAACCATGGAATCAACCAATTGTATATATTTCTTAATTGGAATAGGGTACATGACAAATATTATCATTATATAGAGAGACACATGTAGCCTTTCTTTTCTACGGAGTTAAAAGTTCTAACACTGGAAAACATTTCTGTTTTCTAAACCTTGTTAAAATTCAAATAAACATAAGATCCAAGCACCATCTTCAAAACAATATTGCCAGTATTGTTATCAGTTAATAAAAAATAGACTTCAAGATTCAAAGTTTCTCTAGATTCCTTAGGAAAATTTAAACATAAAAATAGAAGTTGAAAAATGAAAAGATGATTGATGTCAGAGACCAGTTAGATGATACCTTGTCTTCTTACAGAACTGAATACAGAGGCGATAAGGAACGTGCCATGAAGAAGGAAAAATTTTCCAGATCTCTTCGTTTGTTCTCATACGGCGCTTGATCCATGCATATCTCCTTTCAGTTTTATCCAGTTTTGCAAGTTCTAGATAAATAAAACAACATTTGAAGTTCAAAATCGAAGAAAATTTACATAAATTTGTATGCCCAAAGCAGAGGATTAACTTCATAAAAAACAAATTAATCTTCAGACAAACCAGCTCCTTCAAAGATTTGCTCATAAGAAGTGAGTTCTCTGCTGCAAAAATTGTTCACCAACTCCTCCCTAACAGAAGGCTCTAAAGCGTCTACAACTAAGCAAGCCTCAGATAACTGCTGCAATAGGTTACTTTCTTCTGCCTCTTTTCCAGTACCTAAGCTAAAGAATCAGATAATAAATGTTTGAATAAAAAAAAAGTTCAGCACTAATGTACAAGAAAGAAAGTTTTAGGAAATGTGGCAAAACAATAAACTTTGATGATCTTAGTTAAAGTATTCTCCCATAAGTGAAATGAAGAACAGTAAATCTCAGTAATGCCTAACATAATTAGACCATTACTTCAGCCAGTTAAGCAAGCACCTAACATAGTCAGCGAGTAGAAAGAGAATGAGGATGGTGAGTTAGTTAGTTGCCACTTTATACAAAATAGGAAAAGTCTAATGGAGAAGACACCAACCTAGACTCTATGTCTCTATTACTACCTTCAATGAGATCTAATTTGTAGCAACATACACCCAGGGGTAGTACAAACTTTCTATACGTGTGGCCAAAGACCAAGTTCTGTAACCAAAAGAAACAGTATACCTCGAAAAATCAGAGAATAAGTGTGACTTAAGAATTTGCTTGATATTCTTGAATTTCTCCCTGAGTTCTGTAATTTTTGGAATATCCCTATAGTTGTCAAAATGACTACATAATTGGTTCACAGCCTGAAATGCATCATGAACCAGCATTAGGACAAACAAGCGATTTGATTATAAAAAAAAAACTCAAGTAGATTCACAACTAAATAAAATAAAACCTCCAATTGTGCAGCAGCCTCTTTATATTGTCGTTTTGAAGCCATTACTTGTAGCTGCTCAACAGCAGAAACTGACATGGGATGAAAAGAGTGTTACTGTATGCCTTAATTAAGACATTTATATATATACAACAGCAAGCAAGAAACAAGCTTCAAATTGCTCATTAAGCAATGCAGTTTGAGTAGATATTTCAATGTTTGTCATAGATTTAAGTTTCAAATTTCATAAAAAGGAATCAGTTACCAGACTCGTGTCATGGATTCTTATATCTTGAAAATAAACTATCAATGAGGTGGCAATTCAAGCCGCAACCCAAAACACAAACCCAAACCGACACGACATGAATTATTTTTTAATTAGAATTAACTACTAATTCTTTTGTACTTATAAAGATATTGAATTTTCTTATCATTATAAATACATAAATTGCACAAAAATAATTTTTTTTCTTCATAATATTAAAAATGTGTGAATTTGGACCAGACAACATGAACACGAACATGCACAACTCACATTAATTGCCATCCCTATCAATGACCATATACCTAGCATGGTAAGCCGATGAAGAGCAGTAATAGTGGTTGTTATATGCTTCTTTGCAAAGTCCAATTTCTTTATGTCACGGCATATTTCTTGAACCATCATTTCACTTTGCTCAGCTTTGGTTTTAATTTCTCGGATCTTGTACATAAGTTCCTGCTTCACAGGAAAACGTAACCAATGTTATAAAACAATAAATCAAATCAAATATTGGAATGAATAGCTTCCAAAAGTACAAATAAATTATCATAGCTCATAGTTTATTAACAAACCTCCACCGCACTTGTAGCTGCAGCAAGATCTTCCTTGGCCTTAGTTCCTGAACTACTCTGGAAGTAACATTACCAAGCATCAAAAATAAATGAAATGGTACATATTATGTTTACTAAAGTATGAGTGTAGTGGGGTATCAAACAACCACCACTAAAGTTTTAGAAGGAGGAATAAACTCTACTAGTATTGTATTTACAGCTATGTTTTTCTATTGGCCAACAACTCAACGCTACAATTGCAAGGCAAGAAAATAAGCATAAGGTAAAGATTATAACCTGTTGACGAACAGCAACTAAAATTCCAGCATCCACGCGTCGAATCTCATTTTGTATCTTTTGCATAAGTGGTTCAACACCAGATAAAGATGCCTCTTAATATTATCAATAATTCATAATGTCAGCATTAATTAGTCCCTATAAATAACACTTTCTCATGTATGCATAAATGTCAAAAAAAAAATATTGGCCCTATTCAATAGACTTGTGGAGACTTTCTGTATATCTCCTTTTGATGTTGAAATATTTACTCTTTTTAGTAAAAAGAAGGAATTGATTGAAAATAACAACATTACACTAGATGTAACATTCATGATCATTACCGTAGAAGTGTCAAGGTACTAATTCTCTCAAAAAACTGAAACTTGTTGAAGGTGGGTTTAATATTTACTGTAGAAGTGTCAGACACCAATTCTCTCAAAAAGCTTAAACTTGTTGAAGGTGGTTATACTTCTTGATACTCCACTTTAAGTGTGAGGTACTTTGTCTTTACAAAGGTCCATCACTTGAGCTTTCCTCAATGATGGGTTTCCTTGTCTTTTAACAAGCCCATCAACTTGGGAATTTTGATTAATATTAGGGGTTGTCAAAAGGATTCGATCCCATGAACTCGCTATTCTGATACCATATAGAAGTGTCAAGCACCAATTCTTTCAAAAGCTCAAGCTTGTGAGAAGTGGATCTAACATTTCATTTATACTTAATAGTTACCAACATCTTTCAGCATAAAAACAATAACACAAATGCACAGACCTAAAGACTTCCACAAAAGTAACAAAGCCCTTTAGGATACTAAACAAATACTTCTTTGTGTTCCAACCAAAACATAAGGAAGTTCCAAGTTGAAAGTCACATGCAATTTTCTAAATACTTCAAAATTCAACGAAATGGGAATCAAAACTCCTATCCACATCACTTGTTTCTGCTTTCCTTAGCCTCTACAATTGATCAACTTTAACTTATAATACATAAATATACATAGTGTCTAAAATATTTGTGTCCGAAAAGAGAGATAGAGTGGTAGACCTGTGGGAAACATCTGATTGATGTACTCCAAGGCACTAGACTTGTCCATTGCAGGGGCGGATCAAGAATGT
Source organism: Hippophae tibetana (assembly GCA_037013495.1). Classification (NCBI taxonomy): domain Eukaryota; kingdom Viridiplantae; phylum Streptophyta; class Magnoliopsida; order Rosales; family Elaeagnaceae; genus Hippophae; species Hippophae tibetana. Next base: position 9,852,391 of record CM072812.1, read on the forward strand.
ATGAGGCCTCGGGCCAGAATCAAATTTGAGTCCCTTGATTGATTAGTATAAGTATTAAAAAAATAATTAATATTAGTTTATTTAAAATAAGCATAAGAATTATTCTAACCTAAATAATAAATAATAATACTAATAAACACCGTATGAAAGTAACAATCCCACTATCATGATGAAAAACTATAATACCCGTACTTTTGGATAAATAACAGCTATGTAATTGGTAATTAATCAAGACTGTTAATTTTTTAATTAAACTATTGTGTTAATTTTATTGTTATTATTTATTACTTTTCATTCCAAGTTTTGACAATAAACTTTTAAAGACAATTAAAAGTAAAATGAAATTTAGGTGAGATACTTCAAGTTTTAAAAAGCTCATGAAGTATGTTTCAATCACTCAACAGATCCAAAAATAAAATGAAATGTATGGAAAAGTTAATTATAACACTTATGAATGATTTAAAGGTACATATAGTACCATATCACATCACTAAACTAGCTAATATCTAAGTACATGCAAGGTCGGAAAATCAAAGCATAAAGAATAAACTGAAACCATTAAATCAAAACTTGCATGATACTACAGAGCACAGTTATATACACTACATAATACTAAAAAGTCCAAAAGCAAACCAAGCAGAATATCGAAAACGACAAAGGGATGTCCTTAATCTTAAAAAAAAAAACAGAAGAAGAAGAAGACTGAGAGAGGTTTTCTATCATTTGCAAAAATCATTAAAGCTAACATAATAGAAATCATTTGAAGCAAGCAGCTAATAAACCGAATTTTGAGAATTACAAACTGAGCCTGAAAAAGGGACCCTTACGTACTACAGAAGAAGAGGAAAATGGACTGATGGAGAACGGCGAACGGCTAGATAATGGAGAGTATTGGCTGAGTGAACCGATTGAAGGAAATGAATGAAGATCTAGTGAATTATAACTGACCACTGACTTTCTTCTTCAATTCTTGCGAGGACACGAAGGAAAGCAAAGCCTCTGCTTGTTCCCTCTCTCTGGATCTCATTTGATCATGGGTCACTGAAAACGGGTCGAATTTTAGATCCGCTGTGTAATACCAAATTACCATGAGGGGAAAAAAATATAAAAAGTATCTTCTTTATTTACGACGTTCAAAGAGAGATAAAAGATTGTAGAAGATTTATTATTATTATTACCTGAAATTCATAAATTTAATATTTAATTTATAAAAATAATATATTTTTATATAAAAATTCATTTTAAGTAATTATAAAATTAATAATATTTTTTTAATTTTTAATTCAAAAATAATGTAACTAGATTAAATTATTTTATATAAAAATAAAACCCTATTTCATTCAAAAATAAAATTTTTTTTTTATCGGTAACTCCCAAAAAAATATATATGTATTTTAAGTTAAGAGTATAAGTAAAAAGTTATCAAAATCAGGAGATTTTAGATAATATTTTATTTTTTAAAAAATTATTTAAATATGATATTTTTATAATAATAATTATTGCACAATCTTAACAAAAGAAATAAAATTCGAATGTATTTACTCAATATAGAAAGATTTATCTTAAAATAATTTTGATAAAAAAAATTCATTATAAACATTGGTGGTATAAAAAAAACACATTGATATAATATAAAAAAAATTATTAATATTTAATATTATGATAAAATTTATCTTAATAAAATAATATCTTATCGTAATAATTTTAACACTTATATTAAAAACAATTTTAATATAATTTAATATTTAATCTAAATATTCTACTAATTTAATTAATCATTCTATATAAGTATCCACTATTTAAAGCTCACATAGCAGCATTTATAACTGCCCCAAAATCCATATAACATAAAAAGTGGAACTTTTGGAAAATTATCTTTGGTGTTTGGAATATTATTTATTATAAAAATAGTATAAATTTATATATTGTATGTTATAAAAGTAATGGGGGGTTTTGGTTAATTGAATTAGCACCCATTTTCTAAATCTTACATGTATTAAAGCAAATAAATTTAAAAAAAAAACTTACCCATTAAATTAAACCAGAGCCTCTCGGTAGAATCTGGGACTTCTTCCTCTATCTATAATCTATAATCTATAATCTATAATCTATCTATTCATTATAAAAGAGCAAGTTTTCGTTTTCAGATGAAAAATACTTCATTACCCTCAGTTTTATTAAATGACGTTTCTATCCTCGATGCTTGTTATAATTGAGCACATTTTATGAAAAGTAATCAATTAACATTTAATTAATAATTAACGATCAAGAGCCTAAAACAATTAATAATTAATGATTAATACATAATACATAATACCACCTATATGAATTTTAGATAGTGATTTGAGAAGTGTCTTTAGTAATTTAAAATAAATGTTTTTTTTTAAAAGAGTAGAATTTTTTTTATTATTAAAATACGTAATAATATGATATTTTAAATTAATAAAATTTAAAATTAATATGATTTTTTTAAAAAATAAATAAATATCTAATAAAAAATAAAAACAATCTTATTAGTGATAAATATATTCTAAAAATAATAAATTATATCTGGTGCATGACTATAATGAATGGTAACAAATAAATATATTGATTTAACATATAGAGGACTGGTTTCATAGTTAAATAGAAGTTGAATTGGGAGAATGCTGATATTATCATAACCTTGAGGTGTTCCTTACTATGGAATGTTCAACAGTTCAAGCTTTCAAGGAAAAAAAAACTGAAGTTTTGACTTCCAAATGTATCTAGCCGTTACTCATAAAATTCAATTTCAATGTTCACACCGGGGGGGAAACAAACTCATCGAACAGTTAATCAAAGGGGAAAAAAGGATGTTCTGACATCCAAATAAATTATATTGTTATTGAATGTTCTCTTTTGGTAATACGATTATATTTAATAGATATTTCAGTCTTTTTCTTCCTTATGAACTGCACAAACAATTGATACAAATTAATAAATAACAAGTTACAATATTGAGAAAGAAAATAACCTTTATATAGCCTTCAATGCAAACGGCTAGCATAAATACTTAAAGGATAAAAATGAAGCTAGTATTACAACAATTGAGGTAGATGATATAGATGTTAAAATAAATGAAGATGTAGCTTATACATTCAGTTCCATTGGTGGTATCATATACTAGCTACACCAACACCAACACAGATGAACTCCAACAATTGATCAATTGATCAATTGAATACAAACTCTTTTGCATTTTCTCAGTGTCAAGGAATCTAAGTTTTACATCAGTTAAGTTCATGCCTTCGCCTTAATTATAATTTTGGATAATTTTTAACTCAATAAAATCTTATTGAATTAAATTAAATTTAAATTAATTAACATAATATCAAAATTGGCTCTTGAAAACCCCGAACATCCTCACTTACAATCACCAATTTTAAACCCTCGCATCATCGTCGATGTAGAGGACGACTATTAAAGAATCTAAGTCCTATATCGACTAGGTTCATACTTTCCGCAGTACTTATAATCCTAGACAATCATTATGTTTGCCTTCACTTCATCCTTGTCATTCTAATACTTCTTCACATTCTATATGTTTGAGAAATCTTTCAAAATACACCACTTTAAGTCTTTAGCACATCATCACATCCCACTAACGTTTATAAAAATATCATGAATTTTTAGTATTTATAATTAACTTTATATCAATAAATACACTCTCTTTTTTAGTCTTTTTACTTTTATCAACTTATCAACTAGAGTTATAAAAAAGATGACGAGATTTTATGGTCATTAAATTAAATTGACATGATATATTTTATTCATTATTAACTACAATTAGAAAAAAAAATTAAACACGTTGAAATGAATTATTAACAATTATACTTAACATTCCTTTCTTTTTTTCAATAATTTCAAATAATGAAGAGTGATCAAAAAGTTTATGGAACTTCTTTTATGCTATCTTGTTATATATTGGAGTGAACATTATTATAATAAATAGTATTTGAGTCGATTTTTACTTAAAATCGACTTAAAAAATTGTAAAAAAATAAAAAATTAATATCATTTAATATGTGAAACCGACGCTACATATAACGTATGATTTTAAGTCAATTTTACATATCAATCAACGATATATGTGGTTTAAACTAGATAATTCACATTTTTTTAGTAATAATAAATATAAAAAGGTAAGACACATCTCTAACATTTCGTAATAGTTTTTTTTTTGTTCCCTCTTTGCTTGATTCTATAAGCAAATGTTTGTTTGATTATATATTTTGACGTTCTTTTATTTAATATTTATTTTCATATCTATTTATATTCAACCCAGTTCATTCTTTCCTTCTCTTCTCATTCTCTTTTAATATGTCTATCCTATAAGCAATTTAGTTAAGTTACTAAATTGTAACAACTTATATTATCTGTTCAAAGTAATTATCGTTTTGGTTAAAAAATGTTTCAAATGGCATAAACTACTTTTCAAGGTATTTTACAATCTTCAATAAATGCTTCTAAAATTTTGAAAAGTAATTTTAATGTTTGTATAAGATGTAAGTAATACTTAATTTTAAGATAAATAATTTTAGATTCATGTTCTACTTTTAAAATAATCCTTTTTTTTTTTGGTCTTCTTCCTTTTCAATTTAGTACAAACCTACGTATGTTCAACTTCATATGTATATGCTATAAATAATTTAGTTAAAGTTACTAATTGTTTTATAAGGTAACATTTATACTTACCATGTCAAGATGTTTGACTATCTTTGATATAATTACTTTTAAAATTTTAAGAAATAATATTATTGTTTTTATGAATAATACTTAATTTTAAATTTAAACAGCTATAGAATTGAAAAAAAATCAAATCTAATTATTTATTTAAACTTAAATATATAAAAATATATCATACCAAAAGTATATAAATCATTAAAACTAATCAAATAAAACAAAAAATAATGATTCATTAGCGATCATTATGAGTTGAGCGAGGTAGTTTAAAAGGCAAATTGTTTTTATACAACAGATCTATCGCATGCTATATATTAATAAACTATACAAATTCTTGATAAATTAGATTTATGATAAAATAAAAACAGATAAAATAGCACACATAAATTTGATAACAGAGTTCGACTAATTTTACTTACATCTTTAAACGTGTTGTAAATCTTTTACTAAAAGGGAGAAATTATATAAAGTATTTATAACATTCACAACTCATAAATTACAATTCATAACCCAATTACACTCAAGAAAACTGTTCTCAATTTTCTCTCATTAAAGTTTTTTTCTTAATTGAATTTTGATAATTTGATAATGAATACATTACAATTATACATCTAGATATAAGGATATTGATTCCTTAAATTACTCTTTAAATTAAATTAAGAGTGATCACTCCTTAATTTGCTTCTTGGATTAAGGTCTTTAATATAATTGACTTTAGAGCCAAGTATTCAATAATCTCTCACTTGAAGACTAATTTCAATCTGTCTTCATACCTCGATCAATATAACATTTTTTCTAGTCTTGTTACTCTAGCAAACCAGCTAAAGTTGAACATAATTTTAGTTGTCAATAGTCAACATCTTTATCAAAATATCCGCTGCATTTTTGCTTCCTTGAATCTTCTCTAGTATTATGACATCATCTTCTAATAAAGATTTGATAAAGTGATAACGAAACCCAATATGCTTGGTTTTAAAATAAAATGTTGAATTCTTTGCGAAGTGTATTGCATTTTGACTATCACTGTGTAAAACATTCTTCTCATGTTTGAATAATAACTTAATTAACAAATCTTGAAGTCATATCATCAATTTACTAGCTTCAGTCACTGCTACATACTCAGCCTCTGTAGTGGATAAAGTGATAATCTTTTGTATCTATGACATTCAACTAACAACTGTAGTTCCAACAATAAATATATAATTGTGGTGTTTCTTCGGTGATCAACTTCACCTCCAAAGTCTGTGTCTACCACTACTACAAAACAGACCTTTAAAGTCGGTTAATAACCAACTTTAAATACAATGACTTAAAAATGTAAAGTCGATTCACACGTTGAACTGACTTTAAATTTTTAATTTTTTTTACAAAATTTACTCATTTTCTATTATACTTAAATTAAAACTTGTATTCGATCACTACATAATAACATGAAAAAAAACTAAAATATGTTTAACAAATAATACAAATAATTGAAAAATTAAATATTAATTAATAGTAGAAAAATTATCATAGTGTTGTCATATGTTATTCAAGATCGTCATATTATTCTCCTGATGTTGTAATACAAAACTTACATATATAATACAAAAATTTATACACATAATATACAAAAAAAATATGAATAATAAATGTGTAGGATTAATATAAATACTTATAATAGTAAATGAAGTGACAAAATGAAGGAAATGAAGAAAAAATGGTGTTTTATTAGTGAGAAATGAGTATAATTTTTTTGAGTATTTTGTTCAAAAAAATAAGAGATCTAAAAGATAAGTTAGAGAAGAAGAAAACCCACTAAGCGGCGTTAGAATTTGTGGTCATAGGTGGCCGAAAATGAGAAAAAGTGGAGGAGAAGTGGATGAGGTTTTGGGTTTTTGAGAGTTATGCAGTGCTTGGAATAGTTTCTATCTGGGGAAGAAAGAAGAGAAAAAAAATCTATCCACGTGTGTAGCATTGGTTTACGTGTCAAATTGATGTTACACAGGATGTAGCGTCGGTTCTACGTGTCAACTGACGCTACACACGTGGATAGCATCGATTAACCACGTCAACCGCAGTTACGTAGCGTAGCATAGTAGAGTTGGTTGACGTGGTTAACCAATGCTATCCACATGTGTAGCGTCGTTTGACACGTAGAACCGATGCCACATCCATGTGTAGCGTCGATTTTTCACTGAACTGACTTTAAATTCATTATAAGTCAGTTTTTTCCAAAAATCAACTTTACATATCGACTTAAATACCACATTTTGTAGTAGTGTACGTAGCCTTGTACTTTTAACTCTCTTTTACTGAAGTATAAACACTTCTTTGTGGTGTCTTGTAAATACCTTAAAATCCACTTGACTGCTTCCTAATGAGTTTTCCCTAGATTTGACATAAACCTACTAATAAATCTCACTACATGGCCAATGTCTGGTCTCGTACAGACCATCATGTACATCAAACTTTCAATGACTTAGGCATAAGAAACCTTAGCTATGAATTCTCTCTCTTCTTCCGTCTAAGGGGACTGATCCTCGGATAGACAAAAGTGATTGGCCAAAGGTGTGCTAACTGGTTTGGCATCACCTATGTTGAATATATACAAAACACAATTGGTGTACTCTGCCTGAGATAATTGTAAAGATCTTTTCTTCTTATCTCTTGTGATTTACATTCCAAAAATATTTTTTACTAGACCCAAGTCTTTCATGTCAAACTCCTTTGACAATTACTACTTCAACCTTATGATATAATCCATATATGAACTTGCTACTAACATATCATCAACATAAAGTAGTAAAATGATATAACTAGATCTATATCTCTTGAAGTAGAAATAGTGGTCGGTATTGCACTTTTGGAAACCTTTCTTGTGCATAAAGCTATCAAAATTTCGGTACCACTATCTCAGAGCTTGTTTCAGGCTTTACAAACTCTTCTTAAGTCTGCACACCATATTCTTCTTCCCTCTTTCTGATAAACCTTCTAATTGGTACTCGTATATCCTCTCATCTAAGTCTTCATGAAAGAATACAGTCTTCATATCCAACTATTCAAGATGAAGATCTTCAATGGCTATAATACTCAACGCTGATTTGATGGTATTGAGTTTCACAATGGGAGCAAAAATTTCAATATAGTCAACTCCTTCCTTCTGCTGAAATCCTTTGACAACTAGTTGGCTTTTGTATCTCTTAAAACCACCATGCTCATCTTTCACCTGGTACATCAATTTGTTGTGAAATTCCTTCTTCCCCATGGGTAACTCAACTAGTTCCCATGTCTGGTTGGAGATGAGAGATTTCATTTATTCTTTCATGAAGATCTCTCACTTGCTGACATCTCGAGTCTGACAAGCTTTATCATAGCATTCAAGCTCTTCTTCATCAATCATCAACATATAGTTCATGTATTTCCTATTAGGCACATGAGGTTGAGAAGACCTTTTCAATACAAGAGTTTGAGTAAGAGGCTATGGTGTGTCAGATTATTGTGTATTGCTTTGTTTAACGAGATCCTCTACCTAAGGACTTGTTACAATTGGTTCTTTCACGAGACTATTTGGGACATCATCTACATATGAAAATACTAATTCATTCTTCTCTGAGTCATTGACATTTGTTTTATGTCTATCCTTATACATCACATTTTCGTTGAAAATCACATCTCTACTATGGATCATTTTCTTGTTTTCGTCATCCCAAATGCAGTAGCCAAACTCGTTCTCACTATATCCAATGAAGGTGCATTTCTTGGATTTGGAATCAAACTTATTCCTACCTTGATCATTGATATATAAAAATGCTACACAACCAAAAAAAATTAGATGTGATAGTTTTACCTCTTTTAGTTCCATATCTTCTCTAGTATTATGTGCTCTAATAAAACTTGATTAATCAAGTAAGTTGCCATATTGATTTATTTTGCCCATAATTGCTTCGATAGATTTGAATGTATATGAATGCTTCTGACTCTTTCTATCAACGTTCAATTTATAGGTTCAGCTACACCATTATGTTAAGGTGCGCCTGGCATAGTTATTCCCATTATGATCCCATGCTTATAATAGAAATTTATGAATCTGATGTCTTCATATTCACCACCATTATCGGTTCTGAGCTTTTTGTTCTTCGAACCTATCTCATTTTCTACCATAGTTTTCCATCTCCTGAAAAGCCTCAAATACTTTAGACTTATTCTTTAGAAAGTAAACACATACCTTTCGAGAGTGATTATTAAGGAAGTCATGAAGTAGTGTTTCCCATCAATGGATGAGACGGTCATTGGTCCCTAAACATCAGAGTGAATGAGATCTAGCCTTTCCTTCTTTGGGGTTCTACCACTTGTCTAAAAGCTGACTCTCGTTTGCTTTCCAAGTATGCAATCTTCGCACATGTCTATCTCCGTTGGTTGTAGACCTGAAAGTTTTCCCTTTTGAGTGCATAATCTTCATCATCTTCTCACTCATGTGGCCTAGTCTTTGGTGCCAAATATTTAGTGTTTCATTACCTGCTACAAGAAAATGATCCATAGTAGAGATGTGCCACTCTTCTTGCCTCGAGCAACTATCATTGCACCCTTTGAAATCCTTCAATCATCACTATGGAAGATCATAATGTAACATTCACTAGGCAATGACCCTATTGATATCAAGTTCTTTCTTAGGTCGGGAATATGTCTGACATCCTTCAGCTCCCAAATAGACTCGTTCAACTTAATTTTCACTACATCTTTCTCAATAATAAAACATGATTGATCATCATCAAGATATACCTTTCCAACATTTTTGGAGACATATTTCTCGAATAATTCTTTTTGTAAAGTAGCATGGAACGATGTTCCATAGTCTAACACCCAAGATTCTTCCTTGCTCTACTGATATTCCTATCAATGCATTATTTCCTCCTGAGATGGAAGTAACATTTTCCTCTACCTTCACTTCTTGGTCCTTGGGTGCACTCTTGCATTGATTTTTGTAGTGCTCGGTTCTCCCACAATTTCAACACTCGTCAGTTTTTGAGCTATGAGAATTATTGGGACCTCATGCCCTTTGATCTACCTCGATAGCTTATGTCCATTCCTTCTGGTTGAATTTCTTCTTCTTGACTCTGTATGCAAAACTGAAGAGATTAAAGATTCACCCGACTCTGTACGCCACATCTCTTCATTGAAAACCAGATCACAAAACATCATCAAATTTTAACTTATTGCTTCTTGACGAGCTACTCACAACCGTGATAGTAGCATTTAAGCTTTTTGATAGAGAAGACAAAAGTATCAATGCTCGTACTTCTTTGTCGAATTCAATTTCAACTTAACTCAACTGGGTTGTGATTGTGTTGAGTTCATTGAGATATTGAGCTACTGATGCGCCTTCTGTCATCCACAAATTGAACAAACGCCTCATCAGGTGCACTTTGTTTGAGGTTGATAGCTTCTCATACATATTGGAGAGAGTTATCATAAGACCCTCCGTAGTCTTTTCCTTTGCTATATTGAAAGCAATATTGATGGATAATGTCAATTGAATAACTCCAAATGCTTGTTTGTCTAAAATATTTCAATCTTCTTCCTTCATAGCTTTTACATTTTTTCCTAAGAGAGGTTTATACAAACTTATTTAATACAAATAATCATCTATCTGTATTTTCCAAAATCCAAAATCTATGACATCGAATTTCTCTAGTTTCACTTTCTCTTCATTTGTGGTCATTGCTCTCATTCAAATCTAACTTTTTTCGGATTATTTCTGACTATTATTGCAAACCACTGTCTATTAGAACATCTTTGTCGATAAATTAATATCATCGACAAAATTTTACTTTTCACATAATTCACTATTCATGTAAATAGTAACATTGTAGAAAATTGGCAAAATTCACCACAAAATGCTCTGATTTCAATTGTTAAGAAGTTAATCAAATTCTCGATAAACTAGATTTATGATAAAATAAAAATAAACAAAATAATACATAAATTTGATAATAGACTTCGGCTATTTTTTCTTACATCTCCAGATCTGTTGTAAATCTTTTACTAATAAGAAGAATTTATATAAAGTATTTACAATACTAACAACCCAATTATATATAAAAAAAATGTTCTCAATTTTATCTCACTAAATATTTTTTCTAAATTTATCTGTAAATTGGATTTTGATAATTTGATAATTTGATAATAAATACATTATAATTATACATTTATATTAAATTAAGGGTGATCAATCCTTGATTTACTGCTTAAATTAAATTTCTTAATATAATTGACTTTAAAGCCAATTATTCAACAATATCCAAGAATTAAATAAACTAACACCGTTACTTTTAAAACTAAAATCAGTATGAATTTTGGCTGCACAGCAAAACAAGAAGATTTTTTGGTGTAGTAATATGAGAACTCTGATTAATTATTAGTGTTAGAAATGGTTAGAAAATTATTTTTTTTAAAAGCTTTGGGAAAATGAATAATTATATTTTTATATTTATCATTAGTTTAAGTGTTTGTAAGATATCTTAACCATTGAGATTAGTAGAACTTGACGTTGAATATAATACATCTAATTTTAATAACATGTATAGAAGTTGTTAAGAAAATAAATTTTTGAAAATTTAAAATATTGGAAAAATTAACAACTACATTTTTATAGATTTATCATATATTTCTTTAGAATCGTTATCGTGTTAATCTTTATTTTACACTTACGTAACAAACTAAACAACAAATACATAACATGAATAAAATCTAACTTATTTTCTAGTAAGACTTCATCTAATTAACTTTTGCTAGTAGTACTTGGCTTACTAAGTTGTCCAAGTTTATGGATGAAGAACCATGCTGACTAGTGGCTTCTTCCGCCATTATCTTCCACTCAATAACCTTTTCTCTAAGTTTTTTACCCTTTTCACCCTTCATCAATTCTCTTATAAGCCTTTCAACTTCATCTCTCTTTACATCTTTGTGGTTGATCTCCATGCCAAACCCCCATTTTTTGCAAATATAATAACAATTTGTTGGTTGCTCTGCAAAGAAATGCCAACAGAGCATGGGTACCCCAGCTGACATACTCTCCAGGGTTGAATTCCACCCACTGTGCGTTAAGAACCCACCAATAGATGGGTGATCAAGAACATCTTTTTGTGGGACCCAACTTGCAATTAAGCTTCTTTCTTTAGTTTTAACCACAAATTCAGGTGACAAAATAGCTGATTTTCCAACAACCATATTGGGTCTAATTACCCACAGGAATGAGACCTCACTATTTGCAAGTCCCCAACCAAACTCAACTAATTGTTGTGGTGTAACAAGTGCTAAGCTTCCAAAATTCACATAAATTACTGAGTTTTGTTCCTTTTCATTGAGCCATTTGAGGCACTCTATATCTTCTTTCCACAGACTAAATCCAATATGCCTTGAAGGGGTATCTGGTAAGTGTTTGATAAAAAGGTCGAGAGGACCAATTGCATATAGATTTGGAAGCATAGATGAGAGATGATCCAAAACTTCCTTCTCTAAGGCTTCAAAGGTATGAACAATAGTTGCCGAACCCTCATTAGCTTTATCCACAGTTTCCAACATCTTATTAAATTTGACATCTTCAACATTTGTAGTCCAACACAAGTCAGGAAGATCCTTTAATCGAATGCCTTTCATTCCTGGAATCCAATCTACAACCTGGTCAAGATACCCATTTGTTACATAACTTTCATCTGCAACAAGTAAACATACATTTATAATGTCAATAAATAATAAAATTTGTGCAGCCATCAATTAGTTAACTTGCAAAACTTATATATGTTTTTTTTCAAGGCAACTCATTTAAAAGTGAAGTATGGTTTGAAACTAAGTGAGCTTGATCAACTCAACTCATTTGAAACCTTTAATAATATATATGGTTTCTTGCTTTCAATTGTCACCTTTTAGCGGTGAAATTCCCTTTTCCACCAGATTTGGATAATGCATAAAGCCCATCGTACTACATGCAGCAATTGGGAAGAACTTTACCGAAAGAACTTCAAGCTCTTTAGCAACTGTGTCAGCAAAAGGCATGAATCCATCCGCAACAATACATGTTACAGAAGGAATAGTAACAATTTTGTTGAGTTTTTCTACGAGTTGTCGAAACGGATCAAGTAAATTATATCTAATGGAGCGAGCAAGCAGTAAGGGGTCTTGATTAGTATCAAGATCCGAAGGTGGCAAGCCATCTGGTATGGTTAGGAAACGAAAGTCATACAACTCGTCCAAGGGTTTGCAGCTTGAAGATTTAAGAAAGCGCTGGTGGTTGAATTCTGTGTTGACAAATGTAATGTGAAAGCCTTTATAGTGAAGGAGTTTTGCTAGTTTAAGCATGGCATTGATATGGCCTTGAGCCGGAGTTGGTATACACACTGCATGAGGTTTCTCTAAGAAAGACATCTTGCAAATATTGTAACTCATCTGCATATATGAAAAGGTAAAATTCCTATGTGTAATTAATTCTTCTTTTCGAAATGAATTATGCTATAAAGTCTACATGTGATGCATATATGCTTGTAGAAATAATCAGATTATGATCAATAAGGCTTCTCAAATCAACATAAACATCTTGACACCAAATTGAGAGAGTATGATCTAAATAAGATACTCTATAATATTATATACATCTCATTAAAAATTTAAGAGAAAAACGCTAACATAATATTATCATATATCTATCATTTGCTATAATTGTTAACCAAACATCGCAACTCTCATATTACTTTAGAAGTTATTGGTCATGAATTCTCTCTTGCTAGAAATATCAACCATACTTTTATCAACATTAAAAAAATAAAAACCATGATCACAAACTCAGATTAAACCTATTGCTTCATAAATCTTAAGAGAGAAATGCAGAGAGTAATATACACTTATTTTCCTGCAGAATTAGAAAAATAAACTTTCTGCAAGTTTTGATGCAGGCAATTGTGATAAAAATAGATGATCAAGAAATAAGACTAAAGAAGAACAGAAGAAGCTCTGGGTTGCTTCTTGAGTTTGCTCAAATATTTGAACTTATCTTATTAGAACCCATGACCTGCTTTTGTGATTTATTAAGCCTGATGGCCGAGAAACGACTACCACAGGTGTCACAATTTGTGTTTGTCTCTTGTGTGGCCGCCTTCTTAATTTGTCTCTACATCTTTGCTGCTCTTGTAACTCACTAAATATGGAATATTTTTTTATATGGACGACAATATGCATTAGAATTTAGGAAAAGATATTTACATGAATTATGTCCAGGAAAAGACATTTACATGAATTATGTTCATGGACATATAATTTAACTTATTAATTTTAAGAATATATTAATAATCTTGATATAAAAATAAATCATTTATATGTAAATAAATACATACATATAAAATAATAAATAACCATTCTATTACTCATCTATAAATCCAATGCATATATATAAAAGTTTCTCCAAAATTCCAACAGAACACGTATTTTAAGATGTGATCCTTTATGTTTTAAATTCTTTATAAATTGATGATAAGTGTTTTTATGCTATTATTGATGTACAGTTTGCAATTAGCTTAAGGAGATATTAAAATAATTTAATAACCCATTGAACAAAAATTACTCAATTGATTTTTTTTAAGTACTTGTTGTGTACTGGTAAATTTAGTGATATTTTATAACATAATAATCAAAATAATATAAAGATAACTTAGAAAAAAGATATAATTTACTAAATGCAATGTAAAAAACTCAAACAATATAAAGTATTAAGTTCAAACTAAAAAATGAATTTTATTTTCGACAAGAAGTCTTTATTATATTTATTAATGAGAGTTCTAGATAATAATAATTAAAAAAAACAGCTATAAGTTTTACTTATTTTTTTTAATATTTATCTAAAAAATTACACGAAGATAATTTAAATTAACCTATAATTTTATATATAAAAGTTTAAATTTATTATTTTTAATAAAATTATATTTTAATCTATTACTTATTTGGTAAGACATAACAAGTTTATTATATTTATAAAAATGATTACATAAGTTAATTTTATAAAAGAAAGAAACTCTTATCGTTTTTACTTAATAGATTACATCTATTTTATATTATATTATAGCTATATAAAAAAAAGAAAATGACCTAAATAATAACGATAAAGATAAGTTAGGTACTTAATACTTAGTTATTAATGCTAGGCTTGTAGAAGCATGATGCATGGAACTTGAATACCAATTCGAACCTGATAAGAGCTATTAAACAACTCAACACCATCCACATGAATTGTCTTTCTTTCTTTGGAAGTAAAATCTCATTTTAAAGCCGTTTTGTTCTATAAGGAACGTCTTTGCCATTTTATCGAGTTGTTTCATTGGCTAGAATGTTAATTGCCACACCAAATTCGACAAATCATCAAGAGCAAAAAATTACAACAATTTAATTCATATTCTTTTAAATTTACAACAAAAGAATAACATATATTTATAGCATGATATTAAGTTTAAATGAAATATCGTAAAAATATCATTTTAACCTAAATATATTTATTTATTACTTATGATTTCTTTCAGTTTTTTTTTGCAAAAATAGAGGTTGATAACACTATGTAAAAATATCTTCTATATAAGCTCAAATTTTATGTTTTAATTAGTTTAGAAATTTTTTCATCTCTTTTTTAATTCAATAATTAATTTATTATTATCTTTTTTATAACAATTAAAAAATATTCATGTTCAAATTTTATATTTAGACTATATATATTATTATTGATTGTTACAAATTAAAAAAAAATTGGTTAAATTATTTTATTTAAAAAAATGTACTAAATATTATAGATTTAAATTGCTTCATTTAAAAAATAAGAATTAAATTGTTTCGTTTATAACAAAACTGACTAAAAATGTATTTAACTTTGAATAAAATTAACAGAATAGCGTGGAAGGCCAACGTGCGACGCTACGTTGCACAAATAAGGTACGCGCCAGACACACGCCTTCTTGTGGCTTCTAATCTCCCGCCACACTCCATCTCTGTCTAGGCTATTTTCTTTCCTCTTCTTAACATTATTTATTATTCTTCACAAAATAAACCCCTTTTATTCCTCCAAATACAAATTAATCCTTTTTGATCTAAAAAATATTTCTTTTTTGTTCTTGTTTAATTTTTTATTTCTCAATTTTCTTGGGGCTTCTTTATTCTATTCATTTTGATGTGTTTGTCTTGATACTTCTTCTTTTCTCAGTGTTTGTTGTTTTGGATTTGATCTCCGTATTTTCTCATTTGTCATTCATATCAATGGATTGTTTGTTTACGTTAAAGCTGATGAAGAATACCTTTTCTTTAAATTAGTGAAAAATTCAATTCAATTTGGTTTAGTTCTACAAAGCTACATTTGGTTAGATTGATCTTTTTGTTTCATAGCATTAGTTGAGCGAATTACTTGTTATCAGTTTATAATTTTGATATTTTAATTCTGATCGAAAATTGTTTTAGATGCCCTTTAGGAGGCAGCTTTGAAAGAACCACAGTCGAGAAGGCACCTGCTGTTCGACATTCGGTCAACCCATTCACACAGACCTCATATAGAGTTAAGGACTAACGGTAAGTAATATTGTAGATTTGGAGAGTTTGTTTTGGTAATTTTTTTTTTTGTCACACTGAAAGTGAGACCCATCTGCTAGTGATCATCCAATCTTGATTCTTATTCTATATATAACCTCTATGGTTCAAAGTAATTGAGATTGAGACATTGGTAAAAATCATAGGCATAACATACACCATATATGGGTTCACTGAGTCACTGTACTGTTGTCGGTGATTATTGAGAAACGAAAAAGTGTTCTCGGATAAGTTTAATTTAAAATGAATACATTGTTAATTTTATTTTAAAATGGTAAATTTTATTCAATTTTTATTATTATATTTAGGAATATTTTAATCATTTATACCAATTTTAATTACTTTATTTTTCAAATTTTTGAAACATTTAACTCTTCAAACATTCTCTATTCAATAGAAATTGACAAAAAATAACTAAAGTGTTCAAAAATATAAAAATAAGGGGACTAAAATGTACATTAATTTTAGAAAATATGTCTCATATTTTAAATATATGAAAATAAATTTACTAGAATGTGATGTAACCTATTGGGAAATGTAATGGCTACCTTATAAGTCAAAACGAATTCATATTGCTATTATTTTGTGTGTGTTATTGGTATCCGGTACATGTATCATGGTACACGGCCTCTCTTGACTTTAGTTGATACATGATAACCCATGTTTGGTTGGAGTGAAGTGAAAGGAATCAGAATTGATTCGTTTCATCTAAATATTTTTTTCTAATTTTATCCTCATTTAAAATATAACCTTAAACTCAAATTCAAAATTCCAAATCCAAAATTCCAAAACCCAAAACCCTAAATCCAAATCCTAAAACCCTAAAACCCAAATTCCTAAATCCTAAACCCCAAATTCCTAAATCCTAAACCTCAAATCCCTAAACCTTAAAACCCTAAAACATAAATCTCAAACCCTAAACCCTAAAACATAAATCCCAAAACCCTAAACCCTAAAACATAAATCCCAAAACCCTAAACCCTAAAACATAAATCCCAAAACCCTAAACCCTAAAACATAAATCCCAAAATCCTAAACCCCAAATTCCAAACCCTAAAACCCTAAACCCTAAATCCAAAATTCTAAAACCCTAAACCCTTTTTAGAAAAATAATAATTTTAACCCTAAATCTTAACCTACAAATATAACCCCAAATCTTAAATCCCTAAACCCTAAATCCCACGTCCCAAACCTCAAAACCTTAAACCCTATTTAGAAAAATAATAATTTTAATAATATATTTATTTTTAATTAAGTAATAATTATTTAGAAAAATAATGATTTCAATAATATATTTTGTCTGACGAAAAAATAGTAATTAAATGACATTATTTGAACTTTACTGAATGTAGGGGTATTAAGGTAATTTATAGCTTTTTTCATTCCATTCTAGTGGCAAACAAAACACTGTAATCTTAATTCCGAGCTTGATTCCCGTGGTCAAATCAAACAACATTGTTTACTTTCTATTCCATTCCATTCCATTCCGATTCCGATTCTGATTCTGATTCCATTCCACGAACCAAACGTCAGCTAGTGTTTCTGTATTAGTTCTCTCTTATTTCTAGATTATGTTAGTTTCATTTGTAAATATGTTACTTTATTAAAAATGTAATTATTAGTTCCCTATTTAAAAGTTACACATAATTTTAATTTTTCTCCGATAAAAACAATTAATAGAGATAAAATAATCATTTTTTTATTTATTAAAAAAACTTCCATTTACACAGTTTTACACTTAGACCACGTACATAATTCCATACGGTAGAATTATCTAAAAAAATAAATCATTTCATCATGTTCTAAGATAATTCTGCAATTTGACATGATATAAATGACGTGTTTGTAAAAATGTACAAAATTTTATATTTTTAACATTTCTCATTTTATTAATGACAACACATATCCTTCATTAAACACAGATATGACAAGCATGTGTAAGAATTTGAATTTATGTATTCTTTTTTATAAAATAAGGGATCTAAGATATACCACCTAAAAACAAAAAGGTTTTGTCTGACCAAAGCTATTACCTTTGTAATTGATATTTTCTTTCATTTGGGAGTTGGGAGTTTGGGTGTCTGGGTAGTGTGAAGGAAGCTTGATTTTGCAAATCTAAGTTTGCATTTGGATGATGATAATTTCTGATGCAACTATAGATTTTTTTCAGTAATTCATTAAATATAATTTTTGTATGTTTTCTTGTTTTCTTGTTTTAGAAAATTCATACCGGCAATAAATTCAATACAATATAGGCTCAGATGATGCTGTTCCATTGGTTAATAGGAATAATATGGAAGTTGAGGCACCTATTGGCCGGTAAGCGTTGGTCCACGTCAAAAATTGATACTTGACCATCATACTGATTCACACATTGCTAGAGTTGAAGAATTTGGGGCGTTCTGCGCTTAGAGTTGGCAGAGCCTGTATTTCTTTCTTTGTTGTACTTGGTGTAAATGGTTCATCCATAGGTGACTTATCCAAGTGAGCATGCATGCTCTAGATTTATCCAAGCACTTGGTGTACTTGGCAGACCTCTTTTTGTTTGTTTCTATTTGTTATCCTTCACGTGATTGTCCAAAACACTGGAGTACCTTCTAACATCAATTGGAGAGACTTTTTTCAAAGCCTTTAGACTGTCTCCCTAGGGGTCAACTAGACATTTTCTAAGTTCATCATTTAAGGCATGGGTTTCAAACTTATCCGAGTGAGCATGCATGCTCTAGATTTTGGATAAAAACTGGTCAATTTAAAACATATTTCTATGCAGAGCTAGTTCCCACAAAAAGCACAAGGGAAAAGTTCCTAAAAGAATTCACAAGGCTGTGAGGGAGAAGCAGAAGCGAGAGCATTTAAATAAGTTATTTATGGAGTTGTCTCGTGCCCTTGGTAACTCCTTTTCTCACATCATTTTTTCTTCAAATAATAAAAAATGCTTCCTTCTGAATTTTTCTTCTTCTTTTAATTGACATTGAAGTTTGCAGCGCTCTTTAACTTGATTATTTACTTAGTAAATTAGTTCATTCTTGATACCGTGATTTTAAATACGAGATGTTTTTCATAGATTTGGATCAGCCAAACAATGGAAAGGCCTCCATATTGTATGAAGCTGGACGATTGTTGAAGGACTTGCTTTCTCAGATAGAGCTTCTTACCAAAGAGAACGCATCTCTGCTGTCTGAATCAAACTATGTAAGTCCTTTAATCTTTGTCTTTTTAGCTGCACAATACCATGGAATGAAGCTGGGTTCATGACTTATGATTGAGCTAACAAACATGTCTATAAACACATACATCTATTTGTATATGTTAAATCATGTTGGTCACCAATCTTCCCAAAAGTTAAGCCATTGGGAAATGGTCTAACATATCTTTTATACATTCTAACACTTTTAAGAGCACACATGAAATGGGTCATCTCTTTCTCTTATGCACACACACCCCTTCAACTGGTGGTGAGTTGGTTTATCTTTCTCATTGATCTGAGAAAATTGAACTCCTAAGCCTCCCCCAATACCACACCCACCTAGATTGTATTTTGAGAGAGTTGATAAACAACACACTTTAAGATGATTGGGAGTTCCTTTGTTCAAGCCCTACAACCTCTAATTGTTTAATTTCAAATGTTGGGCCTGTAATATGTTTGTAGCTCACACTTAGAGTGTTAGAATATACATAATATATGTTGACCAGTCTTCGAACAACTTAAGTTTTTAGATGATTTGTGCAACATATTGAAGGTATAAACATGTGTATGCTAGATGTGCATACATCTTACCTGAATGTATATGCATGCATAAGCTTAAGCTGACTGGTTTAATTTGACTACATTAGTTTGTAATATAAACAGGTAATTGTTGGAAAAATGAGTTAAAAGATGATAATTTAAACCTAAAATCTGAGATTGAGAAACTTCAAGATGAAATACGTGGCCGATGCTATGTTATAAACCTGACCTCAATATTCCACCTTCTACGGAATATAAACAATCAGAAATCGCATCCAATTTCTTCAGAGACTGTCTCGTAATGCTTGCATCTTTTCTCGTCCCCGCAAATCCCTTGCTTGATTCTGTTGTGAAATTGCGCAAATTCTCGATAAGTCAGATTTATGAGAAAACAATAATAGAAAAATAATACACAAATTTGATAACGGAGTTCGACCAATCTTGCTTACGTCTCCGGACCTACTGTAGATCTCGCAATGCCTGCATCTTTTCTCGTCCCCGCAAATCCCTTGCTTGATTCTGTTGTAAAATTGCGCAAATTCTCGATAAGTCAGATTTATGAGAAAACAAGAATAGAAAAATAATACACAAATTTGATAACGGAGTTCAACCAATCTTGCTTACGTCTCCGGACCTATTGTAGATCTTTTTAATGAAAGGGGAGAAATTACACAAGGTGTTTACAACACTCACAACCCACAACTCAATTACACCCAAGAAAATTACTCTAAATTTTCTCTCACAAAAACTTCTCTCTAAGCTTTTCTCTCAATTGGAATGAACACTTTGGATGATTAATTCATTACAATTACACATCTATTTATAGGAAAACTCACTCTTTTAATTACTCCTTAAATTAATGGTTCCTTGAATTGCTCATTGAATTAAGCTCATTGTTTTGCTCAATGTTTTGCTCCATATTTTGCTCCTTAAATTAATGAGCTTTATAGCAATCTCCAACAATTCTCCCACTTGAAGACTGATTTCAATCTGTCTTCACACCTCGATCAATGCAGCAGTTTTTCTAGCCTTGTTACTCTAGCAGACAATCTAAAGTTGAGCACAACTTCAGTTGTCAATAGTCACCACCTTTGTTAACATATCCGCTGAATTTTTGCTTCCTTGAATCTTTTCCAGTATTAACACATCATCTTCCAATAGGGATATGATGAAGTGATAACGAAGTCCAATATGCTTGGTTCTAGAATGAAATGTTGAATTCTTCGCCAAGTGTATTGCACTTTGACTATCACTGTGCAAAACATTCTTCTCCTATTTGAATCCCAACTCTGTTAACAAACCTTGAAGCCATATCATCTCTTTACTGTTTTCAGTCACTGCTACATACTCAGTCTCTATAGTGGATAGAGTGACAATTTTCTGTATTTGTAACATCCAACTAACAGTTGTAGTTCAAACAGTAAATATATAACCGGTGGTGTTTCTTCGGTGATCAACTTCACCTCCAAAGTCTGCGTCTATGTAGCCTTTTACTTTTAACTCTCATTTACTAAAGTATAAGCACTTTTCTGTGATGCCTCGCAGATACCTCAAAATCTACTTGACTGTTTCTCAATGAGTTTTCTCTGAGTTTGACATAAATCTGCTAACAACTCCCACTGCATGGCCAATGTATGGTCTCGTACAAACCATTACGTACATCAAACTTCCAATGGCTGAGGCATAAGGAACCTTAGCCATGAATTCTTTTTCTTCCACTGTCTGAGGGGACTGATCCTTGGATAGGCGAAAGTATTTGGCCAAGGGTGTGCTAACTGGCTTGGCGTCGCCCATGTTGAATCTCTGCAAAATACGATTGATGTACTCTGCTTGAGATAACTGCAAGGATCATTTCTTCTTATTTCTTGTGATTTGCATTCCAAGAATCTTCTTTGTTGAACCCAAGTCTTTCATGTCAAACTCCTTTGACAATTGATGCTTTAACCTTCTGATATCATCCATATCTGAACCTGTTACTAACATATCATCAACATAAAGTAGTAAAATGATATAACTGGACCTATATCTCTTGAAGTAGCAACAATGGTTGGCATTGCACTTCTAGAAACCTTCCTTGTGCATGAAACTGTCAAACTTTTCTGTACCATTGTCTCGGGGCTTGTTTCAGGCCATACAAACTCTTCTTAAGTTTGCACACCATGTTCTTCTTCCTTCTTTCTAAGAAACCTTTTGGTTGGTACATGTATATCTCTTCATCTAAATCTTCGTGAAGGAATGTAGTCTTCACATCCAATTGTTCAAGATGAAGATCTTCAATGGCTACAATACTCAACATTGATCTGATAGTATTGAGCTTCACAACGGGAGTGAAAATGTCAGTGTAGTCAACTCCTTCCTTCTATTGAAACCCTTTGACAACTAGGCGGACTTTGTATCTCTTGGAACCATCATGCTCATCTTTCACCCGGTACACCCATTTTTTGTGAAGTGCCTTCTTTCCCATAGGTAACTCAACTAGTTCCCATGTCTGGTTGGAGATGAAAGATTTCATTTCTTCTTTCATGGCAAGCTTCCACTTGCTGGAATCTCGAGTCTGACAAGCTTCATCATAGCATTCAGGCTCCCCTTCATCAGTTAACAACATATAGTTCATGTATCTCTTGTTAGGCACATGAGGTCGAGAAGATCTTCTCAATACAGGAGCTAGAGTAGGAGGTTGTGGTATGTCAGACTGTTGCGTACTGCTCTATCCAACAAGTTCCTCTGGTTGAGGACTTGTTATAATTGGTTCTGTTGCGGAATTATCTGGGACATCATCTGCATCTGCAAACACCGACTCATTCTACTCTAAGTCGTTTGCGTCTATTTTATGCATGTCCTTATACATCACCATTTCGTTGAAAATCACATCTCTACTACGGATCACTTTCTTGTTTTCATCATCCCAAATGTGGTAGCCAAACTTATCCTCACCATAATCGATGAATGTGCATTTCTTGGATTTGGGATCAAGCTTATTCCTGCCTTGATCACTAATATGCACAAATGCTACACAACCGAAAACTTTTAGATGTGATAGTTTCACCTCTTTTTTGCTTCATACCTCCTCTGGTATTCTGTGTTCCAATGGAACAGATGGGCCTCAGTTGATCAAGTAAGCTGCCTTGTTGACTACTTCTGCCCCAGAACTGCTTCGGTAGACCTGATTGTATACGAATGCTTATGACTCTTTCTGTCAACATTCGGTTCATACGCTCAACTACACCATTGTGTTGAGGCGTGTCTGACACAGTTCTTTCAATTCTGATCCGGTGCTCATAGCAGAAATTTTTGAATCTGGTGTCTTCATATTCACCACCATTATCGGTTCTGAGCTTTTTGATCTTCAAACCCGTCTCATTTTCTACCATAGCTTTCCATTTTTTGAAAGCCTCAAATACTTCAGACTTATGCTTTAGAAAGTAAACTCATACCTTCCGAGAGTGATCATCAATGAAAGTCACAAAGTAGTGTTTCCCACCAATGGATGAGACGGTCGTTGGTCCCCAAACATCATAGTGAATAAGCTCCAGCCTTTCCTTCTTTGGGGTTCTATAACTTGTCTAAAAGTTGACTCTCTTTTGCTTTCCAAGTATGCAATCTTCACATATGTCTATCTCCGTAGACTGTAGACCTGGAAGTTTTCCCTTTGAGTGCATAATCTTCATCCCCTTCTCACTCATGTGGCCTAGTCTCTAATGCCACAAATATGATGTTTCATTGCTTGATGCAACTACGATTGAACAACGTGTTCCTGCTGTCATGTAAAGAGTGTCATTCTTCTTGCCTTGAGCAACTGTCATTGCGCCCTTTGAAATCTTTCAATCATCACCATGGAATATCGTAGTGTAGCCTTCATTGGCCAATTGCCCTACTAAGATTAAGTTCCTTCTTAGGTCAGGAATATGCCTGACATCCTTTAGCTCCCAAACAGACCCGTTCAACTTAATCTTTACTACACATTTTCCAATATTAACAAATGGTTGGTCATCACCAAGATATACCTTTCTAAGGTTTCCGGGGACATATTTCTCAAAGAATTCTTTCTATGAAGTAGCATGGAACGATGCTTCATAGTCTAACACCCAAGATTCTTCCTTGCTCTCCAAAGAGCATATCAATGCATCATTTCCTCCTGAGGTGGAAGTAACATTTTCCTCTGCCTTCACTTGTTTGTCCTTCAGTGCACTCTTGCACTGATTTTTATAGTGTCCGGTTCTTCCACAATTCCGACACTCGATAGTCTTCGAGCTATGAGAATTATTAGGATTCCTGGATTTGGACCTCTTGTCCTTTGATCTACCTCGGTAGTCTGTTCTGCCACGTCCATTCCCTTTGGTTGAATTTCTTCCTCTTGACTATGTATGCAAAACTGAAGAAGTTGACGATTCACCTTACTCTCTACGTCGGATCTCTTCACTGAGAACCATATTACGAATATCGTCAAATTTTAACTTATTGTTTCTTGACGAGCTACTCACAGTCGTGATAGTAGCATTCCAGTTTTCTGGTAAAGAAGACAAAAGTATCAATGCTCGTACTTCTTCATCGAATTTAATTTCCACTAAACTAAACTGGGTTGTGACTGTGTTGAGTTCATTGAGATGTTGAGCTGCCGATGCGCCTTTCGTCGTCCGCAAATTGAACAAACGCCTTATCAAGTGCATTTTGTTTGAGGTTGATGGCTTCTCATACATATTGGAGAGAGCTACCATAAGACTCGACGTGGTTTTTTTCTTTGCTATGTTGAAAGCAACATTATGGGATAGCGTCAATCGAATAACTTTGAGTGCTTGTCTGTCTAGAAGATTTCAATCTTCTTCCTTCATAGCCTCTGGCTTCTTCCCTGAGAAAAGTTGATATAGATTTCTTTGATACAGATAATCCTCTATCTACATTTTCTAAAACCCGAAATTTGTGCCATCGAATTTCTCGAGTTTCATCTTTCCTTCATTTGTGGCCATTGTTCCCACTCAAATCTGACTTCCTCCAGATCATTTTTGGACTATTTCTGCAAACCACCGTGTATTAGAACACCTTCGTCAATGAACAAATATCGTCACATGAATAGTAACTTTGTAGGAAATTGATAGAAATCACCACCAAAAGCTTTGATACCATTTGTTGGGAAATTACGCAAATTCCCGATAAGTCAGAGTTATGAGAAAGCAAGAATAAAAAAATAACACATAAATTTGATAATGGAGTTCGGTCAATCTTGCTTATGTCTCTGGACTTGCTGCGGATTTTTTACTGAAAGTGGAGAAATTACACAAGGTGTTTACAACACTCACAATTCACAATCCACAACCTAATTACACAAAAAAAAATTACTCTCAATTTGTTCTCACAAAAGCTTTTCTCTTAATTGGAATGAATATTTTGGATGATTAATTCATTACAATTACACATATATTTATAGGAAAATTCACTCATTGAATTACTCCTTAAATTAATGATTCCTTGAATTAAGCTCCATGTTTTGCTCCTTGATTTACTCTATGTTTTGCTCCTTAATTTGCTCATTAAATTAAAGAGTTTTATAACAATCTCTAACAGATTCAACATTGAAGCATATGTCACAAGTAAGCAAACCATATGATAGGTATGCAACCTCGATGTATCGGTGGCCATCCCAACTTTTACGGGAGCAACAGGGAGAAAAAGATTTCCCAGTTAGCAATAGCCAATAGAAATATCGATGGTAAAAGTGAAAATGGCCTTGATAGCATGTAAAGATTGGATTTTCATTTTATTTAGTTATGAATATTTGTGCCCTTATTTTGGGTGTTATAATTGATTGTCTTGTGGGTAAAGATTTTAATTTTTTTGTTAAAATATTATATATTTAATATTATTAGTATTAAAATTTTAGATATTAAATAATTATGATTAAGTTTATTTATTAGTTTAAGAGTTTTGTTTAAATTGCTATTAAGATTAAGATTTTAGTAATTGTTCTTCCATAAATTCACATCTATGGGCACTTACATTGTTAATCTAAGAGTTTACTTATTTATTTTCAAACACTTGTGTAGAAAAAAATAAACACATAAAATGTATAAATAATAGTAATTTATTATAAATATATGAAAATTAATGCACAAATATGTGTATAAAATAACATCGATCACTTCGTCTTATTGAGATTAGAATAATAAAGTACATGTATTATCATATTATTAGGAAATATAATGATTTTATAAACTTTGTGTTACGTTGGGAAAGTCCATAACCATTTTATATGGATTCGAAATTTTAATTCAATTATGAGCTATATTCTTCCAAATGGATGGGTTGTTCATTTTACTTTCCATTTTCCTATTTATCTTCTACTTAATTTCCTGTACCGTAATAATTACATGATGGTAGAGACTCCACAATTATCAATTACCTCAGAAAGAAACAAAACGAAAAGTACCAATTGATAAGTGGATGAAAGTAGGTGAACAGGAGGGAAAGGATTATTACTCTTCTAAAACAAAAATAAAAACTTGTAGTCCAATAACAATTGTAATAAGATCAAAACTCTAATAAATTACTAAATTTATCCTGCAATAGTACTTAACCCATTTAATCTAGGATCAATGCCCTATATTTTATGGTAATGCATGTGATAGGTAATATGCTGTGTACAGATCCCCAATCATCTTCGCCAATTTTGCAATATGTTAGCTATGGATTTATTGAGTCAAGAAAAGTTCCTCTGACCTGCATGCTAGGGTATCACTTTTATCATAAACATGATGTTTTGCAATACATGAGCTTCTCTGTCTTGAGGACCAAGGCTAGCACTATTTGACTTGGGTGATATCTCTTTAGGCTTTGGGAATTCTACTCAATCAGTGAATATGCTCACTCCTAAAAGCTCAGAGTCCACATATAAAATCTTTAAGTCTTTTAAGACATCTTTATTGACATATATTCCCTCGTATGGCATAGATTTATAATCTTCAGGAGCTGTGATGTTCTTGTTTGAAGGCAATTTCGGTAACATTTTCCGCGCAGAAGATTGCAGACTCGCACTTGAGCATCTGCAACTCTTACCTAATTTTGTATCTCGATCTATGACCATACCAAAAAAAGTGTAACATTTTTTGGTAAGTTATTTATGGTATTCTTCTATTGTTAGAATTGTATGTTATTTGTCTTTGCAACTCTAATTTATTCTCATGATATTTTACGAGCAGTGAAAACATGAAGTTAAATGATAGACAATAATTATTTACTTCATTTTAAGTTAAAAGAAGACACTCATGGCGACCAAGTTTATAGCTCAATATCATTTGTCATACGTGTGCATGCTCGAGTGTGGCTAATATACTGAAGTTGGCCAAAAAAACTCAATTATGCATCTTTCAAAATGGTTAGGTAATTGTACGGATAATTATACTTTGAATATATGCATATATAAGATAATTATTCCAATATTATTATATTATTTTTTCTTTATTTTAATTTATTTCAATTACATAAATTTAAAAGTTCCAATAAAATTAAATTATGGCCGAATAATGTTCAATTATAAACAAAAGAATATTGAATAAAGTCAACAAAAAGTAAACTTATGATTGAAATAAGATCAAACTATTATACGAACCAAAAGGCTTATGCATGTTAATAAAAATATACATTTATACTTAAAAGAGAGAGAGTGTTTGACTTTTAGATATCATAACCAATGTTTATTCATATAAAATGACTTCCTAAGAATATTTTATAACTTGAAATTAACTCTCCAAAAATTGCAATTCGAGTGCATGAAATATAAAGACAAACTAGTATTTCTCAAAAGAATATTTTTCTTGAACAATGAATCCATCGTGAATGATGGAGGAGAGAACCTTGCGGCTCTGTCACTAGTAATGAAAGTAGATGATTTTCAAATAATTTTTTTCCAAAGCCAATCTGCACACAACAGCAAAGAGATTAGCTAAAATGGGAATTGTAATACAGTGAATGAAGAAATCAATGTTTGAAGAAATAATCAGAAGAAGAAATAAACGCTTCATTCATATAATTTCTTGATTTGTATCGGATATTTACATTGTTTATATAGACAAATACTAATTACTATTTCACCAACCACCATGATTGAATTGTATGATTTACAGCTTGATTGGTAGGCGCCGTGTATATTGGAAAAATGTTTGGCGTCGGTGCAGTGATTGTTGAATTGTGTTTGCAGTGTTTGTTGAATTCAACACTCCCCCTCAAGTTGGTGCATAGATGTCTTTCATGCCCAACTTGACTGAAACTTCTGTGAATACTCGATATGAGACTGCTTTAGTGAGGATGTCAGCCAATTGATCTTCTGACTTAATTTTTGGCAATTCCAATGAATTTTCTTCTAACTTTTCTTTAATAAAAAATCTGTCAACTTCAACATGCTTTGTACGATCGTGTTGAACTGGATTATGCGCAATATCACATGCTACTTTATTGTCACAAAATAACTTAATTGATTCTTTCGCAGGATATGTCAAATCTTTTAAGAGAGATTGTAACCACAAGGCCTCACAAAGCCCAAGTGCCATTCCTCTGTATTCAGCCTCTGCGCTTGAACGGGCCACAACATGTTGTTTCTTACTTCTCCATGTTACAAGATTTCCCCCTACAAAAGTGAAGTAACCTGATGTAGATCGTCTATCATTTATTGATCCAACCCAATCAGCATCAGTATATACTTCAATTCTAGAAAACTCTGAGTTCTTAGTGAACAATACTCCTTTTCCAGGAGCAGACTTTAAATATCTCAAAATACGAATAACTGCATTCATATGTTGTTCTCCAGGATTATGCATAAATTGGCTGACAATACTTAAAGCATAGGCAAGGTCTGGTCTTGTGTGTGCCAAATACATCAACCTTCCAACAAGCCTTTGGTATCTTTCTTTATTTGTTGGAACTTGATCAACCTTGATACATAACTTTAATCCTTCCTCTACTGGTGTATTAGCTGGTTGACATGCTGACATACCGGTTTCTTTTAATAAATCTAAGGCATACTTTCTTTGAGATAAGAAGATTCCTTCTGTTGATCGAGAAACCTCAATCCCAAGAAAATATTTTAAGGAACCAAGGTCTTTCATTTCAAATTCTTTGGACAAGTAAGTTTGTAGCGCTTTCCTTTCTTCAAGATCATTTCCTGTTACTATCATATCATCAACATATACAATAAGTGCAGTGATCTTACCATACCTTTTTTTTAGAAATAAAGTATGGTCTGAATTGCTTTGATTGTAGCCAAATGCCTTCATTGACCTTGTGAACCTGCCAAACCATGCTCTTGGGGATTGTTTCAATCCATACAGTGATTTTTTTAATTTGCACACCTTTTCTCCATGGATTGTGGATTTCTTGATTCCTGGTGGTAAATCCATGTAGACTTCTTCAATTAAATCTCCATGTAGAAAGGTATTTTTTACATCAAACTGATATAATGGCCAATCTAAATTTGCAGCTAGAGATACCAAGACCCGAACAGTGTTAATTTTGGCTACAGGTGCAAATGTTTCTGTATAGTCGATCCCATATGTTTGAGTGTATCCTTTTGCCACCAATCTTGCTTTATATCGTTCAATCGTACCATCTGCTTGATATTTTACTGAAAAAATCCATCGACATCCAACAATTTTCTTTGTTGGTGGACGATCGACAAGCTCCCAAGTTCTATTTATTTCTAAAGATCTTAGTTCTTCATTCATAGCATCTTTCCATTTTTTGTCAGCTAAAGCTTCCTGCACACTGTTAGGAATAGATACAGCAGATAATTGATTCACAAATGATACGTTTGATTTTGACAAACGATGTTTAGACATATAGTTACTCATGGGATATTTGACTTTACTAGAAATCTCAGGTTCATACATGGCTTTAGGAATACCTCTGTTAGGACGTGATGGAAGTATTTTTCTGGTTGGTTCAATAGTTGGAACATCCTCTGCAAACGATTGGTTAGGTATATCAGCAGCTTGTGGAGAAGGAATCTCGTACTCATTTAGTGGTAGTAAGGAACTTCCTTGATGATCTTGAAGTTGATGAGGACTTGATTCCATTTCCCTTGAGTCTTTTCTATATTGAGGGTTATTACCATCTGAATTCAAGTTATTTGTATTTTCCTCACATATAATTTGTCTTTCTTCATAAGGAAGCAATTTATATGTAAGGGTCTGAATTTCAGCATGGTTGTACTCCCCCTGAAATTCAGGTGTAGAGGAGAAATACATTGTATCTTCATGAAAAATAACATCCATAGTAGTAATCATTTGTTTTGTAGGAGGATGATAACACCGATACCCTTTTTGTTGTATGGCATATCCCATAAAAACACAACGTATTGCTCGTGGATCCAACTTGCTACGTTGTTGTTTATGTAGGTGTACAAATGCCACACAACCAAAGACACGAGGAGGTAAATTGGGAACATTTGGTGCAACAATTGCTTCAGTGATGGCTTGTAGTGGTGTTTGGAAGTTAATGGGACTGGAAGGTACCCGATTGATTAAATATGCAGCAGAAGTAATTGCTTCTCCCCAATAAGATAATGACATATTAGCTTCAATCAATGAGGCACGGACAACTTCCAACAAGTGTCGATTTTTTCTTTCTGCAACTCCATTTTGTTGAGGTGTATCAACACAAGTAGTTTGATGAATAATGCCTTCTGATTGAAGATATTCTTGAAGCTCAGAACTTTTATATTCTCCTCCATTGTCACTTCTTAGAACTTGGATCTGTGTTTTATATTGAGTACGAACCATTTTATGAAATTTTCTAAATAAGAAGTTTACCTCACTTTTAGATTTCATTAAACAGACCCAAGTCATTCTACTAAAATCATCAATAAATGTAACAAACCAACGTGATCCTCCCAACGTAGAGACTTTGGAAGGACCCCATACATCAGAATGTATAACCATAAACGGAGATGGACTTTTATTTAAGGTTACAGGAAATGAGGAACGATGACTTTTTGCTAGTTCACAGACATCACACTTTAAAGTATAAAGATCTAAGCTCAAAAATAAACTTGGAAATAATTTTTTCAAATATCCAAAAGAAGCATGACCCAATCTCCTATGCCATAGCCATATATTTGATTCATCCTTGTTAGATCCAGTTGCTACCAATGCATGATTTGTTGAATCCAAGTCCAAATAATACAGGTTTCCTCGCTTAACACCACGACCAATCGTTTGCTTTGTTTGAATGTCCTTGAACACACAAAAGTCAGGCCAAAAAATAACAAAACAAGATAAAGCAGTGGTTATTTGAGAAATAGATATAAGGTTATACTCTAAAGAGGGAACAACTAGTACTGAGTCTAAATTCAAAGTACTAGTGAGAGACAAAGATCTTTCCCCAATGACTGGGGTTGTGTTACCATTGGCAGTGCAAACAGTTTTGTGTGAGGATGGTTTTGAGATTTGTCTAGAATCGAATGTCATATGATCAGTTGCACCTGAATCAATTATCCATGTATTATTAAAAACAGGAGAAAAAACTTTAAGCATCTTACCAACATGTGCTGAGGAGGTTGCAACATGATCCTTTGTTGTTTCAGCAATGGTGGCAGTAGATATCTGTCGTGGATTTTTCTTTCGAGAGTCACGGTTGTGATCCCACCAGTCAGGATATCCCACCAGTTCAAAACATCGTTCTTTTGTATGACCCTTTTGATGACAATGGGTACATTTAAATGATGATTTATCAGTCACCTTTCGTTCTTGCTGATTGGAAAAAGAACGATTTTTAGATATCATGGCGGAAGCATCAACATCTCTAGATTTTTCCTTCAATGAGATTCGACGTACTACCTCCCGTCGAATCAAGGAATAACAACCTTCTAAATCTGGGATAGTTTCTTTTCGCAAAATTTCGCCACGAACCTGCTCAAACTCATCATCTAATCCAGCAAGGAAAATATGTATCCTTAGTCTTTCAACAGACTCTTGATATGATATTAGATCATGAGGGTCTTTCATGACCACCTTATCACGATGGTCTAGCTCTTGGAAAATTTCAGTTAACTCTCCATAATACTCTGAAAGTGATTTTCCATTTTGTCTAGAAGTAAAGGCTTTTTGGTTTAAGACAAATACCTGTAATTCATCACTTCCATCATAGAATGCTTTCGCCAAAGCACCCCAAATTTCAAGAGCAGTAGGTATGCGTAAATATCGCTTCATGATTTCTGGACTCATTGACATAAGTAGCCATCTCTTCACTTTTTGATTTTCTGCATACCACTTGTTATAATTGTTTGATGTTTTTTCGGGTTGCAAATTTTTGTCATTAATGTAAGAGAGTTTTTCTCTCTCTGCAATATGCATTTCTATTATTTGAGACCAAACATCATAATTAGTCTCATTAAGAACAATTCCAGCATTAAACACACCTTCAGACTGAACAGATTGTACAACAACTGGATTTGATTGCTCCATAGGTAATGAAATTATACCCTCTGTCATGATATTATGGTAACCAAACTAGAAAATGGTGTAATAATTTTAGGACTAATTTTTTTTTTTTTTTTGTGTTTTTAATATATATTTATACTAAACCGGATAAAAAACATAAAACCGGTTCAAATTTGGTTTTAAAAACTTGAAAAAATGAACCGGACGGGTGTTAGGAATCCAGAACCGGAAAAAAACCGGGTTCAGACCTTTAAAATAGACCGAACCGGCCAAAAATATGGAAACTGTGTAAAACCGAGAAAACCGGGTTCAACCGAACCGCTGGCCGGACCAACCTGAGCCGAACCGAGGTGACCTGAGCCGAGCCAAGGCGCGGACCGGCTACGCCCTCGAGCCGGACCGAGCCGCGCTGCGCCGAGCCGGACCGGCCGAACCGAACCGAACCGGACGACACGTCATCATCTTCAACCTCCAGACGGCGCGTGGGGGCGCGTGGGGCGCGTGAAAAATTTACCCTCCACTTCAAGCGGCGCGTGAGGGCGCGTGGGGGGTTTTCCTCCTAATCTATTTTTACCAAAATGTTCAGAATTGTGTTTAGAGTAATCTGGTAAAATTAGGTGGGAGAAATACTGCTTAAAAATTGATGTTTGTAATTAATATTTGTAAGGGTGTTTGAATGAAAAAATTTTTCACGAGAAAAAAATATTTTCAGAGAAAGAAATCTCTGTTTTAGAGAACAAGAGTTTCAAATTTATATAAAGCAACGACTTGGCTCTGATACCATGAAGAAATCAATGTTTGAAGAAATAATCAGAAGAAGAAATAAACGCTTCATTCATATAATTTCTTGATTTGTATCGGATATTTACATTGTTTATATAGACAAATACTAATTACTATTTCACCAACCACCATGATTGAATTGTATGATTTACAGCTTGATTGGTAGGCGCCGTGTATATTGGAAAAATGTTTGGCGTCGGTGCAGTGATTGTTGAATTGTGTTTGCAGTGTTTGTTGAATTCAACAGTGAAAACATATGTATATGAATTAGATTAAGTTGATATAAAGTCCAACCAAGGAAGAAAAAAGTAGCTAGGGTACACTAACGAGGAACGTACTTATCAAGATAGGAAAATATTAGGAACATATATACCTACCAAGATAGGAAATCTTGTCAAATGGCATTGCAAAATCAATGTTATGCTAAAAGATGCAGTTGCAAATTTTCAAAACCCAACAGAAGAAGAGAACTTAAACAACGAAAAATTACAGTTATTAATTAAAATGACTGATGTTAAATTTGGGTCTAACTCTATCTCAAAACACAGGTTATGAGACGGAGGATTACACTTATTTATATATGTGTTTGATACTTCATGTCCAATCGATGTGGGACATTTAAACACTCTCTCTCACATCGATAATTCATCGATAAATAGTAGTGGGCTTACAACTGCGTGTCACGGGGTGAATTTACCTGTTTTGATACCATGTTAAATTTGGGCCTAATTTCATCTCAAAATCTAGGTTATGAGATGGAGGATTGCACTTGTTTATATATGTGTTTGATACTTCATGCTCAATCAATGTGAGACATTTTAAAAATTGACTGGTATATCAAAAGGTTTACTTAAGTTATGCCTTCTAACCAAAATGAGTTCTATGTTAAATTTTTGCAGCTATAAAAGTGACTGGTATTTGCTTGGACAGAAAAAGAAAATTGAAATCTAATGGACAAGATGTCTCATAGCATTAATTAGGAAAACCATTATGCACCCTCGGTAAAATAAAAAAATAAAAATGAGGCGCAGTTAGCAAAAACCCATAATAAATCTGGCCATAGGCTGTAAGCCATAAATTAGTTAATCTCAATGATTACATAAAGTTGAAATATAGTCGCCCCGTGAGAATATTCCGTATCATTGAAATTGTTTGGTGATAATGATATATTTTTAACTCAAATTCAATTAAATATTATATTTGTAAATTTGCATATGAAATAGATATCAGATCATATGAATTCAATTTATGGTAAAAAAAAAATCAATAATCATAAATTTATGTCTTAAGCAGATAAGTTAGATATGAACTTAATTTAAAAAAAAAATCAATAACCATATATTTATATTTTAAATTGAGAATGCTATATAAATATGCATATATATATATATATATATATATATCATTTAATTAACAGGCCAACCGATTAGGAAATTTGTAGCCAGAGTAGTATTTCATCAATCTGCATTTTTCTCTTATTTTACGTTGCAACTATAGAAGTTTATCGTTTCATTTTTATCCTTAAACATTTTCTGTTAATATGCAATTATAATATTTTAATTTTTTTAAAATCATCTTAACCATCTCAAAATATTAGCCAAAAATTGCCCCAAAAATTAACCTAAAATCGTTCCTACAAATCTTTTGAGATGGTTATTAATTATCCCAAAAAGTAATATTTTAAGATAACCACCCTAAACAATCATACTTAACCGTTCTAAAAAATCATCTTTTAAGATATCTATATACAAGAGTTTTTAGAATGGTTAATATCTTAAATGATGATTTTTGTAACAGTGGATTGTTTGTTAATGTTATATTATCATTGTCTTAAGTCTCTAATTATACATGCATGTTTAACGATTTTTTTCTTCTATTTTAATTTTGGGTCAACTTAACCTATTTTATATACATATTTGGTATTTTAAGATTGTATAATTAAAATTAAATGTATTTTAAAAGAAAATTTTGACAAAATTATTTGTAAATATCATATTTTCACTATTTTTAAGTCCTTAATGTATATCTATATATTTATTAATTTTTTTTTTCATAATTCGAGTTCATATGAATTAATTTATTTTATAAGTAATCTATTTTACTTAAAAGTTATGAAATCTTTGATATTGTATGTGTTGTTTCTTTATATTATTACAATATTGATATAACAACATTATAGAAACTATCTTATAGATGTAAAATATATATATTACAAAGTATAATTATCCACACAATTATATATATATACAACTAAACATGTATCTCAAATGTTAGTGAGTTATAAGCTTTGTGCCATTAGTGTCCTTCTTATTTAGATTTGATTGGGATTTCTCGGCTTATTTAACATATTTATAGGCTGATTCAATATCTTAATTTATTATTTGAATTTTTTAAGATGCCATGTTTCACAAATAGATTAATAAAGATGTGTAAATTGTGTATAGAGTTTCTTTATCATTTAATTCTCAAGTTACCATTGCTATATTTTGACAAGTTCTATTGCTATTGTTTACTATTCTCAAGTTATCTTTTTCTTTCTTCTCTCCAGATATTTTCGCTATCAGGTTATAACATATTATTATCTAAGTGGATACATCTAGCATAGTTAGTTTGAATTTGGAAACAAAGGAAATAAAAAGAAGAAACTGATTTGCTGATGAAATGTTAAGCCGTCCATCGATTCAACACAATTATTGTTGTTGTTTTATTGTATTGCTACTGATTTCAAGAATTGGGTTGTTGTTGGACATTATTAAAGATTGTTGGGAAAATTTTATTATTTTATAGGGATAAGATTTGATTGGGTAACAATCGTTACTTTAGCTTTAAAAACTTTATATTAAAAGTATTTTTTTTAAATAGATATAATTTAATAAAAATGATCAAAATAGAACAAAGTTAATAAAATTTAAATTACATCAATGTGATCCATTAATATAATTTAAACAATGTAACTTTTTTACTTATTTTTCTAAAAAAAAAAAGTTATATATATATTATTTCACTCAACGCGCTCTTCGTTCATCATATTTTTTTTATATTTTCTCTCAAAACTATTCATTTTTATATTTTTTTTTTGGTTAAAATTGATTTTTGTTCTATTTGAAAAGTAAAATAAATAAAAATATGCTAAAACATTTTTAAAACAAAATCGATAACACAAATTATTTACTATTAAAATTGTTTACACAATATAAATATAATATGTTTTAGAACATTTTGAATACAATCTATTTACATAAACTTTCTAAATAGTTTAGACTAGGGCTGTCCATCGGATCGAAACCGCTGATTTTACTGTCATCCGATCCGATCCGACCATCCGCTCGGATTGAAACATCCTAATCCGCATCCGATCTGATCACCTCTTACATCCGCTCAATCCGATCCGTAAACTATTCGGATGACATCCGATCAATAAATTTAATTAACTCTATTTTTTGTATTTTTAAATAAATTTTTTAAATTTTTAAATAAATCATAACATAAAATTATTTTACTTAAAAAAAACATTAAAAAATTAAATAAATATATATTAATTATATATATATATATAATTAATTTCGGTCGGATCGGATGAATCGCAGTGAAATCCGTCATCCGATCCGCACTTAACGGATGGAAAAAATCTTCATCCGATCCGACCATCGGATTGGATCGGATCGGATGAAAAATCAACGGATCAGATCGGATTGGTCGGATGGATCGGATGATCAGATTTTTTGCACACCCCTAATTTAGACAGTCATGTTTTCACAAAATTTATACGATGTTAAGAAGATCGAATGAGATAACCTGATATTATTAATAATTATTGATATAAATGATATTTTAATAAGTTACTAGTTATTAACTTTAGTTTCAATAAAATAAATATATTTCTTACACTCCATCTCCCATTAGTACCTGAATCTCAATTTATACATATTAAAATAAATTTAGTTAACAACATAACATAGGTGTTAAGAGTGATAAAATATAATGTTAATAAATTATTAATATAATAAAATAATAATACCTTTAAAATTTATAATTATAAAAATAACACATATTATATTTATATCATATATTAGCACAATTAAAAAAAAATTGATATATCATTTAAATTAAATTATTATCATTTATATCTATTTAATATTATTAAGGTGATATTTGTTATATATTTTAGAGATATTTTAAAAAAAAAATTCTAATGGTTACACAATTTATCTTAAGTTAACCTACTTAAAGTTATAATATATACACAGTTAAAAAAATAAAATTACTATTTTTAAAATAAAAATTATTCATATCAAAA
Source organism: Hippophae tibetana (assembly GCA_037013495.1). Taxonomy (NCBI): domain Eukaryota; kingdom Viridiplantae; phylum Streptophyta; class Magnoliopsida; order Rosales; family Elaeagnaceae; genus Hippophae; species Hippophae tibetana. The sequence goes on from CM072812.1 coordinate 9,889,913, forward strand.
TAATTAAATATTTTAATACTTCATATATATAAATAGTGTATTGAAATTTGCTCACCCTTCAAAATTTTGGAAACTTTACAATACTAACAAGCCAATCTTTAAGACCTCGTGTATCATACCACGTCTAAAAATACAAACCACGTCTAAAAATACAAACCACGCTCACTGTTCAGCCTAGCTGCAACTGCAAATAGCAGTGTCTTGAATCGTGTTAGTTTTAGAGAAATGGCCCAGCGAGACGAGGAAGACGAGGAACGACGCCGTCAAACGAAACTTGAAGAAGCCCTCGAAGTCAAATCTCTCAGACGCATCATTAGTGCTTACCTCAAGTACGATTTCTCTTCTATGATTCTTTTATTCATCATATAGTCCGTGTCTAAATCTTTAACTCTGTTAGTCATAGTCAAACCAGTAGGATTTTCTTCATCACTCCGATTTATTTGGTTTTAATATCTGTTTGTTTTGGAGTGCAATGGGTATTATATAAATTGGTTTGTTCTCTTGTTAATGCGAACAAAGAGTTATGTACTGATGTATTCCTTTCGGAACAACAGGACCTCAATCTTGGAATTGGCATTTAATTCATTTCTTTGTGTATTTTAAACTTCATGATATGCCAAAAAATAAAAAATAAATAAGTAAATAAAAATCTATTGACTTTAATTCTATTAACAATATTATTTATTTCTTACATGAACTTCGCATACATGATGCAGCTATCCAGAAGCTGCAGAAGAGGATGTCAAAAGGTACGAAAGATCATTCAAAAAGCTCCCACCTGCCCATAAGGTAGTCTTCTTTTTACTTGGTTAATTTGTCTTTCTTGAAGTGGACACTTTGCACTTTGTCTTTAAATTCATCTTAAGATTTCAAGTTTTCCATTCTTTCTAATGCATTGACTATCAGTATGATCGGTGTAAAACAAAAAATGCATAATATCGTAGTTTTATAATAAAATGATAAGAAAATTATTGTACTCAGAGATTGGTAACTTACTTTTGATAAATACTAAAATTATATTAATCTCAATTTTATATAGAGAAATTACTAAGGTTTTCGTAATTAGAATTTAAAATAAAATCAAATTAAAGAAAATATACAAAAGAAAATAAAGATGTTGTTCAAAGATCAAATTAATAGGAAGAAAACTTCTAGGAAATCAATTTCACCTAATCCCTAACCATGCTGTACTCATCTAGCTAATTGAATTTAATTCTCTATGCTTGTTAGCAATATCCAAAAAACATCCAAAAGTCTCTTTCGACAATCAATTGAAAATATTCTTGTTCATTAATTTACACAAGAGTATGCAATTTAATAAAATAAGAAAGGATTAAGACCAATGATTTTAATACTACACAGGTTCATACAAGTTTTTCGATCTCTATAATTACCTATGCCTAAATATTCTAAATCTATCCTATAATTATATCTTTCGATAGTAAATCACAAGATTAAAATCATCTAATTAATGACTAGTTAATTAGAAGCAATAAACTTAGAATAAATTAGACAAACATGAAGAGAAATAATTCAAATTAATATAGAAAATCAAGCATAATTCAAAATTAAATTATATATTTTTCCTAGAATAAAGAAAATTTAGTTCATGCTTAAAAATTAAATTTAACATAAACGAATTCATCATAATTTTCGGATAAGAACTGAAAGAAAATTGACTCGTAAAAAAATATGTTTTCGCGTTAATCTATTGTGCTCCAATATGCTTTTGGTTTTCTCTTTCCTATTGCATCATCTATCTTTTTTTTTTACCACTTTCTCTCTTCTCGTTTTTATTCATCCTGTGATTTCTCCCTTTTGATTTATATATATATATATATAAAAGAAAGAGATAGGCAGTTATATATATATATATATATATATTTAGAGACATTTTCATTTTAATTTAATTTAAATAAATCTTCATTTAAATATGAAAGTCCTTAGATGATATGCTTCTAAAATTTTGGATCTTCATTGTCTTCAAATTTGCAATAAAATTTAAATAATAATAATGAAGTCTAAAATCAATAAAAATAGACTAAAGTTTAAAGTTGAGAAATGATAAATTATGTCAAATTATACAAGTCATCACAATATCCTCTGAGTTCTACATAGAGGTGTCAAATGGGATGGGATGTTTTATTAACCCATGGTATAGTCCACAAATTTATGAGTCCATCTCATCTTGTCCTACTTAGTTTTTGGTGGGTTGGAATGATATTATAATGGGATATTCTATTTGTCCCAAATGGGCCTAAATGAAGAATAAAATTAAAAAAAATGAAAAAGAAAATATGATTATCTATAATAACCATACTTATTTATAATAATCATGAGTTTATTAGGGACAACTTTAAATAGATGGGATGGAATGAGACAATTTTAGTTCATAAACCCATTAGAGACATTAAATAAGACATGGGATGAGATGGGATAACCCATTTGACATATCTAGTTCTACATGACCAAAGAGCAAAGTAGTCCTCCTATCCTAGGATTACTTTATATATATCTGTTTTCCCTACTTCATTGATACTTTTTCCTTAATTTGCAGGCTTTGTTATCCCACTTATCATTGAAGTTCCAAAGACTTAGAGAGTAATGTATTTTTACCTTGTATTTTTCTTCTTATGGTTCTTAAGCTCTTAACTTTCCCCACTTCTTTACAGTAATTTTACCCATTGGTTACATGGACACATGGTTGTACTTTGTAAGCTTGATTGAGGAAAAACTATTTTAATTATGATATCAAACTGTATAGGTTTGTATAATAACATCTGTTTTATACATTGGGACTTGGTGACATACTATCTTCATAAATGTTGCCAATCATAAAAAATAAACAGACCTGACCCGCAAAAGAAAAAATAAAAGTTATCAGAACTAAAGTAGTTTTAGTTACTATTATACTAGTAGAAAACTGAGGTATATTGATCTGTACTAGAGAAGCTTGATATTGACTCTTTACTTTTGGTCGACTAGTTTGGGTTATGCTATTTACACAAACTGGTCTCTATGCATCACCTTCTTGGGCATATTTTGCTATTTGCATGGTGTTCCATAATTGTCAATGATTTATTATTACTTTTTGCTTGTAAATAAATTTGGAAGGCAATATCTGTAAGACAAAGGAGGTTAATAAAATTTGCACTCAAAACACTATTAATTTGACATTATGAAAATTTTGCTTTGATCTGCAGGTGCATTTCTGCAAATTCATATTTCATTTTTAGCATGCTTCAGGTGCTTCCAACTTGCACTCTTACCTATCTCACATTTATTTTGGAAAAATGCTAATTCCAATGATGTGTTGTAAAACTAACTCTTAGTTTTTTTCTCTTTTAGTATTCAGATTCTGTAAAAAAAAAATTAAAAATCATGAATATTATTTACGAGTGAGAGAACTTCCTGAAATTTTTTCTCTTCTCCCAAATATTAACTATTTCGTAGGCATTTGAACCACCACTTGATTTGAGTCAGCATATAGATTGTTGTGAAGATTACCCAATTGAAGAGGCTTCAAATAGACAGATCTTCACTGGGGAGAGGGATGCTTGCTCTTGTCATTCTACTTCTGCATGTCAATCCACGCATCTCTCCAATTCAAATGAAGTGTGTCCCGAGGAAGGGAACTATTTCATCAGAAACTCACCAAGTGAAGTTACACCCAATAAGGTTTTTGTAATATATGACAACGTGTTTCCATTTTCAGTAAGGATAAACTAATTTGATCCATTAGTTTGTTCACTATGTCTTTTTCATTTAGAAATTTGACGGTTGTAGATGACAACAGGAGGTGGTAGTTGAAGGTCATTATGACTCATTTTCTGGGAGCAGGACTTCACACCTGGAATGTAGCAAAGAGATAGAAAGATTCAGTAATAATGACGCCAATGCCATTGATTCCTGTGGAAATGTATGTCCTTTAGGCTTTAGTTATTTTTATCAAGACTTCACACTTGTGTGTCATTGAGGTTCTACCTTTTCCTTTTCACCATTTGTGTAAATGCTTTATGGTTTCATATGATCTCCCATTCTCTCCACTCTAAGTTGCATTAGCTTTCCTTGGAGCCATGCGCTTTAAAATTGTTATTGCTTTAATATTCTCTCCAAACTTCTTTGAAATTATCTTTATATCTTATAGATTATACACAATATTTTGATTCCCTTTTCCCTTTCCTTGTAGCCATGTTTTCTGTATTTTTTTTGTTGTGTTTCTCAGTTTAGAATTCCCGCAATAAAGTGGGTCCTTTTTTCTTCTTCTAGATTTTTTTTCCCTAAATTTATCCACTGTTGATATTATCATTTTTTTCTGGCTTGTCATTTTTAGGTGTGTTCATCAACACATGATTGGTTGGATCCATCTTTACAGTCACACGTCCCTTTAGTTGACGTTGACAAGGTATATAACTGTTTTTATTTTCCATGTCCATTTTATTTGTAGCTGTGTAATGTTCATGCATAGGACCATAGCCCATGATTATTTCCCATATTTTTAGCAAAGAACACTAGTTATTTGTTTGCGTGATTATCTTTGAAAATTTTGTTTTCCTGTTTTTCTGTTTACAGGTTCGTTGTATTATAAGAAATATAGTTAGAGATTGGGCAGAAGAGGTACAAAATTATTTCAATTGATTTCTGGATTTGAGCTCTTTCATATTTAATCAAAAGAAATGTTTTCTCAGCCCTTCTAATAATCATATTTAGGGTCATATAGAACGTGAGCAGTGCTACGAACCAATCCTTGAAGAGCTCGATACCCTATTCCCTAATCGTAGTGAGGACAGGTAAATTTACTCTATCCTGCGTTCCCATCAGATAAAATTACTTTCCATGCTTGCATCGTCTCTTGAATCTTGATATGGGCATTCAGCATTTTATAGTGTTTTACAGTCCTCCTGCCTGTTTAGTTCCTGGTGCTGGACTAGGCCGGCTGGCTTTGGAGATCTCATGTCTAGGTAGGCATAAATTGTTCTTACTTGACTCTGTGCATTCATATATTGTCAGATTCTATGCAATTATACTCTTAAGAATTTAAGTCTTCCAGATACTTATTTTCTCTCATGTGACTAAACAGGTTTCATGAGTCAGGGAAATGAATTTTCTTACTACATGATGATATGCTCAAGTTTTATTCTTAATTAGTATGACCTTATTGACACTCTCATTTAACCATCTTGCAACGTTGGATAAAATATATTTATAAACAAATTTGTCTTTCATAATCTTTTTTTAATTGTTTCCTTAAATGGTTTGATTGGTATCTTTAGTTCTGAAGCAGCTGGGGAGTGGAAGATATATCCTTGGATTCACAGCAATTGTAATTCTATTTCAGACAGTGATCAACTTCGTCCTGTTCTAATACCAGATATTCATCCAGCAAGGTAATCATAGCTCTAAAGTGTCTCATTCGTACTACTGTTTTATTTAGTTCTTTTTATAACTTTTCGTTGTTCGAAACTAGCATTTCCGATTTCAAAGAGTGTCTGTCATTTTTGGAAACAGTGCAGGGATCACTAAAGGCTTTTCCATGTGTGGTGGTGATTTCATAGAAGTTTACGGTGATCCAAGCCAAGTAGGTACGACCTATCACCTGTCTAACTTATTTGCATATCCATGTCCTTGTGCATTGTATTTGGTGCAAGTAACAGAATGCAAAATTTGAATCTTGCAGCAATTTATCTTGTGCTTCATTATAGATTTTTTTATTTATTTACTGGCCTCCTGTAAAAGTAGCAACAAACTTAATTTCTTAATGAACCTTGCATTATAATTATAGCGTAATTATGGTTGCTTTTGAATTGCTGAGGGTTTTACTGTACTGAAAGCAAACTTTGGTTTGTGGTTCTGCATCCGGTAAACAAATTCTTACTTTGTTCTTTGTGCAATTTTTTCACTGCAGAAGTTTTTGATTTCGAGATGTATAAAATAAGTTAACGATTTATTTTTCCTGCAGAAGATAAGTCACTAACTTATAAATTAATGATTTCAAAATTTGTACCAACATATTTGCATCAATAAAATTATGATAGATTCTTTTGTTGTAAATCACTTATTGCATTTCATGCCTAGATGATCCACCATTCCCAATCTAGTCCTCATATCAAAGACAGTATGTTTCTTATTAATTATTCTCAAGTAGACGCTGCCATGTCCAAAATTTATACTTTATACTTTGAATTAATCAGTTGCTTTTGTTTAGCTCAGATACGTAATGAGATCTTTAGCAGTATAAAGATGATCTAATAAATCTGTTAAAAATTCTGATCCTGGGATAACTCTCAAAAAATGAGATGCTTATCACTTAATGAATGGTTAAAAAATTTGAAGTTTACTTAGTGCCCATGCACGGGAATTAAGTTATAAGTTCCATCATTAGAAAAAGGTTTTCAGCGGGGATGTAAATTTGTCTGAATTTTTTCCTTACGATGATGACAAAAAGTAAAAAAAAAAGCTAATCTGAAAGATTAAATGAAACTCACTCAATTATCATGAAGCACACCTATTTGCTAGTGCAGATGCCTTGCATTATCGTTTGCAAAAAGTAATTTGTGGGACTTGCAGGTATATGGGATGCAGTTGTGACATGTTTCTTTATTGATACTGCACATAATGTTGTTGAATATATTGAAATCATATCAAGAATCTTGAAAGATGGTGGGGTAAGTTTCAAAAAGGTTTTTAGATGGGATTTTATGGCCGACTTGATTGATTTATTTATTTGGCTAACAGGACTATCTTGAATAAATTTGCTTGGACTACAGGTATGGATAAATCTGGGTCCGCTACTATATCATTTTGCAGAAATGTATGACCAACAAGACGTAAGCATCTTCAAAAACAGCAGGTTCTCATCCCCAAATAGGGAATTTGTTGTCTAACTTATTGTCATGATCAGGAAATGTCCATTGAATTGAGTCTGGAAGATGTAAAGAAAGTTGCTTTGCATTATGGATTTCAGCTTGAGGTAATTTTGGTCTATGTATTGTTTGCTTGCCTAAGTAAACCGTGGATGACTCTAATTGACTTGTTGTTGATTGCAGAAGGAAAAGGTTATTGAGACAACCTACACTACAAACCCTAGGTCAATGATGCAGGTACGCTCTCATACTTTTCATGTCTTTAGACTCTGCTTAATGATTACTGTTTGTGGTAATTTTTATTAAAATGCAATATGGAGCCATCCTTATGCAGTTCCAAAATGACTTTTTTAAAAATATTTAAAATAAAGGTGAGAAATAGCTTTTCTTAATCATATCAAATCATTGAGGTAGGACTTCTGTACAATGTGCTGATATGATATTAATAACATCAAACAAAATTAATCGGAAGCAATGTTTGTTTCCGGAGAGAATAATTTAGATCTGAAAATTTTATACGAGTATGAGAGCTGTTAAAATTTTGGTTTGAGACTTCACTATATGTAGGTTTTGAGTGGCTAATCATTGGAAGTTAACCCGGAGTTCATGCAAAATACTTGAAAATTATTAAGCTTTCTGAACATTTTATCTTTGCAGAACCGATATTTTGCTGCATTCTGGACAATGAGAAAGAAATCAACTGGAAAGGAGAACACTCCATGAATTCATGCCCCCTTTTTTTTGACCTAGCCATATGCTATGCCCTTCTCGAGTGGGCTGTTGGATCCTTGGGATATATAATTTATGGTGACTTTTTAGTGAAGGGACTTTTCAAATGCTTTCCATATTTTTTACGGTGCTCATACTGAAATTAATTCTTACATCAATTGTTCTTAGTTCTATATTCTTTGAGTACATCTGGACAGGTTCAAAGGCTATTTGAGTTTACTGCTTGTGGATACTATCTATATGCATGAAATTTTCGTGAAATATGTATTTGAATAGGCTGATCTGTAATCTTGTTAATTTATTTGCAGTTTTCTAAGTTGAGTGACCATTTGTTCATAAGATATTTTTATGAGTCCAATGTCACCAATAGACAATGAAGGATTAAAAAGGATCACTACATAGAGTTAACTCAAATACCATCTAATCAACCATGGTAGAGGGCTGTATCCGTGGGTGCATTTTGGTTCATATGTTGGTTTTGCTAAATAAAGAACCAAAGATGACCTATGAAATGTCAATTAGGTATACGAGAACAAAGTTTTTAGGTCGGTTTGCGAATTGAACTGGATACATTTTTAAGTAATTTTAATTTTATGTTATTGTTAAATGAATCGATAAGATTCAATAATTATTCAACAATCTAATTCAAAAAGTTATCTATTATAATTTGAACTAGAATTTTACACTAATTTTCCGGTACACGAGACCTTATATAATAAGTAAATCACTGATAATTCAAGGACAAAAAGTGATATACAATTAGTCATAATAAATACTTATAAAAACGAATATTAAAAAAATAACAATATAAGTTATTTTATTCTCTCAATGTTATAAAAGTTAATAAAAATTTAGATAGATAGTAACATAATATGTAAAATATGTATTATACATGTACTAAGTTAAAAATAATAATGTGATTACTTTGTATAAGTCAACGGTGGTTCATAAATTTAAAATCTAAATCAAATATATATGATTTTGCTAAAATAAAAAAATTCAATTCGATTTTGTTACATTTAGGCAATGTTGTTTGGTTTATGGCACCCTAGTAGGGGTGGAAGAATCTGTTGTCCAAAAGGGACTAGTGTCCCTTCTCACTTAATCAAATATATAATATGTAAATTTTCTTAACTTTTATAAAATAACATGTATTTAACATATAATACATACTTTTAATTTAAATTTTGAGATTATATTTAAATTATAAAATGTTATAACCTCAAATGTTAAGTGTAATTTTGATTATTTTTTAATTAAAATCCAAAAAGTTGTATGAAATCTCAATTTTGATGCTTATTTGTTTAAAAAAATTCCTTGTCAATTTTTAGCTTTAATATTTAGTTTAGAATGAGATGTCAAAAAAATTACTTAGATTAGATCATTTATGACGTTTAATCATTCAGATTAAAAACAATATTATTTAGTCTCTTAACTTTGTAAAAATGATCAATTAAAAATAAATTATAATATTTTGATAATTTTTCATTTAAAATGTTATTATTTTCTATCAAGTAATTAAAATGCGATTAAAATATGAATATTTAAGAAGAATAAAAGTTAAATCTAATATGAAATAGTTAAAAAAAATATTTATCACTAATATTTATACTTCACTTATGTACTTTTATGTTTGTAAAAAGAGTTCTAATACCCTTAGATTTATAGTTAATATCACTAATAGGCGGTAAAGTCAAACTCGACCTACTACGAAAAATGTCTCGCACACCGTCTGTCTGGAAAACTTGATCTTTGGATAGGGGTTGGCACTCTCTGGTCAAGGTAACCAGAGCAAAAGAAAGAAAACCAATAGCAAAGTGAGCGGGACTCTGGCCCATTAAGGAAAGAATTGAACATGCTTCTTTCAAAGAGCTACTTTGACTGACTAGACTGCGGTGCGCCTATCGCCCTGACACGGCACTAGAAAATGCATGTTGGGTTGAGCAAGAATACTACGACTAGGGAAACGAAGAATGGAATTGAAGGCATAGTCTCAATAAAAAGAATTGAACACCAATAGTTAACGACGTTATCTTTTCATCTAATAATGTATTTTTTCCATAACTTTGATACCAAATTGTGGCTATTTATTTTATAACACTAGTTGTTATTTATTGCAGATTATTATTTAAAGGTAAACCTTTAAATTTTTTAACAAAATATTTTTTTTTGTAATTTACTTATGCTTATTTTCATGCAGACTTAGTTAGTTTCTTTGTACTCATTTTCTTATTTATTAGTTTTATAAATGTTATAAATAAATATTTAATTATTCAAAATTCTTAATTGACTTAGAATTATAATTATCATACCTGAATTTAATGAATCTACCGTGATCTTTCTTTCGTTCTTTTAATTCTTTTGTTATACTTGATATGCCTCAACTTGCTCAAGCCTTAATACATTCATGGTAATGACCAAATTATTGCATCCGTACATTATATAATGTTTAAATTACTTACAAGATAGTAGGAAAAAAGTGATTATACTCTATTTTTATTTGTAATTATTATAATTCTAAAAATCAACTAAGAACTTTGAAGAGATTATTAACTTCTCATAGTTTAAATTCCTCAATTTTCATAATAAAAATTAAAAAAAATTTCTAAAAACATTTTCAAGAAAAGCTAACAACTTTATGTTCTTATGCTATATGGGTTTTACCTTGAGATCGATATTAGCTTATGTGTTATGACACTTACTGGGCATGTCTCTTAACGTCCATGCAAAAACATGTGTTTTTCTTCAAAAAAATCAATTATTTCTTTCTTAACTTTACTTTCTAAATTGTTCCTAACTTTTAAGTAATTTTCTTTGCTTTTTTTTACATTTACTAGCTCTATCTCTGTTGATACAATATTAACAAATTGAACATGACTTATAGTGGCCTATGCTTGACCAGCCTTTATGTTCCTAAGGCCTTCCCAATACTATGTTGTAGTAAGCCAGGTATTAAGGACCGCAAAATTAGTCATAGTTATAGCTCCAGGTGTTATCATTGGCAATTTAGTTATGCCAAAGTAAAAGTAGTGTTTTCGTTAAAAGTAACCAAATGGGGTTATCTATTTCATCATGAAATCTAGTGCTCACAAAGCATACACAAATAATAATTGATGGAACTTTATGTGTCAATTAAGATCATGCAAACATCATAAGACCCCATTCCAACGATAATAACAAGAAGATCATTGTTTAGGCTTATTGTTGCACTTTTTCCGATGAATGACATGATTTGACCTTTCATCCAATCTTTCAATTCATAGATCAACCATGCACACCTTTTTCCGAACTCACTTGCACACCTTTTCTATGGTGTACTAGGCTTACTATCAAATCATGGTCCTTCATGTATTGAGTAAACCATGGGTAGCCTTTTAGCTCAACTCTTTAGGGTTTTGTCACATCTCTATAACTCTTTGCATAACTATATGTTTTCTTGCTTGACTTCTTCTATTACTTTGCTCATTTTTTCTAGTGGTCTTGTCATTTTGGACGGGAAAATATTATGTTGATTTGACTTACCATCATTTGTAAATATCATTTCAAAGTGATCAATGGCTTCTTTGACAAGCTCTTTGATGTTCGATTAAGTGCTATCAAGCTAAGGCATTTATTATGAAATGGTTTAAAATCCTATAACTCAATTTATCTAATTTTTTCATAAATTACATAAGTGAAAATCTTGAGCCTCAAAATGTGTACTATTTATTTATTTATATAACCAAGTTGGAAAAATACAAATATTATAAAATGAGTATAATCATTGTGTTTGTGGATGATGCCCCCTCGATTGTATATATGAGCCATAATCATACATGTAACGTTATATTATTGATTACACATATAACTCATTAAATTATATACTAAAAAATAAAAATAAGATCTTGATTCCTACGTATGATCATGTAGTTGCGGTCACTCAAGCTAATAGAAAATAATGCTTTAGTAGCTCTTATTTTGTTAAGTATCGTCACATGATCGTGGATATCAGGTTAATATCTATTTTTTTTTCAAATTTATGTAATTTTAAAATTATTAATAATATGTTTTTTATTTATCATTATTTTTTTAAAATATTTAAATAAATTAGTATTTTTATTTCAATCCATTATGATATTTATTGATTTATCTTGAATTAATTATATTTTATATTCACAACATATATGATTAATTATAAATATACATAAAATGTTTATTAAATTACAATTATGTTTACAATGATTAGATAATTATAAAAATATATTTAAGGGTATATATATGTTTAAATTTATAATTATGTTCAAGACGTATAATTAATGATAAAAACATGCATAAAATTTAGATATGTTTTATCATTAATTAAAAAATATTAACATAATTATAATTAATTTTATATATTGTAAGTATAAAATATAATTAATTAATTTTTTATACGATTTGATTTCACCTTTAAACCAACCAAATTTCCTCTCACAATTTGCATGATCTCATGCAAATCTCATTTCTCCGAGGAGGAAAAAAAAATAAAAAACGCGTATTTTTGTTTTTCTGTAAAATGGAATCAAAGTCAAGAAGCAATAGTGATCCCATCTTACACTATATACGTGTCCAAATGTAACTGCTTTATACAAAGATCGGATCAACTTGTTATCATATTTTGTTAAAAATATACAATATCTTTATGACATGTATGAGTGTTCATATGTAAATTGGTTTGATTTTATACGGAAATTTAAATCCAACCAATATGGTTAGTTCTTTAAAAATAAAAATTAACACAAATTAATACATTTAAAAATCAATCTAACTTATATTAATTTTTTTAGTTTAATTTAGTAAATATTTTTATGGAAAAAAACGATTGCCTAATTTTTTTTTAAATTCTTGTATTATTATTTTTAATATTAATTTGATTATAATCTCTAAATTTAAAATTTAAAATTTTAATCATTTACCTAATATCATTAAGTTTAAGTAATTAAAATTTTAAATACCTTAAAAGAATAAAAAAATTAATAAATATTATTAATAATTTATAATTCATGTCAATCATAAAGATTGAAATGTCTCATGGGTTATATATTTTTTAAAAATAGAAATAAAAGATGATAGAGAGGAAAGAAAAACCTAATTTTTTAAAAATATATATATAAAATAAAATATGAACATAAAATTAAAAAATACAAATATATATGAATCGATTTGATTTTTATAAAGTTTTAAGAACACAATATAATTAAGTTTTATAAAAATAAGAAGAAAAATTGTTTTATAAAAATAATAAGAGAAATTACGAAGACATATGATACTTTACTCGAGACACTATTAATTTTAAAAAATAAAATAAAATATTATTAAAAATTAATGAATTTATCGATATTTTTTTTCAAATATCCATAAACATTTTACCTATAGAAAATTCGGTAATGCTTATGGAACTTTTTGAGAGAGGTTTGGTAAAAACTGTCAAACCTTTTAAAGAGAGGTTTGGTAAAATATATTGAATTTATTGGTGATTTGCAAGCAATTTGAACGAAAGAAAATTGTAAGACAAATGTATTCTACTTGATTATTGACTTAATTGTAAGATATATATTAGTTTCATTTGTAATATTATGATTTTTTGATGATTAAAATACTATGATTTGTGTCGATAATTAGTTAAATGGTAGAGAGATATTGGTTTGAAATATAAAAGAAATAATCAAATGTATTATATTAGAGAAATTTTTATATGCAAGGAAAAGTATTTTAAAAATAAATAATATGATGTTTTTATTATGTTAAAATATGTAAGGATAAAATAATTATTTTATTATAATTTTAATTAATTTAAAATATTTTATAATTAATAAGATAATTCAGTAGTAAATTTTAATTTTTTTTCAAAATTTTCAAATAATAATTAATACAAATAAATAAAAATAAAAATCAAAAATCAAAAATATTATTCGAGCCTTATGAATTGAGTTGCTTATACTAAATTTTACACACTAATCCGTTAAAAATATTCTTTGATAAAAAATCAGTCCATCATATTTTTGCCAACTCTCCGTTTCTTCACCTACAAGCCCAAACTCTATCTCTATATCTATCTCTATCACTGACGAAGCACGTGGGTAACGCAAGACTCGCCTTCTTTTGTTTTTCTTTATTCAATCTGTGTAATTGATCTAAAACCCGAACATCACAAGCTTAATTTGATATCCCTCTCTCTTCTGGAGGAGAGGGGTATAATTTTGTTTTTGGTGGTCTATTTTCCAAACAGGCCCTTACGATCTATGCAATTTACATATCTTGCCATTCAATCCATGGTTGCTTTTCGGAACTCCTCTTTGGTTTGAGGAAAAAACCCAGCGTAAACGAAGCAGCTCCTTTCTATGTTCCTGTGATGACGATATAGCTTTGGTTCTTGGTTGTTTTGTCTTTGTTCGTCTGGAGTCGGTGATTTTAGGGTTTTACGGGTGGCTGGTTTTGTCAATATGGAGAGATCTGATAGTAAAGATTTTAATGACTTCACTGGAGATTCCTCGAGTAAGCTTGCTCTTTACCTTCAAGATCTCTTATTTTTTTCTCATCTTGAGTTTGTTTCGATGCTGAAAAAGATATCAATAAGAGAATTTTAAATCATTATTTTCAATTTGTGGATTTTACGGTATCATGAAGCTTGGGATTCAATTATTTTTTCCTCTCGTATTATGTGTTGGATTTTCGGACTGTTTTCATAAGTTTGATACGTATTTTCGTAAATTTTGAGCTTTTGATTTTTTTTTATTCAGCTCTGATTTTTTTTTAATCCATCGTAGTTTACATCTTTCTTGCTTGTTTAGCTTGTTATTGTATCACGGATTTTTAGTGTTGTACTAGAGTTTCTGGGTTTTATTTTATTGCTTCGTACCAGTATTTCAAGTACGTTCTTGCTTATTATTCTTTCCTCCTTGATTTTGCTTAGTTTTGCATTCAGTTGATAGAGAATAATCTTTTTAGCGCTTTGTCTTTAGTAGTACAAATTCTGTCTGATATATGGCGAGCGTTTACTCTTATAAGGGTCACTGAGCTAATTTTATTATAGGTGAAGAAACAATAGAAATACCTTTCTACTTTTAGAATATATGGAGATTTATGTTGAAGATTCGATATCCCTTTCTTGTTTGTCAACGTTGTCTCTTTGTTTGCAACTTCACTTTCTTATTTTTATAAAGTTACCTTTTGTACTGTCAAAGCATATAGTAACCAGCTCTGATGATTTGTACTGTAATTTTTCTCGTTAACATACAGGTAATTCGCTCTTTGATTCAAAACAGTATGAATTTTTTGGACAAAATGTAGCAGATGAAGTTGAATTGGGGGGATTTGAAGATGAAGAAAGTACCAATCCTCGATTCAGATCTGTTGATAGTGAGTACCATTTGTTTGAGAAAGATGAGGTGAGATGTTACCAATCTATATTGCAGCTAGTTACTTTTGAATTTTTGATATATTGACATTGTTTGTCACTATTGCGAAGTATGCTATAATATTTTTTGAGTAGTTGTGTCGTTTGACTTCAACTCTTTTAACTTGGAGCTTGTAATTTTGGATTTTCTTTCATAAAATTTTGAGCACTTTGTAAACACACGTTTTTGATTGAATCATGTGCAGCATTCAAGCGCAAATGCACTGTTACCTTTTATTGAGAACCATATTATTAGAAATAGTTATGATCTATGCATAGAGAAACCGATACTAATTCAACTCTTTTGTGTGATACTATTGCTGTCACTCCTTTCTGCCTTTCGGACTTCCAAGTTTATACTTTATACAGCATGCAATCATTCAAAATGAAGTTGGATTTTCTTGTTTGAGTTTGAATTTCCGTTTCATTTGCATAAGATAATTATCTTTTCACTTCGTCAATTTTCTGATATTTCTTTTGTGTTTTCAGGGTTCAGGTTTGGGATCTTTATCTGAGATGGATGATCTGGCTAGTACTTTTGCAAAGGTCAGTTACCTTGACTTTGATGACAAGCATGCATTTATGAGTTCTCAACTTCACATAGTAATTATAATCACTGCACCTAAAAGATAATAACTTCGTGCAATACCTTAATTATTGATGATCACTGATATTTATCTCTCTTCTAAATTACATGTTCTCATAATTTGTGTTTGATTTTGCAATAAATTGCTAGATTAATGTTTTTCTAAAATATGCAAACATGAAAATTAGGTTCCCCTGTTAACATTTGAACACTTTAGTCCCCTAGTTAAAAAGGGACACCACAATGACATGTTCATTGATTACATGCGTATGTAACTGACTTACATACCTAAGTATCTGTTAAAAAAAAATTCACATAGGCATATAACTGCTGAAAATGTGATGTCAATTTTTTATAAGGGGACTCAATTGTCTTACGGGAATAGCAAGGGAACTTCTATGGTAACCCCCTCCTTTTTCTGTATGTGCTTGCTTTTTAACCATTCCTGACACTTTTACTTTTAATCCCACAGGGTATGTTGTCTTCACTTAAATATCTTGCATCTGTATAGACAAATATAAAATGTTCTCTTATCTAATACTTTTTTGTTTATAAGTTTATGACCTGGTAGTATCTTTTGCCTTTTGGGATCACCCTGACTTTGCTTTGTCAAATAACGACCTTGTTCTTTGATATGTAGCTAAACAAAGTTGTAACGGGACCAAGACATCCAGGTGTCATTGGTGATAGGGGATCTGGATCTTTTTCTCTGGAAAGTGAGTAAACTTGCTTTATGCATCAATATATAGTTGTTTAAAGATTGTCAGTGTGTATGAACCTGCAGAAAAGTGATAAAAGTGCATAAGTTAATATGTAAGTGATTTGGTATCTCAAGTGCATGGTAACTGATAACTAATCAGTTTTAACGTTCTAGAACTTCATAAGTATTTCCATAATAGATAAATAAAAAACTACCAGAAAATGAACGAAACATTGAAGCGGCATTGATAGCTATTGTAAAATTATATACTTATCGACATAATAGTAGTTCAAATACAATACTTCTCCAGTGCTTTGCAGTGACTGAAACATACACTACTATCAAAAGCAATAAAGTAATAATAATGCATACCTTATGTGGTTCCATTTCCACAAAAAAAAATTACTGTCTCCTATGGTTTACTGTTTCAACCTTCCCTATATAGAATTTGGTTTTTTTACTTTATGTGGTAACCTTTTAGGGCCCATTAGATCGTCCTTCACATTTTTATCCATTTCTATGCTCTAGTAAATCATCTTTTTGGTATCTTTTATTTGGTTGCTTTTGTAATTTGTGAAGTCAGTAATGTTAGATTTACTTTTTACTTCCCCTTCTCATTAAATGGAAAATTCTCATCAGGTTCATCTGCTACTGAGTGGGCTCAGGATGGAGATTTTAGCAGCTGGTTAGATCAGCACTTGTTTGACTCAGATAATGCTCAAGAAGGGATGAGATGGTCATCACAGCCGCAGTCTTCTGCTCCTTTTGGAGAATCAAAACCTTTGTACAGAACATCCTCCTTCCCCGAGCAGCAACCTGTGTTGCAACACTACACAAGTGAACCTATTGTAGTACCCAAATCAGCTTTCACATCTTTTCCACCCCCTGGAGGCCGGACTCAGCAGGCTTCACCACACTATGCGAATAGTTCTTCTCATGCTGGTGGATCCCAATTGCCCTTCTCAGCACCAAACCTCTCTCATTTATCTAGTTCTGATCTTTATTTGTCAGGTTTATCTCAGGGCGTACATTATAGTGGGAACATGTCCCAATTCATGAATACAGGTCCTTTAAATAGCAGGGCTCATAATAAGTGGGTCAACCCTGCTGGTATATTACACGGGGACCATTCCAATGTTATGAACAATATATTGCAGCAAAAACTATCTCATCAACATGGGTATGTGTCACCTCAGGTACTGGCAGCTCAGCAGCAACTGCATCAACAAAGACTGCATTATCCTGTTCAACCATCTTTCTCACATTTTGCAGCTCTGCAGTCCCAGCTTTATAACACACACTCATCCTCTTCTTATAGATCTATGCTTGGAGCTGATGTGAGAGAGCCAAGACCTAAGCACCGAGGTAAACATAAACATTCACAGCAAGCCTCTGATACTAGTAGTCAAAAAAGTGAGAGTGGGTGGTTGCAGTTCAGATCAAAGTATATGACATCTGATGAGATTGAGAGTATTCTGAAAATGCAGCATGCTGCCACACATAGCAATGACCCATATATAGATGATTACTATCACCAGGCGAGTCTTGCTAAAAAAGCATCTGGATCAAGGTTGAAGCATCCCTTCTGCCCATCTCACTTGAGGGAGCTCCCTTCTCGAGCACGTAATAGTACAGACCATCACTCTCATCTCTCCACTGATGCCGTTGGAAGACACTCCCTTTTGGCCATACGCAGGCCCCGTCCTCTTCTTGAAGTTGATCCTCCATCCTCTGGTTCTGGTGATGGAAGCACCGGACAAGACTTTGAGAGGCCTTTGGAGCAGGAACCGATGCTTGCTGCTAGAGTTGCCATTGAGGATGGTCTATGCCTTCTTCTTGACATTGATGATATTGATAGATTACTGCAATCTGGACAGCCACAAGATGGTGGGATTCAGCTAAGGCGTAAGCGGCAAAAGCTACTAGAAGGGTTGGCAGCATCCATTCAGCTGGTTGATCCTCTTGGCAAAAGCAGCCATGGAGTGGGACTAGCCCCAAAGGATGACATTGTGTTCCTAAGGTTGGTATCTGTTCCCAAGGGACGGAAGCTCATTAGTAGGTTTATTCAGCTCCTTTTCCCTGGTAGTGAGCTTGCCCGAATTGTTTGTATGACTATATTTCGTCACTTGAGGTTTTTGTTTGGTGGACTGCCGTCTGATCTAGCAGCAGCTGAGACAACTAATAATCTTGCAAGGACGGTTTCTGCATGTGTGAAGGGTATGGATCTCCGTGCATTGAGTGCTTGTCTAGTTGCAGTTGTTTGTTCATTAGAGCAGCCACCACTCCGCCCACTTGGTAGTCTAGCTGGAGATGGGGCCACTGTTATATTGAAGGTCGTGCTTGAAAGGGCAACTGAACTTCTGACTGACCCACATGGTGTTGGAAGCTATACCATGCCAAATTGTTCTCTCTGGCAAGCTTCATTTGATGAATTCTTTAGTCTACTTACCAAGTATTGCTTGAGTAAATATGAAACCATTATGCAATCAATATTTACACAGACACAACTCAACACAGAAGTTATTGATTCTGAGGCAGCTAAAGCAGTACACCGTGAAATGCCCGTGGAGCTTCTACGTGCGAGTCTTCCTCATACTGATGAGCGTCAAAGGAAGCTTTTAGCAGATTTTTCCCAGCGATCCATGCCGATTTCAGGATTCAGTGGTCGTGAAGGTAGTGATCAATTGAATTCTGAATCAGTGATAGGCTAGAGCTACCAAGAAACTAAAAGGTGATACATAATGTTAGACTGGTGCATCTACACTGTTATTTAGATGCTATCAAAATGTGAATCTGCCTACAGTTGTTCAGATGCTATCAAAATATGAATCTATATTCCAGTGGAATGTGACAGCATGGGGAGTGCAAGAAAATGTGCATTTATGTCAAAGTTATTTTTAGGCTTTGACCTTCAAATGTCGTCTTTTAGTTCCCCCCCACCCCCCTCATAAATTTACTTTTCTTTAAAAAGGAAGGGGAAAACATGAGTAGTTTCATTATGAATTTACATTCGCGCATAACTATGTCCATTATGATGGATAACATTTGATCGGAGTTTAAGACAGGAAGTGTGTTCTTCTGAGGAGCTGTGTTTTTGTGCTCTTTGTTTAACTCCAGCCTAAACTGGAAGCGTAGAGATAAAAATGTACAGGGTGGCCATGCGGAAACTTTGGTAATAGTTTTGTTCCAGCGTGTTGCCTTTGGAAAGAAAATAATTGCATTCTGTAAGTCCAGTCTTATTAGCTTTGCTTTTTTTTCTCTTGTGCACTACAGGAGTACAGGGGTCAATATTATTTCAGACTCACTCTGAATGATTTGGAAGGTGTAACATTTCAATAAGTATGGTTGTAGGTTAATTAGTATGTTACTTTGGTTTCTCTGTCTCGGTTGTGTGCCTGTACCACGTCAATTAAGATGTATCTTAAATTTTAGATATGTATAATTCTTCTTTATTAACTACGACAACTGAAAGGAAAGTTTAGCTAAAAAACGCAACTCTATTCAGTTTGTAATTTTATTAGCATAAGTTTATTTAATTTAATAATTTAAAATTTGGTTAATTTAGTCTAGTTTTGCAAAAATTGATATTTTCTACGAAAAAATATTTGATTTTTCTATTTATTAAAAAATCAACAAAAACAAGCACTCTCCTCCTTGTTATTTGTTTTTTTTTTTACTCTCATTTTTAATAAACAGTAAGTAAAAAATTACATTAAGTTGACACAGTTTAAATTATTATATTAAATGAATTAACGGAAATAATAAAAATAATATTTTATTGATCAAGACTTGCTTTTTTGCTACTGCTCCTGTGGCTCATCCTATTATTTGGAAGTTTACAGTTTCATGTTTTATGTCACTCATCAATGGGTTCTTTTCATCCTTTTCTCATGATATATTATTACTTCACTATTGATCACTTAAGAGTATTTAGTTTTGTAAGGTATTATTTGTTGATTCACACAAGATTTCACGCATCTTATGTTACTTAAGTTAGAACGTAAAATAATAACTTTTGATTATTGGATTATCGTCATGGTTCGGCATTTCACCGTTTTTGCGTAGCAACACGATACTTATATTGCTCTTCCATAACACCATTTTCATGGTTTAGGATGTTTTCATTTAGCTTTTGGCTTTTAGTTTTCCAAAAATTGATATTTTTTATGAAAAACATTGGATTTTCTATTTATTAAAAAAAAATTCAACAAAAACAAGCCTTCTAACCTCCTTGTTATTTAATTGTTTTCCTTTTCTTATTTTTAAACAGCAAGTAAGAAAATTAGATTAATTTGACACTTAATTTTAAATTATTGCATTCAATGATAAGAAAAATTCATAAAAATAATATTTTTATTATTAAAAATATTTAATATATTATTTTATTTTAAATATTATTTAGTATTAAATATTATTAAAATGTTATTTAATTAAAGATATTGTAGCAATGAAAACCTAATAAAAGGGGGAAAGAGAAGAAGCAGCCGGCTTATATTGAACGAGACTAGCAATGATGTGGGTGATTGCGTGGTGTTAGAATATTATTGGCTGTACTAAAGTATTGATGTACAACATGTAATAATTCCTTCGTTGCTGTAAGAGACAAACCGGGAACGAGCCATCAAATTCAATTGAATGCGCAATTATAGGAAGATATTTACTAGTTTCACTTAATTCAAGTGGTCCAGCTCTAACTCAAATTTTACCTTTAATTATTTTATTATTAAAAAAATAATTTATTAATGATAATTTTATTTAATAAAATAAATATTTATAAATTATAATAATAAAAATTATTGTGATATTATTATTACCACAAATTTAAAATGCAAATCTTTAAATTCAATTTTAAAACTAACCTGAACTTTATTTCAAATATTAATTTAAGCATTCAAAAATCAATTATTGTTAGACAGTTTCAGCATCTCGAATACAATAATATTATTCTATGGAGTATGAGAAAAAATTAAAAATAAATAAAAAAAGCACAGTTTTATTATACGAGGAGACTAAACATTTTTCTCTTATTCTTCTTAAAAAAATAATAAACTAAGTGTATCATTTTATTTTATGTTTTGATATATAAAACTCAAAATTAATACCTTCATATTATGGCTAAGTTATAATGTTTTTTGGGTAAACAATGTAGAGGTTAGAAGTTGGATTCACCATATTTTTATCTATTGTTCCTAACTTTATGTAATAAAATAATAACATTTAAAATTTTGATTTAAAATTAAATGTTGTAAATGAAATAAGCTAATATACTACAACTCAGTTTTCCAAGGAGGAAATAGTTTTGAGTTTTGATCCCTCTATTAAATAATAATAATAATAATAATAATAAAAGTAGAAATAAAAAGTAATGATATTTTTAGAGTATTTAAATTTTTTACTTAATAAGATCACAATTCACAACTCGCTTTTAAAAATATAGAATTTTGCTTTTACAATAGAGGCATGTTCCTAAATATAAAAGTAATTTTTTTTATTTTACTTGAAATATTTATAATATCTTCAATATATTACTGTTACTGTTATTGTGGTCCACCACCAGTACTACACTCTTATCATTTCAACATTTAATTCAGAATTAACAATAACCGACACTCATCCTCCCATAGGTGATCAGTTTGAAGAACCTTTCCATATATGTTTTTGCTCTTTCAGGTTTTGTTTCAATCTTTCTTTTTCCATTTTCTTATTTTATGTTGTCTGCAGAATTATTTCTTTTCTTCAAGTATCCTGTCTTCTTATGTTTCTATATTTCTGGATTTATTAACTACATGGTAGTTTATTCGTACATGTAAAAGTTCTAGGTTCGAATCTTTATGAGTGTGTGAGTAATGTATTATTAAAAAATTTAATTAACTTATTAAAATGTACCCTCTAAATTTAAGCAATTGCATTTATATATGATAATAGATTGAAAGGTTAATATGTAAAGTTGATCCCTGTCTTGTATGTTGCACCCTGAACATACTTCAAAATTGTCAAGGCAGTTTTTTTTTTAGTTGGCGATTCTATTACTCAATATACATTTAACTTTTTAAATTAATTTTTTTGTTTAATAACAAACAAGAGCTAGCGTATATATAATGTAATTATTGAGTATTTTTTCTTTCGATGTATAATTCTTTAAGTTAAATTTCGTGAAACTCCTAATTTTGTTTGGTGATGTATGATCAGGATGGATATTGTAGTTACAAAATTGAAGAACAGTTTTTCAGGAAGACTTTTTGTAGGGGCTCTCCTTTTTACTCTCTGCATTTTCCTTCTCAGCCACTCTCCTAAATCTACCACTCCCAACCTGGTTTGTTATTCTTTTTCTTCTATATCTTTTCTTTTTTAAATATATATTGAAATTTTTGTTTCATGATTCAACATTTCAGAGAATCTTTTATCATGTTATAGCTATTATTATTATTATTGTTATTATTTTAACATCAGAAACATCTGGACTTTTGGGTGATGAATTAGGGTTTATATTTAATTGATAGGATGAAGGGTATTCCAATTCGGTTACCTTAAATAAAAGTGTAATTTAGATACATAACTATTAAATAAGGTAATATAAATCTATTATTTTTATAAAGAAGTTCACATAAATTTATTTTGTAAAGGTAATGAATTTCTAGTGTCTCATTTTTTGTATAAGTAACCGAATTCTGTTACCTTTTTAAATTTATGTTGCTACATCTAATAAGTACGAAACTTACACTAAAATTTACTTTCATTAAAACTAGGGAACTTACTTAATCGAGATATATGTTGTTTATGTGTAGTTCTCGCGTAGGGAAGCAGGTGTAAAACATGTACTGGTGACTGGAGGTGCAGGCTACATAGGTTCTCATGCTGCACTTAGGCTTTTAAAAGATTCATACCGTGTAACCATCGTGGTATTATATTTATTTTCAACTTTACAAATTACAAAGTTAATATTTTTATAACTATTTTTCATATCATGTCCAGTTATTATTTTTATTTTTATTTTTCTGATAGGACAATCTTTCAAGAGGAAATATTGGCTCTATTAAAATCCTTCAAGAACTATTTCCAGAACCAGGAAGACTTCAATTTCTTTATGCTGATTTGGGGGATGCAAAAGCTGTATCCTAATTGTGTTATTTATATAACAATAAGATCGATCTTCTTTTATTAAACCTTCTTCGAATATATTTTCAAATTATTTATTACTCTTCGAGTATTAGTCATATGATACTTCAAACTAATCAAATTTATGACGAGTGTAGAGTTTTCATCAAAACTTTACTTGTATTCAAATGAATTACTTGCGACTATTAGTTGCAAGTACCACATCATCATAATTCAAGAGTGATCAATAATACCTAGTATATTATTTATTTGTTATGTCCTTGATTGATGTCCAGGTGAATAGAATTTTTGCACAAAATGAATTTGATGCAGTGATGCATTTTGCAGCTGTTGCATATGTTGGTGAAAGTACAGCTGAGCCTCTTAGGTATTCTTCATTATTTTCATAGAAAAATGTATATATTTTTCTATTGTTTCCATGCTTAGAACAGAACAGGTATTTTATTTATTTATTTATTTTTCTTACATTGGAATTACATGAAAAATGTGGTGGGTGCAGATATTATCACAATATAACATCAAATACACTACTAGTTTTGGAGGCAATGGCAGCACATAATGTAAAGACATTGATATACTCAAGTACTTGTGCTACTTATGGTGAACCTACTGAGATGCCCATTACTGAGGAAACTGAACAAGTTAGATATATATCTCTTCCATTATTTTCCATCTATGTATCTTAAGACTAGAATTCTTGTTTTAAAGTCATTTACTATTGAATATATCTCTCTATTTATCAATATAAGCTTCACTTTCACACAATTATCACATACCTGTATGAAAATTATAAACACGTAACCGGTATAGGGGTATTTGGTATTTTCACACATGTATGTCCTAGTTGTGTGCAAGTGAAGATTGTCTAAACGTGAACAATACGAAACATATTGTAAAATAAAGCCAACTTAGACTCTATAGATTTCTCCAAAAGTGAAATGTGTGATTTTCATATTTATAATTCATGTATTTTAAACAGGTCCCAATAAACCCATATGGCAAAGCTAAGAAAATGGCTGAAGATATCATACTAGACTTCTCTAAAAAGTCTGATATGGCTGTCATGCTCTTAAGGTTGGTAGTGCTAATTATAATTCTTTGTTTTTGTTGCTGTACTTGTTATATTGCTAATTATTTGGAGGAGTACTTGACATCATTAAATGCTACATGGGATTGCTCTTCTTTGAACATGGTCGTACTATATCCTGCTTCTGCATAATGATTAGAGATGACAACTTTCTAAGTTTATTGATTAGAACTTCATATATATGTTTACGTTCATAGATCATCATTAAATACTAACACGAACTGCTATATACTCAGATATTTTAATGTGATTGGATCAGACCGAGAAGGGAGATTAGGAGAAGCTCCACGATCTGAACTACGCGAACAAGGACGAATATCTGGTGCTTGTTTCGATGCTGCTCGAGGAATCATCCCTGGACTTAAGGTTTCCCTCTTTTTCACCGTTACATTTAAAAAGTAGTCCTATTTTCGTAAATGAAAGCAACCTTTATTTGCTTCCCAGGTCAGAGGAACAGACTATAAAACATTTGATGGCACTTGTGTGAGAGATTACATAGACGTCACTGATCTTGTTGATGCTCATGTTAAAGCTCTAGCTAATGCAAAACCAACAAGAGTTGGCATTTATAATGTTGGCACTGGAAAAGGTTACTAAATCAACTCTAAGGGTTTGATTGTCTGTATATAATGTTAAAAATGGTTTTCATTAAAAGAAATTTAAAAAAAAAAGGCTTTTAGAAAGCCAAAAAAAAAAGTGTTTTCTAAACCTTTGAAGTGTTTGTGGAGAAAATTTTATGTATGGTTCAAATGCGTTTTTATATATCTCGGAAGCAAGCAGATCCTATTTCCTCTTGTTTTTATCAAGTGTTTTCTTGTGCTTTATCCTACTAACTCCTTAGTCCCTGAGGTTTAATTGTTTTCATTCTTTTAATTACAGGTAGATCGGTGAAGGAGTTTGTAGAAGCATGTAAGAAAGCAACAGGGAGAAACATCAAGGTAGAATATCAAGAACGGAGGCCAGGGGATTATGCTGAAGTTTATAGCGATCCTTCAAAGATAAACCAAGAGCTAAATTGGAGAGCAAGGTATACAGATCTTCAAGAGAGCTTGGAAATTGCATGGAGATGGCAAAAGTTACATTTGAATGGTTATGGTCCTCCAATGCCTACCATGGTCGACTAGTTTACAATAATTCTATAAAATTACATTTCAACCCTTCAAGCAATCACATTGAGTTAGACATATCTTAGTCTTACTTGAAAGGTTGATTTGTTGCAGAATCTCAATAGATTAATAAGGAAGCTTCATCTAGATCTGGTTAACGCCAACTTTTTATACTCTTGAATGTAACCTGAGTGTGGAAGCCAGATAGATCAAAGCCTAATTCTGGTAGAATATACCCATAGACCATAAGAAGAGTTTCAAGTAGATTTAAGTACAAATACGACTTTAATCCATCCAATTCTAGTCTTGTTCTTTGAAGCAGATAGATCAAAGCTTAATTCTAGTAGAATATACCTATAGATCATAATAAGAGTTTCAAGTAGTTTATGCAAGTAATAATGCATCTTTAATCCTTCTAATTCTTGTTTTGTTCTTTGAAGGGAAAAACTTTTCAGTTCCTCGTATCCTTGTATAAAAGGAAAAAAGTATAATTCAAGCCCACTTTGTTTAATTAAAAAGGAAAAAGTATAATTCAAGTTTAATTAAAATGCATTTTAACTCAGTGGAATAACATAAGTTTATAAAAGATAATGGAAATTCATTATCTTTATAAAATAAATTTTGTGATTCTTTTTTTTACCTGTAAAAAATAAACTTTTGTAAATCTTTTTATATAAATAGATTTATGTTCTTTTACATTTTAAAAGATAACAAACTTAAATAACCTTTCATTCCGTACAAAAATGTGTATTGGATTGATTCATAAGCTAAAAGCATTTTCACCAATAGTTCACATTTGATAAGCATTTCTTTCGATATGAGTCGTATGGATATTTGTATACAATAGTACAAAGATAAAAATGTGAACTATTGGTGAAAAAAAAGCCGTATGAATGAATGTCATATTCACGAGTTTTAGTTTTTTACAATACTACTTTGAGCTGTTTTATAAGTTGCTGAAATTACAAAGTCCAAAGCAACGCTATCTCGGAAGCTGTTTGATTTTCCTATATATGCTTTATCCAACTCTATATAACACAGTTTATTCTTCATGGAATGAAACATCTTGTTAGGATTTGAAATTTATGACGCACTAACTTGATACTTTCAACACCTCCTAGTAAGAAAATTAAGTATTTTCTCTCATCTTCGAAAAACTTGTTCTATCCATCATGGTCTCCATATTAACATTTATTACTGTAACTCAATTAACAACAGAAAATCATCGAGTGTCATTTGTTCATTTACGCTGCTAAAAAGGCGTCTTTCATTGGATATGGGATGCCAAAAAGGAAATTGGCATAATGTAAGTAACAACAGAGTAAATCTGTATGATATATATTTTGTGCATAGCCTTTCAATATTAGACCCAATAACTCTAGGGCTCTGGGATAAATTTTGAAGACACAGTACACAGGAAAGAATGATACAACTATTCAAGGAAAAAAAATTGCACGTATCAAAGCACATTGCAACTATCTCAAATCAACAAAACAAAAACCGTGTGCTTTGCCATGACAAGGTCTCTCTCCCTTAACTTGGAAATGAGAAACTACTTTAATGCTCCAATATTTTGATCCTATTAAGACAGTCTTGCATTCGCTTGCTAGTTTCAGCAGTTAAAGAGTCTCCAACTGCAAGCTTGTGCTGCTCAAATTTTGATTCCTCACACTTCAATGCTGCATTTTTACATGCTCTGATGCTACCTAAGCAAGGGTACACCACAACCTCAAAATTAAATAAGCTAACCAATTCAAGAAAATAATTGTATATACAACAAGCATCAGATTAGATCTCATTATTTCATTATTGTCATGATTTGCTTCAAGGGACTAGGTTACTACATATGAAGTTATGAAGAGCAACTTACCACTTAAGTCCAATAAGTTAAAGACCACCGGATAATTCCCAATGTTCTTTACCATTGTAATTGCTGCCCAAACCTTTTGGTACTCCTCCCTTGAGGCTCTAATGATGCACAGCTTCGTTACGTGATTCACATACTTCACTTTATGCAAAAAGATGTTTATAGAAAAAGATTAAACTGCATAGAATATCAATAATATAAACAAGCACGAAATGCAATTGGAGCTAATTAATAAGAGTTGTTAAAAGCATTTTATTACCTTGGAATGATCCAACAGAAGAAGCCAGACCGCACTCGCCAAAATTGACTAGAATGCTATCCTTGATTGCATTAGTAACATTATGTTGGGTTAATATTATGGGATCATTCTTCACAGGATCTCTATTAGCATTCAAGTTTACTTCCACCACCAAGTATCGGTTCTTAAAGCCAACCATTATGTATAAGTGTTGTAGTCTACAACTAGAATTTTTTTTAGAAGGGACTAGTCAGACATGAACTATGATAACACGTTT
The DNA here is from genome assembly GCA_037013495.1 of Hippophae tibetana. Taxonomy (NCBI): domain Eukaryota; kingdom Viridiplantae; phylum Streptophyta; class Magnoliopsida; order Rosales; family Elaeagnaceae; genus Hippophae; species Hippophae tibetana. The sequence continues at coordinate 9,917,896 of CM072812.1, forward strand.
ACTGAAAACATTACATGCACAAAAGCGTAAGGAAGTAATTGAGATAGACTTCGATTTCTAGCAAAGAGAAACACAAGTAAAAAAAATAGCTTAACTATTGGTTTACAAAACAAAGAGATTCTTCCCATAAAGTGATCCTGAATCATATCATTAGATAAAACAAATCAAACCATCTACAAGGAATGAAAAATGTAAGTCTAACACATAGATAATATTAACTTTTACGCGCAATGTATTTGCATCATCAGTTCACACATAGCTCAAACGCAACACAAAAAAATGACAGTTACCAAATGAAACAAAACAAAACAGCTGAAATATTGCCAACGTTTCAACTGCAACCTGAAAGACACCAACCAACCGTAACTATTAATTTAGAAACCAATCACGTAAATTGTTGGACTTGTTAGCCTTTTACCTAAACTTGATACAATGGTTTAAACTAATGTTTTATAAAACCTATGCAGTTAATACCATTAAACATTAAATTAGAAACGAGCTCAACAGTTTCATGAAAGATGAAGGAAGAAATTTCAAAATAGATACATAGTCCAGGCTATGTACCAGTTAAATATACGAGGAAATTATGAGAAGAGTCGTATTCACAAGCTTTAACATATTTGAAACTCAGGTCCCAATAATATTATAAATCAAAATCCAACGGAATAATACCAAGATCACAAAACAGAAGACATGTCAATGCCCACTGCATAAATCAAAAACATTATCACAGTAGCATGTATACATACATACATACAAGGTCGGCAATTATAAGCATAAAGATTAAAATTGAACCCCATAATATCAAGATGACATGACAAACCCTAATTACATAGATTACCTATTACTAAACAGAATACCTGAAGGGCAAAAGAGTGTGAGAGTAAACTGTGAAGATTATTGACTTACTGAATGAACAGTGGCAATGGAGCTAGAGTATACTCGAAGGGCATCGTTGGTTTGGAAAGGGAAGAATGAAATTAGGTAAATCGAAACGAATGGATTTTTTTTTTTTTTGGCTAGTTAGGAATGTTATCGGGAACAATTGAATTTGGGCTTTCGAGTTTCCTCGTCCTTTGATATTTTTAAAGATTTTTATCTTTTTTCAACATTGAAAAGAATCATATATATGTAACCAATCATCATCATCTAGACGCAATCTACGTTTTTTAGATAATTGAAAAGACCCAAACAATAATATTTCAATTAAAAAAATACAACAAATAAATATATTTATATTTATATTTAAATTCTTATTAATCATGATGTAATATATAATTAAATTTTCTTAAAAATTAAAAATAAAAATTAATTGAATTTTTTATATTTATTAACATTTATATCTTCAAATAATTTCATACAAAGGATATTAAGATTTATCAATATTATTTTTCTAAATCATTTATAATCAAAACAATTTCGTATATTTATATATAAAATTCCACAAAACAGGGAAAATTATTAAACAATCTTATTAAAGTTTTCTTCTCTTATGTTCTATTTCTTGCAAAGTATAAAAAGTTCTTCATGTTTGAGTTGTGTGATAATCTAACAGCATTATAATTTTTCTTTTCATTTCTACTTTTCAATTTCATAAAACTCAGGATGAGACTACTTTAATTTCTAAGATATTTGACTATGTCGTCAACCAGACCTTAAATACCATACGCAATACAATGAAAAAAATGCAGAGGAAAATATTAGATAACAGGAAGTTGGAAACAACACTGTCTAATTCTAAGAAATGACTCATTATACATCCTAAGAAATATAGATTCATACATGAAAAAAAAACCCTAACTAAAATGTATTATGCGCAGAACTAATCCACTAAGAATCAACACATATATGAATTGATATTGAAAAAAGGACGGTATTACACTTACCCGGAGCTGGGTCGGGAGCGACGACAGTAGAAACGGCCGGCCGACGAGGTGTGAAGAGGGAAATATGAACAGAAACAAAACGGAGAGAAAAGAAGAAGAGAGGCCAGGGAAAGGAGCTCCTGTAAATTTCGAGCGAGGTGCTGGAAAAGAGGAACTGTTGGAGGAAGTCGTCGACAATTTCTTGAGGCGCGGCCGGCGCTGCTCAGTGAGAGAGACGAACGCGAGCACCGGATATGATGGTCGCTGATTTAGGAAAATACTTTCGTGAGATTAGGGCTGCTGTACTTAATATTATATATATATTACTTGCGCGGAGCTGGGTAATTAATATTATATATATATATATTAATTAAAAATTATATATTAATATATATATATTACTTAAACGCGGACTGGGTATTTAATATTATATATATATATAGATAGATATATTAATTAGAAATTATATATTAATATATATATTATTACTTAAGCGTTAGATGAGTAGGAAAAAATTAATTAGAAAATTAGGGGAAAAAAAGTTTAAAAAAGAGGCAAAAAGAAGAAATAGAGTGAAAAAAGAGTAAATTTATATATATATATATATATATATATATTATAAAAAAAATTATAAAATAATTTTTATATTTCTTTTAAATGAATGATATACAATATTTTAATATTAAAAAATTTATTATTTTAATTATAATTATTTAATAATCGTTGTTATATAAATTTATTTATATATATTTAAATATTTTTTATAATTTAATTTATACTAACGATTATTGATAAAATCGAGATTATATATATAGATTATAAGTTTGTTTTTTACCGTGATCAAAATTTTGGTTACTTAAGTTTTTAAAATAATTACAATAAAATCATGAGAACAAAAACATATATTATAATAATGAGATTACAAATATAAGGGACTAATCCTCTCCTTTAATCAGCTGCCTTCTAAGAAACAACCACTCTAACAGACACAACATCTGCAATACAATATTTCTTTTATTAATCCTCTCGAAGAGTCGAACCCAGATCAAGTATTATTTAGCTTTATTCTCGCTAATTCGTTCATCAACTTTTCCTCTACCTTGTTATCTATCTATCTCACACATCAATCGATCCTCACAGTACTCATACTTATTTTCCTAATCAATATTTAAGATGAGCTCAGGCCAGCCTGCAGGTAATTAATTATTTTTTTCTTTTTTAATAATTACATTATTCATACCTCTCTAGCTAATTGATACTTGCACTAATGAGTTACATACTATTTCTCTACAACCTTTTTGTTATTAAAATTATTTGATGACCATTTATTAACACACAGAATCGTCATTATTCATAGATACATAGATATGATACGAGTACTTGTATCTTATATTTTTAAATATGTATTCAATATCACAGGACACTTTTTTTTAATGTTTTATAATATTTTTTACCCATATTTAGATTGTATCCCTTAAACAATTTAAGTCCGGATAATATAAATAATAAGGTAATAGGTCATTAATGTATGATTAGATCATGTATTTTTGTTTAAATTGAGATAGTTGAATTAAAATTAATATAGATGAAATATAACTTAATATGACAGTAGCATACCCACCAACAACACCTCCATCAGTACCAGCTAGCAGGGTATATCCCACAAGAGATGTTCCTTCTGCCTCTGTTCCTGTTGAAACCAAATCTAAGGGTGATGGCTTCTGGAAAGGATGGTATATATGCTTTTTCTGATCATTATATTTTTACATTGTCTCTCTGTCTCTTTAACTCTCTCCATTACTGATATAGAATTGATATTTTTAGAGCAAAAAAGATTGGTAATTTAAAATTTATACTCATAATTTAATAATTAGATGTTTTTAAAAATTAAAAATTTTGCAACAAAAATAACTTGGATAATAAGATCATTCTAATAATATTCTTAATTATAACATTAATATCTTGACTAAAAAAAATGTATTTATAATTGCATTTTCTTAATACATATTTATGATTTTAATTACAGCTGTGCAGCCTTATGTTGCTGTTGTGTCTTGGATGCTTGCTTTTGAGGCATCAAAATCTTCCATTCCACATGGATTATAAATAATTGGGATGAAAGGACTTTGTTGATTCCATACTCATTTTGTTTCATTTTTCACTTTTTAGCTATATATAAATTTCATTTTTTTTTTCTTTTTTATACTCCGAACATGTAGTGGTACGTTGATTGTTAGTATCTTAGTATTTTACCTTATCTACTTAATTAATGTAATTATAGACTATTATATTGTATACTTTTGTAAGGGAAGATAGTTTATTTTCTATTATATATATATATATATATATATATATATAATTCAATTAAAAGATAAAGCTCATGTATGATAATATGATAGCGATTTGCTAACAACAATTATAAGGATTTTGTATATGTTTAAAAATAGATTATCTTAGGATGATTTATAAGTCCTATCTAATACCATAATTGAGTCATTCTATTTTTATCTAAATTAACAAATTATTGTTTGAAATAAAAAAAATATTATTTAATTAATTACACTAATTAAAATGATTAAAAAGTTTATATTAATGAATTTCAAAGATTATAATTTCTTAGGAACATTTCATTTAATCATTTGCTCAACCTATATATAATTAATCTAATTAAATTGTTAGTTAAATTATATCTTATTTAATAACCATCTATATATCTATAGTCATGAAAATCCTAACCATGCATGTAATACTAGCTTAGGTGTCTTTGACCATCTAGCATTATATGTATCATTAAACATCAATATATCATCTAGTATTATATGTATCATTAAGCATTAATAGTTCACGGGTAATAAAAGATCTCATGATTAATATAAAATGAACTTTTTAATCTTATTATTTTTAAATAAAATATTTTAATCTCATAAATTTAAATAAATATGTAATTTAGTACTAAATATTCAAAGTTATAAAACTCTAAAGTTCACATTTTTTTTTAAAATTTATAGGAATATAGTGTTCCAATTGAAAGCTGTGAGACTAATAAACTTGTTTGCCTAAAGCTAGAAGGTTATTGGTGCTTTCTTCCATAATTCCTTAGTGACTACATGCATAAATGAGTATTTATAGTCTCATAAAAGATATGTCATAGATAAAAAATTGATATAACACATATCATTATTTTAAATGCATGAATATCACCAAATTAACCTAATTAGTGATTAGTGAATTAAGAACATTAATGTATTAAACAACTAAACTCCTTGAGATTGCCTCTTCCTATCTAAAATGTCTTTCCTAATTTCATGTTGGCTTTTGTGATCCCAAAGCACTCTTGCATGAGATCTTTGATTATTTGATTCTTTTTGCTTCTCAATTCTGATTTTGTCTCTTAATTTTTTCCTCTCTTTTATTTCGTTACCTAAGTTCTTTTATGTGCGAGTTTATTGCATATCTATGCAATGTAACTTTTTAAGATGGAGAATATATGCAATCTAGTAAATCAACTTGACATTACAATTGAGATTAGAGATTTTATTGAGCAAAAGCAAGGAGTGACAAATTTTGCAATTGTTGTCTAAATTATAACATAGAAATTCATCAATGTCAAAGCTCTCTGTCATGTTCACCGTAAGAGTTGGACGAAGTCCGGTGGTTTAGACATCAAAGAGGTGGATCGCATTACTTTTGTGTTTTTATTTTGAAGATGTTGTCAAATTGGAAATATTGTTTAAGAAGATACCGTGGTGCTTTGATAACTGTCTCATGATGGTACAAAGGCTTAAATCAGGTGCATCACCTTCTAATTTGGTGTTTGATTATACTCTAATTTAGTTTTAGATTCATTATCTCTAAATGATTAAAAAGTTGATGCAATTTTACAAAGAGAAAGTTAATTTTGTGCTAGAAATTGATCGATTCTCTATGATTAGTGGCTCTTTAGGATCGATTAGAATGTGTATTGATTTTGATATCTCTAAGTCTCTAGTCCTTGATGATTGGATCTCTCGTAAAAATTATTATCTATGAGTGGAGTTTAGATATGAGAGGTTGTCGAGATTCTACTACTATTATGAAAAAATAACTATGTGGGTTGGTTAGTGATGTATGCATTAATTTTAGTGAAAATAATGCACTATATGATGAATGGTTGTGTTTGAACATAAACACGAAGGTACCTAATTAAGTGAAAAGTGGTGGATCAAAGAAGAAGAACACCAAGGAGTTTGTATTTGGTTATGGAAATGCTAGTAATAAGAAGAAAATGGGAGATAGAAATGTGTACAAAGGAAAAGATAACTTAATTTCAAGTGTTGGTAGAGAAAAAAGAATATTGGATAACTGGTGGTATAAGGAGTTTAAAGGCTAGAAAACGCATAAGGAAGAATCTCGATAATGAGAACTTCTTGAGTAATAACTAGTGTGATTAAGCACTTCTTGTGTAGAACGTGGCTTTAAAGAGTGATGGATAATCTAATATGAACAAGACTATAATAGATTTGGTTATGTTAGGTATAGTTTTGAAGTTGTTGAAATGTGTTAATAACGTTGCTTTTATGGATGATCTATTTTATTCTTAAAATGTTTGGTTTTTCTTAGAGTCAAATTTTGTCTTTCATTGTTTATATTGTCTACGTTTTTAGTGATTGTGTTATTTTTTTATTCTTGTTATTGTGTTTTGGTTGTTGATTATTGTTCTTGTAGTTAGTTATGTTTGTTTTTGAAAATTTGGTTCATTTTACTCATTATTATATTGGATTACGCCAATTAATTTGTGAAATTTCTTTTATGACATTTATTTTCCTAATTGCTAGATAAATGTAGTTTGATTTTATTATGTTGTTGAAGTTGTAGTGCTTAGTGGTTTAAGTGTGTTTTCTTGCTTTCTAGTTATTAGCATTTACTTCTTGTTTTCATATTTAGTGAAATAGATTTATATTATGATAAAAAAAAATTAGGTGCATTAAAGATATAATAAATAAATTAATAAAAATTAAACAAAAAATTATAAAAAATTAAACCAATAATTAAAATTATATGTTAGCATTTTATTAAATTCCTAAAATTACAAAATAAACATTTTAATGTAAAATTTAGAGAAATAATAAAGGGAAAAAAAAAAAATCAGTACAGCCTGTTTTGAGGCCAAGCCCAATTTCAACATTCTCGCCCCGTAAGTATTAATTAGGGCTTTGATTTTAGTAGAAAAAATAGAGAACTATATAATCTAAAACCCTAGTCGACCTTCTTTCATTTTGTCACAGAGAGCCACCGAGCTGGGGAGTACAGAGCGGAGGAGAGAGAACAATGGTGAAGTTTCTCAAACCCAACAAGGCCGTGATAGTCCTTCAAGGGCGCTACGCCGGTCGTAAAGCCGTGATCGTTCGTGCCTTTGACGACGGCACTCGTGATCGTCCCTATGGCCACTGTTTGGTTGCAGGGATTAACAAGTATCCATCCAAGGTTATTCGCAAAGACTCGACCAAGAAGACGGCTAAGAAGTCTCGTGTCAAGGCTTTCGTAAAGCTCGTCAACTACCAGCACCTCATGCCCACTAGGTACACTCTCGATGTAGATCTTAAGGATGTGATTACAGTCGATGCACTTCAATCGAAGGACAAGAAGGTTACTGCTTTGAAGGATACTAAGAAGCGCTTCGAAGACAGGTTTAAAACCGGCAAGAACAGGTGGTTTTTCACCAAGCTTAGATTCTGAGCTTTATAACTTCGTTTTTTTTTGTAATCCCAGGAAGGATTTTTCTTTTTTCTTTTTGTGTTATCTGTTATCAAGCATTTTTAAGTTGGATACTTTAGTTGGTTTTATCTGATATTGAATGCTATGACTTTATATTTATGTTATATTCAAATGCTCAGTCCTAATCAGTTTGGAATTTCTATCAATGTGTTTATTTTGATTTGTTGATTTCTAGTTTTTCATGCTATTTGAAATTGCGTTTGGTGATGTCTGGTGTAAAGTTGCGTTGATCTGTTTGTGACACATTAGACTAGTGTTTCTAGCATAATGAGGACTCTAAATCTTGGACATGAGAACATACCCAAGTGAAGTTGAGTTTGTAAATTTTTATCATTTTGGATTATATGCAGATCCTGATATTTTGTTGGGTACTCTTGAATGTTATGGTTATTAATTTTTACTGCCCCTAACGCATAGAGTACAATTGCCTTTTGCTACAAAATGATGCATTTTGTTGGTAGAAAGAAATGTTCTGGTTATTAGTTTACTATGAGATAATAGCTGAATTAGCCCACTGAGGTTCTTGGCAATTTAGTGATTGATCTGAGTTGGATTAGTATATTAATTATAATGAAGGTCAGAAATGAAACAAAATAGCATTTTGTGATCATATGTCTGGCAGGTGTTGTATTTCCTTTAAGTGAAATTTTGGCATTTTGAAAAATTGAAAATTGAAAAATTGCACCTCACCTAACTCGCCTCAATGAGCCCTAGTCTCCACGAGCCCCAAACTTGATGAGAACTAAATTGAACAGAAAACAACACAAAATAAAAAAGAGAAATAGAGAGGAGGGAGGGAAGCACGGTGAGAGAAAATTGAAAACAGAAACCTGAAGAATGGGAAGGGAATGAAGGCGAGGGAGGAGGGTGGATTGATTTTAATGGTGAAAATGTGTGGAAAACTAAGAAAGGTGAGCTTTTTGGAGAAAATAATTTATTTAATTATTTTAAAAATGCTCCCAATTAAAATAAGTATGTGACAAATACATGATTATAATATGATATTTTATCAAAGTCTACCAATTTGGCATCAAATATGTTTACTATTGTGGTACATAGTAACACCTGAGCATCTTGGATGGTTAAAAGGCAACTTTTCCAAATCTAAGGGATAAGGAGTTTTATATGAAAAAGGTAAAATGTTTTTTCTTTCTTTCTATACGAGGTAATGTTCTTTAGTCATAAGATCTATAATAGAAGACTCATGATGGAGAGGTTAGGATAAAGGTGATACAAGAATGGGAGATTACAAGAATGGGAGATGATGATCAAGGTTCACGAGTTAAGATAATTTCTTGAACTAGTGAACTATTATCGACGTTTCATCAAAAGTTATTGGAATACAACTCTCTTATTGACCTACTTAAGAAAAACAAAAGATGGAAGTGGATTTCACATTATGAAGAGGCATTTGAGAAATTGAAAAGTCTATAATAGATGAACATGTTTTGTGATTGGTCGATCCTACCAAACTATATAAGTTACGCATATATATCTCTGACTTTACGATATGTGAAGGAGTATTAGTGCAAGAAGGTCACCCCATGACTTATGAAGTTCGAAAACTTAACGTTATAAAGAGAAAATATATAGTGTAAGAAAAATATATGAATACCATCATCCATTATCTAAGGATATGATGACATTATTTATTGGGTTCTCACTTCACTATCATGATTGATAATGTTGTCGCTAGTTACTTTTAAACTCAAAATAAGCTCTCCCCGAGCAAGATAAATATTAAGATTTTTTAGCCAAGTTTGATTACATGCTCGATTATAAGATTGGAAAAATAAATGTACTTACTGAGCATAAAAGTTGAACTTGTCACCATAATCAAGCATAGAAGTTCACTATTGGAGAGAACCAAGGAAATAAATGACATTCTTGCCACAAGTCTTGTGGCCTTAGTCATTGAGAGGAAGACAAGGAAGATTTGGGTTATCAATGGTTTACTTTCGACTAAAGGAGAACACATTTACATTCCTAGTTGGCAGAACTTGAGGAAGGAGTTGATTAAAGAATATCACGACTGTATGGGTTGGACATCTAGAAGGAAAGAGAACTCTCGCATTGCTTGAATCAAAATATTGTTGGATACATAAGAGATGATGTTGAGTCTTATGTGCAAACTTTCCTTGTTTGTTAACAAGACAAGGTAGAACAACAATCACCATAAGGACTACTTGAACTATTACTTATCCTCGAGTGCCCATGAGCAAGTCTATCCATGAACTTCATCTTCATTTTGTCGACATTTGAAGGAATCATTATTGTGGTGGTGGATCAATTCTACAAGTATGTTATATTCATTCCTACCCCAACATACTATATTGTAGAGAAAGAAATTCACTTAACATGTGGTAAATTAATGTGATATCGAACAATTACTAGTATGTCATGTAGAGTTATTTAATTAGTCGATTCAAGGTTAAACTTTTTGGAAAACTTTCATCCCCAATGGACAAGTTAGAGTATAAATGACTTGTTAGAAATTTATTTGAGGCATTATGTGAGTACTAATTAACATAATTAGGCCAAATTTTTTGATGTGGTGTAATTCTCATATAATCTTCAAAGAAGTCAACAAGTAAAAGCCCATTTGAAATTGTTGTTGGACAATCACCTATGACTCCCCAAGCCTTAGTAATAAGTAATGAGGGAAGGAACCCTCGAGTGTAGGAGCAGGTGAATCAGTCACGGTTCTTGCTCTGAAAGTTTTCTAAGGCATGATACAAACAAGTCAAGATTGTCAAGGCATACTTGGATAAAACTGACAAAAAGATGAAGTTTGTTAATAAAAAGATAGGTGCATCTTAAAGAAGTAGACATGGTTATGGTGAAACTTCTTCCCCAACAATTTAAGTCATTTAGAAAAGTGCACAAGGGGTTGGTGTGGTGATACGAAGGGCCTTTTCCTATCCTATAGAAAGTAGGAAACATTTTTTATAAAGTTCAGCTTCAAGGAGGAGACTTAAAATAATCGTGTCTTCTTTCAACAATGAAATGGAGTGTGTACTAACTAAAAGGAACATACGAAGACAAGGAGTTCCCAATAACATGGTGTACTTTGTCAAATGTAAGGGATTACCCGAAGGCGAAGCAGTATGGGAACATGAAGATGCATTGTGACAATTCCAAGACCACACTCATGTTGTCAAAGAGTAAGAAGCAATGGAGTGTCGCAAACTTAAGTAGGGGATAATGTCCTGATTTAATTTTTAATGGGTTTATTAATATGACCAAAGAAGACATTCTTGTGTGCTTGACAACTCAAGAGAAAAAATTATTCATATAAACAAGTATTTAGAATGTACCATTAAATTATATAGATATTTGTTTTATAAATTTACTTAGTTTTTAGAAAAAAATTATGATATTTACTAGAATTATTTATTAAAGATATTTTATAGAGAATTTTATATCATCTTTAGATGGGTAACCCATGTACAAATCCTAATCAATGGTTGAGGAGAAGAAAGCCTATGAATAAGTGTAAAGATTTCATTTGTAATAAATCCAAGAATCAAACAATAAACCAACAAACCACGTAATAGTTTCTCTATTCTTTCAATACAAATTCCTTTCATTATATTTTTCAAAAGTGTTTTCTTCTTGATAATCACTAGTTTTAAATACCTAGTTGGGTCTCTTGTTAGCTAGGTTTATTTAGTATTTGTCTAGTTAAGTGCCGCACATGGCCTTTAAGAAAGTAGGTACATGAACATTTCCCCTTTTACAGGGATCTATATTCTTAGGCTCACCGACACTTGCTCTTTCCTTCATTAAGCCTAACGCATTTGTTTTCCAATGTTCTCTATAGTTCCTATGTTGCTAAAACAACATAGATATTCGTTATTACTTGGGCTGAATTACCCGGTTGCTTTACTTGAATCGAAACTCTTAATGTTAGGTTGATTGTAATAAACATTTTAACCTTAATATATATATTTTTGGGTGGGTATGTTACTGTCTTTATGTTGACAATACCTTAAAGCTTATCGATGTCCATTTCCTTTACAAAGAGTCCATGGAAACCATAAGGTACTCTACGAGGAAGCTTGACAGTGGCAATAATATTAAGGTTTGATGACTTAGCATCCATCACTATAAACTTAGATTCTCCAGTCCTCTCATCATGCACATAAGATACCAAGTACCCGTCGTCCTCATCTACCTCGTCGTCATTCTCTGCATCTCTTGCCACAAAGAATGGTTCACCACCATAGCATCCTGGTCCATAACTCCTACGAGCAACAGTAGATTCAGCACAGTTCTCTATGGACAAATCTAGCTTCACCACTCCTGATACTTTAGGAAATGGATCACCAACAGCTGCATAAACATACCTATTCTTCTTCCCAACAAAAGACTGGTTAATCACTGCAAAATCTAAGTTAGTTTTTGACATGAGATTTCTTGTAATTCTTCCAGTCTTTAGATCAATCCTCACTTTCTCTATAGAGGCGTGGACAAGCTCCATTCTCTCTAAAGCATGCTCTGCTGCTTTTATATTTGGCGCAATCAAAATCACTGCATTTTCTTCATCCCATGCATTAATGGCGTGGACAATGTTGAAGTTTAAAACATCAAACCATCTAATTTCAGACTCATCTTTTGCATCAAGAGGAAGCACACCGAGTTTCGGTACTTTCCATGTATTGAATTGTATTGGAGATCCACTTCCCACAATCATACCAATCACATTCATATCTAATTGCGTGTCAGCAAAAATTGCATACTTCTTTGTGATTGCAAAGTCATGAATGAAACTTGGACGATTCATAGAGTAAATGGGCACGTCTCTATTTTTTTTCCCATTTGAATCAAAATAAAAGTAAGTCAAAAATGGTTTCTTCATAAAACCATAACTAAAAGCAAAAGCATTTCCTGTACCAGGATCTATCTTAAGATGTGCAGTCATATTCATATAGAACTTGTCACCAAAATCTTCACGGCGTCCAATAGTTAAAATATCACCATCAGAGGTAACTTGTAATAGATGAGGAAGACCAGACTCTCCCAAAGCATAAAGACGATTTCCAAATAAGGCTAAACTAGTGTTAGCTAAGCAACAACCATTAGCAGGATTATACTGGCCAGCTAAAACTCTTGCAATAAAAAGAACAATACGAAATGCATTAAAGTTAGAGAAGACTTTAGGGGAAATGGGATAACCAAATTCTCTATCAATAACAAATCTATAAGTCTTAACATAACGACTACAAAATGTTGCTCTTCCTTTAGAGATTCGAATGGCGTGAACCATACCGTCTCCATCGAACCAATGATGTGGACCTTGAGGAAAATATTGCGGGTTAGGGCCATTTCTAATGTAAACACCATTTAAGGAACTTGGAAGTGAGCCTTGTATGATTTGGCATTCAGTTGGTGGAAGCTCTTGTTGAACTGGAGCAAAGTTGTTAGAGAGGACTTGTTTTGGGTTTATTGATGGTTTTAGAGGAGGGTCTATGAAATTATTAATGAAAATTTCCAATGCATTGAAGATATGTGAAACAAATGTAGGCTTAATTGTTGTTTTTGAATATTGTTGTTTGTGATCTTCTTCAACTTTAATGGAGGATATTGTAAGATTGGGATCATAAACATTAGATCGAAAATACGGTTTTGGGATTGGTGTGAGATTAAGTTTGGTGTAGGAAGGAAAAGGAAAGAAGTAGCATACACACAAGGCAGCGCTAGACATGTTTGTGTTAACTTCGGACACCAACCTGGGACTCTAAGAAAAACATAAACCGCAAACGACGAGGTTAGCTTCTTCAAAGTAATGCACTCTAATTGCAAACTATGTTATAAATACTCATTTAGTAAAAGTAGTAAATTTTTGGATATGGTGTCGGTAAAGGTATTCAAAAATATATTGATTTGATTTCATCTATACAATTCAAACTACTTCATACAATTAAAACTAATTTAAATTAGATTTTTTTTATTAAGTTGATTTGAATTCATAAATATCAAAATCAAAACCAATTCAAGATAAATTAGAACGATTTTTTATATTAAAATTTTAAGATATATGAATAGATTCAATCTATACTTACATTATTTTTGTTTTTTATATTTATATAATAATTTTGTTAAATAAAAATTAAAAAAAAAACTAAGTTTTTCAACTTGGTTGATTTTTTGAATTAATCCATAACTTTATATATTATTTAAATTAATCACTTATTTAAACATATAATTTATATTTAAATTAATACAAAAATTAATTAGTAAATATTTGTGTTAATTTTTGTGTTATTTGAAATTTAAGATTGTAATACATGATTTTTATTTATTTATTGTTTTAAAAAAATCAAAATCACTTTAAGCCTTAATTTTAATCAATTATTTTAATACAATACTTGTTTAGTAATTTTTTTTTAAAAAAAGTAACTATTAGTAAAAAAAAAAAAGATACACAAAAAATGATTATCCAATCTAAGAATCCACAGCATGAATATTGTACTCATATTTTTTTTAATATGTTTTCTATAAACATATATGAAATTAGAATATTTTAATAAAATCAATCGTATTCATATTATATCACTTAAAAATAATAATTTTATTTATATTATATACATAGATGATGGAGTACAAATAATGATTTTCTAATGTTGTGAAGAAAAATATCTGCTTGTATGGTACGAATCATTTCGTTCATTATGCTTTCACGCAATGACAAAAGCAATTGGTCGGCTTATAGAAAAACGTGAAAGCAGCATCCAATGATTCTTGCCAAGGTACTTCTTGTTTCTCTCTTAATGATTGAGATGTATTTTCACCTTTACGGGATAAAAAATGTATTTTCAAACTATGATATTGTGAAAAATAAAGACTCACATCTCAAACTATCAAACAAAGCATTATTATCCAATAACAAAAGACTACACTAACTTTTACAACTAACTTTTACAACAATTACATTAATCCAAACAAACAACAAATACAATATCCACGTTATCATAACTCTATACCAAGACATAACTTGACAACATTGTAATTTAATACATATCGTGTGATCATCATATGATTATAGTTATTAAAAAGTCTTATGAGTTAAACACAATATATATTGAATTATGAGATAAACATAAACACATGATAATTTTAATAAATAGATAAATAACCACTAGTTATCCCTTAATAATTTTAAATAGATAAATACAGAAAATGATTTATGATGCTACAACGAATTTATTTATATAGGTAAGAAAAATCTATCATGTTAACTCTTATCATTATATATATTCACATATATACATACATCATACATAACATAATTATAAATCTAACTTCTCTCAGATAATAGAGAATCATAGTTAAATACTATCTTTTTTTTAATAATAGAACAAAACCTACATCTCCTATGGTTCACCATCTCATTACTAATGTTAGGATATACTCGTATGTCTCGTACTCTACTATGAGAGGGTTCATAGACTCCATCTCCAATTCGAGGTATGTTAACGAGTTACTTTCGTCTTCCCCAAACCTCAAACATAGGACATAGTCCTTAAATACCACAGATTCATAGAGGTTGATATCAGCTTCTATGAATCTAAGGTATTTAAGGGCTAGGTCCTAGGTTCGAAACTAGTGAAGAGCGAAAGAAATGTGTCGTAGTTCAATTAGAGATGGAGTCCACTGAGCCCCCAACTGTATAAAAGTTACGAACCCACGTAGATAGTCCTTATAAAAATATGCCCTTTTAATGTTAGGATATACTTGTTAACGTACCTCGAATTGGAGATAAAGTCTACGGACCCTCCCACGATAGAGTACGGGGCTCACGTGTATATCCTAACAACTAACATGAGCATTAGAAGGTCATACTGGTATGCAGTCCTAATAGTTTGTTTCACCTAATAAATCCATGAAGGACAGGTCTAACCTAGTTTTGACGAAAATCGACAATAACATCTAGCGTCTTCTGTGAAATAAAATTGTATTCTACTAGGCTGAAAAGATAAAAATTGTAAGACTTTCATAAACGTATTCCAGCTCATCATTTGTAAAAAATACACACAGACCTCTAAAAAGAGACTAAGAGGCAACAAGGTCTTCCAAGGGAAGGTCACACATTTATCTTGTCTACCACAACTACCGACCTGACTCATTGAACTTTTAAAAAGGGTCATGGACCAGTCAATTAGCTCTATTTTTTCGATAAGTTTAAGTTGCCTAATATGGGCACAAATAATGGTACAAAAACCCCTTGAAATATTTAGAAAACTTCAAGGATTGGGTGAACCTTTATGCTTACAACAACGCAATCAAGTGTTGGGCATTGCAACTTAAGTTTCTGGAGTTTGGATACTCAGTATCAGAATCGCACAGTGGTGTGGGACTTCGTAAGAAGATCCGCGATCTGAAGCTTTGAGGGCATTGAACCCTGTAGAAAGTGATGGCGATTGACAAAGCTAGAGCCCGATACCATACCCTAAAACCTAACAATATTAATTTCTTTATAGAATTCATAAAACAATTTCTATCTCATTTATCCATGAGAGAAAGAGGTAAAAAACCTTGGCACATATGCCACTTGTACGATAGGGATAAGATGAGTACCTAAATCATTGTATTTGATTTAGATCAAATTATTATTAAATTATAAATAAATATATATTTTATTTTATAATATGTTATATTTAAATATTATACACAACATAATTATATTAGATTATTATTTTAACTTATAAAATAAATATAAAAGTTTATAATACTCTAATAATTGTACAATCGTATTTCTTATTCTTTTAATTTTTTAGTTGTGATTATTAATAATAATATTTATTATTAAAATATTAATTTAAAATTTAAATTTGTATATGTCGTATTTTATATACGATAATAATTTATAATAAATTTTAATATCAATATGATCTTATTTGATTTAAAAAAATCAATATATTTAAATTTAAATTAATTCGAATGAATTATATCAAATTTATTTAAATTGAATTGAATTTAGATCTATAAAAATAAATAATTTAACGAGTACATGAAAACAAAAATTAACTTTAATTTTCAAATGTTTGGAATATCTACAATTGAGTATGTGGATGTGATTAGACATAATTTCCCAATTTATATATAACTCCACTGGGGTACATGTGTCGTGATTAAAGAGAATATAGTAAGTATTCTTAGAGTTGAAGAATGTATGGTGGTCGATCATGTTAGTATCAAACTGATAAATATATTATTTACCTATCACATAAATCACGAGATATTATTTTACTATATCAATGATTAAAATAATATTTAACTTATTTTTTGATAACTATATTATATATTTTATAATAAATAAATTTGTATAATTAAAAAAAATGATGATAAATTTATACGATTTATAAAAAATAAATTTATACTATTTATAAAAAAATTATTAATATATTTATATTAATAATAAGAAGTTTGATAATAGATTTGTTATAACAGTATTAAATTTATATCATCAATAATATTTTTATTATTCGATAAAATTAAATAATATATTTATAATTTTTATAATAACTTAACGATATATTTGTTAAAAATAGATGATATGAAAAAACCAACCCTTTCTTGTGTATAGTTATGCTAGTGAGACTTGTTTCGGGCTCAGAATATAATGGGCTTCTCATACCTTGACGTGGTGGGTTTCTTAACCAAGCAGATCAGGCCACGAAACGGACTGAGTTTCGCTAGTGATCATTCATTTGGCATTTAGGCTCTAGAGTAGACCTTGCATGGTGGTGATGGCTATATGCTTATAGTGTACTTTTTTTTTTTCATTTTTAGTACATCAAAATATTTGATTATTATAAAGTGCGAAAATGACCTCTAGACTACAAAGTAATTAAGTGCCAAATCTCGAAGTGTTCATCTGTGCTTTTTTCGTTTTTCTTCTCCACCATCATTCCTCTGACTTCTCAATAGCAACTACATCAAGGTTGGACGATTTAGCATCCATCGCTAAAAACCTAGACTCTCATTTATTCTCATCATGTACAAAACACACTATAAACCCATCATCCTCATCTTTCTTATCATTATCTTCTTTTCTAACCAGAAAAAAGGCTCACCTCCGTAACATTATGCTTCAAACATCCTTCTACCAAGTACCAACTATATGCTCCATTTCCAAATCTATCTTAACCACCTCTGAAGTTTTAGGCATAACATCCCAAATTTTTTTCAGCTATATAGACGTACTTATTCTTCTTCCCTATTTATGATTTGTTTATTATAGCAAAATTAAAATTATTTTTTTATATGAATTTTCTTGATACAATCCTAGTTTTTAGATCAACATTAACCTTTTTTATCAAAGAATGTCCAAGGTTTATTTCTTCTAAAGTTTGTTCAATACCTAACATATTTGGTGCTATCAACACAATTGCATCTTCTTTTTCTTCATCCTCCATGCATTAATTGCATGAATGTTGTTTAACCCTGTTGGAACAAATATGTGAAAAACTATGTAAGAACAATATTACCGATAACTTGAAATAAACTTCTTGGGTTGAGTCGCGGACTAGGTCGCTCTCTTTAGGACGTTTCGCGGCTCTGCCCAAATTTGTGCAAGCAAACACAGCCCCGTCGTCCCCAGGATAAAACAGCCCAGAATCATTTTTTGTCTCGAAACTTCATTGCACTGATGAAGTCCGAAATACTACACCTTTTAAATATTTATGTTGCTCGAAAATCTGAGAAAATAATTCTGAATTTTCTTTTCTTGATTTTGCTATGAAAACCGTAGAATTGTTTTTGAGTTGTTAAGTTATATTCTAAACTGAGGGTTATTGCCCCTTTTTATAGTGAAAAAATATGTGTAACGGTTATATAATTATGAAAATAACAGACACATAATTATGAAAATAACAGACACATAATTACGAAAATAACGGTCATAAAAGTAACGGTCGCATAATTATGAAAATAACGGTCATAAAATTAATGGCCACATAATTATGAAAATAACGGTTATAAAAGTAACAGTCACATAATTATAAAAATAACGGTCATAAAAGTAACGGTCATAAAAATAATGACAATATAATTATGAAAATGACAGTTATATAATTTATGAAATAACGGTCATAAAATAATAAAAAATATTTTTTTATTTAAATTCATTTCCAACAATCCCCCACTTGAATTTTAAATAAAAATAGTTTCATCGAGCAACCGATCAATTAAAAGTATAAGATTGTGCATAAGCAAAAGGTGTCTATCGACTTGAACCTTTGCATAGTGTTGATGCTTTAGAATATACTAGAGTAACTCGTAGTTTTGAACTCTATCTCTAACAACATCACACACACAACCTTTCCAAGGTGTAGTTCGAAAAGTGCGTGTTTTACGGTCATGCACGTGTATCCCAGTATAGTGAATGCTCTAGTAATTTTTGCCCAAAATTTTCATAGGAAACGACCATACTTCCACATTCACATAGGTGAGTCTATCAAGAGTACTCTTGTAGCTACGTACTCCACTCCACATAGAGTATAGAACTCATTAAGAGTTTAATAATTAACTCATCATTTCTTTCGCTTCAGGACATCATGCTTCTAACAATATAGAATGTGACTTCATAATAGCATCATTCATCTCATATCACTTCATGACTTGTTATTACCCATTGAACTTATTTATTGGGATCTCCAGTCTATAAGTTGGGTTACCATCATGAGTGACTCTTCATTCTAAGGGCATTAGTCACATTCCTTTCGAGGTTTTTGAAAACCTTCTCTCTTGTTAATCCTTTCGTCAATGGATTAGTCAAATTTTCATCAGTACATATATGATCCATTCTTACAGTTCCTGTAGAGAGAAATTCTCTAACAGTACTGTGTATCTGTCGTCTCTTGCCGTTGTAATAACAGTTCTAAATCTTTGCAATAGTCGTGGTACTATCGTAGTGGATCAGGACATCTGGTATCGATCTTTCCCATAAAGGGATCTCAACTAACAGACTTCTTAACTAGCCTGCTTCTTCACTAGTTGTAGCTAGTGCTATCATTTCAAACTCCATCAGTGTCTATTACTTAGACTTCCAAGAAACAGCTTCACCAGCTATGTTAAATATATAGCTGCTAGTTGATTTGGAGTCTTCTAATAAAATGTTCCAATTTGCATCGTTGTATCCTTCTAGAACAGCGAGAAACTTTTTATAATGTAATCCAAGGTATATAGTTCTCTTAAGGTATCTCATAACCCTTTCAATAGCATTCCAATGCTCTACACTAGGTCTAATGGTAAACCTACATAGTAGTCCCACAACATAAGCTATGTCTGGTCTAGTGCAATCAGTAGCATAATGTAAGCTACCAATGATGCTCGCATACTCAGTTTGTCTAACACCGTCTCCGGTGTTCTTGAACAACTTTACACTAGGATCATACAGAGTACATGCAGGTTTACAGTTAAAGCAATTATATTTCTTTAAGATCTTCTCAATGTAATGAGATTGATCTAAAGAAATTCCCTTTTCAGACCTAGTAATCTTTATACCAAGGATTACACTCGCTTCTCTCAGATCTTTCATATCAAAGTTAACACTTAATAAAGTTTTCACATTATTCACAACATGAATATTTGATCCAAAAATAAGCATGTCATCCACATATAAACATATAATAGTGCAAATGTTATCTTCTAATTTATAATAAATGCATTTGTCACTTTCATTCATTTTGAATTCATGTGGGTTAACTATATTATCAAATTTCTCATTCCATTGCTTAGGTGCTTATTTTAGACCATACATAGATTTATCTACTTTACAAACTTTATTTTCTTGACCTGGGATAACAAAACCTTCAGGTTGATCCATATAAATTTCTTCTTCTAAATCACCATTTAAGAAAGCAGTTTTAACATCCATTTGATGTACTACTAAATCATGGATAGCAGCAAGAGAAAAAAGTACACGTATGGAAGTTATTCGTGTGACTGGTGAAAAGGTATCAAATAAATCTACATTTTTCCTTTGCCTATACCATTTAACTACAATACGAGCTTTGTACTTTTCAATAGTACCATCGAGTTTTAATTTCTTCTTTTGTATCCATTTACATCCTATGGTTTTACAACCATGAGGTAAGTCAACTAAATGCCAAGTTTTATTATACTCATGAGAGTCCATTTCATCATTTATGGTTTCTTCCCATAAGTTGTCATCTAAAGAAGAGAATGATTCTTTACGAGTTTGGGGATCCTCCTATAAAGTATAAGCATAAAAATCTGACCCAAAATCCTTAAGGGTTCGAGCTCATTTACTTCTTCTATTTTTAGTGTTTAATTCTTCATTTTGTTCAATACTTCTAGTTATGGGTAAACAATTAGAAGACGAGCCCCCACTATTCTTCAATTTAAATGAAAACCTATGTTCATAGTAGTCAACATCATTTGATTCTATAACTATGATAATTTAAGTCATAGAATTAATAAGCTTTACTATTCACAACATATGCTATGAATACACATTCGTATGTTCTACTAGTAAGTTTTATTTCTTTTAAGGATCGGGGATCCTAATATAGACTAAACAATTCCAAGTTTTAAAATAAGTTAAGTTTCTTATTTTTCAAAATTTCAGACGGTGAAATTTTACTAGTAGATTTAGGCACTTTATTTAGCACATAACAAACAATTAATAAAATTTCCTCCCATAAATGGGAAGCAACACCAGAGTTTAATAAAATTATAATAACTAACTCAGTAAAAGTTCTATTTTTTCTTTCAACTTTTCCATTCATTTCAGGAGAATAAGGTGTAGTTTTTTCATGAATGATTCCATGAGTTTTATAAAAATCATTGAAGATATTGGAATCATATTCAATGCCTCTATCACTTCGAAACCTTTTTATTTTCTGTTAAGTTGATTCTCAATCTCAGTCATAAATATTTTAAAAATGTCAAATGCTTCACTTTTATTTTTCATTAGATATACATAAGTGTAATCTGAACAGTCATCTATAAAAGTTATAAAATAATGTTTCCAATTTCTTGTTAAATTTCCATCAAGTTCACATATGTCATAATATATTAATTCTAAAGGTTCAGATTCTCTAACTACTGACTTATGTGAAGTTTTTGTTATTTTAGCTTGACTATAAAAGTCACATTTTTCCAAAATCATTCAAAGATAATTTAAGAATTAGTTCTAAACTACTCATGTTCTTGATTATGCGTTTATTAACATGACAAAGTCTAGCATGTCAAATATTAAAAGAACTCAACATTCAATTTCTACATGTCATTAGTGACGTACCCTTTCCTAACAAAAAATATTATTTTTAGTTATTGTATATAAATATGCCCATATAGTTTGAGTAAACCCAACTTTGTAAATAAGATATCCTGAAACTAAGTTCTTTCTCATCTCTGGAGTATGCAAGACATCTTTCAAGATGATAGTCTTTCCAAAGGTAAACTTCAATTACACCTCACGAGTACCAACAAATTTAGTGGAATGGGAGTCGCCCAACAACACTTTCTTATCCTCAGACTCAGAGTAGGACTTGAACATGTCTCGATTATAGCGAACATGGCGAGAAGTACTAGTGTTCACCCAACACCCCTCGGATCCATCAACAAAATTGATTTAAGATATCATAGCAATAAGTTGATCTTCGGTAAGGTTCGCCTGTGGGGCAGGATGATTCTTGTTCCGACAGTTCCTAGCCAAGTGGCCAAGTCTGTTACAACTATAACACATGAATGTGTTATTCCTTAAGGGGGTTAAGGTCCATTCTGGAGAGAATAGTTTTTGTTTCTATTTTGGTGGTTGCGGTTTTGGTTATTATTGCGATTCTGAGTTTTCATATTTCTACCTTTAGGTTTCAAAATTGTAGATGAGGGTTTCTTATTGGTACTATTTTTTGAGACAACAAATACTTCATCTTTTTGGTCTTATTTTTGGGCTTCTTCTTCTACTCTTAAACGGATTATAAGACTTTCTAAAGAAAATTACTTAGTTTTATGTCTAAGTGTATTCTTAAAGTCTTTCTAAGCATGGGGTAATTTATCTATAATAACATCTACTTGAAATTGTTCAATTAAAGCCATACCTTCAGAAGTTATTTTGTGTGCTATCTTCTGCAGTTCGTGTGATTGAGCTTCCACAGATTTGTCATCAATCATTTGATACTTCATGTATCTACTAACATCATACTTCTTAGTTTCAGCTTCCTCAGTATCGTACTTCTTTTGAAGTACTTCCCAAATTTTCTTAACAGACTTATCACAATTATAATAGTCATACAAGTCATTAGCTAATCCATTAAAAATAAAATATTTTGCATAGAAAATAATTTTTTTATCCAGGTGTTTAAATCCTTTGTTGTAGCTTCAGTATGAGAATTAAACAGTGTTGGTTTTTCAATAATAAGAACAAAAGCGACAGTTTACATGGTTAAGAAGAATAACATTTTTTTGTCTCCATTTTTAAAGTGTAGTTCTTCAAAATGAAATGGTTTGTTGATATCAGCAATTAACATTTCAGTAGACATGGCAGATAGAATTCGTCTTAAAATTGTTGGAACAAATATGTGAAAAACTATGTAAGAACAATATTACCGATAACATGAAATGAACTTCTTGGGTTGAGTCGCGGACTAGGTCGCTCTCTTTAGGACGTTTCACGGCTCTTTCCAAATTTGTGCAAGCAAACACAACCCCGTCGTCCCCAGGATAAAACAGCCCAGAATCATTTTCTGTCTCGAAACTTCATTGCACTGATGAAGTCCGAAATACTACACCTTTTAAATATTTATGTTGCTCGAAAATCTGAGAAAATAATTCTAAATTTTCTTTTCTTGATTTTTCTATGAAAACCGTAGAATTGTTTTTGAGTTGTTAAGTTATATTCTAAACTGAGGGCTATTTCCCCTTTTTATAGTGAAAAAATATGTGTAACAGTCATATAATTATGAAAATAACAGACACATAATTATGAAAATAACGGTCATAAAAGTAACGGTCGCATAATTATGAGAATAACGGTCATAAAATTAATGGTCACATAATTATGAAAATAACGGTTATAAAAGTAACAGTCACATAATTATAAAAATAACGGTCATAAAAGTAACGGTCACATAATTATGAAAATAACGGTCATAAAAATAATGACCATATAATTATGAAAATAACAGTTACATAATTTATGAAATAACGGTCATAAAATAATAAAAAATATTTTTTTATTTAAATTCATTTCCAACAAACCCTGGCACATCAATCCATCTAATCTCTAACTCTTCTTTTGAATATTTTGGGAGTATTCCAAGTCTTGAAAGTTTTAATTGGTTGAAACCCAATAGTGATTTACATTTGATGAATGGACATTTTCATCAAGTCCAAATCCAAATCCACTTGTATGTCACTAAAAATTACGTACTTCTTTTTGATAACAAAGTCATGTAAGAGGTTAGAATAGGGCATAGAAAATATGAACACTTCTAATTTCTTGTTCCCATTTGAATAAAAGTAAAAGTAAGTTAAATATGAAGAAACAAATCCATATTTGAAAGCAAATGCCTCTTTTGTATCAGTGTCTATTTTGTGATATACAATCAAGTTCGGTGAAAGTTTACCATTAAAATCTTTACGTCCCAAAGTTTCAACATCTCCTTCATATGTTAA
The DNA here is from genome assembly GCA_037013495.1 of Hippophae tibetana. NCBI lineage: Eukaryota > Viridiplantae > Streptophyta > Magnoliopsida > Rosales > Elaeagnaceae > Hippophae > Hippophae tibetana. The sequence continues at coordinate 9,942,162 of CM072812.1, forward strand.
TTTCACAGTGTAAGGGAGGTCAGATTCACAAAGAGCATAAATCTTATTACCAAAATAAGCTAAGCTTGTATTCGTTGGACCAATATCATTAGCAGGATTGTACTTACTAGTTATAACATGAGCAAGAAAATAGCATAATTAAAGACATTAAAGCTAGAAAAAACTTTGGTTGCAATTGGATAGCCAATGTCGTTTTTAATATTATATCTGTAGGTTTTGACACAACGATTTTAACGGGTTGCTTTTCCTTAAGAAGTTTTCATTGAATGAAGAAGCATTCCATCACCATCAAAAATATGATAAGGACCTTTAGGAAGATATTGTGGGTTGGGTCTATTTCTAATGTATGCACCATTTTTAGGCATGGAGGCAAAGCTCCTTGTGTTATTTTGCACTCGGTTAGTGAAAGCTCATCGACTGGAATAATTTTTTTTGGTGAGAATGCATCTTAAGTCCAAGAATTTGTTGAATGAATTGATGTGAAAACCAATTTGAGTTGGTTCTGTTTCTGTCCTATTTTGAATGAAGTACTGGTTTGAACATTGGTGGTTCTATGTGCTAAGGATGTGTTAAGAAAAGGAAAAGAAAGAGAGTGGGATTTGGTTGCATTACTTTTACAAGCAGTTAGTGTGCAAGAAAACGAATAGGTTAATAGGAAAGAGGAACATAAGGTGCTCATGATAATCAACACTTCAGGGTTTATACTCTTAATAAATAATTATGGTGGGTATTTATGGTGAATTGGTGATCCTAATTTGACTGAAACTTGTGGTAAAAAAAAAACCTTTCATATTAATTAAACTAATGTTCTAATTTTAACTCTGGCCTAGCTTGATAGCAAGAAGCAATTGTTTGCAATTTAACTTGTTGTTAATGTTAAGACAAAGTAAGCTTCAATTTCCTACAAGCTAAATTGAAATCAATTGTGGTACATTAAATTTGAAAAACAACGAGTTTAATAAAAATAGTATGATTCAGGTACATTAAATTTGAAAAACAATTATCTAATGCATGTGAAATAATAAAAATCCATGTTAATTTTTGAACTTGATTGTTAAGTATTTTTATTTAGTAGCGAATATGTGACTATAAACTAAATACAACAAATAGTTCAACTATTCGTTGCCAAGAGTTGGGAGTTTTGTTTATATGCTTTTTGGGTACATTTACTCGTGTCTTGTCAAAAATTACTTCAAGCATAAGCGGTTTCAACAAAAAAAGGTGTGTAGCTTCTAACAAATATATATATATATATATATATTAACTCTTGAAATGTATTTTCATGTTAATGTTATAAGCCCTTTGCATGGTCTCAGGCCTCATTTGGAAAGAATAAATAAAGAAATAGATGAAAAAATTTAACTCTTGAAATGCATTTTCATGTTAATGTTATAAGTAAACAAATTTGCTAAGTGTTTTGATGGCATGATAATAAATTTACTGAGTGTTTTGATGGCATGATAATTTCTAAATAAGTATATTCGTTCTCTTCTTACTTTTGTATTAAAAACATAATCTCCAAACGTGTATCATCGTTCTTATCTTGTTTTTTTTTTTTGTCGAAATCATAATATTTAAACAAATATCTTTCTTTTCTTCTTACTTTCACAAATATGATAGTGGGGTTTAGTTAGTTATTGTTTTAACCCATGTACAATTCGTAGACAATTTTCATTTTCTATTTTTGTTGGTGCAAAGATGACATTTGTTGAATAAAAATTGATAATTATAGAATTTAACTATAATATTTCATTAGTAAGAGAATCAATTTGAGAATTCATTTTCTGTCTTAATGTTTCGATAGATGATTATTTTTTGAGAAGAAAGTGTTCCTGTTGAAGCTCTTTAATCTTCAAAGAGGTAACAAAATTGATCAACCAACAAAGCCAAAAATGTATTGATAAACCGTGTTCATTCTCTTTTTTCCCCGAAATTTCTCTCTTTAAAAAAAAAAACTTGTGTTGCTGTCAACGGCAGGGACGGGAGGACTGGTTCGGCGGGGTCGACGATGTGCATGGAGACCAGCGATGGTGACAGGGATGGCAGTGAAATCGATTTGAAACGAGTCTGGGGTTTGCGAGTTTCCTTCACTGTGCGGCTGCTCTCGACAGGAACGTTCCCATGAATTTTTCATGTGGGATGGTTGATGACTTGATGGTGGGAAAGTTTGGTGGTGGTGGGTCAGGTAGTCTACGTTGAAGGTGAACAGTGGTGACTACGGATTGGGGTTTGTTAGTGGTGGATGAGAGTCGGGGAGGGCTGGAATTCCACAATTTTTTTATTTTTTTTTATTTGCAGATGTGATTTTTTTTTCTTAAATCTAGGGTAGATAATATCCTTTAAAAAATGAAATTTTTATAGGTTATAGTATCAAATTGACGTAGAAAAATGGCTATGATTATAAATGAATTAGTGTTAAGAATTTGAAGAATATAAATTAAGAGAAAATAGAATAAAATAACGAAGAGAGACTTATATTTAATTCATATTCTAAACCTAATAATAAATTCAATCTTATATTATATTTATAAAACTAAAAATAATTAGATAGTATGAAGTAAATAATAATAATTTAAATAATTAAATAATAAACTTAATTATTTATACTTTTAGTTGAAAGTGTTTTCAAATGAACTTAAAGTTTCTTTTAAAGGTACTCAATCTACTTGAAAAATGGTTTTAAAGTTTTTGAAAATTTTATTTATGTATTTAAGAAAAATAAATAATCTTTCATTTTTAAAGAAGTAGTTTAAAATGTTTACTCGTTAATTAAATTAATTATTAAATTGTCATTCTAACTTTTAATAATCTTATACCAAACTTTTTAAGGACTGCTTTATTTGTTCATTTGGAACCGCTTTTCAATTTTGTTGAAAATGCTTTTCAAGGGACCATTTATTTGTCTATTTGGACTACTTCTTTTTGTTAAAAGTGATTTCTAATGTATCAAAACACTTTTAATAGTGTTTGACAATCTCTACGAAAAGTTATTTAAATAATTTGATAAATACTATTTGGTTTTTAAGATAAGTAAATAATACTTATTTTTTAGAGAAATACTCTTAAATATATGTTTTCGTTCTAAAATAATTATTGAAGTGTACTTAAAATTATTTATAATATATTTATCCTAACACCTAAATATGTTTATCTTCAAACCATTTTTAACTAAACCAATTAATTTTATATCACTTATAAGAAAAACACATTCAAACAGGCATGTAATGTTTTACTTCTAAAAAAACACATCCAAATAATACCTTATTGAAGCATAGACCTAAGTTCAATAAAGATGAATCTCCCACCAATTGGATTTCGTGCTTTATTGTTCTATATGGTGGTAATCCCTACACATCTTGAAATAAATCTTTGAGCTCCTCTTACATTAGCCATGAGATAAAGAAAATGTAGACAAACTCACAACCGTTGAACTCAGATCTTGTAAAAATAATTGTGCATTAGAATTTACCAATCTTTTGACTTGGTTAGTTGTCAACAAACTATCTATTACTTAAGGCTTGCAAGCTTACGTGGAACTCATTTTCATCTTTAATAAAACGATATTGCATATCTTTCTGTAGTGAATAAGGTTCCATAAATGTAGACGACCTAATATGACCTTATACACATTCAAAGGAACTATATCACATGCCACCTTATCCATTTATCCATTGGTGATTGAAAATTTAAATGTAAATTGCTTTAATGTCCTTTTGAATCCATCTTGATGGGTATGGCTTAGGATGCAGTGTAGTGTCTAAGCCCATCTGTTTTAACTAAAGCCTTAGGTGGCGTTTGGTTCATGAAATGAAATCAGAATGCGAATAGAATGGAAACAATTCTGTTTGGTTTGACCATTAGAATCAAGCTCGGAATCAAGATTACAGTGTTTGGTTTGACACTGGAATAAAATGAAAAAAACTGTAAATGACCTGAATATCCCTACATGTTGTAAAGTTCAAATAATGTAATTTAATTACTATTTTTCGTCAAAAAAATTAAATAAAAATTTTAATTTTTAATTTTTTAAGTAAAAAATATATATTTCTTTTTTTATATCATAAAAAATTAATTATATATTAACTTTTATAAGATGAATGATGTTATTAAGATTGTTTTTTATAGCATTCAATATATTGAAACCGTCTGTGGGATTGTTTTTGTACAGTGATGTTATTCATTGTTTACAAAACAACAAATTATCAATATAAATAGAATTACAAACGTATGTTAATCCTAATATTGATATTAACTTAACTAAAATAAAGTTAGTTACCAAAACAAGGCTAATATAACAATTACAAACGAATATTCATATGGTAATAACACATATCTATAACTTAATATAATGCACTTTCATATCTAAGAAGTCTTTTAATCCAACCATCTTTGTTGTCATCAGGTACTCCAAAAAATACATTCATTTTTGCGGGTTTGTCAACAAGAAGAATTGTAGCAACATCAAGCTCATCATTGCTAAGTGAAGTGGTCCTTTGTAATTCATTGTACAACCTTATTTGTTCTTCTTTTTGTTCTTCTTTTGTGATGGATCGACTTAAAAGGTTGCCGACATTCTTCATCTCTTCTACAAGTATCGAAGCTACCCTCTCAATAGAATTTCCATATTCATTAACTCCAATTGTTCTCTTTCTTTTTTTAGATGAAACATTTGAGTTTCACTCGTCGGTAGCATCGACATGTTGATGTAATGGATCAATTTCATTTACTGTCTCTTGATCCCGTTCATTATCAAGTTCTAAAACAACATTATCTGGAGTCTCTGCATCTTTTCCTGTGGCTCTGTCTTTACCAAATATAATAGTCAAGTTCTCGTAATAAAGAAATGACCTATGTCTCCAATGAGCAGCTTCTTTGTGACTCTAAAAAGTATTAAAATATGTCAAATTGAAAATATTAATAATCAAATGGATTAATTTATAAACTTAAATAATGTATTTATTCTTAACAAATAAGAACAACAAAAATATTACCTGTACATATGCATCCCAAACAGGTGCCTCAGTAGCTATATCTTTATTCACTGGATCTCATCCAAATCCATTACTATTATGACCAATTAGCATGTCATGTATAGTAGTAAATTAAGTCTTCAATGTTTTCAATCGAGACTCAATATATGGTTTAGCTTTCATATTGCAATCTGGTAGTTTTTGAAGTAGTGATTTCTCAATAGCATTTAAGTAGCCAGGTTTGAAACCACCATCAGCTCTATATGAACCCTGATTGTGTAACTCTACAAGACACTCAATTAATTTTTCATCTAATGTTGGCCTTGATTTCTTGAGGTAAAACTTTGTGAAGATGACATCCTAAAATTAAAAAGTAAGTACAAAAAATACTTACTAACTGTTTAACAAAATAGAAATAGAAAACATATTAAAGTTGACGAGCCTAGCAACCAATGAGAATAATTTTAAAATTAAAAGAATACGACCAATAACATAATGTTTTACAAGATTACAAATAATTTCAATCAAACAATCTCTTCATTACAACCACAATCAAGCATAAATAAGAAAACACGACTTCCATTAACCTAAACAATCACTATCATCTATCCATTTCTCCTTTCCTTCCATTCATTGTGCATGTTTGATGTCGTATTGTCTCTAAATACACTCCATTCATGTGTATAGTCTACAATTCTTATTGTATCTTCATCATCCTCATCCTCATCTCTATCTTCAAGATTTTCCCAATTTTCCTCAAACGGATCATATGACATTTCCTTTCTTATATAGTTGTGTAGCAAGCAACAAGCAATAATTATTCGATTTTGAGTTTTAATGGGATAGAATGATGGACTTCTTAGAATAGCCCATCGATTCTTTAACATACCAAAACATCTCTCGATCACATTCCTAGCTTGTGAGTGCTTCATGTTAAAAAATTCACGTGCATTGTGAGGTTGTGAACCATCTCTCCATTCACTCAAATGATAACGTTGACCACGATATGGAGCAAGAAATCTATTGGAATTTGCATATCTAGAATCCATAAGATAATAATTCCCTATATATTAAATATATTTTACAGGTAAATTTCATATTCATAGAATTTAAAAAAAATGATCAATTCACATATTACTTACCAAGTTGATCTTTAAATCCATTCCGTCTACGCATAGCTTCACGTAAGACTCTACTATCAGCTGTTGAACCCTCCCAATCGGGTAAAACATAAATAAATTGCATATCAGGAGAACAAACCCCTAAAACATTTGTGGTAACCTCACCCTTTCCGTTTCGATACCTAGACTTATCACCTACATGAACTCTTACCCTAATATGAGTACCATCAAGTGCTCCTAAGCAACCCTAGTACCAATAAGTCAAGTAAAATCATTTAATTATTAGAAATATTACATGGTAATAAGAAAAAAGAAAGAAAGAAAGAAATTAAACATTATATCTACCTTGAAATATTTCTACTTATCGGCATCACAATCGTCAAGAATAGGCTCAGGTCTTTTCAATAACTCCTTATGCAACCGTATGATAGCATGCAAGACATTATTGAAATACTTACTAACTATCTCTCCAGATCTTCTAAATCGATCAGTTATAACTCTATTTTTCACATGGTGTGCAATCACATGAAGAAACATGGCTACCTGCTCATCTACTAACAAATGCTTTGATTGTTTTAGCCCCTCTAGTTTCAAGCATTGCACACAAATTGGTAAAAGCACTCATACTCATCCTAAGTTGATTAATACAAGTAATGTCACTCTCATAGCACAATCTATGCACAATTTTCCTATTTGTAAAAAAAAATCAAGCTCATACAATTGTCTCCTTAAAGATATTGTCTTGTTTTTATCCACCACCATCTCAAAAAAGAATTTTACAATATACATTATATGCATCAAGTACACAACAATAGCATCCACCTCTTTCACATTCAAGCTATGATCATCCATTTTACCTTAAACTACAAACAAAAATAATACTTAATTAGGAACAACAATTTACTCATAAAATTGATAAAATATACATATTATATTAAACTGCCAAAATTAAATATTGTAGAAGATACTGATTATATCACTAACAATAGACAGTTTTTGAATAGACAATATTCATTTGGATATTAATAGACAATTTTTGTTTATGAAAGATTAAAAGTAATGCATTCTCTTCGACAATACCTCTGCAAGTATTAATAGACAGTTTTTGAATTCATCAGCATATCAATTAGTTTATGCAGCTTCAATGGATAGTTTAAACCAAAATTAGAGTTACTTTATACACTGAAACTATCAAAATTAATCCTAACAACAGTTTATGCCATTAAGTCAGAAAACTCTAGCAGATAACCAATATTGATATTGTTTGAAACAATATCAGTATTGTCTTTATGGGACGTAGAAGGAATGTTTATATCAAAGTTGTGTTTGAGTTCATTGTTACCAACAAATCGATTCAAATCAAACAACAAAGAATATCATATACCAGAATACCAGAACAGATAATAAAAATATGAATCGATTCAATATATAAATAAATTTCGACAAAATAGAGAACAATTCCTCAGACGAACAATGGGAGGCGATTAGAACAAAGAAAAAAATTAGGAATCGATTCAAAATAGAAATAAATATTTACAGAACAAAGAACAATCTCAAAGGAAAAACCCACAATATCAGAAAAAAATAATGTATTTAGAGGCGAGAAGCAAAAAAAAAAAAAAGAGAACAACTCGTAAAGAAATCAGGGTTGCGAGTTAGAAGAGCGAGAAGACACAGATGAGGACGAGAACTCACCTCGAATGTCAGGGAAACCACCAATTGTGGAGGACCAGGCGAGGCGACGATTGAATTCAGAGCTGGAGAAGAAATCATGATGGCTGAGTGCAGAGCTGGAGAAGAAATCGTGATGCCTAAAGGTTTCTTCGTGGGTGAGATAAATGTGAGGCAGATTCAATCTGTTTCTTCGTTCATAAAGGAAGGGCAGTTTTGGAATTATAATTTTAGGTGGGGGTAAAATTGGAAAGGTAAATTTATATCAGGGATGGAATCATCATTCCTAAAGGGGGGAGAAGGAATTGTGATTCTATCTCCTTTAGTAATCGATTCCATTTTGCCCCTTATTCTGTCCAACCAAACACACAAAATGGAAGGAATCAATTCTGATTCCATTCCATTCCCTCCAACCAAACATGGGGTTAGAGATTAGATTCTTTTGACTTCCTAGATTGATAATGGCTTGTACAATACAATGTTTCACTTGAATATTCATGTGAAATAACTCTTTACGGTTATAAGCATCTTTAACTTTTGTTGGTCTTGTCATAAGGGAAATAGTAGCATTAGGTTACTTCAACTTTGGAAGTTCTTCTACATTTTGCATCGTTAACGTGACCTTTTTGTTATCTCTTCTTGAGTTGTTTTCTTGTTCTTTAGCTTTAAGTCAAGGTGGAATACCCAACATTTTCCTTCATGTGTCTATTTATTTCACAATGATCACAGTAGTTTTTCTATATTGGAGTGTCCTTAGCCTATTGCTCCTTTTGATTCCAATCAGGTTTGCTTACATAATTTTGTTAAACATCTTTCTTGTTAGATCTTTTGTTTTTGGCCTCAATGGTGATGGTCTTCAGAGTAGCACACTAGCATCTTCAATGGTATCTACGATGAACAGTTTTAGTTCTTTTTATATGTAATTGTCAAGATCTATTATGCTTCATGAATATGTCATATTCATTAAAGTCAATTGTATATTCTTGTACTATAGCCCAAACCTCTGTTTGTAGTGTTGTCATCGGTATTATGTTCTTCTTCTTAACCAACTGGATAAAAAAAAATTCAATTAACATCTTGAATTTCTTTTAGGTCAATTCTTAATATGTTTCATGTAGGACTTTTACCATGAAAGTGTGTGACTCAAAAAGTTTCAAGCTTGCAAATTGTATCTTCTAAGAGTTAGAACACTTATCCAATTATCTAATTTTCAATATTGACATCATCATTATAAACACGAATATCAACCTTAAAATCAACTTTTAAAGTTTTTTTTGTTGTTACAGACATCTTCTTTATTATTGTTAAGTCTCACATTGGCTAAAAGTAAGATAGTAGTGCTGCTTATAAATCTGGATAACCCTCTAACTCATAAGTTGGCTTTTGGGTTAAGAGTTAGGTTTGAGTTTTTAAGATGATATCAGAGCTAGGTTCTTGGCTTCTTCGTACTCTCATCGGCCCTCGTGCCATAAATTTGGACGGTGCCATAAATCCGGACTCTAGCCGATGTGGAGGGGGGATGTTAAGTCACACATTGACTAAGAGTAAGGTAACAGTACTGATTATAAGTCTGGGCAACCCTCTAACTCACAAGTTGACTTTTGGGTTAAGAGTTAGGTCTGGGTTGCTAAGAATTATCATGTTTATTACAATTGGTGTCATCTTCTTCCTCATTTTCATTGGCAATATTGTTCCTAGGATATTTCTCTTTAGGATTGAATGCTTTGAAATAGTTTGTAAATTTTAAATTTTTAACAAGCATCAAAATAGATAATGTTAGTGTTTCAATTAGTTCAAGTTTGATGATTCTATCACCATCACTTTTGGTTTCTTAAGTCATAGCTCATCTATTAGACCAATGTTTCTTATAAACTTTAAAGAACTATCTACTTTCACTACTTTATTCAAAAAAAAAATTAAATGATAGAATATAAATTTTTAATCTTCAAGAATGGAAGAATCACATTCACATTTATCTTTGGAAGGGATTTCTTAAAGGATGAGAGGAAAGCTTTTGAAAATAGCGAACAAATTAAATTGAATTATAAAGAACGGAGTTAGTTTATTTTATTCATATTAAAGTATATATATATTTTTGACTAAAATAGTTAAGCTAAATATAATATATTATTTTAAAATTATAAGGTTTAAAAATCTCTAATTCATAATAACCATTAAGGTTGAATTTGATTGTTTAAATTATTCTTAGATCAACTGTTCTCTCTGGTACATAATTTTTTAAGACATTGTTTTACAAATTAACTAAAAATTAAGGTAAAAAGTTAAAAACAATATAGTTGTACGAAGCTGAGCTGGAAGATAATATATATATAAAAAAGAAATGTTGAGGTTCCAATAAGTAAAAAAAAAAAGTGAGCTCAAAACAACAGGGTTAGTAAAACAGAAGAATCCCGTCCATCATCCCGGTATCATGACTAAATAATTTTTTAAATTCAATTTCATTGCTTACAAATTACTTTAATGGATTAACATGCTTTTCATATCAAATTGTTTTGACATTAGCATGATATCTATTATCGTAGATGTATCCAGCTTGATGACAAACAGTGACGTGAACAACAGTACAAAAATAAGAGGTGTACCTTTAATTATATTTAATTCTACCTTGTAATTAAATAATATAATAAATTAATAACACTGTAACGGTACTCTCTCTCAATATATATAAAACTGTCCGAAACATATCTATTATCCACTTCACACATATCTTGGTTATTTATATCATGTTATTTTTTTTTTATAATTTAATCCCTTAATTTTTTTAATTTTTATATATTTAGTTTAAAATTTAAGATTAATTTAAAATTAAAATATAAAAATATAAAAAAATATAAAAATAATAAGATTAAAGTATAAAAAGTAATAGAATTAAAATGTAAAATGAATCGAATGATTGAAAAAGAAAAAGAGAGATTTGAAAATCACTTTTTATGTTTTGTGAATCGTTTGATTGCTTGAAAGCAGAGGGAAAATAATTGAATCCCTCCAATATGTACTATTATTAAACTCAAATGATGTTTATCTATTGAATATATATATATATATATATATATATATATTAATTGTGCTTAGTAATAAATAGGCATCTTCTTCTACTTTCGTTATAATTTGTTTCGAACACAACCTCCATTACTAACAAATACTAACAAGGCAACGACAAGTGGGTATTATACGTGATGGCTTAGTCGCTTGAGCCTTGAGGCAAAGAGATTTTCTGCTTTTCCTGCTTTTTTTTTTACGTGGAAAAGAAATAATTCAACTTTAAATTTAAAAATTCAATTTAAATTAAAAAATATATAATTTTTTTAACCTTACATCGAATTCATGATAACATATTTATAATTCGGTGCGTTATCATCGAAATTAAATTATTATAAAACTATAAATAAATATATATATATTATTTTATAATATAATATAATCAAATATTACATCTATCATAATTATATTAAATTATTATTTTAATTTAACAATAAATATAAATATTAAATATTTATAATCATTTAAGATATTATATATACTTTTTATTTTTTTAACTGTATATGTCATGTTTTATTTAGATAATAATTTAAAAATAAATTTTAACTTTATAGGATCTGAAAAGTTTAATATGATTAAATTTAAATTAATTATATCATTCAAATAAATTTGAATTAAATTTTTTTAAATCCCATTCTTACCGAATATTCAAATCGGTGAAAAATAGATATTTATGATTTGCTGCCCACCCAATCCTTCAATGATCGGTACTCGCACTAAATCGTTTCTTTTTTTTTCAAAGATAATTTATAATTTCAATATATACAAAAAAATAAAGTTAATAATATGTAACTTCTTATTTTTATATGATTTATAAGTTTACAATTAAAGCATTTTTAACGTAATAGAAAATATATATGAAAAACATTTTTAAATATGTAAAAATTATATAATTTGTAAGTTTTAAAATAATATATGTGCATAGTACAAAGAAAACTAAAAAAACTAAAATACCTTAAATCTATTTAAATTAAAATTTATGATTTAAGTTTTATCTATAGTGTTTTTAATTTTAAATAATATTTATATAAGTTCCAACTCACTTATTACCTTTTCTTCCTTTTAGAAAGAAAAATTTAAATTTTAAATTTATAGAATTATAAGTAAATTACATACAAAATATATAATTGTATCATTGAACAAAAAAACTTAAAAATTCAATATAGATTATTGTTTATATGTAGGGACTCAGAGTTGTATTACGACTAACTATAGTTGCTTGTGAGTATTTTTAGTTAATAATCATTAATTATATTATTTAAAATTTTATTGATTTTATATTAAAAATATTTTGAAAAATTACAAAAAATAATATTTATAAAATTTATAAAAATAAATATATAATATCTAATTCACATAGGGAGCCATATTCAAATGAGAAGTGGCATTTCCCCGTCAATTATTAGATAAAGATTTTTTCTTTATTATATTTATTATGTCTTTTTATTTTACGAGAATACATAACATTGTCTTCTCTTAAATTTATTATTCAAAATATTATTTTCCTTCCATTTTTTTTATAATATGTATTTATTTATATATATTTTTACTTTGAGCTTATTATTATACAATTTCACTAATTAAATTCTATTACAATGATAAATATTTAATATATTTTCATAAATTTTAAAAAAATTACATAAAATAACACTTAAAACTTATATATAATAATAAAAATATCATCAAATAATACTGAATTGATTCAATTGGATGGAATTCAATATTGAACGAGTTTAAATGACTATAGTATAACTTAAAAGACGTTCAATTGGACAACGTCAAATATGAAATGATAAATCCAACTTTTATTAATAGTAAAAATATATTAACTGAACGTAAGATATGTTATTTTTGTACTTATAAGTTTTTAACGTGTAATTTTGTTAAATTTTACTATGATAGTTTTTCTTTTCTTTTTTCATTAAAAAATAATACATTTTGTTTCAAATACAATTTAACCATTTCATGTTACACCACATATAATTATTTATTTATATCATTTTTATGTTAAATTTTTATTTCTTATAGATATTAAGTTATGTAATTTGCTCTTGTTATAAACTTAATTTACGTAATTTTAAGTTTTTATTTTTTTTAAATAAAAATACACATTTAATATATCAATTGTAGAGTAATATTTAAAAATATTAAAATTCGTAATTTTTGGAATATCAATATGAATTTTTTCTATATTATTTTGGAATAATTTAATTGAAAAATTCATATTTTTTACTAGTCATTCAAGTAGTATTAAAATTGTTCATTTTTGTTATTAAATTTACACTATCCTTTTGAAGTTTCTAATCTAATTGTATGACATTAAATATTAAATAAATTTAAATGATCGTAATTTAATTAAATATTTTTTAAAGAACGTTTAAAATAAAATAACATATTATATTTTTTTATAGTAAAAATATATGAAGTAAAAATAAAAGATTTTATTTTTTAATTATAAATTTTAAATATATTATTTTTATTATAATTTTAAATATCTTTAATTACATAATTATGTATATATAAAAACTATAACATCAATATATATTTAATTTCAAAATTATAATAACTATTTTCGTACCGTATCTAATCAGCTGTATTCAATTTCAAAATAAAATGATTAAATTTTAAGGATAAGTATAATTTAAACTATCCAAATGATTAAATTTTAGTGATAAGTACAATTTAAATTGTCCGTTTATATAGTACCCTCCGTTGGAATTCTAAACTCGCGTGTGGGACTAATGATAACCTTATAATATTATTTAATATTAAGAGATTAGTACAAAAGAGTTGATTTTTATATTATTATAATATTATTTGTTTTGATTTATAAGTATAAATTCATCAAATATATCTTATATTTAAACAAAATTTAACGATCAATATGACAAGAAAATCTTATTTTTAATAGTAAATCACAAAACGCATTATGTTATTTAGATAACTTTAATTTTTTACAAACATATTAATAATTAACTTCTTAAATAATATTAAACATATATAAATATATTGGATCATATAATCTTATTTAAGGAGTCTTACGTGGTTCTAAGAGCGCAACTCATATGACTTATAAGTATCATAACTTTGATATAAATTAATATAAAATAGTTAATCATTTCGTTTACAATGATAAGACTAATTCTATATGATACGATATTATCTTATTTGATATATAACTATAAATTAAGTAGATTTATGATCATGACTTAACAATTAAAAATGACTTCATAACCTTATAAATATTTTTATGAAAAAAAACTCAAAAAATATTATATTATTTTAAAAAATATTTATCTCTTATAAATATAACAACAATTAACTTTTAAAATAATATGAAACATGTATAGGTTATTGCATCACATATAAGTTTTAATATTAAATAGTATTATATAATATTATTGGGATTTTTTTAATATTTATATATAAAGATATAAAATAAAGTTAATATAATAACAAATTTAATATTTAAATAATATTAAATAATGTAGTTAAAATATAATGTATTTTTATATTCCCCGTAACGAATCCTTATCCGCACAAACAACTGTTAAGGGGACCCAAAACTAACTCAATGCATTAACAAATCATACAGGATTACTGCGTCCCCTAAGAGATTAATATGAGTGATATTTATAATTAAATAAAATTAATAAAAATAATTAATTAATACTTAATAATTAAATACTATATTTTAAATAAATAAAAAAATTATTTTATTAATGATCGAAGATTCGGTGATGTTAATGAATATTAAATTTAAAATTATTTCAATCTTTTTAATAAATATATATATTTTTAATTATTAAATATGTTATTTTAATTATTAAATATAAATACTCATTATATTTAATGTTTTATTCTACGCTTGCTACTCTAGCTCATAACATTTCCCGTAATCAAATTCAACGAGAGGTCATATTATCATCCCCATTCCGGGGCAATTTTTTAGAATAGTATAATATTTATATAATAATATAATTATACAGTATATGTTGTAATAAAAGTTTTTTGGATTAAATTTTTATATCATTTAAACTTTTATATTAAAAATGGTATTATTTAATTGATTAGTTTTTTAAAAATAATGAATTAAGAATAAATTATATTGTTTTAATAATTTTTGTTTAAAATATTATTATTTCCTATCAATTAATTAAAACACAATTAAAATACGAATTTTTAATAATGATAAATGTTAAATTTAATATAAAATAATTTTAAAAAATAAATAATAATAAAATTTAAACAAAAAAAATATTTAAATATATATTTTAATTTTTAATAAAACATCAAAATAAAATAATGAAATTTTAAAAAAATATTAAAAAATAAATTTTAATTATTTTAATTGTGACTTTACTATTATTAAATATTCGTATTATGATCGCGTTTAATCAATTTATAGAAAAATAATAAAAATTTTATTAAAATAATATAAATTTTTACAAATTTAAAAGATGACAACGTTTCAAGTTTAAGAGAATAAACAATACAAATAAACTAATATAATAGATTATTATAACATTTTTTCTATTATATATTACAAATATAACATATTTTCAATTAACATAACATTTTGTTATTAAATATTATCACGTGAAATTTACTATATATTAATAAAAATATATCAAGTTATTTTAAGTTTAAAATATAAAGTAAATATGTTAATTTAGTTTTTATCCGAATCATTCTCAATTATGTATTGGGTAATGTAAATTTATTTAATTATGTATGTCTTATAATGTTTTGTTATAAATAAAATGATATTTAGTATGGTTTAAATTTATTACTTAAAAACAAAAAAAATAATGAATATTATATCACACTACTAAGTAAATTACATATATTTTAGTGTTTATATCTTATATCAAATCATATGTTCAAAATAATAAGAAAAATTATAAAAAAAATAAGAGTAAAAAATTTATAATAATAAAAATAATATATTAATAATATAAAATAAAATATAATTTAATGATGTTTAATATTAAACAGTTAAATTTAAAAATGTTTTTAATTATATTCTTTTCAATGTTATATGATGTGTAAATTTTTTTTAATAATAAATATGTTATTTTTTATGGTTATAAGTTTTAAATGTATTGTTTTTATTTATTATTTTGCTTTTCACATTTTGAAAGAAAAATATTGTAGTTTTTCAAAAATACCAAAACAATCACAAATGTAGAAAATGATAATTGAAACATTACGTGTTGATAAGCTTCATCGTTTAGTGTATGTTTAAGAAACAATTATATATCTCTACCGACATGCTATATAACAAGAGATCTTCCTCCTTGTAGTCGATCTTATATAAACGCTATTCAGCCACACAAATAATAATAATAATAATAATAATAAATGTTGGGAGGGTAAAGCGGGCAAAGTTTTGTATATAGAAATTCCTTCATCTAATCTTGCTTTTTTTAATTCAACTTGGTGAAATATTATTAGTGTATAAAAGTGTGTATTATATTAATTAATTAATATATTAATATAATATTTATAAATAATATTAAACATATTTTTATTTGAAATTAATTGTTTAAAATTAAATATCTTATATTATTTTTGCACTATAAAAAAATATAAATGGTATGAGAATTTTAGTAGATAAACGAAGAAAAAATTACCAAGTCGGCAAAAAATATATCGACCTTACAAAAATAAATGAAAAATAATATAATAAAAAAATATAAATTATAAAGTTAAATTATAAATATTAGTGTATAAAAAAATACTCATAAATTAATTAAAAATATATTAGTTAATATTTATAAATAATATATGATTTATTTTTAAAATTAGATGAATTATATTATTAAAACTTTCTTTAATACCAATGTAACTTGAAATTGGTACAACTGAGTGTTGTGTAAAATAACTAGTAAAAAAAAGCAATCCATAGGGTTGATATTTTATTAAATAATTTTATATATTATAATTGATACGATAATTTTTATTAAATATATTAATAATATTATATTAAAGTATTTATAATCTATTATAAATATGTGATAAATAAAATATTTTAATTTTATTTCAACAACTCATTTACCTTTCCAAGAGTTGGTACCAATTAAGCATTTTAACCATTACTTTAATCCCAAGTATTTCTAAAGTATGTCCTTGAAAAGCAAAAACAGACCCACTTATGCCTAATTTAATTTTTTAAGTATAAATAATTAGACACAGACAATTTGAATAAAAATGATATATTTCATATATTTGACATCATCGTAAATAAATAAAGATAATATTATGTAGAGTAATATAACACTATTGCCCCGTATATAGTTTTTATATACAAACTTGCACAATAAGTTAAACATCAATTTGGAATTTCTTCATCGGTTTACAATTCATGGATGCTTTTCTAGACGTCAAAGATCGTAAATAGTCGATCGTAAATCCTGGGCATTTACAATCAATAAACTTTTTACGGTTAGAAGTTAAGTATTAGAAATTTTATAATTATTTAATTTAAATAATATAATTTTATTATTATTATATTAAATATTAAAGTTTCAATAATTTAAAAAAAATTACAATAATCTATTTATTAAATATAAATAAATAATGTAGTCTTATAATTTTTAAGTTATGTATATGTAATTCCATTATTTATAAAAGTTTGACATTATAAGTGTTCTTTATGAATATTTTTGATGAATTAAAAATATTCATTTTAATAAATTATAAGATAAAAAATATTTTTTTTATAATAACAAGACCTCTAATACTATAGTTTGGGATTAATGTACTCATGTTGTAAAAATTACAGGATCTTAAAGACATTTTTCCCTTTTTTTATAAGATAAAAGGAAGAAAATATTTCATTATTTTTTTAAAATTAATAACTTAAACCAAAAAAATTTAAGTTAGGTAATTTAGGTCCTATGATAGAAAATTATTCAATTTAGTCTTATTTGTATCACTTAATCCATACACTAAATGTACAAAAATGTTTTCATCTAAATTGCTTGTTACAAGTCATGCAACAATTTCGTGTTAGTTTCGTTAATTATTACGTTTACTTCTAATATATCGATAATAATTAGAGTAAATTAATGATCTTTCTTAATTAACAAGACTTAACGTGTCTAACCTAATAATTATGAGATCAATGTATATTTTATCATTTATTAATATTGTAAGTCTCGTTGTACTCGTGTCTTTGTGTTGGTTTTCTGTGTATAAAATATAGTGCATGTTTTATTCTATTCAGTGTTTTGTCATCCTTGGTAATACACATACACATATAGCTAGAAACATTTTGTATGTAAGTATATTTACACACATTACGGGATTAGTTTTCGTAGTATATATGCTAGGTGAAGTAACATTGTTACTTGTGTTTTTAATTTGTTTTGGGTGCAAGTATTTATAAAAAAGTACTTGATAATTTTTGGGAACAAAAAATGTAACTTTTTAGTACCTCATCACCACTATCGCCGCCATCCTTGGCAAGGTGGTTGGCGAGGTGACTAGTGAGATGATAAATTTGAGTTCTTTAAATACCTTTCATTTTTTTCTTATTTGGTATCTAGAAAATATAATGGACCTCTGTCAAAATGACATCTCATTTTTCTGTTGCTGGATCACTAATACCTCGAGTACTGTTCGATATTAGTGATTCTTGATTGTGTGAGCAAAATCGTGCTCGTGAGTATTGAGTACTCGGGACTGTGTTTACAAGTAGGTTATATATGAGCCGTGTATCACTGTTAAGAGTTGCTTGGATACAATTGTTTATTTATAAGAATCTCATTATGAAAGTGATCTAAGTTAAATGCTTTAAGTTCTCATATATCTTGTTGTGTGTAATAAGAGATAAGTTGTTTGAGTTTGAGAATGATCTTCAATATTGGGAATAGTTTCACTTCTGGTTACTAATATGTGGTTTCTGATCATACCATATTAGGTGTTGGCTTTAGAAGTAAGTTGGGTTCATGTGTCAAACTAGGTCGTTACGGAAGTAGCAAACAAAAGCAGCAATAGATAGTTAGGACGGGGATCCCAACTAATAGAGAAAATGGTGATTTTATTTTCTATCAAAGTTGTAACTGTTTAAGTGATTAGTGAATTGTTTACTGTTGAGTAGTTACCTTAAGTAACCCGATTATGTTACCATATAGATATAGTTTCTATATGGGTTTATCTTGTTATATCTATTGTTATACATGCTCGAATGTATGGTTACACTACCACAAAAATGGGCATTAAAGTCGGTTAAAAACCGACTTTAAATGAAACGACTTAAAGTTTAAAGTCGGTTCACGCGATGAACCGACTTTACGTTTAAAGTCGGTTCACGCGGTGAATCGATTTTAATTTATTCATTTTCTATTATACTCAAATAAAAACCTGTATTCGAGCAGGAAAAAAAACCAAAATCAGTTTAGCAAATAGTTCAAATAATACAAATATTTAAAAAATAAAATATTAATTAATAGCAGAAAAATTACCATGGTTTTGTTCTATTTTATTCAAGATCATCATATTCTTCTCCTTATGTTATAATACAAACATACATATATAATACAAAAATATATACACATAATAACAAAAAACAAATATGAATAATAGGGGATCTAAAAGATTAGTTAAAAAGGAAGAAAACTCACTAATCGGTGCTGGAAATGGTAGTCGTAGGTGGCCGGAAAATGAGAAAGAGTGGAGGAGAAGTGGAGGAGGTTTTCAGTTTTTTAGAGTTCTACAACGCTGAAAATAGTTTATGTCTGGGAAGAAAGAAGAGAAAAGAATTTATCCACATGTGTAGCGTCGGTTCCACGTGTCAACCGACGCTATGTTACGTGGATAGCGTCGGTTCCACGTGCCAACCGACGCTATGTTACGTGGATATCATCGGTTCCAGGTGTCAACCGACACTACGCCGTGTGGATAACGTCGGTTCTAGGTGTCAACCGACGCTACATCCTACGTGGATAGCATCGGTTCTACACCAAACCGACTTTAAACCAATTTAAAGTCAGTTTTTAGAAAAAAACTACTTTACGTATCGACTTAAATACCCATTTTTGTAGTAGTGTTAGTACAATGAGAGTTTAAGTGGTGTATATTTATATATGTTGAAGTACATGTTTTCTGTTTATTGATTATATGTACTGCTACTATAATTATTAGTTATGTGTTATCTATTACGTGTTAGTCTAATCTGAGTGTCCATCTTGTATGATCCAACATACTAGATGTAAATTCTGATGAAAAAGTGTATTTGTTATATGTTGTCACATGCTTTCTTTCCTTTCTATGTAACATGCCTATAACTTTCCTATCATTGTTCATGCTGTAGTAAATTAATATGCTTGCTCTGTGATTAATTTATATTACTTATGTATGTTATGTGCATATGAGTTCGATGTGAGTCTTCAAAGAGTTTATATATCCTTACCCTTGTTGTATTTCAAGTGTCAGACTCTTTAATTGTTTTGTTATGCTTTGATTGATCGCATGCTATGATAGTACAATCATCATTTACTAAATATGTTCCCACATATGAAATCTTGAATATTGGAAATCCTTTGTTATTTAATATGCATTCTTATCTCACTTTTTATTAGTAGTTTGCCTTGTAAATGTTTGTTGCTAGTCTGGATAGGAGTGTGTAAGGTACACTATCACTATTATGTTTATCACAATTAATTCTTCTTTACTAATGGTTATTTTTATTGTGTGTTAAATTGAGCATGTTGTTTTGTACTTCTGTTGTGTTAATTTCTTAATTCACGTTGTAAAGCATGCTTAACCGAATTGATGTGAAAAATTTATATATTAGTTATTTTATATAAACATATTTATTTACATATAATCTCATTTTATATAAATACAAAAAAGTACATTATTAAAATTATCAATACACATTATATACTCATACATGTTATTAAAATTATCAACATATACTATTTACTCATATATATTTTGTTTGGAGAAAATTTTATGTGTTAGGGATTTTATATATTTTTAGAGACAAGTAGGAAAAATAGACAAATGAACAAATCTAATATTTTCCCCACTAAAGAGGTATAAATAACACCTAATAAAAAACTGTTGGAGTTGAGTTGCCTAATTTTATTCCTCTTTTTGCTTATTGTCTTTCTATATATGAATTTATGTCATTTTTCTTGTGTTTGTCTATTTGACCCTTCTTATCTCTCTCTTATTCTTTCCTTGGCATGCATGATATACCAATTGTCATATTTGTTGCTTTACCTGTTTAACTGATCTTTTACTAATTTTCTCAGATACTAGTTACTTTGACATATTCCTTATTTGTGTTTGTCTTACATACTACATGTTTCTTCCTCTATGGTTTTTTGGTTGAGCATCACGTCACATGCTCATTATGTAGAGTCAAAGTATTAGGATTATATTTTATATAGTTTTTCATTCATATTAAATATCATATAAATTGCATCTCACAAGTTTTACTAGGTTCTACTTTTTTGTACCTAGTATGTTTTATGTTGGTCTTTTGTCTATCTTTTATAGTGTATGTTCTTATTTTGTCTGATCTTCCTTCTCATTTGAGGCACTTTCCCCTTCTTCTTAGGCATTGTTCTACCTTAATACTTTTCTTGTCATCTCACTTGGTAGCTATTATTTTTGTGTTTTGTGGGACTAACGAGTTTTCTCTTTATTAAATTATAACATGTAAAGTGTATTTTAGAGGGATCATATTGATATATGTTTGGCTTGAATTTGATCTAAATTAAAGTGTGGATGTTTTGACATATGTATTCCTTGAGAGTGTGTATGGTTAAAAAAATTCAATTCGTTTTATCATAATTACATCTTTCCTTTGCACATGCCATATTTTTATGAATTTGTATGGTTAATTTTGAGAAGCTTGTATGGTTCTCTTACCTTGATGATTTTTATATCTCTAACGAGCTTTAGAATCCACCTTTAGTATCTCTTTAGGCAAAATTCTAGGTTCTACTTAGTTAGAAAGAGGGTTTAAGTCATCATTGAATTATTTGATCCTTCTTGCCACCAATTTTTTCCTATCCTTAATCTCTCTTATTTGAGTTATTATGTTATCTCTTTGCAACTTAATACTGGCTTAACATAAATATTTATTCCCAGTTATCTTTTTGTATGTTCTTTGGATTGTCTATATTACCCACTTGGTTTCAATCAACAAAAAAGAAGAAGGGTAAAATTAGAATGATATATAAAGAATGGGAAAGATGAAGAAAATAAAAAGAAAAAGAAAGGTTGAGTTTTGTTTGTTTTAAAACAAAGAAGGAAGAAAGAAACGAAAAGTAAAGAAAAAATATGATAAGTATATTAATAAAGAGTTTCATATACATTTGAATTTTGTGTATTGTTCTCACAACTTCATTGGTTGAAGTTTGAGAAGCAAAGAGAAAAGAACCCATGTTTGAGGTATAAGTGTCATGGTTTTGAACTTACATGATCGAATGAATTAACAAATATATGTTCAAGCCTAAATATCTTATCTCTTTTACCCATATCTTATCCTATCATTACAAACTTTGAAAGACTTATTGATTTCTTCTAGGCTTGCACTTACATTAGTGGAGAAAGAAATTAATTGTGGACATATGAAACTTGTTTCAACTTGAGTCTATATTTTGATTTGTTTGGTTCACATAAGCATATCATTGATGACATATAGAGTAAAGAAATTTTGCATATCACATACTATGCATGACATGAAAAATTTAGTCATATCCTTACATGAATGCATCATGGATTGATTGACATGTGAATAATTACGTTAATTGTATTGACTATTCTTTAAGTACCCTATAATTCATTAAACTTGAACAGTTTGTTTCCGTCTTTCTATATTTCTTGTTGTTTACTTTGTATAGATGCTTCTGTGTTGGGAGAGTTTTTGAGAGTAGAATGCATAATATGTTTATTATATCATACGCATACTTTTAGAGGGAGAGATATGTGTCTTGTGTATGTTGTCAATGGAAGTTTTGTGTTTGTTCTACTTATTCATGATTCATTATTGTCGTCTAGATCTAGTGATAATTCCTTCTCTTTGACATCACTTTTTATAAACCATGCATAAAGAAGAATGTTAGTATAATTCGTTGCATATATATCTTGAAATCCCGTGCTTCACATGTCATCATTTGTGTATATTTGTTCTCATGTTGTATTGAGTTATTGCATGCTTCTCTCATGTCCTTTATTGCCTAGTATTTGTTGTTGGAATGCATGATACATATTTTGGTAAATTGAGATGCCTTATATCTGCACTTTTCTCAGGTTATCTGTGCATTTAATTTGTTGACTCTTATATGCTTTTACTTTTTATCTATCTTGGTGTTATCCTTTGTCTTTTTCACATGATTGTATGTGGTACTTCTTATAATGTTTGCTTTAATCTTATATGATGTGTTGCATCAGTGTAAGGAGGAGTGTTGTATGAAGTTAGGAGAGTTATGCATGGTTACTTGTTTTTGTTCCTATCATTGTGTACCTATGTAGAGATAACACAATACATGTGGTTTGACTATACGTTATTTCTACATGATACATTCATGTGATATTTATTTGTTTCGTGTGTGCAGGTTATATGTGTAGAATGAAGTCTTTGTGCTTTAGATGTGTTGCGTGTATTGTGCTAAGAATCCTGTGAAGATTGGATGAGTTAATTCATGAAGTTAGATAGAGCACTTAAGATGGATGCACTTGATATAGGTATGTCTTTGGGGATTTGGTGTGTGTCATTGTGTTGTTCAAGGGAACAAACAATTTCAAGATATCTTCATGTTCATCTCATATATTATGAGTTTTTGTACATAGTTGTGTAGTGTTTTGACATAAAAAGCAAAATGGGGAGAATGTAAATATTGTTGTACTCCATATCTTTGTGTTGACTTTCCGTGTACAAAACACAATGTATGTTATTTTACTTAGTGTATCTGTCTTCCTCCATGTAAGGTTGGTTATTACAGGTCAGTAATTCATATAACACATAGTTAGATACAATTTGTAAGCAAGCATGTTTACACACATTACGGGTTTCATATTCGTAGTGTACGTGCTAATTCGCTCGATCGTAAATGTTGTCACTTGCATTTTTAGTTTGTTTATGGTACAAGTATTTATGGATAGTACTCGAAAATTTTTGAAACAAAAAAATGTGATTTTTTAGCACTTCATTAACAATCTCGCCATGGATCTCGCCAACACTTTCGCCACCAACCTTGGCGAGATGTCTATCGAAGTAGCTGGTGAGGTGATAATCCAAGTTTTATAAATACTTTCCTCACTTCTCTTATTTCTTGTTTAAGAGTTGAAACTCTGCCAAAATTCACAATAAAATTTGTATCTGTTTTTGAAATTATTTTAGAGAGTTTACGTTTTAAAGTGGGTCGTTTTATGGTTAGTTATCAAATCATTATCTATGTGAGTACGTGGTTTGAATATGTCTTCCATATAAAATTTGATATTTATAGTGGATTGTGTCCCGTGAGATTAAGAGTAGTTACACTTTTAGTTAATGATCAATGATTTCCAATCACACTACATTGGATGGTGTTGGCTATGGATGATAGCCGGGTTTACGTGTTGAACCAAACAGTTGTGAAAGCATAAGTAAAGAGCAACACTATGTAGTTTGAACGGAGGTCCTAACTGATAAAGTTAATAGTGATTTTATTGTCTATCAGAATTGTAACTTGTTTATTATTAACGAATTATTTATTGTTAAACGATTGCCTTAAAGAACTCAAGGACGCTATTGTGTTTGTACAATATGAGTTTAAGGTGTGTATGTTACAATATGTTATAGTTTAAACTCTAGTTAGGAAGTGTTTTATTGTTTCTTGCATTCTACTTGATTTATAATATCTATTGTTCAAAATTATATACTTATCTAATATTTTATTATTTGTGTTTTTGTTGTTTTTTTTGCTTGTACGAGTTAGGGTTGAGTCATTAAAGAGTTTGTAACTTCTTACACTAGTAGTGTATTGAGTCGTAGACTCTTTTAAGAAAAAAAAAACACCAATATATGGGTGGGTTCTAACATCTAGCAGTAAAGCATAGGTTTGGGGTTGTGATAAGAATATGAGGTTTAGGTTAGGAAGTTCTTACGACGAGTAGGCTTAAAGCCTATTACCCAAAACCTATGGCTAAGTTTAAGAACAGAAGATTCAAAGCACTAAAAAATTATGAAGCGAAACTGAAGCCTCGATTCAGTGCCTCATACAATACAAGTAGCCAAGCACATTTGGTGTTCTAGTTCTCTTTGTTCAACTTCTCACAAAGCTAACACCACATTTTGTTAGTATTACACTTCGATCCCTATGGAAACTTCTTCAATGAAAATTTGATTTTCTTTTTGTCGAAAAATTAATGAGAGGGTTGACGACTTTGAGTATTAAGTTTGTAGATTAATATAAGGCTTTATTGAGTTCTTGTTATATTTAATGCATTTATGACGACCCATTGGATGTAACATGTTACATTTATATGTATATTTTACATATCCACATGTATCTTTTAAGTAAGTTATTACTTTCACTATAGTTTAGGTGACTTATTGAATGTAACATGTTATATCACATGTATATTTGTAAATAACATATTTCATCCACCATGTGATCCAACATTTTTATATATAAGTTGTTACATATAATAGAGCTACTATGAGTTAAAGGTGTTGCTTATTAAAGCTCATGAAGGTCACCTACAATAGATACCAGAGCTACGGTGGATATGATCTTGATATTATTTTGTTGAATTTATAAAATAATAATTTTTTGATATTTTTATTATATAATTTGATATAAAATTATAAATTTTAAGATAAGTCATTAATAATTAAAAAATATAAATTTATTATAAAAAAAATTAATTAGGCCAAAAATCTATAAAAAGCGCTTAATAACTTTTTTATCGTCAAAATGAAAAGGATAACTTGTTAACCAATATTAATGAACTTTAAATTAAAAGATAATCAACTGTACATCTTAAATCAAGGGTATCTAGCGTATAAGATGCCAATATTTTGAGCTGTCAGCCATGGTGGCACTTTATGTAATTATTTCAATTTAGAATTAAATACTAATTTTATTTTGTTTTCAAAATATTATTTTTATTACTTTTATAAATAATTAATTAAATTTAAAATAATTTTAATTATTTTAATTTAAAAATATTTAAATTTAGGTTAGAAACTACACATACAAAAAGAGAATATTATAAAAAATAACATCATAAAATTTTATTAATATTTTAATAAAATTAAATAAAGTCTAATAAAATAAAATAAAATATTATAAAATATAAATAATTATAATTTAATAAGTTGATAAATTTTTAATAATAAATATATATATTTTAAATGTGATATTATAAATGAATGATGTGATTTAACTGGTGTTTGACTTAACACTGGTTTATATAGGTTTTTATTTTTAATAATAAAATCTTAATTATATTTGTGATGTAACAAATTTTACATTCTACAAATTCAGGAAGTGCTCGATTTTAGTTTCACTTTTTCCTCTGAATTTTCACCGACCCTTTATGCTTTGAGTACTTTTTATGTCATAAAATTGTGTTACAATTTATAATCTCAATTATTTAATTAACTTTTCACATCTGTATTACGGTAAATACACTTATTATGATTGGAATCATTTTGATTCCATTCTAATATCCGAACTTACCTTAGCAACATACAGTAACACCATGCACAAAAAATATGTATTTTGGCTGCATTTTCTCAACACTCCGAATTCTTACCTACCCACAGTTCGTGGATAACTAGATAAGATTTTGCCCTCCAACCCATGATCAACAATCAATTTTAGAGGGAAAAGAAAAGAAGAAGAAGATAAATATAATGAGTAGACCAGACAGCTCATTCAAGGCCTCCATTGAAAAATGGTCGAAAAAAGAAAGCTCAAAAAGAGAAAAGGAAAAAGTTGAGCTGATGAGCTTTGTTGATTAAATTATTGATGATAGTGGAATCTGAATCATCATCATCTTATTAAAGTTTCAACCTTTTTGATATGATTCGAGGAGTTGATGAAATTTGAGAAGCACCCACATCAGCAAAAATAAGTATAACCCCATTTTGATAACAAAACAAGCAAAATCTTATGGATCATTTTGTCGGAAATTTCTCCACCATCGTCATCTGTGTTGATTGTTCTGTTTCTTTTTCTCATTCTGCTTCGTCTGGTTGCTGCTATACCTCAAATTCATCATCATCATCATCATCATCTTCTTCCTCTTCTTCTCCTCCGTCATCTTCCTTGTGTTTTGGAATTGAGTATCACTTTGAACCGAAGAGCATACCCAAAATACTAATCGCCTGATACCCATTCTCGCAATACTTCTGTAACTTCTTTTGCTTCTTTTAACAGAAACACGGGATTTTTGTTTTGAATTTTTCCTTTTATTCGGTTGGATATTAATTTGGGCTGCATGGGTTGAGCAGTTACCAATTCATATATAATTGAATTTCTTCTGCTCAGAAAGCGAAGATTGAATATGATATTTTCTTCATTAACCTCCTGGTGTCATCAATCGGCGTTGGCTGGTATAACTGGTGCTTCAACAACCACACTTTCTCTAACAAGCTACTCCCATGGCGGTCACTGTGATCATACCCTTTGGCTTTTCAGGTAATGAAAATTTCCAATTTATACTGTTTGTAATGTGTTTTTTTTTCTTTCTCTACCTTTGTTGATGTTTCATTTTTTACTCAATTACGGAAATGCATGTAGGAGTTTACGTAGTTGTAGTAGTTTTGCTTATTGTTCAGAGAAAAAAGATTTGTGGTATGATAGGCAAGTTCCCGATACGCCCTTTTGTTCTGTACAATAATAGGTATGGCCATAATGGTCCTTGTGGTTGCAATGGTTACGTCAAGAAGAACATTTCGACAAGGAGCAAGTATCGGAGGAGCCATGTCCTTCGGTCTGCATCTGCCTCTGATTCCCCTCATTTTAACAACGTGACACGGGACTCATCTTGTCCCGAATTTTATCAGCAGGTTCCTATGCTTATTAGTTAAACTCCCAGCTCATATTTTAACTTTGCTAGTTCCTATACAATATGCTAAACTTTACTACTTCCTGCTGACATTCTGAACCACTTTTGTAAACTATTATTGTTGCTTATGTTATTTCATAATAATGAAAGCCTGATCTTGATGGTCTTTTCTAAAACCTTGGAGTTATTAAAATGTTAGGTTCTTAAGGATGCTAGGGAGAAGTTTATTCAGGAGATCTCTTTCCATTCTAGTGATAGAGATATCTCTCTTGCAAAGGTATGTTCATTTTACAGAGTCTGTTCTTTACTTTTCTTGTTGCAGAACTTTCTCCAACATGCACTTTGTAACAATTTAAGAGAAAACTATTCACTTTCTCTTCCTAATTTTTCTCCCTTGATTTTTATTTTCCCTTTCTTTCAAGTGGAATTGTGTTCGATTATAGTTTGTTTCTTTCCATTTATATCTGCTTTTGTGTATTGGAAAATCTAAATATATTGGTTTTAATGCTGCAGGCTTTGCTCTCCATTGCAGCTGAAGATGAGGCATTTATAACATTCAATCAAGAGATGGATGCTCACTCCCTTTTAAATGAACGAAAAAAAATTTGTGACTCATCTTTCACCCAAGAGTGGGAGTCTGTTGAGGGGATGCCTTTGTCTGGAAGAAAAATATTTGACTGGTTGACTGTGTTGGATGCTCTTGCAAAAGAAGTTGAAGCTGAGCTCGTCTCGAGAGACATAGGTTGCCATTTGGTTGAGGTTTTGGATGCAGTAAATGTTGTTCTATTTCAGATCAAAGGCTTCAGAAGGTTGCCTGTTCTTGTAGATCCAAAATTTTCATACTTGCACTCAGTTTTAAGCTCTGGATGTGGCAGTGGTACAGTTCTAGTCAGCAGAACTCTACCCATTCAATGAAATGCATTCTTTGGATTTTTTATTTTTTTTGGTTGCATAATTGGCCTTTTATGTTCACTCGAAATCTGATAAATTTCTTTGTCGTGTTGGCAGCAATTATGCTTAGCATTATTTATATTGAAGTTTGTCAAAGGCTTGGACTGCAAATAGTTGGATCACGAGTTGGGGAAGATTTCTTAATATGGCCCCAAACAGGAAACCCTGAGGTGAGTTTGTTATTTAAGTTTTGACCTCTGGTACCCATCCAAGTTTTACTAGTTTCATTGCTTAGTGTGCAACATTAAGAAGCATTTCTCTAGACTTAAACTCCTGAATATCATCTCCTCTAATAGGAACTCTTCAAGGTAACCTCAGGGCACAGTTTGTTCGCAATTGTGAATGGGCAGTGTGTAGAAGATGGTAGATCAAGGGCATCAGATCTAACTAGCAACTCTCTTTCAGGGCTTGAGTTAGCTACAAATCAAGACATTATTGGCATTGCATTAGCCAATCTTATTGTAAGCTATGAGCCTTCTTTTTGCATATCATATATGCATGCAATGCATTTTCCTTATTAACTTAAAAATCAAAAAATAGAATATGAACAACGTATTTTTATATGCAGAGGCTTCATTGGAAACGCGCTTCCAAATTGCATCATGGATTGATGTTGACACAACCACTTAGGAATGTGCACTATGCTTATGAAAAAATTTATGAGATCAATAATTCAAACGTCCCTTTGTTGCGTCCTCGGGATCTTAGGTAACACTTTTATGCATAAATCATAATTATGGAATTGTCCTCATTACCTAGTAGAACCAACAAACCAAATCTGTAGCAAGTACATTGTCTATATTCTTATAGCTTGTGCTACTCATGTACATTGTCAATGCTTCATATGTCTTGGTCTTTTCCCTATACTTGAAATTCTACCACACTTCGTTCTTCTGCAGCAAATAATCATCCTCATTTGCTTCTTTAGTTCTTTAACTCATCGCATTAAATTTTTTAGAGCTTCCCATGGTTTGGTTTGTTACGTATTTGTGGAAACTTTCATGCTTAAGTTTCCTGCAACTTGGACATTGTAATATATAAGTGCCGAATAGTCTTTGCTTAGTTTCAAAATTCATAGATCAAGTAACAAGTTTCCATTTATGCTCATTACTTACTATCCTGCAAATGAAATTCTTTATTAGGCTGTCTATCATGGCATCAGAAAGGTTGTTGATACTGCAGCCACACAACTGGGCTTTGAGAAGAGACCATGGGATGTTACTGTACTACAACAGGTACATAATCCCTATCAATTCATAACTTTCTGAAACCAAGACCAATATTAATATTGTATTACGATCTTAATGTCAGGGAGTACCGAAAATCTGTGCAAGAGCTTAGCATTTGCATGGCCTTTGCTCCGGAAGAAGAAGCAGCAGTTCTCGAACCATTTGTTGAGAAATTGCATTTGATGCGGCTGGAATCATCTTGGATATCTCTAGGTCAATTGACGGTTTCCTAGTGTTCTTTTTCTTATTTTCTATATAATCTAGGAACTTTCTCTCTCTCTCTCTCTTGCATAGATGTAGTTTCTTCAAATATATACCATATGTACGAACTGAGTTGTACTAAAATTTAAGAATGATAGTATAGATAAATTTTAACATTGGTGAGATTTGTTCTATGTTAGCTACTGTCCCATCACTTTTCATAATTATTAACAGTTAGATTTGTATTAAGTTATCACATTACTTTTCATAATTATTAATTATGTTATTTCATCTAGATTCACAACTTTTCACCATACATCACGAATCATCATATATAATAATAACATTTCATCAAGTTATAATTTTTATTTATTATTTCATTAAGAATTATGACAAATTACTATATCTAAGTTATATGTATATTATTCATCAATTATAATATAGAATAATTATTTTATAATTTTTAACTAATTTTTATGTGATTTGATTTCGTACATAGATTCAAATACATTATCTAAATAAATATATAATATGTTTATATTTTGTAAGAAATCAATAATATAAACATATATATAAATATTTATTCACGGTGACTTTTATATTACTAATTATGTTTCATAAATAAAATATTAAAAAATTAGAATTTTTTACTATTTGTGAAGTTAGCAACAAATTCAAGTAATAAAATAACTTAATAAAAATAATGACTTAAATTCATCTCTTAACCTAAACTAAAAACTATATTATTTAATATAATTATATCACAATATAAAATTTTAAAGACCTAATTTCAAGATTATGGATATCAACTATCAAATTTAAAATACAAAAAGCAATTCTACCAAAAAAAAAAAAAAAACAAACAAACAAACAAAAGGCCGGTATTGATTGATTTGTTAATTGCCTCATAAATATGATATAATTTATAACTTCATTACAACATCACTTCCCATTGAATCTGTAGACTTGAAATCTGTTTTATCTGAGGCCATATTTTCTTCTGCTAAGGGTTGTTCTTTCAAAGCATAATCACAAACTTCACATGGTGGACAATAAATAAGTTGTTTCTTACGGTAATTAGAATTTGAGTCTCTAACTCATGCCTGGCTCTTTTCTTAGCCTTCCTCTCCAACTTAAGCCGTTGTTGAATGTCACTCAAAACTTGTTGACTAAGGTTGTTAATTTTTCTTAATAAGACAAATCCCTATCGAGATTATTCGATGGAAGTTAAAAATGGAATCAACAAAATAGGGAATAAAAAACTGAGAATGAATATCTGTATTTTATAATATAAAATGAGATAAAAACGAAAATTATATTTTCCATCATTTTCATCAAAATTATATATCTTATTTTAATAAATATATAAAATTTAATATTTTAATTTTTTTTATAGATTTTATTACATTTAAATTCAAACCAATTATAAATAATGCATTATATATTTTATATTTCATATTTAAGTTATATTTTTATTCTACTAAAACATCAATATTTTTTCTTTTATATTAAGAGTATGTCAATATTAAATAATATTAAAAAATTATTTATTTTTTGTTACTTATATTTTATTTTTCTCTTTTTCACGTAAATATTATTTATTTTTTATTACAAAATATTTATTATTGATTTACTTCTATAGTAATTTTTCCTTTATAATAAAAAATAATATTTAAAATATTAAATGAATCTATGTTCTTTCCATTCCCAGGGATCTCAGATATATTCTCACAATAATTTTAAATAGAAATTAAGAACAAATTTTAAATTGGAGATGGAGAACGGAGAGGATCCCAACCCGACCCTGCTCAGTAGAAAATCCTTTCTCAAAACTGAGACCGATGACTGCGCTACGTGTAGGTTCATGCTGTAAGTTGGCAACAACCCAAATGCCCTTGCAGAAGCTACCAATTGACAAAGGAATATTGGCAACACTATGTACGGTACCCAAAAAAAAGTATGGGTTGGGAATCCGTGGATTGTCAAGGACTTAATGGCTTGGGAAAGTTTAGTTACGTACTCGGGTAAAAGAAGGTTGTAAATAGGGCTAGAGTGGTCAGGTATAGCCATGATGCAGAACCTGCAAAATCAATACAGATAGAGACTAAAGAGGAAAATAACAAAGAGTGAAAGAAAGTAAAAAATAGATAACCGCAAAATACTCAGAAACAATACTCAAGAAGATCTTTGAAGCGACTAACGCTGAAGGCAAGTGAATTGCAATTGCTACCAGAAAATTGCTTTGGAGAACGCAAACCATCTTGCATGAGTAGAAAACTCTTCTTTTTACCCTTCAAAACTTCTATTTCATTGGAAAAAGGAGGGGAAAAGATCATTTAAAAAAAAATGAAGCAAACAACTTTAACCAAATCATGAAGATGCGCTCCCTTAATAGAGAACATTTAAAATTTTATGCTCTAATTTCCTCCTAAAACTGTGTCTGATTCTGATTTTACAATGAATTTTTCTGTTATTTTTGGAAAAAAAAAACAAGAAGAAGAAAAATAATGAACTAAACAATACTTACGTTGAATCTGCTTACGAACTTCGTATTACAGATCTATTCTCAGTTTACATTTAATAATACATGCAAATAAAATCAGATTTGACAACAAAGCTTAGGGCCAATATCCCAAAATTGAAACGAAATGTCTGTCCGACACTCAGAATATTAATATCTATCTAGTATGGCCAAAAACCTCCATCCATACGTGGCTTCTTTACGAGGATTTGATTATACTCCGGCCTTGATGTCTGCAGACACAGCCAAGTAATATGAAATGGCTAGCCAAAATCATTAGACTTAAAATCTTTTTCAGAGAGAAACAAAAGGATTTACATTTGGAAGACATTATATGCCAATGCCATTGCACATATGAGATATAATAATGGACTCTTGTTGAGATAAACAAAAGGAAAGTAACAGTTACATGGCAAAACTATTAAGTTTATTTTTAATCACTTTCAAAAGTTAAACATTTTTATTTTTAATAACATGATAAACAAATATTTAACCATTTGATAAATCAAGGCTAAAAATGAAATTATTTGAGTAAATAAATCTTAAGATAAATATATAAAAACAATATTGATCTTTCTTTTAATAGTTTAAACTTTTAAGAAATTTAATTTTTCAACAATTTTTAACATGATGTCAGAATAATCTCAATTGTTGAATTATAAGTATCTAACATGCATGATTATACGGTGCATCTAAAGAATGATGGATGAATAAAAACAATGTTAACCTTCTTCTAAAATAATCTCAATTGTTGAATTGTAAGTATCTAACATTATATGGTGCATCCAAAGAATGATGGATGAATAAAAACAATGTTAACCTTCTTCTAATAGTTTAAACTGCAGTAGTGTTCAAACAACTTCTGTCATCTTATGAAAATAGAAGGCTAAACAAAATATGGTGTATGAGCTAATATTATTTCCATTCTTAATATTCTTAAAGATGAATTGATCGTGTTGTGCTTGAGAGATAAGCTCAATATGAGATATCAGAAAATCCCATTGCTAATAGAGATAGGCGGGACTCAAATATAATTCTCATATACTTTTACCAAAATTGCAGTTAGCCATAAAACCAAAACATATTATATTCATCAAATTCCCAACTTTCTTTTTTGCACAGACCACGGAAATCGAATCAAAAGCTTTTTCAAAATTTTAGCTTTCACTCGTGATTGATTTATAGATAGTTTTAGCAAATTATTCACAGAATCATAACAGTATGTGCAAAAGGTACTAAAAGATTGTAAATTAATTAAAAATATATGGATTAAGGAGGAGGAGGAGGACTAACCAGATCTTTGAATACGATAAAGGCGATGACGAAGAAGAGGACGAAAAGGATCTCAAACTCGGCGAATTTAACGAATTTGAACACCGAGTTTACCGCGCGAGTCATTATTGACTCGCTCTTCTTTCTGCTTCCTTGGCTTGCCATGGCCCTCTCGGTTTTTCTTTCTAGCTTTCGTACTTTTGTTGCAGTCTGCCTCGACTCGTTCCTCTCGTACTCTTTTTTTCTCTTCTTTTCTTTCTTCCTTTTCTCCTTCTTTTCTTTCTTCACTCTTTTTTCTTCGTTAGTTTTAAAAATTAATATTAAATAATCTATACTAATTTAGAATACTTTACAATTTTTTATACTAAGAAATTAATTTTATTTTAAATCATTAAAAAAAATATGACTTTCCGTTGGAAAAGAAGAAAGATTGAGCTTAATTTTGTTTATAGATCCTTTTTTTACCTTTATGTTTTGAATTAACCAATACAATGTAAGTTGCATGTAAAAAAAATTAATTTAAATTATATATATAATTTAATAAAAAGTTATTTTTTAATATCTTGGATTTATAAGATTTTGTTTTTTAAATTTGGTGACTTTATCAACGTAAAGATCAAAATTATATAAAACAAAAAGTACAAAATTAAAATCAAAATGATGAAGTTAAAAATAAAATAAATTAAAAATATGTATAATAATTAATAGAACCACCAATAATATTTATGATATTTAATAATTTTTATAACTTTATAATTTATCTAATTAAACAAAACTTGTAACATCTTTCAAAAAATAGTATGGTTAAATTCTTTGTTTCCAAGTAAACATCTCTTTTGCTAATAATTTTTAATAGAACTTCATTTCACATTTTAATAATACTAAAATTTCTAAGTGTATATGATAAGAAAAATTCTCTACGCGATGTAGCGTGAATTGTAACACCACTATCAATCATCCAATCGGTCTCGTGTAATGCAAGATTGATAAAATCTTCATCATAAACGATATTAAACTCGTTTATGG
Source organism: Hippophae tibetana (assembly GCA_037013495.1). Classification (NCBI taxonomy): domain Eukaryota; kingdom Viridiplantae; phylum Streptophyta; class Magnoliopsida; order Rosales; family Elaeagnaceae; genus Hippophae; species Hippophae tibetana. The sequence goes on from CM072812.1 coordinate 9,977,209, forward strand.
TATTTGTTTACTTATCATTGTTGTCGTCTTTCTTCACTGTTTTGTCTTTATTCGTTTCCTATTTCTTTTTGAACACCTGGTAAAATTTCTTGATATAACTCTTCCTCTTATAGTGATGACATTCACCATTAGCATTTTTGTTTGATTTCTCACTCTCTGATAAAAGGCTTATGCTTCTGGATCTTTCCTTATTCTGTTTCTCATATGACAACATAGCTTCTACAACAACTTTAAACTTCATCTTGTCTTTTGCATAAGTTAGAGTTATGAGATGATTATATGATGAGGCTAGTGATGCTAACAACATCACAACTTTCTCTTCATCACTGAAACTCACATTGAATCTTGCTAGTGAGAAAACTTGTTGTAGAAATCGCTAACATGTTGTATCATGCTTACATTATATTCCTTCCTCATCTGGTATAGCTCATTCCACAAATAAAAATTATTTGCAAGGTTCTTTTACATGTACACATTTTCTAGAGTCTCTCATGTTTCTTTTGTAATCTTGAAACTTTTTGATTTAATATTTTGCAAGACACTATCTGAGAGATTTATATGAATTGTACTCACGTCAATCTCATCTATCTCCTATCATTGCTCCTCAGTCACGGTTGTTGTCTTCTTTTCTTTTCCCAACAACACCTTATGAACTTTTTGTTGAATAAGAATATCAATTATCCTCCCTTGTTATAAAGAGAAATTATTATTGTCATTAAATTTCTCAATATTTACCGTCTGGTTTAATATTTTTTTTCCGCTGTGTTTATTTTTCTACCAATAAATATATCCTATACATAATAAAATCTTTTCTAATATGGTAGATCGGTCTATAGCAATAGGTACGGATACAGACGGGAACAATTATTGATATAACTGTTCTTGAATTAAATTATAAAATCTCTACTCGAAATCGCCCAAAAATCGTTACGATTCTGTGATAATTTTTTACCTATGGGTAACGATTCAGGATAATTATTATAAAATACCTAAAAGAATCGTTTTTCAATTTTTTTTAAATTTCTTAATAAACCTTAATTATTAATTAATATATAATTTAATTTAATAAATATAATTAATTTCGATTACGGATGAGTATGGTTATCAATATAACTGTACCCAAACTGTACTCGTTGTTTTATGTTTGATTTTTACCAAAAATTGTATTCATTCACGAAATTTATCGAATAAAAACCGAACTGATGGTGTGGATAACTAATTGACAGTGTTTTTGCTCATTCATATCCGTCTATGCTATAACCACAAAGCATACTAAGAACTGTACTAGATTAGCTCTCGTACCAATTATTTGGTTACATCAGGTGAAAAAAAAATTCAATAAAGTAAAATAATGACATTTATAATTTAATGTGATTTATCCTTTAATTTAGACTATATCTACGGAACAAACTTTGAAAAATATTTTTTGTAATAAAATTAATAGGTATTAAGTAAAAGTTAATAAAACAAATTGAGATAAACCCAAAATAATAATACATTTATTAAACTTATTATTTTTAAAAAATATCCCTAATATTTTTCTAAAACATACAAAATTATTTTTTATTAAAAAAAATTGTTCATTTAGTTTTGATATGTTTCTATTCTTTTGATGTGTATGGCTAGGATAAAATCATTATTTATTTATAAACAAATTTTTCTATTACATATGTGTTCAAAAATTTGTCACAATTTCTTCTAATTTTTTTTTTTATATACAGCATGAGCCATGGGGGATGTATGGCTAGGATAAAATCATTATTTATTTATAAACAAATTTTTCTATTACATATGTGTTCAAAAATTTGTCACAATTTCTTCTAATTTTTTTTTTTTATATACAGCATGAGCCATGGGGGACTGTCGAAGGACCAGGGGTCATAAAGTCAACCAACGGAGGTCGTGCAGCCTGCCCCCCACAGGAGGAAGAATGGAGTATAGAACAATCGAGGGCACTGCCTTCCTTCAGATTTCAGAGGTAGGGGCTGCATCAATCATCGTTCAGTGAGCTTTCAGTTTCGCTTGCATGCAAGGCGGCACGCCAGGTAGAGCTATCACGCGCGGGCGAAGGAGATGCATTTCTGGTACTGGTAGTACTGGACAAGTTCTCAGGGAATAATCTCTTTCTTATTTCTGCCTTTCTTTCCCATGACGACTAGGTGTGCAAAACCTACACACATCCCATGCGGCACCCTTTCTGAATGATGCCTATTTTGCCCTCAACGACGTCATCTTATGATCCTAGATCTCTTCACTATCGTACCAAGGACATTCTCAGCGTTGTTGCTTCTTTGCTCTTCGGTGTTTTTTGTGATGGTCTCACCGTCGTGACTATGTGCTAGGTTTGGTCTCTTTTACATTAGCCGTGATGGTCATTATATCTATAGCTACTCTTCTTCTTCGCTCTACGACGATGACTCTGATGGAAACGACAGTGTTGACTATAGTCCTACCAAGTCCGGTTACGTCAAAATTCCGGCTGAATCTGAGACCTTTATTGCTAAAGATCCCACCAAAGAAACCCCTGTATGAGAAAATATTTGATGAATGTATTTAAAAATTTGAACTTTGAAGACAGGAATTTAAGATAATATGGAAATTTCGAGGTTTTACTTGGAGGTTATTAGAGTCAATAAATAGAAGTTGTACTTGTAGGTTAGGGTCTTTGTTTGTCAATTGCTCTTTATTTGTTCAGTTCTGTCATTATCTCTCTCTGTTACTATGTATCTGTATATCTATGTAATGAAGTACATTTGAAATGTTCTACTCTGTTAATTATCTTTATGTTTATTCTGTTTTGTTTATTTCATGCGTTGCTTGATTGAATGTGCTGAGAGCTTTTAAGGTTATTAGAGCAATTTTCTTGCAGGAATATTACCCGGAATTGCAGTTAGTAAAACTACCGTATTCTTAATGCTAGATTTTGAAGATGGTTAATGCTAATAAACTGGTAGGAGATTCAGAATAGAAATCGGTTTTTCCATGAGTTTTTTTTTATGATTTCAAATTGTAGAATGAATAAGAGTTTGTAGTTTACATAAGATCAATGTGTTTTGTGGTGAAATGTGATGGGTTTATACTTATATTCAAGGTATAGTATAGAGAATAGATTCAGGTATTATAGAGGAGGAGTCCTTTCTCTTGCCTTCTTTGGTTTGTAAGAAAGAAAGATTGCGCATGGTAAGGTCACTTTTTGAGTGTTTTGAGTATTATGATTTATAAATGGGTTTAGACCCATGTTGAGTAGAATTTTTTTAGTAGATATCGTATTAGATTTTTGAATATGTATTTTTGAGCCTTATTTCTTCAAAGTTTTCACATTTTTTACCAATTTGAAGTTTCAATTACATACAATCACAATTATATATAATCATGTACATGTCTAATGTAGTGACATAGGTTTCGACAATGCAGTTGACTATTGCTATGCTATGATTTAGAAATTTTATTATGGGCAGGGCTACATAATCACCATCAATCATTATCTACATTTACAGTTTACTTTGACGCTAATTAACCTTCAAAGGAAAAGGCAGGATGTCTCCTGAGTCCTGATACTGTAATCCCCTTTGCTTTCCACTCTGCTCACTCAGTGGTGTTTAACCACTTTTTACAATTTCACTGTAGTTTTTTCAATGTTTTGGATGTTGAATACCATTTATTTGACGTTTTATTTTGTTTAATATTTTTACCAAACAAAAAAAAATAAAGCTTAACTTTTGTTTTGTTTCTACCTACCAATAAGAGAAACTTTAGAAGATTTTTTGCCTCATTTTCTTTTCTATGCTATTGCATATTTTGCTATGAGTCTATGAGAGAGGGAAAAAACACTAATATTATGGGTACGGTCTCCATTTACCCTTGTCATTCAAGACTCAAAAAGAGTCGAAAGAAGAGTATACATGACTCTTAACTCTCTGTTTCTCTGATTAAAAGCATGACATATCATGGTGGCCTTTTTTTTTTAATTAACCACGTTTAGAAGGTACTACGACAGAGTTTGACTTAGGGGTGTCCATAAATCGGATCGGATTGAATTAAACCGTAAAATCGGACCGGATCAGATCAAATCGAACGGTTTTACTAATCAAACGGTCCAATCCGATTTGTACTAATTTTAAACCGTTCGAACCGGACCGGACCAGTTTAATAATATATTAAAAATTTCACATTATTCTTCATTAAATTATAAAAAATCGGAAAAAACCGTTTTATAAATCAAACGGTCCGATCCGATTTTTATTCCTTAAAACCGTTTCAAACGGTTCGGTCCGATCCGGTCCGGTCCGAATAATATGAACGGTCCAATTTGGTTACATTTTTTTTTAGACAAAATCGGACCAGATCGGACCGGATCGGACCATGGACACCCAATTTTGACTTAAAAAGAAAAACTCTTTATTTGATGATTTAGTGAAAATGTTTTTTTTCATAATAATTATTTATTTGACAATAATTCATAGCTTTCTCGAATTTTGATACCAACAAATAAGGATAAATATGTACTTTTAACCCTAACAAAACTTAAAAAAAAAAAAAGGCAAGTATGCTATTATAGGAGACATCCCTCACTTCATCTCTAAGATTTCAACTATACTATCGCACTTTCTTTACTACATTTAATATATTTTAATGTCAAAATCTTGTTAATCTAATTTTTCTGGTCATACTTAAACTTCTACCTTGACATAGTATGGCTATATGAATATCTGTTAAAACTTAACGTGGACAACACGGTGTGTTTTGAATAGTTTTAAATCGAGATGAGATTAATTTTTATAATATATTTTATTAATTTTTAAAGTTTATATTATCTTATATTGTTTAATTTTTACCAAGCAAGAGATACGAGAGGAGTTAGAAGTAAATACACGAGGATCAAGGTCAAAATTCCGATTATCTTTTAACCTATTGGCCTGTAAATTTTATAATATATATTAGCATTTTTTTCCTAACTTTGAACAAGTCCGTGTCCATATTTGGCTTTGTCATGACTCTACTCTATAGAATTCTTTTTTGATAACATATACTTTTTTAATTTCCATATCTTTTTACCTTTTAAACAATTAATTCACTCCTATGCATAATTACATTTTGTAATTTATTTTCATTTATGTGTAAGTTTTATAAGTAAGAATAATTATACCAAATGTAAATTAAATTTTTGATCCATATAGATATTTTAATTCAACCAAAGAGACATGTGAATTACATTGATAGTATAATAAAAATATAATAAAAACAACACATTTAATTCAATATATCACAAAACAACTAAAAGTTAAGAAAAAATAATATATAGTAAACATATTAATGATGATATATCTCATAGGTTTCTATATATTAACATGACAAACAACAAATAAAACACAATTTATGAATGAGACAAATATATTGAAAAAGCTATAAAGGATTTTCAATCAATCTCTTATGTGTAGACATATTCGGTAGATGATGATTGTATTCTCACAACGTGCAATCATGTATAACATCACATGTAACGAGATAAATCTATATAGAATCCAACTCTTATGTGGTATTACTTATGGTAATCACTAGACAACAAACAATTTAATAATAAGTAAATCAACAATATATAACTTGATAAAAGTAAATGTAAATGCTTCTATGAGTTGAGACATATGTCCTAACTACCTCTATCATTTGAGGCACTTGTCCTAACTACACCTAAACTACCCTAGTTTGTTGTCTCCACAACACCTGATCCAATTGGATCCAAGCTCATTCTTAAAACTCCATCACAACGTGAAGTAATCAATTATTGATGACTCAACCTTTTAACATGCATATACATTGTGACCCCACAATATCCAACTGAAACTAGACATACAAACACACAGGCTTATTACTTATACACCATTTTACGACCTTATAACATCCAGTTAATACATGGCATACTATCGCATTGGCTTTTAACTTATGGGAATTCTTAATTTTTTTGCAAATTCCAATCAACACATACCAACTTAACTTTGATGGGTACTCATCAAAATGATGTGACTCTTCATTAGCCAACGATTATTTTAACTCTCAACAAAACCTGATTCAGTTTCATATTTTTTCATTTAACTCATTGTTTGAGAAATATGAGAGAGACTCATCTATGATATTTATATCCCACAGATGAATGCACTATTTTCTAACTCAACACTTAGAAAAAAAATAAAGAACAAATCGAAAAAGTCAGGTGCCAAATGGGTAGAGCCTCCCTATGAATTAAAGCTAAAGAAACAAGAAGGAATGTAGAGAGATTTATAGAAAAAATTAACATTTCGGACCCTCACCAACCACGTTGGCAAGGGTAACAGTCACACTAACGAGGGTAATAGTTGTTACAACACTTGCCAACCACATTGGTGAAGACTTGGTGCAAACATCGATGACTTCACAAAAAATAAACGTTTCAAACATCGAGGAGCATTGATTCCCCATTGTGACAACATAATAACAAAAAATTCCTCAAAGGACAACAACAAATAAACACCTAACAATACAAAGTATATGCTATCTAAGAGAATAAGTATGTATAATAAGTAAATACAAAATTGTGTTCTATGTGATACTGAGCCACTATACAATAACTAACCTTAAAAAGGATAAAGAGAAACATCAAATAAAATACAGACATATTTTACACATGAGAATGACAACATCAAAACGACAAGACTTACAATATATGTATAAGATAGTTACTACATAATATTTATTTGAGGATGATTTTGTTTAATCTTTCTTATTCTTTAATAATTATAAAATAATTTTATTGGTTTTTAAAAGGAACAAGGAATGTATTGTACATAGCCTATGATATAATTGAGAAAGCCTAAATTATGAAATAACATTAACTTTTTATGTAATTTGTAGTTTTTGGTATTATAACCCTTATTGTAAGTAAGAAGCAAAAGTTTTTTTCTATTTTTTTTCATTTTCTTTCCTTTTATTTATTTTATATCCATCCTTTATTGAGTTTTATTTTTGGCTCCTGGTTTTTGACATTTATTTTTATTTTTATTTGATATTTAAAATATATTTTTGCAAAAAACTTTTTTGTTGAAATGGACTATAAAGAATGCCTTATCAATTTATCAGTATCCATTGCAATTTTATCTTATTTTAAGACTATATTTATTTAAAATAATTTATGTTTTTTTCTTTTATTAATTTTTACTTGTGAGTATATAATAAAAATAGTGATTACTCATTTATGTGTTACTTTATATACATCAATTAACTCATGGGTTCTCGTATAATAGAGCTACATATAAATATGAATTTATTTTATTGATGTTATAATCAAATTTGAATAGTTTTAAATATCATCTTATGTTACTTGAGAAGATTTCGGTAAACATATAATATAATATTATATATATTATTTGTAGTGTCTATTTTTAAAGTTTTTATTTAAGCTTGAAATTTTAGTTTTGACATGTGTGGCTTATTTTTTGTGTAGGTTGCATATTAAATACTCTACTTTGTAAATCCTCGAAAGATGTCAAAAATGTTATTTTTGAGTAATTTTATTATTGATAGTGTTGCTATCAAGGCTTATTGTGACATAGGCAAGTTTATTTTTTGCAGTTCAATCCCAATGTGTTTGGGTTAAGTAATATTACTTTTAAAAATATTACTATAAAAAATTAAAATATTTATATTTTTTTAATTTTAAATTAATTATTATAATTTGTAATTGTTATTGTGACACAAATATGACTTGTAAGATCGCAAAAATAGTGATGGAATAAAGGACAATTATGGTTCCTAAATTTATGCTTTTGGGCACATTTAACTTGTATACTTTAGTCTTTATACTTTACTATAATAGTTTAGAAGTGAGTAACTTTGCTTCCTAAATTTTATAAAATTTTAAAATTAAAGTATATAAAGAAAAGTATGATGAAAATGTACTATGGAAAATTTAAAACTAGAATTTCTAAAAATAAAAGTTTGTTAATTTGAGTGTACGAGTAGTTGAAATAATAGTACTACTACTTAATTTTTTTCTATCGGTAAAAAAATTTCATTGGGATAAATAGTTTATCTGTACTATTTTATATCATTGGTTACTTAGTATAATTTTTTACCTATCTATCAAGGTTTCCTTTTCACACATAGACATGATAAGAACACTATTACTCAATACAACAATATCTACATATAAGGGTGGAACTAAAAATATATTTTTTAAACTTAGTGGTAGGGATTGAGATTGTATAATTTGGGTTATAAGTCAATCTCAAAGGTATTGAAGTGTAGTTTTTTACACAAAATATCGATTTGTATTTAAATATTTAAATGTAAAAAATATATCATGATATGAATTTAGTTAGAAACTAAGAGTTATGTTAGATTATTCTCAATTAAAAATAACTTTTATGTCATACTATAAGATAGACATAAAATTAATATATTATAATTTATAATAAAAATTATTTAAAATAAAGCATTTTAAGACTATTTCATCATTATATTTTTTAATTACTTTTTTTATAAAACTTTATTGTGTTGTTGCTTTTCTTCAAAAATATTTATAATAATTTAATAAGTATTAATATCATACATACATGTACTAAAATCTAGAATTAAAATGAACATATTAAAGCATAAAATTAAGATATGATTTAACATTTTGAGTTTTAAAGTATATTTAAAAAAATATATTGTTAAAAAAATAAAAGAATAACAAATATAAATATTTGTTATGTTTGTTGCATTCTTTTTTTTGAACCACGAAATGCACCGATTTTATAGTAACAATAAAAATAAATGATAAATTATTAAAAAACATTAAAAAGTTTGAAATATATTTGGATAGCATTAGATTGACTTAAAAAATATTTTTATATAACATATATTATCATAATTCTTTCTACTTAATTAATTAATGTTTGTCAAATATATAAAAAAATATTTTGTTTAATTATTTTACTTGCATTGATTTATATCACTTTATCAACATATTTGTTAAATATTATTAATAGATATAACAAAATATCAAAATAGGTACAAAAAATTAAACATAATATATTATTATAAATAAAATATTTATTTAATCTTAAAAATATACATGTAATTAATTTTTTTTATAAAAAATTATATCAAAATTATCTAATATAAAAAATAAATCTAACATCAAAACATTCAAACTTGCTCCCTTGCTTTTGTAATCCCAATTGTGAATTTTTTTGATACTACTCAAGTTTTGATACATGCATAGGTATTTTACATAAAGAGTTTTGACAGATTACGATTTACGGAGGGATGAATATGAATAGTTGTTTAGAACATAGAGATTTTTTTTTTTTTTTTGGGTAATTTCATTGATTCCTATTAATGATTTTGTTGAGTTTTTGTCTCACATTGGGAGTCAATAAGCCAAAGTGCCAAACAACCTTGGATGTAAAAGATCTACAAAACAGTTTCAGTATCTAATAAGTGGATTATGTACTGAAGAAGGGGAACAAAAGTATTTTTTGAATTTTATGGTTAGATTGGTCGAATGGTCGTTTCCTCGATTGATATATAATAATAATTAAGGTGTTCGGTATGACTGAAACCTTAAACTTATGAACAATCTAATTTTTTAACATTCAAACAAACCAATCTCAATGGGATCATAATTAAGATATAAAGTTATTCTATTCAAATTTTAATAAGTATGTATGCATATATGTAGTATATATATGGTTGAGATTAACTTAAAAAAATCAAATATCTTAAATTAAATATGTAAAATTTACATCTCATCTTGTTTAATATTTTTAATTGATTAATAGTATAATATTATTTTATTTTATTTAAATAATATATCGTCTCATTTAGATTGTAATCTTAATGCTACTAATTTTGAATAAATATTGTAATATTTTTTTTATTAAACATAAATAATGAATTATCATTTATCATATTTATCATTATTTTTGTACTATTATTTGTCTTATTTATATCTAGTAGTGATAAATAAGATATATCAATTAATATCATTTTATTAAAAATTTAACGAGATAAAATAAAATAAAATTTAAAAATTGATAGATTATCTCATAAATCACATTCAATTTATACCATTATCTTAAACTTAATGCATTTACGTAACATCTTGTCTAAGTTAGAATATGTAGATTTATTTATGGTAGATCTTTAATTGAAGCATTAAAATATTGCATGTGTTTGTATTAACATATCAAACAAAATTATAAAGATTCGTATTAAAAAATGACATAAATACAAAATAATATGTTATGTAAATAAGTTATAATAGATTTAATTTGTTTTTATAATGTTAATTCACAATTAGTTTCTAATTTAAAGGTTTGATTAGTTTTTCATCTAAATTAACCCATCAATAGCTTGAAATTAATTCAAATTGATAAAATTGGATTGAATGAATTAATAAGAGTAATTGAATTTTTGTAATTTTTATTAGAAGTCTGATTTAGGATGGCCCTGACTATTGTTAGGAATGGGTCAGTTTCCAAGGGCTCTTTCGTAATTTTTCTACTATATCACGGGAACATAAAAGGCACAAACTGATATTTACTAAAATTAATTTAATATACGATTATTTTTATATTATGCTAGCTAATGCTAGTTTATCTATTTATATGACAAGGAATTGATTATTTTATACTATGGTATTTTTATTGATATTTTTAATTAAAATATATGAAACACACCTTTAAATTAATGATATATTTTTTTTATTTAGATTTAACAATAATTTTAATGAATTGAGATCATTTAAAAATATTAATTATTAATAAAATTAATTTAAATATATATTAATAATTTAAATAAAAATATTTGATTTATAACACTTGAAAATAGGAATAAAAAAGCACCCAAAAAAATAAAAAAAAATTAAAAGTACCAACTCCACGAGAGGAAATAATGATGATAATAAAAGTTTTTGACTATGGGTAGGGATGTATAGTTTTTTTTTATAAAATAATCAACATTAAAACTTACAAACGAATTCAATTCAATTTTGTTAGTTTTAAAATGCTATTGATTTAATTTAATTTTAAATTTTAAAAAATCCTTCGATTATGTGTTAGAGCAATTTTCAACTTTAAAAATCAATGTAAACCTAACTAACCTACGCACATATTACATTAATTAACTTTTATCTTTTTAATTATTTTTTATACATTATTCATTCTCTATTTATTTAAATAATCAAAAATTTGAACATATAATTTTAAAAGTAAAAGATAAGAATGGGTACAAAAATTTATTAACTTTTTGAGTGTATCATTACATATATAACTTTAAAAAATATCAAAAATAAAACTTATAAACACATATATACATGTTTTTTTAGCTGTTCTAGATAAATTATTTTGTATTCAAATCTATTCAAATTTGTATTTTGAGCTACAATTAATTTATAAAATATATATTAACTAAAAAATACATACATATGTATTTACGTGCTTTATTTTTGACATGTATTTTTTTTAAAAAAATTAATCTATTTTTTAATAATTAATGAACTTTTAATATGGCATCTAAAAAGTTAGTGAGTTTTTTAATACTTTGACCATAATTAATGTATTATTGATACCTTTCATCCTAATTATAATATTTTATAATTTTTTTTGTATAAATAAAAATATTCAAATAATATGATTATGTTTGAAAGCTTAATTTAAAACTCTAGAATTTAAACAATAACAATTATCACATTCATATTATAAATTATAGAGCTTAAAGTTTATAGGATTAAATTTATTTTTCAGGAATAAAAATTTAAAGAAAAAAATAAAAGTTGAAAAAGCATTCATACAGCTAACTTAAATTTTTTTAGCTTGACTCGAATTAATTTCATGTTTTTTATTGATTCATTTTTATTTTTTAAAAAGCATATTAAATAAATTGATTTAAGTTTTACTTTAAAATTTAACCATTGCTACAAACACAAACAGGTTGAAGAATATATGATAAATCTTACAAGTTTCGCACTCTGCCAAATTAAACAAGTTTTGAACAAATATAAAATATTTATTTTTAATAAATCATGTACTGTCGAAACAAATATTTTATTGTTATTTTTGGATTATATTTAAATTATTGCAATTTATTTTAATCAATTTTAATAATAATAATAATAATATCTTTAAAATATCTTAATTTATTAAAATTATTGTTAAAATTGATTAAATTTTTATTTTTTTTACAATATAACATCAATGATTAATTTTAATAAAAATTAAATAAAAAACTCAAAATACCCTCCCCACCCCCCACATATACTCACACCAACTACCCAATCCATTAAAAAATTACTCTCTCTCCTTTTATTATTTTCTCCTAAAAACTCAAATCCTTTTTCAACTTTTTTTTTTACTCTTCTCTTTCCATTACTTTCTCATCGTTCCTCTATTCTTTATCTAAAAAAGTTTGGATGATTAAAAATGAAAATTTTGACATAAATAACCTTGTAATTACAATTCATACTAATTTCTTTCAATTACTATTCCATTAAGATAATATTTTGAAGAGTGTCCAAGGAAACAATTCTGCTTGAGAAAACTGAAAAAAGAATCACTATAAGTAACCCTAGAACTTTGAAAATTTTACTAGTGTTTTTACAAATGTTAACTCTCATAATGTTGCATTTATAGTAAATTAAAATTTTGATATTATAAAAATAATAAATAAAATTTAATAATATATTTATAATAACTTCTAAAATTTAACGATATAAAAAATTATCTACTCAATTAATAATATAATCCTTGAAAAGTAACAATTAAATCTTAAAATTTGATACATGACACGATTTTACTAAGATATCCAAACGCGATGCAGTAAACGATGTAGAATTAGGTAATATATGTAAAATTTGACCTTAAATTTTACAGTTTTATTATTGGTTTTACCCCTTTCACTATAAAGCAGGCGTATTAATAAATTCAAACCAGGTTATGTGATTTTATTAGAGAAAATTGTTTTCATTTAGTTCTTATTTCAGTAAAACATGTCAAAAAAAAAAATCTTTTTATTAATATTTTATTTTATTAATAAATAAAAAAGATAAATATAACTTCTTTTATAATAACTATTGAAATATTTAACTAACAAAACTATTAAAATATTAAATAAATAATAAAATTTATTATTCTATACCTTCTATAAAATACAAAGGATTATTAACAAAAATATCTTGATACAAATAACTCTTTCAATACTTCACAACTCTTTCAACATCTTAATATAAAGGATTAATTAATATAAATTTATCTTCTTCTTTTTTTACTTTTTTGTTTTTCACTCTAAGGGCATCAATAAATTGAAAACTTTATTATAAAATAATATTTTATTTTATTATTAAAACATTGAATAAATAGTAAAATTTATCCCTTTAATATCTTTTATAAAATTTAAAAAATTAATTGATACAATTATTTAATATAAATGATATTTTTAATACTCATAATAAATTTTGATATTTTAAAATAATATTATTTATAATCGATTTAAATTTGAGTATTATAAATAAGAAATAGTTTCTTAGACCTCAATTTGTTTAAATAAAGTAAGTTAGAAGTCTAAAAATAAAAAAATTCATAGATGAAGTATGTTAATATATATATATGCATATTTTTTTAAGTTATTATATGTTCATTAAATTAATTGTAATTCAAAAAAATACAAATTTAGATAAGTTTGCAGACATAATCATTGATTTAAAAATACATAACAATTTAAAATATATATATATGTATATTTATGTATTTTATTTTTATTTTTTTAAATTTATGATATACTTTTTCATAATTAATAAATTTATAATATTTTATCATAAATATTCTTATTATTATTAAAATATTTTTAACAAATTAAAATTTGAATAAATTTACACAGGGAAAATAAACATAATACTTTAACAATAATAAATAATTATGCCTTTTATCTCAATACAAAAGAACAACGGCTAAGATTCAAAAGTAAAAGGATTAAAAGATAGGGTTTGTATCCTTTACTAAGCTCAAATATGTACTGATTTATCTTAATTTTGTTTTTATCTTAAAAATATTATAACGTGATATTTTAAAAGTTATTAGGTTAATTTTTAATGATTGAGATTTCTATTTAATAAAGGATTTTACCCTAAAAGATATAACGTATGAATAAATACTTTTAATAACACTCTTATTTTTATTTATCTCATTATTTAAATTACATCGTCAAATCTTTTAAAAGAAAATTATAGCGTAAAAAAAACTTACACGTCTCACTGTACTAACTCAGTAATTCTTACAATCTCTAATATTCTCTCTCCTAATAGTGTGAGGTCCAGCTCGGTCGGCACCTAATATAAGACTGGGAAAGTTTATCGCTTTACTCTCTCTTTTTTTCCACTCTGAGAGAGCTCTCTTTTTATCTGTTTGGAATTGGAATTGGAATTGATAGACAGTGATAGGCCACAAAATGGGGAAAGGCATTAATGAATTGTTGGGACGTTCACTGCTTTTGCTTTCTTTTTCTTTCTTTCTTTCTCACTTTGCTTTGCTTAGGTCAGCTCTGCTCACTGTTCTTCCATGGTGATCTCGAAGAACGCGTTGCTTTTATGTAGCTGGTAGCCTTTTTCTCCATTTGGGTTTGAATTTGTACGGTAGATTTCAATTTCTCTGCTGTAATATGCGGATGATATCTCTGTGATTAGGATAGTAGATTGTACGTACATCAGGGTTTAAAGTAGAGGAAGCAGTGTTTATTTAGGCGAGGAAATTGTTCCTAGAGTGGATATGAAGCAAAATAATTTGCATGATTTTACATTCATATAAAATAGAAAATACCCAGAAAACACAAGGGAACAAAAGCTTGCTATGAAGCTTTCAACATCAGGGTTGGGTCAGCAGGATCATGATCAAGGTATGTTAAAGAACATGTCTTTCTATGCCCTTCGTACTTTGTATTTTGTTTAATTACAGTGTATATGTTTCTTTCATTTTATTTTCCTTTTCCCTCTAAAATGCACTTTCACTCATCCAAAGAAGGTGTTAGTTGATTGTACTTGTCAAAATTGGATTAGCTTATGATTTTTTTTATTCATATAAAATAAACTAAAATGGATGGTGATAGGTGAAAGAGAAGGAGGAGAGAAGAAATGTTTGAACTCGGAGTTATGGCATGCTTGTGCAGGGCCACTCGTGTGGCTGCCAACCTCTGGTACTCGTGTGGTTTACTTCCCTCAGGGTCACAGCGAGCAGGTAAATTTTGCTTCTGACTCTTTTGTTTTTGCTTTATATCCTGATCTCTTAAGTTGGCCACTATTTTCATTCTATAAGTAGATCATGGTTCAAAGTTTTGTAATTGAAATGGTTATGAATATATAGGTTGCTGCTACTACTAGCAAAGAAATTGATGGGCACTTACCAAATTATCCGAGCTTGCAGCCGCAATTATTTTGTCAACTCCACAATGTCTCCATGCATGTAAGCGATGTGTTTATTTATCATTCATGCCAAAAAAAAATTTGTTACAAAATAGATTTTCTTGAAGGAATATATGTTTTTATGTGCTTTTTAGGCTGATGTGGAAACGGACGAAGTTTATGCACAGCTGACATTACAGCCTTTGACACAGGTGATGTAGATTGTCTTCTCTGTTTTATTCTTATAAAGTTTAAATTGTTTACTTTCAATCCCAATTGTTGTATGGAGTGTGCAACATGGTGTTCTTAATGTGATTGTTGAATGTTAACAGCAAGAGCAGAAGGATACTTTTCTTCCCATGGAGTTTGGAATTCCAAGCAGGCAACCAACGAATTATTTTTGCAAGACACTGACTGCAAGTGACACAAGCACTCATGGAGGTTTCTCTGTTCCTCGGCGGGCAGCCGAGAAAGTTTTCCCTCCGCTAGTAGTTTCTTGCGCCTAGATGCTGATTTTTCTTTGATCAGATATACTAGTTTAGAACTCTAGATTGATGCTGATACTCTCTTTTTTCCCTGTAGGATTTTTCACTACAGCCTCCAGTGCAACAGCTTGTTGCTAGGGATCTCCATGATGTTGAGTGGAAGTTTAAGCATATTTTCCGAGGTAGGATTTGAACTTTGCTGCTGATGTCGTTCAAGTATTACTCCTTCCTTTTTTAAACTCCTTGTGAGGTGGAATTCATTTGGTTTGTATTGTTAAATACTATTTAACAATGAAATACAATTACACCTACTAATAGTTGTATTTTGATGATCAAAATTCATCTTAAAATTAAATTATGATATAATAGCAAAGAAAAATAGTTAAATCAAATCAAATCCTTCACTGCTAGAGTAAGATCTTTAAACTAGTAATATAGTTATCCTGTTTAGCATATTCTGTTTGTTGCATTTTCATTTCAGAGATTAATCGTGTTAGTTGGAGGCAGAACAGTGACATGCATTGAACATTTATGGCCAATCTGAAAATTGCGTGTTGTGTTAAAAGTTGAACAAAGTTAAATAATTAGGAATAAGGTGTTGGAGATTGGACTACTTGAGGATCACGAGACAATCATGTTATTACCTTGGTGATTGTGAGTAGCAAGTTTAGTATGATTGGTTAAAGAATTTTATTTTTCTGTCATCATTAATCCCTGAAAATGTGAAGAAAAATATCAGAAAATGGTGGTGATTTAAGAGAAATTGCATCTCAAATATTTTCTTATCTTTTTTTCAGGTTTGTTATTTGTTTTCTTATAAAATTAAAATACCAGACCCCCTTTTAAATGAGAACTTTTCTAAAAATATACATACAGTATGTTAGTGGGCTGTGGGCATCGGCTGAGGTTAAGAGCTTAGGGTGGGGTCGTCAGCTGAGATGATTCCAATAGTTGCAACAAAGTATTATGTTTGGTTAGAGGAATCTAGTTCAAGCTGAAGATAAAACTGATGCAATTGAAGTTGCAGCATAGTTGGTGATCATTGGGATCTGAAACTAAAAATATCTAGTGGACTTTTCTTATTGAGAAGTAAATTTTTTGTATGTAATGTTGTTTAAAGTTTGAGGTATCCCTCGTTCAAGGAAAATCTTTTATTGGATTTTACAATTGTATGTATGTGTCAATGGATAATTGAGTTGATCATATAACAGAGTAACAGGTTTCATGTTTTCAGACTGTGCTTCCATTTTCAACCCAATTTGTGTTTTAGCAAACCATTCCCTTCATTTTATGTAACTAAGAAAAACAAATTCCTTTGTCTAAATTTATTGCATTAATTTGGCTATACCTTTAATTATATTGCTTTATATTTTAATTGGTGATAAAAAATGTTGACCACTTGTTGACATTTACCATGCTTGATTTTGTAACTCCTTGCTTATCCTGCAGGACAGCCAAAACGACATCTACTTACTACTGGTTGGAGTGTGTTTGTCAGTGCTAAAAGATTAGTCGCTGGAGATTCTATTCTTTTTATTTGGTATCTTTTTCTGTATTGATATTATTTTATGCATGTGGAACAATATTCTTTTTCTTTTTCTAACCAGCTACTATTACTAGGAATGAGAAAAATCAGCTTCTTTTAGGGATACGCCGTGCCACTCGATCACAGACTATAATGCCATCATCTGTCTTAACAAGTGATAGCATGCACATTGGACTCCTAGCTGCAGCGGCTCATGCTGCTGCAACTAATAGCTGCTTTACAGTGTTTTATAATCCAAGGTGCAATCACTCATCAATTTCATGTCTCTATTTGTCCTGTCATTCTGCTTACTTGTTTATTATGTCCAGAGCAAGCAAGTCTGATTTTGTCATACCACTTTCGAAATACATTAAAGCAACGTATCAGACACGTATTTCTGTTGGGATGCGATTTCGTATGCTTTTTGAGACTGAGGAGTCAAGTGTCCGAAGGCAAGTTTATCAGCTGATAATCTCTCGATATATCATATATATGCCTTGCAATCATGTACTAATTTTTACTCTTAGTGCGCTCACTTAATCATTGCTGATCATGCTAAATACTATCTCCAATTTAATTCAGTCAACATGCATCTGTTTTTAAGATAAGTTCCAAATGGACTAAAGTATTGTATACGTTGGCTCATACTATTAATGGTGTAGGTCAATTGTTCCATGATGACAATTACTTTTGGGTGGCTTCTATGTTTTTGCCCATGGGGGAGCTAATTTATTTGTGAGAATTATTGATTGCTCAAGAACCAGGACATCTCCCAAATGCATTAAGTTAAAGAAGTGACCCTTAATCTGTACCTCATAATTGTGTTCCTGGATCAACTAATAACTATTTCTTTTAAATATGTTATTGTTAACTTAGGCAAGTAGCAACTGAAGTTATGTTTATGCTTTAAACTCCAGTGGCAATTGACCATTTCCTTTTGGTCAAAAGTATGAGATTTGTCATTCCATATTTACTCTATTATGCAAAGGGTTGTCTTTTCAGGTACATGGGTACAATAACTGCCATAAGTGACCTAGATCCTGTTCGTTGGCCTAATTCCCATTGGAGATCTATCAAGGTAAGGAGCCATAGTCACCTGGAATTAAAATAGTGTACCGGATATGCGCAACGTAATTTAGGTGGATCTATGACTCACATGTGGTGTGCTTGAAAAGTAACTTTCTTTATGTTCTTTTTAGGTTTCTTACTTTCTTTGCAGTCTTTTTAGTTTCATTTTATCTTGTTCTATCTAATGTCTAGGGTACACAAGAAAGGGTGCTTAAACTTCTCCATGCTTTTTTCCTGGGCTTGAGTTAGAATTTGAAAAAACTGTTTTGCAGTTTACGAGTAGCTTATATTGTCATAGACTATTCTAAAAAAGTTCTATGTCCTTGCTCTCATTTAAAGCCGTATTTGAGTTGATACCATGCATTCAATACTGACTACTGATAAATATGTAATCCCATAACGATGAGTATCAGCCAAGATCCTTCCTCTACCTGAAACTTGTGACTCAGTTAGTCTTGTACTCTTTGTTCTATTGTAGGTTGGATGGGACGAGTCAACTGCTGGTGAGAGGCTGCCTAGGGTATCATTATGGGAAATTGAACCTTTAACAAGTTTCCCTATGTATCCTTCATTGTTTCCCCTCCAATTGAAACGTCCTTGGTTTCCTGGAGCCTCATCAATGCATGGTATTAGTCATCCTTGATCTCATTCTATAATCTGCCATCATTGTCTTCTGTAACTCACTGCTTTAGTGTGTGTCTTTTGTATTCTGATGTTGATCCAGGTTAGACTTTGTTTATGTTTGATTCGTTAAAATACTCGAGCAGCAAGGCTCTTTTTTCTTTCTAAAGCAGTTTCAAATTAGGTGAATGAGTGATTCCAACTTCAACTAAACCTTTAAATATTTCAGTAATTAGTTTTTTTTGTATGTAAGTTTTAGACTTGATGCTACAGGCTAGGTGCATGGTTTTAGTCCAGCAAAAGTTTTCATATGGTTGGATATATTTTGTTAAACTTTATTTTAATTGTCTCATTCCTCTAGTTTTTTTATTTTTTTATGAGCTGCATTCCCCTGGGTCTTGTATGAAATATCTATCAGACTTTTTATTGGAATTCAGTTTTTTCATAAATTTTTATTTTGGTGGTAATTATCTCTCTAGTCATTATTTTATTTTTTCTGTGTCATTAATAGAGAACCGAGATGATGGAGCTAGTAACTTAATGTGGTTAAGGGGAGGAACGAGAGAGCAAGGTCTTCAGTCCTTGAACTTTCCATCTGTCAATATGTTTCCCTGGATGCAGCAGAGAGCGGATGCATCGATGATCAGAAGTGACCTCAGTCAACAATACAATACTATGTTGGCTAGTGGTTTTCCAAATGTAGAAAGTGGAGACACCTCAAAACAACACACGGGGTACATTCAACAACCATTCCAGTTTATTCAGCAGGCCGGTAGCCAAAATCAACAGTTGCAAATGCTGCAGCAAAAAATGCCTCATGATATTGTTCCTTCACATTCTCAGTTTTCAACTGCTATGTCACAGCACCTTTTTTCACAACAATTTAACAGTCATACTGAGGAAGAGAACCAGCAACAGCAACATACCTATCTCAATACAATGAAGATCCCAAGTGAACAGCTAGATCAAAAACGGCCAATGTTGGAATCAACCACTCAGTTTTTGCCATCTGTTACCCCTAGAGAGAATATACTTGGCTCATTGTGTTCTGAAGGAAGTGGAAATTTTTTTAGTTTATTGAAAGCAGGTCATTCTGAATTAAGTGAACATTTACCTCAGCAGTCCTGGGATCATCCAAAGTTTGCAGATCCACCTGTTAATGATTTTTCTATCTCAATGTCACTTCCACCATATCCTGGGAAAGACATCACAAGTGAGCCAGATAATTGTATTTCAAACTCCCAGAATTGTACACAATTTGGTGTTAATAGAGAATCATCTGGACTGGTACTACCAACAACATTGTCTAGTTTTGCCACTCATTCAAATGATGTTGAAGCATCCACCATGCCTTTGGATGATTCCGGAAATCAGAATTTATATGGTTATATGGGAGACTCTTTGGAGCTTTTGCCCTGCACGGGGCAAGTTGACCCTCCAACCTCTGCTCGAACATTTGTCAAGGTGTGATCTGCTTCCAGCAATCAATCAGGTTTTTATTTATTTGTAGGTTCGGTTTTTCTAGGTGTTGAATATATGACCCTTGTGTTGTTTTTGCAGATTTATAAATCAGGTTCGGTTGGTCGTTCACTAGACATCTCCCAGTTCAGCAGCTATCATGAGCTGCGGGAAGAACTGGCACAGATGTTTAGGATTGAGGGGAAGTTGGAAGACCCCTTTAGATCAGGCTGGCAGCTTGTATTTGTTGACAGGGAGAATGATATTCTTCTCCTTGGCGACGATCCATGGGAGTAAGTACCTAGGTCAATAAATTTCTTGTTTTGGTTTTGTGCATCTGAATGGGGAAATAAATGCCTCGTAGAAAGCTATCATTTGCATTTGACCTGCTAATTCTATCATTATACTGCATTTGCATAGTGTATTGGAGAACTTCGTGTAATCCAGATCGCAAGAGCTAGTCTGGTCTGGGAAGTTGCTGTGAACTTCTAAAGATAGTGTTTTGACATCTATGAGGAGTTTTAGCCTTGGTATGATCTTATGTCCAAAACTAGGTTTAATCATTAGATCTTAAGTCTTAACCAATTCACTTGCTTAATCATCTAAAACCTATAGACTTCTTTTCTGCATAAAGAAGAGATTACGGAGATTGTAAAACAAGTTTCCCAATTGGGTCTCAGTATGTAGGCTTCTCTGCTGCAAAAAGGAACTGATTTTTGACTTGAGCATATCTTCTTACATGATGGTTTGGTCTGGCATTCATCCCCTGATGTTCTTCTAACCATATCTTTGACCTCGAATATTCTCAAGCATCTTGACTAAAATTTGTGTCACGGTGAAACATAAAACTGAAGTCTAACATTGGAAGCATATTACTCTCATTGATTATGATTTCATATGCAGGGCATTTGTGAATAATGTCTGGCATATCAAAATACTTTCACCAGAGGATATGCACAAAATGGGGGAGCAAGCAGTTGAATCTCTCAATCCAAGGATGAATGGCCATGGCAGTGAATTTCATGATCTTTCTGGGCTACCATCTTATGGCTCGTTTGAATATTGAAAATTATCTCAGTATGCCTCTCACAGGTTAGCTCGAGTCCCCTGCAAAAAAGGAGCTTATTTCAGAGTGGATTGCTCCGTCTCAATTAATCACGTACTTGCAGCAGTACCTTAGATACTCTGTTTGGAATACAAAGACATTTTGTTATAACTTCTATCTTTATTGTTCAGAATATGTTTGAGATTGAACTAGTAATGATATCAGAGTTTCAATTTATTGTGAAAATGAATCAGATTTATTTTCAACGTCATTGGCAGTGGAAAAAAAACCGTCTCAGAACGAGTTAAAAGGAGATCTTTAACCTTTTGTCATTCACTATTAAAGAAAAAAGATATTCTTTTGGGCAATTAAAACATAAATAACATAGCTACTATTGCAGGATATGGGGAAACACAACTTTTTACTTTTTTCATTAATCAAAGGTACATCGACAAACAGATCGAATAACAAGAGGAACTAGGGTAACAAGCAACAAAATTACTACTTTAGTGATCCTGTGATTTTGTACCGAAGGCATTACTCATATACTCAATGATCAAGTGCCGATATAAAATGTTGAATCTTTGACTGTGCTCGCTCCTTTTCTTCTAGTCCATCCAAGTCACCAATGTTGTCGTGATATTCCTGTAATCCACGATAACGGTGCTTACATAAGTTACATCCACTCAAACCTAAGAACTTGGTTAAGGATCCTTACAAATCGATAGATTAAGCAAAACCATGAAACAAATTAACCATGTATGTAAAAGGACATACGCAAGACAGAAAACAATAGTTGAAATAAAAGCCGTCAGAAAATGCATATACCTGAAGTATATCCTTGATATTATTCTTAGTAAGTTTGTTCTGCTTCAGTAGTAATTCAATTCTTGCCCTCATTTGAAGGTGTCTGAAATGTAAATAACAACTTATATTGCATACAGACAAAAATCTCCTTCCTTGAAACCATTTACCGAGGGCATGTATGAATGTGAATATATGGTACGAAAACTTACTCACAGCAACAAAGATGACCCAGAATAACAGCAATCAACTGCAAGGTCATAATAAAGAACATTAAGTGTCAAAAAAGAGGAGGGTAAAAAGGGCATTGAAAAATAAAACCTTATGATTTATAACCCTCTGGATACCAAATCATAAACGAGTTAAGCTGTCATGCAATCCTTGATGAGCTTTCAGAATTTATTTTCGTTATTTATTATATTAGAGATTTTCATTTTGATTTTTAAAGGTCATAAACCTTATTTGAGAGTTGAGAGCTGGCATGTTTTTATTAGTAAGCGGTAACACTTGGCCTTTTGACGCCCCTCTCAATAGCAAGTGCTCCTTTGATATTCCTCTAAGGCTCATACACTGGGTGGCTTCACCTCTCTCTCCTCTCCCCCTCATACTAACCTTCCCCAACCACCAAAAGAAAAGGAAAGAAAAATCCTCAACCGCTATGCAGCCTATTTCTTTGCCATCTTAAAGCATGCCGACATCTTTACAGTAATACACTAATTTGCTATAACAGATTCAAACCTGAAGAGTGTAAAGCCCAGCTTCTAGCTTTCTGTTGTACTTTTCCTCTTCATCCATCTGTATTGTATACAGAATTTCAGCATCAACGATGAATGAAAAAACCTAAGTGGAATATAATGCTTTGGCAAGGCATGCAAAAGAAAAAAAGCCAAACCTCTAAATCATCAAGCTGTAGCTCATCCATCCGCTCAGTTTCTACTTTAATTCGATCAGAATATCTGCAAGTTGAGGGACGTTGGAAGAAATTAATGTTTTACAATAGAAGAGTAAATCAGGGGGAGGGTAATTGCAATAGAGCACCTTATATACAATTCCATAAGCCGGTCAATTTTTTCGCACTCATTTTCCACAAACTTACTAAGCAATCTATCTCTTCTAGAACCCCTAAGAATTCCACCTGGAATGGGAAGATACAGCAAGATCAGCAAGCAAATATTGTTATGATGAGGCAAAACACAACATTAACAATCATTCATGTAAATATAAGATGAGATTTTCAATACTGATTTTTTTCTGCCATAATATTCAATGCAGGCAACATTAATTGAGTGACAAAAGAGCACAAACTCAAACAATCAGTAAATCAGGGCTATCCAGACAATAAATATGCCAAACAGTTCTTATAAAAAGAGGAGTAACACCATATTCATAGAAGCTTCACTTTCAACAACACACAAACACACACACACGCAGAGACACACAGAGAGAGAGAAAGAACTTTAACAATTTCTGTTCCCATTTCTAGTTTAGATTTGTACTTCCATTCATTCAAATGGAAGCTAAATTTGTTCCCTATTGAAGAAAACTTGGTATATTAGCTTATAGAGCAATTCCAGCCACATGGATCAGTAAATTTAAAAGGCACACAACTGTAAGTGCCTGCTTACCAAATAAAGAAGCAATAAGAGAAATAATGCGCTCTTCCATCTCCTCTTGGTAACTCTCTTTCTTGTTCTTCTTATTCATTGGAATCTACAAAATATAACCAAATGTGTAAAGTTACTATCATCTAAGGGAATCAAATCAGTGCTTGAATAAGAATGACTTGGCATTCAGGCAAGGTCCTTCTTCCTCAACACTCATTGACATAGAACAGAGGAGAAGAATATAGAAGGGGAAGAATGAACACTGAAGGGCTACTGTTGAAAATATTCTATATATAAAATGAATTTTTCCACAGCAACAGTTACAGGAAAAGGGAGACAAATAATAATGGCTAGCATCGATAATTTATTAATTTGTAATTCAAGCCATCTTTGGTTACAATCACATGATACCAATTTAAAGGATTTTCCAAAGAATCTGAAAACAGACTGATAATGTTACATAATCTAAATCTGATAGCATAACATGAAAAAAACCATGATATTCAAAAATCACTAGTATCGTGACACTCTTAAGATGTAAAACCGTTGAATGGAATCAAACAACCATGCAACGGAAACATTTTAGTATCTAAAAACTAAAGTGAAACAAATTAAGAGGTATGTAACTTAATTGATGCATCTAAATATCTAATGGCATAAAGATGCTTGAAAAACATTTTTCTTTACCTCCTGTGGACCGAGTTGTAGCTTAGAATTCTTATAATGAATTTCATCTACGACATTCTATCAAACAGTACTTCGACAGCACCGTACTGGACAATACACAGTCAAATACATATCACAATTATGAAAACTATACAACCATAACGCTAAATAACAATGGCCAATTTTTCCATCAGGAAGCAAATGGGATAAGATACTTGCCTTACCCATGAATGCAGCAAAAGCCGTTTTCAATCCCAAAACATCAACAAAACGTTCACATGCAGGCGGGTAGTTTGTCATTGCAAAATCAAGCGCCCTTATTGCTGACCCATAAGCAGACTTCTTCTGCTTGATAATAATAATCATCAACTCAACACCTTCCGCCTTCACAAATCTGTCCTTGTTCTCCAATGGCATTAACAAGCAACACAAACAATCAAAAAAATTCTCCAACATCTCGGCCTCATCCGAATTCTTTGGATCCTTAGACTTATATATCGCCACAGCCTGTAGCAACACATCCACACCATTCATTTGCCCCAATTTCTTCTGATTCGCCGTACTACTCTGCAACAAAATGGCCAAAATCTCAGACGCATACTGCTTATTACTATCAAATTCCCTAACCCTAATCTTCCCCAACAACCACTTTAATAACTTGGTCCTCTCACACACCAATTCAGCCACAGCAGGCTTCACCTCAATCAAATTCTCGATAGTAGCAAGAGTATTATACACAGCAGCCATTTCATCCGGGTCCGATTCAGAAAGCCTCTGCAAATTCTGCACCAAAAGCTCAAGCACGTTGTTCTCAACCAAAGCATCGACCAAAACCCTCGCCGGCTCGTCGTTATCCTCCAAGACGTCCTCATCGGTCAAGTCCTGAAGCAACTGAACGACATCAATAGCAATGTCGGTGTTATCGTGGTTAAGCAAGTTGAGAATGGAAGGTATGGTGTTGAAACCAACAAGGTCAGGATAGAGTTCTGGTGCGCCGGCTAGGACTTTGAGCTTATGGAGCTCTTCGTGGAGCTCGACCTCGGAGTCAGCAAATCGATCGGGTTGATTAGGATACTTGATACGAGCAGCGATGTTGTCTCTGAGTCGGCGCTCGAAGGAGAGAACGAGCTTCTTTAGGGTTCGTAGGTCGAGAATCTCCACTGCGTTTTGGGACTTCTCAATTGCTTCAAGAAGTGAAAGGTCGATGTCGTTGGTGTGGTTGATGCCGTCGACGGAAACGACACTGTTGGTGTCGTCGTCGTCGTCGTAGTGGGCATCTCGTTTGCGCTTGGGAACTTGGTTTCGAGGGTCAGTGGAGATTTCCATTTTCGGTTTCGAATAATTAAGCGAAGCTTTTCTTGTCTCTCCATTTTTATGGGCATTACATAAATTTTAAATTAATTTAAGAGTAATTGATGTTGGATCAGTTTTATTAATTATTGTTTTTAAAAATATATTATATAATTGTATTTTTAATAAAAAAAATTCACTTATTAGTGTGAATCATCTAATATAAATGTTTCAAAAAAAAAACTTGTATAATCTCTCGTATGCCAATATATATCACTTGGTGGAAAAATCTATATTCTATCTCAGAAATAATTGCGTGGATCACACCTCAGGGCTTTAGCTAAAGCTCAAAGCATATTTTACACCTCCGAAGAGCTTTACTTAGTTTTCTCAGCCCTTTCTCTTCTCTTTTATCTCTTCATTTTCTTTCTTTTCGTATGTTTCTCAATTGTCTACTACTTCATTTTTAACCACATTTGAGAGAGACTCCTTTGTAGAATATTGATGATATTCTATTCAAATATACATTTAAATTAAAATATAATTTATTTCTTAAATACTTTTAGTTATTTATTGATATATTCTCATATGTGTATTAAATAAATATATTATTATACTTAAATATTAATTTAAATGCAATTTAACTTTGTATATCATAATAAATATATCGTATTTAAGAATTGTTAAAAGTATAATAATATCGTTACATTTATGAATAAAAATAATTAATCTCAAATTAAATACGGATCACGTGGGTGCGTGCCCCAAAATTAAATAATAAAATGGGAGACAATATTCACTGGCTGAGCGTGTTTCACGATAAAAAATATTCTTCTTCCTCTTCTTCTTTTTTATATCGGTTAGAGAAAGAGAAAGCATTAAAATGTAAAAACGTGAATTAACTGAATATGCATCACTCTCAATTCTCAAATTAAATTTATTTTTAAATTATTAGGAGTCCTGGGATCATCCAAAGTTTGCAGATCTACCTGTTAATAATTTTTCCATCTCAATGGCACTTCCCCCATATCCTTGGAAAGACATCACAAGTGAGCCAGAAAATTGTATATCAAACTCCCAGAATTGTACACAATTTGGTGTTAATAGAGAATCATCTGGACTGGTACTACCAACAACATTGTCTAGTTTTGCCACTCATTCAAATGATGTTGAAGCATCCACCATGCCTTTGGATGATTCCGGAAATCAGAATTTATATGGTTATATGGGAGACTCTTTGGAGCTTTTGCCCTGCACGGGGCAAGTTGACCCTCCAACCTCTGCTCGAACATTTGTCAAGGTGTGATCTGCTTCCAGCAATCAATCAGGTTTTTATTTATTTGTAGTTTCGGTTTTTCTAGGTGTTGAATATATGACCCTTGTGTTTTTTTTTGCATATTTATAAATCAGGTTCGGTTGGTCGTTCACTAGACATCTCCCAGTTCAGCAGCTATCATGAGCTGCGGGAAGAACTGGCACAGATGTTTAGGATTGAGGGGAAGTTGCAAGACCCCTTTAGATCAGGCTGGCAACTTGTATTTGTTGACAGGGAGAATGATATTCTTCTCCTTGGCGACGATCCGTGGGAGTAAGTACCTAGGTCAATAAATTTCTTGTTTTGGTTTTGTGCATCTGAATGGGGAAATAAATGCCTCGTAGAAATCTTAATGGAGTAAGTACCTAGGGCCTGTCAATAGTTGTTTATTATATTGCAACCAAACTTGTAAAGTTACTATCATCTAAGGGAATCAAATCAGTGCTTGAATAAGAATGAATTGGCATTCGGACAAGGTCCTTCTTCCTCATCACTCATTGACATAGAACAGAGGAGAATAATATAGAAGGGGAAGAATGAACACTGAAGGGCTACTGTTGAAAATATTCTTTATATAAAATGAATTTTTCCACAGCAACAGTTACAGGAAAAGGGAGACAAATAATAATGGCTAGCATCGATAATTTATTAATTTGTAATTCAACCCTTCTTTGGTTACAACCACATGATACCAATTTAAATGACTTTCAGATTAGAGCCCTTGTAGGGATTAAAAACTATATGATCCTTTCAAAATCATATTAGAATTTTATTGTTATTTTTCCTCATAAAATATTTAAAAAAAAAAAGATTAGCTTGTTCTGAAGGAAAAATACACCGCCATTTTTTTTCTTATCAAAGTCTAATTGCCGTAAGACTACAGTTGATAAATGCTTATATTTCTTTAAAGTTATTTTAATATTTAAAATTAAATTTATTTTTAAATTATTAGGAATTATTTACCCATTTACCCTTAATACATTCAAAATTAAAGACTAAAATTTACATGCATAACTTAATAGGTGCAATATAATAAACAACTATTTCGTTTGAAATAAACATTGATGATCAAATTGCATTATAAATATTAAATCAAATTTTATTTGAAATAAATATTAAACAAGGTTACAATATAAAGTATAAAGAACTATTATTTATATAATTGATGCATTGAGGAGCAAATAATCAAAGAGTGTGTCGGTAAATACAATAATCTTATTTGCTCAATTAAGATTCATACCTTTAAATTACATGCATCTCTTATGTACTAATAAAAGATCACGTCAACAACCATTAGTTTGTAAATTTGTCAACCATAATTTATATCTTAAAATATTCATACATCTCATATTTTAATCCAAATAACTATTACACAATCCTTCATAGCCTCCGAAAGGTTATGATGCCTGACCAAATAGTCAACGTACAAATCTCAACTCTTACATTTCACACTCAAAATGAGTAATGATATAAATAATTTATCTTAAAAAAAAAAAAATCAAAGACGAGACATGGCTAGAACTTGCTGCTCACTGTATTGAGGAGTGTGGTGATAACCAGAAGTGATTATTTTTGTGTTTTCAAGTTTACCATCCAATTTAGCTAAAGCCTTTGCTTTAACTCTCAATTCAAACTTCTGAATCTTCCCAGTGGCAGTTTTGGGCAGTTCATTCAGAAAAACCACTTTCTTAGGTACCATAAAATGTGGTAAATTCTTGCGACAAAAACTGATAATCTCTAACTCAGAAACACGATTAGAATTGCTTTTAGGAACCACAAAAGCACATGGAGTCTCACCCCAACGATCATGAGGCATAGCCACTACACCAACTTCTAAAATTCTTGGATGTTTATACAAAACACTCTCCAATTCCACACTACTAATATTTTCCCCACCTGATATAATCACATCTTTTGATCTATCTTTAATCTCTAAATATCCATCTGGGTAAATTACTCCTTTATCCCCAGTTAAAAACCATTCATTTTTAAAAGCTTTAGAAGTTGCTTTTGGGTCTTTAAAATATCCCTTCATAATACTACTTCCTCTTAACACAATTTCCCCCATTGTTTTACCATCATGAGGTACACTTTTCATTGTTTTCAAATCTTTCACATCCACATCTGCTAATGTCAAGATACTAATTCCTTGTCTAGCTTTGAGTTTGGATTGTTCTTCTTTAGGTAGTTGGTTCCATTTCTCTTGCCATTCACAAACCAAAGCTGGTCCTGTTGCTTCAGTTAAACCATATGCATGAGTTACATGAAACCCAAGTGTCTCAATCTTCTCGAGAAGTGCAGCTGGCGGTGGTGCACCACCAGTCAGGATGTGAACTTGATTAGTTAAATTCTTCTGCTCGTTGGGTTTTGCTTCGAGGAGAACATTAAAGATGATAGGTGCACAACACATGTGGGTGACATTATGTTGTATGAGATTACGATAAATGTCATAAGCAGTTGTGTTACGAAGGCACACGTTAGTACCTCCGCGAGCTGCAACTCCCCACGTGAAGGTCCAACCATTGCAATGAAACATGGGGAGTGTCCATAAATATACAGGCTCACTAGGCATTTCCCATCCGAGGATTAGGCTTAGAGTTCCTAGATAAGCTCCTCTGTGACTGTAAACAACACCTTTGGGTTCTGAGGTTGTGCCTGAGGTGTAGTTTAAGGAAATTGGATCCCATTCGTCTCCAATCTCAAGGGGTTGAAAATGAGGGTTGCCCCTTTGAACAAGTTGCTCGTATTCTAACTCGCCAAGCCTCATTCCAGTAGGCGTGTCAATGTCGTCGATGACAATGACCAATGGCATAGAAGGTTGTTCAAGTGGTGGTGGTGGTGGTGTAGTGGGAGAGTTGTATGAGGTGGAAAGTAGTATGTCAAGGGCTTGACTAGCTATGGGGATGAATTGGTAATCAACAAAGAAGACCTTTGCTTCAGAGTGACGGAGTATGGTAGCTATGGTTTTGGCGTCAAGACGAGTGTTGATGGTGTTAAGTATAGCTCCAGCCATTGGAACTGCAAAATGCATTTCGTACATCGCCGGAATGTTTGGAGCTAACACTGACACCTATATATAACCAATTTAAAACGTTAACATATATAGATTAAATTATAACTTTATAATATATAGTATACTTCATGTATAATATATAAATACCAAATATGTATAACTCAAACAATAATGTAAAAAAAATTACCACATCATTCTTGGCAATGTTGAGAGAAGAAAGAGAAGAAGCAAGACGACAACAACGTTGGTAAGTTTGGAGCCAAGTGAAACGAGTTCCTTCATAAATAAGTGATGTACGATTTGCATAAGAACGAGCAGCTCTTTTTATGAAAGTTAATGGGCTAAGTGGCACATAATTTGCATCACATTTGGGAAGTTTATCCATTAAGATAGATAGTTGATGATATGGATTAGAAATGAAGAGATTAATTGATTTATAATTCGATATGATGAGGTTTAGTTGAGTTGAGAGTTAATGGGTTTTTATAGTGAGAGATCATATTCAAAGAAACGAGAGACACGTTGAATAGCAAAGGTGGTTGTGACTTGTACTAGATTTCCACGTGGAACAAGTCAAGTCTATTCTGGAATTGCCTTGATATTACACTGCTTTGGTTTGAACACAAGTTTTCGTTTCCTGTTCTTTTCCACGAAGAATACTATTTTATATATGAAAAAAGATTTTTGTAGGTATAAGTTTATTTGTCATAATATAATTAGTGAAATGTAAATAAATGTTAATTTCTCACTATTATTTTAACATATCACATTTTAAATTTCACATTTAATTTAACACTTATACATACAATGAATTTGATGTATATATGATTATTTCTATTTTATTTTAACCTTTAAGACTCTTAATTATTTTAATATTTTATTTTATTTTTTTATTTTTTATTGTAAATTGATTAGTTAGTATATTCCTTTTCACATTTTGTCAAGATCAGGGATGCTTGACCAGACCACTGCAGATTTATTTTTATTTATATGCTAATGTGTGTTCCTATTTTTATCTAGGTTAATGTTGAGGTCAATTTTGTATTTATATGTTAAAGTTCATGTTATGTATATGTCATCACCTCATTGTTTAGTTTAGTTTAGTTTTTTTCCTGGGAATTGACTCCTTGTTTAACTGAATTTGTATAGGATATTGAAAATAGGCTAACTGCACTTGCTTTGTAAGTTGGCTAAATATCAAAATTTAGGTATTCAAGTAGGAGAGTTTCTGTTTGGCCGTATTATTTAAAAAAATTGTTATATATATTCGTTGGCTAAATTTTTGAGATATTTTTGTGTAATTATTGTGATTTTTAAATCTTTATATTACAAGTTATAGTACAACTACAACTGATGTTATATATATTCATTAGGTAAATTTTATATATATTCATTATGTAAATTTTTGAGATAAAATTATTTTTGAGATAATTAATGAAAAAGTATTCTAAAATGACATCAAAGTAATTTTAAAATAAATAATTCTTTATATCACAAGTTATATTATAATCAAATAATTATTAATTAAAACTTAATATTTAATTTTTTCAATCTATTATTAAAAATTTCTCTTTGCTAAATAAAATTTTCTTTTCAAATAAGCAATCGGTGGAAAATGCAAGGAAATAATGGTACATTTATGGTGGAATTTAAAATAATTAATAGAAAAGATATTATAAAAGGATGAATAATTTCTCGATGAATACAACTTAATTTCCAAGGAAAAAAGTTGTAATTTCCTTGAAGTGCTGGAAGTCCCTCAGCTAATTTCTTCCAACAACTCTATATTTGTCTCTTAGCATATAATAAAATTATTATGACTATTTTTTAAAATAATAAGTATTATTGTTATTATATATATTTTTGTAGTCCAGTACCGTGTCCAGAAGGAAAAAAGTATACTAGTTACAACAATCTACGTAACTAATTTTAAATAAAAGTCCTTGATCATAAGTGTTTTTGTAGGACCAGGTTTGGTCAGTGGTCAATTATAATTGGTTAACCCTATTTTTGAAAGCAATAATTACTATTATCATAATAAAGTTCACATCTTTAAAATAATTTTTTAAAAAAAATATATATTTGTTTAAACAGATAATTTTATACTAAAAATATTAATTCTCTTATTAATTTATTTGCTTATTTATCGAGTTTACTTTTAATGCTATCATATTATAAAGTTATTCACACTCAAAATTATTACATTTAATTCTTTTTATCTTAAAATATTTTTAATCTTATAATTATTAAAATTAACACTTTTAATTCATCAAAAATATTAAATTTATAAATACATAAAGAAAATTAATGTTTATACCATAATATTTAACTTTCATAGATTAAACATAATCAATTCACAAATTATAAAACTAAAATAATTATTTACGGTATACTTCCGTGAAAAAATTGGTGCCATGGGGCTGGTTTTGATATGTGGGAAGCCAAACCTGCATAATTTCACACCACTCGAACCTCCACTCAGATGAAATCCAACAATTTTAAAAAAGAAGAAGGGAAAATTGTAGAATAAGTCCTTTATTTAAGCGTTAGAAGTGTTTAATTCTATTATTTAAAATAGGTATCTGGGTATAGCCCAGTTGTCCTGATCAGAAGAGGGTGGGGACTCAAAACTAGTCAAGAAAGCTTTTTAAGTCAATTCTTTGTAAAAAGACAAATAATTAACTTTTATTTTAATTTGTTTAAATATAATAGAATAATAAATTTAATACATGCATTTTTTTTAATAAGTATACACTCAATAAAATAATTTTTAATTCAAAAATTATTCAAAAAAATTAACAAATTATTTCAATTAAACTTAAATAAAAAGTTTATCATCTAATGTATTTATTTGTATATTAGACAATAAAAAATTTATTTAAGTTTTATTAAAAGTTTTGTTTAAATTTAAAAGAAAAAAATTCTTAAAAAGTTTAAATAATATTTTTATGTATATATATCAATTGAAAAATATAAAAATACATATAATATATATGTTATTTTATTAAAAAAAATAGATGAAAAGTTAATTTTATCATTTCTTAATATGTTTTTCATAGAAAGACTAAAATAACATTTTATTTCACAAAATAAACTTAAAAAACAATTGTGAAACTATGGTACTAACTGTTTGGATATATAAACCGATCGTAAGTTCGATCTAATTAACAGTTCAAATCATAAGAGAGAATGTGTCTGTACCCACAACCATACTCGTAAGAGAGACCTACTACGTAAGTGAGCTTTGGTATTGGAAGGTAGACCACCAAGTCATGAGGTGGTTGACCTCAAGTTATAAATGTATTTTCTTTTACTTTTATATTCCGACAACACACTATAATATGTATATCGTATGCAATCGACATATATACATGTAATGTTTTATATATACATAGGCTTCATAAAAGAACTACACATTCCTACACAATTCTCTATTTTTCCTCTAGTTTTTTTCACTATAAATTGGATCAATCTCATCATTTTGGCACAATAGAACTCAAATTTGAAGGTCGAGTTTTAGCTTCTGATCCCATATTTTCAAGTGTCTGTAACCTTTTTTTATATGGGATGCTATTAAGGAAAGTTTAATGACACATGTCACAAAAGCAGAGAGGTAGGTCAACATCGTAAATAATTACTATAAATGATATAAATACACAATTATACACGCAATATAGGTTGTTCTCAAACTCAATTGGTTCTCATTGATAATAAAAGGTTACAAGGGCGAGCCAGCGACCACATAATTAGGAGTGGCATTGGACTCAAGGAAAACTTGTGGGTTGGGAGACACAATATATGGAAGAGACATATAAGGCTTTGGGTCTACCTGATTAGAAGGCTCGGGCCCATCACCACTCTCACCAGAGTCTGTGCCTTGTTCCTTACACCTATCTTGGGTTTGAGAGCATGAGTACTATAGAGCGACCGAGACATCCAAGATCCGATAGTAATACTCTTCCAGGTCCCTCTTCTTGGCCTCTTTCTTGAAGGAGTCTATGGGCAGCTCATATCCTGTCTCAATGCTCGAGGAGAGCTATTCAAGCATTGCATCAAGCTCACGCTTCGCTTTTTCTTCTATTTTGATTAACATGTGACTATAAGCTTCTATCTCTGCCTTGGCCTTTCTCTAGGCCTCCTCGAGTTCATCGACGGGCCTCGAGTTATCATTCAACTCGTTTTTGGCCTCAGATAGCTTCTCATCTTTATCGATGTCTTCCCACTTGTTAGCCTTCACTAATCCAATAACACTACGTATTTGGCCTGAGTTGAAGCATGACTCTCTTTTTCTAGCGTGGGCTTATGCTTTAAACTTTCTACACCTCGAGCCCTACTCAATCCATGAAAGAGTTGCAATTAAAAACAAGCCAAATGAAGTGAGGTTAAAAGAAAAAAGAAAGGTTGGAATGACACACATGGTACAGAAGGCGATTGATCACTACCGTAGAGCTCTCATCCTCGTATATGGCATTAAGTTGTTTCTCATGTACCATGAAAAGAAGGTGGTACACGTAGTAGTCTAACTTTTCTGGTGCCATGCTTTAGTATAGAGCCACTCCCTCAACGTCTATTATGAGGTCATCAATGATACTTTTCCCCTTTCTCGAATGCCTTATAGGGGAACAAATGCTTTTGGACTCGAACTAGAGGTAGTTGGTGAGGGCTCGAGGACATTCAAAAGCATGGGCTTGAGCATAGGCTTATGAATGCTCACCTTCCTTTTACTTTTAGATAAGGTTGGGAAGGCCTCTTGTCTTGACTTCTTCCTCTTTGAAGAGCTCGCCCCTTGAGTAGCGACCTTACTCTTAAGTCGTGCTAATAAATCATCAAAATTGAACTTCATGGTATATGTAAAGACAAGGGCAAAGAGGTGTTAGTTTTAAAGGGGTCGAGTAAAAAAAATAAAACAAAACAAACGTGTATTAAAGTCTCAAGGTTAGTTCACCAACATCAAGGACTACTTCGAACCATCCTTCATAGTCTGTAAGAGGTATTTGGCGCTTAGGGAAGCCCATGGTTTGCGGATTATCCTGTAAGAGGGCTCTATTAAGTCTTGCCTCATCAACCCACACACAACCAACTTTTTCGGTCCAAACTAAACATATATTTATTAAGACTAGTTGGTCCAAAAAAGGTATCAAAAATATCAAAACTGAATTTATGGTCGATTGGAGGTCCAAAAATTAAAAGAAAAATGAGAAAGTCAAACGAAACCTTACTTTTAATACGTATTAATTTTTTAAATATATATTTTAATTATTCTTATATATAAAATGCAAATACATTTCTAAACCTAAGTATCACTCTCATCTCTCATATTCCTCTCGACTTTCATTCATGTCTCACAACTGACAAACTAATGACAACGCCAAAACCAACATCAATGCCTCTAATTTCTCCACTAACTAGCTATCTCATCATCAATTGTATCTCCAATCATCAGTCTCATCATCAACTTCTTCTTGAGCCAACAATATCGTCATCAAGATATCGATTACAGCTATATTGCTAACTTTTTCTTCTAACACTTTCCTATGTCAATTATTGAAGGTTATTTTATTTTTCGCACAATTATTTAAGTATTAATTAATATCAATAATCAAAAGTGCTCTTTATATGTTATTTCAATTGAGTTTACAAGGGATTTATAATACTTTTCATTGATTTTTATTTAGATTATGACAATTTTGTTGTTTTATTCCAATATAGATTGTTCTTTGAACATAACATTTTCCTTTTATTTATTTTTTAAGTGAGAATACAAAAATGAAATAATAAAGCATAAAAAAACTAAGAGCTTTATTAAATGAATATATTTACGGAGATATTGACTTTAAATTGAAATATTAAATTGAAATCATGTTCACTTAGGCTTCATATTATGATTATAACTCTACAATTAACAAGTCAACCTCCTTTAAACCAACTTTATATGTTGGTTCAAAGATTGATTTTTTTTCCTTGAGGGGATAATAAGTCGATTAAGATTTTGAGTTTTCAAAAACCTTTAAAATAAGATCAACTTATAAAATAGCTCAAAACAAACTAACCAACCTACATCCACTCCTAACCAATACTAATGCTAAAGACATTCTTATGCACACACAATCGTATAAAAAGAAGAGAAAAAAAGAAGGATGGACCACAAAATGGATACAAACTAGTTCAAATGATAAAACAATAACACACTAATTGTGAACTTATGATGATGATGATCCACAATTCAGTGATATCATCCCATTCATATATTGCTCCCTGACCCGCCTATACTTCTCTAGTAGCATTTTATATCTCTTTGTTACATCCTCAAATGAAACCTCAACGCAGAACCTATATTTTATATGCATAAAGGCAGCTTCTGTTGCATCTCTATCGCCAAGGCACGAGCGGAGGAAGTTTTCAGCTCCTCTATAAGGGATATGCCAGTCACATCCCTCTGTAGTTTCTAGGCTTAATTGCAAAAGCCATTTGATTCGTTCAAGTGGGTCTTCATGTTTCTCAATTGCATCTCCCATGTGTTTAACCGCTTCCAAGAAGCTTGCTTCAGCATTGATCTTATCAATCAAACTATAGAAAATTCTATGGTTCATATCAAACAAATTATTAGAGCATGATGGCAAGTTAGCAGCAGCCAAACAAGCCTTCCGGAATGTAGGTTTAGAAGTTGCCATCAATTGAATAGCAATATGCAAAAAGCTCACAGGTATTTCATAAGGAATGCTAGATGTGCACTCGGAAGTATAACAAGGCTGCTCTTGGTTCTGACTCCAGTTAAAGAGTGCAGTGTGGATAAATCCCTCCCACCTGTAAATCAACACATAGATCAGGAGAAACATATAGAACATTCAACCCACGCCGAGCATAGCAAATTAGCAAGATAAGATACTAACCTGGACAGGACATATATTTATACTTCACTAGTTTCATCCAAGTCATTCTAAAATGGTCTCATCGTTCTTATTGGCTAGTGAGTTTAGCTCAAATATGTGTTAAGTTAAAATATAATTAGATAACTAATTCTATTATGAACATTGGATCAAAATGTCATTGTTTACCCATATATGTACAATTCAATTTTATGAAAATATCTAGGATATTATTGATAATGATAGAAATTCATATAAAAGTAATATATATATATATAATTGTCTAAAAATATTAAAATTTTAGATAATAACTTAAGATAGAAAAAATTAAATAATATTGAAGCAATATTGGTGTCATGACATGTAATTAAAGACTATTTGAATATAATGATTAAAATAACATGATTATGTTGCTTGATCTATTACTATTGTTTCTCCATGAATATGAAAATGAGTTAATCAAATAATTTGTAAATTGTTATGGAGAGTTTTTAAATATTACATAAGCATTATGTACACCCACGTTACCTGAGAGATCACTTTAATACGCATTAATACTCATTAAAGATAAACTTGTAGTCTTAGTTCTCTCATCTAATTATAGCATATCATTGTATCTTCCATGATATCTTCTTATATATTCCTTTCCAATAGCACCTATTCTTAGACCAATAATTCTATACTTATAGTCTTTATTTTATATAGCATGTATATAGTTAGCTTTACAAGTAAATGGACTTAAATGTCGTTATATCTAGAGTCAGATATTATATTTCCTCTGTCTCCATCATCAACATCACCACTCCTTGCAATATCATAATCATCACTATCTTTTTCTTCCCCTTAGTCAAGTAATGACAGAAGAAGATTATTTTCGTGAAAAGAAAACCTTATAAAGTGCTAGTAATTCAACTAGTGATCTAGCCCTCCATTTTTAGTCATAGATTTAAAACACACTAAAATATCGTTTGATCTAAAATAATATTTAAAATAACTTTATTCACCTACCACCTTTCATTGAAAAGTAGGAAAAAATTCCAAAAATTACAATGCATAATTTTTTTTTTGTAAAAATTACATAGTAAAAATCGATATATCCTGATATTCGATAATATCCCAATAATGTGATTAAAATAACACTATATAGTCATATCTATATGAAACCTTACCAATATTGTATATTATCGATGATATATCAGGATATATCCTGATTTTTTAATCCATGGTTATAAGAGCTTAGCCAGCATTGGTTTTATGAGACTATATATAGTTGATTGTTATACACAATAGAATCAAGAAATTCAATTTGGCTGTTCTCTCTTCCAAGAATTGCTTTCTTTTCACGTTGTTCTTGCAATTCTGATCATTTCATGTTAAGAAACTTTAAAACGTCCTTCAGAAGTCAAAACTGACAAATTAACTGATTCATTACAAAGCAAAGTTCTTTGTTGTTCTGAATCTGAAGCAAGATTATGTAGAGGAAATATAAATTCACTAATATAGACATGCTTAAAGGTGACCTACAATGATAGAATTGGTGGTAGAGGAGAAATGTTGTTGATGTAATATATGGACCTTAATCAAGGATAGAAGATGTCTGGTTCCTGCTTTAGGTTATTGCAATCGTGTGTGCCAAAAATTTCAACAATCTTTCAAGATTAACATTAGGTTGCAAATTGTTAGGAGGTAATTTAGTAATGAGAGTTGTACATGGATTATGTAGAGTTTATCATCCCAAGAAAAGGCTTATTATGCAAGGAACAATGTTTGTAAACAAGACATTCATATTGTTAACAAGAATTCTACAGAAAGCTATCATTTGCTTGACGAGGGTCACCACCAAAGTATCCATAGATTGCGTTGTAGGAAAGTAACATTATGATGCAATTCCAAAGAATTGTTAGGGAGAGCTTCACATATATTACTGGTTGTACATGTTGATATTTGTGGACCCGTCAAATTTATTTCCAATAGTAAAAAATGGTATTTTGTAAGCTTTGGAGTTGATGATTACAGTTGTAAGGTGTGGATATATTTTCTTGCTAAAAAATATTTAGTTTTTACTTTTTAAGAATTATAAAAGTCTTTTAAAAAATAGATGAGTTTGTATTCATTCTTTGTTGTGACGAACTTATTTTTTAAGTAACAATTGTATATTCATGTAATATCGTCTGTTATGTTTTGTATTGTTTAGAGTTTATTGTATACAATGTTAATAATTTTTGAGTTTAGGTCTAAATATAGTGTCACAGCATTCAGCCCATTTCTTATCTTCTTAGATGTCTTGTTTAAATAGGTTCGGGTTAATTGAGTTTGTTTTTGTCACGTCTTGTCAAATTTGAAGATAGTATTACTTTTTTTTTCATAATTTGTGGGCATGAGGAATCGTATCTTGATAGTATATTTTTGTAAGTTGTAAGAGAATTGTACTATTCCAACAACTTAGCCTAATTGTGTTGGTTGGTACTAACAAAGTGTCTAAGAAGTTTTGTCATTGAGTTTGTCCATCATGATAACAAAGTGAGAACCAACAAGTATTGTCACCATATCTTTAGGCAATGAATGATAGTTATTATCTCCTTTTCTTTCACAGTATAGCGGTGTTTGGTGTCATTAAGCTTGTGGAACTCATAAGCTATCGGATGCTCTTCTTGCATCAACACTACACGAATGGCAAAGTC
Organism: Hippophae tibetana; assembly: GCA_037013495.1. Classification (NCBI taxonomy): domain Eukaryota; kingdom Viridiplantae; phylum Streptophyta; class Magnoliopsida; order Rosales; family Elaeagnaceae; genus Hippophae; species Hippophae tibetana. The sequence goes on from CM072812.1 coordinate 10,017,053, forward strand.
AGAGGCATCGGTATGCAACTTGTATATCTTGAAAGGTTTTGGTTGGCAAAGCATCGGTTCTTCACTGATGACTTGTTGGCTTGACATTTATGTGTTCATTCTTAAGACTTGTTCTTTTTGAGTAGATCGGTCAGTGGGGTTGTTTCACAAGTTCAAGGAAAGATCTTAACTTGCGGAACTTGGTAGCAGGTAGGAATGGGCACGGGGACGGGCGGGGACGGTTTTTGATATAACTGTTCCCGAACCGAATTATATAACGTATAACCGAAACCGCCCGAAATATATATATAATTTAATTTATTAAATATATATAATTAATTTTTTATTTATAATTTAATATATAATTTAATTAATTAAATATAATTAATTTTGGGTACGGGCGGTTACGGTTTTTAGTGTAACCGAACCGTAACCGTTGTTTCATATTTGGTTTTTACCCGAAACCGTCCCCGTCCCCGAATTTTACCGGTTAAAAACCGAACCGCCGGTTCGGATAACCGCGGATAACCGAACCTGCGGTGTTTTTGCCCATCCCTAGTAGCAGGTTCTCATTCTTTTATGGCTTTACCTTAGCTCCACTCATCATCAGTTTCTCTTCATTTATCCTATCCCCTAAGAACATCACCTTATCTTGGGTAAAGGAACACTTTTTCTTCTTGACATATAGCTCATTTTCTCTCAGGATCTCAAACACCTTCCTCAAGTGCTCTAGATGTTCTTTCAAGGTCACGCTAAATATCACAATGTCATCAAGATATACTACTACGAACCGATTGAGGCAGGGATGAAAAATCTTGTTCATAAGAGTGCAGATGGTGGCACATGTATTTGCGAGACAAAATGGCATGACAAGGAACTCATAGGTACTGTACCTGGTCACACATGTGGTTTTGGGCTCATCTCCATTGGCTATGCGTACCTGGTAATATCTCGATCGTAAGTCCAATTTTGTGAAGTATCTAGCATTCCCTAGTTGATCGAACAAATCAACAATAAGAGGGATAGGATACTTGTTCTTTATTTAGAGCTTGATAGTTGATGCACATTCGTAACGAGTCATCCTTCTTCTTTTGAAAAAGCACGGAGGCATCAAATAGGGCTTTTAAGGGCCTTATGAAGCCAACATCCAACAATTTGTTGAGTTGCTTCTGTAGTTCTACCTATTCTGAGTTGGTCATTCGATAAAGGCTCATTACTGGTGGCTTGGTGCCGGGTTCCAACTCAATTTTGTGGTCTACATCCTTCCTTGGACGTAATCGTTTGGGCAATGCCTAAGGCAATCACGTCATTGAACTTATCTAGAACAGCTTGCACTTTCGTCGGCATGCTTGGCTTTGGTGATGCCTCTTCATCATTGTATTCCTGGGAGAAGGCTACATAACTCTCTTCGTCCCTCTTCAATCCCTTCTTAAATTGAAGTGCTGAGAGAGCTTGGGTAGTTGGCCTGATGGTCTTCTCTGTCGGTACAACACACGCTTTCGCATCATTCATGATATACAGAGTTTGAACATGACACCAAGAAAGCTCTTACCTAGTCTAAGAACTTTATGCCAAATACAATAGAGAAGTCATCCAATCAATGGTAGTGTTGCCGAGTTAATTACTTTCAGAGATCCCTCTCCATGGACTACCTTAAGGCCGAGTCTTTTTGCTTCTTCCACTGAAACAAAATTGTGAGATGCACTTGTGTCCACCAAAGCCTTGACGACCTTCCCGTTGATGGTTGCATCTACATACATCAAGTCTTTGAGGGTCTTTGGGGCACTCTGCAAGGCACCAAGTAGGCGCAAAGAATCCATCTTTGCACCTTCGTTCGACTCGTCTCCATCCTCGTCATGAGTGGAAACAACTAAGGTACTCAAGGCTTTTCTTTTCGGACATTCAAGTGCCTAATGCGATCTGTCGCATATGAAGCATGTCACACGGGAGTTCGAGACACCATGATCCTCCTTCTCCTTCCCATTATCTCTTGGTTTGAATGTGGAGTCATCTTTATAATTTTTGGGTCCTTGACTTTTGGCGTGTCCTCCCCCACTCTTTTCTCCAACAAACTTTTTATCTGTGGCTTTTGAGTTGTCCTTGTTTGTGTAGTATTAAATAAAGTTTTTCACAATTGCGATAGCCGAAGACAAGTCTTGGACATCACGTCGCTTGAGCTCATGGTTAGCCCATGATTGGAGACAATCCATGAACAAGAATAGGGCATCCTTGTCTAATGTGTCTGGGACTTCAAGCAACAAGGTTGTGAACTCCTTCACATAATTCCTTATGCTACCTGTTTGCTTTAACCGTCGCAATTGGTCCCTTGCCTCCTCTTCAACATTTACGGGAAAGTATTGGCCTTTAAATTCCCTCTTGAAGTCATCAAAGGTATCAATTGTGCAAACCCCTTGTTGCACATCACCATGCCTCTGTCTCCACCATAACATGGCAGTGTCAGATAAATACATGGTTGTAGTTCGGATCTTGTTGGCATGGTCCGTTATGCCAGTAGCCTCAAAGTATTGTTCCAACCCCCATAGGAAGTTCTCAACTTCCCTAGCATTCCTAACACCATTGAAAGTCTTAGGCTTGAGAACATCCACCATCTTAGCTTCAATGACAGTGGTTGTGCTAGTTCCCGCGGCCATCGCCCGCTTACATAGAGCTAGATCACCACTCATGTCCTCCACTCTAAGCAAGACATTGAAGCTTGGTGTAGATGGCAAGTTCGGTTTTTAACCCATCAATCTCTTGCCCTAATCCGACATCTAGCTCGCTCGTTAAGGAACATCTTGACCACTGCATGGATCTCCACATCCTTGGCCTCCAAGCCATTGCAACATTCCTCTAAGTTGTCCACCCGATCGAACAGCTCCCCTAAGTTGTCCTGCGCACTCCTAACTCGTGTTTCTAAGCTAGAAAGCATGTCTTTCGACTTGGCTCGAGATTCCTTTGATGATTTATGGGTTTCCTCACCGCCACGTTCCATAGGTGTAACATCGACGCTTGGTGTAGATAGAGCAACGTTCTTCGTTATGCCAAAGGTAGAAATGATTCAACCGAAAGCTCTGATACCAACTGTCACGACCTTATTTTTCAAGTAGCGATCGTGCGACACTTAGAACCGTCTGTTGCACTAAGTCTGCCTTTGAATCTGAATGAAACTCCAAAGAGACTAGAAAGAGAGTTTGTAAAGAATGCTTTGTATTGCTCTAGAGAGAGTTTATCTTACAAAATGCTAACAATTCCCAAGATTTCCCAAGATGGTTAGGAATTTCCAAGATGAATACAAATGAAGACCAATAGGTCTATTTATAGTGTGGCACCAAGATTTATAGATCCTTATAGTTTTAGAATATACAAGAGTGTTCTAGTTTTATGTACAATATATCACAAGGTTCTAGGACCTTCTAGTCAACTCTAGAGTCTTCTAGGTTTGTCTAGCTCCTTCATGTAGGTTTCGGGATATTCCGTAAGCTTCCAGCAGCTTCTACATCCTTCATGAACCATCTGACACGTTCTAAAATATTCCAACCCATTCTAGCACCCTCCAACGTGCTCTAGAACATTCTAGAGTCTTCAAAGCTTGAGTCGAGTTCATCCAACTCTAACTTATTCTAGACATCTCTAGGCCACTCTAGAACCTTCTCATGTAGAAAAGTCTTGATCCTTTGGGCAAGCACTATTTGTTTGGATTTTGGGGGACAATTTGAGCGGAACGTAACACTATGCTCTTCAATAAAATGGGGTAGATAAGTACAAGAATAGGACAATCATGAACATGATTAGAAGTATGTTATCGTAGAAGCAAGTTCCAAATAAGTTTTTGGCTAGAAGTAGTAAATTGGACAACATATGTGCTCAATAGAAGTCCTTCATTGGCAGGGAAAAATTTGACACCTTGAGAGACTTGGAGTAGTGTCAAATTCAATGTTGATTATTTTTGGATTTTTGGATGCATTGGTTATGTTCATGTGTCAATTATACCTAAAAAAATTATTCTTAATCTTCTCTCATTAAATCTTTTTTTCTCTCTATTGGATAATACAAAGTACATATTTGAGTGATTTATTTATAGATGTAGAAGTCTTTTTCTAAATGTTTTGCCAACTAATTCTTAATTAATTTTTTTCTTTTTTCAACAAAAGTATGCATCATCTATTCAATTGTTTTGGGTTGTTTGCTTGACAACTACTCTTTTGTTTTATTGTCATTTATTGCACTATTTTATGCATGTAAGTTTGACCAATAATCTCTTATTTGAAGACTGATTTCAATCTATATTCACACCTCGATTAATGTAGTAGTTTTTCTAGTCTTATTACTTTAGCAGACTTATTAAAGTTGAATACAACTTCAGTTTATTAATAGTCATCGTCTTTGTCAACATATCTGTTGAATTTTTGTTTTCTTAAATTTTCTCTAGTATTAACACATCATCTTCCAATATAGATCTAATGAAGTGATAACGAAGCCTAATATGATTGGTTCTAGAATGAAATGTTAAATTCTTCGCCAAGTGTATTGCACTTTAACTATCACTATGCAAAAAATTCTTCACCTATTTGAATCCAAACTCATTTAATAATCCTTGAAGTCATATCATCTCTTTACTATTTTCAATCACTACTACATACTCAGCCTCTGTAGTAGATAGAATGACAATCTTTTGTATCTGTGACATCTAACTAACAATTGTAGTTTCAACAATCTTGCATTATTTTTTATAATTTAGAAACAAGGTTTGCCCAAATTCTTTACATTTAACGAAATTATACTTTAGACCTATACATATTAGATGAGACACCATAAGTCCGCTAATTTTACAAAAAGTTCGTAAAACCCCATTTTGTAAAGATGATGGACTTATACTGCTCCACTTTCTTTGTGAAAGTAGGACATCACAAGTTCATGACCTTTATAAAATAGACTTCTATGACCTTTTTATAAAGACAACAGACTTGTGATGTCTCACCTAATATGTAATGAAATAAAGTACACTTTCCTTAAATGTTATAAACTTAAACTACCATTTTTTAGAAACAAATACTCAATATAGTTTTGTATGTATTTAAAAGTTGAGTCAATAAGAGGATCTTATTGTTTGAATGAAAACTGTGACGGCGTCAACTTTCAAAAAATTGTATGGAAAGATCGATGAATACCTAGAGGCAAATGATGTGGTAGCAATAATTATAGAAAACAATTACAATAAGTACATTTTTGGTGGAAACAAAAAGCTTATTCTTTCAACTACTAGTTAGATTGTTGGTGAGAATGATTTCCTTACATAACTTATCCAAGTGTTGGTAGATTGTCCTTATTCTTATCTGTAGTCTTTCTATTTCAATATGTGATCACGTATTGAAGTAGAAAGTAAATTAAGTGAATAGATGTAATTCATTTGTTGCATAAGAAAATAATATATAAAAAATATATCAACTAAAATAATAGATATCGCCCTACAAATTTTCCCTTAAATAATATATGAAATTATGGATTGTATGTGCAAATTGTATAAAAACTATATCAATCTTGCATACACACAACAATTTTTTCTTCTTCTCTTATTCATTGAAGACCTCTTGGAGATACATTCTACTTGTCGTGGAACAAAATCCATCAATACTTGAGAACTAGGCGTGATCTTCAGTATCTTACCATTATTTGCTTATTATATATGAAAATTTCAACTTGATTAATGTATATATTTCACTACTTGATATTGATAAAAAAATGCAAGAAAATAATAACCATCTTGTTTCATTCCTCTTTTCCAAATGCGTTATTCATTGTCCAATTATTGTGAAGATAACATTCTTACGAACGTTGTCATGTCTATGTCAAAAAAAACTTTTTATATTTAAAATTTTCAAATTTTTGATACTTTATAAGCCCTTATAGGCTTCAAGCTTTAGGCTAGTATTAGGATAGAAATAGAACAAACACAAATAAGACTACCCGAGTGACATTTTAGTATATAATTTAATTGTCATGTCATAATTTAAATATATAGTTAATAATATATGTTTATATGTGGTTTGTTTTCCTTTAAAGATCAAAAATAAAATTTTATATAAAAATAAGTTACATCATACATTAAACTATAATATTTTAATTAATAGTATTTGAATTATTAACTTTTAAGTCCATGTTTTAGTGATATTTATAAGAATAATATTTTATTGAGTCTAGAGTGATATTTATAAAAATAATATTTTATTGAGTATATGGTTGAGTGATATTTATAAAAATAATATTTTATATTGATTAAGATGTATTAAAGTTTATAAGATTATGAATATTTATTTATTAGTTTTATATTTTGAGATTAAAAAAATTTTAATCTTTATTTATGAACATTAAATTTTTTTTTTTAATCTTTATTTATGAACATTAAAAATATAGAGGAAAAAAAATATTATTATATTATTACAATCCAAATCAATTCTTAAAAATAAAAAAATATTACAGGCTTAGATCAGAGGATGAGGGAAGGGTGAGGTGTCATCCTTGCGTGAAAAAGGCGCCACTTTTTCCTGAGACTGGACCGTAGCCTATTTAACGGCACGCGTCATATTCTCCCAGGCTGAGGCCTTAGTTATTTCCCTCGTCTCATTCACAATCACCCCATTTTCCTTTTAATTAGTTTCTTTTTGATTCTTTGTGCGCCTTCACTTCACATACACAAGCTGCTATCAACTACATTAAACCAACCTTATCTCTCTCTACCTTGGCTCTAACGCTTCCATTTCATTTCGATTCGTCTCCTAAAGTTCATTTCTCTATCGAAGCTTTGCATTGTACTCAAATGGCGGCAGCTGCTACTACTCTTAGCCAGGCCGACACAGACAAGCTCTCCAGCCTCAAATCTGCTGTGTCTGGCCTTAATCAAATCAGGTATCTTCTAATTTTTGCTATTCGATTCAAATTTGAATTTCTAGCTCTGATTATTTCTGTTGTTTATTTTTGATCGGATCAGAATTTGTATTACTTTGATCCGAGGTCTGAGTTTGATGCTTTTGTTCTCTTTTTTCGATTTTCTTTTGTTCTACAGTGAGGATGAGAAGAATGGATTCATCAACCTCATTGCTCGCTATCTTAGGTAAACTTCAATTATTTCTTATTTGCTTTCTTCCTGATGTTTGTTTTCAACCAAAATATGTTGTCTCGGAAGATTTTCGGTTTGGTTCTTGTTGTATTAATTTGAGATCTTTCCGTGGTTTAGTAATTTTCAGATGGATGTGCAACTGATTCGTTTCTTATTTGTTGCCATTTTATATCTTTTAGCGGCGAAGCTCAACATATTGACTGGAGCAAGATCCAGACTCCTACTGATGAGGTAGTGGTTCCTTACGACACCTTGGCACCACCTCCTCAAGGTAAAAAAATGAAAGTTTTTGTGTCAATTTTTTTATCATACAGTGTGCATGATTATTATTAATGGCTTGTTTCTATAAGCTTAAGATCGTCTAAAAATTACAGATTCGGAACAAACCAAGCAGCTTTTGGACAAACTTGTCGTGCTTAAGCTCAATGGAGGTTTGGGAACCACAATGGGTTGCACTGGTCCCAAGTATGTATTATTACTAATATAATTGTTTTTAGTTTTACATTATTTCATTTGAAGCGTATGTCACAATGCATTGCTTATGTTTTTCCTGTCAGTTTATTTGCATTATGTAATTGGTCGTATTGCTACATAATGCGTACAATGGATCCATTCTGATCACAGTATCGATAGACTTAAGTAGCTTGAACTCTTAAAGGACCAACTTAGATTTGATACAATTAGGATCCAGATCCAAATGAAAAGGCTCTATCATATTCACATTGTAACAGTATATGTCTGCATTTTTTTCCTTTTAAAATCTGCAATCATTTGTGGTTACAAGTACACAAAAAATGGTTATTTAGGCATTTCTCATCCTTTTACTTGCACATCTATGGAAAGAGAGAAGATAGAATAAATATTGATTGAATCTGAATAATTGCAGTACAATTCGAATTTGTTTTATACAGTTATACGCAATATGCATTTTTATTAATTTTTTTAAAGTTTAATCTAATCTGAAATGCTATTCGTTAATTGTTATCAAATTGGCCTATGTCATTGAGTGGGATCTATCCATTCAAGATGTCTGATCCTTAATTTAAATTTTGGTATGCAGGTCTGTCATTGAAGTTAGGAATGGGTTGACGTTTCTTGACTTGATTGTCATCCAGATTGAGGTTTTTGTCTTCCTACTCCCGCATCTCTCTCTGTCATGGGCACATACAAACACTTGAACATGCACACAATGTCACAGACACATCTTACATTTGCTGATCCTTCCATTTTCTGCAGAATCTCAACAAGAAGTATGGTTGCAATGTTCCCTTGCTTCTAATGAACTCGTTCAACACTCATGATGACACATCTAAGGTGGGCATTTAACTTGTTTCTGCATTAGCCTTTGTTCATATATAAAAGAAAGGAGATTAGACTACAATTATCATAGTACATTGCAGGGTAAAACTTATTGGGCCTGAAATGCACAGTTCTTGATGTTTAGTCATGCGAAACTGCATTTGAGAGGTTGGTTTATGTGATGCACAAAATGTACTATTTCTTATGCTAAACCACCAATGCCTTTTAAATTTTAAGAAAAGAAAAGGAAACAAAAATACAATAAAACAAGACACCAAAGTGAACCAAACAACATACTGTAATGTTAAAAGTAAGTTCCAATATAATAGAAACAAATGGTAAAAATATTGAAAAAGAAAAATATATTTTTGGATGGCTCATTCATTTATAGTATACCTATTCTATCTTAAATAAAGTCCAAATCGACAGTACAGAAGTTTCTAAAACTTTACTGGTTGTTATTCTATAAGATTTGCATATGGTAGTATTTTAAGGGGAGGCCAAATGATGTACATTCGGGCAATGAGCAAAATATCCTCTGTTTCAGGCAATATGTTTTGGAATATTTGCCAGCCGAGAAAAATGAAATTCATCTCAGCTTGCAAGTGCATACAGGTGTCTGCCTTAAGTGATATTCTACTATCCACATGTGCATATATCGATTTTGATTATCCACAGTTTATTCATGAACTAATTAGTGCATTTAATCCAGATTGTAGAAAAATACTCCAGTGCAAATGTTGAAATACACACATTCAATCAGGTCTCTTGTTCTTACTCTTCTTTATTTGTTTTGGTATATTCTTTGTTCAAAGGAAACTTTAAAAATAATGAACTCATATTTTCTTCCTTTTCTTTTATTTCATTCAGAGCCAGTATCCTCGTCTGGTTGTTGATGATTTTTCACCATTTCCATCCAAAGGACAGATTGGCAAGGATGGATGGTATGGATGCTTTAATTGTTTGACTTGAACTATAACTTCTTTTTCTTTTGATCCTGCATAATATTTGTTTGTGCTAAATGATCTGTAAATCAAACTGGCAGAATATCGGATTGGTATTGAATATCTTTTGACCTCTGGTTTCATGGTTCTTACACATCCTTGTTGCTCCTCGTATTCCGATCTGTTTATATTGCATTTTTGTTAAGTTGATCTAACATAATTATTAACTTGCTGTTTTTGTAGTCTTTGTTGAATAATGCAAATTTCAATTCCAACTTTCTTTCGTTTTTCTGTGAGAGTATTTGGATTTTATGATGCTTTTTGTCATATTTTGAAAATATTTATTTGGGGATTATCATGAAAAATACTAAGAACTGTATGAGTCTGTTGTAAAATACTGGTGAAAATGCATTCTTAATGCTTTCTTCACTTAATAATTTCTGATTAAGCCCCATTATTGGTGTTGTTGAAATCATGAAACCCTTGTTACCACTTGTTTGCCAATGGAGTATTATTAGTTTGTGATTTTCTGCATGTATATTGTTAATGATTGCCTCATTTGCACATTGCTGGTGTTTTCCATATATGACAAATGAAAAAGCAGAACGTCAATGTGACGTTATGTAATCCTTAATGTGTGTAAAGCATTATGGAGAATTATTATATGATATACTAAATACTATTTATTTTTTATTTTCTAATTGTTCCCTCGTTGTGTATTTTCTTCAGTGTTAGCCTTTTATGCTTGTTCCTTATGTGGAAATTTTTGTCTTATGCCATGAAGGTATCCTCCCGGCCATGGTGATGTGTTCCCAGCTATGAAGAACAGTGGAAAACTTGATGCTTTGCTATCTCATGTTGGTGATATGATGCATTAATAATTTTTAATATGTAATTTTGTGCTATAAAATATAAATCTTGATTGTGTTTTTACATTCCATTTTACTTATTTCTCTCTCGTCTGCAGGGGAAGGAATATGTGTTTGTTGCCAACTCGGACAACTTAGGAGCTATTGTTGATTTGAGTATCCTTCATTTCTTTCATTTTGCAGCAGTTTTTTCCCTTTTATTTTCTCAGTTTTTTTATTGCAATTTATCTTCTGTCTTGGTGTATGATGATAAACTATACGAAGAAAAGCTCTGTAATGTGTTTTTGTTCTTGACTGGATGCGATAGAAATATTAAATCATTTGATCCAAAACAAGAATGAATACTGTATGGAGGTATGTAAAGATTGTTCATAGTAACATTTTGTTGCCACCAAATGGTTGATCCTACAGTTCTCTTTTATGCTCAGGTTACTCCAAAAACTTTGGCAGATGTCAAGGGTGGCACTCTCATCTCTTATGAAGGAAGAGTTCAGGTAGACAACTTTCCTAAATTCTTAGCGCTTTGGAGTGTTTTTGGTGCAACACTTTCAAAAGCATTTTCAGATGCCGTTTATAGACTTTTTTTATTATTAATATGTGTTCCTCATAGAATGAATGGGGCTAATACTTCTGGGGGAAAAAACTAAAGATCCACAGGAGAAAGTCACACACACCGTAAATGAGCATTTGTGCCTCTACAAGCCATTTTTAAGTATTGTATCCAAACATACTGTCCTCATCATCAAATTTGTATCAGTTTGATCTGCATTCAAGGTTTTGATTTAAACTCTTGCACAAAATGACACAATTAGGATGAATGTAGAAAGATACTCAAGTGATGAGAGGTATGCTGCAAATTTCCTTGAGACAGTTCAATTGTTGAATGTAAAATATGCTAGTTAGCCAGTTTACAAAAAATAGCTACAACAAAATCAACAACTGACCTTTTCTTCTGTTTGCTGTTTGAATGATTTTATTCAGCTCCTGGAAATTGCGCAAGTTCCTGATGAACATGTAAGTAATATTCTTTCCTTTTATCCCCCTCCTTCTCCTCCTCCCTCCCTCCCCCTCTTTTTCTCTCGTCTCCCCTCCCTTCCCCCAATCTCTTATTCTCACAAGTTCCTGAGCTGTTCTGTTTAATTTAAAAGGACTGGGTGGGGTCAAAAAGAAAGAGGAACACTTTGTCCTTCCTTAAGATGGTTCATATGATTGAATAAAGTTCAAAATTGCGTCTTTTTATATCTTCTTTTGTTTTATGCCTTTTTAATCTGTGGACATGGACGGACTTGAAGATGGTCTGTCAATTTCTGTTTATACATAAGAACATCCTGTGTTACCTATCCTCCAATTGTTCCAGTTGTTAGCTAGACCAGCGAATTTAGCAACGGATATTATTATTACTACAAATAGGTAGTTCATATGTTGGGAAAAATAGTTAAAAGCATCTTGTTTTGGGCCATCTTGTACTTATGGGTGATGCTATTCTCACAATAGGTCAATGAATTCAAGTCCATTCAGAAGTTCAAAATTTTCAACACAAATAACTTGTAAGTTGCATCATCATATGTGCTGTAAACTTGTTTCAATTGGATACTAATATTGCCTTATTTAGGTGGGTAGACTTGAAGGCAATCAAAAGGCTTGTAGAAGCTGATGCACTTAAGATGGAGATCATTCCAAATCCAAAGGTATATGATTTAACTTGAAAATATTCTGCCTATTGTAGTATGTTTCATATATTTTATTTTGTTTGTAGGAAGTGGAAGGAACCAAAGTTCTTCAACTAGAAACTGCTGCTGGTGCAGCTATAAAGGTATTTTCAGCACAAAACTGATGTTAATATATTTTTAGGTCATGTTTGGTTTGTAAAATAGAAACGTAATAGGAATGAAATTCAACGAAAACATATTATTATGTTTGTTTAAGTAGTAGAATCAAAATAATGATAAATATTAAAATAAAATTTATAAAATTATAAATGAAGCAAAATTAAAAAATAAGAGTTTTTTTTAAATGAGATAAAGTGAGAAAAATAATAAATTATTATACAAATGTGTGAGGTAAATAGAGCATTTCAACGTATTCCCGAAGGGTGTGTAAGGAATGAATATTCCTACTACTTAATGAAATGATTACATTTCATTCCAGATTAATAGTCAAATCAAATACAAAAATATGTTGAATCATTCTCATTATCACTTCTATTAACTTCTATTACTGTTAACTAAACATGACTTTAGTTGAATCATGAATGATAATACATTGTTCTGAAACTTTTAATGATTCTTGTCATGTTAATCAGTTTTTTGATAAAGCTATTGGTATCAATGTGCCTCGGTCTCGTTTCCTTCCCGTGAAGGCAACTTCAGATTTGCTTCTTGTACAGGTGAAGTTTTTTTCCATCCTAATAATAGATGCAAAGTTGGGGATCATTTCTTGCAGTTGCACCTCTTTATAATTTTTTGTTTTGTTTTGTTTTTATTTTTTCAGTCTGATCTTTATACCTTAGAAGATGGCTTTGTGACCCGGAACAAGGCTAGAACGAATCCTGCAAATCCAACTATTGAACTTGGCCCTGAGTTCAAGAAGGTTAAAATTTATTGTGTATCTTCATGTAGATGGTGCATTCTTGATGAAGATGATAATTATTGAGATGTGTTCTTTAGGTTGCCAATTTCCTGAGTCGGTTCAAGTCTATCCCCAGTATCATTGAGCTTGATAGCCTTAAAGTATCTGGTGATGTATGGTTTGGTGCTGGTGTGACTCTCAAGGTATGGATGTGCACCATTTAATGCACTTGCACCTCAAAAGTCTTGACGTCTTGGATCTTATAGTCTTTTCATAAATGAAAAACAGAAAACTGATATTATAGAGCACTTATACACATCACAAAAATATCACAAACACAACTAACAACTAAGTCTTATTGCGTTACTATTTTACGGGGGTCCAAGAGTAATATCTAGTCAGACTTTGCTACATTATCTTAACGTATCACGAATTTATGGTATCTAGATTTTTCCAAATTATAATAGTTGAGTTCCAAGATATCTTATGTGACTTGCAAATGTGCTTGAAAGACACCAGAAAGCAACATTGACTTTTCCTAGGAGTATAATTATTTAAGTGGTGAGAATGACAGTACACTTAACAGTGTGAGTTTGGAAAACTTGTGCCCTTTGATACTATTACACGAGATGAAGATAAATATATGTACACTTTGGAGGCGCCTCTCTTTTTATGATAAAAGAAATTTTCATATATAATATTTATAAAATTATAGATATTTATGCATAAAGTGGATCTGTGCCTCTTGGATTTTAAATTCTAGTTTTTATCACTCGAATTCACTATAAATTCAAATTTTTAAACATATTTACACTCAATTCATGTATAAAATGGATGTCTCCTGGATTTTAAATTCTAGCCTTCTATCACTCAAAAACTCACTATAATTTTAATTTTTTGATATATATATATATATATATATATACACATATATATATCTTTATTCGACAATAAGTAATAACCAAGAAACAAGTAGTATTGCTATATTTTACTAATTTTATAGAGCCCTGACTTCAAATATTCGATCCACCACTGCTCTTGCTTATATTTCTTTGTTTCTGCAAGTCAATGTTGTCGTATGTTTGTCTGCTGTATTGTCAGCAATCTAAGAGCATACTAGTAAGTCATTTCTCTTAAATCCATTTTGTCCTGATTAGTTATCTGTCCCAGTAGGTTATTTTTATGGAGTGTAAATTCATTGAGCTCTTTCATTTGGGAGAGACGAGATGAGATATATGCATACCTTCATTTTTGATGAAAGTTGATACATTGACCTCTTGTATGATTTTATTTTTTTCTGCACAATTATTAACAGTACTCTTTACCCTTCTGTTTTGACTTGTAAAGGGGAAAGTGAACATCATAGCTAAACCCGGAGTGAAGTTAGAAATTCCTGATGGAGCTGTGCTTGAAAACAAGGTAAGGCATTATAATTTAGTCCCTTGCACTTTTCTTTGTAATCACTGAGAATATACTGATTTTACATTCCTGTTCATGCGCAGGATATTAGTGGCCCAGAGGATATATGAGTTTTTTAAAACCAAACATGGTTAAGAGTGTGTCCGAATTGAAACTCGTCTCTTTTTTATTAATGCTTGTGCATTTTGAGAGGGAAATATTAGTTGAAAGTTTTAAGCTTCAACTTCTGCGTAAATGGTTTTATACTACTATTTTATTATTGAAAACTTGATGTAGAAGTAGCATAAAATTAAAACTTCTGAGCTTTACAGCCATCAACCAGTAGTGGTCATCAGAAATTTAGAATAAACTGGTTTGGGTTCCTCTTATAATTTTCTGGACCCTACTTTACACCTTCCCTATATTCACAATAAAAGTAGCTGAGATGTCACAATAAAATGAGGAGAAATATTTTTCCTTCAATAGAGATAACTGACGAGCAGTATTTCTTTTTTTCCCACGAGGTCGTATAATTTGTATGTTGTGGTGCTTCTGTTATTGTAATGCTGCTGCTGCTGCTTGTTCTTGTAATCAAGTACAGAGTATTGTAGTTTATTCAGTAGTTTGGCAGTAAATTCCAACTCCTCACTCGTATCAAATTATTTTTTCATATTACATCAACAATGTTTGATAAAAAAAAAAAATTAGAGTATAAATCATTCATTAGTAAAACCTTCTATCTCTTCACTTAAAATATCTATTATTATTTTAAAATTTAATTGTCATTTAATTCAAACATTTTTCATCCAACACCGTAGGAGCTAGGTTTGTATTTTGAAGTTGATAAAAAAACTTGATATATAGGAAAAAAATTAAAATATAAGCGAAAACAAATGTCTTCATACTTAAATTCTGGTCTGGTTTTCATTAGGCCCAAAAAAAATAAACTCTGGCATGGCTTAGAAACTAATTTTTTCAAAAAAAAATAAAAATGAAATGGACCGCTTTTAAATGCGCCTGTTTTCAAAAACCGACATCGATGACTTATTGAAGTCACTAATATCAAAGCCTTTTTTGTACGTCACGTTTCTTGTAAATGGAAAAATAGTAGATCTAATTATTATATTATGAACAAACAAAGCACAGTATGTCCGAATGCATTTGTCAATTATGAGCAAACCTAGTATATTTAGGGGGTATTGTGAGTAATTTAATAGTAAAAATGATTTTGGTATTGTATGAATTACAATGCTAAAAATAACTGAGTTATTGTAAAATTTGTGATAATGTTGTAAAAATTCAACAAATTTTAAAGTTTTTTTTGAATGTTAGATCATTAGTGTTACTTGCTAATTGTGTATTTGTGTCTAATTTAAATAAAAATTTAACATATATAACTTTACGTAAATTGACAAAAAAAATTAAAAGAATTAAATAATATAGACCAAAGTATAAGAATAGATACACCAACTATATTACATAATATAAATAACAATAAATTATTATATAATTAAAGAATAAATAATAACTAAATTGTTTAGAAAACAAACTATAACTTTTTAAAGAAATGATATTTAGATTAAGAAAATTGAACTTGAAAAGTTTATTAGAAGATGTTAAATTTTTATCACTCTATTAGAGTGTATCAATCAAAATTATATAATATTTTTAAAATATATGAGAAATATTTATGATAAAAGAAATGAAAAAAAATTCAAATAATAAACTTAAAAAAGTACACTTAATTTTGTAAAATAAAAAGAGAAATTTTTAAATATTACGCATAAAACAATTTATAGAAAAGTTGAGAGTGCATTAGTGCCTCCGTCCCTGTGACTTCAATCTTGGTGCTATATATATACTAGTCCTTTATTCCATGGAAGCAGAAAATAATAGACATTACATATTATGGTAGGCATATATAAATTGGAAATTTAATTTATTGCAGATTTGTTGAAATTCGAAGTTGTATTCGTCTCTACAAGAGTATTATTATTTATCGGAAAGTGATTGAGCTAGCCCTTGTTTTGAGTGAGAGACGTGTAAAGAAACAAATTCCAAGTATGGGGAACTCTAGGCAAGCACCAATGCCTTTGTGCCCACTACGGCCATAAACAGACGGGTGACCGTCTTTCCTAAGCTGTGAAAGTGTTGCGATATTGAGCAAATAAACTGGTTTCGTCATACTTATGCCATGGATAGAGAGCTAAATGTCCCATTCATCCACACAATTTGCATTATGGTCTATTGACTACCTTTACCAAAAATGCGTCCTCTACCACCAAATTATTTTTAATTGAACTTGTTATTATTAAAATCATAATAGTTTTGATTTGGTCGAGATGATTGTTGATCATGAACATTAAACTGTTTCATCTGCTGAATGACTTGATTCTAATTAGGTGACAAATTGTCAAACACCTTCTAATCTATTTGTGTTACGATTTTATAATTTGTTGATCCTTTCACAACAAGATTAACATTAGGCATAGATGAAACCAAGGCTATTTTCCTTCGTTGAAGCCTGCTCTCATGGCATAACATTGAAGCCTTAGCATCATTAATTGTTATATGCTTAGTAATCACTTTCTCAGTTATGGTAAAAATACATTATAAAAAAATTCATCCAAATCTCATAGTATATGTATCAATTTTTTCTTCTTCTGTTACAATGCAATTTAAATATTGCAATTCATCACACAACACTTTGACTCTAACCATATAATCATTCACTGAGAGGTTTTCTTTCTTAAGATGCTAAAGTTTTCTTAATCGGATCATATGAGCTCATGATCTAGATGCATAAAACACATACACCAAATATATCAAGACTAGTTATCTACTTCAATTTTTCATCAGTTATTTGTTAGGAAATTTGGATCAAATGGTATAATCATAAATTTTCTCGCTCAAGATACTCCTTAGTAGAATATCAAACAACAGAAAAATAGAAAATACACAATAAAAGAATTATAGTGAAAATTCTAAATTGTAGAAAAATCACTTTCGTTGTCAAAAGACAACCAGAGAAATAATTCACTATGTAAAAAATTGTTACAACCACACTCTTAATGATTTTTTCACACACTCAAAAGATAAGAGCAATTACAAGTCTAATAGAATTTTTCCACAAAATTCTCCCACTCAAAAACTTTTCGTATAAATTTTTCTCTATTTTTGGGATAATTAACAATGAAAAAATGAAGTTATATTTATAGCCCTCAAGTTGTCATTTCATATGCCAAACATTTATTCATTCAACAAAATTAGGTTACCTAATTTTTCTATTTTTTATTCAAACAATATTATACACCTCCATCTTTGACAATATGATAAGCCACCTTTCATGAATTTTTTTTCTAAATTAAACACCTCTTATTTTGATTAATAAACTTAATATTATTTTTAATCAATCACAACATTATATAGTTCATTAAGTAACATCCTATCTCTTCCATATCTTAAAATAAGGATCAATTGTACCATTCGACAATAATTGTTTTGGTGAATTTTGAAAAACATGATCTTCTAATTTCAAACTACAAAATATTTTCGAGGTTATATATTTTTATATAGTAAAATTATTGTTATCTAATTTGATTATAACTAAAAGATTATGAAAGGAAAACATATTTTGTGAAGTTTTACATTATTTATCAATGATAATATAGTTAATTCAAGCTCGAAGCTATCAAAGCTTTAAAGCTGTATATTAAACTTCATCTATATTGATTTCATTAGTTCACGATAGGATTTAATGTAATGAATAACTTAATAGGTTATTTATAAAGAAAGAACAAACTATGTATCAATTACTTGGCTATTAAACTAACACTTGCTAAAAATATCTCATAACAACCAAGTATATACGATGAGTAACTAACTGACTTCTACACAATTTCACTACCATTTGCACCCTGTGCAACATCATCATTCTCTATTGAATTAACAGAACTATAGTTGCACTTTCACACTTCACATTCCTTGTTGCATAGTCCTTATCAATCATTACTTTCTACATGATGATTCTCTCACAGTAAGTGTATTGATATCTTGTTATATTAAGCATTTTAATGATTCATTTTGTTACATTTTGAAAGCTCTTACCTTAATTTTAGGTATTAAGTAATTCCTATCTTCATATATATATATATATATATATATATATATATATTTTAGTGTTGAAAAAAATCAAATAATTTAATTGAGATAGTCAATGATAAGTAGTAATATAAATATCAAGATTAAAATTATCATATACAAAAAAAATATTTAAACGGGGTGAATTTATTGTTATTATATTTTATTAGATACAATTTTATGATTTGAATAATAATATATAATTAATTATTATATATTTAAACAAACATTTTTTAATATATATGACAAATTAAATAAAGAATGATAAATAAAAATCATTTAATTGTAAAATGTTAGAATTTTTACTAATAAAATAGTCAGAAATAACTATAAGCAAAGTTTTAGTGACATGTTATTTAATTAAAGAGTCGTGAGATATGATGCATAAATTGTGATGGATTTGTAAATATTGTATTTATTTTTAAAAAAAATTATAAGCAAAATTTTCAATAAAAGGATTAGGAAAATAAAAAAAGTTTTTGAAACATTAGTAAGGGTAAAAAAGACAAGACATTTACTTGAAATATACGCTTTTGACGAATCAAAATCATCATCCAACAACAGACAATAGCATCCACAACCAGAAAACCAATCCGGCAAAACCCAACGCCTCTCAGGCTCTCTGACTGACTTTGTACCCATAAACCAAGCATATTAATTGAATCTACCGTACTATTCCCAGATCAGATCTATCATTCTTTTAGCTTTTTGTTCTATCAGTTTCTCCTAAAAACGTCGAGGTTGGTTAGCATCGCCCTCCCATTCAACTTTTCATATTGAACTTCTGTTAATCACATTTGTGATGTTTATAAACATATGCATGTGGTTTTCTATGATTTCATATCCATTTGAAGGATAATGAAATAAATACTTTCCGGATTATATTTTTGAAGATTTTTGTTTTGGATTTGATTTAAACACACACTGTTTATGGATTTTTTTAATGAGTATGAGCTACTTCTGGTTATGGGTTTTGTTTCTAATTAGTTTTTGTATGTTTTAGGATATGTTTTTGTTATTTCTATGGAGGATCTCCTATAAATTTCAATGGTCACAAGAAGCGACCTGTCTAGTGTTTTGGATTTGTGAGGGTTTTTCGCCATTGAATTAGTAATGCTTTGTTCATGATATAACTGCGGAAAAAGTGATTAGACTAAAAACTAGGATTTAGTTGATTGTCGCTTATTTTGATTAGAGTTTTTAACTTGGATAGGTAGGGCTGGAGTCCTCGTATTGATTTGAGAGTGTCAGCCAGTGCCTATCTCAGAGTTCTTCAGCAGGTTTGAGCTTCCTTTTGCTTGCAGTATGGATTGAGCTTAATGAATTGTTGGAGCAGGAAGGGAAATCTTCGCTCATAGAATTGTTTGTGTAACTTGTTAAATGTGTGTGAGCAGGATCATGCACTGTCAGCTTTTATTTTATTAAAGTTTGAAAACATTAATTGGTCATTTGGCTAAATTGTTTGACTTGGCTATTGTAGATGACTTTAAGTTAGATTGGGTGAGGAGATGGTAGAAGGTGATTTTGATAGAGAAACGGTTGAGTACACGGCAACCAGGTACACTCAGAGTGGAAGCCAAGGGTCAGGTATTCGCAGGGAGCCCTCATTTTCAGGTTGGTGTGATGAAGATGGAAAACTCCAATTGGATAGTGAGTTGAGAAATACAGATGCAACTGTGGAAGACGATTGTGATTTTGAGTTGCCTTTTCTTCAACAAGGTGAGGTAAAAAACTCTGTCTTAAGTACAGAGAGATACACCAATTGTAAATTTCAAGGGGCAAGGATGTACTCCAGAGGTGGTGATAATATGGATGATCCTTCTGTACATCTTCATGGAAACGGAAACGAGAAGTACATGCCTTTTGATGTTGAAAATGCTCCAAGGTTGTCAGATGATTTAGATGGCTCAGTTTCTAAACATAAATTTAGAACATTGCTGTTGAATTCGGATAATCCTATTGATGTTGCAAATGTGTTGAAGACATTAATTTTCATACTTGTATGGTTTATTTTCAGCCTATTTTTGACCTTGTAAGTTTGCCTTTCTCACGTGTGGATATTATTCAAATTACTCATTGATTCCAACCTTATTTGCAATTTTCTTCTATTCTGATTAGATACAACAAAAGCCTCTTAGGGGATGATCTGGGAAAGTTTCCTGCTCCCTTATTAATGAATACGATCCATTTTGCAATGCAAGCGGTGTTATCAAAAGCAATCTTATGGTGTTGGCCTCATAGGTTCCAATCTAATGTTGCTATGTCATGGAGAGATTACTTTATGAGAGGTAAAATTACTATTTTTCTGTCCTATTATAGTATTATGTACTTGGTAACGAAAATTGGTTTGAAGTTTTTTCTTCCAGAACTTTTCTGGCCAAACTATAACAAGTATTTTTCGTTTTAAAGGTTTATTGGTTTTGGTTTACTCTGTGTGTGTGTGTGTTTGTGTGTGTGTGTGTGTTTTGTAGGGATTACTCCGTTTTCCAATGCTCGGGTGATATTTTATTGTTATCATTTGTGGTTCAATAATTAAATACTTCTTTTGTCTAAAGCTTTCTGGCAGGATGAGTTGTTCTGATCTTTAATTCAATGATTTACAAGTTCAATCTGATGTCAAATCTTGCTTTTATTTCTTTCCCTCTAGTGCAATGTTCTATTATGCTATGATCTCCGATATCTATTGGTTTCTATAAATTATCTATGACATCCCTCTTCTCTAGTATTTTGCTTTCTCCAATTCCTTGCCCTGTCATACTTTGTATGTTGCCTTACACTCCCTTAGTCTTGTGAGGTTGTTGTGATGAAGAAAATTATGGATTTGAAGAGAACCATTATGTGATTATGTCTCTAATTCGATACTGGTAGTAAATTTCATCCTTATCCGTTAGATTGTTTGGTTTCATTTCTCTAATATTTCTTTTTTAGTTGATCAAGTGTATTTCTGTTCATATTCAGTTGAGGGTATAAAAATGCTTTCCATGCAAAACAAGTTTGTGGAAGAAGGTTTATCTTAAAAATCATAAAGTTTTAATTGATTGCATTGTGCTTGAATTTTTATGGGTCAGTCTCTATTGTTATGCGGATGCTTGGATATGAAAGGTCATGGTATATTAATGTTGATGCTTGGATATGAAAATACAGGATCTTGTATTAATGTTGATGCTTGGATATTAGTCATTGATTATTTTTCTGTTGGTAATTTCTTAAAATTTTAACTTTTCTATCAACTAATGCTACAGATGGAATTTGCCTTTCACAGTTGTACCAACAGCACTTGGAACAGCATTGGATGTTGATCTGAGCAATGCATCCCTTGTTTCTATATCTGTCACGTTTGCCACAATGGTTGGTTAATATCCCTTTACATTATGTCATCATTAGCTGTAATTTTATTGCATATGCTTCCAGCTTGTTATTTGTAATCTATATTTTGTCTTTTCCTGGTCTGTTTTAGCTAATGTGTTAATTTTAAATTTTCTGTTTTTTGCAGTGCAAATCTGCTGCTCCTATATTTCTTCTTCTATTTGCATTTGCTTTCAGGTGAATCTCTTTACAATTGAGTTTTGTGAGCTACCTCTAACCAGCAGGCTTATATTTTTCGTTATTGATTATTTTATGCTTCTACAAATGGTCTATATATCTTATAAAGAAATTATAAGCTAATTTTTAGCTTCTTGAATACTAATATTCCTGAATCTTGATTTCTGTCCTTGGTTTCATATCAATGATGAAGCTCTAGATTGTTAATTCTTGGTCTGCTATTAAATGGAATATTTTCTTCTGAAGGTTGGAGTCTCCAAGCATTAGACTTTCAGGCATCATCTTAGTAATCTCCACTGGAATACTATTAACAGGTGCATCGTTTCTGCTGGTTTATGAACTCTAACTTCAATGTCTTCAACTTTTTAACTTGTAATATTCAAATGTTATTTTATGTAACAATTACTTCTTTTTGTGGAAGCAAATTTCACAAAATAGAAATAATAGTAAAAGGTATTATTAGAAGTTCATCTTATGCAAGTCAAAACAGCTGTACAACTAAAATATTAAAATAACTCATGTAAATAGATATAAAATCCCAAGGTGCATGATAGTATTTCAGGATTAAAAATACTGTTGCCACATATTATGCTTTATTGTGTTCTTGGTCTCATATATAATCATTTCATCAACCTACCAATGCAAAAGTTCCTTGCCACCGACTTTTTAATCACATCTGATGAATTGGTCACATGACTGTTTCTTTCCCGTTTTCTTTTTGTTTGTAACTCTGTAGACTGTTTACTCAATTTTTATTATAATCCTGTCGAATACCCTATATCTTGACTGAATGTATAGCATTCCATTTGATTGGTCTATACTCTTATTTGTGTATTGCTACGCAACAGGACTCTCTGTTATTGGGCTCCTCATACAGTTTGCTTACATTGGCTTTCATACATTCATAATGTTTTCCAAATTCCAAGTTAACTCTTTTTTTTTAATTGTGGCTTCTGGAATCTTATAGTCTATTTTATTTTTTGTGCCAGTTGCAAAAGACACAGAATTTGATCTATGGGGATTCATTCTTGTTATGCTTGCTGCTGTTATGTCTGGCTTTCGTTGGTGTATGACTCAAATTCTTCTGCAAGTATGTTTATGTACATGTTTATGGTTTTTTTTTCTGAAAGTATGTTTGATTTCTTTCTAGCATATAGATTGTATAATTTCTCTGTTAACTGAGTTGCTTTAAAAGTAAGCACCCTTACTTTTTTTTGCTGGCTTGGAACTGGATTTACCTTGCTGTTTGTGGGTTCTGGTGCTACAACCAACATAAAGAAAGAAAGCTATGGTATGTATCATCTCCTTGAAATATTGATTGAGAATCTTTTGGTGCTATGAAATGTATGTTTATCAAATTTGATCTCTGTGATAGTTTGAATCATCGCTTTTCTCTTTACATTTTTATATAGGAATAAAAGAGAATCTGAGATTGTTGTAGTCTTATATCCATTCTCATTATTCATTTTCTAATGTTGTTTCTTTAAAATTAAATAAACACATTTCTCTGAAGCTGGCCAGGCTACACATTTGATAGTCTAATTCATGTTGCAGCTTTAAACTTGGATCAAAGATATGACAAAGTTATCTAACTCATGTTTTTATTTTATAGGAAAAAGCGTCACGGAGATTCCTTTGTTTAAACCTTAGGGGTTGTTTAGTCCCTTTGTTTAGAAAATTTGTTTTTTAATCTCTTTGTTTTGAAAAAGATACTAGACAAGGGCAAAATCAACTTTCTATCCAATTTTTCATTAAATATAACGGAATGATATATATGCACGTACATGTTTTTATTTTTAGTTAGACATATATAATGAAGTAATTTTTAATTAAAAAATTAGTCAATTTTTTTTTACAAATATTTCGATTAAACTTGAATTAAATTTTCATTGTCTAATGTGAGATTTATTGAAAATTTTGTTTAGTTTTGAAAGAAATTTTTCTTAAAAGTTTGAGTAATTTTTTTAATTAAATATTATTTTTATTTTTTTACGTATATATCTATGGAAAAATATAAACATACATATGATACATGTGCTATTACGTTGTATTTAACGAAAAATGGAATGAAAAGTTAAAATTTAACTTTTCATACACATTTTTTATGAACAAAGGGACTTCAATGATATATTTTCACAAACAAAGGGATTTAAAAACACTTTTTTCAAACAAAGGGACTAAACAACACATTTAGCCTAAACAAAATGATCATTTAAGTACTCCACCCTATTTTATATTTGAAGTAAATTACTTGTATTATATTCAGTGTAGTAATGCTTTAAGATGTTTCCATCCGATTGTTTTAGGCCTAAAGAATCCACTTGCCTTGATGAGCTATGTCACTCCAGTGATGACCGTTGCAACTTTACTTCTCTCTGTAATTTTGGAACCATGGGATGAGTTTAGGAGAAACAAATACTTCAATAGTCCCCATCACGTCATTCAAAGTGTTTTGTTGATGCTTTTTGGTGGAAGTCTTGCCTTCTTTATGGTATGAACCCAATTTACCCTACTTTTATTTCCTCTCTCAAGCACGGTGAATGTATTGATCTGATTGGCACTGTTATAAAGTTTTAATTCCCGATTTTGAAATTCAAGCTGACTTCTTGTTGCAGGTGTTAACGGAATTCATTCTTGTCTCGGTAACTAGTGCTGTTACTGTGACAATAGCAGGCGTAGTAAAGGAAGCTATAACCATATTGGTATGAACCATTTGTTGTTTCTTTATTTTATCATTTTCTGGAGTAGCACTTTGTCATTCATCTAAAGGTTTTTTTCTTACATTTTTATTATAGATGTCTGCTGTTATATTTTTGCTATTATGTGTATTCTAATACTCAATAGAATATCCAGTGGGAGCAAACAAAATAAATAAATAAATGAAGAATATATCCATTCTGTAAAAGTTGACTAGAGAGGCAATTTGATTTGGCACTTCCTTCAACTTCATATTTGTTATTTTATAGATAATTTTGTCAATATTTTGCTAATCGTGTCAATTAGTTTAAGTCCATTCTATTTATATCTTTGTGTTCAAACTATAGAGTAGCAAGCTCTGTGCTCACTAAACCTTTTCATATAGCGATGCTCTGCTCAGAAAATGCTACTTTTATGCTTTTATTTATATTAAATTAATTTGTTTTTCTCATTTATTGCTGCTAATTCTTATCTCAATAGAGGTGCTTCCTGACCATGGATTTGAATGTTAAAACACTAGAGTTTTTCTGTTCGACTCCATTGCTATATGATGCTGATCAACGTTTCCACTTAAAATAATTTTGCCGTTCAAATTTTATTTTTATCATTCACATATTAATTTATGATTGTCTTGAATATATGCAGGTTGCAGTCATTTACTTCCATGATGAATTTACCTGGCTCAAAGGAGCTGGCCTCTTTACGATTATGGTTGGTGTCGGTTTATTCAATTGGTACAAGTAAGTGCAACTTCTTTTTAGAGCAAAAAATATGTGATGCTCTTTGTTAGTTTCTTTTGGGTTCAGCAGTTACTATGAAGCTTTGTGTGCATGTTCATTATATATTTTTAATAGATAATACATGTTAAAAGAATACCTTTTATCATTATGCACTTTGTTTTCCCTAGTTTGGGTTCAGTACTTGATAGGAAATTTATTTGCATATTCTTTTCCCTTTTACTTTTTCTAGTTGCCAAATGTTTTCTGATGGTTGATCATAGCCGGTGAAGCCATCCTAATGAATCCACTTCAATATGAGATTTTCATTGGGATGGATTACTTTTTTTTTTAGTTTGTATCATCTAAGAATTGTAATATCCAAGCCATGCAACAAACAAAATTAATAAGTGGTTAAGCCTAACTGAAAATATGGCTGCATCAAATCACTTGCCAAGATAGCATTTGGATGTAGTACGAGAATAGATGAGAATTAGGGATTGGGGAGAATAAATTTAGATTAGGGATTTATGAGGGAAGGGAAGAATAATTGGGGAATAATATATCATATTCAATATTAATCAAAGGCTGAAAAATACAATTGTAGGTCGGCCATGTTTATGGAGAATCAAGACTTGGCCGCCAAGTCGCCAACCCTAATATCACTAAGGATAAATCCCTAATCAAAATAGGAAATCTAATACACGTGCTAATGAAAAATAAATCATAACTGATGGGAAATAATGAGAAATAAATTAAGTACTAATTTTATCAAAACTTCCGTAGTTATCATGCAATCATCTATACTGGCTTCATCATAACCAATTTAATTTTATTAGTCTTAATTTAAGAAATTATTGTAGTTTATATTATTTGTAGATACCAAAAGCTGCAAAGGGGCCAGGTAAGTGACAATGACACTGGGTCACTCACATCAAATGTTGATGTGAAATATGTTATTCTTGATGACGTGGATGGGCAAGATGATAGCACTTGAAGCTTTTGCAGCATGTTCATCTGAACTCAAGTATGCTCAATTTCTCTCTCTATGTCATCCATGTGAACTGATTAGAGCTCATAAGACATAATTTTCAAATTCATACATTTTATTATAAAAAAAATCATATGAAATAAGACATAATTTTCAAATTCATACATTTTATTATAAAAAAAAATCATATGAAACATATTTACAGGTTTTCTTCAGATTAAAAAATGTAGCTTTTACATTTATCAAAATGGAGAAGAAACATCAGTATGCTGATGAGATTTGTTGAATGCTTCATTTGATCACTTTCCAATGTTACCGTCTAGTCAAGGACTCATTTTTAGAGTCAAAGTATGAGTCCATGATCTGCACGCTCAAGCTATTGGGTTAGATTGTAACATTTCTTAATGAGATTTGAGACTGAGTTATGAAAATGATAACATTGCAGCGAAATTTGTATCTTGCCTTCAGATTTCACTTACTAGCTTATTACTGAATTGCAATTACAGTATTCTATATTGATGGTGGAACTTGACATGTCTTTGTTTTAAGCAGAATTGCGGACAAAGTGGATGCTCAATTTCTTGTGTTAACGAGGCTTTTACAAGAAGCACGTTTGCTAGTTTCAAATTTGTGGTGTTTTTCAAGTCTTAGTAATTCAAAAGCAGTTACTCTTAATCAATAAATCTGGGATTCGACATCTATTCCTTCTAAATGTGATCATCAAAATAGCTCATTTGGTGCAGGAAGTTTGCCAAGCTTATATTGTACATGTATTGTATTATATGATACTCTCTTTTTTCCCTTTCAATTTTAAACAATTCCATTTTCTTTTTCATTTATTCTTAATATATTTAAGGTAGAAATGTAGGTTGCAATTGTATGCTGTAACATATGGGTGTCTTATTTGTCTCTTGAAATTTTGTACCATCAAATTGAATGGAATCCTTTCATTGCTTGCTAGGGCTGTGCATAACATAGTTCGAATTTTAGCTAAAATTGGAACCCCATTAATTACGTCGGTTCGTAAAATTAATAGCCTATATAATTTAATAAAACCTATAAAATTAATCCAAATCGAATCCTTCGGATTTGTTGGATTGGATTTTATGTTTAGTTTTTTATTTTTAATCGATAATTTTTTTTTAAATATTTGTTTTTAAAGACTAAACAACTATTATATTAAACTTTATGCTTTAATAATTTATTAAAATTTGGATTTGATTTTTTTCATTTTTTTAAATAATAATTAGATAAACATCATGTATTCAATTCTAAATTTTAAATAGTACAAAAACTAAAAAGTTCCATGATTTGATGTTATGTTTGGGGTATCATACGTTTCTGTGTATCGAGGACTTTGGGTAAAGAAATAAGAATGGATTATTTGAAATTTAGAAAGGTGAAGTGCGTTAATGCCATGTAAACAGTTTATTATATATATATTTTTTATATTTTTATTAAATATAATATAAGTATGGATTTGATTGGTTATTGTGAAAATTTTAGTTTCAAGATCAATTCACGATGGATGAACTGTATAATTTTTTGAATTAAATATTATAGCCAGAAAATTATATAACTCTATAATTTGTTTGGGTTTAAACATCTCTATTGCTTGGGATAAATCGTTACACATTATGCATGTTTTGGTGTGTCATGCGTTTGAATCTATACCCGTTCACACTTAAATGTTCATTAGATATATATATAATTATATTGTAAGGTAATTAATAAAAGCATTATTTTTTATTTTTTCAAGATAAATAGGAAAGGGTTTATTCTATTCTCATAATCATTACAAAATAGATATCGTAATCCCGTAATAACTTAAATTAGGTTCCATAATTGATCAAGAAGTGTCAAATTAACTTAATTAATTAAGATTAATTTAATAATTTTATGTTACAATAATTAAAAAAAATGGAAAAAATGATTCATACATGACAAAAAATCTTTGAATGTTTTTTCCCATCGCACAAAGAAAAAACTTCAATTTATAGAATTTATAAATATTATAGTTTTTTTACATCAAAATAAATAAAATTAATTTAATATTCATGAAAAATTATGTGTGTTATATATATATATATATTTATCTTATTTAAATAAAAAAAATCATAATTTAAACTTATTTAATTATTTAAAAAAAAAATTGGATTAATTAAGTTTCGCTTAAAATTAATAAGACTAAACTGCTGGTTGCAAAAAAAAAAAAAAAAAGGATTAATTCAACACTTGACGCTTGTATCAATTGTGGATTGTTAAATAAAAAAATTTATTAGTTTTATTTGTCTCTTTTTTAATAGCTACTCATTTATTTTTATCAATTATTTTTTCTAAAATATATGTTTTATTTTGTGTGTTATGAATTTGATCATGCCATTGAAAGATGAAGTTTAATCTAGTGCTAAACTACGGGGCACAATATATATTTTATTTTATTTTGTGTGTTATGAATTTGACCATTTTATTGAAAGAAGTTTAATCTAATGCTAAATTGTAGGCACAATATACTAATCAATATTTGACATACATGACTTGCGATCAATAATTGCATGTAAATTGCCTTTCTCTATTTTTTTTAAAAATAAAAATAAAATTTAACCATTAATGTAAATAGGTAGACAAAGGATAAACATATAAGAATCTTATTTGTGTGCCCTAATTAAAAATTTAATTGGATTATTTAAGTAAGGATCAATTGCTACAAACAATCTTCATACTTAATCACTCTCATTACTTCTTGGAGCATAAGCAGGAGCATCTCCTCGCTTTGGAGGATCTTGAGGACACGACCCTTTTGAAGGACAATCTTTATAGTTGGGATTAAGAGGCTTCTTTTCACAATACATTGGATATTTAGGACTACAAGCAGGAGCAATATTGCGTCTTAGAGTTCCATAATATATCATTTTTCCATATGAACCTCCAATCCAACTAAGTAACACCATTATTATCATTATAAGCCATAATATGGTTGTTGGTTTAGAAGTATTAGCCATATTTACTTTGTGCATTAACAATGACAGTGTTTCATTAATAATGTTTTGCTCTGCTATGGCTAAGAGTGCCTAGCTAGCTCACGAGGCTCTAAGAACTTTATATGTAGTACATTGGTGTTTAAAAGGAACCCTATATGTTGTTGTGTTGTTTGTTTGAAGTGAGCTGAAAATGGTTATTGTTAGTCAGTCACCATATATAAATAGAATTGGAGAGCATTGGTTAGGCCATTTTTAGCTTCTGCGGTTTTATGGTTACATGGGACGAATTGTGATCACACCTTTTTTTTTTTTTTTTGTCTTCTATTCGATAAAAAAAAATTTAATTTCTAAACAAACTAATAAACCATGAATTATTAAAAAGAATTAAAAATAAATTGGATTTACTGTTAATTAAAATATTAATTATTGATTTTAAACATCAAGTCCAAAAACACATGAAGTTTATTCGTAGTACTCTCTGGTTTGCAGACTGAAGAATAGAGGATTATCGAAAAATCAAACATTTATAGAAATTTAATAATAGTTTTCTTCTTCGAAAACTCTAATTTTATATTGCAAGCAATTAAATTCTGTTCTTAGGGAGCTCAATGAAGAGGGGCTGCTGGAGGGTGACCTCATGGAAGGAATAAATGATTCAATAAAGTAAAAAAAGAAGATAAAAATAACAAAATTAATATATATATATATTTTTTGTTTAATTGAAATATATTATTTAGCAATTTTGTTTAGAAAAAATATTTTCAAATAATTTAGTTTGTAAAAAATGTGTCGTTAAAGTCTCTTTATTTTTATTAAATGTATTAAGTAAGTATAAAGTTAATTTTTTATTCAATTTTTCGTTAAATATAACGAAATATTACATGTATCACATATATATTTATATTTTTAATAGTTATAAACGTAAAAAAAATTATTTTAAAATTAAATAATTTTTTTATTGTCTAATATACAAATTTACATATTAGATAATAAAAAATTAATTTAAATTTAATCAAAAAATTTATTAAAAAATTTGACTAATTTTTTAATCAAAAATTATATTATTAAATATATGTCTAGAAAAAAAATAAAAAATATATGTGTTATATATGTTATTATGATATATTTTACAAAAAAAAAATTGGATAAAAAATTAATTTTTTCAATATAACTAACATTTTTACAAACAAAAAAAATTAAAAACACATTTTTTAAACAAAATAGCTAACTATGCAACCCCCAAGCCTAAACAAATAATCATTTTTCCCTAACCATACATGTAATATGATATTGAAGTATTATTTTTTTTAGATTCATATTTATATATATTTTAATTTTTATTATAAATAACATCTATATTACTACCTTCCTTCTTATCTGGATGAGCTCTTGGAATTCCCTTTTGGCCTTGCGTGTAAGCTTATGACAAATCGGCCGATACCTTTTGATGTCACAATAAATACCTTCGGAGAATTGAAGCAAGATGGTGATATTCATTTCAAAGGTCCTGCACATTATCTGGTTTTATTTGGCTACGAACAGGTGAGACGACGGGTTTTAGAATGAGAGCCATGGAGATTGGATGGTCATCTATTGGCAATGAGCGAGTACACACTTGAAATGACTCCTTCGGAGGCAAGGTCCCCTACTTGTTCCATTTGGATTCAGTTACATGGATTGGCGGAAAATTGGGTGACTGAACGGAAGATTGCCAAACAGGCTAGTCAAATTGGAAAGTCGACCAGCATGGATTTGACAGACCACCTGTGTGAGTATATGCGATTGGCTAGTGTGAGGGTCCCACTTGATCTGGAAAAGCCATTGCAACCTGGAATTTGGGTTCGTAGAGAGGGACTATGCCCGCCCTGGGTGGATGTTCGTTTTGAGAAACTCCCTTTCATATGTTTTCTTTGTGGACGTATAGGACATTCCAATAAGGCATGCCCTAAGATGAACCTGGCGGCAGAAGGGACTGTGATTGTGGAATGATATGGTGTGTGGTTAAAAGCGGAATTGAAACTGAAAACTCCGGAGGAGGTGAAATTTTGGCATGTCGGGAATGATAGCAAAGATGGCTGGTGAACGGAGGTTCCAGGTGGTCTGACTGTGAGTAGTGTGTAGGGTGATAGTGCTGCAAGATTTGTGGAAAATTTTGGTGGGAGCATGGTTCGAGTCTAAGGGAGGCATGAAACATGTCCAAGAAAGTTGATGAAACATCACTCTATATTCCATAGGAACCGTCTACATTATCATATTCCTTGATAAACATGTCTAGGTATCTTGATGTTACTGTTTTGGAACATATTCCTTTCTCGATCAACATTTCATATTTGAACATTAAAGCACTAGGCATCAAACAAGAGAACATCTTTGAAGTGAAGAAAGCACCATACTTTACTAGTTCTGCAATATTGGAATACTAATATTTAGCTCACAAATTTAAAACATAAATATTAGAACAATGTTGAGGGAAGACATAATAGATATGACTGAATGAACTCCAATTCCAAACACCAAAGAAAAAATAAAGGAGCAATACTTGCATGTATGAATCCTAAAGCCTGTGCTTGGCTATGATGGTTCAAGTTATGCGAATCCCTTGCAGTTGCGTTTGCGCTCCATTGGATCTTCTCCGGTAAGTAGTATTCTATATTACAAACAAACAAAAAATGAATGTTTAATTTTGATTAGTGCATAAAAAAATAATTGGGAATAAAATCAAACTTGTCACTAGATATCTAGTTTAGAAAGGAGTTCAGAAAAAATAATGGATTTTCTAACTGTTTTGTTAATCCTATTGCACAAGCAGGATAGTAGAAAAGATGCTCCTAACTCACGTGCATCTTTCCAGGAGAGAATGATCCCAAGGTCTTTTAATTCAGTGAGGTAATTTAAGTAGCAGACTTAAAATTTGTGTTACTATGTGGTTCTATTTTCCTTTTTCTTTACCTGGTATTTTCCTTTTTTTGGTAAGTAGTCCCTAAGTTGGATTAAGTTCACCATCATATATCCCTAGGATGGATACACTGGCTGATTCAGAAGTTTAGTTGGGAAGGGATATCATATAAACAGTAAAAAATAATGTTATTTATTTTTTCAGTTGTTATTTTTTTATCAGAAAAACATTATATGTATCGTATCTTATTTGAATATAAATATGTTCAAAATATCAAGTTTTTAGTGAGTTTTTAATTGGTATAACCTTAAAAATGAAGCTTTAGAAGGGGACACAGACTTATTTTATACATATAATTTGTCTACAATTTTATAAATATTATACATAAAATACATGCCTTTAAAAATTGGAAGGGAGCCAATGTCCCTCTTAGTCCCTACCGTTGATGGATGGGTATGTCGTTTCTTTTTAGCCAATATCTGCAAATGTAGTAGATTTGAGCCATATAATAGTGTTCGTTTGGTTTGATTGAAAATTGACCCAAAATCACATGTATTTGTGTATACAAAATGTAAGATTGTAAATGAGTTATGTAATGTAACTCTTGTGTATACATGAGCTATATGAAGACTAGACTGTATATATAAATGCTGTAATCACAATTTTTGCCCCAAACTAAAGCTAGTACTTCAGCATAAAATTCATGAATTAGCAAACATTCAAGAATGATAGCCTTCTTTACATGAATCATTGCTTTTGAGCTTCACTTTCAATGCCATCAATCCATATATATATTCTAGCAAAGTTTCTTGTTTTATTGTTTTTGTTTCTCATCTCTTGTCATCAACATGGGCCAATATCTCTAGTATTCAAACTGAATCACAATCTTCATCTCGCAGTCTCGAGCATGAATTAGGAAGAAACACATACTCTAGTAGGTCTAGACAGACCAATACTCATGAGTTACAACTAGGGGTATCCATAAATCGGATCGGATCAGACCAAACGATTTTACAAATCAAACGGTCCGGTCCGATTTGAACTAATTTTAAACTAATCGAACCGGACCGGTTTAATAATATATTAAAATTTCCACATTATTTCTCATTAAATGTATCAAAAAATTGAACCAAACTGGAAACCAAACCAGACCAAACTATTTTATAAATCAAACGGTCTGGTCCGGTCTGGTTTGTATTAATTAAAACCATTTCAAACGATTCGGTCTGGTTAAATTTTTTTAACCAAAATCGAACCGGACCGGACTGGACCGGTGGACACCTCTAGTTACAACAAAGACAGATTATAGGCCAATGGTATATCCCAACAGTATCTAGGCAGGTAGATGAATCCAGATTGTCCAATGTTCGGCAAAATAATAATTATTATATAAAAATAATAAATTTACTCTCAAATTCTTAAATTAAAATAAAGCATTTCTATTAAATATTGGTTTTAAAAGTAACAAATTAATGGCATAATTTAAAGAAATTAATGGCCTAATTTGTGGCATAATTTAAGGAAATTAGTGACTTAATTTAAGCCTTAAATTATGACACAATTTAGGGGAAGTGAGCCTTACTTCATCTATAAATAGGGAAGAGTTCATGTATTGAAAAAAAAGCAAAAATCAGAGAGATCATAAGCAAACTCAAAGAGAGAAAATACTTAGTGAGTTTGAGAGTTTTCTATGATTTGGAAAAACACTTAAGAGATATTATTAGTGAGAAAATTTGTATCTGTATTTTGTACATTTCCTACCAAGTTTAATAATATCTGCTGCCTCTCATTGACCTAGGTGAATTGTCGAACTACGTAAATACTGTGTGTTTCTTTTTTACTGCTTTGATATATTCATATACCGTTATTTATTACTTCTGTGCACAAAAAATTGGTATCATAGTCAAATATAGCAGTATTATATATCAAATTGAAGCTCTCGACGAGATGAACGCAAAGGTGAAAGAATCGCTCAAATCGAAAGTCAGAATCACTACCAGAAGTTGCTGGAGTTCTGCTGCCAGCAATCGAGTCAACTCAATCACTAGTGATATTTGGACCGAGTTGGTCCATTTTTCATCCGTTTTTAGCTGAGTCTGACCTATTCTTAGCTAATTGGACCATTCTGGACACAACCGCAGACTCCATTTTTTCTAATAAGGTATATGTTAGAGATGTGAGTTATGTATTAGATGTCTATCACAAGGTGAATATGTTAGTTGTATATTAGGTGTATCACAAGGTAAATATATTAGTTGTATATTAGGTGTCTTAGTTGTGTATTAGGTGTATGTCGCCTAAGAATATCCCTAACTTTGTATATAAATATGTAATGTCTTTGAATGAAATTAAGAAGAGTGAATTTTGAGTTTTCCATTGTATCAGAGCATTTAGGTTACAAAATTTGGGAAATTTTTTTTTCGTTCAAATTAGGGATTGATTTTGGGTAAACACAAATTAGGATTTAGTACATTTTTGGGTTCCAACTCGGAACACCTTCTTGGAGTGCACATTTTTTCTCATCGTCGGCATAGGGAGGAAGACCAACCACCGACCGACCAAACCCTGAAGTCCGGTCACCTGACGAGCCGCGAGTGAGCCACACGCGCCACCGTGATTTTCTTCCATCTTTCCACGCATAGGCGCGTGATAGCACGTATGTGCAGCAGCCTTCTCCGGACGACCTCGTGTTGCTCTCTGCCATTCCCTTGCGTCATCTGTGGTGGTTTGGCACTCATCGCTTATGATTGTTTAGGTTTCAGTTATTCCAATTTTGTGTTCTTGTTCGTTGCGTGTTTGGTCATTGATGTTGTTGGATTTTGTTTATTCGTTGTTCGCTGCCTTATCGTTTATAGGAGTTATGGCTAAAAATAAATCTAATATTGTAACGGATATGGTGCCTGTGATGTCTAAAATCACAGACCATAAGCTCAATGGCTCGAATTATTTGGCTTGGAGTAAGACCATTCGAATTTATTTGAGAAGTATCGACAAAGATACTTTTTTGACTAATGATCCTCCTAAAGATGATTCAAAGCAGACACGACTTAGAGAAGATGCCTGCTTATTTTTGCAGATTCGGAATTCTATTGAAAGCAATGTAATTGACTTGATCAATCATTGTGAATTTGTTAAGGAATTGATGGATTATTTGGATTTCTTATATTCTGGTAAAGGAAATCTTTCTCGCATGTATGAGGTATGCAAAGCATTTTACCGTGCAGACAAACAAGATCAGTCACTCACAAATTATTTTATGGAATTTAAAAGAACTTATGAGGAGCTCAATAGTTTGATGCCTTTTAGCCCTGATGTAAAGGTTCAGCAAAGCCAATGGGAACAAATGACAGTCATGAGTTTTCTCTTTTTTTGGTCTTCCCTCTGCTTTTGAGACTGCTAAGTCCCAGGTTCTTTCTAGTTCTAAGATCTCCTATTTACAAGAGGTGTTTAGTCGAGTATTCCATACAGAAGGCACTCTACCTTCACCTGCTCAATTAAATGGTGCTTTGGTCAGCCGAAGTAATAATTATGAGCATGAACGGTCAACTTATATGAACAGAAATAAAGGAGGCAGCTCGCACGGGTTTGAAACTCGACCATAGGAACTAGGAGGTATTGTATGTCACTATTGTCATAAACCAGGACATACGAAACATGACTGTAGAAAGCTTCAGTACAAGCATCAGAAAGGTCACTCGGCTCATATTGCATCTACTTCTAATCCACTTGAAAAATCGGTTCTTATCTCTATAAATAAATTTACCAAGTTCTCACAGTATCAAGAATCACTAAGGTCTTCATCACCTTATGTCACTGCTATTGATGATTCAGGTAAATCAAATGTGTGTCTCATTTCCTCATCTTCCAAATGGGTTATTGATTCTGGTGCCACAGATCATATGACAAGTAATTCTAGTCTCTTTTCTACTCTTCAGTCACACACTTCTACCTCTACTGTTACCTTAGACGATGGGTCACCATCTTGTGTTCTTGGGTTTGGCACAATTACTCTCACTCTTTTGCTTCCTTTGTCGTCTGTCTTACATTTACCTAGCTTATCCTTTAATTTGATCTCTGTAAGTCGGCTTACTCACAATCTTAACTGTTGCATCTCATTTTTTCCTGATCGTTGCTTATTTCAGGATCTTATGACGAAGAAGACTATTGGTAAAGGACATGAGTCTGGAGTCCTCTATATTCTTGACACACCAATACCAAAATCTGTCACTTGCTCTAGTGTAACCTCTCCCTTCGAGGCACATTGTAGACTGGGTCATCCATCTCTTCCTTTACTGAAAAAAATTTGTCCTCAATTTAGTAAGGTGTCTTCATTAGATTGTGAGTCTTGTCAATTTGAAAAACATCATCGTCTTAGTTCAAATCCAAAAGTTAATAAATGTGCTAGTGTTCCTTTTGAATTAGTTCATTCTGATGTTTGAGGTCCTTATCCTATTTTGTCTAAACCTGGATTTAAGTATTTTGTTACTTTTGTGGATGATTATTCTCGTGTAACTTGGTTATATTTAATGAAGAGTCGTTCTGAATTGTTTTCTATTTTTTACGCATTTTGTGTTGAGAATAAAACTCAATTTAATGTTTCAATTCGTACTTTGCGAAGTGATAATACCAAAGAATATACAGCAGCTTTGTTTCAATCTTATATGGTTCAAAATGGCATGCTTCATAAAATTTCGTGTGTTGATACTCCATCTCAAAATGGAGTGGCCGAACGTAAGAACATACATCTTCTCAAAACTGCACGTGCCTTATTATTTCAAATGAATGTTTCTAAACCTTTTTGGGCCGATGCAGTTTCAACAACATGTTTTCTTATTAATCGCATGCCTTCATCTATTCTTCATGGTGAGATTCCTTACAAATTTTTTTTCCTAATAAGTCACTATTTCCGATTGACCCTAGGATATTTGGTAGCACTTGTTTTGTTCGGGATGTTCGTCTGCATGTTACTAAATTAGATCCCAAGTCTTTGAAGTGTACCTTCCTTGGTTATTCTCGTCTCCAAAAAGGTTATAGATGTTATTGTCCTAGTCTTAACAAATATCTTGTCTCAATTGATGTTACTTTCATAGAAGACACACCCTATTTTTCGTCTCCTCCTCCTCCTACATGTCAGGGGGAGGATGACGATTTGTTAGTCTATTCTATCACATTATCTGAACCTGTCTCTGATCGTGTTCCTGTTAGGCCTGTTATAACTCAAGTTTACTCCAGACATAGACCTTCTGATTCATGTCCTACACATGCTCCTTCGTCATCAGATCCAATCCTGAACGATGATCTTCCTATTGCATTATGCAAAGGTAAACGTCAATGTACTTATCGTATTTCTTCTTTTATTTCATATAACTACTTTTCATCTTCCTCTTGCTCTTTTATTTCCTCTCTTGATTCTATTTTTATCCCTAAAAATGTTCACGAAGTCATATCTCATCATGTTTGGTATCATGCAATGATCGAGGAAATGAATGCGTTGGATGATAATGGTACTTAGGACTTGGTTGATTTACCTTCGGGGAAACGAGCTATCGGATGCAAATGGGTGTTCACAGTTAAGTTTAATCTGGATGGGTCAGTTGCTCGATTAAAGACCCGTCTTGTTGCTAAGTGATATGCTCAAACCTATGGAGTGGACTATTCTGACACTTTCTCTCCTGTTGCTAAATTGACACTTGTTCAGTTGTTTATTTCTATGGAAGCTACTCATCATTGGCCTTTGCATCAACTAGATATCAAGAATGTTTTTCTTCATGATGATCTTCAAGATGAGGTGTTTATGGAGCAACCTCCTGGTTTTGTTGCTCAAGGGGAGTCTAGGAAAGTTTGTTGTCTCTGTAAATCTTTGTATGGTTTGAAACAGAGTCCTTATGCTTAGTTTGGAAAATTTAGTCAAGCTATAGAAATGTTTGGTATGATGAAAAGCAAGTCTGACCATTCTGTGTTCTACAAACAATCAGAAGCTAGTATCATTCTTTTAGTTGTGTATGTAGATGACATTGTTATTACTGGAAGTGATACTACGCGAATTTCATCTCTTAAGTCTTTTCTACATACTTAGTTTCACATGAAGGATTTGGGGATGGTAAAGAATTTCTTGGGTGCTGAAGTCAGAAGGAGTAAAAAAAGTATCTTTCTATCACAGAGAAAATATCATGGACTTATTAACTAAGACAGGAAAATTAGGAGCAAAACCTTGTAGTGCTCCAATGACTCCGAACATCCACCTTATAGGAAATGGGAAACTCTTTAAAGATTCTGAGAGATATCGAAGGGTGGTTAAAAAACTGAATTACCTTACCGTTACTCGTCCAGATATTACATATTCGGTCAATATTGTTAGCCAATTTATGTCATCCCCAACAATTCATCATTGGGCAGCGTTAGAGCAAATTTTGTGTTACTTGAAAGGAGCACTTGGACGTGGTATCTTGTATGCAAATCATGGACACACTCATATTGAATGTTTTTCAGATGCAGATTGGGTAGGTTCCAAAGTGGATAGAAGATCCACATCACGCTATTGCATTTTCATTGGAGGAAATTTGGTCTCATGGTAAAGCAAGAAACAAAATGTTATGTCACGATCGAGTGCAAAGTCAGAATATAGGGCTATGAGACAATCTGCGTCAGAGATAATATGGATATATAAGCTCTTGGATGAAGTAGGTCTTAAAACTTCAATACCAGTGAAATTGTGGTGTGATAACCAAGCTGCTCTTCATGAGCAAACTAAACACATCGAAATTGATTGTCATTTTGTTCGCGAGAAAATTCAGCAAGGTTTGATTTCTACAGGATATATGAAGACTGGAGAACAACTAAGAGATACCTTCACGAAAGCTTTAAGTAGGGTTCGGGTTAATTATCTTTGTAACAAGTTGGACATGATTAATATCTATGCTCCAACTTGAGGGGGAGTGTTAGAGATGTGAGTTGTGTATTAGGTATCTATCACTAGGTGAATATATTAATTGTGTATTAGGTGTCTTAGTTGTGTATTAGGTGTATGTCACCTAAGAGTGTCCCTAACTTTGTATATAAATATGTAGTGTCTTTGAATGAAAATAAGAAGAGTGAATTCTGAGTTTTTCAGTATAAAATTTGGAAAAACGTTGTTTTAAGTTGTAAGTGCAAAATTTATGTTAATGTGTTTGTACTTATGGTCGATAAAAGAGAGATCGAAGAAGGTGAACAAGTTGACCTTGGCATTTTTGGTAAACCAAGTTGTTCTACTCAAAGAACTATATTGTCCAACGCAAAGTTTTAGGTGGAGAAATTTGACAGCACCGATAACTTTGACATGTGGCAATGTGAAGTATTAGATCTATTGTTCCGAGAAGGATCTAATATAGCCTTGAAGACCAAGCCAGGAGATTATTTAAATGAAGATTGGAATTATGTCAACCGACAAGCTCGTGGCACAATTCGATTGTGCTTAGGAAAAGATCAGAAGTACTTTGTCATGAAAGAAAATGTAGTTGTAGTTCTCTGGAAGAAACTAGAGTACAAGTACATGACAAAAAATATTGAGAATAGACTCTACTTGACGAAGAAACTTTTTTGTTTTCAATACAAGAAATGTACCCCTATGATTGAGCACTTAGATAATTTCAATAAAATTTTGGCCGATCTGCAAAATTTAGATGTTGAAATTATCAATGAAGATAAAGCTTTGTTATTGCTAAATTTATTACCTAAGAGCTATGAGCATTTAACCACAACCCTATTATATAAAAAAGATGAGGTTAAGTTCGTAGATGTTTCAAATGCTTTGGTAAATAACGAGTATTGGAAGAAGGATCAACATGATCACAGAGACTTAATATTAGAAGCATTGACGGTAACCAAAGGTAGGATGAACAACAAAAAATTTGGCGGATCAAATAATAGGGGGGAGATCCAGATCAAAGTCTATATTAGAGTCATCCAGAAGACGTCCTATTAAGGATGAGTGTGCCTATTGTCACCAGAAATGACACTGGAAGAAAGATTTCCCAAACAAGGATATGTCAAATGCAAATGTTGCATAGAAGGCCAATGAAGATGAAGAATCAGCCTTTTCAATTTCATCATCAGAAACCTACTCAGATAAATGGATCCTTGATTCTGGATGTTCTTATCATATGTGTCCAAATAGACATTGGTTTTTGAGTTTTAAGGAGCTCGATGGAGGAGTTATGCTTATGGACAATTGCAATGCTTGTCAGACAAAAGGGATCTTAACAGTACAACTAAAGATGCACGATGGTACAATTAGACGACTTACAAATGTAAGGTATATTCATGTCCTAAAGAAAAACCTTATTTATTTAGGTGTTCTAGATTCTAATGGTTACAAGGTAACATTGGAAAATGGAGTCTTGAAATTTGTACGAGGTGCATTTGTAGCGATGAAAGGTACTCAGAAGGTGAACTTGTATTTCCTAGATGGGAGTACAGTTACAAGAAGAGCAGTTGTCTCGAATAGTTCTGAAGAAAAGACAAATGATTCTTCCTGCATATGGCACATGCGCTTAGGGCATGTCGGTGAAAAGGCTTTGCAAGGCTTAATGAAGCAAGGTCTTTTGAAAGGTGTCAAGACTGGAAAGTTTGATTTCTGCGAGCATTGTATAATGGGAAAACAAACAAGAGTTAAGTTCAACACTGTCATTCATCATACTAAGGGATCTCTTGATTATATTCACACGGATGTGTGGGGACCTTCCAAGAATGCTTCACTTGGAGGTAAACATTGGTTTGTGACTTTTATTGATGATTTCTCTAGATATGTCTAGATATACATCATGAGTCACAAAGACGAAGTTCTATATATCTTTCTTAAATGGAAGAAAATGATCGAGACTCAGACAGGTAGGAAAATTAAGAGATGTAGATCTAATAATGGTGGCGAGTACAAATCAGATCCCTTCTTCAAAGTTTGTCAAGATGAAGGGATAATCAGACATTTTTTAGTTCTTCGTACACCACAGCATAATAGAGTTGCAAAACGAATGAATCGTACTTTGGTTGAGAAAGTTCGATGTATACTATCTCAATCCAAATTGAGCAAGGTATTTTGGGATGAGGGTTTGTCATATCCAACTCATATAGTCAACAGACTTCCTATGACTGCATTAGATGGGAAAACTCTTAAAAATGTATGGTCTGGACAACTTGCTTCTGATTATGATTCATTACAAATATTTGGATGTCCTACATATTTTCATGTCAGTGAATCCAAACTGGATCCTAGAGCAAAGAAAGTTGTTTTCTTGGGCTTTAAGGAAGGAGTTAAAGGATTTCGACTTTGGTGTGGTGAATCTGAGAAGATCATCTTAAGCCGAGATGTCACATTCGATGAGTCTGTTATGCTAAGACAGACAAATTCAGAGAAAGAGAATAAAAGTCCAAATACTCTTTCTAAGGTGATGCTTGAGATTTCGGAAGATCTAGAAAATATTGCACCAACTACCGATCGTGGTGAAAA
The DNA here is from genome assembly GCA_037013495.1 of Hippophae tibetana. NCBI lineage: Eukaryota > Viridiplantae > Streptophyta > Magnoliopsida > Rosales > Elaeagnaceae > Hippophae > Hippophae tibetana. The sequence continues at coordinate 10,058,672 of CM072812.1, forward strand.
TGAAATTAATAATCAAGAAGAGATCTCAGTTGAGATGGAGGTTTTCTCAACATCACCACCTATCAATCAACAACCATAATCTATTACCACTACTCGACCGAGAAGGGAGATTAGGAAGCCTACCAGATACACAGACATGGTAGCATTCACACTTCTAGTAATTGATGATGATGACCCATGCACTTACAGAAAAGTCATGCAGAGAGTTGATAGTATAAAGTGGAAGATGGCAATGGATGAAGAGATGAAGTTTCTACATCAGAATTAGACTTGGGAATTGGTTCAAATTCCTAAAGGAAAGAAAACTATTGATTGCAAATGGGTATATTCCAAGAAGGAAGGTGTTCCTGGTAAAGACAACATCAAATACAAAGTCAGACTGGTAGCAAAAGGATATGCTCAAAAAGAATGAATAGACTACAATGAGGTATTCTCACATGTTATTAAGCATTCATCTATTCAGATACTATTGGCTTTGGTAGCACAATTTGATCTCGAGTTAGCACAGTTATCTCAACCGGATGGCTTCAAAGTTCCAGGACGAGAGAATTGGGCTTGCAAGCTGAGCAAGTCAATTTACGGTTTGAAGTAATCACCGCAATAATGGTACAAATGCTTTGATAGCTTCATCAGAGAGTAGAAGTACACACACAGTCAGTTTGATCACTGTGTATACTTTCGGAAACTCCAAGACGGTACCTTCATTTATTTGCTCTTATATGTTGATGATATATTGATTGCATCTAAGAGTAAGATGAAGATCGACAGATTGAAGGCTCTATTGAGTTCAGAATTTGAAATGAAAGATCTTGGAGAAGCTAAGAAAATTCTTGGGATGGAAATCACAAGAGATAGAGTTGCAAGCATAGTCTCTCTGACACAGACTCAATATATGAAGAAAGTACTACAAAGGTTTGACATTGATGAAAAAAACAAACCAATAAGTACATCATTTATTCCTCACTTTTAGTTGAGTACATTGATTTCACCTAGCACTACCGATGAGAAGAAGCAAATGGAGTGTGTTCCATATGCAAATGTCGTTGGTGCCTTGATGTATGCAATGGTTTGCACCAGATCTAATATTTCTCACGCTGTTAGTATAGTGAGTTGGTACATGCATAATCCCGGTAAAGAACACTGGCAAGCAGTGAAGTGGATTCTACGATACATCTACGGTACTATGGATATTGATTTGAAGTTTGAGAGAGATAAGACTAAAGGCAAACACCTAGTCGGATATGTAGATTCTAACTATGTTGGAGATCTGGATAAGCGTCAATCTACAACTGGTTATGTGTTCACAATGGCAGGAGGACCAGTTTGTTGGAGATCAACATTGCAGTCAATTGTAACTTTGTCTACTAAAGAGGCAGAGTATATGGCTATAATAGAAGCATTCAAAGAAGTTATCTGGCTTCTCGGGTTGACCAAGGATTTGGGTATTGTTCAGAAGAACGTGGAGGTTTTCTACAACAACCAGAGTGTCATTTGTTTGGCAAAGAACTAAGTTCATCATGGTCGTACCAAGCACATTGATGTTCGATTTCATTTTGTTCGGAAAATCATCGATGAAGAAAATGTTATACTCTAGAAAGTCGGAACTATAGATAATCCTACAGATATGCTTACAAAGGTGGTTATAGGGATCAAGTTTCAACACTGCTTGAACTTGATCAACATCTCTCGAGCTTAGAGCGCCTAGAGCGCATTTGGATGCAGTGTTATAATTTTTTTTGCCAAGATGGAGATTGTTGAATATTGTCTTTAAAAGTAACAAATTAGTGGCATAATTTAAGGAAATTAGTGACTTAATTTAAGGCTTAAATTATGACATAATTTAGGGAAAAGAACATTGTTTCATCTATAAATAGAAAGAAGTTCATGTATTGAAGAAAAAAGCAAAAATTAGAGAGAGCATAAGCAAACTCAAATAGAGAAAATACTAAATGAGTTTGAGAGTTTTATGTGATTTGGGAAAACACGTAAGAGATATTATTAGTAAGAAAATATGTATCTATATTTTATATATTTTTTACTCAGTTAAATAATATTTGTTATGTTCTGTAAACCTAGTCGAATTATCGAACCACATAAATACTTTGTGTTTCTTTTTTACTGTTTTGATATATTTATATACCATTATTTATTGTTTCCGTACATAATAATTTCATTTAACATTCCATCCCCTCACACACACACACACAAAAAGTGTTCTTCAAAAAACTTAATACATGTTACTCTTTCTCCTTCGTTACTCTGTACTTCTACATTCACCAACATCTACTTACAATTTTAATATTTTAATAATTAAAAAATTAAAAATAGAAGAAAAATATGTGAAAAAAGAAGAAGCGATATAGAGAGTGGGTTACGTTGGGAGATTTTTTTTGTCTTTCTATCTATAAACTGGTTGAGAGGGATAGATGGATGTATGGATAAAATAAGATTGAAATGTCTAAAGATATTTTTAAAATTACATTAATTAATAATTTTTTAAAAATTATTTAATAGGATGTTTAACAATAAGAAAATGGGATTTTTCATAATTTCTTCAGGTTTTATTGTAATTGATAGCGCGTAACGTTTGATGAGAATGGTCAGAAGAATTTTGGTCGTTGAATAAGGTGATCTTAAAATTTTCAGCTAGAGGACAAAATTATCAAAACCAGCTTTTAGTAAAAGCAGAGAAATAAAAAGTAACCATGTAAAGGGTCTATTTCCGTTTTATCTATATGTTATTATAGATAATTGAAAAGATAGCTATTTATAAAAATAAGATGATTTTTTTGAAAATAATATAATATTTGTAATGAGAATATTTATTATAATATTAATATTATTTTATATATATATATATAATTATATAAAAAAATATACTTTTAATAATAAAATACATAATATTTTAAATAATTAAATTAAATTTTATTTATTCTTACTAAAAAAATATATACTAATAAAATGATAAAAAAAAATTATTTTAATATTTTAAATAACTTTATAGAGTTAAAATTATACTAATATTTAATTTTGACTTGTCTTATATATTTGTTTTTGCCCATGTATAAAACTGGTGATAGATAACAAACCACAACACCACAAGACAACTTGATGAATTCATGAAGTGTATGCTTCCAAGTGAGACCTTAAAGCAACGTCGATTAATGTGGCTTCAAAAGGTGACGATCTAGATGACACAAACACAATACAAAGTCGATACTAACAAAAATATCATTAAAATACAACCAGATCATATAATACTAATTATTTATAAATTAAAATATAATATTTATTTATTTATAAATTAAATAACATTATTGGTTTCATTATTTTTATAGATTTTATATATAATCTCATAATTTTTTAGTTTTGACAAAATCAATTAATTTTAAAAACAAATTTAATTTAATTTTTATGTTAATTATTTTAAACCCACGTTTTATCATTCCTTTAAATTTTTTTTCCTTTTTTTAAGTCAAAAGTTATACTAAAAAATATATACGTACATTATCAAAATATAATACCGTGTAAAGATAATACATAGAAATCAGACAAAATAGATTTGTTCTCTCTTGCTTGAAAAATAAAAGTTCATATAATCGTGGATTATAATTAGGTTAAACTTATCGGTAAATTTTAAAGAGGCTCAGAGCTTTCTAAGTTTGAGTACTTCCATAACAAGATTTAAGGAAAATAGCTAGGGAACTAAAAAAGATAAGAGGAGGCAGTAAGTTTGGTCTATTTGGTGGTGATTGTCGCTGTGATTTCACGGGTGGACGGAGCCGTCGAAGCCTAAAACCCGCTAGCCAATACTAAGGAATAGAGTGCTTCGGTCAATGCCTCTCCTTCCGGTGCTACACTACACAAATAAGATCCATCTCCGACCATGGCCACTTAAACCAAACAAGAAGAATAGCGTCAGAAAGTCATAGAGACGAAGGATTAGAGAGAATTAAAAATAAAAATTAATTCTCTAATTTTTATTCAATTTATTTAAATTTATGACCACGTGTTTTATGTTTGAAACAGTAGGTGATTAATAAAATGATTGACCAAAATTACCTTTAAAATTAACTATTAATTTAACTCCGATGGATGATAAGGATTTTTTAACATTTTGTAATTACAAATTTACATTTTGATGGTGCTACGTATGAAAATAATAATAATTCAATACTCGTGTAGTATTAAAAAATAGGTATTTTTGAGAGATATTTAAATTTACAATTTTAAACTCATTATTTATATATTGTCGACCTCTCTTATTTCTTACTTTTACCAACAAAAAAAAATATTTTCGTCCTATCTCATTTTAGAGGATTGCATGCTTCCACGTAAAAAAAAATTTTCTTACGTATAATCATAATCTTCTTATAATTATTATAAATATATGGTTTTGTATTTATAGAAAGATATTACTATTATACTCTTAATTAATAGTTCTCTTAAAATAAATTTAAAAATTATAAAAATAATTGTTTGATTGATGGGTTTAACTCTTGTTTAACAACAATTATATTATTTAATTGATTTTTAATTTACTCAATTTAAATTATTTAATAATTTTTTGAAAATAAAAAAAATTATTCCCAACATTTTTCTAATAAATTTCCATCATTTTGTTAAGCTTAATAAAGTCTCCCCATTTTGTAATGTTTTATGCCTTCATCTAGTACCGGAAATAGAGACTTCTCTTTCTATTTAATCAATTTAAGCAGGCACTAATAAAATTAATTTCGTTTATTCAATATTGAAAAAATCAACTTCTACTTCTAAAAGAAATTAAATTAAATAATATAAATTATTTTACATTTATACCTAAATTATGTTGAAGTTCTCTAATCTTTAACATTTTCATGGTGTATATTCCTCTCATAAACATTATTCTAATTGTATGAGTTTGTATGTTCATTAGTAAAGTATAAATATATTCTTAATATTTAACATTTGACTTTCTTAATCCTAAAATATAATGTATTACATAACAATTTGTAACTTTTTTAAATTTTTATTTGTGTATTTTATTGTTCATGCACACTACTTCTTAACTTTTATACCTTTTAATAAAAAAATGTTCTTCGTAGAATAGTAAATAACCAATTTAATGATTTAGTTAGGAATTAAAAACTAAAATTTTAAAATAATTCAATTTTTATTATTTAATCATCCATTTATATGTTTATTTTTTAATATTTTTAATTAAAATTAATTTTTTGTATAAAAAATAATGGATATAATGACTTAATTAAAAATTAAAAATTAGAACTCCGAGGTTATAATAATTTAGTCACCCCTTCGTAATATTATTTTTTTAATATTTTTAATTAAAATTAATTATTTAATATAATAAATATTTATGAAATAAAAAGTAGAATTTTAAAATATTTCAATTAATATTATTTAATAAACTTTTCATGTTTTTTTAAATAAAATTATAAAATTTACTCATTACGTATAATTATTTGGTTTTACTTCTTAAAATTTTAATATTTTTAACTTAATAACTTAATTATGAATTCAAACTATAATTTTAAAAAACTTGTATAATTATTAATCACCTTTTATAATTTTTTTATAAAATTAAAAATTATAGATTGTATCATATTTATTCAAAGTTTTAATTTTAATTAAAATTAATTACTTTTAAATAATAATTAATAAACATAGTGATTTAATTAAGAATTAAAAACTATAATTTAAAAAAAAAATTAATATGATTATTTAATTACCATTTCATAAATTTCTTTTTTATAAAGTTAAAAAATTACAAATTATATATAATTATTTTGTTCATACTTTTTTAAAAATTTAAAAAATTTAATTAATATTAATTTTTTATAGAATAATAAATAATCTAAACAACACCTATGGTGACTTAATTTTTACTTATTTTACACTTTAATCCTTTAATTATTTTTCATAATATTTGATCCCTAACTTTTTTAATTAAACAATTTTAGTTCAAATCGATAATTCTCGGTTAAAGTTAATTCTTTAACTATTTTTTTGGTAAGATATGATCCCTATTTTTTTAAATTTAATAATTTTGATCCAAAATCATTAATTATCAATATATAATATTAAAAACTCACACGTGTTACATGTGATGTTTTAATTGTATTGTTTTTGTGGTGTAATGTTACTTTTATAGATATACTAATTATATTACTTTGATAAATATGGATATTATATTAATATAATTTAGCTAGCAAAATACCAAAACAAAAAAATACATGTAAACCAAATCAAAAGTAAATTTTAGTGCTACTTATCCATGTGAAATTTGATAAGTTATGCATGCAAGTAATTAATAATACTAACATGGAAAAAGTTACATATTTTTTTTCAAATTTATTAATATATTGTTAAAAGTACCAATAGACATGAATACGGACGAAGGCGGTTATTGATATAACTCATCTTGAATCGAATTATAAAATTTATACCCAAAATTTCTTAAAAATCGTTATTGATCAGGGACAATTTTTTACCCGTGGGTAACGATTTTGGGTATTTATTAAAAAATACTCAAAAAGTTGTTTTTTCAATTTTTTTTTAATTTTTTTTAATAAATCCTAATTATTAATTAATATATAATTTAATTTAATAAATATAATTAATTTTGGGTACGAATCGGTACGGTTATAAGTATAGTATACCCGTTATTTTATGTTTGATTTTTATTCAAAATCGTACTCGTTCTTAAAATTTATCGGATAAAAATAAAATCGACGATATAGATAACCGATTTTTGCCCATTCTTAATTAAAAGGGTGAATTATACAAATAATCCATAAAAAAATTATATATTTTTGTATTTTTTTTATTTTATGATTTGAAAATTTATATTTTAAATTTTCACATCTTCTTATTTTATTTTTTTTACAATTTAATATTTTTATTTATTTATTTTTAAACTTAGTCACTTTAAATTTTTTTATACTTTTAAAGTTGAATTTTAAGTAGCTCTCAAATTTGAAATAAACGTCTGAAAATTAATAAGTAAAATGATTAAATTATAAAATAAAAAAATTGAGGATATCAAAGTGTAAAAAAAAATAAAGGATACAAATCATAAAAAATAATAACAAAGCTATTGAAGTATAAAGTTTGAACAAATTTAAGGACCATTTATGAAGTTTCTTTAGTTATTAATTTAAAATTTTGAACTAATAAATCTATACCAAATTATATTATTTTTGTGAGTAATATTGCTTCTATAGATATGCTTACTGTATTAATAAATAAGCACCTCCACAAAATCAATATAATTTGCATATCCATAAAAGTAACAATGGCAACACGTGTGTCACTTACAAGTTTTTAATATTAGATATGATTGAGAATTAATAATTTGTACTAAAATTGTTAAATTTAAAAAGTTATAAATCAAATTTTATAAAAAATAATTATGGCATCAAAGTGTAAAATGAGTAAAAATTAGTTAATCATATATGTTGTTTAACATTAGACATTTTCTTTAATTGAGAATTAACAGTTTTATCAAAATTGTTAAATTTAAAAAGTTAGAAAATCAAATATTACAAAAAAAATATTTAAGGGATCAAAATATAAAATGATTAAAAGTTAAGGGACCATAAGTATTATTTAACCTAATAAATAACGTACAATATGACTTAATTATGAATAAAAAACTAAAATTTTAAAAGAGTTTTGCTAGGACTATTTGCCACCGATATATAAATCTTTTTCATAAAACCAAAAATTTATAGATGGCATATAATTAATTTAGTCATATTTCTTAAAAAAAATTCATATTTTTAATTTAATTTATTTTTTTTAGAATAATAAATAACATGCAATGTGATTTAGTTATAAATTTAAAATTATAATCCAAAAAAACTTCAGTTTTAATTATTTAATCAAAATTTTATACTTTTTTATATAAAATTTAAATTATTATATATTACATATAGTTATTTTGGTCTAAATTCTTTTAAACTTTAATATTTTTAATTAAAAGTAATTATTTATAAAATAATAACATGACTTACTTGAAAATTACAAATTAAAATTTCAAAAGTTTTTAATTTTGATTATATAGTCCCAATTTTATTAACTTTCTTTATAAAATTAAAATAGTTAGAGATTCTGTATACTTATTTTAATGTATTTTTGTTACTCTAATTTAACACCGGTGATTATTATATATCCACCTTATTAGATAATATGATTAGACTTTTTTATTCTCTCAAATTTGGTGTAATATATGATGATTTTTTTTATTAAATCAAATGTTTATTGATGTAATTTAAAAATATTAATTGAAATGAGAGAACGAGAGGTTCTTTGTTATTTTATAATGCAGTAATTTGTGAAAACATAGTATATATAAGTTTGAACCCAATCTTTTTTTATTTTTATTTTTTTTCATTCACCTTATAATGTATAACTTTAATGCTATAAGAAGTAATAAAGTTATCAAATTAATCATGATTAGAATTTTATTTATCTGTAATGTTCATAAAAACTATAACAAAATTTCTATAAAAAAATTTGATTTTTTGAATCTTTATATTTATATATATCTCGACAATTCTCTTAATTCTCGTAATGATTGAATCTATAAAATTTTGTTGAATTTATAAGTATTTTTTAATTTTTTTTTATATATATTACATATTTTTTATGACATATACAATCGAATATGTAGAAGGTCTAGGATTTGAGTTCTAAGTGTACGGAGTGTCATTGGGTGTAGGCGTTAAAAAATATTTTATTTTCCTATTTTACTTGAATTTTTACAATGTTATTTTATATACCATACAAAAACATGAAACTCAAATATTCATATAAAATAATTAAATATTCCATATAAAAATAAAAATAAAATATATATGATGTATTTTAATAATTTTTTCATGATTTGTTTAAAATATTATAATACAAGCATAAATTTTCATGTACAACGAACAAACGAACATAACGATGATTAATAAATGATAAATTTTTGAGCAAAAATTATTGAAAATTTGAATATTTATATGAAGTATATTTTTAAACTAGGGATGAGGGTGGTCAATTTGATTGGTTTATAAGCCAACTTTACCTTGTTAGTTTAAGGGGAAAAAACTATAACGTTAGCACATTTATAAATTCTTAAAAATTGACATTTAAGGTTAAGTTTGATGAAGATCTATTTGACAAGTTTAGACGTATTATTAATTTTTATAAAAATTTCATTACAAAAACATAACCTTAAACTAAAAAAAGTTGTATATATTTTCAATATGTTGTTATTTTAAAATATTTAACTTCGTAATAATTTAAAATTATTTAAGACTTAAAAATATGCACATATCTCAAATTAATATGAAATAAATCACAAAAATAAAAATGATTAAAATGATTAAAATTTAAAAATAAATAATAAATAAATCTAATGTAAAACTACTAAAAAAATTGCTAAAACATTGCTTATCTCCTCTAACAAAGAAAAAAGAAAAAAAATGATTGGTTTGAAAATTAAAATTTAAAAAATATATATATTTTATATATAATAAAAATACTCGACTTTCATTTTTGTCATATTTATAAAATAAAAATCTATAATCAATATAATTATGTTCTTTAAATTTTAAAACTTAGATATCATTTTATCCATAATAAATATATATATATATAGTGTTAGAAATTTAGGTCTAACTCAACTCAATAATATCTTATTAAATTAAAGGTTGTTTACGCTTATAAATATTATTGATACCGAACTCTTGGTCGATGTGTAATTGAAAGAAACTTAACAACCTCTTACATACGGACATAGATAATCTCACAAAAACACAATGAGATTGTTAAAAACAAAACAAAAGTTACCGATAAAATCAGACATATTTTTTATAATATACTAAAAATTCAAACTTAACTCAATCTAATAAAATTTCATTAAATTAAATATCGTTAACTAAATCTGATAGATTTGAGATAGAATAAAACTTAACATATATATATATATATATACATATGTATAATTTTAATCTAATTTTAAATTCGATGTATATGGTTTTAAAAAAAATGCTATTCTTACTTGCCAAAAATACTAGATGTGAGTTGCATTCCAAAATAGCAAGCATTTCCAAATTTACGATCCTCATCAAGCATCCTCAGTATGATCCGGTCAAATAAAAAAATAAAAATCTAAAGGCCGAAGCCGACGCTTACCAAAATGAAAATACCCAAAGACGCAAGGAGAGAAATAAAAATCTATACTCAGATAAATGTAGACAAACGGAGTACCAACCATTAACACCAATACACGTAAGCAACCCCGAAACCACATCCACTCTATAATATTACATATTACAGATTTTGCCACTGCCTTCCCTTCAAAACCCCCACCTAAAGTGGCTCAAAGCTTCTTATCCCTCCATCTTCTTTGGTTTCCGTACTTCCTCGCCGTATATATTCTCCAAGGTACGTATTTAATATTCACCCACTCTTTTCTAATACTGGCTCAGTGTTTGTTTTGGATTAGCTTTACTTGCTTTCTGAAATTTTCCCATTTTGAAATTATGAAAAATAAATTAATATATTAGTTGACATGTGAATTTGTCAATTTAGTAAGATTGTTTACATGTTAATTTCAACTAGATCTGTTCCTCGTTTTTAGCTGCGTTTCGTGAATGTTTGAATTTGTGAGTTGGACTCAAATTATTGATATATAGTCTCTTGGAAATGTTTGCAATAATGGGTAATTTGAAAGGGCTTTATTGTGTTTTTGACTGTATCCTATGTTTTGATTCATGAAAAGAATCCATCTTTTATTTATTGTCATTATTTTATTTTATTTATTTACATATTCTGAATGCTTGGTCTTTGATACTAGTGACTTGCTTATTAACTGAAATAGCTGCAAACAAACAAGATTTGGATGTCAGGAAATATTCTGTAAACCGTAACATATGCGTTTTGTTTGTAACTGAGCAGCAGGCCTTGTTTGGGGTCTCTCTTTTTATGTAGTAGAGCTCACTCAAGTGATCTCCTGTTTATATATATATTTATCAATTATTACGAAGGGAGAGGGTAAATACTGATAACAGCCTAAATTGGGTTTGAATCTTGCTCCTGCATATTGCAAAAGGAGGTTTTTCCACTGCAACATCCCACAGTTTTCTTAATGATCTCTGCTGAGTGGATGAAAAATAGTTATTTCATGACTCTATGTTCATATGCATGATCTCTGCAAATTGCATTCTGTTTGACACAATTCATTTGGGTTTGAAATCGTTTTTGTGTTCTATCTTGTACATCTATTCACCTATCTGAAATATTGTTGCTTTCTTCTTCTTCTTCTTCTTCTTCTTCTTCGTTATCTATATTTTCTTGTTTCTGATGTTGGGTTGGATAAGAGTAAACTGATGTGTTATTTGTGAGTGTATTTCCAAGTTTGTTTTGCTGAATGATCATTGAACTAGGTCATTGTGGAAGTAAATGCTCTAACTGAATATGTATTCCTGGATATTCAAGAACTAGATGTTCACTTGTTTCATTTTGGTCTTTGTGGCTTAATCGTTCTGAGTCTTCTGACTCATCAAAATATTGAATGCTCGTTTATGGTGCTTTCAGATGGTAGCATCATCTGCATGCCTTGTGGGCAATGGGTTGTCTAGTTCTGGTACCAAATTAGCTTTTAACAAAGACTTCTATGGAAGATATATTACTCCTTCAAATTTTCTTTCATTGACCAAGTTGATAAAATCAGTTCCTATCAAGGCATCCTTAGAGAGAAGGCAAAATGATGGAAGAAGAGGTTTCATGAAATTTTTGCTTGGAAATGCTGGAATTGGTCTACCTACTTTACTTGGAACTGGAAAAGCTAACGCAGATGAACAAGGTGTTTCTTCGTCCAGAATGTCTTATTCCAGGTTTTTGGAGTACCTAGACAAGGGTAGGGTTAATAAGGTAGATTTATATGAGAATGGAACCATTGCTATTGTCGAGGCAGTTTCTCCTGAGTTAGGGAACCGTTTACAACGTGTTCGTGTGCAACTTCCAGGATTGAGCCAGGAGCTCCTCCAAAAGTTCAGGGAGAAGAACATTGATTTTTCTGCACATAGTGAGCAAGAAGACTCAGGCTCTATGTTATTTAACTTGATTGGGAATTTGGCATTCCCACTAATTTTAATTGGGGGCTTGTTTCTTCTCTCAAGGGGATCACCTGGAGGTATGGGTGGCCCTGGTGGCCCTGGCGGTCCATTGGGATTTGCTCAGTCTAAAGCCAAATTCCAAATGGAACCAAACACGGGGGTAACATTTGATGATGTTGCTGGGGTAGATGAAGCCAAGCAAGATTTTATGGAGGTTGTGGAGTTTTTGAAGAAACCTGAGAGATTCACTGCAGTTGGGGCTCGTATTCCTAAAGGGGTCCTTCTTATAGGTCCCCCAGGAACAGGAAAGACTCTGCTAGCAAAGGCAATTGCTGGTGAAGCTGGTGTTCCATTTTTTTCCATGTCAGGTTCTGAGTTTGTTGAAATGTTTGTTGGAGTTGGTGCTTCTCGGGTACGTGACCTTTTCAAGAAGGCTAAAGAGAATGCACCTTGCATTGTCTTTGTTGATGAAATTGATGCTGTTGGCCGGCAAAGAGGTGCTGGAATTGGTGGAGGAAATGATGAAAGAGAGCAGACCCTTAACCAACTTTTGACAGAAATGGATGGATTTGAAGGTAACACTGGTGTTATCGTTATAGCAGCAACTAACAGGGCTGACATTTTAGACTCTGCTTTGTTGAGGCCTGGGCGGTTTGATAGGCAGGTAAGACGGAATGTCTGTTCATGGAACTAATTGCACATAATTTTTCCAGTATCATACTAATCTTAATATCTAATGCAGGTGACTGTGGATGTCCCAGATATTCGAGGCAGAACAGAGATCTTAAAGGTTCATGCCGGCAATAAAAAGTTCGACACAGATGTTTCTCTTGATGTGATAGCCATGAGAACACCTGGGTTTAGTGGAGCAGATCTGGCTAACCTCCTTAATGAGGCTGCAATTTTAGCTGGCCGGCGTGGAAAGACAGCAATTTCATCTAAAGAGGTTGATGATTCCATTGATAGGATTGTTGCTGGAATGGAAGGAACTGTAATGACAGATGGAAAGAGCAAGAGTCTGGTGGCATACCATGAAGTTGGGCATGCCATCTGTGGGTGAGTGAGATAGTAGCCCATACCCCCTTTATAATCAATACATGTGTAAACTGCTTTCTATAATCATGAATTCTACCTCAATTACACATTTTTTCCTCTGTCAATATGCTTGCATGCAATCAAAGTGTTTATTTTTGGCTATGAAGCCTATCTAAGTGTTTGCATCTATGTCACTACTGTTTCCCACTATATCCGATGTTTAATTGGTTGGTTTTGGAGGTACACTACAAATTCCAAAAGCTCCACTGGTTCAGCTGTTCACATTTCTAACCACTTGTTCATGTGAAGCTGCAAATTACTTTCAAAGTAATGTTAAAAAAAACACTCTGATTTGTCTTAAATGTAGGACTTTGACACCAGGGCATGATGCAGTTCAGAAAGTGACCTTAATCCCTCGTGGTCAGGCACGTGGTCTTACCTGGTTCATTCCTTCAGACGACCCTACCCTGATCTCCAAGCAGCAACTGTTTGCAAGAATCGTTGGAGGACTTGGTGGCAGAGCTGCAGAAGAAGTTATCTTTGGAGAACCTGAGGTGACTACAGGTGCAGTTGGGGATTTGCAACAGATCACTGGTTTAGCCCGACAGGTATATAATATTAAATGTACCAAAGCTGGACTTTGAAGATCTTCATCTTTGCTCTTTACCTTTTGCCCTTTTACTATTGAACCAATAAGAATTCTTTTTTCTAGCTCTTCCTTCAGTACTTTATATTGAAGTTGGGATTTTTCTTAGTTAATCAATATATATATATATATATATATATATATATATATATATATTTTTTCCCTGCTGAGTAAAGTCGGGACTTAAACCATTGTGTCCATTTGATTCCTGATTTGAGGCCCCAAAATATGCGTTTTTGAGTTTGAGCAAAAATTGAATCCAATTGCTGGTTTTTGGTATGTACATGGATTATTTAAGCTTTTACATAAGTTATGTAACGGTTGTACATAATTTATGTACGGGCTATATCCTCAATTTTTGGACATTTTTCACCCGAACTTCCAAAAATGTTTTGATTTAGAGCAGAGACTATTTGATTTCTGTTCTTTGGCATTTCAATTTGTATTTGTACCTTGCTTCTGGAACCTACGGTCATAAGTTCATTTTTTTTAAAACAATCAAGTTATGTAACCTGTGGGGAACAATTGACTTGCACAGATGGTAACCACATTTGGAATGTCGGATATCGGCCCATGGTCTTTGATGGACTCATCTGCTCAGAGTGGTGATGTCATTATGAGAATGATGGCGAGGAACTCCATGTCTGAAAAACTTGCTGTAGACATTGATACAGCGGTGAAGAGACTATCAGATGAAGCCTATGAAATTGCATTGAGGCTCATAAGGAATAACCGGGAGGCGATTGACAAGATTGTGGAAGTCCTTTTGGAGAAAGAAACAATGACTGGGGATGAATTCCGGGCAATCCTTGCAGAATTTGTCGAAATTCCAGCTGAAAATCGGGTTCCTCCTTCAACACCAACACCAGTCTCTGTTTCTGTTTAAACGAGTTAGTCATACTGTAATTAATACTTGGCCGTATATCTTCAATTGGTTAAATCATTATATGTATAATAACTGTAAGTTTTGGATCATATGTAAAATACTCTGATTTTGGAATCACCAAAATGAATAGAGTTTTGCTTGGACCTTTTTGTGCATCATCAGAGACAGTTTTGCTTGGTAGAAATTGCTTGAATTTGGCATCTTCTACCATATGTGGTTATCAAACACCAACTAAGTACTTTTTTTTTAATAAAAATCACTTTGTGATACAAATAACCATTATATTGCTGCTCCCTTCTGGGACAAAAAAAAGTAATTAAATTTTAACCCAAAAATAAAAGAAGCTTGAAATCAGGATCATGAATTTTGATAACTGTTATAAAGTTTCATTTTTTCCCCCCAAGCGAATGTGGTTTTTGTATCTTCTACTCTACCCTTTCATTGTCCTTTCTCCTCTACCTCTCCTAGCAAATTAATCTGCCCGACCTTGGTCAAGTCGGCTACAACAAGAAATCCAACTCTGATACAACTTGTTACGAGACTCAATGACTTCTATCAGAGTTGAAACGTGATAAGAACTCCTTTGTAACTCAATTTCTCTCGGCAAATTGGTAGAAAAAAGATTACATAATTGGAAAATTGGTGTGCTATATATATATGCACAATATGTTTGGATCCAAATGTAGATATACATAACTCCAACTAATTAGAGCAAAGGTGAATCTCCCATTGGTCCACACGTCACCAATTATCTTCATTATTGATAAATATGTCTTTAACACTTGAGAGCCTTTATGATCAATCTTTAATTTGTGTTAACAACTTCACATTTATGTTTGGATATTTGAATAAATATTTTAATTCCCATTTTAGACAGGTTTGAACACATTTGAAATATAATTAATCTCCAAGCTTCAATTCATTCTCAATGACCTTTTAATTTCCACCCAACCTCTCTTTTCTGCCAATGTGCCCTTGCAATGTAACCATAAACTCCAAGCCATTTGCTGTGTAATTATAAATTTAGCAACAAAGCCAATAGCATACATGTTGAGGATCATCCCATAATTTTTTTTCCTTCCCTATTTTGAAACTAAAATAAGAATGGTTCTTTTTTTTGTTTTACTATGTAAAAAACACATAACCATTGTTATACATTGACTTTTACTTTAAACCCCCAAGAAAAAAAACATGTATCCTATTTTTTTTCATAACATAAACATATTTTTTTAAGAGAATAAAAATAAAACTACATAAATAAATGTGATATATTTTCTAAAGTGATCTTCGTCTTATGTTTTGTATTTTGACGTGCACTAGCCTCTAATGAACCTGTTTTAATGATGAACTGTTACAGTTGAACAGTTTGCTGGCTTAACCTTATTTGAATAAAACTACATGAATTCATAAATTGTGCAATTATCAAAATTTGGTGTTTTTGGACAAGAAAAAAAATTGTTGTAGCATTAACAGATCTTAATGAAATGTTCCTCATAAGTGACCAATCTGTTCAAAATAAGGTGAAGTTCCAAGGCTCGCAAGAGGATGAAAGATAACAAATAATACGAACCCTTTCATTTGCAAGGCAATAATGCTTTAAAATTATCAAGCTCCAAATTTATATTTAAAGACGACAAAACTTAAAATATTCTTTTGGTCCCCAAAACTAATTGTGAGAAAACTCATTGTCGAAAGATTAATAGACAAGAAAACATCAAAGATTCCTGATACTACAACTAATTCTTATATCCCACAAGCCTTAGATATATCACAGAATATTCTGGGACTTGTTCAGGATCACACCTTCATACTTGACCTGGAACCACTTCATAGCATCTTCCTTAGTGACACGGTGCTGGATCCCAACACGAGATTTGCACCTGCGTCGACGCCCGACACGGTAACCTGGTCGCTCCAACACAACATAGAAATCCATACCATAAATGCCAGTGGAAGGGTCATACCTGAAAAGTAATAATAACAAAGAAAGATTAAATACATACAAGAACTAATTTATATTTAATAATATTACCAAGATTGCAGAAAGGCTATTTTAGGCAAATGATCGGAAATAGGAATGGGAAATATTTGAAAATTTCAACCACATGATACACATGCAATGCCACATTATAAATAAAACGCCCAATACCCATTTCAAAAATATAAAATACAAATCATTGACTAAATCACATGATACTCTAAATATGATAAATCAAACAAATAAAGATATAATCTTACTTGATTCCTAGATCAATGTGCTCTTGGATACCAAAGCCAAAACAACCAGTATCACTGAAGTTCCTCCTCAGCAGCTCATATTCTTTCACCTTCAATCCACTCTCCAAAAGCTGCATTGCCTTCTCACCTCTCACAGTAACATAGCATGCAATCTTCTCATTACGCCTGATTCCAAAAGAACGAACAGTGTACCTTGCTATACATAGAAAATAAAATTCCATAAAAAACCCAACTGGTGCAAGCCACAAATTTGTATCAAGTTTTGCTTATCACATCCTTGTTTTCTTTATCCTGCTTCAAAATAATTGAATCCTAAAAACCTAGACCAAGTTGTCCTCAAAAACACACAAGGCAGGAGCAAAAAGTGAAATTGATCTCCAAGTAAAATAACTAAAACTAAAGAACTTGTTTTAGAAATGGCAAGACACTGGGACATCAGATTATTTGTCAAGTATTATATGATAATCATAATTAGGACAGAAAAACAATTACAGAGGTGTTGTGCCTAAAAGACCAATTAGTTTTGCACAAATACAGTAATCATAAATTTATAGGTAAGCAGTACTAACATCAAAGATTCGCAATTCCATTAGCAAATCAAGTATGGTTCCTTTTCCTCATCCTACATAGTCACAACTTCCAGGGGGGTGGGAACTATGTTCAAAACTAATAGATATTTTGAAGTGAGCTTCTATACTTTCCATCGTTAATAAACAATATGTTACTGCTCTAAAACGTAAATTACGCCTAG
The DNA here is from genome assembly GCA_037013495.1 of Hippophae tibetana. Lineage (NCBI taxonomy): Eukaryota > Viridiplantae > Streptophyta > Magnoliopsida > Rosales > Elaeagnaceae > Hippophae > Hippophae tibetana. Next base: position 10,076,335 of record CM072812.1, read on the forward strand.
TGCCCTTTATAATCCCAAAAAAAATATTTCCACTATATTGAATGAAGGCGCTCACTACGACTAAAATGAACAAGTAAAAACCAACTCATCTTAATGTAAATGAAAATACTTTATATCCCAATTGTACTCCCAACTCCATCACGTGTAAAAATCTCCTCTTCCATTTGGAATGAATAGCAATGCTCTAAATTATATAATCATGTTCTATAACATTCGCTCACAGGAAGTTACTAATTCTCAGTACACAGTATAAATCATTGCTATAAATTAGATAATCATGGTCAAAATAGCTATCCAAACCAACCGAATCTACTCGGGGAAAAATAACCAATTTTTCATGCACCTTTTGGTAATCATTTCATGTTGTATACCATTTACTCATACGGAAGTTACTAAGTATCAGTACACAGTATAAATAGGCTTCTTAGATATTGGTACTTTTATAATACCCATGTTTTGACAAAAGTTCTAGAAACCGACAATGTTTTGACAAAAGTTCTAGAAACCGACAATGTTTTGACAAAAATTCTAGAAACTGACAATGTTTTGACAAAAATTCTAGAAATTGATCATGTTTTGAAATGGTTCCAGTCTAGTAATATCAGTAAGTAGCAAAAAAAATAAGGGTACTAAATTTGATAACATGAGTACTAAAAAGGAACTAAACTTTTGAAAATGGAACTTTTAAAGCATTATGGAAACTAAATGAGAACTATTTCAAAACATGTTCAATTTCTTTAACTTTTGTCAAAACATGAGTAGTACAAAAGTATCGAGCCTCTTCTTCAACAACAAACATTAAACTTAATCTTCGAAGCAAGTAGAAATTTTCAACGCAAACAAACACAACATAAATAGAAAAAAATGTTACCCTTAGAGAAAACAGGGCTTTGGCCACTGAGTTGCTCCAACACCTGTGAAAGAGAAAATTAAGGAATCAAAAAATTGAAGGTTTTTAATTCATCGTTAGAAGGTCATTTATATAAAATCTTTACTTTTGCAGCTCTGGTCAGACGATCTCCACTCTCACCGACTGAGATATTAAGGACCAGCTTCTGGACCTTAATCTCCCTCATTGGGTTTGATAATTTCCTCTCTGAAGCCTGCATTTCATACCCATTAAATAGTGGGAAAAAAAGAAACAGATATCAGTCATTAATAACCAGTGAAATTTGATAGAACAGGTAGGATCCATACCATTAGGGTTACGCAGCTACGAAGAGAATGGAGCTACTAAAGATGAACCTTTTTTTCTATTATGCCAGACGATGAGAGGCAAACCCTAGCCAACCTCTTAGAACTAGTTAGATATAAAGAGTTATTAGGGACAACAGGTTTCATATTTTCCACCATTCGAGTTGGCCCAATAGGTTGCTTTGCTGGACAAGTCGGATACTATTCTGAATCGAACCATTTGGGTTTTAACCCAAGCCCGCAAAGGAAAAAAATACATTTTTTAAAATAACCAATCATAATAAACTAAGAAAATAATGGATTAAAATAAGGAAATCAGTTTAATTTTATAAATTAAAGATATTTTTTTTATTTTATTTTAAATTGATACAATGTATTCATTTTTAAAAAATTATATATTTTTTAATCATTTTAATCAAATTTTTAAAATATTTTTTATGCTTAACGTCTACCGATAATTATTGGGTTTTAATTGATATAATCTAATTTTTTTTAAGATATTAATAAAAAAAAGTTAAATAAATATAAATTTATATATATATTTATAATCATATAAATTATTATTATTACATTACATATTTAAAAAAATTATAAAAGATAATATTTTAATAATATTGAACGAATTTAAAAATTATATTTTAATTTAAATAAATTAGAATGATGTTTACTATAAATGATATCTTATATTTGTCCTACATATTTTTGCATCATAGTGCGAGTTTATCTATTTCTCTTACCATGCCCATCATTCATCTCTTCAGGGCATGACATATCGCACTATCGGGATACGAACTGCACTACGGAAGAACCTTGGAAAGTTAGGTTAACCATTATCATGGGAGTACATAACTAAGCAGGTAGGTTTCATTCATACACACATATGCGTCGCTTATAAGATTCTTGATCCAACCTTTTTTCCCATAATTCTTTTGCATTACCTATAATAATGCTGCTTCTGGTGAAAAGATAGGGATGTTCTGCTATAGTGGGATGACTCCTTAACAGGTGGATCGTTTGATAGATGACTTCCATATCTATCTGTCTCGCAATGGTCGTATAAGGTAAATTTTCATCAAAAAGAAGGAACTATTGGCTTTCATTCTCTCCTTTTTGTATGCTTTTTAATAAAAACAAAAAAAGGAAAGGATCACCGTAGTCCTGTAATTACGACTCAAATGACCATTATTCTTTAGAATATAAAAATAGCTTTTCTTTTTTTGTCTTTTTGTTATCCAAAAATGGGACATAGAAATGAATAAAGTGATTTTTTTACGAAATCTAACATAAATTACTATTATTTGATAAAATATATATAATTAAAATATTATTATTTAGAGTAATAAAATAGAAATTAAAATCAAATAAATGAATACTATAAAGAAAGAATGATACACAAAGTGAGTTGTATAACAAGAATAATAAGTAAAACAACAATTCTATCTCCCATTCATAAAATCACATTATGATAAGTTTAATTAAAAAATTGTTTAAAATTTAATTTAATCATCATTTTCTTAAAAATAACATGAAAAAAATATGTTATTATTAAGCTTCATGATTAAGTGATTGTAAGAGTTTAATTTATGATGATTTTTTGCCCTAAAAGAAATCCCCTCCATGTTTAAATTTTTTGTTGCTATTTATAATTTTTTTAAAATTACAAAAAAATATTATATTTAAAACTTATAACTATAAAAATAAGTTGAATAACATTAAATAGTTCTATTTGGATGACATTAAACATCAAACGTGTCTAAATAATCGTAATTCAATTTAAATGATTTTCAATCGGATATTATTCACTATGAAGTAATTTGTTATATTTTTTTAATAGTGAAAATATGAGATAGTTATAAAGAATACTATTTTTATGATTACAAGTTTTAATATTAATTTTTTTTTTATGGTTGGGATGTTCTAACTATTTCATTTATGTAATACGTTCTGCAGTATGGCCGGCCGGGATCACAACTAAAAATGTGGATTACCTTGCAAATGCTATACACGAGGTCACAAAATCGGTCACAAAATCTGCATAAGAGCATAATACTAATCACCAATGTAAGAAATAAAAATTTGGTCATCCTCATCTCCCATCATTTTATCATCACGATGGGGGCAATAAGTAAACCCCCATTCATGCGCTTCAATTTTCATTGGTCATGTGGGGGAAAAATTCACAGTTTGAGGATATGAGTTATAAAAATACAAAGTATGCATATAGCGACATTCATTCATTCAGCTTTTCTAATTTGACAATAGAAAATATATTATATTTATGGTCAGTTTAGCCATTAATTATGAATGAAAAGGCCTAAAATCTCAAATATCACGAATTTGTGATGAACGCCAAATGATGTGTTACATTTATGAATTTCATGTTACAATCTTTGTATTAATCGTGTAAAGATAATACACATTAGTAATAAAAGGAAAAAGGTACAGATTATACCGAACGAGGTCAACCTACCGCAATTCTCAGCATCTATTTGACGTTGGATGTTACAGCTTTGTACATATTTTAAGAAAGCATCTTTTGGTATTTAGCATGGAATATGTGTTTTGCCGAAAGCTTGACAGACTTTAAGTGATGTACCATTCGTATGATTGAACTAGAATAAGCATGAACTAAAGATTAGATCCATTTAGCTGGGTCAACAAATGCGAAACAGGTAGTTACGCTATTTTAGTCAGATTCCTTCAAACTCTCATCGAATTTTTTTCATCTGAATTGCTGAATCTGTGGGCTGCATTTTGGGCAGCATCGCCAAACAAAAGCATTCTGGTATAACAGATTTGGTTTCTGGGAAACCATAGAAGACGAATAATGAAGCTTTAATTGTAAAAACGAGGATAAAATGTAGCGATCATGAACATCACAAGTACAAGGATTGATTAATTTCCATATTTAAAAATAAAATTCATGCGCACAAATGTAACAAAACTTCAGTAGAAGCAACACTAGATTAGGTAAAACGCACACACAACTGATGTCTGAGCCCTTAATTGGCATTTGTAGCTCGCTAACTAACTCAACATGAAGAGCTCCACCTTTTATAATCTAGCTTTCTGGAACACTTAAGATCAAAATAATATACAGATGCAAGAAAATACTATTGTTTTAAGACTAAAATGACATAGTAGACAGAATCACCAATTTGCATTTTAAGCTGAAGAGCCATTATGTGTACATATCTTGGCAGGATGAGGAGAAACAGCTGCTTAGACCAAAATGATTCATTATACATACCACTTAAAGTACCTTCTGCGTTTTCTCCACTAGCAAACTAGAAAATCCCTTTCTCTTTAATCTTTACATTCAAGTACCTGCTGTATGGGGGAAACTAAGACCAACCTGTCGCCGGACATGTTCTGGTATGAGCCTATTGATCAGTTCAGGTGATACTCCAGCAAACTGCAACCAAGATTTGGTGAGAGAAAAAATAATCCTTAATTATTAATGCATTCAAAACCAATCTACACTTTGTTCTGAAGGAAACCAGACATGTTCTCCACAAAAAATGCATGTACAACCCAAACATACATTAAAAAAGTAGAACTATCTAACTCACCTCCTGTTTGAAGTTGAAGAGAGGTGGTAAAGGGCGGCCATTTGGGAGGCGTGCATTGGGTTCTCGAAGTTCATCAAAGAAGGGATGTGCACAAGCTTCCAGCTGTGATTGGAGAAAAAATTAAGATGAGCAAACCAGTCACAAAACACGTCAGAATAGACACCATTAAACAGCAGTGTAAATATCAATTGTTTGCACTGCCATAAGTATGTTATAATTCAAGCCAAAATCTTCATTTGCAAGTACATTAAATGTCATGAATTGTGATTACTTTCTAGGAAAGTATTTTTTATCTAGGGAACATGATTTGAACTTTATTGAATGAAGTGAAACTCACAGCAGTACAGCGAAGACTTGGTGAATATTGAAGAAGTCGTGAAGCAAGGTCAATTGCTTCTGGTGGCATTCGCTTGTGAAAAACCTGAAAATGGAACATTGGGACAGATGCATCAAGAATAGGAAAATTGGACTACCAATAATAATAAGGAAGCTCCTTTGATAACAATACACCCTGGCAGTTACAATAAGCAAGACAATCAGATTATTCACGAAAACATCTCTCCCCACGCTACAAAATTCTAGCATATCTAGAAAGATAAACCCTTTTGAAATCTCCTCAAGTAGCGAAGATATTTAGGACAACAGATGCATTGAAATAAATGATATTCTGTCTCATTGTCAATAAATGATAATTAATATAATCGTAGTTGTAACAAAAATGTACTTGACTAAGACTAACCACCATGCATACTAAGCCACCAAATTTTCCTATAAAACATGCATGCTATTTTGCCAAATATTACCACAGTAACCAGCCTAAAAAAGTTACATACCTTATGCCAAGGATGAGCCTTGATCTGAGGGAACCTAAAATCTGTATAACTTGGGTTCATGCATCGAATTTCTTCTCGAGTAGGAGTCCCAAGAACCTGCAGGAACATGTCCAACAGATAAGCATATATCAATAAATTAAGATAATCCGGAGTAATTCCAACACAAGGATCATAGCAACAAAAAATAAATAAATCCAACTCATGGAATCACCTTAATAATCTCTACAAGTTGGTCGACTGCTTTATCTCCAGGAAACAGAGGCTGTAAAGAAGCTCAAAAATACAATATGTGAATAACCACAATTGAAAATCGTGCAGTACATCATTAAGAATGTTAGTATTACTTACCTGGCCAAGGAGGAGCTCCGCAAGTACACAACCAGCTGACCAGATATCAATAGATGTTGTATATTCTGTTGCACCAAAAATGAGCTCTGGAGCTCGATAATAACGGGAACATATGTATGATATGTTTGCTTCACCCTTGACCTAAGAAAAGAATACTAGATCAACTTTCTCAGAATGAATATGAGCATTCATTTCTGTATAACTAAAGACATCTGAAGATTTACAGTAATTCATGTCTACTTCTAGCATAGCTCATAAATACCAAAATTCTACATATAATCACCAATGTATAAACAATAAAGAAAATACACAGCTTTACACCACTTAACTGGTAAAAGTTCATACCATGAGAAGATTTAAAAATGGGGAAGGGGGAGTAATGGAGTAAGGAGAGTAACACAAAATGGATGCAATGGGGGAAGGAAACAGGATGCAACAAATACATCCACATCTAATTAGCCAAAATATTAATATCACTACTAGAAAACAATAAAGTTCAAAGATATACATAAAAAAGCACATTAACTTATTATACTTTTAAAAAAATTATAGCATATCTTATATGAAGCTAACAAAATTATTTCATTTAGGGCTTTTAAATTCATGCAAGCTGCAGCTATCAAAGCATTTGAATCATTCAAAATTGGGAAAATATAGAAGTACCAGAACTTTTGCGCTTCCAAAATCACAAAGCTTAACTTGGTGGGTGAGAGGATCAACCTGCAAGTATATAAAATAGGTTAGAAAAGCATCCCATCTTATTTAGTGCTCCCCCTCCAAAAAAAATAAATCAATAAATTAAACAAAATCGAAGATAAAAACGCATTGCAAGAACACACCAAAACATTTTGAGGCTTCACATCCCTATGGCAAACTCCAGGAACAGCATGGATATATGCCAGCCCCCGAAAGATCTGAAAAATAACCCATTTATCATGAGGATATGGGGAAAAAAAGTTTAATACATTCATTAATGAACATGGAACAATTACTTCAATATTAGCTCATAACTAGAACTCACATAACACAAGATTGAATATAGAACGGTTCATACTTTTTTTTTTTGGGAACAAATAGAATGATTCATACTTGATAGGTATAAAGTTTCACATAAATGAGGGGCATCCTTTGATTCATAGTGCTGTAGTGCTTCAGAACCCTGTAGATAGTCTCCGGTACGTATTCCATCACCAAATTTAGAAAAAGCTCATCTTTACTTGTTGTAGAGAAGAAACAATGCTTTAGTGAAACCACATTTGGGTGATCCATCAAGCGCATTAACTGCAATTCACGATTTTTATAGCGTCTATCTTGCAAAACCTTCTTTATAGCCACTGTTTCTCCAGTTTCCAAGCATCTTGCCTGAAAAAGAGGGTATCAGAGACAAAATCAATGAGCTATTCACAATATTTCTATGTACTAATACATGAAATATTCATACCTGAAAGACTATACCAAACGAACCACTACCTACAACACGCTCTGCCATGTAACTGATTGTCTGCAACCAGCAAAAAAGGGTAGACAGTTAAGAATGAAGGAACAACTTGCTTAAAAAGATACTTTATGTGAACTTAATTAATTCTCCAGAAAATCATGAGCAGTTTACTGCATTTGGAAATATTAAAGGAAAGTAAAGAGGACAAATAATTAATCCGCAACATGGAAATCCAGGGGGATCTCAGTACTAACTCTTTTAGGTTCACCATTTTTTCCACCAATGGTTGTCGATATAATGTGACCAGTAACCGCATCATTCCCTTCAATAACAGCAGCGGACATATCCTGTACTTAGCAGTAGAAAGAATCAACTTCAGTACCTAAACATGCTTGTTACAAATTATTAACAAGAGACATGCCCGAAAAATCTTTATGCTTTAAAGTTTAAACCAATTACCATCTATCTTTATTGATTTAAATGGCCCATTATTCTGCGAAACGCATTCACAAAACGATCGCAAATTTTTACGTATATAAGAAGGCAAATAAAAGACCTGCCCACCAAACCTTCCTGCTTTAAAGTTTAAACCAATTATACCATCGATCTTCATTGCTTTAAATGGCCCATTATTCTACGAAACCCATCCACAATACAAATGCAAATTTTTACATATATATGGAGGCACATAAAACTTATGACCAGTTAACACACTCCATTTGGTAGTCACGAGAATCGTCACTACCTCTACCATTTGATAGTGAGGAGTGCCACTTGGCATCCCATGATGCATTTAGGTTTACGTTTTAATTTTGCATGATAATGAAAACAAAGAGAAAGCTAAAATAGTTGAAATTATTCAAAAAAAGGAAATTTTACAAAAGCAACTAAACGATGCTAATGATGAAAAATTATTCTAGAAAACTCAATAATCCAACAAATCTACCAAAAATGGAGGGATGTATAGAATGCAGGACTGACGAAAGGCAAAAGGCATAGACAGAAAAATTCCATTAATACATGAAGCAATATAGGATGCCCATAGCTCACAAGAAAGCATCATATGCTATGAAAACTTGCATTCCAAACAAGATAGTTTTGACAAAGAACCAAAGATTGATAACTTCCTCAAGCAAACGAGAAAACTTTCAAGAACAATCCACCTAATAACATAAAAAGGCAAAAAGTGAAAGGAAATTAAAACATAGCAGTGAAACCAAAGAAATCCAACAAAAAGTGAGAATAAAGCCCTTGATGATATTTGATAGATAATGAGTATAAAAGCATGCATTCTAAATATAGAAAACCTTAAAAAATAATCAAAATCTAAAAATAATCACAAAAGCATCAAAATGACATAAGAACCAAAGTAACACTACTCTCGGAACACAGTCTCCGAATTTACCAAATATAAACTAAACAGAGGTGAAACTTAACCCAAGTGAAACCCAGGGGAAATAAAAGAAACTAAATAGAAGGGGAAAAACAATAGAGCTTATTGTTGCATTTGGCTACTGAGAAATATAAGTTCAATAATTTCGGATATTGGAGTTAGATTGATCTTCAGCTGAACTGAGCATTGTGTAAAATACACCGTCATATTTTTCCTTTTCCTCTATAAATTTTGGCTTCATGGACGCATTAAAAGACTGATCAAGATTTTTGTTTCAATTTAAACCGCCAAGAAAGCATCGAAAATTAAAATAAGAGAAGAACTTAACCTCCAGGTCAAGATCTAAGTCAAAATGCTACAATTTATAAGGGAAAAAAAATTAAAGAAAACGACTTAAAAAAACCCATTACAACCGAATTCCAAACTATCGCAGAGATAGAAAACGACAAACTCCTCGAAAACCTGCCCAATAAACCTCCCGCCGAATGTTCTACCAGAAACTGCTTCCGGCGAGCTGATACCGACCTCAAACAACCTAAAACACCTAGATCGCGTCCAATTTCAACTAGTAAACAAAGTTCTGAGCTTGATCTAAGACGATCTGAGTACCAAGACCGACCTCTATATAAATAAACACAAACAAAGAGACAACAAAAGAACAAGCAAAGTTCACAGAGATTACTGTCAAATGCAAGTTTGAAAAGAGACGGGAGTAATAAACCTTATCGGAGTCCATATCGGAGGCACGGCAAGGTACGTGCTTCAAACGCTCCTTAACGTCTTGTTGTTGTTGCTGTGGTGGTTGTTGATGGTAAGGCCCCAAGGACATGGAGGCAACGTGAGCCTACCTGTTCTATACTTTCTCTTTCCTACTTTCTCTCTCTGTCTAAGTGTTTATCTATTTTCTCTCTGATATGTCTGCTCGGTAGAAAATGCAACCAAAACATCTTCATGCAACGAGTTGTTTTTTATTTCATTTCATATATAATTGATATAACAATAAAAAAAATTATATTATTTTAATCGTTAATTTAATATACAAAGATCTAATGCAAATATTATGTATTATTTGATAATTTAATGATAACCTTTTTAATTAAAATGTATCAATATCAATTTATATTTTTAAAATAAACTATTAGTAATCCATTTATTTATTTTAAATTAAAAAAATTATTACATTTGTCACATATAATATAAATTAAAAATAATTATAATTTGATATTTTAATAATATCTATATTTAATAAAAGATAGTATATAAATACATATTTTTATATTAGTATATTAATATTCTATACATTTACTTTTTAAGTATATTAATAATTTAAAATTTCAATTTATCATAACATAAACAAAAAATTAAAAGTAAAATTGTCTTTAAAATTATTTTTTATCATAAATCACCTCTCACTAACCTTCATTTCTTTTTGTAACTTTTTGTATAAGCATTAGGTTATATAATTTTATTATGTTGTATCAAAGTATTAGAATGTTTCTTTTGTAATCATTATATTCGTATGACATATCATTTATATCTCTTCACTTAATTGTTATCTCGTCTTTCATCTATACTTACTTGTTGTGATTTTTTATATGTATTTTTATGCTATAGATATTATTTATCTATCTTTAAAACTTTTGACTTCATCTATACTTATTGCTTGTTGTGATTTTTTATATGTATTTTTATGCTTTAGATATTATTTATCTATCTTTAAAACTTTTGACTTAAATACATTGTGAAAAACCCATACGTAAAATAATTATTCAAACGTTAATTATTCTTTTAACTTGAATAGGTAAACGGAACCTAAATAAAGATTAGAAATACCACTTGTGGAATTTTTTTGCCAACTCTATATCAATTTAGCCAAACTAACCTCACGAAAGTGAATTAAGTAAATTACACAGTGTGAGTACAAAACAATATACTCAATTCAACATACAACTAAAACACTCGGCATATATAAAATCTACAATCTACAGTAAATACATTAGTGACGGTGTGCCTCGAAGGGTCCTCTCCAAACTAACAACTAGCATATATAACAATCAACACGTAGCATGTGAGATATAAGTGCTTACTAAATAATAAATGATTTCCAATCAGTTAGAGACTTTATATGTAAGAACATATTTGATAAATAATCACTATACTTTCACACACATGTTATCAAACTAAATATAGCAAACCAATTAAAAAGTCCAATACATGGGACACAACCAAGATAAAAAAAATACAAATTTAATAAAGACTCATACCAAACTCATATACTTATAACAAAACTAAGAAATATAAATTAATCAAAGATTTACACACATTATAACTAATGATTAAAAATATGTAGTTATGTTATATATAAAGAAAAGAAAGCATATTGATCATGCATAACACTATTTAAGAAGACCGAAACTTGATACACAATCATGCTAAATAGATAATAACTTACTACTACAATAAAGGGCAATTAGGTCTGCATTTAAATTCATTTTTTTTGCTAAAAATTGACTTATAATTAATTCTCTTTCAATGATAATTTAAGATTTTTCAAGCAATGCATGGATTTTTAGATCTAGATAAGAAGTTCGTGGTTAAGTCAAAAAATTTACGTAGGATCCAATTTGGTTAGCACCACTGTGACCGACTAGCTAAGTTTTTCTATATGATAGCTATGGAAGCTAATGATGTCAAAAAGTCGATCATCGTTTGGCGAAGGTGATCATGATGGACATGTCATTTTATGTGTTCAGCTTATTGAGCAAAGGATTGCATAAGATGATCTTTTCGAACCTCTATTGGGACTAAAGTCTCAGAATTCATAGATTGATTCTTTGTGTTTTTTATTAGAAACACAAGTGGTTAGTTTTATAGAGACCTTGCATAACTCCAATTAGAGTGATGATTTTTTTCCAAAGACACATGAAAATTTGCAAATGAATATTGGCAGAACATTAATGAATGCCCTTTTAAAAGATTTGATTTTTTTTAGCTTGACAGAACAACATTTTCCTACAAACACAAGATTTTTGCATTAATTTTTGTTAACAAGAGATAAGATTGTTCTTTATGGATCTGTATGATATGAGAATCGATTTTGAGATGTCATGTGAATGTGTATAATAATAAATATATATAAAAACTAGAAGTAAGATGATATATACATCTTTTATCCATGTAAATAGATTTAATATAGTACCATGAATATCTTTCTATAATCATATCCTTTGAAAAATTACAAAATAATTATTGGTTATTTATTTTCTTATAAAAATCATCTAATGCTAATTATTACTTGATAAATTAGTGTTTATTAGATTGGCCTATAAAACATTATACTAATTGGGATCACTTATTATTGGTCATGTATTATATATTAAATTACACCTTGTATTATGTTATTTGAGCAGTTAAATCAAAATAATAAAAAATATTAAGTATAATTTATAAAATTATAAATGAAGTAAATTAGAAAACATTTTTTTTATTTTGAGTAAAAATAATAATAAATAATTATACAAATGTGTGAGAAAAATAGATCATTGTACGGATGTGGGAGAAATGAAAATTTCTATTGTTATTAGAATACTTTACATTTCATTTCAAATTAATAATGAAAGAATAATTCCTATTATGATTAATCAAATATGATTTAATCACTGGTGTAAATTTAATTCGATCCGAAGGTTTTCAATTTGAATATGTAAAAAATCAATACAAGTTTGAATTCGAACAAATTAATTTTTTGGATCGAATAAGTTTAGATTAAAATTAAAATTTAATTATGAATTATTATCATATATATATAAAACACGATATACATAATATATAAATTTTAAATTAGTGTATTTGTAATAAAAGTTATTATTTATAATAACAACTAAAAAATTAAAAGAATAAAAAGTATTTTTAAATAATTATAAATATTTATATATTTTAAAACTAAAATAATAATATAATGTTATTATAATATATAATATTTAAATATAATATAATATATTATAAAATAAAATATATTTTTAGTTATAATTTAATACTTATTTAATTTAAATATAATAAACTTATTATAAAATTTATCAAATAAAATTTGAATCAAATTCAAATAAATTATATATTTTTTAAATCAGATTAAATTTTTTAAACTTAAATAAATTATTTGTATTATTTTACCATCCCGATCATTCGTATACTGTAAGTTAAACCTGAATGAATAGAAATCAAAGAAAGTCATATTGATACGATAAACCACGAACCATTTTGTCAGATAACATCATTGCACTTTAAATTTAAAAATAAAAGTAGTTTAAAAGTGAGTGATTTTTTACATTAAAAAAAAAGGAAAAATAAAAGCAACTGAAACCCAACTGTATAATATATGGAGTGAGTATAATACAAACTGTCAGGCGGAACACAAGAAGCAAACGAATTAGCAAATAGCAGCTCAGCCTCTACGGGAAAAAACCCAAATATAAAATAGCCCTAAACTTTTATAAAATAACATTGTTTTAATAATATAATAATATTATTTTAATTATTTTTTATTTTAAAATAAAAATATATATAAATTAAATATTATATTAACAATCTTACATTATTATTAAATTTAATTAATGTTAATCGATATTTATATATTTTTATAAATTTATCATAAAGATATTATATATTAAAATTAATTTATAATTTAAGTAATATAAATTTTTATTTACATCATTTTAAATTTAAATTTGAATCTAATTTATTATTTAATAAAAAGAGATTTTAACATCATTTAAAAAAAATAAAAAAAATATTATTTACATATTTTTTTAAATAATTATATTAATTTAAAATAGCATATCATTAAATAATTTAAATTTCATTTAAATAGGATTTGTACAACCAATCAAAAAAATTCCCTTATTAAAAAGGTAAGCAATGAGGTGGACAAGATCTTCTTTTGCTTTCCTCTCTTTTATATTTACCATATTCACCCCTCACTAATTTCTTCTCCATTAATTTCACCAACTCTCTTTCTCTCTCTCTCTCCCCTTCTCGAGCTTCTCTTTCTGATTCTCCTCCATAGCCGTACCAGGTTCGGATTCAGTATTCGGATTCGCTTTATCATTGAAATATTGTGAGCTATATTCCAGATATGCTGTTTCTCTTAATATTTTGATATAATTTTTCCAAAACAGAACATGACGAAAATTGTCAAGAATGGCTAAAGTACCAACTCTCTTTCTCTCTCTCCCCTTCTCGAGCTTCTCTTTCTGGGTCTCCTCCATAGTCGTACCAGTTTCGGATTCAGTCTTAGGATTCACTTTATCATTGAAATATTGTGAGCTATATATTCCGTATATGTTGTTTCTCTTAATATTTTGATATAATTATAGACCTTAGTCATTCTTGACATTTTTCGTCATGTTCTGTCTTCGAAAAATGTTATCCAATATGGGTTTTGATTGTTGAAATCTTTTTTACTTGCCGTCTCTTCATTTCCGAAGATGCACACGTGTACCTTTTATGTTTCTTTCTAATCGGACGAAAACAATCCGTTTTGGTATCATATGCAAATGAGAATCTTTGTTTGATTAGTGTGTAGGAAATTTTATTTGCCTGTTTAGAATTGGTGCTGCATTTGTTACGATGTTAATGTAACCTTATGCATTTAATTGGAAATAGACATTAAATGCTGTTCTTCTGGAATTTATGTTTAATTGGTCATTCATGGTATTGATTTGATTCTTTTTTAATCATTAGGTATTAATTTGATTCTGGTTTCATATTTTCTGAGTAGGTTCTCATAGATAGATTAGCAGAGGGAAGAGATGGCTTCCACTCAGATCTGTTGCCCTTGATTGGTTTGGCAGAGTAGACTTATATAAGGTCATCTAATAGTTTACTGGATAGTCTTTGCAATCCTTCAAGTTTATTGCGAAGGCGCTATCAGCTTACTGATATCAGGGCTTTTGTCCATTTAGTTTAGTTGGCACCGTCTTTGCATCATGCCATATTATATTCAGAGACTCTACAATGCTTGTAAAGCATCTCTTTCACCAAATGGACCCATCTCAGAAGAAGCTCTTGAAAAAGTTCGGATTATGCTAGGTATGTATAATTACTTTTACATTGTGTTAGAAAGTTTGATACATTTCCATGCTTATTGAACTTGGTGCTTGCTTTCTACTGCTTGTCTTCTAGTTTGAGAACTTGTTTATTTTAGCCTAATGAATAATAATGAGAAATTAATATGCTGCTTGTGAAGAATTGTATGGTTTCAAAGTAATTTTTTTGTAAAAATCCTTAAGCAGCATAAAAAAAGACCAACGCATAATAAAGGTGTTTATTTTCACTATTATTTCAATTAGAAAACAGGAACTTTATAGATATAGGTGTTTACTTGCACTCTTATTTCTATTATTATAAATGTTTTATTAGAAATAAGGTTTCGGACTCCATTAATCTTTTATTTGCTCTTTAACACGCCATGACCACTGAACATCGCGACTATTGTTGTTTTTTTATATTTGAAGAAATGCTGGAAGATGACAACTTAAATTGATACTTTAGCCAGTTTCGTTTGAAGTAGGAAGTACTTTTCTAATAACACGCCAAATGTTTTCGGTCTCTCAAGTTTATGGTGGAAATTTCTATGCTGCATTAAGACTTTTAGTGCAAGTGCTGACTTGTGCATGTTGAATAAAGAATCCTGAATTTTTGTCTGTTGAGGCTTTGTTGTTGCTTCTGGTCATTAAGTGATATAAATTTTTTAACTGCCCATGTTGAAAGAACCTAAAGTAATGATGCTGTGGTAAGCAAGATAGCAAAATTTAGGTGGGTTTCATAGGTTATCGAAAGGAGCATGACTACCAATTAGTGGTCTTGATGGATGTTTTATTGGGGTATAAATTAGAAAATGTTAAGAATATTATTTTGAAGTTTGAAGTTCTTATATACAGGATTCTGAGTAGATATATACTCGCAAATGATTTTATTGGAAGGAGCATAATTTTAAAATTTTGGACCTTTCTGTTTATTAATTTCCCTATTTAGCTCAAGTGTCATTGTTAGAACATAATTGGTGGTTTGTGTGGCATAAATCAACATCGTTGCAAGTTTTTCCAAATCAATTATTTTCATGAACGCAACATATATTTCTGTTATACACCTTTATTCTTTAAAATAAATTTCTATTTCTTTTTTTCTTTCTCTTTTGCCTAGGGTGGGTTGGTACTGGCGTGCTGCTGGGTTGAGAATGTTTTTGTAGTCTTTCAGAGAATTATGTATTAATCATGTAATTTGAGTTTTCTATGTATGCATTATGATTTCTTCCCATCTATGGTTTTAAATTACTAGTTATAATATAAAGAATATATTTATATCCTTTATGGACTTGGCTGTCATGATCACTGCCTCTCATCCTTGTACTAGTCTTTCCCATTTTGACGGTATACAATTTTATTTCAGAAAGAATCAAGCCTTCTGATGTAGGTCTTGTACAGGAGGCACAGTTGGTTCGTAGTTGGTCAGGTAACTTCAATGGGCGCAACGGACGTCATCAATCACTTCCACCTATCAAATACATACATTTACATGAATGTGACAGCTTTTCTGTAAGTGCAAGACTTTTATGTTATTAAATTATTGGTTACAAATTTGTACAAGGCCTCAAATGCTAGATGGTTGTAACTTTGTATTTCTATAAATTAATACAAAGACTTTAAGAATTGAGGCATTAACCGCTGATACTTAATGATTTTTGTTATTTTATGCAGATGGGAATTTTCTGCATGCCACCAACTTCGGTCATACCTTTTCATAATCATCCCGGTATGACTGTTTTGAGCAAGCTTATTTATGGTACATTACATGTTACTTCGTACGACTGGCTTGATTTACCCTCACCTGTTGATCTTTCTAAAGGTATTTTTTCCCCTTTTAATACACTAGTTAAAAACACATGCTTTGTACATGAGTTGTTATATTTTTTTAAATTTTTCTTTGTACATGAATTGTTATTAAGTATTCAACATATTTGAAATCTATTCGATATAGTGAAATTAAATAAAGAACCATATGTTTTTAGTTAATTAGAGATTTATTATTGTAAAATCTCCTTAACCAAATGCATACATATGTATCCAAAATGGATATGATACATGGACTTCTTGAATTTTGAAATTGTTTTTAATGTGTCGATAATATATATATATATTTTTTTTTTGTTTCTCCTAGTAAGTTCGAAAACTAAAAAAATATAAGGATAAGATATCTATTAGAAAACTAATTTTATTAATATAAGAAGTGTCTTTTTGCTAAGATTAATTTTTTTCTAAAACTTAAAATAAAATATAAAGAGAAATATATGTCATTGTTTAAAAGCACAAGGATTTTTAATCTAAAATTTATTTAAGTGTGATTTAGATTTTAATATATCGTATAGCTCATATTTTTTATAATATGGATCTTCTCTTACACAAGACTGGATTTCCATGCTTTAATCACCTGGATAGAGCCTTGCTTTGAACATTCATATCTATATTAAGGATGTAGTTTGCTTTACTGACATGAAATTTCCTGCATGTTTGAGTAACCTTACCGCCCTTAGGTATGATGTTATTGTCTTTTGAGATACATTGGATTATTATTTGAGCTAATTGTGACAAAGCATTTTCATAGAACTGCTGTATGTTATGTGTTGCTCTTTGGCTATATAAATGGGTAGTTTGTTTCTGGACATTTGGTCGTTGATACTGTCCTGGCTTCGAGTTATCTATTTCTTGATGATGAACTCTGGGAGCATGTATAAAATGGCTTTGCTTACAATGTGGGTAAAGGGTGAACAAAGTTAAAAACTTGGCATTGTCTCTGAATATGATTTGCAATCAACATCTCTTTATCCCATAAGTTGTAACAGAATTGATGTGGATTCGGATGGGAATATGAGAGAGAAATAGATGACAGGGAGAGGAATTAGTTTAGGGATTTGATGAATAGAAAGGACAAAAATTGAGGAGAAATTGATCTTTAATTCGTAGCTCAAGTCCGACAAATAATTACAATGTTAAGTCCTATAAAAATTACCAATGTGATAAATATCAAATTCAATATGTAATCAAATAATATTCTGGGGACAATAATCCAAATCTAGATAACCTAATTTAAATTCCTAGTTATCCCTCATTTTTCATTAAGAATAACCTCTTATTTTCTTTACTTTCCTTTCTTATCCTTTTTGTTTTGTGCCCAAGGGGAGTACTCATTGATCCATAACATGGAGAAGGATGTTTACTTTGTTTCTGTCTTTCTGCTCTTTCTAGAAGAGAGCTTAAATCTTGAGAAAATATTGGTGGTTTTGCAGCAAGACCTGCAAAGCTTGTTAAAGATACAGAGATGTCAGCATCCTGTCCAACAACAACTTTATATCCTACTAGTGGGGGCAACATCCATAGTTTCAGAGCTATAACTCCCTGTGCTATCTTCGACATCTTATCTCCACCTTATGCTTCAGAAGATGGACGACACTGCACTTACTTTCGCAAGTCCCTGAGACAAGATCTACCTGGTAATAACTAAGAAGCTATATTTACATTACGAAATACGACTGCTAAATTTCTTGTTACTTTTAGGTAGGAATTTTAACTTGTGAGGTTCATTATTCTGGCATTACTTGTCATTGTGAGTAATTTATTTATTATTATTTTTTGAGGGTGAAGGTGAGCTTGAGGTGGATGGAGTTACTATCTCTGAAGTGACTTGGTTAGAAGAATATCAACCTCCTGACAACTTTGTGATTCGGAGAGGGCTGTACAAGGGTCCCGTTATTAGAACTTGAAAATTCTTATGTTGGTGTTTCACACATTTTGTTTAGATTCAAATTACATCATGGCGATTATGTTTTGGCTATGCAAACTGGGGCATTTGGGTTTGTAAATAATAAATTCACCGATAGTCTTTTATTTAATGAGCTCACATTGAACTTGTAGAGTAGTTACTGAAAGCTGGGATATACTACTATGAATGAGTGTCATTCTTGTCAGTTGTCACAGTCTATTGAAGGGCCTTAATTTTATTAAATTCTTGTAGTCTTGGGTTTTTTCTTTGGATCTGTTATCAGTTTTTTCCAGTATTTAACCTAATCAGTAATCTCTCACGCTGAAGTCCGACCACTAAAAACTTGCTGCTAGTACTAGCGTATGCTCATAGCCATTCTTTTGTTCAAAGAAAAGTTTCATCCCAGCAAGGAATTGAGTTTGAGTCTCAAAATTGCAGTTGAGTTTAAGAGAAAAATGTCTCAAAATTGTAGATTTTGACAATGTATATTTTATTTTTAGGTGGGATGTTTATATGTCTATTATTTTATGAAAATATATACACAAGTTTAATATTTTGTATATGCTTGTAATGTGTGTTGAATGAAAGTTAAGTATTGTCCTTTAATAAAATGAAAAATGTTTATTTTTTGTAATTATATCACTTATATGGTGATGCATGTTAAAATTATTTTGAATAATTGTAAAATGATTCAATTTTTTAGATGATTTTGTCATGTAAAATCAAATCATATAAGTGATATAAGTGCAATGAGTGTAAATTTATTTTTAGAAGATATAGTGATTTGTTTTATAAGCAAAAAAAATTACTATTTTATGTCTCTTAATTAATTTAATTGTATATGTGGTTTTTTTATGATGTTAAATTAAACTTATTATGTGTACCTTTTAAATAAATAGTGGATAATGGGATATTTTCATAAGATTAACGTATACCTTGTGAAATATTATAATTTTCAAATATTTTTATGAAGGCTATAAATAAATCATATACAAGCATTATCTACACTGTTTGTCAAATCAACCCATAAACAATTTTTTTTAATTTATATAACAAAAATTATTTTAAAATAAATGAAAGTCTTTGGTCATATTTAAAAAAAAAAACTTAAAAAGTAAAGAACAATTAAGAATTGTTTTAAATATTTTAAAACATCTTTCCTTGAAACACAGTAGATATCATTAATTATCTGCTAAATTATGTTATTTAAAAAAAAATGCAAAAAAATCTGCTAAAGGTGATGTTGAGGTTCACAGTATATGATTTTTTTTAAGTAATATTAAATCACTGGATTATTAAAAATAAGATACAGTCTTATAATTTTAAAAATCAAATTATTTATATATATTTTGTAAAAATCATGTAATTAAAGTTTTTTAATAATACAAATAATCTGATTTGAATAACTGGTAAAGTTGACTACGTAGTCTGAGTTATAGTCAAGTTCAGAAATAGAGAAAGGAAATGAGTTTTTAACTATGATTTGATTTGAATAGTTGACTGTTGATCCAATACATGATTGGTTTGGAAGTTTTCCCTTAACCTTTTGATACTGTCTCCATAAAAAAAATGACGAGGCTTTCTTTTTATTAATAATAATTTCATATATATATATATATACATATGAAATAATATATTTGACCTAATATTTGCATTCTCAACACGTACGAAGGACTAATTAACATAAGCAATAGACTTGCTTACTTGTTTTTATAATTATTATTATCATCATCTTCATCATCTCTCATTTTGATCGTAATGCTTTGGGAATATTTGACCATATATTCTTTTGCATAAATAGAATCTGGGTTTTAAATATATATATATATATATATATTTATGTCCCTTCGGTCGAATTAAAGTTATATATATATATAGAATCTTGAAACATGTACCGCACCTAACTTGTTTGTCTATATTATTGAAGCAAAACAAAAAAGGACACCTTATTAGTTACATCTGAATTAAACAGATAAACATCAAAATCAGGAGGTTTCTAATTAAGTGGGAGTGCTACAAACATCTCCTCAACTTATGTTTTATAATCTATTTGGGGTATTTTTTTTTTGGGTAAGTGATCAAATGAATCTCTTATCTATGTCAATTTTTGTAGAATTTATAATAACTATGTGACTGCAATTTCAAAAGTGTTAGAGAAACTCATGATTATAAGAAGCTAACCGAGAGTATATAAAAATCTTTATAACATAAAAAAAATGCTTTTAAATTAAATGAATTTTTTTATTATCATAAATACTTTAATGCTAAAAACTTATTTTGTGATTTATGCATAAACATATATATATATATATATATATATATATATATACACTTTTTTATGAAAGTATTTTAACACGAGTAAAGTCGTTAAACATCGATTGCTTTTTATTATCAACATATACAAATGAATAATGGATGGAATCCGTCTGTTGTGTCCATACCCTTTTAGTGAGATCACCTTTTGTATTCTAAACATGTTGCTTTAATTTATTCTTCTTTCTAATTCTACAATTTCTTGTTTGCTATTAAAATTTTTTTTTATGAGTGGACTTTTCATACACAAGCAGGACATGAACCTACTACCTTCACCTTATCATAAGGCGGCTTATGCTATTTGGGCTACCGATTGTTTGCGATTTAATTGCTTTCACACTTCTAACCATTAAAATTGTTCTAAAATTTACTGCCTAAAACAGCAACACATGACACCCTAATTTAAATAAAAATTAGAGAAAACTATCATATAACTAGATTTAGTTATTTATATCACTTGGTATTATAAACATTGTTATTTAATCTACTAAATTTCTATAAAAAAAACCAATTAATAATAAAATATATTATTTTAAAATATTATATATTTTTTAAATGATAAAATACTATTAAAACATGAATTTTTAATAATGTTTAAATGATAATTAATATGAAAAAAATTTAAATTTTTTATATTAATATTTGTTGATGGTTTTTGCTCCTATTTTATTTTATATTTTAAATAAAATTAAAATGTAT
Organism: Hippophae tibetana; assembly: GCA_037013495.1. NCBI lineage: Eukaryota > Viridiplantae > Streptophyta > Magnoliopsida > Rosales > Elaeagnaceae > Hippophae > Hippophae tibetana. The sequence goes on from CM072812.1 coordinate 10,097,938, forward strand.
TTAAATAATTTTCTGTTGAAAATATTATTTTTTAATATTTTTTTAAACAACTTCATCTTAAAATTTACTTTCAATTGTTAAATACTAGTGTTTGTAATTACACTTTAATTATTACTGTAAAATAAATATTTTAATAAAAATTATTATAATAACATGTTATTTTTAATTAACCTAATTTTTTAAATCAAAAAGACTAAAAATTAATTGTGCTAGAAAATTGGAAATTCGTTTACATTTTAATTCAATGAGTTAATTGTTCTCTTATTAGTTAAAATGGTTTTAGTGTTATTCTTATTTATGACACAAATATGTGTCACATAAGAATAAGAAGAAATAATTCAACATACTCTACAGAAAAACTAGAGAAACAATGATTATATTGTATGGTGAGTTGATACATTTTATCCAAATTTTATAAGTGCTTGTTTATTATTAACTTAAACATATTCATAATATTTATATTTATTAAGCTTTTGACAAATTTAGGTCTTTCTTATTAGATAAAAATTATTTTATATTTAGAAAGTATATAATTGATTATTACTTAATTTTAAAAGTGTTTACTCAAATTAATGACATAAATATAAATTTTGATTAGAACATAAAAAATTATATTTAACTTTTACCATTAATATTTCATAATATTATTATTATATAATTCAATTTTTTTATTTAAGTTTATATCCTGATTTAAGTAGTAATTTTTTAAAATATTATGTATATTAATAAGTATTGTTATTTTTAAACAATCAAATAAATATTATATTCCAAAAATTTATCAGTAATATAAGAAATAAATAATAAATTAATGGGTCCTTATCTACACACATCTAACCAATACATATGAAATTTAAACTTTTCTAGTTTTGTACATGTTAGTCGGACATTTCGGAGGGATTGATTTTTTTTAGAATGGCTCGTGCTGTGCTTCTGGTATACTTATGATTAGATTTTTTCCCCGATACGAGTTTGGTGAGTTCTTTTCTATTTCTTATAATTTATTTCGTGTAAATTATTCATAGTTATTTTTACTTACGTGAATGTATTTACAATTATTTATATTACTCTAAATTACTAATAATGTTTGTGAATATTTTCTTGTTATGAGTTGTTTTAAATTTTATAATTAAATTGTTAAAATTAAATAGATATATTAAATAATTACTTATTTTTCAAACTTGTCAACTCATTGAATATTTTTACTAACCTAAATTTTCTTTTAAATTTTTTCCTCTTTGATGTTAATAGTTTTTGATTGAGAATTTGAATAATGTCTTTAAAAAAGGCTTAAATTAGTTTGTTTACATTATATCGGATAAATTTTTAATCTTTTTGATAATAATAAGAATTTATTCTATTTTTGACCTAAATATATTAGAGTATGTTTGGTAACCATATAACTATAAATTTTATAATACTTTTATCAATTAATATTCTTATTTTTTTTATGTAATTTGGATAATGTAAATAAATAAACTTTATATTATTATAGGATGTTTTATGATAAAAATCCACAAATTAATAACTAATTTGATTCAACATAAATCAAATTAAAATGATTTTTTTTATATAATGGATCATTTCAAATTATCATATGAACCAATTGAATCTAATTGATTATATCCTTTTTCATTTTTATCGCAGATGTATCTAAATGAGAAGCTGGATGAATCTGGACAAGGTAATTAAATAATTAAACCCTGATTCATTGTTAATTAGCCTGATTGTAGTTGGACTTTTTGCCAAAGAAATATGAATTACAACGACAGATGCAATGAATAACATTAATATTAGCGACAAGGAAAAAACTAGTTTTGACATGAAAGCACTCATGTCACTTAGGGCCATTAATTAAGTGAATTTTTAGAAAGAGAAAATGTATAATTCACAAATCAAAAATGACTTTGCCCTATACGATTGATAAGTAAAATTACTTACACGTAATTGTATTAAATAATAAGTTTTCAGTTGTGATTATTACTGATATATAATAATACTTAACTTTTCATCACGAAGAAAGAGATTTTAAGTTTGAATACTTTTATAAGGTAAGGTGATACAATTTGTGATCAGATAATTTTGGAATTTTTTTTTTCCATAAATTAATATCACAATTAATATGATAGATAATTTTTAATTAAAATAATAAAATTTATTTTTTCAACCTATAATTTACTGTAATTTTAATTATGATTATACAATAAATAGGTTTTTTTTCTTTTAAAAACTATGAAATTAACTTATCAAATTAGACCATAATAAATTCTCACATTTTTTCAAGTAAAATTAACTTTATGATCCACACAATCATATAATAAGTTATCATATAAGTTGCCATTATTATAAATTTATGATATATAATAATAATTAAATTCTTATTAGGAAGAAAAGGATTTTAAGTTTGGACACTTTTCTCAACTTTGGTTATATAATTTGTGACCGGATTTCCAAAACTATGTAATTGACACACCAAATTAGATCATGATTTATATTCACATTTTTTTAGATTACAATACAATTTATACACAATCAAATAATCAAATAATCAATAATTATTCTAAACTATGAAAAGGGAAACTCAAAAATCTATATCGAAGAGGATATGAGACATTATTTTTACCACGAAACTGATGTGCATATAATCACAACTTGTCACTTTATGAATATCAGATTTATCTCAAATAATTGGGTCGCCACCGTTGCAAGGAAACCTCCAAAATATGGGGTTGTACAAAAGATACAAATATCCCTACGGCAACTTACAAATTGTCAACAAAACCGGTAATTATCCTTCATCATTAAAATCTCTGCATGATCCCAATGCTTATTCTTCAAGTTAATTAATAATCTTAAGTAACTTTTTATCTTTTATAATTATTAGCTTTCATTTTTTTGCATGTGTGCTGCGTGAGTTTAGTAGAATTATTGTAACTAATTTTGTTATAAATGTTGAAAAATTACGTAAATTTATGATAAATTAGATTTATGAGAAAACAAAATAGATAAAATAACACATAAATTTGATAACAGAGTTTAGACAATATTGCTTACATCTTTGGACGTGCTGCATATCTTTTTACTAAAAGAAAAGAAATTACACAAGATGTTTACAACACTCACAACTCACATCCCACAACTCAATTACACCTAAGAAAATTACTCTCAATTTTCTCTCACAAAAGTTTTTCTCTCAATTGGAATGAACATTTGATTAATTAATTCATTACAATTACACATCTATTTATAGGAAAATTCACTTCTTGAATTACTCCTTAAATTAATGGTTTCTTGAATTAAGCTTCATGGTTTGCTCCTTAATTTGCTTATTAAATTATATAATTTTATAGCAATCTCCAACAATCTCTCACTTGAAGATTGATTTTAATCTGGCTTCACACCTTGATCAATGCAACAGTTTTTTCTAGTCTTGTTACTCTAGCAGACCAATTGAAGTTGAGCACAACTTTAATTTCATGGCAAGCTCTCACTTATTGGCAGCTCGAGTTTGACAGCTTCATCATAGCACTCAGGCTCTCCTCTATCAGTCAACAACATATAGTTCATGTATCTCATGTTAGGCACATGAGGTCGAGAAGACATTCTCAATATATGAACTATAGTAGAAGGTTGTGGTGTGTTGGACTGTTGCACACTACTCTGTCTAACGAGTTCCTCTGGTCGAGGACTTGCTACAAATAGTTCCTTCACAAAACTATCTGGGACATCATCTGCATCTACAAATACTGACTCATTCTGTTTTGAGTCGTTGGTGTTTGTTCTATGCATGTCTTTATACGTCACTCTTTCATTGAAAATCACATCTATACTATGGATCACTTTCTTGTTTTCGTCATCCCAAATGCGGTAGCCAAACTCATCCTCACCATAGCCAATAAGGGTGCATTTCTTAGATTTGGGATCAAGCTTATTACTGCCTTGATCACTAACATGCAAAAATGTTACACAACCGAAAACTTTTAGATGTGATAATTTTACCTCTTTTCTGCTCCATACCTCATATGGTATTCTATGCTTCAATGGAACAAATGGACCTCGATTGATCAAATAAGCTGTCGTGTTGACTGCTTCTGCCCAGAATTGCTTCAGTAGACCTGATTGTATACGAATGCTTCTGGCTCTTTCTGTCAACGTTCGATTCATACGCTCAGCTGCACCATTGTATTGAGGCGTGCCTGATATAGTTCTTTCCATTCTGATCCCTTGCTCATAGCAAAAAAATTTAAATCTGGTGTCTTCATATTCACCACCATTATCGATTCTGAGCTTTTTGATCTTCAAACCTATATCATTTTCCACTATAGCTTTCCATCTTCTAAAAGCCTCAAATAATTCAGACTTATACTTTAGAAAGTAAGCTCATACCTTCTGAGAGTGATCATCAATGAAAGTCACGAAGTAGTGTTTCTCACCAACGGATGAGATGGTCGTTGGTCCCCAAACATCAGAGTGAATGAGCTCTAGCCTTTCTTTCTTTGGGGTTCTGCCACTTGTTTGAAAGTTGATTCTCTTTTGCTTTCTAAGTATGCAATCTTCACACATGTCTATCTCTGTAGACTGTAGACCTGAAAGTTTTCCCTTTAAGTGCATAATCTTCATCCCTTTCTCACTTATGTGGCCTAGTCTCTAGTGCCACAAATTTGGTGTTTCATTGCTTGTTGCAACTACGATCGAACAACGTGCTCCTACTGTCATGTAAAGAGTGCCATTATTCTTGCCTCGAGCAACCGACATTGTACCCTTTGAAATCTTCCAATAATTACCATGGAATATCGTAGTGTAGCCTTCACTAGCCAATTGCCCTATTGAGATTAAGTTCTTTCTTAGGTTGGGAATATATCTCACATCCTTCAACTCCCAAACTGACCCGTTCAACTTAATCTTCACTACATATTTGCCAATAATAGCACATGGTTGATCATCACTAAGATATACCTTTCCAAGATTTCTAGGGATATATTTTTCGAAGAATTCTTTCTGTGAAGTAACATGGAACGATGCTCCAGAGTCTAACACCCAAGATTCTTTGTTGCTCTCCAAAGAGCATATCAATGCATCATCTCCTTCATCTCCTCCTGAGGTGGAAGTAAAATTTGCCTCTGCCTTCACTTGTTTGTCTTTCGGTGCACTTTTGCACTGATTTTTATAGTACTCGGTTCTTTCACAATTCTAACATTTGATAGTCTTCGAGCTATGGGAATTATTAAGATTTCTAGATTTGGACCTCCTATCCTTTGATCTACCTTAGTAGTCTATTATGTCACGTCCATTCCCTCTAGTTGAATCTCTTCCTCTTGACTTTGTATGCAAAACTGAAGAGATTGATGATTCACTCGACTCTCTACGTCGGATCTCTTCACTGAGGACCAGATCATGAACATCGTCAAATTTCAACTTATTGCTTCCCGACGAGATACTCACAATCGTGACAGTAACATTTCATCTTTCTGGTAAATAAGACAAAAGTATCAATGCTCGTACTTCTTCATCAAATTCAATTTCAACTGAACTCAATTGGGTTGTGATTGTATTGAGTTCATTGAGATGTTGAGCTACCGATACACCTTTTATCATCCGCAAGTTGAACAAACGCCTCATCAAATGCACTTTGTTTGAGGCCGATGGTTTCTCATACATATTGGAGAGAGTTGCCATAAGACCCACTGTGGTCTTTTCCTTTACTATGTTGAAAACAACATTGCGGGATAACGTCAATCGAATAACTCCGAGGGCTTGTCCATCTAGAAAATTCCAATCTTCTTCCTTAATAGCCTCTGGTTTCTTTCCTGAGAGGTTGATATAGATTTCTTTGATACAAATAATCCCCTATCTACATTTTCCAAAACCCAAAATCTGTGCCATTGAATTTCTTGAGTTTCACCTTTTCTTCATCTACGACCATTGCTCTCACTTAAATTTGACTTCTTTCGGATCGTTTTTGACTATTTATGCAAACCACCATGTATTAGAACACCTCCGTCAATGAACAAATATCGTCGACAAAATTTCACTATTCACGTGAATAATATCCTTGCAAGAAAATGACAGAAATCACCACCAAAAGCTTTGATACCAGTTGTTGGGAAATTGTGCAAAATTTTCGATAAGCCAGATTTATGATAAAACAAAATAGACAAAATAACACACAAATTTGATAACGAAGTTCGGCCAATCTTGATTACGTCTCCGGACCTGCTACAGATCTTTCTACTGAAATGGAAGAAATTACAAAAGATGTTTACAACACTCACAACTCACATCCCACAACCCAATTACACCCAAGAAAATTACTCTCAATTTTCTCCCACAAAAGTTTTTCTCTCTAAGCTTTTCTCTCAATTGGAATGAACACTTGGTTGATTAATTCATTACAATTACACATCTATTTATAGGAAAATTCACTCATTGAATTACTCCTTAAATTAATGGTTCCTTGAATTGCTCCTTGAATTAAGCTCCATGTTTTGCTCCTTATTTTGCTCCATGTTTTTCTCCTTAATTTGTTCCTTAAATTAAGGAGCTTTAAAGCAATCTCCAACAATAAGCAACAAAGTTGCAGTCATTGTAGAATGCAATTGTTTTCCCTCCTATTGATATCGCAATTAATGTGAAACTCGATTGAGGTAATTTCCCCATCTGAAAACAACAAATACTTAACTTAATTGCCTCATATGGACAAAATGATTATATAGATGGAACAAAGAAAATGTATGTTATATTTCTTGAATTTAGAGTTCTTAATTTTGAATCCTCAATCTGGAGTAAAATTAATAAAACTTTAAAAAGCTAGTTGTATAGCTTTACCACTACTGCGATGAACTTGTATATAGCAAAATATACAACTACATATTAGTCATGGTATTCTCTTGAATATAGTTTTGTTACTACCTCTAGATCAAGAAAACTAGAAATTCGTAATCAATGACAAACAATTGTGAAAAAGTCATTATCGATTAATGAATATATCGAAAAGGTTAAAGAACTATCAACTTAATTCGTTGCTATTAGAGAATTTGTTCATAACATATAGTTGATTTTGTATGTGTTTAATGATCTAGACTTTAGTTATAACCCTTAAATTTCTTCAATTAATAATCATGTGAATAAATTCACCATTGAAGAGGTGCATACTCAATTGTTGTCATATGAAAACTTGGATCATTAACAAAGTAGGTTTTCTAATGATAACATCATATAAGCTAATTTGACTAAAGATCCATCAGGTAACAATTTCAATAGAAAAGATGGTCAATCGTGGATATAATAATCAACAAGGTTATAATAATACTAGTGGTTCACAAGAAGCTGTTAGAACAAATAATAATAATAATGGAAGAGGTCGAGGAGGTAGGAATAATGGCATAGGCCATGGAGGAAGGAATAATGGTGTTCAATGTTAATTCTATTAGAAGAATGAGCATGTTGCTCAGAGTTGTTTCACCCTCAAGAACTTGCTTAGTTAGAGTCTTTTCGGTAATAACAATAGTCAGGCTTTAAAGAGTGGTATATCTGCTTTCTTGGCTGCTCAAGAAGAATCAGAGGCTAACAATGGACAGAATACTCTTGGGTGATGGATAATGGTGCTACGAATAATTTGATAAATGATATAGCTAATCTTGGCAACACAGTGGCATACAATGTAATGAAGGCGTATATGTTGGTTATGGTAATGTACTTAACATTGTACATACTAGAAATACCTCTTTAGTTACAAATACATCTCGTTTTGCTATAAGCAAAGCAATACATGCACCTATGATTGCTACGAACTTAGTTTATATTGAAAACTTTTGCTTGGACAATATTTTTGTTAAATTTCATGCCAACTTTTTCTATGTCAAGGACAATCTTACGAAAATGGTACTTCATTAAGGCCCTCATAAGCATGGTTATTCAAGCTCTTTTGATCTACTTTATAAAGTGCTAAGGAGCTTCCAAGTCTTGGTGCATCTTCATAAGTGACTCTTTAAACAGAAAGCTCTCTCTGGCATGATAGATTAGGCCATATGCTTTCTCCAATTGTAAATAAAGTACTTACTAGTATTGATAGTACAATAAATATCTCTAATAGAAATAATGTGTGTGTGGCTTGTGCAACGATTAAGTTTCATAGGCCATTCTTCTTTTCTGAGCATGTTTTATGTTAACAACTTAGATGGCTCTGATACCAATAATAGGCCAAGATCTGCTAAGTTATTAATTGGTAAAGAAATTCAAATATATATATATATATATATATATATATATATAAACTGAAGGATATTTATTAATATGAATATATTACAGAGAGTATTTGTGGAATATAAACTGAAGGATATTTATTAATATGAATATATTACAGAGAGTATTTGCAGAATATACAAGGAAAAAAATATATGGAAATTCTTCGGATGATTAACTCAGAAATCTAAAAGCCTTAAATAGATAAAGAGGTTCCTTTAAAGACAAAATACAATAATTCAAAAGATAAGTCTAGTAAGACTTTTCTAAAAAGCAGATGCTCTCCCATTTGAAGAGTGGACCCTTTCTTCTGGTAGAGTGTCCCTGTTTAAGTTTGGAGTCGTCTGTCTAGAGTACTTTATGGGTCCTTTTGATGTCGGCCACTTTCTTTAGTGGGTGGTTGGCTTGGCTTTTAGCTCGAGTTGGTCATCTGTAAATCACTTTTAGAAGGCTCTAGATCTAATTTTTCATTAGAGTTGGTGGATTTCTATAACAATTTCTACTTTAGTTTTACCCTTAAGTGTTTTAGGGTTAGTAGTTTCTTTCATTTTGAGTGCTTGGAATAATTCAATAATTTTAATATTATCAAACTGTTCTAGTAGAGTTTTATCCCACCATCTCCCCCAAGATCGTCTTATAAGACAATAGATTTCATCCCAATTGGTTACTGCATAATCCCATTTCCATATCCATGAGACTTTATATAATGCAAAGAAGAAAAATAATGAATGATCTTCATTTTTAGTAGAGTTTAAGTTAAACTCTTCAAATAATATAAAAGCTTCTAAATCCTTTTGAGGAAATATATCTTTTGTTGGTCCGAAAAATGAGAACCAATCTCTGAACCAAGTAGGAAAATCATTAAACACATAATGATCTCCTGTTAAGAACTGGATAAACCACGTATGAGTTTTCTTTGAGCTTTGATAAAAAAATGTGTTTTCCCATGCCTGTATGTAATCAAAATAGTCATATGAGACTGGATTCATTCGTTTATTTTTAAATCTTTCTCTAACAAATAAGTTAGAATTCCAATCTGATTTAGATAAAATATTTTTTACTTTAAAGGTTGAGTAAGCAATTTCATGAGAATTTCTCATATTATGAATTATGTCAACCAAATTAGTTTCTTTTAAGATTAATTCAAAATATTCCCTAGATTTAGGGGTAGTATTTGCTGGTAAATTATTTTTAAGATATATATTAGCTATATGTTCAGGTGATTTGGCCATATCTTCATCTTCAACTGAGATGATAGATTTGTGGGTAATCTTATGTCATTCGTACTCCTTTTGAGGAGCCTTTTCTTTTTTCAATGCCTGAAGATAATTTGTTTTCTTCATAGTCCTGTAAGTATTCCCTGGTGAGGAAATCTAGGAGTGAGTTCTTTAATATATTTGATATCAAAATCGAATATATATAGAATGGCTTGCCACCTAGCAAAAATCTGTTTTGATGCTAATTTTTTTACGTCTTTTTAAAGTACTTCTTTAACACTCTTGCAATCAACTCTAAGTAAGAACTTCTTATTTAGAAGGTCGTCTTGGAATTTAGTAATGCTCAAAACAATGGCCAGTATTTCTTTTTTAATTGTAGAATAATTTTTCTGAGTTGGTTTCCAAGTGCCTGAGGTATATCTTACTAAGACTTCTTTTATAGGCATTTTCTGTTTCAGAATGCTTCCATAGCCTATCTCCGAAGCATCAGTCTCCACTACTTTTGGAGCTTCGGGATCAGATAAAGCTAGGCATGGGAGCTCTTTAGCTCGAAGCTTGATTTTTTAGATAGTTGTTGTGCAAGCTGTATTCCATTCTGGAGGATTCTTTTTTAATCTTTGAAATAATGGGCTGGCGTTTTGTGCAAGATTTATTTTTATAAAAATCTGCAATATAATTAAGACTTCCTAGAAATCTTTCCAACTGTTTTTTATCTTTTATTTCATCCGAAAATTTTTCTGCAAAGATTATTGATGTCTCAATAGGACTTATTAGTCCATGTTCTATGTTATGGCCAAAGAATCTTACTTGGGTCTGGAATAACTTCATCTTTTTAGATGACACAACAAGCCCATTGAACTTAACTGTTTTAAAAAACACTTCTAAGTGTTTCCAGTGTTGATCTACTGTATTTGAGTAGACTAGAATATCGTCTATGTAGACAATAGTGAACCCTAGATAAAGGTTAAAAATGTCATTCATAATTTTCCGATATTCACTTGGGGAATTCTTGAGCCCAAATGGCATAACATTCCATTCGTAAAGTCCAAATGGAACGATAAATGTTGTTTTGTAGCGATCTTTTTCTGCTACTTGTATTTGCGAGTATCCACTTTTCATATCAAATTTAGAGAATACTAAAGCTTTGTTTAGTCGACTAAGTAAGTTTTTTTTGTTAGGTAATGGATATCTTATCCATCTAAGCACCTTGTTTAGGGGCTTATAATTAATTACGAGTCGAGGAACTCCCCTCTCGATTTCAGCACTGTTCTCCACATAGAATGCTGGGCAGGACCAAGGAGAAGTACTCGGCCTTATTAACTTCTTTTTTAGAAGGTCTTCTATTTCTTGCTTACATATGAGTAAGTGTCTTTCATTCATTTGGATGGGCCTAGCTTTTGCATTGATTTGGACCTCTGTAAAATTGGGCTCATATGGAAATTCTACCACATGTTTCTTTCTTTCCCAAAATGCACTAGGGATTTCAGCGCATATTTCTTTTTCAAACTTCTCTTTGAGAGATTGAATTTTCTCTTGTATTTCTTTAGAGAAAATCTTCTGCTGAATTGTTTTAAAATTCACTTCTTCTTTTTAGGAAAAAAGAAATTTTCCTTTTTCAGTAATCTTACCTTTGAGGTAATTTACTTCATGTATTTGAGGTTCTTTTGTGAACTTAAAAATAATAGGATATTCATCAATTTTTGTATCCCTTCGGTAGTAGTTTTGAAAGGATATAGCATATTGATGAATGGTGTGCCTAGAATTATCATTCTTGATAATTCTTTACTTAATAAAAATGTGGTTTCTAAGCATACTCCATTATTACATACAGCTGCATTGGATAGCTTGTAATGTATAAGCATTCTTCCACCATTAGCAGTATTTAATATTTGAGTGGTTTTTGTGAAATACCTCGTAGGTACAATGCCTTCACTAATGCAGTTCAAAGCAGCTCCTGTATCAATTAGGACTTCTGCTTTGAAAGAGTATTCTTTGCTGATTACAATGGTCACTCTTGAGTACCATTTGTGATTTATGACCTTGTCTAAGGAGTTGACAAAGTGCATATCAGCAAACTCTGGATTAGAATTTTCTTCTTCTTTGAGGACTTTTTCCTTCTTTTCAGTGGGAATTGTTGGGACCTCCTCTAAGAGATCATCAAAATATTCTTCTCTATTATCTATCTCATTTTTAGAGATAAGTGGTGTTTGGACACACTGTTATAGTTCAAGGATCTGAACTCTTGTTTTTAGATCTTTAAGATCTTTTTTAGTTTGATTAATCTCTTTTCTGAGATCATTTACTGTTGGTTCCTGAATTTCAGGTGGAGTATTCTTAACCCTTTTAAGGATTTTATTAAAGGAATATTGTTGCTGATGTTGTTGTATCTGAGCTTGTAATCCCTTTTTATTTTTTCTTTGAGGGACTTCTTCTTTAGCAACTTCTATATATTTTGCTAAGGTTTTTCTTTTTTCTTATGGATCTTGAATTTTATCTATAATGTCCAGAATGAAATTTTCTTCTTTTGTTAAGACATTTAAGTCTAAACCATTAATTTTAATGATGGCTTTATAGTAATCACATTCATAGTCTTCTTGATTTGTTTCATCTTCTTGAGATGAAGACGATGAGGATCTACTATAGTCTTCTTCATTATCTTCTTCTTCAGAAGATTGCTCTGTTAAGAGTATTTGTAGAAACTGTTTTTTAAGTTTCTCGTCAATATTTAATTCATTGACCTTCTGTTGAACTCTGCAATTTGGGCTATAGTGTCCCTGCTTTCCATACTTATAACAAGTGGGTATTTTTTCTTTAGTAAACCGAGTTTTATTATTGCGCTTTTTAGTCCAATTAAATTTCTTAAATTTTTTCCTCCTTTTAGAAGGATAAGTCCTTGATTCTTTAAACCAAGGTTTTTATAAGCCTATTGGGATTTATGGGCTTTCTTATGAGATAATCCTTTGAGGATATTTTGATATCCATACTGTTCGCAAAAGTCTCCTAAGGCTTGTTTGCTTTGGACCCTTTCTTTGTCCACTTGTCTTTTGAGCTTCATATCAGTACAGAATGTTAATCCTTCTGCCACTATTTCAGCGGCTAATTCACCAAATGTATACATACCATAGGGTATGGATCCACCATGCTTGGTTCGGAGTCTTGCACGAATTTTATCTACAAATAGGGTAGGTAACCCTACAATGAATCTTTCCTTCCAGAAGTCACTATTAGAGTCTTCTCTTGTGAAGACTTTAGAGAAGAAAACATCCTTATATCATTTGAAATGTGACATGGTGGGACATCTTAAGCTTATAAGTTGTTCATGACTTCTATCTTGTTGCAAAGTTGTACTTCCCACAAAGTGCAACAATATCGTGTAGACCAATGTGTTTACTGTGTCTTCTAATTGGAGAACATCACCATTTTCATTCACTTCTTGCTTAATTGAGCTAAGAATTGTATGACGTTCTTGAGGACCTAAGTGAGTATCCCATCAGCCTTGTAATTGTCCAACAAAGCCAGCTATTATTGCTAATGCTGCATATTTGTCTGAGTTTCCTTGAAACTTAATTGCAATTGCATACATAAGCATATTTTTAATTACCCGAATAACTTGATATTCAGATAGTCCGTAAATACTCCATTCTTGAATGGTACTACCAGAATATACTGTTCTACTGGATAGCTCTTCTTCGATTTGTAAATCGACTGGAGATTGCCTAGGATAATAAGACTTTGCTCTGTAAATTGGAATTGGCTTTTCCAATTTATTTATTTCCACTGAATCATTTTTATAAGATTCTTTCAGATAATGATAAATTTCATCTACCTCTTTTTCAGAGATCTCATTTAGATCTTCTTCAAGCATTCGTACAGATTTATCTTTACCTGTAGTGTCTAATTTAGACATTTTTTCTAATAATTCTTTTGAGAATTCTGAGTTATTTTCTTGCCTTAATTTAAACTCTGGAATAGGTTTAAAGAAGGCCAGTTTTACTTCTTTAGATTTAGAAGTAGATGGCAATCCTTTAGTCTGCTTTTGAACTATTTTTTCAATTCTTGTTAACTGACTTCCAACTGTTTGTAAGAATAAGTTGGTGTAATTCCCTTGTTCCAAAACTTTATTTACAGAATCATTTGTGGCTTGTAACTCTGGTTTTGTTGATTTTCCATTGTAAGGAACTGCCTGTACCTTTTCTGATATCTTAATGATTGCTTCTGGAGGATGAGCTGCCATTATCTTTTCACCAGATTCTGAAGTATATGTTTGATGAACCTTTTCAAGGTTATATACTTCAGGAATTATGATTCCATTCTTTTGAGAATATTTGATGATAAAATCAAAGAAATTTAATTCTCCTTCTCTATTCTTCTTTTCAGCATATTTTAAAAATGCTTTATACTTTTCATAGAACATTTTTTGTTGTTCTCTCTTTAGAGAATAAAATATTTTTCTTTTTTCAGAATTTTCTGGATCGTAAAACATCTCTTTTAGAGATTCATTAAACGATTGTTTTTGTAATACCATAACATTCTCAAATCTATTGTTTGATTTGTATCCCATATCAGAGAGTGTTAGACTCATTGGTCTTTCAGATTGATCTTCAGATCTTTCTTCCATGACTTCAGATATTTTAGATTCTTCCTTATGATAAACTGGTAAGTTTATTCCCATAGGAAGCCTTTGAGTTCCTTCAAAATCAGTTTCTTTTCTTCTTGGAGAGAAACATTTGAGAATCTTTTCAAAACATTTGAGAATCGGTTGCTAGTAATTGATGGTCTTGACTCAGATATTTTTACTTTTCTTGTTGAGTCAAACATAATTTCTTCTGAACCATCTTCATGTTCTATTATTTGATCGACTTCAGTATTTTGAGGGGCTTTAACCTTTTCAGGTTCTTGTGGTATTAGCCAGCTTTCTCGAAGGGTAATTTTGTCCCATGCTAACCTTTTAGGTGTAGCTAATCTGGTTTTTTCACTATTTGTTTGAAATAGCGTGGTTTCTCCTTTTTTATCTCTTATGAGAGATTTTAAGTTGATGTCTGGGCATATAGTGTTCATAACTTTAAAGTATACTCTATATATAAGAGCAATATTACTGGTTCCTTCCTCCATGTCGAAATCATGTGTTTGTACATCTACCTTTAAACATTTCAAGACATTAGCATCTTTGATGCACACAGAGAAATTAGGAAAACAATTGAAATAAATAGGTCTTGAGCTTAAGGACGATTCAATACATCCCAACATCGAATCCTTAATTCGATTGTGTCTTTTATCTCTAACACAAATAAGAACTGAATTATTTAGTCCTTCTCTAGTAAGAGGTTTAACTGCAATTTGTACTAAACCAATATGTAGATAATTATATTTTTCTTTATACTGATCTATAAGACCTTGAGATAATAAGCTTAAGTCTAACGACTCTTTAGCTAAAGGATACGTCTCTTCTACTATTTTTATTATATAATTAGATTTTAAAAGAAAACTATCCTTATTATAGACTTGTGAAATTCCTACTTTAGGAACATTCCAGTTAGCTAAATCTTGTTCAATATTTTCTATGTTTATTATTTCTTTATTTTTTACAGATCTAGCTGAAGTAGAAGTAGAGCTAGTGCTGGAGGATGAAGAAGTAGAGTTTCTAGAGAATGATCTTACCAATCCTGCCATTGCAAAAGATCAGAGAATACCTTAATAGGATCAGACAAAGCCTCACGTGTCTTACCACTGCCTCTCTTGGGTCTTACTTCTGCACTGCTCGTCAAAGTCCTAGTACCTCGAAGTCTTTCTTAATAGCCAAATTGTTAAGATTATAAACTATAATTCTACTATATTTTCTAACTTAGATGGCTCTGATACCAATAATAGGCCAGGATCTGCTAAGTTATGAATTGGTAAAGGATCTGCTAAGTTATGAATTGGTAAAGAAATTCAAATATATATATATAAACTGAAGGATGCATGAGGTCTTGCTCTTGTTATTAACATTAATGTAAAACATTATTTTTCTTAATAGTTGATGATTACTCTCATTTTCAATGGATTTATCTTCCACAATCTCATGATCATGTTATGTCTATTTTTCTAGATTTTAAGGTAATGGTTAAGAAATAGTTGAGTGTAAGATCAAATAGGTACAAAGTGATGAAACATATGAATTTAAACCCTTAGTCAAGTGTTTAAAGCAAGAAGGGATTGTTTATCATTTGATATGTCTTCATACGTCTTCACGTAATGGTATGGTGGAGTGCAAGATTAGGAGAATTGTTGATATTAGGTTGACTTTAATGTTCAAGTTTGATGCTCTTCTCAAATTTTGGTGTTATGCTTATAGAGCCTCAGCTTTTACTTGTAATCGCATACCCTTTAAAATATTATTTCTTTTATCTCCCTGTGAGAAATTGTATAACAAATTACTAGATTATAATTTTCTTCATGTCTTTGGTTGTAGGTGCTTTCCTTGCTTGAGATCATATGCTCAACATAAAATGGAAGCTCAATTTGAAGTTTTTTTTTTGTATGCACCTCATCAACGAGATTATGTATGCCTTGATAAGGCTACCAATAAGGTGTATCATAATAAACATATGCAGTTTATTGAGAGTTCTTTTCCCTTCTTATCTCCATCTAATATGTCATCTTCAGTTTGTGTTGATTCTCCAACTGTACAATGTCAAATTTATGTTCCCAGTTGGCTTATGGGATTAACTCTAGGCATAATACGAATGTTTCATTTAGTTAGCTTGCAGTTCTTTGTGTGAATGTTATTGTGCCTCTTTAACCTTGATTTTTACTGCATAGTTCTTTTCTTGGTGTGTTATCACCTACTACTTCTGATGTGCCTTATCACCAATATTTTCATAGTCCAACATTGCTTGATCCTAAATCTATTCCTCATCCAATTTCATCTGTTGTACCTGTTACAACTTCTGTGCCAATTAATGTACATTCTACGAGGACAAGATCCAAGTGTGGGGTCTTCAAGCCTAAAGTCTTCTTTTGATTGTGGTATTTTTTGTAGGAACCTAAATCTGTTGCTAGACATTTAAGGTTCTTAAGTAGCAACCAACAATGCAAATGGAATATAATGCTTTGATGTGTAACAAAATTTGGGAGTTAGTTGATCTTCCTCATGTTGGCAAGGTAATTGGTAACTAATACGTGTTTAAGGCCAAAACTAAGGTTGATGGAGTTCTAGATAAATATAAAGTTCATATCTTTTCTCAAAGTTATGCACAAACAATTAGTCTTGATTACAATGAAACTTATAGCCCTATGGTAAAAGCTACAAATGTGAGAATTATGTAAACTTTAGTCTTGCATTTTGGTTTATATTTGCGTTAATTGGATGTTAACAACGTATTTTTAAATGATAATCTAGAAGAGCATTTTTTACGAGACAACTACTGGTTTTGTGGATACTTGCTATCCTAATAAGATATACAAACTAACTAAGGCTTTGAATGGACTCAAGCAAGCCCAACGAGCTTAGTTCCATAAACTGAGCTCTTATTTGTTGAGTTGGTGTTTTATCAATATCAAATCTGATACTAGTTTATTTTTGTTGCATGAGCATACTGGTATCACCATTGTTTTGGTCTATGTTGATGACTTAATTGTCATTGGAAGTAGTCCTATTCAGGTTCATAAGTTTATATTTCAGTTACATGAGAAGTTTTCTCTTTAGGATCTTGGTGTCTTGTATTTTTTTCTTGGGCATTCAAGTGACTCATGTTGCTATTGGTTTCCACTTGTCACAGTCCAAATACATTACCAATTTGTTGCACAAAATGGTTGTGGGATTCTAAGGCAGCTTCACACCTATAAC
This sequence comes from Hippophae tibetana, assembly GCA_037013495.1. Classification (NCBI taxonomy): domain Eukaryota; kingdom Viridiplantae; phylum Streptophyta; class Magnoliopsida; order Rosales; family Elaeagnaceae; genus Hippophae; species Hippophae tibetana. The sequence continues at coordinate 10,115,221 of CM072812.1, forward strand.
TTTGGGGGAAGTATTGACTAAAGGTGCTGGAGTTTTGTTGTCTACTGATGAAGATAACCAATACAAAAGCATTGTTAGGGCATTGTATTATTATGAAGTCACTCGACCCGAGTTGGCTTTTAGTGTGAGCAAATTATGTCAATACATGAGTTATCCTACAAGTGTACATTAAGAAGCTGTCAAGAGAGTATTAAGATACTTGAAAGACACTATGTAATATGACTTAATGTTGTCAAAACCAAATAAACTTAATCTCCTTGCACACATAGATGCAGATTGGGCAAGTTGTTAAAATGACAGAAGAGTGTTGCTGTTTACTATGTTTTCTTTGGTAGGAACTTGGTTTCTTGGACTTTATCAAAGCAAAAATTGGTTTTTCGGTCTTCAACAGAGGTAGAATATCAAGCTTTAACTACAAGAGTTGCTGAGATTAAATGGATTGGTTTTGTATTCATTGAGTTGAGAATGTAAGTAGTGAATTTACCTATGTTGCTTTGTGATAGTATGAGTGCCCAACATATTTCCAAAAACACAATAGATTTTCATTTTATTCGAAGTATTAAAGAAAGAATTAGATATTAGGTATTATTGTAAGGAAGATCAGTTAACATACTTGCTAACAAAGCCTTTAGGAACAGCTAGGTTTGTTTCATTAAAAACCAAACTCATGTTTTTACCAATACCATGAGTTGGGAAGTATTGACTATCATTGTTTATTGTATGTGTTGTGTGAGTTTAGTAGAAACATTTTCTTGCTTCTTTTTGTTAGTTATTGTAATAATATATATACATATTTCTCTCTAACTCTTCTCTCTCTCTAACTATCTTATAATATACAACATCAAAAGTGGGGGTACTTTCGGAGAACATGACTTGATGAAAAGGTCTTACGGCTCTTTATGGAACAAGAATTTTGAACACACGCAAGAATCCTAATGACTAAGTGATCTTCCCTAATTGGAACAACAAGGTTATAAAAAGCTCACACATCTTCAACATAAGAGATGCAATACTCTGTTGCAAAGGTACATTCAGTAGTATGGAGCAGCATCAATCATTTTCTGTCTAATACATGTAGTCCAATGTTCATATCAGGGAACAGCCACCAGCATCATTTTGAACCTGTGCATTACCTAAATTTCAAGTATTTCTTTTGCCTCTCATTTTTATTTGTTTAAAGTTATTTTACCCTCAAATTTTGACCAAAAATATATTGAAATTAAAGTAAAAAACATGATAACTTAAATGAGATTGATCTTCACATTGTTATTCTGAATGAGCATTTTATATGCACGTCAAATTTATTACGAACAAAACTGATATGTCAGATTCTCATAAGATGTACTTTTGTAATTCTTATTAGGCCTACTAATAAGATTACGTCATGTCATAAGATTTTTATTTTGGTTCACAGTATACTTTTGAACTAATGCAGGTTTCAGAGCGGAAAAGAGATCAACAATGCACAAATAGGGGAAACAGAGAGAAATTGTGTCCTAAGTTAGGCTTGAGTTTATGTATTAAAAATTATAATAATGGTAGTGACATAAATAATAGTCAAGAAAGCACAACTAAGATAGAAACTATGCTCTCTCTCTCTCTCTCTCATATCATTGTCTTCTTCAAGAAAAAGAATGTAATGCAAAACACAAAACACACACTACCCAAATAGAAAACTGTGATAGGCAAACAAGTTGAAACTTATTAAGGCACCTTAATGGGCCAAGTACTTAGGATCTGACCATGTTAAAGGGCATTGGAGTGATATCTTTTAAGTACTTGTCTTGAAGGACATGATATTCATCAATTATGCTATATGCAGTTACAGTTCTATGAGTTAAATTATAATATTCTATCACATTCTGCCAAAAAATTTATATTTTGAATTTTCCAAACAGAGTAAATGATATATTAAAGATGGACAAACAAATATAGTATCTACGACCAGAATGCAGTTCAGACTACTCGGCAAACATTTAATGCAAACTGATCTCCCATGTAGAGTGTAGTTTCTTGGTATTTGTTGTTATGTCTCAGCAATGACATTAATATTTCTCTTGGTAGCTTAAATGACATGCGTTATATATGGATGAAAATTGCATTTTATTTCCTTTTGCATAAACAAATAGATGTATGGTATTACGGGTTCACTTTACAGAAGAATTACTTTTCAGGAAGATAAATTTTGAGATTAAAAACTTGGTCAGGTTTACTTGAGAATTACAAGAAACTTTTCAGGGCACTACTATGAAACCAGTTTAGTGTAAGGAAGTTGACACGTGATCTCTTGGAGATTATAAGCATTAATTTTGAAGAAGAGAAAATGTGTTTCAACATTTCTTAACCCATCAAGTGTTTAGGCCCATTTCTGCAAAAGCTAAGCAAATTTCATGCAATACTTCCCACTCCTATGCTTCAGGTATAGGGGTTAGATGTTCCTATAAAACAAAATTAATATTTTTTGAGTAAAATTCTGTCCCAACATCAGTGAAGAAAAGCAGTGGGAAAATAAAGTTGCAGAATTACCTCAGAGAATCACAAATGCCCATGATGTATATTAGATGTTTTAACAATCATCGCCCATCTGGGGTCAAGAGATGATGTTTTGGAATCACAACTGCTAGCATAACCACGTGCAATGAGTGAAGGCCTTGAAGATGATAAATTCTTTGAGGAAACCATCGGTAGCGTGCGCTTTAACCAAGACACTGATGGTGATTTCGGAGGAGGCAATGCAATCGGCATTTGCAAATAGCTTCCATCAGAACTTTGTTGCCTACCAACTTTCAGAAGTTGTCCCTTTTCTAGATCAACCATCTGGTTGTTGGCTGCTTTATTATTTAAACTTTGAACCTGACCATGTGAACTTCTCTGAGCACCTGATTTGATAGGTGGTTGGCTTTTCGAGTATAGTTTCTGATCATGAGCTGTTGTGGAGCTTTTCAATGTATCAGGACTCCAGACACATATACTTTCTCCAACACTCACTCCAAATTTCTGCTGGCTCTCTAAGTGAATCATCTCATTGTCTACTACTTTCAAATTCATAGACCTCTTAGTAAAGCCATGAGAATTTTCTTGACCTCTTGACTTTTCACACCATTTGCTTTTCGAATCAAAATTCTCTTTTTCTGCTACTTTTGTAATAGGATCACAAATAAGATCTCCATTGCGTCTCAAATATTTACTCATGTCTGGTTTCATTTCATGAGTGGATCTTTCAGAGCAGGGAATAAAACAGGAATCACTGCACTTCTCAATTTCAGACCCCACTGCTTCCTTTTCATTCACAAAAGTCAAGTTTTTGACGCTTTGAAGTGAAGAATCTGAAGGAGTTTTTTCTATGTTAATAATTCTTTCAGGAATCAAAATGTCATTTTCATTGTTATCAGTAAATTCCTTAATGTCTGGAGAGTTTGCACTTGGATGAGATCTTATAATACTATATACATAATCGACATGTAGAGTTTTCTCAGCCACAGGACTTCTTGAGTCCAGTTCCCTTTCAGTATTCTCATTAGCCAACAACTTCCGAAAATTGTTTCGGCCTTTTCTTTGCAAACCAATGCTACTCTCCATATGATTATTTGTCTTTTCAGGTATACTGAAAAAACCCTTTTCCTTGGGAGTTACAGGTTGGCAATCTCCATACTTGTGGGTTGGCATGTCCAAACCTTGCAAACCTATATGCAGCTGGGATGTGTTTTGTCTATCCATTGATCTTTGATCCCATACAACTTTCCTAGCCTGCTAGAGAAAAGAAGGTGCTACTATAATGACATGGAAGGAACAAGTAACATTGTAAACAAGAAAAGGATAAATACCTCATCTTTAGGTTCACTGCAAGAACCACTATATGAAGGTTTAGCTCGCACTCTACGGACAGACGATGCTGGTAGCTTTGGCTGAATTCTCGTTACTGGTACAGGGTTCAAAAGGCAAAACCATGGAATTAAACCACAAACTTTATTTGACAAATCTTCAGAACCATCATAATCATCAGCTTCATCTTCACTTTCTTCCTTAGCTATCTTTGGAGTGTTATCTGGCAAAACACTTGGCCTACATTGATTTAGTGGATGTTGCTTAACCCTTTCAGTAACTTGTTTAGTTTGTCTTGGTTGTTCCCAGACCAATTGTTTCCTAGCAGCAGACCGAGGAGTCTCTGAAACCATTGCTTTTGCAGCTGGCAAGAACCGATCCAACATGAAATCCCGGGTCTGTGAGTCTGTTGCAAAGGTTCCTGATGGCTTGATATCTGGACCATCAAGTCCACTCACCTCACTGATGCTGCAGTTCATAAAGAAAGATTCAGACCTAGAAAGTGTATCGAGTGCATCTACATATGCCTGGTCATCATCCTCTGAACCAGAAAAACTGTGCTCTTCTGTCACCTCCTTGGACCCCTCATACTTGTATGCAATTTTCTTTTCCAAGTTTGAGACATTTGAAGAAATAGAAGGGATCTTTGTACCTTGGGACTGAGCAGCTGTTGTATCTTTAGGAACTTTATCCGGAGCTTGTTGCTTAATACTTAAAGCCCTTCCAGGTGGAAGCTTAGGGGCAATAGGCGGTTGCTCCTTAGCATGATTTTCTGATTTGCTTTCATCCTTAGGTCTACCTGGCATTTGCTCCCAGACGAAAGGAACAGTACCTGGATTTCTCACAGGACCTGATCTCAATTCTGACTTGTAAGCTGGAAGAGATGGTAATTTATCAGCTTTCCTTTTCTTGTCATCAGACTCAAAGGAGGCCGCTGATAATGAAAATCTTCTAACTGATAAAAGTGGCCGGTTAAGATCCAACTGCTTGTCTTCCATCAAATTCTTTAGATTCATATATTCGTTTCTGTACATCACCATCATCAGATTGAGTTGCATTCAAATGCTAAGAAATATTCAGGGACTAGAATCAAAATTGAAGTCTCTGTCACTGTCAGGGGAGAAAAGAAAAAAGTGCAGAAACAGAAAGGCACACATACATTATGATTTTGGTCAAAAATATGGATTCATAAATTTTCACTCGAAGTTGGTCGAATGAAAATACAGAATCACTAATTTCATCCTCAGTGTACCCTCAGTTCTTTTCTTGAATCTCTGGTATTTCTTGAACTTTGGTTTAGTGTCCCTTAGCTTTCACTGAGTTATGAGGGGTAGGATCCATTTGCTTACTCGAAAATTAAAATTGGGCTGTCTTAAAAGAGTAAGTTTGCATGTCTTCTAAGGGATCAACGAGATTCAAACATTATTTCCGAAGTAATGGTTTAGATCTGGAGAACAACGCTACTGCCTCTAGCCCTCTTAGAGTGGTACTCAGTGATGTTTTTATTTGAAAATACCAAGGAAATAAAGAACTATGAGAGAGCTTGGCCCTTATTTTAAAGTGATTAATCACTAATCTAAGTTTTAAACAATCATTTCAGACTGCAAAAGACAAAACTTTAGATAAGTGATTTTTTAATCTCAAAATCCCTGCTTGCCCTTTCTTTTATACTTCACCTGAAAACTTGAGAGAAAAAAGCCTAAAATTTCTTCAGTAACTGTACTCCAGCAGAACGAAGTTCAGTAGACTAGCATTGGTAAATCAACACAACACAAACAGAGACTTAGAGAGATTCAGCAAAAGAAAATGCCCAAATATAATGGCATAGTTTCATAGACTCATTCCCGAAGAAAATGCTCACAATTCAATGCTATGCAACTCAACATATGGCAAAAGAACGATATAAACATCCAATTCTTGCTTCTGCTATAACCATCAAGAATCTACAACACTCAATCTGATCTCAGACTGCGTATTTTGCAAGAACTCGAAACAAAAAGATAAAGATCACCCACTTAAAATCAACCTCTTCCATAAACAATAAGATGTCAAAATCGATAACATGAATCAAAACACAAGAATAAAATTAAAGAAACACTAACCGATAAATAACCACAGAGATATGATCGACCCAGAATCCAACTCGGTTTGTTTCTTCGAAATGCTAAGCAAATGAAAGATGTAATAGCAAATGAGAGAGAAAGAGAGAAACTGAAAGAAAAAACTCGTTTGTACGCTTGTTGTGTTTAATACTTGTTGTAGTTGCATTAAATGAGCTTACCCGCCGATTATGAATATATGCAGTTTTTAATTGAGAAAAGGAACCAACGTCTTTTGTAAGAGAAAATTATACGTTACTTTGTTTATCGGATTTAATCATGGAATTATTCATTGTCTCAGACAATATTTTATAACAATAGACAACACTTAAAAATAATCATATTTTTATGTTAATGATTGAATTATGATTAAAATTTTCATCTTACTATTTTAAATATAAATTTGAATCACACGCATATAAATTTTAATTATGTAATAAAAAAAACTTTTAATATATTTAAAAAAAAATCTTATTTTTATTTTATTTTATTTTACACATTTATTATTAGTCTAACTAACACGTTATTAACATATATTTTTCTAAACTTTTATATTTCATGTTTGGAATTTTATAATTTATAATATATTTTATTTTATTTTTTATATTTGTAAAGTAACCATTACACTCACTGAATTATTTACATTAAATTCATATTAATTCAACTCCGTATAGTACCGTTAAAAGATGTTAATGAATTCAAATCCTAACCGACATCTCATGGTACAAAATTTGTTTAACTAAAAAATTTACTAGTGATAGAGATGATAAGGAGGAAGATAATTTTTGATATAAATGTTTTCGAATTGAATTATAAAATCTGTATCCAAAAATCGTTATAATTTAAGAATGTGTTTTTACCTACGGACAACGTTTTGGGATAATTATTCAAAAATACTTAGAAAAAATCATTTTTTTTTATTTTTTTTAATAAATTTTAATTATTAATTAATATATATTTTAATTTAATAAATATAATTAATTTAGGGTATGTACGAATACAGTTATCAATATAACCATATCTATTGTTTCATGTTTGATTTTTATCCGAAATTATATCTATTTCCAAATTTTATTGAATAAAAATCAAACTGATAATATAGATAATTAAATTTGTAATTTTTTTACCTATTCTTAACTAGACATTGCTATATAGGAAACATATTTAATTAAATATGTTGTATGTCTTGTGTTAATCATACTATAATATTTTTTTAAAAATAAATTTTTAAAACTAAATTATTAAATTAGGTGTGAATATAATCATTGTATATAAAAATGACAGCTATGAGTTTAAAAGGAATCGGTGGAGCCTTGTCACAATCACCACCTCACTTTCCATTGCAATGTGATTTCCGTGAGAAAATATGTTAACCCTAAAAATTGTTTACATTTTTTTGTGTTTCTTTTTTTTAATAGATAATTGTTTACTTCTTATGTGTAGCATTTTGAGTCCATAATACATCACGTGAAAGGTTCACGTGCCTTACATAGCTAAATTAAGACTAAAATAACATGTATACGTATATAGTCTAATTTATTCCAAAATAACATATATGTTTACATAAATTATTGTACAAATTGTATGTATACAAATATATTGCAAGGTAAACTACATACCATTTTGAAATCAATTAATCTAAATTTTCAAAAACATGATTTTTTTCGACCTCAAATATACACAATTATACAACTTAAGTTCAAGAGCAAAACAAAATTAACTAGACTGGATTTTTTTTAAATCATAGAACTAAATTTTTGATATGGGATAAATTTAATGTGGTGGGTACATAAACACCAATTTTTTTTACAAAATAAATATTCTAATTACGTTATTTTCAATTGAAACACTTTACTCTAACTTTAAAAAATATATACAATCTAGTCTTAAAAATCCAAAATTATAAGATTTATGTGCAATATTTTTAAAATTGAAATGTAATTTTTTTAAAAATTATAAAACTAAAACTCTATAGTTAAAAATTACTAAACTATTTTTACCTAAAACTACACATCATTGGTACATTTCTCACACAAAAGGTACTCATTTAGACAAACTAAAATAACTTATTTGAAAAAAAGGATTGAAATGATTAATTATTCATAAATAAACACATTTTTTAAAGTTATAAAATTAATTTGTTACTGTTGAAAGTTACGAGATTAAAACGCTTGTTTACGTATTATTACAAGACCATGATATCATTTTCCCACAAAATACTCATTTGATTGAAATACCTTATTTACGAAAGATAAATGACTGAAATGATTAAATAGTAATAAATAAGCAACTAGTTACCCTTTAAGAATATTAAAATTAGATTCTTTATTTATTTTTATTTTGTTATATTATTATTTTTTATTAAACAAATATTTTAACACGTTTTTATAAGATTTTTATTTTCTTTTGTTTCCTTTCTTAATTTCTCATGTTTCAATTGAAATGACAATAATCATGTTTAATAAAATTTAATGTTATATATTTTAAGTCATAAATTCGAATCTCAATAAATATAATTTGATCCGACAAAAATGATTATTAATATTTTAAAATGTATCTTCCAATCCTTTTTTATCTTGTAGCAAAAGAAAACAAAAATATTTTCATTATTCTAAACTCATAATCATTTTTCATCAAAGTGATCAAATATTAATTTAGAGTAAGTAATCTTGTAAAGTTAATAATAACCTAAGAAATTTATCCGGTAAGAACCTTGTCTTGACTTTTGCATGCTCCAATGGAAAAGTATAGATTCCTTTTATAATGGAAAAATGTTGAATAAACAAGGTTATAAATAAGGGATTAGTATTTTGCTCGTTGCAGTTTCTTTTTCAAAGTTTATAGTACCAAAATTAATAAGCTTAGAGAGACGTTAATAATTTTTTTTAATTTTATCAAATTATAAATTAGTAATCTAAATAAATCATTCAAATATGTAATTACTTGTAAAATAAAAATGTAAAAAATTAAAGAATAACACACGATATTTTTAAATAGAAATAACCTAAACGTCAATCGTGATCTAATAAAAAAATCATTCATCTATCGAGCCATTTAACTTTTTACTATAAAAACCAAATGTTTAAATACAAATTCATTTTTATGCTACCATTTTCTAAGGTACTGTTCCAATGTAACTAATTTACGAACTTGTGTTCTATTTTTATAATTTTTAAGATTAACGTAAGCGATATCTATATCAACATTCTAATTAGTTACTCATCAATTAGACATATTCACGAATCAACTGCAATCAGAGTTAGAACAAAAAACACAAGTATTTGTATGAGTTTTAAAATGAATCTAATAATGAATAATCATAACTAGATAATTAAAAGCATATGTTAATTAAAATCAATTAATAAATCCTAAAGTAAGAAAATTAATCACAAGTTCAATAATTTTTTTTAAAATTTAATAATTAAATCCAAGTAAACATGATTACTCGTACAATTATTTGATTTAAATATGTAAGATTTTAATTAAGAATTAGCTATATGAACATGAAAAAAATGAAACAATTAGGCTTAGATTTATACTCGCATAATCATATATAAATATATGAAAAGATAAAGTTTAACCTAATTAAATATGAGCAATAAAAAAAGAAATCTAATTGTTAAATCCTAGTGATTATGATTAAAAAATGAATCAGAATTGATAAAAATATCAGTTATCAATAACAGAATTGATCCTTTATAAGATGGATAGATATCTTCCAAAAATAAGTTACATTTTAATACAAAATTAATGCTATAGAAGATAGCAAAAATATAGATGCCTCGAACATTAATGAACTAGTTTGATCAATAAAATATGAGTTTATTCTTGAATTATTGAGAATAATAAAAATATGACATTCAAAACCTCAAAAAATAATAATAATTTATGATAGTGATGATAATTAATATAACGAATTTATGGTTTTATTTCCTAATAGGTTGGAGAAGCATGTTAATACAAATAACCAAAAAAAACTCAGCATTTATTTTATGTATTTATCTAATAATTTTTTTAATATTTATCTTATGAATATAGCTTACTAAAACGAAGCATTATAAACAAATCATAATAACTACAAAAACTGCATAAGATAGAATTTTATTAAAATAATAAAATTTAATTGTTAAAAACTTTTTTTTTCAAAAGTACAGCAAAATAATATATTAAATTCATTTACTCACTTTTGAGTTTATTAAGTTGACTAACTAGCATTGACTGGCTATTTACTGACATTGCATGGCCTTGGGATGTCACCCGTTGACTTTTTCCCATTGAATACTTCAATCTAATTAATATATTTATTTACATAACGATAAGAAACATTTTTTTTATTTTAAATCATCAATTTAAATCATACGAAATACTCATGATTTACTGTTTGTTCAAAAAATACTTTTATGCCTAATGAGTGGCCAAGTTCGTTATGAGAATGTTATGGAAGATGAGGAGAGTACTGCAATTAATGGAGGATGTTTCCTCCAAAGAGTGAGGAAAGGTGTTTGGAGAATGTTCATTATCGTGTATCCCTGTATTATTGTTTTTGCTAATTTTAGAACTCTAGTGATTGCTAGCTACATATGCTTAATGTCATGCTGGATTATGCAAGTCTGCCTGTAGCTTTCAAAGAGTCAAATGGCTAGCATTAATGGTAGGATTGGTACTGTGATTTCTTAGAGTAATCCTATTTGTTTTCAATGGGGCATAAAATGTATGTGTTAAGTTTTTATTGATTATATGCACGAATCCTAGTATTAAATTATGAAAAAACTACAAATATTTATAAATTGTGTAATTTATTTTTGAATGGATATATGGTAGGATATATAGAATTTTTCAATTCCTTAGGTGACCCTGTTTGGTGACTAAGAGTCCCAGATGTTTTGTGTCTCGTTTTGTTTTTCTGGAGTCATTTCTGATTTTAGGGGGCTTCTTCGTTACTCTTTTTTCTAATATTGAAGTTCACGCTCATTAAATCTCACATTTAGTAATTAAGGCAATTTGACTTGTTTTAGCTCCCAACTTATCACGCAACTAGTAATAATTAAACAATCCATTTTTTTTCGAGTATGTATATTTGTATTGTAGTGAATTTTATTATAATTGATTTATACAATATTTAATGAAAGTCGATATAATATAATCAAATAAAATTAATGTTAAATATTTTAATAAAATAATTTATATTTAAAATAATAATTATTATAAATAATTATTTAATTTTTTTAAATAATCATACTATTTTTATTTTAGTACGATATAATATTATGATGAAAATAATTTCTATTTAATCTTTAAAATATAATGAAATAATATTTTATGAGTTTTCTTGAAATTACACGTTATTATAAGTATATAAATGAAAAGTAAAACCATGATAAATGTATTTTGAATTTGATATGCCAAGAGCATTTGGGGATCTAATCTCACACAAATGAGATATTTAGCACTAGCGGTAGCTCTTAACTACATATATGGATGATCAATATACAAATAGAAAGTATAAGTATACGAAATGTACTTTGATTTTATTATGCCAAGAGTACTTAGGGATCTGGTCGCACACATAGGAGATATTTAGCACTGACGTTAGCTTTCAACTATACTTATGGACAAATTACTTGATACAACCATTAAAATGTTCAATTGGCTCTACTTATACATATGTTACGTGCGTATTGACTTAACTGAACCGATAAACATCATTATGAACTAAACTAATAAATATCATATTGATCTAGTAACAACATATTTAATGGATTTGATATCATATTGAGTTGGTAAACATCGTATAATTAAACTAGACAAAATCTATTGATTATGATATCCTATCGAGTAAAACTAAATATTCTCAATACTAAGTAGAGCCAACTATCATTGAATACTCTAGGGAAACTACGTTGATATTCCTAAAATATTTACTTGTAAGCTTGTATAAAAATAGTATTAATAATGAAGTTGTTTTACTATTAGGTTGAAATTACTTGCAAATTGGTTTACTTTTAACTTGCTAGTTATGATAATAAAATGTATGCTCATGATATTTTCATACTGAAAATGCATTGAAACTAACGTAAATATATTCTTTAAATTATTGTTAAATTAATTGAATGCAATTTGAATTATATGTTTAGGAACATGCTAATAAAACAAATAAATTTACTTGAATATAAATAGTGTTTTTAAGGATGTTACGAAATCTTTAAAGAAGCAAACTCAATATCACTTTACAAACTTACATTTAAAATAAGTATAGCTTATAAATCACAATTTTCTTGTTATTATGTTACTAACTATGTGCTAATTAGTTTAAGTGTCAAGAGACAAATACATTTTCATAACATGGCTTGATGATTGACACATCAAATATATTAACATGAAACATGCATTTCTAAAAAGAATATGTTTAACTCTCAGAGTAAATATTTGTATTACTACAAAAAGGGGTATTAAAGTCGGTTAAAAACTGACTTTAAATGAAAAATGACTTTAAATTTAAAGTCGGTTCAACGCGTGAATCGACTTAATTTTATTTTTTACAAAATTTACTCATTTTTTATTATACTCAAATAAAAACCTATATTCAATCACTAAATAATAGTAGAAAAAAATAAAATCAGTTTAACAAAAAGTTTAAATAATACAAATAATTCAAGATCATCATATTCTTCTTGTGATGTTATAATACAAACCTACATATATAATACAAAAATCTATACACATAATAACATAAATACAAAAATTTATACACATAAATAATAACATAAAACAAATGTGAATAATAAGTGCGTAGGATTAATAGAAATACTTACAAGAGTAAATAAAGTGAAAAATGAAGAAAATGAATAAAAAATCGTGTTTTGTAAGTGAGAAATGAGTATAATTTTTTTGAGTGTTTTGCTAAAAAAATAGGTGTTCTAAAATATTAGTTAGAGAGGAAGAAAATTCAATAAGCAACGCTGGAATTGGTGGTCGTAGGTGGCCGAAAAATGAGAAAGAGTGGAGGAGAAGTGAAAGATGTTTTGGATTTTTGAGAGTTATACAACGCTTTGAATAGTTTATGTCTGATGAAGAAAGAAGAGAACATAATTTATCCACGTGTGTAGCGTCAGTTCAACACGTCAACCGATGTTACGTCCTACGTGGATAGCGTCGGTTCTATACTGAACCGACTTTAAATTCATTAAAAATCAATTTTTTTCAAAAACCGACTTTACATATCGACTTAAAAATCTTTTTTTGTAGTAGTGTTGGTATGAAGGCCACACTATTAGAAAATAGCTAATATATTTTTTTGAAAATCTATTTTAACTACCGTAGAAATCTCATATCCATATGCATGAACTTTGTTAAATATTTTAAATGAATTGGCTACTAAAACTAAATAGTTAAATAAGAATGTAAAATCATGTGATCTAATTTTAAAATTAATTAATATTCATTCACTGTATTATATCACACCTATTGATCTAATTGCATTGAAATGTATTTTGGATCAACCCATCCTTTATAATTATACTTGTGTGAGAAACATTAATAATATTATAGCTAGCTTGACTAATCTAAAATTGAATCATACTTTAAAAATTTTAAAACATGTGTTGTTAATATATAACTCGATGTCTTGTTCAATACTTAGGTAGAAAATCAAATTGTTACTTGTAGTCAAGACATTAAAATATAGAGTTAAACACATCAAAATCAATAATTGAATTTAAAAATTTATCATAACATTTTATTTATTAAAATTATAGTTTAGGGCTTGAAAATTGTCCATAATCACAAAAATAGATTAGCTAGGCATTAATTCTAAAAAAATCATAATTAAAATAATAGAAAATTAAGACGAAGAAGAAGAATAAGCTAATGACTAATGTGAATGGTTGATTCTCGATATCTTAATTGCCTATTTGAATTATACTTGTCTTCAGCTTTCAATTTCTCTATAAAACTACATTTTTTTTTGTAAATTATGTATCTACAACCTGTGGCTATTGTGTTGTTAATCCTAACTACATATTTATAGTAAAAGAGTTACAATGTATTTAGGATTAGGGTTGTAAAAGTCTAAAATAATTAAAATGCTAATATAACAAATTTGGAACACTTCGTATAAAGCTGACCTTGAAATTTGGTATTTAAATGCATATTTTGATTGCGGGGGCCATGATGTGTGTTGACTCATGTTGTGAATGGAGATTGTGTTTCAGTTCTATGCAATTTTATCTAAGATTGGTGTGTTGTGACACATATATTTATGTGTTGATCTCTTGATGTATCTTGTATAAATGTTTACATTTAGATCCTCAATTATATGACGATTTATGCCCTTAATTGTAAGGATTTATTTGGTTCTTTATCATTTACATCTTTTAAGTCCAAAAATATATGAATACATCAAAATATATCCCGTAATTTCGAAAACATAATTTATAAAATACTCACGTAATCCAATATTAAAACATAATTCTTTCTTTTATTTCCTTTAAGTCACAATATATGTATGCTTTTCAAGCCTGTATCATAACATTATAACCTTGCTATAATTAGATTAGGCATCAGAAAAAAAATTTATAAATTATAAAAAATATCTCTATTAAAAATTATAACATCAAAATAATACCCCGATAACATTAAACAAGATCAAAACTAGATAGTGTTTAACATTAAAGAGATCTCTTTGATTATAGTTTAATTTTGAACTACTATTATATGTTAAAAAAATTTAATAGTTAAAAAACACGAGTTAAATATAAATAATGTTATTATTGTGTATATAATTTTTTAATTTATTATTTTTGTTATTTTTCTAAAAATATTTGTGCCCTTAATCACAAATATTTTAAATTATCAATAATTTAAATATTATTTGTGACAAGTAATAAGCAAAAAAGAAGAAGATAAATTAACAACCTTAATATTTGTATTAATCAAAAATAATATTTAATAAAATTGAACATGATTTAATTAAACGAATCCAATACTTATAGATAAAATAATGAGTTAGAATTTTTAATTATAAAAATATATAAAATTAAAATAAATTATAATTTTTTTAGTTAATATTTTTTTTGTTCAGAAAGTGATATTAACATAATATAAATTATTATTGTTGTAAGAATAAATCATTAATGAAAATTTTATTTAACAATAGTAACAAAAATGTGTATTTAATATTAAGAATAAATAGATATTTTATATATTTTTATTATGGTAATAAAAAATATTTTAGTTGATTCATGAATTTTTTAAGTGATTTTTTAATAAGACATGTTTGATAAAAAAATATGATTTTAATTTTTATATTTTTAAATTAGGTTTTTTTGATTTTTGATTTTTGATTTTTTATCAAATATTATGAATTTTATAGGTATAATATCATAAAAAATTATTAAAAATTTAAATTTTTAAGTAATAACCATTTTAAATTTTTTAAAATAAATAAATAAATAAATAAATTTTACTAAAGAATTTATATGCCATTTTTATTTTTTTTCTTTAAAATTATTATACAAGGATACATTAATAATTATTTAAAAAAAATTAAAAATTAAAAAAAATATTATTTAACTATGAGTAATAAATAAAAAATAAGAACAGTTATCACATGTATCTTATTAATATTAAGCAAAAGAAAAGGTGTTTCACGCGGACGAAGTTGTGGATGTTGGTGAGCCACCCAGCTGCCAGCTCACACCTCGCTTTGCACGTGACTCACCACCTCACCTCTATCCTCCCTCTCCAATTTCTCTCTCCATGGAAAAAGCCCATCGCTTTCCTATCGATCATATTTGTTTTTAAATCAAATCCAATATATCAAAATTTACTCGAAAATCAAATTCATCTCCCTCTCTTTCTCGTTGCCTCGTTTCCGTCACTTTCTTTCACAGTATATAATTTATATGTTGAAAAATATTCTCAGTCTTTCTGTTTCTGTTCTACCTTCTCTACTAATAATATTTTACTAATTATGTATATTTATGCATTTATTTATATATGTCCGTTCTCTCTCTAGAGTCTCCGAGGGTTTGATCTAGGGACGAGGAAGAATTGAGATTTGGATGTTCTTGTATGACAAGGCTGACTACGATTCAAATGCTTGGATCTGCTGGTGGTAAAATGCTTATTATATATCTTTACTTTAGTTTATTATGTTCAGTATTTGCTATTTGTTAAAAAAATTTGTTGTTGATTTTTGTTTCGATTATCAATTTTTTGCTTTGATTTCTAGCTCTTTATTGCCATCGGTCTATTAAGCTTACGTATTCAATTGGCGGAAGAGTGTTGTAAATGTAATAGTGTGTTGTGAAACTGCTTTCTTTTGGTTGATTAGTGAATGGATTTCGATCTCCTTGAAATACGGGACTGAAGTAAATATAGATAACTTGGAACGATTTGGCAATTAACTCTTTTGAGAACTGTTGGCGCTCTCCTGCGATTTTGGGACTCGATCATGATTCGCTTCCATGTATTATCCAGTGCTTTATTCATTAATTAGCTCTTTTGAGCTAATTTGCGGACGAATTTTGCTACTAAACTAATACACATTTGTTGGCATGAGGTTAAAATGTAACATTCGTGATCATGTATCTTTGATTTGTAGGTATGATGGCCTGCAGCGTGAAGTCAGTACTATGAAAGTTTTCATCCATTAATTTGTTGCCTAACCTAAGAAATACTTTTAGATTGAAAAAATCTTTTATGGAGTGAGAAGTGGGGGCGAAATGGTTTTGCACTCCAAACATATTAAAATATGGAGGAGACACGGGATGATGTGGGGCCAGCAGATCAAGGTCCTTCCAATGCTTCATGGTGGCCTTCAGATTTTATGGAAAGATTTGGATCTGTCTCTTTGGGTTCTCAAGAGTATACCTTGAGCAGTACAGATTTGCCCAGAAATTCTGACAAAGATGTTTTTTCTTCTCAGAATGCGTCACAGATTCTGTGGCATACTGGAATGCTTTCAGAACCAATTCCAGACGGTTTTTACTCTGTCATTCCGGTGAGAATTGATGTCATTCCTTTGGCAGAGAATGTTATTTTTCCATAGTTGTAGTTATTACTTGTTATATGCAACGGTTTCTCAGTAAGTATCAAAAAGACTTCTACTTTCAAGTATTTTCCTTTTCTTATGTAAAATAGTTATTATTTTCATCTAGATTTTTGACTTGTTTTCTCCATACTATGATATAGATTGATTGTGATAATTGTCATCCCTATGCAAGGTGATATGATTTATCGAGTTGACACTTAGGTTAAGTTTGGTTCGCAGAATGAAAAAGTTACGAAAATGGTAACGGTAATGGAATTGAATGTAAAGAAAATAGTATTATTATTCTAGTATTTAGTTTGACCACTCTAATTAAATAATGAATCTGTATTGTAATGTTTGATTTACATGTAGAATGAAATGGAAAACATTATATATTACTTTAATATTTCTATATTCAGTGAAGTTTAAATGATGTTATTTAATTGTTATTTTTTCCGTTAGACAGAATATATTATTAAAAATTATTATTTTCTAAATAATAATTATTTAATCTTAAAAAAAATAAAAAAAAGACAATATTTTTGATAATTTTTTTATTTCATATTATTTGCAAAATAACATCCAATTATTAACACATAGTAGTGTAATTTTATTGTTGATTCAATATACCAACACCGAATATTACACAATTAAAATTAAAAAAAGCATTGAGAGTTTAGGGTTTAGAGTTTTAGGTTTTTAGAGTTTAAGATTTTAGGATTATAAGTTTTAGGGTTTAGGGTTTAAGTTTTAGGATTTGAGGACAAAATTAGATTAATATATTTTTATACAATGGAACGAAATAAAATAACAATTTCCTAAAGGGATGGTGAAACAACTATTTCATGTCTTTTAGGAATTGTTTCCGGTACATTCCATGTCTATGATACAATCAAATGTAGGAATGTGTGGAAACAATTCTATTTTCAATCCCCTTCATTCCAACCAAATGTGAACTTAGATAATATAATAGAAAGATTATATTCTTTTTTGCATCTTAGATTGGTTAATATATTGCATATGTTGTAGAGAGATATTTAGTGGAGGCTGTTGCATGCCATGCAAATGATATAGTGAAGGTTTCATGTTGGCTTACAAGGTAGGATGTCATATGTTGATTGGTGATTATTTAATTATGGAAAAGTCTATTTGTTAGAAGTTTGTGATAAATCACAAGTAATGTGACACAGTATTGTTGGTAAGTATATTCGGGCTCATATAACTGTATCCAATAAGAAACTATCATGTCAGTTATGATTGTGATATAATTATGATTAAGAGTATGTAAATAATCCGATTAATCTGCTTAAACAAATAAATTCGATTCGATTTGTCATATTCAGATTGAATTGGATTGAAATATTTTGTAGTCGGATCAGACTAGGATTTGAAAGTATACAATTCATTCGAATACAGATTGGTTTCGAATTGATAGATTTTATAATCTGTTGTAGTTCGTTTTGGACCGAAATAATTAAAATTATAAATAAATACATAATGTCTTATATTTAAATATTATATATACCATAATTACATTAAATTATTATTTTAGTTTAAAAAATAAATATTAAATCTCTATAATAGTTTAATAATTTTTCAATAATACTTCTTATTTTTTTGATTTTCTTAGTCATAATTATACATAATAAATTTTATTAGAGATATACTACTTTAAATTTTAAATGTTGTGTATATCGTGTTTTATACATTGCAATAATTCATAAATAAATTTTAACATCAATTTGATTTGATTTTATCTGATTGAAAAAAATCTGAAATATTCGGATTCGGATTGAAAATCATCAAATCCAATTCGGATCAGATCAGATTTGGATTGCTTAAAAAAAGCAAACCAAATCCTAGTTGTAATATATAGAAATTCTCTTTAATTATAGGCTCATGGGAAGTATTATGGCAGCATATTCCAAGAGAAATGCTTAACAGATAGTTAACTTGGCAAACTAAATACCATATGAAGCTAGTTGCAAGAATTTTTTGAATGAGAAAGTTAACGCTTGTTAGGCTAGGCCTATTTGCGTAGAGCTTGTCATTCAAAAATCTGAATGATTTTCCAATTGTAGCAAAACAAGATATGATTTTGAAATCCTTGTTTCTAAGGAGTTTTCTTACTCTTTTTCCCTGCTATGTTGGTAACTGTAAAATACTAAAACAAACTTCATTGAATCTAGTTAGATCCACTTGCATTTTCTTTAATTTTATTGCATGTATATATTTGATTTTTATGGATATATCTAATTCTCTTATTGGTTTATTGATATTCATTAAATTCATGTTATTGATGGTGCACTATATACAGGAGAAAAAGCTCAAGGAGATTTTTGATGATATTCCATCTATTGATGAGCTTCATGCCTTGGAGGTTGAAGGTTTCAAAGGTGACATCATTCTTGTTGACACTGCAAAAGATAAAAAGCTTTCGAAGCTTAAGCAACTTATTGTGGCACTAGTGAAAGGATTGAACTCAAATCCAGCTTCCATGATAAAGAAGATTGCGGGATTGGTGAGAACTTCTTAATTGCAACATTTGTTTTACATAATATGATGCCTCGTGTCAAATTTTCTGTTTTAAATTCTATTTTATTGTTCCTGTTCTGAGTATGTGATTCCATTTATTATTATTATCATCATCATCACTATGATCTTCTTGATAAGTAAGCCATTTCAATTACTGGTTACTAAGCTTGATGTTTACAGCATGTATGAAACACAGCTAGAATCTTGATCGACAAGTTGATTAGTTATAAGGAAAATTAAGGGAGTTTTTATTGAGCCAAGTTGCACTTTTCTTCATGTAAATTACTGATTATATGAAATCAATTTTACATCCTCAAATGAATCTGAAAATGCTTCAAGCTTTTGTTGGTTTGCTGTGCAGGTTTCTGATTTTTATAAACGGGCTAACTCAGAATGTCCAACAAAGGCTGCACTAGAAGATACATCACACATGTTTGAGAATCGAGGTTTGCAGCTTTTGGGGCAAATAAGGCATGGTTCTTGCCATCCTCGAGCAATCTTATTTAAAGTCTTGGCTGATACTGTAGGTCTTGAAAGCAAGCTGGTGGTGGTAAGGATAAACCTGATATGGTCGGGATGGTAGTCTTCATTTTGGTTTGTTTTCTTTATATTACTCCAATAATTATGGCATGATTAGTGTTGAAATCCCAAGAAATATGAGATTTGATTCTGCTAATTAATTGGGAGATCAAGTTTTATTGTGTGCACCATTAGGAGATTACATTATTTTAATTGGAAATATTTGTACTGATTATTACGAGATTAGTTGCCTTTTCTACTTAACCTAAGAAGTATCAATTGTAAATGTCTATAGACGTACAAATTTAATTTCAATTCCTTAATTATTTCTACATGGTATCAAAGTTTTGGTTCATCCTAACTTAACTTTTTCCATGGTTGAATTTTTTTTCAATTAAGAGCGACATTCTTTGAAACCTCTAGAAATTTAAAACCCATCTTGACTTTGAATCCTAGTGGATTGGAGAACTCATCTTTACAATTCCCAGTTAAATTGATTGTAAATGGAAAGGGGAAGATGTAAATGGAAAGAGAAAGATGGGGTATTTGACCAGAAAGACGAGAAAACCCGACTCAACAAATGTAGGCACTTTACAATGATGGAGCTTGGAGAACTTGATGGTGACTGCGTGGCTCATCAACATCATGTTATCGACAATAGGAAAAACCTATCATTTTCTATCGACAACAAGAGAAGTTTGTGAGGTTGTATGTGAGACGTACTCCAACAGTGAAGATGCTTCTAAAATTTTCGAGTTAAAAACTCTATTGTGGCAAATTAAATTGGTGATAGAGAGCTAACTGAATATTATATGGAGATGGAAGCTCTCTGGCAAAATATCAATTTGTGTTCAAAGGAGGAATGAGTCTTATAGTGATTCGTTTCCAAAAAATGGTAGAAAAAGAAGTGTTTGAGTTCCTAGTTGGGTTAAACTAGGAAGTCAACAAAGTGCGAAGGAGAGTATTGGAAAGAATGCTACTACCTCTTTTTTGTGAAGTATTCTCGGAAGTTTGCTGGGAAGGGAAATGTTGACGAGTCATGGTTGAAGCAGGCGGTGCCAAGATTGGTGGACTTGGATCGTCGAGGGAGGTCTTGGCTCTCAATGTCGGAGGCTGTCTCCCAAGAAATGTTTTCTCACCGAGGAAATAATTTCCTTTTCACCTTACGGAATAGGCTTGGGTCTGGTAGGCTTGGGTCTAAAAGTGGTATGCATACTACACTTGGTAGGATTTCTTTAAAATACCCAATTAAAGGAAATTTTGGGATTTACATAACAAGTGGGATTTCTATAGGAAATTCAATTAAAGAAGTATTTGGGCTTTATGGGCCCTTAACAAATTTAGCCTGTGGTAATAAAACAAGACTTGATCCAAACATAAAATGAATTTTTTTTGGTGCCATTGTCATAAGTTGGGTCATACAAGGGACATTTGGTGGGAAATTCATGAAAAAACAACAGTTGAAAGCCTAGGTAGAACATGATATCAAGTGTCAGTTGACCTCTTAAATCATGACCTGATAAATCACTTGATAACTCAAGTTCAGGGGGAGCATTTAACCCTGAACAACTTGTTCAACTTTATTATCTCTAGAAACATGGAATAATGTACCATAATATTGTGGGGCATTGATTTTCACTATGAACATGCCTAAACAATTGTGGGGATGCTATTTTAATCTCAGCTTATTTCATCAATCGAATGCCTAGTCGTTTCTTTTATTTAAAACACTACATCAGTAGCTCCAATAAACCTTTCCAACTTCCCACCTGTAGTCTAACCTATCTCTTCGAGTATTTGGTTATCCTGTTTTTATTCATATTCATGTTAAGTCTAAATTAGATTCAAGAGCTATTAAATGTGTGTTTATTGGATACTTATTACTCAAAAAAGTTACAAATGTTACGATCCTTATACAAATAGGCTAGTTGCTAGCCTCGATGCTATTTTTTCAAGAACACTCCCTACTACATTAAAAGCCTCCTCTTGAAAGGGAGAACTTGAAAGAGTATAGCTCTTTTGGTTAGTATTTGGACTTGGGTTTTACTCTTCTAGAGTCATCTAATCTATCTGGATCTATTGATAATATTACACTTGAAAATGAGCCTATTGCACTTTCTCATTCCACTATACCAACCATAGTAGAACACTTGAACACAAGGGGATATGTGTAAAAATTAAAAGGGAAGATTGATTATTCACATAGGTCAAAATCAAAGAACATGGAGAACTTCACACTTGAAGATCAAGAGAGTCAGAACCGGGGATAAATCCAACTTTACATGAGTCCACCTCCATACTAGGGAATCTTGAGTCATCAAAAACTTACGAGTTACCTATTATACTTAGAAAACCAACCTGGTCCTGAATACTTCATCTCATATCTAGATTTGTCTCATATAATACTATGTCTTCTAGATTTTATGTTTTCATCACTAAATTTGATTAAACAGTGGTTTCAAGAAATATTCATGAGGTCTTAAAAATTCCAAAATAGAGAGAAGTTATTGTGGAAGAAATTGGGACACCAGAAAAATATTTAATTCGAGATGTAATCGAACTATCAAAAGGAAAGGTACTGGTTGACTGTAAGTGGGTTTTTACATAAAATACAAGGTTGATGGAATAATAGAATGGTACAAGGCCCGTTTAGCTGCAAAGGGTTTGTATAAATATGTGGAATTGACTACACTAAAACCTTTGATCTTGTAGCTAAAAATAAATACAATGACGGTTCTATGTTACTAGCAGTGAATTTGAATTGACCTCTTCAATATTTAGACATTAAAAATGCTTTTTTTAAATGAAGAATTAGAAGTTTACATTATTTTACCATCAAGATTTTGCAAAGAAGGTGAAAATGTGGTGTGTAAACCGAAGGAATCACTGTATAATTTCAAACAATCACCTAGAGTTTGGTTTGATAGGTTTGTAAAAGTGATGAAGAAATAAAGATATCAGTAAGGACAATGACATCACACAATGTTTTTTTGACACATTGAAAGAGGGAGAAAAACAATCTTGATGGTCTATGTTGATGTAATCTCGACTAGGGACAACTTCGAGGAAATTAAGAGACTAAAGGAAAATTTGCGTCAGAATTTAAAATTAAGGATTTGGGACAAATGCAATATTTTTTAAGAATAGAAGTGACAAGGTCGAAAGGAGATATAAGTGTTTTTCAACAAAAGTATGTTTTTGATCTTTTCATTGAGATTAGAATGCTTGGGTGTAAACCAAGTTATACTTCAATCAAAGTTGGAAAAATTTCATAAAAGCTAGGAGAGTTTGTAGATAGACTTGTATCACAGATTAGTCGAAAAATTGATTTATTTATCCTATAATAGACCCGACATTACATTTGAAATTAGTATGGTAAGTCAACACATACGTTCCCCGAATAAAGCTCATTTTTGTAGTTGTTTATAAAGTTCTTAGATATTTAAAAGGGTCACCGAAAAGTGGTCTGTTCTTTGAAGAAGAAAAAAACACAAAGAATAGAAGTCTTTATTGATGTTGATTGTGTTGGCTCAGTAGAAAACAGAAGATCCACTCCTAGATATTGTATATTTGTATTCGGTAATTTAATGACGTGTAAGAGTAAAAAGCACAACGTGATGGCTACAAGTAACATAGAAGCTGAATTTAGGGTTGCGACATAAAGAATACGCAAGATATTATGGTTGAAAAAATTCTTAAATGAACTCCATGTTACAGTAAAGTCATTGGTCAAACTTTACCGCGATAACAAAGCAACCATTAATATTTCTCGTAATTCACTTAAACATCACGTAACCAAAAATGTGGAACTTGATAGATACTTCATCAAAGAAAAATCGAAGATGAGACTATTTGTATGACTTATGTTCTAACAAAGGAACAAACTATTAATACTTTGAGCAAAAGATTTCACTGTACCAAACTTCGTTGATTTCATTCGCAAGTTGATATGATTAATATTTATGATTCAAGTTGAGGGGAGTGTTGAAATCTCACTATATAAGGGATTTGATTTTGTCAATTAGTTAGGAGATAAAACTTTATTGTATATATTATTAGGAGATTACATTAGTTTAATGTGAAATTTATATTGTAATTATTGCGAGATTTATTTTCTTTTCTATTCAACCTAGTTTCACTGAGAATATGTAGTAGGATCAATTGTAAATGTATAGCAATACAGAAATACAAATTTCAATTTAAATTCCTTAATTATTTCTACAGCAATTGGGGTGGGGGGAATGTTCTATTTCTGGTCAGTATAATTATTTCTGAAAAGGCTGTATTTTTATCAGGGTTTGCCTAGTGATGTGGCTGTTGAATGCACAGACGAATATAAGCACATGTCTGTTGTTGTTGTTTTGAACTCTGCTGAATTCTTGGTCGATCTTATGCGGTTTCCTTGTCAGCTGTTACCTAGATCAACCAAGGCTATTTTCATGTCCCATATTTCTGCAGCAGGGGAGAGTGACTCAGCAGAAAATGACTCATGTGATTCACCATTAGAACCAAATAGTCCTCTCTATGGGTTTTCAGAAAGAGTTGATGACAGGTAGTTAATGATTTTTGTACACGTTGAACGTGCACACGATTCAGCTGTTTTGCAATTTACATGTCAACATCTCTCACATTTTTTGTGTCTCTTGCTGAAAAAGTTGGTTATGGTAGTTTACTTATTGTTTCTTTTCTTACCAGTAATGAAAAAGATGAGGGTCTTCAGTTCCACAGGAGGCTTGATGCAAACGTACAGGGTTCATTGTCACGAAATATGATGATGCAATCTGCCATGCCTCGTGACAGAAAACTGAGGTAATAAAAAAACACAGGTTTTTTAAAATCTAAATTTAGCTTGTTAATGGCTTGGTTTTTTACCTATTTCTTTTCTTTTCTTTTAATCCTTAGGAAAGCTATTTCATAGACGCCTTCAAGAAATTTTAGACAATGAGATGTTTGCCTTAATTTCACTTTTTCTATTCCTCAGTTTATCCCATAGTGAACCAAACATTGCAACTGCTTTCTGGCGGCGAAGTAGGAGGAAGGTCATTGCTGAACAGCGGATTGCTAGTTCAAGGTTTTTGAGTTTTTTAGCTTTCTCTAGTCCTTGTTTTTGCATCTTTTTTCTTTAAGGATGAAGATACGTTACAATTAAGTTATTTCCGTCTTTTGGTAGATTACATGTTATAGTATAAGTGTAGGATATAAACACCAGTGGTTGGAAAGGTTAATTAGGAAGCTTGCATATCTTAATTAGAAGGTTTTTGTGAGAGTTTTATCTTGTAGTTTGATTTTGGTTCTTTGGGGGTGTAAGTGGATTATTGATCCACTTTATGTTGTTTTTATCTTTTTTATTTATATAATTTAAAGTTTCTTATTAAAAAAATTACCAGTGGTTATGCTCAACTAATTTTATTCGTAAGTGTCTCTAGTAATTTATGCAGTCCTGAGATGTCTATATTTTTCCGTTCTATCACGTCTTATAAGAGAGTGCATCTGCTATAGTTATTGCTTTGTTTGTTGGGTATGTGACTAGACCTGGCAAGTGTTGGGTACCTTGGTTAGGGATAGGTGATGACTGTAGCCATGAAATCATTGTGAATAAATTTATAAGTAAATAGATTCTGCTAATTTTGCTGATAGATCAATAGTGTAATCCACAAATTTTTAATTTTACACAGTAATCCTGATTCTTGTCTTGATGTTTGGAGGAGAGAGATACCTCAGTTTAGTCCTCCAGAGTGCCAGTTTGGTCGTAGAGATTAACTTATCCTTTGACCACTGCAATTTGAGACTACAAAATATCCTTGTGTCTCACTCTGGATAGAGTATTTTCTAATTAGTTCCTCATCGCTTCAATGTTTTATGTTTAGATTATCTGTTATGTCAATTTTCTCTTGTTACTGATTATGTTTAAATTACAAACCAATGCCTTTATTTTCCAAAGATAATCTATTTTGATTGAGCTTCCATAGTCTGCTTCTGTAAACCTGATAACTGCTTGTTCTCTTGATGCTGATGTGGTGGGCATTCATGCCCTTTACTGACGTTGCAAAAATGCATACTATTTTTTTTGTACTTCTAAGGAATTCCATTTCTTACATTTGTCTTTTTGAAATTGTTTAACTTTTGCAGTCCAGAGTATCCTTCATTCCAAGCCCGTGCGCGGTCGATGTTGAGTGGCAATAGACATTCATTTAGAGACTACCATGACGACACATCTACATCAAGGTTTTTAACTTTGTTGATTCATTTTATATATGCAATTTGTTTTTTGGGTTTTCTGTATATATTCTCTGCTCCTTCCCCCCCCTCCCCCCCTTCTCCCCTTTCTCCCTCCCTCCTCTTTTCTTTCCTCCTCCTGTTTGTTTTGAAAATGATTAATCTTATGGCACTACACATCCTCCCTTTTTGATGCAAAATGCTTTCCATCTCAAGCTGTCATCAGCAACTAATATGTAATTCTGCTATTGGAGTCTTATCCTAAGTTGGGATTAGTCTACATTGTTCGTATCTGCTACTATGGGCAGTATAAAGTTGCAGCTTTCAATATCTCAATTGGGGAGCTTGTATATCCTAATTATAGGCAATGAAGTTTTGTAAGGGATAGCCTATCTTATAGTATGATGTTTTCTTTTGAGTGAATTGCTTGTCTACTTTTTGTATTTTTGTAACTGTTTATAATATAATAGGAAATTTCTTTTATGAAAAAATTTCAGCAAATATAAAGTTGCAATTTTCAGAAAGAAAATGAAATTTTATTCTCTTTTTGTAGAGTTCTGCTCTATCTCATGGTTTTTCTTAGTGTTAAGTTTTATATTATCTCTACTTCTCTGGATAAATGCGTGAATATGTAACTGGAACTGTTATTTTTATGTGCAATTGAAATTCAGATGCAGATCAGATGGTGCACCAACATCAGAGGTTCGTAGATTAAGGAAAAGAAGCATTAGCATTACACCAGAGATTGGGGATGATATCGTAAGGTTGATGTCTGGATGATATGCTAATTACAGTTTCTGCTTGTTAAATTTCTTTGACGTCATAGTTCAGGGCTTCCATATAACTGTGTTTTATACACTTTTTGGCTTGGTAGTTGGTACTGATAAGATCATTGGAATTGACCTACAGTTATCCTTATCTCTAGGTCTCTGACTTTCACTTTGTTTAGTTTGCTGGTTGCTGTCAGCTTACTTTTTGAGTTTTTTCAGCATTTAAAGTTCTACTGAACAACATTGTGATTATGTTCTAGCTTTGATGGCTCATTTCAGTCTGAAGTTTTTAATCAAAGTTGTTAATTAGTGTATTGTGTATGTGTCTTATTATAAATATGAATGGGATTTGAAAGATTTGAAAACTGTGTCTTACATTGTATTGGGTTCAATTCTCACTCGTTTCAGTCAAATTTATATGTAAGAATTTTAAAAAAAGTAAAACTAGGTTGATGAGAATGGTTTCATTTGCTTTGTCAATGATAAGCTACTTCTACTAGGCAGAATAACATCAACATAATAAATCTTAACAGGGCTGTCCGTGCGATGAATGAAACATTGAAGCAAAATCGTCTACTGAAAGAGCAAGGCAATGATGAGTCAATTTACCATGCTTCCGGGAGTACTAGTTCTCATCTACATGTATGTTTCTCTTTCTTGGTTATGGAAGGCTAAGTTTATTATTACTATTTTTTAATTTTAAATTGTCTCTGCCTGTCCATCAAAGTGAAATTGTTTCTTTATGTGAATGTGAATAAATCATATCAACCCTTTCTAAAATACCACATAAATGAACTGTGGAACCAAGCACAAGAGGGATATAACTTTAATGTGGTATTTGATAGTTCTGCTAGGCCATACGTAGCCTTATATCTAAAGTAAGCATCCTTCCATTTTAACTGTTTATCATTGTGTGAGCTATTTGTATCAAATACTGTGATAGTGATATTATTAATTGTCTGATAGAAGGTCTGGTCTATTCTATT
The DNA here is from genome assembly GCA_037013495.1 of Hippophae tibetana. NCBI lineage: Eukaryota > Viridiplantae > Streptophyta > Magnoliopsida > Rosales > Elaeagnaceae > Hippophae > Hippophae tibetana. The sequence continues at coordinate 10,143,200 of CM072812.1, forward strand.
TTCTTATTCAGGAACACCCGAGTTCCCACAAAGCAGTATCATTACCTTCCTCTCCTCATCAGTATAGAAATCAGGTGTCTGAGAAAGGTGGACCTTCAGGTTATGCAGCGAATGATGAATTGGTCTCAACATGGAATAAAGTCCTTGAATCATCCACATTTAATAACAAACCTCTTTTGCCATATGAAGAATGGAATATTGATTTCTCAGAGTTGACTGTTGGAACTCGTGTTGGCATAGGTAAGAGATGTGTTAATAAGTTTGCTTTCTTCTTTGCTTTCATATGATTCATTTCTTTCATTCTTCTTATTTCCCTGATTTCGTAATTTGAGTAGGTTAGGTTTTATTATAAACTGTCTTCTGCTGCTTGTGAACCCCCTTCTTCTAATTTGCTTTATTCAGATACTTCCGTTCTAGCAGGTTTAGCATGTTGACATGTGGTCAGATTGTGGTTCAACTGCTTAGACAAGCAAACATAACAAATTAACAATTGGCTTTCTATTGCTGCATCTGGGATATTTCCAAAGTTTTGAATAGTAGACCCAGACATAAGGGAGTAGGAAACCAGTAGTGGCCTCTGGCCTGGTCTTAGATTTTGTAGCTAAAACTATTTATAAGAGTAGGGTGCATGATTGGAGAGGTAAATGTAAGTAGCAGAGTAATATGTATAATGGATGAATTTGATGGAATTTAGATAACACAATTGGATAATACAAATTTATTTGCATAGCCGCATGAGGTGTTAGACATTGATAGTCCTGCAAAAAAAATTGATTACTTTAGGAGTCTTCTCTCTTCAAGGTGTAAGGTATATCAAATTCTTGTGGTTGAAAATAAACTACTAAGGTTTTTGATTTTCTTTACAAATTAAAATATGCCTTGCAAGTTTGCTTCTGTTATTCTGATCCATTGTATAATGCCTGTATTCTGATTATGATTTTTAAATGCAAAAATGTTTGCTAGAGATTTGGCCGATTAGCTACAGATTGTAATAGCTGAAGACAAAATAGCAACTGTAGCATGCTCATGTTAATATTTTTATTATTTTTTGATTCATGAGCATTTTTTCTATTCTGTAAAATGTTCGATCCATTATCTTGTATTAGCCGTGGTTTGATGCATTTTCCATTTTTAGGTGTCTTTGGAGAGGTCTTCCATGGAATTTGGAACGGGACAGATGTAGCGATTAAAGTTTTCTTGGAGCAGGATTTGACTGCTGAAAACATGGAAGACTTCTGCAATGAAATATCCATTCTCAGGTTTCTGTTGTCTGCCAGATGTTGTAATTTTTTTTATATTTTACTGTCTTTATTTTGCATCAGATTATTTAATTTCCTAATGTTGTCTCTTTTGGTTGTCTGCATGGATATCCAGCCGGCTTCGACATCCTAATGGTAATACTTTCTCCCAGTTATTAGAATCATGCAATTTTAGATTTGAATGTGTTTATTTGCTCTATACTGGTTAGCTTTCTCTTTTTTTACTGTTTTTGAAATGAGCAATGTTGTTGTCCACAGTCGTTCTATTTTTGGGGGCATGCACAAATCCTCCACATTTGTCTATGGTTACAGAATACATGGAGATGGGGTCCTTGTATTATTTGATTCATTTAAGTGGCCAGAAGAAGAAACTTAGCTGGAGAAGGAGACTCAAAATGTTGCGAGATATTTGCAGGTCTGGTAACCTATTCATTAACTGTGAAACTTCTCTTCTTGGGTTCAAACATTATAATTTATAATAAAGGAACTTAATTCTATTCTTTAATCATCATAGCATTTTTAAAACTTTAGTTTGGTTGTATGTGCCTTTTAATGTCCATATCTTTTGTTTTATTTTAAAGATTCCTCGAGTCTTGTCTCTCTTATTTGACATTTCATAGGCGTTATCCTAGTTGCTTTGATCAATTTGTGCCTTCAAGTTTTTAACTATATTAACATTTTTTAAATATTATTACTAAGGAACATCCTTGCATCCTGGAGGTTGGATGCTGAGTTCAAAACTTGATGGTATATAATAGATCTAGTTTCATGCATAAATGCAGTAAATAGCAGCATATTCAGGAACCATTCATTGCATAGCTTAGAAACCTGGTCTTCCTTTTGACTTCCATATTACTAAATCTGTGAACTTTTATTTGATCATCATTAGTCCTATGATATTGATTTTCTCTGAAAATGATGGAACATGCCAGTCCTAACCAGAAAATCTTATATTGAAAAGGGGGTTGATGTGTATGCACCGGATGAAGATTGTTCATTGCGACCTAAAGAGTGCAAATTGTCTAGTGAATAAACATTGGACAGTCAAGATATGTGATTTTGGGCTTTCAAGAATAATGACAGAGTCGCCCATTAAGGATTCCTCATCTGCCGGAACTCCAGAATGGATGGCACCAGAACTTATTCGAAATGAGCCCTTCACTGAAAAATGTGATATTTTTAGCCTTGGGGTTGTAATGTGGGAGCTCTGCACTCTAAACAGACCATGGGAAGGTGTACCACCAGAAAGGGTATGTTAATATTTTCTTTACGTTTTTATCCTCATCTTCATTCTTTTTCAGAAGCACGAGCCTTCTGTGTTTTTTTTTCAGGTAGTTTATGCTGTTGCATATGAAGGATCGCGTTTGGAGATTCCTGAAGGTCCACTGGGCAGGCTAATTTCAGGTTAGACAAAACGCTGTGCTTGTTATTTATTTATTTATTTATTTTTGTTGGCAATTTCCTAGATTCTCATGAATCATTCTACCTTTTGTAACATGAAATTGCAGATTGCTGGGTGGAACCACATGAACGACCAAGCTGTGTGGAGATCCTCAATCGCTTACTCGACTGCGAGCATACTCTTTGCTGATACGAATTTTGTTGTTTGTATATAGAAAACCAAGGGCAGAGGTGTCACAATATATTATCGGCTTTAGTTGTGTACTGTGTACTATGTCATGAGATTACCAATAATTGCAAAATCATATATAAGATTAATTGCATTGCATATGAGTTTCATTTTTTTTTAATCTTTTTATACTTAGTTTACATGTGTTTTTTTCACCCTCAATTATGGAACTTTTAATTTCAATAGGTTAATTCAATAAATGAAAATATTTATTATCTTTATTAATTCTATCATAACAGATGTGGGTTATTTTCTCTAATATATTCCTTAAAGTGAGTTTTTATCTCTTACTAAGTTATCATTTTATATTTTTAACTTATTTTTATTATATTATATTATATATGGGTTACTTATTTTTTTTTGAGAAGGGTTATAGAAGTATGTTAGATTACAAAGTTGTCATCATTTAGTTTCTCAAATTTGAGAAAATTGATCAATTAAAGATAGATAATATTATTTTAATGAATATTTTATTAAAAATAATTTTTATTATTAAGTGATTAAAATGCAATAAATGATGACTATTAACATGAGTAAAAGTAAAAATTAATATAAAATTATTTAAGATAAAAATTAATAATATCAGTATTCTAACATAAATTATTTAATTACACATTTTTATTTTTTATTTTTTTTTAAAAAATTTAATAAATATTAAAATAAAAATAATGATAATAACTAGATATTAAATATTTTATGAAAAAAATTTCACCTTGATTGTTATTTTATTATAGTTAAATAATCTAGTTTTAATTGTATTTTAATCAATAATGTTTTATTAAAAAATTATTAAAATAATATTATTTGTGTTTAGTTAGTTTTTTTTAAAACAAGGATTAAAAAATATGTTTTTAAATATGAGATTAAATGTACACTAATGTTTAATACCAAGGACTTGTTTGATAGTTTTTTCCTTTATTTTTTTAAGTTTTATTATATATATATATATATATACATGAGTTCTTAATGTTTTTATTTTAATTGATAAAAGTTTGATAGCACATGAAAATTTATATAAATTAAAAAGTTTTTTTCTTAAAAGGTAAATTCAATGGATAAAAATATTAATAACTCTTATAAATTTTATCATAATATTATTTTGAATCAATCTAATATATTACTTTTAATATTTATAAAGTAAAATAATATTAGTTTTTTTTGCATGTTTAAAAATGAAAATTAGTTAATGCTTTGCCTCTTCTCCCCTTATTTCCTTTCCAATTCCTACAAAATCGTTGTGATATATCTTGAAATACAATCCATATCCTTCATTTCAATTATTTGAGAAGAATTTTTTGTCTCATACAATAAACTAAGATTATTAGTAATTAGTAAGATATTATTAATATATAGAACTAAAATTATAAAATTGCTCCCACCAATCTTCATATGTATACACCTATATATCAACGATATTCTCCTTAAATCCAAAAGAGGTAATGACATCATTGAACTTAAGATATCATTATCGAGAAGCTTGTTTTAATTTGCATATCAATTTCTTAAGTTTACATACCATATATTCCTATCCTTTAACAGAAAAACCTTTATATTGATCTATATAAACCTCTTATTCCAAATTCACATTTAAAAACACATTTTTTATATTCATTTGATGTAACTCTAAATCTTAATAAGCTATCAAAGCCAAGATAATTCTAAAACGATTTTTCTTAAAAACTGAAGTCTTTAGCTGCTAGCAATACTTGAAGTCTTTAGCTACTAGCTCTTTTACGTACTCCTTCCAAAGCACCCAACAATATTATGTAATCTCCCTCATCTTGAAAAAGTGATCAGTAAATAGTATAACTCTATTAAGAAGGGAGGTTACTCTAAATTATGCCCGAAACTTGGGGCATTAAGGTGATAGACTTTAGAATAAAAAAATCTCCCTCATCTTGTCCAAGTATTGTTTTTTCATATGAGAAATGCAACGATTCAAAGGAAAGAAGGTAGCATCATACACATAGAACCTTGTTGGTACAAAGGAATGCCAATTGGGATGGCATTCAAGTCATCATCGCTTGAAGGCCTACCAACCTGTATTGAGCAAGCTCTTGAATGAAAGGCGCGGATAAAACTAGAACAACCAAAAAGTTGGCTTGACTTGGACCCATCTCCGCGCATGATCCGTATCCAGCCACCTTCGACTAGAGGACCACTAGCTAGAAGATCGCTAGTCAGACTGTGGCCAGGCACCTATTAGGGGGGAGCAAGCCAAGGATAGGTTAACTAGACCGTTGCAGGTTAGGGCATCATCAGATGACACTCTATTTCCATCCATACTCTCATCGATTGTATCACCCCCAATTTCAATTCGAGTACCAACTCGTGCAGTCTACTCTGACCCCATCTATCTCTACGTGCACCCATGATGTCAGACAATCTGGCATCCATCACTTCATGCCTAGTAAAGTATGGTATGAATGTTGTGGGGTGAAAAACGTTCGGATAGTGGAAAATAAATGTCTACACTATATGCAACATAATGGAGGAAAAAAAATAACACAAGAAAGGCAATTGTGTGGAATGAAGGAATGGAGAAACTTGTATATATTGAGGTGGATAAGTAATCACATCATCTCTCAAAAGTCACATCTAAGGGTTACACTTGTTTGAGCAAGCCTAAGGGCTCCCATTTTGGAATTCAAATTTTGATTTTGCTTCTAAAAATAAAGGGTTGAATTCAAGTACTAGCACTGACATAGTTTCCTAACTGAGAATCCGATTGAAAATTTGAAAAACATTGCTTGCGATAGGAAATTATCGCACACGTTTTAAATGGTTAGAAACGACATAATCCCTCTCTTAAAAAGGTAAAACAATGCATAAAAGTGGGCTCAATGTCGCTAGTGTGACTAAAACAATCAACAACTCAAATATTGATAAAACTATAATAAAACATTCTCATCCATTTATTCAAGGCCCATAAGGTCTAGGGACAAATATTGGACGCAATTTAATATATTTCTCATGGTGAATAAAAAATGGTCTTAATAAGCAAAAAAAGCATTATAGATTAACTTAGTAAGCGTTAGTCATCAAATAAAAATTATTATTGATAATCTCAATAAAAAAATAAAGGATCAGTATTTATCCATTAATTGTTAAAAAGAGATAACTATGACAAAATAACCATGATGTTACAACAAGTCTATCTACGTGGGTAAGGAATATGTATCAGATAAATTCTACTCCCTTTATATATTCATTATTGTTCACATTCACACATGATCGTAACTCAACTTTGATCACATAACTGAGAACGACAATCAAATACTCTACTTTTTATTTATTATAGAACGAGACCTAGATTTTCTTTACGTTTATAAAATCTCATTATTAGTAAGGAGTTGTTTTATCTCCAAAATTCATGAAATAAAATCTACTTATAATAAAAATGGACACCAAAAAGTTTAAAACTAATGGTCAAAGAAAATAAAAGAAAAGAAAGATGGAATATGAGCCACGATTTAAGCAAGATAATCGATCATTAATTGAGAAGAGTAAAACAATTATTCTTGTTAAGTCTCACATTAGCCAAAAGTAAGGAATTAGTGTTGTTTATAAGTTTGGACAACTCTCTAACTCACAAGCTGACTTTTGAGTTCAGAGTTAGGCATAAGTTTCTAAGTTGGTATCAGAGCTAGGCTCTTGGATTTTTCACTCCCCATCAGTCCTTGTGCCGTAAATCCGGATTGTGTCATAAATCCGAACTCTAGCTGATGTGGAGGAGGGATGTTAAGTCTCACATTGGCCAAGAGTAATGCAACATTGCTACTTATAAGTCTGGACAATCTTTTAACTCACAAGATGACTTTTGGGTTCAGAGTTAGACCCGAGTTTCTAAGTTGGTATCAGAGCTAGACTCTTGGCTTCTTCACCCTTCATCATTCCTTGTGCCGTAAATCCAGACTATGTCATAAATTCAGACTCTAATCGATGTGGAGGGAGGATGGTAAGTCCCACATTGGTTAAAAGTAAAACATGCTTATAACTCTGGACAACCCTCTAACTCACAAGCTGTGTTTTTGGGTTCAAAATTAGACTTTAGTTTTTAAATATTCTTATTTATTACACGAATATAAAAAACGCATAGACTTTTTTTAAAAAAAAAATCACAATGAATTAAAAAAAGAAAAAATTTAAATATATAAATTATTATCTTATTTTTTTCTATGTATTTATAAAAATAACAACCAATAAAAAATAGACATAATGAATAAGATACAATCCCACAAAATATATATATATATATATATATATATATACTCTTAAAAAATGATAATTGCATATCATAATGTTTTGAGCAATTAAAAAAATAATACAAGTAAAGTTATAATAACAAAATATTTTTCTTTTTTAAGTTAAATTAGATCATATTCAATATTAATCATATTTAAATGATTCTAGTTAAATTTAAACGATATTTAATGTAAAATATTTTTTTAATAATAAAAATATACGAAATTAACATAATATATGATTATGATTACATATTTTAAATAAATTATTTGTTTTATAGATAAAGTTTTATTTTTAACGTCTTTACACACATCATAAATAGTGTATATATTTTTTAATAGTGCAAAGATTATATACCTTTTAAAGATTAAAAGGTAATAATTGTGTTTTTCTATTGTATTGTAATATCTATTTATGCATATATTGTTTTTAATAGTGTAAAAAATATATAAATATAAATAAAATTAATTAAATAACTAAATCATACAAAAATTAAAAAAATTTATTTATTCAACCTTATTCATATAATTTTATAAAAATATTGATTAAACTAATACTTTTTAAAAAAATTTAATAATAAAAATAATATATAATAATATTAAATATTAAACAATATTTAAAATAAATAAATTAAAATAATTATAATTTAATTTTAATAATATCTATTTAAATAAAATCTAGTGAAAAATTTAATTTTACTAATAATAAAAATATATTTTACTAATATTGAATGATATATATCATTTTTATTTAATTTGAACTATAAAAAGTATTTAAAAAATAAAAATCTTAAAATTTATAATAATAAAAATAATAATTTAATAATATTGTATAGTCATCTTATTTTAATTTTAACAATTTTTAATTAAATAATATTTTAGAATCTTTTTATTACTAAAAATAGTTGGATGAGTATAAATGATATTATTTTTCTGTTTATAAATTAAAATGTGTTATTTTTGTTATTTGTTTAAATAATTTCTGCATTATGCAACACCACGTGACATCCCCTTCCTCTTACGATCTTTGGTCTTTACCCCCACAACTATCTGAACCCTAAGCTACCATCTCTCTCCCTTTGGATTCAATTTTTCATTTTTACAGCTCATCTCAACCTCTAGGACTCGATCTGTTCCGGTTGAAGGTACGAACTTTGACTTTTCTACCAGCTATAATTTTCGTCTAATGTTTGTTATAATCGTTTTATTTCATAACATCAGTTTATGATTTGATTTTTTGTTTCTTTAGTAGTCATGGAGCTTATGCTTTAGATTTTTCCGAAGAGAAATTGAAATTATAAATTGCTCATAAGCTTTTTCATCCCATATCTATTTAGTTATACTCTGACAATTTAAATTTGAAATTGGATGAGATGATTTTTTTTTAGTAAGTTATTCTAGCATGTAACTGCCCTTTGTTTATTTATGTTTGTAATTATGGAAATTGACGTTACTGTCTTGGCAGATTAGGCACAATTGCTAAGACGAAATTTTTGTGGAACGTTCTTGCTACTGATTTGGAAGAATACAGTTGCTTTATATGTGAACTCAACTGTCTTAGTTAAAGGGATTAAAAATTTGTGGAGTCTGAAACGTAGGGATATCACAAATAGATACAATGAAATAAAGTATGTAGTGCAGCAACAGTTTTAAGCTAAGTAACAGAACATAACTGGTTAAAAGATAATGGATGGTGAGTCCTGACAGAAAGAAGCAGTCATTGGAAAGATAAATCGAAATAGCATCCATGAAAAAGGAATATTATTTTACTAGATAAGTAATTTGGAAAAAAGTCAAATTAATCAGTTCATGAGGAATAACCATGAAGTTAACAACGTATTAGTTTTAAAATGTGGATGCAAATAAATTTAGTCGATAGTTTTTAATTGTAAATTCATAAGTTAAGGTCTTCCTGGTGATTATACCACGAAACTGCTGCTTTGAACTTGAAGTAGGTGATGATCTGAGTAAGGGTGGTATTGTATCTTTTTCTTACATATTTTCATCTTGGGACTAAATATATAGTGACAGTTGAGGTTTTTTATCTTGCATGTAGCTAATTAAATGTATTATATTGGAGGTAGCTTTTCTCTCCCCAAGTCACTGCGTTTTTTATCAAGGTCAGAGGCTCAGAGCTAGATTTTACTGGTCCCATTTTCATGTTTTTGCAGGCCATTGGGCTCGTATAGTGCAGAGGAAAAATGTCAGATGTGCAGCATACCGAAGAGCAAGAAGTACCAAAAAAATCCATGCCTTCATCCCAAGAAGAGGTTCTGCTCATATTTTGGATTTTTGGTTTAATTTGTTTAAAACCTTTAGCTACTGATTAGAAGCATATTAAAGTTATGTCAATGCTTTTTTGTACCACTATATACGTATATGAAAGAGTCAATGGTTTTGTAGGAGGAAGTTGTAAAGAAAAAGTATGGTGGAATGATCCCAAAAAAGCCCCCACTGATTTCTAAGGTGATATTGAAGGTTAATCACAGTTGTTAAGGAGATTATGATCTGTGATATTTCCTTTAATGCATTTTATTTGATTTCAGGACCATGAACGTGCATACTTTGATTCTGCTGATTGGGCACTTGGAAAGGTATCCTTCATGTCATCCAACACTAGATGTTTACTTGAATATTGAGGTAACAGTTACTAATGGACTCATGCTTTTGTTAATAACAGCAAGGTGCAAATAAACCAAAGGGGCCACTTGAAGCTCTTAGACCAAAATTACAGGTAATGATTTAAAACATATTGGCTCACTACTTATGACGTGTGAGTGTTGAGAGTATCACTCTTGCTTCCTACAGTCACTGTTGTGTTGTGGTTATTCACTCTTACTTCAGTAGTTGATAGTTTTCGACCGCCTTTGATTGCTAAATGTAGTTGTCAACTCCCCATTTACAAATTTGATGCACCCCTCCTGGAGAGTGGTGCGTGCTTGTATCTAATTAATTTTTCAGATGAACATAGCATACAAATCAACTAAAGCAAATAATATAATATTTAAATAAAGGTGACATGTAGTTAAATTAAATTTTTTTCATCAATAAAGTTGATGTAAAGAAATTGTTTGATCCAAACCACTAATGCTGCATTTTAGACCTGAAAACATCTGCAAGGTTTAAACAGCATTCCTTGTTTGGGTAAAATAGGGTCTGTCATCTAGTACTAGCTAGTATTTTGGTTTTTATTTCACTAGTAATAAGATGTTAAAAGTTGACTGTCCGAGCATCTCCAGCACGAATTGATTCCAAGAAGAGTAACTACGATATTTACAAAAGGTGAGCCTCTGAGTAATAAGCCATAATTCTTGATTGCCAAAATTAATCAGAATTCAGAACTGTGACCATAAAAACCCCTCCTGAACCAAGGGCCCCTGAAGTAGCGAAGAATGAAATTAAAAAAAAAAGAGTATTGTGTGAAATAGATCATGAAAAAGTAATGTGAAACTTTTTCATGATCTATTTCGCAAGAGAAGCATGCATACATTCTGTGGCTTTTTCCTATCAAATGTTTGAATTTCACTTGATGCTACTTTCCATGTTACAGCCCACACAACAGCAAACTCGATACAGGAAGTCTCCTTATGCCCCATCAGATGGTGAAGGTATTTCTCTTCTTTGTATTAGATAGACTTTGTATGTTACTACTGGCATACTGCCAAGTACTTTTGCAGTAGATTGATTGATATGTTTCCTTGTTGCATATTGATTCATGTAGATGGAGGAAGTGTTCCATCCGATGATACTGCAGCTAATGAATAAGGTGGTGATGATTTTGTCATGTCAGGACAATTGACTATCACCTCGTATTGGTACAGGCAATGATAAAATTTATGTTCCTGAAAAAAACAATAGATGTGTTCTGATACTGGCTAAGTAGTTCAATACGCCAACATTTATACTCTTGGACACTAATGTGAATCTTGTATGTTATATGTTCCAATATTTTATCTGAGGAACATTATTCTTATTTTACTAAACAGCTACTTGTGAAGATGAAAAAATAATAATAAAAACCAGTCATTTGGGTCTTTGATTTACAATCAATCTGTTGAAAGAAGTGGTTGCTGTGGGCAATTATCAAATATTTACAAGTTATAAGGCTGGGTACTTTAGTAGCAACTTAATTTCATTCTTTGTGCCTTTTTTTACCCTTATTTTTCAGGTTGTATTTTAGTGATACCCACATTTAAAAAAAGGTGCTAATTTGTTGTAATTTTTCATTTTATTAGGAATTTTTTACACTTGTGCGACAGATGCTTTTTTAATGAAAGTTATTTGTGGTATTTTTCTCTCTTTTGGCCCTAGGAACAATATCAACTTTTTTTCCACCTTTTTTGAGTTCTTAAATATATGTTTTAATGTTTTTTTTTACTCATTTTATGCTTTTAATGAGTCAAAAACATTAAAACATTTATTTAAGGACCAAAAATGGTGAGAAAGAAAGTTATTAATGTTCTAAGGAATGAAAAGATTACAAATGTTCTTCATTGGAAGTGTGTTGCACAAGTGTGAAAATCCTTTATAAAATCAAAAATTACACTAAATTAATACCATTTTTTGAACGTGGGTATAACTAAGGAACTGCCTAAAAAATGATATCAAATATGAAAATAGGATACTATTAAGTTACCAATAATATATATGCAAATGGACTCGTTAATAGCATTAGATGGAGTCTCTCTATCACAAGTGTTTGTGGTCGAGAACGTTTACAAGTTATCAATAAGGACAACACATACGAGACCGAATGGTGTCCCAAACACCTTTCAAACGCATACAAGACCGAATGGTGTCCCCAACACCTTTCAAACACATTCAAATGTGAAAAATTATTACATCATTCACTACTGTTCTTAACTTTTGGTATCCAAATACACAAAGTTTAGGAGAAAAGTTAGGGCCAAATTGACTCCAAGTCCACTCAGAGGAGGTATGAAAAGAACAATTAGGTAACAAGTGGTTGAAGATTTTTCTCAAATACCCTTTAGAGCATTCGGACACATCCAAACCCATGTAGGAACTAGATGTATACTGTTCGATCTAAGTTATATATGATATTAGATCATTATGACTATGAGATTAATTTCGATTTAACTATGAGATTAATTTCGATCTAACTATGAGATTAATTATAATGGTAAAACGTCTGTTTTGGTCGGTGGAGCATTCAAAATCTGGTATGTTGAAGATTGTTTGTACATATTACAAGAGCGACTCTTGTAATTTTAGTAGAGACGTTTTCCCATTTTAATTTAACCCTGCACCATAGGGAAGGGGATTGAAGAAACATCAAAATCAAAATTAGAAATTACTTTCACTACTTGCTGTTCTTTTCTCAAACTGTTATTCATCGAGTGAGAACATAAAATACAAATAAAGCCTTTATCAATATTACGAGAAGGAGATTCGATACTTATAAAGAAGACAACTACCAAAAGGGTGTCACTTTAATAAATATTTTATTATTATAGTCGGTTCGGTTGAAATTGAAATCGAGTGATGGACAAATCCATGACGAACCGAGTAGTCTCTCCTCTCCGGCTCACCGCATGCCATCGTGGTACAATTATTTCACGGTCTCCGTTTTGAAGAAACCCACCCTATTATATCTCACGTATTATGACTTTCCCTCGCTGCTTACATAATACAAATTCCACTCCCACTTTAAAAAATAAAAAATAAAACATTCACCTTTTTTCACTCCACAGTTACCTGCCGTCACCTCCTTTATCCATCCCATCATCTACTTCCCCGTAACCGGCCGTCCACAATTAACGCCAATTATAACACCATTTTCTTTCCTTCTGCAGACCTGTTATTCTAATAATCCATGGACACTGATGCTTTGATACCGTCTCCGTTGACGACCTTATCCATGCCGCCGGCAAAGTCATACTCCTCTACTACACCGTTCCCTGGTCGTGAGGATTGTTGGGCCGAGGATGCTACTTCAACTCTCATTGAAGCTTGGGGCGAACGTTACATGGAGCTCAACCGGGGAAACCTCCGTCAACAACACTGGCAGGAGGTGGCCGACTCCGTCAACGCAGTTCACGGACACAACGTCAAGTCTCGCCGCACCGATGTTCAGTGCAAAAACCGCATAGACACCATAAAAAAGAAGTACAAGATCGAGAAGGCTAGGGTTTCCGACTCTGACGGTTCATACACCAGTCCTTGGCCCTTCTTTGAGCGCCTTGACTCTCTGATCGGAAACAACTTCCCGCCGTCATCGAGGAAGTATCCTCTGGTGCCGGACTTGGGAATCGGCGGTCACCGAGTCATGACGCAGTCCGCTTGGAATTTTTCGTCACCGGTTCCAGTTGGTCCTCGATCGGCAACTCGTAAGCGGCCTTCTCCGGCGACAGCGTCTTTTGGCTTTGATGATTCGTCCTCGCGAAGGAAGTTTTCGGCATTTGCAGCGGTGGTTGCAGCTGCACAAGGAGAGGAAGATGAAGAGGATGTTGAGTATGAGGAGACAGAGAGGTCGGGTTCGAGGTCGAGCATGGGGAGTAAGAGTCGGAAAGTAGATGGGGAGATAGTGAGAGGGTACAGAGAATTGGCGAAAGGCTTAAACAAGTTCGGTGAGATATACCAGAGAGTGGAAGCGTTGAAGCGGAAGCAAATGGTGGAGTTGGAAAAGCAGAGGATGCAATTCGTTAAAGATTTGGAGTTTCAGAGAATGCAACTTTTCATGGAAACCCAGGTTCGACTTCAAAAACTTAAGCGCGCCAAACGATCTTCTTGCTCTGGTAAGCATCTAGTCGCTTTTATTTGTTTTGCTTTGCGTGTATTTGACAGTCTGCCTCTGTTCTTTTTACTGTTTACTTTTGTTTTCGTGAATTTTGACTAACTTACATTAATGATATTACTATTGAACAAAATACAAACCGTTGCACATGAATGGATGTTATGTTTATTCTCATGTCATCAACGAAAAAGTAGTTAATTGGATTAGAAATGGAGAGAATTGAAGGTTAGAAGTTAGAACTAATTGCAATCATACAAGTTCAAAATACTGTTGTGATTACCATAATGGTTTTGAAAATAATGCATAAATTTGATTGGGTGGTAAGGTGTGACAATGTTGTAGGGTAGCCACAAAACATACAGATCTCTCATTGTGTCAATGGAAATGACATTATTTTGAAATGAATGAAATAGTGAGCTTAGAACTTAGACTTATCACCTTTCAGATTACTAGTAAAAGTGCAAGGTCCGGTTCAAATCTTGTTGGTATAAGTTGTGTATGTCTCCCTCTCTCTTGTAGGGCTCGAAAAAAGGTACCCAAAAATAAAAGTTATAGATCAAGCTTCGACAGGGGACACGGATGGATTAAAACAAACTAGCAACCACCAAGTTCCATGGCTCCTTACCCCCTAAGATATGTTGGAATCTGGATATACTTCTTTAAGATTTATCATTACTACATGTTTTTTGGTTAACCAGTCAGTATTGATGTCACGTCGTAGGCCAATGTTGCTGACTTTAAGGAAGTAAACGAGCTTTGCTGAATTGAGAGGGAAAACAATATGTAATAAAGAGTGAGCTGTTTTATGACCTTTGCTTGTAGCTTCTAGGGTATATGCGTTGAGGTATCTTCAGCTCTGTCGTGAAGAAGTAGAAATGGGTCTACAGCTGAGGCCTGAGACTGAGAGTCTCTCATCTTCTGTTAAATAATACTAGTGATAAACGAAAAGGCAAGATCTTTGTACTTTCTATAATTAGGTGTTGACTAGATTTCATTTAGTTTGGCAGCAAGAATGGTCAGGCTAAAATGGAAGCCTGCTGGTAAGTTAAATTCCCCAGAAAGACAGGTGGTGAAAATTGGCTGGACAAAAGATTGGAAAAGGATTTTCAATTTTACAGCTGAAAATCATGAATTGTTTTTTTTTTTTTTGGCTAACCGAAAGTCTGGATGTTATGATACAGAAAACGTAAAGGAGGCCTTTTTATATTCTCTTTAATCCTTACTAACTTGTGAGCAAGAACTGTTAGCTTAAGAATTATTGGCTGCTAGAAAGAATTATTAGCTTAGGAAAATACTTTGTTCTATCTATTTAATGAAAGCTTTAGTTGGCTGAACTATAAAGCGTGGGATAAAATTTTAAAGGTGTAGACATTAAAAATACAGGGAGCCCATAAGATATGAGCATTTTGGATTGAGATTGTTTAATTTGGAACATGTAACATTTTCCTGTTCAAAGTTCAAACTAATGTCAGGATAAGGCAAAAGAAGGTCATAATTCCCACCCAAAAAAAAGGGTGATGAAAATGGCAGAAGAAAGGATTTGATGTTACAATTGAACTTCTAACCTTATCTCTTGCAATCAAAGTATTGAAAACTTTTGCTCTAAGGCGAGAGATCTCCAATAGGTTTTTAGTTTCTGTTTATTCATATTACAAGTATGTCCATCAATAAGACAAAAATCATGTTGATATTTACTGTTGGCGTTACTGTATTAGAATATTGTGCTATACTGCTTGACTAGGATTAATTGATCAAGGTACAGATTAATGGATCTGAGACAATCAAGTGCAGTTATTTCTTATGCATACCTCTGGAAGCTTCAACTTCGAAGTTTCTAGGAGGATGCGGAATACAGAGTACTTTTGCATTTTTTTTTGGGTGTGGGCGTACAACTTAACTGTTGAGATACTGATCGAGTGGATAATGGTTATTCGCCTTTTAAAGCAAGCAATTACTAATTTGCAATGGAAATGATACTGTAACATGAGAGGTTGGTATCTTTGGACTACTCTTATTCTTGTTTTGATATTTTTTTTATCCTTATTCTCAGTTACAACCTTTGGAATACCCCTAATTAGGTTATTGGTGCTCGTTTTGGTTAATTTTAACAGTAATATTATCTCTAAACTATCCTAATTCATTGAGATTATTATTGAAATTGATCAAAATAATTACTGGTAATGTAAATAGAGGTAGTCTAAAGATACCAGTTGAGAATAAGGGTCTAAAAGAGTACCAAAACAAGAATAAGATACTTCAAAGGTACCAATTTCGTAACATTATGCATGTTTACTTTTATTTTGCTACAGACGTAATAAATGATGACTTGAGCTCTTCGGTGCAGGAGTTATGTAATATTGAGAATGGAATAACTTGTTGTACTGTAAAGTCGTGTCATAAATTTTTGCTCTGTTTAACATGTCATTGTCAACAGTGATACCTGCATACAGTTGTAATTTTGATGTGGGATGTGTACTAAGTTTGCCTGCCTTTAGTGGCTTCTAATTTCAAATAGTTCTGTTTTGGGTTTTGAGTATCAATTATCTGTCAACTTGAATCCAATGATTCATAATTTTAATTATACAACTAGGAATGAAATTTCTTCGTCCGAATTTCATCACTGATAATGCTTAGATTTTCTTCTACCAAGTTTGGAAGGGCATATTCTTTCACTTAACGCATAATTTGGAGATCACGTGATTATTTTATTATCTTTATCCTGTTAGAGGCGTCTCTTTGTCGCAGAGGACTCACATTTGTTGAATTTGTATGAAACAGACAGTTATTCTTAGCAGCATGGTTGGACAGTGCCCTTCCGAGGTTGGTTGTTTCTCATCAAAGGTACAGATGGTTGAACTTGTTATTACTATTTTTGTTTTGTTTTAGGTAAAGCATTAACCTCAAGGTACTTGGAACAGTCGGATAAATTATGGTTCTCTCTCTTTTATCTTCTCCTGTGACTTAACTTTTTTTTTCCCCTTTCAAACTATTTTTGGGAACTATAGGAAAATATGATGTGGATATTTTTCCACTAGTGGTGGAACAAGTTTTTTTTTTTTTTTTTACAAGAAGTGGAACGAGTTGCTTGGATATGCATTTTAGTATAATTGATGTCTTAGTCTATAAGAAAATGTTAGTTGTAGTTATCACAAATTTGAGATTAAACTTTAATAACGTGGTAGAATGATTAATTTACAAATATATTTGCATATGTGTGCAAGACTTATAGAAATGCTGAAACCCTGGGTAATGAGTCTTGGAAATGGAACCTAAATATCCTAATAAATTGTTGGTTAGAAAAGACAAAAAATTCCTTGGGAAGATTGCAGATCAATCTCGAATAAGTATGGGTGTCCCTCACTGATTTTGAGTTGATTTGGTTAATAATTATTGAAATTCATTATGTAGTAGTTTTCACACTATTTATAACTGTTTTTTATTTTTAATATTTATTTAAAAATATTTTTAGTTTAAAAAAATATTAACGTAGTATTACTCCATTGTATTATTTTAAACATTGATATTAATATTCATTTTTTAAATAATTTAGGACATATTTTTAAGTAAAATAAAAAATATAATGTAAAAATAAATAAAATTCAATGTAATAATCGAAATCTTGTATGTTTTAATATAAAAAAATAATAATTATTGTTCTATGTCTTATTAATTTTGGTTATTTTTAGGAAAAAAAACTGAATTTTTAGAATAAGTACAATTTTGATTATCTATGGGTAAAAATGTCCATTCTTAATCTCGAGTAGTATGTGCTGCTTGGCTAGTTGAATTTTCTATTGGATAAAAGTGTAATTCTGTTTAGTACAATTTGTATCATTAATTAAGTTCTATTAAATTTTATTAAAATCTTTTAAAATATAGAGTAATACATTGGTGGGAATGAGTGTGACTTAAGGGTGGATATGGGTTGGATTGGGGATTTTGTTTTTCGTCCAGTAGAACAATTTGGGTTGGTAATCAGTCGGCCACCAGTTATAGTAATAAAACCAAGCAAATCCAACCACAGGTAATTTGGCTCAAACTTATTTATTAATTTATAAAAGTTTATACTAATAATATTTAATAGATAAAAGTGTTAGTTAAATCTACCTTAGTATACTGTTAATTTTTAATTTTTTAGATTTAAGATTGATCGAGTCCCTTTAAGATAAATAATATTATTTTAATAAATTTTTTTATTAAAAGGTTACTTTTTTAAAATTAAAATGTAATTAAGTGACAATTAATAGAAACAAATTTATAAAATATTTATTTTAATATATGATTATTATCCCCATTTTATTTTAATATTTTATTGATTTTGAAGTCTTTTGAAAAATAAAAAAAATATTTAGATAATTCTTTGTTAGATATTTTTTGTTGTTGATTTTTTCTTAAATAATTTTATAAGATTTCACTTAAGTTTTCTTTACTAATGAATAATATTGTAATCACGTTCTAAGCATTTAAGAAAAGTATTGTTTTTATAAAAAAAAAATTAAAATAATGTTATTTATCTTTTTTTCTTAATAAATAATATTATTTGTACCTAATTATAATATTTACTCAAACATAAGTAACTTAAAAACATCTTTTAGAATTTAGAAATCTGGAGTTACATTTTTTTTAATGTTAAAGTGAAGAATTTTAAAATGTACGTTTTTATATTTAAATTTTTGAAATTTTACACATAAATTTTTGAAATTTTAAATCATAAAATTTAGTTTTAAAATTTTTAAAACTCCAAACATAGATATTAAATTTTTGATTTATAAATATTTATTTCAATAATGAAGTTAGTATGTGTGTAATTTAAAAAAAAATTATTATATTATAGGATTTAAAAGTTTAGGATATATAGGTGAAGTTTTAAAATTTTATTGTATACATTTTAAAATTTTGATGATTTATGTACAAATTTAATTAAAGTTTGGGAATGAATAACTTTGAATTTTTTTTATTAAATTGAATATATATTAGGTTGGCTGAGTCTCAAATTATATTTGGTTCAATCCTCGGTGAGTATGGGGGAGAGAGAATTAGTGAGATGGAAAGAACGAAGAGAGATCAAGAGTGAAATTTATTAAAAATAATATAATATTTCCACCCAATCGACTGTACGGATTGATTTAGGTTTAGTGATTGTCTACCTTAAGTTGATAATCATTATTATTTTTTGTTTGGTTGAAAGCGAAAAGAAAACTGACATTAGACCACTAAAATCTGGTTTCATACCGTGGCAATGAGAGTTTATCTTTGAATTTTTACCACTCATTAAGTATAAATTTGTATGGCTTTAATTACGGAGTTATTGATGCGTTTTGTGTATTTTTGGATTATTTTTATTTAGATATTTTTTTAATTTTTATTCTCAAATAAAATTTATGAAATATTTTTATTTAAATCATTGATATAAATTTTAGTTAATTTTAATTAATATGTTTTGGTTAATTTTAATAATAATTTTATATTTAAGTTATTTAATTTATTAGGATTATTATTAACCTGAATAAAAAATATATTAATAATTTAAATAATAATATTTTACGTGTATTAATTAAATAATAAGCAAAAAGATATCAACATAAATCGGATAGTCTAAAGATACAAAATATATAAAGTTGGTAACGAGGTTTTTTTTTTTTTAATCTTTCTCATTTCAACCTTTCCTACGGTTTTGTAACAGTTTTGCATCTTTAATTTTTTTTTAATTCTTTTTGCCTTTTGGGTTGTGGGTTACTTAAAAAATTATATACATATAGTTTTATTTTTTTTATTTTTTATATAAATAAATATTAATTTTTTTATATAATAATATATATTTTTTATTTTTTTATTAGTTTTTGTATCAATACATATCAAGATGTCTATATAATAAATACATTTTTTATAAATAGTTATTTTGTATAGTGTAATCATTTTTATTATATTAAGAGTGATAATTTATATAATTAATTATTACACATTTAATAAGTATTTGATCAATTCACTTATGATATCTTTAGATATAGAAAGCCATAATGTTTGGTTGATAAAGTTTTTTTATACCTGTTATTTTTATTTTTTTTAAACTAATAAATATCAAAATATCTATATAACAAATATATATTTTATATTTTATTGTTATATTTTACATGTAAATATTAAAATATTTATATAATAAATATATTTTTATGAATCATTTTTATTATATTAAGGGTGAAAATTTATACAATTCACTTATGATATCTTTATAAAACACAATAATGTTTGGTCAATAATAGCTTTTTTTAAGTTTTTTTATACCAACTTTTTTTACACCAATAAATATCAAAATATCTATATAAAAAAATACATATTTTTGTTTTTTATTAATTTTTTACACCAATAAATACCAAAATGTTCATATAATAAATATATTTTTTATGAATAGTTATTTTATATAATATAATTATTTTTATTATATTAATTGTGACAATTTATACAGCTAATGATTATTCATTAAATAGATAATCATATGTGTCATCTATTATATTTAAGATCACTAATAAAATAATAATTATTATATATTTACTATTTATTAAAGTAATAAATTAATTAAATATTTATTTTAAAAGTATTTTTCATACCTTTTTATAAAAATTTAACATTAATTTTTCATCTTGTTTATAGTTAAAGACTTTTTTTTCTTTTATTTTTTAACGTAAAAAATTTTAGAAGAATAATAATTACTACTGGTTAATTAATATTATTATATATTTATCAAATTTAAATATTTGGGTTCAAAACTAGTATATATATAAAACCTCACTTAACATGTGAAGGAAAAAGAAGTTGATAATCAACCTAAAAAAATTCTTATCAATTATCTTACATTCTTAATCTATAATTAGATTTTTTCTAATAGAGTTTATATATTTAATAATTCATTTAAGTTAACGTGCAAGTTCAATGCTTATTGTTGTATCATGTGAGATAATTTTATAGAGTTTTGAGACATTCGTGAGGTTTGTTAACTTATTAGTACCATGATTTTATTTTTATTATTCTTTTTTATTCAAATTTTTGAGGTGTTATTTTAATGGATATTTTATTTAAAAAATATTAATTTAATATAACTTGTTATTTAATTGGAGATTTTTCACATATGTAGTAATATATATGTGATATTAAAAATATATTTTTGGATAATCAATTAATTGATTATCTTAAAATATTTTTTAAATATTATTTAATTAATTGATTATCTGAAAATAACATCTAAATATCACACATGTGAATTTTTTTTTAATTAAATGATAAATTATACGAAATTGATACCGTTTTTAAATAAGGATACTACTAAAGTACCATATCAAAAATCTAGATAAAAAAGTGTACCAAAATTAAAATCATAATACTATTAGTGAATGAAAAAAAATATCTTAAAGACATCATATAATACATGAAACTTGATTTTTCTTTATCATTTTTTATTTATGTATCTTTCATTGTAATTTAAAGTTTTAATTTATATACAAAATTAAATTATTGTTTTTCCAATGCTATGTTTGTAACAAACATAAATATATTGGATTACAAAGCATTCTCTACAAAACATGCAAGAGAAATTAATGCATGTCAAAAATTATATAGGGTATGATCTAAAGCTACAATATTGCAAAATATTGTAGTTATTATGTAACTACTAAAAAATGATAGCCCAAATAGTTATAGAACGATCAAAGACACATTGATATCTAAAAAATTATGGTTTGCTGGCTAATAATATAATTCATAGAGTTCTTACAAATTAAGTTCCCAATAATCAATTAAATATATTTTAAAGCACTTCTGGGCTAGCATGCCATAGATCATATAGAGTAAGGGTTGAAAACCAATACTTATTTCTTTATCAAAAGATAATCTTCATTTCAATATTACACTTATTCTCCTGATTATTCCCTGCAAAGCAACACAATGTACAGTTATTTATTAATTAATCTATAGCGTTACTTATATAAACACGTATATATATAGAGGGTGCATTTGTAGTTCTTTTATTAACACCTAATTTGCAAATAAACGAAACTGATTAACACTACATTTTGGCAGTTCTAAAATTAAAGAACTGCAACAACTCTAATTATCATGATCTTACAACTTGTATATTGTAGAAAATATATACAAAATTTATTTAAGATTATGTAGATCGAGAGACACCATATATATCCATTTCGATGACAAATCAGTTAGGCAATTTATATTGATAAATTATAATGAGTTTTGGATGAATTTTTTTAAAAATATAGATGTTAATAAATATAAAAATTTAAATTAGTGAATAATTCTTAAAATAAAAAATATTTTATTATAATTAAAAATAAAAAATATTTTATTATAATTAAAAATAAAAAAATATTTTATTATAATTAAAAATAAAATATATATATTGTTAAATTTATTCAAAAATTGAACCAAATAATTTGATAAAAATATTTATCAAAATCATTTATATTAGAAAGTTTCGTGGTAACATGCTACATGATAGGGCCTTATAGCAAAGCAAAAATAGAGTAGCGTATTACTATTTATCCAACAATAATTAGAGATTTAGTTCTGCATAATAGAATGAAAGAATGGTTTTGAAATGTGAATAAAATGGATTGTATCACAAAATCTTGCACAGTACAGAATCAAACATTGTAAAGAGAACGAATTAACAAGGAATGCAGACACTTTATAAGTTCCAAACTTGCCCTTGCTAGCTATAATATCTCTTACACAAGACAAAAAAATTACAATAATTTTAGGACAATTTTGATAAAGTTGATGCTATGTATAATATGAATTGTATACATTGAAGAGATTAGCAATGATGATTTTGTTCATATTTTATTACAAATGAGAGAAAAGCCATGAAAAAAGTTTGCCATGAACAGGTTTTAAAATATTTTATTAAAGGGAGATATGTCAAACCCTAAATTTTAGTTTAATGATTTTAATATTGAATAGGAAAATAATATTTTATAATACTAAATAGATAGTGAGTCTACCACAACTTTATATGTTAAATATTTATTATTTAACCTATATAACACCTTTTTTTTACCAATAATATGCAACTATTATTAATGGTACATTTAATTATTTATTTGAGTAATACCTATCATTGTTTATTTATTTATCATAATATACATGAGATAGACAATGTGTCATGATCATATGCCAAGTCTACCATTTATGGGGGCAACAAAATATGCATTATCTCTAAAGATCCAAAATAGAGAAAAGTTATTGATGCACTAGACGTTTCTTTATAAGTAATGCAGTACAAGTGTACAACTACAGTACATTTTTACATCTTAAAGCAAGAGAGAGAAGTGAGAGTGAGTTAGGACTCTGAAATGAGAACTCATAAAAGCTAGGGTTCATGTTGTCTTCTAATTAAGTAGAGCAAGTAAGGAAGGAATATATATATATATATGCTGGAATTGCTAGCTCACTTTGTTTCCTCAGTCAAATCATTAGTCTCTATTTGTTCTGACCCCAAATAAAAATATTGAAAAAAACTAGAGGAAAATTAAATACAAGTATCCTTGAATTTGTGGTTAAACTTAAATTGAGATTAGATATTAAAATGATTTATATTATAATTTATTAATTTTTAAAATTTATTTTTATATTGTTTAATTTAATTTTTAATGAGATAAGATGGTAATGAAATTGTACAAATTGAATGATCTCATTTATCATTAATAAACTTAAATGAGATAAATAAGAATACAAAAAAATTATTATACAAGATCATTTATAATATAAATTTAATAAAAAAAACCATTATAACTATAATTTAATTTAAATTAAATTATATAAGATTATAGTTAAATAAAATAAAATAATATTATACAATGAATTCATTAAAAATATTAAATAATATATAAAATGAAATGAAATAAAGTATAAAACTCTATTTTACACAATGAGAAATCAATTGAATGCAAGCTTTCCAATGAAAGTTTAATTATAAATTAATAATTAATACTTATTTAATTTATTTATAGAATATTTGAGTTTGAAGTTTATTCTTTAATTATTTAGATTATTTATATAAGATTATTATTTTTATACAGGTTGTTATTTTAATTAAATAAATAATATTTAATTAATATTGTATTTATTTTTTAAATTCACTATAAAAATTGAATATTTGTTTTTAATCTCCCATTGTTTATGCTCTGTATCTTTCTTAATTTCTATTCTTCAAATCTTTATCCATAATTCATTTAAAATTTTCCCCTTTTTATTTGTATTCTCATCCACTTGGTCTATCTTTCTATATGTTCTATATTAATTTGATATAGCAACCAAATTTTGTTTACTAAATAAAATCTCCTGTCACCATGTACCCACAGATTTTTCGTTATTATCACCATACCAACAGCAGACCCCACCCATTGAACCAGACTCTTGTTGTCGGCCTACCCACCCACCGGTGTCATTAGCCCTGCATAATTGCCATAGTCAGTCGAACCATCTCAATAGCTACCGGCAAATAGTCTCCACCCATTTTCAGTTTCACCAGCACCGAAATCAGCCATCCAGACAGTCAACGCCGGTCAACCAAAGGAACAAAAAAAAAGTAATTTATGAAGAAAAAATAGTTTCTTAAAAACAATTGCAGCTTCCACTAATTTTTTTTGTTTGGTAGGCTGTTCAATTTTTGTCTAGGTTCAAAAACTCAAACATGAATATCATTCACTTAAAATAACAAGTAAGAGTATAAACTCATCCAAAATTACAACTTCTAATAAGTTAATAAATTTGGACAAAATTTTGATATGTTTGTAGAAATGTGTTTCAACCGTTTTTACAAAGTTACTGTATATTAGTAAGATTTTAAAACGAGATTTCATAGAAAAGATCAAACTATAACGAAAATAATCATCAATAAAAATAACAAAATAACGAGATCCATCAATACTAGTAACAGGAGAAGGTTCCCAAATATCAAAATAAATTAACTCAAAAAATACTATTAGAGATAGATTCATTATTATTGAAAGGTAAAGTTGACTGTTAAGTTCTCTTTAATCTCACATCGGTTAGAAGTTTCGTAACAGTGTTGTTTATAAATTTAAACAATTCTTAACTCAATAAGATCTTATTAGAATAAATTAGAACTTATTTTTTAACACATATAATAATCATGTATGGTCCAAAATATTGACTAAACCCTATAGTCATTATTGGTTTGTAATATTCAATAAGTATCAAGTGTAAACAAGCAAAAGAATAGAGGCACTTATTCAAAGATTACGATCACAACACTAGAGTAAGAAGAAAACGATGATATTTTTTTAAAGATTTTTATCACAATAAAATCCTTGACTACAGTTTGTATACTTTTAACTATGCCTCTTATTCATAAAAGGTTGTCTTAACTATTCTCACTTTCTATGATATTTTTCCATACATAAATCAATTCACAAGATAATAAAAGAAAATTTTCTTTTATGATTTTTTTGTACCACTCAAATCATGATTGGAACTTCAACTAATGATATTTCTCTTACTTTGTAATCATCTTAATATATTCAACTATTAGTGTACATATTTATCGTACTTTTTGATATTTTGATTATTAATCTATAGTTCTACAACTCGTTAAGAGTCGAGTTTTTTTTAACTAAGAAGATATTATGAAAATCCAACTATAGAAACATTGGAGTTCAATAATTATCAATTTTTTTTATTTATGATTATTATTAGTAATTTTATATTTATTTAAATTTTTATTTCGATTCTATAAATAGGATTTAGTATTGTAATTATTTCTCAACTCAAAATATGAATCAAATATTTTAAATCTTTTTCATTTCTTCGACTTCTCTTGCTCTCTATTTATTTGCTCTACATCAATTTCCTTTCAAGGGATGAATCGAGTGTTTCGTGCAATATGATTCTTCCCATTGGCAAGAAAGTGGAAGGTTTTAGTGATTTGCTAGCAGTTTTGATTGAAATGAGTAGAAAAATAATCATTTTAATTCTTACTTCTTGAAAAACATGATAAAAATAGAATAAAAGCTTACTTATTATCATTGATTGTTTCCATAATTTCCTTAGTATTCCCAAATTCAAAATATATGATGAGTGTTTGAAAAACACTCTTATTTTATGATTCATTTGTACTTAAATAAAAGAAAAGGATTTGAATTTATATGATTTTATCATTATTTAGGTAAATATTTGTTTTTAAAATTATAGATATTTCTATTATTTTTTAGGTATTTTTGGTTTCAAAATTGTTTCAAAAGATAAACACTTGAAGAATCTTATATGAAGCAATCGTTTTCAACTTAAAAAAACAATAGATATCACGTGATTCAACCGATTTGTAAAGGACGAAACAATAAAAAAAGTGAAGAATAATAGTTTGACTTAAGTTGTGGCATGAATAAGTGCATGTTGAGTGTGACGCATGAAGATTTATTCCTCACAATCCACTTTTTTCTCCTATTTTCAATTATAAATAAGACTCGTTTTTTATTTTTTAAACACACTAGAATTATATAATAGAATATAATAGTTTTGTAGCATATAGTTTTTTTCTCTAACCATTCGTAGGAATAGTTTTAGGGTTGATTTTAAGCTAACCATTCCATCACCATGTAACGATATAGAGAGAAAATACTCTAATTGTAAAGATAATCTAAAAATTCGAAGGTGGTAGTGACACCCATTCAAAGATCTAAAATCGTTTTATCAAGAAGGGGTAAGTTTATTGTTATATCTTTTATTTCTCTTTGTAGCATGTATGTGAAATTTTTGTCTCTACTTCCAATGATTAAAAGAAAGGTTTTGTAATTTAAATAAATAAAAGTTTAGATTTATTTTTTATTCAAAATTTTAGATCTTTAATCATATATCAATAATGGATCAAGTCTTGATTTATGATTAAACACGTCATAAGTGCTTAGTTGTGTCAAATGAATAAGAATATATTTTAATTTAATTGATTTGTATTAAATTAGATAATTGAAAAATAACTTTAATTATAAATTAAATATTGGTTAAATTTTAATTTATAATTAAAGAATATATATTCATTAGGTACATCAAATTTTTAATCTCAAGTCCTAAGAAAATTTATCAATTAATTAAAATTTTATTGTATATATATTTCTCTAGTTTACCAATTAATTAATTTCTTCATTGATTAATGAAGAATTGATTAATTGATTATCATTGAAAACTCAATACGTTTATAGAGAGTTTTATTTAAAAAGAAAGTAAACTAGTAAAATCTAGTTTATATTTAAATCATTTAATGTATTCTGTCTATGAAGTGTTATACTATCTAAAATCCCATACATATCTATCATCCTATATTCGATATAGTTTTATTGCTTTTATTTATCACTTTAATCTATTACTTTCTTTAAATGTTAATTTAATTTAAAATTTATATTTTTATTATTTCAAAGTAAAAAAATAATAAAAATATGTTAGAATGTTTAGGATTTGTTTTTCTTAACTAAATTAGAAAATTAATTTAACTTTTAAACCCATCACGATATTGAGAATATACTTATTGCTTAATATAACTATTTTTTTTATAAATACAAACATCAATAAGCATTAACAAAACTATCCATAATTTTAGTATTTTTTTTAATTTTTATATTACTCATTATTAGTTTGAAATGATATTTATGTAATTAATATTTTTATTTTTAATCTTTAGGATATTTTAGTAAAAACAAACAAAACGAAAGGGTTTTAGATTTTATTTTTTATCAAATTTAATTCATATTTATTCTCATTTTAATCGATTTATAATACAGGTTAGTAAATGCACAAATCTTAAGAACAATCAGGTGAGAATTCCTTGAATCTAATTAAGAAGCATAAATTGGGTCTTTTTGGCTCATACCCGCACCTTAATAGGTGGTCCATTGTGCTAGTATGTCATGCTCGGTCTGACACAGTTAAATACTACCCTAACCAGTTGGCTCATTTTGATTTTATTTTTATTTTTTTTAATAAACAATATACATAAAGAAATTAATTAAGACTTAAACCATTTTTTTGTTCCATACTACCTGTCTACCAGTTACCAAGGTTCATAACTAGTGGTTCTCTTCAACATGATTGAAAAGGGCATCATTCATTGAGAAACAATTGATAAGAAGATATGGAATGGGAATTGAATGAGATTACCAATGTTCATAGGAATCAGTCAGTCTAGTGAATTTCGGATGTACTTTTTATGCTGTTGTTCAACTACCAATGTTCATAGGAATATTTTTTAGATTAATTTCTTAAAATTATGAATATTAAAAGACCAAATTAATATATTATTAAAGAAAAAGTGAAATATTAAATATATATGCAATTACCTTGAAGAAAATGATGAAGATAATAATCAGAAGTGCATAGTAGATGAGGTTGACTCATGATGAATTCCCTTATTGATCTGAAGATTAGTGTTGTTTTTCTTGTTCTTCTTCTTATAAGGAATACCTCTAGCCTTAGCTTGACATTCTCTGACCTCCCTAAGATAAATCCTAATTGCACCACTTGCAAATGGATTAGTTTCAGGAGATCCACCATTTTCTTCATAAGCAGCTCTAAGCCTCCCAATAAGAGCATCTAGGCTTCCCCAAGCTTGCCTAAGTGGACAACTACATGATGCTGGTGGCTCAGGTTGCCCATAAAACATACAACCTTCTATGTGAATTTTTGTTTTTCCAAATGGATCTAAATATCTTAGAAATTCCAACACATGGTTGGAATTACATTGTGATAGTGGGACTGCTGGCTTCTGCTTCTTTAAGTACTCTCCAAATGTGTTCCAGTCCCTTCTTTTTTGTGACTCATATCTGCTTGGAGTTGCCACTGCCCCATTTCTCACTGAGCTTGATGATTCTTCTACAAAATCTCTCTCTCTCTCACTAGCCATTAATGAACTCTTAATATTTCATCCAATTTGCTCAATTCAAGTATTTAACAGGTTCAAGTTTACAGAAGTGGGTGAAAGTAAACTGCTGGTACTATTTCATTTCGTTGAACCAATAACCAGATTTTGTTTCTATTGAGCTTTGAAACCACGATTTTGAATGCGAGAAACTCCATTTTACATTTTACGCCGTGAAAAGTATAAATGAATTTTTAAGTCTTCTTTTATAAATTTAAATTTTTTAAAAATTTGATAACTAATAATTTTAGGTAATTTCAAAACAATTAAATAATCAGATCGAATCCCAATAACAAACCCTAATGTTAATTAATATTAAAACAAATTTAAATAACAAGTCTTTTAAAGATAAAATATTACTTTAAAAAAGAATATAAAAAATTATAAATGAATTATCAAGCTCAAGATAATTTAACATTTGTACGAGAATAAGTTAATTTTTAAAATATAAAAAAATTAAAAGACTTAGTAAAATAAAAAATAATCAAATTATATAATCAATTATAACTGTTACATACTATAATAAGAGAGGGTGATCACATAATTGGCATAACGAGTCCTATAGGGCCAGATATGAATTGCCTTCATTGTTCATCTTCTTCTTTTTCATTCTATTATGCTTTTTTATTAGTGACCTTAGAAATTATCAATTAGCATTAACTATAAGTGAACATAAATTATAGTATTAAATATTTTGAGCAGAGTTACCGTTATGACCCTGAATTTGTCTACTTGGTCCAGATGCGGAAGAAATAAATGAACATAATTGTTTGGTAAAAATCATATCAGGTACTGTAACTCTTTAAATATGTATATACTTGTACAAAAATTATATATGAATATATCATTAATATTTTACTCTATAAATGGTACACTATTAGTCTTTTTTTTTTTAAAAAAAATATATAAAATGTAATATACATGAGAATTAGTAATGATACAATAATAAATTTATCATTTAAATTATATCTATCTAAAATTACTGGAAAATATAATACTTTTATTTATCTTTTTTAAAGTTATGATATAACTCGTATTCAATCAAATTATTTCCTTACTCGTCAGAATGATAACATTTTTTCTCATATATTCAAACTATATTAATTATTATTTTATTTTAAAATGAAAATAGGGAATCGACCAAAGAAAGTGAGCCGTGAGTGAATTCATTAAAGAAACAATACGGAACACTATTGCTCTGTACAACAGAACCAACGTGGAGGATTATTAACTTCAGACGAACATTTTACTGATATATCTTATGTATGAATCGTACAAAAAAATGTTGAAAACAGCCAAATAATAGTTTGTCACTGAAGCTTGGAAGACATCTCATCTTATTGAAAAGTGTGACATTAATATTAATTATATCAATTGCTTAGCTCTTATGCCATCAAAATACACCGATTTAACTTACCAGAGAGAGAAATTTATAGTACGACAGGTATATTATGAAACCTGGTGGTCCTTTATCCAATATAAATTGTCAGGTACATTAACACATATACCTAATATCAGGTACAAAAATCTAACTAAATTAAATTAAATTAGAAAATTAGATTAGATTCGATCTTATTTAATTGAATGATTTTATAAATCAAACGATCATTCTAATTTATATTAATTAAAACCATTTTTCAAACGGTGTAATCTGATTTTATTAATTTTTAAATCGGTCAATTAAACTGGTTTAATAATATATTAAAATTTTCATATTATATTTCAGTATCAGTGTCAAAAAACCAGATCAGATCGGACCGAACGATTTGATCCTATTTGTATTAATTAAAACCGTTTTTTAAACAATTCAATCTGGTTATTTTTTTTACCCAAACCCGGACCGGACCAGACCAGACCGTGGACCTAATACATATCAGTACTATTTAGTAAAAAAAACATATGAGTATTATACCAACACTAGATTCTTATTAAAGGTATAAAAATGGTATAATTATTTCTTTTATTCAATATGTTTATATTATTTGGATATTTTAACCAATCAATTTTTACAATAAATAAGTAAATGAAACTTTAAAATGATGACATTTTAGTTAATAAGTATCATTATATATATATATATATATATATATATATCCATTAATTTTCATATATTTATAATGAATTATTGTTTTTATATGTTTTATGTGTTTATTTTGTGCTATATAGGCATTAGAAGACGAAATTAACAAAAAAAGACAAAAATGTGTATTTTGATTTAAAAAAAACACTCCATCAATGGAGCTTTGATTGAGAAGTCAAGGCAAGAACGGTAAGTATTGTTAGATCGGTCCAAAAAGGTATCAATCGATTGAGAAATAGGTCGGTTGATAGAGCTTCGATTGTGTGCTCTCGAGTTGAAAATTGTAAATGTTAGATCGATTAAGAAAGAGTCTCGATATATTTAGAATCCATTCAACACTCAAATTTGATATTTTTCAATACTAATTTTTAATCATGGTCATTAGATCAAACAAGATCTAATCCTAATCGAATGAAGATAAAAAATACACTATAAAAATAATGGAAAGAGTCATTAAAAACAACAATTGTTACAAGAAATAAGAAAGAATAAAGAGTACATCAAGGGAAACTTTTAAAAGAGAAGAATGGAGAATGAGGTTATATTAGCTTCATCACGTACATTTCATAAGTTTTTTTCTTATTTCTCCCAT
Source organism: Hippophae tibetana (assembly GCA_037013495.1). Taxonomy (NCBI): domain Eukaryota; kingdom Viridiplantae; phylum Streptophyta; class Magnoliopsida; order Rosales; family Elaeagnaceae; genus Hippophae; species Hippophae tibetana. Next base: position 10,174,697 of record CM072812.1, read on the forward strand.
TTATAGTTTTTCTATATTATAATAATGATTCTTATAGGATCAATATCTAGATAATTTCATAATGTGATTATGGATAATTATAAATCTCATACTATGATTTAATTAATTTGATGTTATAATATATTTTAATTTCAATTCTTAATTCTTGATGTGTTTAAATTTATATTTTTATGTTAGAATTATTGATGATATAAATTAGGATTGTCACTTAATTTATTACATTAATATATTTATTTTTAGTTTAAGATGTTAGTATGTAATCGTTAATATTTTTATTTAGAATGATAACTTGTTACATTTTTCATAAGTAGTATTAAATGTCTACATTATTAATTATTTTAATCTTGATTAATTTAGTTGTCACAATGAGATTATGAGTAGGTTGGAAATTAAGAAGAAATGTATTTCTTCAATTTTAAGTTTTTAATTTAATATATAGATTGTAATATTTACATGTTATAAAATTTAAATAGAAAATCAATTCGGATTAAAAGATATGTTAAAACACAACTAATCCAACTTAAATTTTGATGGATAATTTGATTTGATCTAAATTTAACAAAAAAAATTAATTTAATTTATATTTAATTTAAATTCTATCATTTAGATTCTAATGGTCAAATGAATCATGGTACAAATTATTCCCTTAAAATGAGGGCATTAATTGGAATAAAATTTCCCGTACTCATTTTTTGTTTTTTGTTTTCGTGTATTACGGTGAATACAAATAACCATCGAGTCCCACTTAGAAGAAGCGACTTAGACTTAGAAAGTGATTGGAAGAGAATCGTGGGCCCTTCAATTTTTCATTCATATAAATTAAAATAAGATTATATATACAATTTACTGTAACTTGTATACATCAAATACATCTATAAAATTAATTAGATATAAAATTCAGATGTTAAAGATAAAATAATTTTAAATTTTTATAAAGCATTGTAGTTAATTTAATTTGTGAGATCATGAAATGGCATAATGATTAATAATAATAATAATACTGATAATAAAAAAAATAACACTCACATATCTTAAAGAAATTATTAGTTATTTTAAATAATAATATGATATTTTAAATTATTAAAAATTTATAGTAATATATTTAAAAAAAATTAATTCGTAGAAAATAAAAAAATAATTTAATTCATAAAAAATATATTTTTTAAATTAATTGATCATAATTTAAATGTTAATAAATGATGGACCCCAACTTTTTAAATGAGTATAAATTCAGGAATCTAACTGTCGGTTTTTTTTCTTTTTGGTTTTTTTAATATAATCCATATATATTGATCCTTCAACAAAAAAATAATTAACAAATCATTTTAGCACATTCTTTTAACTATTGATTTGAATTTATTTAGGAGTGAATATATTTTTTTCTTAATTTAATAATTATTCATTAAATTTAAGTTTTAAAATATAATAATATTTATATATTTTTGATTTAAAATACCATATATTATTTATTATATCTATTTATCTTTAAACCCATCTTCATTTGTGTTCGTTACATTAACTTATCAGTTTTACACCTAAGCCTACCTGACAATGCAAAAGTAATTTACTACTTGTAATACAGAGAGTAGTTATATTAATAATATTTGTTGCGTTTAATTTACATAATTTTATTTAAACACTATAAAATAATAAAATAATATATTTTAAAATTTATAATCACAAAATAGTATCATTTATATTTAGCTCATATATTTTTAATATTAAATAAACATTACACGTTATTTTACATAAAATATCGTTCAATTATTTATCGTTTAAATTTAACTACGGTTATTTAGACTTTTTTAATGTTAATTTTTTATCTAATTTGACATCATTTAATATTAATAGGTACTATTTTTATTGTTATAACTTTTAAGAATATTATTTTTGTTATTATAAATTTTATGATTTTATTTTATATAATTTCTCAAAATAATCCTCTAAAAATCTTATATTGAACTGGTTAAGTATGACTCTAATTATTTAGATACATTTAATATTTAACTCTTATCAATTATATATTATTTAATATTATTGGATATTATTTTTGTTATTTTAGATTTTATAATATTATTTTAAATGTTTTTATAATTTTATTTTTTTAGCACAATTTGGCATTGGCTAATTTCATTTAAAATATAAATGTGAAGAATTTTGGAAAAATAACAAAAGGAAAGTATTTTAAAGTTTATATCACAAAAATAATATTTATTATATTTGATTTATATATTTTTATTATATAAAAAATAATAATTAATCAAATATCATCTAATTACATCTTATTTAATTTGAATTAATGTTATTTAAACTTATTCAATATTAAAATTCATTCGATTAAATTCTTTAATATTATTAAGTTACTCTTTATTTTTATAAATTTTAAAAATATTATTTTAAAATAATTTTAAATACACTTTTAACAAAGAATATATAGGGATGAAAATGTCAACGTTGTGGCGATATTGTCACAACAATGTTACTCTCTTACACATCCAAATATCGAAATGTGGCGTACATATCTTTTGTCAAATTATTGTAAAAGTATCGATAATATCGTTAAAATGTCACTTTATTGTTGTTTTTGGGCTATAATGTCTTGAATATTCTGAATATTGTTGCAAGAATATTATCAAAATGTCAAACATAATATCAAAAATATCTTGATTTTTTTTTCTTTTTTTTTCTTTTTCTTTCTTAATAATTATTTTAATTTAATTTTTTATTATAATATATAATATGTTATCTCTTTTTTTAGTATGTAATTATTTTTAAAAACAAATAATTAATGAAATTTATTTTCATATTATCGAGATTTATCTATTTATAAAAGTTACAATTAGATAATCTGCTTAATTATTTCATAAATTTTAATTACTTATTTTAAAATATTTAATAAAAAATAATATATATTTTATTATATAATATTTTAATTTTAAATATAAATATTTTATGTTTTTTAAAAAATATGTATTAAATAAAAAATTATTTTAAAATAAGTAACTGATTATTTTGATATTTTATAAAGTTATATAAAAAAAAATCATACTATTAATAGGGTTTTTATAATTTTAATTATTTTTTAAAATTTATATAAACAGTAAAAATATTTAAAAAAAATTATAAAAATTATATCTAAATATTTTCATGGATATCTATATTTTAAATCTTAAAAATATCCTATTTATCTTAAATCAAGATAATCTTAAACTACATATTACAATAATTAAACTATTTATCTTAAATTAAGATAATCTAAAGCTACGTGTTACAATAATATCGGCTCTTTACTAATCAGTTGTCACACATCATAAAGTTCGAACCAATTAGAATCTTTTATGTATTATTTGGGATTATTTAAACTTAGAATTTTAGCTTAACAACTTGGGCAGATAGTAGGTGCATGCCAAATAACACAATATGATTGCATTTTTAACTTTCTAAACAAATATAAGTTAGTTTATGTTACCCAATAAAAATTAATTAATATGTGGTAGATAACATGTAACCTTTTATAGAAAATATATTTACAAAAATACTTTTTTTTTACTTTATAAAATAATATATATTTTATAAATAATTAAAAAAATATATATATAAAATAAATATGATATATAATTAAATCGCTAAAGAATGTTATATCTTTATACATATTAGAAACAAAAGTGACATACTTAACTGAAAAAAAAAGAGATATAATTTAAATTCCAATACAATGTGATTTTGAAGTTGGAACCTATCTGATGGAAGATTTATGATTTGAATTTTTATGGTTAACATCTACGTTTACGAACTGTTATTAGTTCAAATTATTAGTTATTAATGAATAACTTCTTATGATTATCGATAATCTTGATAAGGCATGTTATCGATGCCATGATAGTGGTTCTCTTACTCATCGAGGGTTTTATTGATAAAAGAAGAAGAGTCATTAATTTTAAATTATTTTAATAATTATAATATTTTAATCATATAACTTTTATAAATAATTATTTTTAAAATTATAACAATTTAATCATATAATTAAAATATTTGTTTTTTTAAATAAAAAATAACATTTTAATCACAATTTTAAAAATCCAATAATTTATATATTTTTTGAAATAAATTTCGTGATATAAATAAATTCAATAACTAGTATCTCTAAGTTATAGTATGTATATATATATGTTAAAAAATAAAAATAAAAAAATTGTGTTTATAGTCAGAATTATTTATTTTTGAAGAGGTTTTAAAAAATTTGTGCGCAACAAAATTTATAAAAATATATTAAAAAATTAATTTTATTCCAATTACAATAAATTTAAAAGAAAGTCAAGTTTAACGGTGTCAATCCAATCTTGCATACTGCCTTATATAAACGACAGTAAAATCAATCAAAAAAGAACCGCAGTGAATCATCCAGTACCTGAAGTAGTGGAGTATAAATGACAATAACAAATTATATTTGTAGGTGTAGGACCAACAAGAAATCATTTCCTTGAAAGGAGGGAATCATTCGGTCGGGATTAATTATATTAATGCAATGATATCTTTTATATTTTATAATTTTAAAATATTTACTATTAGTTTTAAAATTTAAATATTATTTTTAATTTTAATTATTTTAAAATATATTTTTATGTATATCAAGTAAGTATTATGAGGTAAATTTATAAAATAATGTGAGAATTTAAGAAAGAATAAAAACACCTTTGGAATAATCTTTTAAAATTTTCCTCAAAGTTTACTATTTTAATCTTTGATTTAGTGAATTTAATTTGATTATTACAAATAGATTTATAAAATTCAAATTTTTAATTATAACAAAATATGTAAGATAGAGGATTTAATGTTTTAGATAACATAACTAGATATCAAAATGATATTATTCGTAGTCATAAATATAATATTAATTTATTTAAAATTTATTTGTAAAACTTATTACATTAACACACTTATAACATACTTTAACTAGAAAAAGGAAATAATTTTCAAAATAGTCAAAACAAATACAAATTTAAGTATTAAAATAAAACATCTTAATAACATAGGATATAAAAAGTATTAATATTTTAATATAGTATCTCTAAAAATAATGATATATATAATTAAATCTATATAATTATATCAAATAAAAAATTCTTAAGTTTAAATATAACTGTTATATATGTAATAACATTTTAAGCTATTAGAGGCTTGTCCAAAATGTTTCAAAATTGTATATATGTATACAACATGCACTACTACAAAAAGGGGCATTAAAGTCGGTTCGTTGAACCGACTTTAAATAAAACGATTTAAAGTTTAAAGTCGGTTCACCGCGTGAACCGACTTTAATTTTTTTTTTTAATTTATTCATTTTCTATTATACTCAAATAAAAACCTGTATTCGATTAGAAAAAAAACCAAAATCAGTTTAACAAATAGTTTAAATAATACAAATATTTGAAAAATAAAATATTAATTAATAGCAGAAAAATTACCATCGTTTTGTTATATTTTATTCAAGATCATCATATTTTTCTTCTTATGTTATAATATAAACCTACATATATAATACAAAAATTTATACACATAATAACAGGAAAAAAATATGAATAATAGAGGATCTAAAAGATTAGTTAAAGAGGAAGAAAACACACTACCCGATGTTGGAAATGGTAGTCGTAGGTGGCCGAAAAATGAGAAAGAGTGGAGGAGAAGTGGAAGAGGTTTTTCGTTTTTTAGAGTTCTGCAACGCTGAAAATAGTTTCTGTCTGGGAAGAAAAAAGAGAAAAGAATTTATCCTCGTGTGTAGCGTCGATTCCACGTGTCAACCGACGCTATGTTACGTGGATAGCGTCGGTTGACACCTGGAACCGACGCTATCCATGTAGCATAGCGTCGGTTGACACCTGGAACCGACGCTATCCACGTAACATAGCGTCGGTTGACGTGGTGAATCAACGCTACGTCTACGCATAGCGTCAGTTCGACACGTCAACCGACGCTATATCCTATGTGGATAACGTCGGTTCTACACCGAACTGATTTTAAACCAATTTAAAGTCGGTTTTTAGAAAAAAAATGACTTTACATATCAACTTAAATACTCATTTTTGTAGTAGTGATATAACTTATTTAATTATATATAGAATCTAGATTTGAATTTTAATTAAGTATGAAAATAAAAAATTATATACTATATTAAGTAAACTTATAATGTATAACTTATTGATTATTAAAATTTGCAGCTTTTTGAAAAAAATTATTCAAAATCCAAAAACTCTCGATTTTATACCCTAAAACTTAATATCCCGTGTAAAAAACCCTAAACTAATTTTGCTAATGCTTCATTTGTTACGTTATAAAATTATTAAAAATCAATTCATCTAAAAACATAAAAATTAATGTTAATTCTGATCTCTTATAAATTATTTCAAGGTTTCCTACACTTGATGAGTTATTTTTATTTGATTTAATTAATTGTATAATATCTTTTTTATAGATAGATTTCTATTTTTAACCTTTTACACACCACCGTACATACTTATTTTTCTATAACTTAAAAATATATGTTTAAAAATATAATTTATATGTATTTTTTATATAACATAATAAAAATGTTTTTTTATGTACCTAAAAATCAAACCAATTGATATGATATGGTTATTTGAACCAATAGGCGCGTACTTGTAGATTATAAATATTGTTGAAAGACTCATATCTTCATTGCAGGTTGGAAAAGCTTGTTGATGCATTATTGAACCTATTTATGAGAGTACATAAGAAGAATTACAGGTATTTTAATTTTGAAAGATCAATTCAATAGGTGAATATATCTATAATTTTTATAAATTATATTATAGCATTATAATTAATTAATATCTAAAATTATTCTTAACATTCTCTCTCATAGTGAGGGTATTTATTTATTATAAAATTTATCATTTTATATTTTTAATCTATTTTATTATATATATTTTTTATTAAGATTTTTTTTTTGCTATACTTATTTCATTTCTTTGTAAGATGAGAATCAATTTTTTTGACTCAATTGACTAATTATGTGAAAATTAAAAAAAAAATTATGTGCTTTACTTTCCAGTAAATACAATTATAATACTTATAAAATCTACAGTGATATTTTACTTAAATAATATTAAATATTATTTTTAACATTATATTTTTAAAAACAAAATTATTAGTTCATTTAAAAAAGAATGAGAAATATTTTAATGGTACTACACAATTAAGAATTAAAACAAATATTAAAAAAATTGTACATTGAGATTAAGTATAACTATTTTTTTTCTTCATATAAAGACATTAACGAAGGGACTGGTACGAGAGTTTGGAATAATATTTGGGAGATAACGAAGGGGATTATTGATTAGTTGAGTTTTTTTATTAACTTATAATTTTAAAAATATCTCTTAAAATGTAGTCATGTACATGACACGTGACTAATTTTGATAGACAATTTTCAATGCCAAAGAATGATAAATGTGCATATTTGTTTTTTTTAAAAAGAATAAGACTTTTGTATACTACTTTATAACTATATAATTGTTTTGCACTTTTATTGAAAAATATAAAAACTTTATCTCATATATATATATATGGATCTGATAAATGATTTAAATAAATAATATTAATAAATCATAATTATATTTACATGTAACTATTTAAATGTATAGGTATTAATAAAATCATTCAAATGTTATATATATAATAAAGATGTTAAATAAATTTCAGCTGTTTGTTAAAATTAATAAAATTGAGCTTAGGCTTAATTCATATATAATTGAGCATCAAACTCATTTAAACATAAAAATTATTAAAGAAAAATTAAATCTATAAAATCACAAATAAATAGAAGTTTTGCAGGAATCATATATATATATATATATATATATATATATATATATATATATATATATTAAAAAAATTAAAATAAAATTTCATTTTTTTAATTAAAAATAAATGAAAAATAATTAGGTTTCATAAAAGTTTTATTATGTAAGTAATAATTGCATAAGATGTTACTTTATAATAAAACACATAAAAATATAACATGAAATGGCTGATAAAGAAACTGTCAAATTAATTAAGGGTATTTTTGTTTTGTTTATGAAATTATAAAAGCCATTTATATAATTAAAAAATGATTTAGAAATTAAAAATGGAAATATTTATGATTATGAGCGCTTATAATTCTTAAAAAAATACACTTTGTGATTCCAAGCATTTCTTGAATCTTACTTTAAAACTTTACCTATTTTTATTATTCTCTTTTTTTCTAAAATCTTTAAAAAATTAATATATTATTATAAAAAAGTCACATTTTTTCTATAAAAACTCTTGTAAGTTTGTTTTATTAGTTATTTTAAATAAAAACATATAATTGTATTATTTCTTTATCTAGATCTTAATATTGAATATTTTTTATTTAAGTTTTCATCTAAGATAATCTATATCATGTTTATGTCCGAAAATTTTTGTGTTTTATTATTAATTTAGATTTTTATTGAAACAATAATGTTAAAGATCTAAAATATTATAATATGATATCAATATTTTATTTTTCGAAGAATATTAGAGTAACTAAATAATCTATCGAAGACCTTTATAATAAATTAGAATATAAAAATTTAAATTTTTATGTGTTAATTTAATGATTTTAATTATATTTATTATTTTATGTAAATTATATCTTTAAATTTTTAATGAAATTCGATTAAAAAAGATAGCTTTTTCTTGAATTCGTATTCAAAGTTACTTTTAAAAGCCATGAGCAAAATGAATTTAAGATCGTAGACAAAATTATTGGAAGGCGAAGCACTACTTGTCTCATTAAATCAAAATTTAGTATATTAATATATATTATAAATAGTCTACTTTTAAAAGCCACAATCAAATGGAATTTAAGATCGTAAACAAAATTATTGAAAGCACTAATTACCTCATTAATTAAATCAAAATTTAGTATATTAATATATTATTTAATATTTTGTTATTAGAGAAAACTTATAATTATTAATAAAATGACATCCTATCATTTAAAATTTATGTTAAACATACTTTTCGAATTTAATATATCGAGCTTGACATTTTTCCGGTACGAACTGACCCTAGAAAAAAGTTACGTAACCATATAATCATCGAATAGGAATTAAATTTTGTCAGAGAAAAGACTAGGCAGGATGACACAGTTTTTGTCGATATATATTACGGAAAAAGTTTAATTGTGTTATTAATAACTTAATTAATTATATGGTAAAAAAATTATGATATCTTAAATAATTATTATTTTTCATTAATATGGCATAAAAAATCATAATTATATTTATGATGCATGTGTACTGTTATTAACTACTACTGAAGAGACAACTCAAAATTGGCGCTTTTCCATCGTTTGGTTTTTAGTTGCTTTCTTCCTTTATTTATTCTTATTTTCCAATTTCTAAAAAAAATGAAAAAAAAATCATTTTGCGAGTTAATAATTATAATTATTTTATATTAATTATAAATATATCTAAATAATAATTAATAGTTATGAATTGATAGTATTTTTTTATAATTTAATTATGTTTTTTTATTTAAAAATATATTTAGTTTTAAAAATTTAAATCTTAACATAATTCTTACTCTATTATATTATTTAAAATATTAATATTAATTTTTTATTTTAAATTGATTAACATATATTTTGAACTAAAAAAAAACTATATCTAAATATTTTAAGTATTATGTATTTTATTATTAAAAGTATATTTTTATGTAATTATATATATATAAAAATAATATTAGTATTGTTAGATTTATATTAAACACAATTTCGATATTATAATAACTATTACAGTTATTTTTGAAAAAAAATTATTAGATTTATATAATCAATCATAATTTTATTTATCTACAGTTAAACTATCTATAATATTCTTCTCACTTGGAAAAATATTGAATATTATCGAAAATGTCTTATCAATTTTTTTATATAAGATAGTGGGTATTATAAATATTATGGTAATATTGTCAATAAAATATCACTTCTTATATGTTTTATTTTTATAATAATATATGATTAAATTTATCTATTTGTAATGATTATATCTTTAATCAAAATTATATATTTTTTAATTTAAAAAATATATTTTATTTGTTTTCAATTTTTTGATTTTTTTTGTCAAAAAAAAAAACTCATTAAGTGGGAGGGTCATTACCGCATTGGACATCGAATTCATATCCATGTTTGGATTATTGAAAATTATAAGAGATATCAATAATAAGTTAGCATGGATGTTTTTATAGGTTCAACACAAAGTTTAGAGGTGTCCATAAATCGGATCGGATCAGAACAAATCGTAAAATCGGACTGAATTGAATTGAATCAAATCGGATTGAACAATTTTACAAATCAAATGGTCTGATTCAATTTGTATTAATTTTAGACCAGTTGAACCGGACCGAACCAGTTTGAAAAAATATTAAAAAATTTACATTATTTCTCATTAAATGTGTCAAAAATCGAACCAAACCGGACTGAACCGTTTTATAAATTAAACGGTCCGGTCCAATCCGGTTAATTTTTTTTAACCAAAACCGGACCGGACCGGTGGACACCCCTAATAGAGTCAAGCGATCACCGAGATTCGACCCGCATATCTCATTGTTTAAGAAAGTAACAATACCTCTTACATATAACCAGATTTTCATACGAACAATCCTACGATCAATAAAGTTTTTGATTTCTACCTTTTATTACATTCACATTGTTAATCTTACTTGTGGTTTTTATTTTTTTTATAATTCGTTATATTATACATGCTATTAGTAGAATAATAACAATCTAAAATATAAAATTACTAAAGGTATATGATAAAAATATTTGTAAATAAATAAGGAAGGAATTATAAATAATTAATAGATTGTTTTAATCTTTTACTAAGTTTTACATAAAAAAATAAGTGTCCACAAAAAATCCCAAAAATACAAAAGAACACAATATTGAGTTTATTGAATTTTGAAATTTAATTTCATTCCTTCTCATTCATGTCATAAATCAAACCGTAACAAGTTAATGGACAAGACTCAAAACGTCTCCTTTCTATCTATAATCCTTATGAGATCCTCTTATTATTTATTATTTGAGTAGGGGTTGAAATATATAGCCTACACATTGGTTTTAACACAATGTTTCAATTTATCACTTTTTAATTCTTACTCCCAATGTACGAAGATAGTTTAAGTTAGTGTATATTAATCATATTAAATAACATGTTATATTATATTATAAGATTAATGTAACATGTTACAATATGTTTGATCTTTTAGTTTTTATTGTATAACATATTATAATATTTTATAAAATCAATGTAACATGTTATATTTTGTTTGATAATTTAGTTTTTATTATGTAACAGATTACATTGTTTTGTAAAATTATTGTAACATGTTACATTATGAATGAAAAATAATATATTTCTTATAAGCTATATAGTTTATTTTAAAAAAATAAAATATTTAAGAACAAAAGATTATAAATATTACTTGATAGTGACATTTTAACAAAATCTTCTTATCAACTAATTTAAAATCACATTAATGTATAAAATTTATAGGCTTTGATCATTTTAGTTGTCAAGAATACATATGTAAATTTAATGCTAAAATTAAAATTAAAATTTCAAGTAAGTCTATAATTATTGAAAATGTAAATAGTATTAATTTATTATTGTGTTCCGTGTTCTTTTCTCTTTCTCTCTCTCTTTTCTTGAATTCTTTAAAATAACCAAGTGATGTTATCCTTGATATCCTTGTTCTTTCTTTCTTCTCCTCTTTAATGGTGTTGTCCTTCTTTTTAATAATTGATGACAACACTAGTACATTCTTGTAACGATTGGTAGATTTCATTTGTTTTCATATTCTATTCAGTAGATTAAAGCTTCATATACTAACTTGTGTGATAGTAGATCAAACACATGTCTTTTATGGACATCTTTTTTCTTGCATGTAACAATTGTACGTGCACAAGGGATTTTTTTAGTGCTTGAAATTTACCACATGTAAAAGTCTTTTTCTCCAGTCTTCAATGTAATATTCAAACTCCCATTTCACTTGTACTATTTAATTGTTTATGTATATTACTTTCATTTGTTTTGTCTTAACCTTCTTTTTTTTAATTTTATCTTGCATCCATTTCGTTAGTGTTTCCATATTTGAAGTAGTTTTCCTCTTTTTTCAAACAGACTTTGGATTATATCTCATATCACTCCCAATATGTGTATTACATGGTTATCGTGAGCATGCCTCAGTGTTGAATTCACGTGTTCTACGTTGATTGAAGTCAGGAAGTTGTACCTTATAATTGGAGCTGGACATTTGAATCTTGCCTATGATGAGTAGTGTGTCTTGATTATGTACTTTATTGTTACTTTTGAAGCTTCATTAAGCATGTACATATTCTTGTTGAAATTATTTTCATTGTAAGCCTAAATAGGTGCTTTAAAGAAGGTGTTTGTAGCTTTGTTGTAGTAGTATATTATAAGATTTTGTTTTATATGGTAGTATCAACAACAATGATGTGCCATTTTATCGCATACTATACTTACTATTGAATTTATTACTCGATTTTGATCTAAAAATGCTTGGTCCTAAGATAAGGGGTGCCCCACTTAAGTGTACAATTGGCTAGGTCAGCCCAAGACCAGCCAGAGATCAACTCGAGATTTGCACGAGATCAGCCCAAGATCAATAGAAGATCAACCTTAGATCTACCTGAGATTAGCTTGAGACCATCCGAATACTGGTCTACTTTGTACACATATAATAGATCGGGTCATGCCTATACAATAAGTCGTGTATCAGAGTCATTTGAACTTCAGTAGGAATTATTAACGCGCCAATCACGCTCCAGATCCTACCGAGAGTTTCGTATGAACTGTAGCTCTTACATCCCTCCAATAGGATGTAAAAACCATTACATTAAATGTTTTATAAATAGAACATCCATGGAAGACATTATAGACTTGGGGAACCTTGGCACATTGTAACCCTATTAATATGATTCTCTTCAATATTTGGGCGTCCATCGTGGGACATTAATATTTCTGACGTAGAATCACATTTTGACCTCATAGTTTTTGAAAACTCTAAAAGTCCAAAATAATAGGATATCACACCAATTATTAGATTGTCAATCCAATTGAGTTGACATTTTCATCTCGTATAGGAATGTAACCCAAAACTTTGAGAAATGTCATCCCACTCGTTAAATAGTTGGCAATTAAGGGTTTAATCTGAAAACCAAAATTCAAGATCAACACACCAAAATCAAGAAAATGGTTTAGAGCCCAAAGTTGACCATTTAGAACATAGAGGCGGATCAAGCATCCATTATAACAAAGAAGTTCCATCGTCCAATACCTGAGGAAGTCCAAGTGCAATTGGAACTCTTACAAAAAACCATACTTCAGAATGAATATAATAACCATGACTTGAACCAACTATTGACAAACCAAGCACGTCGTGGTCGAAGTCCTACCCCTCGACAACCTACTTACAAAAATATGGATAGGCATCTTGATAGATTGGATTAAAATGAAGACAATAGCTCAAAAGATCATCCTTGATTAACTTCCAATTATGTTTTAGAGGCCCATGTACCCTAACAAGTTAACAAAGCAAGAGCTATGATATTAGAGCCTATAGAAATAGTACCTAAATAGTAAGCATGCATGAAACAAGTGAAATGCAAACTCAAAGAACCGAAGGTAAGAAAGTTATTATATGATATAGAAGAGGTTTACAGCCAACTAGTTGCATATGCCTTTAGTGACAAAATTGAAGCAACACTACCTCCATAAAAGTTTGTCACTCTAAGGTGTACATGTTACCGTGGAACAAAAGATCCAGTATCTCATGCTTTTTCCTTCAAACATTCAATGGCACCAATTCATTTTCCTACAAACTCAAAGGATGTAATAGTGTGTAAGATGTTTGTATCAACATCACAAGACAATGTTATGAAATGGTTCAATGATCTACCATTGCGAAGTATTTATAGTTTTAACAAACATATGAAAGCATTTTTTACTCATTAAGTAAGGAGTAAACCCATTGAAAAAGAATAACATCACCTATTTTCCATTGTTCTAAGCTCGAAAGAAATTGTTGAAAGTTACATGAAAAGATTTATGGCAAGAAAAGATCTTAGGGTACCCTAGCTCAATAGCCATCGGAGCATTCCACAAAAGAGTTGTGAAATGCTTTTAACTTTATGTAGAACTTACTAAGACAACACCCAGGACGATAGAGGTTGTATATGTGGAAGCACAAAAGTTGGTGAATTTGGAAAAGGAAATGGAAAAAATTCAAACGTGGAAAAAGATCATCAAATGAAAAAAAAACATGGAAAGAAAACCATTCGTTCAAAATCGAGAAAGACTAGCCCGACCACCTTTTCCACGGAGACAACCAAAAGCGAGACAAATTTGTCCTTAGAAATTTTTTTTGTCACCATTCCAAGGACCATCTCTTAGGTTATCTTTAGAAGAGGCAATAAAGAACATGGAAGGAAATGAAAAAATAAGATGGTCACCTCGAATGAGTGCTATAAATAGAGATCTTTCCAATTATTATACCTTTCACAAAGATACTAGACATTGGGCAAGTGATTGTCGACACCTTAAAAAAGAGTTTGAGTCGCTCTTATCCAGAGGACACTTGAGGGATTTGATAGGAGAAGATCCTACGAGAGAAATGATAAGAACCTCGTAGAGAAAAAACGGATAATGTACTAGGTTTTCTACCACCTAGAGGATCCCAACCTAAAAAGGCAGAGAGGAATGTGAGGATGATACACATAATGCTTGGTAGATCAAACATGTATGGGTTCACATCAAATTCCAAGAAAGACACACATGAGAAGGGAGAAATGTGCCATACGAGATGTGTAATGTAAAGCAAGGCCCAAAGATCTCAAAGTTTTCAATAGTAATAAATGTTTTTCTATAACGATATAATATATATATATATATATATATATATATATATAACTCAAAAAAACCTTGAATAAGTGTAAGGAGGTTCCACCTTTATCCATTCAAGATGGGAGTATAAGAGATAAAAAAAAGAATACCAAGTTTAAGGAAGGAAAATAATTTTGAGTATAGATATATCCTTCATGGGAACAAATGTCTTGGCGACAAGTTTAACCCACCTCAATGACACCCATTAGCATATAAAATAATGTAAAAAATCGCGAGTAAGAGTAAGGAGGTTCTATCCTGCCCATTTGAAATTCGAGCATAAGAGATAAAAAAAAAGGAATACCTAGCTCAAGAAAAGATAATAATTTTGAGTACAAATATATACTTTATGGAAACAAATGTCCTGGGGATAAGTTTGAACCAACCCAGTGACATTTGAACCAACCTAGTGAGACCTATTAGTATATAAAATAACGTAAAAAATCTCGAGTGAGGATAAAGAGGTTATGCCCTACCCATTCGAGATGCGAGCACAAGAAATAAAAAAAAATACCTAGCTCAAGGAAAGAAAATAATTCTAAGTATAGATATATCCTTCATAAAATCAAATGTCAAGACGATAAGTTTAAATCGACTTAGTAACACCCATTTGTGAATAAAATAACACAAAAAATTTCGAATAAGAGCAAGAGAGTTCCACCCCTACCTATTCAAGATACGAGCATAAGAAATAAAAAAGAATACCCTCTTCAAAGAGAAAAAAGAACAATGAATATAGATTTATCCCTGGTGGGAGCAAATGTCCTAGTAGGTTTAAACCAACCTAATGATACACATTTGTGGATAAAATAACCCAATTTAAAATAGAGAAACATCATTTTTGCTCATTTGTAATAGAGCACAATCAACTTTTCCAAAAAGAGTACCTCTAAAAGACAGATTTGGCCAGTATAACGGTGTACAAAGCCTATGTATTTAGAATAGGGGGCTTGCGCTCACCAAACATTCAAAAAATCAAGTTTGATACAAGATAAATGCATATCGCGCTATTAATCACGCTCGAAGTAAACTTGAAAGGTATGGACAATCCGTATAAATAGCATGAATGGCGTGATACTATCAAACATTCAAAATTCAAGTTTGATATAAGATGAATCCCCTTTCAGCATCCTTGATTATTTGGATGGTACATTTTTCGATCTCGGGCTATTAATCACGCCAAGAACTCTATTATCACCATTAATGAATCCCATTTTAGCATCCTTCATAATTTGGATGTCAGTTTTTTTTTCAAGGGATTCCATTTTCACGACCAGTTCTTCGGCCTTTTTCCTCTCAGCATTATAGCGCTTAATAGCCCGGTTCTTCTTACAACGCACATTATCAAATTCTGTAGATTGTGCTTGAACCTTTCAAGCTTTGTTACAAGCTTTTCACATTTGACCTTTAAACGTGAAATATCCTGAGTCAGTCCGTGAGCTTTACCTTTTCGAGAATGGTTAATTAAGTCGCCAGTCCAAAAAAGTGACATTCCCTAAAAACATGAATATTCAACAGTTAAAAATATAAAAAAATCAAAGTCTTACATCCACAACACGCCGAAAAACCATGAGAAAGACATAACCGGGCTCTTCTTGATAGGCTTTGTTAATGGCGAACTTGTCATCAGGACGCGCAAAGTAATTAGAAAGCTCGTCCAGTTTGTCCTGACAACCCAAAATTCCACCCTCAAATGGGTTCACTAAGGGTTCCAAAAATGTCACTTTCAAACGGCGCGGTTTGACCTTGTCATCTAGAACTTGCACAGTTTCCTCAATCCCAGCCCGGTCACCAGTTGCAGACTTCCTTTTCTTATTAATCCTTCCTACTTTAGAGGACCTATCAGTCTTATGAACAGCCTTTTTAGAGCCAACGACCTCAACCATAATGGCCTTATCTTTGGAAGCTCATACATTCAAAATGGAATTACTAGGAATATCAACCTTTGGATGAGGTGTAAAACCAAACTGAGGAGCATTAGGGCCAACATCTTTCCTATATAATTTTTTTACGCTCAAGGCTGATAAGTCCATACCTAAGAATAAAATGAAAACAGACAAGTTATAGAATTTTTTTAAAAACAAATTAAAAAAGCACAAGTCTTGACTTGTTAGGTTCAATCTAAACTCAAACCGCTCCTAAATGAAATGGGATGAGATTAAGTCCCACATTCAATTTCTATAGTTATAATTATGAATCAATGTGACATGGTCTTTTTGAGAGGTTGTTAAAACCTTAGTATTAAAACCTCTTACAAATTGTAAAAAGGAGGTTTCCATCTACCAATAATGTTGAAGTATCTCAGACATCTTTTCATAGCCCAATTCTCCATAAAAGTAAAAAAACTTGTCTTTCTAACCCGTAATAAATTCAGACAACTTTAACATTAGCTTGCCACTAGAATGTGCAGATATATATACTAAACCTTCATTTACATTGTTCTTTTTTATCATGTACATATTCTTGATTTCAAGTAATCTGAGTTCTATGCTTAATTCAACACTAATAACAAATAATGAAAGCAAAATTCTCCAAGGGATTGAACTAGATGGGTACTAAACCCATTGCATTAAGAAACCTTCTAATAGAAGTTTTAATCCTACTTCTATGGTTTCTTCATGGAAAACAACACACTAGTCAAGAAGATCATGATTGTCAAGTTTATCTGATGGACAAGGTATAACAACCACATTTTGGAAAGACTAATATTTAGCTCAAATCCTTTCAGTATCTTCAAATGTGAGTATGCTAGGGGTCCAAGCACATTGAATTTTTGTTTACTTTGGTTCGATTATTGGAAGATGAGGATTCTTTAGAACTTTTGGCTGAACTTTTTGTAGGATTATTGGAACATTGGGTAAGTAAATTATTATGATTTATTGAAGCTGGTAATGCTAACGTGGCCATATTATCTTGGGTTGAAGATTTATATATGCCAACTCGAGAGGTCCAATGACCAATCTTTGGCTCTTTATGTGGACTACACTCAGTCGGATTATAATAGTCCGTAGTTGAAGTGAATTCATCAATAGAAAAGTGGCCTATAGGTCATCATAGTCGGCCATAATCCTAAGAAACTTATACTGAGCAAAAAATAAAAGTTACTCATCTAAGTGTATTGAGCTCAACTTTGATGATTGCATATTGTTTCTAGCCTCTAACTTTCTCAACTATGTCTACGAAACAAAAAAAAATTGTTAGGGAAATCTAGGCTTGAAATAATTCCAACTGGAATAAAAAATATGAAGTAAATACTTATAGTTTAACTTGATGTACTGATATTAACATGAAACCAACTCGAATAGACTTTTCTCAAGCGATGACTTGATCTTCCTCAAACGATAATGACAAACAGGAAAACAAATGAAAACAGGCTACAAATCATGAAAATGGGCTTATTTTCTCTGTAGAAATATAATGCAATTTTAGTAAAGATAACGAATGGACCCTTTATACCCTTTTTATAACCAGAGGATTATGAGAGTCCACACTCATTCTAGTCCTTGTATGGCCATAAATGCTTGAGAAGTGTGCAAGTTAGTCATAATTGACCTAATTTGATGTAAGAATACAAATGAATTGGAAAAAAGAAAAAGAGAGTTTATTCTACTAGTTTAATAGACAATTTATTCTTTCAATTTGGTACTAATTAGAAAAATAGGAGACATGATGTTTGGTCCTAAGATAAAAGGTACCTTATTTAAGTGAATAATTAGCTGGTAAGCCCAAGACCAGCTTGAGATATGCCTGAGACTAGTCTAAGATCAACCCGAGATTAGCTTAAGACTTGTCTGAGATAAGCCTAAGATCAGCGTGAGACCAACCCAAGATCAACTCAAGACCAATCGAAGATTAACTTGAGACTATCCCAAGATCAACCCAAGACCAATAGAAGACTTTCCCAAGACCAACCTAAGATCAGCTTGAGACCAATCCAAGATCAACCTGAGATCAACATTATATCAACCCAAGCCTATCCCAGGACCAGCTCGAATATAGACCTATTATGTACATATATAATAGACCGAGTTACGCTCATATGAAAGGTCGTGTATCAAAGTCATTTCAACTTTAATATGAATTATTGTCATCTGTGTGCCAATCATGCTTCAAACCCTAATAAGAGTTTCATATTAATCATAGCTCTTTCATCCCTCCAATAGGGTGTAAATGTATGTACCTTAAATATTCTATCAATAGAACATCCAAGGACATCATTGTGGACTCTCTCAAATAGAAACTGTAACCATACTTACCCTTTCTTCAATAAGAAACTTTAGTTTTGTGAAAAATCATTTTCATGCTTTAGTGATTTCCCCATCTATAACCTCAAATGCATGTTAAATTAGTAACGTGTTGTGTAACATATTACATTTAGTAGTGTTGTGCAAATATAACTGATTATATTTAAGTTTTTACTAAATATAATTAAGTAAACAATATTTGTACTATTAAATCATCATTGTTTGATTTTTTTCATCTATTGTAACTACTATAAGTAATACATATCCTCTACTTTCTTTGGTGAATGTCTCACCAACTACTATTGGTAGCCACATATAGTTGTTTAATTCATTTATATATGTTTCAATTTCCATGAATCCATACCTGAAGTTGAAATTTGCATTAGTTTTATCTCAGTGTATGAATTTAGGTTTGTATTTTATAACATGTAAAAGAATCCAGGTAATTTACTATGGTATCTCTTCCTACTTGCTTTATTGATTCCTTCTTGCCCATGATTTCCCTCTCGTAACTGATTTGACTCTTGTTTTCTTTTTGATATCACCTATGATTTCTTTTGGCCTCAATTGTTTACTTGGATCTTGGTAAACATATTTGATGTTGTGAGCTACATACTTATATATAACGTGTTTGTCTCTTTGATTCTTGAACATTTGTGATCATGAATGATCTTCATTTTAAGTAGTTATCTTGAATGCATCATATTGTCCAATCTTGTTTACTAAAGTCTCCAATAAAAATTATTATCTTTACACTTTATTCTAATGCTTGTTTTATTAGAATTGATAATCTTGTAATGAAATCTCTTTATTACTACTAATGTTAAGACATGTAGTTTGATATTTTCTTTGCTATAAAAAACCCTATTATTGAATAATCCTTCATTGGTAACTAAATTTATTGTTGAGTCAATCTCATTAAGTCTATTGTTACATAAGCAAACTATGTAGCTAGATTGATTTCTTCCTGGACATCTTATTTTATTGTATGAGTTACATATATTTTATTGTACTCCACATTATATTTTACAACGTTCATATTAATGAACTATTCCACATCCTTATCATTCATTAAGCTTATTGCTATATGAACGCCTATACATTTCATCTAGATGTTAATATCTCCACCTACGTACAATGCATCACATATTTCTTTCTTCAATTCTTCTATAGTCATATTCCTTTTTATGTATATGTTTTTTGGAATACTATTTGTATATTTATCTTTTCTTTCATGAAATCTACATTGACCATTATGCATTATAAGTATTCTACTCTTTGTATCACTTATTACAATGAATACTAATGGTTACGTTATATTTATAATAATAAGTAAAAAGTATTAAAAAAAAGACACATAAGCATCTAAAACAAAGTATTGTAACATGTTGATATAACAAATCCAAAAAAATATAACATGTTACATTAAAGTTCTTTTTAAACGATGTAACATATTACATCATATGATATTTAGAATGTAACATGTTACATCACTATGTATTAGAATATCTGATACATTAGAAATTTACATGTATTTACAAAACAACATTTAAGCGAGTTCATATGTTAATCCTTTGTATTTTTTGTCATATATATATATATATATCATATAATCATAAGAAAAAAAAATCATATAATAATCACTATACACTCCTTGAAAATCAAATGTACATATAACAAATATAATCAAATTTTAAGAGAAAAAATATCTATATTTTAAGCATTCCTTTAAGATGAAATGCATAAAGAATAAATAAAATATACAAAGTAACTTAATATTAAAAATCAAATATACAGAGAATAAACAGATGTATAAAGAATCTAGATTTTATGTATGTTTTTCTATTCCTTCAATATCATAGGTAAATAATCTAGAATTTATATACCTATTCAATGATGAATTTAAGGTTTTAATTTTTTTTTCATGTTAATTGTGGTTCCATATTTATGCTAATTTTCCGAATATTTGATAAATATGATTCTATTTTTGTAACTAAATCTATAGAGTTTTTGAATCATTTGTAACAATTATTGAGTATGATTTTGTAACTGATTCTTCTTACAAGATTTTTAAAAATCTAGCCTGGTTTTGAATTTGGCGATGATGGAAGCATGAATAGTAAAAAGAATAGAAATGACATATGAGGTATGTGAAGATAATTGTGTAAAATGATACTTAATGTAACATCAAATTTATGAGTTTTAAACCTTGTGATTGTTAGTTTGAAAAACTAATTAATTTACCTAGTACGGTGCTATTTAGGCTATTTTGTATAGGCTTTTAAAGCCAGGGTGAAGTTAGAAATTACGTGGGCTGATATAGAAGCTCTTTAAAACTGAGACAAAGGGAGGTAAAAGTGACTAAGATTTCTTATGGCTTTAGAGTTTTCATATTTTTGTCATTGCTTTTCGTGGGACGATTAAAAGAAGATACAAATAAACAACGAATACAACACTATTGACATGATACAAATAAATTTTTTATGTTAATTATATTACATAATCTTTTTATATATAAAGATTTACTTTTAATTAAATTAACAAACATTTTTTACATGGTAAGAAAAATTATATTTTTTTAAGGGTGTGATTAAAAATAAAACTAAGTAAATAATTGGATAATAAATTAAGTATGCATAAAGTTTTTACATGATTTTATTCCCTGTAATCAGGTCCCTCGTTCAATTATTAATAATACAAATGAGATGAAAGCATCAACATGGCCGTTGGATATTCATGAACTTTTTCTGGAAACAAAATTGACAATGATTGTTTACTTGTTTCAATATATCACTCTTTGAAAAGTGCCTTAACTTGTCCTTTTATGTACTCAGTTAGGTCTTTTTACGATCGGATCTATTTAACACCAATTGAAAACCAAAACCAACTCATTTAACGAAGGGAGTAGTATGCAGGCCAACCTTGTTAAAATAGAAACATGATAATATATTTGTGTTTTTTTTAATTTTGTAAAATCTAAGTTAAAAATTCTTGACTTAAAAATTAAAATAATATTTTTTTATTAATAACTTTAAATTACCTTATACAATATTAGATATAAAAATAAACATTTACCTGTCAAGAACTATGGAGAGAAGGGGAAGAAGAAGAAAAGAAAAAAATCAATAATGTCGATTCTACGTATTAATTGACATTACACATGGTATGTATTGCCGAGTTTACGCATTAATAAATATGATGTTATATATAACGTCAATTGATACGTAGAATCGATTTTACACGTGATGTGTTGGTCTTGCATGACAACTGATACTACATGTGACAACGCATTAGTTCTATGCATCAATCGTTGTAACACCAAGTCGATTATACACGTCAATCAATATTATTTTTTAATTTTTTTAATAATTTTAATTTAAATTCATTTATAAATATATTAACTTATAATTTATTATAATTCGATTTTTTTTATAACCAACTTATAAACCACTACTTAAATGTTATTTATTATATTAGTGATAATTGATTTCTCATCTTATTATAATTTTGTTAATGTGTAATTTTACACGTATATTTATGCTTATATTAGTTATAATATATGATATGTTGTAATTTTATTAAAATAATAATTAATTTTTATACTTATAAAGTTATTTTATCACTTGATATATTATATGATTGTCTAAATGCAAAATAAAACCAAATAACTAAAATTGTCTATTATTAAATAACTAAAATGATCTATCATTCGTAAAGCTATGCCTATAAAAATAAATCACATTGCTTATATGAAACATGCCACAACTGATCCCTATAAATATTTAACAACGATAGCTTTAAGTCTGATAAGTTGACTTGGTGTTAAAAATAATGAATTAACTATATCCCTCCATGGCTCCATGTGAAACATTAATAATGCATCTCGAGTTTCGAGGACGAGGACCTAGCATCATGTTTCACTAGAATAGGGTTTATCAGCATCCCACAATTTGGATATTTGCTTGAAAGTGGGCAATGGTGGAACATCACTTAAAATTTTAAAAGTGGTTTTTTTTTATTAAAAATGTTTGCTAATAGATTGTTATTTGTAATAATTATTCATTAAAATATTAATTTTTATCAATTATCACTTTTTTTAATTAAATAAAATGTATTGTTCTCTTTTTTTTTTTGTACTACCTTAAAATAAAAATAATGCACATGCCTACTAGGGGAAACAAAATGCATATATAGGCCCGTCGGTATGAAACATGCTAGTTGCTTCTTTCGAATGCTTAGTTCTGTTTTACTAGGGAAAAAAAAAATACAGGTAAATGGTTCGTGGCTGCTAAAGAATTACCACAATTTCAATTATCATTATAATTAAATATTAAGTTCATAAGTAATGTAGATTCATTATATATACAATCCACAAATATATTATCTCACAATCAAATTGAGGCTAAACATATTTTTACTTTGGATTGTGTATTTAAAAATGTAATGTATTTGATAGAATAGATGTTTTTTTTCTATTTATAATTACTATTCTTGTTCAATGAAATATTTCTTATTGATTATAAAAAAAAATCCCTTTTATAAAGAAAAAAAATGCATTTGATTAATGGTTTATTTGTACATTATATATGTGATATATAATAGGTAAATGTTTATATAGTTTCTAAAGTTATTAAATAAAGTTAATTTATTATTTTATGTTTTTTTATAATTTATAATTTTATGTTTTTTTATAATTTAATACTTTTATTTAAAATTTATTGCAATCATGCATTTTTCATACCAAAACCAGAAAATTTGAATTTTTTTGGACACATGCACATAATGAATATCAACAGATATTATAATAACTTTTATATATTCTAATGTTACTGAATTTTGCAAAAAAAATCACAAAAAAAGTTAAATTGCAGCAAATCTTGATACTAAAAGTATTAATTTCATGTAAAAATATTAAAATAATAAATTAAACAAATTTAATAATAGTAAAAACGTTTACTCCTATATAACTAAACTAATTCAAGGCATATGTGGATATTTCTTCTATATTCCGTCATTTTGACTCTTTGATAATTTGACTTTTAATATCTACACGCATGGATGGAACCATTGAAATACTTTTTTTATTTATTTATATTACATATAATATAATTTATTCACTCGATGATATATTCCATATTTTCTATTCTTTTTAATAATTTATATAATTAATAAAAATAATTATAATATGTAATACAAATATATTAAAATGTTTTATCGTGAATAATCAAGAATCAAATGTTAGATTATGAGTAGTTTTGAATATATTTTGAGTAACATGATCGATCGATTGAGAATTGAAGGTGAGAAAAAAAGCTTGATATTTCTTAAACAACTTTTTAGGTGTAAGTTTTTCTAAGATATTATTTTCTTCTATTCAATCTATTGTAAGTATTAGAATATAAGTATATTTTCATTAGAGAAGTACGAGATTTAGGGATATTCTTGGGACTTAAATGAAATTAGATAATACTTGTACGATGATGAGAGTAGATGACTATAATGTTATTGAGTAACATATATTATAATCATCTTTGATTTATAGTAAAATATTACCTCGATGCTTGAATTGTGAATATAATATACATTATTTTGGAAAATAATCAAATCAAATCTTGTATATTGATTTATTACTTTATTTACTTGTTTTATTCCTTGTCTATATTTTAGTGTAATTATGTTTGTGATTTGTTGTTTATCAATTTGTTTACATTTGATTTTCTTTTATGCTTATTGTTTGATTGGATAATAAATGATTGACGGTATAACTCCGTTTATATGTCTTTTCTAACCCATCATATCTCGTCACCTCCTCTTAAAGAGTTCTCTATTTGATGGGACTCTCCCTTTCTTGTTTGTCTTTTTCTTTAATGATGTGGTTTTCTTTTATAAATAATCTCTTAGCATTGTTATTATGATTTAATTTTTTTAATTTATGAATATCAAATTTAATATATTATTTTATATCTTAATTGGTTATAGATGTTATATTTAATTTAAAATTTTATAGATATATTTATTAAAACGGTTATAATTATTAATAATAAAATTTTAATATAAACAAGATGAAACTATAATAATACTTTTAGCAAAACTATAATTCTCACTACATATGTTTTAATTTTTAATTTTTAAATATATAGTAATGAATTTTATTTAAAGTAAATAATATTTTTATTATATTTTTTATATAAATTTTAATAAAATAATTCTCACTTTTCAAATGAAAAAAAATACATAAAATAAAATAAAGAAATGTCAAATAATTGTGAATAAAGCCAACAGTTACAGTGAGGGTGGTATTTGTCCAACGAAACTTTTTTGCCTGGCTATTATCCAAAATGAAAGGGTGGGGTACAGATTCCACCGTACGAGGAAATTAGAGAAGGCACTATAGCCTATTTTTTCTTTTTTCTTTTTTACTATGAGAAAATGAGTCAATGATTTTTATTATAAAAAAAATTAAAGCCACTTCTTTATAACTAGATGTATCTTACGGCCGGATGTAAAGTAAAATATCCTTAATAAAAATATAAAATTTGAAATTACTATGTCAATGTTTTATAACATAATTAACTTTTTATGTGAGTTTGAATTCATTTATAAAGTGTCATGTGTATATGCATAATCGTTAGGAAAAAAACAATAATAATAACAAAATTAAATTTTACATGTGCATACACATATAATTATTTGAATAAAAAATATCAATAAAAAAATTAAAAAGCTAATTGTTGGAGATAAATTTTATCACATGATAACTTTGAATTGATCAACGTTGTTATTAACTAGTTAAAAAAATACAATCAATACACTATCAAATACACAATTAATAGATATGATTAAATTTGAATATAAGATATATCTAAACAATATTCTCTCATAAAAATATTATCGAAATTAATTAATTAAATAATATATGATATTATAAGATTTATAAAATTTATCCTTGATATTATTTAATTCTTTCCATTATTTCAATTTATCTTAATAATATAATTAAACTTAACCATATTGAATTTGACACATCTCATTGTTACTCATTACAAGTGTTTATTCCTCCTTTTCCGGATTAGTTAATAGGAATACACTAACTGACTTCAACATCTGGGATTGTTTGTAGAAATTTATTTTTGTTATAATCGATTTGAGCTAATGAACAACTTAAGAATATTAATCGTGTTTTTACGTTCTTCATGACATTCATAGTGTACATCACCATTTCCTCAAAAAGATTTTGCTTAATCCATCAAGCTATCCAAATGGATTCTCAACAAATATCTAAAGACTACCATTTTTCTTCATATGAAAAGGAGCAAGCTGACACTCATATAAGTGACCTATGCAAGACAGCTAGGAAGTAAAAGAGGGGGGCATGTTAAAGCAATTGATGCAACTTCAGACATAATCTCGAGAACAATAAAGGTATTGTAAGTCATATTATACTTGTGTATGTGTGTTAGTTTCACATATATAAAACATAATATTTATTTTATTTTACTCATTGTTCTATCTTTATATGTATAAGGTTAGTTATTGCGAATCAGTAATGCATAACACACACATAGTTAGAAATATTTTATATGAAAGCATATTTGTACGTATCACGTGGTTAGTTTTCGTAGTGTGCATGTTAGGTGAAGTATTGATTTTTTGAGAGTAAGCATGTGTATGAGTCGACATTCTCACGTGCTTTTTTGGTTCATTTTTCTCGTGGGTGTTTAGGAAAAGTATTTAAGAATTTTTGGAACGAAAAGATATTATTTTTACCACTAAGCTCACCACCACCACTGCCACCACCCTTAGTGAGGTGGTTGGCGAGGTGACAAATTTGAGTTCTATAAATACCTCACATTTCTTCTTTTTTTGGTATCTAGAAAATGTAGTTGAGCACTATCAAATTGACATCTTGTTTTTTCTATTTTTAGATCACTAATACCTCTAATATTTTTTGGTATCAGTGATTTGTGATTGTGTGAGAAAAAGTGTGCTTATGAGTGTTAAGTAATCAAGGCGATATTTGCAAGTAGGTTGTATATGAACTGTGTGTCAACTGAATGTTGCTTGGATGCAACTGTTTATTTGTGAAAACCTCATTGTGAAAGTGAGCTAAGTTAAATGCATTGAGTTCTCATATCTCTTGTTATGTGCAATAAGAGATAGGTTCTTTGAGTTTGGGAGTGATCCTCAATATTAGGAGTTGTCACATTTCTAGTTATTGATATTTAGTTACTGATCATACCATTCTGGGTGATATAGGTTTTGGAAGAGAACCAGGTTGGTGTATTGAACGAGGTTGTTGCGGAGACAACAAGCAAGAGTAGCAACAGGTAGTTAGGATAGAGGTCCTAACTGATAGAGGTAGTATTAGATTTATTTTTTTTAGAGTTGTAATTGTTGTATTGATTAGTGAATTATTTGTTATTGAGTTATTATCTTAAGTATATTATCACATATATATATATAGTCTCTATATGAGTTTACCTCATTATATCTATTGTTATGTATACTCGAACGTATGACTCGTAAAATCAGAGTTTAAATTATGTATATTTCTACATACTGAAATTCATACTCTGATTAGAAAGGTTTTATTATTTATTGCATGCTTTATGTTTACTGATATGTGTATTGTTGCTATGAGTATAAGTTATGTGTTATCTATTGGGTGTTATGCATAATCATATTATACGTTAATCTAATATAAGTGTCTATCTTGTATGATCCAACATACTAGATGTAAACTCTGATGAGAAAACATATTCGTTATATGTTCTTGCACGTTTTATTTCTTTTCTATGTAGCATGTCTATAGCTTTCTAATCATTACTTATGTCGTAGTAAATTAATCTGTTTGCTCCTTAATTAATTTATATTACTTATATCTATTACGTGTATCCAAGTGCCAGACTCTTTAATTGGTTTGCTATGTTTAGATTAATCGCATGTTCTGAGAGTACAATTATCATTTATTGAATATGTTTTCACATATGAAATCTTGAAACAATTGAAAATCCTTTGTTGTTTAGTATGCATTCTTATCTCACTTGTTATTAGTGGTTTGACATACATATGTTTTTTGTTAATCTAGATTGGAGCATGTGAACCACACCGTTACTAGTGTGTTTACTGCAGTTAGTTTTCTTATTATTAGTTGTTTTTATTATATGTTAAATTAAAGATATTATTTTGTACTTTTATTGTGCTAATTGCTTAATTCACATTGTATGGTCTGTTTGTTTGAATTGATATAATACTCGCGAAAAGATTTCATAGATTGATGTTTTGTTCCTCATTTAAGTTTCTGTTATCTATTTGAGTTAAAAAAAATAATTAATTTTCGTGTACGAGAATCTTAAGTATCAATTTGACATTGTTGTTATTTTATGTAATTCAAAAAAACATTTTTGTTGCTAGGATTTCATAGAAAAAAGTAAGACTAATATCACTACTATCATTATGTACTGTTTTTATTACAAATTTGTTATTTTAAATAGGAGAACATAATATTAAAAAATGTGCATGACTTATCCTTTTTCTTTTCACTCACAAGTCACGATCTATTTGCTTCTTTCTTTCTTTTTCTTCATTTTTTCAGATTTCATTTAGTTAAATCACATCTTGATCATTAGGATATATATAAGATTTGATATTCAAGTTTTAATTAAAATGTGTTGATAGTAGTTATTTAAAAAAAATTATAATATATTTTTCTCTTTTTTTATTCAAGTTTATTTTCCATTTTTGGGTAAATGAAAAATGATTTGTTTCACAATATAATTAATTTAGTTTAGTTAATTATTTAAAAAAATAACATGTAAATTTATTCATATAGACTTTTCTCCCTTAATAAAAGTCTTTGGGTTGGTGAGAGTGAGAAGAATTTTTTTTTCTCATTTTCTTCGTAATTTTGTTTAGTTTAAAATATAAACTTGAATATTTATTTTGAACGTAAGAGTAAAGATTAAAAATTAAATCTTAATTTTTTGATTAATAACGTTATAACCATGTGAGCATATTCGCTATAAATTGAGTGCCAGGCGCAAAAGATTTCAACTTTCCATCATAGCTTCTCTCAACTATTCCGTGATCAAAGCCTCTTATCACTCTTTGTCCCAACCAAAAAAAAACAAAAAAGCCTCTTATCACTAATCTTTTTTACTTTATCGTGAACCCAATTTCCTGGGAGCCTTGCGTATTTTGCTACATCTGGGTCTCTCAGGATTCATTCTCCCTCTCACTCTCTGTCCTACTATTTCAGCTTTCTATCAATATTTAGTTTTTTCTTTCTTTTTGCCTTTTCGAAGTACCAAAGATTGATAAATTTTCTTTTGTTGGGTTCGGTTCACTAAACTCTAAAGACAATCATTTGGGTTTTTAATTTCTTACCGATATCATCCTTTGATTTTTTCGCCCGAACATATTGTGGTGTATTTGGGTGATAAATCTAGGACAGAGAAAGCAAATATGACGGCTAGGAACTTGGAGAAGATGACTTCAATAGATGCCCAGTTGAGATTGTTGGCACCAAAGAAGGTGTCTGAGGATGACCATCTGATTGAGTATGATGCTTTGCTCTGTGATAAATTTCTTGATATACTTCAGGATTTACACGGAGAGCAACTCAGAGAAACGGTAATAGTTTCTATTTAGTTTATATCGGAAGTCCATTTCGTATTTCTAGTAAAGATTATCTTTTCTTAAATTCTTTTTTAATTCCTTGACGTCTTTTATATTAAGTAGATGACTTGTTGATCCCCCTTTCATATAGTTTAACTAGTTTCTGTACTTCAGTCTTCTGCTTTAAAATTGAAAGGAGTCAAATTAAAATTTTGTTTAGCTTATTCGTAATAGTTCTTAGCTATTATAGCCCTTCTGGATCATTACTTATTGTTCTTACTTCTATCCTTCATTTGTGTGATTGTGTTTCAAAAGAAAAAGAGTAGATTTATTTATTTATTTTTAATGGATAATCCCCTGTTGTTGGGTCAATGTAAATCTAGTCAATGGAGTAAACAGTACTAATTTGAGGTCTTAAAAAAGTTGTGCAATTTGATTTAATGATGGATGATATAGAACTTGGCGATTATTACACATGATTAGTATGGCAATGGAGTATTTTTATTTTTTTGTGTGTTTGACTTGGTTGTTCATAATTTTGCAGGTTCAAGATTGTTATGAGCTTTCTGCCGAATATGAAAGTAAGCAAGATCCTAAGAAGTTGGAGGAACTTGGGAATGTGTTAACGAGTCTGGATCCTGGGGACTCAATTGTTGTTGCTAAATCTTTTTCCCACATGCTTAATTTGGCAAATTTGGCTGAGGAAGTACAGATTGCTTATAGGAGAAGGATCAAGTTAAAAAAGGGTAACTTTGCTGATGAGAATTCAGCTACTACTGAGTCAGATATTGAAGAGACCTTGAAAAGGATTGTGTTGGAACTGAACAAGTCACCACAAGAAGTTTTTGATGAATTGAAGAACCAGACAGTTGATCTTGTCTTAACTGCACATCCTACTCAGTCTGTAAGAAGATCTCTGCTTCAAAAGCATGGAAGGTTTGCTATCCGCTTCTCTATTGTTTCTTTATCCCTATTGAAACAGTTTTATTAAACTAAAATAAACTCCATAAATATACTTCTATAGATTAGACACAGTGATCTCTTTGTTTTATTTGTGTAGCTCTCCATAATGATCTTATTTATTTCGCTACACTTTGCATTTTGGGATTATACGTGTCATTTACTATTTATGGAAGATTATAATTGTTATTTCTGTTTTCCTTTAATCTTGTTCTCTTTTAAATTTATTCAGGATAAGAAATTCGTTGACTCAGTTGTATGCTAAAGACATTACTCCTGATGAGAAGCAGGAACTCGATGAGGCTTTACACAGGGAGGTAATTTCTCTGGACCAGTCATACACGAAAGCCCAGTTATTAAATATTTTTTAGCTGAGTCAAGTTTAACTTTTATTGTGTCTAATATTTCACTTGTGATAGCATTAGCATCTCTTGTCTTTGTTGCAAGTCTGATATAGCTTTTGAATTTTTTATAGAATACAACTAAAATAGTGGCATACCCTATTGAAGTGTGCTAAACGTAACTTTGCCATGTATGTCATCCTCCTTGTGTAGATTCAAGCTGCATTTCGTACGGATGAAATTCGTCGGACTCCTCCTGCCCCACAAGATGAGATGCGTGCTGGAATGAGCTACTTTCACGAGACAATTTGGAAAGGTGTACCAAAATTTTTGCGCCGTGTAGACACTGCTTTGAAGAACATAGGAATAAATGAACGTGTACCTTATAATGCCCCTCTTATACAGTTTTCGTCTTGGATGGGAGGTGATCGTGATGGTATGTTTTCTCCTCTAGCTATACTACCTTGTGAGCATATCTTTCTCTCAAAAGTTCTGATCTTCATTTTGTATAATTCATGAAGTGAGAAGTATACCTTTTACTGAACTCTAACTCAAAAATCAGTTATAGACTCTTAAGCTCTGAAATTATAATGCCATTCCCACCCCGAACTATAAATGTTTTCCATTGTGTAGATGTCTTGCTAATTTAGGATCTGACTTATCTGATTTCAGGAAACCCACGGGTAACTCCAGAAGTTACAAGAGATGTATGCTTGTTGGCTAGAATGATGGCTGCTAATTTGTACTTTTCCCAGATAGAAGATCTTATGTTTGAGGTATTTCAATTTCTAATACAGGCACAGGGTACAAACTTTTTGTTGTATTGTGTCCTTTTACCTCTTTTGACATGTTCTCATTGACAGCTGTCTATGTGGCGCTGCAATGATGAGCTACGTGCTCGTGCTGATGAACTTCACAGATCATCAAAGAGAGATGCAAAACACTTCATAGGTATACATCATGTACGAATTTTGTTACTACAAATTTTTCAAATGGAAATTTTTGACAACATAGTTTTTTACTGCTTGCACATAATATGCTGTTTCCATAGTACACCGTACATGAAGTACCAATGGAACTTTTGAGTGATCCTCCTACCCTCTTCCTCTCTCAACTTTCTGAGTAATTATCCTTTTTTCTTCACCCGCCTGCCCTGTCAATCTGCAATAACTTTATACTCAATCATTCTTGATGCAGAGTTTTGGAAACAAGTTCCTACAAATGAGCCCTACCGTGTCATACTTGGTGATCTTAGGGACAAACTTTATAACACTCGTGAATATGCTCGTCAATTAATAGCAAATGGAGTCTCTGACATTTCTGAAGAAGCTACTCTTACTAATCTTGAGCAGGTACGCTCTTTGTTAGATTTTAAGTTACCATGCATCACAAATATGGATATATGTGGGTTACATGCAACACAATCACGGAGAAATTAGTTTACATGTAAACTGTAATCAATTAATCAAAACTGATTGTCATTCTTATGTGATGGTATCTTCTTAAAGCTCTTTTATTTACTTATCATCTTGCTCTCTTGCAGTTCTTGCAGCCTCTTGAACTCTGCTACAGATCCCTTTGCTCCTGCGGTGACCGACCAATAGCTGATGGAAGCCTTCTTGATTTCTTGAGGCAAGTTTCTACATTTGGGCTTTCTATTGTGAGATTGGATATCAGGCAAGAATCTGATAGGCACACCGATGTAATGGATGCTATCACAAAGCACCTGGGAGTTGGATCTTATCGTGAATGGTCTGAGGAGCGCAGGCAAGAATGGCTCTTGTCTGAGCTTAGGAGCAAACGTCCCCTTTTTGGTCCCGACCTTCCCAAAACTGAAGAAATCGCTGATGTGCTCGATACATTCCATGTAATTGCAGAGCTTCCCTCAGACAACTTTGGTGCCTATATTATCTCCATGGCAACATCCCCGTCTGATGTACTTGCTGTTGAACTTTTGCAACGTGAATGTGGGATAAAGAAACCCCTAAGGGTTGTCCCATTGTTTGAAAAACTTGATGATCTTGAGGCTGCTCCTGCAGCAGTGGCTCGCCTCTTCTCAATAGATTGGTATAGAAACCGAATAAATGGAAAGCAAGAAGTCATGATAGGATATTCAGATTCAGGAAAGGATGCTGGGCGTCTATCTGCAGCTTGGCAGTTATATAAGGCTCAGGAGGAGCTCATAAAGGTGGCAAAAGAATATGGTGTTAAGCTTACGATGTTTCATGGACGAGGTGGCACTGTTGGAAGGGGTGGTGGACCAACTCATCTTGCAATATTGTCTCAACCGCCTGACACAATTCACGGGTCACTTCGTGTGACCGTTCAGGGTGAAGTAATTGAACAATCATTTGGAGAGGAGCACTTGTGCTTTAGAACACTCCAGCGTTTCACTGCCGCGACACTTGAGCATGGAATGCATCCTCCTGTCTCTCCAAAGCCAGAATGGCGTGCACTCATGGATGAGATGGCTGTTATTGCTACGAAGGAGTATCGTTCAATAGTTTTCCAAGAACCTCGTTTTGTTGAGTACTTTCGCCTTGTGAGTGTCCTATTCATCCTTCCTGTTTTTTCCTTTGTTTATTTTATACAAATCGCTTTTACATAATCACTTGTTGAAATGAATATGTAATACTTTGTTTTTGGACAATGTAGGCAACACCAGAGCTGGAATATGGTCGAATGAACATTGGAAGTCGTCCATCAAAACGCAAGCCAAGTGGAGGCATTGAGTCACTTCGTGCAATTCCATGGATCTTTGCATGGACCCAGACAAGGTTCCATTTACCTGTGTGGCTTGGCTTTGGAGGAGCATTCAAGCATGTAATTAAGAAGGATGTAAAGAATCTAAGCATGCTTCGGGAGATGTATAACCAGTGGCCCTTCTTCAGAGTCACAATTGATTTAGTTGAAATGGTCTTTGCTAAGGGAGATCCTGTAATTGCTGCCCTGTATGACAAGCTCCTAGTGTCAGAAGAGCTGTTGCCATTTGGAGAAAATTTGAGGTCCAAATATGAAGAAACTAAGCGTCTCCTGCTTCAGGTATTATAAAGTTTGTATAAAATATTATTTCAATTGTGACAATGCATGAAAAGCTGCATATAGCTGCTATGACGTTCTGTTTTTTCCATTAAACATTGTATGTGGCTATATGCTGATTTTGATTATGAACTTTGAATAACTGTAACCAAGTGATGTTATTGCATGAAGGACTGGTGTAATGAACTCTACACCATAACTGTCCAAACCCTTTTATTGGTGGTGTTCTTGTTGGGAGCTTTGTCATGATCGATGGTTTCATTGCACTCAAATGAAAAATGTTGACCAACAAGGGTGAAATAGTAAATTCTAACTATTTTTGTAATTGCTATCAATATAGGTTGCTGGGCACAAGGATATTCTGGAAGGAAATCCTTACTTGAAGCAAAGACTAAGCCTTCGTGATTCGTATACCACAACACTTAATGTGTGCCAAGCCTACACACTGAAGCAGATTCGGGACCCAAATTACAATGTGAAAATGAAGTCTACGGAATACATGGAGTCGAGAAAACCAGAGGCAGAGCTTTTGAAGCTGAACCCGACCAGCGAGTATGCTCCTGGTTTGGAAGACACACTTATACTGACCATGAAGGGTATTGCTGCTGGCATGCAGAATACTGGTTAAGGTTCTACTAGCGGAGGCTTGACTCTCCTACGATGTTTCTCGTCTTTAGTATCTAAATATATAATGTCTCCTTTAAATGCATGCTCTGCTGCTCATATCTGAGTGGACATCTAATAAACCCCCAATTTGTATGTTTTATCATTTTGTTACCTTTGCTTCGGATTTCTACTTATGGGGGAAACTATGTAGAACGTTAGAGTCTTAGATTGGTGCATTAGATGGGTATACTTCTATCAAGATATATAATCTTTGAAATTGGGAAAGAATGAAAGACAGACAGGAGACATAATCCAAAAGAAGACCATCATGACTAAATAAATTTCTTATATTATTATCATATTCTCCACGATTTTTACATAGAAAATGAAATTAATGAGGGATACACAGTATTCTTGAATTAAATTTTCATCTCGCACCCATGAAAACAGAAACAATGATCCCAACTCAGACTTAAATCTGAATCAACCCAGCCAAAAAAGTGAAACCGCTTCTGCATCTAAAAGAGAAAACAAGCACTTCTGTAAATGAAAGAAAGAAATAATTCAAATAAAATTATACTAATAAACAATCTCAACACCTTTAACTTTCACTTCTTTAAAGCAACTGCCTAAGTTTTGGCACTTTTAGGCAATCTGATTGTATCAAAACCATTTCCCATATAACTAGGCAGCTCTGTGGGTAGCATATGTCATGCTCAAACAATGGTTAATCTCTTTATTAGGAATTAGTTTTCTTTAATACTTTGTATTTTTCAGTGGACCTTCTTTATTTAATGTATTGACATTTCAATAATATTGAAGCTAAAGTATTGGATAATAGTAAGTAGAAACAAACCTCAGTAAGCTGCATCAGTAGGATCAGGTAAGTAAGATGAGAGGGTTCATGATTCATCTAATGCTTGGGCATTTTCCCCAACCACAGAAATTGCTTCCTCTATAGCTTGAACAAAAGTAGCAATCTTGTATGTGAAGAATCCTACCAACATTGGTATCAATTCCAGGTGCATGTATCCATATTCTGGAACAAGAATCCTGTTTCCACAAATTTAATTGTAAGGCAATGAAGCTGCTCAATTTGTTACAATTACTGACCCTCTTATTTCGAAACAAAAACTATAAAGGATTGGTGGTATAAATAGTTAAGAACTTGAGCAGTTGTGTCCCGGGCTTTCTGTACAATGATGAAGAGTTGTAAAATGAAAATAGAGAATAACAGAACATAAAAATACATGTGTTTAATCAATCACAAAGAATGTAAAAGAGAGAAGAAATTGATAAGTTGCAAACTACTGGCAATAATTCTTAATTAGCTTCAGAAAGAGAAGTATCAATTGGCCACAAGTCCACCAACAGAAAGACCTACCCATTCCACCGGTTGTAGATCATGACCAATACAACAGGAACCAATAACCTTGGCTGTCCAACAGCTCCCCTGCATTAAAGCCCAATAAATTATAATATGTAACATATTACTGCATTTCCATAGACAAATAAACATAGGAAAAGTAAAAGTAATATGCTACATACTTGACAAGCCCTCTTGCTCCATCTGCCATGGAATCCACAGTATTCCCCAGCATACGCATGTATGCCAAAGAACCAAGCAATCCAGCACCAAAGCTGAGGATGTAAAAGATACATGATCATCAAATTTTATTCAATAAGATATCCCTAAGTGAATTTGATACAACATTATCTGGCAATCTGAGAGTGACTTTGCCATTGTTCAAGTCACTTCTAATTCATAAATGACCACAACCCTATGATTTATTGAAGAAATCATCTGGCTTTAATTATATTCTCAACAATGAAATTCTTCGAACATAATTTGAATGAAAAGCAAAGATTATAGAACTTTTGTATCTTCTAAGTTCATTGAGATCACGATATCCTAAGCATATTTGCAAATGTGCACATCAAAACTGGTGCATTCATAGAGGCATCACCCCTGATAGTTCTCTGAACATTCAGACAAGAAACAGAACGTGTATCTCATACTTTTATGTTTAGGACGCTAAGGGCAGTGTGCATATATTCTAAGAATGCTATCTTGCACTTTCAGTACGGTAAAATCTGTTAAGCAACATATTCATAAATAAATACACCAAATTAGTCAATGAAGCTAGCAACCCACATATTATATATTATGACCAGGTTGAAGTATGCATCTGAAAAATATAATTCAAATCCATTAGATAGTTTTACACACCTAGCTGCAATTTCTGGTGAATAGGAAACATAAGCTGAGACTAAACCAACACAGCCGATACCTACTGTAAGGATTTGCATCTTCTTTTTTAACTGTGAAAGCAACAAAGAGAAATCAAAAATACGCCCACTCAAGAGTGGGAGAAAGGAATGAATAACATGAAAAGAAAGATGATGAAATGGTCCCAGATACAATAGTTAATTACCTTAAAGTAATCTTCCCTTGATTGAGCCGCCAACACTTCTGGGTCCCCCCGGGGGCGCCTTAGTTCTCTAAACATCACATCCTGTAAATTGGCACATATTAACTCTAAACAATAAGAGGAATCCTTCTGATCAATATTTTGTATAATAGTGAAGGTTGCTTTGCTCTAAGAAGGTGGACGGTTAAAAAGGTCTTTCTCAAATACTAATATATCAAATGACATACGCTGCCTCCTGTTGCAGCCTTACTAGCCTTGTCCCACTTCTCTTGTTCACGCCTTGTTGGTACCAATTTCCATCTGGATGATGATGTCTTGGCACCACTCTGACAAACAATTTATGACCAGAGATCAAAATAAATAACCTAAATGCAAATCTACGTTGGGATAAAATAATTAGTTCTATTTGAAAGCTGAAAGTCAGTCACCATACTTGATTTGGCAGCTCAACTTGAAGTTCTATTTCTTGCTTGGGAGAAGCTGTAAGTTGTTTGCTCAAATCAACTTCTAAACTGCATGCCCATAATTTAGAAAAGTTTAGAAGGAGAAAACAAAAATTAATGGAGTAATGAATTTACAGTTACAGTCAGAAGTGCCAATTTGAACAAACCTGTCAAGGCTCATTACTCTATTTAAACTCAGAAACCCCGATGGCTTTTCCTGTTAGACCAAAACCACTTGATTACAAAACCAGATTTACAAGACAGAAAGGCATGTACTTTGCTAATCAGTAGAAGTCTATTTACTAACTAAAGAAAATCAAAAACTTCAAGTTCAACACTGTCCTCCTGCTATTCTTTTCCTGAATCCTAGGAGTCCAAGACAACAAAGCTCAAACTCAGCCAAATAAATGTGCAAAAACTTAGTCCCTGTACATGAAATCATCAAGCAAGACAAATGGCCTTGTTGAACATCAATTACAGCACACCATTACTTTTTTTTTATTTGGGTTCCTTTCCAACTTTCTCATATGAAGGATTTTAAGCATACGTATTCATAAAGCCTTCAACTCGTATATATCCGTCACATTCATCTTTTTACCATGGAATTGTATTCCCAATCACCATCTTAAATAAACAAATATCAAACACACCGTTAAGTTCTCGATAACTAATGAACTAATTATAACTGCTTCAGTATCGGAATGATATTGATCCAGAAAGTATACAATTCAATGATTACAATTTCTGTCTAACCTATTATATTTCATAACCTGTAATGGTCCCCTTTAATTGTATTCTAGATAAATGCAAAGGCAAGGAAGGACAGGTTTTTTAGTTTTATAAATTATTTCATTCCCCACAGCAATTTATAAGCTTAAACACACTCTCATTTGTGTTCAACGCGAAATTAAATTAGAAACCCATTTATGTTCAACACCTAAAGCACTACATATTTTGCATCAATTAACCAACGAAACCGCCAAATGGACCGAAAAAGAAGACGAATAAAGAAAATAAAAGACATCCATGCGGAAGTATTAAGTAAGAATAAAGAAAGGGTTTATCAAATAGAAACCTTAACAGGAGTGTATTGTATGGAAGGGTCGGGGTCTTCAATCAATCTTTTCATACGACCCATGAAATCTTTGTTCCAGATAAAGTCATCAGAGGTAAGAGGGTCTTCTTCTTCACCACCCCAGTACTTTCGGAGCTTTGTAGTGGTCGGAGGACCACCATACTCGCCGGGAGAAACCCCAGTAGACCATTTTACAGGTTTCTTCTTGGGCAAAATGACTTTTGTTTGTCTTCGATCTGGTTTTGATGGGGTCAAAGAGTCCTGAGAGATTGGTGTGGCCGAGGAGGTTACTGTGATGTAGTAATTCAGAACTGCCATTGCGGATGACGATTCCACGGTTATCAGCTCTGACCTTTGATAAGTAATATTAGAAAAAGATGGGTATTAAAGGATTAATTATTTCTTACGAACATATTTATAAAATAATAATATAATTAAAATTTTAAATATGTATATAAGTAATATTTATAATTTAAATTATTTAAAATTTTATAAATATTATAATATAAAACGTAACTGATCTTTAAAAAATAAAAACATTCTCCTTTCTTCTTCTTCTTTTTTTTTTCTTTTTTGTTATGTTTGTTTTGTTTTGTTTTGGACTGCATATGGATATATCATGTGTGTAAACCAAATGTGCACGTAGCATTACGCAAAGAAAAATAACTTTTCACAAATGTCACGAAGCATCTATAATTTTTAAGTTATTTGTATTAATAATAATCACAGAATCAAAATTGCATGTTTTTGGTTAATTTAAATTCAATATAAAGATTAATTTGAATATTTTTAATTTAAATCTAACTTTAATTATATAATCAATATAATTTTTTAAAATTAAAATTTTTAGTATAAGATAAGGTTAGATTAATATTAAAATTTATTTATAAATTATTATTATATATAAAACACAACACATAAATTAAAATTTTAAATTGATATTTTTATAATTATTATTATTATTCATAGTAACAACTAAAAAATAAAAAATATATCTATACAATTATTAAATTATTATAAATACTTATAATTATTTTTAGTT
Source organism: Hippophae tibetana (assembly GCA_037013495.1). Lineage (NCBI taxonomy): Eukaryota > Viridiplantae > Streptophyta > Magnoliopsida > Rosales > Elaeagnaceae > Hippophae > Hippophae tibetana. The sequence goes on from CM072812.1 coordinate 10,214,489, forward strand.
AAGATAATAATATGATATAATTATGTTATTCATAATATTTAAATATAACATATTATAAAATAAAATATTTATTTATTTATTTATAATTTAATAACAATTTTGAATTAAATATATTAGATTATAAAATTTATCAAATCAAATATGATCCGAATTCAAACGGGTTATAAAACTCTCAATCTAAATTTGATTATTAAAATTTTGAATCAAATTAACTTCGAACATATCGAATAAAAATTTTCAATTTAAATAAATTAATTAGATTATTTATTCATTTTTAATTTTAATTTGAGTACCATAACTTTATCTAAATTAAGCAATTTTGACCTAATTTTATCATTGTTTTAAAATGTTCTAATTTAATATCCTAGTTTGGAAAAAGGTTTCAAAATTGTAAATTATGAAAAATAATTGCAATTGAATTGAGTATTTTATCACCTGCTTCTCACATGCATTTCATTGGAGAGTATTTTTGTCAACCAACATTTTTGGCGGTAATGAATGCACCCAATTACCAGTTTCCCGCTTTTCTCTTTGGCTTATATAGCAGAAAGATACGCGAGAGAACGGGGTACTGTATGGGCATTTTCTCGGACTGCCCTTGTTGTCGGAAGCAGGTTCTGCTTGCTCATAGTTATCTCTTTCATCAGCAAAGTTATCATAAACATTAGGGCCACCAACAATGGCACCAATGAGTAAGTTTGGATCACTTGCTTTTCTACTAAACCAAGTGGCATAACCGCCTCGGCAACTCACGAATGAAGGATTAACCTTAATGGAAACAATTGATGATCCCCTACAGTGAGCTTGTTTTGGGTAGTAACCCATAGCTAACCATATAACTAGTCGCTCTAGGATTGTCTTCAAGAATGTAATCAACCTTAAAATTCCAACAAGTCATAACACTAACCATTAACTTTCTTCGTCTTCTTGTTTCGTCATATCATTAATCATGTCAGTAAAACAACGAAAAAAATAAAATAATATGAAAACATTTAAAAAGAAAACAAAAATAAACTTGTATCTATGTTATAAAATAAACATAACAAATTATTACCCACCAATCAGTTTAACAAATTTAAAATATAATTAACTTAATTATGTTATTTATCTTTATACGAACATTTTACCAAATTTAAATATATTATAAAAAAATTATTCTTAAAATATTAAAAATAAAAATAAATAAATAATTTTTTTAATATTATTAAGTTAATTATTCTTTAGTATGTCTTATATGCCTTATATAAGCACAAAATTTTATAATTGAAAAATCTCTAAAATAATTTGTAAAGTTTTTATATATAATTCTAGTAATACACATAAATAAAGAATTATAAATAAAAGTTTTTACGTGCAACTCTATTAGTAATCAAAATTAAAATTTTAATAAAATAAGATATTATTTTAATAGAATTCTAAACAAAAATTATAAGCATATAAACTATTTTTTTCTATAATCTAGTCTCGTATTATTTCTCTTCACTTATTTAAAACTCATTTTTGAGTTTTCTTTAAATGAAGATGATAATATCTATAAGGACTACAAATGTTGGCTATTTTCATAGATAAAATATTTTTATGTAAATTTATTATTAAGTTCACTATGAAGTTTATCAAGCAAAGTCAAAAAATGTCAGAATTTCATATATTCGTATTTTAGGTATATCTTTTAAAATTAAAATACGTATGATTGCACTCATATATTTAATAACACATATTCATAAATTTGAAATTATTTTTGCTGCTAAAATATGTATTTGAACTTTACTTGATAAACTTCATAGCGAGCTTAAAAATAAATTTATATAAAAATATTCTATCCATAAAAATAACCAACACTCGTAGTTCTTACAAACTCTTTCTTTGAATTTTTCGTGTGACAAAATCTTTTACTCACTATATGACATTTATAAGAATAAGATAAAAGTACAATAATGCCTCATACTCCATAGTGAAACTATCCTATGTCCAATGAATCCATCTTCGCTGCAACTTGACAAGTTCATAAGTAACTGAAATGACATATATAAAGCATACGAAAACTTGGCTTGTAAGACTCATTATACATTAATTCAGTTTACATATAAATAAGCAAAGTGTACAAAATAATCATGTACATATAAATAAACAAAGTGTAAAGAATAATCGCGTAGTGTATACATTCATACCAATCAAGCTTAACATAAGACAAAATGATGAAAAATATTCTTATCTTAAATATGTTCTCCCCTTATATGCATAACAAAATAAGTCTTAAAAGTAAAGCACAACATCTATGGCATTTATGGATCTTTAAAATTGATTTTTTTTTATTGTTTCACTTCTTTGAACAATATTAGCCAAATATAGTTACATGCTTACCTTTAAAATTAATTTTTTCAACAAACTTTGGAATAATGAAATTTGACTAAATATCTTGTAGATGATTTGACAATTCTTGTTGCTTTAGAAAATAATTTATTACGATGTCAAATAATTAACTGCATTTAAAAATAGCGAAGACACTTGATTCTTTAATTTCAAGAATATCTACAAGTGACATGATATTTGAATATTCTTTTATGAAAATAATTTTGAGATTTTAGACTAGTTTATCTTGTAAAGAGATTTTCGTTTTAAATTATTTCTTATGAATTTGTATGATCTCTAACATATGTCTATTGGCCTTAATAATATGATATTTTTGTCTTCAATCAAAACTATCTCAAGAACATTGTTTTCAAAATATTGATCTTTCACTTTTAAAACTTTAGAAAAGTCATTTTTTTTACAACTCATGTGTTAACGTTATGTTGAATCGTCTTTTTCACTCGAATAAAATTTTAATTTTGAGTTTGTATGTAATCTCTTTTGAATAAGAGCTTGATTTATATTTTTATTTAATAACGCAAATAATGCAAGTATTTTATTAAAATATTTATTAAACTCTTAATGAAATTCTTGAATTTTTTTCATGAAATATCTTTATTATGCTCCCTTGGACCCACATGAACCTCTCTTTGATACCACCTGACACATGATAAAAGCTCGAATACACTAAAAATATGAAAGAGATAAACAAAGTTTAAATTAACCAAACTCATTCTTCAGCAAAAGATACTCGTATTTTGTTATGAAACAAACACAATGAAACTATTATCTAGACAAATGCTCTAACAAATCTAAAATATAATTAGCGTAGATATGTTATTTATCTTTAGATGAACATTTTAGTAACTATAGAGTAGGACTAACTTAAATATATTCTTCTATCTCACGTATAAAATGATTTCAATTTTCAAACGAAAGAAAAAATAATTGTTCTTAAAATATTAGGAATAAGAGGTAAAAGAAAGAAGATATATATTTTAAATATTACTAAGTTGATCATTTTCTAAGATCATTATGCAAGCATAAACTTTAGTTATTTATAATTGAAAAATCCTTAGAATAGTTCATAAAATTTCTATATGGAACTTCAATAATACACACAAAAAAACTCTAAATAAAAGTTTTTGGGTGTAACTCTAGTAGTATATAAAAGTTAAAATTTTAGAACAATTAAACACAAATAATTAGTAATTTAGAACAATTAAAGAGTAAATATTTAAAAATATAAGTGATTTTCTTCTAAGTTAATTTACAAATCTAATATTTATATTGTTTATAATAAATAATAAAATATTATTTCATTTGTCCAATTCTATGACCAGTTTTTAAACACCCGTAGATATAACTAGGTTATTAAAGCTTAACAGAAAAAATGCATTGCATGCCATAAGACATTGAGGAAAAAGCTCAAACTCTTGCTAGTTTTATTAAACCTTTTCTTTTCTCTTTTTAATTTATAAAAAAATATTATTATATATCACAAATATATTATAATTATAATTAATATAATAAATTTAATAGAATATATTTATTTAAGTTTGATTCTTATTACTAATAACACTAATTGAAGATTCATTTCAAACAAAATATATATAGAATTTTTTTTTATAAAAAACATGACATATTTTAGCAAAATTAATAGAAACTAAGCTAATGATATTACTACCAAAATCTAACTTACATTTTTTAGTTTTTTTTATTATCTTTAACACGTTAAAAGCTTCTCTGGTCCAATAACGGAAAATAATTATTTTCCTAACTTTTGAACTATAAGTTTTTTTTTCTAAAAATAAAGAACCATAAGTTAATATAATTATCTACATCAAGAGATAACATCTCCACACTACATGAAGTGAAATTAACAAAAGTAAAAATATAATGGAATTTGCACTTCTAAAGCAATGCTTCAAGGTAGAATCGGTGACCAACTTCAAATATTGCTTCCCATCATGAATAGTAATGCATCTTAACATTGGCAACTTCATTGGTTTCTAAGAAATCTTCCCCTAAAATAATATAATTATACCTAAATTTGAGAGTAATTTGAGTGTCATTTTGGTGAAGATATATCTTGACAATTAATATACTTTTTATTAATTTATTTTATATTTTTGAATCAAATTTAACACAAAAATATTGAATAACATATGATTAATACATTTATCAATATTATTTAAGTTAAATCGTTTACCAATAATTTATCATATTATTATAAAATATTCAAAATTTATAACTGTTAATGTATATCTAGTAATATATTAATGTGTATATATATCTGCTAATTTATATCTATTTACTTTAGGGGTATCTATATTTAGTTAGTTTAAACATATCTAGTTTACTTGTAATTCTTATATAAAGGCAACATGTATATTCATTTATCAAAGAATATAATATAATCATTAAGTATTTCTAACATGATATCAGAGCCACTATTTTAGTATTACTAGCGGTCTTGTCTTTTCTGGTGCTATTTAACCATTATAGCTTTCACTATCACAATAGCCGCTACAATCATTAACCATTGAACCTCCGACGTCTTTCAACCGTTGTCTTTCGGTTTCGGGACTATAGTGTCGTTGTTAAGGAGTTATGCACCACACAAACCACTACAATCACCGCCGCCGCCGTGCATCTTGTTTCGATAATTTTTTTGCATATACCACTGTGATCAGCTCGACTGGATCTACACAACCATGGAAGTATCGCAACCATCGGACACCGCATGCTCCCTCACGCACTGCTCAACCAATTTGCACATCCTTTCACGCGCCACTGCTGAAACTAGCTGCCATCGTGAATCTTAACCCGACGACCTATTTACAGATACCAGTGTTATCGCCTCGACCTAATCTACATAACCTGTGGGCATATCACAGTCTTAAGCCTCCGCATGCACCGACAACAGCAACTGCACATGGATCTGACGCGCCAAGCACGTCGTGCTCTACTCGTGACATCATCTGTAACTTGCCTAGGGTTGACGTCACAGAGATCGGTCTGATCGTTGACCGTTTTGACCATTGACTGTTGACCGTGACGGTGCTGACCATTGAATGTTGACCGTGACGGTGCTGATCGTTGATTATTGACCGTTGACTTTTCCCAATATAGGTCCTCTCTACCCAATTTTTCGCGTAGATTTCGTTTTTGCATATTGTGTTTCCAAATGGATAAAAAAGATGTTTTTGTTTCTTGTCTTATCAATATTGTATTGGAGTGGACTAAGAATTACTTGTCATGGTCTCAAGCTATGGGCAGTTTTCTTAAGGGTCGTATGCTCTGGCATTATTGTACTGGTGTAATTATCATTCATGTTAAAGAAACAAGTGAAGAAGATGCTACTTTCATTCGTCGCATAACTGAATGGAATAATCGCAATCACATGATCCTCACATGGATTCAGAATACTTCAATTCCCTCCATCTCTAATCTGTTGGGCAGCTTTGATGATGCCAAATCAGCATGGGATATGTTGGCCAAAAGGTACTCCACTACTCACGGATCCATGAAATATCAGCTAATAGTTAAATTGTATCGATTTCAACAAGAATTAGGACAATCTATCAATGACTACTTTGATCAGCTTCGATTCCTTTGGGATCAAATTGACCTTTGTGATCCAGTTTGGGCATACTCAATATATGCTCAGCAATATGCTACAGTTAGGGATGAATTTCGTCTCTATGAGTTCTTGATGTCACTTCACAAGGACTTTGAGCCCATCAGAGGTCAGCTTCTTAATCGTAGTCCTCATCCCTCTCTTGATACTGTTGTAAATGAGTTGGTTAGAGAAGAAGCTCGACTTGCAACCCTTCAAGCCCAAAATAAGTTCAATGTTTTGGCTATTACTCATGCTTCTACCATTGAGCAACCTCAATAATCAGGTGATTCCTCTGGCCTTTACAATCATCACAGGTAGAGCAATAAAAGGTTCTGCAATTATTGCAAGCGTCATGGCCACACCATTGAGACTTGTTACTGTCGCAACAAATCTACTATTGTTGTTACTAATACTGAGCCTACTTCACTGATGCCTTCTAGTTCAGTAGAGTCTCAGTCTTCTGGATCCACTATCAACCTCTCCTTCACTAAACTACAGAATATCATAACTCAGGCTGTTCAAATGGTTGGTAATGCATCTCTTTCCACTACTCTATCAGTTTTTCCCAGTAAGTCTCAAACTTGGCTTTTTAACTCTACATGTTGTAATCACGTGACACCTCACTCATCTTTATTCTCCAAACTTGACCTTGCACCACATCCTCTTAATATTCATATAGTTGATGGTTCCACCATTTATGGGAATAGTCTAGGTTTTGTTTCGACCTCTACCCTCTCTGTTCCTAGGGTTTTCCATGTACCTGCCATATCCTATAATTTATGCTCGGTGGGACAATTAGTTGAACTAGGATATCGCCTTATTTTTTACCATTTTGGGTGTATTGTACAAGATCCGAGGACGGGGCAAGAGCTTGGGACCAGTCCTAAGGTCGGGCGTATGTTTCCCGTAAACAATCTTCATCTTCCACCTGTTGCTCTTGCCTCTGTTGCTGCTACAATTACTGCAGTTTCTTCCTTACCTTTTCTCGTACTTTGAAATTATCCTCTTGGTCATGCCCCATCCACTCGGGTATAACAGTTAGCTTCTAAAGATCTATTGGGTTCTATGTCCAAAGACAATTTTGATTGTACTTCATGTCAGTTAGGAAAACAGCCAGCTTTACCGTTCAATAATAGTAAATCTATCTCTAATAGTATTTTTGAGTTAATTCATTCTGATGTTTGAGGACCTTTTCCTGTTACTAGTATTGATGGATCTCGATATTTTGTTGTTTTTATTGATGATTATTCTCGTTATAGTTGGATCTTTCCAATGAAATCTCGTTCTGAAATCTTACCAATATACAGTAACTTTGCAAAAATGGTTGAAACAAAATTCTCCAAACGTATCAAAACTTTTCGATCTGACAATGCTCTTGAATATACTCAAAATGCTTTTCAAGCTCTGTTACACTCCTATGGCACTGTACATCATCTAACCTGTCTAGGAACCTCTCAACAAAATGGTCAAGCCGAAAGAAAACTTCGTCATATTCTTGACACTGTTTGTGCTATTCTTTTTTCTACCAAAGTTCCTGCCCCATTTTTGGGGTGAAGCTGCTCTTCGTGTTGTTCATGCCATTAATCGCATTCCAAGTGTTGTCATTCATAATCAGACTCCGTATGAATGCCTTTTTGGGTCATCTCCTAACTATCATTACCTTCGTTCATTCAGATTTGCCTGTTTCGTTCTTCTTCAACCTCATGAACACAACAAACTTGAGCCTCGATCTAGACTTTGTTGTTTTCTTGGTTATGGTGAAACTCAAAAAGGGTATTGATGTTATGATCCTGTCTCACATCGTCTTCGTGTTTCCCAAAATGTTGTCTTTTGGGAACACTGCTTATTTGTTGAACTTTCTCACTTTCGTTCTTCCCTAACTAATTCAAATGTTTTAGAAATCTTTCCAAATGAGTCTCATGTTCCTTCTAAAGATACTCTTAATCCACCTATGGACTTCACTATTCAATCTTCAGATATTTTTTATGATTATCCTAGACAGGTTGTAAAAGAACATGTTGATAACGAGCTACCCCACCTTGAACATGGATCCCCTGCTCTTGCTTCGCCTGAAGATCCTCCACAAGACATTTCACCTTGCCACTCAACCCGGGTAAGATCCATTCCTACACATTTACTTGACTATCATTGTTACACTGCCCTTGCTACACTCCATGAGCCTCACACCTATCGTGAGACATCTACTAACCCTTTTTGGCATATTGCAATGAAAGAAGAGATTGATGCATTAACCAAAAACCATACTTGGGATCTTGTTACTCTCTCTCCTGGTCAGTCTATGGTTGGTAGTAAGTGGATCTATAAGATCAAGACTCGTTCTGATGGGTCCATCGATCACTACAAGGCTCGTTTTGTAGCAAAAGGTTTTACATAAGAGTATGTGATTGATTATGAAGAGGCTTTTGCTCCAGTTGCCCGTATTTCTTCTGTTCGTACCCTCTTAGCTGTTGTCACTGCTAGTAAATGGGACTTTTTTCAGATGGATGTCAAAAATGCATTCCTTAATGAGGATCTGCATGAAGAAGTCTATATGCAACCTTCTCCTGGTCTTTCTGTTGAAACAAATAAGGTTTGTCGCCTTCGATGAGCACTTTATGGCCTTAAACAAGCTCCACGAGCATGGTTTTCCAAGTTCAGCTCCACCATCCTTTGCTTGGGTTACACTGCTAGTCCTTATGATTCTGCCTTATTTCTTCCTCGCAATGATAAAGGCACCATTTTGCTTCTCCTATATGTCGATGATATGATTATAACTAGTGATGACCTCAGTGGTATTCAAGAACTCAAGGATTTTCTTAGTCAGTAGTTTGAGATGAAAGACCTTGGACATCTCAGTTACTTCTTGGGTCTTGAGATCACTCGTTCCACAGATGATCTTTATATTACTCAAGCTAAGTATGCATTTGACCTCTTATCTCAAGCTGGACTCACTAATAGAAAAACTATTGACACTCCACTTGAACTTAATGCGCATATCACACCATCAGAGGGGCAACCATTGTCTGATCCCTCTCTTTACAGACGATTGGTTGGCAACCTAGTTTATTTTACAGTTACTCGTCCAGACATTTCTTATGTTGTTCATTAGGTGAACTAGTATCTGTCTGCTCCATGATCAATTCACTATGTTGTTGTTCTACGTATTCTATGACACTTGAAAGGCACTATCTTCCATGGCCTTTTCTACTCAGCTCATTCTCCTTTAGTACTTCGTGCATTCTCTGATACTGATTGGGCAGAAGAACCCACTGATCGCAGGTCTACTACAGGTTATTGTTTTCTCCTTGGTTCTTCTTTGATTTCTTAGCGAAGTAAGAAACAAACTTTCGTGGCCCGCTCCAGTACTAAAGCATAATATCGTGCTCTTGTTGATACCACATCTGAGCTTCTTTGGCTACGATGGCTTCTTAAGGATTTAGGTGTATCCACATCCTCTGCTACTCTCCTTTATTGTGATAATCAGAGCATCATTCATATTGCTCACAACGATGTCTTCCATGAACGGACTAAACACATCGAGATTGATTGTCACTTTATTCGCTCTCATCTTGTCCATGGTGCTCTTAAGTTTTTCGCTGTTTCCTCTAACGATCAACTTACAGATATCTTCACTAAGGCACTTCCCAAAGGACGCACTCATAATTTGGTTGACAACCTCAAACTAGTCTCACATCCACCTTGAGTTTGAAATGGCTGTTAATGTATATCTAGTAACATATTAATGTGTATATATATCTGCTAATGTATATATATTTATTTTAGTGATATCTATATTTAATTAGTTTAGATATATCTAATTTATTTGTAATTACTATATAAAGACAACATGTATATTCATTTATTAAAGAATAGAATACAATCATTAAATATTTTGAACCATGACTATTAAAATTACTTTGATATTCTCTAAATTGAATCTCAAAACGACATTTCATTAATACATGAAATACTATGATCTTTAATTATTGATAAAACACTCTATTCAGTCTTGGAAGACATCGATTTCAAAGCATGACTCTCTAATCCGAATCCACCATCATTAAACGCTCTAAATTGTTATGTTTCCCTCTTTCACGATGCTTCAAACGCGTGCCTAATTGTCCATTTGAGTCGTTTCGTTTAAGTTTATGGAGCAGACAGCACATCATCGATTGATATGATGATGGAGATTTTTCTAATAACACTGACAGTAAGATTTGAGTGCCAAACCACAATAATATTACAGTTAGTAAAAAAAATTGTTTAACGTAACAATTTTGGGTCCTACGAAGCTACAAAGTCTGAATAATTTAAGACAATCGGTCCAGTGGTCCCATAACATATCTAAATTGGGCCATATGACCCACTTCTTCACTGCATCATGGAAAATCACTACAGTCGCTGCCCACTGCGAAATATATATATATTGGGTATAAATATAAAAGAAATTAAAAAGTGAGTAGTATTATTTATTTTAATAATTATGACTATATTAAAAATATCGATACAAAAAGAAATAAAAGGAATGAATGAAAAAGAAAAATATTGAAACTATACAAATCCATAGTCCAGCCTCAATCTGTGATAGCAAATACGTGGTACTTGTTGATTGGCTGTGTTTCAAAGACTGTACGATCAGCCTCAGCTACGTCAAACCTTTGTGCGGAAGAAATTCGTGAAGAACAGAGGAGAAAATAATTACTTTAAATGAACAGTTAATTCCAGGGAGATGTTTGATATTTTTTGAAAGATATATATATATTTTTTTTTGCGGTGTTTTTGTGAAAGAATAATTAGATTAATAAGTTACTGTCAGACACATATCAATATGTGACAGTTAGATGACAAGAGATAGACGGGGAATTTCCATAAAAGTTTAAAGGGTGAGATATATAAAGGAGATATAAAGGAGGACATCGCTAGGAATTGGAGAGATTTCCCCTCTTTTTTTGAAAACCCTAATCCTCTCTCTGTGAGATCGACCATGGCTTCCTCTGGGGATCGCGATAAATTTGTATATGTTGCTAAGCTCGCTGAGCAAGCCGAGCGCTATGATGGTTGTAGCTCATAGCTCTTCTATAAAGTTCTGTTTTTTGTAAATTTATTGTTTTAACTTTTTATTGGTGTGCATGTACTTCGTTTTGAAACATCATCTAGTTCTGCTTCTTTTCCTGATCATTTTAGTTGAAGGTAGTTTCTTGTGGCAACATTGGTATTCATGTTATTGCAAATTCTTCAGTTTTTGTTTTTTTTTTCTTCTTTTTATGCCTGCACGTGTGTGAATCTGATGCTCATTCTTAGTTTTGATTTTTTGGGACCCGATCCAGTAAAATATCGGTTTTGGTGGCTTGGTAATGATGGAAAACTGAAGTTGGAATTATATGTTGTTAATTTAATTGAGTAAGGATCTGCCAGTTTCTTTGAAGCGAATTTTGTTGGAGAAAATTATGTTGTTAATGCATTCTTACTATATATGCTATTTTACTGTCTTTCTTGTTCAGACTGAATTTACTTGAAGAAATATTTTCCAAGACAGAATTTAATTCTTTTGGCAGATTTTATATCCCCCTTGTATTTATTGACTTTTCTCCCAGTTTTCCTTTTAGATGCTTACCATTTTCTTCCTATTTCATTTGGAGACAAATATGCTGTGTTGAAAAATTATTTCTCTATGGAATCTTATACTTGATTGGTATTATGTCATGAAATTTTGTGTTAATGAGAAGTAAAACTTGATTTCTTAAGAAAGCAGGCTGACAATATGTTGCCTCAACAGAAAAGTAGAAGGTGAAATTTATTTACTCTGTTAAAGATGGAAGCTTGATTTTCCTTGGTGTTTCCACTATATTTTGCAGAGATGGTGGAATCTATGAAAAAGGTTGCAAACCTTGATGTTGAATTGACAGTTGAAGAGAGAAACTTACTCTCTGTTGGCTACAAGAATATTGTTGGTGCACGGAGAGCATCTTGGAGGATCTTGTCATCAATCGAGCAGAAGGAAGAAGCTAAAGGAAATGAGGCCCACGTTAAGCGGATAAGGGAGTACCGACAAAAGATTGAATTAGAGCTCTCAACCATTTGTAATGATATCATGATGGTGATAAATGAGCACCTCATACCATCAGCTCCGGCGGGTGAATCCACTGTATTCTACCATAAGATGTGAGTTTTTTATTTTATGATAAACTGACTCATATATTCATTTTCATTCTGGATATCAATATATTATAGGTTTGTAATTGCTTTCTTTAAATTTTATTGCTGGCAGGAAAGGAGATTACTATCGGTATCTTGCAGAATTTAAGAGTGGCAATGAGAAAAAAGAGGCTGCTGAGCAGTCAAAGGAAGCATATGAGGTATGCCCAGTGTCCCCATTTCCTTTCTATAAGATTCCTTAAAATTAAATATATTTGGCTCATAAGAAAACTTTATATTTATTCAACTATTCATTTTACAATGTACTGTGTGTTATGATTACCTCTGAAGATGGTCTTTTTAGAAGTTTTGTAGTCTTCTAGAAGAATCTTTAACGTGAAGAGTCATTGAAATATGGTCATCTTCATTATTTGTTAAGACTCTGGACTAGTTATGATGTGTGAAGTTCTTCTCTCTAATGTAGATCATGCTCTCTATATGCAGAGTGCTACTACCGCGGCTGATGGTATATTGCCCCCGACACATCCAATCCGTTTGGGTTTGGCATTGAACTTCTCAGTATTCTACTATGAAATAATGAATTCACCAGAGAGGTTTGCTAGAAACAATCTTTAGTCTGACTGGTGCATGATGTATATTTAGTTTCTTATTTTATGTGGAGCTGTGTTTTTCAGGGCCTGCCACCTTGCTAAACAGGCTTTTGATGAAGCTATCTCAGAGCTTGACACACTGAATGAGGAATCATACAAGGATAGTACCTTAATCATGCAACTCCTTAGAGACAACCTTACCTTGTGGACTTCTGACATCCCTGAGGATGGAGGTGATTGTCGTCATGCTTTCAAGAATTGGTTTTGCATTGGTGTTTCCATGGACTAATTGATGAACATTAATATATATCTTTTGAAATCTCTTGATAGAGCTGTAAATCAAAGGGGCTAGGTTTAGTTGTCAAGACTAGAGAAATCAAATGGACTAACTAATAAATCCTGCAGTGTCCGAGTCGGTGTCACAATCAATGATACTAATTTGCTTCTGTGACTAAGTGGTAAAGTAAGCTTTTGATGATTAAAGGAAATGACTACCGTGGTCTCAAATTTACTATTTTCTGAAAACTTTGAATATCCCTTTTTTTTATTCTCTCCTTGGTAAACATACACTAAAAACATAGGCAAGTAATTTGTACCAAAAAATGCACACATTGTATTGGGAAAGGTTTGAGTAATTTTTTATTAGCATTCAACTGATCGAACAAATATGAGAAAAGAAACTAAGAAACTGACTAGTTATTGTGTCTTAGGTGCAGGAAATATTTATAAATGTGCATTTTAAGCATATCTGATGTGTTATGTGCTTCTCTTAGACCCTTTCAAAAACATTTTTTTAGAAATTGAGACTATCAGATCTGTTTAGTTTAGATGTTGCATGATGTAGGTTCTTCGTCTGAAAATATTCACACATCAATTCACTACAGTATTGTAATGGTCAGTTAACTATTTTTGATGAGTTGTGAATGAATAAACCTGTGATACGCACAAGTTACTACTTGCCTAATATTTATGCTATTCTTTTACCAGAATTCCTATTCCAGATAACTTTATTTATCTCTATTTTGTTACCGTTCTTTTTGCTACAGAAGACGCCCAGAAGGCTAATGGTACTGCCAAGATTGGTGGGGAGGATGCCGAGGTGAGTATTTCATAGTTGTTGGTTCTCACCTATGTTCTCTTATACAATAGCTCAGTAACGTGCTCTTCATTTTTTGTAGTGATGGCACCTTGTGACCTGCTATATGTGATGGATTAAGAACACATTATGATTGTAGATCAACCTTGGTGTTTTGCTAAAGTAGAGGTCATTATTTCCTCGTAATTTTTATTTTTTTGGTACTCTTGTCCCTTTTGGGTTTCATATTATATACATTGTCTCCCAACATGGTCCAATCTGCAGTGTCCTAGCTTCCCTTGTTTTTGTTTTGGATGGTATGTAGAGCACTGAGTGACTCGTTTGCTTAGGGTGTTTTTCTTGTTTCTTTTTTTTTAAATTTAAAATGCCATAGGCTAGATGGACGATTATACTGTTCGGCTCGCAGTTAAAATTTAAGTTTGGCGTATGTTTGTGAATTTATCACACTAAATTAATATCTATTAGGCTTAGCTGTTACTCTAGATGCCAAAACTTGTAGTCTGAACGATGTCGGTTTGGTATTTTATTTGACGTCTTTTGCAACAGAACGAGGTTACTAGGTAAAGAATGGAATTGACCAAACGTTGGATGAAATTTAAGTGATTTTTCTTTTGTTCAAAACTCATTTCCAAGTAATTCTGTTGGAAATATTACATATATTTTTTAGTTGTTGCTCAGGATTAAGTTAAAAACTTGTGTGTACATATGCAATATAGAAATAAGGAAATGATATTTTTTGGAAAAATTACAGAAAACCTAACATTTATAACAAAAATTATAGGTTTAAAAGTTATAATAATAAAAATAATATTTTAGATGTGGTTTAATTGGTTCTAAGTTTAATATTAAACTGATGTAATTAATTCAAGTTTAGCTCGAATAGTGTTTAATTAGATGATGTTTGATATGTAAGTTTTGGATTAGGTTTTTTTATAGTAAAATATACGAATCGATGATTATTTATAATTATAAATTTTAAGGGGTATTAATATTGTTTTTCTTATTATTTTTTAGGAGTTGAAAAGTTGTTTAATCAATAAAGGGGTGTGATTATAAGTCTTTTTGTTTATTAAGAAGTGTAAATGAAGTCGACTTTTTTATCAATATAATGGAGTAGATGCATGTTTATATTTTTTTAATACATGTTTATATTTGATACAGTAATTTTTAATTAAAAATTTCTATCTTTTTAACAGTATTTTGATAAAATTTAAATAAAATTTTCCTCTAATGTGTTATTTTATACATTATTCAATTAAAACTTTGGAAAAGTTTAAAGAAATTTTTTTATTGAGTAATATTTTTAATTAAATATTAATATATATATATATAAATTTATTAAAAAAATATTTAAATATTAATATGCAGGTGATATATGTAGTATTTTATTATATTTAATGAAAAATTAGAATAAAATTTAATTTTCTTTGGTGCTTTTAAAAAAAATATAGAGGTGGTTGTTTTTTTTTTACAAATAATTTAAGAAATAGTAACCACATCTTGGTTGCTATTAGGAATGTTTTGAGTAAAAAAAATTTAATGTTTATATTGTTCAATTCAGATTGTATCATATAGTTGGTTAGTAAAAATATTGTAACTAAACAGTTTTATTCAATTTGGTAACGGTTTGGTTCGTTTAATAATAAATAAATATAATATATTTAATAATATATATTTTATTAAAATATAATAAATTTAATAACATTTCATGAGAAGTGATGAAAAATTTAATATATTATTAAAATTGTTCTGTTTAGGTTTGTAACTTAATATAATTGGATTAGATTTGTTTAAAAATAATTTTAATTAATACAAATTAAATCAAAATGTTTGATTTATAAAAAAAAATTGGACCAATTTGGGGCCATTTTTCGATTTAGTTTTATTTATGCACAACCTTAGTTGCTACAACTAAATCACTCAGCCACACGATTCGGTCCGCTGCTGCTGCCCCATATTGCTAATACGACTCTTCATTATCTCATACATATCTCTAATCAGAGATTCTAATAAGAACCTTCAACCATGCTCTTCTAGCCTGCACCTTCTCGTTACGTCAGACCATTAAGTCGCATTTGTACAAACCAAAAAATAACAGAAGAAACTAATATATTAAACCCTAAAATGTCTTGTGATACGAAATGAAACTACCTATAATTAAATAGTTATTTGGGAAGTGTTAATTTCTTTTTTGTTAAATCAGTAAGCACTATTTCGGGCTGTAGAATGGACGTGATTGGTAGAATTTGTTTATGCTATATAGACTCAACCAAGTGACCCAACTGATAAATCGTGTGATTCTACCTTTTAACTCATTTAAAAAAAAAACATATATTCTTAACATTATAAATATATATATGCAATGAGTCAGTCAATAAAGTAAAATGTTAAGTCTAATGTTTCGATTCAATGGTCTCCAAACATGTTTCCCTTATTGAACAAAAAATTAAATAAATAAATAAATAAATAATGTTTCCCAAATTTAGAAATTATATGTATTTGCTTGTTAGTGTTACTTTTTGTTTGTGTAAAACAGCTTTTGACATCAAGATTTCATGCAAAAATTTGTATATAAATAAATTCATTTTTAATTTATGATACCATAATAAGAGATTATATCTTTTATTCATTGGTATATAAATTTAATAAGATTTTTTAATGAAAAATTATAAATGATAGAATTCAATACAATTACTTTGAATAATAATAAAAGTTTTTACTTAATGACATAAAATCTATTTAGATATATTATATAAATATGGAATATTTAAGATATAATTAAGAATGTATAAGTTGAACTGTATATTCTTCTTTAAATAGACTTCTTTAATTTATCACCATCATAATTAGTGATACTGGTTTCGTTCCCAATATTTAAAAAAAAAACTAATTAAGTGTTATTATTTTTGTACGTATAAAATTAAAAATAATGATAGAAACTTTTAAATAATAATATTAGTAAATAATTTTTAAATAGCTTTTGATTTTTTTAAATCATTAAGTAAGAGTTGATATTAAATAATTAATGATTATTTAAAAAAAACAAAAATAATTAATTCCCAGGCCAAGACTTAAATGATCAAAAGCTTTAATCGAGCCGGTGAATATTCTTTACTACTTCTCAGTCATCTATATAACAACACATCATTAAAATCATGATTTCACTGCCACATTAATTCCAATTTTATTTCTTTATTTTTTTTTATTTTCACAATTCGACCTATATATTTAGATATGGTCAGAAACAACCTTACGATTATAAAATACCAGTGTGTCTGTTCTTAGGATTATTATTAAATTCTTATATATTATTATTATAATTTATCGTTAAATTTAATTACGTTTACTAAAAAATAATATTGTGTTGAATTATTTATTTATAATTTATGAAAAATTATAAGAAATATACTTTTATTATTTCTTTTGTCTAAGATGATTAGATTTATAAAGGTGCAACATCACATTCGGTTCCCGATAAGAGTAGTAGGAAAAATAAAAATAAAAAAAACACTAATTTTATCATTTATTACATGCAAAATGGCTTTCCTCCATCTCGTGATTATATATAATACAATCATTTAATTCATAAATATCTTCTAATTAATTATAAAAGATACTTATATAGATATAAATAGGAAGTAAAGACTAAGAAATGAAAATATTAAAACTAAGTTTTTACCTTCTATTCATTTAGTGAATATATATAACAAGATATTAATTTTAACAACATATAAGATTGATTTCACCATTACGTATTACATTAAAGTCGTGTTCAATTAGATATCATGTTATTATTATTGGTCCAAAATCACCAAGCTACATCCTTCAAATTGATTTTTATAAGTTGACTTGAATAATGTTTTTTAAGGAGTAATAAGTCAATTAAGGTTTTAAATTTTTCAAAACCATAAGGTCGGCTTATAAGATGATTCAAAAATCAACCAAACAACCTATGACTACCACCTGTTAATAATCTTTTGCAAATTCTAAAACATTCGTTAAATTTAATGTTGACAAAAGTTGATATTAAAATCTTGTGCAGTTTGTGAGACAAAGTGTACTCTATTGGTTGAGTTAAAAAGTAATTTTGGAAGGACAAAGACATTCATCTACAAATTTTATAGGTCTTGAGAAAAATATCGACTACCTAATTGGAGTTTTAGAAAAAAAAAGTTGAAAAAAGACATTTCATTCATCTAATCTACAAAGTCTCAAAGAGATTGACCTTATATACTTCTAAAATTGAAAGATGAATCGATCTTTGAGTTTTGACACTTAAGCCTTAATTGAGAATCATGAGGTCCAAACGACTGTGTAACCACCCATCCATCCTGTGCTCCAACTGCAAAGCATGTACCTGTACTTGCTCACCAATAACGAGTTTGATTGGTTCATAGAAAAAAAATCAGACATATGCTCATCTCAATATGATGGAAAACACACTCCATGACATCTTATAATGCCTTCTAGAGCCACATGCTTCCAAGCCAATTCCAGTTCCAATAGATGTATATATGACATCTTCCAATGCTTATAGTGCCTAGGATTCGACTTAACACTAGACATGGTACAACTAACAATATGGCCCACCTCGATAGAAACTAAGCCCATAGTCTAACCATACAAATTCTACCCACACATTCCAAAGTCGACCAACCATGATGCCCAAACATCATCCCTCAATCCACCCATTTTTTATGGCTTGGAACCTGACCAAACAACTTTTTTCTAAAACTAACTACATGAGCATTTAAAAGCCCACAAACAAGGTCACTTTGTCTAATCAAATCAAACTGACTTTATAGCCTTAACGACCAATGTTCTTCTAAGATAAAATCCTCGAGAGAATATGTTGTAGGATAAAATTAACATTTTATTATATTTTTAGAATATTAGGATTCTATATTTTAGAGTTTTATTTTTATTATAGTTGTTATTATATTATGATTTATTATTAAATTAGAATAAGATTTAGTAGAATTTGAATCCTTATAGAATAAAAATAGTATTATTTTTATCTATAAGTAGGCTTATTTACATTACAATCTTACATTTTTATTAATTTAATTATGAATATTTAATATTTAAAATTTTTATTCTTTAATTACTCCTTTAGTGCCTTCAACTATGGATCTAATTGTGTGTGTAATTGAACGAAGTACATCAAAGGTTGAACAAATATAAACTCCAAGACTTTCTCGACCATAACCATTCCACTCTCCACAAAGAAGGAAAGTGAACGAGGGAAAGATAACAATTCTGATTCATATATTTACTACCTAAAAGCATAGTAGAAAGAGAATAAGAAGCACACAAAATTGAGAGCCATTCTCATTGTTTGTTTTCATATTGATCCCCTTTTCCAAATTTAAATATGTAATTAACAAAATACTCCTTATTTTAACTTTTTTATATTTTTCAATGGAATTAATATTTTCATTATTCTTCATTTCAATTCATGTTTATTTTTTATTCTCATAACTTATTAGTAAGCACACTAAATATGTTTAGTCATAAAAATATTATTTTTATTGTAATGAGTGTTAAGGATATTGAATTCTTTATTAAAAAATTACAATTTTTTTGGTATATATATAATTTTGCATCAAAATAAATAAATAAAAATTTAAAATAGAGCCAAGATTAAAGTAAAATAATTTTAAGATTATCAAAATAGTATCGTTTAGTAGTGCCAAGACTAAAGTGGAATAATTTTAAAGTTATTTTTCTTGCTTCATCAACTTTAAAGGTATATCTAATCCTTCATTAAAATATCGATTTTTATGTAAAATTTTGCTAAAGTTGCTCTAATCTAAGCACTAAATTTGGTGCGATAAATAATATTATGTCAAATTTGACATGATATTGTTCATCACACCAACAATATTCATGCACCAATTTTCTTTAGAAAAAGTTATAATTTTTTATTGTATATAATAAATTAAAATTAAGTATATAATATAAAATTAGTAAAAAAATTACTAAATATAATTTTTGATATAATATTTGGTGAAACTTTTGGTATAATAAAATGAATGTTCTATTTTACAAAGAAATATACTTTTTAATATAATATTTGGTACTGTAAATTAGAAAGAAATAAATATTTGGTATTGTAAGTTGGAGAGGAATAAATATTTGATGCAAAATGATATAAAAATTGGGGTAAAATGTTGTTAAGACCATCTACTATTCTTAAAACCATTTTACTTCAAAATTTGCACTAAATTTTTATTCATCTCCAACTTACAACATCAATTATTAAAATAAAAAATATATTTTCTTATAAAATAGAATACTCCTTTTATTTCACTAAAAATTCACCAAATATTATATCAAAAATTGTATTTAGTATTTTTTTACTAATTTAGTATAATATATTTTATTATATATAATAAAAAATTTCAAATTTTTCTTAAAAAAATTAATGTGTGAATAGTGTTGGTGGGATGAATAGTATCTAAGACATCAAAAATTTGGCAAAATATTACTCTAAATCTAAGACATCAAATATTTTACTAAAATATATTTCTTTATAAAATAGAGTATTCTTTTAAAGTTACACAAAGTATTACATCAAAAGTTATAAGATTAATTATGTTTTATGCATATAACTATAAGATAATTTACAAAATGTCAAAATAATTACTTTGTTATAATTATACTCATAACATATGTATAATGATAAAAACATGCTTAACTTTTGACATAATTATATAATTATCTATATGTTATAGACATAATTATAACTTTAAAAATACACGTTATTGAATATGTTTTTATCGTTATTTATATGTTGTAGACATAATTGTAATAAAATAAATATTTTGGACATTTTTTATAAATTATTTCATACGTTGTGAGAATAAAACATAATTAACTTGAAGTTGTATATATAATTTTTTTTTACTAATTTTGTATAATCTGTTTGATTTTAATTTATTATATGTAATAAAAAAGTTTATAGATTTTTCTATAAAAAATTAATATGTGAAAAATGTTGATGCGATACATAATATTGCCTTAAATTTCATATAATATTGTTCATCGTATCAAATTTGATGCAATGGATTGGAGTATCTATGTACCAAATTTTGTATCAAATTTAATGTTTTCGTACGAGATTGAAGATGCTATTGAAGGATGGAGATAATCGGTGGCTCCGAAGAAATTAAAAAAATGAAAAATATAGAAAATAATAATTTATTACGTTTTGTGCTCATAATACATGAGATTAGTCTAAAAATTAACAAAATATTTATTTAGTTATAATCATTCCAATAATATATATTGATAAAAACATAAACGCACTCCGTACGCTGTGTGCATAAACGTAATTACATAAAAAGAATTGCCCACAGTTGCTTTTGCGTTCGGTTCCATTAATTTTTAGATTCTCAGATGTGCTGGTTCGCGTAGGAGCTTCTCAGCTGACTCCCTCTCTCTTTCAGTGTCTCGCCTTTGTTCAAAATTCTAGCTTTCTCTGTTCTTTAAACAATAGAATCGATGGCGAACAGTAATTTACCAAGAAGAATTATCAAGGTACTCTTTTACGCCATCCGATCTTTGCCTTATCAATTTCTAAGCCTGTGATTCTGATGGTATAGTTTCTTTGTATGCATATCTTTTCCTTGGTTTTAATTTCTCTGTTTTCTGACCTTGTTCAATAGGAGACACAGAGGCTTCTCAGTGAACCAGGTACTCTTTCTCTCTCTATGTGAGTTTCCGAATGGTATTTTGTTGGTGAAGAATCTGAATTATGCAGTTTAATTTTCTGGGTATTATTACGTTTGTGGTTGTAATTTGTGGATTATGAGACGGCTGTTGAATTGGGTATTGCTGCTTTAATTGTTATAATTGAGGAATGTTTTGGAGATCTGGGGTTTACAGCTGTTTTGTATTCTGTCGTCCATAGCTACTTTAATTACTTATAAAGGGAAAAAGGAGGATTTGGTAATGTTGTTTGTTGTTAAGAGTTGACGAAATTTGGAAGTCTAATGACATGAAATTGCTCGTGTTAGTGAGACCTATTGGTGGATATAACTATACCTGTGTTTTTACCCTGCGATTAAGGGAGACTTGATGTTGGACCGCATTCTAATGCTACCAGTATGACTTTGTGAAGGAATTTCAATCCCTAAAAGAAGTAGAAATGTAATCCAAATCAAATTTTGGGATCAGGAAATCCGTTGATATTTGCCATCTTATTTGGAATTGTTCGCTAGCAGTACCTAGGTGTCAATCACTAAAATAGTAAAATATGACCGGCTTCTTTT
This sequence comes from Hippophae tibetana, assembly GCA_037013495.1. NCBI lineage: Eukaryota > Viridiplantae > Streptophyta > Magnoliopsida > Rosales > Elaeagnaceae > Hippophae > Hippophae tibetana. Next base: position 10,236,581 of record CM072812.1, read on the forward strand.
TCCTATTTCTATAATTTATACTAATATTCGACCTGATTCTAGGGTACATTTTTCTGGAGCAATGGAAAGTATTGATTGAATTTCTTTATTTATGGTAGCCCTTGCTCATATTATTATGATTAGTTGATTAGCACTACCATCTAAGCTGTCTTCTTTATTGACTTTCCAAATTAACAAATCTTTTATGATATCTGGTTTGCCTTTAATATTTTAATTGTTACTACCCGAAAACTTCTACTATATTGTTGTTGGGATACGGGAGTTGGTTGATTGAAAACTACATTCAATCAAATGGTTTGTTTGCATAATGCATGTATATTTTATTGTTGCACACAGCCCCTGGGATTAGCGCATCTCCATCAGAAGATAACATGCGATACTTCAATGTGATGATTCTGGGTCCATCTCAATCTCCATATGAAGGTAATTAAGCTGATGCTCTTTTCATATTGTGTAGGTTGGATTTTGCTCTGATTATTTTCAATTTTAATGTCCTACTAGTATGTGGTAAACATTCTGTAACAATCTTTTCATAAATTTGCTCATGTTTGGAACTTGGTTTGGAATTTATTGCACCAGACAGGTATTTTAATTATATTATTTATTTTCAAGTCAGTGACTATTATGTGACTGAAATGAGGGATTTTGTAAAATTGTTCAATTCTTTTAATGAGTTTTTGGTCTTTTGCTAATATCTTATTTAGAGAATTCTGTAGTTAATGATCATGTAATGAAACAATTGATTACTTAGGTAATGTTGTGGCAAGTCTACAGATATTTCAAGGATTTATGGACCATTTATCTGTTGCATTTTTGTAGATATAGAAAGAAATTATTCTTTTTATAGTCATCCTTTTAATAACCTTGTGGTACTCTTGTTGTCAAATCTTCTAAGCTCAACTATATAGGAAAAAAATTTGGTATCCTTATATTAAATTGTGTAAATAGAATATTACTAGTCTTTATGCTATTTTATGAAGCATTTAGTGTCACTAAGTTTTTCATAGTACTAGTACTTGTATATTGATTTTGGTTTTTGTGCTACATCATGTTTATGCATTGATTTTCTAGGTGGTGTTTTCAAATTGGAGTTGTTTTTGCCAGAAGAGTATCCAATGGCACCTCCAAAGGTAATTCAGTGCACTGGCCTAAAATTAATTCCACTGTGCTATTGATAATTGAATGTGTAGAAATCTAATACTAATTTTATCTTAATGCACCATGATTTGGCATCTTTCATGTCTCTTCTTCTGTTTTCAGGTTCGTTTTCTGACCAAAATCTATCATCCTAACATTGACAAGGCAAGTTCTCCATACCTTTTGGTTGTTCTATTTCTATATGTTGTCTCAGTATATGAATGGTTCGCAATTAATCTTTTGTTCTTTTTCAGCTTGGGAGGATTTGCCTCGATATTCTAAAAGACAAATGGAGTCCAGCTCTTCAAATCCGAACAGTATTGCTCAGGTGGTGTCTTTTGTCCTAATACTCATTAAACATATTTTTTTATATAGCAGTTATATCATCTAAAGAAGGTTTGTATAATCTATGATACAAGCTTCCCAGCCACTCCAATGTGGGAATTTCAACATCATTTTTAACAATCAAGCTAGTTCGTATTAGATCATCAATATTAGTGTCTTGAGGTGTTGTGTGATAATTGACTACACTAATATGGCATATTGTGGTTATTACCACAGCATCCAGGCTCTTTTGAGTGCTCCTAACCCTGACGATCCACTTTCTGAGAACATTGCAAAACACTGGAAGACCAATGAAGCTGAGGCTGTTGATACAGGTATATTATTAATCACTATCTACTGCTCTGCGAGATTGGCTCGTGATTATGTTAATCATAGTTGAAGCAGAAATGTCCTATGGCAGGGCCAAACTATTCATTTCTCTTTACCTAACACTATATCTATATGTACATAAGGCAATTGATTTCTAGTTATATGTTATTTGACATTCATGTGTTCTGTTTATGTTTGGCTTCTCCAAGTCGTACTTTCTTCTGTTGACTGTTAGATTTCTAAAAAATTGCTGCTGCAGTACTAGTATATTGCATTTTACTTGTCCCTTACACAACTCAATTGTATTTTGCAATGACTGCGATTTTGAATAAGAGTGAGAGAGAGATCACACAAAAGAGAAGAAGGGAAATATGGAAGAAAAGTTAACAATTCTCATTAGCTGTGAAGTAGTTACAGACTACTATATATAGCCTAAACAGTTACAATGTAACTAATAGAATAAATTCATGTGTCCTAGCTAAGCTATACTATGTACAAGTATGTTATAATTGCTACTCTACTATACGAGCAATATTAGACTTTGACCATTGCTTGATACTCCCCCTCAAACCATAAGCTTGCTTCTCAATTCTTTAAACTTTAGCTTGACAATGGCTTTGTAAGTAAGTGCTAGTTGATCATCCGAGGAACAATACTTCACCACTATCTCTTTTTTAATCACTTGCTCATGAATAAAGTGGAAGTCAATTTCTACATGCTTGGTGTGCTGGTGCATGACTGGATTTTGGCTCCAATATTTTGCACTTATGTCATCACAATACAACACTGATTGATGCTTCAATTTCATTGCCAATTCTGTCAACAAAGACTTGATCCACTTTACCTCTGCTGAAATAGTAGCAAAGGCTCTATATTCTGACTTTACAGATGACTTTGACACCACTTTTTGTTTGGATAATGACCATAAGATTAAATTGTCCCCCAAAAACACACAAAAAACATACATTCTTTTTGTCATTTGGACAAAAACCCCAGTCAAGCATATGAAAAACTAATAATGTCAAGTGAATCAGACTTGAGCAAATGCAACCTATATGAACAAGTTCCTTGCAAGTATATAAGAACTCTCTTCAAGGCTTTCATGTCTTCATCTGTTGGGGCAGAAAGAAATTGGCACAAGCGGCTCACAGAGAAAACTAGTTCAGGCTTGGTGATGCAACAATATACGCTATCATTCTTAGATATTACTCCCCTTGAAACCATAGGAGTGTCCAAAGACCTACAACCAGACATTCCAACCCTCTCAATTAAACCAAAAATGTATTTACGCTCATTAAGAAACAAACCAGTGGAAGAGTGTTGTACCTTAATACCAAGGAACTAGTTGAGAGCTTGCCTAAGTCTTTGAGAGGTAATTTTGCATTTAAATTAACAAGAAAATGATGGAGTGCAGAGTTATTACTAATAAGCACGATATCATCAATATATAAGAGTAAGATAATAACATCGGACCGTTCTGGTTTGATAAAAAGGTTGGTATCTTTCATTGCATTAGTAAAGCTCTATGACAACAAGCATGAATTGAGTTTATGATACCAAACATGTGATGCTTGTTTCAAACCATAAAGAGACTTACAAAGTTTACACATATGGTGAGGCTTAAAGGCATCAACAAAACCAAGGGGTTGCACCATGTAAACATTATCTTCTAAATCACCATTAACAAATGCGTTGTTGATATCTAATTGAAGCAATTCCCACCCAAAATGCACAACGAGTGTAAGCACCACCCTTAATGGTAGTAGCTTTAATCACTGGACTAAAAGTCTTAGTGTAATATAGGCTATGTGCTTGAAGATAACCTAGAGCCAATAAGCATGGTTTTCTTTTGTCAATAGAACCGGAAGCCAAAGTCTTGATTTTATACAGCCATCTACAACCAATAACCTTATGATCAAGAGGTTTAGATACCAGCTCCTAAGTATGGTTTCTAAGCAAGGCATCATACTCAACCTGCACAGAATCCTTCCACTCCTTGAATAGCTTCGTGCCAAGGGGTAGGTTCCCAAGGAATAGAGGTAGCAGTTGAAAAAACCTTGGGTTTGGTTATACCAGATTTGGAACGGGTTTTCGTAGGATGTTGGTTAATAACCAAAGGGGAAGGATTTGACGTTGACATAGAGCTGGAAAGAGGTGCAAGAACAGAAGACTTACAAGTACATAAAGGTGACAGTCTTAGATGGGGACTGAGGTGACACAAGTTAAGGAATAGGTTGCATAGAATCAGCATTCACAGGATGAATAGAAGAAGATTGTGGACTTACTTGCACTAGGTTACTGACCCTGTGGGCTGTGACTAGCACGAGGTGCCTGAACCTATGATGTTTCAGACAAAGTAACCTGAGATAAGACATTGTTAGAAGTAGTTACAAAAGGAGACTGGAACATACATTGATCAGGCTATAATGCAGTAGTAATAGAGACAATGTTGAGAAGCATTATGACAAGGAAAAATATGCTTAGCAAAGACCACGTGCTCACTGGTGTAAGTTTTGTTAGTAGCCTTTTCGAAACACAAGTAACCTTTTTGATTATGTGCATATCCAAGAAATATACAAGGGCAGAATTGGCATTAAGCTTGTTCTTTCTATAAGGGCGTAAATAAGGAAAACAAAGACTCCCAAATACTTTAAGAAAATAATAGTCAGGATCCTTCTCATATAGCATAGAATAAGGGCATTGAAAATTGATGACTTTTGAAGGTATACTATTGAGTACATAGACAACAGTATGAAAGGCAAAAGACTAGAAATATTTAGGAAGATTAGCTCGAAACAAAAGAGTTAAACCAGTGTCAACAACACATCTATGTTTACTTTTAACCATATCATTTTGTTCAGAGGTATGTGGGCACGTTGTGCAAAAAACAATACCATACTATTCAAGCATAGAAGCCAAAGGTTTAAATTCCCCAGCCCCATCTCTCTGAATAGTTATAATATGTGCATTGTATTGACATTCCACCATAGTTTAAAGTTTAAGAAAGACAGAACAAGCTTGATCTTTAGAAGATAAAAAGAAAATCCATTAGAAACGAGAAAAATCATCAACAATTAATAAAAAGTACTTGTCTCCTTGTATTGCTAAAACTGGAGAAGACCTCCAAATGTCTTATATAATAGATCAAATAGTGAACATGCTGTACACGATCCCCACTAGCAAACAGTTGCTTGTGTGATTTTACCACCTCACATTGTTTATAGCTAGTACTTTTTTGTACAATTGAATCAAATAGATGAGCCAAATGGTCATGCCAAAAAGACCTTGTTGCCAAAACTAAAAAAGGCAAGGCAATCTATGGAATATGTTCTCTGGTAGCCCTAGCTCTAGCTCTACAGATAACCTTATATAGCCCCTTGCCAATTGGTTCTTGAAAAGGAACTTTCTTCGTGACATTATCTTCACACAATTTTTGCACAGAAACAAGGTGTGTGCAAGACATCAGACAAAAAGAACTTGTGATGATGTTTAAGAAAAGAATGACTAGAATTATCAATAGGAATGCACACACCATTACCTACAAAGACACCATCAGTTCGTTCCTGTGAATAGAGTTGAATGATCAAGAGTAGAAGAGCCATTTGTCAAGTGACGTGTGGCTCTTGTATCAAGAATCCATGAATTATCTTTGCCATCAGTACCTGAAGCAATATATGCTGAAGGAGCTGATTTATTTTGAGATTGGGAGCCTGAAGACCCTGAGAGAAAATTCTTGAGTTTGAAACAAGTGGATGCTACATGTCCATTCTTGCCACAGAATTGACACTGAACACCCCTATCTCTTCTATGGCCTTGACCTCTTTCAAGCCTCTATTAAAATTCTGATCTCTAGTTAAGATTGTGCCTTGGACTTATCATAATTGCCTTTAGATGAGTTTCCACCACCAGTAAGATTCATGGCATTCATTTTTGCAACATTAGCCTAAAATACTTGTTCCTCTTCTTTATCTTGCTGTATCAAACAATGTTCATATACAAGTAATCTATTATGAAACTTCTCCACAATAATTGCACTTGCTTGATCTATGACACTATAACAAAGGCATTATATTTGTGATTCGGTCAAGAAATATCATGAAGGGTAAGATCCTTTGGCTGAATCGATTAACCAGTAGCAATTAGACTATGATTTATAGTCTTAGTTTTCATCATAAACTCAACAACTATTTGATTATCCTTCTTGATAGTCTGTAGTTGTAATTTTAATTCCACTCGAGATTGAGCAGACGAAGAAAACACATTCTCATGTCTTCCAAAGATCATATGCAGTTTTTGTATCAATTAAGTAACGTAATACCTTTGATGACATTGAGCCATAAATCCATCTTTTTATATTGCCTAATTCGATTCCAAATGGAATACTCTATTGTAATCTTTGTGGTACCAGTTTGATACTTCTGAGGAATAACAATTGATTCATCAATGTATTCCTTTACACCATAAGTTGTGATCACACACAACAACTGTTTTTTCCGGATCAAGTAATTTGATCGATCCAACTTGATTGGAAAACTAAGGTTCATGGGAGAAATCATGATTGACTGACTGCACAGTTTGTGCATCACCATTCTCAACGGAGACATTCTTTTTTTATTCTCGACTCACAATCACCATCACCATTGTGATGATGAACTCAACTTGTTTCTTGAACCTTGAAAGAATCTTAAAAGAAGCTTCGTGAAGAAGAAGACTCCTAATAAGGGAGAGAATCTTGCATACAATAGAAACATGAATACGTGATGGAATAGAGTCATCTTAATTTTTCATTTTTATTAAAATAGAAAGAGTGTAAGAAGTGGAATGAGATCAATGACTGATATTAACAGAGGGAGGCTTGGGCTCTGATACCATACGAGTGAGAGAGGGTTCACACAAGAGAAAAGAGAGCAAATATGGAAGAGTTATTAACAATTCTCATTAGCTGTAAAGTAGTTACAGATTACTATATATAGTCTAAGCAGTTAAAAATGTAACTAATAGAATAAATACACGTGTCCTAGCTATAAGTTATACCAAGTACAAGTCTGTTACAATAGCTACTCACTATACTAGCAATACTAGATTTTGACTATTGCTTGATAGTGAACAGTTCTTGATTGTTCCACGGTTGCTTAGTAGGAATTAGAAATTAACAATAGTATTTCTTTTGTTATAGTGGATTTAATACATTCATAAATTTTCCCTAAGCAATTACATTAATAAATTCAAATTGAATTTTGCTTAGGCAGCATTTTTCATTGATGCGTATTCTTTCTCGTCTGATATAAACTTACACATTGTATGATGCAGCCAAGGAATGGACCCGTTTATATGCAAATGGTGAATGATGAAGGTGCCTTGTTGGTCAAAAGTAATACCTATATATGCTCCATCTAGCTGAAATGTTTGTCAATGATATTAGAACATTCAAACTTGAGACACTAATGGTTTTAGCCCTTCCGATTATTAAGGAGTTTGATTTCAAGTACTAATCTAATATTGTCCCTCATTAGATTCCATAACGTATTTATTTCTCAATCATGCCTTCCCATACAATATGCATTCTAGTCAAGTAGGAGAGATGCTAATATCAATTATGATGTGCGATGTGAAAGAAAAAAATTTGAATGAAGAAATGATTTATTTTTTAAAAATTTATTGCCATGTAAATGTGTACGAATTTGTGTGTATTTAGTAAGGAAAATCCCTTGTGTTATTCTCTTGCACAAACCTATACATTCCACACTACTTTCTTAAGCTATAACTTTGTAAAATGCTGTGGTGGATATGGTCTGATTTTTCAAAATTTTATAAAAAATGGACTAGACTGTTTAAGCTTAAGGATTGTCAAAACTGGATCAGTTTAGTCTGGATGTGGTTAAAATCGTTTAGTGTATATATAAATTAATTCGTCCAACCATTGCATTTCTTGGGGGCCTAGCCTGTTGATGGATGGTGGCGCATGCATCAGTAAAGTTCTAAGTTGGGTAAAAGTTTTATATGCCACTTTAATTGTTTACAAAGTTATAGAATAGCATTAAAATTATACAGGGATACATTGTTAATACTTTACTTTAGTGAGGAGTATATGAATGATTTTTTTTTTTAAATATTTGAAAAATGTGAAATACAATGCATTGGAAAATTGGTAATGAAAAATAATAATTTTATCATTTTTTAAAAAGAAAAAATATTCATTAATGTTTTACATTGATCAAACTCGATTAAATTTGTTTAAACTTGCTCTTTTATGTTCATTTTAGATTAGATTGTACCCATTTTTTAAAGAAAAGGATCCCTTGTGTAACTTTAAATAAATGTAGTACTTTTGTGTGCTTTGTCTTTATCAATTGGTACCCAATCAAATGTATATGTATGTATATGTCTCACATTACTTAAGAAGCTAAGTGATAATGTATTTATAAGCATGAATATTCTTTAAATAACATGATATGTTTTGGGATTTCTTTCTAGAAGTAAAGTTGTAAAGTTTCATTGAATTGTTAAATCATGGTTGTAGGTTCGTTAAACTTATAGTTATGGACCAAAACAGACAATCTTGTGTCACGTAGAATGGGTCCTGTTTCGTTGTAAGTAGACGAATTAATGGTTCTGTATCAGTTGGTGGAGCTTTTACTCTAACGGATCGAGTGAGTTTGCGTTTTTACGAGGACGTAAGACTCTTTAAATAGGAAGTGTGTGACGCAATGTGTTAACACATGTTTCATATTATTTAGGAAATTAAATGGTGATGTGTTTATAAGAGTTGAACACTTTTTAAATGACATGACACGTTTTAAAGTTTTTTCTTAGAAGTAAAGCCGTGAGATCTTGTTGAACTATCAAGTTATGACTATAGGTCTACTAAACTTACAGTTATGGATCAAAATTGATAATCTCGTGTTAGGTGAAATAAATTATATCCTAATGTTAGCTAACAGATTAATCATTCTATATCACAACCCAACAAAATAGCCATTTTATGACCACGAGGATGTTAACATTTTATTTTTTCAACCGGCTACACAAACTTACAATAATAATAATAAAGATTGTCTATTTCAAATACATCTTAATAAAACATCTTATTCAAGTTCAATTGAATTGGAATTGAACTGGATTGTTTCTGTAATAGAGTTTTCTAATTTAGATAGGTTTATTAATTTATTTGTCCACCTTTAATAAAAGGTTAGATGATAAGAAGTTTTAGTTATTTATTTTTACAATTTAAATATATTAATCATATATTTTAAAATTGATACATTTTAATCAACTCATTGTTGTATTTTTAGATATTTTAATTACTTTTGGTTAATTTTAGTTTTTTGGATTTTTTTTGTTAGAAAAACTTAAATTAGATAGAATTGAAGTTTAGTAGAAAAATTTAGTAGATGTTTAAAGAGAAAATATCTCAAAAAATGAAAAAAAATAAAAAATAAAGATTAAAATAAACAAAATTGATTTAAAATAATTAAAGTGTTCAAATATATAATAATAAGGTAACTAAATTGTAAATATTTAAAACAACATGACTAATATGGATTTGGTCCAAATTATCCAAAATCACTTAACTTTGTGTTAGATTTTTTTTTATCAAAATCACTTAGAAATAAGGCTTATTATTGTTCTAGTAAAACATTTTTTTATCCAAACCTCACTATAACACTTATAAGGCTAGCATGAAAGGCTTACCATTGCTGTGGTAAGACATTGTATTGTCTTGATAAGCCTTATCACGACGCTATTATAACATTGGTTGCATATGTGATAATACATTGCCTTTTGTGGTAAACATTTATGGTAAAATGTCTACAAGGATTTTCTAGTAAAATTAAATATAAAAATCAATTATACTGATTTTTAGGATATTTGACTTACGTAGAAGTATACATAAAAAAATTATTACAAACTAAATTTAAAAAATTATGTTTGGAAATGAACATAACATAATACATTATACATAGACAAGGTAAAAGTATAAGTAAAAAAAAATTTATCAATTTTATACTATCTAGGTTCAAATGATAAAATGACAATAGAAATAAATGCTTTATATGAATATTAGGGAGCGATTTTAAAAGTAAAAGTAGATGATAAAATTGAATATCTTTGTATATACACATTAAAATATTTTCAACGTCCAAAATTAAATTATCATAGTAATAAATGAATATTTAATTGTTAAAAATGCTATAATTTTTTTTGTAATATATGTTTGAATAAATAATACAAATTTTGGATATTTTTAAGAACTAACATTGTAAGTGATTATAAACAATGTCGATTGATTAGGTGGCAATAATGGTTCTATCATTTCAAGTTTGATGTTGAATATTTACTAGAAAATAAAATCAGTTTACACATTAACTACAGAATTAACACCTCTAACCATTTTTGTTCTTATAAGAATGTATTATCTTTATATAGAAATCAAGGTAAAAGAAAAAGATACAACTTGATATTTTATACCTTAAAAAATATCTTGAACAAAGATATACGGTGGTTGACTCAACTAAATAGAAAAAGCTTAATTTCTCAATAATGATATTGGAATCCAACAATCCTAAAGATGTTAATACCACTACTAATGAAAGAATGAAAGAAAAACTTAATTGGATTGATAAAATAGAAAAAAAAAAGATATTAAAACAAGGAATTTATGATAGTTGATTAGAAGATATTATATCAATAACACATATTAGCAGAATAATACATAAATTATTCATCAATAGAATTGAAGTTGAAAACAATCATGCAAACTATAAGATATAATATCTTTGCAACAACCAACAACTTTAAACCGATTGAAGCCATTAGGAAAGGTAGTAAGACTAGTCTTGTTTAGAAAAACTACAACTACTAATAAACTCATCATTTTAGAGAGGAAATAGATCGTTACAAGAACTTGACTAGACAACAATGGTTAAACATGTACAATCTAGCCAAAAAAATAACACATGAATATATTGATGATATGAAATTTTATACAAATGAAAATGATTTTCTTGTTGTAATAAATTTGATATCTTAGAAGGATTTGATCCAATATTTGTTTATAATATTTTTCATGCGAACTTAATAATAAACCTTTATTTAGGAAATAATTTATCAAAATTAAACTATTTTCCTAAGAATTTTAGAAAAGTTACTAAGAATTTTAGGAGAAAATATTAAGACCATGTATAAGCCTATATACTTAAGGTTTTTTAGTTCCATTATATATTGGAATCAAGAAATTTTAATTAATCCTTATTATTTCATCAAGTTTAAACTAACAAACACTAAGAGGGAAGTTACTTGCTCCAAAGTATTACCAAAAAATGAGTTTAATTCAAAAGAACTTAACATTGAGCATGGATATTAAGTCAATTTTACTAAGAATTAAGAAGTGATTATCACTTCACAAAGCAATTTGCCTATTATTAAGAAAAACGATTAGAAAATAAGAAAATGTGAAACAAACTTCAATAGTAATGATCTAGAAGTTAGGGAGGAAAGCAAAAAAGTATTTTGTCACCATGCTAAAAAGAAAGGTATAGATCCCATGTGCAACTAATGTATCAAAGACATAAGAAAATGTAGAATCATTTGCATGATTTAAGATAGTGTTGACAATAGACTCTAAAAAAGAATAAAGATATTGGGACTACATCAAAAATAATTTAAGTTTAGAGTCAATAATGTAAGACATTCAAAAGATGTTAAATATGAAAGTTAGGTGAAATAGTTTTTTTTTCACTCCTTAGTATATAATGGGAACTCTTATTTCATTTAATAGAATATCTAAGAACCTAATACATTCCCATCTAACCACTTTAAGCTAGCCTTTGTTTTATAACATTAATGAACGGATAAAAACTTCTTCAATTAAAAGTATTATAATATCAAACATATTCATTTTATTTTAAAACCTCTTTAGTCATTTTGAGTTTGAAATAAGTGTAGCTCACGATTAGTCAAAGAGAATGTTAAAGGTGGAGCTACTTGAGGCAGAATCAAGAATTAAAAGGAGACAATTAGAAGCAAAAGAACATGATGAATCAATTTATTAATAAAATAATAGTTAAATTCTTTAAGTAAAACTAAACATTTTAATTGTTTATTAATCGATTTAAAACTCAAAAATAATATTATAATATTTAATTTTTTTTTTAAAATATCATAAGAATAAGAAATGATGAACTAATTATATAGAATAGAATCAATAATTAAAAAATCAATAAAAGATATTATTTATTTTAAATAAGATCTAATCAACTTAGAAAGATAATAAAATAAAATTTAAATTTAAGTAAGGAAGAAGTCTTAAAAAACAATAAAATGTTTTATTAAATAAGAAAAAAAAACATAACATACAAAAATAACATAATTTTCAATATATAGATCTCAAGGCAAGATTAGAAATAGGAATCTCAAAAGAATTTTTTTAAATTAAATCAATGGATTTAACAAATAATTAATTCATTTTCGTTGAAAATTACTAACGTTTTAAGAGAAAAAAATACCCAAATCATCCTCTTTCTTGTAAATCTTATAAAACTATTTTTATAAAGTGTTAAAGAATAAAAAAAATTATATTTGTAAATTAGAAATAAATCAGCCTCATAAAATGCGTAAAAGACACTCCATTTTCTTAGCGACCCAAACAGCTGGATTAATACTTGTTCTCCAAGTTAAAAAAGGTTCTTGAATTTCTTTATTGCGAGAGAGTGGAGAATAAAAATTTGCAAGGTAAGTAATGGCATTCGGTAGAGACGAAGAGGTAGAAGTGTGTAGTAAAGAAGAGGGGTTTTGGGGATCGTACTATGCAGCAAAGGTTGTTTCTTATCTTCAGGGCAACGACCTTTATGTGGTGGAGTATAAGGACTTGGTGGACGAGAATGACCAGTCTCGACTACTCATCGAGAGTGTACCCGCCAACGAGGTCAGGCCTGTTCCTCCGAAGATTGTGGCATCTGGATTTCGTTATTTGGACATGGTTGATGCTTTCGACAACGATGGTTGGTGGGTCGGTAAGATTTCTGCCATTAAATATGGGGGCTCTGGCTCTGAAGATGATGAAAACTACTACTACGTCTTCTTTGAGACAACTGGTGATGAAATTGCTTACCCTCTTTCTCGCTTAAGGGGTCATCTTGATTGGCACCGTGGCAAGTGGGTTTCGTCTATAGCCTCCTCCCCCAAACCCAAGAGAACAAGAATTTGCTGAATAACAGGTTTCACTGATCGATCTTAATATGGATGTAAAGAGGAGGTGGGATACTAATCTAGTTTGGCTTTAATGTCGACTTTATATATAACGCACATATTTGCTAAATAATGCATATTGTTTCTTGGTTTTTATAAACTTTGGTTAACATATTCGTTCGATTATGCAAGCTTAGTTCTGTCTAATTTTAATCTTGTTTAGCGTCCAAGATAAATTTATAGTCTTAATTGGCCCTCCTGGTGTGGTAGTTCTTAATTCCTTCTTAACCATTATGTTACCGTGTTACATACTCCGATTGAAGAACAAGTCTTAATGATCTAATGGCTAATGTTGGTTCAATAATGCCTATATGTTTCTTGGTTTTTACATATTTTGGCTAACATATCTATATCTATTCGAGCATAAATCCTCGATTTTTTTTAAATAGAACATTTAAAATATGTATATTTTGGTTAATAAATGATATTTACAACAATCATTAATATCATGTTAGGAAATTTGGATCAAATGGTATAATCACAACTTCTCCCTCCTAAGATTCTCCTTAGCAGAATATCAAATAATAGAGAAATAAAAAATACATAAAACAAAAATTATAATAGAAACTCTAAATTGGAGAAAAAACACTTTCGTTGTCAAAAGACAACTAAAGAAAAATTTACTATGTGGAAAATTGTTACAACCACACTTTCAATGATTTTCTCACACACCCAAAAGACAAACAATTACAAGCCCAAGAGAATTTTCCCACAAAATTCTCTCACTCAAAAACTTCTCATATAAGTTTTTCTCTATTTTTGGGATGATCAACAATGAAGAAATGAAGCCATATTTATAGCCTTCAAGTTCCGATTTCATATGTCAAACATTTCTTCATTCAACAAAATTAGGTTACTTAATTTTTCTATTCTTTATTCAAACAAAATTAGGCACCTCTATCTTTGACAACATAGTAAGCCACCTTCTATGAATTTTCTTCTAAATTAGTCACCTCCTATTTTGACTAACAAACCTAATATTATTTTTAATCAATCACAACAATCTACACCTTGATTAAAAATAAACATAGTTACCATTACAACACTGTCTACTCCAACAGTCATAATTCTCTACACCGAGAATTATCATACTCCACCATAAAGACTACACCCACGTAGAATTAATCACCAATTCTAAGAATTTCACATCGGTTCATGTTGAAAAAAAAACTTGTTGAAATTTATGGTGCAACTCTCACACTTAGTTTTCTCGAGAGTTCATCAGCCATCGACATCCTTTCCACCACACACCTTGTATCTATACCAAGCCAATGCCCGTGTGCAAACTTGTGGACCCACTATCAGTAACACACCCTCTTTCATGACAATATTTAGAGACTAGCGGCATGCCATGAGGATGTACATGCTCTTTTTAAAGAGCATCACTATAGTCTTTGAAAACAGACATACTATTAGCGTCATCGTCGGTATTTGAGCTTCTTGTCGAATTAGCTCCATCCTTCGGACAATTTCTTTTGAGGTGCCCAGATTGTCCACACTCTCAGCACACTATCTTCTTTTTCATGAAATTGTTTTTCTTTCGGTTGTCAACTATCAATGCTAAGTTTTCAGGCAAAACATTTTTTCCACCACTCAACCTTTTTTCTTCAGAAAACAGCTTGCTAGTAACTTCTGAAAAAATTATTTTCTCCTTTCTATGAATCAAGATAGGTTTTATGTGATCATAAGAAGATGGAAGATACCAGATGAGCCTTAAAGCTATATCTTCATCATCAAGTTTAAATCTAATGGTTTCCAGCTCAGAGACAATACCGTTGAGAACACTGAGATGGTCAGACATAATAGTTCTTTCATTCATACGCAAAGTATGAAACTCCTCTTTCAGATACACCCGATTTGAAATGCCTTTTGCCTAATACAATTCTTCAAGCTTTTCCCAGAGTTCTTTGGCCATAGGTATTCCATGCACATTTGCAAGAATATTTTTGGCCAAACAAAGCCGAATTACACTTGTAGCTCTTAGATCAAGATCTTCCCAATCTTCATCACTTATATTGGTTTTACTAGACTCAATACCAGTAACAGGGGCCGGTTTCCCCTTTAATGCCTTGTGTAACCCGTATTGGATAAACAAATCTTTGACTTGTACTTGTCACAAGCCAAAATTGATTCTCCCATCAAATTTCTCAATGTTAATTTTGACTCCTGACATTTCTCCTTTTTTCTTTGAAATTGGCTTTGATACCAATTGTTAGGAAATTTGGATCAAATGGTATAATCATAAATTTCCCCTCCTAAGATCCTCCTTAGCAGAATATCAAATAATAGAGAAATAGAGAATACACAACAAAAGAATAATAGTGGAAACTCCAAATTGGAGAAAAACCACTTTCGTTGTCAAAAGATAACCAGAGAAAAATTAACTATGTGAAAAATTGTTACAATCACGCTCTAAATGATTTTCTCACACACCTAAAAGACGAACAATTACAAGCTCAAGAGAATTTTTTCACAAAATTCTCTCACTCAAAAACTTCTCATATAAGTTTTTCTCTATTTTTGGGATGATCAACAATGAAGAAATGAAGTCATATTTATAGCCTTCAAGTTCCCATTTCATATGTCAAACATTTCTTCATTCAACAAAATTAAGCTACCTAATTTTTCTATTTTTTATTCAAACAAGGTTAGACACCTCCATTTTTGACAACATGGTAAACCATCTTTTATGAATTTTCTTCTAAATCAGACACCTCCTATTTTGACTAACAAACTTAATATTATTTTTATTAATCAATCACAACATATCATACATACTTTTGTTCCAAGTATTCATATACACCATTTCAATTCTTTTAGAAAAGGGAACAGTAAATTAATTTAAGCTGTTGCAGTTGGATAAGAGGCTTCAATGGCTAGCTCACAATGTCCTTCCTTTGCATCAATGCCTCTCTTTGTCAAGTTCAGTACCACGTGGTCCTTTGAACACTCCACTTTAATATATATGATTGAAACTCAATCCCACCAGCATCAATGGCTATCGAAATTGGTTGATTAGTAATAGCCTTAAGAAGAGCGTCTTCATCGTTAATCCTCATAACCATTAAACTTAGTCCATGTTTTGCATCTTCGTTGTTGTTGGACTTTCCATCAACATTCTTGTATGGATAGGTTGTTTCAGTTGCAAAACCTTTGTTTTGGATTATGAATTTGAAGGTATCATCCATTAAACCACCTTCACAACCTTGGTCTTTACCACTTTTGTCACGATCAACCTACTCTTGCTCTCACAAAAATATCAATTTACCTGTTGAGAGTTTTGACATCCCTTTCATAGCTGCAACTACTGAGAAAACCCAGAAACATCCTATAATATTTTCATAGGAGAAAGAAAAATTAGACAAATTAAATTCTAGATATTTCATAAAATTATAAAATGTAAATTAATTAATTAATAATTAGAACAAACCACATTGGCGTTGGTCCTTGATGGGTGTTACAGCTCCTTGTTGTCTTCAAATCCATAGTAAAAGGAAGGTCAGTAACATTTGCATATCTAAAGGAAGAGCTGCCTGATTTAGGAGAACTAGCATGAGTCTTGAACCCAGTTCTGGAGGCTTTGAACTCTTCACTGGTTTGGGTTGATGACGAGTTTGTAAGGGTGGTTCAGAGATGAATTTAAAGACTCAATTTGAGCAAATTTTTACTGGAATATCTGGAAACGCTAGCTTTTGCTTCTCATTACTTTCATGTGGATGTGTCTTGGAGAGCTCGAGATTGAACTTCATTAACCAAAGCTCCCAATATTAGGATGAAGTACATGCGTATAAATTGTGTAATTTGCTTTCTACTGAGCTGATATTCCATGTTTGTTTCACAACTAGCTATTGGATGAGAGATTGATTAATTGAACGTATGAAGACATGCTTTATATCTAAATGATTTAATCAGGGAGAGCTTTAATTAAAGGAAAAAATTTCTCTAACTATATAGTAAAAACAGAAATGTTAATATCATTTAATATTTTACAGCATCCATAACTTTTATATCCTGACAAGTTTCATAATTGTTTTAGAAATTAGAAACATAATTTAATTTTTAAGATAATATTAACATGTGGTAAAATCTAAGTGATATAGCTGTAAATATGAATGCAAATTTATGTCATATATGCATAATGATATTTTTATTTCTCTTTTGTGTAAAAGATGATACAAGTCTATTTCACCCTATCATTCATTCCTATGAGTAAAAAAGTATCCAAAGGTGTTGGTTTTTTATATATGCGTAAGGATTACTTTCTTAGCATTGTCCTAGAAAACCATTCTTCGCATCTTTGTAATAATATATATATATATATATATATAAATGAGAACACACATCACACACCTAAGAAAAAGTATCGTAGTTGGCTCCACAATTCAGATACATACAGCTTCTATAATTCTATTATTTGTTGTTTTGCTTATATTTCATTTGTAATACCAATCAAGGGATAGATGAATGCAAGTTTGAAGTTGGGGTTTAACAAATGAAAGATCTGCGGCTTAAACTTCGGTGGTCGCATGTCTCTATTGTAAACTGCATGTGACCAATTCAAACCGTTAGTTCTTGATTGGTATCATCTTATAATTTTTGATGATTCAAGCAATAACATGTTATCGATGTCAAATACGATTATGATTTTTCTTTCTGGTGAGGTTAGGAAAAAATAAACAAATATGTCATAGTAATCATTCATAAACTCTTTTATATAATTCCTTTATGAGATAAAATAATAATAATAAAAAATTCAATCAAATATCACTTCATTAAGTTATAAAAATTTGTCAAGATATAAGCTTTTAAATAGTGAAATTTCATTTTCCTGTTAATATTGCTGAAACACAAATCTGTAACAAGTCTTTGGATTTCCATAAGCTTTGTTCTTCATGTCATAACAATGTAGTGCCATGTTTAGTAATTTTGGATGAAGTGAGTCATCTGAGTTTGAAGCAAACGAGTGGCCTCAGATTCAGGATAAAACACATGAAATACATGAGACTCCTTTTCAGCCTCCACCAATTTCACCACTTTAATATTCTTATTCCGCTCCATAAACTTTGCATACATAACTCCTCTTTCCTTCAAAAAGTCCAAGCCTGCCACAAACACTATCACATCAGGAAACTCCTTCCATTGAGATTCTAACACTTGTTCTGCCGATTTCTCAAAATTACACCCATGATAGTCCCTATACAACCCTTCTGGTATACTTAGTCTCCAAAACATATCATTCATTTTAACAACTTGTTCATTTCCTTCCCTAATTTCTTTCTCACTTCTCTTTTCACTTCCAAAATAAGGATGTATTAACAACAACCCTTTAATTTTCATCACCTGATTGATCACCTCATCATTTTTTTGGATGAATTTGAGAGCCACATTGTGTGCAATGTTTCCTCCAGCACTATCTCCAGAGAGAAACACATGGCTCAGATCTGCATTTTTAAGCCAGGGCTCAGAGCTCACTTGGTGGCTAAGCCACTCAAGTGAGCTATAACAATCTTCATAAGCTATTGGGAGTTTGTTTTCTGGAGCCAAACGGTAGTCAATTGAAACTACAATGGATTGTGATATAACTGAGAATGTTCCAAGAAAATGATGGTAGCCAAGCCATTTGGTTGAGCCTATGCAAAAACCACCACCGTGAAAATAGACCAAAATTGGGAGAGGACCAGTATTAGAAGATTTGGGATTAGTAGGAAGGAATATTCTACCAGTAATTGGCTTTGATGGGTCAATTGTGACATCTTTGGATTTGTATCCATAAATTTTAGACTCTTCTTCTGAAACAGAGGCTATTTCTGGTTCAAAACGTTTTACAGAACCATCTGAAAACACTTGTAGATAGCCTGGTGCTTCTGCAACAATGGACATGTTAATTCTTCAAAGGATATAAGAGACAAACGTCCAAAGATAGTTACTCTTGTTTTTAAATTGTGTTATGTGCTCAAGAGTATCAGATGGTTTCAGAGAGATATATAGGAGCATTTCAAATTTGTATTTTGTTTGTCATGCGAAGTACGTTGATTATTATTATTATTATTATGTGTGTGTATTCTCACTATTGCTTTTGGAACAAAATAAAATTGAAGACTGGTAGACCATGCTGTTGAGTATGGCATAAAAGTTCGGTAAGATATTGACAAATCACACCGATGGAAGACGATATAGTATCCTTTTATTTAATACTAGTTTTGTTGGCACATGCGTGCCAAGCTTCTTATACTTAATCTCGACGACATGGAAACATAAAGATATCTCATTTTATAGTATGGTTTGCAATTTACATTTTAAGCATGTTTGTAGCATTATTTTGAAATTTTGATTAAAATTATAATTAAATATTTTAGTGAGTACCATTAAATGCTAAAAATTGTTTATAATAATAATATAGTTAAAATAAAGAAAATAAAATTACCCCAAAATTATTCTTTAAGCATACATAATTTTGTTAAAATCATAATATATATACAATTCACAAAATCTCAGCACAACCCTAACTTAATTGGGTTCGTAAGGTTATTTATAATAACATAGTACAGCTAGCCAAAATTATATATATTTAGATAATTATTTAATAAAGGTAATAAGATCGATACAATTATTTAAAAATAATATATATTAACTGATAATTTTTTTAATTGTTAGGACTAGATTTTGAACAAAAATTATAAGTTGAATACATAAGTAAAATAATTTTTTAGTTGTTATTAATATGAAAATTATGAATTTAATATAAGTAATATTTGTTTATAAATAAATTTATCGGATTCTACCCATCCATTAAATGTACAAGCTTAAAAAACATGAATTGTATATGATTAAAGTATATCAAATTTTATGTGATTAAAATAATTATCTATTAATGTAAATAAAAATGCAGAATAAAATTATCAAACAACTATTCATACAAGATATGATATATTTAGTATAGAAGTTTGATATTTATTGATGTACAAGATGATTTAAAAAAACAAAAGTTAAAGAATAATTATATCCTTACATTGTGTATAAAGAAATACTAAAAAAACATTATTATTCACATTTTTTATATATAAAGAAAATAAATACTTAACAAAAAGAGAAGTCCACCATCAAGTTTTAATGCTATATATATAAGAATTTTTGTTTATTTTGGTTGTTGTTTTGAAATTAGGTGTTATTTAGGTAATTTATACGGAGAAAATTAAGTTTTTAGGTTCAAAATAAATCGAGATGGTTAGATGAAAAAAATGGACCAAGATTCATTATATCACGATGTCATGGAGAGAGAGAAAAAAGAATCAAACATGTAATTTGCGTTTATATCACGCTATATCACAACAAGAGAATGATGTGCATCTCGTAGCTGGCATAGTGTGTACCAAATGGGGTGTAGTATTACACATAAGCAAGGTAGAGTTGGGAAAGATTGAGCGTACAGATTAAGATCGTGTTAATAGTTGGACATGTGACAACAAAGTTTGGTTAGCATATAGTTGGACATGTGACAACAAAGTTTGGTTAGCATATAACACGCAAATTAGTGTTTACTAGGTTGGTTTTTTTTAAGTTCATCTATATATATTTTTTAAATTAATTTATCTTATCTAAAAATTTATAAAAAAAATTCTTAAAGTTTTAGAAAAATTTCAAAAATTTATATTTTTTCAATAAAAGAAAAACAAATCATTTTAGTGTACGAAAATAATAAAATAAGTATAAATATAAAGAAATTGATATTTAAAAATGTATATAAAATAATATTTCTTAGTATTTATTTAAAACCAAAAAAAAATCTTTTAAATTTATCACTAATAAAAAAATTTACATTTTTCATTTAAGAATCTATTGTCTATTTTTTTTATATATAAAAAAATTATTTTATTTTTAAATCTTAGTTAATTATTATTTAAAATTAAACTAACCTTAAAAGACAAAAATGAGTTGAATACATGTTTAACCATAGTGTTTATGGTACAACACATTTTTTTTTAGATCTGACAAGATTTGACAATTTCAACAGTCATTTGTTACTAGAGATGCAAAAACTTCATTAAGACTTGTATTTTTAAGCATATATACAAAAAGAATATTTGCTTTACTACATGTTCATGACATTTTTATAATTTTTATACTCGTTAAAATATTTTTATTTTAAAGACGTTTTAATTTCCCATATAATGTTTATCGACCCATCTTTAATTTTTAACAGCATGTGATAACTGGATTAAATTATGTCTACATCGTTGAGCAAAAGTGTCGTGAAAGAAATATGTGTTTTTATCTCCCACACGTAACCATCCTCACCTTTTTCCTCCAAAATTTTCCTTATCAACACAAACTCGCTTAAGCTCAACATAAATGTTCACATAATTATCAATACCTGTAAGTCAGCCGTGTTGGTCCATTGCCAAAATAGTGAGTGTTATAATTAGAATCCTGCTTCCAACTGATAAGATCACGACAACATTGTACAAATTTGAGTTTGAGCCTAAAGCAAATAGAGCCTAAAAGATACAGCTACCAAGCCTCCTAATAATCTCCTCACACTCTAGAATGGTATAGCCCACTGATGTTCAAAAGAAAACATTGCCTAGCCCTTGGACCCCGTTGCTCTAATGTGAATAGAAGTGGTTTATGATCAACCTATGTTGCATCCAAATGAAGGATTGATGCATTTGGAGAAGTTGCAACCCATTCATGTGTAGCAAGGCCCCTATCATTCCGTTGTTATTCCTGGGTACTCCTATGTCTCTAAGTCGCTATAGGTCCTATGAAACCAAAATCAACTAGGGTTGCATCATTAATAAACTCACAAAAATCTTCCATATATAGATGTTTTTGAGCGAATACGACGACCAATTTTTTTCTATATTGGAAATGAAATCATTAAAGTCACTCATCAGGACAACTCACTCACTAAGTCTTATCCTCTACTTGATATTGTTTAATTAGTCTCTTTGGACGATATCGTCACATATAGCATATACACCATAACCCACCTAAGAAACGCTTCTGTTAGAATCCAAAACTTAAATTCTATGGAATAAGAAGCAAATAGCCTTATAGATAAATCAATATCATACCTTTCTCGGTCTTTTGGCTAAGAACAAGTGAAAAAAGGGTTTTGTAAGTCTTTGTTTTTGAAAAAGAGTATTTGAGTCCAATTGCTTTTAAATGGTGCATTAAAAAAATCATATTTTGGATTTTTAATCATCTTATTTTTAAATAGTGAACACTTAACTTTCTTAAAATGGAGTATCATAATTTACTTAATTTTTTTTAAAAAGAACATTTTAATCTATTTATTCTTAAAATTAAAATCACTTCCAATAATCTATTTAAAAGTAAAATGATTGAAATGTGCATCCATAAAAAAGTTAAATAACATACCATGCATAACATAATTAAATTACTTAAAAAAAACTAACATATTTACAATGCATCACTTAAAATCAAATGGAATCCAGTTCTCATTTGCAAAAAGAAATGGGCTTCAAAAACTCTTCACCTAGATAAGTCTAGTATATGTTTAACTAAAAATAAATTATGTGCTAAAGAAATAAAAGATAATTTAACCATATTAATTTTTTTTAATCATTTACTCTTTTTTTTTTTTTAGTTTTATCTCCTCTCTTCTCTCTTTTCTTAACTCTCTATTATTTGAACATGATTCATACATGTCTGGATATACGCGTGGGATCTAATCTTAATTGACACGTTTTTTTTACTCCCTAACTCTCGAACCTGATATCTAGTCTTTAAGTATCTTATTAGAAAACAAGCTAATACCGTCCGAATTAAACTCTGATATGTATGAATTATGTTAAAACATGTATATTTATCATTTTTCTCAATGCATAGCACGACAAAATTAGCGGCTTTTTTGCATTTTGTGTAGGTTGACAATGAGCAAATTTCTTTTAATGATCAATGTTGTTAGAAAATTAAAAAAAAAATCTTTTTAGAAAAGAAAGAAGATAGAATTTGTATGAAAAAAATGTGACAATTTTATGGAAATAGAAATATGTGTTTAACAGAATATAATAGAGAGAGAAAAAGATAAACGAATGAAGGAGAAAATGGGAAGAGAAGGATAATTAGGAAAAAAAATTAAGAATAACACTAAAAAATTAAAAATAACTAAATTACTCTTATTTTTTGGGCGTATATAATTTACTTTTGATAAAAACTATATATTTTGAAAACTTAATAATAAATACCTAAATATTAACATGAGTTTTTTTTATACTATGACTAGATTACTAGTAAATTTATAATTAGTACTCAAATATCAAATATTTTACATTCTATACGAGACTTCTTGAGTTAGAGTCTCATGCATAAAATTTTCATTAGATGTATAAATGATCAAGTTATTCAACTAATTTTATTTTTAATTTTTTTATTAAAAAATATGTTTATTTTTTTATAATGTTAAAAATATATATCATTTATGTTATAAAAATATATTTTTTATGAGGGTAAAAAAAAAACTTTGATAAATAGTTACATCATTTAAGATGTATTTATCTTTTTATTTTTTGTAATCTTTCATCTAAGAATGAGTAACTAAAACCTTCTTCAAGGTTCTTAATAATACAATTGTAATAACTATTATGATAAATAAAAGTACATCTTAAACAGAAATTCATATTTATCATTCTAATTTTAAAAAAAATGTATGGATACTATAGATTGTCATAAGTCAAGAAGAATATAGGATTTGATTTAATTAAAGTGCTATTTAAATAAAAAAGAAATGTGCATCATGAAGTAAAAAAATTGAATTGAATTCATATTTATCAGGTCATTTACAAGTACATGCAATAAGGATACTAAAGATATTGATTTTTTTAAAATTTATTTATCACTTATTTAATAATTTGTATAAATATAAAAGAAAAATATATTGAATAAAAGAAATTAAGGATTGATATATAGAGAAGTAAAATAAAAGGAAAAAATAATTATACCTAGAACAAAATAATAAAATACAAAAATTAAATAATTTGTTAGATAATTAATTTAATTTATAAAATATTAAATTAAGTTTAATATATTATGAACGGAAATAAAAAGGAAAAGTTTCAATATACGATAAAATCATAATTTTATTTACTTGAAAAATTTAAAATTATACTATTTAGATAAAAATAATCGATTTAAAAAATATTATATATAGGTTATTATGGTTTTTATTTCTCTCTTTCTAAAAAATAAATAAATCGAGCAATCATAAAAGAGAATGGTTTGCGTAAAATAAAACATAAAAGGAGAAGTTTTATCAAAACCAGTAAAAAACAATTATCAAAAGGGAAATTTTTTTTATATATATTTGCGGTACTTATAATCGAGAAAATTGAAATGTATATTTACAGCGGAGAGAGAAACGAAATGAATGGATTAGAAAGCTTTTAACGACATTTTGTAAATGTAAATTTTTATAAAATAAATTAAGTAAATTTGTTACTTGTCAAATATTGTTATTTTACATCACTTAATAAATGTATAAATAGAAAATAATTGATTATTAAGTTTGTGTCTAATGGTACCCATTTTTGTTGAAGGTGAGATAACTTAAACAAATATGATTTCACACATGTACTTGCACCTCCGTCGTCCGATCGATCGTGTTGAGTCCGAGTGAGATATTATTTTATTTTTTGAATTTTTTTTTATTAAAATTATCGTTATTTTTTTACTCAAAAAATGACCGTTACTTTTATACTCAGAATTGACAGTTATTTTTTTACTCATAAATAATCATTACTCTTTTTACCCAAACATAACCGTTATCTATCATAATTGTTATACATTTTCTTAAACTTATAAATAGAGGATCTAAGCTTTCAATTTAGACACATTAATTGAAAATAGCTCTTACAAAAGAAAAGAAGAAAAAACTCTTAGAAAGAAAAGAAGAAGATACTAAATAGTTTTGAGTTTTTCGAGCAACATAAATTTCATAGGTATAGTATTTTGGTTTTTATCACTACAACAAAGTTCTAAGACAGAAAACAAAGATTCTTGACTGTTTTATTTTGAGAACGATGAGTCTCTATTTGCTTACATAAGTTTGAACATAACCACAAAATATCTTAAATAGAGCGACCTAGTACACGACTTATCTCAAAAAATTTATTTCAATATATCGATAATATTGTTTTTACATTGTTTTAAACATACTTATATCACATACAGAATAAATCAACTTAAAAAGAAAAAGGAGGAAAATCACATATGTTCATGAGGTTTGCTTTTTTAAAAAAATGGTCTTGTTACATATTAGTATAATCAAGGATAATTTGATAAAAATATTTTAAATTTGTATTTATTAAATAAAATAATATAAATTTATTATTTTTTATAAAAAAAAAGATAATAAATTTTCAAAAAATATATCTATAATCGTGGTGTGTGTCCAACATGAATGACATATACGTATGTTAAACGCGTGATTGATATATTTTTCAAAAATATATTTTTACAAATTTTGTTATAAAGTTTATTAAATTATATTAACTCATCTAATAGTTAAATGGACTTAAATTATGTTTTTACTGTTATTATAAATAGTTTTCATCAATAATAAAGTTAAATTTTCTATCCATTATCTTTCACACATTTTTTTTATTTTTATTAAATCATTTAAAAGTAATAATAAAATAACAATATATTTACATATTTATTATGTTTGTTACGGCTCAAAAATAAAAATAAAAATAAAAATTACACTAGTTAAAAAAATACATAGACATACAAAACTTTATTTAAATTAAAATTAAAAATAATCCTAAAAATTAATCTAATTTTTTTTATTTCTTTCATCACTTATGTCTCTTCCTCCCTTGTTAATTTTTTAAAAATATATATTTCTTTATACATTTTCCAAGATTTTCTCTTTTTTATATTTATTAATGATTAATTAATTTATTAAATTAAAAAAATTACAATCTCTTATAAAAGTTCAATTTTTTTTTATCTTTTTTCATATTTAATATAATTTAAAAATTAATTCCTATATTTAATAAATAGAATATATATTTTTAATAATTGGATAATTTTTATTTAAAATAAATTAATTTTAATTTAGACCAAACCAATAATTGAATAATTTTTATTTAGAACAAGTCAATAATCCATAAGCATTAATTTATTAAAAATTATTAAAAAATTTTATATTTCTATAAATTAGTTCAATTTATTAATTTTATTATTAATTTCACTTTAAATGTTAAATTGAAAGTATCATGTTATTTTATCATTTCATTTTTAATAATATGTCATTAAATTTAATTAAAATTGTGTTGTAAATTATTTGTAGAAAATAAAAAGATAAAAGTAATAAATTTATTATATATGAAAAAATTGTATGTATAAGTTTATTTTGTTTTCTTAATTAATAAATCATATGTATATATTTTTTACATTTATATAAAGTTATTTATTTTCTATATTTTATGATTTTTAATATTTGAATAAAATAAAAATGTAGAATTTTTTTTTATTTTATTAGTTTAATATTATTGATTATTTAATATTTTAATTTAAAATTTAATTTTTTTATTTTAAATATATTATAAAATTATAATTAGATAACTATTATCTTTATTTCTATTAAAGTTGGAGTTCATATTCTATATTTTAAAAAAAAATAAGATATTTATAAAAAAAATGTAATTCTCAAAAATATTTTTGATATTTTCTTTAGAAATTTTTTTTTTAGAAGGGCGCCATGCAACTCCTCTTGCTTGTACAAATAAACAAATAAAGGGCATAAATCTTACATTTTTTTTAGTTAATTGTAAAAATATTATTACTATAAAATTAGCAATAATTGTTTTAATAAATTATATTTATAAAAATATTTTTAATCATTTATATTTGTTATAACTTAATAACAACTCTAATAACTTCAATAAAATTATTATTCTAAAAATATTATCACAAATTTGATCATATAACTAAAAAATAAATTTAATCTAATTTTTAATCAATATTCAAAATAAAATTTATTGTTAATTTAAAAAAATAATAAAATTTATATGATTTATTAAAACTATAAAACTTATGCAATCCAATGGCATAAGTTATCAAATCCTTAACATTCTTGGTATGTTAAAAAATAATTAAACAATCATATCATGACAAAATAATATCATGGAACACTACTCAAAACGTCTTGTTACATAATTGTTTTTACACATATTTCTTTACGGTATCACATTTAAATAATTTTAAAAGTAAAAATATTATTTATTTTTTAAGAAAGATATACGTGGATATTTATTAACAATTAATTTGTCCTAATTGAATGACAGGATCAATAATTTTTAAGAGTATATATACCACGAGTTAATTTGAATTTAAATCAAGATAAAAATCGAATAGATAATTTCATTTTTAATATAATAAAACCTATAAAATTAATCTAAATTGAAACTTTCAAATTAAATGGGGTGAAATAGATTTTGTGTTTTATTGTTTTATTGTTTTATAATATATTTTTTAAATATTTATTTTAATAACTAAATAATTATTGTATTAAATTTTATGCTTTAATAATTGATTAAAATTAAAAACTAAATTATTTTTTTAAAACAATAAATAAATAAAAATTATGTAATCAATTCTAAATTTCAAATATCACAAAAACTAAAACAAATATTTTATGTTTAGTTTTGTATCAATTTAAACATAAATTGCATACATAAACAAATGTTTAATTTAAATATTAAAAATTTGATTAAATAAATAGTAACATAACTTTTAAGTGTTTATATGATATCTTCAAATGAAACCATTGAGCCATCCATATAAGTTATTGTGTTTAATTTAAACAATAAAATTTTGATTAGATAAATAGTAAAGATATTTACATGATATCTCCAAATACAACCATGGAGTCATCCACGAAAGTTGTTCGTTGACATTTGATATTAAACATTCTTATATTATATGATAAATTTGATGGAAAAAAAAATACTAATATTAATCCATTACAAACAATCATAAAATAACATAGTTAAAAGGAGAGAAATGCATAACTTGTATTTACATGGACTACAATAAAAATAAGCATTTATCAATAAAAAAAGAAACTCAACATGTTTATTATTATAAGAAAAACTCCACCCGAATACGGTATATATAATTTAATGAAGAAATATTAAAGTAATTCTTTTAAAATACAAAATATATAATACACTATAACAATAAAAGGTAATTAAGTTGACATTTAAAGACAATTTTTACTCAAAATCGACTAAAAAAATTATAAAAATTAGCATCAATTTTACGTGTCAATTGATACTAGCCATGTGTAGCGTCAGTTGATACATAAAATCGACACTGCGTCTTACGTGTCAACCGATGCTACGTTGTTGTTTTTTTTCTTTTCCTTCTTCTCTCCTCATTATACCGATAATATGCTTATTTACTTCCCTGTTCCAAGTAGTTGAAAACCCATTTGTTCTCTCTAACTTTTTCTCATTTTTTTGTCACCTCTAACCACCATTTTCGACATCGTTTAGTGGATTTTTTTCCTCTTTAATTTCTCTTCTAGATCCACTATTTTTTAGCATAATATTCAAATTTTTCATACCTATTTTCCTTCACTTTCTTACTTATCAAACACCATTTTTCTTTATTTTTTTCATTTACTCTTGCAAGTATTTTTATGAATTATTTTACACTTATTATTCATATTTTTTCATTTTAATATATTCATATGTTATTTATTATTTTTATATATTTTTATGTTAAGTAGATTGTATATTTATTCAAGAGAATAAAATATTTTATTCATTTATTTATTTTAATAATTTTATATATTTATATTTTTGATATATATTAATTTATTTAAATTTTTTGTAAATAATTTACATGTAATGTAATGTAAAATATAAAATATATTTTTATATGTAATGTATAATGAGTTTATTAATATTTATTATTATTAGATGCATTTATCTATAAATTATTATATATTATTAATGTTATAATGAATTTATTAATTATTTGAATTTTATGTATTTATTTTTATTTGTAAAATTAATTTTTAAAATTATAATTATAAATACAAAGGATGAAAGGAAGATAAGTAGGTTAGGAGATTGAATATGTTGTAAAAGAAACAACGATGGAAAAAAGCTAGGTAATGAAAATCAAAATGTTTTAATGTTAGGTTTTGGTTTCATACTTTCCTACGTGGAGAAATTAGTTAAGATAAGATGAAGAAGTAACAAATAATTAATTTAAATTTTAAAAAATAAAATGCATCTATGTAAAGTGGATCGGGAAAAAAATTATTAATTTTATTATAAATATATAATAATTTACATACAGTAAAAAGGAAATTAAATACAAAATAAAATAAAAATGGAAAGGGAGAAAGAAAATCACGGGATCCCCGTCAATTGTTTCTCTTCTTTGTTTTCCCTCCCTTACCTCCGTTATGTGTCTTCCTCACACTGCCTCTCTGTGTCTTTAGTTAGATAGAGTAAACACACAAGTACAAAATCCATTTGCTGCGATACATAAATCTCTGATTTTTTTTTTTGCCTTCTCTTACGTTTATTCAAGTAATTATTACTTTTTAGAGGTAGTGGTTGTGATATTTGAGTGTGTTTATAAATCTGTGATGAACATGTCTCATACCGGAAAATCTGTACAAGAAATGAGCTTTGATTCACTAACCAATCGATTTCGTGATACCTTGACTTATCGCAACAATAGCAACGACAGCGAAAACAAGCCAGATTTCAAAGAACTCGATCTGGGTTCACCCGTCTCGCCATTGGTGACGAGATGTTCTGTTAATGGCAGTAATGGCGGTGAATGCGGCGGGGCGGCCACTACAAGTAGAAGCTCGAGCTCTTCTGGTTCTGTTTCGGGCAAAAACAACAATATCCAATTAGGTAAAAGATCGGATGGTAAACCAAATAACTACTCAGGTGAGCTCTCTTTTTCCTCCGAAACAAGTCCTAGTTTAGTTGAAACCCTCCGATCCGGTATCCGTATGCGTAATTGGAAACCGGGTCATCAGAGATCTGCCTCTGCTGGAGCCCCATTGATCTACTCTGCTGGAAGCTTCAGTAGTTGTAGCTCTGCTAACAGTAGTGGTGGTGGTGGTGGCAATAGTGCTACCTCATCTCCTTCAAACTCAACCCCCAATGTGTTCCCAAGTGGTAACATTTGCCCTTCTGGGAAGATTTTATCTGGAATGACGAGTAGACCAGCTAGTAAAACCGATGTGTTGGGTTTGGGAACTGGAAATTATGGCCACGGTAGCATAATGCGCTGTGGCGTGAAGCTGGGTAGTGGTGGTCATGGGAATATGGGTGGGAACAACAATCAGGTTGGTGGCGAGTTGTTGGTGAAGAGAGCAATGGCGAATTCTGATCCAGAGGAGGTGAAGAAGGTTGGGAATGAATTTTATAAAAAAAGGCATTTTGTGGAGGCATTGTCTTTGTATGATCGTGCTATATCTCTATCGCCTAGCAATGCAGCTTTTCGAAGTAATAGAGCTGCGGCATTGACAGCTCTGGGGAGGCTGGGCGAGGCAGTAAGGGAGTGTGAAGAGGCCGTTGGGTTGGACCCTGCTTATGGGAGGGCACACCAGAGGCTTGCTTCTCTATACCTACGGTGAGTTTTGGAAAATGGAGGATCTTGTTTGTATTTCTTGTGTTAGTGAATTGTTGTTATCAGGGACAGACCTTTCTAACTTGATACTTTTGTTGGATGAGTGTGATTGATCTATGTGATTTTGACCTGCCTTTCTAGCTGGTTTGGTTTATTGTCTACAGATTGTCTCTTTTTTTGATTGGTTATTGTTTTGTCTGTCATTTCTTTCACTTCTCTGTTCTTCTGGTTTTGTAGCTAGAATCTTTAGATTATTTGGTTTTATCTGAGTGGATCCATTCGTTATGTTTTGTGGTATACAGAACAATGAATTTTTCTGTAGCTGTCCAACTTGTTTCTATCATTCTAATCTATGGTGTCACTCCATGTATTTTAGTGTTGTTGTTCTTTGGTATTATGTTTTTATTACAGCCCCTTATCAAAATTTCCCTTTCATACTCAAGTGATTTAATAATCAGAAGTATATCTTGACCAATTAATGATCAATTAGATTCAAGGATTTGTTTCCGGGTTTGCCTAGCTTTTATCCTTGATATGTCAATGACTTATTCACCCTACATGCTGTGGCCCAATTAACTCTATGAAGTCTCTT
This sequence comes from Hippophae tibetana, assembly GCA_037013495.1. NCBI lineage: Eukaryota > Viridiplantae > Streptophyta > Magnoliopsida > Rosales > Elaeagnaceae > Hippophae > Hippophae tibetana. The sequence goes on from CM072812.1 coordinate 10,267,845, forward strand.
TCCTCGACAAACCTGTTTTTTGAGTGAACCTCTTAATGAACTGTTAATCTAGATGAACTCTACAGTTTTGGACAGGTTGAATTTGCTCGACAACACCTTTGTATTCCTGGGCAACAACCAGATCATTCTGAGTTGCAGAAGTTGAATTTACTGGAGAAGCATCTAAAGCAATGTGCAGATGCCCGGAAGCTTGGTGATTGGAAAAGTATGCTCAGGGAGTGTGGGGCAGCCTTGGCCGTTGGGGCTGATTCGTCCCCTCAGGTACAAACTTGTCTAGAATCTCTTGGCTTCATCGTTTATGTCTTAAAGCATCTTAGGCTGTGTGAGCTTATTGGAACTGGATGTACAGCTTTTCTCTTGCAAAGCAGAAGCTCTCTTAAATCTCAATCAACACGAAGATGCAGAGTTGAGCCTGTCAAACTTTCCCAAGTTAGAAGATTATCCTCCTCCTTGTTTGAAAACGAAGTTCTTTGGCATGCTTGTTGAATCATATGTACTCTATGTCCGAGCCAAGATTGAGATGGCATTGGGAAGGTATGCTCCATAGCATAAATGTCACAAGTAGCTCCTTCTTTAGGGTGAGTAAGGACAGATTATAGATTTCTTGCAGGTTTGAGAATGCAGCAACTGCAGCACAGAAGGCTAGTCTTATTGATTTAAGTAATCTTGATATTGCAAAGGTGCTAAGTAATGTGAAAATGGTTACAAGAGCACGTTCTAAGGGGAATGATCTTTTTAACTCAGGCAGATTTGCTGAAGCCTGTTCAGCATATGGGGAGGGTCTCACATGTGATAGCTTCAGCTCTGTTCTCTACTGCAATAGAGCAATTTGCTGGTCTAAGCTTGGCTTGTGGGAGAAGTCTGTGAAGGACTGCACCGACGCCCTTAAGATCCAACCAAATTACAAGAAGGCCCTTCTTCGGAGGGCTGTGTCAAATGCTAAGGTAAATCTGAATTGATGTTTATCTAATGCTATGTTGATATCCGAATTTTTTATATATTTGGTCAATATGTAAATACTTCCATAGAGATAGAATTATTTGTTATTTTGTGGATTTGTATGTAACTGTTAAGCATCTTTTATTATGCCATGTTATAGCTCAAGCGATGGCAAGAGGCAATCAGAGATTATGAAATTTTGAGGAGGGAACTTCCTGGTGACAATGAGGTTGCTGAATCTCTACATTGTGCACAAGGTTCTTTGAAGAAGTCACTTGGAGAGGGTGTTCATAATACAAAATTTGGTGGCGAAGTAGAGGAGGTCTCTAGTTTAGACAAGTTCAAAGTTGTGGTATCGTCCCGTGGTGAGTTGATAATTCTGATCCTAAGTCCCAATGCTATATATTTCTTGGTGCACTGTCCAGTCTATTTTCCCCTTCTTGCCCAACTAAAATTGAAATCTAATTGGCTGTTTCCGTTGTTCATATCAAAATTGCATCTGATGAACTATGTAAAGAATTTTCTCCATTCATAAATATGATGTGTTTGATATCCATCTGTTAAAATTTTCAAGGTAAGCAATTTTGTGGCTTCTAGCCTTCTATTTGTCTCACATTTATGAGATTCTTCTTCAACCTCTGCCAACTATTTCCCAATAGGTGATAGATTTAAGCAGCTTCTCATTTTGAAATTCTTGTTTGTATTACCATAATTGGTTATGATTGCAAAAGTAAAGGAAAGAATTCATCCTTGGCCTATATAGTTTTCTGTTGGCAACAAACGATTCTAAAAGGCATGTTTCTTGGCTCAGGTGGATGTGGAGGAAAGCTTAGCAATTGCGAAGGCTGAGAACATAAGGTTTGTACCTACTTTGAAATCTACAAAAATGGTGAAAAGATGAAAGAGATGGTCCGTCCAAACTATCAGTTTTTGGAGGAGGCAGTGAGGATTTATTCTTTCTAATAGACAAGTTTCATTTATGTCCCTTTAGATTTCAATTTATCATTTCATACTAGGATTACCAATTTGACTTGCGACATAGTCAGATTCATAATTGATTCATAGAATTTTCAAAGCACATAAACCTTTAGAGAGATTAAGCTCAATTTGTTCACATTTTCGTAATTATTTATTCTGTCATTTTAATTTCTCAATTGTTTATTGTTTAACATTTAGATTCCATTAGTTCCCCATTATGTTTTTTTTTTCTTTCTGTTACCTTTGTTTTTTCTCTCAGTCTTACATTTGTTGTCCTTGCCCCTGAATAGGAATGCTGAACGAGTGTGCCATCTTAATTTCAATGTCTCTGTCCTATTTTAGAGAGCTCTGTTGGGTTGGGGAATAATGTATGTGCTAAAACTATTAAGGTCCCAAAACTGGGAATTGGTACCTTTGGACTATTTTTATTCTTATTTAAGTACTCTTTTTAACTCTATTTTCAGCTAAAACACATGAAGTACCCTTATTTAATTACTGGTACTAGTAATCTAAATAAAGGTATTTGATATGTTCTATTTTTGAATAGGAGATAAAAAGGGTACAAATATAAGAATATGTATAGTCTAAAGGTATCAACCTCCCTAAAATTGCACCTTCAAAACTCCTATTTAGGGCATAAATTGGAATATGTAATGATTTGTTGTTAGATGACACCTTACTCTATCATTTTGCACATATAGCAAATTAGATGACACAACCTTAGCAACTGTGAAAGAAATGTTAGCCTTTTTAGTTACAAAGTATAGCTACCAAAAATATTTGCAATGGTCTATTTTAATGCTTTCCCCTTTAGAAGGAATGAAGTGGCCTTTTGCTGCAATTGTATTTGTTGCTTTTTGTGGAAAGAATATAGAAATGAAATAGGAAAAAATATAACAAAATGTCATAAAGCATCCTCCTCATTGTGCTGCTTGTATATTTAAAGAGGGGTATTGCCACTTACATTACATTCATGATCTCATATTAATATTGGTATATTTAGAGTATTTTTATTCTTATTTGGATACATTTTAGATTCCTATTCTCAAATGTGACACTATCAAATATTTTTATTTAAGTTATTATTATTTATTTTGATCAATTTTAATAATAACATATATATTTGATGTATCATAATTCCTTGATATTATTATTGATTTGACAAAAATAGATGTTAATATTTTAAATATTTGATACGTCTCAGAATAACGGATTTAAAAGAATACCACAATAAAAATATTCTTTAATCAAAACTACTAAACCCGATGTTAGAATAGGGGTACTGGAACACTATTACAATTGAGGCTAGGTTTCACAAGATCATTTGTTACAAGTCTGTTGGGATTATGTGTCGTATATATAAATGCATATCAGATTTTTTAATTTTTTAATTTTTTTTTTAAAATTTAAAGTAGAATGACTGCAATTCATTTCTATGAAATTATAGACGTGAATGTAGGGAAATTATATGTGTGAGATGTATAAAATTATTAATGTAGAATATAGTTATTATAAATTATAAATATAATAAAACTGTAAACATTTACTGTTTGATTTTGTTCATAAAAAAACTACAAACCTTTATAATTATCTATATTTATAATTTACAATAAATGTATACTATAATTATAATTTCATATATTTTATATATAGATTATTTCCCCGTGAATGCAAATGAATTGAATCTCCTGTTTCAATCATTAGATTCTTCTTATTCGTCTAGATAAGATATGGTTAATGCAACCATAGGCACGCCATTGGTCCACCTGTACCTTGAGATTTGTTCCCACGTCTTTATTTATTATATCTCAACTTCTCAAGATTCCCTATCGTTGTATAGGCTATATTATTGGACAGGTGCTCTATTTATACCAACAATATCAAAAATATGGTAAGATGTTTTTAAAAATATACAAAAAAAAAAATTAAATTTAATGAAAATAAATAATAATATTTTATAAATAAAAATAAAAACAATAAAATATAATAAATTAATCAAAGAATATTATAATTAAAAATAGAAGAAATCTGATAATATTTTTTATATAAAATAATAATAAATAATTTTTTTTTGAAGAAATTCAAAAAGAAAAATTAAAACATCCTTTATTTTCATTCTTAATGTAATTATTTAAAAGAAAATCATAATTTATTATTGAATAAATAATAAATAAATGAACATTAATATCACAGATTTAAAATGAATGTACAATATATTATTAATTGACAAAAAATATATTGAATAAACTATTTAAAGCTCTTCAAAAAGATTAAAAAAATTAGATACATTTATTTAAAGGGAAATCAAAATATTAATATAAGGTTATTTTAGGGAAGAAATATACACACGTATAAAAATAATATTGTTAGATAATAGAATAATAAATAAGAAATATGATTTACTAGAAATGATTCATGGTAATTTGGTATATAAGAAGCTAAAATGTACAACATATCTTATATTTGTTATTAATATTCATGATAAAAACTTAAACAAAATATTAAGTCTAATTTATGAATTTGAAATAAAAAATTTAATGAAAGAAAGAAATCATTTATTTTCAATACACTACATAGTAGGGTATTTATTAACAAATAGTTATAATAGTTACATATATGGATAAAATAAATTTATAAAAATAGATAAAACTTTTCAAAAACTTAGACAAATAATAAAACCATAAATATTGAAAAAATAATATGGTTAAAAACAATAATATATCAAGATTTACTTTTATAAATCATGAGAGAAAAACTTCTAAATAAGAAGTTAAAAAACTGAATGATAAAGTTCAAGTAATAAAAACACTACTTTATGATGTCATATTAGGAAGCCAATACTATTTAAAGATAAATTAAAAAATATATAGTTCAAAATAAATGGAAGTCTAATAGGCGTAGCAAAAAATCAAGTAATATTAATGAAAGCTTTGAGACTTTTAACAGAGGACATAGATTTAGTTTAAGAATCAAACATGAAATACTTACAAGGTATAATCGAAACGTAAAAAGAATTATTAAAAGAAATAAAGGAATATGGTTATAATAAACTCAACAATATATACATTTAGAATTTACATAATTAAGAAAAGATGAATATAGCATATGTAGAAACAATGATATTATAGGTTATAAATATGACTTCTTAGAATGATTAAAAGTAAAACCACCTAGTAGATCATATGCCTTGATTCCTATAAATGAGAGAATAAAAAATGAATAAAATCTAATAAAAAAAATATAATTCCAATTTAATGAAATATAGAAAAGAATTAGAAGAACAATTCATGAACCTCGAAAATAGTGATATAGAAAAATTAGTTAATTTTTTAACACTAAATAATGAAGAATTAGAAGAATATTATAATAAAAAACTCTGTATAAATAAAAAAGAAAGATGATATGACAATAATTAGTAAAACTAATACTGAACTAGAAATTATTACCCTAAAAGGTCATATGAAACCAATTTCATTATCAATTCTTTACCAAGAAAGAACATCTGAATTACATATGGAAGAAAGAAATAGGTAAAGATCAAGATAACCTAACACTACCAATAGAAGAAGACAACCACCCAAAATGGAAGAAAAGTTATACTGGGAAACCAGAGGTAGTATCCTACCAAAATTCAAGCTCCGTGATAATTATAGATTTGATCTATCTAGATTATATAAGAGATAAAAAAAAAGTCTTAGATGAATTGGCCAGTGATATGAGTGTACTCATACAAACTTATCAAACTACACAAACAAACCTTTCAGTCTGTAGGGTATTAGTAGCTCATAAAATGACAAAAAATGTTTTGGTTTTCAAATTCAATGGGCGAACAATATTTATTAATATAAAAGAATGCTTCCACAGGAAGAGAATACTTAAATATAGTAATAAATAAAATATACAAGGAATTTATTGAAAAAGATAAATGAAAAACTATCACTGAATCTAGTGAAAATGAAATCAATGAAACCAAATTACATATAACAAATATGAAAATCTATAACATGTGTTACATAGATTCTTTTATTTGTGAATATGAAATGTATTACTATAAATTATCACCCTCTATACAAATAACTTATAAAGAAATATTTTTTCAAAAATTACCTAGAGAATTACAAAAGATCTTAACAGAAAGTTAGAACAAGAGAAATAGAAAAACTATATCAGATACCTTAAGAGAAAGAATAAAAAGCCTTAAAAATTTGATAATTATTAAATGTTAAGAAAAAAATTTATAAAAATATAAAAAAATAAGAGGAAATGATAAAATTCATTGTGATATAAGAGATTTTAAAATATCTAAAAAAATATGGATGTAACATAAGACTCTACAAATAAAAATATAAAAAATATAAGAGATTTAAAAAATATAAATTTATAAAATAAGATTTTTAAAAATATAAAAAAAGATTTAATAGAAATACTTATAAGAAAATATATTTTCGAAGGAAGAGATATAAACCTCCTAAAAACAATAATTATTGCTTTTAATAGAAGTGAAAATGCATATATTGGACTAATTCTCGTTATCGACGAGGACTCTGTAAGTAAATTTTGTTAAATGACTTTACCTTGTATAGATATGATAGAGTATACCAAAATTTCTTTAGATGCTTTATTTTCTTCAATGTTAGCAATACTTCATCTACAAGTGACATACGTAAGCTTGCAATGACTTTTTATTATCAATTATTTCTATTGGCCTTTTTCAATAGCCTCTTAACAATTATATTTTGGTAAAATTACCTTTATTTTCATTTTTCATAAAAAATAATTAAAACTGTTTAATTTTACAATTTAAAATTTTATTGTAATAATATATGAATAATATAGCATGTTAAAACAATAACTTACAATTAACCTTACTTCTATACCATTATTGATATATTGCTTAAAATTGATCTCATAATTAAAACTAGATAAACTTTCAATTTAAGTTTGAGTTGAGATAATAAAACGATTAAAATATTAAAGAATTGTGTTAGATGAAGAACTCATTTTATTAAAAAAAAATATAACAATATCAGTCGCTCTTAATTGATAAAAGTAAAATGATAAAATTCAAGAATTTTTTTTTTTATATCTGGTTGAATTATAATCTCTCTTAAATATGGTATATATATTACACACATATATTAATTATTAAATAGTTACAATTTTAATTATGCAAAAGATTTGTGTTACAATATAACAAATCCTTTTTATATAATTAGGCACAATGGAATAAGCATATTTAAATATATATAATAATTATATCCTTATATATATATAATTGAAACATAATTGACGCCATTCCTTTAATTCTTCTTTTATCCCTCATTTTCTTTTCTTTTCCTATTCTTTTGTAATATAAAAGTCTCTTCTTCATATTAGCTAATATTCTTTTGTAATACGAAGTATCTTCTTCTCCGTGTTAGCTAATGTTATAATATTTACTAATATTAACCTCTAGCGCTCCCTTGATTTTAATAGAAAAAATTATGGAGTCGATGATGTCATGAGCAATAAACGTGTTCATTACATAAATATGCCAAACTGCAATATTTAAATTTATTTAGAGGAGCTAGTCTTTATTAATTCCAACCATTTTATAATAAGGGACCAAACAGAAAATCAAAACAAAGCCGAAAAGAAGCATATTTGAAAATTAATGGAGTACTTAGCAAATTTAAATTAATAAACATGCTTATTTAGCAATAATAAAGAAAAAAAAATCATAAATATTAGTTTTCACTGGCCAACAGCAAATGCTTGAGCTGAAATAACAGGAGGCCACAACATGAGTTCCTTGGCCTTGACTCCCTTGAGCTTCTTGATCTTCTTCTTTGATACAAATCCAGTAATCTCAGTGTCATAGCTTACCTGCTTACTTATCATCTTGAACTCGTGAACAACTTTCTTTTCCTGAACAATCCACATGTACCCTGTGCTTTTCACGAAGCCGACTTCAATCACATTGGCTAGAGGAAGAAGTCCATTGGGAGTTGGAATTCTTCGAGGAGATAAACTGCATATTTCATGCCTTCTTCCTTGCCTTTTTTGATGATCCCTCCTTCCTTCTCAGTTTCCATTGTTCTAGTTATTAGTAATTAGTTTCTTCTTAGAGTTAGAATATGCATGGTGTGCTAGCTTCTATTAATACAAGAATCCAATATGAAACAAATTGGGATATGAGATAAAACCAATGTTATTTGCTTTGTATTAGTCGTCAATCGGCATTGCATGATTTCTTTCATTCATTTGCTTCATGATTCTTTGTCAATTAGCTTTTGTGTATATATATATAAATAGTTCACGAGAAATCATGCACGTAACGTTTACAAAATAAATACTTTAATTAGATAATTTTGTAAAAAATTATACTTTAATCTTAAAAATTTAAAATTATAAAACTTATGTTTAATCTTTTTTGGGATTAAAGATACATCATTTTAAAATTAAAATACATATTTTTAAAGTTAAATTAATCCAAATAAAAGTAAAAAAATGTTTATTTGTTAAAAACTACGGGATTACTATTGCCCTTTTACTTATTTTTTTAAAGATAAAACTTACGCCCAATTGGACAAGACCCAATGATTGAGGCCCTTCTTAGTACTCAACCAAAAACAGCCGAAGTTATTTTTATCTTTGAAAGTGAGATGGAAAAAGAAAATGAACGGGGTTAAAAAGGAAAAAAAAGCAAATGAAAGAGAAGGTATACACGAGAGTATGGGCGATAGAGTTAGAGAAGTGGGAACCATAGTAACAAATTTACAGAATTCAGAGAAACAAGCACTAAAGAATGGGAACGGAGATGTAGATGGATGAGATGAAGAGGAAAATGAGATCGAGATCTCGCATTAAGAATGCTGTTAGCCTTGAAGAGTACCTCCAGTATCTTCATTTCGATCTGATCAATCTCACCGTCGTCCAACTCAATCAGGTCTCTCTACTTAAATTAAGTTAATTTCTTGATTCTGTATGTTTCTTTATCATCTTTAATATTATTTCTTAGTCTTTTTCTACTACTGTATACGCGAATGTGTATAATTATCAGATTACTAGCTACTAGGTTCTCAAACTTCCGATCGATCTTTACAAATGTGTTTAAACTAATTAAACTAAATTAGGTTTTTAATTAATCTTGTACATAATCTTCTTGTACGGCTACTAGAAAATCCACAAAATTACAAAGGTCTAATTTCTTATCTAATTCTATCTATACCTCGTTTACGTCATTTTCTGGCAACCAAACGGATCTTGAATATACGATTATTGATTTCTCGTTTATTATTTTTCCCCTCTCTTTCTTACATGCTTCAATTTCAATTATATAATTCGATAGAAGATCTTACTGGATCCATCTCGCTCCACACTCAAAACCACCATCTCATCGCACGCATTTGCTGATCTCAACGAGCTCAACTGCCATGAGTGCTGTGTAACTTCCATCCGAACCCTAAGTTCAATGAATCGTTGCCTCGCGATATCCTCTGGTCCTCCCGATCCGATGGTAAACTACCACCACCTCAACCAGCATAGCCTCAACAGCTCCAGCTTCCGACCTGAGCCTAATGCTACTAGAGCAACGGTCATGAGCTACGACAGCATCTCTGCTATGCAACAATTTAATAAATTTGGCATCACATAAATATTGAAAATTAATTTACCGATTTGTGAGGAACTTGACTCTAAGGAAGGGACCAAATTAATTATTTCCACAAAAATATAAACCATATATTCTCAAATTAATCTCTTCAAAAATAACTATTAAGAATTATTAAGATATTTTAGTAAAATAATCATTTTTTTCTGATTACCAAATTGACGACACCGTGTGACGATTGTTGGTTTTGGCACTGGTGATAAGGGAATCAAGTATTGGCTTGTCAAAAACTTATGGGGATACCGAGTGAGGTGAAAATTGCCACATTAAGATGCAGAGGCATTGATGCAAAGGAAGGACTTTGTGGGATCGCCATGGAATTCTCTTATCCAACTGTGCAACTGTATAAATTAATAGGGGATAATGATATTAACACAATATAAATTGATAATGTCACATGAATATTTCATTAATCATATATATGTTTCAAGTATTATATGAACAATATTAATTCATAATTATCAGCATAATTTTTTAATCAAGGATTTCAAAATTCTACTCGAATAGATATAAATATGTTAGCCAAAATATATATAAACCGAGAAACATATAGACATTGTATATAGAAGAAAGGCAAATCACATTAGCTATTAGATCCGTGAAACAAATTCTTCAGAAAATTATTCTTCAATCAGAGCTTGTAACAGAAAAGTTAATACGGAATTAAGGATTATCCCACTTAGAGGACAAATGAGGACTAAAATTTTATCACGGAAGCAAAACAAGATTGAAATTTGAGAGAACTAAGCTTGCCTACACGAAAAGATATGTTAATCAAAGTTTATAAAGTTGACATTAAAGCCAAACTAGAGTAGTACACTAGCCACACACACACACACATATATAACAACTTTATATAACTATTTTTTATTAAAAACCAAAATAATTAAATAGAGGATATATTATTCATTGTTTCTTGAATATGTGATAATGTGATATTTCAGGTCAATAAAATTCAAGATTGATGTAAAATTTTATTTTGAAAAAAATAAAATACCAATAGCTAAAAGAGAAATATATTCAATGAGTAATGAATAAGACGTCTAAATAGAGTTAGATAAAAACAACCTGTTTTTTTTTATTAATTCTACATCCATATTAAGATCAATCAGTAAAACTTGTTATTCTGTAAATTATTCTTCTCTTGGGTTTGGGGGAGTAAGATTTAGACATAACCCACTTGCCAAGGTGCCAACCAAGATGCATCCTTGAGCGAGAAAGAGGGTAAGCAATCTTATCAGCAGTTTGTAGATTTATTTTTTTATCTGCGTACTGACATTGTAATTTCAACTTTTGATAAATTCTGGGTTTAAATATCAAATATTTATCAAGTATTTATTGTTTGAGAATTACAAGTGTTACAAATTATTTAAAGAAATTTAAAATAGATAAGCATATCTCTTTAATGGATTACATTGGTCCATATATAGATATATGCTCTTAAACATCCATATTTGGCTTCCTATTGTAACAACTAGGTCTCATTTATATTGACACAAATGATGATTCACTGTCCCATAATGAGGTCATGTTCATACATTTTTACAATACATGCTATTTTGTCTATGGTGAGATCATTCATTCTCAATGTATATATGTACCTCGGTTTGATATGATACTACTTCGGTATAGATACATCCATGGTAAATACACCAATTTACTTAGTACTTCTCTTGAACACATTATATGCATCGTCATGGATCTCCTCATTGTCAGGTACTTTAATAGATCTCATTGTTGTATACCAGAAGGTATCTCGTTGATAAGTACTATTTGATTATGAGGTATCTCGGTTCATGACATTCAAACAATAATGAGTTATTTTTTTACATCTAATTATTAAATATAGTTTTGACAGTTGTAAATCTAAGCGTTAATTTTGTGGATAGGTCATGAGCTCACTTGCATTTTTTAAAACCTTCGTATCATCTCCTCAATTTATAGAGCGTTTGTACCCGTCTAAGAGTTGAGGATAAAGATACTGATTTTCAATTTGATACATGTATATCTCTATTCTCTATTAGATGGAATAGTCTAGAATTACAAGATCGATTTTATGTAAAATACGTTTTTTTTTGTCACATTTATTTTTATTTAAGTGAGTCATTTTATGTATCATGAAATTGAGTCCTTGAAATTTTTTTTAACCAAAATATATAAATATAATATTTTAAGACAAAACTTCATAAAATAAAAATAAATATTAATTAAATATGTTACTCATGAATTCACATACTAACCCTATTACAAATTAGAATAATCATTTAGATCATTCTATCTTACAAATTTGATATGTACATCCTATGAACCATTAAATTTTATTTTAGAAAAGAAAATATTTTATTTAGAATTTTCCTTTTGTTTAGGGTCATAATATAGGTTTGTAGCTTCAGGCGTTTGAATTGGGATTAGTTACTAATTGGATATCCAAGTTTAGTAACTAATATTCCTTTTCATTCATATTTTTCAATGATTCTAATTTAGTATCACAATCGCATTACAAAAATTTGAAGATTATTTAGCAAGAAATTTAGGGACAATTTTATCATATAAATATTTTTTTTGTTTTTTGTTTCCTTTATTTTTCTTCCTAGCGTGCAACTATAATTTCTTTAGTCCCTGCTATGTTAATAATACAATGAAAAGTAATACTGGTTATTAAATTTGGATACCCTTTACTACCTAACCCTTTAAATTGAGGCACAAATTGTCGCTTTAATCATTCCAAAGTATAGCAGAGCATTGGTCGTATAAAATATATATACAAAAAATGTTAAGAATTAAAAACGAAGCCACCCCCAGCTCTTCTTGTTTGTTTCATATTTTGATTCCACTAGTCTCTCCTGCTATGATTGATTGCTATGATTCTAGCTCCGAAGCATAATTTAAATACAACTGTACAAGTGTTGTGCTCTACCAAAAGTAGTATTAGCCAAAAGAGGTAGTATCTGAAATGGCTGTACAGCACCATTTTATTGACTTTGGTAGAGTTCCGATATCTCCAAGTGTTAGGTAAGAGGTGTTATTCTCTTTTGAGTGGCATTACCAGCTAGAGGAATCCTATAATCACGGATTGCACCCACGTCATTTATATTATATCACGTAAAAAAAATGTTTAAAAAAATAAATCACTCATGTGTCACTATCTAAGTGATTTAGGTACAAAAGTGTAAATTTATATTCTTGGCATTTCTAGTACACAATTGTGGCGTATTTCATTTTATGGAGTTAATCAGGGGAGAATATATGCAATAGGGAGTCAACTCTCCATGGCCTCAATTCATTTTCACCATCAATCTACAAATGCATGATGCTGATGCCAAATTGCCAACCAAGCATCTATATATACCATGGACGATTGAGACTTGAGATATGTGTAAAATGACCATGCAATACATGGTCATCTCAATCATAGCTTCTTCAAGTTGAAAACTCTAGGAAGCTGATGATGGTTATTTTAGCTTGGTTTCTGAGCTTTGCATGAATTGGTAGAGAATTGAACCTAGCCAAGGATGACTTGCCGGAGGAAGCAAAGGTTTCAATCCGTCGTTTTGAAATATATATCCAGCAAGTTATTCTTAGCTAACATTTTCTTCTCTTCTCCTCATGTGAAGACTTTGGGAACCCTCAACATTGTAGCCATTTTTAAGCCTGAATGCTATATTCAACAGAAGAGAGAGCATGCCATGAAAAAAAACAAATAAATCTTATCATCTTTGCGTTCGCTTCATATGTAAGGCAATTATGTCGTAAGTTGCAATACTAGTTTAATACATGCAATTCAAGGTTGCTCTCAAAACAAGGTGCACAATCTGCCTTTTGAAATTATATAGTTCGTGGGCTTCATCTTAATTATCACATGTCTATAAATGCACCAAAATGAGATAAAAACATTAATGACTCCCTCAATATTATCTCACGATTACTAATTGAAAGATTATCACAGCATTTATGTCCAGGGAAAAAACACAACATACTACATCATCCAATCATATAAAACAAAGGTAATAATTGACTGATTAAACTGGGTAAAACCACATTACCTAGACTAACATGATCGATTTTGGTTGAAAGAGATGTAGCAAGCAACCTCGGTATAAGGTTAAACAGGGATTTAATTGCCCAACTGATGCAACTCTGGCCTCACAAAGTCCACATCAGGGCACTGAAATGTCGACTGTAGGTCTCAGTTGGGCACAAACTTCGATGGCTTCAAGCACTTGGTCGGACAAGATGTTGCTGATCAAGTCCCGGTTCTTGGGTGCACCATTGTCGACTGCCATCAAAGCCTGCTGAGTGAAGATGTAATCACAATATGGAGCCCATTTCCTTGATCCTAGACGTGCTGTTGTTGAACTGTTATCAACCATGAAAGAAACTCCACGGGCATGCATGAAAGGATCCAATGAATCCACTGACTCAATCACACGCTCATTAATAATCTCAGAGTATGAGTGTCCTTTCCTCCTCAAGGTCTCAATCTAGAAACTATAAGCAGGACGGAAAATCAGATTCACAAGCACAAAGGTGAAATCAAAGTTGTTTTGAATCCATAAAAAGAAGTGTCATTCCAAGCCATTGAAGTAGACAAAACTAAATGTGATGCTGTGTGTTATTACATCAGGAATGTTTTTCGATAACCTACTTACATGAAACAAAAATAAATTCCTCTATCCAAGACACTGTTTAAGTAATTCTCAGAGCAACTTATCGGCATTAAACTAATTGTAACAATTAAGTAATTAGCACAATCTAAAAGGGATATATTTACCAGAGCCATCCAAAAAAATTTATATATTTTAGTCTTTTTTATATGAGTAATTGATTAGCTCAATTTTATCCAATTATTTGTAATATTTCACTCAATTTCATCCACTCTATTTGATTTTTTTTCTTTAATAATAATGTTTAAATCTTATTAAAATAAAACATTTAAAACTTTGTCATGTCACCTAACAAAATAACAAATTTCATCAAATTTTTTCACCTCGAAACTTGCATTCATCACATTTATTCTACCTAGTATAGATGACGTAGATGGCTGGGTTTCATTTGAGGAAAATTTATTCAAGTTACAACAATTAATAACTATATTACAAATAACAAACAAATGGAATAAAAATAAATATCTAGGTAGAAACCTCGATTCTGATAATAATTGTTGAAAAATTTGAGTATAATTTTAAGTATTTATTATTTATAAATATTATGATTTAAATGAATAGAATTCAAATTAACCTAACAAAAATAATTGTATTAGAAATATAATACTAAAAAAACTAAATCAATTATTAAATAAATTATTAAAATATAAAAATAAAAAGATTAAAAATTTAACAAAATTCGATACAATTGTTACTTACGTTTTTAAAATCGTTTACCATTTTTACTATTTTTAAATTAGATTAATTTTAAAAAATTACAAATGATTAATCAATATTAAATTAATCAATTAATTATACAAAAGGCAAAAACATATACAAATTTTTGAGATAAAAGCTGAGGAATATGATTTTATTTATAGCTTCAAATACTACCCGAACATATTCATAAACTACTTTGGATTTTTAAAATTGGCAAGAGCCATTCAACACTTTGTCCATCTCTTCCTATACACTCGTAAGAGAGCATCCACATTTATAGGTTTATGAGCAATGATTCGGGCAGCAATCGCAAACTCAGAGTTGTTTTGTTGTTCTTCAATTAAATCCCCCAAATCGATGGTGAGATTAAGTTACTCAACACAAGCCCTAAGGTTCTCCGTCTTAAAACACCACGAAAAATGAATGAATCCAAAAACTAGAAAACCCTATCTAAACAGTGAAATCGAAATCGAAGAAGAGAGGTCAACAATAGAGCAAGAACGGCAAGAGACAAAAGAATATTGGAATCACAAAATCAGGATAGTGAAACAAAAGACGGGATCGAGGCCAGCATAGAGCTGGGAGCAGAATATTCAAAGAGGGAGTCACTCTCTTGGGGAGCAGGAGGGCAGAAAAACAATTGATATTTCTTCTTCTTGCGTTTTTTTATTGTCCACATTGTTAAAACAAGTATTAAGTTGCTTCTTATACAAATGTGTAAAGTTAAATAGTTTATACTGTAAATGAGGTCTATTTAGCTAGACCTGCTTCTCAATATATATACTTATTGCTGGATTGGTATTTATAAGTTGTTTTACTGGTGAAATTATTATTTCTTGTGCAGATACTTTGTTCTTCGCATAGAAGAGAACATTGGTCAGCCAGTGATACTTCTTCTTACCTACTAGATAAACCAAGTATTTCGATACAATATCTTCCACCAGCTTTTCATTCCAATGCCTTCAAATTTTATTAAGAGGAATTAAACGTCACAAAAGACAAATACTGACTTATTAAACTTCAGAGTACCAGAATCCATATATTTTGGCATTAAAATTTGTCTTCTTCTTCTTCTTTGGTAATGCTATGTTTCCCTGCCTTAATCTATATTTTTCTTTTGATGTTATTACTCTGGATTTCATGCAGACGGCCGCCTTCGACGTGCTTTTATTGGCATTTGGTTTAGGGAAAAAACTGAAGCTTATGACTTCCAAGTTGCTTTGCATGATCACATGAAGTATTTACTATCAATTATCCTTTGATGATGTGCATTGCTTAGATGATGAGTTCTCATTGCTTTGCCTCATTTTCCCTTTTGTAAACATTTGTAGATATCCGAACAAGAAGAAAAATGCTGAAGAGATGGAAAATACTTCTTTGGTTGATTATAGTTTGAAAGAAGGGGAAACTCTTTTGTTTTCAATTATTCTTCAGCATTGAAGAACAATGTAATTGAATTATTCTTTTGTTTTCAATTCTGTCATTTGATGCATACTATATTTTCATATTGAACGTTATGATTTTGGTTTCAGTAGAAAAGTGGTCAAGGTGTGAAGACCAATGTAATTGAATTATTCTTTTGTTTTCAATTTTTCCATTTGATGCAAAATATATTGAACGTTATGATTTTGGTTTCAGCAGAAAAGTGGTCAAGGTTTGAAGACCAAACTCTTTGAGCAAGGTTTGAATAACCTGTCGCCTGACGACAAGGGTAGTTCAAAAAAGATGAAGATTTGTATCAAGCAACTACCACCTCCCTCAGCTCTACTGGCAACTGCTGTTAGGAGAATCATAATTTCAATACGAACTTAATCAATTTCTAAATAGCGAAATTAAACACATTCTTCTTCTTTGTGTGAATCTTTTAGGAAACAAATAAATAGAACTCAAAAATGAAAAACATGCACAAAATCAACACAAACAATTTACGTGGAAAAACCTTCCCTGTAAGAAGGAAACAACCACGACACTCATCTCCAAAACTTCTATTATCAAGAAACAATTGTACAACAGTTCTTTCTAGGTAAAGTTAGAGGCAAACAATCAACATCATCACCAAGAATACATTTCTTGGAAACTAACAATTATTTTAAAAAAAATGGAGAGATTTAACCCAATTTGTAGTCATTGTTCACTGCTCAGAATTTTTTAAACCGGTGAGCCAAATCCAGATCTCACCGTAAAGATTAAAGAGTCTTGAGTCTTGAACCTGCCTGCAAAATTTCAGCTTAATCGAACCACAAACGACTTTCCATCGGAGCACTTGATGAAGGCTTGTTAGAGAGGAAAAACTGAAAGCTTTTTTGCTTTTCTTTTCTACAGATTTCTCTAACTGTTGCTCTCTTAAATTTTTCTCTGTAAAAATGTACACTCAACAAACTCTAAATGAGTTTATTAATGAAGTAATGAAATGATATAATTGCTCTTCCTATCCCATTAGCTTCATTTAGGCTCCTTTAAATAAGAGGAAAACCCAACAACTATTACCACCTCTTCGAAGTCTCCAACAAACTTGTCATCGGATATCAAACCTGAAAACTTAGAATTGACAAAAGATGGCTTAGAAGACGATAAATCTTTTGAAAATAAAAGGACACAAGATAACGTACCAAATGACGATTATGGGGATTTCCAAACAGAGGTTGACATGATACATTAGACGTTATATCTATGTATTATTAGGACCTTTCTAATGGCTTGGATCTCATTAAAACAAACTGGATCGTTTTCATTAGGAAAATTATAACACCTAAAATTCATAACAATAAAAATAAAGTCCTAATTTTAAATGAAAAAATTTATGATTTGATACTAAGTGATGTTATTTCTATTATTATAAGTTTTAAAGGTATTAATTTCATAATTTTCTTTGTATATTTGAATTTATGATGTAATTAAAATGAGTAAGAGAGAGGGAAGTAACTTCTTGTTTAAGTGCTCCAACACCCGACTATGGTGGTGAAAAGGTGCCCACGTCCAAATGGATCTTGGTCAAAAATCAATTTTGAAAAAGACGTTTGTTATTTTTTTTATCTCTCTTTGCTATTATGCAACAAGGTTGTGGGAACATATTATTTAGTTTCAATTAGGTTTGACTTCTCTTGTATATAGTACCGCAATAACAAATATTAAAATAATAAAAAGAATATAAATAAAAATATCGAGTTATGCTTTCCGATAAAATCTATTATTACATCAATTATTGTCCATAATCTATGACAATTTTTTATTTTTTTATTTTTAGGTTGAATATGCTATATGACCATTATTTTTAAATTTAGTTTCATTTTTCACCATTTTCTATAATACATACATAGCCTCATTTGTAATTTAGCTAGTATTATTGAATTATTTTAGCAAACTACCCATTGCTTGTAAGTTCTAACACTAGGAAATATTTTTGCTTTTCAAATATATAACTTGAAATAAATAAAATTTAAATCTTATCAACCAAATCTGATATTTGGCTCTCAAGCAATTAAGATTAGATGCATAACCATTAATGGATTCTATTGGCCCACTAATATTGAGCCTAAAACAAGCTCAATCTTTCTCTCTCTGTGATAACATATAGGCTAGAGTCCCACTAATCATGTTGGAGAATAGAGATTGGAGACCCATTAACCTTCTTGACTCTTCAGTAGAATCATAGGTTCCTACAGGGACCATTCCAAGTGTTTCCAAGAGGTACCTCTTCTGTTGAAATATGAAATAGTCTGCAACTCTCCTCACGTGTCTTGCCAAAAGAGAAACCTTACTCTAGTCTCACTCTTGAACCTCGTCACAAACATAAGGAAATGGCTGACTCAAATTCTAATCTCCCACCATCTCACCACGTGGCATTCAGACATCCAACACATGTCCACCTTCATGCGAACACGTCCATTTCCCACCTTCTTAAACCGCCATTTCTTTCAGCTTTTAAACGCTACAATCTCTTTCCGTTCAATTCACAAGCAAAGCGAAAAAAAAAACCACAATTCGTCAAAGGAAACAACTTTAGTATTACTACTCGAAAACCAACCAACCAATCAACCAACCAGTTTGTAGAATTAAGATCACAAAAGTTTGCATCAATTCAAAAATGGCTTCTGAGCAGCAAATTCGTCGTAGAGAATACACCAGCAATGAGAGACAGGCTCATGAGGCAGAGCAAGGAAGAGTTCCATCAGTGATTACTCGTATTGAAGCTATTTCTGTTCAAGCGAAAGATAGTCCTTTACAGTGCAGAGCTGGTGCTGGGAGTGCAAACACCGTTGGAGACGTAAGAGGAGTTGGGATGGCAATAGAGATCCATGAAAAAGCCAACCTTTGTGCTTCTACTGAGAGCAGTTCAAAAGATCAGTCCCACCATCATGAACAAATATCAACTGGGACTGGACATAAGAATATTGGAGACATAGGTGGAGCTGGAAAAGCTAGAGAACCCCAAGAAAGGGTTAGTCCTATTGCTTCTGCAGAGAGCAGAAAAGGTCAGGCGACCCACCATGAACAAAGACGAGATGAGACTGGACATAAGAATATTGGAGACATGGTTGGAGCCGGGAAAGCTAGAGAAAGCCATGAAAGAGCTAGTCCTTATGCTTTTGCAGAGTGTAAAAAAGATCAGTCAACCAATGAACAAAGATCTGCTGGGATTGGACATAAAACTGGAGACATGGGTGGAGCTGAGAAAGAAAAAAAGACTTATGATCAACATAATACATCCCCATTTGTTTCTCTTGCTGATAGGATGAAGAATGAAGATCAAAGAGGGAAGGAAAAACAGAAAGATATATCATATGCTGATAAAGCAAGGAGAGGTAATTTCAATGAACAAAATAAGGAAGCTGGAGCTAAAGATCAAGGAGGAGGACATGGGCATCATCAAATAAGTTATCATGAAAGAGGGCCTTACTCTGTTGGGAAATTTGAAATGAAAACAGAGCAGAAAAAGGGCACTTCAGATTGGGATAAAACTGCCCAAGCTGAAGCTCAGAGCATGAACAGAGCCACAAATGAACAGGAAAAAAACAGGGAAGAGGGTCGTCATAAGGAAGAAGCAAGAAGAAGCCAAGATATGTCAACCCAACAAAGGCATCAGCAGCCTAGCCGTGGGAACGAGCAGCATCAGCAGCCTAGGCATGGAAACGAGCAGCATCAGCCATATAACCGTGGAAACGAGGGTTTTCATAAGGAGGAAGAAAGAAGCCGAGAGATGTCAAACCAACCTAGCCGTGGGAACGCGCAGCAGCAACAGAAGCCTAACCGTGGGAACGCGCAGCAGCATCAGCAGCCTAGCCGTGGAAACGCGCAGCAGCATCAGCAGCCTAGGCGTGGAAACGAGCAGCAGCAGCAGCCTAGGCGTGGAAACGAGCAGCAGCAGCAGCCTAGGCATGGAAACGAGCAGCATCAGCCGCCTATCTGTGGAAACGAGGGTTTCCATAAGGAGGAAGAAAGAAGCCAAGAGATGTCAAACAAACCTAGCCGTCAGCAGCAGATCCGTGGGAATGAGCAGCAGAGCCATGGAAACGATAGTCCTCATAAGGAGGAAGCAAGAAGAAGCCAAGAGATATCAACCCAACAAAGCCATCAGCAGCAGGGCCGTGGAATCGAGCAGCATCAGCAGCAGAGCCGTGGAATCGAGCAGCATCAGCAGGAGAGCCGTGGCGACGAGCAGCAATCTACTTTAGAAGAGATTGCAAGGTACAGAGGACTAGCTCAGCAAAATTCAATGGAGCAATTAAGGGCAATGGAAGAGCGATATAATCAAGCTAAAGAAGCAGCAAAGCAAGGAATGGGCAGTGCAACTAACTATGCCTCAGAAAAGACTTCACAAGCAAAAGATACTCTGGTTCAAGGTGCACAATATGCTTCAGGAGCAGCAGGAGCAGCAAAAGAGAAAACCCAACAAGCTGGTAGTGCAGCAAAAGATACAGTAGTTGGTGCAGCTAAGACAGCTGTTGAATACACAGCACCAGTAGCAGAGAAAGCCATAGAGGGTGTTGTATCTGCAGGCAAAACAGCAGCTGAATACACTGGGAAAATGGCTGGTGAAGTGAAAGACAGAGCACCAGCTACTGGGTGGACAGCTGCCCATTTCACGACAGAGAAAGCTGTGGAAGGTACCAAAGTGGTAGCAAGTACTGTCAAAGATGCAGCGGGGTATGCCGGTCATTTGGCTGCTGAGATTGCGTCCAAGTCCATTAATGTTGCCAAGGATGTTGCTGCTTCCACTGGTGAAACTGCAAAGGATTACACTGCTAGGAAGATGGAAGAGGCTCAGAGAGAATACGAGGCCAAGAAGTCTAATACTCAACCTCAGGTAGTATTTTACACATCTCCCTTTGTCTATATATATATTTTTAATTTCAACAAACAGTTGGTGCACATATAGTTTCATTTTAAATCTCTTGTGTGAGTGATATAATTAATGTTCTTGTTTGTTTGTATGGGAATATGATTGAAGTGGACTGAAAGTCATGAACAGCCAAGAGAGGAGACAGAGGGACTGATTCCAAAGCAACAAGAAATGGGAACAGAAAGGATGATGAAGTCTAAAACAGATCAGAACAAGCTATCTGAACAAAACAGAACTCCTCAGCAGGGAGGACAAAGGAAAGAGGAATCGGAAGCTGGGTATGGGAAGTTTCATATGACAAATGTAGGGAGTGTGGAGGCCACTAAGGTTAGACCATCCCATATCCAGCATGGAGGAGGCCCAGGAGATAACAAAGAGGAATCACAAGGTCAGTCTCGTCAAAGAAAAGAAGAGAATGTGGAGACCAACAAGGATACTAGACCATCTGAAAACATCAGCACAAAAATCAGAGAGAATGTGGGGACCAACAAGGTTACTAGACCATCTGAAAACATCAGCACCAAAATCAAAGAGGGCACTGAGTGGGCAGACGAAAAGGGAAGTGAAGTACTGAGCGCCATTGGTGAAACTATTGTTGAGATTGCCCAGACCACTAAGGATCTTGTTATTGGAGAAGATGAACAATCAATGGAAGACGTGGACAAAAACATAGCCAAATAAGGGTCTGAATCTGATTAAGAGGACAGAAAAGATCAATGAAATTGGGCACTTGTTATGTTTGTAGAGTCTGGGCTATTTTGTGTTGCAGAGTAGTAAATAAGTACTGTATTGCTTTGGAAGTAGTCTTTGTTTTAATAATTTTCTTTTTAGTTTGGGTCTGTGTTCAATAAAAACAAAAGAACAAATATGGGTCCGTGTCTGTATCTGTTTATTATGTACATCACTTTGTTATTGGAATCTCTAGTATTGTTATTTAACTGTTTTAATAATAACATTATCCAAATGAAAATGAAGCAGAAGAAGAAAAACAGCAAATACGAAAGTAATTTAAACCAAAGGATTAACGTTCATAATTGGGAATAAGTTTCTGGAAGCAATCAAAGGCTTAAACATAAAGAGATCTAAATTGGATGTGTTTCTCAAGTATGAAATTAGTGTTAGCATCAAGCTTTGACATTGACATGGTTTTGCAGTGAAGCCTTTTTTATTATCTTTCAATCGATCCTTATGTAAGATACAGTTATCGAATGCTTACAAGTATTGTTTTTTTTTTTTTTTTTTGCTAAAAAACAAAAAATCTAACCACATACTCAATATTTTTTTTAATGTGGTTGTTATATATCCCAAAATTTATAAATTTTTCGCTCTTTTGTAAGAGTAATTGATTAACTCAATTAGTTATAATTTGAAGTTCATCTATTTTGAGATAGTGGAAGTAGTTAACGACGCCCGAGGACCTAGGTAACATTTATACTGAACATCGTTAAATTTTTAGTGTTATTATTTTTCTGCTTTAATATTTCTGTTTTAATATCTGTTTTAGTTTATTTTAGCATTATATTTCCAATAGCATTATTTTGTTGGGTTAGTTTGAGTTCTATTTATTTAAATAATAAATGAATAGTAACTACTTAAAATAGAAAAAATATACCTGATTTTCCCAACAATTGATATCAAAGCCGAAGGTTTTCTAACTAGGTATTTTTTTGTATTCTGTTTGTTTGCTATTGGAAAATAGTTGCTAGTTGTTGTAATGTGAAGAAATGAGGGAAGAATTTTTTTTTTTCAAACAAAGGCCAATCATCTATGTCAAGCAGAACTATGGTGATGAATGCAAGGTTCAAGATGAAGAAGTTTGATGGAATCAGTCATTTCGGCATATGGTAAGGCAAAGTTCTAGATGCTCTGTTTCAACAAGGTTTAGACATCGCCATTGAAGAAGAGAAACCAGATTAAACAAATAAAGTAGAGTGGAAAAATATCAACTGATTGGCATGTGGTACGATTCGTTCGTGTCTCTCAGAACAAGTTCATGAAGAAGAGTGGACAGAATCGGCTCTATTTGAAGAAGAAGTTGTTTCGGTTTGAATACCTTCCAGGTACTACAATAAACGACCACATTACTACTTTTAATCAATTAGTAGCAGATTTGTTAAATATGGATGAAACTTTTAAAGATGAAGATTTAACCTTGATGTTGTTAGCCTCCCTTCCTGATGAGTTTGATCATCTTATTACGAGCTTACTCATTGGAAAAGATAAAGTATCTTTTGAGAAAGTTTGTACTGCTTTGTATAGTTATGAAATTAGAAAGAAAGATAAAAGAGAAAGCAAGAATGAAATAGCAGAGACATTGTCTCTAAGAGGACGTCCACAAACACAACAGAAAAGAAGGAGAGGTAGATCTCTATCAAAATGATGAGTTGGTAAAGATGAATGTGCTTTTTGTCATAAGAAAGGCCATTGAAAGAAAAATTGTCTGAAGCTGTAAAAGAAAGGAAAAGTTGTGCAATCTGATGCATGTGTAGCTGAAAGCAATTCAAATTCAGATTCTGCATTGGTTGGTTCGTCAACAGCATCTCATCCTGGTGATTGGATTTGTTATTTAGTATGTACTTTCCATATGTCTCCTAACAAGGAGTGGTTCTTTAACTTTTAAGAACTAGACAGTGAAGTTGTTTTCATGGGTAATGATTATCCATGCAAAGTTTTGGGAATCAGTACAATTCGTTTGAAGAATCAAGATGGTTTAACCAGGGTCTTGACAGATGTTCATTATGTTCCAGATATGAAGAAGAATCTCATTGTTGTGGTAGTCTTAGAATCAAAAGGCTTCACTGTGACCATACAAAATGGGGATTGAAGGTTACTTTTGGAGCACTAGTGGCAATGAAAGGTATTCAGAAGAATAACTTGTACTACTACCTTGGTAGTACGGTTATTGGGACAACATCAACAGTAGTTTTAGAGGAAGAAAGAGATTTAGAAACTACCAAGTTGTGGCATTTGCGTTTGGGACATCCTAGTGAAAAAGCTTTGTAGATTCTAGTAAAACAAGGCCTCTTAAAAGGTGTGAGAATCGACAAGTTGGAATTCTGTGAGCACTGTGTATTGGGGAAACAGAAAAGAGTAAGCTTTGGCATTAATCTTCATAATACAAAGGGCATTTTGGATACATCCATACTGATGTATGGGGGCCAACAAGAACTTCATCCATGAGTGGAAAACTTTATTATGTCACTTTCGTTGATGACTTCTCGAGAAGAGTTTGGGTGTATCTCATGAAGAAGAAGGGTGAAGTTTTAGGGATTTTTCTAAGTGGAAGAAGATGATCGAGACTCAGACTGGTAAAAAGATCAAATGTTTGAGGTCTCATAATGGCACTGAGTACACAAACGATCCATTTATGAAAGTTTGTGAAGAAAAAAGGATAGTGCGACACTTCACTATTCGAAAAACACCACAACAAAACCAAGTTGCAGAACGTATAAACCATACTTTGCTGGAGAATGTTCAGTGTATGTTTTCAAATGCTGGTTTAGGCAAGGAGTATTGGGCTGAGGCTGTGACATATGCATGTCATCTCATCAATCATCTACCATTGTCTGCTCTTGAAGGCAAAGCGCCTATGGAGGTATGGTCTGAAAAACCTGATAGAGATTACGATTTCTTACATGTGTTTGGTTCAATTGCATACTACCATGTAACAGAATCAAAATTTGACCTAAGAGCCAAGAAAGCCATTTTTTAGGGATCCCTTCTAGTTCTAAGGAATATCGAATATGGTGCCTTGAAACGAAAAAGATAGTCTTTAGCAGAGATATTATCTTTGATGAATTTGCATTATTGAGAAAGGTAACTAAGAAGATTGATGACACTTTAGAGCAGGTGGAGCAAACTCCGAAACAGATAGAGTTTGAAAGCAAAATTGTTAATCCAGATAGTGAAGATAAGATAGAAGTTGATACTCTATTGACAGAAGATGAATCAGATGAAGAGGTTTTAACCAAGAACCTCCACAACAACAAGAAGAAACTACAGTTGATAGGCCACGATGACAAAATGTCAAAGTACCTGCTCGATAAAAGGATTTTGAAGACCTACCTATTCAATTAAGAATACGATGGCTTGTGCACTTTCAGTTATGCATGATGATGTTCCTTCCATATATAAAGAAGCAATCAGAAGCCCTGAAGTTGAAATATGGAAGGAGGTCATGGATGAAGAAATTATATCCCTTCAAAAGAATAAAACATGGAAGTTGACACAACTACCTAAGGGCAAGAAGGAAATTGGTTACAAATGGGTGTATGCAAAGAAAGATGGATTTCCTAACAAAAATGGTATTCACTACAAGGCAAGGTTGGTAGCTAAGGGCTACGCTCAGAAGGAGGGAATCGATTATAATGAGGTATTTTCTCCAGTTGTATAACATTCCTCAATTAGAATTTTTGTGGCCTTGGTAGCACAGTTCGATTTGAAACTAGTTCAACTTGATGTAAAAACTGTGTTTCTACAAGGTAACTTAGAAGAGGAAATCTATATGTCTCAGCCATAAAGGTTTAATGTTACTGGTAAAGAGAATTGGGTTTGTAAGCTGAACAAATCATTGTATGGATTGAAGCAATCTCCAAGGTAGTGGTACAAACGATTTGATCAGTTTATGTTGCAGCAGAAATACACCAGAAGCACACATGATCATTGTGTGTATTTTCGCAAGCTACAAAATGAGTCTTGCATCTATCTCCTATTGTATGTCGATGATATGTTGATTGCATCGAATAGCCAAGCAGAAATTGAGAAGTTAAAGGCTCAACTAAGTCAGGAGTTCGAGATGAAAGATTTGGGAGAAACCAAGAAGATTCTCGGTATAGAAATAAGTAGAGACGGGAAGAAGGGGAAGCTTAGTTTGACCCAGAGTCAATATTTGAAGAAGATACTACAACATTTTGGTATGAATGAATAGACAAAACCTGTAAGTACTCCGCTAGTTCCTTAATTCAAGCTTAGTGCTCAATTATCTCCTAAGAATGATGCAGAACGAGAATATATGACAAAGGTACCATATGCAAATGCAGTTGGTAGCTTGATGTATGCAATGGTGTGTACAAGACCTGACATTTCACATGTGGTTGGTGCTGTAAGCAGGTACATGTATGATCCTGGTAAAGGACATTGGTTGGTTGTGAAATGGATTCTATGGTATATTATAAATATTGTAGATGTTGGCTTAGTATTTCAACAGGATAATACCGTTGGTCAATGTGTAGTCAGATATTATGATTCTGACTATGCAGGAGATTTAGATAAGCGTCAGTCAACTACTGGTTATGTGTTTACTCTTGCTAGAACACCAGTCAGTTGGAAGTCTATCTTGCAATCTACAGTTGCTTTGTCTACTACAGAGGTAGAGTATATGGCAGTTATAGAGGTTGTAAATGAAGCTAGTTGGTTACGATGTTTACTTGAAGACTTGGGAGTTGGTCAACAACATATTAAGGTGTTTTGTGATAGTGAGAGTGTTATTCATTTAGCAAAGAACCAAGTCTATCATGCACGTACAAAACACATTGACGTTCGTTATCATTTCGTGCGAGAGATTATTGAAGAAGGTGGAGTACTAGTTCAGAAGATTAGTACGACAAAGAATCTCGCAGATATGATGACCAATGTGGTAACATCAATCAAGTTCAAATATTGTATGAACTTGATTAACATCCTGCAAATCTGAATTGGCATTGGCGTTACTGATCTAATGATTGAAGAAATCATTTAAAAAATCACTAAGTCGCTAAGGTGGAGATTTGTTATATAACTCCTTAGTGATAAAATTAGAAAAGTCTCACATTGTTTAGGAATGAAGATGAGTGTTAGATTTGAGGCTATAAATAAAGCTCCCCTTCACCATTTGTAAAACATCCTAAAATTTATAAATCTGGCTCTCTTTTGTAAGAATAATTGATTATCTCAATTTTTGCCCAATTAGTTGTAATTTGGAGTTCATCAATTTGGAGATAGTGGAAGTAGTCAACGACGCCCGATGATTTAGATAACATTTATATCGAAACTCGTTAAATTTCTGGTGTTATTATTTTTCTGCTTTAATATTTCTGTTTCAATATCTGTTTTAGTTTATTTTAACATTATATTTTCAATAGTATTATTTTATTGATTTAGTTTGAGTTTTATTTATTTAAATTATAAATAAATGATAACTACTTAAAATAAGAAAAATATATCTCATTTTTTCATCATTGTGTCTGATCTTAGAACAAACAAACAAGGTAATTTTAAATTAAGTGGCATACTTTATCGAATAATGCTTGTGAGAATAATTTGTGACAAGTCACAGCCTACATACAGGTCAAAAAGACGTCTATTTTTAACTAGATCGCATGTGTGTTTTGTAACAATAATACGGTCTATGATATAATCATTAGCTACACTTATCTAGCATGTAAGCGGACTACCATAAGGTTTAAATATACTATTATTTTTAATAAATTTATATTATATTAAAATAATAAAAATATATAATCCAACAGATTTTATGAATATTAATATAATAATCTAATTTTCAAACTATATTCATGAATTAATGAAAACCTTTTATAATTACACAACTAATAAATAAGATAATAACAATTTAGTAATTACATAAAAACAATAATACAAATAGATACAAAATAGAAACCAATTTAATCTTATATATATTGATAATACGATCTTTTCAATTCTATTTCTTAACATCCTTACTAATTTTTCACCTCACCTAAAAGATTATTCATTTTTTCCGTCCTAATTCTCGCAAATGTTGAAACAAATAGTTTTCAAACATTTTAAAAATAGAAAGTAATTACATTCAATAATAAAATAAGAACCAATAGCAAGTTCTTGCAAAGAAACAAGATAAAATTGATTAAACCCTCTAAAAATTAACTTACAAGTCAAAAATAATAACACATTCAAATGAATCATTTTATAAAGAAATTTGAGAAAAGAAGCTTTAATCCCATAATAATATCTTTATGCAATATCTCTAAAATTTTATTACATATTTTTATTATAAAATATATATTTATCATTGTCGTCATTATCTTTTATCATCTCTTTTTATAGTTTTTATTAGGTGGCGTTTGGTTCACGTAATAGAATCAAAATCAAAATCAAAATTGAAATGTAATTGAAACAATATTGTTTGATTTGACCACTGGAATCAAGCTTGGAATAAGGATTACAATGTTTGGTTTGCTACTGAAATGAAATTAAAAAAACTATAAATTATCTTAATACTCTTATATTCAGTAAAATTCAAATAATATCATTTAATTACTATTTTTTCGTCAGATAAAATACATTATTAAAATTATTATTTTTCTAAATAATTATTACTTAATTAAAAAGAAAATATATTATTAAAATTATTATTTTTCTAAATATGGTTTAGGGTTTTGAGGTTTGCGATTTAGGGTTTAGAGTTATATTTGTGGGTTAAGGTTTATGGTTAATATTATTATTTTTCTAAAAATGATTTAGGGTTTTACAATTTGAGATTTTAGATTTAGGGTTTAGGGTTTTATGATTTAGAATTTGGGGTTTAAGGTTTTGGGGTTTGGGATTTAGGATTTAGGATTTAGGGTTTCGAGATTTAGGTTTTAGGGTTTAGGGTTTTGGGATTTAGGTTTTTCGGTTTTGGGTTTTGGGGTTTTGCGTTTATGGTTTAGGGTTTTAGGATTTTGATTTAGGGTTTAGGGTTTTGGATTTTTGGATTTTTGGATTTTTGGATTTTTGGATTTTTGGATTTTTGGATTTTTGGATTTTGGGTTTTGGGTTTTGGGATTTTGGATTTTGGGTTTTGGGTTTTAGGTTTTGGAATTTGGGATTTGAGTTTAGGGTTATATTTGAGGTGAGGGTAAAATTAGAAGAAAAAAAATTGAAATGAAAATAAAATCATGATTCATAAAAAGGAAGTTGTATAACATTCAGCCCAACCAAACACACAAATGAAAGGAATCAATTCCAATTTATTTTCATTCCCTCCAACCAAACATCACATTAAAGAGAAATTCAAGGAATAAACCAATGACATAAATTAAGAAGTGTCAACTCCTTTTTAATTTAAAGAATAAATCAAGTACCTTAACTCAAAGAATTAATTAAAGAACAAATCAAGTAGTTGACACACTTAATTCAAAGAGTAAATCAACGAGAAAAAGAGAAATCAAAAGAGTAAATTAAGGCTTAATTAAATGAATCTTTAATTCAATGACTTAGATTTACTCCTTAAATTAAAATCTATGATATATTCTTTGAATTATGGAATAGATACTCGTTAATTTATTCGTTGTCTAAATAATTTCCTTGGCAAGTTTAAACTTAATTGAAATATGAGTTTTTTTTAATGATGCCAACAAATAAAAGCATAATAATATAGAATAACTGATGAGAAATCGAATGAATAAAAAAATTTAATGATCAAAGTTATCTAAGACCTTCATGCAAGCTAAAGAACATTGAACTTGCTCTGCAATTCATCATCTTCTTATTTGTCTCTCACTCTTCTCTGTATATTTCTCTCAGTACCTTTCACGCTAAGTTAGTTAAATATACTAATAGTCTTAAACTTTCTATATTTTTTTTCAAGAATTTAATTAATATCGTTAATTACGTCCCTTATTTTTTAACTGAGATATAGATGAGGAGAAAAAATAGATGCCCAGAAGATCTCCGGACGAGTAACAAAATAAAACTTAATTCAAAAAATATACCCCAATATTGTAAGCATGAACTATTCTTGGATTGTTCGAAGTAAAAATTCAAACGGTTTCGGAGACGGTTTTAGTACATGGTTTTGTAACTTCTGTTATTGGAGCATTGTTATTTTCTTTACTGTTTGCTAAAAATAATTATATCATTTTCAAAAGGAAGAAGGAAAGTGAAGAAATACACGAAATAGTGTAAACCGAAAGGTGAACGCTACTAATTTGAAAGATATACAATGTGGATATTTCGCTTTGAGAATAAACAAGGCAACCGAAAATTTGAGAAGAAAAAGCACAAAATATCACCAATATTTGAATTATTTTGAAATGATATGTTAATTTATATATATTGTATATATATATAATGTATATTTTAAAAAAATATTATGTAATTACATGTATAGATATAAATTAATTTGTTTCATTTAGAGTCTATAATGAATTCATGTTAAGTACAATATTATCTTATTTTATTTATTTAATTTTATTTAAATTGTAATATTAATAGATTTAACTTTAAATATATATATTATATTTTTTATTAAATTTATATTATAAATTAACATTTATTATTTTTATATTATTATTTATCTTATTTAGAGTTATTAAAGACATTATTTTTATTATTGTTTAATTACTATGTTATCTCATTAAAGATTAAGTAAAATAAAATATGATAAATTTTAAAAATTAATCAATTATTTTATGAATATCTGTAAGAAATGAATGTATTAATGATAAATAAACGAATGTTTACAACCTACTTATATAAAAAAAAGTAAAATTATAATAATTAAAAAATAAACACAATTATGGTTAGACATGCTCTTAGACAGCCTATACTTCCCCACCAAGCTGTTAGTGGCTGCTTCCAGTTGGTGTGTTAGTTGTCACCAGCTGGATCTCAAGTTCTTTAAGTTCTTTAACATTTCCCATCAAGTTAGAATATATGTTAATTATTCCTAACTTGTTAAGTAAGCTTGAGAATTGTGGAAAACTTAGGGATTTGGTAAATATATCTACTGGTTGCTCTAATATAGAGATATGATAAGTTTTGGTCATTCCAGCTTGAATATTTTCTCTTAGTAGATGACAATCGATCTCTATGTGTTTGGTTCGCTCATGAAACACTGGATTTGATGCAATGTGAAAGGCTGCTTGATTGTCACAATATAACTTGGTTGATTGGGAGTGTTTGATACCCAAATCATCCAAAATATATCGTAACCAGGTTACTTCGCAACATGCTGCTGCCATAGAGCGGTATTCTACTTTTGCACTTGATCGTGAGACTGTATTTTATTTCTTAGTCTTCCAAGAAATTAGTGAGTTTCCAAGAAACATATAATATCATGTGGTTGATCGTCGTGTATCTGTGCATTTTGCCCAATCTGCGTCACAGAAAGCATTTAGTTGTAATGAACTAGTTGCTGAGAAAAAGAGACCTTGCCCTGGTGTGTTCTTGACATATTGTAGCACTCGTTGAGCTGCTTCCAAATGTGGTTGACATGGTTTATCCATATATTGACTGAGAATATGCACGACATACACTAAGTCGGGCCTTGTGATGGTCAAGTATATTAATCTCCCAACAAGTCTTCGATAGGATGTGGGATTACTGATGAATTCCCCTTCAACCTTGCTGAGGGATAAATTTTGTTCCATAGGTGAATTGGCAGATTTTGCACCAAGATAATTCATGTCCTCCAATATTTCAAGTGTGTACTTGCGTTGTGACATAACAATTCCCTTCCTGGAACGTGAAACTTTTATACCCAAAAAATACTTTAATTCACCGAGATCTTTAAGCTTGAATTGTCTCATGAGATGATTCTTAGTTTCTTCAATGTCTTGTACATTGTTTCTTGTTATGATTATATCATCTACATAGACAAGAAGAGTAGAGAAAGAATTACCACGGGTTGGGACGAACAGTGAGTGATCATACTTGGGTTGGTTAAAACCAGCTAGCTTAAGTGTTGTTGATAGCTTGATGAACCATTGTCGTGAGGCTTGTTTGAGTCCATACAAAGATTTATGTAGCTTACATACTCTTGTTTCCCCCTTTCGTTTGAATCTAGGTGGAAGGGACATGTAGACATCTTCATGAAGATCACCATAGAGAAAAGCATTGTTGACATCGAGTTGTCGAAGATGCCAATTTTGAATAGCAGTAACGGCAAGGAGAAGCTGAACGGTGACAAGTTTGGCTACTGGTGTAAAAGTTTTTTGGTAGTCAAACCTTCAATTTGACTGTATCCTTTGGCCACTAACCGAGTCTTGTATCGTTCCACAGAGCCATCAAGATTATACTTGATTTTATAGACCCATTTACAGCCAACTGGTTTCTTGTTTGGAGGAAGTTGTTGAAGCATCCAAGTGCCATTAGTTTCAAGAGCATCTAGTTCTTGTTTCATGGCAAGCCGTCATTTTGAATCATTGAAAGCTTCAGAAAATGTAGTTGGTTCCCTAAGAATGGAAATAGAAGTAGCAAAGGCACGATATGCAGGTGATAATTGGTCATAAGTAAGTACATGAGATAAAGAATGAGAAGTACCTTTGTCTTTGGACGATGCTGAGTGAAACGAAGGGGAGGACCGAGAAGGCAAAGAAGTTTCTACATGATATTTTTGAAGGTAGCTAGGAACATTGGTGGATCGACGAAGCCTATGTGTGACTGGTGTTGGAGGAGTTATGTGTGGTGGAGAAGTTGATGATGATGTTTCTGGAGATGAATTTTGAAGATGAAGAGTATCTGAGTTGATTGTTGGAAGGATAGATGGTGTATGCTCAAGTGATGCATTTGGATTGGTTGATTGACGAATGTTAGGTATGTCATCATAAATAGTATCTTCTGATGGAGGAAATAGAGTTGGAGTGTTGACAACGGAAGTGAAATAAGGAAATACATGTTCATGAAATATAACATCACGAGACACTAAAGTCTTGCTTGTTTCCAGATTGTAGACACGATAACCTTTTATCCCAGATGGATACCCAATGAATATGCATTTATGTTATCTAGCATCAAACTTGGTGAGTCGATCATGATGTGCAGACACAAAACAAAGGGAACAAAAAATACGAAGACGTTTATACCTAGGAATTTTGTGAAAAAGGACTTCAAATGGTGCTTTACCCTTGAGAACAGGTATTGGAGTACGATTTATGAGGTATGTGGTTGTAAGAATGGCATCTCCCCAGAATTGTTTAGGAAGATTGGCTTGGAATAGCAATGAATGAGCGACATTGAGAAGATGATGATGTTTGCATTCATTAACACCATTTTGTTGTGGGGTAGAGACACAACTGGTTTGACGAAGGATTCCTTTGGTAGAAAACAACTGGGTCATAGAGAATTCTGGTCCATTGTCACTACGAATGATTTTAAGTCTAGATGAAAATTGTGTTTCAACAAGATTAATGAAGGTGGTAAGAAATGTGAGTGTATCAGATTTAGCATGTAAGAGATAGACTCATGTGCATCTTGAGTAGTCATCAACAATAGTGAGAAAATAATGTGCTCCATTAAGTGCTGGAATGTGATAGCCACCACAAATATCGATATGAATCATTTCAAAAGGTGCTTTTGTATTGATGGAACTTAAAGGAAATGGATTACGTGTTTGCTTAGCTAATGAAAAAAATAGAACAATCACTAATGGAACAAAAAGGTGTGTTAATGGAAAGAAAAATTACACGCAAACTGTTGTTAGATAAATGACCAAGTCGTTGATGCTATAGATGAGAGTTGGTGGAAGCAGTATTTGAAAAGGAGAAACATCCAACCTTTTCAAAAATAGTCAGGTAGTAGAGTCATGCTTTCTTAGTTCCCATTCCAATCGTCTTCCCTGAGCATTTATCCTGAACAAAGCACATACTATTAGTGAAGGTGACATGGCAAAATGAGGTTTGAGTTAGTTTGGCTACTGAAACTAAGTTTAATTTGAAGGAGGGAACACACAAGACATTATGGAGTATGAAATTATTTGAGAAATATACAGTGCCAATATGTGTGACACGGGTAAGAGAATGATCAGGTAAATACACATGCTGATTAGTGACTGGAATGCTGGAGCTCATAAGGTTTTGAGAACAGACCATGTGATCAGTTGTTCCTGTATCAAAAATCCAACGAGTTTCTGAATGGAAAACAGTTGCACATAATGTGTTACCTGAAGAAGTAGTCACTTGACTTGCCATGCTACCTGATTTGGATTGATTGAGAAGTGTAAGGAGCTCTTGATATTAGCAGATGTAAGGTTGTGGGATGGTGTCTTTGTGTCGGATCAGCTTTCCTGAAAGTTAGTATGATGAGCTTTGGAAGGGAAGCCATAACTTGTATTTCTCTTATCTTGAATTTCTCCTTTCTTCCGACACATGTTGATGCCATGTCCATTCAAACCACAGAAATTACATTTGATACGCTTTCGGCAGTTTTCAAAATTGTGTCCATTGAGACCACAAAAATCACATTTGAGATGACTTCGGCAATTCTCAGAATTATGGCACTTGAGATGTGGGTTCCTTGGTAGGTAATTTTTGTGAGGATATTGTGGACGACTATCTCTGGCAACAAGTGTGGCAGCTTCTGGCATCCTTCCTATGCTTTGCGTGGAGACAGCTCTTTGCTTTTCATCTTGAACAATAAGTGAATATACCTTATTTATTGTAGGTAATGGTTCCATGAGCAAGATTTGTCCACGTGCTGATGTGTAAACCGTGTTAAGCCCTATGAGAAACTTTATGATTCGCTGCTTTTGTTGATATTCTTGTAGTTCCCTTCCGTCATTTCCTCCACAATGTGGAAGATGACATAGTGCATCACGACTATCCCATAAGATTTTCAATTTGATATAGTATTCTTCAATGCTTACACCTTCTTGTATGCAATCATGAATCTCTTGCTCAATGTGGAATAGGTGCACGTTGTTGGTGTGCGAAAAACATTCCTTTAACTCTTCCCATAGCTCATATGCAGTATCATTATACATGACACTTTCTGCAATTTTGGGTGATATGGTGTTGAGGATCCATCCTTTGACAAGAATGTTGCAGCGAGTCCATTGTTTGATTTATACTTCAAGGTTTGTTGATGGCCTTTTGATTGTGCAGTCAATAAATCCTTCTTTGTTTTTGGTTATTAGAGTCATGAGCATTGCATGACTCCAAATGTGTTCATTTTCTTGATTTAACGATTGAGCTACGAGAACCATGCCTGGTTGGTCTGAGTGGTGTAGATATAATGAATGGCTAGGGTCATCATACCATTTTGGTAAAGTAGGGTTGGTATTGGTAGTTATATACATTATTGTAAAATAAATCGAAAGAACGTGATAGGTTTAAGTGTGTTTTAGACAATAATGACTATTTATAAAATAAATAATGGATTGAAATATGCTTTATCTTATAGAAAATGAGTCAAGGATTACAGAATTGGAAATTTTAGCCGTAGAACCGGTCGAAAAGTGGGTAAACCGGCGTCTGGAGTGATTGGAACGGTGGCTGCAACGGTGGAGCACTGAACCAGATGAAGACCGAACCGGACCGGATGAACGACGCATCATTTGCTTCAGCGGCGCGCGAATGACGTGTCGTTGGAGTCGTCTTCTTCAACAGCTGACGCGTGTGACTCTGACGAGGCGCATGAAATGCCGGTGAGGTTAAACAAGGCACGTGTGAGCGCGTTAAGAGGTATTTTGACTTGATTTTAATTACAAATTGCTCGGATTCTTCTGAATAATATGATGGGATGAAATTGAAATTATTTTATGAATCGAAATTGATTTTGAAAAAAAAAAACAGATTGAGGAAAAAAAGAAAAAAATTCTGTGAGCTGAATTTTCTGGGAATTATTTCCTAAGCTATGATACCATGTAAGAAATAGATTTATTGATGATGAATAAACGAATGTTTACATCTTATTTATACAAAAGAAAATAAAAATTGTAATAATTAAAAAATAAACATAATTATGAAGATGTATGTTCTTGAACAACCTATCATTTCCTACCAAATTATTGGTGACTGCTTCCAGCTAGTGTGTTGGTTGTTATCAGTTGGATCTCAAGTTCTTTAACAATATCATTAAAATTTAATCTTTATTTATATATCTACTCACCTGTATTCGAAATCAAACACTTAATATATGAGATCTAACTTTGATGTGTTTCTTAAGTAATAATCTAATTTTAACTTCAAGCTTTGACTATGACATGTTTAAGTACTGAAGTTTTATTTGTTGGCATGTGAGTAATATGGCAGACAACAAGAAGACATCAATGCAGGAATTATGGCATATAATTTGTTTACTTTCCATTTCTTTTTTGTATACAAATACTATACATCTGTACAGAAAATACAGAACAGAAAATTACAGAAATACAATCATAATATTTTGACATGGTATCAAAGCAGATTATCTAAAGAAATAAAAAATTACGTTGCTACCTATTACAACGTAATTTTCTGTTCTCACGATTTGTTGTTTGGCCAATCTGGTTTGGCAGATCACTTTCTGATAGGATCAGGGGTGGTGTTTCTGTTCGGTTTTTTTGCCGATCTGTTTGACTGGACTCTGTTCGTCTCCTCAGCATCAGTAACTTTGTGTGTTGGACGGGGATCCTCCACTGTTTTACCTTCAAACACCGAACAGTGGTTGAGTTCATATTCAGCTCTTGTAGCCGTTTCAAACACCGAACATGTGCAGCTCAGAAATGAAAGTAAGATAGTTATTTCACGTTTATTTGTTCAGAAATTTAATAGAAGATTACGTGTTACACTTCAAAAAAAAAAAAAAAACAAAAAAAAATCTGCATACAACTTACAAGGATTCAAGGGATTCGCAACACCAACTCAACAAAGAACCATAGAAAGAAGGTCGGACCCATTTGGAAACCGAGTACTCACAGCATCAGTTGGCACAGTTCCTTGGAAACCAAGTACTCACAAGCAACCGTTGATGCAGTTCCTGAGAATAACAGAATAGGTGGTGCTGTGTTCTTCAAACTACCATTTCGAGCAGAGAATGAAGGAAAACAAATAGTAACAGAGGCAGTTTGCGAGAGGAGAAGAGTTGTTGCGAAGAAAAGCACCACTGCGAAGAATCTGAGAGAAGAGGGCTGCGAGATTTTGGCTGGAAAGAAGCTGCGCGAGTTTAGAACTTCTCTTAGGGTTTGGAACGCGCAGAAGAAGCTGCGCTGAGGAACGCAAATGGAACTGCGCTGAGGAACGCAGGGAAACTGCGCGACTTTGGAAGGAAATTTTTTTTCTCTGCGCTCGACCATCTCCTGAAATCGCGTAGGAAGGAGAAGAGGCGCCGCTTGCGAGAGGGAAATTAGGTTTAGGGTTACGAATTGTGTTTTTTTTCGTTTAGATTTCATGGCGGAATCTAGAGATTTAACTACCAATTTCATGTTGGAAGATTTGACGGCGAAAATGACGGAAGTTTTAACTAGAGCTCAGATCAGCTCACAACCTCCGTCAACTCAAGCGTCGACTGCTCCCATTAGTATCAAGTTGGGAGGATCCAATTATGCCTTATGGTCCCAAGTGGTGGAGATGTATATCTCTGGCAAAGACAAACTGGGATATATTAATGGGGACTTTCCTCAACCTGTTGAAACCGACCCCTCATTTAGAAGATGGCGTACTGAAAATGCCATTGTTAAAGGATGGTTGATCAATTCGATGGACCCCTCCTTAATTGCAAATTTTATCCGATTCCCAACTGCAAAACAGGTTTGGGATTCGGTGGCTACCACTTACTATGATGGGACAGACACGTCTCAGGTGTATGATCTTCGTCGTCAAGTCACTCGTACGAAGCAAGCGGGTGGATCCATTGAAAAATACTATAATGACCTTCAAGGGTTGTGGCGTGAAATTGATTTCCGTCGTCCTAATCCAATGGAGTGTGCAATTGATATACAAAAATACAACTCCATCGTACAAGAAGATCGAGTGTATACCTTCCTCGATGGACTTAATGATAGATTGGATAAAACTCGAAGTGATGTGTTTCAGATCAAACCATTCCCTACGGTGGAACAAGCCTATGGATTCGTCCGTCGGGAAGAGGTCAGGCAGACCGTGATGATCACAGGTGTAGATACGACACCCAGAGCAGTTATGGCTTTTAAAGGGGTAAAGGGACACCATAATCTAATGCCACAAAAAACAGGAACTTCCTTGGGTAGCAAGAAATCCATGGGAAATCCACCATCTCTTGACATGAAATGTGGCCATTGCGGAAACTCCAAACACACCCGTGAAAACTGCTTCAAACTACATGGGTATCCAGAATGGTGGAATGATCTTCAAGCACGGAAGAAACGGGACACCACTGGGCGAGCCGCTGTGGCTACCAATAATGCCTCACTATCCCTTACTTCTCAGGCCGAATCTTCCCAGGATCCAGGTATTTCAAGTAAAGTATTTCACATCTCTACTCGTAGTGATAAGGAGGAGTGGATTCTGGACTCTGGAGCTACAGATCACATGACATTTGACCCGAATGATCTCTCCAATACAACTCAGCCAAGACGGAGTCGTGTTGCCAATGCCAATGGGGTCACTTATCCAGTTACAGGAGCTGGAACAGTGACCTTATCTCCTTCATTATCATTATCTAATACTTTACTTGTACCCTCTCTGTCAAACCGACTAATGTCTGTAAGTCAGGTTACCTCAGATCTTAACTGTGTAGTACTGATGTATTCTACTTTTTGCCTTCTACAGGATATTCTCACCAAGGAGATCATTGGGCGTGGTACTAGGAGAGGGGGGCTATATTATGTGGATGACCTCAGTTCAGGAAGAGCCAATCACATGCAAAACGCTGCTGGTAACAAGGAACGACAGATTTGGCTATGTCATCGTAGATTTGGGCATCCATCATTCGGGTACTTAAAGCACCTACTTCCCAGTTTATTTTCAAATATCACACATTCAGATTTCAAATGTGATACTTGTATCCTAGCAAAAAGTCATAGGACGTCTTATCCTATGAGCATGAATAAAAGTGTGACTCCTTTTGCTTTAGTCCATTCTGATGTTTGGGGACCTTCCCCGGTCATTACGTCATCGGGTCATCGTTGGTTTGTTATTTTTGTTGATGATTGTACACGCATGACATGGCTTTACCTTCTCAAACATAAAGATGAAGTATTTGCTACATTTCACTTGTTTCATACCATGGTTCAAACACAATTTTCTGAAAAAATTAAGATACTTAGATCTGATAATGGAAGGGAGTATGTTAATCGACAATTTCGGACATACTTGGACAACCATGGTATTCTCCATGAAACCTCGTGTTCACAAACCCCACAACAGAATGGGACTGCGGAGAGGAAGAATAGGCATATTTTAGAAACGGCGCGGGCCTTATTAATCGGTGCACATATGCCTAATAAATACTGGAGTGATGCTCTTACTACAGCGGTGTATCTACTGAATCGTATGCCCACAAAAACCTTACAGTTTCAGACTCCATTAAAGGTGCTATCTGATCATTTTCCCTTGCCTACTATTTTGATGCTTCCACCCCGAATTTTTGGTTGTGTTGTTTTTGTCCACCTCTATAAAAATCAACGGACTAAGTTGGATCCATGTGCTGTCCGATGTGTATTCTTGGGGTATGGCGTACAAAAAAAGGGTTACCGATGCTATGATCCAATTACTAAAAGAACCTATATTACCATGGATGTCACTTTCCTCGAATCAGAATGTTTTTTCCCATCACCGGTATCCAATTCCACTCTTCAGGAGGAGAGTTATGGTGAAGAACGAAATTGGCTTGATGTTGAAATATTAGACACTAGTCCAACATACTCGGATCGCGCCAATCATATGGAGGAGCTAGTATCTATACCCGAGTGTGAACTTCCAAGAACTGAAGCTGAAGTAGTAATTGAATCTCCAGAAGATGAAGTGGTTGATGTACCCCTCAACTCCCTAGTACCCAATGATCATCCTGCTGAGAATACTCCTGAGGTAAGTTATCCTAGCACACCTTTACAAACTAATGCTATAGATACATCTGTTGGTTATGTTTTACCTTTCAGACACAATCGAGGCAAACCTCCAAATCGATACTCCCCAGAAAGAGAAGAACGACAATCCAAGTATCCAATAGCAAATTATGTATCTACTCAAAGGCTATCAGAACCTATCAGGGCATTTGCACAAACACTCTCCTCGTGTCAAATTCCAAGTAGCATTGAAGAAGCCTTATCTAATCCAAAATGGGCTCAAGCTATAAAAGAGGAATTTGAGGCATTGCAGAAGAATAACACATGGGTGTTAAGCGAGTTGCCTCAAGGGAGGAAGATGGTAGGATGCAAGTGGATTTTCTCCATTAAATATAAAGCAGATGGGTTAGTTGATCGATACAAGGCGAGACTTGTAGCAAAAGGATATACACAGAAACATGGGATAGATTATCAAGAAACCTTCTCACCTGTGGCTAAACTAAAAACCGTTAGAGTCTTGCTATCTCTTGCGGCAAATTTGGATTGGCCATTGCACCAACTTGACGTAAAAAATGCCTTCTTTCATGGTGATCTTGAGGAAGAGATTTATATGGATATCCCACCAGGATATACTGTTACAACAGGAAAAGAAACTGCATGTAGATTACAACGAGCATTGTATGGACTAAAACAATCACCTCGAGCATGGTTTGGTAGGTTGAGTTCAGCAATGAAGAAATATGGGTTCCAGCAAAGCAACTCTGATCATACTATTTTCCTAAAACACCGATTAGGGAAGATAACAGCCCTTATAGTCTATGTAGACGACATGATCATTACAGGGGATGATAAAGAAGAAATCTCTAAGCTTCAAGAACAACTGTCAAATGAGTTTGAAATGAAGAATTTAGGAGGGCTCAAATACTTCTTAGGTATTGAGGTAACAAGATCAAAACAAGGCATATGTCTTTCCCAAAGGAAATATACTTTGGACCTACTGGCAGAGGCAGGACTACTAGATTGTAAACCTGTCGATATTCCAATGGTTCAAAATCACAAACTCGGAGAATATGTGGACCAAGTACCAGCAGATAAACAGAGATATCAACGGTTAGTAGGTAAACTCATCTATTTATCTCATACTCGACCTGATATTGCTTATGCTGTGAGTGTCGTGAGTCAGTTCATGCACTGCCCAAGCGAAGACCATATGGATGTGGTCATGCGAATACTTCGTTATTTAAAGTCCTCCCCTGGGAAAGGACTTATGTTTTCAAAGAATGGTCAATTGGAAGTCCTTGGATATACAGATTCAGACTGGGCAGGGAATATGAAGGATAAGAAATCTACTGCTGGATACTTCACTTTTGTGGGGGGCAATCTTGTTACATGGAGGAGCAAGAAGCAAAAGGTAGTTGCCTTATCTAGTGCTGAAGCTGAATTTCGGGGAATGGTCAAGGGAATATGTGAGCTCCTGTGGTTGAAAAAACTCCTAACTGAGATTGGTGTTGCTCCTAACTCTGAAATGAACTTATTTTGTGATAACAAAGCAGCCATTGCCATCTCTCACAATCCAGTTCAACATGATCGCACGAAGCACGTTGAAGTGGATCGGAACTTCATCAAACAGAATCTTGAAGAAAACATTATTAAGCTCCCATTTGTTAAGTCAGAAGATCAATTGGCTGATATACTCACTAAATCTGTGTCTGCAAAGAACTTTTACAACTCACTAGACAAGTTGGGCATAAGAGACATATATGCACCACCTTGAGGGGGAGTGTTGGCATGTGAGTAATATAGCAGACAACAAGAAGACATCAATGCAGGAATTATGGCATATAATTTGTTTACTTTCCATTTCTTTTTTGTATACAAATACTATACATCTGTACAGAAAATACAGAACAGAAAATTACAGAAATACAATCATAATATTTTGACATTATTTATTTATCTTTAATTATTATTATTATTATTCAACCGATCGTCATTTTAAAGAAAAAAGATGTTATTCCAATGCTTGCTTACAAGGACTCTTTTTCGTTTGCTAAAAAGCAATACTAAGTGATTACGAGAAGGAAAGGAAAACAAAAAAAAAAGTTAGTCTGCTTATAACCTTTACTAAACGCTGATGTTACAGGCTTATCAGGTGACATACTTCACCACATCTAATGGGGCGGTCAACTCCTTAATTACTTCACTTTCAATTGTGAATTTCCTTTCCACTTATATTCAAAGTAATCAACGTGATTTCAAATTAGGTTCACAGTTACACACACATCTCTTTTATCTAATACAACTAATTTTGAGTTATGATTATTAATAAAAATATATTTTAAACAATACATTTTAAGTCCAACAACGTAAATATGTTATCTTTATAAAAAGATCACAAAAAGAATTTTACAAAATAAAATGTACTATTTTGTTAAAGATAATGGAATTGTACTATCTTATTTAATAAATAAAAAATTAAATTATAATTTTTTTAAAGTTAACTAATTTAAATTAATATAAATAAAGAATATTATTAAAACTAATTAATTTTTCATAATACTTAATTTTGACTAAAAAACAGAAACGCACACAATATGTACAAACATTGTCACCCTCTCAAATATAAAAAGATTGTGCAAGTGTTTAATGATTTAAAATAAGAAAAAACCCCTTAATTACTACCCTAAGATGCACTTGGTCAAATTTGGTAGTTCTTTAATTAGTAATCCATAAAATATTACATCTACGAGTATATGATGACTACTCTCCTCACCTAACTTAGCGATAAAATAAACCTTATAAATACCATGAAACGGAACAAAATCCCATAAAAGAAGAAGAAAAAAAACTAGTAAATTAAAAAACATTAGAATATTTCTGAAATTATGAAGCTCGCACTTATGTTTTCCTTCGTTCTTATATCAAATCATATGATTCATTGTCAAGGTACTTACATATGGATATAAATTAATTTGTTTCTTTTAGTGTCTATAATGAATTCATGTTAAAATATTATCTTATTTCATTTATTTAATTTTATTTAGATTATAATATTAATAGATTTAATTTTAAATATATATATTATATTTTTTATTAAATTTATATTATAAATTATTTTTTTAGAATTATTAAAGACATTATTTTTATTATTGTTTAATTACTACGTTATCTTACCGAAGATTAAGTAAAATAAAATATGATAAATTTTAAAAATTAATAAATTATTTTATAAATATCGTTAAAATTTAATCTTTATTTATATATCTACTCACCTGTATTCGAAATCAAACACTTAATATGAGATCTAACTTGGATGTGTTTCTTAAATAATAATCTAATTTTAACTTCAAGCTTTGACTATGACATGTTTAAGTACTGAAGTTTTATTTATTTATTTTTAATTATTATTATTATTATTCAACCGATCGTCATTTTAAAGAAAAAAAATGTCATTCCA
Organism: Hippophae tibetana; assembly: GCA_037013495.1. NCBI lineage: Eukaryota > Viridiplantae > Streptophyta > Magnoliopsida > Rosales > Elaeagnaceae > Hippophae > Hippophae tibetana. Next base: position 10,311,270 of record CM072812.1, read on the forward strand.
ATGCTTGCTTACAAGGACTTTTTTCGTTTGCTAAAAAGCAATACTAAGTGATTACAAGAAGGAAAGGAAAACAAAAAAAAAAGTTAGTCTGCTTATAACCTTTACTAAACGCTGATAAACACAGGCTTATCAGGTGACATACTTTACCACATCTAATATTACTTCACTTTCAATTGTGAATTTCCTTTCCACTTATATTCAAAGTAATCAACGTGATTTCAAATTAGGTTCTCAGTTAGACACACACTTTATAAAAAGATCACCAAAATTCATTTTGTAGTTTTTAAGATTTTTTTTTTACGAAAATGTAACGAATTTTTACAAAATAGAATTTAGGGGTGTCCATAAACCGGTCCGGACCAGACCAAACTGAACGGTTTTACTAATCAAACGGTCCGATCCAGTTTGTATTAATTTTAAACCGTTCGAACCGGACCGGACCGGTTTAATAATATATTAAAAATTTCAAATTATTTTTCATTAAATTATAAAAAAATCGGACCAAATCGGACCGAACCGTTTCAAACGATCCGGTCCGAGTAATATGAACGGTCCGATTTAATTAAAAAAAATTTAGGAAAAACCGGACCGAACCGGACCATGAACACCCCTAAAATAGATATGTAATATTTTTTTAAAGATAATAAAATTGTACTATTTTATTTAATAAATAAAAAATTAAATTATAATTTAGTTAAAGTTAACTAACTTAAATTAATATAAAAAAATTATTAAAACTAATTAATTTTTCATAATACTAAATATGTTAATTTTGACTAAAAAACAGAAACGCACACAATATGTACAAACATTGTCACCCTCTCAAATATAAAAAGATTGTGCAAGTGTTTAATGATTTAAAATAAGAAAAAACCCCTTAATTACTACCCTAAGATGCACTTGGTCAAATTTGGTAGTTCTTTAATTAGTAATCCATAAAATATTACATCTATGAGTATATGATGACTACTCTCCTCACCTAACTTAGGGATAAAATAAACCTTATAAATACCATGAAACGGAACAAAATCCCATAAAAGAAGAAAAAAAAAACTAGTAAATTAAAAAACATTAGAATATTTCTGAAATTATGAAGCTCGCACTTATATTTTCCTTCGTTCTTATATCAAATCATATGATTCATTGTCAAGGTACTTTTTTTTTTTATAATCTTATTTCATTGTAAAGTAATATAAGTCAAAGTTTTGAACGATAAAGATGTATGATGATTTGTATTATAACAGGAGAAGTAGAGAGAGCAAAATTCTGCCCAGAATCGTTTAAAATGCCTAGATTATGTGGTAACGACGGTGGTACAGTGTGTCAACAGATATATAAGAGTATTCATCCTCGAGCTGTCATTAAGAGATGTAGTTGTAGTGATGATTCGACTCCAAATTCAAATTGCAATTGCTCCATGTCTTGCAAATCAACTCCAACCTCTGCACCAACTCCTCTTTAATGTTGAATGTTTGAATCGTATAATAAATTATCTTCGCTGGCCTATAGTTACAAATTATATTTGTTAGCTGAGGATCGATATGATGAATCTGATATAATTTAATAAAATACAATTTTTTTTTAATGAAATATTGATATAAACATAATCAAAATTATAAAAACAATATATATATATAGCTTCTTGCATATTCAATGAGCATATCGATGGGCAAAGAGCAAGAAAGTCGATCAAAGTCTATGAATTTCAGAAGATACCCAGAAGACCAAATTTTGTCCAAAACAGATTTCAGAAGGAAGAAAGTGCATCGAATCATGCGAAAGAAATTTGTTCATCGATTTGTTCCTTTTTATTGAAGGATCCTTGTTGAGTGATTTATTAGTAAAATAAAATTAAATAGCGTTTTTCATGTATCACACAATTCACTAAGTACGTTGAGATTGAAAGCCAGAAGCAAAATAACCGCGACCATTCACAAGACACATTAATTGTTGTTTTAATAATTGAATCCATATAAAGTTACGATTTACGAATAAGATAAGTGTGTTAGGTAGCTGAATTCATGTCCGTATAAAGTTACAAACAAACCCATCACATCAACCATTTTAAGGCACACATGATATAATAGAACAGCAAAGTCATGTCCCATAAGTCACATCTTAATTAATTTATGGGATTTTCTTTAAAATATAAAAAAAAATTAAAATTTATAATAATAAAAATACAAAATAAATTATTTAATTAAACTATATTTAAATTTAAATAATAATATCTTAACATTAACTGTATTTTATTTAATAATAAAATACGTTACTTTTTATTATTATTAATTCTAAAAATATTATTTTTTATTGTTAAAAAAATTAAAATATGGGATTGAGCCTTACCTAATGTGCTTTTTATTATTTTTATTTCTTGAGCCCTTCTAACTTTATTTATAATATTTTAGTTTAATTATATTATATAATTTACTTTTTAATTTTATTTTTAATTTATAAAGATATATTTTTTAAAGTGACTAAAAGTTAAAAATATAATTAAATTTTAAAAAAAATTAGAGGTTTTTTTTTTACTTTTAAATTATTTTAACTACTTTTATCAATTGTGCTTATTAAAATAATAACTCCATGTTTTTTTTATTTTTTAAGTCCCTTTTCCCTTGCACTTATAATTTTCAAGTCCCTCCTCACGTGGGAATCACCGACCATTAACTCCTCCTCCTCCTCTTTCTTTTCCTTTTTTTTTAAGTTATTAGAAGTTAAACTCTTCTAGTTATTTGGTATATTCAATTATTCCAATAATTTTAAATTTAAATCATTTAATAACAATTATTTTAAAAATATAATTTTTTATTAAATGAACATATAAATATAGGATATAATAATACTAAATATCCATAGAATATAAAATGGAAAAATTTGATATTTTTAAGAAAACTATTCTTTAATTAGCCAAACTTAAAATTATTAAATAAGATGAATATATCTTTATATTACAATACTAAAGTTTTAAGTGAATAAGATTATAAAAATAAATCGACTTAAAATCGAGTAATTTAATATAACCTCGTTGAAACAGCAACATCACTAGTGTAGATACATATTTTATCATAAATTATATTTTATTAAAATACATAAAATTATTATATATATATAACATATAAGTTGTGGATTTAATAATTTACTAGTATTATCAAATATTTTCTCCCAAAACCAGGTTTTATATCATCATTTTCTCCCTCAAAAAAAAGATATGACATATTTTTAAGTAACACAAGCTTTTGAACGCATGCTTTGCATGAGTGAGTACTGTGTTAATGTAATATGTAATTGAAATTCGAAATTCAAATTTTTAATATGTTTAATTGATTCATATTATTAAGATACAATTCGTTTTCATTATATACATAATAATTAATAGCATCTTTGTTACTTCAAAGTTATTTCATATTTATGAAAAATAATAAAATAATTTATATTAAATTGATTTTTTCTTCTCGTATAAAATGCAGAAAAGAAAAATTAAATGAAATTTACGTGTATTGTTTAAACTTTGAAAACAATAGTAAAATCAATATTTTAAACCATAATTTCCACAAAAGTAACAATAAAAATCCAATAAAGACGTAAAAAAACGGGAATATTAATTAATTTAAATTTTTTTTTCCTATAATAACAAATACATTTATTTATTAATAAAATAATTATTAAAAAACATAAATTATTTTTTAATAAATTGAGAATATAATCATTAACGAAAATGAAGAAATAATTCAATCAACAACACTTCTTATAAATAAAGAAAAGCAATGTTACTAATGTAATAGAATTAAGGTGAAAATATATATAATTTAATTTAAATAAAGTATGATTATTGAGTTTTTTTCGTAAAAATTTATAATGAAATAAATAAAATATATAATAAATATAATTTTTAATAAAAATAAATATAGTTAATTATTGATTTTTCATATCAAATAGTGTTTAGTGTTGTGTAAATTTGTATTGTAAGTAAGAAAATAGTGTTGTTTATGGTTTGGTATAGTCCGTTTTTGAGTAAAAAAAATTAATCAGACTGGATCAGATCGTTTGGTTATTAAAAATGATGTAATCGAACGATTTGATTCAGTTTGGTTAATGGTTTGATTAGGTTAATAATACATAAATATGATACATATAATGATATATCTTTAATTAAAATATGAAAAATTTAATCGACGGTTTGTGAGAAATAATATGAAAAATTTAATATATTATTAAAATTAGTCCGATCTGATTTAACCGGTTTTAAAATTAATATAACTGAACCGTTTTAAAAAAATTATTTTAATACAAACTGAATCGTACCGTTTGATTTATAAAACTGTTCGAATCGATCTAATCTAATGTCGGTCCAATTTTTGGACAGTAAAATAAATATTACATTTTTTATTCATTCAATTGTAGCTTTATATTAAGTTAAGGTGCTAAGGAATCTATATACTTATATGTCAATGCATAGTATTATTATTTGTCATTTATGTTGGTACTTCTATATGAATACCTGATTTTATCTTTTATTTATACAGTTAAAGAACCAAAACTATGCGTATAAGAAATTAAGAATCTAACTCTCCAAGTAAGTTAAACGAGTGAATCATCAAAAATAAGATATTTGTTAACTTATTTGTAATCATCATTAGCCCATTTTTAAAAATAAAAAAAGTGAGAGCTTTATATAATTACTTTTTGTTTTACTGTAAAACTTGTGTGAAGTAATTCATTTTTGTCATCATCAACGTGGCTCCATATTTTTAATTTAATCAACATGGATTTATTTGTATAAATCATATATAAATAGAATTTAAAATATAAAGAATTTTGTCGATCATGATAATGAAAGATATTTTTTAAAGAATTCAGACAAAATAAAGAAGGAAAAATTATAATAGAACTCCTTAAATTTTTTTAAAATTATAAAAATATCCTTCAAATTTGAAAAATAAATAATTATATCCTTTTTATTATTATTTTAATTCAATATTTTCCTTTAAATTTTATAATTTATATTAATTTTATTGCAAATAAATTCCTTAAAAAATTATAAAATTGTAACAATAAGGAATATAGTTATTTTTTAAACTTATAAAAAAATTAGTACTTATAATTTACTTAATAAAGAAAATATAATTTATTTAAATTACAAATCAAAAAATTTCTAACATCAAATCATTAGAAGCTTTAGAAAAAAATCAAATTGGTATAAAAAAAATTATCACAATTTATTGTATACAGAATCTAATTAACCTTTATTAATAAGTGATTTCTTAATTATTTATTATTTTATATTTTTAACTTTATATCTAATTAATAAATAACATATAACTTAAACTATACAATAAATTAATAATATATGTATATATATTATTACTCCGTATATATTGATTGAAGGATGTATAATTGATAAAAGTAAATGATTTATATAAAATCTTCAAACGCTATCACCAACAGATTTTTTGCGACAGTTGTTGATGACCAACCGATATTTCATTGATAGTACCGATGATCTACCAAAGTTCCAAAAACCATCACAAACGATCTATTGAAATTTTTATGATCACCCACCGGAGTTCCGACAACTGTTATTGACGATTTATAGGAGTTCAACCAATCGTTAATTACAATCCACTAAATATTACATATTAAATTCATATATATCTTTATATATTTGCCAAATATAACACGTTATATTTATATTTATCTTTTTATATGTATAATATGTAATATGTTTTATCCATTTTTAACTATTATCATTATAAATAACATTTCACATCCACGTTATCTTTATATATAACAATTTATATTTAATCAAATAAAATCACTAGTGATCCGACAAGATCATTGAAGATGGTTTCTGATAAAAGTTTTGGTGAGGTCTCCAAATGAGATCATCGGTGATGAAGGCCAACGAAGTGATGAAATTTCGGTTTCATTTTCTTGAAATTATAAAATGAAAATATTTTGATATTTTTATTGAATAATTTAATAAGAATCTAAGTTTTAAGATGAATCATTACTAGAAAAAATATTCAATTTATTAAAAATAAAACTATTTAGACCAAAAACTAATGTCTTTCTTTTTCTACATGAGATTATAATATGAAAGTATTTATTAAAAACCATAACTTTTTTGTCCCCTCTCTCTTTCCTTTCTAGATTCTTTTTGTTCTTCCCTTAGTGTCAGCCGTGACACGTTAAGATATAAAGAACTATTACTCGTATGATATATATTTTCACAACTGCAAACGAAACTCCATATTTAGTACAAAGATGATAATGGGGTTAGGAAATAGATGGAAAAACAATGGACACACATAACAAACTTTCCCATTTGGAATGAACATGAATCTTCTCGTAATTTTTATAAGAAACGGATAATTGTTTGTGACCAAGTAATCCATGCATTATGGAAGCATGTGTAGTTCAACCAAACATCCCAACCATTAAGCTTGTAATCACAAAATAATTTCAAGCTAACCTGAGTATTTCATATTGAACCCCCACATTCAATATTAAATTCCAACCCCGTACAACCTTATTGAGAGTTATTTATAAATTTTAAGTGGTGCTTTGAGATAAATTCCAAATCAAATTTGAAACTTTAAAAATTACTGAATGTTGAACAGCATCCAAATCTTCTCAAGCAAAGATACTCAACATCTTAAGCAAGAATAAGAACAACAAAAGCCTTCAAACAAAACAAACTTCATCAAGGATCTGCGCCAAACAATCGTCCACTCAACATCCTATGCAAGAATTAAGAACAGCAAAAGCCTTTCAAACACAACAAACTTCGTCAAGGATCTGCACCAAACACGTATTTTGCCCACTGACGCATTTGGCAAAGGAATATCACATCAAGGACTTAAATATATATATATATATATATATATAACAAGAAGAAAATGCATATGATGCCAACTAACACAAACAAGAAGAAAATGCATATGATGCAATTATAACTTCATGAACTTTAATTACAGACTCTCTATCTTGTGTAACACAATAGAATCCTGAATCTGCCAGCAAACAAAAGACAAGTTACATAAACTTAGAGATGAGAAGCAACAGTTAGCAATGTACACGTGCTATGCAAAATAGACCAACTCTATCTAATCTAACCAACCATCCTCAAGTCCTACAATATTATACAACTTTCTGGATAGACCCTATTCTGAGTAACATCTAGCTTGGAGGCAACATTTCCACTGTACACAAAAGTCATAGTCCGTGAAGCTTCGACCTTAAAACACCAAATCACCATCTAATTTGAATATTCAGATCTGCCAATTTAAAGAAATCATGATTAGCCATTTATATTTCTAACTTTTCATTTAAGTTCTTATCAAAAATCAAATCATTACAGGGCAATTAAAAAAAACGTGCCACAAAACAACTAATTGAATAGTGTAATAAACCATCCATCTCAAAACACCAGTTCAATCAAATCAATAGTGTAATAAACCACAAAACAAATTAAAATTTTCCAGTTTGGAGATTAAGGTGAAAAAATCCTACATGCCCTTGATAGTTGAAAAAAAAAATTGAACTAGACAAAAGAAGGCAAAATTATGCAGGAATTGCTTTCAGGCCTAGAAAATCTGAACCAATATGCTTAAATACAGATGCATGGATTTTAAACATCTAAGATGGGTTGATAAGGTTTCTATTCCCTGATTCTTTGTCCTTGAAAAACAAAATAACAAGTTCTCAGACTCTGATGACCATATTATGTTTACCATTTATTTAGAAAATTATATATTTGGTTTTGGACTCTTTACTAGCTCCATATGCCTAACCTTTGATAACTGACCCACAATTGAAAAAAAATCAGATCACCATAACATATACACAAAGCCTCTTCAGTCCTCACTGAATATATATAAGGATTATCAGAACTGCCAAGAATTCAGTGAAGATTTATTGTTATGAAATCACCTTATTGCACAAACAATTGTCCCACTATCAGTTTATTATTGCGACAGCAAAAAAACCTGATTTTCATAATTTTGTTTAGAAATATGAATTTTTTCATGCAAATAAGCAGGATGATTGCAAAATTTTTCAGCTTTATTTATTAGCTAGAGAAAAATGAAAGATGACAATGTTACTACGGCTCACACAGAAATCAGTATAACTCTCTCCACATTCTAGTTTAGTTGAACTATCAAAGAAAACCGAATCTGGAGTTCAAACTTTCTGCCAAGTGGAAACTTAGGCACTCCTTTCTTAATATTATTTTCAATCAATAGTCAATACACAGGCATTCAGAAGTACATATGCACATTGTTAGACAAAAGATCTGGTACGCTACAGTTGGATGGGAGAAAATACAACAGAAGAGGAGAGTCATATCCAAGGGATGCAATAAACAGACGCTGATGAACAATATATATCAGAAATCTTACCTATAAATTAAACAATCAAGTCATTGGTGACCCTGCATCAGATCCAGATGCTGATGAACTATCACTGTCAGAATCTGCAAGACAATAATAAACAGTTTGATTTGAAAATAAATTGGACTGTCAAATCCCGATAATAAATATTAATAACGATATTTGCTCATAAACAAGCTAAGAGAAGCTTCAAAGTACCACTAGAAGAAGATCCAGAATCACTGCTAGAGCTGCCAGAGCTACTTGATCTACTCCTATTATCTGGCTGGTTATTCCCTTGAACAGGTGACGAGGAAACAATCTTATCTGTTTAAAGGAGGAAAAACATCAGTTTCCTAGTTTATTCAGGTAGTCATAAATTTCAACATCAACTATCATATATATGAAAAATATACCTTTAGTGGTTTCTTTTGGAACCTCTGTCACAACTTGAGCCTGGGTCTAAAGGGAAAAAAATAAAAATTATTCACTCAGGAGCCATTTCTATTAGAAAAAATGAGATAACAAAATTCTTCATTGTAAGAGTAAAAAATATGATTCCAGGCATCACCTTCCCCTGAACATTCTGCATAGCTTCTGCTCTAGCTTGAATGGCAAGTTCAGCTTTTCGCTTGTTTTTGCTCAAACTCTTCTTGTAGTTGGTAACAAACCTATCAAGCTCCCAGAGTGTCTCAGCATCTACACTGTCAATGTCCACTTCAATTTCGTCATCATGCTGAAAGAGTGAAGAATTCCTTTTCTTGATAATCTGTACAATGGCATCCAGTTTCTCCGAAGGCAGACTCTGAAGATTTGTGCTGAGCTTTTGCTTTTCCTCATAAGTCATGTCCCTTTTATGGGGATCTTTTGCTTTGGGCTTCTTCAGAGCAGGGGTCCTAGCAGTAGGGGTTATACTCATGGGCTTAATTCTGGAATCAACAGTATGAGTCATTGATTCTGATCTATCCAAAATCCTTCTCATATCAAGAGGAGGAGGTAGTTGTGGTGGAACCTTTCTCGACGTAGGTGTGGGAAGAACTGCTCCATAATCCAATCCAAACCTCATCTCGCGATTATAATCTGACTCTATAATAGCCCATCTTTCCTCAAAAATCTTGGAAAGTGTCTCAGCCATGACATGAACATCTTGCCCCTTTGGGTTGTATGTCATGGCATTTCGAAATGTAAGTCTCACATCCTCTGCAAACTCTTTTGGCGACTTATACCAGTTCTTGCTCAACCTTGACTTAATAGTACCCAAGTCCATCGGGTGCTTGATAATGATATGATAATCATGCAAACCAAGACGCCCAGCATCTACAGGCTCGTTAAAAACCCAACCAAAAGTGTGTTTCATTAACTTCTCAAGCAAAGAGCTACAAATCTTAAAAAACTTGGTCCCCATTCCAAACCCATGACCCAGTTCACGTCCACCTTGCTTCTTTCCATTCAATTTCGACTTCTTGTTACTTTCTGCAGGTGGAAACTTATCTTTAGCCAATAAAAATTCAGAATTCCGGTAAAACTGGTTGGCCTTGGGCGTCCTCTTCTCCTTCTCCACATTTTCACCCATGCCATGACTATTATTCTCAGACAATGATATAGTGAGCTGCTGTAATGGCCGGGTAGCCTCACGAGGAGGAACACCAATAGAAGCTGCCTCTGAGTAAGCCCGCTTCACTCCACCATTACTGATCCCATGACTCATAGTAGCAGGGACATGAGAGTGACCATAACCACTAACCATCCCCTGTTTTGCCTCTATCTTCTTCACCAAACTCCTCACCATCTCAAGCTCACCCTCAAGTTTTCTTCGTAGCTCATGCATTTCCTGCTTTGACCTTGAAGCCACATTGATCTTAACCCTGTTCTCCAAACCTGGTTCAACAGAGCCATTTACAGCAGACTGTTCCCTACTTTCTAGAGCCACTGCTGGAGCAGTGGTTTGTTGGTTCAGGCTTGACGAGTCGTTGGAGATCACATCGAGTCTGGAAACTAGCTGCTGCTGCTGAGGTAAGTTCCCATCTTCTTCCACCAAAGCTTGAGATGTTGGCTTTGCCGAATTTTCAATGATCTTCTCGTTCTCTTTGTTTGTCTCGTTATTGTTTGCGGGAGCAGTGGTTGTGGGGACAGGTACAACACTATTTGCACCAGGGTCTATCGTCGCTTTACTATTCACAACGTTGTTGTTTTTCTTCGGACCCTTGAAGGCTTTTCTCGTATAAACCTTGCTTTCTGCGTACCTCCTCTTCTCTTTAGCTCCATCAACCTCTCCGCCTTCAACTATAGGCCCAGAAGCCATACGAACCCTCCGAAACCCTAATTTAACTTTTTTTCGGCGGACAAATTAACCTATCCGAACGGGCCAAAAACTAGGGTTTCCTTCGCTCCACCAGAGATAGACAAGAATCACCTAAAACCTTAAACTTTCCCCACCAAAAAAGCCAAATCCGTTCATAACTTCCCCAATAAATCACAAACCCTAAGGCTCAGAATAAATTCTCAGGATCGAACCTAAACACGCATGCAAATACGTCTACCAACAATAAAACATGTCTCGCAAAAACTCAAAATCTATAAATTATCAAACTTTACGCTTGATTCGAACACTCGGACAGACACAAATAGAAAGGAGCTAGGGCTTACATGAACAGTAGGGTTTCGAGCTTTCTACCTTCCTCTTTCGATCAGATCTTGAGCGTCCTCTATGACTTTCTCTCTCTAAAACAATTTTTTTCTCTCTCTAAAACAAATTTCTTTCTCTCTCTGTGAAAGTCTTTGCTCGGTGATTGCGTGACCGCCTATCCCGCAAACCTTATCTCACAGGTGTACGGCCGTGAACGCTTCGTGTGCCCCAAAGAAGTGGACGAAGCGTGTGATTCCACAAAAAAAAAGTTCGTGCTCGAGATGTATGATAGCAAGATTGGTAAGATATTGACCCAGGCTACAACAATGCAGCGTGATTAGTACGCTCGAATCAGACAAATGAAGGGACGATACGTGGATACAAAGTGCGAGTGGGACTAAGGACTATTTTGTGGCGGAAAGTTCTATGTGTGAAATATTTAGAAGTTTGCTTAAGCGCTGGAATAGCGCGTGGAATAAAATGGTATTGGGGCGTGAGTAGTGGAAAGTGGAAGGTTTCGCGTTTCCCGGCAAAGTTATTAAACGCGCCGTTACGTCGGCTGAGTGATGAATTGCAGGTTTAATGAGGGAGTACAAAACTGATTACGCTGTGGTATTGGGCTGAAGTCGGCTTGATTTGTCCAAACCCATACTTCTGGAAATATTGAACCAGATTAAGCTTACGGCTAGCCCAATTTTATATTGGATGAAGAGGAAGGGCCTACAAATCAATTTCTTCATGAAAACAACGATGAACTACACCATTCTTGTTACAACGTAAAATAAATTAATTTCTAAATATTTTAATTAATTCAAATAATATATAAAATTTTAATTTAATAATGTATAAAATTTAATTGAAATTTATTTTTTTTTACTATCAAAATTTATGAGAAAAAAATTAAAATTCAAAATCAAAATCAAAATAGTGAAGTTAAAAACAAAGTAAACAAAAAATATATACAATTACTGTTTTCATACTAAGACATATCTAACTATCAACGATAACAATGAAATTGAATGATTTTTATAATCTTAAAAATTTTCTAATAAATAAAGTTTTATTTCTTGTTCAAAACAACTAAGTTTTACTTTTATTAAAAATACTACATATTTGAATACATTGTTATCATTTTATATCTTTAATATAAGTATAATACATCAATGTATTCGACGTACATAACATTCAAAATTAAGATAAAAAAATGTAAAAATTCTTAAAATGTTAGATACATTATGAAATTATAAAAGCAATTTGAAGAAGATTATTTTATTTTATTTACATATAACTTAGCAAATAGCATTGTGTACACATTGCTCATGTATTAATTTTCACATCCGTTTAGAGATAAGCAAATAGCATTTAATTGACTCTATCGTAACCTAAAAAAAAATACCACAATTGATTTTTTGAATAAACTTCTCTTTTAAAAGAGAAATAACAAACATCATCAAAGGGCGTCTGTGCACTCTGATTTCTTCCGTTTTTAATCTTTCACTTGAATTGTCCCAACAAGCCTTACTTTACATCTAAATTTGTCAAATTAACCAACTTCTCAAACGTTTATTTTCAAAACACATGCCAAATATTACAGAGTAAATTATTATTTCAAAAGTCCGTTTTATTGCTAAAAAAACCAAATGAAAGAGATCTGAAAGTTATGGTAGAATACTTGTGTGAAACCATATGAAGCTCTACTCTTTTTATTTCATTTATTTTTGAAACATAAATATCTATTTGTAGTCTAAGTTATTTCCAAAGAAAAATGACTTATTTCTTATAATTGATGTTGTAATTCATTGATAAAATTAATGTTGAGTATAAATGGAATAATAGATCCAACTTAGAACTCAAAACCAAAACAAGAGTAATATTGCTCTCTCTATTCTTTTTATAAAAATCAAATATATCTTTTGGATATTGCATTTCAAGTTCTAAACAACTAATTTTCAAGCCTTTTATTTTGTCCTTTAATTCCTTTAAGAATAAAGATCAAACCAAAAACTCTTGTTCATTTGTTTCTCTAGTATATGTTTCTTGACTAAAAATGATTTTCATCACGTTATAATACATTTTACAATAATTGTGTCTTCACATCCCTCTCTACATTCTTTAAAAATGATAAATCATGATTTTTAGTTTGTTTTTTAATCCCATTCATTAAAAAATCAAAATTTTAATTTCATTTATGTATGATTTTTTTCTATCTCTTATATAATCTAAATCTAAGAAATCAAATCTATAATTTTCATAAAGTTTAGATTTTAGTGAGATATTACATTTAGTTTCACAATATAACACTTCTTTTTATTTTAATTGTTTGTCTTCATTTATTTAAATTATTAGGTTCTAATTACATTTGTCTATTTCTTTATTCCCTATATGGGTAAAATGTTTTTTTTTGATAAATAATCAATAATTAAATTGATTTCATATAATCTTTTAGAATCATAATCTATGGTTCAAAATCAATATCGTTCATTATTGTCATATCATTTTCTTATTTGTTTGTACAAATTTTTTCATCATAATATTTTCCAGTTTTTCACTAGTTAGTGTTAACAAACTAATTAATTTTTCTATATCTTTATTTCTTTTAATAATTTTTTTGTGGTTTGGTTATATCCTCTAGATAATTCATGTTTGATTCTTGGACAAAATCTACTTCATATGTTAAAAGTCTTAAGGTCTTCAATAATGTTGTTTAATTTTTTTTCATGCTTAACTACTAGGCTCTTATCTATTTCTAACTATATACTTTTTATCTTTAAACATTATTGTCTTCATAATACAACATCATGAACTAATGTTTTCATTACTTCAACTTCATCTTTTAATTTTTTAACTTCTTCTTTATTAAAAGTTTCTTCTTAATGGTATATGAAAGTAGATCTTGATATATTATTATTTTTACCTACATTACTTTTTTTTCTTGGTATTAGAGTTTTTTCCTTGATATCCAAATAATATTTTTTCTGGTATTTCAAAGTCTATTAATATTTTTAGTTTTATTATTTGTTTAAATTTTTGAAATATTATAATTGTTTGTTAATAAATACCCTAGTATGTATAGTATAAAAAATAAATGATTTTCTTTTTTCATTAAATATTCTCTTTCAAATTCATAAGCTAAACTTAACATTTGGTAAATTTTTATCATGAATATCAATAGCAAACCTAAGATATACTTTAAATTTTAGTTTTTGATATTTCAAATTACCATAAATCATTTTTTTGTTTATTGTTTTATTATCTAATAATACTATTTTTATTAGTATATATATCTATTTATTATCTAAAATGAACTTATATTAATGTTTAAATTCTTCTTAAATCAATGTATCCAAATTTTTCTTTATCCATTTAGGAGATTTTCGATAGTTTATTCATTATAATTTTTTTGTCAATTATGATATATTATGACTTCATTTGTATTTTAATATTAATACTCGTTTTTTTATTACTTATTATATAATAAATTATGTGTTTTTTGGAAATAATTTCCTTACTAATGAAAACGATAAATCTTTAAATGTATTTGTTCTTTTAAAATTTAATTTTGCTTTTTATATTTCTTCAAAAAAAAATTATTAATTATTGTTTCATATGAAAAACATAATAAGATATCTTCTAGTTTTAATTCTAATATTTCTTGATTTTTTATTATTTCTTTCATTTATATTTATAAAATATTATTATTTAATTATATTATATTTAATATTCGTTATATTTTAAAGATATTTTTAAATTTTTTTGAAAGATTAAAAATATTTTTGACGTTATTCCAGTCTTTCTTCTTATCTCATCCTTTTAAAATTATATGCACAGAATTTAGATGTTTGCTTCTTTATTTAGATGTCTGCTGGTAAAATGTAATCCGCAAGTTGGTTTATGTTTTGTAGTTCGTTTTTAATTTATTGCGGTGGGAGTAAGTCATGGCATTGTCACGCGCCCCTCCCCCCGGGGGTGGAAGGAAAACATAAATAGGTGTAAATGTGTCAAAAGGCATAATCAACTCATAAGATGCGTGAAAGAAGTGTTTTATATCATGGATTTATCATCACCCTTGATTTTTCTTTATATTTTTAATTTCAATAAATATATTTCTATTTTATAAAAAATTATTTTACTTAGAATTTTGACTTTGTGGGTGTGGGTTTTACTTTTTAGCGAAATATATATATATTTTTTTAGATCCTAGACATATTAATTATCATCGTACTATCTACTATGTACCTTAATCCACATCAAAATATTAATGAATCCGGCACAACGTCAGTAGATGTTATTTATTATTTATAAAATATATTATATATCAATTAAATTATTTTTTATATTTTATTATATATTTAAAAAAATTATATTAATCTTAAATTTCATTCATATTATTACATTTTTAGTTCATTAATAGAATTGTTTTCTATTTTCACTTTAGAGTGGGTATTTATATTTAAAAAAAATTATATTAACTTTAATTTTTAATCATATAAAATATAATATTATCATATATTATAAAAATAATAAATATTTTATTTATTATCTATTGTTTTTAATATTAAATATTTTAAAATATATATATATATATATATATATATATATTAATTTTAAATTTTATTAAAATAAAATATGTTATTAAATTTTAAAAGTAATGAATAATTTTTCATTATAATATTACTCTCTCTTTATGCCATCGTTCACATTTTGGCGTCCACGTATTTCTTGAGATATGGATCAAATCACTATCAAGAATCTCTATAAACAAAGATTCAGAGAACCACCTCCCCTCTTTCCTCTTTTTTGAACATGTTTAGGATCAATAATTTTAGTACTTTCTTTTCTTTTCTTTTTGAATAACAATAACAGTACAGTTTTCAATATAAATTCAGTTTTAAAAATCATAAGATATTATCATAAACATTTTAAAAAAACAAATCTTATAGCTAATTTAGAATGAGTCATGCGTGTATATATCTAATTGAATAAGAATAACTTAATTTTTGAATGATTATATTCATTTTGATGCGTTTAAATTAAACTATTAAATATTTTTTTATTTTTTTATTTTTTAAAATTAATTAATTATTATATCATTGTATGTATAATTATAAACAATGTTCATTATGTGCATAGACTTAAAAAAAATTAATTATTAATTACTATTTTAAAATAAGATCTTAAAATATTAAAAATAAAATAAAAAGGTTTTTTTTAATGTTTTGATTGAAAATAAAAAATTAGAAAAAGTAAATTTTTTGAATTAGCGAGAGAAACATGTTATTATAATATTTTTCTTACCATTATATTATAATTAAATTTATCATGTTATAATACATTCGATTTTCAAATCTTAAATTTATTATATAATTTTAAGATTATTTTTTATTTTTCTTAATTTTAGTTTTAAGAATTTAATTTTGCTTAAATTTTTTCTATATTTTCTTACTTTGTAATTAACTAAAAACTCGTCATTAATCAATCTAAGTCTAGAACATTTAATTTTAATTATAATAAAATTACAATTTTTTATATTTAATTACAAAAATTAGCAATTTTATACTAACTTTATAATATAACAATAAATAAAACTAAATATCGAACTAATTATATATCTAATTTAAGAATTAATATACTTTAATATTTAAACATGTAATTAAACACATCAAGAATTTAATAGTTAAAACTTTATTTAAGTCATAAGTTAAGGCTTGGAATTATCCATAATCACATGAATTGTTTAATTAGACATAAAATTTGACACGTATATAAAATTAATTAAATAATTCATAACTATAAATAGAAAGAAGATATAAGAATTTATTTTATTTTTAGGAAAAAGTGAAGTCAATACACTAATCTTTAAACTTATTTTGAAATATTTCTTCAATTGTTCGTCAAACTATTTCAAGATAATTTGTCTCTCTATTTTTTTGAATTTCAATTATAATCCTCTTCAAAATGATATTTTGTAGTTATTTATATGAGTTTATTTTGAATTTATTGTTAAATTAAAGTCTGAGCCATGAAATGGAGTCAAATGGACGCATCATAGTGTCAATAGAATGGATCATCATGTGAATAATAGAACAACCCGAGGGCTAGGTTGAAGCGACTTTGGTTGAATGAACAACGTGTCGTTTAATGTGCCTAAGAATTGATCCAAACGACATGTTATCTGGCACACTTCTAATGGAAACGATGTGAGTGGTGATTGTTGTCTAGTTCACACTAGTTCAAAACAACATCGTTTTGAGCAATGTGTTGCTAAGTGCATCCACATTTTTTTACGTACAGTTACATTATTACGTAAATTCACATTTTATTCTAAATACAATTACTTGTTAAATAAAATTAATAAAAATCTCGAAAAAAAATTCTAAAAATTCATATTTTCTAAAAAAATAAAATCAAAATTTAGACTATCACATTCAACTACTTTATTAGATAAAATCTTATAAACTTCTCCTTAGATGAGTATTGAGATTATATAAGTTTATAAGAGAAATTTGAGCATATTGATTGAAATTTACAACATATATAAATTGTCATTAAATTAAATTATCGTTAAGACAAAAGAAAATATAAAATACTTCCATATATAATTAGAGAAAAATCATTAGAGTGGATTTTATCATGGAAAAAGTTAAACTTGTAATTAGATAAATGAAAAAAAATTAAATTAAAACATAATAATAATAATAATAATAATAATAATAATAATAATAATAATAATTAAAAGAGAATGGCAACGTGATAATATGTATTTGAAATTTCTCTTGTAATAAATATCTAAAATGAATTAGAAATAATTAGATGATTTTTAAAAAAGTGAGTAATTTCGATGTATTTTTGCGAAAAAAAGGAGATCATACTTACATTAGAAAGTAATTATAGATTGTTATTGTGAAAATTAGATGACTTGTATATTAAAAAAATGTAAATAAGATGACTGTATGAGATATTAAACGAAAAACTGAATAAAAAATTAAAAGAATGTATAAATAATTTTTTATTAAAAAAAACAAAAAGGAAGAAAGAGAGACACGAGATGTCGGGAAGTTGTACTTGAGAATCTGATGTTTGTAATGAATCCAATAGTAAATTTGTAGTCACTATCTTTATTGATCTTTTCATTCCTAACTCACCAACGAGACAAAAATGTCAAATGCTAGTTTTCATTTAATTAAGATAAAAGAATCTAATCCAGTATCATCATCATCATCATCATCATCATCATCATCATCATCATCATCATCATCATCATCATCATCATCATCATCATCATCATCATCATTATTATTATTATTATTATTATTATTATTATTATTATTATTATTAGTTTTTCTACTCATCTTGCACTCAAATTGATTGACTCAATCTTAATTAGCTATGCTGATTTTGATATATAGATTCTAAAATCGTAGGGCAAACGAAAAGCGATTCTAGTGAAGGAAACTTGGTGCAGCTTAATTTACTTTTCACTCTTTAAACTTCATATGGGTAGAGAAAAATGCATTCAAAGTTTCTTAGTCAGGAGTTAACTCAGAGTAATTTATTTTATTTATTATTTTGTAATAATTTAATATTTTTATTATAAAAAAAGTTATAACATAACGACAAATTATAAAGATTTAAACTTTTTTATTTTTATTTTATTTTATTTATTAATTTTGTAGGTATTATTATGTATCCTTAAATAAAATCTATAAAAGTGATTTTAATAACAATTAAAAAATATATGAGAATAAATTAATCATTTATCTTTGTAATATCACTTTTTTAAAATATAAAAAATTAAATTGATACAAAAAATAAAATAAAAACTAAATTATTATTATTAACTTAACTAATAGAATTTGGTATCTTAATATTGATTATTTGTATTTTGATTTTTGTAACTGGTTTGATTGAGTTTCTTAAATATTAAGTACGATAAGCGTTGGCCAAGACGGACCCATAATTAAATTTTTAATGGATTAAGGTATGTACAAATCCTATAATTATTTTTCATAAAATACACTTTATTAAAATAATGATAATAATAACAATAATAATAATTTATTACAATAAAAAAATCAAATATCATATTTTATCTTTATAAAATGTCAAAAATTATGTAATTTAAAACTATAGTAAAAGAAATGTATGGAGCCGAGTGAAAGGGTTTGGGCACACTCAGAACCTTGGCTCTGCCCCGAATTGCTGGGAGTAAAACATGATATATATATATATATATATATATATATATATAATTAACAGTAACCATTTACGTTACATATTCCCAAGCTAAATATTAATTCTTCTTTATTTAATAATAACAAATATTAAATTTTACGCTCCCATGCTATTAGCATCTATCATTAAAATAATATAACAAATAACTAAATATACAAAATATATGAAAACACATTAATTCAATTTAATAAAATATAAAATTGTAAGATACAAATAACAATATTATCACGTACATATACATCATTTTATACTATATTTGAAATAAATAAGCAATGAACGCTTACTGACACATTGAAAAATTAATAAGCATGTATGTTAAATCACATAATATTAATATATCTATAATAGACATTTGTCATGAGAATTTGTAACGAGACATGAAAATATTTTGTATAATTTTATTTGCATTTATTAATACTTTACATATGAATTCATAGTTTTCATTACTATTATAAATATTTATTGTAAATAAATAAAATAATATCTTGAAAGTTTGTTATACTTAGAAGCATAAAAATATTTTTTATATCCAATTTCAATTTAAAAACTTGACATAATAAACTATTAGTCCAGATATAATCTTAAAATAATATAATTATTATTTATTAATATTATCTTAAAATATCATATAATTAATGTTTATTGTATCTTATATATATTAATGATTACTTAGATACATTTGATATTGATAAAATCAAAAATTTACTTTAGTAATTTTTATTGGATAATAAACTTAATTTAATATTGTAGTAAATTAGATTTATAAGAGATTAATTAATAAGAATATTAGTAAATTATCACATCATCTAAATGTTGGTGTACATTGTGGTATATGCTGGAATAATGGTAAGCACTAATGTTTAGTAGAGTAAGAAATAATAAACAATAATATTAGTGGAACGGTAAAATATAGGTGTGCATCACCTAGGATTAGGTTTTAATTATTCGTTTTTCTTAGTATACATAAACTAAGACTCTTATACAGAAACATAATAGAATATACATAAATATATTGATAATTATCATATTTTACAATATTTGTCATGTTATTAGAGCAAGTTATTGCTGACTAATAGAATTACGTGCTATGCTGATTTCTGTTCTGGTAACATTTGATTTCTGATTTCTGGTGTGGCTATTATGGTTTACACTTACCCTCTCATTTTTTTTATTTCTGATTTCTGGTGTGGCCATTCTGGTTTACATTTTCCTCGACACTAGTTCGATCTGAGGTGGTCGTTCTGATTTACTCGTTGAAACTGTATCGTTCTAACTGGTTGGGTCCAACGATGGTTGCTTTCTAGTGTGGCCGGTTCCACCATCATTTTCTTTTCCAAAAAACAAAAGAACAGAACACAACGATAAACGACGTTGAGGTCGCGTTCTTTGTATCAGCGTTTGGGGTCACAAATTACACGTTGGTCGTGGAACTGTCACATTCTCTCTACGTCGTCGTGGGCAGTCGCACCGTTCTCCTACCTCGATGAAATTTGAAACGTAGCAACATATAACGTTGTCTCCTTAGCAACATATTTTTTATGTTTGGTCTTTGTGCGAGTGGTTGGTTGGAATCGTAGGTCTATCTGCTCGTTGGGCCGTCGTAGTCTCTCTACGTACCAGTCCAACCGCTGTCGTGGGTAACCATATTGTTCTTCTAAGCTCGGACAAACTTGGAACAAGAAGAAAGGAAAGCGCTGCAAAGGACTGCGCAAATAGGAAAAAAAATGAATTAGGGTGACTGAATATTCTATATATACTTGGCTGGTGTACGGAGTGTTCAAAAAAAAGGAAAAAAAGGAAGGATTTTTTTTAGATTTCATGGTAGAATCTAGAGATTTGACTACCAATTCCATATTGGACGATTTGACTACAAAAACGACTAAAGTTCTAACTAGAGCTCACATCACCACACAACATCCGCTAACTGAGGCATCGACTACTCCCATTAGTATCAAGTTGAGAGGATCCAATTATGTCTTGTGATCTCAGGTGGTGGAGATGTATATCTCTGGCAAGGACAAATTGGGATATATTAATAGGGATTTTCCTCAACCTGCTGAAACCGACCCCTCATTCAGGAGATGGTGCACTAAAAATGTCATTGTCAAGGGATGGTTGATCAATTCGATAGACCCCTCATTGATTGCAAATTTTATCTGATTCCCAACTGCAAAACAGGTTTGGGATTCTACTGCTACAACCTACTTTGATGGGACAGACACGTCTCAAGTGTATGATTTCCGTCGTCGAGTTACTCGTATCAAGAAGACAGATGGATCCATTGAAAAAAACTATAATGATCTTCAAGGGTTGTGGGAGAAATTTATTT
The DNA here is from genome assembly GCA_037013495.1 of Hippophae tibetana. Taxonomy (NCBI): domain Eukaryota; kingdom Viridiplantae; phylum Streptophyta; class Magnoliopsida; order Rosales; family Elaeagnaceae; genus Hippophae; species Hippophae tibetana. The sequence goes on from CM072812.1 coordinate 10,332,832, forward strand.
TTGTCGTCCTAACCCAATGTACTGTGTGACTGACATACAAAATACAACTCTATCATTCAGGAAGATCGAGTCTATACCTTCCTCGATGGACTTGATGACCGACTAGATAAAACTCGAAGTCATGTGCTTCAAATCAAACCATTCCCTATGGTGGAACATGCTTATGGATTCGTTCGTAAGGAAGAGGTCAGGCAAACCGTGATGATCACGGGTGGATATACACCTCCAGGAGCAATTATGGCTTTCAAAGGGATCAAGGGACACCATAATCCAATGCCACCAAAACCAGGAACTCTTTCTTTGGGTAGCAACAAATTCACCCTCTGTTGATATAAAATGTGCCTATTGTGGAAACTCCAATTATACCCGTGAAAATTGCTTCAAACTACATGGGTACCCATAGTGGTGGAATGATCTTCAAGCACGGAAGAAACATGAAACCACTGGGAGAGCCGTTGTGGCTACCAAAAATGCATCATTATCTCTTATTCCTCAAGCCGAATCTTCCCAGGATCTAGGTATTTTAAGTAAAGCATTTCACATCTCTACTCGTAGTGATAATTATGATTGGATTCTCGATTTTGGAGCTACAGATCATATGACCTTTGACCCAAAAGATCTCTCCAATACAACCCAATCGAGACGGAGTCATGTTTCCAATGCCAATGGGGTCACTTATCCAATTACAGGGGTTGGAAGAGTGACTTTATCTTTTTCATTATCATTATCATTATCTAATACATTACTTGTACCATCTCTTTCAAATAGACTAATGTCTGTAAGTCAAGTTACTTAAGATCTTAACTATGTAATATTGATGTATTCTACATTTTGTGTCCTTCAGGATATTCTCACCAAGGAGATCATTGGACATGGTACTAAGAGAGGAGGCTTATATTACGTGGATGACCTCAGTTTAGGAAGAGCCAATCACATGCAACACACATTTAGTAACAAAGAGCGACAAATTTAGTTATGTCATCGTCGATTTAGGCATCCATCATTTGGGTATTTAAAATACCTACTCCTTAGTTTATTTTCAAATGTCACACACTGGGATTTCAAATGTGATACTTGTATCTTAGAAAAAAGTTATAAGGCATCTTATCCTATGAGCATGCATAAAAGTGTGACTCCTTTTACTTTAGTACATTCTGATGTTTGGGGACTTTCCCCGGTCACTACGTCATCGGGTCATCATTGGTTTGTAATTTTTGTTGATAATTGTACATGAATGACATGACTTTAACTTCTCAAACATAAAGATGAAGTATTTTCTAGGTTTCACTTGTTTCACTTGTTTCACACCATGATTCAGACACAATTTTTTGAAAAAAATTAAGATCTTTAGGTTTGATAATAGAGGGGAGTATGTTAATCAACAATTTTGGACACAATTGGACAACCATGGTATTCTCCATGAAACCTCGTGTTCACAAACCCCACAACAGAATGGGACTACGAAGAGGAAGAATAAGCACATTTTAGAAATTGCTCGGGCCTTACTAATCGGTGCATATATGCCTAATAGATAGTGGAGTAATGCTGTTACTATAGCTGTGTATCTACTGAACCGTATGCCGATAAAAACCTTACAATTTTAGACTCCATTAAATGTGTTATCTGATAAGGTTCCCTTGCTTACTATTTTGATGTTTCCGCCCTAAATTTTTGGATGTGTTGCTTTTGTCCACCTCCATAAAAATCAACGAACTAAGTTAGATCCATGTGCTTTCCAATGTGTATTCTTAGGGTATGGCGTACAAAAAAAGGATACTGATACTACGATCCTATTACTAAAAGAACCTACATTACCATGAATGTCACCTTCCTAGAATCTGAATGGTTTTTTCCATCATCAGTATCCAATTACCTTCTTCAAGAGAAGAGTTATGGTGAAGAACGAAATTTGTTTGATGTTGAAGTATTAGACATTAGTAACAATCCGACATACTCAGATAATGCCAACAATATGGATGAGTCAGTACCTTGACCTAAACTTAAACTTCTAAGAACTGAATCTACAGAAGTTGCAATGGTTGATGCACATCTTTACTCTCTAGTACCCAATGATCCTCGTACTAAGAATACTCCTGAGGTAAGTCATCCTATCACACCTTTACAAACTAATGTTATAGATACACATGTTGGTTATGTTCTACCTTTCAGGCACAATTGAGGCAAACCTTCAAATCGATACTCTTTAGACAAAGAAGAACAACAATTTAAACACTATCTCCATGTCGAATTCCAAGTAGCATTGAAAAAGCCATATCTGATCCAAACTAGGCTTAAGCTATAAAAGAAGAATTTGAGGCATTACAGAAGAATAACACATGAGTGTTAAGCGAGATGCCTCAAGGGAGGAAGATGATAGAATGCAAGTGGATTTTCTCTATTAAGTATAAAGCAGATGGGTCAACTGATCGATACAAGGTGAGGATAATAGCAAAATGGTATACACATAAACATGGTATAGATTATCAGGAAACATTTTCACCTATGGCTAAACTGAAAACTGTTAGAGTTTTCTAAACCTACTCGCAAAGGCAGGATTACTAGATTGTAAACTTGTTGATATTACAATGATCCAAAATCATAAACTTAGAGAATATAAAGACCTAAGTACCAGCAGATAAGTAGAGATATCAACGACTAGTAGGTAAACTCATATATTTATTTTATACTCGACTTGATATTGCTTATGATGTGAGTGTCGTAAGTCAATTCATGCACTGCCTAAATAAAAACCATATGGATGTTATCATGCGAATACTTTGTTATTTAAAATCCTCCCCTGGGAAAAGACTTATGTTTTCAAAATATAATCAATTAGAAATCGTTGGATATACAGATTCAAACTGGGCAAGGAATATCAAGAATAAGAAATCTAATATTAAGTACTTTACTTTTGTAGGGGGCAATCTTGTTACAAGAAAAAGAAAGAAGCAAAATATAATTGTCGTATCTAATGCTGAAACTAAATTTCGAGTAATAGTTAAGGGAATATGTGAGATTCTTTGGTTGAAAAAACTTCTAACAAAAAAGCTATTACTATCTCCCACAATCTAGTTCAACATGATCGCACGAAACACGTTAAAATAAATCGAAACTTAATCAAACAAAATCTTGAAGAAAAGATTATTCAGGTTCAATTTGTTAAATCAGAAAATCAATTAATTGATATACTCATAATCTATATTTACAAAGAACTTCTATGGTGTAAAAGTAACAAACTTAAATATTTAATGAAATATGTAATAAAAGATAATAATATTAATTAAACCGTAAAATATGAATATGCAGTAAAGTTAAGTTTTAATTATTTGTTTTCTTTGATATACGTAAACTAAGATTATGGTTCAAAAACAAAATAAAATATACATAAATATATTTATAATTACCAAATTTCACGATATTTGTCACTAAATTGGGCAAACGATTTCTTTAACATGGCTACTGTGACATTGTTGTGAGAAACTAAGAATAGTGCTATTGGAATTTTTTTTAAAGAGTTAATTTAGTTATTTTTAGTTATGTAAAAAAATATTGTTCGTATTAGATTTTAACTTGAATATATGACGATGAAGTTAAAAATAATAACCCCTAAATCATATATAATCTCATAGTGATACTGAATCATAACAAGGAGGCAAAAAAAAATTAACATTATTTTTATAATAATTTCGTATTTCCTTATTTTTTGTTGGTAAAATGAGTTGAAAACAAAATGGATAGTAAACCAATGTATCTTGAAATATCCAGCAATACCCCAATAAATAGATCCTCACTCAACCTAGAGAGATTATTAGAAATTTAAATAAAACACGAACATAATTAATATGAAACTATCTGAAACCCATTCTCAATGATTTAGAGTTACTCCCATTTTGTACTCGTTTGGTCATATCTCCGAACTTTGTTTTTCTTTTCCGAGATTTGGCTGCAGAATCTGACGAAGACACTACTGAGCAAGGAAAACGAAGCTGAGTTGCAGTTTCAAATAACTGTAGAGATGGAGAAGAAAAAGAGTAGGAATGAAGATCGGAGTTAATGAATAGGTGGGTAATGTCGGCAAGAGGCTTCCTCATTAACCTCCTTTTCTTCATTTTCTTGGAAGATTTGGATGTTCCAACAACTGGGTTGGGTTTGTTTTCAGAGAAAGGAAAGATGTTCTCCTTCTTGTCATTGACACATAGGGCAATGTTGGCCTCCATTAGAATTATTGCTGGTGTAGTAATTAAAGAAAGACTAATTAACCAAATGAGGTAGAAGAAAAGTGTGAATAAGATTAGTTAGGATTGAAGAAAAGAGAGAATATGGGGTATGATTTGTAGTGTTGGATTTGGGCATTATTTTTGGAGGGAGAACCAAATATTTCAGATTAGTTTGTTTTTTGAACAAATCTTGTGAAGTTATTTGAAGATGGGTTTTTGACTTCTGACGAGAGAGAGTTGAAGTCTTTGTACATTTGGAGAGAGAGAGAGAGAGAGGGCGCGGAAAAGGAGGAGGCTAAAAAACCAAGGAAAAGTTTGGGAAATTTTAATAGAGGACTGTCCCGGGATCGGAGATTTTAAATTTAGGGAATGGTGAATTCGGAGGAGGGAGAGTCGAAACAAAAACAAAATTTTAAGCGCTTAGAGATAGACCAAGCCCTCCATTTCAATTTCAATTTCAATTTTTGGACCCCTTCGTCTTTTGATCAAGCCTAAAGCGGCAGGCCCAACTGAGTATGAGTCATATTTTCTCCCTGTAACAAACTTGGTTTCATTCATATTAATGGTGGTAGATGAGTAGTTCAAGATACGTTTATTAGTTCATTTCTCTATGTTTATTAAAAAAGTTGCAAGGAATTCTATAAAAATACTAATTAACTTAAATATCTTTTTTAAAGTAATAATCATATATATATATATATATATATATAATTTTGTAATTATATCTTATAAATTTAAGAAAATAAATCAATACTAACATGATTCATTTATCTTTATTCTCTTTCCTTGTTATTAAAAAAAAACCTTTAAATCCTTTTTAAACTCAATAATCATCTATGCATCAAGACGATGAGAGACTTTGTTTTACATTAACTTTTTTTTAACTCGACTCATTTTTGAACCAAATTGTATCTTATTTTTTGAATCGTCTAAAAATCAATAAAAATTCCAGCTTACATCTTTTTCTAAGTCAGTAGCCCTTGTCTATGTATATTGCTAGATAGTTATCAAAATAAAAAGTTGTTTTTGTTTTTTTTTATAATTTTGAAGGTGAAATTTACTTTAAAAAATATATGGGTTTAAATTAGTTAAGTATACAGTGATCCAAAAACCAAAATTCGTTCAAATAATGTTGATGCAAGTTTATAAAAAACAGTGTAAGAATAATATTACCGATAACTTCAAAGTAACTGTTTGGGTTGAGTCGCAGATTAGGTCGCTCTCTTTAAGACGTTTCGCGGCTCTGCCCAATTTGTGCAAGCAAACACAGCCTCGTCGTCCCCAGGATAAAACAACCTAGAATCTTAATCTCTGTCTCAAAACTTCACTGCACTGATAAAGACTGACATGCTACACCTGAAAATTTATTGCTCGGAAAACTAAAAAAAATACTTAAAAATTGTAGAGAGAATTGTTTTTCGTAGGGAGATGAGATTGCTGATTGTTGTGTTAAAATGAGAGTTGAAGCCCTCTTTTTATAGGTTTTAGAAAACGTGTAGCAATTATGAATAAAATGGTAATGTCTGGGAATTAAGAGTGTAACGGCCATTCTGAGTAATGAAGAGTAACGGCCATTTTCAGATTAAAGACGAGTAACGAATATTTTTGTGAATAAATACGAGCAACGACTCTTTTTTCTGAATAAAGAAGACAAACGGTCATTTAACGACCATATTCTTAATAAAAGAAAATAACGGTTATTTTTCTGGAAAAAAATATATATATATATAACAACCAATTTTGTAAGTGGAAAATTTTTCCTTAAAAAGAATATTTTACCAAAAAAATAAAAAACCACCTCACCTCACACACACGCACTCAAACTCGGCTCGGCCGGTCGGTCGGACGGACGGCGGCGGCGGCGCGCACGCGTGTGTGTGATATCACATTTGCCTAGGTCCTATCCCCTTCCACAAAAGTGGGTGCCCCTTGGGGCCAATCATAATAACAAATTCTTCACTATTTATACCTCTTTAAAATAATATAAAAAAGCAATGTGGGACAAAGCACATTTTCCAACAATCTATTTTTTAATAAATTTCATCTTTTTCCAACAATCCCCCACTTGAATTTTATATAAAAAATAATTTTCATCGAGCAACCGATCAATTAAAATTATAAGATTGCGCATAAGCGAAAATGTGTCTATCGACTTGAACCTTTGCATAGTGTTGATGCTTTAGAATATACTAGAGTAACTCGTAGTTTTGAACTTTATCTCTAACAATCATTACACACACAACCTTTCCAAGGTGTAGTTCGAAAAAGCCCGTGCTTTACGGCCATGCACGTGTATCCCAGTATAGTGAACGCTCTAGTAAATTTTGCCTAAAAAAAATTTCATAGGAAGCGGCCACACTTCCACATTCACATAGGTGAGTCTATCAAGAGTACTCCTGTAGCTATGTACTCCACTCCACATAGAGTATAGAACTCATTAAGAGTTTAACAATTAACTCATCCTTTTCTATCGCTTCAGGACTTCATGCTTTTAACAATATAGAATGGGATTTGATAAATAGCATGATATATCTCATATCACTTCATGTCTTGTTATTACCCTTTGAACTTATTTCTTGGGATCTCTAGTTTATAAGTTAGGTTACCATCATAAGTGACTCTTCATTCTAAGGGCATTAATCCCATTCCTTTTGAGGTTTTGAAAACCTTCTCTCTTGGTAATCCTTTCGTCAAAGGATCTGCCAAATTTTCATCAAAACGTACATAATCCACTCTTACAGCTCCCGTAGAGAGAAATTCTCTAACAATGCTATGCTTACGACGTATTTTTCGTCTCTTGCCTTTGTAGTAACGGTTTTGAATCTTTGCAATAGCCACGGTACTATCGCTGTGGATCAAGACAGCTAGTATCGGTCTTTCCCACAAAGGGATCTCAGCTAATAGACTTCTTAGCCAGCCTGCTTCTTTACTAGCAGTGGCTAGTGCTATCATTTCAGACTCCATTGTGGATTGAGCCAATATTGTCTGTTTCTTAGACTTCCAAGAAATAGCTCCACCAGCTATGTTAAATATATAGCCACTAGTTGCTTTGGAGTCTTCTGATAAAGTGTTCCAATCTGCATCGCTGTATCCTTCTAGAACAGCGGGAAACTTTTTATAATGTAATCCAAGATTCATAGTTCTCTTAAGGTATCTCATAACTCTTTCGATAGCATTCCAATGCTCTACACTAGGTCTACTGGTAAACCTATATAGTAGTCCCAGAACATAAGCTATGTCTGGTCTAGTGCAATCAGTAGCGTAACGTAAGCTACCAATGATGCTCGCATACTCAGTTTGTCTAACACCGTCTCCGGTGTTCTTGAACAACTTTACACTAGGATCATAAGGAGTACATGCAGGTTTACAGTTAAAGTAATTATATTTCTTTAAGATCTTCTCAATGTAGTGAGATTGATCTAGAGAAATTCCCTTTTCAGACCTAGTTATTTTTATACCAAGGATTGCACTCGCTTTTCCAAGATCTTTCATATCAAAATTAACTCTTAACAACATTTTCACATTATTCACAACATAAATATTTGATCCAAAAATAAGCATGTCATCCACATATAAACATATAATAGTGCAAATATTATCTTCTAATTTATAATAAATGCATTTGTCACTTTCATTTATTTTGAATCCATGTGAGATAACTAGATTATCAAATTTTTCATGCCATTGCTTAGGTGCTTGTTTTAGACCATAAAGAGATTTATCTAATTTACAAACTTTATTTTCTTGACTTGGGATAACAAAACCTTCAGGTTGATCCATATAAATTTCTTCTTCTAAATCATCATTTAAGAAAGAAGTTTTAACATCCATCTGATGTACTACTAAATCATGGATAGCAGCGAGAGAGAAAAGTACACGTATAGAAGTTATTCGTGTAACTGGCGAAAAGGTATCAAAGAAATCTATATTTTCCCTTTGCTTATATCCTTTAACTACAAGACGAGCTTTATATTTTTCAATAGTACCATCGGGTTTTAATTTCTTTTTTAGTATCCATTTACATCCAATGGTTTTACAACCAGGAGGTAAGTCAACTAAATGCCAAGTCTTATTATACTCAAGTGAGTCCATTTCATCATTTATGGCTTCTTCCCATAAAGCATCTAAAGAAGACAATGCTTCTTTAATAGTTTGGGGATCTTCCTCTAAGGTATAAGCATAAAAATCAGACCCAAAATCCTTAAGGGTTCGAGCTCATTTACTTCTTCTAATTTCAGTATTTAATTCTTCAGTTTGTTCACTAGTTCTAGTTATAGGTAAACTACTAGAAGACGAGCCCCCACTATTCTTAAATTTAAAGGGAAACCTATGTTCATAAAAGTCAACATCATTTGATTCTATAACTACTTGATTTTTTAAGTCGTAGAATTTATAAGCTTTACTATTCATAGTGTATCCTATGAATACACATTCATATGCTCTACTTGCAAGTTTATTTCTTTTAGGATCAGGGATCCTAACATAGGCTAAACAACCCCAAGTTTTAAAATAAGTTAAATTAGGTTTCTTATTTTTCAAAATTTCATATGGTGAAATTTTATTTGTAGATTTAGGCACTCTATTTAGCACATAGCAAACAATTAATAAAATTTCTCCCCACCAATGGGAAGCAGCACTAGAGTTTAATAAAATTGCAACAACTGATTCAGTAAAAGTTCTATTTTTTCTTTCAGCTTTTCCATTCATTTCAGGAGAATAAGGTGCAGTTTTTTCATGAATAATTCAATGAGTTTTATAAAAATCATTGAAGATATTGGAATCATATTCAGTGCCTCTATCACTTCGAAACCTCTTTATTTTTCTATTAAGTTGTTTTTTAATCTCAGTCATAAATATTTTAAACATGTCAAACGCTTCACTTTTATTTTTCATTAGATATACATAAGTGTAATCTGAACAGTCATCTATAAAAGTTATAAAATAGCGTTTTCCATTTCTTGTTAAATTTCCATCAAGTTCACATATATTAGAATGAATTAATTCTAAAGGTTCGGATTCTCTAACTACTGATTTATGTGAAGTTTTGGTTATTTTAGCTCGACTACAAAAATCACATTTTTCAAAATCATTTAAAGATAGTTTAGGAATTAGTTCTAAACTACTCATATTCTTGATTATGCGTTTATTAACATGACATAGTCTTGCATGCCAAATATTAAAAGAACTCAACATGTAAGCAGAAGAAGAAGTTTTATTGATTTCAACATTTAATTTAAACATGTCATCAGTGGCGTACCCTTTCCCAACAAATATATTATTTTTAGTTATAGTATATAAATCAGCCCCTATGGTTTGAGTAAACCCAACTTTGTTAAGAAGATAGCCTGAAACTAAGTTCTTTCTCATCTCTAGAGTAAGCAGGACATCCTTCAAGATGATAGTCTTTCCAGAGGTAAACTTCAAAACCACCTCACCAGTACCAGCAATTTTAGTGGAGTGGGAGTCATCCAGCAGCACTTTCTTATCCTCAGAATCAGAATAGGATTTGAACATGTCTCGATCATAGCAAACATGGCGAGAAACACCAGTGTCTACCCACCACCCCTTGGATCCACCAACAAAATTGACTTCAGATATCATAGCAATAAGTTGATCTTCAGTAAGGTTCGCCTGTGGGGGCAGGACGATTCCTGTTCCGGCAGTTCCTAGCCAAGTGGCCAGGTCTATTACAACTATAACACATGAATGTGTTATTCCTTAAGGGGGTTGACGTCCATTCTGGGGAGGATAGCTTCTATTTCTATTTTGGTGGTGGCGGTTTTGATTATTACTACGATTATGAGTTTTCATATTTCTACCTTTAGGTTTCAGAATTGTAGAGGAGAGTTTCTTATTGGTACTATTATTTGAGACTACAAGTACTTCATCTCTTTGGTCTTGTTTTCTAGCTTCTTCTTCTATTCTTAAACGGGTTATAAGACTTTCTAAAGAAAATTCCTTAGTTTTATGCCTAAGTGTATTCTTAAAATCTTTCCAAGCATGGGGGTAATTTATCTATTATAACAACTACTTGAAATTGTTCATCTAAAGTCATACATTCAGAAGTTATTTCGTGTGCTATCTTCTGCAGTTCATGTGATTGAGCTTCCACTGATTTGCCATCAATCATTTGAAACTTCATGTATCTACTGACAGCATACTTTTTAGTTCTAGCTTCCTCAGTGTCGTATTTCTTTTGAAGTGCTTCCCAAATTTCCTTAGCAGACTTATAACAGTTATAATAATCATACAAGTCATCAGCTAAACCGTTAAGAATATAATTTTTGCAGAGAAAATCATTTTCCATCCAGGTGTCAAAATCCCTAGTTACAACTTCAGTATGAGGATTGGACTGTATTGGTTTTTCAGTAGTAAGAGCTGAAACGACTTTTTTCATGGTTAAGAAAAACAACATTTTTTGTCTCCATCTTTTAAAGTGTAATCCCTCAAAACGGAATGGTTAGTTTAGATCAGCAGTTAGCATTTCAGTAGACATGGCAGATTGAATTCGTCTTAAAATTGTTGATGCAAGTTTATAAAAAACAGTGTAGGAACAATATTACCGATAACTTCAAAGTAATTGCTTGGGTTGAGTCGCGGACTAGGTCGCTCACTTTAAGACGTTTCGCGGCTCTGCCCAATTTGTGTAAGCAAACACAGTCTCGTCGTCCCCAGGATAAAACAGCCCAGAATCTTAATCTCTGTCTCAAAACTTCACTGCACCGATGAAGACTGGAATGTTACACCTGAAAATTTGTTACTCGAAAAACTAAAAGGAATACTTAAATTTTTTAGAGAGAATTGTTTTTCGTAGGGAGATGAGATTGCTGATTGTTGTGTTAAAATGAGAGCTGAAACCCTCTTTTTATAGGTTTTAGAAAACGTGTAGCAATTATGAATAAAACGGTCATGTTTGGGAAGTGTAACGGCCATTCTGAGTAATGAAGAGTAACGGCCATTTTCAGATTAAAGACGAGTAACGGATATTTTTGTGAATAAATACGAGCAACGATTATTTTTTCTGAATAAAGAAGACAAACGTCCATTTAACGACCATATTCTTAATAAAAGAAAATAACGGTTATTTTTCTGGAAAATATATATATATATAACAACCAATTTTGTAAGTGGAAAAATTTTCCTTAAAAAGAATATTTTACCAAAAAAATAAAAAACCACCTCACCTCACACACTCGGACTCGGACTCGGCACGGCACGGCCGGTCGGGCGGCGGCGGTGGCGGCGGCGCGCGTGTGTGGTATCACATTTTCCTAGGTCATTTCCCTTCCACAAAAGTGGGTGCCCCTTGGGGCCCAATCCTAATAACAAACTATTCACTATTTATACCTCTTTAAAATAATATAAAAAGCAACGTGGGACAAGACACATTTCCCAACAATCATTTTTTTAATAAATTTCATCTTTTTCCAACAAATAACATACAAAATATTGATTTCATATATGTTTTCTTAAATTAGAAAAAATATAACCAAAACTCATAGCTTTTTATATATAAATACTCACATATTATTTCTACATAAATTTAATAAAAATAAATAAAAATAGAGCTTACAAGATTTCTAATAACTCACCAATATTTCAACAATTATCATCGATGACCCACCAGAGTTTTGATGACTTACGACAGTGACTCACTAAATATAACATATTATATTTACCTATTTTTTGTAACTAATTACATCGTATATATTTGTATGTAACATGTTAAATCTATTATAGTTATACTAACTCACAAAATGTAACATGTTATATTTAACTATCTATTTGTATATAATATGTTACATTCATCATAGTTTAAGTAACACAATAGATGTAACTTATTACATTTACATATAACATATTATATTCACCAAAATTCCGATAGGGTCATTAGTGTTGGCTGCTAAAACATCGATAAGTTCATTTAAGTTCTAATAGTGTTGACAACAAGGGCTATTAGATATATGATGGGTGTGACATTGATCTCATTTTGTTGAAGTTATAAAAAAGGATTTTTTGACTTTTTATTATATAATTTAATATAAAATTATGAGTTTTTATTAGTTAAAAATAATTAATAAATTTATCAAAAAATACAATTATTTATAGCAAAAATTGATTATTATTTGATAAAGTTACTATTAAAAAACATTAGGTGTGAAAATAACAATATACTTATAAATAGTATCATTTAATAATAAGAATGTGAACATTTGTCTGCTTTTAGTTTAAAAATATGTAAGAAAATTTTATATGCATCTCTTCCAGTAAGTTAAAATTTTATCTTGTTTATATATATTTTTTATTTTAAGAATACACATTATAGTTATTTAGATTAGGAGTGCCCACATTCTAATTCAGTATAGTTTTGAGTTAAAAAAATTAATCGAATATAATCATTTATATTACTTAAATCGGATCGGATCACATCATTTTGTTATTAAAAATGCTGTAACCGAACGATTTAATCCGATTTGATTAACAATTTTCAATACTTTCGTCAAGTTAATAATACATAAATATAATCCACCTAATGATATAAATTTGATTAAAATATAAGAAATTTAATCAACGATTTGTGAGAAATGATATAAAAAATTAAATATATTATTAAAACCGGTTCGATCTGGTCCGACCAATTTATAAATTAATATAACTGAATTAGACTGTTCAAAAAATAATTTTAGTTAATACAAATTGGACTGGATCGGACCAGACCGTTTGATTTATAAAACTATTCGAATCGATCTTATTTTTTTATTTAATTCGATTCAATCTAATTTTTAGACACCTTTAATTCAGAAAAACTTCCATTATTTTATTTTATTTCAATGTTTCTTAAAAAAATATCTCAATTTTATTAAGTTTAAAATAAAATTATAATTTTTCATCAAATTAACCTAATAAGAGTAACTTTTACATATTTATTCATTTTTATACAATCTTTTAATTTATATTTCACAAAATAATTTTTTTGATATTATCAATACTTATCGAATAATAAAATTTGAATTTATACAAATCATTTAAGGCCTCGTTTTTACCTGCTACCCTCCCTATTGAGGAGCACCAAAAAACCCTATATTTCAAATCGGTAGCAACTATGTTATTGACATTTGATGTAAAAATAGGCAGCAGCTGTATATAATGCCTAACATTATTTCAGTTTCTTCTTGATTTATTTATTTATTTATTTTTTATTTACAGATAAAAGATGGTAAAACTTCATCAATTATGTTTACAATTTTTTTTAGCTTGATATAGTGTGGTTAAATGATGAAAATATTCTTGCTAATATATGTTTAATTTTTTTTATAAATAAGCCTTTTTGTGACACATTTTTATAATTAATAGAATGACTAATCAGAATATATTTTTATAAATAAAAAGATTAATTAATATATTTTAAAAATTAAAAGATTAAATAATTTTTTTACTAAAAAAAGAAACTAAATGATATTGTTTTCCATAAATTATTATGTTAATATAAGTTAACTATCTTCTTTAAATTTTTTATATTTCTTGAATCATATGTGTTTATGATATGAAATAATATTTAACTATTTTAATTTAATATAAATTCATAAATAAAAAATTATCTAAACCGATTCCTAGATAAGTTTTGAAAAATTTAAGGAATTATAATGTACTAAAAAAATCGAATAACATATTTAGATTTGAATCATACACTATCATATATACTTGTATTGAAAGCAAGGGTTTCAACTTTAAAGGAATAATAGTCACCTCATGACTGTCATACGTTTGCTTTTTGTAGCTTTACAATTACAGCTTCGCATCTCATATGCTTTACGGCTGTATTTGCAGCCATACAATTTATGTAGAAGCTACCAAGTGAAATATTCGTTTAAATATAAACACAACTACAATTCAATTTCAGCTCACAGAAGTTGTGCATGAATTGAGTATTCTACTTCTTAGTGATATATAGCCAAGAAGAAAAAAACCCAAAGAAGCATGAAATAATCTATTAATTAAAGTATTGATCCTACTTTTTTTTTTTTTTGCTATTAAGTATTGGTACTACTTCGTTCGTTATCTTTGGAACTTATGAACTCCTACTCGTTTTAGGAATAAGCCTTAAGTTGCACAAAAAAATTGGTTGAATCAATTAATTCATAAAATCGGTTTTCATTCCAAAGAATATAAATGATTTTAATCCCATGGGCCAACTAGATTAGATAAATAATTTTAAAAATTGTAATATATGTATCTAATCATAATTATTAATTAATATATAATTTAATTTAATAAATATATAAATTAATTAAATAAATATAACTAATTTCGAGTATGAATAATAATATAATCGTACTTATTATTTCATTTTCGATTCTTATCTAAAATCATATCTATCGTCGAAATTTATCGTATAAAAATTAAATCGACGCTGTAGATAATCATAGATAATTGAATTCGTAGTTTTTTTAGAAAATATTCACTTTATATTTTTTATTTTAATAATATTTTTAAAAAAATAGTGAAAATTTAACTTAAAACCCATACTTTATTAAAAGTCAAGCTATTTAGGTAACAATAATGATACTAAAATGTTAATACTTTTAAATACAAAATAATTAATTCACGCATTAATATATATATATATATACACACACGAGAGAAGAGAAGATCAATAACCCTAATCTTTTATATTTTAGTACATTTATCAATGATTTAGATTTATTAAGAAATAGAGAGAAAAAATTACCTTCTAAATCTCAATTACTAATATATAGAGTAAAAAATTGTATAATAATTTATAGTAATAGATCACTAATATATATAAGAGTAAAAAATTGCATAATAATTTATAGTTATTAGTCCTATATCTCTCTCTATATTATTATTATATAAATGATTTTACGTACTATTTTAATAAAATATTTTTAAATATTGATTTGAGTTAATTTAATGATAAATATATATTTTTTGTTTAATTTTATTTTTCATTTAATAGTTATATATTAAATTTAAAATTTAAAATATATTAGTAGATATAGATTATTCAATAGTTAAGATAATTTATTAATATTATTTTTATATTTATATATATATTTCAAAAAAACATTACTTTTTAAATTTTATTTTAATAAATTATTTAAAAAAAATAAAAATTTGAAACCTTTTTCTAATTGAGACATAAAGCGATCACCTGATTTTTTATGATCATAATATATAATTTTAAAAAAAATTAGCGGGTTTGTCCCCTTTTCATGATCTATCTAATAGACGTTGACGTAAAATAAAATTATTATTGAATTTTTGTTAATGTAAAATTGTGCTTGAATTGGATAAAGGAGAAAGCATTAATATGTAGTTTGCACACTGCAACAATCAAACAGCAAGAAGTAAGTTTTAATCAAAATAGCAGTATTTTACAGAATATTCAAGGAATAAATTTTTCAGTTTTAAGCAAAATAGCAGTGATTTTGCAGAATATTTAAGTGAGAAATTATTCCTCTTTCTTCTAATAAATGAAGATATAATCTTACATATCAATCAAATAAAATATTAATATAATTTTTTTTAAAATAAATAGAATATAATTGATAGAATTGTCAAGTATATTCACTATAAATTTAGGGATGTCCATAAACCGGACTGGATTGACCAAATCGTAAAACCGGATTGAATTAGATCTAATGGTCCGATCCGATTTGTACTAATTTTAAACCGTTCGAATTGATTAAATAATATATTAAAAATTTTATATTATTTTTTATTAAATTATAAAAAAAGTGCAACTAATTTGAACGGTCTTATTTGGTTAAATTTTTTATAGAAAAAATTGGACCGGAT
Organism: Hippophae tibetana; assembly: GCA_037013495.1. Classification (NCBI taxonomy): domain Eukaryota; kingdom Viridiplantae; phylum Streptophyta; class Magnoliopsida; order Rosales; family Elaeagnaceae; genus Hippophae; species Hippophae tibetana. The sequence continues at coordinate 10,348,869 of CM072812.1, forward strand.
TTGGATTGGATCACGGAGAACCCAATTAATATCAACTATATTATTTTATAATTTATATCTCTATTTTTTTATTATGTATTTTTAAAAAAAAAATTATATTAATATAAAAATTAATAGGATTATCTAATAATAATAAATAACATTTAAATAGTAGCTAGTACTGATTTAATGATGGGGACAATTTTAAACTATCTTGGATCGCGAGCTCCGTTACGTGGCTTTCACGGATAAAAAATTAGTAAAACTGCCTATTGCTTTCAGAAACAGCTTTACATGTCTCCCTAATTTGAATGTATGTCTTTTATTCATCATCTTTATCTTTTTTTTCTTTAATTTCAGCTACTTTTAGATATAGTTAAAATACGTTAACATTTTTAGACCCTGTTCGTATTTTTTGATTTTATGTGTAAAAATATTATTTTATATATAAAAATTTAAATCATATTAAAATAAATTTAAATAAAAATATTAACATATTTTAAAATAATAATATATTTTCACATTTATATTTTATTTTAATTTTTTAAAAAATGGAGTGATTTGAACAATAATATTTTACACGTCTCCCTAAAAGGATTACTAATTTATCTTAAATTTTTTTAATTAGCTAGCATTCAAATAATTACAAAACTTATTTGATTTTTTTTAAAAATATAAGGATATTTAGGATTCAGTGATTTGAACAATAATATTTGATGAAAATTGTGAAGCCGTTATTATTTTATGACAATTAACTACAATTATGTTGCAAACATAGATCATATGAAAAGGATAGACACTTGACGGTAATGTGGAAAAATAGTCCTGGTAATTACTGACTATAAATTAAATACTCAGCATAAATTGAGTTAGGGAGGGCTTAAACAAAAGAAAAATAGAATATTTGTATATCTTAAATTCGAAATAAATTTTAAAAGATTTTTCATAATATTTTTAATAAATATAATTAGGTTTTATAATTATATACAAAATATATCCTTAATTGAAATTATGATATGTTTATAATATATAATAATATTATAAAAAAATATCTAAAACTTATAGCTATTTGAGATTTAAAGTTTGAGATGAAAATCATGGTATTAGGCAATGATTAAAATGTCAATGTAAGTTTAAATATAAAGATTTAAATTTTATAAAAATATCGAATATATTATTATTATGGATGAAAATTTTGAAAAAATTAATAGAAATTATGAAAACCTTATCAAAATTATAGCATTTTGTTTTTATAAAATTACATAAAGTATTAAAACAATCAACTATTTATATTTTAAATTAAATTTTTAATACATATATATATATATATATATATATATATATATAAATACTTGTGATATTTATTTTGATGACAAGTCAATTAATTAATCAAAAAATTATAAAATAAATAGTTAAAATGTAAAATAATTATTTATATTATAATTATAATAGTATTATAAATGGATAAATCATAACTGTACATAATATAATTCGAATTATGAAAAACAAAAGCTATCGAGAAAACTAGCAAATTAATTATGAAGTAGACTTTAAAGAATGTATGAAAATAAGTACAGAATAATATCATAATTCAAAAAAATGATAGTTTGATCGAAGATATAAAAACTATAAATAGATAAATTTAAAAATAAATTATTTAGAGAAAATACTTGATGATAATATCTATAATATTTTTTTAACAATCATATTTATCTATATTGTTGCTACATTTTTAATATTTTATTAATATTTTTATTAAATAAGATAGAATATTATATATCGATATTAAAGTGAAAGTAAAGAATTAAGGTACCGAGTATTTACAAAGACAAAAAAAAGTATATGCATGTATACGAATTGAATGAAACTAATGGCATACATGTAAGGCAGTAGTTTGTCTATAGGCGTTTTAAAAAAAAAGAAAGATGAAATAATACTTGCGTGTTTGAACAAATAATTTAAAGAAAATCTTACCTATTAAATCACATGTACTCTTATTTTTTACGGTTGCTCCAAATTTTCGAGGCATCTTTTATATATTATTTATATAAATTAAAGCTTCTCATGTTATCTTCAAGGATAATAGCACCATCAATAAAAGTTTTGGGTTTCATTTTATCGGTGGTTGAGATTGATTTCTCACTTGTATTTTTCTTTTATGTAATGGTTTTTTTTCCTCCTCTTTTTATCTACTTCTCTTTCTAACACATTGTTTGGATTGTATCTAAAGTTTAAAAAGTACCATCAAACCACCAACACACATCCATGAAAAAAGAAAAATATTATAGGTTCCAATTAAATCAATTCCAACCATATATATGAGTTAATAATTGATTATATATTATATTCTCATATTTTATTAATAAAGTTTTCAAAATTATATTTAACAGTTATGACACCCAATACAATTTTTAATAACTCATAATTTAAAAAATGGTGGAAAATCATGCAAAAAACTTAATTTTTTTTTTATAAATTGTGAAAATTTAATAGAAAAATATGTTTTTAAGAGATGTATTAGGAATTAAAGTCTCCACTTCATTAAATCCATACTAAATCCACGTAACTAATTTTTACAATTTTAATTAAATGTTTAAATATTTATTTTTAAACTCGATTATTCTTAATTTTATTCTTTTTAATATTTCATTATAAAAATACAATATTATAATTAAAAATATATTTTATTTCGATTATTTAAGAACCATCAAGAAAAACAATCTAATTATAGATATAATTATTTAACTATTTTTAACTTTAAAATAAATTTTGTTAATTTGGAACATAAAATTTATAAATAATTTTTTCCCCTTTTTAGCAAAAAAAAAAAAAAAACATATATAGTTTGTTTGTGGGGAATATTTGATACCCATAAATTTTCTTTAAACTTGTAAACATTTAGCATGGAGATAGGATGTAAACCTCTCCCTCGCCTGCCATATTGACAATACTAATGATACACAATATTCATTTTATTTGTTTCTACAACAACTTGAAATGAAATTAGAGATATCAACGAAACAAGATCATATGAGGTGTAGGGGCTTTTCCATCCCCATTTAAACATTACGGGGACAAGGTTGCGATTCTCTATCGAGAGTTTGGAGATATCACACATTAAAATTAATTAAATCTTTAATAACTCGTATATTTATAAAATTTTAAGTATATTTATTTATTACGTAATTAAATATATGTATAAAATATATAGTTATAATATTATTTTTTTCTAGTTTAATTATTGATATAATATTTTTTTATCTCATAGATCGTAATATTATAATTTTATTATTAAAATATTATTTTATATAAAAAATATTTAATCTAACTATAAATTTTCATAAATATATAATTATTTTAAAAAAATTATAAGAAAAAATTGATGGAAATTTCATCCTCCACGGGATATTCTCTATTGAGGTCAAAATCGAAATTTCCCGCATATTTCGTTCATTTATTTTTTGCTTCACCTAAAAGTAAAACGCAAGAACACTTCCCAATTCAAAAAGAGAGAATTACCACCAAAGTTAAAACAGTGTGTATACTTTTTTTTTTATATCTTATGATTATTATTGAATTCACACTCATCTAACGATTATGGGAAGCGTGATTAAAGTAGTAAAAAAGGTAAAAAAAAAAAAAAAAAAAAAAGGGAACCGATCACAAGGTGAAGCCACACAGTCAGAGATGTCATAATATCAACTCCTACTAGTGGAGCCATAAAAGTATAGTTAGAAAGAAATTACAAAAAAGCTAAACTGTTAGATATGATCATTATAATAGCCTTCAAAACAAGTGGGTGAAAGAGGTGGATATTGTATCGATGAGACTCATGTGTCTATCAAATATCAATACATCACTCTCATTATTAGTTATTAGATTGAGAATCCATGTTGTAAGACCCTCAAAAGTAATTCTTGCAAAGTATTTGTTTAATTCTGTTCATGTCGAAAACAATAGGGTTTTATATATGTCTGTTTTAATTTGTCAATTTCGGTGCTTGAGAGACAAAAAGATAGTTGGAATTGTGTGTAGAATTGTTGAGTTAAATATGTATATGTCGTGAAATTAATTGAGTTAAGTTTCCCTAACTGGTTTAATTTTATGCAATTATTAAATAATTTTATATAATAATTTCATTACATTTATTAAAAGATAACAACAATATATTTTATAAAGATAATTGATTTATAATACTATATTTTTAATCATTATATTTATAAAATTAAAGTTTAATTTTTTTTATAAATATAACTTATTAACATTATCTAAATTATTAGATTAAAGAATAAAGTATATATTTTTTGATAAATATAACTAAATTTAAATATATTATACTTAATTTTATTATATAACTATGAGATGACGAAAGATCTTTAATACCCTCTCTCTCTCTCTCCCATCCTTTGCCCGAAGTATCAACAGCTCTCTTGGCCAAAGGTACCATCTTTTCGTTTATCTCCAGTAACTTCCTCTTATTTTGCATAACTTAAACAACAGTGCAGAAATTTTAGGTTCAAACTACACAATAAAAATGTTTTCTTAAACTATTTTTTAAAGAAGAAAACTCAGGGAACCCTCTATTCTTCTCTTTACTAAGCCCCAAATATGCTTAAGAGATATAGCTGTGAGATTATGGACAACTTAACATAACACATGTCTCTATAAAAATAAAAATGGAATCAGGTTTATAGGTTTGTTTGTATTTTTGACTATTAGTTTTAATGGTAAGCTTTTTGGATTATGTGGGGTTATTGGGTTTTGGAATCTGAAGATTGAAATATATAGCAGGATTTTTTGGGGATCAGCAACTTTAGCAGAAGTATCAGGCATCAAATTACTGGTGGCAATTGCAGAAGAAGAGTTGCAAAGTTACAGTGAAATAACTTTGATCTGAGTACTTTTGATTCAGAGCCAATAAAACCTTTTTTGAAGAACAGAATCAGATAGGAGTTAGTAATCTGGATTCCAAAATTTCAGACCCAGTTCAGCAAATCTCACAAGAAGAAATTTTAGGAATATATGGAGAAGCCATAGATTCATACCAAAAGCAGCAAGCACTCAAAAACAAGTTAAAGACCAAAACATAGAACATGCTGAACCCAGAAGGAGAATGGGCCTAATGAAGAGCGGTACTAGAGGAGAGATTGTACAAGTCCAAGGAGGTCACATTGTTCGATCTACTGGGAGAAAAGATCGACATAGCAAGGTTTACACAGCCAAAGGACCTCGAGATCGTAGAGTGAGGCTATCGGCTCACACTGCAATCGAATTTTATGATGTTCAGGACCGTCTGGGATACGATAGACCTAGCAAAGCTGTCGATTGGCTTATCAAAAAAGCCAAATCTGCCATTGATAAGCTCGCTGAGCTCCCTCCATGGAACCCGACTGATAATAATACTTCAGCAGAAGCAGATCGTAATGTACAGGGCTCTAATGAAATTGCTAATACAACAGGGCAGTCAGAATCTTCTCTCTACAACTTTCAGCTTCATGAGAACCCAGATAAAAATTCCAGCTTTATTCCTCAGTATTCTGATACCATTGCTGACCCTATGAAACCCTTCTTCCCCACTAGCTCAGCTACTACCTCCATCAATTTTCAGAACTACGCACCTGATTTATTTCCGAGAACTAGTAATTCAGCACAAGATCTTGGCCTGTCTCTCCATTCTTTCCAAGATCATGGTCTGATTCACACCCAATCACAAAGTGATAGGAACCACATACAACCTAATGACCATAATACCCTCTTCGCTAGTTCAGGTCCTGTTGGGTATGAGACCGGTAGTTATCAGAGAATGGTGGAGTGGAACAATGAAGCAAGTGTTGAAAACAGAGGAGAAGGAGGTAATGTAAATGGAGGTGGGTTTTTGTTTAATTCGCTGCCATTGACACAAGAAGTACTGCTTGGTCAAGGTTCAGGATTTGCTCAGAGGGGAACCCTTCAGTCCAGTTTTTCACCGTTGGTTCGTGCTTGGGATGATCTACCAATGCCAATGCCTTCTCCGGAAAGAACACAGATCCTTCACCAACCTTCCATCTTTGGTACTCGTTTCGCCTTCAATGGCCTACCAACGCTTTGTTTTCCCACCAGTATTCAGTGCGAAGAGGATAAAGGGGAGCACAGTGTTGTTTCAAAAAGGCTATCATCTTCTTCCTCTCCAAATTCTACCCAACATTGATAATGCTCGAAATTTGAAGATCAGAATCTTAAGGATCAATAATTAAGGTACTTAAAGTTCGCATCTTTTCAGTTACCAGCTATTTATTTTCCTTAACCTGTTCCTCTTAATTATTATGTTTTTTTAGTCAAATTTTATTATAAATGTTATTAATTTGCTTATCTTTTTTTATTCCTTTGAAAATTAGCAAATTTAATTTTAAGCAGGTTTCCATTGTTAGAAAAACGACAAATATTTATGGTCTGTGATCCTCCAGTAAGCATGCATAAAAATAGAAACTATTACTAAACATTGTAAGATATTGTTTTTCAAGTACTGACATATATCTGTTGTTCTTAATTATTATTATTTATTTATTTTAGTTTCATGGAAAATCAAATCGAGACAACCAGGCAAATATTCCAGTCAGATTCAATTGTCTATCTCTACCACAAGCGAAGATATACATGTGGTTGTGATTTTAATATTTATTTTTTAGTATATTTTTGCTAAACCATTTATTTTTAATATTTTAATTGATCCATGTATTCATTTTATATTTGATAATTTATTTATATTACATCAAAGTGTTGTCGGCTCTCTGTTTAGAATGATCACTTAGTTTGGCTCTTCTAAGATTTTGGTGTCACAAGGATGAATATAAAATTATATATATATTATTTTAATAAATATATAAATTTATTTATATTTTAATTTTCTATTAATTTAATTAGATTTATACTTAAACTAATAATAAATAATATATATATATTTATATTTGATTTTTAACTTATATTTTTTTTCTTTTAAAATATTAATAATTTTTTTATAAAAATTATTTATAATAATATTATATAATTTAAATTTTAAAATCTTATAATTATTTTTATGATTTATTGTTATTGTTTTAAAGTAATTTGTAATATGATTATATTAATATTATTTAGTATAAAATGATTATATATTTATTATCATATATATTTTATTTTTCTCCATTTCACATAAATACTGTATGTTTTTATATTATGTATTTGTTTGAAATTTTTTTTACTTCTTATTATAAAATATTTATTATTGATTTAATTTTTTAATATATTTTTATAATAAAATAAAAAAATTAAATTATTTAAAAATAATAATATTTAAAATATCATTTAAATTCTCATTTTTATTTGCAGTCCCTATCCCAATAGGGGCAAAATTGGAAAAGGATCTCCAACCCTGCCTACACCATTGATAATCTAATCACAACTTTGTTAGTTCTTGGGAGACAACTATAAAAAAAAATTGACAAGACAAGTAAGTCATTGAAATAGAAAGAATCCACCACATTAGCCACTGTAATTTCTATTTATGCTTATGCTCCTCTGTGTCCGATACCATCAAAGTCGAGTTTGGTAACGTACAGTTATTCATATTTTACGACTAATATCCCTTTTTATTAATTTTTTGGAAGGATTTTAATTTAATATTCGTGTTTTGTTAATAATTCTAGAATTTATAAAATTAAATAATAAACACGTTTTATTTAAAATTTATTCTCTGTACTCCTCACTGTGACCTTTAAGGAAGGAGCAATTTCTTATAAATTGAGAATTGTAGATGCTGTTGTTCCACCTAGTGAACTGGTTAGAACAGCATGAAGGTGGGCTCTAGATATCGTGGAGCGTAATTAACCATAGGTTGCTATTCTTTACAAGACAGACAAGTTGGAGTCCCTTGGGGAAGCCCAAAAGCGAGCTCCTAATCTTAAGCACCCATTGCTTGGCATTGATGTCATCGAATAGGGTATAGTTTCTGGTTCGAGGTATGGAATTTGGAAGGTTTTTTGACTAATATTCTTTTTCCCCTTTCGAAACACAGTGACGTAAGGTATGGGATTTTGTATGAAAAATGGAGGAAGCTAAAGCATCTAAGGACTTGTACATTTTGATACTTTCAATTGATGTCCACGGTTCTATCCGTTCTAGTTTTAAGAAAAAAAAATTAACTCGGATCGGATTGTTTAAAAACAGTTTTAATTAATATAAATTAGAACATATCGTTTGATTTATAAAACCGTTTTGTCCTATCAAATCTGGTCCGATTTTTTAATTTAATTCGATTCGGTTCGATTTTTAGACACTTATAATGAAAAATAATATAAAAAATTTAATATATTATTAAACTGATATAGTCTCGTTCGATCGGTTTAAAAATTAATATAACCGAATTATATCATTTAATTTATAAAATTGTTCAATCTAATCGATCTAGTCCAATTTTTTAGTTTAATCTGATTCGATTCGGTTTTTGAATACCCTTATTTATAAGAGCTTAGTTCATGTATTATTTTTCCCATCTTAAAGCTTAAAATGTTAGATAAGCAATTTTTATTTATATGGATGATAGGTCTTTAAAAATGTAAAGAATATTTAATGAAATAAAACATGTTTATTATTCATTTTTGTAAAATTTAAAACTATTTATAAAACTTGAATATTAAATTAAGGCACTTTCAAAACATTGGTAAAAAATGGCACAAGCTACAAAACACATGTACCTCATATTAAACTCATCAAAATCTAAGCCTAATGTATTGGTGAATAATTGAAAGTTAATTTGTTTTGAAAATGCACTATTTTTTTACTAGCTTCTACTATTATAGAAATAGGCATTAAATTCGATTAAAAATCGACTTTAAATTTAGCGACTTAAAATGTAAAATCGGTTCACGGAATGAACCGACTTTACAGGTAAAGTCAACTAATATAGGATTTTAATTGTTGACCATTTTTCCCTATTGGATTACCAGTAGCATCAAATAGAATAGATATTCTATCATCTGGGTTAAGTGGAGCATCATGTATATTCTCCCAACCCCTTCTTTTCAAATACCCCAATGGATTATTTGGATCTACAAGTTCTGTTATTCAAATATCCATGAAATATCTACGAACAATGAAGAAATATAAATTAATTGACAATTTTAGAAACATACATATATATAAGAGTTATTATAACAATATAACATAGAACATACGTTATGTTTAATTAGGTTGTTGATCATATACATATATTCCTTAACCATCACTTGGAGTCCATGACGAAGAATCATCATCATCAATTAGATCATTAGCAATTTATTTGAGAAATTACTAATATTGGTTAATGTATCAAGCATAGAGTCGTCATCTTCTACAACATCACAATGGTAAAACTCTTTTTGTGGAGGCGTTAACACAACAGACCATCTTGGATCAATTTGATTGCTCACGTAAAATACTTGTTTTGCATGAAGTGCTAACATGAAAGGATCATCAGTGTGACTTATCCTAGATAAATTTACAAGGGTAAATCCAAAATCATCTATTTTATATCCAACATTGATAACATCTTCGACCCAATCACACAAGAAAACTATTTCATGGAAGACCTCATAATCCAATTCCCAAATCTCTTGTATTATACCATAATATGTTCTATCAGAAAGTACAGGATTAACATCTTTTAAACTGGAAAATTGCATAGTTTGTGCAACCATCTTCATCCCACTATTTTGATTTACTCGGACTTTGTTCCTAGCTTGAGTCGTAAACCTCGATCCATTTATTGTGAAACTATAAAATGATTTGACATCGAATTTTGGCCCATGTAAAAGCCATTGTAAACTTTTTGATATTTTATGATTGGGTTTCTTGAGTTCATCTCGAATATATGTATACAAAAACACAAAATGTGTTTAGAGTAAAGTTTTAAAACATTGAATAGATCTAGGAAGATACATGCATAATTTTTTGTTTGTGACACTTACATGGTTGTGAAACGAATTAATAAGCTCTCACTTATGTTCATCATACAACCATTTTTCTCCTCTCTTTTTTATAACGAGTATCGATCTTTAATAAGTTTAAATTCATCCTGTAATGTTATTAAATATATATTAAGTTATATATCATCATTAATAGTTAAATAATAAATTATTTTTGCAATCATGAAACAATGAACACCACTTACTCTATGTACGGTTGTGTCTCATTATTATTTACCAAAATGATTTGGTGTGCTTTTTCCCATCGAGTGCGATCAATAAATAATTTCTTACTTCCACCAAGCATAAGGTTACCTACTTGGATCATGTGACGTTCTAAGAACAACTTGTGCGTAGCAATCCCAATTTCAGTGCAACCACTAAAGTATTCAGAACAAAACTCAATGGCCTCTTCAGCAATGTAGCATTCCACCATGCATCCTTCAGGTCGATATCTATTATTTACATATCCTTTAAGGACTTGCATATATCTCTCAAAAGGATACATACACCTTAAGTAAGTAGGACCACATAATTGAACATCTCGAACTAAATGAACACATAATGCATCATTATATCGAAGAAAGAAGAAGGAAAATATTTTTCAATTAGACACAAAGTCTCTACAATTTCTTTCTGTAAAGAATTTAACTCGCCAATTGATATAGATTTCTTTCATATTGTATTGAATAATGAACAAAGCCGAATTATTGATAATCGAACAAGTTTTGGAAGAATTGATAAAATAGCAACTGGTAATAACTGTTGCATTAAGATATGACAGTTATGTGATTTTAATCCATACAATCTCTTATCGGTGATAGACACAAAATTTCTTAAGTTGGATATGTAACCATCATGAACTTTCACACCCTCCAAACATTTATAAAAGACATCATTCTCTTTTGTTGACATTGTATATGATGCTAGTGGTAAGTATATTCGATTCTTCTCAATGTGCATGACTAATGAGTGTTCAAAAAGTACTAAAATTACCATGATTTTATGCACATTAATTAATTAATATATATATATATATATATATTTATATGTTTTATCATATATTTATATATATTTGTCTTTTTCGGAATCACGTGTATTTTTATTGTTTTTCAGGTATTTTGGCTTAAAAACGTAACTTAAAGACTCAAAGAGGAATACTGGAAGCAATACATTACAAATATATTAATAAATAAATAGTGAAAGGTCAACAAATATGTAAAAATTGGACAAAATGGGTCAAAAATGTCAAAAAGGAGAAAATTGCGTCGCCCAGCCGCGCCGATCCGCGCGCGCGCAGCACACCTAACGTCCGCGCGCATCAGCGCGCGTCTCCCATGCTTCCGTGCGCGCCTACCCTTCTACGCACGCCGATGCCCATTTCACCCCATTTTTGCGCGCAGCTGCCCCCATGACGTTATGTTGACGTCATCAATGACCTCAGCAATTGCACTCCGCGTTTTCACATTTTTTCACTCACTTTTTCTCTCCATACTCACCTATAAATACCCCCTTCCATTCACTTCTAAACACACCTCAAAACACATTCTCTTCTCTCTTTCTTTCTCTCTTTTCTTAGATTTTTTAGTTTTCTTTAGTTTTTCTTAGTTTTTAGCTTTTCTTAGTTAATTTCTCTTAGTTTTAGAGTTCTTCCCTTTTTGGGAAGAACTAGTTATGTTTTTGTAATTTTTTAGCTTTTTGATTCAATAAATGGGAGTGCAAATTCCGCTTGAAGGTTTTCGAGCAACGAGAATAACATCGAAGTTCTGTAAGGATTTTATTTTATTTACAGTTATTTTTTATGCTTTATTCTTACATGTTATATTTAATTTGTCTCTGATTAAATTTAACTGTGTTGGCTGTTTATAAACATGATGTAATAATAACGTTATTATGCTTACGAAATATTAAATATATAAAAATCTCTAAAATGAATTGATTTTATTTTTATTCAAGATTTTATATTAAGAATGTTAAAGAGAAATATATTACTTTTCATTACAAACTTAAACCTGAAAATTAGATTTTAAGGTTTAGTTATTCGGTCTAATTTAGAGTAGTGCTCTTTTATTTTTGGTACAATCGCCCGGTAGTTAGAGTGAAGCTCTATTTAAAAAGTTTTTATAAGAATTATTATCTGAACATGTATTGACAACATGTTTTCAGTATTGATTTTAAAACTTAAAAGTTAGTACTCGGATAACTAAATTCTTAGGTTTAATTTGGACACCTTGAATAAAGTTTAAACTGTCTAACCCCACCAAAAGTGGCATTTAAATGGTTCATTTTCAATCTCTTAGAAAAAGGAATTAATTTAATTAACCAAATTAGTTATCAACCCCACCCATAGGTGTTAATTTATTTGTTTAGTTAATAAAGAATATCTAACCCCACCAAATGTGGTATTCATACAAAAAATAGAAAATCAATAAATATCAATTCATATCTTTAATAACCTAGATAATATAAGCAAGCATAATTACTTAGTTATTATATCCATAAATACTCCAAAATTATAAATGATAAAATTTGTATAAATGTTTATTGAATCTATGTTTATTTTTATGTATGTAGATTAAAACACAAACCCAAAATATCGTGACATGATGTTTAAGATTTAATTTCGTTTTTAAAAGTTTGAATAATAAATTAAAAACCACATACATTCCTTGCTTAGATCGACCTTTGGAGTATACTTATCATTTTCTTCGAAATGATTCGTGCACTTGCGAGAGTTTTATAAATATTAAAACCAAAGTATTGGCAAGAATCGGCGATGCCGGTTTTCGTTCATCAATGACATCTAAGATGTGAGGAATGTGTAGGTCTTTCCAATAAGGTAGTTCCCAAAATATTGATTTTTTTTCCAACAATCATGGTAAGTCGGTTCAAACTCTTTTTCATTTTCACCCATTTCATTAGTTGACCTCTTTCGTTTCCCTACCTTAGTTAGTTTTTTTTTCATCTTTCCATATCGTTTGAATGTCATCTCATTCAATTGCCTTAATATCTCAATACCTTGCAAAGGTCGAGTTGCATGATCATGATCTTCTTCACCATTGAGCGGTTTCTTTTGGTATCTAAACTTGTGTCCAGATGGTAAAAATCTTCTATGTCTTCTATAAGACATCTTTCGTCTGTGAACAAGATAAGTTGCAGAAGTTCCATCACTACATATAGGATATCCCTTGTAAGCTTTTGTTGCATGTCCTGATAAGTTTCCATAGGTAGGAAAATCATTAATGGTCCATAGAAGGACCCCCTTCAAGTTAAAGTATTCTTTTTTATGTGCATCATAATAATTTACACCATCATTCCACAACGTCTTTAAATCATCTATTAGAGGCTGCAAATATACATCAATATCAACACCGGGTTGTTTCGGTCCTGAGATCAATAATGTTAACATCATGAATTTTTTTTTTCATACACAACTAGGGAGGAATGTTGTATGTTACCATAATTACTGGCCAACAACTATATCTACTATTGAGGGAGCTATGTGGATTAATTCCATCAGCAGCAATGGCAAGACGAAGATTGCGCGGATCAGATGAAAATTGAGGAGATAAATTATCTATTACTTTCTAATTTGGAGAATCACAAGGATGACGTAGCACCCCATCATCAGATCGATTATCTGAATGCCAAGTCAACATCTTTGATGTATATTTACTATTGAACAACCTTTGAAAGCGAAGAATCGGAGGAAAGTACCAAAGAACCTTTTCAGGCATGCCTTTCCTATGTGTTGTACTCTCATTTGTACCATGCTTTCATTTCGATTCTTTACACATAGGACAATCATGTAATGTCTCATATTCTTTTCTATAAAGAATGCAATCATTAGGAAAAACGTGAATCTTATGGTATTCCATGCCAAATCGACTAAGAGATTTCTTCACTTCATATATTGAAGATGACAATTCAATACCCTCAGGAAACATATCGACTAGAAGATTTAGTAATTCTGTGAATCCCTTGTTAGAAAAACCATGTTTTGCCTTCACATTGTACAAATGAACCAATCCTGATATTTTAGTATATTTTTTGCATTTTAGATACAACTGTTTTTAGACATCTTCTATAAGTTTATTAAAGGTTTCGGGATCATCCTCGCGTAATTCATCTTCAACACCATGAAACATATTTTCTCTATGTACATTATGATAAGATGTATGTAATCCACTCACATTCTTATTTATCTTTTCCCCATGAGTATTATCAAATTTTTTCAATGATAATACCAACATTTATAGCTCAATAGAATACCATTACGGATAAGGTGATACTTAACCTCATCAAATTCATGAAATCGCTCATTTTTACATTTAACGCATGAGCATCGAATCATACTACTTCCAGTATTACTATTTCTACAAGCAAATTACATGAAACTTTCAACTCAAGAAATATAGTCTTGCTCAATTCTACACTTTGACATCCAAGATTTGTTCATTTTCTATTAATGACATTAATTAAACATATTACTTAATTATGTATACAATGAATATATTTCAAGTATTATTATATATAAATTTCCTAATTATTAGAATATATATCAAAACATACATAATGCAAAACAATTATCATTTTAATCATTTTACAAAACCATTTCTATACAAATTAAAAAATAAGCAACACGTTAGCATGAATATATAAAAACCAATCACGCACTTTGGTTGATTCTAATTTCTAAGCATGTTACTATATCATAATTAAAAAGTAATATTAATTATACGTATATAAATAAATTTGTCCACGCATAGTAAACCCATAACATTTCAGATATTATTTCCACATAAAATAAGTCAAACATAATAACAAGAAAAATAAAAAACATACTTAAATAAAATTTTTATACAAAATATAAAACAAACTGAATAATAAGCTGGAAAATTCTACTTAATAAAATATAATTATTTATAACATATAAATAAATTTATCCACGCATAGTAAATATATATAAATCATCAAACCCACAATATTTTAGATATTATTTCCACGTAAAATAAGTCAAACATAACAAACAAAATAAAAAATATACCTAAATCAAGAATTTATACAGAAAATGGGTATAATTGTTTTTTAATATTTTGCTCAAAAAATAGTAGAACTGAAAGATAATGTGAGAAGAAGAATATAACTTACAAAACGACGTTACAAATGGTGGTTAGAGGTGGCCGGAACTTTAGAAAAAGGTAGCACACGGTGTAGATTTTGGGAGAAAATGGAGAAGAGAGAGAAAGAAAATTAGGTTCTGCGTAAAAAATGACCCGAATTTGGATATATTAGGTGGATAGCGTCGACTCTCCATGTCAACCGACGCTATCCACATGACGTAACGTGTATAACGTCGGTTCGTCACGTCAACCGACGCTACGTACAATGTGGATAGCATCGGTGCTATACCGAACCGACTTTAAATTCATTATAAGTCGGTTTTTTCTAAAAACCGACTTTATACAGCGACTTAAATACCTCTTTTTGTAGTAGTGTTCAAGTTACTTTATTTTTAATAATAAATAAGTTTAATTCGATTTATATTATTAAATTTAAATTTGATGAAAAAATATCCATATGACAAAAAAAAAAATTTCAAAACCAACTAGCTCTTTTCATTTGTCACAAATCTTTTTGACATTTATAATCTCATTTTTATAAATATATCATATTATATGTAAGTTTTTTTAAAAATAAAAAACCAACTTCATAAAACTATAAGGATCAACATTTCGGCTTTTAGGTATATAACTATTTTTTTTAAATATAAATATTTTATGTAGTTTTATGAATTTGATTTTTATTTAAAAATACTTATATACAATATGAGATATTTGTGACTATAAGATTATAGCTATAAAATATAACAGTCAATTATACGTAGTGTGCATATATGCTGTACATGTGTGTAGGTAGTGCAGGTAACTGTGGGCCTAATAAGAGATGGGTTTTTATTGCACTAAGTGGATGCTTTGTAAGCTTTTTAAGAGGTGTTATTGTTTAGTCTTAACACTTGTGCCTTTGGTGTATAAATAAGTTGAGAAAGAAGTTATGTAAACATAACAGATATTAGCATCGCAAACTGTGGTTGTTAAGTGCTCTCATTGCTGAGAGTTATTCTCTTATATTCCTTAAGAAGGCATGTTTAGCCTAATAATGAAATTATGTATGGTTTTTTATACTTCATTTTAGTTTTATACTTCTTGATTGCTTTAGAATTCTTGTGTGTGACTTGATCATCGTTCATCAAACATGAGCGAGTGGGAGATATATTCAATAATAGCATTAAAAAATAAAATTTTCAAAAGAAAAAAAAGTTGGCACCAAATGAAATCAATTAGTTGATTTTCAACCGATATTTTGTATCATGTATTTTTTTCCTATAATTAAATTTAATAATATAAATTAAAATGATTTTATTTCTTTTTACAAATAAAGTGACTTGAGATAATCACTTAAAAAGAAATATAATTAAAGTGAATTCTTTATAAAACAAAATAAATTTGAGAGCATTTCATTCCATAAAAAATAAAAATTAATTTAAACGGAGTGAACAACATGTAAATCTAATTTAATGAGTATTAGAAAAGAATTACTTGCGGGCATTTAGGTAAAATTATTCTTTGTTTGTTGAATTTGAGAGGGTATAGAACTACATAGCATTATTTCAGGAAGTCCAACTTTCAAGTATGAACACAAAAACATTATTGAAGTCCATGGGAATGCAAAGTTACTAAATGAAAACCACAATCGTTAACCCCTATTTAAGTCAATTACGTGCGAACTAAATTGTTATGATGTTTGAATGTATACGAAGCTTCAAACTTGACTTCTTTGTCATTTTTATGGAATATATAGTACCTCTAAAATAGGGTGTAATAATCAGGGTTAGAATGATTAAAGAGTATCAAATCACCAAAAATGCGTTTATACCGATCGGGATGCACTCTTGATCGAATAAAAAAATTCATTTAAAATTTTTATTTTATTTTTTCAATACTTGCTTTAAATATGAGAGATTATTGGGATTGTATGTCATGCTTCACATCCATCGAAGAAATTATAAAATTATAAGTAAATTATGTACATCAAACCATAAATGTGTGTATCATTATTTAATAAATATATTTAACGAGGCTTGCATATGGTGTTGCTATATGAGGGAAATTTCTTGCAAACGAGGAACGAAACATGTTACTTTAGCCTTGAGATAAATTCGAAAAAATCTTATATATATATTTTTAATATAAATTGTTGATTTGCTCCATACTTCTAACAATTTTTCTTTTCTTATAAAAATAGAGTTAAAATGATTATGTTTTATCATATATATATATATGTGTCGCATTGTATGTAAGATTTTCTCAACATAATCGTATATAATTATGTGTGTTTAAGTTAAAAAATCCTATAATGTGAGTGCCATTAGAGGTGTCTATCGGTCTGATTTTGAGAAAAAAATATAACCGAACCATACCGTTTATATTACTCGGATCAGATCGGATCGTTTGAAACAGTTTTAATTAATACAAACTGGATCGGATCGGCCCGATTTTCAGTTTGGTTCGATTTTTGGACACTTTTAATGAGAAATAATAAGAAAATTTTAATATATTATTAAACTAATTCAGTCTGATTCGATCGATTTAAAAATTAATACAAATCGAAACCAGATTGTTTGATTTGTAAAATCCTTCGATCCGATTTTCCGATTACCGGTTTATGGACACCTCGAATTGCCACGTGACTAGATGCTTCAATCTCTCATGGCCACATATTTGGGTCGTCTCTAATCTACTCTAGCCTATATAATTTAGGGTTGGAATTGAGTCTGATTTCAAAGATTCGATATTGATATAGATTTTATTTATAGTCAAAAATAAAATAGATAAAAATAAGAGTTATTAATTAGAAAATACATTTTAAATAAAAAAATATTGATTTATCAATAATATTTTTATTAGTTACTAAAATATATATCTTAAACACTAAACATTACATCCTAAATAAATTATGAACTTTAAACATTAAATCTTAAACTATAAATTCTAAATTATAAACTCTAAATATTAAAATGAGTAGATTTAAGATTATTTTAGAATTTTAAATATATATATATATATATATTAATTATTAAATATATTGTTTTTATCTTTTTATTTATTAAATATATATTATTTTTAGTTTTTTACTATTAAATATAAATACTTATTAAATTAATTTTTTTATTCATAATTTCAGTCCACATACGTTTCGATCATATACTTAGAGTTAAACCAGCCTATTGGGATTACGTGGCATGCCACACATCCAGTACCGGAATTACATGGGCTGGGAAAGGTGCTAACTCCTTCGCATCTCTTATTATGCAAAATTTCGAGTATAATATGTATAAAATTATAAATAAATTATTTATATAAAATAAAATTATATATTTTTTATTTTTATTATTTAAAAATATATTATAAAATTAATAATTTAAATATATTTATATTTAAATAAGATACATATTTTTTTAAAATCATAAGTGTTATTAAAAAATAAATAATATTATTATTGATGTTTATACGGTACCTTACTTAAATAAAGTCACTGATTCGTCAATGCTCCCATCTATGACCAAACATTACCACACATATCATAGTTCAATTCTCCTCAGTAAATAGTAGTTTTACTTTTAGAAGTACATTTCTAATTTTTCTTTGGCTATATTAAGAGTTTATCGACTGAGAACAGTATATATATATATCCCAAAAATATTTATGGGGATACTTTTGACATCATAAAAAGTTAAATTATTTACTGTTAGTATATAATTTATTTTTGTATTCTTTACATTTATACATCATAAATATATCATAATTTTTTAATATATATAATTATTTAATTTCGATTGTATTATAATTTATGATAATATTATATATATATATATATATGGTCAACCTTGTGATTTCAAAGACTTTTTTCCAATTACGCGTTAACAGAAAAAAGAAAGGAAATAAATAAATAAATAAATAAATATGATATATATATATATAAACCTTTCACCTGCTTTGAAGTAGTGGTTGTTTTTTTAATAGAAATAATCAAGTAGTTGTTGTTTGCTTCACTTACGCTCGTTTTTCCATCAAATAGAAATAACCGTACTTGACTTCTCTAGGAAAAGTAGGAAATCTGCTTTCAATTTTCAAAATCCCAACGTAATAAATACTTAAAGGAAAAAAGTTATATGTTATATAATATATTTATAATTTATATGATAAATAATTAATTAAAATAATAAAATTTATGCTTTTAAACTGATTAATTATTATATTAATTATAATAATAAAGATTTTAAAATATATATATAAAGAATTTAGAGTGGTAATATTGAAAGAGATATCAATTTCTCTTCTATGAATTGAAACCTGTGCAAAATTTTAAATTTTGATCTCGATAATAAATCCTCGATGGGTTGAAAGTTGAAAAGTATCCTCTCACTCCATCTATTCTCCGATCTTTATTTTTTTTATAATTTTTTAAAATAAATTATATATTTATTTATTTTATAATAAAATTAAATTATAGTTTTATAAACAAATCAATTTTAACAATAAATATAATATTATGATATATCAGATACAAAATATTATAATAATTATTGAACTAATAAAAAAAAGTATTTAATTATAGCAATAATTTTATATATTTTAATATTTCATGCCCAAATAACTATATTAAATATAAAAACCAGTTATATTTATAATATATCTTAATATTCAATAATAAATTATATGCCAATATCTTTATTCTTTAATAACAACATAAAAAATGTTTTATATAAATCAATTGCATGCATGGATAACAAACTTAAATGTTTTTAGAGACAATATTATTTATATTAATTAAAATAATTAAATTTATTTTAAACAAATAAATCAAATTTATAATGAAAAGTTTCGTCGTACCATCCATACATCTAATTCATTAAAAAAGACATTTTTATATATATAAAAAGTCATCATTCAACAGTCAACCATTTAGAAATTAATTAAGCATTCAACTTGTTAACTCGTTTTATTTGTCTTTGCTCTTATAGTCTTATTTTCCCAAAGGAAATCTCCTTATTGTCCATACTTTTGACAAACCCTTAAATCCACAATAACCAAAATATAAGTCTCTAGCTATCAGCTTTCCAATTCCACCTTCTCCAAAAAGCCAATACCAAAACCTCATAGCCTTGAAATCAAAATCAACAAAGGATTTAAAGATGCCTCCAAATCTAGATCATCACGACGAAGATTCTCATCTATTCTACCCTCACAAGGACCCCTATAACTTCAACAACAAAATTATGGTCATAGCCATCATCTCTTTAGTTGCTGTTGTCGTTTTAGTCATTGCACTTCACATCTACGCTCGTTGTGTCCTAAGACGACAGGCTCGCCGTCGTGCTACACTCCGTCAAATAGGTTTAACCATGATTCATGTACCAGACCCACCTAAAACTGGGCTCGACCCATTAGTCATAGCCTCTTTGCCTATATTTGTTTACAAAACCAATAAGGAAACTGATCATGATGACAGTACTTCAAACGAGTGCGCTGTGTGTTTGAGCTGTTTGGAGGATGAAGAGATGGCTAGATTACTTCCCAATTGCAACCACTTTTTTCACTCTCAATGTATAGACAAATGGTTGAGCTCACATTTCACTTGCCCTATTTGTCGGACAGAAGCCCAACCCCGTCTTCAACCTGAACTTCGGGAGGGTACTCTTAGTGGCAGAGCTCCTTCAGCTCCGCCACTGGAACGCGTGAATTCTTTAACTTCATGCATAATGGAGGGAACGTCAGTAGATGGTGGCTGTACCTCTGCAAAAGTGAATGGTTCGAGTTCAAGGTTGAGTTCGTTTAGAAGAATGCTTAGTAGGGAAAGATCATCAAGAAGAATATTTCAAGCTGGTGTGCGAGAGGATGGTGTTCAAGACATAGAGACACAATGATATCGATCAATTAATGTATTATAATACGATTATAAATTGAAAAACATACATAGAATTACATAATACTTTGATTTTCTTCTTATTTTGGGTACACACTTATATCCTTATTATTATTAATTTTAGTTCTGGACTCTATAAAAGGTTAGGAAATGCTACTTTGACATATTAATGGACATTAATGTCATACTTAATTTGATATGTTTTACGTAGTCAATACTCTACATAAGACTTTTTTGGATTTCTCGTAACGTAAGCACTAGGTAATAACGAGTCTAATGACAGATCATGATGGTGATAGTGTAAATTTTTATGAACAAAAAAATTAAAATATAATTTTTTTTAGTGAAAATGGATAAAAATATAATTTTTAAGATTTAAAAAAAAATTATGAATTTTTAACGTAAGACCAATCAGAAGTTGTCACGTGACATACCACGTAAGCACGGAGAGCGAATCACGTTATGTCGCGTGGGGAGGATGAAAACGTGCCACGTGTCAGCACAACATTTAATCTGAGTTTCTAAATTGATCAACGCACTATGACACGTGTCGCTACACCGTTGCTCTCCGCGTTCCACCAGTGCGCCACACCATTCATTTCCACAAATCACATCACACCGCGTGTTGCTAACTCAACGAGCGTTGATCCTAACCAATCTCCCCTACCACGTGTTGCTCCATGATTAGCCAATGAATTTCCCCAGCCACGTTTCGTGATATGATTAGTTAAAATTGTCAATTTTGCTTGTTTTGATCATAGCTCTAGATCTAAAGCTCATTTGATAATCTAGATCGCACCTTATTTTTATTTAAGTTACTAATCACTTCATAAAACTTAAGTAGCCTCTATTAGCTTAATTTTGGGAGCTAAAAAAAGAGAAAAATATAGAAAAAATTAAGATAAGACATAATTTTGGTGGAAATTTAAGAGGATATTAATTCTATTATTTAAGAGATTGATTTTATTTCTTCTTCTACTCTTTTCTTTTATCATTTTTTATGTATTTCTTTATGAAAAATAAGAGATTTATGAACACAATTATGTGTAGTTAATTTATTAATCTAGAGATCTTATAAAACCAATTTTCACTATGTGATGATATGATATTTTATCCTAATTATAATTATAATTTAATTATATTACTTAATCTGTTTTGTATGTTATTAATTGTTTGACACATAATTTATCTATAGAGACAATTAAATAAATTTGAGAGAATTATTTAATTGTTTGTCTTGATTAAATAACATGTATAGTTTTTAGATAAAGATGTATGATTCTTATGTATATAATTCATAATTGATGAACTTAATAAGTAGTATGCAATTTAATTGACATAAGATTGTGATTAAATTAATTACTATATGATGCGTAGTTTACTTGAGAGATGAATATATATTAAATTCAATTAAATTGATCGTGTAATTAATTGATAATTATATTAGAAGATTTTAGTGATTAACATGTTTAGAAAATTACGTGATTAAGTATTATTAGATATTTTCTGATATATCTTTTTAGATTAAAAATTAGTTTCTAATAAAATAATTTTTATATAAATGATATTTTTTTTATATTAATTATTATAATATATATAATTACTTATTTATTACAATGATATCAAACCAATAACACGAGAATAGACAGTAGCTGTGATCCGTGTGAAACTGAGGCTTATAGGTGACTTATCCTACGGTTTGATAGTTTAATTATTAATATAACTTAATTTTACTTACTATTTTACACCCATAATTTTTAATTTTTATGGGAGTTCATCTTCTATTAATTATTTAATCTATTGATCGTTATCAAACAATGGTAAATTTTATTTAATATTATAGATTAATGGAGATCATTAGATATATTCTAAAGGGTGAGATCTAAAATTAAATACTGATTAAATTTTTAAATAATATTAACATATGTAAATATTTAAATAATATAAATATAAAAATGAGTATAAATTTATATCTATAACACCATTTATTTTATAAAAATAAAAATAAAAACTTGAAGATGACTGGATCATAAGTCATATCTATAAGACCATTTATTTTATAAAAATAAAAATAAAAACTTAAAGATGACTGGATCATAAGTCATAACTCTCTAATTAATTAAATCATAAGCCCAACTGCTTTATTTGACTTTTAACAAACTACATTTGCATGATAAATACTAATTGAATATCTTTCACTCTCCACCAATTATTCCATGTCACGTTGTACTTCTATACTTTATAACTTTTACCGTTCCTATATTATGTGTGACAAGGGTGAAAATATACTTAATATTATTGGCAGAATATATGTCTAGAAAATCGATTGAATATTATATTGTTTATAAAACATAAAGCAATATTTAATATGATTTATGATTATTATTTTAAATATTTTAATTACTTATTTATAATTTTTTGATTTATCCATGAAAATAAATATTACCATTTATGTATATGTATTAAATAAGAAAATTAGTTAAATAATTGATTCTTGAAATATTTTTAAAAATTTATTAAAACATTCATAATTTTATCAATCAATTATTTTCTTAAATATTTTTAAAGTTTATATCGATGACTAGATATTTTTATCATATCTATAAAATTTACATATAAATATTTTAAGTCACATCAATATTTTAAACCTTTATCTTTACGTAGTATGATTGCAAAAATATGTAATCTATGTTCTTTTATATCTAATCAGTTTATTGCTTTGGAGTTTATCTCATTAATTTAGAAATTATAATTTTATATACAACTTAAAATCGTCTGGTTTGAAGACTTGAAATGAGGGAAGAAGGATGCTTACACCATAACACTTTATACCTTTGTAATATTATAGACTAAATGAGCTCCATGAGAGCCAAAAGTTTAAACATGATTAAAAGTATAAAAATAGGCTTTTCATAACCGACCAACTGCTGATAATTGGGTATGAATTATAATATATTTTGATTTATTCTGGTCAATTCTAATCAATTTTAGTTGTTTCAAACAATTTTGGTAGCATATGGTCATTTTTGATCAACATTGTTGAGAATTGAACTTGACACCATTGATAAAGAATTGCAATTTTGATTAATCGACATTGGTTGTTCCCCATTCATTTTGAATGATTTTAGTTATACATAGTTAATTTTGATCGTACATGGTCAATTTTGATTGATTTTTTCCCGAAATATAGTTGATAGTATTGCGAGTAAAATCATTGTCATCATCTCTCCAAATTATAAAGATAGTTTGGTTGAATGGCGGTAGCCGGTGAAGACAGAGTGTGGTCAACTAAGGTGGTCTTAATGATGGGTAACAACACTAGTGATTGTAGAAGTAGGAGGTGAAACTTTGGGAGGATTGAGGAAGAAGGGAAGAAAAAAAATAATGATACCGTTACTCCCCAATAAAAGAGAGCCTACTTTTAAATTTTCCCACTATTTTAGACATTTTTGAAACTTCATCGACTTCTTCTCTATTAGACAAAATACCCATGTGTTTCTATTATGCATGTGAAGCAGAAGGATCCCAATGTTGACTTAGTTTTTTTTTTTGGGTCAAAAACTTACCAGCTCTACTAGTTCTGGGCATCCATATGCAGCAAATTTCAACTCTTTTAATTAAACATTAGACTAAGCAAAACCTCAATGCCTTAATCAGCCACCAAGTTGTCTTTTGTTTTATCCCCAGGTGAAATCAGAATAGCACTAAAATAAAAATCATTAAAAATGAAAAGAAAAAGGCCTTTGCTTTTTATCTTAAAGATGACAATTAAGCAAGATCCAATCTGGGACACTGAGAAAGGAGTGGATCTGTGGAAGAGTGATTAACAAAACAGTGGTAAGTAGAGGCCAAAACCATAGTTGAGCCACCTTGTCACAACCACAACCGTTCATGTTTTCAGTAGTCCCCAATCCCAACGCCGTTGTTTGATTCGAAATACTTCCACTGCTCACCGTCTTACTGTAAATTTCTAATACAATGTTTAATTCACCAAAGTACAAAGCGAACACAAAAAAAGTAAATCAATAGTGTAAGTTAAACAATTACCTGGATGGAAATTTGCAGTTATCATGACCTGTAAGTCAAAACGAAAGACCCAAAATCAATTTCACGTATAAGATCTAAGCTTTTGATCGGATCCAAAAAAAAAAGAGAGAGAGAGAAAGAGAAAGCAATACTTACTGGGGTTTAAGGAGGTGAGAGCGGCAGTGTTATCAAAGTAGCAACTGTCGTCGGTCATGCCGTGTTTCAAGTAATAGTCATTGAAAGCATAGGAAGCCGTGTTCTGGATATCCGAAGGGTTGTAACAGGGCCCGCCTTGCTGGATTGGGCTACAGTTGGATCCACCAGACCCACATGCCCAATCTAAAGCCGATTGCAAGGCTGCGTCTTCGGCATTGTTCTTGGCCACACACCATAGTTCCATGGTTACCACGCCGTCTTGGGCTTTGCTTGAAGTCCAAGGTCGGTGGTGTATCGATGCTTCAGATAAAGGGAGCAATTGGAGTATTAGTGAAAGAGAGAGTGAGAGTGAGAACAATAGAGGGAAAGCGACTACCTTACGCATTTTCTGAAGGTTGAGATCCAAGTGTTCGTGAAGTTAATAATTTCGAAGGCGTTTCATGTGATTATGTGAGAGATCAGAGTGATGAAGAGAGTGTGCCAACTGGCAACTACGCTTAGTTTCTGTCTCTCTGCCTTCATCGTTGTTTTTCTCTCTATCTTTTTTTTTTAATCTAATGATTTTTTTTGTTAATTTTATAATATTAAAATTTGTAAATATAATAAAAATATTATGAATATAATTTGTCATTAAATCCATTTAATTGTTTTAAAATGTATAATATTTTTATTACATTTTATAAATTTTAATAACATAAAATTAATAAAAAATATTTTACAATATTTTTATAACAATTTTAAATTTTAATATAAAAAATTATAAATTAAAATTTAATAATATTTTTATAATAACAAAAAAAAAATTTCATTGTTATAAAAATCTAACTAAAATAAAAATAATTAGCTGTGTTTCTTTTGTCCTTATAAAGAGGGGGAGATCCCAAAGTCAATAATACTCGATTATCATATATTTTATTTTAATTACTTTATGAATAATTGACGAAGTTGTATTGGAACTCCATTTAATTGATGAATTATATATAATGAAAACAATGTTGATATTAAATTGCCTTGCCAATGCCTCACTATTGTGGTACGCTGGTTCTTGTGTTTTTTAAGTTCATTATTTACTCGTGATTTGTTTCATTTTGTGTATATTTTTCCCTATTTTATGTGATAAACTACCCTTTCTTTTTGTAGTAAAAAAAATGTTGATATGAAATTCATGTTTTAGTTCTCAATAAACATACTTATTTTTTTTTATGATATAATCAATTTTTTTAAAAAAATATCAATATTTTTTTTATTGCACCTACTAATCTTTTATATATGTTATTAAATTACAATTTGTGATTTTTTTATTGAGCACATGCAATTTAAATAATGGAAATAATATATAAGTGTGTTGCTTTTATAAATAAAACATAATTTTTTGAAAAATTATTTTTTAACTAGAAGTGTTATTTATAAAAAAAAAATACAATTTTATATTATTCTTATATTTAATTTAATTACAAATATTAACAGATATAATTTTTAAAAAGAAATATATATATATATATATTAAAAAAAATAGTAAATTTAATATTCACCCATATTATAATTAAATTTTTGACGATCACTGGCCCCATTCTTATATATAAATTGCCGCGCAGAGCTACTTTTCAGAAAAATAAATCATTTTTTATAAAGAAATAAAGCAAAGAATCAAATCAATATACAGAAAAATGATACTAAAAAATTAATATTGAAGCGTTACCACACCTTCTCACCAATCAGTTCAAGATATCAAAGACAATGTTCCAGCTAATATTTTATTTTTCCTTTGCATTTCTTCTCTTAAAACACAGGTAGTCACATGTTCCTTCTTGCAACCCAATCATGTTGTTATGACTTAGATGTGTCTTATTAAGGTGTATTACAATGCATTAATTTTATAAATTCAATTAATTTTATCTTACTTATATTTTAGCAAAGTAAGGTGAGAGGATAATCAAATAAGATATTTTATTTATTTTTAAATGATGAATAAAATTACAAAAATAATGATAAAATAAAATTTATTATTTATAATAATTGTAATTATTTATAATAAATATGAATTTATTACAAACAATTTTAAATAGGATAAAAATATTTTAACTGATTAACCCAATAAGAAAATTAAATGAAATATTTATATACTATCGAACTGTAACAACTCATTTAATATCTCAGTGTTCTTGAAAAGGTTGACACACCGTGTGCAGCAGATAGCACCCAAAACCTAAAATAATGGTCCCCGATTTTGTACTTTTACATTAAGTAGCCTAATTAAACACTATCCTAGTATTGCCAAGAGACTCTTACGTTGTTTTAATAATAATACACTATACATCAAGTCAAAGCTTCAACACTAAATCAAATAAGTTTGTTGCATTTAACATAAATGGCTAGTTAGCTAGCTCAAACGATCAAAGATCGATGTTGATTTCTTTCTCACTAGATCTCTCTTTTTTCTCATGAAAATCAAGTTATATAATGTTATTCTCTTGAATGACCACATGATGAGACATCGATAAGTTGCTGTGTCTGATCGGGAGGAGGTTTGGCATTCACAATAGGTTTTTGTGTTGGATCATTTTCCATTTGTTTGAGGTTCTGTTGTTGCTCATACACTTGCTTCAGTCTCTCTATTTCTCTCTTCAGAGCTTCTTGATGAGCTGCAATTTTTTTTACAATTAATATATAGATGGTATTTTAGACCATAATTAATTAATAACATCATTTACACCTTCTTCTTTTTCCTGCAGTTGGTATAAAACTCATATATCATGCATGGAGATAAAAATCTAGTAGAGGATCTAGCACTCAAGTTCAGAAAAGGACATGGGTTAATAATCAATAATGTAAAAATTGTACAAATATTTTTTACTCATTTAAAAATGATTTTTTTTTAACAATTAAGTATCAAAACTTGATTTTTTATAACAAATTTATTGGATTTTAATTTAAAAATAACCAATTTTATACAAATTTTGAAGAAAAACATTTTAAGCTTAGATTAATATGGAATTAAAATTTAAGTTGAGAGTGAATATTACATGCTAAATATCATATAATTTTCATTAAAATTATAAAATTTTATGTATAAAATTACATCTTTATGTAATCATTTGATAATCTTTTTGTAATCAGTTGCATTTTTTGTGTGGCACCATAACATGCAAAAAACTAAAAAAATCGACATTATCTTAAATTTGGGTTATCGATCCCTATATATTTTTTTTCAATAAGGAATAAATTTCAATATATAGGTCAGTTTCTGGTCCCCGACGAAATGGTAATTTTAGGAAGAAGTTACATTATAATTGATCAAGTGGCTCTATGTCCATGTACAGATAACAGATACATACAAGCGAGAGAATAAAGATTAAGCCAGCCAGCCAACTAGCTCTCACATGATGCATGCATGCATGTACTTTCTTATTTTCTCTTATCATCACTTCTAGCATATCATGGCCTCTCTTAATGTAACTAATATATGTAATATTGAACTTTGGTAAATCTATCAAACACAAAATGTTATTACTGATGAATGCATGTTTGAAGTACAATTATTGACAAAGATGACTTCTATATTTAAGAAAAAACATCACATCGTAAGGACGTGCTACGTACGAGCTATTCCAAAGTAAATGTTTGTGTGAGTACGTAGGAATCGTTTAATATTAAAAAGAAGTTACCATCTTTGAAAATCTTATCCTGTGCCAATGCAGCAATTCTTTGTTCGAGAGCACTGTTGTCCACATTTAGAAGCAATCTTTGATGGTCCAGAAATGCAACGCGAGGTGATAGAACTGAAACTTCAGTCTTCAATTTGAAATCAAAAACAGAATAATTATCCATTTAAACATGAAACCATATGACAGATAACGAATTAATTAATAATATCTACCAAGTTTAACTCTAACTCAAAATTCAGATTATTAAGCGAAATGATTTCTCAAGATTATAAAATTAACGGGGATGTGTTAATTAAGATTTATTAACAATGTCTCAATTAAAAACAATAGAAATTAACTAAACGTACTTGCAAGGAAGTAACACTGCGTTCAAGCTCTGTAATAAATTGTAGTTTTCTAACTCGAGATCTCTGAGCAGATTGTCTGTTTGCCAATATTCTGCAAAAATTACAAACAGAAAATAATAATTAACAACATAATTAATTCAATAAAGATTCCTTAATAAAAAAATAGTAAATTTCAAAATGCAGCAAAATTCATTCCTCAATTACATAAATTTTCTTAGAAAATTAAGGGTTTTATTATTATTCAAAACGAAAGGAGAAACATTAATATAAAAGGGGAAAGAAAAAAAAGGTAATGCCTAGCAAATAATAATAATAATAATAATAATAATGTAGCAGTTAATTTTTTTTATTGTAATGATGCACTAGTTAAATGAATATTAATAATTACCTCTTGACCCTTTTAGGATCATCAAGTCTTTCGCTGCTTGTACCACTTGTGGATGCTTTTGGAGCCCATTGTGTCCCTGATTTGCATTGCCTTTGCTTCTGATCTTCTTGTAATTCATCATTCTTTAACTGCTTTTGATGATCAGGCTTTGTTGTCTCGTTGTGGTCGTCGTTGATGCTGTTATGATCAGACGGTGATGAAGGGTTGGAGGATGTGATGGCCGGTGGTAAGACGGCACCGGAAAATTCATCATTGAATATGGATAAGAGATGATCGTCATCAAACGTGTCATGATGATGATTGTTGTTGTTGGGCAGTACTAATGTTGCTGCTGAAGCATTAATATTATTACCACCACCTGAGACACCATGACATTGATCTTCATCAAGCATCGGTACCTCCAGCAATGTAATGGGGTCGCTCACAGATCGTTGGTGGGACCCACGTCTTGCAGCCGAGAAGTCGAGGAACTCATCTACCCATGACAGGTTTGTGGTGGTAGAATTTGGTGCAAAACTGGTTGGAGGAAGAGAATTAGGCAACGAAAAGAAATGAGGCCAATTGTGTTGTTGCATGTTTGGGATCTTTGGAGGCAATTGTGTCATAACATACAACAACACAATTATGATAGACACTACCCAATCTTCTAAATTACCAACAACAAAGATTCACAGATCTTTTATTTCTTTTTCTCAAAGGCCGAATTGAATTGACCAAAGAGAATATTTTAATCAAACAACCCAAAAATAAATGATATATATTGTTCTTAAAAAGTAATCGATATACACATGAGAAGAGTATGTCGTATTAAGAGAGACAATTAATAGGAGAGGCCGGAGGAGGGTGAAAGGGCTTCAACTGAAAAACCAACCAAATTGAAAAACTAAACGAAGGATATTTATATATAAATAGCACTTCAAGGGATTGTTACTAAGTTAGGACTTAGGAGGGAAAAATACAGCCGCGTTTCAACACATTTGGATTATTAATGGTAATTTTTTTGTTTAACATTTTTTATGTAAGAAATTACCGTAGAATCATGCAAACAATTATTGATAAAATTAATAAAATCCAATTTTTCAAATTATAAACTTTAAGTCTTGCATTGAACATATATCATGCACATGTTTCATTTATAAGTCTTTAACAACCATTTCCTTAGGAGACGTTTTTGAGGTAGAATTAGGTTATGAATTTTTATATAGTATTAAAGTTTGGTTCTCTAACATCTTCTGTCACCATTTTGTAACACTCTCCCACCTGTTAGTTGGAACCTTAATTATATTCGATGTGTAGAAAGAATCTTAAAAAAAACTTAAATCTCACATCGATTAAATATTATACATTCGTTACACTTATAAATCTTTTACAACACTTTATCTTTTTAGATAAAGTTATAGATTTCTATGTGTATAACTACCACAAATGTTATAATAGTAATACAACTTGTTATAAAAAACTTTATTTTTTGTTTTCTCTCGTGATTTTGTAGCAGTATATTCTTTCATTCTTTTTTTAAAATGTTTATTTATTATAAAAACTATTCTTTCTCTCACTCTTAATGTAAGAAATTTGAAAAAAAAACCATTTAAATGATTGGTTTACTAATATATGAAAAATCTATATATTTCGTATTTTTATTTAATATTAAGGGTTTAGGACTTACTAGATACGAGTTGGAGTCACATGTGGAGGACAATTGGATTAGACACAGCTATGAGACAGCTGTTTAACGGTATTACAACAAAGTCGCTTAGCAGTAGTTTTATAACTAAGGAAATGGCCACCACGTGCCCTTGTGAGTTGTGACCATCTATCTAGTGGCCATTGCCTTTTAATATTAGCATAAATTATAAATTACTATTGCATGTCTTCTAAATTTTCTACACATTTGACTACGTTTGATCAATCTCAGTCAAAAATCATTATTATTAACGTAATCCAAAATTAAACCTTTTATATCCATATTATTAGTTTTTGACGACCTTAATTAGACCTTAAAAGGAAAATTAGATAAAGCCTTTATTAGTATTTTTTATTCTTTCAAACAAAGCCTTGATTAGTATAGCCGTAAATATATTACGGATCAAGTTTTGTTAAGTTGATTTTAGATTTAGTTTTACCATTTATGGATAATCAAAAGCATATTTGTTAATTAGGGTATTATTAAAGTCAAAAGATAAGTACCCATGTGATCAAATAAAGGTACCCATTAGGGTATTATTAGTTTTATATCCATATTTTTTATTAAAGTTTCGTACAATTCTCTTGTATTATTTTCCTTTGATCGTGGCTCACCCAGTGGACCATTTTCTATTTCAAGTTGCAATTTCAAAATGACACTAAAAAAAGATTTGTTTTTGTTTTATTCTTAAGCAAAAGTGATTACTGACTGTAGCCACTAGCCATTGCTTATCTCTATCATTTTCTACGAAACTTTGGTTATTGGCATCTTCCACTACTTCATCCAGTTTGTCTAAAAAGCATATAGTAGCTATCATATCATAGTTTCATGTACAAACTTAAACTTTTCCATTTCCCATTGTTCTATTTCATTTGTTAAAGAAAACAGAAAGTCTTTTGGTATTAAGTCTTGATTTATGTTTTCTGTTTTCTAAAAGGTGGAAATAAAACAAAAAACTTGTTTAGTAAAATTGTGTTATGTGTTTTTTTTTTTTTTAGTTTTGTCTATAATAGTCATATCCCACCCAATAGTTTAAAAATAAATATAAGTGAATTTTTTAAAAAAAATAGACAAGATCTTACCTTAAACTTATAAGTAAAATTTTTAATCAATTTTATTTAAAAAAAATATATTAGTTCTATTTTGTAAAACATAATTATTATAAACATAAAAAAATATTAACATCTTATAAATTTATAATTAATTTTAAATACATAATTTTTTTTATCATATCATATATTAAAAAACTTATTTTAAAAAATAAAAAATAATTTATTTTACAATAAAATAAATATAAATTTATATATATATTGAAAATGATATGCTAAATATTTTGATAATTCATAAATAATATAATACATTATTATTATTATTATTATTATTAAATATAATAATAATAATTATAATTATAATTATTATTATTAAATATAATTATAATTATAATTATATTTAATAAAAAATTATAATTATGATATAAAAATAATTAAATTATTAAAAAAAATTGTGAAGCCTCTATATCTAATTTTTTACAAGATACAATACAAATATAGAACATATCACAAATTTTATGAGAAAATATTATATAATATAATATTATTATAATTATTTTTATTATTAATATAATAAAATATATAAATTATATTGAATTAATTATATTTTAATACTTAAATATAATTATTGTTAATAAATATTTGTTATATTAGTAATAATTAAAATTATAATAATATTAGAGATATTTGTTACAATGTAATATATTTTTTAATTTTTTTAATCTTAAATAATTTTTTTTTTAAATGTCAATAATTTTTGATAAAAAATATTGTAACTATTTAGTAACGTTTTTAATAATTTAAAATTTTATAATTTATTATTATTATTATTAATTATTTTATAATAAAATTTTGATAAGTTATTTGTTATAAAAAAGTATATATATTTTATTATATAAATATAAATTATTTTATTATTTTTTATTTATAATAAAAATAAATTATTATTTATTAAAAGTTAATGAATAATTATATTTTAAGAAAAGGAGGAAAGAAAAAAAAAACAAAAATATTTTTTTATTATAAAAATAGGGAATGAGAGTTAGAAAAATACAAAAAAAAAATGATCGGAAAATTGTTTAATAGATCATGATTTGAACATTTTTAAAATAAAAACTAATATAACCCAAAGTATTATAAAATATATATTCTTTTTAGATAAATACTCTTTTTTTTTCTATTCAATATTCATTTTTATTTTTGTTTTGATATCTCTCAGTTTTTAATTTTATGATATTAACAACGAAATTAGAAAAGCTGTGGACTTTAATCTTCGGTCTTAGAATATGATATGAAACTTAAATGAAAGTTTTAAAATATGAAAACAAAAATAAGTTTTGAAAGATTCTTTTTTCAAGTTCTAAAATTATATAAAAAAAATAGAAATTAAAAAAAATTGAAAACAAAACTAATTAAAAATAAACTCTAAATTCAAAACTTGAGTTTGAGTATAGAAAGCAGAAAATAGAATACGCTGCAAAAAGAACCCTAAATAACCTACTAGCAGATCAATATCATTCTTAATATCGTCACTATCAGTATATTATAGATAAGCTGCCACTACTTTTGGTGTTGGATAAACTATGCCACATATAATCATGAATAAGCCACCTTCCTAAATTCAATGGGAAAACGAAACATAATAGTCTTGACTCGTTGAAACTCTATGGCAAAAAAAGCGTGAATAAAAAGAAGAGATGAAAGCTTATTCTCATACATCATTCATTATAGAGAAGCACAAAGAAAACATATACGGAACTTCCACTGATAGCCAATACGAATGTCTATTATTTGCAGCACACTAAGTTACCCTATATATCACAACAATTCATGATATAAGCTCCTCCAGTCTTCATCCACATTCATGTCAAGAATGGAAAGACAGGTTATGATGTTAAGGCACGTTAGCTTCACCATTTTATTGATATTGATGCTATGGCTTCCTTCAGGGGTCATGTCCTTCGAGAGCTATAAATTTCACGATCATGTCCCAATAGCCATGAGAGAACGCTATGATAAATGGGTGGAAAGATATGGCAAACAATACCAAGATGGAGAAGAAAGAGAGCGTCGCTTTGGGATTTACGTATCCAATGTTCAGATTATTGACCAAGTAAATTCTCAAAACCTTACATACAAACTCACTGACAACAAATTTGCAGATTTGACAAATGATGAGTTTAAGGCCATCTACTTGGGTTATCGGTCATCTCCAGCAACAAGCAACTTTAGTTATGCAAAACTAGAACATAGTCCTCCATCTAAGTCAGTGGATTGGAGAAAGAAAGGCGTTCTTACTCCAATAAAGGATCAAGGCCAATGTGGTATAACTAAATTCTTTTAAGTTTCTCAAACAGCTAGCAAATTTAATATTTCAATCCAAGTTTCTACTAAATTAGTTTAGTGTTTATTCAACGTTTATAATACTAAAAGAATAGTAGTGGGTTTTCTGTGCAGGATGTTGCTGGGCATTTTCTGCAGTATGTGCTGTGGAAAGCATAAACAAAATCAAAACGGGAAAATTGCTCTCACTATCAGAACAAGAGCTTGTGGACTGTGATGTCCTAACGGGGAACGAAGGCTGCAATGGTGGATTGATGAACAAAGCATTTCAATTTGTCAATAAGAATGGACTAACCACTGAAAAGAATTATCCTTACAAAGGATCAGACAGCAGCTGTGACACCAAAAGGGGAAACTTTGCATTGGGAATAAGTGGCTACAAAAAGGTACCTGAAAATTCTGAAAATAGTCTAAAAGCTGCAGTTGCTAAACAACCAGTTTCTGTTGCAATGGACGCTGGAAGTTCTGAGTTTCAACTCTACTCTGAAGGAATCTTCAGTGGAAATTGTGGAAAGCAGCTCAACCATGGAGTTAATGCAGTTGGCTACGGACAAGTACGTGGTCGTGAAGGTAAGAAATACTGGATTGTGAGGAATTCATGGGGCAAAGACTGGGGTGAATCTGGTTATTTTAGGCTTCTGCGTGGTATAAGGGACAAAGCAGGTAAATGTGGTATTGCCATGGAAGCCAGCTACCCTATTAAAAAAAATGATGATATGGTTAATTAACCTTTGATGATTTCAGCGAGCAAGAAAGTGTTATTGTACCAATTCTATTTATTAAGATGTAATATAATTCTATATCTATATCTATACCATACAGTATAAAAGGGGTTGGATATTTGAAACGAAATTTATTATTAGACAAAATGAAAATGAAATAGATAGGAGGAAAAGAATCTTAATTGCAGCCCAAACTTCACACCCTTGATGTATGAGGAGACCTACTAAAAGAGAATCATTTGGTAAATAAAACCATAAAAACTTTCAGTTGGAAGCACATTGTATGCAAATTAAAATATAGCATATCCTTGCATGGTTTGCCTACAATTAGTCTCAAATAAACTGCAACTGCAAGCAAGCACTAAACCCAGAAAGTGTAAAGTCACAAATATAATTCTTTAATGATAGTTTTATTGACAATGTTAAACGAAATCAGATCATAATAAAAGTTATTTTATGTATCAAATATATCATTGTGATGAAAATTCAGATGCCTAAGATCCTAAAGCACGAATCCAATGCAAATATTAACTCACTCAGCTTCAATTTCTGAAGTCTTTTCAGTGGTTAAGTGGAGTTTGACAGCTACAATCCTACCTCTTCTACTGCCAGATATATAATATATAGACTTAAATAGAGAGAGACACAAGATGGAGATATGTACCTGGCAGAGTAGACTTAAGAATGTCTATATTTACTTTTGAGATGCATAGCAGAGTAGAGGCACAATCTTCTTGATGATCGACGCATTGAATTCACTCGTTTTCCAATTTATATTTCTTCAAATCCATAAAATTTTCTTTTCCTGATAATAAAAAGGTTTTCGTTAAACATGATTAAGCACTAATTTAATTCTCTCTCTGCTCTTACTGGTGCCAAGCGAGAAGATTAAAGGAAAGTACAAAACTTTGAATTTCAATTTTTATCAAGGCTACTATCTGTAAACATTCAACTCAGTTTGTTTCTGACAAACTAATACCATGAAGTATAGCCAAAGGAAAGGATTTTACATTAAGTTGTCAAGAGGCAATGACATAAAACATGTATTGAAGTATGAGTAATCAACATGTATTGAAGTATGAGTAATCAATGACAACTTAATAAGTCTTCAAATATATCAACATAAATTGAATTGGTATAATAATTGCCTACTTGCTTGAAATATATCATTGTTAAGTTAAGACTTAAGAGATGTGAGCTCATCAAGTAAATAGATTATTACAAAAAGCTGAGTGGTTAGGAACTAGATGCCACATAACCACTTACCTTCTGAAGCAAAAAATCAAATCATCCCAGCCAAAGATAAAAGCAATGAAGCTAAGACTCCAATTCTGCAAATTTTTCTCACAGCACATGTGAGCTTCCATTCATTAAAACCAGCCAAAAGTTCAACAACCTTCTGCCTGACCGATATATGTGGTACAAACCTTGTCTCAGTCATCCCAAGTACCACTTTCCTAGCCAAAATATACTCACCACATTCCAGGAACCCTTTAACCACTATCTCAAAGCTCTCGAACCCAACAACATAACCCTCCCTCTCCAACAACTAAATCATTTCAACTGCTTTCCAAACCTCCCTGCTTCCTGCAAAGCAGCTACCACTTTCACCAGTGTACCCTGTGCCCCTGTCTCGGTGTTAATCCAGCTTTCACCAACATTTTCTTCACCATGTATACTGCCTCAACTGTTCTTCTAGTTCTGCACATTGCAATAATTACCGAGTCATAGTTCTCCAAATCAGGAATACATCCCACCTGCCAATGCGCTTTAGGACTTCAATTGCTTCTGTCAACTGGTCCACTGCACAAAGAAATGATATCAACTAATTACATGTGTTATGGTCAGGAAAATAGCTGATCGATTGCATTTCCTCTAAGATCTCCCTGACAGATAGAGATTGGTGATGGTGTTGCAACCAAGCAGAAGAGAGGAGGAGGTGGATTTGAGGTGTAGAGACACAGCCAGAGCAAAGGGACTGCTGGAGATGGAAAGGGAAGGAGGAAGGGATTGGGACTTTGCAGACTGTAGGAAACATGCAAAAATAAGCAATCTGGGGTCGAGACAGGGTCGAGACGGGGTCTTCTGAATGCAAAATCTCATCAACTATTTCAATTCAATGTGTATTAATCGATGTCATTTTATACATATATTTATGCATCGATTTCCACGTATTTACAATCAATTATTATTCTCTATGCGTTTTATGTGTTAGTTTTGTGTTATAAAAGCACTAGGGGACAAAATGAGCAAAAACAGATAAAAATGTGTATCTAGAACAAAAACATAGCATTTGATTGATCGAGGAGTTAAGGTAAGAACAAGCAAAGTTCAATCGATCAAAAAAGGGACTCGATTGATTGAGACCAGGTCGATCAATCAAGCACTCTCGATTTGGAAATCATAAAGGTTAGATCGATTGAGACATCCAGACAACACTCAAATCTAACGTTTATAGCACCAACTTTTAATTATGACCATTAGATTAAGCAAGTTCTATTTCAAGTTGGATTAGGTTTTAAAATATACCATATAAACAACATAAGGGGTCATCTAAACATAAGAATTGCTATAAGGAATAAGAGAGATCAAAGAGCACATCAAGAACAATTTTTGGAATAAATTTTGAAGAGAATATTGGAGATTTGCGTAAACTTTTCTTAATCCTCTTCTTTATAGTTTTTTTTATTATAATATTGATTCTCTTAGACTCTATATCTAGTTAAGCTATTGACGTGATTGTGGGGAATTCTAAATCTTAAATTATGGTTTAATTAATTTAATATCATGAAAATTTTAGTTTCAATTATTGATTCTTGATGTATTTAATTCTATATTTGAATACCAAAACTATATATGTATTGTTAATAATGGCACATAACTTTAGGCCCAAGTCCATTTTCATTAACCAAATAAACCCTTTCCCTTATACATATATATTATCCTTTGCCTTCCTAGCCGCTGTTGGAAAAAATAAGAAAAGGAAGTAGAGAGCAGAACTTGACGAATAGGAGAAGAACAGAGAGCTGTTGCACATCTTACTCCTTCGTATCTATTGGTGGTGTTTATGCAGTTGCGTGAAGAATGAATTGGCAGAGAAAGAAGCCATCAACCAGCCTCCATTATCTTGTTCTTCATTAATTCGGTAATATCAACAAAATTTCTGATTTTATTTACTGGGTTTGATTACTGATTTTTTGTGCAGAAAATATCTGGGTATAAATTTGTATTTTGGTGTATTTTGTAAAGCTCTCAAAATATTAGTGGTTGTATCTCCATTTGATTATTAATGGATTTTTCTCGGTGTGCCGTCGTCAGTGGAGTAGACTTTTCACATTGAAAAGTTGAACTAGTTAAATCATTGTGTGTCATTTATTGCTTATTACTTTTGTTGTCATCCATTATTATTAATTTGTGCAACCAAAATTGGACCTGATCTTCACTTCTGCAAGTGCCTAATTTACAACAAATTGGTATCAGAGCTATTGGGTTATTCTGTTATTTATTGAAACTGGTCAAGTTTGCTCTTTTTGGATTTATTTTGAGCTTCTGGTTATCTGATTGGTTTCATATTTTCTGGGTTGTGCTTCTGTTTATTTAGTATTGGATTTTCTGTTATGGCGGCAAAATATGAAATTGAGAAATTCAATGGTAGAAATGATTTTAGTCTTTGGCGTATGAAGATGCGAGTCGTATTAGTTAAAGAAGGGCTTGTTAAGACACTTGAAGGCAAGGATAAATTACCAAAAAAATTAACTAATGAAGAAAAAGATGCATTGATGGAAAATGCTCTCAGTTCAATTCAGTTATCGTTGTTTGATGAGGTATTACGCGAAGTTGGTGATGAGGAATCTCTTGCTGGGTTATGGCTTAAATTGGAGAATTTGTATATGACCAAGTCTTTGACCAGTCGATTATATTTGAAGCAGCATTTGTATACATTTAGAATGTTAGAAGATACATCTTTGCACGATCATCTTGATGAATTTATTAAAATTATTCGTGATCTGAAAAATGGTGGTGTTAAGATTGATGATGAGGATCATGCCTTAGTTCTATTATGTTCTTTACCTCATTCATTTGAACATTTTGTTGATACCATGTTATATGGACGAGACACTATTTCTTTGGAAGATGTCAAAGCAGCTTTGAATTCTAGAGAGTTGAAGAAAAAGGTGTCTACAAGCATTAATAATAATAGCAGTGGTTTATTTGTTAGAGATAGAAATCAAGAAAAAGGCACAAGCAATAATAGAGGCGAGTCTATATCCAAAGCTAGAAAAAGAAAAGATAAATGCAACTATTGCCGTCAGGAAGGGCACTGGAAAGTAAATTGTCCGAAACTCAAAGGTAAAGAAAAATATGCCCCAAGGTCTTCTGGTACAAATGATGTTGCTGGTGTTATAGATAGTTCTGGTTCCGATGGTGAAAATGTTCTATCAATATCTATTGGTTCTCCTGAAGATGTTTGGATTCTTGATTCGGGTTGCACTTACCATATGTGCCCCAGTAGAGATTGGTTTGCTTCTTATCAATCTATTGATGAGGGTGTTGTCTTGATGGGAAACAATATGTCCTGCAAGGTTGTTGGTATTGGTACTATCCGAATTAAGATGCATGATGGTATTGTTAGGACTTTGAAAGATGTTCGCTATGTTCTAGATTTGAAAAAAGAATTTGATATCTTTGGGTACTCTTGATTTACAAGGCTACAAGTATGTAGCTAAAGGTGGAGTTTTAAAAGTTAGTAAGGGTGCTCTTGTTGTTATTAAAGGAAATTGTCACGTGGTCTCTATATGCTTCAGGGTAGCACTGTTATTGGCAGTGTATCAGTTTCATCCTCGTCAGATCAAGATTCAGACACTACTCGATTATGGCATATGTGGCTTGGGCATATGAGTGAGACAAGGATGTCTATTTTGAGCAAACGAGATTTTCTTTGTGGTCAGAAAACTGGGTAGCTTGATTTCTATGAGCATTGTGTCTATGGAAAGCATCGTAGGGTCAAGTTCAGTACAATCATCCATAAAATGAAAGGTATTGTTGATTATATTCATTCAGATCTTTGGGGTCCTTTTTGTGTTATGTTTAAAGGTGGTGCCTGGTATATGTTGACTTTTATTGATGACTTCTCTTGCCATGTTTGGGTGTATTTTCTGAAGAATAAGCATGATGCATTCTTAAAATTTGTGAAATTCAAGGCTTGTATAGAAAATTAAACAAGCAAGAAAATCAAGCATTTGAGAACTGATAATGGTTTAGAATTTTGTGACAGTCAGTTTAATGAATTATGTGAAAGGAATGGTATAGTGAGACACCGCACTGTACGTCATACACCACAGTAAAATGGAGTAGCATAACGTATGAATAGGACTCTCTTAGAAAGAGCTCGTTGTATGCTCTTTCAAGCTGACTTGGATAAATCCTTTTGGGCTGAAGCTTGTAATCATGCCTGCTATTTGGTGAATCAGTCTCCATCAACTGCAATTGAGTTGAAGACTCTGTTTGAGGTATTTTTGGTACTCCTGCTAATTAATCTGATTTGAAAGTTTTTGGTTGTCCTGTTTATGCTCATGTTAATTATGGTAAACTTGAGCCTAGGGCATTGGAATGCATATTTTTGGGATATCCTTCTGGGGTGAAGGGTTATAGATTATGATGTGCTAAACCCAAGTCATCTAAATTTTTGATTAACATAGATGTTAAATTTGATGAGTTTTCTATATTGCAAAAGAAAAAAGAGTCTTGTTGTAGATAAAGACCACAGTGTTAGTGAGCAGGTAGAGCTTGAGAGTGAAGCTCCTAGTCAAGTGCAAGAGGGCATTTCAGATAAGCCATATGTGGATGAGATAGATGAGTCTGCTCATGATGTAGCAGAAGAGCAACATGAGCAACCATATAGTATTGCTAAGGGTAAAGAAATAAGAGAGATTCGACGCCCTCAAAGGTATGCAGATGCAGACTTAGTTTCTTTTGCATTATCTGTGGCAGAGTCTATTGAGGTACATGAACCTTCTAGTTATCATGAAGCTTTTACTTGTGATGAGTATGTTCAGTGGTTGGTTGCTATGAATGAAGAGATTGAATCAATTCATAAGAATCATACTTGAGAATTGGTGAAACCACCTAAGGGCCAGAAGATTGTTGGAAACAAATGGGTCTTCAAGAAAAAAGAAGGTATACCTGAGGTTGAAGCAGCAAGGTTCAAGGCACGTGTTGTTGCAAAGGGCTATTGTCAGAAGAAAGGTATTGACTTCAATGAAGTATTTTCACCTGTTGTGAAACATAGCTCTATTCGTGTGTTGCTTGCTATGGTTGCATTGTTTGACATGGAATTAGAACAACTTGATGTCAAGACAACATTCTTACATGGTGAGCTTGAGAAACAAATATATATGCATCAACTAAAGGGGTTTTTTGTTCCAGGTAAGGAAGATCATGTTTGTTTATTGAAAAAATCTTTATATGGGCTGAAGCAATCTCCTAGGTAGTGGTATAAGCAGTTTGATTCTTTTATGATTGATCATGGTTACTCTAGGAGTGATTATGATAATTGTGTTTATCATAAAAGATTTCATGATGGTTCATCCATTTATTTGTTGCTTTATGTTGATGACATGGTTATTGCTTCTAAGAATAAGTCTGAGATTCAGAAATTAAAGTCTCAACTTAGTGGTGAATTTGAGATGAAAGATTTGGGTACAGCGAAGAAAATTTTGGGTATGGAAATTTACAGGGATAGACAAACGGGAAAGCTGTATTTGACTCAGAAAAGTTATATTGAAAAAGTTCTTGAACACTTTGGTATGAAAGATTCTAAACCTGTGAGTACGCCGTTAGCTGCACATTTCAGGCTTTCTTTGGATTTGTCACCACAGTTAGAAGAAGAATAGCAATACATGTCTCAGGTTCCATATGCTAGTGTCGTTGGCAGTTTGATGTACGCTATGGTTTGTACTCGTCCAGACATTTCACATGCAGTTAGTGTTGTCAGCAGATATATGGGTAATCCTGGTAAGGGTTATTTGCAAGCAGTGAAATGGATATTTCGGTATTTGAAAGGTACATCTAATTTTGGTTTGGTATATGATGGGAGTTCTAATACTGGTTGTTGTGTTATTGGTTATGTGGACTCCGATTATGCTGGTGATCTGGATAGAAGAAGATCTGTGACAGGTTATGTCTTCACTCTTTCTCATTGTGCCATTAGTTGGAAGGCTACTTTACAGTCTACAGTTGCTTTGTCTACGACAAAGGCAGAATATATGGCAGCAGCAGAAGTAGTGAAAGAAGCCATTTGGCTTAGAGGTTTGGTTTGTGATTTAGGTTTACACCAGGATACTTTTGTTGTATTTTGTGACAGTCAGAGTGTTATACACTTGACCAAGAATACTATGTATCATGAAAGAACCAAGCACATTGATGTCAGATATCATTTCGTTCGTGACATTGTCTCTCAAGGTGTTATTGTTGTCAATAAGATAGTCACTACAGAAAATTCAACTGATATGTTAACCAAACCTGTTTTTTTTAACAAGTTCAAGCATTGCTTGGATTTGATTGGTGTTTCCAGAAGATAATCACCCTTGGGGGCTTTGGACGACGTTTATTTGGTAATATGAGGAATTTCATTTGAAAAATTTGTTTTCTATTTTAAGCCAAGGTGGAGATTTGTTAATAATGACCCAAAATTTCAGGCCCAAGTCCATTTGCATTAACCAAATA
Organism: Hippophae tibetana; assembly: GCA_037013495.1. Lineage (NCBI taxonomy): Eukaryota > Viridiplantae > Streptophyta > Magnoliopsida > Rosales > Elaeagnaceae > Hippophae > Hippophae tibetana. The sequence goes on from CM072812.1 coordinate 10,391,895, forward strand.
AACCCTTTCCCTTATACATATATATTACCCTTTTGTCTTCCTAGCCGCTGCTGGAAAAAATAAGAAAAGGAAGCAGAGAGCAGAACTTGACGAATAGGAGAAGAACATAGAGTTACTGCACATCTTACTCCTTCATATCTATTGGTGGTGTTTATGCAGCTGCTTGAAGAATGAATTGGCAGATAAAGCAGCCATCAACCAGCCTCTATTATCTTGTTCTCCATTAATTCGGTAATATCAGCAAAAAAATTGATTTTATTTGCTGGGTTTGATTACTGATTTTTTGTACAAAAAATATCTGGGTATAAATTTATATTTTGGTGTATTTTGTAAAGCTCTCAAAATATTAGTGGTTGTATCTCCATTTGATTATTATTGATTTTTTCTCGGTGTGTCGTCATCAGTGGAGTAGACTTTTCACATTGAAAAGTTGAACCACTTAAATCATTGTGTGCCATTTATTGCTTATTACTTTTGTTATTATCCATTATTATTAATTTGTGCAACCAAAATTAGACCCGATCTTCGCTTCTACAAGTGCCTAATTTACAACATGTATGAATTAGGGTGTACAACTAATTTATTCGATGAATATATTTGTTTCTAGTTTAAGATATTAGTATGTAATCGTTAATATTCTTATTTGAAGTGGTATCTTGTGACTGTTGTTACAAGTAAAGGTTGAATACCTACATTAAAAGTTATTAATGGTTTCAATTTTGTCTAGTTTAGTTATTATCTTAATGCAATGAACGAATTAAAATTAATAAATAAACCTTTAGATTGTTCAAGATTTAGGTTGTTCAAGATTTAGGTTGGTTCATAATTGTATCATGAATTAATATACAATGAAAAAATATGGAAAGTATTAATTGGACCTACACTTCTAAAGCTAAAAAAAAGTAATTAAAAAAGATTTTAAATTATAAAAGTGATTTAAGACTTAAAAAAATGATTTTTAATTAAATTATAGGTTAATGATAAGAATAGTCACATACTCACATTTATTTCACAAATTTTATGCAATTCATTTTTATTATTTTATGTTATTCTACTCATAAACAATCAAAAACTAATTTTTTAACTTTAATAAATTAGTAATTAAAAATAGACATTGTTACCAATATATGTGGATACAATAACTTTTGTTTTTAAATTACTTATCATGTGTACGTAACCATATACACATGCATTTGGTCAAACGTGTCATGTGTAATGACTTAAAGGAAAGAGAAACGATTTGGTTTTTGGCAAACTTGATCATTAGACATTAAAAGATCTGGAATTTTCTGGTAAGTTTTGTCTTTGACTGCCTCTTTGATACTTTCTTTGGGCAGTTGTGATGAAGAGATTGAATGCACTGAATAACATTGGGGATAACGAGAAAGTTAAAAAAATATATATATGGCAGAGTTTTGTGGCGCATGTTGCCATGGTGGAGATCATAAGACATATAGCACAAATGAGCAGCATACAAGCATGTCACGAAATGAAACCTGCAAAGCATGAAAAGCACAATGATGCTATTAAAATACAGGTGTGGGTAAAGCAGATTCATTAATAGAAGATACAGCAGCATAAAAATTCGATAACAAAAGTGTGCATTGAAAACGAAATTACGAAAGCAAATGTTGTCATATACAGAAAAAAAAGGGTCAAGTAATACTAGTACTTATAAAGAAAATATACTGATTGCGTAAACAAAATGATTATGACCAAACTACGACAGGTAGAAAGTAAAAGGATCTTCTACAATAGATGCAACTACGAGAATTTTGCGGCAAAACATCTTACTACAACAACAGAGCAAAGATCACAACCATAATCAAACATACTGATTAGAAAATAAGAGCTCGACAAACAAAAAGGTCCAGCATACTAGAACCAAGGTAACAAACCAAGTCCAGGTTACAGAATAAGAAGGTAAACTAAATATAAAAGCATTTATTTTCGGTAGTAGTCCTTTCTCTGATCACAAAACACTCCAAGTTGAATTCAGAATTTTTTCAAACATGTTGAGTGCACAGCCGAAGGTTAAGTGAAATAATCAGTCATAACCTACCCCAAGAAAATAGGCACTGGAGAACGTACCCGAATTATGAGTAACAGTATCCGTATACGGTCTGCAATGGCGATTTTGAAAGGGTGAATCGAGAGCATTGAACTAAAGAAATAACACGAAACTGTATTATGCGATACTCATTGTCGAACAAAGACGATATATAATTCCATTCTTTGAAAGAAAAAAAAGATTGAAAGCCTGTCAGACAACCGCACGACCACCCCAGCTAGAAGACTAACTGGGAACGATCCTCTACAGTCATTGTAGCCATGGGAAACCACTTAACCGTTAATCACGCTCTGATGATGCGGTCATAATTCATCCACCAGGCTTAGGTTCCTGTCTTCTTAGAACTCAAGGAGACAGAGGTACGATCCTATAGAACAGATCCTGTTCAAGTAAGGTCGTGCCCAAACATCGTTATACCGGCATCTTAAATAGCGAGTTCTCACCCTCGAATATCAGTGTGGGATATTTACGGTTACGTTCCATAAACTATTTTCTAGAACTACTCTTGAGCCAGTTCTCAAACTTTTCTTTTTCTCTTATAATTTTTTTTCCTGCATTTTTTCTCTTATAATTTAATAGCTAATTATCTAATTCTTTTTCTCTTATAATTATCTAATTCTTTTTAACCCTTTTCTAATTAACCTTTAATTAGATATGTGTGCCTGTCAACGACATTTACTATTGTTTTAACATTTTTTTTTTTTTTGAGAAATACTTGGATACCAAATCCATGGATCTTTTTAAGTATTATTTGACCCAAAATTAACGGTATATGTGTTCTATGAATTTAAAATTAAAAATTCGTATGATTCGAACATATCCTCATGGACTCCATTGTCATTGTGGTCAAATATAGGGAATTTTCGAGAAGGTTAAATTTACATTTTCTCAAATTAGATGAAATTTCATTAATCTCAACAATTTTCTCCACATTTAAAATTAATATTTCTTAATTGAACTAAAAAATACATTTAAGTCAATAAAAATTCAATGCACGCAAATAATTAATAATTAATTATATGATTTGTTGAAATAAAATCATACTTTTAATTATTATATAAAAATTCGATTCTTAGGAAACTAAAAGGTATGTGTTAAAAAATACCAAATATATCAAAACAAAAAAATAACTAAAAAGAGTACAAAATCACGGTATAAAATATTTAGAAACAAAATCAAGACATAAAAAAAAGCCTGAGATTAACTTAATTTTTATAAAACAAAATCCTTTATTTAATTTTGTAATATGTGATGCAAATATATGAAATGTTTTGTTACCTTTCTAGATGATCAAGCATTATAGATTGGATTACGAACACTGCATACGAAGATTTGAATGAATTTTGGGCAATGTTTTTAATATTGATGTCAGTCAAGATGTCGAGATATAATTTTTACGAAATTATTGAAGATATTATCATTTTAAATGAAAATTTTGAAAAAAATTACAAAAATTATATAAATTCTATAAAAAAATATGAAATTTTTTATAAAACATAAAAAAAATTACTTATATTTTAAACTAATTTTTTATTTAATACATGTATTTTTAAATACATAAAATATTTATATTAATAAATAAGTTGATTAATTAATTAAAATATCGTATAATAAAATATATATTCTTTTTTACTAAATATTGTAGAATAAATAGTTAAGTAAATTATTTAATTGTAACTATTATAAATAGATAAATTTTGACAGTATGAAAATAAATTTTATTGATTATTTATTTTTTAAAATATACATATGTATATCAAACATGTTACAAACAAGAAAAAAAGTGAATATATTCTCTTCTTCAAAAGTAAAAAAATAGAATTGAAATAATTGCTAAGAAAAAAGAGAAAAATAAATCAAGAATTGATATTTTTTATATTTTTTCAATATTTTAGTAAAAAAAATACATTTAAATAATATTTAAGCAATATTTTAATAACATTCTCTATAATTTTGTGACATTTTGACCAAAAAATATAGATATCATATTTCTATATCAGGATGTGTAAAAAAAGACATTGTCATAATAATATCGACGATATCGTCAACATTTTCATCATTGATTATAGGTAACTCAATCAATCGAGATAAGAATTAATCAATCAACATGGTCGATTGATCGAGATAAGAATTGATCAATCGAGCATGATCGATCGATCAAGAACTTATTGTGCATCGATGTATTAATTTCTATCTAATTTTTTATTTCCAATTTTAATAGGTTAATTGATCGAGTAAGTGGTCAATCAATCGAGTTAGTAAATTTTACCGAAAAAATACAATGATAGACACGGGAATCTATATATGGTGACTTGAAACTAAATGGATATTTTGGTAAATAACCTATAAGCACACATTTGTATCCTATAATAATTCAAGACACAATTCAAGAGTTTTAAGTGTTGTTGGCTTTAGAGAGAGTAGAAAAGCAAGGGAAAATAAGGTGATTCTTTCATTGTTGGTGGTAGAAGATTAGTTCTTTTTGGGTAACTCTTAGCATTGGGTTTCTCTTGAGATAATAACTCTTCTTTATAATCCATTTTTAGCCTTAAAATCAAAGTGTATTTCTATTGAGAGAGAGTGAAACTTTGGATGTTTTCTTAGAACTAAAAAAAGGATTTAGGTGAAAAAGTAAATGATTTTAATTCTATTAAATAACATTGTTTATAATCCTTTTTAATTCATGGTCAAATATTGCTTTGGTACTTGATTTGTAAATGTAAACTCTATTATTTTGGAGGAGAATTATGTTAATTCTTGTGTGTTAATTTATTGTATTTTAGGCTCGTTATTATTGCTTGTTGATATATTGGTGTGATTACGTTTGTGATTTATTGTTTACAATTGGGTTGCATTTGACTCTTCTTTTATTTTTATTTATTGTTTGATCGAGTAATAATCATGGGACAATTATATTTAGATGTGTCTAAAAATAACCTAAAAAATCACAACAAATTTTGTCTAGCAAAACGAATATTATGTTCAAGCATTTGACATAACCAGTCAGCTGCTCTGTTCTCTCACTAGTCACTATTGAGAGTTAGAATTAGCCATATTTTAATGCAAATATGGTAAATATGCTAGTAGTATAATGATTAATAATTTCAAATAAAAAGAAAACTTTATATAACAAATAAAGAGTAATCATACAGTTAACTTTCAGTTTGATACATTTATCTAGTACAACTGTAGGAAAATAATATCCCAAAGAGAGAGAGAATCACTTTCTTTCTTCATTCTCATGAAGTTACCAAGATCCACCCTCCCATAGTACTCTACTTTCAATTCTGTTGGGATTAACTTCATTATATTGACCTGCAATGAAAATACAGACAACAGAAATAAAAACTCCCTTAATTAACTAATCAGAACTCTAAGTGAGGTTTAATTACCAAGTAATTGTTTTCATCAAACTTTTTTTAGTAATGATTAGTAAAGCAATATTGAAAATTACTTTAATAGTTTAAACTTGTAAGATAGTTAATTATAAATAACTTTTAATATGATATTAAAATTAATATTAAAAATTATATTAATAGTTTAAACTTTTAAAAGAGTTAATTATAAATAACTTTTAACATGATATTAAAATTAAAAGTATTATGTTCAAATTATTTGAACATATTATTGAATTATTAAGTGTTTGATAAATATATAAAAGTAATGTTTAAGTTTTAGGAGATTTCTAACACCATTATCAGTTATATACTATCAAACCAGTACGCTTTCATTTCAGTTGTACTGAATTTTAAAAAATGAAATATCATTTTAATCATTTGTATTACCTGAGAGATAATATTGGTGATTGATGGAATTCTGCTGGTGCTGCTGCTCAAGTAGTAGAACAGAATTAACACTACTCTTTTCTTGACCCAGTAATTTCTCTGCATCAGTATTCTCTACATAATTTGAGGAATAACTAAAAGGATTAATTTGATTAATTAAAAGATTACCATTTTCATGAAAATTGTTGTAGATCAGCCCATTAATATTATTAACATTTCTTCCACTTAACCCATTACTATTATTAGTAGTAGCAGCATTATTCCACCTCATCAAACCAGACAAACTAGGTTTATAATTATTATTACCCATTTGTATTATTTGGTTGTTTTCTTGATTTTTATATATTATAAGCTCATCAAAAACCTTTCTGTACTCTGCATAAGGACCCAAAACTGGATCTTTTTGCCTACAACAAGCTTCCCATATTAATGAATCCACAGCTCTTTTCCGTCCTTCTTCATTCACACTCTTCACCATTTTTTTTACATTGCTAACCCCAAAAACTTTGTGAACTGCTTGAAATTCTTTGGTCATTTCTGCCGGGAAATACGGTGCCAAAACGCATGTTTCAGTACATTTCTTTCTTTGATGCTTGCAGGCTGCACAAGCTGTACTGCCTTGTAGCCCTGCTGTGTCCTTGCAATTTTGCCTTTGCATTCTAAACAACAATAGTTAACACTACTGTTGCAATTCTTTATTTTAATATTTGAAGGCAAAAGTTATATATACGAAATTAATTGAAGTACCTGCATAAACAATGAAAAATAAAGAAAACATGAAAGCAAACCCTTTAATTTATATGAATTAAAATGTTCTTTTAAAATATATATATATATATATATATATCTAATTGAGTGGATATGTTTTTTAATATAAAATAGGGTTAAATAATATGAGAAAGAAGAGTGGATAAGAAAGGGTTATATTCCCCTTTCTTTCCTTCTTTTTATAACAAGGGTTGTGTTCTGTTTGTCTAGAGAACACGAAAAGATGGCAGTAAACTGTAATTGGCTTTGCGTGGAGTTGAATAAGATTTAGGTAGTTCATGGAAAGAAAAAGATTTACAACACTATTATAAAAATTGGATTAGAAATTATATATATATATATATATATATATATATATATATATGATACAAAGTTAATTAGGTTAGGTTAGTTTTACTTTTTTTTATTAAAAATTGTATAATTTATTTCATTATATTTGTAAAAAATAAAAATATATGAATAAATTATATTATTTTAATATTTTTTATTAAAATATTATTATTATTTATCAAGTAATTAAACGCAAATAAAATACAAGTATTTAAAAGTGATAAAATCATAATTAATATAAAAATTTACATAATATTAATTTTTAATATTTATTAATTATTACTGTTTTATTTTTAATATTTTTTAATTTTTAATTTTTATTAATATATATATATATATAGAAAATTCTTTGTTTGAATTTTTATTTTATTTTTTTAACTATTTTATATTAAATTTTACTTTTATCCTTATTACATACTCTTATTTTAATTAGTTGATAGAAAATAATAATAGTTTAAATAAAAAATTATTAAAATAATATAATTTATTATTAATTGATATTTTTTACAAAGTTAAGAGATTTAATGATATTGTTTCTAATACATGAATCTAAACAATATAAATTATCTAATCTAAGAAACTTCTGTGGTACCTTGCACATAAAAAGACACATACCTTGCACATAATTATTTAATAAATTACAAAAAAGAAAACCCTTAAAACTTATTAAAACAAAAATCTCATCAAATAACATCGGAAGACGTTCAATTGGACAACGTTCAACATTGAAATAGTCTAAATAAACGTAATTTAATTTAATTTATATTAAATTAAATGACGTTTAAAATAAAATAATATGAGATTTTATTAAATAATAAAAATATATAAACTGAATATAAATCATGCTTATTTTTATAATTATAAATTCTAAGTACATTAGTTTTATTATTTTCTCAAATTATTTTACTTCATTTAATTTTTAGAACATATTTAAAATAAAAAATTCCTTAAACTTTCTAATTAATTATCAAAGCAAATTCATTATTGAAACAAATTTTTGAATCGATTAGACATCTATTATTGTAAAAAAAAATCTTCAACCAAAAGCTTACATGCGTAATGATCATGGTTAATTAAACTCTTTGATAATTTCTTCTTCTTCCTAATAAGCTATAAATAAAGATATAAAGATATCTACGAGGAAAAACAATCCTTAATATTATATAACACTTTTTCAGAATTAAAAATAAAATATAAGTCTTTATTTTATAACACAAGGACATTCTTGTCCATAATTATTTTAGGCATAATTTAGATTGCTATAGATATTATAGATATATATTGTTTAACACTCTCAAGAGTCTTAACACCTGAACTATGTAAAAATAAAATAAAATCAAAACTATTAATTTTTGTGACATTATGATATTATGAGTGTTAATGAGATTAAAATATGAGAATTACATTTGTAATAATATGTAGCATATTTGCATACATACATCGATTAAATATACAAAATACATAATTGTTTGTATATTATTACGTATCGGACTCTTAGACTTCTAATGTGTATTTGTGGACTATTTTTTAAAGTTTTTTCATGCCCATTTACGCTGGATTTTGAACAAGGTTGAAGGACAGACATGTTATTTTTCTTCTCTTCTCCTCAGCGTCTCTTATTCTTCATTATTCTATTCGAGCTTTCTGGATTACGCTATGTATCCATGCATGAGTGTTTTGTTAGAGTTTTTGTGATTGTGTGAGGGTTCATCTCTTTGTTCATGTTAGGTCTTTACTCTGTAATTTCATATTGTTTCTTCTCTGTACAAAGACTTGAATCAATAGATATGTTTTTACCTTTTTTAGTAGATTAAAACGTGTAGTTTATGAGCCAAATTACTTTTAAGTCTTGTGTTCCTGTGGATTCTTGATGCTTTCTGTTCTTTTACGTTTGTCATTGATTCAATTGTACACTGGATGTGGTTATATTTTAGAAAAATAATAAGTGTGAAATTCTGACCATAACCAACATATATATAACAGACAAAAAGAAATTATAATTTGTATTTGATTATAAGTATACTAAGGTCAACACTAATTTCAAGGCTTAAAACGAGCTATATGTACTTGTTTATTTCTCTATGACCTGTGAGCATGAGATGTGCTAGCTGGAGTGTGCACATCATCATGAAGTGAGATTCAAAAGGTTTCTTTGCAAAATCTGTGGTAGATCCTCTTACAAACAACATGCAGTACTTTTCTCATGATGTTGTATCGTCATTAATAAAAAATGTCAGTGGAATATTTCAATAAACAGTCAATAAACCAATGATTTTCAACAAGTATAAAGGAAGGACCCTCTGTTCGTACCCACTTGCAAAAAATTGAACTCCCTTAATTAAGGGGCTACACGATGTCATTTCAACGTTGCGCTGCTTGTTTGATTTACTTTTTATCATATATTTACCGATTGTCTCTTAGTGTAATAACATGTCATTTATGAATATTGAAGTGTCATCAGTTTGAACTCGGCCAAAGTAACAAGTGTTTGTGTATGTGTGTTATTATCGTACGCTACCACCTTGTTCGAATTTGTGATGTATTTTGGTAAGCATAAAAAAAAATGCTAGATATTTAAGCAAGCATGTAAAACCTCGAATCTTTGTAATTAATTTGGATTATTTTACAAAGTATATTTTGAATAATATTTTGAGATATAACAATTTATTGATTTTTTTTTTATGTAAAAATCAGATTTTTCCAAAATTATTGAAATCTTTTCAACAACTCGCCGGAGCCTCACTGTGTGTCCTCGGCGCACCAACAACTAGGTTGGTCAAAGATATTCCAGCGAGGCCTAGCAAGATTATTGGCGAAGAAATATTATTAACTTTCATTTAAGAAATTTTCTTTTAATTCGTATTTTGAGACTTGACAAAGGATTTAAAAAGAAAAATAACATTGTATTTTTGTTTTTGATATTTTTCCTCCCTGAACACAATTGGTTTAGCTAATTAAGCAATGCTTAAATTCTCAAAATCAATCATTCAAACTCTCCCTTGTCCCACACTTAACCAACTAACACCAGCATCAAACACTTAAGACTTATTGGCTTTATACTGTGGCCTTCCCCTTAAAGTAACAGAAAGACAATTAGTAATCATAGTAAAGCAAAAGAATAAAGAGGACCTGCATACTTTAAATACCAACCTACCCTCCTTAATTCTATTCAAAATTCAAACACACCCAATTGCAATTTTCAAATACCTTCTTTCTCAGATTTCTTTCCTCCTTTTTTGAACTTTCTTTAGAACAAGAAAAAAAGAATATAGATACAGAGGCTTTGCTTTAATGAAGTTAAAAGAATACAAGAGGGAGGAAAATTAGATAGGATCTAAGAATAAAGATCAGTTGGATCAGTTGAAGAAGATGACTACTGCTAGATTCATAAAGTGTGTTACTGTTGGTGATGGAGCTGTTGGAAAGACTTGCATGCTTATCTCTTATACTAGCAATACCTTCCCTTCTGTATGAAGCTTGTTTCAATTTCTATTTTTTTTATCTATGCTTAATAGTTAATTATAATAATTCATTTAAGTAAGCCACTGTGAGATTTTCTAATTTATTCCCAAATTTTGATAGGATTATGTACCTACAGTGTTTGACAATTTCAGTGCTAATGTGGTAGTGGATGGCAGCACAGTTAACCTTGGTCTTTGGGATACTGCAGGTAATTAGTAATTGTTCTTGGGTTCTGTAATTTTGCAAACTAGCATCTTCACTTAGAGTTGAATATGTTTGTTTATGCTTTTGAGACTTGTAAAAGTGTTCTTGACAGCAAAAACGCTTATAACTAAACATGAATTTTTTGTCAGAAATGCTTCCAGTGCTCCAAAAGCACATTTTTAAAGCATATAATATGTGCTTCCAGACCCTAAATTTGATATATTGTTGATGCGACTTGTTTCTCCAAATTAAACAAAATGAGAATTCATGGCTGATGTTCTGACAGCTCTAGCTTTTCAGATAAAAATATTTACATGCATATAGAGCTCTGTTTCTCTTGGTTTCAACTTCTGAGATTAATAGGAATATATTGTTGATGCGACTTGTTTCTCCAAATTAAATAAAATGAGCATTTATGGCTGATTTTCTGACAGCTCTATCTTTTCAGATAAAAATATTTACATGCATATAGAACTCTGTTTGTCTTGGTTTCAACTTCTTAGATTAATAGGAATTTTTAAGTAGAGATATAATATATCAACTCTTAACAATAGGCCAAGCATATATAATTTCTTATTTTTTGCTAATACATATATAATTTCATATATATATATAAATAATTCAGGACAGGAGGATTATAACAGGCTAAGACCTTTGAGTTATAGGGGTGCAGATGTGTTCATACTAGCCTTTTCTCTCATCAGCAAAGCTAGCTATGAAAACATATCCAAGAAGGTTATTACCGACAAACCTATCTTGCTTTCTATGTCAGTACATTTATTCTATTTCATAACTATGTTACTTAGATTTTTCTTATTTTATAAAATATTCGCGATTAATCGACATGATATGATATGAATATGAAAATGAGTATTGATACTCTAATTTGATGTAAATTTAAAAATAAAAAATTTTTAAAAATTGACATACTTGACAGTTAGATATGTATTCAAAATTTACAACTCTCCATGTCTTTACAAATCCGAGTAACATAATTTCATACACTCAACTTAAGCACACTCATAGAAGTCAATAATCTAGCTTATAATTTTTTTCTTCTTTCAAAATTCCAGTGGATCCCTGAATTGAGGCATTATGCTCCAACCGTTCCAATTGTACTTGTTGGAACAAAACTTGGTATGCTTAATTTAACTATACTAGCATGAAATAAATGAATAAATATCGAATTAATATTCGTGTTTATACTTAATATATATTGTATTAATTTTGATGCAAGTATTGATATAATTGGCTGCAGATTTGAGGGACGATAAGCCGTATTTGATTGATCATCCAGGTGCTACAACAATCACAACAGCACAGGCAAGTCATAAGAAAGAAAAAAGGGAAAAACATATTGTCGATGTAGTTTTCTTTATTTTTTCACAATATTTAATGTATTATAATATAATTTAATACTGAACGAACAGGGTGAAGATTTAAAGAAGGCAATTGGTGCTGCAATTTACATAGAGTGCAGCTCCAAGACTCAGCAGGTTTGTTTTTGTTAGGTCTAAGTTCTACCCAAAAAGTAAATCTATCAAGAATTTGTTATTCATATTTTTAGAATGTGAGACACCAAACAATTTTAATATTTGAGATGTAAGATACATGTAGCAAATCCTAATATGATTTGGTGGGAATTGTACAGAACGTGAAGGCTGTGTTTGATGCTGCAATCAAGGTTGTTTTGCATCCTCCAAAACCAAAGAAAAAGAGAAAGAAGGCTAAGTTCTGTGCTTTTCTTTAAGTGATAAGCCAACATCCTTGGAGGCTTCTTCTTCTTCTTTTTTCTTTTAAGACTAATTGTGGACATTGTGATTAAGCTGCAGTGATGTGCGATATTAATTTCTATATGATTTTAAATCGAATTATATTGATTTTATCGAGTAATCTCAAGTAGCTTCAAGATATATATATATTGAGAACCATAACAAGTGCTCTAAAACTATCAAATTTTGAAAATATACATCTCAAGCTTTCATCTTCATCTCATTGATATATTTGCTTGAAGAATTTTGTTATGCAAATATCTGATAGGCGTCGGAGTTCTATATAGCTCTGAATTGCAATTTTAGACCCAACTGCTGCCAAATAAGTGGAGCAATAAGATAATAATTACAGATATGCTGCTTCGTATCTTCAGAATATTCTATCGGAAAACAATAAGTGTCAAAGTGCATAACAATTATGGGTTTTTAAAGAAACCCCTTTAAATCTCTACAATAATGAATCATCATGGGAAATTACCCTTAAATTCATGTTTTCAAAAAGGATTTTGGTAGGCTATAAAATCAAATAAATCTTGTGGCTAGTGTTTGTCAAATAATATTGAAGAATAACAGGCGTTGGGGAAAAACTTTCTGTTACTAACGTGTGATAATTTTACGCATGAAAATATCGATTTTGGTTGAAATTTATATATAAAATTACAAAATTTACAAAAATTGTTGTTAAATTTTGATAAATATTATGGTTGTCAATGCGGTGGCATCCCCTACCCTATTTTGGATTTATATTTTGTCTTATACTCTCCCTTAAAATCATTGTAAATACGTATTGGAAATCCAAAACTTAAATTTAAGTAATATTTTAAATATATTTTTTTAACTCCAATCCAAAACGTAAATTTAAGTAATATTTTAAATATATATTTTTAAATTAAGTATTTTTATTGAGATATTTTACATTTTGACACATTTATATACATAAGGGCGAATAGAATGAAAAATGTAATGAAACATGACTCCTTAAATTCAATAAATTTTTACTCTTATATTTAATTAATTTTATAAATTTAGGTCTTTTGAGTCAAATATAATGAGATTGATAAAATGAATTCTCTAATACACTATTTATCTTACAATGTAAGTATATAAAGAGGATTATATGAATACAACTTATTTTAAGTAATCTTTATTCTCTCAAACGTGTAGAATAGGTAACGATATAATTACAATATATTACATTCATAATACTATGTTATGACTCACGTTATCCTAATATTATGATTTACACTATCCTAATATTACGTTATGACTCACGCTAACACTCTCACTCAAGTTGTCATATATACATTAACCATGTCCAACTTATTTAGTGAATCATAAAACACCTTTATGGAAACTCCTTTGATAAGTATATCTACAAGTTGTTCTTCAGTAGGAACAAAATGAAAGCTAATAAGTTTGGTATATAATTTATCTTTTATAAAGTGACGATCAACCTTCACATGCTTAGTATGATTGTGCTATATTGGATTCTATGATATATCAATGGATGTCCAGTTATCACAATACATTTGCATAATACTTTTGAGTTTGAAACCCAAAACACGTAATAGATTTATTAACCACAACAATTCTCACACCCTATGAACCATACCTTTATAATCAACATCAACACTAGATCATGTCTATCACTTTCTATTTCTTACTTTTTCATGTAAGCAAATTATCTCCCACAAAGTAACCTAATGTCGATCTTCTGTCTATAATATTTCCATCCCAATTTATATTTGTGAAGCCATAAACTTAGTCATCTTGTTTTGTGTTAAATATCATGGTTATATTTAATTATATCAATGTAGATGAAATGATTACAAATAGGGTGAAAATAAGTAAAAAAGAAAAGAAAAACCATGCATGACACAACCGGAAATGAAATGATGCCACAAGGCGAACATATATGTTGAGATCAAAGAACACTATGCTACGACGGGACTCGGGAGAGAAAGAACAATGTAGCATGCTAACTATGACTGAAAATTGGAGTAGACATGACTGTGACGCATAAGAACCTATGTCACAACGTGCGTATTAAACGAGGTAGATTTGGCTAATGATCTTTATCCTTTATTTTTAATTTTAGACCTTGAATCTTTTATAGTTTGATCTAATGGTCCATATTAAGTTATTTTTCATATTAATCAACCCTAATTAGACACAAATCAAAGACAATTATTAAGAATCAAAAGCATACAGCAATTGCCAAGAAGAAAGAAAAGAAAAAAAATTCAAGAAAAGATTAAGACACAATTTTATGAAAAGCTCAAGATAAGATTAATACCACAAATCAAAAGATTAAACATATCTTTTAATCTTTTTCTTTCTTTATCAATTTCTATATCTTTCTTTATGAAAAATGAGTTTTATTAACTTTATTATGTTTACTTAATTTATTAATCTAATGACTTTATGAACACAATTTTCTACATGTATTGATATAATATTTTAACTCAATTGTGATTATAATTCAATTATATTAATTAATTTAATGTTTATCCTATTAATTTTCTGACCAACAATTAATTTATAAAGAAAATTAAATAAATTTGAAAGAATTATTTAATTATTTATCTTAATTAAATAACATGTATAGTTTCTAAACATAAATGTATAATTCTTATGTAACGATCTATAACCGATGAATTTAATAAATAATATGTAATATAATTGACATAAGAATGTAATTAAATTAATTAATATATAATGTGTGATATGTTTTAGAGAAAAATATATACTAAATTAGATTCAATTGATTCGTTATTTATTGGTAATTATTTTGGGGGGAAAATTTAGTTATTCACTTACTTAACAAATTAAGGATTCAAAATTAATACATTGTTTTCTTATATATCTTCATAGTTATTGAAGTTTTTATTTGATAATTAAATGTTATTTATTTCCGATCTTAATAATTTACTATTATCTAAATAGTATTCGTAATACTTATATCGATACTTTCTTATAAGTTACTCACTCAAATCTTATGTAATCGATATCCGTACTTAAAGTACATTATATTACTCACACGACCCTTATATTTGTAGTTAATGTATCAAGTTTTTACAACGCCAAATCTACTTAGCTAAAATGATATAAAAAGCATATTCATAATTATATATCTATTAATTCATATGTTAAAAAATTATCCCCTTAATGACAAGAAGGTTCACATATCCATTAATCAACATTCTACTAATACAAAGATATAAGATTTTTGACAAATTGATTGTGTTATACGCTATGTCAAGAGTGCAAGCCTAAATACCTTAAACCTACTCATATATTATCGATCTCATCCAATTCTCCCTTTTATCCGTTTCTTTTTTCTTATCTCTCTCCAAGGTATTACTACTCAAAAGTATAGAAAAAATTCTCTTGAAAAAAGAGAAAAATAAAAACAATAAAAAAAAGTAAAAATTAGGCCAACTCACAAATGAATTTACAAACTATTCCTCCAAAGAAAAGATTTTTACAAACTCAACTTGGTTCTCCAAGTGTTAGCGACGACCTTCCTTGGCTGTGGATTATCAGGTCCTCTGTCCCTCTGTCCGGATGTAAAATATAAATAACCATCCCAATATCCAGTTAGAGTTGTTTTCACTCTATAAGGAAGCTTTCCAATCACTGACCATTTCTGTTTAGTATTCATAACAGGAGCTTATTATTATGCATAAATTGAAAAACATAAGAAATAAGAAGTTATCTATTATTCTAATGACTAGTTTCAAAGTTTCAACAAAAATCATAACAAAAATATATCTCCATATGCAATTGCTTATTTTTTTTTCTTTTTTTTTCCCTAATGAGCAGGGTAGGTTTACTACCAATGAGTCCAGATCAAATCGAAAAACCTCCCCAACAAGAATCATCCTCTTTGTAACTGGATGTTTTTCTGTTGTGCCTCCGGTTATGATAATTGAATTGTTGATAAGTACCCAAGCACACTCTATATGAGAGTCGGGTTTTGGCATAGGAGGTAAAACTTTCCATTTCATTTCACCATTTAGCATATACACATCACCATAAACCACCTGAGACAGCGAACAACTTTAGGATACAAATACCAACATAAAAAAAAAACAGATATGTCAAGGTAAATGAATGAACATGAAGAATTGAGCAAAAAAGGTATGTTAATGAGGGCATACTTTATTTCAATCAAGCCAAAATAACTAACCGGACAATACAAGAACCAACTTAGCAATCAATGAACATTAAGGCCAAGAATCGTATCAGAAATGAAAGCAACCTCAAATCTTCGGGAGCACTTGAAAATAGGGGACCCAGGTTTGGCCATAAAATCACCTTCTTGTCCACCAATAAGGTACAGACTATCATTGTATACGACACAAGCCCTATCAGAATAACAAGCTGTGAAATATTTGGCGGGGAAAAGAAGTAAAGAACCAATCAACAGAACAATTCAATCAAACCTATGTGGTCCTCCACGAGGAATTGGTATTTCAGTCTGCCATTGTTTTTCCAGTGCTTTGCCATCCTTAACTGCAATACTCCAGTGTTCAAGTCCAGGTGTGTGTCGATTCTCTTTACTACCACCCATGACATGAAGCCTACCTCTCCATAATTGGGTTGCTGGAGCATATCTATATATTACCATGTATACAAGAGTTTTCAATAAGGTATTAATTCAATAGTCAATAACTTCATACCAAACTAGATAAGAGTTCCAATAAATATCTATGACCACTTCATGAAGCAGCCAATTGACCGCTAAGATCCACGCCCCACTAGTAGTGGTGGGCTAATCATGTTGTTAGAGATTGAGTCTCCCCATTGCAGTTTGAATGGTTAGTTAGGTGACACTAAATTGAGTGCTTATCGTTTGGTAATAAAATGTTCACAGCTAACTTAACATCAATCGAATCACATACCTTGGTGCAGGAAAATCAGGCATACTACTCCATTTCTTAGTCTCAGTGTCCAACGCAAATGAACGAGTTGTAGGACCGCTGCACTGAGGACCATATTGTCCGGACACTATATATATGTATCTCCCATCAGTTGCAATTCCTAAATGTGAATGTGCCATATCTGTTGGCGTATCAAACCTATCTACCCATGTATTATTAGCAAAATTGAATACATCCACATGAGAGTGCACCTACAAATAAAATGGTATACAAATTGAAACGTCAGAACCAGGATTCAAAGATGCAAATTGAATTGAATTAGTGAATGGAATATATCCTTTGATGCATTACTAAAAGTATATTTAAGACCTCAGAACAAAGGGCTTAAGGTAATTTGTTGTCATAAATTAATTATTATCAAACAAGATAAGATTAAATTTGTAGGGAGATTCTCACAAAATCAATAGTGCCATATCCTGCAAAGACGTAGAGAAGATTCTTAATCTGTACTGCATAACCATCGAGACGAGGCACTGGTGCTGGTGGCATCTCCTCCCATTCTAAATCAGGGGCTGGTAAATCAGCATATGCTCCAGATAAGAATCTCTGACTAGCCCATTCCTTGAAATTGTAAGCATCTTCTTTCTAACACAAAGATAGAATCACAGAACGACTTTGTCAAAATATTTTCTGGGATCAAAATCAATCATCTCATTAAGCCAAACGAAGAAATCCCAAATATATTATGCACACAAATCTCTTTTTGATTGTTGGCTCCAAAATGGAAAATAAGATCAGTTTATTTCTTTCGTTACAGCATTGATCAAAGGAACTGAATGCTAACATTTCCATTTCATCAAATCACTAGGATTAGTAAAAGAACTCGAAAGAAACAATTAAAGAATCAATCACGTCCTATTCAATGTAAAAAAATTACCATAGAAATATCATGGATTTAAGAAAAATCCCACAAACCTAATTCACAAATCAAAGAAATTAAACCAAGAGGTTTATTAATGAAATCGGCACTTGATTCTAGAGGGCTCACCCGACTTGCTTCTTCACTGGCGCTTCCGTTTTGGCCAGCTACTATCCCAATCTTCTCACGCGACCAATTAGAAGCAATAGAGAAATGCGAAGGTGAAAGGGAATAAGAGCTATAAGATGATGAAGCCCAAAGCCGACCTGTGATGAGAACCGCACCAAGTAGACCTGCGCAGGATATTAAGAAGACCAACTTTTTTGGAGATAAAGAACCGTGCTTCTGAACCAACTTTGCCATTTTCGACCCAAACCCATAACGAAAACTCCATTTTTTATAGAAAACGAGCGCTCAATAGAGAAAAGGGAAACAGAGGCAGAGACTGTTTGAGAAGCAAGAAATACTTGGGCGCCGATGGTTTCCAGTTCCTCTCTCTCGCACGTGTTTGGTTTGCTTTCCGAATATATTAGAGAACTTTGGTTGCTTTTGGTTCACAGTATCAAATAGGAACGAGAGTTATAATCGAATATAAACGAAACAATTTTGTTTAATTTAAAAATTTGAATAAAAAAATAATTTGTATTAAAGTATTTAATTTATAATTAAAATAAAATGAAAAATTAAGTATTATGCACTAAAATTTAAATAATATAATTTAATTATTATTTTTTAAAAAATAAAATTATTATTTTTAAATAATTATTACTTAAAAATAAATATGTTATTAAAATTATTATTTTTCTAAATAGGATTTATGGTTTTAAGGTTTGAAATTTGATATTTAGAAAATTGGGGTTTATGGTTATATTTATGTGTTAAAGTTTAAAGTTTTGAGTTTTGAGATTTTAGATTTGAGATTTGGGGTTTAGGATTTAGGGTTTATATTTGTGGGTTAATGTTTATGATTAAAATTATTATTTTTCTAAATAGAGTTTAGGATTTTTGGATTTGAGGTTTAGAGTTTAAGGTTTATGGTTATATTTGTGAGTTAAGGTTTGAGGTTAAAATTATTATTTTTCTAAATAAGTTTTTGAGATTTGTGATTTAAAATTTAGAGTTATATTTGTGAGTTAAAGTTTAAGGTTAAAATTATTATTTTTCTAAATATGGTTTTGAGTTTTGAGATTTAAGTTTGTGTTTTGTAATTTAAGGTTTAAGGTTTAGAGTTTAGGATTTAAGGTTTAAGGTTTATAGTTATATTTAGAATTAGGTTAAAATTGGGAAAAAATTGAGATAATAATTAAATGATTTTTTTTAACGAGAAAAAAGGAATTTATTTCATTCTATTCTCACTTTTAACAACGTCAAAAAAAAAATTAATGAAAAAAAAACATTATTATTATTATTCAATATTTTATTTATAATTAGAATAGAATGTAAAATATATTATTATAATTATTATATTTTTTAATTATTATTTAAATAATTATTGTTTAAAAATATTATTTATTTTTTTAAATTATTATTAGAATAAAATATATTATTAAAATAATAATTATTTAAAAATACTATTTAATATTATTTAAAATCATTTATTTTTAAAAATTATTAAAGTAGATAATTTTTTTTAAATTTATAAAACGGAATCAATAATAAATAATGGGTAGGTAACAATCAATAAAATTGATTTTTAAATTTATGAGTACTTTATATTTTTCTACCATGCTTTTAGAAATTAAATATATAAAGGAATTCATTTTATCTCGTTATCTTTTTTTTTCTTTCTTTTTGATAAATACATCTTAAAGTATCATTTTATTATACAATAAGAAATTTTATGATATATAAGTAAAGTTAAGTATGGGAATAAATTTTGTACGTGACAGGCTAATTTTTCAAAATATATGAGAGAATAATATATAACCAATAAAATATAACATGTATTCCAGTATTGATACAATTTCGATACTTTAATTGTTTTCCGATAGATAGGAAATCCATATTTATCTACCATCTAAATTTATGTATAAAGAAATTTTTAATTTAAAAACTCAACAAAAAATTTAAAAAGATAATTCAAATAAATATATCTTAATTTAATGAAAAATAATATATTTTATAGTTATAATATCATTAAAAATATAATCTTATATTAAAATATTTTGAAGTTGATTAAATCTTTACTCAAAATAGAAATAAGTTCTTTAGATACAAAAATTTTCAAATTACCAAATGTTCATCGCCATGAAACTTAGAATGGTATTTACCCGTTGCAACTATTAAGAAGTATAAGGAATACTTAATCTTATCATCACAACTATATTTGATTATCATAATTATTTGAATCTTTAAAGTAGATATATTTTATACAATAATATCATGTTGATGCAAGTTTATAAAAACAGTGTAGGAACAATATTACCGATAACTTCAAAGTAACTGCTTGGGTTGAGTCGCGGACTAGGTCGCTCTCTTTAAGACGTTTCGCGGACTAGGTCGCTCTCTTTAAGACGTTTCGCGGCTCTGCCCAATTTGTGCAAGCAAACACAGCCTCATCGTCTCCGGGATAAAACAGCCCAAAATCGTAATCTCTGTCTCAGAACTTCACTGCACTAATGAAGACTGAAATGCTACACCAGAAAATTTGTTGCTCGGAAAACTAAAAAGAATACTTAAAAATTGTAGAGAGAATTGTTTTCGTAGGGAGTTGAGATTGCTAATTGTTGTGTTAAAATGAGAGCTGAAGCCCTCTTTTTATAGAAAACGTGTAGCAATTATGAATAAAACGGTAATGTTTGGGAATTAAGAATGTAACGGCCATTCTGAGTAATGAAAAGTAACGGTCATTTTCAGATTAAAGACGAGTAACAAATATTTTGTGAATAAATACGAGCAACGGCTCTTTTTTCTGAATTAAGAAGACAAACGGCCATATTCTTAATAAAGGAACATAACGGTTATTTTTTCTGAAAATATATATATATATATATATATAACAACCATTTTTGTAAGTGGAAAAATTTTTCTTAAAAAGAATATTTTACCAAAAAATAAAATACCACCTCACCTCACACACACACGCACTCGGACTCGACTCGGCACGGCACGGCCGGTCGGCGGCGGCGCGCGCGCGTGTGGTATCACATTTGTCTAGGTCCTCTCCCCTTCCACAAAAGTGGGTGCCCCTTGGGGCCCAATCCCAATAACAAACTCTTCACTATTTATACCTCTTTAAAATATTATAAAAAAACAATGTGGGACAAGGCACATTTCCCAACATCTATTTTTTAATAAATTTCATCTTTTTTCCAACAATACCCCACTTGAATTTTATATAAAAAATAATTTTCATCGAGCAACCGATCAATTAAAATTATAAGATTGTGCATAAGCGAAAAGGTGTCTATCGACTTGAACCTTTGCATAGTGTTGATGCTTTAGAATATACTAGAGTAACTCGTAGTTTTGAACTCTATCTCTAACAATCATTGACACACAACCTTTTCCAAGGTGTAGTTCGAAAAAGCCCGTGTTTTACGGCCATGCACGTGTATCCCAGTATAGTGAACGCTCTAGTAAATTTTGCCCAAAAATTTTCATAGGAAGCGGTCACACTTCCACATTCACATAGGTGAGTCTATCAAGAGTACTCCTGTAGCTATGTACTCCACTCCACATAGAGTATAGAACTCATTAAGAGTTTAACAATTAACTCATCCTTTTCTATCGTTTCAGGACTTCATGCTTTTAACAATATAGAATGGGATTTGATAAATAGCATGATACATCTCATATCACTTCATGACTTGTTATTACCCTTTGAACTTATTTCTTGGGATCTCCAGTCTATAAGTTGGGTTACCATCATAAGTGACTCTTCATTCTAAGGGCATTAATCTCATTCCTTTTGAGGTTTTGAAAACTTTCTCTCTTGATAATCCTTTCGTCAAAGGATCTACCAAATTTTCATCAGAACGTACATGATCCACTCTTACAGCTCCCGTAGAGAGAAATTCTCTAACAGTGCTATGCTTACGACGTATTTGTCGTCTCTTTCCGTTGTAGTAACGGTTCTGAATCTTTGCAATAGCCGCGGTACTATCGCTGTGGATCAAGACAACTGGTATCAGTCTTTCCCACAAAGGGATCTCAGCTAACAGACTTCTTAGCCAGTCTGCTTCTTCACTAGCAGTGGCTAGTGCTATCATTTCAGACTCCATTGTGGATTGAGCCAATATTGTCTGTTTCTTAGACTTCCAAGAAACAGCTACACCAGTTATGTTAAATATATAACCACTAGTTGCTTTGGAGTCTTCTGATAAAGTGTTCCAATCTGCATCGCTGTATCCTTCTAGAACAGCGGGAAACTTTTTATAATGTAATCCAAGATTCATAGTTCTCTTAAGGTATCTCATGACCCTTTCAATAGCATTCCAATGCTCTACACTAGGTCTACTGGTAAACCTACATAGTAGTCCCACAACATAAGCTATGTCTGGTCTAGTGCAATCAGTAGCGTAACGTAAGCTACCAATGATGCTCGCATACTCAGTTTGTCTAACACCGTCTCCGGTGTTCTTGAACAACTTTACACTATGATCATAAGGAGTACATGCAGGTTTACAGTTAAAGTAATTATATTTCTTTAAGATCTTCTCAATGTAGTGAGATTGATCTAGAGAAATTCCCTTTTCAGACCTAGTTATTTTTATACCAAGGATTACACTTGCTTCTCCAAGATCTTTCATATCAAAATTAGCTCTTAACAACATTTTCACATTATTCACAACATAAATATTTGATCCAAAAATAAGCATGTCATCCACATATAAACATATAATAGTGCAAATATTATCTTCTAATTTATAATAAATGCATTTGTCACTTTCATTTATTTTGAATCCATGTGAGATAACTAGATTATCAAATTTTTCATGCCATTGCTTAGGTGCTTGTTTTAGACCATAAAGAGATTTATCTAATTTACAAACTTTATTTTCTTGACCTGGGATAACAAAACCTTCAGGTTGATCCATATAAATTTCTTCTTCTAAATCACCATTTAAGAAAGCAGTTTTAACATCCATTTGATGTACTACTAAATCATGGATAGCAGCGAGAGAGAAAAGTACACGTATGGAAGTTATTCGTGTAACTGGTGAAAAGGTATCAAAGAAATCTACATTTTCCCTTTGCCTATATCCTTTAACTACAAGACGAGCTTTATATTTTTCAATAGTACCATCGGGTTTTAATTTCTTTTTTAGTATCCATTTACATCCAATGGTTTTGCAACCAGAAGGTAAGTCAACTAAATGCCAAGTCTTATTATACTCAAGTGAGTCCATTTCATCATTTATGGCTTCTTCCCACAAGTTGGCATCTAAAGAAGATAATGCTTCTTTAATAGTTTGGGGATCTTCCTCTAAGGTATAAGCATAAAAATTAGACCCAAAATCCTTAAGGGTTCGAGCTCGTTTACTTTTTCTAATTTCAGTATTTAATTCTTCAGTTTGTTCACTAGTTCTAGTTATAGGTAAACTACTAGAAGACGAGCCCCCACTATTCTTAACTTTAAAGGGAAACCTGTGTTCATAAATGTCAGCATCATTTGATTCTAAAACTACTTGATTTTTTAAGTCATAGAATTTATAAGCTTTACTATTCACAGCGTATCCTATGAATACACATTCATATGCTCTACTTGCAAGTTTATTTCTTTTAGGATCAGGGATCCTAACATAGGCTAAACAACCCCAAGTTTTAAAATAAGTTAAAATTAGGTTTCTTATTTTTCAAAATTTCATATGGTGAAATTTTATTTGTAGATTTAGGCACTCTATTTAGCACATAGCAAACAGTTAATAAAATTTCTCCCCACCAATGGGAAGCAGTACCAGAGTTTAATAAAATTGCGACAACTGATTCAGTAAAAGTTCTATTTTTTCTTTCAGCTTTTCCATTCATTTCAAGAGAATAAGGTGCAGTTTTTTCATGAATGATTCCATGAGTTTTATAAAAATCATTGAAGATATTGGAATCATATTCAATGCCTCTATCACTTCGAAACCTCTTTATTTTTCTATTAAGTTGATTTTCAATCTCAGTTATAAATATTTTAAACATGTCAAACGCTTCACTTTTATTTTTCATTAGATATACATAAGTGTAATCTGAACAGTCATCTATAAAAGTTATAAAATAGCGTTTTCCATTTCTTGTTAAATTTCCATCAAGTTCACATATATCAGAATGAATTAATTCTAAAGGTTCGGATTCTCTAACTACTGATTTATGTGAAGTTTTGGTTATTTTAGCTTGACTACAAAAATCACATTTTTCGAAATCATTTAAAGATAGTTTAGGAATTAGTTCTAAACTACTCATATTCTTGATTATGCGTTTATTAACATGACATAGTCTAGCATGCCAAATATTAAAAGAACTCAACATGTAAGCAGAAGAAGAAGTTTTATTGATTTCAACATTTAATTTAAACATGCCATCAGTGGCGTACCCTTTCCCAACAAATATATTATTTTTAGTTATAGTATATAAATCAGCCCCTATGGTTTGAGTAAACCCAGCTTTGTTAAGAAGATAGCCTGAAACTAAGTTCTTTCTCATCTCTGGAGTATGCAGGACATCCTTCAAGATGACAGTCTTTCCAGAGGTAAACTTCAAAACCACCTCACCAGTACCAGCAACTTTAGTGGAGTGGGAGTCACCCAGCAGCACTTTCTTATCCTCAGAATCAGAATAGGATTTGAACATGTCTCGATCATAGCAAACATGGCGAGAAGCACCAGTGTCTACCCACCACCCCTCAGATCCACCAACAAAATTGACTTCAGATATCATAGCAATAAGTTGATCTTCGGTAAGGTTCGCCTGTGGGGCAGGACGATTCCTGTTCCGGCAGTTCCTAGCCAAGTGGCCAGGTTTATTACAACTATAACACATGAATGTGTTATTCCTTAAGGGGGGTTGAGGTCCATTCTGGAGAGGATAGCTTCTATTTCTATTTTGGTGGTGGCGGTTTTGATTATTACTACGATTATGAGTTTTCATATTTTTACCTTTAGGTTTCAGAATTGTAGAGGAAGGTTTCTTATTGGTACTATTATTTGAGACTACAAGTACTTTATCTCTTTGGTCTTGTTTTCTAGCTTCTTCTTCTATTCTTAAACGGGTTATAAGACTTTCTAAAGAAAATTCCTTAGTTTTATGCCTAAGTGTATTCTTAAAATCTTTCCAATCAGGGGGTAATTTATCTATTATAACAGCTACTTGAAATTGTTCATCTAAAGTCATACCTTCAGAAGTTATTTCGTGTGCTATCTTCTGCAGTTCATGTGATTGAGCTTCCACTGATTTGCCATCAATCATTTGAAACTTCATGTATCTACTGACAGCATACTTTTTAGTTCCAGCTGAAGTGCTTCCCAAATTTCCTTAGCAGACTTATCACAGTTATAATAATCATACAAGTCATCAGCTAAACCGTTAAGAATATAATTTTTGCAGAGAAAATCATTTTCCATCCAGGTGTCTAAATCCTTAGTTACAGCTTCAGTAGGAGGATTGGACTGTATTGGTTTTTTAGTATTAAGAGCAGAAAGAACTTTTTTCATGGTTAAGAAAAACAACATTTTTTGTCTCCATCTTTTAAAGTGTAATCCTTCAAAACGGAATGGTTTGTTTAGATCAGCAGTTAGCATTTCAGTAGACATGACAGATTGAATACGTCTTAAAATTGTTGATGCAAGTTTATAAAAACAGTGTAGGAACAATATTACCGATAACTTCAAAGTAACTGCTTGGGTTGAGTCGCGGACTAGGTCGCTCTCTTTAAGACGTTTCGCGGCTCTGCCCAATTTGTGCAAGCAAACACAGCCTCGTCGTCCCCAGGATAAAACAGCCCAGAATCGTAATCTTTGTCTCAGAACTTCATTGCACTGATGAAGACTGGAATGCTACACCAGACTCGGCTCGGCTCGGCACGGCCGGTCGACGGCGGCGGCGCGCGCAAGTGTGTGGTATCACATTTGCCTAAATCCTCTCTCCTTCCACAAAAGTGGGTGCCCCTTGGGACCCAATCCCAATAACAAACTCTTCACTATTTATACCTCTTTAAAATATTATAAAAAAGCAATGTGGGACAATGCACATTTCCTAACATCTATTTTTTAATAAATTTCATCTTTTTTCCAACATATCAAGTAAAATATAATATCACTAATAAAATAATAAATGAAATTAAAGTATTTGATATTCTCAATATACATATTATATGTCAAATATATCAAACTATTTTTTTATCATAAATATACCATAAATATTCTACTATAAATCTAAATTACAAACCAAAAATCCAAACAAAATAACTTTATCCACTACTTTTAGTACTATCATATAATTTGTCTATGTAGATAAATTAATTATAAATGGTAAAATAGTCTCTTCATAAACGTTATAATACAAAGTAAAGATAAAATTTATCAAAAAACTTCAAATAAAAATATACCAATACAAATGGATTCCATAAAATAAATATTATTATAACTAGCTTTAAAACTCCTACCAAATTAAAAGTGTCAATAGAATTCTATTTCATAACTTTCAAATAATCCATGAAAAAGTTTCATATAAAATAAATGAAAACACAAATTGTACGTTAAATGTTATAACAAGTTTAAACCATAACATAAAACAAATTATTAATAGCACTAACATATAAAATGTCAAAAATTAAAGATCAACAAATAAAAAAGAATGAATCAACGTGAAGGTAATAAAAATTCCAAAATTACCTTTTATCAAAGATAATAATATATAATTATGTAAGTTATTTTTCTGTTAAATAATTAATAAAATAATCTATCTTATCTATTAAAAGCTTAAAACGAGTGTTTGTAAATATCTTCTCAAACTTGACCTAATCATTGACATTCTTGTTTTAAATTATCAAAACATACTTATTTTGTCTCAAATGGAGTATTTAAGGTAAATGTATTAGATAAAAAATATTCTAAAATGAACATAAAAGAACATAAAAAAACTTATTTTTTCGAAAGAGTAAAAAGAGTCAAATTTTTCTAATAAAAAACTCAAATTAAATCAATAGAAGCAAAATTTCAAAATTTTGAAACAAATCAAATAACCAAAAATTAAACAAAAAATCTAAAAAATCAAACTTGATTAGTGACTAAAAAACAACAAATAAACTTAAAACTCTAATAACATTTGCTAGATCTAAGATTTAAACCCAAATTTTTAATATCTTGTATTCAAACTCAATAAGTTAATCTCAATTTATCTTAACTATATAACTAATTTATTGGTAACAAGTCAATAAAGACACTGATGTTGGCTGAACGTGGTTTCAAGCTCTCTGTCCTGCTTCTAATGTGGCTTTAATTTAATTAATATTAAATCATAGTGTCGCTTTTTGGTTACAATTTAGCTGACAAATACAAGTAATATATATTACCAAATCCTATCATAAATAATATCCTAACCTAATGAGAGAACAATATACTTTATAACTATAATATTGTTATAAATTAAGGACATTTTAAAGTTAACCATGGAAATGAATTTTAAAGTTAAGGATGGAATGGATATAGGAAAGTTTTGCCTAAATTGTATATCAATCGTTACCTGTTGGTTAAATAAAAACTCAAAGTCAAATCTATAAAAAGTTGGTCAAGGAACATTAAATAAACCTTATTCAGACTAATTTATTAATTTTGAAACGCAGTAAAACTATTTTCACTCAATATTTTATTATGATTTTTATTAATGAATTTATGTTATATTATTTTTAAATTTTAGTATGACATCAATTCTAAATATCAATGTTATCAAAGTTATAAGGATATTATAAAAATTAGAGAAAACAAAATTGTAATTTTTTTAAATAAATTTTCAAAAATATTAAAATAATCAATTATTTGTTTATTAAATTAATGTATTATTTAGTACATATAAATATAAATATATTTTATATTTATGTTCATCAATAAATCAAAAAGTTATCAAATAAATATTTAAATTAATAATTTTTATGATTAATAAAAGTAAATAAATATATTTTAGGTTAAATTATTTTTAAAAATAAACAATATTTTATCTATATTATTTAATATTTTATTAAAATTATCTATATTTCTTAATATTTTATTAAAAATATCTATATTATTAATTAATTATTACTTAATATTTTATTGATATTTTCTCCCTTCTAAAATACAAATATTTTTTATACAATCACAACAATATTAAAGTTATTTTCTTCTTAATATTTCAATTTGTAAATAAATACATACAATATAATAAAGTAATATAATAATATGCTAATTATCATAAATAACAATAAAACATATGATAAAAACATAAACTAAGTATTTTTTATTATATAAGTGTTCGATCCATAGTAATTCTAAACTATTGAACACTAAATAGCCATTCAATAAAAATAAATTTTTACTTTTGATAAATTTAACATTTTTTTAATTGATAACACTTATCTTAAAACTCATAATTTTATATTAAATTAAATAATAAATTTATAAATATTATAATTTCATGATTTCAACAAAATAAGATAAAGGTCACATCCTACTACATCTTTAAGAACAAATGTCAATGAATGACCTTATCATAAGTGTATTGAAATATATTATGTTACATAAAAAAGTAAAAATAGATGTAATATATTTTATACAAAGATATAGATAATTATTGAAGATATTATAAGATCTAATTTTTATTTTATTTTATTGTATAAGGTTGTAAGATATTTTAGTATCAATGGATATGAAGTTAATAATTTTGAGATAAAGTTTTACTAGTTTTTAAAAATTAATAAAAAATATATTATATAATATGTAGATATTTTCGACAAATTATTAAGTACATTTTTTATTCAGGCCACAAGCCTTAAGCCAGCTTTTCAAGCCCATAAGGCCCATTTTACTTCTTGTTTCCAAGGGAATTATGGAATATGAATTCAGAAGTACAGCGCGTAGTTCGACTTATAGCTGATGTGCCCTGGTCTCCGTCGTCGTCTTCGTTTTTTTTTTTTTTTTGGATCTCCGAGCTGTCGCAGCCCTTGGGCACTGTTGCTCGCCGTTCATTCACTTTGAATCTCAAAACCTATTATTGTTTAACAGTCAGTGATTTATTTCTCTAGATCTACATTCTTCATTTTTTGCTTAGCC
This sequence comes from Hippophae tibetana, assembly GCA_037013495.1. Lineage (NCBI taxonomy): Eukaryota > Viridiplantae > Streptophyta > Magnoliopsida > Rosales > Elaeagnaceae > Hippophae > Hippophae tibetana. The sequence continues at coordinate 10,421,320 of CM072812.1, forward strand.
TAATGTTTGAGATTTTGTGTATTTAAGCTTAATTGGATATGCCTAATCGTTTGTTTTCTGTATTATATTATTGTTTCCGTTGGGGCGTAGTCGTATTTTTATTGCTTTGGTACCCCCACTGCATTGACAACCTAGTTGCGGAAGCCAATTGAGCGGTTTATTTGACAGTATTATAGAAAATAAAATTGTGAGTTTTTTAATAAATTTTCAAAAATATGAAAATAATCGTTTCCTTGTTTTTAAAATTAATTGTATTAGTTAGTATATATATAAATATATTTTATATCTACGTGAACAACAAATAAAAAAGTTATAAAATAAATAGTTAAAATAAAATTAATAATAAATAATATTTTATCGATATTATATTATATTTATATTATTAATTAATATTTTCTACGTATCAACTTTTTTGGACATTATAATAGACAATTTATTTCAATATAAAAAATTCTAAAATACAAATATTTCTAATACATTCACAACAATATTAAAGATATTTTCTTCTTAATATATGAATTTGTAAATAAATATATACTATATAATAAAGTAATATAGTTTTTATAAATAACAATAAAACATCTAATTGATCAAATATGAATCAGTTAAAATTATATCGATATTATTCCAACACATGGATGCTTCAAATCTGTACCGATTGAACAAAAAATCCATTTTCTTTCCCACAATTCCTTCCTTTCAATGCTTCAAAACCTTTTTTTTTAAAGTTTTTTATTATTAATTTTTTTAATTCCAATTATAGGTTTTTCTATTTATTAGAATTATTAACGAATTTATTATTCAATTTTTTTCAATAAAGTAATAATTTTTTAAATATTTTTTTGAAATTTTCAAACTGTTTTTTATGTAAAAATTTCTGTTTTATTTTTACTTTTTTGATACCATTTATTTGAAATAAATTTTTGAGGCTAACTTTTAATTAAAGTCCTCTAATCAAATGTTTAAATTTTTTATGATAAAAGTCAATATTGTACATAACCAAGTATTTATGCTCTGATTTGTCTTACTGTAATTTCATTTCCAATAATGATAATTTTCTTGTCCCTATTGGCAATTTCTTTCTCAACTTTCGACGGTTTATATATGTTAACAGGTTTTAATAACATACACGGGTAAAATCGTAATCATGTGATTTTTTTTATAAAATTAAACAATCTAAGTAAAGTTTTGCATAATTATTTCATGATATATAAGTATATTTACGTGATATTAATAAAATTGTGGAAGGAATGCTTAATAACTTAAAAGACAATGTCTGAATGTCAGTGCTGCTAAATCGAATCAATATGCACATCCTTAGTTATAGAATTCTCATTTGTAAATATTTTGTGGTAATTTTTTATACTATTTAAATTATATTTGTATTAGAGTCTCTCACAATGAAAAAAAAAAAAAGAATCAGAAAAAATCCTGACCAAAGCCCCAAATCCAAGCGATCCCACTTTACCCTAATTTCCGTTCTTTCCCCCTCCCAGAACGATGCTATTGCGTTCGGCTGACCTCCATTGCTGGCATTTACAAAGCCAATAATCTCCACACCACACTCTCCCACTCTCTTGTTGTTCGCCGTTCTCCATCAGTCCATCTACCTCTTCTGTAATTTGTAAGATGCCTCTCTGACTTATTTTCTAATTCTCAAATTTGGATTCTTAGCTGTTCGTTAGAAATGATTTATTCGTTAGGTTTTATGATTCTTGAAAATCGTAGAAAACCTCTCTTGGTTTCATTTAGATAAAGGTTTCTTCTCATCGGTTTGTAGTCTTCGATATTCTGATTGTTTGGCATTTAGTAATTGGTAATGTATGTAACTGAGGCTCTGTCATATCATCAAAGTTTTGATTTAATGTTTTCAGTTTTATTCTTTATGCTTAGATTTGCCGACCTGATATTTGCTAGTTTAGTGATTTGTTCTGATACGATGCTATTGCTTATGTATCTTCGAGTCATTCAAAAATGTTAATATTAACTTTTTAATACATTTTAATTTTGGATTTTTCAATGCTTGAAATAATATTTCATGATTTTTTGAAAAATTGTTTTCACCTTAATTTCTCTTACTTTTTCTTTTTTAATTTAACTGTCTAAAACTTGGAAGGCAAAGCTCAAAAACAGTAATAGTAATAAATAACAATAAACACTCACGAAGTAATTTACTTAGAAAATTAATAGTCATGATTGATTAAAAATTATTTACTGATGGCATAGTCAAGGTTCCAAAAGGTGGAAATGGGTACAGAGGCCCGTTCCAAAAATGAGGCATGGTGTAAGCCTCACTTAAAACAGAAAAAAATATATTATAATCCTCAATCCTAATAGTTGTTAGTATATAGAAAAGAGGTACCAAAAGTTCATAAAATGCACAAACAATATATGTATTTCAGAAATAAAGTTGCAAACCATAAAAATAAGTCTAAATCACAAATGACGATAAAAGTAAAGTCAGAAAATTAGTTTCAAAATTTTCACAAGTATGTCTTAAAACAGGTTTTTATATGTTTGTGATTCTTAGTTTTCTTCCTCCCTCACTAATTGTCATCAACACCCTCACTGTTACTATATTTATCATTCATTGAATCATCATCATATCTAATTTGAAATTCTTCTTCATCAGCATCTTCATCCCCCCAATTTTACTTTTCTGCCTCCACTACAAGGTGTAGTTTATTTACTTTGCCCAACAGTAATAAGAAACTATAAATTACTAATAGTTTGCTATGGAGTCTGCATGAGCTGCTTAGATTACCTTTAGCCACAGTATTTGTGGGTGGATTTTTTTTTCTCTTTTAGTTCTAGAAGCTCCTCCAATTTCATGGTGTTTCTCCATTTTTGGTAAGCCTCATATTTTTTTGTTATTTTGTTTTCTTCCTGATTTTTTTTAATTCTTGAAATAATACTATGAATTTTGAAATCCTAAAGTTTCTCACCTTAATTTTCCTCCTTTTCAATTTTTTTTTGAAAAATTTAAGTTAAAAATTTGTAAGTAAAGGTCAAAAGCAGTAATATGAAATAACAATAAAAACTCGCAGAATAATTTAATTAGAAAATTAATATTGAATAATTAAAAATTAATTACTAATGGCATAGTTGTTATCTATCAAAAAGCAGGGGTGTTAGACCGTTAGAGTATTTTCATCATTATAGTGGGATTGGTTATTTCTATAGTGTTTATTTAGATTTAGATTAGAATGATTTTTGTACTTATTTTGATGAATTTTATTAATATTACCTAATCGTTATCTACAGTTACTGCAATACCCCATAGCTTATCAACCATGGCTTCCTCAACTTCTGGCTCCAAGTCCCTCAAAGAATATCTAAAGCGATATGAAAGCAACATCAATGACGACCAAAAGAAAAGGAAGAAAAAGAAGCAACTAAAGAAATCCAAGCCAGACACCATAGGAGTTTTAGTCGTTGATGAAGATCCCGTTTGGCAAAAACCAGTAAACCTTGAAGAAGAGGAAGAAGAAGAAGATGCAAATGAGATGCCCCAAATCAACGAAGACATCGAGGTTAAGAGGATGAAGAGGCTTGAACTACTTAGGGCACAACGTCCTTATAATTCCATTTCAGAAGATGGTAGTGGATGGGTTACACTTCCTCCACCACGCTCAAATCTGAATGATTCGAACCCTGATATGTCACCACCTCGTAAACAAAGGGCTAGAAATGATACACCTTCACCGGAATCTACGAGGAAGCCTTTGGACTTGGGCAGAGAAGACACTGATATGTCTCAGCCACGGCAAGGGTGTAGACGCCCCCTTACCCCATCACCAGAACATAAATTGGGGCCAAGTTCTGATTTGTCTTCTCCTAGTAAACGAAAAGCACGCAATGACACACCTTCACCTTCTCAAATTGGACGAGAAAGTGAAGACTTGTCACCTCCTCGGCATCGAAAACGTCACCATACACCCTCCCCCGAACGGAATAGAGGGCCTTCATGTTCGACTAGGTTAAGTCCTGATTTGTCTCCTCCTCGAAAGCAAAGGGCACGGTATGACACACTTTCACCATCTCGTTCTGGAAAAGCCAATGCAGATATGTCAGCACCTCAACGGAAACAGTACGAAACTCAATTGCATGAGCATGGTATGTCACCACCTCGTCGGTCTCAAAGACCGACACAGGGTGATATTTCACCCCCTAGAAAGGGTAGGAAGGATGTTGAGAGAGTTGGGTTACCTGACCTTTCCCCACCTAGGAAAAACAGAAAGAACATGTCTGTTGCAAGTGCCCAAGAGGAAAGAAAAACTGGTTTGATTTCAGGAAGAGATATCAGAGACGAAATTGCTAAAAAAAAGGATGAAGATTGGAAAAGGTATATATGTTTACTTGTGCTTTGAATTATTATCATTCTTTTCGAGTTAGAAATTCACATGTTATTAGTCAACAATGCTTTCTTCTTATAGTATTTAATTTAATGGTGAAGGGCATGGGAGGTTTCATAGCTTTTACAAAAGGATTGTTTTAGTTTTATAATTTTGAAAAAATGTGTAATTAATTCTTAAAAATCCAAATCTATTTTCTGATGTGTACTCTTTTAGAATTAAAGTGCACATTTTGCAAAGGTATAGAATTAGAATGTTCTAGTTAAAAGCTATGGGACTAATGCTTGCCTAAAGCTATGGGACTAATGGTGTCCTTATCCCTTAATTTAATGGGTCCGACACGATTGACATTTTAGGCACATTGGTCACCTTATTTTTAAATTGGGACACCCTTTTCTCTCTACTATTAATCTATTATACTATCAGACACTTTAGTCCAATTTATCATATTTAAAATAAGATGTTCATTATTTTAATATTTTTTAATGCTAATTGACTTTTTAAAATTTTGTTAAGAGGCATATAGCATTAAAAATAATAAAACAATGGACGTCTGATTTAAAATATGATAAATTAGATTAAATTGTCTTATAGTATAACAGTAGGGAGACAAATGTATCCAATATAAAGGTGATTAGTGTGTCTAAAATGACAAAGATAAGTGATATGAGTTACTTTCCCCTTATCAGTTCTTGTTTTTCATGCATGTTAAACAACGAAGAAATGTATCTTTATTGTTAGTAACTTAGTTTGGGAATGTTATGAGCTGTGTTGTAGGAAAAATCAATTGTATGGTAGGACAATCATATGATTCTGTGCAACATGACCTTTGATTTTGTTATGTTTTCACCAGACGCATGAAACTCCATCATCTTAGGTTCTTGCCTTCTGATTTTCTTTTTCTTAAGAGATTTGGGTTGCTGGTGTTTTGCATATATGAAAAATAAGTCACTTTTTGAAGCTTTGATGAGTTATTCCATTTTGTTTCATTATCTAGTTTCCTGTTATTATATATATGATGTATGTGTTTCTGCTTTTAGACGTTCCTTAACTAGCTGTAGTATGAGCTCAATTCGTTGTTCCATATTGTACATTGAGTTTCAACTGGTATTAGTAGTTTCTTCAGAAAGCTGGAGCAGATGAAATAGGAGACCCTTGAGAATTGAGTTTATGAGATGGTGTTGTAGATTGTATCTTAGCATATGCTCCCCCCTTTCGCAGATTTCAAGAGATGGATCCTTCTATAAGTGGCCGGGGTGCAGAACCAGTATATCGTGATAAAAAAGGTTTGGTGAAATTGGCTTGTTTTTCCCCTTTCTTTCTGTATGCTTACGATCCATACTTGCTTATCTCTTTCTGATCCATTGTCTTAGGCGAACGAATGACGAAGGAGGAATTCTTAAAATCACAAAAAAAAGTAGAAGAAAAGCCCAAGGTATTTTCAAAAGTCTAGAGCCATAATTCACTAGTTCTCTGTCTATAATCTGTGATTTTGATTCAATGAAAAAAAAAACTGCTACTCTTACTATCTATGTAACTGGTTAAGAAAATACTGGCCAAAGAGCTGACTGGTTTTATTTGGTTTTGCAATTTTTATGCTGTTTGAGATGTTAGCTTGTACTGTAGCTGGAATTATTGTTTGAGTTATACAAACATCTAGATGACTAGATGGATATTTCTATGCTTTGGGTTAAGCGTCTTTTATTGGGTTACATGATGAACCATGCAAAATAAATTTTTACACCCTTGTTGCAAGTTGCAACTGTCTCGTTTACTTCATTTATGCTGATAAAAGTTATGTTTCCATGAAAAGTTATCATCATTAATATGGGGCTTTGTGGTCCTTTCCCTTGTTATTGTCAGGATAAAAAGTTGGAATGGGTTAAGGGTTTGGCTCAAAAGCGAGAAGCTGAAGCCAAATTACAGGAATTAGAGCTTGAGAAGGAAAAACCATTTTCCCGTAGCAGGTACATTCTGAGATGGCTCGAAATGCATAGTTCTTTAGTTTATTGCTATGATAATTTGTGCTGCCAATTTTTAAGTTTTTAAAATTGCCATGATACCATCCTTTAAAGAATTTTGTTTCTGGTGATAGCTTGGCATGTTGCTGATCTCATATTTAGTTTGGAATAATGCTCAGTAGTATATTTTTCTATCATTTTATTTGGTACTGTGTATGGTTGCTGCGTATTGTACAGCAAGTGCCTCTTCTAAATTTCTAGGAATACTTGAGTGTACTATTTAGTTAATTGAGGAAGCTGAAACTCCCTTGTCCTCTCTTTGCGTCTAGATTGTTTATGTTTAATATTTATACTAGAAAATTGATTATTTTATCCTCTTAGGGTGTATTTACTTATTTGTAATGTGAATCAATCAGAATTGGAATAAACACGAATCTTAATGGAGAGAAAAGAGAATGTAGGACTCATTCACTTTCTTTGTGTTTACTAATAACGGTAAGGAATTGGAAAAAAATATTAATATACTTAAATGTTCTTTTAAAAAATGATAATGAGAAATATATTAAAAAAATAAAATATTAAAATAAAGGATATTTTTATAATTACATCTTGTAGGGAAAGGGAATCAATATCAAAGGTGGAGTAGGGAATGACTAAAATTTGTGGGGTACTTATTCTTTTTTTACCATATAGTAAACATGTGAATGAGAATGATTCCCTGTCCCCTCAATTATCTTTACTTGTTATTTAATACACCTAGTTCTTATTGTCATGTGTTTTAATAGCCTCTTCTGTGTTTGCAGAGATGATCCAGAACTTGACAATCTGCTGAAGGAAAGAGTAAGATGGGGTGATCCTATGGCACATTTGGTTAAGGTAGTTACTTGCTTGTCTACTGGTTTATACATAGTTCAAGCTCTTTTCTATTTTTGGGTCTCATACAAAATTATGATTCGTCATTTTTTTTCTTCTGGGGCACATTGCAGAAAAAGTATCCAGGACCTGTTCTTCCTAACCTAGGGGACGATGAGAAAATGAAGGAATCAGGTTTCATTGTTCCTCAAGATATCCCTAATCACAGTTGGCTAATGCGAGGAATAGATGCTCCACCAAATCGATATGGTATTAGACCAGGAAGACATTGGGATGGAGTGGATCGCAGTAATGGTCAGTTCACTTCTCTCATCTGCTATTAGATTCTATACCCTGTTTAAATGTATCTGTTATGTATCCAGTCCGATGACTACTCTTCTCATAATTTATTTCTTCTGTCTAATTATGCGGCATTTCTGGTCAAAAGGACAAATGAGAAACATGTCTAGATATCTAACGGATTTTATTAATATCTGCTGTTGTATGTTGTGTAGGATATGAGAAGGAAATGTTCAAAAGGACAAATGACAAACAAGCCACACAGAGGGAAGCTTATCTTTGGTCTGTTGCGGATATGTAACTATAAGTGTATTGATATGCAGTGCTGATCCGCTACATTTCTCTTAAGAGATGCACGGTCTAGAAATCTTTTCTTTTGTAAGTTTGTTTGGGCCTCCTCTATTCGTTAGCTGCCAAAATTCTCGAATAGACTCTAGTCAGGTTTAGTCTTTTGGAATGAAATTTGGATGATATGGTATTCTTCCAAACAAAATTGTTCTCCCCTATCTGGATAACGGTTCCTGAAGCACCATTCTTCAGCCATTTGCGCTCATGCCTGTGTTTCCATTTACAGCTCTGTCAAGGGAGAACAATGTTTTTTTTTTCTTTCCTCTCCTTTTCTGAGCTTGTAAGGTTTATATTTTAGATCGTAAGTATCTTCCTGCAACCCAGTTTTTTTTCCGTCGTTGATGATGCTGTATTGTACTTGGGAGCTTTGTCCTTGTATGCACTAGAAAAAAACTGAGACAAAGGTTCGAGTACCTTTAGCAAGTTTTGTAAATTTTTAAAATAAATGTTTTAGTTTTGTAATTTATAAATTATGTATTATTCGTGTTATTATGAAAAATAAGTATTTTTAATCTTATAATTTATTAAAATGAGCATTTGTAGGGCATTAAAAGTGTTAAAGTTAAGTAATTATATGATATTTGGTGTATTATATTGGATAGTTTTTGTAAAATGTATTAGATTAAATTGTATTTAATTATATTATAATTAGTTTGTATATTATTTGGTGATTGGTGATAAGTTGTATAATATAATCTCATGAAATTAATTATAAATATTTTAATAAAATAATTTATATTTAAAATAATTTTTTATTATAAAATTTATTTAAATAAATATTTAGTTTATTTTATTTTGTATATTTTTGAAATAAAAAATATTAATATTAATTTTATATAAAATAAAAATTGAAAATACATAATTATATAATTAAAAATTTAGAAAAATGAAATTAAATATTTAGCACAATTTAGATTCATACTAAGGGTCCAGTATAAATCGTATTATTTTTATATTATATAATATAATTTGATTTTATAATTATATGTATAATTATATATAAATTATTTTATCAGTGTTTTAATATTGTAATATTGTGTAATAAATATGTTAATAATATTTAATTTTTATAAATAATGTAATTAAATATTTAATTTAAAAATTATAAGATTAAAATATTAATTTAAATGTAATAAAATTATTATAATATTTTTTAAAAATTGTAAAATAACTATGAAATAAAAAATATTTAAATTAAATAATTATGATATTTGTGTTACCTTCTTCCGTGTAAGAAATACGATGAATATTACTTTTAACACGTATTAAAAGCTAGTTTTCGTTATATTAGCTAATTTTCTTTATATTATCTTTGATCAACTACTTCCACGTATTATAGTTACTATTATCGTTACTATTCCACTTCCACGTAATGGTTTTCGTAATATTATTAATAGAAGCCGATTGTTTTTTTTTAAATAATAATAATTGAATAATATAATTAAGTTTTTTTTTTCAGAAAGATAAAACAGAAACTATTTGTAACAAATTTATTAATAGTTTATTTTAAGTATGTTTTATTTTTAATAAGTTAATATCTTTATTAATCATAAAATGTTACATTAGAGATAATTATTGATGTTTAGCATATTTCAATTCTCTATTGCAAGCTGCTTTGTGGATCTACATAATACCTTGCTATGCTTGCTACTCTCTGCGCAAAGTCTCACAACCTAGTCGTATCCATTACATGAATGCCTCAGAATTCAAAGTAAGAAATGGCCGTTAGGCTCAAAATCTCCAAACCCACTACTCGCTTGTCGTCACTTTCCTTGGAAAAGCTCCTTAAATCCCAGAAAAACCTGTCTAGACCACCACCAAGACTCTGGCTTGACGTTGAAGATGAGCCCATAGATGTTGACCCCCATGGATATACCATCTTAAAGTTGACCCACCCACTCCTCCGTACTTTAGACTCTTGCTCTGGCATCAAACAGTTCAACCAGGTCCACACCCATCTCATAGTCTCTGGTATTTTCCAACATTCTCTTGCTGCTAGCCGAGTCATCAAGAAGCTTTCCTCTTTTCCCCATTTTCTCACTTACGCAGTTTCCGTTTTCAATTGCTTTGAAGAATCTGATGCTTTTCTTTGTAATACTATTATAAGAAGTTATGTAAATTTCGGTGACCCGTATGGTGCTTTACGCTTTTATTACGAGCAGATGATTGCCAAATCTGTTGTTCCTAATCATTATACTTTTCCCCTTGTAGTGAAGGCCTGTGCGGGAATTGGGTCAGTGAAAGAAGGGGAAAAGATCCATTGCCGTGTTTTGAAATTTGGGTTTGAATCGGATTTGTTTGTTCGGAACTCTTTCATTCATATGTATTCTATTTGTGGGAAAGTTAAGGATGCACGGACAATGTTTGATGCTGGGCCTGACTGGGATTTGGTGAGTTGGAACTCGATGATTGATGGATATGTGAAGAATGGAGACGTTTTTGTTGCACACCAACTTTTTCATATGATGCCTGAAAGAGATAGTTTTAGTTGGAATTCTATGCTTGCGGGTTATTTGGGGATTGGAGATATGGAAGCTGCAAGACGGTTGTTTCAGATGATGCCCTACAAAGATGTTGTTTCTTGGAACTGTATGGTTGATGGATATGCTAGGACAAAAAATCTTTCTATGGCCCTTGAGTTTTTCAATCAAATGCCAATGCGTGATGTACTTTCGTGGAATGCAATGTTGGCTGTTTATGTGCGTTCTAAGGACTACGGTAAGTGTTTGGGACTGTTTGATATGATGATAGAAGAAGGAGATATTAAGCCTAATAAGGCTACCCTTGTGAGTGTCTTGACTGCGTCTGCAAACTCAGGGAGGCTTGACAGAGGCAAATGGGTCCATTCATATATTGAATCTAACAGGATTAAGCCTGATGTGTTACTTTCAACTGCTCTTCTAACAATGTATGCAAAATGCGGGGACATGGATTTGGCTAGGGATGTTTTTGATAAAATGCATGATAAAAGTGTTGTTTCATGGAATTCCATTATCATGGGATATGGTATGGGCGGGTGTGGAGAGAAAGCCCTAGAAGTCTTCTTAGATATGCAGAAGAGAGGCCCCATACCAAATGAATCTACATTTATTAGTATTTTGTCAGCATGCACACATGCAGGAATGGTTTTGGAGGGTTGGTGGTGCTTTGATCTAATGCAACGAGTCTATAGAATTGAACCAAAGATTGAACACTATGGATGCATGGTTGATCTTCTTGCTCGTGCTGGTTTTACAAAAGAATCAGAAGAGCTTATTAGGAAGATCCCAATGGAGGCAGGGCATACCTTATGGGAATCTTTACTCTCTGCTTGTAGAACCCACTCAAATCTAGAACTTGGAGTAGTTGTGGCCAAGCGACTAATTGAATTGAAACCAGGGGATATTGGACCGTATTTGTTGTTGTCACATATATATGCGTCACTGGGGAAATGGGATGATGTTGAATTTGTCAGAATGATGATGAAAGAAAAGAGGTTAAACAAAGAAGCAGGGTCAAGCTCGCTTCAATTTGGAGAATGTGATTCTGAGTTTCTTGTGGAGAATGGTTCATTTCACAGGAGAAACATGGTGTACTCGATGTTGAGTGAGATTGGTGCTCGGTTAAAACTATCTTGTAGTGACGTGTTTGCATTAAGCAATATGAGAAAGAACGCTGAAAGCTAGTTTATACACACACACCAATGGCCTAAACAAGGGAACTTGAGTGACCCTTTTCCCTATATATAAATGTTTGTTTGCAAGCGTGGACACTTTTTCTCTCATAACACCTTGAAGAACGAAGGAAGATAGATGGGAAGAATATTTGTTTCTAGTTGCCAACTGAGCATATACTACTACAAAATGCATATCCAGATGACAAACTAGACAGCAGCTCCAATATGGTAGAGATCTCGGATTGAAAAGGTACAGCACAAAATTATTGCAACGTATAGCTTTAGGTGTGTTGGTCATTTCCATAATTTCTTTCATCTTTCCAAACCTTTGGTGTTTTTCAGAAGGAGGTTATTACTTTTTCTCATCAGTGAAATGGTTGAGAATTTTACCTGTATTTACTAGTGCACTATAATTCCTTTCCTTAGTATTATTTTATTTTATTTTCTCCCCAAGGTCATTCTTCTACTTATCGTTATGGCATTATGTTCTTTGGGTCAAATTCACTGTAGAATTTCATAGGTCTGTCATTCGTTAATTTCAATGGAGGAGGCACCAGCTCAAAATATTTGTTTCAATTCAAGATTGACTTGCATATGTTCGTCATCATGTGAGCGCAAGTCATTGATTTATCACTGGTATGCTTTCCATAAATGGTTAATCCTCTCTCACCAACTTCTAGTCTTGTACTAGCATGGTAATATTTTTAGCATATCTTATATATCTTCTCTGGCTGCTACAAAAAATAAAAATAAAAAGCATACTCTGTGCGAATTTGGGACGTACTTTCATGTGAATAATTCAAATGTTTCACTCTAATAGTGCTCACCAAAGAGAAAAATATAGCAAAACAGTGAATTAACTTATTTTAGGTTTCCTACTACGATTGGGATATAATATGATAATCCACTGTTAGCCAGAGGCTGTGATGAATGTAAAGGAATTGACTTAATAGTCCTATCTTGCAACATTCTTAAGAAAGAATGTTATGGGTAGCTTCCTTTCTTTATTCTTCTGAAGCCTCATGAGCATTGGCAGGTTAATTCATGCTGTCTAGCAATGGGGACCTTTTTAAATTTTTTATGATTGATCTTGTTGGAGACTGTGATTCCAGAACAATGGCTGGAAATTTTTTACCTTGAGTATTTTTCTTTATAATTTTATTCATTAACTCATACTTGGGAGTATGATTTTCCCTGCACATGCACGGTTTGACACATTTTCCTCTATAGGTTATAAATACTACTTTTTTTGGCTATGATAATTGTAGATCCGAGAGGGATTGCACTATAATCTATATTTTCCTTGTGGAGCAATTGCCCTGCCAAAGATGCATAATGATGGCGCTGTTGAGTATGAAGATGGTGCTTCTGCTACAGAGGCTCGGGATTGTCTGTCTCTTTCGTTATGTATGCATTTATGTGTAATATATGCAGCTCACACATGCTTGACTATGCAGCTTAATACATATATATTCCGCAGATGGGTAGAGATATTGTGTCATTCTTGTCATGGGTTGCGGAGCCTGAGATGGAAGAAAGGAAACTGGTGCGGCACCTTCATTATCTTCTAACTTTTATCCAATTAATAATTATTTTTAAATTTTGTTTTCCCGCATTGCAGATGGGATTCAAATGGATATTTGTTCTGCCAGTGGCACTACTGCAAGCTGCTTGCTTTCAGGCGCTTGAGGTGGTCAATTCTGAAGTCTCTCAAGCTGGTTCTTGATATATATGACTAGCGAAAAATGAAAATATACATATGTTATATGTATTATTTTATTATATTTAATAAAAAAATAAATAAAAATTAATTATTTTTGTTGATATCCTTTTTTATAAACAAAGAGACTTAAAAATATATTTTTTAAACAAAAGGAATAAATAATTCGTAAGTTTTAAATTAAGTGATTTTTATGACCGTTTATCCTTTTGAAAACATGAATCCAATTATTTGATCCTCAATATTATGAGCTGTCCATCCATGTTGGAAAATTGGCTTTATTGAGGTGTAAATTGTAAAATAAGGTAAATTGATAGACCGATTAATAAATGTTTAAAAATAATAATATTTTTTTAATAGTTTAAACTTTTAAAGAATTAATTTCCTAATAACTTTTAACGTAATGACACCGAAAGCTAATTCATGTCTTTTGAGTTTCCACTCGTCAACCTAAATGGCAGAAAAGCCTTTGAGGTACTGTTTAGAAAGAGAAGTTTGACACTAATGTGTCCGAATAACTCCATCATACAATTAATTATTATAAAATAATTAAAAATTATTCATTATTTTTAAATTAGACATGATGTGATATTTTAGATTAATAAAATTTAATATTAATATAACTTTAAAAAAAAAAAAAATTTAAGAGAAAAAATGATCTAATTGATAATAAATATACTTTAAAAATAATGAATAATATTTTTAAAATAAGTTGTAATTGTAAGAGGAAAACTTATGATCCAATGACATGATGAATTTTGCTATTATGTCTTGTTGTAAGTAAATGTTTAAACATTTAAGATTCTTAACTAACTTAAATTTATAATTATTATACCTGAATTTGACGAATTTATCATATTTTTTCCTTCTGTTCATCTTCTTTTATTACACTTGTTATGCTTCAACTTTGCTCAAATATCAACACCCTCTTGAAAATGGTGAGCCTTTTGCATAAGTACATAAATGATGTTCAATAGTTAACTTACTAGAGTTGAGCAATTGAACTTCATTTTATTCATAGTATAATAATTATCACAACTTAAAGGCAACTAAGAACCTTGAAGAGGTACTTACCCTCTCGTAATTACTGGATATGACATTGATTTCTAGATAGAAAGGTTTTCTATGCTAGAGTTTTTTGTGTTTTTAAGAGTAGAGAGCTCTGGATTTATATGTATTTGTGTGTTCTTTGAAATGAGCGGAGTTTCTTTTATAGCACAAGAAATCCATGTTTACAAAACTAAAATTATTATTTTAACTTTGCTTTAATAATTCTACAGTTTTTTGCTTTAAATGATAGCCACTTCTTTTTTCCTTGGCACATGTTGTCGACTGAAATATAGGGTCTACATCTTTATTTTTTTTATCGTCTTCTACCAATAGTTCCTCTCTTTATTTTCCTTCGTCGTTTTGTACCGACGGTTCTTTTGATGAAGCGTCTTCATCTTCTTAGTCTTTGATGTAGAGAATGCATATGTGGTCTTTGGTGGTTTTTCTGGCATAGAAGTAGAATATTTTCTTTGTTTCTTGACCAATTTTCGAATTGTTGTAATTAAATTTTTCTCTCTTATTACTTTCCTACATAATATTGTGATTACTACATATAAAGAATAAATTTTTACTAGTGATATTACCATGATCATTGTGTAGTACTTTGGTCTTCTTGTCTAGGTGATTCTTTCTGTTTTATAAAGAATAAATTTATCTATAGTTTTATTTTTGCTTTTAAGCAAATATACATACAATATTTCGTGCTATTATAAAAAAAGTAATAAAATATTTATTGTCACTTTTTATTTGAAGAAATTTCAAATCACATAGATCATTATGGATTAAGCCAAAGGGTTTAGTTTCCTTTCAATTGAATGAAATGATGAGTTGGTCATTTTTCCCTCAACACAAGTTTCATACTTATGCTTTGAATCTATTTGGAATGTGAGTATGTGTTACATGTTAATTAGACTACTCAATGTATAGTAATTAACATAACCTAGTATACCATGCCACAAGTTGGAAGACTCAAGCAAATAAACATAAAAAATAATTTTATTAATATTCCTAGTTTTTACATTCATTAAATTAAGCTTAAATAACCCATCAGATACCTACCGTTTTCTCACAAACATTTCATTTTTGGTTAAAACAACCTTATCAGATTCCAAACTATTCAAAAGCAATGCTTGTTTAGTAATAAGCCAATAACAAGATTCCTACGAATGTTTGGCACATAGAGTGCATTTTTTAATGTAAACTCATTCTCAAAGGTCATTTTCAATTTGACCTAGCCTTGCTCTTGAATGGTTGATATGGTAGAATTTCCCATGAAGAGCTTCTCTTCATCTTTCACTGGTTCAAAAGTAGTGAATAACTCTTTATCTGAGCATATATGTTTTGTTGCACCAGTATCAATCCATTACTCCTTTGGGTTTGATCCCACCAAGTTCACCTCAGAAACGACTGCACACAAGTCAATATCAGAGATATCATGAATGATGTCATTAACCATGTTTACCTTATAGTTCATGTTTCTTTTTAGAAACTTGTAATCTGTGGCTTTATGCCCAATCCTCTAACAGTTAAAGAAAATCCCTCTAAAACTTTGACTTTTTAAAAGTTACTTTTCTAGGTCCCAACTTAGACCTTTTACCCAACTTGCCCTTGCTTTTATTCTTATTGTGCTTGGAACTTTAACCATACTCCATCACATTAGTCTTGGGTGTTGATGGGATATACCCTCTTTTAGAAGAAGCTTTGTTATCTTTTTTCACTTTGAATTTTATCAACAAGTCTTTCAAAGACACTTCCCTTCGCTTGTTCTTAAGGTAGGTCTTGAACCCTATCCATGAAGGGGAAAACTTTTCAATCATAGCTGCAACTTCGAAGGTTTCATTAAGTACCATCCCTTCATCATACATTTCTGTTAAGATATCTTAGATTTCACGTACTTGATTGCATATAGATATAGAGTTCACCATCTTATAATCTAAAAAAAGGGACCAACTAAAAATTTCTTAGTATCGACATTGTCAATATCATACTTTCGATCCAATGATTCACGCAAGTCTTTAGTTGTCCTCTCCTTATTGTACTCATTATACAAGGAATTTTTTAGACTATTTAGAACATAATTCCGTCATAGATAATCAGAATGCTTCCATGCTTCAATAATACTAGCAGATTGAAAATCTTGTTCACTCTCAAGTTGAGTGGAAGCTTCTTCAATCAAGAACCTTGCCAAATTCAAGGTGGTGAAATAGAATATCATTTTACTTTTCCATCTCTTGATATTTAAGCCATTAAACTTCTATGGTTTCTTTGCCACAACATGGTTCATAAAAACAGAAACCTGTAACATTTGGGTTATCACATGAGTTACAGAAGGCCTCATTATTTGGTTCACATTGGAACCACCCACAGTAGAATCAATAACATTCACAATTAGGTTCTCAATTTGGGACAATAGAGTGGTCATTTCAGATGTTATAATATTTTTTTCTATTAAATATACAAATAGCAACCAAATTTTTAAAAATCACTAAATAAAATTTTATATTATCAAAAAATATATTCGTACCACCAATTAATTCAAAGAGAAAAAGTCAAGTAGTATAAAAAAATAATAACAAGAATAAATAAAGGGCTGAAACTATTACTAAACAAACAATAATCAAGAAACTCTTATCTATATTGTATACAGTAAGTAAAAATATTGGTTTTTGGGAGGAAAAAAATTCTAATAAAATAACAATAGAATGAAAAGTGACAGATAAATAAAATTTCAAAATAATAAATGATGAAGTAATAAAAAGAAAGAAAGAAATACAATATTAGAATAAAAGCTTTATTAATTAACGATGAAAGGAATTAATAATGAGATAAAAAAAAATGAACAATAGTGGTAGTAAAACATGCAATAAAAGTCAACTTAAGAAGCACCAATACTAAGTTTGAAATTTGCAATTTCGAACATCAGTATTGAAAAACCTTTTTTTTTCTTATAATTAAAATACCATATAAAAAAAAATTAAACTAATGTTAAGAGAAGTATATAACAAAATAGATAAATATAACAGATTATAAATAATCTATTTATTCCAAAATATTTGTTAAAAAAAATTAATATTTTAAATTTATTTGTCCAAAAAATGAGTAAAAATTATCTTAAGATTGTAAGAAATAATATATGGATAAACAAATTAAGAATAAAATTATATTATTAAAATAAAAAAATATAAATATATGTATAAATTATAAATATAAAATTTAAATAGAATAAAATATTAAGACCAATATATTAGACAATATTCTTAAGATAATTTTTTCAATCAATGTGAGTGTTATACAACTACAAAAAACTTATCTTTTAAGATACAATAATCAAAATAATAATAAACTTACACCAAAATTTATTATTCCACAAATTTTTAACTATAATGAATATAATTCTAGATAAAAATAATAAATTTTCATCAAAGTTTTCTTTTTCTTTTTCATGTACTTTCCTTTCGATTATATGCTCTCTTTTGCCTGTTATGTTATGTTATATATATATAAATCAATCTCATTTTTAAAATGAATTAAACTACCAAACAATTTATTAAAAAAAGGTAAATAGTTAATACAAAACCGTTTATCACAAACTGCTTATTTCCCATTTCTCAATTAATAATTGTGGCTGTGGTGGCAAAAAAATAAATGCGACTGTTTCTCTCAATTTAATTATACTTTTTTCATTTATAAATTTCAACCTAATATTTTTTTCATATATTAAATTCAATTTCTATTATCAATTTTATTCTCATTATATTTTTATTCTACGAATTAAATACGAACCAAGTGTTATTGGTTTACGATAAAAGAACTACACTATTGGACGACTATTACAGTTTCATGGTTGTAACTGAGCAATTTGTAAATTTATGTCTGCAACTTATGTTTACAAATCAACTTGACTAGAATAGAATCACAAGATTTGTTTAACTAGAAATATCACCACAAATGTGAATGCTTAACTGAATTAAGAATAAAACTTGTATGTCTTAGCTTGAATTATGATTGTCCTTAGTCCACCTATGGGTGATAGAATCATCAGCAGTAGGCCTAATATGATACATATCTGAAACGAAAGAAATTAAAGAATTTAAGTTAGACCATAAAAAATATAAGCCACATGATTTCAAACTGTTTTCAAGTTCAACATACCCAGTTGATGCACCAAGATAAACCGAATTTCTTTGGTTTATGTATAGCAAGCCACATGATGCAAGGGAGCTAAAAGTATTAAAGTGAAGTTAGTAAATAAAACATTAGATTATGGAGAGAGAACTAATATATATTAACAATTTATGATAAATCAATATTGACACGATAATTTATTAACAGATTTACTTTTATGATTCGATTGTATTTATCAATGATATCATGTCGTATCATTTGTGATCAATACAAATTTGTGATAAATACTTTTCCTGATGCAAAATGTTTATGGGTTAGAGCTTACAAAGTAAGTTGTTGGGGAAAAGGCAAATCCTCCAAAGAACGAGAGAAGACCACCAAAGAAAGGGAATGTAATGCCCACAAACATTGTGAATGCTGAAACAGAAAAAAGTGAAATATAATTCAATACATATAATTACTATAGGCTAATCGATATTCAAGGTTGTGGACAGTGATTGTATATACAACACTAATTGAAGCATATAATTTGTGATCAACAGCAAAAATTGAATTGGTTCCATTCTAGATGAGTTTTTCAGTCCAACCTCAAGGAGAAAACGTTCAAAACTAACACAAATTATCAATTTTTTTAGGCCATGTTCTTACCTTTCTGAAGGGACTGGTCTTTATCAAGAGACGATCTGGTCTTTATTCGTTAATATGAATTTTTTAACCAAATGATTTACCGACTATACCAGAAGAATCGTAAATATGAATTGGTTTAAAAAGAGTGTGCAAACATATGTGTTTAGTACATTTTCGAAATAAAGCACTTAGATACAGTATTGTTTTTTGATAGTATAACTTTAAAAAAGTGACATCACTGAATACAAATGGTCAAATTGTTACGCATATAAATATACAATGAATAAAAATATAAAAATTGATCATTTGTTCTTATAGTATCATCTTTTCGTAACTAGTGAGTTAATGTTACAAAAATAGTGTCTAAAACTAAATGCTTCAATTAAATAGCTACTGGGAAATAACCTAAAAAGAAAAGGAATATAGATGATACTTACCAACATAAAGATTCCTTGAAATGAAGCGAAGGGTCAAAGTAGGCTTAAAATTCAATTTCTTCACCAAAACAGTCTCTATCATGTCAAACACTGGCATTGCATATAGCTGAAGCAGAGAAATTTTCTTAGGGAGAGAAATGATGAGTTTATAACATAAAAGTGAGACTAAAACTTTACCTGATAGCTTCCAATAACATGAATAACAACAAACAAGTTAGCTGCAACAATAAGCCAAGTAGGTTTTTCCAACAAAATCAGGATGTTATCTTCGACTGTTTTACCAAAAATGTAATAACCACCAATGGCAACTGGGAAATAACACAAAGCCACAACTATATAAGCAATAATGACTCCTCTCCACATAGGACCCTTAGATGGCTTCTCTGGTGTAGATGGTATTGTTGCTTGAATCTCCAAAACCACATTATGCCCAGCATAAGCAAAAGCCACATCTCCCAAAGCACTGAAAAAGTTGAAGACAGTTCCTGCTGATGTTGAAGCTGGATTGCTGTAAGATACATCGGATTGTTTCCCCTTGTGTACTGAAGCTGACCATGCTATGGTAGAATAACTAAATTGATCACCATCACAATGAGGGGAAAAAAGAAAAGAAATCAGAAACACATTCATGACTTAAGGTCTGTTTGGTTTTACTTTTTGGAAATCTATAAAAGCGCTTATGACAGAAAAAAAGAAATTCATGATCAAATAGAGAAAAAATTATCATAAGCGTTTTTATGACTTATAAATCACATTTAATGCATCCTAATATAATCATATATTTCGGAAACTATTTTCAATAGAAACACGAGCAAACGGACCCTGAGAAAGCACTTTTTTTTTTTGCTTCTTTACAGAATCACGAATAATGTGCTTCTTCATAAAAGCGCTTTCTTTCTAGGAGAACACTTTTCTTAAAGCACAAGCAAAACATAACGAGTCTAATTAGAAAAGCTGGTACCTTAAGGACATGACAGCGGCAGCTAAAGAGACACCAGAAATGGAGTTAAAATTGGGGAGATGTGCGAGCACAAAGTGAACAGAGGCAAAGATCATAATGAAGTAACTAGTATTGATGTTGTTGCAGTCTTTGCAAACTGTGTCATGAATCTTCTGAAGAGATTTACCACCAGTGACCATATAGACAATATCTACACCCACTTCACAAATTAGTTGTTGAGGTACCACTATCCAAAGTCCAAGTTTTTCACCAAATGCATGTTGTCCCAACTCATGGTATCTATCAAATCGTTTTCCAGGCACCATTTCATGCATCTCAACCATTTGCCATAAGGTGAATAGAGTTATTACCCATGATAGTATTAAAATAATTACTCCAGGTCCCCTGAAAAATGCGTTTTACCAAAAACTTTTAAAACTACAATATGTAATTTTTTTTATTAAATACAATAATGTTCTCTAATTCTAGCAATATAGTTTGAATTGTCTTATTTTATCTCATATTTTATTTAGTATTTTTAATAAACTCATAATACAATATTATGTTATTCCATCCAATCCGATCTCATCTCATTCAATATTATCATATTTAGATTGTAGTTATAATATATTTAATTTTAAACATAAAGTTTTATAATTTTTTTATTAAGTTTTCATATTATAAATAGTTCCGTATAATGTTTTTCATTGTTTTTATATTTTTATTTATCTCATTTAGGTTCATTTAAAACAAATGAGATATCTCAATTAATACTATTTCATTATATTTTCATCTCATGAAAAATTAAATGAGACATGAAATAGTTTATATCATGTATGGTATTAACATTCTATTTTAATTTATACCTCTATCTAGGACTAGAGTGATCATCCGTGGATTTTAGGAAAAGAATTTTTATATGTAATATTTATAAAATTAAAGACAATTTATATTATTTATATTCATAAAATGAAATTAAGCTATTAGATCTTAAATTTTTGGCTTTTATTTCTCAATAACTTACTACATACTCAAAATTTAAAACATAGATAAAATTGTTAATCAAGTCTCTCCTATTAAGCATTTATATGCATTTAGTCTCTTATATTAAAAAAAATACTTTCTAATCCCTTAGTTTTGAGAAAATATACCAATTAAAAATAAATAATATTATTTAATGATTTTCTTATTAAAATATTATTCTTTCTTATCAATTAAAACTCGATCCTTTAACATTGATAAAATAACAATTAATAATAATTTTTTTACAAAGTATTTATTTTAATATTTGTTTATTATCACTATTTTATTTTAATATTTTTATTTTTTTTAAATAAAAAATATGTGTTTTAAGTAATTTTATATTATAATATTATTAGTGGCTCGTTTTTATTGTATTTAAATCACTTGATATTAAAAAATAATACTTTAATAAAAAAATTATTAAAATAATATTATTTATTATTAATTGATTATTTTTCTTAAAGTTTAAAAATTATAAAACACATTTTAAAATCTAAATTAATGAATGATACAAACTTTCATAATTTAGGAACTTCTGTAGCTTCTATCCCTTAAACATATTTATCTTTTTTCAATGAAAAGTAGCAATTAAAAAGCAAGTAGTTTTATTTATTTATATGATGCTGCCCATGAGTTTAAATCATAGATCAATGGATAGAGTTTTAAAGATCTAAGCAAGAAATGCCACTCTTTGATTCCAAAATTATAAATATTGTTTGACATAAAAGAAAAAAAATATATAAAAAATAACCCAAATGAAGGGCAATTTTCCCACAAATGAATTTAACAGACTTTAATAGTCTAACACTAACAGCCCCACTATCATGAATCAATGAACCTAAGTTCAAAACCTTTATTTAATAAAAAAAGAAAATTTTAATGACACTTGTGATAAAAAAATAAAAAATAAATCCAAATGGTTTAAGATTATATAACAACTATATATTAACGTAACAAACTAATATGTGATTGCAATACTATGACATACCATCCAAGATGTGCCAAGGCATAAGGTAGACTTAAAACACCAGCACCAACCATGGCAGTAACATTGTGGAAAGCTGAATACCACCATTTTGCATTCCTTGAAGAAGTTATTGGAAGCCAATCATCAATCTTTTTTTGCTTCTCCGATTTTTCATCTGTCTCATATATTTCCTCTACCTGTGATTTGTAGCATTAACAAGTTTTCTACTCAAATATTAATCCTTTTTACCCTTACAATACAAAATAATATTAAAACATCAAGGGATTGTATAAATTAACAAATATATCAATAAATTATTAATAAAATTTCAACCAAACCATTTAATTTTAGGAAGGGTTACAAATAATATTCAAATATAATTAATACTACATGTTAACTCCCACATTAACTAAGAATAAAGGAATAATACTGTTTATAAGTCTGGTAAATCATCTAACTAATAAGTTAGCTTTTGGGTTAAGAGTTAGGCCTGAGTTTCTAAGAAAGTATCAGAGCTAGGTTCTTGGCTTCTTCATACTTCCATCGGCCCTCGTGCCGTAAATTGGGACTCTAGCCGATGTGGAGGGAGATGTTAAGTCCCACATTGACTAAGAGTAAGGCAACAATGCTGTTTATAAGTCTGGACAACCCTCTAACTCATAAACTAACTTTCGGGTTAAGAATTAGGCTTGAATTTCTAAGATTACAAATATAACACTATGTTATATTTTCGGTGATAGATTTTTGATACTCTGACTAGCCTCTTTGCCCTGTCGTCTCACACAACACCAACATCGGTACAAGATATGTGTCTGATTTGATGTATTTTTTTTTGAATATGGTGTAGAAAAAACCTAGTAGAGATAATAATGAAGAAAAAGAGATGCTGGTGTGATCTGTATCATAGCAACAGCAACTATGCTGAATATGCAAGAAAAAAGATTGTGACGAAGAAGTGGTAGATGCGGAGCCGGAGGCGGAGGCAGATGCGGTTTGTTTTGGGGAGTTTGGATTAGGAATAAGATATTGGTTTAATGAGCACGTGGAATGGGCTAATTTGATGAATGTTAATGGCCAAATATTTAACTTCTTGAAAATGGTTTTTTTTTTTTAATATCACTAACAACAACCCATAGTTACAATATAAGTAATTTAAAAACAATTAATTTAATATTATTGAACTCTAAAATTATTAAAAAAAAAAAAAAGATCGTGACTCTACAATCACTACCAAAAAAAGATCGTGTACTCTAAAATAATTTTACAATCCCTAATCCTAAAAATATTTTTACTAGTAAAAGAATTTTTAGGTTTTTCTTAATGTATTAAATAAAGAAATAAGAAATTCTAAAAAGAAGAAGATAATATTGAAATGAATGAAAAATGAAAATATATATAACTACGTGACACCTACTTGTATCTGACACCCTTAACAAGTCTGATGCTGAAATATATACTCTATCTAAAGTTCTTACCGCAAGTAACATATCAATTAATAAATAATTTAATCATAAATTTATAACATTAATTATATTTTAGTATTATTTTGATTAAAATTTCGTGATATATTTATTAATTTAATCCTAATAGATAAGTGTTTATCTATATTTCAACAGTTCTCTAGTAAAATGCTAAAAATCTTACAGGAAATTTCTCGGTTCGATTTCACCATCCAAGTATTGGTTGGAAAAAAAAAAACAAAACAAAACACAGAGTATGTATTTATATGAGAGGAATAAATTATGAGATACACAAATATATACCTTGGTAGGAATTTTAGCATTTTGATCAGTTGTAGGATCTTGAGACCCCATGGATGCCAAGTGACTTCAAAGTTCAATATATGTTGGGAAGAAAATAAAAGAAGAAATCAGAAGAGTAGGGAAGCTATATAGTAGAGCATAACACTTGGGAAATATCAGTAGTATTGTCTATGGATTGTCAAGAGGAGACTCCGTCTTCAAATGTAGCTGTAATTAAAGGGTACTGAAGTTGACTCTTTTGTTTGATAGTCTTTAGGGAAATATACATCATTCGGCGTTTTATGTGTAAACTGTGCAATTTTTATACGAAGAATTACAACTAGCCTAGCTCAAAACTACTAGTCATTTGCGTTTATATATATATATAAAACCAAATGACTTTTCAGTACTTCCTAGCAAGGCTCTTGACCTCTTCTATCTGTGTGACCCATTTTAATACCATTATTAAAGGAAAGGTTGTAAGATCACACTATTATCCCTTAAATTATAATTTCTTTTGATAGAATTTTCTTACTAAGTATCTCCTTGAATAACAAATTAATAATGATAATTATACGATATATAGAGAAAATAAAAAAACAAAATAAATATAATTTTACGCGTTTCAATGTAAAGCTTAATTTATAGGTAAGATAAAATAATTTATTATTTATAACGTTTATAATATATATATAAACTCTCAAAATTCTCAATAACCCAATACATTAAATTTAAATATTTTTCTTAAACTAATAAGAGAGACCACCAAATATATCATCTTCAATATTTTGAAGCTATCAAAATAAGCTTTATAATTTTACTTATTATTTTTCTGTCAACTGTAACTCTTGAAATGAAGTTATTATGATATTTTACATGATTAAATACTTACTTACTTATAGGAATAATATATGGTTTTGTAAATCATGTTCAAGATGCAACTCGATCTGTAGCATTTAATTTCATCTTTTTTGACAACATTCAGTGCCTTTCTTTGACAATTTATTTGTGCTCGCTCGTAGCTTGGTCCGTGTGAACCACATATGCTTTCATTGTGAGCCCTCACTCCTATCTTGATTGTCGCTCATCCAACTACCCACATTACAAGGTGATATCATGACCATGTTGGTTTATTAAGGTTGACTCTTAGTTCGCAGACCAATTCCCAAAGAAGTTTGCAAAATGACTAAGTATTTCCTAAGGAGTCCCAAAGTCATTATTAAAGTACTAAGTGAACACTCGTTGTCCAAATTTCAACAATGTAAGGGGTTAAGTGTTGTTTCAATAAAATATTACTTTCAATTAAAGTATTAAGTGAACACTCATGGTCCAAATTTTAACAATGTGAGGGGCTAAGTGTTGTTTCAATAAAATGTTACTTTCAAAAAAAGAGAGAGTATCTCACAACAATAAACAAAGAATCCTTTACAACAACAAGCAAAGTATGTCTCACATCAACAAAAATAAAATGCAAGAAAATTATCAAGCTCAACATCTAAGATAGAAGTGTTAAATTCATATTATTCATTAACGTTGTGATGCTTCTGAAGCTAAACAAAATAAGGACCAAGTGACTATACTTTGGCCAACAAAGTAACTATATATTACAAATGGGGGCTCTATAGCGTTCCAAGTGCCAGGAAACTTTTGAGGCACTATTACAAATGGGCCCCATTCCTCTCAACATTTGATCTATCATCATCGTTACCATGCTTAGTACGTTGCACTCTTTGAAAAAGCTGGAAGGTAAATGAGTGGTAGATCTAGCTTGGGGTCACTTTCATGACCTTTCTCTTTCTCTTGGTTGATTCAAAATTATGGGCCCAAACAACACCCGTATAAGCTACAAAGTCATTTGAGTTTAGATACTCGATCATTCAGAACATTCTTAGTTGCTTCTTTAAGTTGGATAAACAATATCTAATTTTCAGTCCTTAAGCTCTCACATTCTGACTTGTTTTCAATCATGTCTTCTTAAAGTCGGTTTCTAACGACC
The DNA here is from genome assembly GCA_037013495.1 of Hippophae tibetana. Classification (NCBI taxonomy): domain Eukaryota; kingdom Viridiplantae; phylum Streptophyta; class Magnoliopsida; order Rosales; family Elaeagnaceae; genus Hippophae; species Hippophae tibetana. The sequence continues at coordinate 10,447,418 of CM072812.1, forward strand.
TCAAAAGATATAATAGGAAAGTTTAAAGAATTTATCAAAGTTGCATGTGATATAAATTTCACAAAATCTAGAGCTTATATTCTTTCATGAATGTACGATATTCACTATTATTAAAATTATATAGTGATATTTTATAAGTGTTATATTTTTAAAAGTATACCCATTTATTAAAATAAAAATTGTATGCATACAAATTGAGAAATAATTTACTTAATTTAATATTTTATTATTATTTTGTTTCTTCTTTTGCTCTTTTTTTTTCTTTTTTCTTTTTTCTTTTTCTCGTGCCTATATCTATTTGTATAAAATTATCTCATTTATTTTTTTAACTAAGCTTTAATCCTTATATAGTACTAAATTATAAATCACAAATTTTAAACATTAAACCTTAAATTTTTTAAATAATATACCTTAGACTTTTGACCTAATGAGAAAAGAATAAGAATAGATAATAAGATAAAAGATTATACAGTACTAGTAAAGTATCAGATCCTATTCAGTATAATATGCAAAAGTACAAATTTATTAAAAAACACAACATGTATGCTGTAAGTGCAATTTAAAAAGCCCTAGGTAGCTAAATTTTGTAATATTTTACATTTTGATTATATATATATATATATATATATATTAGTCTATATTTAAAAATTAAATTAGTTAGTGTAAATTTTAATGCGTTTTATTTTACATTATTTAGTCATTAACTTTAAAATTTTAATGTATTTAATGAATTATCTTTAGATTTATATTGTACGTGTAAAATTTGAAAGTATACTGAACATAACACATAATAAAAAATAATAATTTATGTATCAATTTATAATTCTGGCAAAATTTAAGAATCAAATGTTCAGTTAAACAAATAAAAAAAATTAAATTTTAGTAGAATTTTTAAATTCTTGATCGTATAGGTTATTGACGATACTGGTTAATTAGCTTTTTCAGTTGACCTTCGTGAGCTTCTTGTCACGGCAAATAAGAAAAATGTGGAGGAAAAGGACAAATTTTCTCTTTTTATTAAAGGAGATGATTGCACCACAAATCAATTTTTTTTAATAAATCATTTTAGTTAAATTTTTTATTTGGCTTATACTAAGTTATTTTTTTTTTAAATGAAAAAAATTATATTATTATATTTAAATTAAAAAAATATCCACGTTTTAAAATTAACTAATCTATTTCATTTTTTACTTTTTTTTAAGACAAATCCATTAGGTTTATAAAGTTTTTGTTAAAAAAAACTTTAAAAGTTACAAAAATAATATGTACAGAACTATTAACTATAAAAATAACACATAATAATATTGAATATGTTCTAATTAGATCGCGTTTAAAATAAAATGATATGTTAGACATTTTTTATTAACGAAAATATATAAGGTGAATATAAATGTGATATTTTGTGATTACAAATTTTAAGGGTATTAGTTTTATTATTTTACCAAAAAACTTGTATATAATACGAGATATTTATGGGTACAAATTGTTGTGCTGAAAATAGTGTTTTTAATAATAATAAAAAACAAATTCGTAAAAAATGAAAGAGATTAATTTGATTTTCGATGATGTTTCTTTTTAAGTTAATATTTTTATCTAATTTAAATATAATAATATAAATTGAATTGAATTTTATCACTTTTTAAAATAAAGTAACTTGTGTTTAATCACTTAAAAAGAAAATAATTAAAGTGATTTATTTATAAAAGAAGAGTGATTTTTGGTGTATACAATAAATATATATAAAATGAGTCTTGAATATAACTACTACAAAAATGGGTATATAAGTTGCTGTGTAAAGTCGGTTTTTGGAAAAAACCAACTTATAATGAATTTAAAGTCGGTTATCCACATCAATCGAGGCTACGTCACGTGGATAGCGTCGGTTGACGTGGATAACCGATGTTATCCACCTAATATATTCCCTCTCGGCTCATTTTGTACGCAGATTCCAGTTTTCTTCCTTTCTCCTTTCCTCACTCAGAACCATTTTCTCCCAAAATCTTAACCGTGTGCCACCTTCGTTCTACATTTCCGGCCACCTCCGACCACCATTTGAACGTCGGTTTGTAAGTTATATTTCTCTTCTCACATTATCTGTCAGTTCTTTTTTTTAGCAAAATATTAAAATTTGTTTATGGGTATTTTCTGTTATTGCTTAGCCAAAATCAATCTCAATCTGTGCTAATTTTATCAACGTGTAATTGTAATTCGTTAATTAGGAACAGCTTCTCAAATTGCGAATTTTTATTACCTTTTAAAAACCTAAGATCTCGTCAACTAAATATTTGCAACATGCCCAATATTGGGCAGTTTCTTTGTGAAAATGTATGGATAGCCAAAAACAGACAACACCTAAAAAATATGTTTGACTTAGTTTATGCAGAATGCAGCTAGCTTATTATTCGATCAATTTGTTTTATATTTTTTATAAATTTTTGATTTAGTTATGTTTTTTTGTTTGCTTGTAATAATAACGTTTGACTTATTAATTGTATGTATTCAATAATATCTGAAATGTTGTGTGTGTTTGTGTGGATAAATTTATTTATACGTATAATTAATATTATTTTTTAATTATGATATAGTAACATGCTTAGAAATTAGAATCAATCGTGTGATTGGTTTATATATATATATATATATATATATATATATATATTCATGAAACATGTTGCTTATTTTTTAATTTGTATATAAATGGTTTTGTAAAATGATTAAAATGATAACTGTTTTGCATTATGTATGTTTTGATATATATTCTAATAATTAGGAAATTTATATATAATAATACATAATTAGGTAATATGTTTAATTAACGTCATTAATAGAAAATTGACAAATCTTGGATGTCAAAGTGTAGAATTGAGCAAGACTATATTTCTGGAGTTGAAAGTTTCATGGAATTTGCTTGTAGAACTAGTAATACTGGAAGTAGTATGATTCGATGCTCATGCGTTAAATGTAAAAATGAGCGATTTCATGAATTTGATGAGGTTAAGTATCACCTTAATCGTAATGATATTATATTGAGCTATAAATGTTGGTATTATCATGGAGAAAATATTGATAATACTCATGGGAAAAAGTATAATAAGAATGTGAGTGGATTACATACATCATATCATAATGTACAGACAGAAAATATGTTTCGTGGTGTTGAAGATGAATTACGCGAGGATTATCCCGAAACCTTTAATAAACTTATAGAAGATGCCGAAAACCCGTTGTATCCAAAATGCAAAAAATACACTAAAATGTATGGATTGGTTCATTTGTACAATGCCAAGGCAAAACATGGTTTTTCTGACAAGGGATTCACAGAATTACTAAATCTACTAGTCGATATGTTTCCTGAGGGTATTGAATTGTCATCTTCAATGTATGAAGTGAAGAAATCTCTTAGTCGATTTGGCATGGAATATCATAAGATTCACGCTTGTCCTAATGATTGCATTCTTTATAGAAAAGAATATGAGACATTACATGATTGTCATATGTGTAAAGAATCGAGATGGAAGCATGGTACAAATGAGAGTACAAAACATAAGAAAGGCGTGCCTGTAAAGGTTCTTTGGTACTTTCCTCCGATTCCTCGCTTCCAAAGGTTGTTCAATAGTAAATATACATCAAAGATGTTGACTTGGCATCCAAATAATCGATCTGATGATGGGGTGCTACGTCATCCTTGTGATTCTCCAAATTAGAAAGTAGTAGATAATTTATCTCCTCAATTTTCATCTGATCCGCGCAATCTGTGTCTTGCCATTGCTATTGATGGAATTAATTCACATAGTTCCCTCAGTAGTAGATATAGCTGTTGGCCAGTAATTATGGTAACATACAACCTTCCTCCCTGGTTGTGTATGAAAAGAAAATTCATGATGTTAACATTGTTGATCTCAGGACCGAAACAACCCGGTGTTGATATTGATGTATATTTGCAGCCTCTGATAGATGATTTAAAGACGTTGTGGAATGATGGTGTAAATGTTTACGATGCATATAAAGAAGAATACTTTAACTTGAAGGGGGTTCTTTTATGGACAATTAATGATTTTCCTGCCTATGGAAACTTATCAAGACATGCAACAAAAGGTTACAAGGGATGTCCTATATGCAGTGATGGAACTTCTGCAAAGTATCCTGTTCACGGACGAAAGATGTCTTATAGAAGACATAGGAGATTTTTTCCATCTGGACACAAGTTTAGATACCAAAAGAAACCGTTCGATGGTGAAGAAGATCATGATCATGCATCTCGACCTTTGCGAGGTATTGAGATATTAAGGCAATTGAATGAGATGACATTCAAACGATATGGAAAGATGAAAAAAAAAACTCACCAAGGTAGGGAAACGAAAGAGGTCAACTAATGAAATTGGTGAAAATGAAAAAGAGTTTGAACCGAATTACCATGGTTATTGGAAAAAAAATCAATATTTTGGGAATTACCTTATTGGAAAGACCTACACATTCGTCACATCTTAGATGTCATGCACATTGAGAAGAATGTATGTGAAAGCTTGATTGACACTTTACTTAATATACCTGGAAAAACAAAGGATGACATTAAAGCAAGATTGGATTTAAAGAAACTAGGCATACGACCTGAATTGGAACCAAGGGTGGAAAATGATAATAATCGAACATTCTTGCCACCAGCATCATATACAATGTCAACAAAAGAGAAAGATGTGTTTTGTAAATGTTTGGAAGGTGTGAAAGTTCCTGATGGTTACTCATCCAACTTAAGAAATTTTGTGTCTATCACCGATAAGAGACTGTATGGATTGAAATCACATGACTGTCATATCTTAATGCAACAGTTATTACCAGTTGCTATTAGATAAATTCTTCCAAAACATGTTCAAATATCAATAATTCGGCTTTGTTCATTCTTCAATACAATATGCAAGAAATCTATATCAATTGGCGAGTTAAATTCTTTACAGAAAGAAATTGTAGAAACTTTGTGTCTAATTGAAAAATATTTTCCCCCTTCTTTCTTCGATATAATGATTCACTTATGTGTTCATTTAGTTCGAGAGGTTCAATTATGTGGTCCTACTTACTTAAGGTAGATGTATCCTTTTGAGAGATATATGCAAGTCCTTAAAGGATATGTAAATAATAGATATCCACCTGAAGGATGCATGGTGGAATGCTACATTGCTGAAGAGGCCATTGAGTTTTGTTCTGAATACTTTAGTAGTTGCACTAAAATTGGGAATCCTACGCACAAGTTGTTCTTAGAACGTCACATGATCCAAGTAGGTAACCCTATGCTTGGTGGAAGTAAGAAATTATTTATTGATCGCACTCGATGGAAAAAAGCACACCGAATCATTTTGGTAAATAATAATGAGGCACAACCGTACATAGAGTAAGTGATGTTCATTGTTTCATCTTTTATTTAACTATTAATGATGATATATAACTTAATATATATTTAATAACATTACAGGATGCATTTAACTTATTGAAGATCGATCATCGTTATAAAAAAAAAAGGAGGAGAAAAATGGTTGTATGATGAACATAAGCGAGAGCTTATTAATTGGTTTCGCAACCACGTAAGTGTCACAAACAAAAAATCATACATGTATCTTCCTAGATCTATTCAATGTTTTAAAACTTTTCTCTAAACACATTTCGTGTTTTTGTATACATAGATTCGAGATGAACTCAAGAAACCCAATCATAAAATATCAGAAAGTTTACAATGGCTTACACATGGCCCAAAATTCGATGTCAAATCATTTCATAGTTTCACAATAAATGGATCGAGGTTTATGACTCAAGATAGGGACAAAGTCCGAGTAAATCAAAATAGTGGGGTGAAGATGGTTGCACAAACTATGCAATTTTCCAGTTCAAAAGATGTTAATCCTGTACTTTCTGATAGAACATATTATGGTATAATACAAGAGATTTGGGAATTGGATTATGAGGTCTTCCATGAAACAGTATTCTTGTGTGATTGGGTCGAAGATGTTATCAATATTGGATATAAAATAGATGATTTTGGATTTACCCTTGTAAATTTATCTAGGATAGGTCACACAGATGATCCTTTCATGTTAGCACTTCATACAAAACAAGTATTTTACGTGAGCGATCAAATTGATCCAATATGGTCTGTTGTGTTAACGCCTCCACAAAAAGAGTTTTACCATTGTGATGTTGTAGAAGATGATGACTCTATGCTTGATACATTAACCAATATTAGTAATTTCTCACATAAATTTCCTAATGTACGTGATGATCTAATTGATGATGATGATTCTTCGACATGGACTCGAAGTGATTGTGAAGGAATATATGTATACGATCAACAACCTAATTAAACATAATGTATGTTCTATATTGTTGTAATAACTCTTGTATATATGTGTGTTCCTAAAATTGTCAATTAATTTATATTTCTCCACTGTTTGCAGATATTTCATGGATATTCAGCTTGTAGATCCAAATGATCCATTGGGATAATTGAAAAGAAGGGGTTGGGCGAATATACCTGATGCTCCACTTAACCTAGATGATAGAATACCCGTTATATTTGATGCTACTGGTAATCCAATAGGGGAAAATGGTCAACAATTGAAATCTTTTATTGGTCGACTGACAAAGTCCAGTATATCAATCAATATAAATCATTGGTCTGAGGTTACCGATGCAGAAAAGTTCAAAATATGGATAACCATTTATGTAAGTCTCTTATATTTTATAATCAATATATATATTATATTAGGTGTATTATATCTAATCTTTTGTACTGTGTTTTTACAGAATCGTTACAAAGTCGATGACAGTTGGCAGGGCAAGTGTTATAAGATTGCAAATAAGGCGTGGAAGGAATACAAGACTTCCAGATTGGCAAAAAATTATGTGTTTCCATATTTGGAAACACTTGATGAGAATATGATCTACAAAATCCTTGAAGGACACCCCTGGATTACACCTCAAGTTTGGAAAGACTTTGTGGATTATAGACGTTCAGAAGAATTTCAAATTATTAGAGAAGATCATCAGGATGTCCAAATGCATAACATTCTTCCTAACCGTACTCGGAGTTCTTCAAATCCTGAAGTTAGATATAGAATGGTATTATTAATTTGTCTTAATTTTATAAATATTTTTATATTAATTTTTCTCAATTTAATTTCATGTCATTGTTAATAAATTTTTCCTAATTTATGTAGGAAGATGAATTGGGTAGACCTGTTACCCGAATTGAATTGTACATAGAAACAAAGACTCCCAAAACGAAGAATGCAAGACCGATGAGTCAACGAGTAGAAGAACAATTAAATAAGTTGGTTAGTAATTTCGGTTGATAAAAAGTCTGACTGATATTTAATAATTGATGTAATAATGAATGATATGTTTGTGTGCTTTATTATTTGTAGAGAGTTGTTCAAGAAAAAATATCCAGGGGTGAAATAATCGAAGAGCCTGGGAGAGTTGCTTTATATCATGCATTCGGACGCGAGCATCCTGGTCGTGTTAGGGGAGGTAGCCAATATGATGGTTCTATGGAGTATTTTAAAATTCCAAAACATAAGCCTCAGACGGTAAGTAAGGAGAAATACGCTAAAATTGAAGAAGAATTCAACTCCTTTAAGGCCTCCGTGATGGGTGAGATTGCCACTCTAAAAGAACATCAATCACAACAACTGTCAGCCATGGCATCATGCTACAACTAGGGCATGCCATATTGGCCAAGCATGCAACCATCCATGCCAGGCATACCACTTTCCATGCCAGGCATGCCACAATCCATGCCAAGCATGCCACCATCCATACTAGGCATGCCATCCACACAATCTCATTGTGCTCAAACTACATCCAGTATGAGATATAGCCATCCTATTGGTCCACATTATATGCCAGGAATGCATATGCAATCAAGTAGTGGTTCATTTTCTTCAATGCAATCTGCATATTCTTACCATAAATCAAGCCAAGATGAACATATTGGTGAGAATGTACATCCAATAGCTACCCCACATGAGAGTCCTCCTCTATTTGATGAATCATATGTGGTAATATTTTAATTTCTGGTGTATATAATCTATTATTTTTAAATTCTTATTATATGTTTTATTTTTTATATATAACACTTAAATTTTTTACAGAATATGAAATATTTGTTGAAACATCCTTCGTCAACAGACTATGTTGCTATTGGAACGGTACAACAATTGAGCGATGATCAGATGATTCATAATCAATATTTGCCTAATCATTGGTGAATAGTAATTGATCAATCATTGTTTCATGATTGTCCACTACATGTGCCTTCTGATGCTACCACAGTCCAAGAGGCGATTGGACAGTATGTGGCTTGGCCGTCGATTCAAGTTGTTCTAAATTTTGACATTGTACTATTTTTTAACTTAAAAAATAACACTTGTTTACTACTATTATTTAATGTGATCTTATATTGTTACTAAAAATACATATATGATACTTTTTTGGTAGTCTATTATACCAGAACTCTTAAATGTGGCACATTTAAGAGATACCAAGCAAGTATCTCGTGCTAAATCTATGACTAGTGGCCAATCATCGTGCACCAAGTCATTCAAGAAGAAGCCTTGGAAAAAGTATAGTCATACTTATGCGTTACAGTTCAGTAGAAATCTTGGCACTTTGATAACTATTGTTGGGAGGGCATCTAGCATAAATGATGGATGGACTGTGCCACTTCCTATTGAAATTTCTGGTGTAGACCTCGGCCAAACTTATATATCGATCGAGTGCTTGTTGCAAATATTTGAATATCAAATGATCGATTTAAGTATAATTCAAGTGTGGACAAGGTGAGTCCTCAATCTAGTTAGTTTTCTTTTATTTATGCAGAACATATATAATTATATTTATATTATCTATATATATATATATATAGGGCTTGCTATTATCGACTTCAACATAATCACTCATCACATTTAGCAATGTTCTATGATTCTTCATATGTCAATCAATATCAAGAGAAGGATGTTAGCATCAGAGCTAAACAATTATATGATAGAGCATTAACGCTTAGTAGAAATTAAAAGTTGATAATCCCTTGGCCATTAAGGTTTGAACAAGGCCATGATCATTGGATGTTGGTAATCATTGATATGTTCAATAATCATGCTTGGTACTATGACTCAGCTTCCATAGAACTGAGTAAATATACAAAAGCAGTTGTTGAAATGTAAGAGTTATATATAGTTACATATTAATTTTTTCTATTATTTTTTGTAATATTTAATAAAAACTAATTGTTTTATACCTTGATAGGGAATGGAAGTTGTGGAACAAGTTTAGGGGCATTGTCCTTAAAAAATCTCATAAGCTTATATGGACAAAAGTTATGGTATGTACAATTCAATATTAATAATTTTATTAATTTTACAATTAAATAATAAGGATGTTCGAATATGAAAATTCATGTATACATGCACTTTTTTTTGTAGGTTCCACAACAAAAATAATGGAGTCATGTGTGGTTATTATGTCATGAAGTTTATGAGCAAAATCATCACAAATATCAAAATTCCAATTGATGATGTGGTAATATATTTTACCCATATACATACAAGTTTTTAACATATTTGAGTTTGTTTTTGTAAATAAATGAAATCATATTCTTATTTTGATTTTGAATACATGTAGTTCTTTGGTTGGAACAAGACGGGTTACGACCAGTAAAGTTTTGATGATTTACGAGAGGAATGGGCAGAACACATGGTTCAAATTAGATCATCACAAGAAGAATCAGGAGAAGATTCTGATGATCTTGAATAGCATATGACAACATAAAAGTAAATTTTTTAATGATTTGGCCTTCTCTATCTATTCCTGTGTCTGAAATCACTTGTTTGATGATGATTAATCATATATATGCTCATGTATTTAGGGGAACGCATTGTTTTATGGACCTATTTTTGGCCCAAACTACATCTCATCTCTCTTTCCTACTTGCATTTGACGAACTCATATTAACACTTTATTAATCATTTGTTTATAAATATGAATTTATCTAGAATCTCTGCTAGTATTTTTAATGATATAATGAGCTCTAAATGTACAAATCAGGTGTACGTAGGTCCGATTTGTTTCTTGGTTTGTATGAGTTTTGGTGCCCATGAACGTGTTCCATATGTTTAAGGGCACCAAAACTCACACAAGCCAAGTAAGAAATCGAAGTTACAATTGATTTCATATTTAGAGTTCATTATATATAGCATTAAAAAATAGGAGTAGAGATTTCAGATAACTTCATATATATAGACAAATGATTAATAATGCTAATATGAGTTCGTCGAATGTCGTTGTACGTGGTAATCTCTTTTTGATGATAATATTTATAATGATTTAATTTCTTCATTCGTACGTCTAAAGTTTAAACTACTTTTTTGATGGATGTTTTACGTGCTCATGTATGTAGGAGAATATTTGTTATATGGATCAGCTGTTTTTTTGTCATAATGCTTGTGAAGGCCAATCAAGATTTTAAGCCAACCAAGCTTACTCGATCGCATAATAATTATACTTTGACGACATTATTTTATTTGTAATTTAAGTTAACTATATGTATTATTTATGCATTATTTGTTTTTGTAATAAATTTAATTATCAAGTAATTAAATATATTTAAATTTTTAATTATTTATATTTTAGTTTTTTTATGTTATATATATATACTGAATAATACGAAAAATAAAAATAAAAATAAAAACAAATACGTGAACCGATTTTACATTTTAAGTCTCTAAATTTAAGGTCGGTTAAAAACTGACTTTAATGCCTATTTATGTAGTAGATGTTTCCGTGCCATTCTAGCTATATAGAAAGATTCTTGGATATGTTTTAGTGGTCATTCTAGCCATCGGTTTGGATTGTTACAAGAGAGAGAGACTTTCCTCCAAGCTAAAGAGACCAAGAACATCATTTATTTGGTGGAAGTTTTCTTTTCCAACAGTTACAGAAGAAAAAGGAAAGTATTGGCAAGTAGGACATAAGAGAAGGAAAATGGTATGCAAAAGATAAAGTTTAAAGATATGTAATATATATTAAATGATATAACAGTGTAATTAAATAGTATAATTGAAGACACACAGTTACGTTAATAAAATTATGTCAAGTCATTTATATTTATAATATTTTTATAATTTATAGCAATCTTGTGTAGAAAATCACAAGTCTTAAATGGAAAGTTCATACACCAAAAGGCCACTATTAATTATATAGAAGAAAATTAAATAATGATGAAGCTACCTTTTATTTATTTATTTATTTTTAATTTTTTTTTTTTTGCTACAAACTCCCTTTTAGATTGAAAAAAAAACTTAAGCTACAAAAAAAAAAAAATTAGCAAAGTTGAAGCTACTTCACACAGATGCGATAAGATAATTAATTGTGATCTATGTTACCTTGTACTCTTTTTTATGCTTCAAAATACGTGTTTGGTCTCATTTACCCAATATGGGTAAATAGTAAGTATGTGGGTATTGAATACACCAAATAAAAAAATGGATATAAGAAGGAGAAATATATGTGCATCTATTGCCTTAATACATTTAAAAGAACACATTCAAAATGAGTAAATACTAATGGTGAATCAAAAATCACTTAGGTGAAAAGGTTTAAGTCATAAATGAAATCAGCTCGATAAGAAGCTGACTTTGTATACGTGTGGTAATTAGTAATTTGATGGGAGACATAAAGAATTTTCCATTAAAAAAATGGACAATTCTACTCTTTTTTAAATAATTAAACTATTAAAACAGCAGTAAACATGGTATATATAATGAAAAATAATATCAATGAGAGACACCAAAAGTAAATTTAATAATAAAAATAAATAATTTTGACATCATTTAAATGATTATAGTAAAATTTATAATTTTTAATGGAGTTATTATAAAATAACACAAAAGCATTATTGTTGATGCTTCAAAAAATTACGAATTTTAATGTTTTTGAATATTACACCATAAGTGTTATATGTTAAATTTGTATTTTTATCCAATTAAAAAAAATTAACTACATAAATTAAATTGTAACAAGATTAAATAATATAGTTTAATATCTATACAAATATATAAAAAATGAAAAAACTTAAACAACATAAACTATAATAAATATGTAAAAAAATAAGTATGTAAAAGAAGGAATCTTCTTATCTCAAAGAAAATATGCCTTAGATTTATTAAAAGAAATCGGTATGTCGGCATGTCAACCAACTAATACACCAGTAGAGGAAGGATTAAAGTTATGTATCAAGTTTGATCAAATTCCAACAAATAAAGAAAGATACCAAAGGCTTGTTGGAAGGTTGATGTATTTAGCACACACAAGACCAGACCTTGCCTATGCTTTAAGTATTGTCAGCCAATTTATGCATAATCCTAGAGAACAACATATGAATGCAGTTATTCGTATTTTGAGATATTTAAAGTCTACTCCTGAAAAATGAGTATTGTTCACTAAAAACTCAGAGTTTTCTAGAATTTAAGTATATACTGATGCTGATTGGGCTGGATCAATAAATGATAGACGATCTACATCAGGCTACTTCACTTTTGTAGGAGGAAACCTTGTAACATGGAGAAGTAAGAAACAACATGTTGTTGCCCGTTCAAGCGTAGAGGCTGAATACAGAGGAATGACACTTGGGCTTTGTGAGGCCTTGTGGTTACAATCTCTCTTAAAAGATTTGACATATCCTGCTAAAGAATCAATTAAGTTATTTTGTGACAATAAAGCAGCATGTGATATTGCTCATAATCCAGTTCAACACGATCGTACAAAACATGTTGAAGTTGATAGATTCTTTATTAAGAAAAAGTTAGAAGAAAATTCATTGGAATTGCCAAAAATTAAGTCAGAAGATCAATTGGCTGACATCCTTACTAAATCAGTCTCATATCGAGTATTCACAGAAGTTTCAGTCAAGTTGGGCATGAAAGACATTTATGCACCAACTTGAGGAGGAGTGTTGAATTCAACAAACACTACACCGACGCCAAACATTTTTTCCAATATGCACGGCGCCTACCAAGCAGCTGTAAACCATGTAATTCAATCATGGTGGTTGTTGAAATAATAATTGATATTTGTCTATATAAACAAATGTACATATCCGATACAAATTAAGAAAATATACGAAGGAAAATGTTTATTTCTTCTTCTGGTTATTTCTTCAAACATTGATTTCTTCATGGTATCAGAGCCAAGTCGTTGCTTTATACAAATTTGAAACTCTTGTTCTCTAAAATAGAGATTTCTTTCTCTGAAAATATTTCTTCTCGTGAAAAAAAATTCTCATTCAAACACCCGTACAAATATTAATTACAAACATCATTTTTGAAGCAGTATTTGTCCCACCTAATTTTACCAGATTACTCTAAACACAATTTTAAACATTTTGGTAAAAATAGAGTAGAAGAAAAGCTCCCCACGCGCTGTCTGGAGGTTGAAGATGATGACGTGTCATCCGGCTCGACTCGGCGCGGTGCAACGCGGCTCGGTCCGGCTCGAAGGTGTAGCCGGCCCGCAGCTCAGTTCGGCTTAGGTCACCTCGATTCGGCTAGGTTGGTCCAGCCAGCGGTTTGGTTGAACCTGGTTTTCTCGATTTTTCACAGTTTTTCTATTTTTGGCCAGTTCGGTCCATTTTAAAGGTCTGAACCCGGTTTTTTTCGGTTTTGGATTTCTAAAATCGGTTTGGTTCATTTTTTCAAGTTTTTAAATCACTTTTGAACCGATTTTGTGGTTTTTTTTATCCGGTTTAGTATAAAAATATATTAAAAAAAACACAAAAAAAAATTTAGTTCTAAAATTATTACACCATTTTTTCTAGTTTGGTTACCATAATATCATGACAGAGGGTATAATTTCATTACCTATGGAGCAATCAAATCCAGTTGTTGTACAATCTGTTCAGTCAGAAGGTGTTTTTAATGCTGGAATTGTTTTTACTGAGACTAATTATAATGTTTGGTCTCAAATAATAGAAATGCATATTGTAGAGAGAGAAAAACTCTCTTATATTCATGACAAAAATTTGTAACCATAAAAAAACATCAAACAATTATAACAAGTGGTATGCAGAAAATCAAAAACTGAAGAGATGGATACTTATGTCAATGAGTCCAGAAATCATGAAACGATATTTACGCATACCTATTACTCTTGAAATTTGGGGTGCTTTGGCAAAAGCATTCTATGATGGAAGTGAAAAATTACAGGTATTTGTCTTAAACCAAAAAGCCTTTACTTCCAGACAAAATGGAAAATCACTTTCACAGTATTATGAAGAGTTGACTAAAATTTTCCAAGAGCTAGACCATCGTGATAAGGTGGTCATGAAAGACCCCCATGATCTAATATCATATCAAGAGTCTGTTGAAAGACTAAGGATACATATTTTCCTTGTTGGATTAGATGATGAGTTTGAGCAAGTTCGTGGAGAAATTTTGCGAAAAGAAACTATCCCAGATTTAAAAGGTTGTTATTCCTTGATTCGACGGGAGGTAGTATGTCGAATCTCATTAAAGGAAAAATCTAGAGATGTTGACGATTCCGCTATGATATCTAAAAATCGTTCTTTTTCCAATCAGCAAGAACAAAATGTGACTGATAAATCATCATTTAAATGTACCCATTGTCATCAAAAGGGTCATACAAAAGAACGATGTTTTGAACTGGTGGGATATCCTGACTGGTGGGATCACAACCGTGACTCTCGGAAGAAAAATCCACGACAGATGTCTATTGCCACCATTGCTGAAACAACAAAGGATCATGTTGCAACCTCTTCAGCACATGTTGGTAAGATGCTTAAAGTTTTTTCTCCTGTTTTTAATAATACATGGATAATTGATTCAGGTGCAAATGATCATATGACATTCGATTCTAGACAAATCTCAAAACCATCCTCACACAAAACTGTTTGCACTGCCAATGGTAACACAACCCCAGTCGTTGGGGAAAGATCTTTGTCTCTCACTAGTACTTTGAATTTAGACTCAGTACTAGTTGTTCCCTCTTTAGAGTATAACCTCATATCTATTTATCAAGTAACCACTGCTTTATCTTGTTTTGTTATTTTTTGGCCTGACTTTTCTGTGTTCAAGGACATTCAAACAAAGCAAACGATTGGTCATGGTGTTAGGCAAGGAAACCTGTATTATTTGGACTTGGATTCAACAAATCATGCATTGGTAGCAACAGGATCTAACAAGGATGAATCAAATATATGGCTATGGCATAGGAGATTGGGTCATGCTTCTTTTGGATATTTAAAGAAATTATGTCCAAGTTTATTTTTGAGCTTAGATCTTTCTACTTTAAAGTGTGATGTTTGTGAACTAACAAAAAGTCATCGTTCCTTATTTCTTGTAATCTTAAATAAAAGTCCATTTCCGTTTATGGTTATACATTCTGATGTATGGGGTCCTTCCAAAGTCTCTACGTTGGGAGGATCACGTTGGTTTGTTACATTTATTGATGATTTTAGTAGAATGACTTGGGTCTATTTAATGAAATCTAAAAGTGAGGTAAACGTCTTATTTAGAAAATTTCATAAAATGGTTCGTACTCAATATAAAACACAGATTCAGGTTCTAAGAAGTGACAATGGAGAAGAATATAAAAGTTCTGAGTTTCAAGAATATCTTCAATCAGAAGGCATTATTCATCAAACTACTTGTGTTGATACACCTCAACAAAATGGAGTTACAGAAAGAAAAAAACGACACTTGATGGAAGTTGTCTGTGCCTCATTGATCGAAGCTAATATGTCATTATCTTATTGGGGAGAAGCAATTACTTCTGCTGCATATTTGATCAATCGGGTACCTTCCAGTCCTATTAACTTCCAAACACCACTACAAGCCATCACTGAAGCAATTGTTGCACCAAATGTTCCCAATTTACCTCCTCATGTCTTTGGTTGTGTGGCATTTGTACACCTACATAAACAACAACATAGCAAGTAGGATCCACGAGTAATACATTTTGTTTTTATAGGATATGTCATACAACAAAAAGGGTGTCGTTGTTATCATCCTCCTACAAAACAAATGATTACTACTATGGATGTTATTTTTCATAAAGATACAATGTATTTCTCCTCTACACCTGAATTTCAGGGTGAGTACAACCATGCTGAAATTCAGACCCTTACATATAAATTGTTTCCTTATGAAGAAAGACAAATTATATGTGAGGAAAATACAAATAACTTGAATTCAGACGGTAATACCTCTCAATATAGAAAAGAATCAAGGGAAATGGAATCAAGTCCTCATCAACTTCAAGATCATCAAGCAAGTTCCTTACTACCACTAAGTGAGTACGAGTTTCCTTCTCCACAAGTTGCTGATATACCTAACCAATCGTTTGCAGAGGATGTTCCAACTATTGAACCAGCCAGGAAAATATTTCCATCACGTCCTAACAGAGGTATTCCTAAAGTCATGTATGAACCTGAGATTTCTAGTAAAGTCAAATATCCTATGAGTAACTATATGTCTAAACATCGTTTGTCAAAATCAAACGTATCATTTGTGAATCAATTATCTGTTATATCTATTCCTAACAATGTGCAGGAAGCTTTAGCTGACCAAAAATGGAAAGATGCTATGAATGAAGAACTAAGATCCTTAGAAATAAATAGAACTTGGGAGCTTGTCGATCATCCACCAACAAAGAAAATTGTTGGATGTCGATGGATTTTTTCAGTAAAGTATCAAGCAGATGGTATGATTGAACGCTATAAAGCAAGATTGGTAGCAAAAGGATACACTCAAACATATGTGATTGACTATATAGAAACATTTGCACCTGTAGCCAAAATTAACACTGTTCGAGTCTTGGTATCTCTAGCTGCAAATTTAGATTGGCCATTATATCAATTTGATGTAAAAAATGCCTTTCTACATGGAGATATAATTGAAGAAGTCTACATGGATTTACCACTAGGAATCAAGAAATCCACAATCCATGATGAAAAGGTGTGCAAATTAAAAAAATCATTGTATGGATTGAAACAATCCCCAAGAGCATGGTTTGGCAGGATCACAAGGTCAATGAAGGCATTTGGCTACAAGCAAAGCAATTCATACCATACTTTATTTCTAAAAAAAAGGTATGGTAAGATTAGTGCACTTATTGTATATGTTGATGATATGATAGTAACAGGAAATGATCTTGAAGAAAGAAAAGTGCTACAAACTTATTTGTCCAAAGAATTTGAAATGAAAGACCTTGGTTCCTTAACATATTTTCTTGGGATTGAGGTTTCTCGATCAACAGAAGGAATCTTCTTATCTCAAAGAAAGTATGCCTTAGATTTATTAAAAGAAACTGGTATGTCAGCATGTCAACCAGCTAATACACCAGTAGAGGAAGGATTAAAGTTATGTATCAAGGTTGATCAAGTTCCAACAAATAAAGAAAGATACCAAAGGCTTGTTGGAAGGTTGATGTATTTGGCACACACAAGACCAGACCTTGCCTATGCTTTAAGTATTGTCAGCCAATTTATGCATAATCCTGGAGAACAACATATGAATGCAGTTATTCGTATTTTGAGATATTTAAAGTCTGCTCCTGGAAAAAGAGTATTGTTCACTAAGAACTTAGAGTTTTCTAGAATTGAAGTATATACTGATGCTGATTGGGTTGGATCAATAAATGATAGACGATCTACATCAGGCTACTTCACTTTTGTAGGGGGAAATCTTGTAACATGGAGAAGTAAGAAACAACACGTTGTTGCCCGTTCAAGCATAGAGGCTGAATACAGAGGAATGTCACTTGGGCTTTGTGAGGCCTTGTGGTTACAATCTCTCTTAAAAGATTTGAGATATCCTACTAAAGAATCAATTAAGTTATTTTGTGACAATAAAGCAGCATGTGATATTGCTCAGAATCCAGTTCAACACGATCGTACAAAACATGTTTAAGTTGACAAATTCTTTATTAAGGAAAAGTTAGAAGAAAATTCATTGGAATTGCCAAAAATTAAGTCAGAAGATCAATTGGCTGACATCCTCACTAAAGTAGTCTCATATCGAGTATTCAGAGAAGTTTCAGTCAAGTTGGGCATGAAAGACATCTATGCACCAACTTGAGGGGGAATGTTGAATTCAACAAACACTGCAACACAATTCAACAAACACTACACCGACGCCAAACGTTTTTTCCAATATACATGGCACCTACCAAGCAGTTGTAAACCATGTAATGAAATCATGGTGGTTGTTGAAATAGTAATTGATATTTGTCTATATAAACAAATGTACATATCCGATACAAATTAAGAAAATATACGAAGGAAAACGTTTATTTCTTCTTCTGATTATTTCTTCAGTTTTCATAGACTGAATTCTTTGAAATATCACGACCGTCTTTGAGATAAAGAAACCTTGTCATGTAGTATTAGTATTTCTTATTTTTATTTTGATAGACGGCTGTGTATTTTATTTCAAAATATCGCATCCAACTTGACTTCTAATTTCAATCGATTGACACTAAAAAATCTGATTAAACATGCAATACATGAACCAAAAGGAGCAATAATTTTCCAAAAAATATGTTAAAAATTCGAAGTCATGATGTTAACAATATGTTCTCTCACGGCAAGAAAGCTTGAAGTGATAATTCAAAATTATCAAATGATAAACATCTGATAAAAAGTACTTGCATACAAAATCATACCATGTTTTATAGGCCAAAATCATGGGAGAGTGATACATTAGGTACATATGCACGTAGAACACGACCATTTTCTTCAAATTTGTAAGAAATTTTAACATGCTAGGCGTCTATTAGACATACCTCCAAAGATATTTTACTTCATTGAAAATGAAAGAATCCATAAAACAGAGCTTGGAGTAGTAGCAAATGGGTAGGTAATTTGACATTAGTGTTATTAGATTTAATGCAGTATAAGTGATAATAATTAGTAATTATAAGAACTATGAGCGTTGGTTATTTTTATAGATAAAATATTTATTTATAAATTTGTTTTTAGGTCTGTTGTCAAGTCTATCAAGAAAAGTCAAACAAATGCTCAAGTTACAGATAATTGTATTCCAGGTATATCTTTGATAATTACAATACATAGGATTACATTTATGCATTTAATAGCACATGCTTATAAATCTAAAATTATTTTTAGTGCCAAAATATGGAATAAGATATGTTAAAAGATATTAGATAAAATATACTCTAAAATAAGATATGCTTAAAGATATTAGATAAGATATATTTAAAATTCTTATCATAAAAGATAGCATAAAATCTATTTTTAAAAGATATTCGATAAGATATACTCTAAATTATAGTTGAAATCTTTAGCATAAAAGATAACATAAAATCTATTTTAAAAGATATTAGATAAGATATACTTTAAATTATAACTGAAATTTTTACCATAAAAGATAGCATAAAATTTATTTTAAATGGGATTTATTTTAATTAATGAGTTACTAATCCTATTTTGTAATAAAAAAAATATTTATCAATTACATAGGATTAAGAGTTTTAATTTTTCCTATAAATAACATTCATTGCTCATTGTTTCAATTAACCACACAAGAACATTATTCTATTTTTCTTAATTTCTCTCTCTTGTTTTACAAATATAAGATCATAATTCTTTAGGCTTTTTTATTTAGTTAATCTAACAAATATTTATGTTTATGTTTGATTGATTAATAAGCTTAATTATTTTATGATATTTTGATAATATGTTCTTAGGACTTCTTCTTTATTTTTGTTCTTAAATTGTTAGATCAAATAATTATTTTTGTCATAACATAATTATCTTATTTGATTATTAATCTTTAAAGAAGCTATTTTTATTGAACTTGTGCTTGATCTTTTTGTTCTAGGATTTACTAGTTGATTTAATTTAAATAACATATGGTTTTATTATTAAATCCGTTCTAGAACACACACGGACACTTATGTTTTTGTGCTAACTATTTTACAGTTACTTCGGGAACGTATCTGATTGGCGAAAAGCTTATTGAAACGTTGGTTTGTAAACCGTTCACGCTAATATTGAAAACTATGAAAACAGAGCAAAAACTCGTAAGTAAAGTTCATTGGGATAATATCCTAGGAAGGGTAGCATAAGACAAAGTTTGTATTTAAACATTTGATTTTCATAGTGAAAAGTTAGGTGGTCCGGTAGACCGGCGTTTTTGCTCTTAAGTCATGGTTGTGGTTTAGGTTTAGGTTGTTTCCACCTAAAAATATCGTGTGTTATTATTTTATTTCCACACTTATTTTTACATACGATTACATGTTTGTATTCTTTGTTTAAGTTATTAAATTATAAATTATAAATTATTAAAAATTAAAAATAACCTATTCAACTTCTACTATATAACTTCTGCTATATGTTAATTAAGTCCATAATTTATAAACTTTAGTTAATGATAATAATAATAATAATAATAACAATACCTTTCAAAGCCAACATATTAAATGAATCAGCAGTTTCCAAAACCTTTTTAAGTTATGGGAATTCAGTAGTCTGATTTCATCTGAACTTAAAATTCCAAAAGAATCAGATCAAAATCTCATATGTAGCATACTACAAATGCCAAAATCACAATGAGAAGCACAATATTACCGAGGAATTTGTCAAGAAATAATGTTCTATAGATAAATGACGAAACGGAAAGGTACCAGAAAAAATTATCAAACTTGTTCATTATAAAAGAGTATTTGAGAGCAGAAATTTCACACCTGTATCATCTGGACAATACAAACGAGCACCAAGAAAGAGGTGATTTACATTCATATACAAAAGACTAAGTAGAAGAAACAACAAAGGTTATTGTGAAATTCCCTTTGTGCAATTGGCTTTACGGAGGTCATTCTCTTTTCCCAGATAAGTGATAACTCTGTTGAAGCCATTTTTCCCACTGATGACTCACGCAATTATCGTCGCCATAAGCTGACTTTATTTCTCTATTAATTTCCATAGTGCAGAAATTCATGAGAACTCAGAAGACCAAAATGATTTAAGAATAGAATTTGTATTCCTTTGCTTGAATTATTATTAGTCTCAATCCTCCAATAGGTGATAAAATCATGATAAGTACACCGAGTACAATGCAAATCTGGAATTAATAAAGCCAAATAAGATTTTACAGAACTAAATTTTTGAGAAAATGGAAAATAAATTAAGTTGTACACTTGTACTTACCCAGTTGGTCCACCAAGATAAGCTGTATTTTCTTGGTTTATAGATGGCAAGCCACATAATGCAAGGAAGCTGAATAATTAAAAGTTAATGGATTAGAAAATTTACATACATTCATTTTCTGCTAATGTTGTTAATGGAATTGGAATGAGAACAAAAGTAAGAGTAAAGCTTACGTAATATGTTGTTGGGGCAAAAGCAAATCCTCCAAAAAATGAAAGAAGACCACTAAAGAAAGGGAAGGTAATGCCAAGAAACATTGTGAACCCTGCAATCAAAACCATATATGAGCCAGTTTCAACTTTTGTAAACCCCATCTTGAACCATGTTTAATCCATGGCTGGAGGAAAATTTAGAAGGATGGCGTTACTTACCAACATATATGTTGCGGGAAATAAAACGAAGAGTGCTGGTAGGCTTGAAATGAAGCTTCTTTACCAGAACAGTTTCAATCATATCAAACACGGGTATTGCATAAATCTAGAGAGCCACATATAGATAAAAAAAATTAGATTTGAGCCAAATCTGTACACATTTGAGATAAAAAGGAAATAACATCAGAGTTTCAGCATTACCTGGTAACTTCCAATAACATGGATAACAACGAACATGTTAGCCATTGCAATTAACCAAGCAGGCTTTTCAAGTGATATGAGGATATTGTCTTCCACTTTGTTACCAAATATCCAATACCCAATAAGAGCAACAGGGAAGTAGCACAAAGCAACAACAATGTAGGCTACAACAACACCTTTCCACATGGGTCCCTTAGAAGGCTTCTCTGGTGTTGATGGAATAGTTGCTTGAATCTCCAAAACCACATTGTGCCCAGCATATGCAAAAGCTACATCACCTAAGGCACTAAAGAAATTGAAGACAGTACCAGCTGCAGTCTTTGCTTTGTATCCATATTCCACATCTGGTTGGACACCCTTCTTTACAGAAGCTCCCCAAGCAATTGTTGAATAACTGCATCCCATACGCACAAATTATCAAACACTGCATATGCATATATCTATTAAACTAAAATCAAGAGGCATCTAGCTTTATAAGCTCGTTATTTATCAATGGTAATTCACCTTAATGACATCACTGCAGCAGCCAAAGAGACACCAGCTATGGAGTTGAAGTTGGGGAGATGGGAGAGCACGAAATGAACCGAGGCAAAGATCATAATGAAGTAACTTAATTTGATGTTTTTGCAGCTTGAACAAGCAGTGTCATGGAATTTCTTCAGTGACTTTCCACCAGTAACCATATAGACAATGTTAACACCAACTTCAACCACAAGCTGTTGAGGAACAACAATCCAAAGACCTAGCTTTTCTCCGAAAGCATGTTGACCCAGTTCATGGTATCTATCAAACCGTTTCCCAGGTACCATCTCATGCATTTCAACCATTTGCCATAAGGTGTACAGTGTGACTATCCATGATATCACCATAACAGCAACACCAGGACCCCTGTATTGAAAAAAACATTGTTCTCAGTATCCATTAAATTATAAAATTTAGAGTTAAATCATGTGAATATCTCCTAGTTAGGAAATTGATCTATTATCAGCATAGTGTAACTAACTGTTAGAATGTTTTATATGTAAGACAGTCTCGACTGATTGTCAAGCTAGACATTTCATCAAACAGTTTTTGTACATAGGTTCGAAGAAAGAAGATGAAGTAACGTACCATCCAAGCTGAGACATGGCGTAAGGGAGACCGAGAACACCAGCTCCAACCATGGCGGTGACATTGTGGAAAGCTGAGTACCACCATTTTGCATTCCTTGAAGATGTAATTGGAAGCCACTCATCAATGGCCTTCTGTTTTGCTAGCTTTTCATCTCTCTGTGTATTAAAACAACAAATTTCTTAGCAACAATATGTTCCCAAATGAAAGACTATAACGAATAAGGATCCAAGGCATGGTTAATGGGTTAAGTATTATTTGTTACATTATTATAAAAAAATATTTTAATTTCATAATTACCAAATGAGTATTTTTAATTCTAAAAGAAAAATTAATTTTTACACTAAAATATCTAACTTTTATAAATAATAAAATTAAAAATACTTAATCTAAAAATTAATAAATTCAAATATTCAATTGCACTCTGTTACCTTATACAAAGAAAACAATCAATAGCATAACTCAAATTGTTTAATTTTTTATTAATAACAATATATCTAACAATATGAAAATGTTATCAATTGTATAAATATAATAAATAATATATATATATATATATTGTCAATTAATTTAAATTAATATTGCTTAAAAACAAAGCAAATTGTTTTTGTTTTCTTTATACATGGTTTTTTTTAAGTCATTGTTCAAGAATAAAAAAGGTCAAATATGAGTGTAAAATTACTAAAAAGTGTGTGATATATAACGGTGACAATTCTTCGTAAATAAGATAAAGTATCTTCATCAAATCATCTTATCTATTGAGTTAGCCAATCTAACAGTATATATATATCATCCTATCTAAATTTAATATTTTTTGTTGATTTTAATTTTTTTTAAATTTTAAATAATTAACATCTGTATTTTTAAATAAATAAATCTATTGACTCAATATAATTTATTTAACTAATTTGTCTAATTTATTTGTATTAAAACACTCAACATTAGATATATTCGTAAAATGTATGTGCATTATAAGTATAGTTTTTAGTCATTGTAAAAATTTAATAATATTAGTAGAAATTTAAAAAAAAAATGTATATATAATTTGTTATAAAAGATGATTTCACAAATATAAATAATAATTTAAATTATAGGATAGCACTGAGAACTTTTTAACATGAGCTCAAAATTATAAAATACAATCTTATAAAACACTCAATAGTGTATAGCAGCTCAAAGCTTACGAAATCCAGGGCAAAAATTCTAAAGATATAACATATATAAATTTCAATTTATAAAATAATTTATATTTTTATAAATAAATAATATTTGATGCTATAAAAAGGGGACAAATTTAAAAAATTCTTTCATAAATGATCACAAAGTTTTTAAATAAAAAGGTTTTAGAATTGTGTTTGAATAGATTTTTAGTAATTAATTTTTTAAAATAAGCATTAATCATGAATTAAGTTCAGTTTGCATATTACAATTAAAAAAAAACAAAAAATAGTTAACTTTGTATCGTTCGTTTTTAAATTTTATTTACTTTATGAATTATTTGTTGCTAATTTTTGCTTTATTACATTTCAAAATAATAATTTTACTTGAATTAGTCAATAAATTTTAATTTTTTTTTTTTGAAAAATATCATTTAATTTTTTTTAACAAATATTAGAAACTTAAATTAACGATAACGAGTAATTCTTAAAATTAAAAATAAATATTTAATTATAATTAGAAATACTGTTTATTCAAAAACTCAAAATCATTTATAAATTATTTATATGGGAAATAATCATGTATATGTTTTATAAGATTTTCGTTATTACTTCATTAATTTATGATATCTAGTATTTTAATTAGCCCGGTGGCAATGATTATTATGTCAAATATCTCGGAATGAAGGGCTAAATATGGAAGAAAAAAATAAAAGATTCCTGGGAATCCGGAATAAAAATCCCCAAATATGAGGAAAAAGAGGTATCATCCACAAATAAGTTGTTTGGGAAGTATTGACCAATCTTAATTTATATGCTATAATTGCAAGTCCTTTTCTTAGAGACCCATACGGTTTATATGATTTTTTACATATTTTAATTTTTATTTATTAAATTTAAATTAAATTAAGATATTATGTTTTATTAATAGTTTTAAATTATTACATACATTAAATGTAAAATAAAAAAATTTAAATTTTAAAAAATACAATAAATGAATAAAAAAAGAAAAGAAAAGAAAAATCGTGACTTATGAGATATAGCATCCTAAGCCACCATTGAAAACTCTTAAATTTCTTGATTGAAATTGAAAATTCAAAAAAATAGAGTAAATTGAACGAAACAAAAGAAAATAAATGTAAAATATTGTAGCCTGTATTCAATTTCTATTTGTTTAATAAAAAATAGTAATTTCATTAATTTTTTTATTTTTAAATTATGAAATCACTATAAGAATATTAATAATATCTTTGAAAAATTGAGTCAAAACTACTCTAACAGTCCATATAATAAATTCAAAGCTGAAAATCATCTTTTACTATATATAGCTAAATATAGCAGATGAAAAGTCCAATTGCCCGCCCATGAAGATAGGGTAATTAACTAAAAGATAAGTCTAAGATTATTAATTATTATGTACATTAGTATATAGAAAGTATTGACGGAAATATAGAAGTTTTGAGAACCACGTCACATGGTCATATGGGATTAATAATAATATTATTCCTTTAAAAATTAAATAATTTTTTTATTTTTTATGATATAAAATACCAACCTTTATATTTTATAACAGAAAAATAAAATTAACTTGTATTTATACAATAGATGTGTCAAGATGTAGATCAGTAGATGTTTCCCACATGGATCTAAAATAAATGCCCAGTCAACTTTGCGTTATTTATTTATTTAAAAAAAAAAAAACCAAACTTGTAAATTTTTTTATTTGAAGTTACGTATGAGATCAATTAAACTAATAAAATAGTTAAAATTATAATAAAAAAAATTTAAATACTACATTACACACAATTAATTAACAGGCCATTTACCAACCAAACTTGTAATTTGTAAGCTTGAAAGATCTTTAACCTCTTCAATGAACTATTACAACAAAGTAATTACATCTTCTCGCAAAGAAATTATAAGAACAGTTCCGAAAATTATAGTGAAGCCAAAAACTTGATTAGTAATTAGGCAAAAAATATAAAAATGCGATATAAAATTTTTTGGGGATGAAGAAATTAAAGTCGGTGTAAGTAGTTTAATGGTGGGTTTTAGTACTATTTATGAAAATTTTGAAATTAAGAAAGAACAGAAAGACATTAATGTTTACAGAAATTATACTGAAGGAATTCAGATTTGGTTGAAATCAATCTCATTTTTGTTGGAAATTAAGCTTTCATTCAAAGTTAGATTACATGGAGACTTTAGGGAGAGAGGGAAAGAGAGAGAGAGAGAGAGAGAGAGAGACTAACATCTGTGGTGTTATGATTGTTCTCATATTCCATTGAAGCTTGAGTTACCATAGCTTTAGCTCTCTAGTACAAGATCACAGCCAAACAATTTGCAATAGACAGGGACAGAAACGTATTAAAAAAAAAAAGGAAAATCAAAAACTTGATATGTGCAACTGGTTCACAGAATATTGAATTTGTCATTGTATTTATAGGATATTTATGTTTCACTATTCATTGTTACGATGTCGTTTTTGTTTGACTTTCTTATTTAATTCTATAGACTATAGAGTACCCCAAAAAAAAAATCAGAATTTAAATATAGCGGAAAGTGATATTCACCTATCAGCTTATTCAAGTTTTTCTCACCTCTCATTGTAAAGAAATTTCCAGGTTTTTGCCAATATTTATTTGAATTTAAAATATTTTTCCAAAAAAATAATTATTTTAATAAATATAAACACACACAACAAAATAATTTAATAAATAGACAATCGAAAATTACACAATTATCGTATTTGACCAATAATGGGCTTATTCTTGGACAAACAATGTATCGACAGATATGGGCCCAATCTTCCAAAATTGAAAGAGAAAATAAATATTTATGCGCACCCATAACGAAAACTGAAAGAATTGAGTAATATTCTAAATCAGCTCTACGGGTGTACATTCTTGATGTTGGTTTACTTTAGTAATATTTAAACTATTTAAATCTTAATTTAAATTTAATTTAATTTGTGTAATAAATTATCAATCTTAACTTAAATAAAAAAAATTATACTGATTTAAACTTTTATTTATATGTATTAATTAATATTTTTATCTTATTTAACTTGATATTGATTTGAAGTATTATAAATTTTCTTATAATTTTTAATCTAATTATAATAATAAAACTTTTGTTACAAATTTTTACAAAACTATAAAATAAAAAGTTTAAATCTATAAGTATATTGTAAAACAATTCAAAAAATAATTACTTAAAATTAAAATAAATAAATATTTTATACTTTAACTTCATGTATTATGATTAATGATAACATGATATATCTATAAAAGGAGTTAAGAATAATAAAATTATAAGACAATCTAACAAACCTATAAATAAATTAATAAATTCATCATAAATATTTTATATTTTATGAATTAAAAAGAAATTATAACTGATTATATTTTTAAAAATGTTTATAAAACTAATCACGTCCATTATTGATTAGATAATATATAATTCTCATTAATAATTTTATAATCAATATATAATAACGAAATAAATTACAATAAAAATAATAAGTTAAATATAACAATTTTTTCATGATATGAAATAGTAGACTCATCATATAGAAAAAAATAACACTAATAGTATATAACAGTAATTATAATTATTTTTTAATTTTGTGTTATTGAGTTAGACCTAACCCAACCTTAATCTAGCTTTAATTTTTTCTTGCTATTTGAATTAGCCTAAATTGAACATAAATTTAATTCAATTTAAACAATTAAATTACATCATAAATTACCACCCTTAATCAGGTCAGAATGTTTTTTAGGAATCCCCACATTCTTATACCGTTATTTGTATACAAATTGTACAAATAATATACCTTGATATTAACACAATAATTTTTATTATTATTACTGTTAGGTATCCTATAAGTAGTTGGTACGTGACCCTAATGACTAAGAATACCTCGCTCGAATAGAGGATGTGGCATCTCTAGTAACTAGTAAATGGAGACCTGACACGGCTAAAAAATGGATCCATACTCTGTTTTGTATTGTTGTAAACCCTCAAAATTTGACCCTGATAATCCAAAAATTGTTTTGTATTATTGTATAGCCTAAAAATTCGGCCCCATCACTCTAAAAGTCTCCAATGATGTAGAAATATTTATCTTTCCATCCTGATGTTCTATCAAAGAGTTTTAGGTATAGTTCGTGTCCAACAACACAAGACATGTATGCTACGTCTTTGTCCAGGTCGTTCTTTATCAACATCTAGTTCAGTGGGAATTTTTTCAATCTAGTGTTTTTCTTTGGTTCAATGGGTAGGTTCACCTTTGGTGTCACATCTCTTTTCTGGATAGGGTATCTTTGCTATGGTAGTCACTAGGATCTTGATTATTGGAATAGGCCCTTGTGAAGATGAAGAGGAAGTTAGATGTGACCTAAAAGAAAAGGGGAGACCTAGGACGCTCTTCTTACCTAGTGTAATACTAGTTTTACTAGGTCTTTATCACGACCTATTGGGACTTCGAGAGGACATTTAACGTGTTCTAAACTTGGTTGTATGCAAACTGAATCCAAGAAAGATCTCAGGGTGTTCCTATCCTCATAGGCACATTATTAGTATGGCCTAAGGGGACACCACCCTTAGGAGATGTTGAGTGAGCTATATTTTTCCCTTTATCAAAAGACATTTCAAAGAAGAGAGGAAGAAGAAATTACCTAAAGGATGACTTGAGATTTGTAGGTCGGTTATAAATGGTCTAAAAGTATCAAACGAACTAATATGACTAATAAGTCATAACAAAAATGGATTGATTTTCAAGCAGAGTATGAATTCGACGGACTAGCTATGATGAAAAGTAATAAATGGTAAAAAAGGGAAAAAAGGGAAAAAATGGGTTTTGGAAGAGGAACGTTTTTTTGAAGTGGGTGGGGCAGTTGGAAGGTTTGACCATTACTTCTAGAATATTCTCTTTAACTTCTCAAAGTTTAGGGAACATAGGAGTTAATTTTAGGTATCTTACATGTAGCTACCATGTGACCTGGTAACCTAGTGTATGTCGCTTGAATAGAAAATGTGATATCTCTAGTAGCTCGTTTATGGCGACTTGGCACGGCTAAAGAAACTAAAGATAAAATAAA
Source organism: Hippophae tibetana (assembly GCA_037013495.1). Lineage (NCBI taxonomy): Eukaryota > Viridiplantae > Streptophyta > Magnoliopsida > Rosales > Elaeagnaceae > Hippophae > Hippophae tibetana. The sequence continues at coordinate 10,476,585 of CM072812.1, forward strand.
GACAAAGGTAAAAGATAGAATTAAAAGTCAAGGAAAGGTGTGATGAGTTGTCGGTTTCATCTTTCTCTAAAGATATTAAGTAGTGACTCCATTTTCAAAATTGTCTTCCTCAAAATATATTGAAATATATCCCATTTTTTAATATGTGATTATAATTACTTGCATCTGTATATACTTTGTATTAAACAGATTGTTTTATTATATATTTTTAAAAAATAATGAATAATTTATGATGAGTAAAATAGACGAGGAAAGGAAAACAGTCCCACCATTATTGCACGTTTGTTATATTTTGACCAAGTCCTCATCGGTTTAAGTCTCTGCCTTGAAATTTGCCAATCTTCAGCAAGTTAAGTAACATGTTTTGAACTGCATACTGGACGGAGTTGAGATACATACGGGGGCAGGTCGCCAGTATGTTTATTTGTGTTTATGAGATTTTGTAAAAGCCATTCTAGCATTAAAAAAAAAAAATCAAACAGAGACATTGTTAACATATATTTTAGTTATATCAATTAAAATAATTTTTTTTACTTTTATAATAATTTAATTATTTTAATATAAAAATAATAATAATTAAATTTTAATTTTTTTTATTTTTATTAATTTTATAGTTATTATTATCTATTACAAAATACAATCTATAAAAATCATATATCAATATTAGTTAATAAAATATAAGAAAAAATTAAAAAATATTAATTTATTCTTTTGTTGTCATTTTTAAAAAATAAAAAGATTAATTTATTATAAAAAATAACGATTAAAATAGTGAACTTCTTGATATAACAAAATGACTAGTGCTATCATCCACCTAAGTATTTATCCCAAGCACATTAAAATTAAGATGAAAGGTATTAGAATTACAGTAACTATAATATATATATATAAAATTTTATTAATTTTTAAATGAAACACTATCAATCCGTTAACTATAAAAAAATATTAGAAATTCAAAAATTTAAAAATTCAAAAATATATATATGCATATTTTATTTATTTATTATATATTTTTAAATCAATTATCATGTATTAAAACCTATTAAAGTCCATATTTTATGAGTTATAATTAATTTAATAAATATATAATAATTCAAAAAATAAATACATGTACATTCACATGCTTTATTTTTTATATTTTTTAAAATTTTAAACTCTAGTATAATTTTTTATAATCAGTAGATTTATAATTTCTCACTATAATTATTGTATTTATAGTATCCTTCGTCAGGAGAAGTTAACTATCTAATAAAAGATTTAATTTAATGGATATTTATATTTAACTAAAATAAAATAAAAATAACATATTTAATAATTAAAATTTACGATTTAAAAAAAATAAACAATATATATATATATATATATTAAAAAGATTAAAATAACTATAAATTTAATCAATTTAATATTTAGAATTTATATCCTATTATTTAATATTTAAGAGTTATTATTTATATTTTAACGACAAATAAAAAGTAAGAATATTATTAATAAATAAATATATTTTATTTAATTATTTAATATTTATATAATTAATATATAATTTTATCTTATCTCATCTAATCTAATATAATATACCGGATATGCATAATAGTCGGATATATCGGCAATCAGTTAAAATCATTTTAAAAAATTTCACTTTATTTTTAAAAAATATATATTTTAAAAGTGATAATTACGTGTTGCAAATTAAAAAGAATGAAATATTTATTTTCAAGAGTCGGGAATACTTGGGATGGGTGTAGTCAAAAGTATTTTAATTTTAAAATAAATAAAAGAAGCGAATTTTCGTACAACTGTAAAAAAGTATCCATATTAATATTAGGATTTAAAAATGTTAATCCACCATTCAATTTAGATTTAATGTAACTTGTAACTTTGAATTTTTTCACAAACCTTTCACATAAATTAATGATTCCGAATATATTTTGCCGATTATTTACTTCATATTTAATAAAGATTATAATTTATGATTTATAATTATAATTAAATAATTTATTTATTTAAAATAATCACTAATTTATTTGATAATAATTTTTATAAAAGTCATAAAATTTAATTTAATCTTAAAAAAAATATTGGGTGAAAATGAAAAAAAAAATTAAAACTCAAAAATCTGACTGAAAAATTATTTTTGAATTATCTCATATTTTAATAATAATTTTTAAAAATTAAAATAAAATTATTATATCGTGACTTCAAGTGACTATTATTATATAGTTTAGAAAAAAAGAAAGAATTTTAAAAAAAATTTAAAATTAAAATAAAATTATTATATCGTGCATTCAAGTGACTATTATTATATAGTTTAGAAAGAAAGAAAGGAAAAAAAAAACTAATAAAATTATTTAAAGCAAGAATTTATATTATGTCCCACACTTAGCCCCATAATTTGAGTGGAAAGAACATGCAAAGAAGATTCAGTATAAACGCTACTTTTGGTTTTATGCGACAACCATTGACTAAGCATTAAAAATATAACAATTATAAGAAGAAGAAGAAGAAAAAGCTTATTAAAATAAGTCATTACATGAACCCAAATACCTCCTTATAAATAAAATAAAACTAGATTCTTTCAACTTTGCAAAGAAGAAGGAACTATAAGATTCTCCTAATAACCTTTTTTTTTATCTGAAAGTGATGTTATACACAATCAATCAGATATGAGCAAGTCAACTATTATAGCTCATTATATTGCTTTTGAAAAATCAAAAAGGATTGGCTGCTTTAGTTACCTTTCAAAATTCCCACAAAAATCACCACGTGTAAGGTGTTCAAGATTGACACCAACCGCCAACGAACTCAACCTAAAATTTTTAGTTTTAAGATTATATTAGTTTGTTTTGATTATTAATTTTAAAAAAATTAATTTATATTAAATTGATTTAATTCGATTTTAAATTTATTTTTTAAATTTTGTATGGATAGAAATAAACTAATTTAATATTTTTAATTTTATTTTTATATTCACTTCATTATTTTTAGATTCTTTTTTCTCATTTTTATTATTCATTAAATAACTCTTAATCTCCATACTATTTAGTTATTTATTCATAATAATTATATCATATTATATATATATATTTTTAAAATTTGTATTTTATGAAAAATATTATATATGGTTTAGATATGAGAATTAACGATTTTATTAAGTAAATCTTTATTATTCTTTATTATCAATTTATCTTACTTTTAAATTTATAGATTATAATAAAAATTACATTGAAAATATTATAAATTATAATATAATAATTAAAAAATTAATAAACAAATTCAATGGCAAAAAAAGGGGAGGAAATTCATTTAACACAATCTAAAACCAAATAAAAAAATTGGTTCCATTTAGATTAATTTTTTAAATTTATTGACTTAATTTTGTCTTTATTTTTCAAAAATAAATCATATTAAATTAAATCTAATATCAAACCAACACACAACAATAAATATATATATATATATATACAAATATATATATATATATATATATATATATATATATACTAACCACGAGTAATGATAATTTCAACCGATAAAAGGCCAATATTCTCAATTGCTCCAAGTATATGAATTTGTGTACTTATTTTAGTGTCTTATGAAGAAAAATAAGTGAGAATTTTGAAAAGTAATCAAATTAGTTCTTGAATTTGGAAGCATTAATATATTTTGAAACGTACAAGGACATAAAAAAGTACACTACTTTGTCTGCAGAACCAATCTTATCTTTTGATACTGAACCGTATTGGTTTTAACTGGACCACACATTTTCTCAAAAAGCCAAAATAAAAAAAATAAAAAAATACTACACTTCCAAGTTTTCCACTTTGACGGTTTATATATATATGTGTGTGTAAAATTGGGCTTTCATTGGGTCATGTTAGTTGACGACTATGATTTCAATAATTTCTGCTAATTTTGACATTATTTTCTAAAAGATTATATTAATTAGTAGGATATGTAGTCTAGCGGATCTATACTGCATATATATTTTTCGATTAAATTTCATATTTTTTCATCTAATTTAATTAAATTCATTTTAGTCAATGGAGGAATTCTTTTGCATGCAACTTACAATATGTTTAAAATATAAGGGTGAATTTGTAAAATCAATATATGAAAATATTTTAAATTTAATGCTAGCTCTTGAAAATCATAATTCAAATGAAAATATACAATTACATTATGTAATATAAATTAAGTTATTGTTAGACTATACCGGTATTTTTGGTGACTTATATAATGCACTTGTACTAAGAATGAGTTTGTTATAAAGATATATAATATATAATCATTGTATCTTCATAATCATTTTTACACTCTCAAAAGTTGTGTACTGTATACTGTGATTTGTGTTTTTATTGTTTAACTATTGAATCTCATTCTTAAAGATATTATAAGACCTGTCAACCAATTCTATATTTTTTATTTATTTTTTTCCTTCAATTCTTCATTTGCTTCTTTTATGTTTCCAAGAGAAAATAACCTTATCCAAACCCTTACAAAATTAGTTGAATCAAGAAGGGAATTAAGTCTCAAGAACTATGTAATGTTCCATTGTCTATTGACAAGCATTGTCAAGATGAATTTCTTGTAACATTGAGGACATGGATGCTTATCATCTTTTATTGGGACGTATTTGGCAATATTATATGAATGCCTTTAACAAGGATAAACTTAATACTTATGAGTTTGTTTGGAAAGGAAAAAAAGTTGTTTTGATGTCTTCTACACACAAATCAATTCCATCATTAACTTCCTCGCAGTCACTTCCAATGGTTATTTTTAGTAATTCCACTTTTAGCTTTGGCAAAGAAAATAATGATTATCAAGATATTTTGTTCCTCTTGATTAAAGAAACCAATTTTGAGAGCACCAACATTCCTTCAACCATTCAATCATACCAAGTGTGATGCCTCTGTCAAGGCACACAAATTTCCTTTTGTATCAAGTACTAATAAAGCAACTGTTCTTTTTGAATTGGTTTTTATTTATTTATGGATCTCTTATATTATTTTTGTCACTCGAGGTAAGTATTTCTTACTCCTTGTTGATGATCATACAAAGTTTACGTGTATTTATTTCTTACTCCTTGTTGATGATCATACCAAGTGTGATGCCTCATTAATTTTTCAAGAAACAAGTGATTCTTTACTAATCATTTTGGTGTATATTGATGACATTTTTGTCACTTGGTTCACACGTTGATAAGATACAGTCCCTTATGGGTCATTTGAAGAGGAAATTTGCACTAAAAGATTTGAATAATTTGTCATATTTTTTTGTGAATTAAAGTTCTACACACAAATAAATATCTACACTTTTCATAATAGAAATACATTCGAGACTTGCTGGATAAAGTTAGTCTTACAACAATATAACTTATTATAACTCTAGTTGGTTTAGGCAATACATATCAAAGTTTAATGGTGTCTATATTAAAGATCCAACTATTTATCAAAATATAGTTGGGGGTTTATAGTATTGCATAGTTATAAGACCTAACATAACTTACATTTTAAATAATTTATGCCCGTTCTTTCAAGCACTAACACATGCATTTGTTGGATATAAAAAGAGTATTTATGTGCTTAAAAGGGTAATTTGATCATGGTTTAATTATGTAAAATTTCAAGTGATATTGTTGGTTTTTACAATGTAGATTAGGCAAGTTATTCAAATGATAGGCATAACACAAGAGCTTATTATGTCTACCTTGGAAATTCATCAATCTTATAGGTTTCTAGTAAACAAAAAGTAGTATTGAGGTCAAACACATAATCGGTCATTATCACTTCTCTTAGCCAAGATCATCTGGCTTAGGTCTTTGCTAAATGAGGTAGGTTTTCCTTGTGACTTATAACCTATTTCTTTTTGTGATAACAATAGCACCCAACATTTTGCAAAAAATCATGTTATGTATATGTTAAATTTGGGCCTAACTCCATCTCAAAACCCGGTTATGAGATGAAGGATTTCTCTCATTTATATATGTGTTTGATATTTTATGCCCAATCGATGTGAGACATTTTAACACTCTCCCTCATATCGATAGTTCATCGATGGACGGTGGTGGGTTTACAGCTGCATGCCACGGGGTGAGCTTACCTGCTTTGATATCATGTTAAATTTGGGCCTAATTTCATCTCAAAACCCAGGTTATAAGATGGAGGATTGCCCTTGTCCGTACCAGTTCTGAGTTGACTGTTCGACGCCCGGGGAAGGCCCCCGAAGGGACTGTTCCCAGTCCGTCCCCGGCCGGCACGCAGCGACCCGCTCTCGCCGCGGGAGCAGCTCGAGCAGTCCACAGACAGCCGACGGGTTCAGCACTGGGACCCCCATGCCCAACCCTCAGAGCCAATCCTTTTCCCGAGGTTACAGATCCATTTTTCCGACTTCCCTTGCCTACTATTGGTAGTTCATCGATGGACGATGGTGGGCTTACAACTGCGTGTCACGGGGTGAGCTTGCCTACTTTGATACCATGTTAAATTTGGGCATAATTCCATCTCAAAACCTAGGTTATGAGATAAAGGATTGCTCTCATTTATATATGTGTTTGATATTTTATGTCCAATCGATATGAACATTTTAACACTATACAAGAACGAAGCACATTAAGATTGATTTTTTACTTTATATATAAGCAGGTAACAAGACAAAAGTTGGATAACATGACTCTACACAAGATTAAATAACAGATGTGTTAAAAGAGGGTCTAATTACTGATAAGTGTTATGATAATGTAGTGCACTTGTTACATAACCTGTAAACTAATGTATTGCTATGCATATAATGTACAGCTAATCACAACCTAGAGATTCTATTAGAGAGCAAGTTGTTGCTATAAGTAACTAACTTGAGCACCACGTTAATTACTGTTTCCATCTCTATATATAAACTGATAACTATCAACTAAAGAATATAGAATTAATTTCCAATTTCTTGATAAAGAATTCAGTTCTTGTTGCATTTCAAGTTCCTCTAATTGATACTGATAAGTATGTTAAAGTATAACTATCTTCGTAATAAAAAAGTGAAAAATAATTCAAAAATGTAAATAAAAGATATAAATTATGGGAGGAATACATACCTTATTAAATTAAGGATAAGAAAACTTCAAAACAAAGTGGTTATCAAATCCAAAACAATTTATATTATTGAACTTAATTCTTTTGAGAAACAAAACTTGAATTTTTCAAGAGTGAGTAAATAAAGTTAATTTCATTAGAATGTGCTTAACTTAGTTGAAAGAAAGAAAAGACGAAGAGAGGTATAGGAGGCTAATAATGTCTATTTTGAATGATAGATGGAGATTTAAAATATTAAAAGATATAAAGATTTTATTAATCCAAAAAATTAACGAGAATTCATTAGAAAAATTAAAAATCTAAAATTTTGATTAAAAATGGAGTAAATTAAAAATGCAATGATACATCATATGATTATTTAAAAAAAAATTATAACTACAGTTAAATATGAATTAAATCAATTAAAATTAATTTCACTTAATTAAATTAATATGTAAAAGAAAATAAAACCAATTATATTATGACATCATAATTTTAAGATAAAACTATCATATGAGAACTATTAAGCATATATTAGTAATTTACTTTTAAAAATACACACTTATTACTTTATTCACATAGAATCAATTATTTTTTATATTAAATATAATTTAGAAAATAAATAAATTAAATTTAACTATAGTTGAATTATTTACATGAGAAAATATATTGAAACTTATAATAAACATTTTTTAATAAATTAATTATTGATATCGATTTTTGTCAACATTAAATACAACTCATTAAGTACAACTTTCGTCTGTAGATTTACCAGATGAACAAATTGTTAGAACATATAACCACCTTGTGGTGAGATTATCATTGATTTGATAATATGCTTAAGTTCTATGATTTCGTTTTAATTTTATATAAAAAGATAATATTAACTGTGATCCTTTGTTAGAGATTTTAGTTTTACCTATTATAATTGTGTGTATATATGAATATATATATATAAAAAAAAGAATTAATATGATGGATATCACTTGTGTGGATATGATTGACTTATTGTAACTTTGTATATATTTATCCTTAATTACCTTAAAAATTATCTTTTTAAAATATTAAATGATTATCATTGAGTTTTTATCTCTTTAAAATATTAAACGATTATCATTGGACATTTCTTTCTTTAGGATAAATATCTTATGATTATGTTTATCTGATTATTGGACACTTATTGAGCTTCATCGATAAAATCTTTGATTATTATGATCAATTTTTTATTGTCGTATGAGATGTATGAAATTATGTATCCCAAACACTAATTTAGCACATATATATTATAAATTTAATTTCTCTTTTAATTTCATAATAATAAATAATTATTATAATATTTATGAATCTTTTCATTTTCTTTCACATGTAATTAAATATTTCATAAAAAATCAAATATTTTAGGAGTTTTTGATTTTTTCTTATATTATTTCACTAAAAAATAATTATTAATACATTTAATAATTATTTTTAAAAAATATAAATTAAAATCTAACACATATTTATGTATTTTTGATTTGGTCTTTTAATTTTATTTTAATATACAATAGTCTTTTGATATTTCCTTTTTAAATTTTAATAAGAAAAAAATTTAAAATTTAAAATTTATTTTTCATAAAATCAATTATTTTTTTCTTATTATTTTTTTTCTTATTATTTTATTAGAAGATAATTAATAAGTATAATCATTTTTTCACATTAAATATATTAAAATTAATAAATTAAAATTAAAATATAGTTAGATTATATTATGTGAGAAAATATATTAATATTTAAGATATATTTCATAAATTAAAACATTTGATGTTATTTATAAAATTACTGTCAATCGATGATCATTTTCATTAAAATGCAAACTCGTTTGCCGTTAAGATAAGATTTATTTTATGAAAGTATTACAACGAAACATGTTGTAAAAGCAATCACAATTTCCAATTAAATCAATGTAATTGTTCATCAAATTTTTATTTTATTTTGAAGGAAAGTCAAAGTTAAAGCCTACAAGCAACACAAATTGGTAAATTTATGAGCAAGTTGCAGCATCTAAATCTCCAAATCCTCATCGATCCAACAACCCTTTCTCTAGTCAAAATCCTCGTAAGCTAACATAAAACCAAATAATAGAAGCCGTTCTAAATTAGCGCGTGGTATTAAACTCTTTGTAAGAAAATAGTAACGTTATCCATCTCAATTTAAAATGAATCTTAATTATAGTGCATGTTAGCATTTCGTTGGTTACTTGAGGTCATTATATATGTTGTAGTTGTAAGTCTTAAAAAGCTTCAAAAACTCAATTCTTTTCGTACAAGCAAGGTTTATATTAATGTTAAAATAACATAAATTTATACTCGTGTTAATTACAATACAACGTGTTACACGATTAAATAATATTACAAATGAATAAAATTTATTTTTAAAAAATTTTACCCATGTATTACGTGAATATAAATTTATATGATACTAATATTTCTTTGTTAATTTACAAGAATAAATTATTTATTATTCTTGAAACATACGAAGAATAATGACGTATTATTTAATAAAATTTAAGATTAATATAATTTTATTTTTGAAAAAAACAAATATCCATTAATTATTTGAGAGAAAAATACACTCTTTGAATAATGAACAGATTTCTAGTTGAATTTTTGCCATTTTATATTAAAAAAGAACATACTGATAGAGAAATCCGTGTCCTTTAAACTCTATGAAAAAAACTACTACCAACTTAAAATATATTCAACTATATATTCAAGCCAATAGCTCATCGAGTTTGAATTTAACCCGATCGATGATGTCAACTTGCGCACGACATCTATATAATTTGACTTGTTTGCACATGATGTTCCGTGAAATTCATACATGTTGCCGTCACTGTATGTCAAAAGTATTTGGTTTTATTGTGTTATTAAAACCATATACATACCAAACGTAGAAAGTAAAAATAAAATAAATAGTTTGCATAAAGAAAATAAGAAGAAGATTGGGGAAACGTTGCACTGCCTGCACATAACATAAAGAATTTATCCAATTAATCAGTAGTTTTATTTTTGTCCTGATATGGCACAAAATTATTTATTAATTAATTAAAGAATTAAGAATTAAATCAGATTAAGTTAATTAACTATAATATATAAAATAATTTATAAAAATATCTAAAATATTATCACCTAGAAATGTAGTGCATTTATCCTGCACATGACCAAGTTTCTCTAAAATCCTCTCTAACCACAAATAAAGACAAGCACATGAAATACTAACAATATACTTAAATTCAATAATGGAAAGAAGAACTACGAGTTGTCTCATTGATAATCACGACACTGCTTCAAAACCAAGGAAGAATATATACCCAAAATACTCTTTCGATCATCTATATCTTTAGTAAAATTACTATATGTGTAGGCTATGAATTCCATATAGTCTCTCTTCTTGTAAAAGATTCCAAAACCAATCGTTCCTTTTAAGTATATGAGTATTCTTTTCGCTGTCAACCAATGTTACTCTGTAGGACTTGTCATAAACCTACTAATAAGGTTCACTTTATACATCAAATTAGGTATGGTTGTAGTGGGGTACATTAGACTGTCAACTACCTGTTTGAACAAAGTTGCATCGACTCCAACTCCTTTCTCATCTTTTGATAACTTAAAACTAGAAATTATAGGGTTATTCATCGAGTTTCCTTTATCCATGTCAAATCTCTCCAAAACTTCACAAGTATACCTTCTTTGACATATATAAATTTCATACGAGTTTTATAGCATCTCAATCCCAAGAAAATACTTCATTCTTCCCAAGTCAGACATGTCAAACTCTAACATCATCGACTTCTTAAGCTCATCACCCATGTTTTTATCATTACCAGTAAAAATTAAATCATCAATATATAAACTGACAATTATGAGCTTACCTTTCTTCTTTGACTTTGTAAACAAGATATGTTCATAATAGCAACTTTCAAAGCCTTCTCTAAGAAAGTAGGCATCAATCTTGTTGTACCAAACTCACGAAGCTTGTTTGAGGCCATACAATGTCTTTCTCAACTGATACACCTTGTTCTTTTCACCCATCTTCTTATATCCTTCAGGTTGTTGCAAAAAAACTTTCTTACTAAGCTCACCATGCAAGAATGCGCTCTTTACATCAAGTTAAAAGATATCCTAACTTTGTTAAGCTGCTAGGGCAATTATCATTCTATTGGTATCTAGTCTTACAACTAGATCATATATCTTAGTGTAATCAACCCATATTGTTATGCATATCCCTTGGTAAGAAGCCTAGCTTTGTACTTGTCAATCTCTACACTTTTGTTGAGTTTTCTTTTAAAAACTCATTTAACTCCAATAATCTTCACCCCATCTGGTAAAGTAGTTAGCTCCCAAGTTTTTTTCCTTTCAATCGACTCAATTTCTACATATATTGCATCTCTATATTTTTTTGCTTTTGGAAGCCTCTTCAAAAGCGATCGGATCAGCCTCAGTTAGCATCATCATAGCATTCAAATTCTCCTCTTCTGACAAACCATCTTCATTCTCGTAATATTGCATCTAGAATGGAGCTTTTCTTACCATCCCTTCATCTGGACTCAATGATTTTTCCTTATATGACTCATTGAAAGGTGAACCATTTCCACTTGAATTTGAATTAGTTCCATTTGAGTTAGACTCCATTTGAATCAGCACTACCTTTTCCATCTTCATTAACTTTTGTTCCAAGTTCATTCTCATTTTCACCGCAATTTCCTTCCTATTCATTATCACTCCACTCCAAAGCATCCATATTCATTTCTTCTATAAGCCTTTGATTCATTACTCACTCCCAACAAAACATACTTAAAGCTTCTATCATATAGTTTTCTTCTCTTTTGATCTGGTACATATACATTAACTATGCATCCAAAAAACCTAAAATCTTTGCTATAGGCTTAACATCACTCCATGCTTCCTCTGGAGTTCAACTTTCCATTATTAGAGTAGGGCATCTGTTTAGAACATGCACGCTTTATCTCATAGCTTCAAGCCAGAATGCTTTGGGAACCTATTTCTCAAAAAGCATACAACGCACTATATTCATCACAGTCTTATTATTCCTTTCAACAACTCCATTTTGCTGAGAGGTATAGGTTATAATTAACTGCATGCTTATGCCATTTTCCTTACAAAACTCTCCAAATTCATTCGAGGTGAACTCACCACCCCTATCAGTCCTCAAACATGAGCCATATAACTTCTAAACTTAGCAAAAATATATAAATTTTCATGCAAGAAGTAGATCCAATTCTTACAACTAAATTCATTGATAAAACTCAATAAATACCTCTTGTTATTGTTAGATGCAAGTTTTATTAGGTAACATATGTCTGCGTGAACGAGTCATGGTTCATGTAAACCCTTGTGTTATTTTCCAATCATACAACATGTGCATAGCTTTGTTGGAGTCTTAAAATACGATAGTCCATTAACCATTTTCTTATATAGAAGTGTCTTTAAGTCTTTGAAGCTGAAGTGACCAAATTTGCAATGTCATAGGTGAGTCTCATTCTCTGAAACAGTTTGAAAGCAGGTAGAAGCCTTAGGTACTGTAACAACTAGCAAAACAAACATCTTGTTTACACTCATTTATGTTTGCATGATCAAGCTCTTCCTAGGGTGATAAATTCTACACTTCCCATTCTAAATTAAGACGAACAAACCCTTTTCTTATAACTATCCTACGCTCAACTGCTTATTCTTAAGCTCATGAATATAGAAAACTTCTATGATTGCCTAATTATGGCCATTAACTTGTAGACGAACATTTCCTCTCCCCACAAATGAACTTCACAGTTTTTCTAAACTACTCATCCAAATCTAAGAACCATTCTTTGTTCCTATTCATATGATTGTTACATCCTGAATCAAGAAACCGCATCTCTTCCCTTTTGGCATGATTAAATTACAAAAATGGCATAAGCAATAACTTTTCTTCTTCGTCTAACCCAACATCATTGGCTCCCTTCTCCCAACTAGGGCATTCATATTGAAAGTTCCCTAGCTTGTGACACTTGAAAATCTCAACGATGGCTTTGTTGAAATGATGTCTTCCTTTATCTCCACCTCTACCTCTAAACACCCTTTGACCTTCTCCTCTTCCTATTCCAACTTCATGTGTAACCCTTAGAGCTTGTTCCTCCAACACATGACCATTCATCACGTGTTCATGTACAAGCAAGCTACTCTACAACTCTTCAATGGTCAATATATCCAAATTGTTGGATTCTTCGATGGAACAAACCATAATCATATTTTAAAGTCATAGACCTCAAATTTTTCTCATTTGTGATAGTTTCACTCATCCTTTTACAATGAGTCTTTATTTTGTTGACTATAGTGAGAGTACAAGAAAAATATCCATCTACACCTTCTCATTCCTTCACGTGGAGAGTTTCAAATTTTTTTCTAAGATCATGTAGCTATGCTCACTTAACTCTAGTTGACCCTTGATATTTCAGCTTCGTCAAGCCTTAAATGTGTTTTGCAATGTCCCTGTTTAGGATTGTCTCCATAATGTTACAATAATTTCTTGAAAAAGGTAATTCTTTACATTCAAGTCTTTCAACCTCTAGTTTTTTATTGCCTTGCATTGTGCCTCTGTAAACTCAGCCTCTTCTGCTGCCATAGGTAACCCATTTATACAAGACTCTAGTATTCCTTGGATGGAAGAAAATTCTCTATTAACATCGACCAGTGGTCATAGTGACCATCAAATTTGGAAATTGTAGGCTATACAAAACTACTCTCTACCATATCCCTTGAATACCTTACTTTTGAAGAAGTTGTTGTTTCTTTTCACACATACTCACAATCAGGCTCTTGTGATAGGGCTCTAATAACTATTGTGATTAATTAAAAATAATATTGGATTTGTTAGTCAAAATAAGAGGTGTCTAATTTAGAAGAAAATTTATGAAAGGTAGCCTCCTATATTGTCAAAGATGGAGGTGTTTAACCTTATTTGAATGAAGAATAAGAAAAAAAGGTAACCTAATTTTGGTAAATGAAGAAATATTTGGTATATGAAATTGGAACTTGAAAGCTATAAATATGACTTAATTTCTTTATTATTAATCATCCCAAAAAATAGAGATAAACTTGTACGAGAAATTTTTGAGTGAGAGAATTTTGTGAAAAAATTCTCTTAAACTTGTAATTGTTTTGTCTTTTGGATGTGTAAGAAAATTATTGAGAGTGTGATTGTAACAATTTTTTACATAGTAAATTTTCTCTCTAGTTGTTTTCTGATAACGAAAGTAGTTTTTTACAATTTAAAGTTTTTGTGTTGTGTATTTTCTATTTTTCTGTTTTTTGATATTCTGCTAAGTAAGATCTTGAGAAAAAGAATTTGTAATTATACTATTTAGTCCAAATTTCCTAACAATACCAAATGTTGAGAACACTATGACAGAACTACAAATGCAATCCTTTGAGATAATGTTTTTATTATGTTAATTCAAAGAAAATAGTCTGCTAATATTTAAACCTTATAAGAAGATAGAATCAAACAAAAAACAACCCATGTTTTACATCCTTTAAAATGTGGTGACTAATTGGAGAGAAACAATCAAATCAAAAACTATATCAGCTAGTCCCCAATAAATAGGATTTATGAACAAACTAACGAATGAAGACTTAACTGAAAAGCAAACAATATATCCTAACAAACTGTTAACCAACAGTATTGATCCCACAATCGAATTTCTTAAAGCATTTGTGAATAATAATCCTTACTGTTGTTGAAGACATGTATAAATGGTAAGCTTTTCAACTCTATAAAATAGCCACAAATTTATCTTATTTTTCCCCGTAAATAGCATCTATAATTCCACACACAAAACATGCAATTAAAATCGTAAATATAAACTTTATTTTAGAATCAACTGTTAGGTTTTTACCTTAAAGCATGAAACTCACCAAACTTCTTTAGGTAATGACCCATGAGCTTCTTCAAATTGCTTTGTCTTCAAAAACTGATCTACACCATCCTAAGCTTTTTTCCATACCCACTGTTGCAAACGAAATTGATTTTAGCCTTTGCTTCATAAAAGATATTTGGAGAAAAAATGAGTATGGTTGGTTTGTTTGGGAGAATGGCAAAGTTTCTAAGCGAGAAAGAGAGTGAGTGGTACCTTATTTGAGATACTCTCAATCTTTATTATAATACTGCTCTCTCAATTTTTATGGTATTTTAAAAACATTAAATGGTTTAGTGATATTAAATGAGGGTATTTTTTTTATATAAATTTCAAGTTTTGTTAGAGAGAGATTTTGGGTGTAATTGTATCTTTGTATTTCGAGTTTTAAAAATATTTAATGATTGTATTTTATTCTGTATTTAAAAAAATATACATGATATCTTTATATTGGAATTACAAGTATACATTAACATGAGTACTTAGGTTAATTAATTTTTTGACAAAGTACTTAATTTTTATGTGTTTGATTATGTTTTCTATATATTTTTTTTATTTTTGTTTGTTCATGTTCGTTACTGTTAGTTTTCGCTTCCGCAATATAATCCAACCTTTGACATAACAATTTTGATTAGTAAGTGTTTTGATAATATTTTTAAAAAATAATAATGGAAAAGTCTTTGACAAAATATGATTTAATCAGTTAATTGGAACCAATAGTATTTATCTGATATGATTTGAGTAAGTGAGTTGGATGAGGAGATTTAGAGGTTTAACTACGGAACACAAGATAAATCACATTTACCAACTAGCTTGTAGCATAACAGCATCTAAGTGTGTAAAAAATCTGAGATTCAAGTCATGATTACAGTTATATGAGTAGCGTAATTACTTCTTTTTAAAGATAAATCACAATTAGATGCAATAAATACAATCACGTTATAAGGATAGGGATGCTTAGGGTCATCTCACATGTGATGCTTAATAATTTATGATTCCGTTTTAAGTTTTACCCTCATTGAAGAGCCAGCTAATAAGATCAATGGGAGTTATTATCATCTAAAATGAGAATTAAATGCTTGCAACTCCATTCAGAATGGGCCGTTAATCAGTGTCTTACAAAGGGTTCACACCATATTAAGCCCATACTACTTTAGCCCAATAGGTCTTTTAGCAGTTATATGTTATTGGTTATTATATTTTTGACAGGGCAAACTGAAAAGTAGTTAGAATCCGGTTCTTGACCCGATCTCTTACCATAACATAGAACTATAAAAAGCACATTTCATAACCTTTTTTTTCCTTTCATTTTTTTCAATTTCTTCACATTTATTTAAAACATTAAGGTGGTTCATACAATCATACGACATAGAACATACATACATAAAGTACTTGAAGTGAATAAAAACAACCAAAAGAAAACTATACGGAAAGAGGACACAAGTTGGGTCTAATAAATCCAGACAGTTGGTGAAGCTTCAATGAAACCACACCAACTGCAAGTTAATCAACTCACTATAGCAACAGGACGCTTGAAATCTTCGCTCAACTGCTGCATGCTAATTGGGTTTTTTACAGATAAGCATCTTGATTTTCCAAAACAAAAATATGGGCGCCTCGTCCTCTTTTTGTTGACATAGCTTTGTTTCACAATGTATGGTGTGGTATAATCACAACCCACTTGATTTGAGCAGGATGGTCCAGCAATGTCGTTTTCGATATCCACTTGATTAGTAATATTTGGTATGACTTGCGTAACACCAGGCCTTAGACCAGAAGTAAACTTCTTAGCTGGTGGATTTGATTGGTTGCATCTAACAGAAAGTGCTCTCTTCTTCTTAGCAAGTGCTGATACATTGAAAAATCTCTTTTTATGTTTGGTTGGAGTATCATCTGAATTCTTGAACTTTTTAGTTTGTTTCTCTTTAATCATGGGCCAATGGAACACACGTTTCAATCTCTTTGTTGCACTATTTATAGATCCTGGTTTTGTACTCGGAAATGAGATGTGGTTTCCATTGGTTGAGTCACATGAGATCATTCCTGAGCTTCCCAGTTCAAGATCGTTTGGATGTGATATGTTCAGCTCAATTCCTGAGCTACCCAGTTCAAGATTGCTTGGATTTGATAAGTTCAGCTCAATTCCTGTATGCAAAAATATTTCTTGATCAGAGATTCTAAATGAGGTTCCAGGGCTGATTGCACTGCTTTGCATCTTCAAGCAAGAAGAAAAGACCTTCCTTGCAGTGTAATCCTGACAACTAAATATCCCACCAGCTGAAATCAACTGCCTGATTAGTATATCAGATGATGCAGATTGAGGGCGTTGCCGTAAATAATCAAGTGGCGTCATGCCATGTGCATCCCTAACATTGACATCAATGGACTGAGCAGTCATCAAGAGTTTCACCAAATCTGAGTGGATATTGCCAATGATGGCCTCATGAAGAGCAGTCCTTTCTTCTTTATTCTTGGCATTGATAATGTCCTGAATGTTGAAGATTTTCTCACAAACCAACTGTCTCAGAAGGTCAATTTGTTTGTCTAGTCGCCGGAAACAATGTGTTTGGAATCCAGACACTGCCTTGTGAAGAAAAGTTTCTCCATCATTGTTCCTCAAATAAACAGACGAAGGACATACGGATATTAGAGCTTCAACTGAAGCTAATTGGCCCCTGTGTGCAGCAACATGCAATGCTGTATTACCTTGATGATCTGTGGAGTTCAATATATCAGAGGTATCTATAAGATAATTCAGAACCTGTATAAAATTACAAAGTCAATTATTCATGCTATTGCAAATTTGCATAAGGCTAAAGTCATGACAGATGTAAAGAATATATTGATCAAAGCATTTCTATCCTAATATTGAGAAATTTCTTACATTCGACCACTCCATGACAAAAGTTTTCTATCTTCGTTATTACAAGGAAGAAGTGATGAAAACTCCTATCCATTTTGTGGTTCATTTCAAGTCATAGTTTCGAACCATATAAAGTATTTTTTTGACCTAAATAAAATTTAAAAAAAAAAAATCCTAGAATTAATTGTGTACTGAAGTTGCTTTCCATCATGAAGCCCAGATTGGAAACAATAATGCTTATTTTGCCTTTTCGTCATATGCTACTAAATTTAAATACAAATTACCTATATATCTATGTTCTTCCATGAATATCAGAGAAAAGAATATAAGACTAGACTAATTAAAAAAAAACTCAACTAGCTAGGCCTTTTCTGAAACTGTAAATAAATATTATACTATGAACAGTTCAAGCAAAAATGTAGATTAAGCACATAAAAGTGGAAGACTGACCTCAACTTTCCCTCTCCCAGCTGCGGTATGCAGAATAGTTAAGCCATAAACATCCCTGTAAGTCAAAACATCAGAGCATTCAGCAAGAAGCTCCTTCAAAATCTTCAAATTTCCTCCTCTAGCAGCAGCATGAATAGCCCTGTTAATCATCTCCCACTGGTAAACAGAAGGAATATTGTTTCCATTGTGTTCCTCTAATTCACCACCCTTGGCTGTCACAAACCTTGGTGAAACTGCACACTCAAAGAGCAGCCTAAAAACCTCAGAATTTTTACTCTTAGCAGCAGCATAGAGTATATCAGTAACACCATACTCTCCTTCCCCAAAAACAAGTAGAGGGTTTCTTTCAAGAAGTTGTTGAACAAAACCCAAGTCTCCAGCTGAGGCAGCTGTGTACATAAGCCATCCACCATATCCGGCTTGAATCAGAGAATTATTCCCATTCTTGGTGTTACACTGAAGCAACAGCTTTCTTGCAACCAGAGAACGGCACATTGCTACATCATAAAATTGTACTTCATCATCCCATACACTCTCAAGTCGACGAATTCGGCGTAGAGAGGTCAGTTTGATGAGGTGATTGCGGTCAATTCGGAGGAGTTCATGGACCAAATCATAGTGGCCATTAGCCACTGCCCAATCGATAGGACAAGCATACCACCATTGGTCTCCAGTGCTCTCCCAACGCAGAGGAAAATAGGTTGGAGGCATTGTGAAGATAGATCACACAAAGTAAACAGAATGAAAAATAGTATATGTATAATGGCCAAAACTTTTTCAAGAAAATTTTAGCCTTACACTCTTCATCAAGTTCAAAGAGACAATTCTACGAGCAGTTGGCAATGAGTATTTTTGAATCAATCCAGACAAAAGCACTAAAAATTATCTGAAAAGATAAACCAGCCATAAGAACATACAGGTGAAAATAAAAATCAGTTGGAAAGAGAAGAACAAGAGATAATGGCTTAGCAGCTTAGTTACAATGAAAAAGACTTATAAAAACAGCCATTGGTAACGGTTTAAGTATGAGAAGAAACAAAATGACCCTAAGCTACTACAACTGCACAATGTGAGAAGAGAAGAAGACCCACTTTGACATTAATAAAAATCAGTTACGCTAACTACCTACCTACATAAAAATCCATTATAACTCCGACAGGATATAAAATGCTGTAATTGGAATAAGGATGATGGAATCATGTTGAAGAATAAAGAATGCCTAAAAGAGTTGGTATTGGGGTTAAAGAGGAATAAATCAAATATAGGATGAATTTGTTGATAAGAGACACTAACAGCTTTCATTGCTAACATAAATGAAACCATGAAAACATGAAAAGGAAACCGACAGATCTTTGAGAGAGTAGAAGAAAAAGAAGATGGGTAACATTATTTTCACCATAAATTTTGTTATTTTCCTAATAATAATATATAAATTATATATTATGATCATAGTATTAATTACATTTCAATATTATTATTGTATAAAATTATTATTAGTTATAATAACAAATCTAGTTGTAACAATATCATAATCATATATTAAAGATAAGATTATCAATGAGACGATGATCCGTCATCCACTTCTTCGTTTTCATTTTATAATTTAAAATTTATCATCTATCATTATTTATCACTTTTTATGTTTTTCGCTTATAATCTAGAATTTATCATCTATCATAATTTAAAATTCTTATAAGAATATATCGAGAAATGAGGACTCAATGTCCTATTTATTATTTTTTATATTTTTTAGAGTTTTTTTTATTTTTTTTATAAAAGAAAAATTATAATAAAAGCAAATAATAAATAATTTGTAATGAAAAAAACAAAATTATGAGTCAATAAAAAAAATTTAGATAAAATAGAGAAAAATAAAATATACTTAGTAATAAATATATAATCATTTTAATCAAATAATATTTATAGAACCTTGTTATAAACTAGTTTGAAATAATAACAATAAATTAAAAAATAATTATAAGATTTTAGATTTTTAGAGTTTAAATAATTTTTATAAAAAAAATTATTGATGTTTTATAGAATAAAATATAACTTAAAAATAATATATAAAATATATAATGTATTAATTATAATTAGTTTGAGTTTAAATGTAATTAAATCTATAAAAAAAATTAAAACTATTAATTTTTTATATATTTATTAAAATATAATATATAATTTCAAAGAAAAAAATAGAGAATACAATCTTTACCCTTATTTCACTTAAAATATGAATCCTAATCTTCTTTATTTATTCTCCATTTTATTATCACTTATGTAACTTCATTAATATAACCAGAACAATATATCCAAGGTCGTTGGAAAAGAAAATAACAATAAAAATTGTATAAATTGTTCCGTTAATGCTATCATTAATAAATAAAATCATCCCACCTATATTCTAGTAATTTAAATAATAATAATAATAATAAGAAAAGTTAGCAAAAAGTGGAGTGATGATACTTCATTAAAAGATGCAAAGAAATGATGGTCATTTATGGATTATGGGTTGCAAGTGATCAGTGAACACCATTATGTACGGCCAATTGGTTGAAATAAATCATGATTAAGGTGGAATGGACAAAGCTTAACTCTTCAAAGAAATGTTGTTTTAGAAATCCTGATACCATCAAATAGCAAATAATGTGGCATGTTATAATTACTATTCATTAAGAATATCACTTTATTAGAATAGAAAACTAGGAAATTAACTTTAATTTCTATTCATTTTTGCAATAGTTATCATGAGATACTTTGCATATTAAAATTTTTAAATTCAAATATATTTATCCCAACTTGAGTATATAACGTTTGCATGCTAGTAGCATAGATTTGTCTAAACTGAAATGCATGTATAATTTATTTGAAAAACTTGGGAATATTATAAAATAACTTGAGAGGTATTAATTACAAGAATAACCTACACTTATTTTCACTTTTATGTACACTTATAGTTGTTTAAGTAATACAAAAATTAAGATATTGAGATTTATAAAAATATTGAATCTTTGATTTTATAAAATATCAAATATATCATCGACTTATAATTTATCAAAAACTTTATCATACAAAATATGGTACATTTAATACGATGTTTGGTGGTCTATCACAAAGATAAATATATATATATATATATATTTAGAGGTATTTTGAAAAAAAAAATCCCAATTTTTCAAATCAAATCCTTCAAAAAAAAATATTTTTTTAATTAATTGTTAGAAGAACTTTAACAAGAATGGTAAATATAAACAAACAGAAACTTAACAAGTTATCCATTTTCTAAATCTCTCATGGAACTTTAGTCAAATGATAGAAGTTATTTAGATCTTGAAAAATATACTTGAAATCTGTCAAACTAAGTGTGATACATGTCTCAAATATGTCTTTTTTGGTCATTTATATTAAATATTTAGTAAATGATAGAGTATATATTTTGAAGAAGCTACTTTCATCCATTTATTTATGACATTGACAAAAAAAAGATCGAAGTGTTTTTGTTATAATAAAAATCGTACTAAACTTATCCCGTTAAAAAAATGTTTCTAAAAAGGGATCAAAAGGAGGTGGTTTTAATCCCATATCTATGATATGCAAATGGAAAAGAAGTAGCAACAAGTTTTTACAAACTAAAATGAATAGAGAAGCATGAAAGCTAAGTGAAGTTGTATTGAGACAACTTTAGTTAATCATACATTTCACATGTTTCACAATTCAAATAACATCATCAAATGATTTTAAAATGACAATGATTTGTACATCTTTACCCTTGATCATGAATCTCTCTTGGATTTGTTATTGACTCAATTTTTTTATTTTTCAATTCAAAACAGATAAAAAAATAGAAATAACAAATTCGAGCCCATGAGCTTATTATCATAGGTCGAAACAAGTTGATAGGATTCTCTTTTTTTTTTTGTTTATAAGTTTTATTTTGTTTCTATCAATTCTGATACAACTAAAAAAATTACATTTTAAAATGAAATAAAATAGGATGAAGATGAATATGAGTTTTTATTTTTATTTTGACTTGTTCCTTGCCGTGATTGAATGAGAATGGATAAATTAGTGAATTATAACTCTATTGTACTACAATTGGTCTATTAGTTTTTGTAGCTTTGATGTTTTTTGTTCGTTGGTTCCATTATCACAAAGATGTTCCCAAATTTGCTTAGTTCAAAGATGTATAATCTATGTTGAACCACCATTTAGTGGGGATATTTTATACATATTTACATAAATCTAATATTTAGTGTCTATCATTAAAAGAAAATTCAATAAATTTTGATATATAAAATTTGAAATACTAAGTTGTCCCATATGAAATTTGAAATACTAAGTTGTCCCATATGAAATTTGAAACTTTAATTCTTCTTAGAATTTGAGTTATTCATAAAAATGGTATATTATTAAGTTTTATAAGAGATATAACCCTTATACCACACTTTAAAAACACACGCTATAAAAAAACACGTTTATGAAACTTATTATATGAACGTGGATAGAAATAAAAAAAAATTCAAAGTCATAAATATTTAAAGCACAAAAATATATCTTCTAATTGAAAAAGGTTTAACAAAGTCATTTATAACATGGTCCAAAAAAGCTTCACTTACCCGTATTCGAGCAAATTTTCATGTTGCTTTTATAGTCGAAATAAAGTGAATTATACTTTAATTTATTTTTTCCATTTTTTTTAATTTTTTTCATTATTATAAATATATTTATTAAAAATGTATTTATTAAGAATTTGATTTTTTATTTGACTTTTTGCGAGCCAACCCATTATGATTTTTCTAATCATTCTATGATGGATGAAAATAGGATGAACTTCGAAAATGTACTTTTAGAACACTAATAAACATTATATGAAAGAAAAAAATTAAATACTCTATTCTACTTTGATGTGAAAGCGTAACAATGAATTTATGTTCACATGATATAACTAGTAAATATGTTCTTTGTCACGTCAATATATTTTATTGTTCAGGAGAATTATACTTACTTGTTTTTTAAGTACAAGTAACTATAAAGTTTGTTATGACTTTTTATTACCATCGGATCGTTACGAAATTAAGTAATGTTTATCGATGGATTAAACATTTGATTAAAGTAGAATTCAAATTCATTTTTATTCTTTATTTTGATTAAACATAAAAGAAGAAATGCTTATTTTTAATTGTATAATCAATAATTTTTAATTTAAAAATCATAGAATTTTCGTTTGATGTTTTGGTTTACTCATGAATTGGTTTACTCATGAAAACTATAGACAAAAATAATTAGATCTATTTTATCAATGGATAATGAGAAAACAAAATCTGTATAAATATCAATAGCTATTACATGTATAAGTATAGAAATCCAAAATTATTAACCATTAGGATTTAAAATCAAAAAAATTAGAATTCGTAACATTAAAAAGTTTGTATCTATAGAATATAGATAGTGAAGAAATAAGAGTTAATATTATTCCTATACTATTACAAAAATAATTACACAAATAGCTATATTAAATAGGAATTATTTTTATATGATTTCCAATAAAATCATAAAATAAAGAAATTGGATAAACTTTGGAAATCTTAATTTCAGCTTTTCAAATCTTCTTAGTAATTATCCTATAATAATTCTTGCTAAGATATTGATAGAAATATTAATATCCTATAAAGTAGATAAATAAATTCATTTAAAATTTCAAATCATTCTCTCTCTTTTTAAAAACTAGAAAACTTAGAAAACTTCATCTTACCCACAACTTATATATTATATAGATGAATCTATAGAAAGCTCACCCATGAATCAATAGTACAAGTTGGAATGGCTCATCCATGAACAAACAAAGCACTCTTATTTTAAGGGATGACCATGTCGAGGCATTTTCTTTAACGTTGGGACTTGCGAGGTTTTACGCCTCTAGGCGAAACTGAGACGATAACTTCAAATTTCGTTCTAAAGATAACAATACATGTATAAAATACATATGGAAAACACAAAATTTATAATCTATATGTATGAGAATTTATTCCTAATTTTATGTCATTTGGCACATTAAAAAAAATTGTGCCAACATTTTCATTGATATTTTTAAAATAGTAAAGAATTAAATCACTCAAACATTTATCTTCGTGTTCTAGTGGAGAGAGACCATGTGTCTATACCAAGTTGAACATATTATTCATTTATTTACTAATTAGAATGCTTTCTCTCTCCACTGTGTAAGTATTTGTTTTAAAAAAAAAACTACACCTAATCTTAAATTTTATTAACTTGAAATACATAATCATCACGGGCTCTGAAATATATAATTATCACATACTCTAATAATAATAATAACGAATAATTACTCTCACATCTTTGTAATGCTATTGAGGACTGGGAAGCATCCATGAAGAGCATCTCAATCTCGTTTTGATGAAGAATTTGAGCCCCTCAATATAAGAATTTAAAAAAAACCCTATTGCCGAGTAGCAGTAGACACTAGCAATTAATTCAATAAGACAAAAAAATGTAGGAAATAACAGCTACGCTGTTTTCTAATTGCATTTACGTACATATGTAATTGGTTTTCACCAAGAGTTGTTCCCGTATAATTAGGAAAATTCACATACCATAAACTATACTATTTCAAAGCAATTAAAAATCAAGCACCAAGTAAATATAAGGATATTTTGTGGAGGTGATAAGAGAAAACACCATGCAGAATCATCCATCAACTGATATTTTAGATAACCCTATATTGTCTCTTAATTTCTGGACGATGCTCTTCAATGCCGGAGCACTAACTCCACAATTATGATCAATGAAGCAAGATTTACCTTCTTCAGCTGCCTTGCACAACTGGGGGTCCAATGGTACTTTTCCCAGAAAGGGCACTCCCATTTCCCTACACATCTTTGCAGCACCACCACTACTACTGTCAAAAACTTCACTATAAGCAATCACATTCAGAAATTCTGGGGCTCTCTCTCTCAAATACTCTCTGACCCACTCTGTGACATCAGTCTGCTCTCCTGCTTCTGTCATTCTCAAAAATTTGAAATCCATCGTTGGTTGGCATAAGCCACTCATGTTTTCAACAACTCCAAGAACATGAACTCCGACTTTCTTACAGAAACTTATTTCTTTCCTCACATCTATTAGTGAGACTTGTTGAGGTGTGGTAACTATGACTGCACCATCTATTCCTGTTGCATCAAGGTACTGAACAATTGAAATATGTTCGTCCGAGGTTCCAGGAGGTGCATCAACCACAAGGAAATCAAGTTCACCCCAATACACGTCCTTCAAAAATTGTTTGATAAGGGCATTTTTGCGTGGACCACGCCATACGACAGCTTCATCAGGATTAGGAAGCATGAAACCAATAGACATGACCCCAAGATTGGACTCGACATAGACAGGAGACCAACCAAGGTTGCTCTGATGGATTTCTTGACCTTCTAAGCCAAGCATTTTTGGGATACTTGGACCACAAATGTCAATGTCAAGAAGACCCACTTGGAAGTCCAAAGCTGCTAGCGCAAATGCCAGTTGGGCTGAGACTGTGCTCTTTCCAACACCACCCTTCCCTGATAAAACCAGTATCTTATGTTTCACAGTAGCCATCCGTTCTGCAATTGCAACAAGGTCTGTAGAAACACGAAAAGCAACAATCAGAATAGAAACATATGGCATTTGTGTAAATAATATAAATAAAAACATTAAAATGCCAAGTGCATCATAAATACAAAATTGCATGACAAACCAGGGGTCACTTTTATGAGGGTGCACAAGAATGAATAATTGATGAAATTATTTTATCTAAAAATAAAAATAGAGAACAACCTCCTTCGGGAATTGATAATGAGATGATGAAATGAGGAAGGCCCTTTAGAACACTTCTCTTGTTCATCTTAAATAAAATTAGAGGATATTCAGAACTAGAAAATCCCATAAACTACAATGCCAAATTATCAATTGAAACAGTAACTATGAGATACACTTTCTGCAGTAACACACCACCAGCTGGGATAAAGCACACCAAAAACTATATGTTAAGACCTGAATATAATATAAGATGATAGTTAGTCCCCCTCCTAACAGCTTGAAGTTTTAGAAAAATTAGTCGCTAACTGTCCTCTAAGGTTATCTAATTTCTTAACACCAGATTAGGACCCAAATAAGAGAGAAAAGTACAAAAGATAGGGGATAAAAGACAAAAAAAGGACATATACATCCACACAATAAGCAAACAAAAACCCTTCAGATGTAATATCAAAATTACCTTCACAAGATTTTTAGGGCAGAGCAAACTATGCTTGTATTACCATCCAAAAAGACACAAAACAAGGAAAACAGAAAATTCAACAAGCGAACATAGGTGAAACAAGAAACACCAATAGAATAAAGAATAAAATATCATTTTCAACAGAAGGTAAAGCAAATTAATAGCGTCATTATGAAAGCATAGGTAAAGGAAGAAAGTACCAGGATCCGGGCCTTTAGGGGCAGTTTCACAAACTTGCTGGTTAGGGCATCCTTGGCAGGCATCAGACTTTCCAGCTGAGTCTGATTGAGGGCCTGGGCAATCTGTAGACAGTATACATGATCACAAAATAAATTGAAAGCTGGAAACCATATATAACTATATTAAAAAAGAAAAAAGAGAGATCAAATAAAAACCAGTCAATGGCATTGGTAAAATAGAAAATCTTACGTTCATTGGCATTTTCTGGGATTTCACCGTTATCCATAGCAACTTAAGCTTCTTTTGCTTATTGTTCCCTGAGGAATGAGAAGCTAAAACAAAAATGAATGAATACAAAAACCCCAGAAGTAGCAAAGCCATTTCAGAGAATCTCCCAATTACAAAAATTTGTAGGAGAATGATAATCCGTGTAAAACATGACTAGCCAATTTTTATTTTTCCATTCAATAATCAATTATCAGTCAAAGAGAAAATAAGGTAGAAGAGCCTCAACCCCATAAGTCATTAGGGCCTCATTGGGCACCCCAAAAAAAGCAATTATCCAATGTTTCCTACAATCTATTACGAGTCGTCCAGCCATTTTCTCGGTCACAATAACAACATCGTAAGCTATAGACAAGTCACTTCAAAGTGCCAACATTTAAAACAAGTCTGCTAAACTAGTTCTCCTATCTGCTATCCACATCTAAAAAGTACCGGACATCATGATACAAACTTTGCGCAAATCAATAGCAAAATTGCTATAAATAATAAGCAATGAAAAGTAAACCCATAATATATAAGACAGTTGAAAACAAGTGGAATGGTTTAAAATTTACATTTCTTCATAATACTAAAATATAATAATACTAATAAAACGTCAACCCATGACACCAAAGTGATCAGGTTGTTGTTTACTCTCTCTTCAAAGTGAAAGAAGAAAATATAGGGTTTCAATCAGCAATTTTTATCCTAAAACTCGAGACTAACAACCATCCAAACCAAATTGATGATACA
Source organism: Hippophae tibetana (assembly GCA_037013495.1). Lineage (NCBI taxonomy): Eukaryota > Viridiplantae > Streptophyta > Magnoliopsida > Rosales > Elaeagnaceae > Hippophae > Hippophae tibetana. Next base: position 10,504,370 of record CM072812.1, read on the forward strand.
TCCAAATCAAACTGATGATTCGCTCTGTTCTGAAATATATTATTAAAGTTTAACCCAGTAATTCAGAGACGTAAAGTGGCACATGTAGTTACCTGAAAAAACTTGGTAAGTTGAAGAATTGAAGAGTGGTGAATATAATTGAGAGGGATTGAGAGGCGATGAGAGGATACTAGGGTTCTCGAGAGTTAGCTGCTCAAACGAAAAATGGAAAATAAGTTTAAGAGAATAGAGACTATATATATATATATATATATATATATATAAGTTTAGTTATTACATGATTTATTTTAAAAAATTATTTTTATAAATTAAATGATAATTATTTATTGATAAAACCTTAATAATTATCTATATTATTATTATTATTATCTTATATAGCGCCTACCTCTCCATATATTTTATATAATATGTTTATTCACATAATTTTATTTTAAATTTTTTTAAAATTTTTTTATAAAAAAATATATTTATTTTATATTTAATATATATATATATATAAATTATATTTTTAAACATATAGAAAACATATATATGTGTATTATACAAAAAATAACATAAATATATTATTAATAATATATCAATAAATTTACCTTGATGTTTATATCTTATGGAACTACAATAATTTTAAATTCTTTATTTATTTTTGTTAAATTAATTAATTAAAATTAAATGATATTAAACATTATTAACAAATTATTAAAAAAGAATAAAATAATTAATTAAATAATACAAATTAAAAATTGATAATAAAACAAAAGCATTTAACGAACTAACCAATTACAAATTCAATTAATTATGCAAATTCAACAATTAATTATAAGTTGTTAATATTATTTTTCCTCCAAATCATCAAGAAAATTTTAATAATTATATTAATTTTCAATTATAACTAATCAATTTATTTTATCGATTTAGATTAATTAATTAATTGAATTATTAAATTTAAATTATTAATTTTTTTTATTAAATTAAAACTCCCAATAATCATGAAAATTTTATTTACAACCACTTGACTTATTTATTTGCTAATTAATTAGAAATAACACAAGAAAATCACAAAACATTTATACGATAATCATATAATTAATTTAATTTTTTGTCCAAAAGAACATAATTAAACATAAATAATTTTTATTTTTCTAACGATCTAATTTACTAATATTCACTTAACTAAATAACTAATAACAAGAAATAATCTTAATTTTTATTTAAATAATAATTCATCTAAAAATTCAATCCAATCATAAAACTTAAACTAAAAACTTATAAATAAATTTAATTTAATATAATTAAATCTAAAATCAAGAATTCAATTAAAATCATAACGTTTTAATAAAATTCACAATAAAACTTAATAAAATGTCTCAAAATAAACAATCACATGAGTCTTGAATTGATTGATCTTTCATGTTAAAAAGAAAATGTCTAAAATTTACATTTCTTTTGAGTTTATTTCTCTCATTTTTTTGTGGGAAGACACAAATGAGACTCAAAATTATATAAATAAATCACATATTAACTTATGGACCATTATATCGAGTAAATTTGATTCATGAAATTGATTTTGGGTCAAAATAAATGGTGCAAAACGATATCATGGGATGCAATGAATGAGGCCAAAACGGAGTCGTTTTGGTGCTGTGTTTCTTAGTTCACCCCAAATAAGTCATTACAGATCCAAGCGGCTTGGTTGTAGTGTTGTTCGGCCCCTAATTCTAAGTAAATCCATGCAGCCTATACAGACATCAATATCATTTAGTTTTTGCACTTTCTAGGCCTATTAATAAGCTCATCCATTGGAGTTTTACAGAGATCCACATGCTTGTTTTCTTATATATGCCCCACAATATTTCCTTAATGTAGTCACCTGTTCCATAATTTAGAAAATTTCAAAAAAGTTCCAAATATACACTTGTGAAATTACAAAAATACCTTCACAATAACAATTTTTTTAATTAATTGTAAAAATAATGCCTAAAAATATAACAAAATACCAATATAAATATTTATTTATCACCATACCACTAATATTGTTTTTTTATTTAATCGGCTGGGTTGTTATATAGTTATAATCTATGTTTGATAAGGTTATTGATAATAATATTAATGTACTCTCTAATTATTGTAAAAAAAATTAAAATAATAGAATAAAACTAATATCAATAATACCTTCGATATTTTTTTTTATAATTTTTTATGCTAAATTGTTAAGATATAGATAAATATCCATACTTTAATCATGTATTACAACATGCACTAAAAATTCTAACATGATTTTGATCAAAAACCTCCAACTGGATTGTTTATAACCCAACTTCACAAAATGCACTAGTCAACCTGGCCAACACGTGACGTGTTGGACTGGGTTGAGTTGGTCGAATTATTTGAATATATATTTTTTATTGAAATAACCAATTACAAATTCGTACGACATAAATCAACCTCAAATGCTCACTTCGGACCACAGATGTCAATGTTAAGAAGACCCACTTTGAAGTCCAAAGCTGTTAGAGCAACTGCCAGTTGGGCAAAGACGGTGCTCTTTCTAGGATTTCTATACCCTAAAATACATTTGTTCCCCTTTTAAGACATTTAACCATTAGACTCAAAGTCTCACCTCAACTTTCTAGTCTCCTCCAATTCTCTTCACTAACTCTAGAATGTATTATGAAATATGATTATTTTTGTCCATCTTTGGGATAAATTGTATCAGAATCTTGACATTTTTATTGATGTACTCATGATTCTTGCTGCAAGTTTTCATGTATGAATAAGAAGTTTCAATAGTAATATATTGAGCCGTTTAGGCACATAATTACATAGGTTGAACCGATCCAATATGAACCTCCAGCAGATTGGTTTGATTTGACTGAAACTCTTAAGCAGTTCGGTAGTAGTTAAAACAGAACGAATCATCTGTTTGGGATCATTGGTTAGCGTTTTATTAATAGTATCATATTCCAGTATTATGATGATTGGATTATAGAGCTTACAAAAAGAAATCTAAACAGCAGAATAGGCTAAGGTATAAACGGTTCTGCAATGCAAGCCTGAAGAACTCTATTTCTGCAATGTGGGAGGGATCCATGTATAATCATGTGTTTGTGCATAACCAGCCTTTTCAAGCAGCTCATCTGCATTTGCAGGACCTCGGCTACCTGGTTGGTACTCAAGAGGCTTCAGTTCTCCGGCATCAATTTTGTGCAGAAGCGGGGTAAAGATCTCCCAGGCCGCCTGATGATTTACAAAATAAAACATTTAAATAAAGAACTCACAGCATGTTTCGAGCTATTTGTTTCTACAAAGTTTTTACCTTCAATTCATCCCTGCGAACAAAATGCTGCTGATCGCCTTTTATCCTGTACAAAAAATAACATTAGCTTCATTTTATACTTTCATTCATGAATCACAGTTGACATTCACATGCAAAAAGTGAAAGAAGTATCTCACAATACAAGCAATGATATGTCATTTTATTTTAAATGTAAATAGGCAACTGCAACATACGTGTCAAGTATAAGACGTTCATAAGCCTCTGGAATTGTCACTCCTTGATAGCGTTGACCGTATGACAAGTCCAGTTCACTTTGGACTGTTGACATCTCCAATCCAGGTTGCTTGACCTACATAAGAGACATTGTGATGATTAGGAGAAAGGTACTTTGTATTATTGTTTTCAGATCTTAATAAATGTCATAAAATAAAGCATTCATGTCAACGTGGAGCAAGAAAACATTGACAATGCAAAAGCAGGAGCTGTATGATCTGGATCCCGATAATCTACAGTTCAGTGTCAAAACATTAAGATTGATAATTCCATTCCGTACATAGGCTACCTACACCAGTGAATTTTCAACTTTGCATATTTAAAAATTATCAAAAAAAGACTACTTCAAAACGTTCTAACGAGGGGGGCAGCATTTCAGTTTCGTAAAACAATAGTTCAAAAGGGCTAAAAAAAAATCAGTGGACAAGCAGAACAAAAAAACTCCTCTTAATACATTCAATTAATCATAAGAGCAGACTGAGATACATGATATGTTTTCTAATATATGTTCTTTTTAATTCTATCAAATGTTAAAAAGTGCAAGAACATTATGGAAATATAATTCTTACGAGTCACATCCATACCGTTAGTTTCATGTATATGGCTTCCAAAGGTTGCAGGCGAATTACAAGCTCATTTCTTTCTTGCTTCTTACCTGAAAAATTAAACTGTACCTTGGTAATAAACTGAATGTACCTTTCAAAATCAAAACATAGAGAGCCCAAAATCAGGTTAACATTATGTAGCAGTAACATCCAACACTAGGCTAATTTCTAAGCATTCTTTTATTGAACTGCTGTAGTTAGCATAGAATGACCTCCATCTTCACATACATAATTTTACACACAAGAAATGAAATGCCTTAGTCCATCATCCCTGTACATTTACCAACCTAACACTTGCATAACTAGAACACTGTCACAAGGCAAGGGATGAATTTTGTCATGGAAATTTTAAATTCCATTTGATGTTTTCAAAATCCGATCTAATTTAGAACTATACTAAGATTCAACTAATAATAAGAATAACAACAATAATTGAGTGATATATTGTAAGCAAGCACTATGGTTAAGTGACTCATAATTTGAAGGTCCGGTCAGTACATCTAAATATATCACCGGGAACATCCTTAAATTGAACGCGTATTTCTGCTTTTCTTGAATTCAATGCTTTCCCTGCCTTTAGAATAAAAGGAACACCTGGACAAAGAGAAGATGGAATTGCCCGTTGGAAGAATTGAAAATATATACATATATATATAGGTATATATATATATACACACAAGTAAGTGCGTTACACGTGATTTATTAAAATATTAAAAATAAGGAAAACATTTGTTGCCTGACAGTGAATAGTCAGGAAACTAATCAAAGCACAATTCCTGCATTTATTATTTAATATTTCTTTTATTTTTTCGAAAAATATAGAAACAATTGGGAGCTTGGGAATTACAGTGGTTGGGAATAATAGCATGAGTCTAAAAATAAATATGTCTAAATTTTATTTTAACTAAAACTATATTATTGTTATTATTATCTAAAAAATACGAGAACACATTTACGCTAATATTGTAAATGGCCTTTAAGATAATAGTTATTTTTTAAATAATAATAATTTATTACTTAATTGATTAAAAAAATAAGAATCATCAATAATATACAATAAATAAAGGGCTAAGGAAATTAGTAATCATCCCTCTAAAATATGAGACAATTTTATCCAAAACTTTATAAGACTTAATTTAAACTTATATATATATACACATTGATATATTTAGGTACAAAGGTATATACTAGAAAATACCAGTCGCACATGAATTGTTATATTCTTTTTAATCTATTATATTTGTCAAAGTTTTTTTTATAGAAAAATAAATATAAAAAGTTCACCAAAAGTTCTTGAGCTAATTAGAACATAAATATTGAAAATAGATATGATAAATTTTGTTAATTAAACTCCTTGAATTTTGGGGAAAAAAAGAGCGATGATGAAAATAAACTTCTCAATATATAGAAGGCTTTTTTTAGTTGAGATGCTTAGATTAATTTTTTTATGAAATTTAAAATAAAATATAAAGGGCATGATACATCATTACTTTAGAATATAAGAGCATTTTTGTTCAAAATTATTTTAGGCGTGATTTAAATTTATATATATGTATCTTATCACAGAGATACCATGTAATCAAGATGCAGATACAATTTAATTCATATGGGAGATCCTGATATTAGTCCCACCCAACTATACAGTGAATGAAATTTATTATACCTTCCCACCGTTCGTTATGTATACGCAAAATCACAGATGCAAAAGTTGGAGTGTTTGAGTTATCAGGAACTGTTGGATCATCTTTATAACCTTGATATTGTCCAAGTACAACTTCATCATCATTAATTGGAAGTACTGATTGAAGAACCTAAATTTCACGCATATAGTAGCAAGTTAGTGGTAAGTCATACGAGGAAGACATAATATCATGATTCAAGTCAAGCTTTTTCTAAATAAGTTTGTCTTTAGGTATACTGTGTATATAAAAGATTCAAGTTATATGTTGTACACCCAACAAGAAGTTGCCAGCTCAACAGATGAATAATAACAAGCCACGGTGTTATCTCTATATGATGTATAGGATCAAGAACTTGTGTATGTTAGCTTCTTGATGTCTATATAAAGCCTGAGAAGGCATATTGTGAAGGGAAGCAAAAAGTGAGAACATGAGGTGCTTGTATCTCTCTGAAGATTGAGTGAGTTTCTTTGTAAGTGAGGCTGAGTTTATGAGGATGTATCAAGATTGTTGCTCATAGTGGATTGCTGGTAGGGCTGGCCCTCCGGTGGAGTAGGTAAACGATTTGTGGCTGAACCACATTAAAATTGTCCTGTGTTCATTGCTTTCAATGGATCAAACTGATCTTGTGATTTATGCATTTGTATATCAGCTGTTCTTGTGCTTTGTTTTTGTGTTGTTTGTTCTAACATATACATCTAAAAAATGCTAGAGCAGTGTCAAAAGATAGTTATTGGTTTTTCCAAGTTGAAGGATTATGTTGGTTAGACATTTTCAAATTGCATCAAACTTGACTGGGCTTTTGAGACAGCAGGTTATTTAAGATTAGCCTACAGAATGGGTATAAGGGTCTTATTAGTCCTGTAATTTCTTGATAAGAGCACTTTAATCCACATTCTTTTAAATAGGTGGTATGTCCAGTAATTGTTAGATGAGGTTATTTAAAGACAAAATGTCAAAACAATATTATTTTTTAATCATTCATAATATATGGGGATAAATAGATAATTAGAAGGGTATAATTGAAATTTAAATATTTTAATTGACACAATTAAAAAATAAAAAATAAAAAGATAAAAGTTAATAGAAATCCATCCCCCAAACACTTCTCTCTTAAAGCCTAATACGACGTTTTTATTGTAAATCAGTGTTTAAAAATGCAAAGACCAAAAGCTAAGGCCTAAAGGCCTTCCCACACAAAACAAGCTCTCTTAAAATTGTATTATTTTTATTCATTAATTCTCTGATACAGATCGTATACATATACTAATGTTATAACTAAAATACACAGCTGTAATATACTAAAATACAGTTGGGATACACTAATACAAAGTGGGAAATAAAGCTGAAAGTTATCCTAAAAATCAAGAAACTGCATCCTGAAAATCAGGGGCTGATTATACCCTGAAAATCAAGAAACTACCTCCTGAAAATCAGGGGCTGCTTAGGAACCAATCATACGCCTAGATTGATTTCCTACATTCCCCCTCAAGCTAGGCGATATATGTTTTCCAAACCAAGTATTGCACTTAACTTTCAGAAACAAAGTTTTGGTTAAGATATTTGCTACTTGTTGTCTAGATGAAACATAGTTGAGGGAGATCATCTTGACTTCAATTTTCTCCGTAAATTAAGGGTTAACATTCAACATTCCCACTCAAACTGGATCCCGAAGGTTTATGGATCTAAGCTTGGTATATAATGGCATCCCAAAAATGGATTACAGATCTTGTTGCTAAGTAGCCTGAAGATTGGGATGATGAGGAAGATGGTGAAAGGGTTAACATTCAACACTCTCACTCAAGCTAGATCCCAAAGGTTTATGGATCTAAACTTGGTATATGATGAAATCCCCAAAAGGATTACTAATCTTGTTGTTAAGTAGCCTGAAGATTGGGATGATGAGAAAGTATGTGATTTAACCACCAAATTTGAGTGGAGAAATGCAGTTGAATTTCCTGCAGTTCGGAGAGTGGCAATATCCGGTTGAATCTGATATAGACCAAACAAGTAATATTGAGACAAATGAATATCATAAAGGCCAATTAGATTCAGGAACATCTTTTAGTCACAGAACTTCATCTTTAGAATGAGAAGTTTATTGGAAGAAACTGAGCGGTTCTTCAGACGAAATCATTCTCATAGATTATTTTCTTGAAATAAAAAAGCTTGCTACTTTATCAAACGAAAGTCACTGAATTGACGTTTGATCTTTTATGGTCAATCTGATAGTGACGAAAGTTCTTTAAAAGCTGAACTTGATGCTTGAAAATATTGAAACTGGAAAAGGTTCACTACTGATATCTAGACCCTTTGAGATTCTTTTAGACTACACTTTTGAGTGGTTAATCAATATAAAAAATGATTTAAATCAATGATATAGATAATAGTAGTAGAAACTGTGTTTAAGAGCAAGAGAAAATAAAAGAATTCTCTTTAAGAGGCAAGGAGGGACCACTACCAAAATATGGTATTGGACTATTTGGCTTTGAGTTGAGTAGGATTTAAAAAATAAATAAAAAACTTTTGTGTTCTTCGCTAAAAATGTTTCTTTATTTTTATATTATTTTTTTTGGGTGAAGAAAGCATGATTTTTTTTATATTTGGCTTTGAGCTGAGCAGGGTAGGATAAAATAAAATAAAAAAATTACTTTTGTGATCTTCGAATGTGTGAGAGAGAGACAGAGGGTGTGGAGTTGAAATGAAGTGGGTATTAATTTATGTAGTTTAGAAAATTTGGTAGTGTCTTTGATGCGAAGTGGAGTTAAAATATTTAAATTCTAATTATACTCTTCTAATTATCCCAATATGTTATGAATGTGATTAAAAAAATGATATTTTTATGATATTTTGTCCATAAATCACCTTATATAATAGTTCCTTACGTAATAGTTACTGGACTAATACTAACTACTTTAAAAGAAAGTGGACTAAATCACCCATATCAAGAAATTATAGGACTAATAGGACTCTTAGTCCGAAGTATGGACTACTTTTTTGGGTGATTTTAGTTATATTGTAATACCAAGTAGCAAAACTAAAAAAAGGTATTTCTCTCCTCTATTTTGAGTTTCTTTACATTGATCTCTTACAAAACATTTTTGTTTCTTGCCTCCCTTACTTTTCTTGGAAATAAGCTAGCAGTGACTAGCTTCCATGGAATGATAACTCACCTTCACTTTCTCATCTCGGATGTGTTCAGGTTTTAGAGAAACAGGCTTTTCCATGACAACCAGGCAGAGAACCTGCAATTTGCAGATGATGAAAACATATAAGTTATGCTTGGATAAAATTAGCGCTTCGTTTTTACTAATACTGTAAATTGGATGTGAAAAGGTTATACATAAACAGATGTTCACGCAAGGTCACAAGTCAAGAACATTACCACCAACAAATTTATAGATTTCAGGGATCTATACCACAGCAATTCCGTGGAACTATCACAAATTAAAAACTAAAGAAGGTTTTATTCATACATAAGTACCCCCAAAGTAATGAGCTTTGATCTATAATAAAGAGGTAGTAGGGTTATTGCAGTGGCTTCAAATACATAAACGAGACAGCAAATTATTACATATTTCTGACCTGCAACAGGTGATTCTGAATAATGTCACGGATAATCCTGTGCAGTAAGTAATTCATTACTAAATGCATATTCATTGGTATACAATATACTTGAAGTACAATTACAAAAGGAAAAAAAATTCGGATATAAGAATTTGACTAGCATACCCATATTCATCAAAATATCCACCTCGACCTTCAATTCCAAAATCCTCCCTGAACACTATCTGGTGGATAAATGAGAAAACAAAATACAACTAATTATTAATTGGTTATTAATCATAAGAAATTTCCTAAATATATATAAGCATTTAGCAAAGTAAATCTAAAGGCTTGCCAAAGAGCAACATATCTCTACTAGTTCAATGACGAGGGTAAAGTTTAGACTTAATGCATGCAAGAGTGATACTCACCTGTACATTATCAATGTTGTCACGATTCCATAGGGGCAAAAATAACCGATTTGAAAAACGAAGCACCAACTGCATTTCACATAAGAAAAGAAATAAGCTAACTTAATAAATATTAGAAACATAATTGTTTGCATGATAATCAAGCAATTATATACCATATTCTGCACAAGTTCCTTTCCCAAATAGTGATCTATACGGTATACTTGTGATTCATCAAACAACTCTCCAATCTGAGTACTTAAATGCTCTGCAGATTCTAGGTCCTTGCCAAAAGGCTTCTCAACAACAATCCTTGTCCATCCACCAAGGTCAGCTGAGAAACAATTGGATAGAAAAAATTAGTAAAAACTAATATCTGGTTCCCAAATGTAAATTTGCTTATGGAATATATTAATATAAAATATTGGCCCCATGGCTAAGGCTTTAGTCGAGAATAATTTGAATCTGATCATAATAAAAATTTATCAAGTTCAGCATCAGCAGCCAAAGCACACAGAATATTTTAAAATTTTCATGTTAAGACTCCGAAGGAAAAAGCAAGTCCAAACTATCGTCTATCATAACATATATATATATATGAGTTAAGTTGTAAATTCTTATGATCGTGCAACATTTGCTTGTTACTCTCCTATTCCTCAGAAATTCATGTGATTTCTTTAACCCATGGTAAGAGAAACGTCTTTACATTAATGAACAGATCAGCTTAGCCATAATCATATATATCCATAGAAGAAGCTCAAGTCAAACACAGCTTACTTTTATTCATGCAGCAATTCCTGATCATCTTGCTGACAGATGGATACACTGATGGAGGAAGTGCAAGATAAAAGAGTCTTCTGGATGATCCTTCCTCGCTATTTTTCGAGACTTCATGCTTGAAAATTTCTTGATCCAACCCCCGGAAACCCTCCTCGGCATCATAAGCACCACTAACATATTTAATCTTTAAAGACAAAAAATAAACCACACAATTAAAACGTTACATGACAAAATGCATCAAACGAGCATAAAAATTAGAAGAATTTGCTACAAATGCAACCAATTAGGCGTAGCCTTTCTTGTATACAATTATATGTTCGCTTGTTCAATCACAAATTTGACCAAAATGAATAGGTGTACATTGGAGTGCAGAGAAAATGAAAACCTGTTCAACCAGTGCATAGTAAGGACTGCTATTTTTTGACCATTTGAGATCACTTGCCAAAGCAGTGTTACTTTAGTCATTCTCCACAAAAATTATGCACAAAAGGAATATTGTACTAACCAGTTGTAAAAATGCATTCACTTTTCCAGCATCCTCAGCTGAAGCGCCCTTTTCAGAGATAAGATATCTGCAGTTCATTATCAAAATACGGTTAATTGTTTTCTTTGTTCTACAAATCAAGGTACAATACTTCACAATGAACAGATAAGTTACAGGATATCAATACCATAGGGAAAAGAACTAAAGGAAATTAAAAATAGAAACAGTGAGCAGAACCACATCGCATAATAATTAAACTATAAAAGTATAAAAGAAACACATAAATGCAAACGACAGTCTAATCCATAATCAGAGAAGCAATTTCTTCCTTATTCTTAATAAATTAATCAAGGAAAAAGGACTATGTAATACAATTAATACTAACACAAAAGCTTACTAATCTTAGTTAAGAGCAAAGATTTCTGGGGAAGGGAACAGCAAGACTCACCCACGTATGCGGTTTCTTAGGTCATTATCTGATATCTTAGTCCTTGCATAGCCAAAAATATGAACTTCATCTGGTTGTAGGAAACCCTAGGAAACAGCTCGTCGCAATTCAAAGTTAATTTACTTAATACGACACTGCATGGTGCAACATAAAAGCAACTAAAAACTCCAACGCAGCATGTTTAATGTAATTATGATAGACAGAGATCAAGATTTCCGGGTCATTTGCAGGACTAAGAATATTGAATTTGAGCATATAAGAAATATGGGTTCTTGATCACATGAAGTGGACATCACCATTGATCTCAACCCTTGTTTTCTTGTGAGAACTTATGACAAATGTAAAAACCATAGAAGATATATAACAGATGGTATTTAAAAATTAAAAAAAAAACCACGTCAAACCTGCCGAAAAAGATGAAAGAGCGCTGGAAATGTCTTCTTTTTGGCAAGATCGCCGGAAGCACCAAGCACAATAATGGAGAGAGACCCATTTTCAGGGACATTTAGATTCTCTCTAGCGAAGGATTCACTTCTAAAATCATCTCTTTTCTCAAGATGCCATTGTCCTGACCCCATTTCCAAACTCTGCAAGTAGCTCAGGAAAATTTCACCAATCAATATTAAGTAATTCGCGAGCAGAGATTAGCTGTAACTGAAAACCACCTAGAAAACAAGACCATCATTCCCAACCAATTATAGTAATTAATTATTAATTATCATTACTGAGTATAAATTACAAGAATATTTACTTCCAAAAAGAGAAGCTCAACTAATTACTTTCCTCAATAAATTTTGTTTATAAAGGTAACAACATATCAAAATTTCATGCTTTGCTCAGTTTCCCTATACTAACAGAACCTATAAGGGCCAAGGAGCTGTACCTCAACGGAAGCCCTCTGTGTTTTGTGTATATATATAAACAATACGGAGGAACTATTCAAATATCCCAGATAAATTATAATTCTAGCCAATTTAATGTATTTCTATGTTTTCTTCTCCACCAAACATCACTTTAACAGCACATCAACGAACTTGTAGAAATAGCAAATCGGTAGAGAACAAAAACCAATAAATGATCCTCACTGATCATAATTACTAGGGAAAAAATCCAAACAATCCTCTAGATCATAAAAAAGCGAATCCTTATTTTAAAAAAATCAGAATTAAATATTATCAATTGAAAGTAAGACTGAAAGATGCGAACCAGATTGAAGAAGCGAGAGAAAGTATTCCTGGGGCTGTATCTGCTTGTGCTGGTGAAGTAGGGAAAAACTTTGTAAATTGGAATCTGCTTTTAAAATTGGAAGTGGAAAAATAAGGTAGTTGTAGCATTGGATGTGGGGATAGTTTCGTTTCGTGGCCATTAATTTTGTAAGATATTTGTGTGTGTCGACATTCTCAATAGTACACCACCATCTGCACCGCGTATCTTTCTTTTTATTCGATTTTATTTAAACCAGCCGCCGTGTTGGGTTTTTTCTTTTAATCAAACATTTTATGTTTTAACGAGAAACAGTCAAATTTATTAAAAAATATACTTTTAAAAAATTTAATATTATATAAACTAATTTATAAAATTATATAAATTATTACGATTTATATTTTAAAAATTATTCTCCTAAATCTAAACAATAATTAACAAAATATGTATATCATTATATAAAAGTAATAACTTATTTTTCAAAAATATTAAATAGAATATGAATAATATTCAATAAAATAAGTATAATTTTTATAAAAAACTTAAAATTTTAAAATTTAATATTTTTATAAAATAGATTATTTGATATATTCAATAATAAATAATTTTAAATATAAATTACTGTAAATTATTATAATTTAAATTTTAAAATTAAATCAATGATTATTTCATTAACTTCAATTATATTGTGTATGATATTTTAAGTTATTATTAATTTATCTTGAAATTTTATATTTATTAAAATATTCTAATAAATTTTAATTTAATTTATCTTTTATTTTATTTTTAAAAAATAAGTTATTACTTTTTATATTTTTTAATTTGACTAATATTATAGTTTTTATAAACTTTGTAGTAATAATTAATAATTATATTTTAATAATTTTTCTATTAATTTTTTATTCAATGCCTTTATCAAATAAATATTATTTAAGTTCGTTAGTCAAGTAAAATAGACGTGTTTAACTCATGAGTTAAATGAGACTACTTTAAATGAGTTTAGCTTAATTGAATAAATCATTTGACATCTTTAAACATGAATAACAAGAAATTTTTATTATTTATTTAAATAGTAAAATAGTACATGTAAATAAATAAAATATTTCTTTTATTTATTATAATTTTAATATAAATTTAAATGCATACTCTTTTACATTTAGTGCTCTATCATATCATTCAAGATCCTAAGATCAAAAAGTTCGAATAAATTTTGTCATAATTCGACTGAACAACTCATAACTTGATCTATCGAAATTTAATCAATATAAAGCAAGGATTTTTGGGTAAAAATTAGAGTAATCCTAACGTTGTTTGATTGATCTAGCTTTGGAATTTGATTGTTTGAATCCTCTTAATCGATCGAGGATCAATTAATATCTATCGCAGACTTTCGAGTGAAATATTTACTTGATCGATCGGGACATATAATTAACATAAAAAATTAACATTTTTTAATCCAAGCTTTTAATCACAACCATTAGATCAATGAGAGATCAAGATACACTAAAAACACTTTTTATATATCATTTTAATTCATTCAAACCACAATTTACATATGATAAAAGTATATTAAACAATAGTAATGTACTTAGAGTTTTAGAAATAAAATTCAAAGAAGGCATAAAAGAGATTTGTATGAGAATCCATTCTTCAATTAATCTATTTATTAATCTTTTTTTTCTCAACCTAAATATTTTGTATGGATTATTTTATAATTTCTATCATATCTATAAATATTAATTTTATTTATGTAATTAATGGAAATTTTGAAGTCTTATATGATGATTCAATTCTAGTTTATTTATATTTTTTTTATTTATTAAATTGATGATGTGATTGATTTTATGGATAAGTATGAAAATATTTATTTTGAATGATTAGGATACATACTAATTAATTTGTGATCATATGATTGAGTTATTTAATAATTAGGATTGATTACTAATAATTCATTATTCAATTAAAAAAAGAGTATTAAACCTTAGACAATAGAAAATACTTAAAACTAAAGTTACCAGTCTAATTTATCTTTAAGTCTTGTAATAAGAAATATGGAAAAATAATTAATTATTGAATCAAAAGTTAGAAGATAATTCGTTATTCATATGCTTGCATATTAATTTCATTAGTTTTATTAGTTATGTTATATATATCACATGTTGCCGCATCTACTACATTGCACGGGGGCTTTTTGTTTTGTTGAAGGGGTATTTTGTTTTGTTGAAAGTAAGATATTAAATACTAGCTATACAAAATTAAATAAAACCTTGTTTCACGTTGATTTTTTACAATATTTAAAACATGTATAAATAGTAAATAATTAGCTATTGAGATTGACCCAAAGGGGCACACACTTTTGTGAAAGGGGAGAGTATATAGGCAAATGTGATACCACATACGCGTGTCGTCGCCGTCGCCATCGTCGTCCGATCGGTCGTGTCGTGCCGAGTAGTATGCGTGTGGTATTTTATTTTTTAGAAAAATGGTTGTTATATATATATTTTTTTCAGAAAAAATAACCGTTATTTTATTTTATCAGAATATGACCGTTAAATGGTTGTTTCTTTTATTTATTAAGAAAAATAGTCGTTGCTCGTATTTACTCTCAAAAATGTTTGTTACTCGTTTTTAGGATCTAGGCAAATGTGATACCACATACGTGCGCCGCTACCGCCGCCGTCCGTCCAATCGGTCGTGTCGTGCCGAGTCGTGTGCGTGTGGTATTTTATTTTTTAGAAAAATGTTTGTTATATATATATATTTTCTCAGAAAAAATGACCGTTATTTTATTTTATCAGAATATGACCGTTAAATGGCCGTTTCTTTTCTTTATTCAGAAAATAGTTGTTGCTCGTATTTACTCTCAAAAATGTCTGTTACGCGTCTTTACTCTCAAAATAGTCGTTACTCTTCATTACTCAGAATGACTATTACGCTCTTAATTCCTAGACATTATCGTTATTATCATAATTTCCACACGGTTTCTAAAACCTATAAAAAGAGGGTTTCAGCTCTCGGTTTCAACACAACAATCTGCAATCTCATCTCCTTATGAAAAACAATTTTCTTTACAAATCTAAGTTTTTTTTAGTTTTCCGAGTAATAAATTTTCAGGTGTAGCATTTCAGTCTTCATCAGTGCAGTGAAGTTCTGAGACAAAGATTAAGATTATGGGCTATTTTATCTTGGGGACGACGGAACTGTGTTTGCTTGCACAAATTGGGCACAACCGCAAAACGTCTTAAATAGAGTGACCTAGTCCGCGACTCAACCCAAGCAGTTCCTTTAAAGTTATCGGTAATATTGTTTCTACACTGTTATTATAAACTTGCATCAACAATTTTAAGACGAATTCAATCTATCATGTCTACTGAAATGCTAATTACTGATCTAATCAAACCATTCCATTTTGAGGGACTACACTTTAAAAGATGGAGACAAAAAATGTTGTTTTTCTTAACCATGAAAAAAGTCGTTTCTACTCTTACTATTGAAAAACCAATACAGTCCAATCCTCCTACTGAAGCTGCAACTATGGATTTAGACACCTGGATTGAAAATGATTTTCTATGCAAAAATTATATTCTTAACGGTTTACTTGACGACTTTTATGATTATTATAACTGTGATAAGTCTGCTAAGGAAATTTGGGAAACACTTCAAAAGAAATACGACACTGAGGAAGCTGGAACTAAGAAATATGTTGTTAGTAGATACATGAAGTTTCAAATGATTGATGGCAAATCAGTGGAAGCTCAATCACACGAACTGCAAAAGATAGCACACGAAATAACTTCTGAAGGTATGACTTTAGATGAACAATTTCAAGTAGTTGTTATAATAGATAAATTACCCCCTGCTTGGAAAGATTTTAAGAATACACTTAGGCATAAAACTAAGGAATTTTCTTTAGAAAGTCTTATAACCCGTTTAAGAATAGAAGAAGAAGTTCGAAAGCAAGACCAAAGAGATGAAATACTCGTAATCTCAAATAACAGTACCAATAAGAAAACATCCTCTACAATTCTAAAACCTAAAGGTAGAAATATGAAATCTCATAATCGTAATAATAACCAAAACCGTAACCACCAGAATAGAAATAGAAACTATCCTTCCCAGAATGGACCTCAACCCCCCTTAAGGAATAACACATTCATGTGTTATAGTTGTAACAAACCTGGCCACTTGGCTAAGAATTGCCGGAACAGGAATCGTCCTCCCTCACATGCGAACCTTACCGAAGATCAACTTATTGCTATGATATCTGAAGTCAATTTTATTGGTGGATCCGAGGGGTGGTGGGTGGACACCGGTGCTTCTCGCCATGTCTGCTATGATCGAGACATGTTCAAGTCCTATTCTGATTATGAGGACAAGAAAGTGTTGTTGGGCGACTCCCACTCCACTAAAGTTGTTGGTACTGTTGAGGTGTTATTGAAGTTTACCTCTGGAAAGACTGTCATCTTGAAGGATGTTCTGCATACTCCAGAGATGAGAAAGAACTTAGTTTCAGGCTATCTTCTTAACAAAGCTGAGTTTACTCAAACTATAGGGGTTGACTTATATACTATAACTAAAAATAATATATTTGTTGGGAAAGGGTACGCCACTGATAGCATGTTTAAATTAAATGTTGAAATCAATAAAACCTCTTCTTTTGCTTAGATGTTGAGTTCTTTTAATATTTGGCATGCTGAACTTTGTCATGTTAATAAACGCATAATCAAGAACATGAGTAGCTTAGAACTAATTCCTAAACTATCTTTAAATGATTTTGAAAAATTTGATTTTTGTAATCAACCTAAAATAACCAAAACTTCACATAAATCAGAAGTTAGGGAATCTGAACCTTTAGAATTAATTCATTTTGATATATGTGAACTTGATAGAAATTTAACAAGAAATGGAAAACGCTATTTTATAACTTTTATAGATGACTGTTCAGATTACACTTATGTATATCTAATGAAAAATAAAAGTGAAACATTTTGGCATGTTTAAAATATTTATGACTGAGATTGAAAATCAACTTAACAGAAAAATAAAAAGGTTTCGAAGTGATAGAGGCACCAAATATGATTCCAATATCTTCAATGATTTTTATAAAACTCATGGAATCATTCATGAAAAAACTGCACCTTATTCTCCTGAAATGAATGGCAAAGCTGAAAGAAAAAATAGAACTTTTACTGAATCAGTTGTTGCAATTTTATTAAACTATGATGTTGCTTCCCATTGGTGGGGAGAAATTTTATTAACTGTTTGCTATGTGCTAAATAGAGTGCCTAATCTACAAATAAAATTTCACCATATGAAATTTTGAAAAATAAGAAATCTAATTTAACTTATTTTAAAACTTGGGTTTTTTAGCCTATGTTAGGATCCCTGATCCTAAAAGAAACAAACTTGCTAGTATATCATATGAATGTGTATTCATAGGATACACTGTGAATAGTAAATCTTGTAAATTCTATGACTTATAAGATCAGGTAGTTATAGAATCAAATGATGCTGACTTCTATGAACATAGGTTTCCTTTTAAATTTAAAAATAATGGGGACTCGTCTTCTAATAGTTTACCCATAACTAGAACTAGTGAACAAATTGAAGAATTAAACATTGAAATTATAAGAAGTAAACGAGCTCGAACCCTTAATGATTTTGGGTCTGATTTTTATACTTATACCTTAGAGGAAGATCCCCAAACTCTTAAAGAATCATTATCTTCTTTAGATGCCAACTTATGGGAAGAAACCATAAATGATGAAATGGACTCACTTGAGTATAATAAGACTTGGCATTTAGTTGATTTACCTCATGGTTGCAAAACCATTGGATGTAAATGGATACTAAAAAAGAAATTAAAACCCGATGGTACTATTGAAAAATACAAAGTTCGTCTTGTAGTTAAAGGGTATAGGCAAAGGGAAAATGTAGATTTCTTTGATACCTTTTCACCAGTTACACGAATAACTTTCATACGTGTACTTTTCTCTCTCACTGCTATCCATGATTTAGTAGTACATCAAATGGATGTTAAAACTGCTTTCTTAAATGGTGATTTAGAAGAAGAAATTTATATGGATCAACTTAAAGGTTTTGTTATCCCATGTCAAGAAAATAAAGTTTGTAAATTAGATAAAACTCTTTATGGTCTAACATAAGGACCTAAGCAATGACATGAAAAATTTGATAATCTAGTTATCTCACATGGATTCAAAATAAATGAAAGTGACAAATGCATTTATTATAAATTAGAATATAATATTTGCACTATTATATGTTTATATGTGGATGACATGCTTATTTTTGGATCAAATATTTATGTTGTGAATAATGTGAAAACGTTGTTAAGAGCTAATTTTGATATGAAAGATCTCGGAGAAACGAGTGTAATCCTTGGTATAAAGATACCTAGGTCTGAAAAGGGAATTTCTCTAGATCAATCTCATTACATTGAGAAGATCTTAAAGAAATATAATTGCTTTAACTGTAAACATGCATGTACTCCTTATGATCCTAGTGTAAAATTGTTCAAGAACACCGGAGACGGTGTTAGACAAACTGAGTATGCGAGCATCATTGGTAGCTTACGTTACGCTACTGATTGCACTAGACCAGACATAACTTATGTTGTGGGACTACTATGTAGGTTTACGAGTAGACCAAGTGTAGAGCATTGGAATGCTATTGAAAGGGTTATGAGATACCTTAAGAGAACTATGTACCTTGGGTTACATTATAAAAAATTTCCCACTGTTTTAGAAGGATACAACGATGCAGATTGGAACACTTTATCAGAAGACTCCAAAGCAACTAGCGGCTATATATTTAACATAACTGGTGGAGCTGTTTCTTGGAAGTCTAAGAAACAGACAATATTGGCTCAATCTACAATGGAGTCTGAAATGATAGCACTAGCCACTGCTAGTGAAGAAGCAAGTTGGCTAAGAAGTCTGTTAGCTGAGATCCCTTTGTGGGAAAGACTGATACCAGCTGTCTTGATCCACAACGATAGTACCGCGGCTATTGCAAAGATTCAAAACCGTTACTACAACGGCCAGAGATGAAAGATACGTCGTAAGCATAATATTGTTAGAGAATTTCTCTCTACGGGAGCTGTAAGAGTGGATCATGTACGTTCTGATGAAAATTTGGCAGATCGTTTGACGAAAGGATTATCGAGAGAGAAGGTTTTCAAAACCTCAAAAGGAATGGGATTAATGCCCTTAGAATGAAGAGTCACTTGTGATGGTAACCCAACTTATAGACTGAAGATCCCAAGAAATAAGTTCAAAGGGTAATAACAAGTCATGAAGTGATATGAGATGTATCATGCTATTTTTCAAATCCAATTCTATATTGTTAGAAGCATGAAGTCCTAAAGCGATAGAAAATGATGAGTTAATTGTTAAACTCTTAATGAGTTCTATACTCTATGTGGAATGGAGTACATAGTTATATGGTCATAAAGCACGGGCTTTTCGAACTACACCTTGGAAATGTTGTGTGTGTGATAATTGTTAGAGATAGAGTTCAAAACTACGAGTTACTCTAGTATATTCTAAAGGATCAACACTATGCAAAGGTTCAAGTTGATAGACACCTTTTCGCTTATGCACAATCTTATAATTTTAATTGATCGGTTGCTTGATGAAAATTATTTTTATATAAAATTCAAGTGGGAGATTGTTGGAAAATATGAACTTTATAAAAAGGATTGTTGGAAAAGATGAAGTTTATTAAAAAATTAAGTAAAGCCTTGTCACACATTGTTTTTTTACAATATTTAAACACATGTACAAATAGTGAATAGTTGGCTATTGGGATTGGGTCCCAAGGGGAACCCACTTTTGTGGAAGGGGAGAGGACTTAGGCAAATGTGATACCATACACACGCTCGCGCTGCCGTCCGACCGACCGGTCGTGTCGTGTCGAGCCGAGTTCGAGTGCGTGTGCGTGTGCGTGTGCGTGTGCGTGTGCATGTGCGTGTGCGTGTGCGGTGAGGTGGTATTTTATTTTTTGGAAATTTTTTTTTTTTAAGGAAAACTTTTCCACTTAGAAAAATGGTTGTTATATATATATTTTTTCTCAGAAAAAATGACTCTTATTTTCTTTTATCAGAATATGACTGTTAAATGGCCGTTTCTTTTCTTTATTTAGAAAAATAGCCGTTGCTCGTATTTACTCTCAAAAATGTCCCTTTACTCATCTTTACTCTCAAAATAGCCGTTACTCTTCATTACTTTTCATTACTCAGAATAACTGTTACGCTCTTAATTCCCAGATATTACCGTTATTATCATAATTTCCATACGGTTTTTAAAACCTATAAAAAGAGGGCTTCAGTTCTCAGTTTCAACACAACAATCTGCAATCCTATCTCCCTTCGAAAAACAATTTTCTTTGCAATTCTAAGTTTTTTTAGTTTTCCGAGCAACAAAATTTCAGGTGTAGCATTCCAATCTTTTATGAGTGCAGTGAAGTTCTGAGACAAAGATTAAGATTCTGGGTTATTTTATCTTGGGGACAACGGGACTGTATTTGCTTGTACAAATTGGACACAATTGCGAAACGTCTTAAAAAGAGCGACCTAGTACGCGACTCAACTCAAACAATTCCTTTCAAATTATCGATAATATTGTTTCTATAATGTTATTATAAACTTTCATCAACAATATATATAGGGTAGATTGCATCGGTGTAGAAACCACACGGATGAAAGCTATGGTAAACCAACCACAGCAGCAGAGAAAAGAACAGATATGCACAGGAAGAAATCAAAATTGAACGGTAGCAGAACGAACAACTGTACGTGGACAGTATGTCGCAAAGCATGGACTATTTTTGATCACCCATAGTGTCACCTACTATTTCTCTCGCAACAATAATGGAGCTTCGTGGATCTCTTCCAAGTCAGTATATTGCTATCCATTGCCTCCACCGGTAATAGATTTCTCTTCTATCTCTCCTATAAAACAATGGCTTGATATTTCTTTTCATGATTTCAAACACACTTCTCAAAAATTGATCTAGATTGTAGAATAATAGACAGTAGCAACTAAACTGCTTTTTTTAATACTTATTTTTCGTTTTAACAAAATTTTCAGAGGATAATGATGGTAATTAAATTATATAAAATTTCATTAATTTTTAAATAAGATATTACAATTAAATTAATTATTGAAAAATATATTAGAATTTCAAAATTTTAAAAAATATTAAAATTATATTATACGTACATAAATATGTATATTTTTATTAAATCAAATTTTATATTTTTATTTTTTGAATTAGAATTGATTTAATAAATACATATATCTTAAAAAAAACATATATTCACTGCTTTATTTTTAATATTTTTTAAAATTTAAAATTTTTATTAATAGAATAATAATATTCTATTAATTTTTATATATTTTAGTTTAATTTTAAATAGCAGTGGATTACTACTATTATTTTTTTATTTTTAAACATATTGTTGTTTTTGTAAGTTTAATAAAGATTAATGTATAAAATAGTCACGTAATAGTTATATGATTGTTTTCTGTCAATGGAATTGATTGAAATGATATAATTGCACTATTTAATTAATTTAATGATGTTTTTGTAATAATTTAAATTTTGGTGATATTTAAAAAAAAATCAATTACCATATATATATTTAACCGGACACCGGCCCAGATTCAAAACAAAACATTTAGATGAAGTAAAACTTAAAACAAATAAAAAGGAAAAAAATTGTAGATAGGCAAATCGTAATCGGAGCCTCGGAGGGAAGCAGAAAACATCGCTTTTAGTCTTTTAGAGACGAAGAAGAAAGGGTAATAGAACATTACCGTTAGAGAAAGAAAGAGGGAGAGAAAATTTTATTGATGACGATGGACAGAGAGAAAGAGAGAGAGATAGAGTTAGAGAGTGCAATGTACACTAACTGTTTGCTATTAGGTCTCGATCCGGCTATTATTGGAGTCGGAGGGTCCAATGGCACTCCTCGGGTTGGACTTTTCCGGCACTCTAACCCTAAATTGGGCGAGCAGCTTCTCTACTTCATTCTATCTTCTCTCAGAGGCCCTGCTCAATCCGCCAAAGTAACAATCGCAAACCCTGTCTTTTTAATTTATTTTTATTTTTACTATGATCTGGTTTCACTTATTTTCACTTTGACGTTTGGGATCTTCAGGATTTCGATAAGGTTTGGCCAATCTTTGATTCGGCGCAATCGAGAGATTTTCGAAAGGTAAATTCTGATATTCTTTACTTCCTTTATTTGTTGCTGCTATGAATTTTTGTTTGAGGGTCTAAAGTAAGGCTTTGAATTTGTTTTCTAGGTCGTGCAAGCTATTATTAGTGAGCTGGAATCGCAAGGGGCTCTTCCGAGGAGCAATTCGAGGGTTTCATCACTTGCTACTTGCTGTGGACCGAGGTTTGTGGGATTATATACCTTCTCTGATTTGGTTTTTGATATGAAGTAACGTTTGATTAGTGAATAGATTGAGAAGAGTGGAAGTAAAAGGGACATACTTCATACTTGTAATTTGGATTATTTCTATAGTCGATTTGGGCTACTAGTTTATTTAGGTTCACTAGGTAGGTGTTTTGTTTCGAGAAATGTTGTTGCTAGTGATAAGAATATTCTATTTGTTAGGCACAGGAGAAGCGCAAAAAATACCAAAAGCATAAAAACACGAATGTAGAAACAAAAAAGCAACAAGAACACACAAAATTTAACTTGGTTAAGTGACTTGTCTGATCCACACCCCAAAAGTCACAAAATTCCACTAATATCAATTCTTGAATACAAGAATCTTAACTTAATATCCAATATATCTTGTATTTTAATAATAATATTATGAACCCAAATAACACTCAAATTCAAAGTCCCATTACAAACAAAAATCTTAAAAAAAAAAAAAACCAAAACAAAGAAACCCAAAAATTATCAAAAACATTCTTTCATAATAAACAAGGAACCTTAACCAATCTTCACATATTTTTTTCTTGTCGAAAAACCATATCCCAAGATATTTAACCTACTCAATGAAGCCAAAATCTTCATCATGTTGGATATATGTCTCACATCACTTAATGTCCAGACAATTCCATCAAACATCTTCATCTTCACGGTACCTATACCCATGACCTTGCTCTTTGAACCTTAAAAAATGTGAAAATATGAATAAAAGAAATTACATAGAATAAGCATGAAAATAATAATAACCACTCAAAGTAAATCATATAGGATTGTAGTTTTATTCATCAAATGTCAATTTAGAGCTATCATAGGCATCAATTATGGTAGAAGTATAACATAAAATTGATGTTAAACAAAAATGTGTAAGCTTCAAGGCGATTTGACGTAAGTCTCAAATTTTACCTTAAAAAATGTGAAAAATTAAATAAAAGAAATTATATAGAATAATCATGAAAATAATAATAAACACTCAAAGTAAATCATATAGGGTTGTAGTTATATTCATCAAATGTCAATTTAGAGCTATAAGAGGCATCAATTATGGTAGAAGTATAACATAAAATTGAAATTAAACAAAAATGTTCAAGCAATGTGTTTAAAGAAGATGGAGATATAGAATCATGATTTTATAGGTAACTCGTGAAATGAATCGTTTGATGCTACAACCTTAATTGCCTTGAGGCATGCGCCTCATACTAAAAAGGCATAAGTTTTATTTTACAGTATTAGGCTATAGCCTCAAAACTTTTTTTAAGAGTCTCACATTGTCTCAAAATACCCTTTTACAATAATGCTAGCATCACAAGTTGTGTACTTATCAAACAACTCCTTGTTTGCATGCATGTGACACAAGCAAGCAGAATTCAGAATCCAAAGTCTAGAATCCAATCATCCTAAGAACCATTACTAGTTGTCATACAATTTACATCAATATCACAAACTCTATCTACCTTTTTCATTTTAGCATCTTGTAATTTTTAATCAAGGTTTCTTATAGCCTTCAATCTTTCTTTACAATACGTTTTGATGTGCCTATTTTTGTGAGAATAGAAACACTCAACGTCACATTTTTGATGTTGTTTGAACCAATTTTCATCTCTATTTGGATATCTTCTTCTAGATTTGCTTCTTTTAGTATTTGAACTTGCTCTTGAATCGACCTTCGTAGGAAGACGATCTCTATATGCAAAATGAGTCGGTTGCTTCTTATTACCCATTGTTTCCAAGAGAACTATTAATACCCCACCCATTGTCAATTTCTTCTTTCCTTCAAACAATAAAGATATTAATGAACCATATGATTCAGGAAGCGAAGATCATGATATCATTACATGATCTTTATCTTGTATTTTTACATCACCCTTTAGCAATTCAAAAACACATTGTCTGAACCGATTCACATGACATTTAATGTCATCACCTTCATGCATTTTCAAAGCATACGATTGTTTTTTCAAGTGCAT
Organism: Hippophae tibetana; assembly: GCA_037013495.1. Classification (NCBI taxonomy): domain Eukaryota; kingdom Viridiplantae; phylum Streptophyta; class Magnoliopsida; order Rosales; family Elaeagnaceae; genus Hippophae; species Hippophae tibetana. The sequence goes on from CM072812.1 coordinate 10,529,510, forward strand.
CACCTTTTTGCATCCATATGGCTTTGACTTTTCCATTTTAATTCTCCATTCTTCTTGTTGGCATGTCTTGCTTAAACCAGGACCTCTCAACCATAAGTTCTTATACCACTTATTGGACACAAGGGAAGTGTAAAAAATACCAAAAGCGAAAAATATAAATGCGGAAGCGAAAAATCAATAAGAACACAAAAAAATTAATTTGGTTCAATGAATTGTCTAGTCCACATCCTAAAGTCCTAATATTTCACTAATATCAAATCTTGACTACAAAAGTCTTAACTTAATACCCTATATACCATGTATTCTAAGAATAATATTATGAACTAGAAATAACCCTCAAACTTAAAGCCCCGTGTCCAAAAATCTCACACACAAAAAAAACCCAAAACAAAGAAACCCAAAAATTATCAAGAACATTTGGCACCATTATAGAAAAGACTTGGAAACAAATACCATGCATCCACGCAAAACTCCATACTACAGCGACAAATGGCTTTGGTATAAACGAAACTTAGCAAAAATCAAAACTATCAAACTATTTGCTGCCCACCAAAATCACTTTATCTAGGCAAATATTAAGCCAACATGACTTTTCAACTAGTAGGCCTTTTGGCTTCAGACATTCATGAAGTCATACGGCCAAAGAAAGAAAACAAGTATTAATCACATTAAAGCAAAACGTTTTAACTTTTGATCTTCTTCTTTTAGTAATTTTCAGCCATTAATTCCAACAGCATGTACCAAATCAGTGGGTGGTAAACTCTGAGTGAACTAAAAACAAAAGCATTGATAAATTACTTTTCCTGTTCCTGCAGAAGAATCAATAGTGTTGAAACACAGCTGTTTCTCATTATTCATGCTTATATATCTGTTTACACTGGGTTTGTGCATGTTGGCAATATTACTAATGGAGTTTTTTCAGATGAAATAGTTTGAATGGAATTTGATTTCTTACAGGTTCTGCAGCTTGTGTCTTTCTGATAGTAATAATTGTTCATAAGCTTGGTATACTGATAACAGGTTTGTGGAACTTCTCTGGCAACTTTCTCTGCATGCATTGCGTGAGGTTCATAGACGGACGTTTCCAACTGATGTGGCTTCTAACCCACTTCCTGCATCATTGACAGATGTAGCCTTTTCTCATGCAGCTACACTGCTTCCAGTGACAAAGGTGGGATAGTGTGTAAATTATCAAAACATATACTGTTTGCACAATCTGTCGGGAGCCAGTCGGGGAAATGTAGATAACTGTTGGGTAGAAATATGGTCATTTTCATTTTGATTGGTTTCTGAAATGGACTTAAGGTGCTTGGCATCTGAGAAACTGACATACATTTTCTTGAAATGAAAACATTCATATCCCATGGTTGTGTATTTATCTTCTATTCTAGAGATTTATTTCTCTTATGATTCAATATTATGTTCGTACTTTGTAGTTGTGGTCTTTCTCCTTTACATTTACCAAGATGGTTTTCAATTTGGCTTGGTATTTTTATTCTCCACGTTGACTGATTGAGTTTATCTTATCTTTTGACAAATTTTTATTTTATTTTGCCGCCTCCAGTTTTACTCCGGAACCACTTTGTTTGAACTTTGATAGAAGTGATTGTTAGCTTTTGTCTTCACACAGGCCAGGATAGCCCTCGAACGAAGGAAATTTCTTAAGAATGCAGAGACAGCAGTACAACAACAGGCAATGTGGTCAAATTTAGCCCATGAAATGACTGCTGAATTTCGTGGTCTTTGTGCTGAGGAGGTATGTACTTCCCATTGTACTTCTTATGAGTTCATGTATATGTTTGTCAAATCCTTTTGGGGACACAAATTCACAAATTTCTCCCTTTTTGTGTTTCCTTCCCCTTGAAACATGGATCTCAGGCATATTTGCAGCAAGAGCTTGAAAAACTTCATGACCTTAGGAACAAAGTGAAGTTGGAAGGAGAACATTGGGATGATCTTGTATCTAGCTCTAGTCAGAATTCTCATTTAGTGTCAAAAGCTAGTCGTTTGTGGGAGTCTATTTTGTCTCGTAAAAGTAAGTGCAACCTGTATGTTTTCATTATTTTTCTATAAGAATTTGAGTCTTGTCATCCATGTACCTTTTATTTATTTTTTTACTTTTGAGTTTTGAAACAATATCTTTTGTAACCTTTTATTTTATAACTATATTCCTTTAATGATTTTCTCCTTGCAGAAGATCTATCATTTACTCTCTTTTCTGCTTTGCCGAGATTGTAACCTTATATGATATTACTCATTACAGATCAACATGAAGTACTTGCTTCTGGCCCTATTGAGGATCTTATAGCTCACCGGGAGCATAGGTAATCAGATTCTACATTTTATTATCTTTCCATAAATTTTAGTATTGAATAAGTTCTCTCTTATGCTTTAATTTTCATTAGATACCGAATCTCTGGATCTTCTTTGCTTGCGGCTATGGATCAGAGTTCACAGGTTCCTTATGGTGATGTCTTAAATGTTCAATCTGGTGATCAATCTCATGTTGATGGCAATGGACAGAATGATGGATCATATGCCAATGCTAATAGAGAAAAAATGAAAAACAATCTAAATTCATCCCTTTCAGCGATAAGTGATGAAGAAATTTCTAGAGCAGATGAAAGAAGTGGAAGAGTTGTTCTGCCGACGGTTGATGTGGCTGAAATTATTAGGCGTTGGACTCATGCATTACAGCGTATTCATAAACAGTCACTACATTTGGTATGTTGTTTTCTGCTATGGACTCATGTTATTTACTTCATGACTTCAAGTGGATAATTGCTTCAGAGATCTGATGGCTAGGTTCAAATTGAATATTTGCCAATGGATCTGAAATGAAATGCATCCCCTACTTTCCCTGTAAATTTGGACATTCATTCATTGTATAACTTAAATAATTAAAGCTCTAAGACTCTTAGATGCTAAGAGCTTTGCTGGTGATTAATTTTGTTGAAGAGAAGGCCTAGTGTACAAGCGATGATAGTAATTCTTAAGTACAGCTGCTCGATTGAGAATGAGAGAAGCATTCCATGACCGTATGTGGAAGTTTAATTACCACATCATTCTCTCTCTAGCTCTTTTTTGTTGGGGGAAAGAAGGGTGGTTTTTTTTTTTTGGTTGTTTTGGTTTGGCAGGGTGGGGGGGGGGGGGGCTCATTGATTTGTGACTAGATAGTTTTGTTCCTTTATAATAACTGGGAAAGTTGTACAAGTTTTGTTGCTACAGAAGTGTCATTGTAGATTTTCTTGCTTGTTGTCTTAATCCATTGTCTTTTTTCACCAAGAAGACTGGTAATTTATCTTAATTTTCCATCATTTCAGTCCAAAGACCATTCTTACTTTAATGTGTAGACTTCCATGCTTGGGATGCTAAGCAATATGTTCCTCATATATTCTGTTTAGCGAAAGGTTAATTATTGTAGTTATATCTCTTATGGTATCTGTTGGGTTGTGTTAATCAATTCTGACATGTATAATGGAATGGTTATTTTTTAGGCAAAAGCTAATGATGGCGAGGGTCCAGAAATTTTACGTAGTTCTCATGATGGTGGCTCAGGTGGCCATGCTGAATCTTTAGCTGCAACTCTTGCTGAACATCAACAGCACTTGTCCAGCTTTCAGGTAACGGTTTCCTTGAGTTTTTTCCCCTCAAAGGCATGGTTTATTTGAGATAACTTTCTGGCATAAATATTAGGTGCTGAAAAAATTTCCTCGTTCTGTATGCTATAGATGCTTATTAACCAACTGAAGGAGGTTGCTCCAACTATTCAAAAATCAATATCAGAATGTACAGAAAAAGTAAATAGCATCTCCTCCCGTCTGCCTCCATTGACTAAATGTCCCAGTCGTTCAACCTCACCTATTCAAGGGCATAGCTGTGGAAGGATGCTTGTAGCTTCACTCACCTTATTTATTTCATGTATATTGACGGGATAGTTACATCTTAAAAGGTGATAATTTTTTCCCTGGAATTATGCAGGAAAATGGCATTGATGATATTGGTGAGGTAACTTTAAAAATGTCTACTGCTCACCTTGGCAAGGTTTCGGCCAGTTCTGCTTTGAAACTCCCACAATTATTTACTTTGACACCCAATTCTTCTGGAAAAGGTGGAAACATACAGAAGCGTTACAGTTCAACTTCTCAAACCAATGAAGTAGAAAATCTTCCTGAAAGAAATAATCGCATGGATAATCTACCACAAGGTTTTCTGCATCTTGCTTGCTCCTCATTCTCCCTCTCCTGTGCAAGATTAGTTATTTTCTTAAGATAATTCCTTTTCCTGTAGAAAATCCTCTTGGTATTTTACGGTTTTGGTTGTGATGCCTTTTCTTCTATTGCAGACGGTGATTTTTCATATGTTCAGAATTTGAAGAAATCTGTCAGAGAAGCCGCTTTGTTAAAAAACTCTTTTAGTTCTGAACCATCAAGAGATAGTCATTCTGATGAAAATTCTGAGCACTTCTTTTTACCTTTGTCAGCATCTGGTTTCTCTCGTCTTGGGCCTGAATCTAAAGATTCTTCAATGAGTAAAAGATTGTTTGTATCTCAGATGGATGATTCTTTTTTTGGAGTCCGTGCATCTGATGGTCCCTTTGAGAGAAAGCATGGAGAATCATCTGAAACTTTGAATGATTTTGACTCACATCAAGCTAATGGATTTCTTTCAGCTGCTGATTCAAATAGTGCAATGTCTGTGGCGGACAGTTCATTTTTTGACTTTGTGGAAGATGATGCTCATGTCTTTTCACCACCTTTGCTAACCGATGCTTCATTGTTAGCGGATTCTTACGAGGACTTACTCGGTGCGTTGCTTAGCCCCAACTTTTTCAATCAATAAATCATATATTATTGTTCCTATCCCTTGGAGATCTTATTCTATTATTCAATGCTTTTCTTCTTTGATCCAAGTATATGGCATAATTCCCAAGTTTAGCCACAAGTTTTACGTTGCTTTTCACAACTGTTTGTGTCATAATAACAAGATGGACTATATTGTCATTTTTCTGTTCCCCACATCTTAATGAAGGAAATGTTTTAATGCAATTTATTTATGGACTTCACCAGTTTCATTTCACCCCCCCATTATCTTTCCTGTTCAATTGAGTCTGTTGTATTGGAATTACAAATTTCTCATTTCTAATTATGAGAACACCTACGTGTGGTATCTTCATATTTATTATATACAAACCCTCTTTTAACTCTCCATCTAACTTTTTACCCCGTCTTCCTTGCCCCACTCTTCAAACTTCAAACACAAAAAGATTGCTATTTTCACTTGTTTGTGCTGTGATTGATGATTAATTTTGTATTTATAGTGGTTATGCATTAGTTAGTTCTATTGCTACGTATTATTATTATGTTTCACATATTATATACTGTTACGACTTTGATTCTAAGACTTTATTAATTTGTTAAATTATTTTGTAGCTCCACTCTCAGAAACTGAATCAGCCTTGATGGAGCATTGAAGTTATAGTTTGAATAGGCTTTTTGTCACTCTCTTGGGGAAATACTGGTTGCTACGATGGTATTGGTTTCTGTTGCCCAGTTTACTTACTGCTGGCTGTATATTTTAGAATGATTGGTCTTCATATCACACTTTCCTCATTCCCTCGTTGATGCACTGTGCAATTTACTCCTTGTTGGAACATTTAGTGGGAGGAGACGTGAATCAAATGGAAGTGCTTCGTGGACTTCTTACATATGCTTGGAATCCAAGCTTGTATCATATTGCATCTTGGCCTTGAGTTCCAGAAGCCGTGGACATTCAAGCGGTGGATACGGCAGGGAGGAAAGTTCCAGTGTTATTTGTTAGCTAATTTTATCAGGGAGGAAAGTTCCAGTGTTATTTGTTAGCTAATTTTATCACCACGTGAAAAAGTTATAGTTGCAATGGTTACAAGACAAAGGTGTGATTGATCCCGCTTACACAATTCTTGATGGAGGCCTACAGAATTGTTATTTTCATCTAATATATCTGGCTTCAGTAAATTGCCAAGATTTTTGGGATTATTGTAGATATGAGATTACAAATTTGTATCACATGTATTTGAAACCTGTATTTTGCAAATACAGCATTAATGAGAAGGAGTAGTCTGAAGTTTGAACTATTGGATTTGATTATTATAGTCCTTGAGTGCTTTGGGGAATTAGCTGATGGGAGCCAAGTCGATCTTTTTATTTGATCAAACATGTCTGATAATGGGCAATGATCCACACAAGAAAAGCCCCCCCAATTTGATGAATCTCTCAACTCATTTTTCTTTTTGTTGTCCTGCTTTGTATACACATTAGTTTTGCTGATTTTCAAAGACAAAAGTCATAAAACTAGTTAAAAAGAGCTGCCCATTTTGACAAAGTGCACTAAATTAGGTTATCTGATCCTTCACGTACGAGTTTGATTGACTTTGATTTTAGTTAATGAAATACCGTATTGTTTGACTATGATATGGATAATTGATTCCGATATTGAACGAGTATGCATCATTTTGATCATCCACTGCCAGTAGGAGAATTAATAAATAATTTCTTTGCATTATGATGTCCTTTCATTGCAAAGTGGCTTTTTGGTTAAGAATGATGAGGGAGAAAAAAGGTATTTGATATCTTACTAGTATCACTTTTCGTAAAAAAGTAAGATTTATATTTTTAATTTAATTATTTGAAGGTATACAAATAATTTAATTTTATATTTTAAATTAAATTAAGATTTTTATTACATACTTAGGACATGTTATATAAATAAAATATAATTATTTTATTTAGAGATTTTGATATTTTAATAGTACTTTTATTTAACAAAAGGTATACTCATATTTTCATAATAATATATTTGTAGTCTATATATTTAATTTTAAGTACATTAATAGTTTAAAATTAAGATTTAATTAAAAATTTAAACATATGTTATATACATGAAAAAAAATTAAGAACAAATTCATCTTTAAAGCTATTGTCCATTAGTGAACCACATCTTAGTCTTTACATAGTCATTTCTTTTGAAGTTTGATTTTTTTTTAATAATTATGTCATTCATATGTAATATCATATAGTTTATATATCATCTAATTTACATATCATATAGTTTATATATCATCTTATTTACAAGGTTGTTCTCTTGATTAACTAGTAGTCTTATATTGGTTTTCATTTTGTTTAATGTTCTTTAGTGTTCGTCTTTTACATGTTTTTCTTTATCTTTTACTTTAGATGTATTTTTGAGAAAATTAAAGCATTTTTTTCAAGTTTAAGTACTTGAGTGTTGTCATTTCTTTCCTCTATACTTATTACTGGTTGTAGTTTGTCGTGTATATTTTTATATCATATAAATTATTTTTATGTCTTTAAAATTCTCAGTTACATACATTTTTATGACTAGACTAATATGTTTAATTTACATTCATATTGTTTGTATTTTTCATCATTTGTAAGCATGCTTTTTATTTTTAGTTTTAGAACTTGAGTATTCTCATCTGTTATGATGATTTATTATACAATAAAAGTTATATGTTTGTCACGAGTATTTTTATATCATATAGATTATTTACTTATTTTTAAATTTTTTGACCTGTATGCATTGTTATTACTAAACTAGTATATTTAGTTAACATTCCTATTAGTTTGGATTGTTCACTAACATGTCTCTTATTTTTAGTTTTGGAACATGAGTATTCTCATAAGCTTACATGGTTTATTACAAAATAAAAATCCTATGTTCTTATCTTCAACATGATTCAGTTTTTTTTAATTCTTTTCAAGGTTTTTTTTCTCAATTTTTCATGATTTTGTTTGGTTTTAGGGTTACACTAAATTCTTTTTTGGTTAACATTGTTTTAATTAACTTTTTTATTCGTTTGTTATTTTAAAGATGAGTTTGTACTTAATTTTTTATCCATGTTTGTGACACATTAGAGCAAATTTTTAATTAAATCTTAATTTTAAATTATTGATATATCTAAAATTAAATATAAGAACTAATAATATATACTTATAAAAATATGTATTAACATGTGTACATTTTGTTTAATAATATATCAAATAGTTAATTATATAATTATTTTTCACTTATATCACTTGTCAAATATACACTATGAAATATTTAATTTAAAACATAAAATTTAACTTTATATATATATATATATATATATATATATATATCTTAAAGTAAATAAGAATTTTCACTTATATTATTTTAACTATATAAGATATTACGATTACCTTTTGATTAAAAAGATACTACTACTATACTAAATTCATTTTTTTTGTTTAGTTGTCCGAAGAAACTAATATATTTATCTTATATTAGTAAATTATGCACCTGATATGCACGTATATTTTAAAAAATTAGAATTAATAATTTAAAAATTAAAGAAATAATATTATATATTTATTTTTAAGGTAAATGGAGGAAAATTAAATTAAATTATAATATTGTATCAGTTAAATAATTTCAGTACGTATATTTTAAAAATACCATTTGTCTTTGTAATTTTTATTTGCTTTTGTAATCTAATATTTAACACTATTTTTTTTAAAAGCAATTAATTTTACCCAAAAATTCAAAACAATTAGTCCCTTATATTATAAAAAATATCTTTTATTTCCTTACATTTTGTAAAATATATTTGAAAATATCAAATTTTATTATTTACTTAATATTTTAATAGTTATATGATAAAAAATTAACTATTCATTCAATATTTTAATAGATTTTATGATAAAATACCGTAACAAAGATTCATTTTTATCATTTTCTTATTTATCAATAAAATAATGTAAAGAGAATATTATTATTTTGCTCAAAATATTATTAAAAAATATTTTTTTATCTTTCTTTAGCATTTGTTACAAATGTAAAGTACCAAACAAAACTTTTTTTTTCTTCTAAATGATTCGTTAACTTAATATAAGAGATCTGTCTAACATTTTGCTATAAATATTATTTAGGTCTCCAAAGATTTATTAACTTCCTTTATTTTTATACTTTGAGAAGTTTAATAATCATTAAATTAAGATAAATACAACACATATAATTTAAAGAGTGATGAGAAAAAAATAGTGATCTCTTTCTTAAAAAAAGACATCGTTAACACAACTATTTCGTAACTTATTCTCACACAATATTTGTAGGTCTATGTCACGTGAGAGAAGAGTATTGAATAATTTTATTTTCTCTTATATAGTAACAATTTTTAATATCCAACAAATATTCATCAATTTGTTGGAGACAATGCATTGTAAAAAAAATCAAATTGCAATCATACTACATAATTAGTTAATGAAAAAAGGATAATAAAGAAGCTTTACATACTTTAAAATATTAAGTTTCCTCTTAAAATTGAAAAAATAAAAAAAATTCCCATTCAAGTTTCTTCTTTGAATACCTTTTTCTTAAAGAATTACATTATCTTATTTCATTAATATATAAATGAATATATATATATATATATTTACCACGTTCATTTTACAAGGTTATAAATATTTAGTAAATAAAAGAAAATTTCATTTAATCACTTAAAGATTATGTGTCTTGCATTAACATCTCATAACAATTAAGCTCACAAGGATTAATCTAATAAGAAAACTATGAACAAACTATAAATATGTATGCAATTGAAAAAAAAGATAAATTTATACAATAAAAAATTAATTAACAATCTTAATTCGTAAGTAGATAGATAACAAAACAAGAAGTATAAAATTAAGGAATCAGATTAATAAAATAAAAGGACATAATCATACAATATTGTAAAATCATTATTATTGTTCTCTTCAAAGCAAAAAAAGCAAATGATTGTAGATCCTATTAAACAAAACAAAAACAAATCATTGGTATATATCCATAAAGAATACAAATGAATATGTTGTAGTATATAATGAAGAATAGAAAAGTAACATATCTTGCATTTTCTATTTTTTTCTTGTGGGATCGATGTGGAGAGAATAAGAAAGCTTTGTATGATGGTCACATGAAGAAGTTATAGATTAATATTATGTAGTATAATATTGTAGAATTACTATTGTTGTTCTCTTCAAAATAAAAGAGCAAATGCGTGTAGATACTATCAAGCAAAAAATAAATCAATTAGTATATACATAAAGAATACATATAAATATGTTGTAGTATATAAGGAATTAACAAGAAAATAGTAACATATCTTGCATTTTCTTAGTATATATATAATGAATAAGAAAGTTTTTTATGATAATTACATGAATATATTAGAGATGAATATTACGTAGTACATTATGAAGATGAGAAAATTAATATATTTTGCTTCATCCAGCTATGTGAAGAATAAAACAAAAAGATATCAGTATATAATAATCACATGAAGAGGCATGTTACTATTAAATACCAATTAATTACATAAATTGGTAGTAAATTATAATAAAATATTTTAAATTGAGTGAAAAAAATTTAATATTAATTATCTTTATGACATCTTAATTTTAAATTTTATTATTAAAACTTAGTATAAAATAAAAGATTATTTTATGACATGTAAACAAGTAAATAAATAAAATGGTATATTAAAAAAAAGCTTAAATTTGTAATAAAAATTAATATTAACCTGTTTGTATATAAAATAAAAACAAATATATACATTTTCTTTATTTTGAGGGTATTAAAAATAAAAATTTATATATAAATAAAGATTATATTATGTAATTATAAACAAAATATAAGAGAGTGCGTTGATAGAATGATTCATATTTGTGCAATTAATTCATGTGTGCTTGTTACTTAATTAATATATTATGATATCATATATAGGGAGCTCTTTCTATATTCTAAAAATTATATTCTATGTGTACGGGCTTCAAATAGAATGAAAATTTTATGTTGAAATGTATACGTAAATAGATAAAGTTAAAAATAGAAGAGAAAAGATAGGGTAATGGATAAAGACATTACAACAACTATAATAAAGAGAAAGTACTTAGAGTTACAGGTCTTGTTGCTCATACGTGACTCAAACTTCATAAAATATTTGCGTATAATAGTTGATTTTTGGCTTGATAATCCAAAAATTACTGTTTATATATTAGTATCTTGTTTATATTTTTTTTCTATTTATTTTTCATCTAATATATATGATAATTTGAAGTTATTAATAAAAAATAATATTTTAATCTTTATATTAAAAATATATATAACTCAAATTTAATAAATAAAAATAATAAACTAGTTTTGGATCGGTGTATTTGTACGGATATATCAGTTAATTAATTTTAAAAAATATATAAAAGCATCGATTTTTAAGTAATAATAATTAATATTATTTTGAAATTTTTTTATTTATAATTTATTTTAAGAGATTTATTATGAAAAAATGATATTTAAGTATGTGCATTCTATCAATGATTTAAATTTATTAAATATATAAAGTATTGATATTTAAGTAATAATTAATATTATTATGAAATATTTATTTTGAAAAAAAATTTAAATATAATTTTTTTAAGTCAAATTTATATGGCAATGTAAAAAATTGATATTATAATTTTGTAGAAATATACTTGTAATACTCTTAAAACAAAAAAAATTAATAATTATTTTAAAAAATATTTTTACCATATATAGCACAATATTATTTTACTACGTTATTAAGTAGTTCCAACCTAATAGTTGTGATAATTTATGACATAACAAATATGAATAATATGACATGATATTTATAAAAAAATTATAACTTTATTTAATAAAAAAGTCAAATGTAATGGGATAACTTAGATAAACTTATTTAGTTGATATTTTTATCATTATTTAAGAAGACAATAAAATTAATAACCATTTTTAAAGTATTTTTAACATAAAATAATATATATTAATTAAATATTTTTAATTATATGAGATATAAAAATAATTAGTTTAATATAAACGTAATCATTATCATATATAAAATGATCATAAAGATCATTTTATTAAATGAGTAAGCATAAATTATCATACTTATATCATTAAAATAATTTATTTAAAAGTAATAATAAAACTTAATACATAATAAAATTATAAAAATATTGTTGTATTTATTGTTATATAAAAAAGTTCAAAATAATATTAGAAAACATATTAGAAGAAGGACAAAACTTTTGCGGCTTCTTAAGTACCATGAAATAGATTTTTTTTAAATAAACTATACAATTGATGATTTCATCACCTACTCATCAATTTTCAATTCAACTTTTTCTTCTCCAAATGTAATTTAAGCTAGGTATTCGAACTTCACATTGGATTAATTTGTTTTAATGTTACTTAAACTTATAGGTTTATTTGAAATTGATATATTTTATTTATATTATTATTATTATTATTTTAGATATTTTAATTATTTTGAATCAATTTTGATGATTTAAATTTCTATTTTTTTTTTACTTTTTTTCAACTATTTGAATTATTTTTCTCTTTAAATATCTACCAATTCTATTTAATTTGATTTAACTTAATTTTTTTACTAAAACAACTATAAAAATTCAAAATTAATAACAAAAAAAAAATACTTATTCAAAATGTAATTGTAAAATGATTAAAATATGATAATTCATTTTCTTTAATTTATATATATTGTGGTTTGACAATTTTCATGTCAACTATTTTAAAATATGGAAGACTTTATAAGAATAGCACTATTAATTGTTTTGTCGATGTAAGAGCAAATTTTTTATTATTAAAAACACTTTACTAGTAAATTATAAGTTGGTATATTTCCGATTGTTCTAATATTAATCTAAAACAACAATTTTCAGTTATAAGGAGAAAGTAAGAGTATATAAACCAATTTGCACTTATATATATATATATATATAATGAATTATTTTTAATTAAAAAAATATTCAAATTTTATAATAAATTATTTCGATCTAATTTAAATAATTTTTTTATCATTTTATGTGTTATTTTATGTATTAGATAATAAAAAATTTGCTTAAGTTTAAAAGAATTTTTTTTAAAAGTTTGGATAATATTTTTAATTAAATATTAATTTTTTATGTATATATTTATTTTTTAAAAAAAATATTTTTTACCAATTTAGTGTAACTGGGTTACTTTATTATTTTTTTATTAGTCTTTTATTATGAAAAAACAAGAACTATTAAATTTTTTTTTAGTTTTATTTTTTTTATTAATTTTATAATCATTAATGTACATTAATAAAGAAAATCTATTAAAGTTATATCTTTATAACAGTTAAGAAAATAAGAGAAAAATAAAAAATTTAGATATTTATTCTTGTACTATATTAATAAAAAAATGCTACAAAAAAAACTAAACTACTCTTCTCGATATAACTAAAACGGGATTGGGTACTAAATGATACTATAATTTTAAAAAGATTACATAAAAAATACTATATTTTTTAGTATTATAACATAAATAATGTTGTTTTTAAATAAATACAATTTAATTCAAAATAACCATAAAAAACTAAAATTAACAAGTTTGATTAATATAAATCATTAATGAATAAGGATTTAAAAAATATATTAAAATTATTAATTTTTAGGTCTATTTTATTTTACATTTTTTAAACTTATCTTTTATTGAAATCAATAAAAAAATATTAATGATATATCCTTATATAATTTTAATAGTCATCTATACCCTTACTAACTAATAAGAGTTTCACCTAACTAAAACACCTGTCCTATTGGGTGGGCACACGAAAAGCTAATTCAGGCGTACCATTTAAAAAAAAATTGATGAGTACATGTGAAATGATTTTTCTATTTAAGTAGATGCCAATTAAAAATTACTTGGAACGGTATATTAATTAAACATACATAAGCTTTTGAAGGGTATGTTAGGTAATTCAAGCACCTACGTGCTATTTAAATCTTTACATTTTGAAAGTATTGGACGGACGGAGTGAATGAATAGGTGTTCTACTTAAATAACGAATTTAATTTTTTTTAAGTAAATCAGCTGCTATCCCCTCTAATATAAAAATAAAATTATGCATAATTGGTACCAAAACATATTATTTTACATTATATTATTATTTTTAAATAATTATATTATTCATTCATTAATTCTATATCTTTTATATATACAAGTAACGTGTTATTAGATATTGAAATATTCAAGTCTACGTCTAGTTCATCATCAGCTCATCTCTCCTTGCATTCAATGAATCATTCTTTAAAGCTTTCATTTAGGAAACAAACTATTGAAAAGTATAATTAATTACGATATATAATTACAGTATGACCTTGATTTAGAGAATATTTTTAAATAAATGGAGCATGTGACTAAGTTCCTATATACATATAAGTTCCATACGTTAATTGAGATGAATTATTTTTAGTTAAATCAAAAACTTCTAAGCAAATGACATCATTGTTGAGACTTTATCATATACATATTTTAAAAAGAATAGATTTAATCAACTAAAATATCAATCGGATGGATTCATTAGAATGAAGTAGTTACTCTTTTGTCTTGCTGCACAACATTGTTGTTATATCTTATTGGTTGCTAGGTAAAACGGAAGCACAAAAAACACCAAAAACAAAAAAATGCAAAAACACCACGAGTCATTAAATTGCCTACTACACAACCTAAGTTTTATCTACTATTAATATCATTTATTGAATATGTACCCAATAATGATATTAAGAACTCAAATAAATTCTCAAACTCAAAGTCATAATACTTATAAAATTTCTCCCACTACGCTAAATAAAGAAACTTAAAATCACATGATTGAATTCTCTATTTAAACAATTCTAACGATCTCTACGTTGATTAAGAAAAATCAATATCAAGTATCACATCATAACACACGACACACTCCTTCATTTCACTTTATTTGTAAGTAGGGTGCACTCACCATTTCATGTTAAATAAGAGAAGAGTTTATGTGTGTTTCCTCTACCTTGAAAGCAACTATTTAGTATTATCTTCTCACTACTAAAAACCTTATCATCCATGATGAACTTGTCATGCTTTTCTTACCTCATATTATCAATATTAGTGCAAGACTTTAAGTTCAAATTTTCACCAACATTCATTTTTCTCTTAACGGCGGTTACAATTTCACCTTGAACAGAATCCTCAATAAAAGTGTACAAATTATATTACCTTTTTTCTTTTATAATAACTAATGAACTTTTACTAACCTACATAGATTCATACTTGCCCAAAAACCATATCTCAAGGTATCTAGTCTACTCAACAAAATTTAGTTCTTCTTTAAGTTAGGTACATGCCTCACATTACTTAATATTTGAACAACTCCATCAATATTTATCTTCATAGTACCTATACTAATTACCTCGCTTATTGAACCATTTGACATTTGACCAACTATTGGATATTAGTCCTTAATTCAAGGAGTAAAACAAGAAGCTTAATTCAAGAAATAAAACAAGGACCTTAATTCAAGGAATAAAACAAGAAATCCTTAATTCAAAGAATAAAACAAGAAATCCTTAATTCAAAGAATAAAACAAGAAATCCTTAATTCAAAGAATAAAACAAGGAATCCTTAATTCAAAGAGTAATTGAAGGAGTAAAATTTCTTTATATATAACTATACAATTGTAATGAAAACAAGAAGAAAATAATACAAACTAGAGAGCTCTTTTGTGTAGAGTTATTTCTTGTTTTTTCTACATGGTATCAGAGCAGGAAAATTAACTTGATTCTGCTTTATTATTATCTTAGTATCTTTAATCTTTGAAATGACTGAAGACAAGCCGCTAGGATAAGAAGTTGAAAGTTCATCGGTGCTTTCCTTCATGAATATGCATGAAGTGGATGTCAACCCAAATCAAAGATTAAGTTCAATTTTTTTGAATGAGTTTAATTACTTGCCTTGGTCAAGAGCAGTGTCTTTGGCTCTAGGTGGAAGGTCCAAGTTGGGGTTCATAAATGGAAGCATCGAAGTACCTGATGTTTCCTCACCAACCTATGGATCCTAGCTTAGTAAGGATCAGTTGGTTATGTCATGACTCCTAAATTCCATTGAACGTAAATTAGCTGAAATATTCAGTTACTCTGAATCTACATACCAACTATGAGAGATGGTCAAAGAAATGTATGGTAGTCAAAAATGTTGCACCAGTTTTTCAATTAAAGAATGACATCTCAGATCTACAATAAGATGACAAGCCTCTTGTACAACTATTAGGAAGCATGAAATCATATGGAATGAGTTGGAAATATATCGTCCTCATACAACCGATGTAGCTCTGCTACGAAAGAGAGCGGAAAGATAAGATATTTCAACTTTTGTCCAGTTTTGATTCAACATATAAAGATATATGATGCCACATACTCATGAATACTGAACTTCCTTCCTTCACCAGTGTATGTGCGACAATTCAACGTGAAGAAGTAAGGAGGAAAGTCATGAACAAGGGTACAATGACTAGTGCACCTGAGGCAAGAGCCTATCTAACCAACAAGAGGAAGTACAAAGGGAAGCATCCAAACTTGAAGTGTCAACACTGCAACTATACGAGCCATGTTAAGGACACATGTTGGATTTTACATCTAGAATTAAAACTTGGTTTTATAAAGGATAAGGGTTTATAGAAAGTGAATCGTACTGCACACCGTGAAAATCATGCTTTTACCTCTACCTCTAATGGGCCTGATCCATTCAAGAACTTCACATCGAATCCAGCTGAACTCATGAATGAGTTTATGTTGTATCTTCAAAGCAAGACAAGATGAGCTAGAATTGACTATGTGGATAACATAGAAGAAGGAAACTCGACATCACTACTAGGCAAGTTTGCGGGTTTCTTGGTAGATACAAAACTCATACCACGAGAGGACATGTAAGGTATCATAAAAGCCTTTAAAACTACTCTTAAAATAAATATGTTGCATGATTTTTGGGTTGTAGATTCAGGTGCCACAGATCATATGACAAACTATGTGTCAAAGTCCCCTAAGTTTGAAAAATTAGAAAATCCTTCTCAAGTTTCAGTTGCAAATGGTGAGAATGTAAAGGTTTTAGAAAAGGAAAAAATAAAATTAATGTCAGATGAAATCGAGTCGGCGGTTTTATATGTACCTTCTTTTCTCTTCCAACTTCTATCTGTAGGAAAAATCATAAATACCTTGAATTGCTTAGCCATTTTTTAGGATTGTGCCACCAAAAAGACGATTGGTGAAAGATTTTACTTAGATGGTCTCTATTACATATCCAAGAGCAATCCCAGAGGGTTTCAAGCCAAGTTTAACCATATCCAAGATAATCAATTGTGGCATCAACGTTTAGCTCACCTTTCTCTACCAATTTTGTCAACTTTATTTCCTAACTTAGGAAATGATGCAATTGCATGTGAAACTTGCCACTTGTCTAAGGCCACTAGATTGCCTTTTAATTCTTCCTTGTATAGGGCTAGTAAGTATTTTGAACTAGTTCATTCAGATTTATGTGGATTAACTAATGAATCTTTTGATGGTTATAAGTATTTTGTGATTTTTGTTGATGATTTCTCTCGAGTCACATGGTTATATCTTTTAAAGTCTAAGAATGAAGTTATAGAAGTATTAAAGACTTTCATAATCTTGTTAAAAATCACTTCTCCTCGAAAATTCAAACCTTAAGGTCTAACAATGACATCGAATACATGTTCCATATCATGAAACAATATTTGAGCATTCATGGCATTATGCATCAAACAAGTTGTGTTGGCACACCTCAACAAAATGATGTAGTTGAACGCAAAAACCGGGACTCACTTGAAAAAATAAGAGCATTAATGCTACAAATGAATGTACCAAAGAGATTTTAGTCTCAAGGGATTATAACAGCTGCTTACATTATCAATAGATTACCCAGCCAAGTCTTGGATTTCGAGTCTCCCCTAGAGGTCATGAAAGGAAGGAAAAAATTAACCTCTCACACCTTAGAGTCTTTGGCTGCCTCTGTTTTGTACATATTTAATCTCATTATCAAGATAAATTATCATCAAGATAAATTGGATCCTAGAGCTATTAAATGTATTTTTATTGGTTATTCATCTACACAAAAGGGATATAAATGTTATGATCCCCAACTTAGGAGATTAATTGTGTCTAAAGATGTTCAATTTTATGAAACTAACCTTTTTTTAAGCAAGTCACATGAAATCACAATTCAAAGGGGATGACATCTTGGATGTGTTTCCATTACCAAGAATCGAACTTGAGACTCCACAATAATAAGATCCCAACCATGTTAACATTGATGCATCTCTTACTGAAAGTAACAATGAATGATCTCGTCTTGATGGTACACTGCATGAAGATGGTGATAATCAAGATGATCCTCACAATATGGTACAAGATATGAACGAGTGTGAGATAATTTCTCCTGCTCCACGATGTAATCTAATGCGTGTTAGACAACCTCCCACAAGACTTCAATACTTTGTCACCTACAAACCCACACATCCCATCTCAAAATTATGTGTCATATAAGAGAGTGAAACCAACCCATGCCGCATTCCTCAGCACTATATTGAGTTACAGTGAGCCTCAAAACTTTCATGAGGCCAACAATCAAGAGGTGTGGAAGGAAGCCATGCAAGAAGAAATTAAAGCCCTAGATCAACACAACACATGGAGCATCACCAAAATTCCAAAAGGCAAGAAAGTCGTGGGTTGTAAATGGATCTATAAGCTCAAATTCAAGTCATATGGATCAATTGAGAGGTATAAAGCAAGATTGGTGGCTCGGGGATTAACTCAAACATTCGATGTGTATTACAAAGAAACATTTGCACCTGTTGCAAAAATTGACACAGTAAGAGTGCTACTGTCTGTGGTTGTAAACAAGGGGTGGTCCATGTATCAAATGGATGTGAAGAATGCATTCTTGCATGGTGATCTCAAAGAAGAAGTCTATATGAAATTTCCATCCGGGCATCCTCAAAGCAATGAACTGGATTTATTGTGCAAATTGCACAAATCCATTTATGGTCTGAAATAGCCCCCACATGCTTGGTATACCAAGCTAAGCTCAGTTCTCACTAGTGTTGGTTTCAAAAGCAGCAATGTCGATTCCTCACTATTTGTTCGCACAGGATCTATGAGCAAATTGGTTGTGCTGATTTATGTAGATGATCTGATAATTACAGGTGATAATATTGACGAGATTTTTAACCTCAAACAGTCCCTCAGACAAAGGTTTGCAATTAAAGACCTTGGGATATTGAAGTATTTTCTTGGTATAGAAATGACAATCTCACACGACTCTTTCTTAACCAAAGGAAATACGTCCTAGATTTTCTCAAGGAAGCTAACATGAGCGATGCTAAACCAACCATTACCCCTCTTGACAGCAAGCCCAAACCTAGCTTGAAGGGCACGTCACTCACATATATAAGTTATTACCAGCGATTGGTTGGTAAGTTGATCTACCTAACAATTACCAGACTTGACATCACATATTATGTAAGTATTATGAGCCAATTTATTCACTCCCCGACACTTGATCATTTGACCCTTGTTAAACGGATCTTACGCTACTTAAAAGGATCAATGGGTCATGGTATCATTATGAAGAAGAATGAAAACACATAAATCATGGGGTATTGTGATGCTGATTGGGCAGGAAATGCAATCGATCGCAAGTCCACCACTGGCTACTGTACATTTGTTGGTGGAAACTTGGTCACATGAAAGAGTAAGAAGCAAACTATCATCGCCAGATCAAGTGCCGAAGTTGAGTCTCATGCAATGGCTTCAACTACGTATGATTTGATATGGCTTAAAGGTCTTTTGTGTGATTTAGGTGTTCTTACAACTCTTTTTATGTCCTTATTTTGTGACAATTAGGCAGCCATGCATATAGCATCAAACCCAGTTTTTCACGAGAGAACGAAACACATTGAAGTTGATTGTCATTAGGTTCGTGAACAAGTTCAATCACAGGTGATTCAAACACATTATACAAGAAGCTTCGACTAACTGGCTAACATCTTCACCAAGCCCTTGACTTCTCATCAGTTTCAACGAATTTTGTCAAAGCTTGGATCCATAAACCTTCTGGATCCAGCTTCAGAGGGAGTATTGGATATTAGTCCTTTCAAGGAATAAAACAAGGACCTTAATTCAAGGAATAAAACAAGGACCTTAATTCAAGGAATAAAACAAGGACCTTAATTCAAGGAATAAAACAAGGACCTTAATTCAAGGAATAAAACAAGGACCTTAATTCAAGGAATAAAACAAGGACCTTAATTCAAGGAATAAAACAAGGACCTTAATTCAAGGAATAAAACAAGGACCTTAATTCAAGGAATAAAACAAGGACCTTAATTCAAGGAATAAAACAAGGACCTTAATTCAAGAAATAAAACAAGAAGCTTAATTCAAGGAATAAAACAAGGAACTTAATTCAAGGACTAAAAGAAGGAATCCTTAATTCAAAGAGTAAAACAAGGAATCCTTAATTTAAGGAGTAAAACAAGGAATCCTTAATTCAGGGAGTAAAACAAGGAATCCTTAATTTAAGGAGTAATTGAAGGAGTAATTGAAGAAGTAAAATTTCCTTATATATAACTATACAATTGTAATGAAAATATGAAGAAAATAATACAAACTAGAGAGCTCTTTTGTGTAAAGTTATTCTTTGTCTAGAGTTATTTCTTATTTTTTCTACACCAACATCTATCTTCATAGTACCTATACCAATTACCTTCTCATTAAACCATTTGGCATTTAACCAACATTTATCTTCATAGTACCTATACTACTTACCTTGCTCATTGAACTATTTTGGCATTTAACCAACATCACAAGGATTATACTTATCAAACAACTCTTTATTTGCACACATGTAAAATAAGCAAGCATAATTTAAAAAAACAATCATCTCGAGTCTTTGTCAGTTGTCACAAAAATTACATTATTTTTGGCATCACAAGTTTTAGTTACCTTTTTCCTTTTAACACATTATATTTTTTTTCTATCAAGGTCTCTTATGAACTTCAACCTTTCTTTATAATACATTTTGATGTGTCATTTTTTATATCAATAAAAACACTCAATATCATGTTTTTGACAAGATTTGAACCAGTTTTTATCCATACTTGGATATCTCTTCCAAGATCTGTTTATTCTAATATTTGAGTTTTTTCTTCGATCATCATTTGTAACATACTTGGACATCTCCTCCAAGAATTTTTTTTATCAATAAGGCAATAATTTAAAAACATACTTTATCCAATAATGAAACTCAAAATAACATAATTACCTTCTCTATTTAACATTATCGAAAATCGAGAGAAGAGAAACGTTACAACAATGTATTGGTGTGCTCATGATTTCACAATCTTTTGTTAGGAGTTATGTGTTTTTATATTTCCTTGGGATCATGTATGCCTTTGAGCCAAAGTTATTAGTAGTGGTATATTATATTTCGCTATGTTTACTTTTATAAATGAGATAAAATTGGTTATGTTGTCACATTATACAAGATTATAATAATCTCCTTGGTCCTACGAGGATGGCTTCTCGCTTTAGTCACAGTGCCTTCATCAGATTTCATTTTCAGGGAAGATAATATAGGTAACTAAATGCCTCTCTTATCCCCATTGTCATGACCACTCGGTACTGGGAGATTCCATTTTTTATGACATCTTTTATATGATACGATTGTAACATGATTTTTGTTATAAGAGAAATACAAGAATAACAGATTCAAGAAAGAAATTATATTGTAATGTTGTAATTATCTTCAATGTAATTTATTACACACACAATTGATATGAAAAATTATTTATATTGATATTAATTTTATTAATATACATGACATTTTTTTAAACAGATTATATAGACGAGAATCAAGGATTAATACGTTCTTGTTTAAGCATAAGTTATATTGATTTTAGTTATTTTTTTACATTTCAATATATTTTAGAGCTACCCTCTCCATTTTGATTTAATAAAATTTGTGTTGGGTGAGTTAAATGATTAATGTGCTACATATGTGCCACCTCCTCTTTATCCGCTTACTTCGTCAAATAATAAAAGAACATCTCCTTGAAACCACCCTCCCCCTTTTAGCGCGTTTCTTAAATCTTATGTGGTTTTGTTTTTTTAATTACCATTTTAACCTTTTACTCCATCATAAAAGTTGGATTTGCCCATGTGAGTTTGGACTCATCAGGTTATTGGTCATATCAGTTGTTTTCTTCATCTGAGTGACTCAACATTAGGAACAGTTTTTGAGGTTAAAAATTGAATCTTTGAGAAACTTAAAAGGGAAAGCAAAAGCAAGTTAAGAAGGAATATGATAAAAAGATGAAAAGAATTATCGTTACAAGAATTAATAAAAAATAAAAATTGATTTTTAGCTAAGCGATCATTCAACTCCATCACAAATATTATAGCTAAAGAACATCCACGGATCGCCGTTTTTCTTTCTCCACTGGATTTCTCTTCTCCTCCATGGCTGGAGCTGTTGAGCTCCTTCTGTGAGTTTCTTCTATTAGGTTCGTCATCTCCTTTAAACTCTCGTTTTGCTTCTTTGATTATAATTTTTTCTCTTTGCATGTGTCAAATATTAGCTTTATTTATTTTAAAATGTTTTGTTACTCTTAGTGGAAAATGCTATATGGGTTTTGTAGATCGTACCCAGATCTTATCATATTTGGATCCACCTTATTAGCTTGTCAATTCTTGTGTAAAAAGGAAATTCAGGGTGGCCTTTCGTTTTCAAAGGTTAAACAAAGTCAAAGTCTGTAAAGCTTAATTATAGAGTACGAATTTGGAATATGTTGGTCTCATTTGATTTGGAATTTCTTTGGGCATCTGGGTTTCTTGATTTAAGTCAGTATGTCATAATTTTGGGTCTTAAAAGGCAGGCTCTATAATTGTTACTCTCCCGAACATTAAAGGAAGAAACCAATTTTTCTGTACTTTTGAATTGATTACAAATTGAAAATATATTTTTCTTAATTGTTACTCTCCCGAAGATTAAAGGAAGAAACCATTTTTTCTATACTTTTGAATTGATTACAAATTGAAAATAATTTTTCTATGTAAGTTCGATTACTCTTTATGCTAGATTTTCCTGTCACTTTAAAGTGAGTTTTGACGCTTCTTCATTTTCTGAAACTTTCCAGATTGGATTGCAACATTTGCTTTAAATGGTGCTAAGGTGGTCATTTCCGTGAAGACAAAGAAGATAAGGACCTCAAGAGTTGGACTCTCTCTTTATTGAACTGCTATGCTGGAATGATTTTGGTTTTGATGCATCACGGTTTTTCATATTTTACTTAAGTTCTGTTTCTCGTTCAGCATTGATGCTCTATTTGCTTTAAAAGATTTTAAGCAGCTCTTTCTTGCCATTTGAGTTATGATCAAAACAATACTTAATAAGTTCCCTCGTAAGCCCTCTAAGTCTGCTGAAAATCGTGGAGGAGGGTCCTCTACTTCTTCAAATCCTTATGCAACTTCAAAAAGTGAAGATTTAGCAAATAGCAGGTTTAGAAACCAGGGTAATACTACATCTTTGTCAACCCTAAATTCTACATCTAATTTAACAGCAGGTTATGGAAACAGGCTTAACCAGGCTGTGAATTCTAAGTTTAATGGGAATTCACTGGCTTCTTCATTTGAGGCATTGCCTAGCTTCAGAGAAGTTCCGACTTCCGAGAAGCAGAACTTGTTCATTAAAAAGCTTAACTTGTGCTGTGTTGTATTTGATTTTATCGACCCAACAACGAACCTTAAAGAAAAGGAAATCAAGCGGCAGACACTGGTTGAGCTTGTAGATTATGTTGCTTCTGCCAATGGTAAGTTCCCGGAAACTGTCATTCAGGAAATTGTTAAAATGGTTTCAGTAAATTTGCTCAGAATACTTACTTCTCCACCCCGAGAAAATAAAGTGGAAGCCTTTGATTTGGATGAGGAGGACACTGCGATGGACCCTGCATGGCCACACTTGCAAATTGTGTATGAACTCTTTCTAAGATTTGTGGCATCGCCTGAGACAGATGCAAAGTTGGCCAAGAGGTACATTGATCATTCTTTTGTGCTCAAGTTGTTAGACCTTTTTGACTCAGAAGACCCCAGAGAGAGGGATTGCTTAAAAACACTTTTGCACCGCATCTATGGAAAGTTCATGGTGCACCGTCCATTCATCAGGAAATCAATCAATAATATCTTCTATCGTTTCATTTTTGAGACTGAGAAACATAATGGAATTGCAGAACTGTTAGAGATTCTTGGAAGTATAATCAATGGCTTTGCTCTGCCCTTGAAAGAAGAACACAAACTCTTTCTTGTTCGGGTTCTTATTCCGCTTCATAAACCAAAATGTATACCTATGTACCACCAGCAATTATCTTATTGCATTACGCAATTTGTGGAAAAAGATTGCAAACTTGCTGACACAATTATACGGGGTTTATTAAAATATTGGCCTCTTACTAATAGCTCTAAGGAGGTCATGTTCTTAGGTGAGCTGGAAGAAGTTCTAGAAGCAACTCAGCCTGCAGAATTCCAGCGATGTATGGTACCCTTGTTTCGTCAAATTGGTCGTTGCTTGAGCAGTTCACATTTTCAGGTGTGTAGTTTTACTAGTCTCATCTGTTTTCTTCTCTTTCTAGAATTCCATTAAGGAATGAAACTTTATATGAATGGTCCTTACAGTCACATTTCGTTTTCATACATGTATCTAGATGGAATGGAGAAAACAAAATATGGATACAAAGCAAGTGTATCCAGATTTATGGCACATTTGCATATCCATAATGCATATATGAGAATGATTATTTCAATAATCTGAATGCAAAGGAGTAGAAACAGGAGATAGTAGCTACTAAAGTGTGTATTTTTATGGAAAGTCTTGTTAACCAGAGAATTAATTATTAGTATAAGGATATATTCAATTATTTTCAAAGCATGATACCAAACATGCATGCACAAATATTACGTTTGTGTATGTACTTGTGTTATAGTGACTAGAGTGGATGTGTTTGCTCATTCAGAATCCTCATCAAGTATCATTTGCTAAAGAAGATTACAATTACTTTTCATTGCAGAAATTGTGGAGCTCATCTATGTTTGCAGTGCTTTTTAAGCTTTTTGCTAACTTTTTAATTTGTAGAAAGTAATATTTCCGTTGTTTTGGTGGGATAAGCTCATAATTCCATTTCTCAATCACCTCATGTCTGATGAAAGATATAAGCACTTTTTCACGACTTTGTTTTGTCCCCTTATCCTTGCAAAGTTGGGCATCACAGTTTTTTCTTGACATGAAAATTCGAGTTTCTGGGAAAGCATAAAATTTAACATCCTGGATCAATTGGTACTCCTTATAGAGGACAAGTCAGAAGTATCACGTTTTCCCTGTCTTCAAGCATAAACAAAAATATCTATTTAAATGTCATAATGGCGTCTGCCTATGGTCTATCGTTTTACCGTTGCAATTTTTTTTAATTACCAAATGTTCTGCCTCGTTAAGTGTTTAAATGCTATATTGGGTGCATAATTGATCTTTGATCATGTTTGTTGAAGCAAAAGGATGCTGCTGGTATTGCTTGGCTTGGAGTTTATATGGGTGATAATTGTCTTCTTTTGTATCTTTGTTTCTGGTGTGTTTTTTGAGATTACTTATGCTATTGTTTACTCTTTCTAAGAGTTGAATGTTAGTACTTTTATTGCTTTGCTTGAGAATAGGAGAAAAAAGAGAAAGAAGAAAACAATCAGGGGTCTTTGTTAGAAGGAAACTCTCTTTGATTACCTAAATGGCCACTTGGATCTGGATAGGTTGCTTGAAGTGGCTGTTGTTGGTCCATGCTGGATTGTTTCCTTAAATGAAATTTACTTGTCCTTGAGCTAGTCATACTTAAGCTTGAGCTCCTAATACTACAAGAGTAATTGAAGAAGGAACTGTTAAGGTTGTTGAAAGGTCATGGTTTCTTATTGTTTTTTCAAGTTTGCTGGATAGTTTTTTTTTTTGTGCTTGCCTGTTGGCTTTATGAATGAAGTGTATCATTTTTTTGATAAAAAAATGTTTGTTATGTGATTAAGAAATCTGTTTCTACTTGAGAAAAAATGATGAGTATTGGATGTGCTTAAATTTATGGTAGTTTTGAAGATAATGAAGTTTATTCTTCTTCAATATTCAGGTGGCTGAGAGAGCATTGTTTTTATGGAACAACGATCATATTGAGAACCTGATCAAACAGAATCGCAAAGTTATTCTGCCTCTCATTTTCACTGCATTAGAGAAAAACGCTAGAAGCCACTGGAACCAAGCTGTCCAAAGTTTGACACTAAACGTCCGTAAGTTATTCTCTGATGTTGATCCTGAGCTTTTTGAGGAATGCTTGCTCAAGTTTAAAGAAGATGAAGTACAAGAGAAGGACATGAATTTAAGACGGGAAATGACATGGAAACGCTTAGAAGAAATTGCAGCAAAGAAAGCTTCCAGCAATGAGCCAGTTCTAGTGTCCCCAAAAAGTGCCACTAGGAGGTCTTCTGGATAGTGAATTGGAAATTTTCATGTCATCGTAGCAATCTTATATACGACTGGTATGAAAAGATTTTGTGAGATGCAAGCAATTACTTGTTGATCCCTTTGGTTGCTAACCTTCCAGATTTTGGTTTGTCAAGTGATAGAACTCCAGGTTCAAAGATGCATTCTTCAGGGTATAAGAAGCCCTATTTGGAAAAGTTGGGTTGTATATATCATGTATGATCATGTGGAGAAGAAAAAGGAGTTTTGCATCATCTTGCCGATTTTAAGACTGGTTAGTCAAGCTGGTCATTTTGTCATTGATGTCAGGAAGGTAACAGAAAATGGTTGAATTTAGTCTATCTCTGATTAGTTGTATGTATCATCAAAGTTTGTTCTTTTTGTGAACGATCTCCACATAAAAACCTCAATTGGATGGGATTAGAATATCACATAAATTGCTTTCATCTTTGTGTCTGAAACACCGGAAGTTCACTGAGTTTGCACATGAATTGCTAGTTGCTACCTACAATTCAAGCATATGAGTTGCATAATTCCCCATGAGTGGCTCTAGCTGCTAAGTTCTTCACTCTTTTGAGAAATATTGGTTTCTTTGGGCGGATTTATAATCTAAAGCTCATGTATTTATCTCACAATTAGACAGTCATGTATTTATCATTTGAAAAGATAAATACAGAGCTGATTACAATTTGAAAGAGAGAATAAAAGGCTGGGAAATTACATAAAATAAGACCCTAAAACTTATAAAACAAAAATAGCAAACTAATAATATTAGACAAATATTAAATAGTTATAGTTTAATTTAAATGTTACTTGAGATTTATTTATTTTAATCAAGGGGTTAATTAAACTTTTCACCTCAAATGTGATGAGAACGTAGTCCTTTTAGCAATCGATGTCATTACTTTCTAACAATTTTTAATTACAGTTACAGAATGCTAATCTAGTTTGTTCAGTTGTTGGTATGTTATTCAAAGAGTAATAATATATATATATATATGTATATATATATATATATATATATATATATATGTATATATATATATATATATATATATATATATTAATTTGTCATATGTATAGTGAAATGTGAATGTTGGTTTAAGTAATTGTAGAACTGCTTTCAAACAAGGTCAATTATATCGTAAAATATGGATTGTTGCATGCATCATATTAAAAGCATTTTTTTATTCAAATAGCTTTAGATATATGTTAGAAAGGAAGGTGAAAACTTGAAATGGCTCTTCTGATTATGAAGAGGTCTGGAATGATTATTGTACAACTTGTTCCGATGACCTTTTTAGCTTTGACTGTTTTTTATTATAAAAACCCGTAAAAGGCACGAGTTTTTATTGGAACAAGAAGATCAAATCTTCCAGCAAAATGAACACCATGAACTGGATGACTCGGTTCTTGAAGATTCAATGCAAAAATGTCCCAAAATTGCACCATACATATGTAACATACCACCGTACCTGATGGTTACATCTAACATTTATTAACCCACCATTGGCTCTAACCTCTATTAGGCACTTTCCGTTTTGGATTAGGGTTGCTTTCGCGAATTGGGGGCATTGTTATCAATTAATATTTCTCCAGTGAAGTCAAATTTCTCCTGTGCAATTTGAGATTAGGGTTCCTTCATTGAAATTTCTGTTATAGCACCAAAAATTTCTTGAAGGTCTTCGACATTACGACTATGGACAAAATAAGAATGACTCCTCGATGCCTTTGTGGGATTCCATGCAATAATTTTATTATTGGGATGGATGATAACCTTGAAATGAAGTTTTAGAATTGTTACAAATATGGAGTAAATAAATATTTGATTTTGGTAGGATGTTTGATTTTGGGATTTTTGTTTTGTTTAATTCTTTTTCTTTTTTCTTTTTGTAATGAATAGAGATTTAAAAAATAAAATTATGGCAGTAACATAATTGTTTGCTGTAACATAGGTTTATAATATGTAGTTGACATTATGTTACTTAAACAATAATCTCTTTACTTTTATTTCATTAATGAGTTTGAAACATGTTTGGTATGATGAAATTGATATCTAATGTGTGCAAATGTGTACTGAAATAACATGTTTATAAACATAACACACATCGTATTGCATTAATAACTCGTTAGAACAAAACGATCCCTAACTAATTGATCAATTTGATCATTATATCCCAATATGACATTGATGTTCATATATAATTATTTCAAGTTGCTTAAAATAATAATGTAAAAAACAACATAAATATACCATTCAAATTACATTGAAAATAACCCCTAAAGTGACCGTTCAAAATAACATTTCAACATATTTCATACATATTTCATTTCATATTAACTTCATTGATGTCCAATTATTCCAATGCTTGAACCCCCTCTCCCAATCTTGAGTAGCTTGTGGGGATTGAGTTCCATCTAGTGTGGATTCAGTTTTTGTGTTCCTCTTCCTATTGACCTAAAAAAAACATTAAAATTATTAGATAAAGCAAACTCACATTAAAAGTAAAACATCACAAAGATAAGATTACAAAAATTTGTTAAAACCATTTAATAGTTCTAAACAAAATACCATTAAACTATGTCATGTTTTGAACATATTATTAAATTATATTAGTTGTTTCAAATATACCACAAAATTATGTTAGTTACTACAAAAATGTCAAGGATATACTTAAATATTTTCTTACATGTGACTGCATTATGACTTCTATTGCCACATCTCTTACATGACTATCAAAACTAGTCATTACCCACTCATTCATACTAGGCATTAGGTGTATGTTTGTATCATATACTTTAAAATATGTATCATGCATACTTGCAAAAGTCATCAACATGTAAGAAATAATTATCTTTTTTCTACTCTGAATGCAACACATGAATGACCACATAATAAATCAGTAAGCTCCCATTTTTTTATACGTTTAAGTTCTATTAACCAGGTCTACCACCCACCTATTCATCTTAATATCATTAACTTCATATTTCTTCTTTCTAGAATGCTCTGCATGTAAAGGTTCAGACAGGTGGATTGAATTTTCCAAAATCGTCCTAATTATTGGACAAATCCCATTGGTCCAAGTTTCATCTTGAACTCTTTGTACTCATCATTTTCATTATGTAAATTTGATCATCTCCAACATTGTTATGATGAGTTTTTCATTTGTAGGTAAAATGCATGAATTCCAGCACACACATACTGTTCACTAATATGTCTGATTTCACAAATATCTTGAAGTGAGATGTTGACTAATTTTTAGTTGGTTTTGCATCCAACCACTCTCATGCTTCAATAGAAAGTTTTCATCATCTCATCAGTAAATGAGGTTATAGTTAAAGCCCTAGTGTCATGATCCGCATTAGGACTGGTGGACCTTTACACCTAACATATGCCCATAATTGTTGTTTCAAAGCTAAACCAGAATGTGATTTTTTTAAAGTTTTGCCATAAATATCTTACACACATCTTGTATTCAAATTCTTCAAAATAATTAACCAATAGCAGTGACCAATCTCTTTTGTTTATCAATAGCAAATGTCGATTCAAAATTGTTCTCTATTTCCAAGTTTTTCTTTCAACAACATCAGAAACCATTCCCATGTCTCTGTACATTTTGATTCCATCGTAGCATAGGCTACTGGGTAGATGAAATTATTTCCATCAATTTAAATTGCACTAAGAAGTTGAATTGTGTAACATGTCTTCAAAAAATAACCATATAACCTAATTAATGGTTTACACCATTGAAGGAATCTTTTTTATTTGCATCCCAACGAATATTAATCTTTTGGAACCGTGGCTATTCTTATCATTCAATTATGTTTCAACCCTAACAGTTTTCCCTAGATTTGTTACTTTCACTGATTTAACATAATCCTACAACTTCCCATATTAATATATTTTTCATACATGCCATCAATTTCTTTCCTAGCCTTTTTGTTTTCCATATACAACCTTTCTCTAGGAATTGTAAGACCATATATAGTACTATTTTTTTGCATTGTCTATCGCACTTTCTTTGAATTCTTTAGGATTTTTTATAAAGTCTTGAAGAAACTCTTTTGTTATTCAATCAGAATTTATACATTTTGTTTCCCTAGCAACTTGAGATGAACATTGTAACTGACAAGTTACAATATGAAATATCATTTTATGCTCTCACCATTTAGCATTTATTAAGAATGGGTAGTTTTCAACCTTGCAAATAATTCTTACTCTCTTCTTACCAAAGTGTGCAAACTTGATATTCAGAAGTGCTTAACCACCATATTGAAGTATATCTCTTTAATATACCTTTTGTTGCAAATTGTTGACACAAGCAAAATTTTGGGTCATTCATATTCTTATCTTAGTTGAAAACATATATATTAACCCTTGTTCCATCTTTATCAGAACCACTATCAAGCTTGTTAGAGTTTCTATAGTCAGATAAAAACATCTCATTTTTCATGTATGCTTCTCACTTTATCAAAGATGTAACTTTACAAGTAAAATTTTGTAATGTTTTATAAAAGATTATTACTACACTATTGACTTCTTGTGCCTTTTTTTTGCACATGTTTTTCATTAAATAGGTACAGATGTTGCGGCTTTTCTATGAGAACATGTACAATTTTGTGTCTGATCTTGTAGAATATATGCAAGTTGTAATTTAATAGAGTTGAAATGATGTAATTTCTTAAATTTAAAATACCAAAAGTAAAAAAAAAACATTATATTTTTAATATTTAAAAAAATTAAATATATCATTTTACTTGTCTAGTTAAATACAGTTAAAATTAAAAATATAATTATTTATATTTATTTAATATTATTTATTTAATATTATTTATTTAATTATTTAATATTATTATGATATTATTTTTATTATTATAAATTTTAAATATATATATTTTTTATAAATTTATAAAATTATTCTCATAATATCACTATTCATACTATACCCATTAATCCATTATGGTATTTGGGTATCTGCGTTGGAAATTGTCATGTAAAATAGCACAACGATGTCGATAATTGTGTCATAAATTTCTGTCACATATTGAAAAACATAAATTTTAATATTATTATAATTAATATATTAATTAAATTTAAATTTAAATTTAATTATTTAAATTTAATTACTATTTATTATTTTAATTATAATTATAAATAAGGCTATTATAATTTATTAATTATCCTTTCCAAATATCAGTAATCGAGTTTAGGAAGTGATATTTTAATTTAATAGAATATAAAATTAACATAATTACTTTTTAAAATTTATAGATAATATAAAAATTACATAATTAATAAATAATATATTTTAAAAATAAAAAAATTATTAGTATTTTTATTATTATTATCAACAGCCGGTACCTATGAAACGTTTAATTTTGTTTAGCAAATAATAAAGAATCAATATTTAATAGTTGATGTAATTTTTAAAATATTGTTAAAATAAAATCAAATAAATTAAAATTAGAAAACTTATTTGTAATTCTATAATAAGTTTTGATAAAATTTGTAAGATTTTATTTATGAACTTCATAACATAAAACTCCTACAACTTAATAACAACTTGCTTCACACATTAT
Organism: Hippophae tibetana; assembly: GCA_037013495.1. Classification (NCBI taxonomy): domain Eukaryota; kingdom Viridiplantae; phylum Streptophyta; class Magnoliopsida; order Rosales; family Elaeagnaceae; genus Hippophae; species Hippophae tibetana. The sequence continues at coordinate 10,561,533 of CM072812.1, forward strand.
TAAAATTAAATTATATTAATTAAGTATTTAGTATTTAATGTAAATTAATGAAAAAAACTAAATATTAATCTATAAATTTAAATATATAAAACTTACAATTAATTTACATTTTGGTATACTAAAGTCCATAAACTTTATACAATTTCAATGTAATATCAATAAATATGTATAATAATTAAAGATTTGAGGATGATTATAATATATAATCAATTAAATTTATAAATTAAATACATGAATATCTTGTATACAAGAGTTTTTCAAGAATTCATATAATAGCATCTATAAAAATGAGTCATACACAACTAAAATTCAATGATGACCACAATAATTAAACAAGTAAAATTAGTATATATACATTAAAATTGTAACCCTATTATATTGATAAAGTATAAATAAGTAAAAATATAAATTATTTCTATCACATGAGAAACAAAAGTCTTAATATTTTAGCAAACTATATATAAAAAATATAATTTAAATATAATTGATCATTATTTTGATTATATATTATTGTATTATGAAAATAATAATAAATATATTTAATAATAAAAATTTATTTTTATTTTTTATTTATTTTTAAACAAAAATTATATTTTTATGTATAATATTTTTTAGCTTAAAAGTATGAATATTTTTTTGTAGGTTTAAAAATTATTTAAAGAAGATTTTTTATTAAATTTTACATTTAATTATAATACGAATATAATACTGAAAAATGCTAAATAGATACTGGAGTAAACTTAATATAGTAATATTTTCCAATATTAAATAAATTAATTAAGAAAACATCGTCATTTGAAAATTAAATAATCTATTTCTCTCGGAAGAAAGTTCAATTTGCTGACAGTATGATTTGAAAATGTGCAAACTTTGAATTTGAATGGTCCTATCTTTGACAAACAAAAAATAATTCAAATGATATGATATTAATGGAGTTTTATCTTGATAAAAAAAATCATCCAAAGAAATAACGAAGAAAAAAGTTTTTTTTTAATTGAAAAAAGTTAACTTTCTTATTTTTCTTTCGTTTTGAAGGATGAGGATCATTTACAACAAGAAAACTACAGCATAAAATTGTTCTCCATAATAGAAGTTAGTACAAGAAGATAGAATTTGATAAACCTTAAATTCCGAAAGCAATTTTCATCTTACGTTTACACTAAAAAATTTCAACTGCTTTTGAAAAAATTTCTTAATGTATGTTATAATTCTCTTTATGTATAATTTTTTTTTACTCTTAATCTTAAATAATATATAAAAATTATACATAATCGAATTAGTTACATCTAAAAAATATGTTTGAGATGTTTTTTAAACATATAAAAGGAATATCTTCGCATATTATAGTTTCTCATTAGTGTATGGATTCATTTTACTCTTTTCCAATCTCAAACTTGGAATCTAGTCTTTAAATACCTTAAATTCTTAAATACTCTTAATTTCATTGATACAAATCTCTAAAGACCTAAGCTACTTAAGGACTAGGTACAAGTTCAAAATTGAAGAAGAGTGAAAGTAATCCATCCACTAGTCAACCACTAGTCAAGAACTAGAATCTACGTAGATATTCATCTCAAATAATATATATTGTTATAAACTCAGATTTAACTCAATTCAATAAGATCTTATCGAGTTAAAGGTTGTCAAAACTTATAAACAACAATGCTACTAAACTTTTAGTCGATATATGACCCAAAAAACTTAACAATCCTCCTCCACACAGAGCACCTCACAAAGTTACGGTGAAACTATTAAAGACAAAATTCAAGTCATCGATCAAATCAATCACATCTTTGATATCATGTTAGAAACTCAGGTCTAACTCAAAACAATAAGATCTCATTAAGTTGAATTAAATATGTGTTTCTAACATGATATCAGAACTGAAATTAACTTAATTGGTGACTTAAGCTTTGTCTTTAATAATCTCACCGTGATTTTGTGAAACTATCTATGTCCGTGTGGAAGAAGTTCTTAAGTTTTCTTTAATCACACACCGACCATGAATTCAATAATAATACTGCTTATAAGTTTGAATAGCCTTAAACTTATAAAAATAAATATAACATATAAATAATATATATATATATATTAAAAAATTGAATATTTCAACATATGTTATATTCTAAATATGGATTTAATAATGGGCTATATTTGATTACAATTAGAGTTGTTCACGTCAGGGACAGGTAGGACCAGTTATGACTAGATGATTCTAGATATACACTGAATTGAAAATTCTAAAAGAATTCGCAAGTTGCTTAATATTTGCAATACATTACAATAACATGGTAACGTTGTGGATTTCTAATGTAGTAGTTGATTAGTTCGTCCACTCCAATAAATAGTTTTTCTCTTTATTCAAAAAAAAAAAACAAAAAAGTGTCTTTCTTACATCTGCTTTTATGAATTTCTTCAAAAAGTAACATAAAAGCATTATTGGACTTTTTGGAAGAGCGTTTAGTGCGAAAAATAATTCAAAAGAAAAAGTTTTAAAATTACAAAATTTTAACACAATCTATCACTCTATTTTCAAAACTAAAAATTTAAAACTAAGCACTTATCTATCTTTACAATCTCTTTTATAAAAATTATCTAGTTCCCCACGTAAAAAAACATAAGCAATTTTGCAAGGGAATCAATAATCCAAAACATAGTCACTCTTTTTAATTTTTTATGTATTCACGTGATAAAAGAATAATAATTTTATTATAAAAGTACGAGTCATTCATCTAACAACATATAAAAAAATATCATATTTTAATAACCACAATACAATACAGAGTACGAATAAATAAAAGAAGAAAAAAAATGGGAAAAAACAAGTGGAACAATCGCCAAATTTTTGCAATCACCCATAAAAACACTAACCACTATCCTCATCCATGGCCATTGACGTATCTACCTCTATAACTCAAATGTAGCTAAAAATGTGAATTTTTTTAATAAATAAATATCAAAATATATGATTTGTAACAATTTATTGGGTTTTAATTAAAATAATCAAATTTATAATTAAAATTTGTATTTAAAAGATTTTACATTTAGAATATGAGTTTAAAATTTAACTCGAAAAAAAACATTGCATGTTAAATATGATTTCTTTTAACAGTGATATTTTATTATTTTTTAGATTTGTGATATGTAGGTGCTAAATGAGGTAAGGAGGAGTTTTTATTAAAATAACAAATTGATGATATTATTGAAATTGTAATTCGTTATTTTATAATAAAGATATAAATTTACACTTAGATTTAGACTCATATTATTTATATTGTATTACGTGTTAATATTATTTAAAATATAAATTATTTATCTAATTTTTTAAATAAATACAATTTCATTAATAATAATTTTATTCAACGAGATGAATGTTAAGGAAACATAAATCTATACATATTTTTACATACACACTACTTATATGATAACATATGTTAATATTAATTAGAAAAAATAATCAATTATCGAATTTTTAAAATAATTTTAACACATGACACAATATAAATAATATAAGTATAAAAATAGTTACAATCATTAATGATATTAACATTTTTTATTCAATAATATTGAAATATAATTAATTATAAAAATATAATAAATAATTTATCACTTTTATTATATATATTTTTAAATTTTTATTATGATATTAACAAAAATTTATTGTATTAGTTTTAGAAACACATATGAAGTAAGGGAAAATAATTGATCATAGGAAAACTTAATAACACTAATATTTTATATTACCTAATACTATTTACTTAGCATAAATTTAATCATCATTTAGATTTCAATGAAATCCAATCAATCACAAAAATCTAACTACCTAAGTGATTTTAATGTCCCTCTTATTATATATAAAATTATTAATTTATTATCCTATAATATGAATAATGTAATAATCTGAACTAATTAAATGAAATATTTTTATTTTACAGCCCTAAAAATACACACTAGGTGTTTCCATTTTCATTCAAACAGTACCACTAACATATCTTTTAAATATATATATATATATATATATTGTCGCAAGTGAATGTAGCCGTCGTAATTTTGAAAAAGCAAATAAAACAGCTTTAAATATCATTGTCAAATTTCGTAAGTATCAGTCTATCAGAAGCTCGTCGTCACAACTCGCAAAAACCCCTATCTCTCTGCCTCTTTGTTTATCTTAAACGCAATTGAAGCACTAGTGGATTTTCAAGCAAATCTGCATCGTCGAACCCTAAATTTCATGAGATCCATTTTTCTTAAAATTTTGTAATTCATTGTCTTTCAGAGACAAATATCTTAACTCAGTCATAAAACTACTGTAAATTTCGATAATTAAACGGTTTTCCTTTTTCTTTGGTTGATGGGTCACTACGAACTCATCAGATTTTAGGGAGGGAGATGCCAACTGTAGCTGTGCAGCTTTATAGTATTCTTTTCAAGTTCATATTGAAGCACCGTCTACAAAATCGGATCCAAAACCAACCTGACGAGTCAAACACTTTCGGAGTCACGTCTCGTCCCGAGGAAACTACTGAAGCTGCAAATCCCGTGTTCAACGATGGTGTAGCTACTAAAGATATCCACATTGATCCATTGACATCTCTCTCGGTCCGAATCTTCCTACCTGAGTCCGCTCTCAAATCACCCGAGACCGATTCCAAAAACAATTCGAGGGTTAGTGTTAGAGCTAGCCCGAAAAGATATGATCTAGATAATGGAAGTTCTACTGTTGATCGGAATGGAAATGCAAAGCAATATTTTCGGCGGAATAGTTATGGAAATTCTGTAACACCATCTGCTGGAGATTCGAAAGAAGAATTGAGAAGGAACAGTTATGGGTGTAGTAAGGATACGGAGAGCGTGAGTTTGATATCGAATAATCTTAGTGGTGGAGTTTATAGAGGTTACTCTCCATCGTCGGCTGGAAATTGTCGAAAATTACCGGTAATGTTGCAGTTTCACGGTGGGGGTTGGGTCAGTGGGAGCAACGACTCTGTAGCCAACGATTTTTTTTGTCGGCGATTAGTCAAACTGTGCGATATCATTGTTTTGGCAGTTGGGTATCGTCTTGCGCCGGAGAATAAGTACCCGGCTGCTTTTGAGGATGGGTTAAATGCTTTGAATTGGCTGGGCAAGCAAGCAAATTTGTCCGATTGTAGTAAGTCGATGGGGAGTGTACGGGGATCTAGTAGTGGAACGGAATTCAAAAAGGCTGATTCTCATCGGCATATTGTTGATACGTTTGGAGCGTCAATGGTTGAGCCATGGTTGGCTGCCCATGCAGATCCGTCAAGGTTACTTATTTTCTTCCCTGTTTATACTTGTCTATTCTTTTTGGGTTCTATGAGATTATTTCAATGCTTTTGTATTTTAGTATTGTATTTATATGTTCCATTCCATATCATAGAATATATTTATAGTTCGTGCATGATCAATTAACTTGTGGAGTGGTAAAGCTAAATTAGGGAGTATGGTTCTGAACTGCCCTTGTGGTCTTGTACGGTTGTATAACTGCGTATCTTTGAGCTTTTGGACATTTGTCACCTGTATGTAGTGGCCAAAAAAGAAAAAGAGGATTTCATGGCAGCCTAAGGACCTGCTTTTTTTTTGTGGATAACGGAATTAATAGCTTCCTAGGTTTAAGGATTGACGAGTTAATACTTAGTAGTTGGTACTTAATGAGATTGAAAGGGCTTGTGCTAGTCTTCTTTTGGTCAAGATTTCTATCCTTTTAATATTGGTTGTCACTCTCAGATATTACTACAACTCAAAATAGTCAGATTGTTAATGTTATAACTATTTTTCATTAACAATTAATGACAATAAAATGTAACTAATTATGGGGGTTTAATAGGCAATTTATTTATACTTTTGTTTTTGCTGTGTTAATAACAAAAATAGTCTCACGGCACTTTATTTTGTTGTACGCCTTTGGATGAATGTTATTTCCTGATTTATTCTTTTGGATAGGATTGACCTGGTGGGTAGTTTATTGTGAACTGGCTGAAGGAGACTTTTGTTGAATCATATAGAGTTCACATGTTTTGTACATAGATATATCAGTGTAGTAAATGTTCACTTGTTAAGCAACTAGTACCAAATTACCAAACATTAGTTCTGCTAACGTTGAAATTTGTTAGCTTATTGTTTCTTTTTCTTGTTTGATGCTCTTTCCAAACGCCAGGTCTAATTTGTTTTGATATCATTGCAGATGTGTTCTACTTGGGGTTAGCTGTGGTGCTAATATTGCAAACTATGTGGCTCGGAAAGCTGTGGATGCAGGCAAGCTTATGGACCCAGTGAAGGTTGTTGCTCAAGTCCTGATGTATCCATTCTTCACGGGAAGTGTACCTACACATTCAGAGAGAAAGCTGGCAAACTCCTATTTTTATGACAAGCCAATGTGCATGCTTGCATGGAAATTGTTCCTACCTGAGGAAGAGTTTATCCTGGATCACCCAGCCACTAATCCCCTTGTCCCGGGCAGGGGTCCACCTTTAAAGTGCATGCCTCCAACGCTGACAGTGGTAGCAGAACATGACTGGATGAGAGACCGTGCTATAGCTTACTCAGAGGAGCTTCGGACAGTAAATGTTGATGCACCAGTTTTGGACTACAAGGATGCAGTTCATGAATTTGCAACGCTTGACATGCTTCTCAAGACACCTCAGGCGCAGGCTTGTGCTGAGGACATTTCCATTTGGGTCAAAAAATACATCTCATTTCGAGGACATGAGCTCTCATATTAAATAGGAGATTGGGGGCACAAATGATATTGCCACCGGGGAGTTATGATATCTGCCTTATCTGGTGTTCTTGTGATGGTTGGGAGCAGTGCTTTGCTGCCATTATTTTGAGATTTATAACTTAAAAGTTTGATGATATCTGGCTCCTTTTGCTCTTGGGTTGCATGCTTCTTTTCTAAGTATTTTTCTTTTTGTAATATAGAGAAGAGTATAGGATTTAGATGAGCCTTTGAGATGCTTTACTTCCTATTGCAGTAAACTCGGATGCTATTCTTCCCATTCTTTCCTGCGTGTATTGCTGTATTATAGTGTACAATATCTCATGAACAGGGTAAAATTCAATGAAGTTATATTTTTTGTTGAAATTTGCAGTGAAATTGGCAGACAACAATGTTAGTGGAGTAGGGAAATGACAGACAATATGTTTACTAGAGCAGAAAGTATGGATGTACAATAGCTGTTAGGGTTAGGGTTTCATATTCGTTTTTTTAGTATACATAAGAGATTCTTGTACATAAAAAAGATAGAACAGAAAAATACAGAAATACAATCCTAATTAATAGTAACCACAACAATTTGACATGGTATAAAAGCAGGTTATCTAAATAAATAAAATAGCTACGCTGCTACCTGTTACGACGTATTTTCTGTTCTCACAATATTATTTTTTTGGCCAATCTGATTTGACATATCAGTTCTTATCTAGGATCAAGGGTGGTGGTTTTTTTGTTTGTTTCTGACCGATCTGGTTGATTTTACTCCATTTGTCTCCTCGGCAACGGTACTTGGTACTTTGGTAAACAAAAAGCAGCTCGTCGAACCTCCAACAGCGTGTCAAACCTCCACTGTTTTGCCCTGAAGCACAGAGTAAGATAGTTATTTGACATTATTAACTCAGTGATTTGCTCCACCAACTCAACCAAGAACCATAGAAAGTGGGTCAGACCCATTGGAAACTGAGTACTCACAGTTGACATTAATGGGTCTGGCAATTTCAAGTCCATACAAGCAGTCGTTGATGCAGTTCCTGAGAATAATAGAGTGAACATTACCATTTTGATTAGTCCAGGATATTACATAGAGAAGGTGGTGGTACCAGCGACAAAGGTATACATAAACATTTCAAAACCACAGCTTGAAAAGTAAGCTTTGTCCCCTCATATCCTAAATGCTGCTGCTTGCCATCCTTGCATTCTTGGCATTGATGTTGTATTTTTGAAACTGATATTTCTAGTAGAGAAATAGTTAACAGTAACAAAGGTAGCTTTGTAAGAACGAAGCTGTTGTGCGGCTAGAGAAAGAAGTTGTTGTACGACTAAAGAAAGAAATTAGGGTTTTGTGTATATATATTGTCTGGGTACGCAAAAAAAAAGGAAAATAACAAAATCTATAGACTTCAGGGTAGAATCTAGAGATTTAACTACAAATTCTATATTGAATGATCTGACTACAAAAATGAATGAGGTTCTGACTAGAGCTTAGACAGCCTCACAACCACTGCAAATTGAAACGTCGACTACCCTTATTGGCATCAAGTTGGGAGGATCCAACTATGTCTTATGGTCTCAGGTGTTGGAGATGTATATCTTTGGCAAAGACAAATTGAGATATATTAGAGATTTTTCTCAACCTGCTGAAATCGACCCCTCGTTTAGGAGATGGCGCACTAAAAATGTCATTGTCAATTTATGGTTGATCAATTCATGAACCCCTCCTTGATTGCAAATTTTATCTAATTCCCAACTGCGAAACATTTTTGGGATTCTGTTGCTACAACCTACTATGATGGGACAAACACATCTCAAATGTATGACCTCCGTTGTCGAGTTACTCGTATGAAGCAGGCGGGTGGATCCATTGAAAAATACTACAATGACCTTCAAGGGTTGTGGCGAGAAATTGATTTCCGTCGTCCTAACCCAATGGAGTGTGCGACCGACATACAAAAATACAACTCCATCATACCGAAAGATCGAGTGTCTACCTTCCTCGATAGACTTGATGACAAACTAGATAAAACTCGAAGTGATGTGCTTCAAATCAAACCATTCTCTACGGTGGAACAAGCCTATGGATTCATCCGTAGGGAAGAGGTCAAGCAGATCGTGATGATCATGGGTGCAGATACGACACCCGTGAAAACTGCTTCAAATTACATGGGTATCCATAATGGTGGAATTATCTTCAAGCACGGAAGAAACGGGAAACCACTGGAAGAGCCAATGTGGCTACCAATAATGCATCATTATCCCTTATTCCTCAAGCCGAATCTTCCCAAGATCCAGGTATTTCAAGTAAAGAATTTCACATCTCTACTCGTAGTGATAATGAGGATTGGATTCTAGACTCTAGAGCTACAGATCATATGACATTTAACCCAAAAGATATCTCCAATACAACCCAACCGAGACGGAGCCGTGTTGTCAATGCCAATGGGGTCACTTATCCAGTTATAGGGGCTGGAACAGTGACTTTATCTCCTTCATTATCATTATCTAATACATTACTTATACCATCTCTTTCAAACAGACTAATGTCTATAAGTCAAGTCACATCAGATCTTAACTGTGTAGTATTGATGTATTCTACATTTTGTGTTCTACAGGATATTCTCACCAAGAAGATCATTGGGCGTGGTACTAAGAGAGAAGGTTTATATTATATGGATGACCTCCATTCAGGAAGAGTCAATCACATGTAACACACGATTAGTAACCAGGAACGACAGATTTGGTTATGTCATCATCGATTTGGGCATCCATCATTTGGGTATTTAAGGCATTTACTACCTAGTTTATTCTCAAATGTTACACACTCAGATTTCAAATGTGATACATGTATCTTAGCAAAAAAGTCATAGGGCATCTTATCCTATGAGCATGTATAAAAGTATGATTCCTTTTGCTTTAGTACATTCTGATGTTTGGGGACCTTCCCTGGTAACTACATCTTTGGGTCATCGTTGGTTTGTAATTTTTGTTGATGATTGTACACGAATGACATGGCTTTACCTTCTCAAACATAAAGATAAAGTATTTTCTACATTTTACTTGTTTCATACCATGATTCAAACACAATTTTCTAAAAAAATTAAGATCATTCGATCTGATAATGGGTATTCTCTATGAAACCTTGTGTTCACAAACCCTACAACAAAATGGGACTGCAGAGAGGAAGAATAGGCATATTTTAGATACTGCCCGGGCCTTACTAATCAGTGCACATATGCCTAGTAGATACTAGAGTGATGTTATTACTACAGTTGTGTATCTACTGAATCGCAAGCCCACAAAGATCTTACAATTTCAAACTCCATTAAAGGTATTATCCGATCATGTTCCCCTGCCTACTGTTTTGATGCTTCCGCTCCGAATTTTTGGATGTGTTGCTTTTGTCCACCTCCACAAAAATCAACGAACTAAGTTGTATCCATGTGCTGTCCAATGTGTATTCTTGGGGTATGACGTACAAAAAAGGGCTACCGATGCTACGATCCGATTACTAAAAGAACCTATATTACTATGGATGTCACTTTCCTAGAATCTGAATGGTTTTTCCCATCAATGGTATCCAATTACCCTCTTCAAGGGGAGAGTTATGGTGAAAAATGAAATTGGCTTGATGTTTAAATATTAGACACTAGTAACAATCCAGCATACTTGGGTCATGCCAACAATATAGAGGAGCCAGTACTTAGACCCGAACTTGAACTTCCAAGAACTGAAGCTGAGGTAGTAACTGAATCTCCAGAAGATGAAGTGGTTGATGCACCCCTCCACTCTCTAGTACCCAATGATCCTCCTACTGAGAATACTCCTGAGGTAAGCTATCCTATCACACCTTTACAAACTAATGTTATAGATACATATGTTGGTTATGTTCTACCTTTCAGACACAATCGAGGCAAACTTCTAAATCGATACTCCCCAGAAAGAGAAGAACGGCAATCCAAGTATCCAATAGCCAATTATGTATCTACTCAAGGGTTATTAGAACCTATCAGGGTGTTTGCACAAACACTCTCCTCATGTCAAATTCCAAGTAGCATTGAAGAAGCCTTATCTAATCCAAAATGGGTTCAAGCTATAAAAGAAAATTTTGAGGCATTACAGAAGAATAACACATGTGTGTTAAGCAAGTTGCCTCAGGGGAGGAAGATGGTAGGATGCAAGTGGATTTTCTTCATTAAGTATAAAGCAGATAGGTTAGTTGATCGATACAAGGCAAGGCTAGTAGCAAAAAGATATACACAGAAACATGAGATAGATTATCAAGAAACCTTCTCACATGTGGCTAAACTAAAAACTGTTAGATTTTTGTTATCTCTTGTAGCAAATTTAGATTGGTCATTGCACCAACTTGACGTAAAAAATATCTTCCTTAATAGTGATCTTGAAGAAGAGATTTACATGGATATCCCACCAGGATATACTGTTATATCAGGAAAAGAAACTACATGTAGATTACAATGAGCATTGTATGGACTAAAATAATCACCTCGAGCATGGTTTGGTAGGTTGAGTTCAACAATGAAGAAATATGGGTTTCAACAATGAAGAAATATGGGTTTCAACAATGAAGAAATATGGGTTTCAACAAAGAAGAAATATGGGTTTCAACAAAGCAACTCGGACCATACTTTTTTCCTAAAACATTGATTGGGGAAAATAACAACCCTCATAGTCTATGTAGACAACATGATCATTACATGGGATGATAAAGAAGAAATCTATAAGCTTCAAGAACAACTTTCAAATGAGTTTGAAATGAAAAGCTTGGGAGGGCTCAAATACTTCTTAGGTATTGAGGTAACAAGATCGAAACAAGACATATGTCTTTCCCAAAGGAAATATACTCTAGACCTACTGGCAGAGGCATGACTACTAGATTGTAAACTTGTTGCTATTCCAATGGTTCAAAATCATAAACTTGGAGAATATGTGGACCAAGTACCAGCAGATAAATAGATATATCAACGGTTAGTGGGTAAACTCATATATTTATCTCATACTCGACCTGATATTGCTTATGATGTGAGTGTCGTGAGTCAGTTCATGCACTGCCCAAGTGAAGACTATATGAATGTCATCACACGAATACTTCGTTATTTAAAATCCTCCCCTGGGAAAGGACTTATGTTTTCAAGAAATAGTCAATTGAAAGTCGTTGGATATACAGATTTAGACTGAGCAGAGAATATCAAGGATAGGAAATCTACTGCTGGGTACCTTACTTTTATGGGGGTAATCTTGTTACATAGAGGAGAAAGAAGCAAAAGGTAGTTTCCTTATCTAGCGCTGAAGCTGAATTTCGAGGAATGATCAAGGGAATATTTGAGCTCCTTTGGTTGAAAAAACTTCTAACTGAGATTGGTGTTGCTCCTAACTCTGAAATGAACTTATTTTGTGATAACAAAGCAGCCATTTCCATCTCCCACAATCAAGTTCAACATGATCGCATGATGCATGTTGAAGTGGATCAGAACTTCATCAAACAAAATCTTGAAGAAAAAATTATTCAGCTTCCATTCGTTAAATCAGAAGATCAATTGGTTGATATACTCACAAAATTTGTGTCTGCAAAGAACTTCTACAACTCACTTGACAAGTTGGGCATAAGAGACATATATGCACCAACTTAAGGGGAAGTGTTGGTGTGTACTGTGAAAGTGGTAGACACCAATGTTAATGGAGTAGGGAAATGACATACATGTTTAGTGGAGTATAAAGTATGGATGTGCATGAATTGTTAGGGTTAGAGTTTCATATTCTTTTTCTTAGCATACATAAGAGACTCTTGTACAGAAAAAAAAAATAAAACAGAGAAATACAGAAATACAATCCTAATTAACAATAACCACACCAATTTGAAATTTTCACTCTTATTTTGTCGTATTTTGCTCAAAGTTATTGAATTAATCATTTTATACATTTTTTTTTTCATGTAGGATGACTCAAAATAAAGAGGGCTTGCTAGTAGCCTATATTAAAAGATGAAGGCAGTATGTTTAAGACCTTTTAAAAGAAGAAGAAGAGAAAACAAAAAAACCAACCAGGGTAATCATATATAGGGTTTGGAAGCTAAAAAAACACCAGTATTAGTGCATTAACATGTTAGATGAAGGCATAAAGCCTGTGCTTTCTCCGACTTTTTACCTGGCATAAGCATTCTCCGATTCATTAATTTATTTGCTTTAAACTATATCTAAATTAATGTGAATGAGAATGATATGAATCGGATTGGAGAAGAAAATGATTCTAAAACTCATTCCTTTTTTTCGATCGATTAGAATGAAAATAATAATTTACTTAATGCATGTTATTTTAAAAGTAATAATGATTAGTATAAAAATAAGAAAAAATATTAAAATTTACGATAGTTTTCTAACGGTATCTTATAAATTTGGAAAAAATAATTAATAGAAGGCTATGAAAACAATCAATGAAAACGATTCATAAATTTATTGAGATTTTAAACAACACTATTATATTTTATTTTGGACAGATTTTCTGTTGTTTAGAACATGTGTTTAGGCAAGCGAAAGATGGATGAAAATCTATTCTGAGTATGGTGGCTTTTAGTTAGAGTTCATTGCGCATACTTTCTTGGCTCTTCTTAGATGGCATAAATCCACCTTATTGCAGCCACGAAAATGTGGAGAATGGATCTAAAGCAATCTATGTTTGCTTTGCGATGATAAAAAGAGGAAGATTTTTTTTTTATTTCCCCTTAGTTCAAGAGGGTTCCATTTCCATGCATGCATGTTTTAGATTCCATGCATGCATGTTTAAGACAATATATTATGAAATATCTCTCAAAGAAATTTATACTTTTCTAATTTCTTCGATCATCCAATAACATTGATCAGCTTGTGTCTTATGCATGACTTGGAAGAAAATGGCTTATTTTTGGGAGTCAAAACAATATTTGAAAAAAAACTAAAAAAATGAAAGTAAAGATTTTAAACGAAAAAAATTGTTTTCTCGTTTCTATTCTTATTCTTATTCCTATTTCTATTCTCATCCATTTTCCCCACGATATGCACTTATTTAATTTTGATGTATTTATGCATCTAAGCGTGTATATGCATGCATTTTTTTAACACATGCAATTATTTTAAAAGAATTGCTTAAATATGCAACAAAATAACTAATTAACTTCCTCTATCTCTGTACCAGATTTTCTGCTCATGTTTTTTTTTTGGGTAATAAGAGATATATATAATTGAAGGCAAGAAGTTGTTATACATTATGATTATTATTGCCAAAAATGATAGAAAATAAAAGTATAAATTGATAGGAGATGTCTAATTAACTCAGGTTATAACTCATTATTTTTAAGGAAAGTTTATTGTAAAAGTCTTATACTTGTTTTAAAATGAAACTTAGGTCATGTACATATTTTTTGTAATAGTTTAATCTTATTATTATGAAACAATGAGTGAACAATGATATATTATTTAAGTTATAATAATATTTTTATAATATAATTGAAAATTTTAAAATAAAATAAATTTTTTTTTTATGCGGTCATTTTTTTATAATAATATGACTAAACTATTACAAAAAATAAGAATAGAACTTAAGTGTCATTTTACAATAAGTAAATAAACATGTTGATTTTTTTCTATTTTTTTAAAAAAATCATCTAATTATGTCTCACTTATTTTTTTATGAGTTAAGATGATACAAGTTTGAATATTCTATTTGGAATAATATCAATAATATCCCAAGCTTTGAAGTAATATCACAAATACCTCTAAGATTTAAAAAATATTATAAATACTTCCGAATGTAAATGAAGTTAAAGTTAACATAAATTAATAGTAATATTTTGTGCATAAATAATAGTAAATCAAGAAATAAAAAAAATAGAAACATAATATATTTTAGGATGTTTCTTACAACAAAAAATGATAATTAACGAAAAGAAATTTGAAGAATTGCAAAAAGGAAGATTAAATCTTAAGAAAAAAGATGGATTTAAATATTTATCTTCCTCAAGAATAAGAAAAATATTTTAAAAAAAATATAGTTTATTATAGAATAAGTAATAAAGAAATAAATATTAATATAACAGATGTAAAAAATAATATAATATATCATTAATTGACAACACAAATCATTATGAATAAACTATAAAAAATCTCTCAGAATGATAAAGAAAAAAATAGATACATCAATTTAGGAAAAAATTAAATATTAATAAAATCACATTTTAGAGAATGAATTGATATATCAATAAAATCACTACTACTAGACAATAAAATAATAAATAGAAAATATGTTTTATTAGAAATGATCCATAAAAACATAAGATATTACAACATATCTTAGATTTGTTATCAATATTAATTATAAAAACTTAAACGAGGTATTAAGTTTAACCTATAAATTTAAAAATGTGATATTTAATAAAAAAAAGTAAATCATCCATTTTAAGTACATTACATATCATGATATTCATTAACAAACAACCATAATAATTCACTATATTGACAAAATAAATTTATATATATAGATAAAAAAAATTCAAGAAATTGGATAAATAATAAAACTAGAAATACTAACAGATTTTGAAATACCAGAAGAATTAAAGTTAGATGTTAAAAAAAAACCTATGATACTAAGAAAAAAAATGTATTAAAGTTTACGTTTAGAGATCTTGGAATGAAAATCTCTAATAAAGAAAGATAAGTGACATATCTAAAACAAAGAGGTTAAAATAATAAAAACATTAATCCATGATGTTATATTAGTAAGAAAATGATATCATTATTATCCCAATTATGTTAAAAAAATAAATTAAATGATATAGAATTAAATTTAAATGAAAGCTTATAAGCATATTAAAAAACCAAATAAGAATAACAAAAGCTTTAATTTTTTAAGTTAAAAAATAGATATAGTATAAGAATTAAACATCAAATCCTTACAAGACATAAATTAAACACAAAAAGAATTATTTAAAAAATAAGAATATATATTTATAATTAATAAGAAAATAACAATAAGACATGCATAATGAATTTATAGAATTAAGAATGGATTTAAATAAATACCTATAAATAATAAAATTATAGGTTATAAGTTTGATCCATTCGTAGGGTTAAAAGAATAACAACTTTGGAGATCAGATGAATTGATGGTTAGGAATGATAAAAGAAAAAAATGAGAAAAAAATCCAAATATAAAGAAGAATTTATAATCCCATCTTAATAGAATTTAAAAGAATAATTTATGGACTTTGAGAATAGATACATAGAAAAATTAGCCAGTTAACATTAATAGATAAAGAACTAGAAGTTATTATGATGGAAAAAATTATACAAATAAAAAGAAATACGGTATGACAATAGACAGTGAAATTAATTATGAACTAGTAAATATGGTCTGAAAAATCATATGAAACCTATTTCATTACCAATTACTTATCAAGAAGAAAAATCTGATCCACATGGGAAAAAAAGAAATCAACAAAGATCAAAAGAACCTGACCTTCTTTATGGAAGAAAAGAACAACTCAAAATGAATGAATTATTACATTGGGAAACTAAAGGTAATGTCCTACCAAAATTTGAACTCATGAAAATTATAGATTTGATCTTTTAGATTTAGAATGTATAAGAGATAGGAAAAATGTTTACAATGAATGGTTTAATGGTACGAGTGTCATTATACAAACTACTCCAACCACACAATCAATCCCTTAAACTTTTAGAATCTTAATAACCCTTAAAATAACAAAAAATGTTAAAATTTTGTTTAAAAATTTAATAGAACAATAATATTTAAAAATGTAGGAGAATGTCCTCACAAGTAATGAGTACTTAGATACTATAATAAATAAAATATACAATAAATTTATTAAGAAAACAAAGGTAGACATATCATTCAATCCAGAGAAAATGAAATTGAGGAAGTCAAATGTCATTTAATAAATATGAAAATATGTGACACGTGTTATATAGATTCATTTATTTATGAATATAAAATTTATTATCATAAGTTACCATTCTTCGTGCAAAAAATTTATAAGAAAATATTTTTTAAAAATTACCTGAAATATTATATAAAACTATAACAAAATGATAGAATAAAATAAATATGAAAACTATGAAAAATACCTTAGAAGGAAGAATAAGAACTCTTGAAAATTGGATAATTATTAAATGTCAAGAAATATATGAATATAAATAAATAAGAGAAAATGATAAAATATGTTATGATATAAGAGATTTTAGAATACCAGAAAAATATAAATGTAACATAAAATCTTACAAGTAAAATATAAAAAATACAAAACATTCAAAATATATAAATTTATAAAATAAGACTTTCAAAATTATAAGAGAATGTATAACAAATAAGCTTATAAAAAACATATTTTAGGAGGAAAAAAATATAAGCCACTAGAAAATAAAAATTATTATCCATTAGGGAAAAAGAAATGCAGACATTGAGGAAGAACATTATGCAAATGAATTCCATAACAGACTTCAACACAAAAAAGAATTTTCATCGAAAGTAAAAATCTTAGAAGAAGGTTTTAAGATATAATTAAAACCAATAAAGAAATCGAATGTAGATGATATTTGTAATATTTATCTGTTAAAAGAAACGTAAAAAAAATAATTGACTCAGAATATGAATACTCTTTATTAAAAGATGAATGATTTGTATTACCATAAAATTATAAACTCTCATTATATATATTAAGGTAGGATTGAAATTCAAAGATACATTTGCATACATAAATTGGTATATGTGTAGCTTGTAAATATGTATTTCCAAAGAAACTTTGAAAAAAAAAACACCAAAATATTTAGTTGTAAAAATTGTTAAAAATAATACAATAAATTTTAATAAAATTTTAAAATATACAGATATAATGATAGGATGAAAGAAATTTCATATTCTTATCATATATCAACAAGAAATAAGAGTTGATGTATTAATTATAAATAATTTTTTAAACTTATGTCATTTTTTTACACAATATTTATACAAAATAAATCTAATAGTACTTGATGATGAAACAATTTATGTATCAAAGATAAGTAAAAATCTGACTGTATCAAACCTAATCGAAAAAGAAACTAAAAAAAGAGAAAAAAAAGAAAAATAATTTAATTTTTAATTGCATATCATAACTCTATTTATAAATATCATTTTTAAGTTCCTTCGTGCACTTAATATATGTTTTTTTCATATAAGATTAATTTTTTTTAATGTTCAAAAAATACAATATATATATATATATATTTATATATTTATCACATAAAAAATATGTTTTTTAAAGGGTTAAAAATAAAATAAAACCTAAAATTAGAAGTATATCACATGTTTTGATCAACTTTTGACTTTTAGAATATATCACGGTGAAAGTGATATTAATATATCTTGGTAAGTTAGTTAAGTAGTAGTGTTTTGTTTGGGTAATATAATTAAGTTGTTAGTTTGCTTACTTATCAGTTTCAAAACAATGTAAACAATTATGTAAATGGCGAATGTAAAGATTCTTTCATCTTTCTTCTATCATATAAACATTTTACATGTAATTAAATTGAATACTATTAAACTTCTACCTTTAAAAAATTTAGTCATTGATTTTTATATTATTTAGTTATTTACATGTTTTATTTTTAACCTATTTTAAAAACATATATTTTTTACATCATATAAAAATAATATATATAAAACGCCTAAAAGATTTAAAAATAAAAATTTATTTTATAAAAGAGAATTATATTATACAATTAAAACTTAATAATAATTGTATAACATCATTAATATGATCGTTATCATCCCTAATAACACCAATCATACTATTGGATAGACAATTAGATAAACATTTAGGTCCTTTATTACTAACCTATTAAAGTTTTACGAAATAAAGAAAAGTATTGATCGAATAATTGGAAAAAGAAAAAAAAAATCTAAACTCTTTATATTTAATAAAAATATATTTAGTCATGCATCTATAAGATAGTATAAATACAAAAAAGTAATAATAAAAATATTACATTTACAATACAAAAAGTGTGATACCATAAAGTCTATTACCTTTAAAAGTGAAAAGAGAAGTATTGTATTTTAAAAAAAAAATAGTCTATTGAAATAGACAAATGTGAATTCTTTCCATGTTTTTCCCTTTTTGTAAATATTCATAATTTTTTTGAAATAATTAGGGGTATGCATACTATGGATTGGTTCATATTTAAGTTAAAATTAAAACCAAATCCATAACGTTGATTCATAAAAAATAACAATTTATCCGATCCAATAAAATGTATAAAATCAATTCAAACTTAATTATCATGGTCCAGATGGTACTAACTTCTAAGAATTTTATGTACTTAAGGATTAGGTTTCAAGTTCGAGGTTGAAGAAGGACGAAAAGAATGTGTTACACAATCAAGAATTTTGGACCCGCTCAGATACTCTATATGTGCGAACAGTGTGGATTTCAACCAAATTCAAACGCTAATTAGTGTTTTTTTCTTTTACAATCGTCAAATTTTTAAAAATATATTTATTTTTAATAATTAAATAATTATTGCATTAAATATTATCCTTTAATAATTTAATAAATTTTAGACCTAAAATGATTTTGATTTTTTTTTCAAATAATTAGTAAACAAAGATCACGTAGTTAATTCTAAATTTTAAATTGCACGAAAACCAACATAAGTATCTATTATTTAATTTTGTACAATTTTAAGTATAAATTACATTTATCTCATTTAACTTTGAATAAGATGACATAATGATTAGAATATACTAATTGATATATTTTATTTGTTTTTAATTGGTTTAATTGAGATAAATAATAATACAAAATATGATAAATGATAATTTATAATATAAATTTAATAAAAAATAATATAATATATATTTAAAGTTAAACATATTAAGAATACACTCTAAATAAGATAAAATATTATTTAAATAAAATAATATAATAATACACTATCAACCTATTCAAAACATTAAGAGAGAAATTAGATGAGATAAAATATCACACATTATATTTTTAAGAGTCAAGTTGAGAAATTAGATGTATTTATTAGATTAGTGTAAAAAAATAAGTAACAATTATTTAGAATTTAGAAAGGTGAAATACGTTACTGAGATATCTGCATATTATTTTTATTAATTTTTTTACATTCTTATTAAATAAAATTATTATATTAAAATAAAATATAAAATAATATAAGGATGAATTTTATGAATGCAAGAGTTTTAATTTTAAGAATCAGTACAATTTAAATTAAATAGATTTTGTAATTTTTAAATTTAAATCAGCACAAGAAAATCATATAACTTACATCGAGTTAGATTTGGTTAAAAACGTATCGGTTTATTTTCAATGATGAAAAGGGCATGATTGTTATCTTTAATATTTATAAGGGTTCTATTTTTCTTTGGTGTTTTGCGTTTCAACCCCCCATCCCCTGTTATCCTTTTAACTCCATTTTATTTGCAATTTTCTGCGGTGATCCGATCCTCTCCAACTTGTTAGCGAGTCCGACATTTTCCGGTACAGTCGGAGGAGCCGAATAATCTTAGTTGACTCATTGTTCTCTGCAACTCAAGTACAAAGCTCTTAGCTCAAGTGGCAAACTAATTGGTACTCTGCGTTCATTTTCCACTTAACTCAAACAATGTTCAAATTTAATCCAGATCTACTCGATGTGGCCCATTTTAATGCTTCGTCGTTGATTCTTCTTTCTGTTTTAAACTTGAATTTTTTTTAATCTTGTGGATCGCTTCTAATTTTTCAAGGAAATTGAACTGAGCCACTCAGTTCAGCGACTTTTTCTACAATGGTTTTAGTTCAAAGTTCACACTTTCTTATTGATTTCATCATCTTTATTGTGATAAGTTTTCTCATTTGCTCTAAGTTGATTTGGTGTTTCGTATGGATGTCTACTTGCTATCTGTTTCTCAGTAAGTTTATTCTAAAATGGCTATGCTGATCTAGCTAAGCTTGATGTGTGGCATTTAAATTTCCTATAAATAAGATTCTTTAATATTTTTGAGCAATTTAGGCCCAAGAGTTGCATTTTAGTTCATTGTTGTAGTACTTAGATAGTCACGATTAATTGTTGTCATTATTTTTGAAGGATGAATAGTTCAGTGAATGAAGAAAGCTAAGCAATTTGAGACAGGCATTGAATAGGGGATTAATCCGACCAATGCAAGGTTTCAGATCGAAATCAAGAATAGCGGCTGTTGTCGCAGTAACTGCATGGATTGGTCTTGCTGCAATCTACGGATTGCTAAAGCCCATTTCAAATGGTTGCATCATGACCTATATGTATCCCACGTATATACCTATCTCTGAAACCAAAGACCAATTGTGGACAAAGTACGGATTATATTTGTACCATGAAGGATGGAAAAAGATTGATTTTAATGAGCATATTAAGAAGCTTAGTGGAGTCCCTGTTCTTTTTATTCCTGGCAATGGCGGTAGCTACAAACAGGCAAGGTCTTCATTTATTTTTTCCTTTGCATTCAGTTGGAAAGTTCTTCATCTCCTGATGAAAGGTTTAATCTTTCAAGTTTGCTGTTGTTCATTGTTTTTATTTGAATATTTCAGTGTTGAATAACCACAATATCTTGACCTTACCTACCATGTTCAAACTTGTAAGTTACAGTCAGCTTTCTGTCTTCCTTATAGGTAAGATCATTGGCTGCTGAGTCAGACAGGGCATTTCAAGGTGGTCCACTTGAGCGTACATGTTACAAACAAGCTACCCTAACTGCTGAGGAGGGAGGTCTTGATGCAGGTGTAGCTTCTTTTGATTTACCTAGCCAATACACTAGCAGGCTAGATTGGTTTGCTGTGGATCTCGAAGGAGAACATTCTGCTATGGATGGTGGTATACTTGAAGAACACACAGAATATGTTGTATACGCCATTAACAGGGTATCTCCTCTTTTTCTTTACTTCAATATTTTCAGCATGTAACTTCTATTTTTGAATGGTTGAGACTTGAGATTGTATTTTTTATTGAATGGTTCTGTAGCTATTGTATACCTAGAAAGTTGTATCATGATAAAAGGGAGGTTATGTTACGTTGTCAAAGAACAATATAACTTAATATACCATGCTAGATTTGGATTGTAATAGGCTTTTCTATAATGCTTGTTGCGAATTTAGTCGGTTTAAATTTAATTTTATATCCTTAATCATTAATGATGCCAATGTATAGAGTAGATTATAGCCCTGTCCCAACTGAACAAAATATTATCACTTTGCCCTATGTCCAAAATCTCACTAGTTTCTGTTCACCACGACTTCCTTCCATGACTACGGAACACATTCTGCTTTGGGTTCTTATCATCCAAAGCTGTGAACTTCATTCAAGTTCACTGATAGCTTTTATATGACTCTGATTCTAGATTTTGGATCAATATCAAGCGTCTTTCAATGCAAGAGAAAAAGAAGGGGCTGCATCCTCCGGGAACTTGCCAAGAAGTGTGATATTGGTTGGTCACTCCATGGGTGGCTTTGTTGCTAGAGCTGCTACTATCCATCCTCGCTTGAGGAAATCAGCTGTTGAAACTGTTGTTACCCTTTCAACTCCCCACCAGTGAGATATTTGGTTCCCGTGATGTGCCTTTTTTCTTCTTGTAAAGTTACATTTATTAATGTTTGATGGGATTTATCCATTTTATTCAGGTCACCTCCTCTGGCTTTGCAGCCTTCCTTGGGGCACTACTATACTCGTGTAAATCGTGAATGGAAAAATGGATATGAGGTCCAACCAACTAAAGCAGGACATTATGTGTCTGCTCCTACTCTCTCTCATGTGGTTGTTATATCTATTTCTGGTGGATATAATGATTATCAGGTAACTAATAGATTACACATCCATACTGGAAAGTTTCTTCATTTTGTTGTGTTGTCTTTTCTTGTCCTTAATTGATTCAGTTTGTTTTTTTCATCTATATGGCATGCATATTTTTTTTCCCTTTATTGTTTGGTCTACGTGCAACTACGTGTTGAGGTTGGGGAATGAATAGAAACCTTGCCTTTTTTAAAAGGGAAGGTAGGTAGCTTGGATAAGAGGTTGCTTTTTCGTTCATCATGAAAATGCAATCTTGCTTACTGCATTCCTTGGCACTCAAATTTTCGCTTGCATTCTAGCCTGCATAAGGTTTTTGTGGGCTGCATGTTAATTCTTACTTTAAGTGCAGGTACGCCCAAAGTTGGAATCTCTTGATGGTATTGTGCCTTCCACCCATGGTTTTATGGTCAGTACCACAGGCATGGAAAACGTTTGGTTGTCAATGGAGCATCAAGTCATTTTGTGGTGTAATCAAGTAGTTGTCCAAGTAAGTGGATTTCTTTTCCAACTGCTCAAATGAATTCTGATGTAACCATTCTGAAAATGTATTTTTTTAATCCAGGTCTCGCACACTCTCCTTAGTTTAATAGACTCGAAAACAGGCCATCCATTTCCTGATGCTCTAAGAAGACTTTCAGTATTCTCTAAAATGCTTCGTAGTGGTTTGCCACAGAGTTTCCATTGGACAGCACAATCACACTTGTTTCAGAAGTCAGTTCATGTTCCTTTGAAGGATGCAAAATATTCAGGCGGTATGATACATCTTTATAAATTCATTATCTATAAGTTTAGTTTTACAGAAACCATGCCCATCTTGTGTTGAAGTTGTTGAGGAATGTTTTGAAGTTTTTTGGTTCACCAGAACCAATCTTATGCGGATGACATGTTGTGCCATCAGTAGATTTGGTTTAAATTCCATCTATATGTCTCGAGTCTTCCGACATGATAATCAATCTTGTAGAAAAATACTGTGCATATTACCTGTTTTGAAAGTTAGGGATACTTGTAATCCACAACTCACATCAATTGCTGAGAAAGGATATTCATACAGGTCCCTAGCAGCAAAAAAAAAAGGATATTCTTACAGGTTTTGGTGGTTTCTAAGGGGCTGATGTTATACCATATTACCATATTTGTGGCATAGAACCTGAACATTGTACATAGTTAATTATTTATATCTTTATGTTATGCAATCATTATATTAGACAATTTATATAAAAGGTGTGCTGGTCCACTTTCCATTAGCTTAAGATTTTGAGAGAAGTGGTGACGAACGCAATCTTAGCAATTATCATTCATTCACATCTTGTGATTCCAGGGTCTCAGTTACATGCTTCAACCACATGTCCAAGCAATATTCACTGGAGTGATGATGGCCTCGAGAGGGACCTATACATTGAGACGGCCACTGTTACTGTTTTAGCCATGGATGGTCGGAGGCGGTGGTTGGATGTACAGAAACTGGTTAGCTACAATATCCTCCTATGAGATATCAATCTTGAAAACTGTTCAGTTTTTCCTTGGTCCTAGCATCTTGGTCAATAAGAGAACGAAAATTGTTTTATTTGGCCATTTGTATTTAATGAGGTCACACTTGACCTAGTGGAAATCAAATCCTTTGCTATCCTGTAGAAGAGGAGAAACAAAATTGTTCTAAATATTGGGAATTGATCTCCATATTTGTTCCCTTGCTTCTTGTCCCATTCCTTTTCGTTTGTTAGCTAGTTTTTTTGAATTTCACGATGAAGTTGTGCCCAGATTCTGATTTTTTCTGCAGGGCTCAAATGGCAAAAGTCACTTTATGTTTGTGACGAACCTTGCTCCAGGTTCTGGGGTTAGACTTCATCTGTGGCCTGAAAAAAGAAATTCAACTTCTGAATCACCCATTAAAAGGATGCTTGAGGTGACATCAAGGATGGTGCGCATTCCATCTGGACCCGCACCAAGACAGGTACTAGATGTTTTATCAATTAAGGTTTTAATAAATGTTGGCATCAAAAAACGGTTTCGTTTTCATTGTACTGTTTTCTCTGCCTTCCCATCTTGTATTAGTTATATTGTTTCTCATCTCTAGGATTGATTGTCAAGTGTACTAGTTTATCACGTCTGCTGGTCTGGGTATCTACTAACAAATATGTCTTTAGTTGAGACAATTCACATGCTCTTATTCTAGAACAACATGCCATCTCTACCTTATCAGGTTGAACCGGGCAGTCAAACTGAGCAAGCTTCTCCATCTGCTATATTTTGGCTGCGACCAGAGGATATGCATGGTTTCCGATTCCTGACCATCTCAGTTGCACCTCGTCTGGTATGTTTTCATTATTATTTTTTTCTAACTGTGTGACTCCTATATTTTTCTGTAAGGGAAATGTGACTTTATCTGATTTCAACCATGTCTACACCTCTGCTTTTGGTAAAGAGGATTTTCCTCAATCTTATTAACTGTTGCTCTTCAATCTTATGTGGATCAGACCTTACCACCCATGATTCAAATTAAAAATTATGCTGGCTAGATCCTTGTTTTTCCAGAGAATGTCATGTAGAACGAAGTTTTGAATATAATTAGGGTTTAGGAGAGAATAACAGTGGTAAGATGTAAATACTCAATGAGCCTTCATAAATGGTCATAAAATTACAATGACGGAGACATATTACAAGGTACAATAGAAACCTCAATGGTAATTGGCAACCAAATACATACTTAGAGGGGAGCTAATGCAATAAAAACTAGTCAACTAAATAGAACTCTAAATATTCTTTATTCTAATAATTATTATATTTTTATTGTCCTTCGAGAAGTCCTGTAATTTTGTTGTGATTTATTCAGCAAGGATATAATAAATTTCTTTTTGTTCTGGTTTGCATGATATAAAACTGACGTTTGTAGCTGTGCCAGTTGATTAATTGACATGTGGTCTCTTAATCTTGTTGAATGTGATGTATCAAAATGATTCAAATGTGTGCATGTATGGTGACAATCTAGTACCCAGACCATTGCAGGCAGACCTCCACCAGCAGTTTCAATGGCAGTTGGACAGTTCTTTAATCCGAAGGAAGGAAACATGGCCATTTCTCCTTTTTCAATGCTTCATTCTACCTATTCTTATAAGGTTATATACACAATTTCTTTCTTCTGGAGTTATGAAACCTCAGAAACTTTAGTAGTAACTCATAATGCTATGCAGGAAATGTTTTTTAATGAGGATCATCCGCTTGCTGTGAATATATCATTTGCCATTGGCTTAGGCCTTCTCCCTGTGACCTTTTCTTTGAAGACTGTAGGATGTGGAATTAAAAATTCTGGACTTCCAGAAGAAGAGGCTGGAGATGTCGAAAATAGCAGTAATAATTACCCTCTTCTTATTTTCTATTTTATAGCCATTTCAATATTTTATTGTCTAGTGGTACTGGGTGTAGTATTTTTGGCACTGTTCATGCATCTATGCTAATGAATTAATGGGCTGTATCGTACCTCATTTTGTTATTATAGGTTTATTAGATGTTAATGTTTGCTTGATCTGAAAGGTGAAGTTTTTTTAGTTGCTAGGCCAGAATGAGTGACCTTGTTGACATTCTTGAAGTATTGATCTGAATTTTTTACCCCACATTAAATATAAGCTGACTTAAATTTTGATTCCATTTTTGGAGATACTATAATTTTTTGTAGTTTTTAATCTTTGTTTGCTAAGTCACTGATCATAGTTTTTATTTTTCCTACTTATTCTCTTAACTGATAAATTTCATTATCATATGGAAGTTCAAACTAATAAAATGAGATACCGTTTGTTTTCTTGGGTGATGTGTGGTCCATCAATTATTTTTATATATTGGTTAAACTAATACTTTCATGGTGTTGTAGGGCTTTGTAAACTAAGATGTTTTCCTCCTTTAGCGATTGCTTGGGATGGGACATCTGGTCTCAACATTTTCCCAAATTTATATAGTGAGACAATAGTTGCTGATTCCTCACCAGCACTTTGGCATTCAGCTCATGGATCTGAGAAAACTGCTGTTCTGTTGGTGGTAAAAATTCCTTGATTGGTTTCTTTTTACACATGATAATTATTTGCGTGAAACATAGAGCATTATAGTTTCTTTAAAAAAAATTACTTCATGCTTCAATTGAAATATGGTTTAATCATACATTAATTGAAATCCTTCCACTTTTATTGCTTATACTTTGTTGCTTTGCAGGTGGATCCACACTGTTCATATAAAACGTCAATTACTGTTTCTTTAACAGCAGTGGCCAGCAGATTCTTCCTTGTGTATGGTCCTCAGGTGATTTTTTTTTTTAAGAAATATTATATTATATTAGAATAAGTAATAATTGCACAGATACAAAATAGACAGGTAATCCCCTTACAAAAGAAGTACCGATAATAACTATATCTATCCAATAGAAAGCTCCAACACTTAACTAGGATAACAAGTTCCCAATTAAATCTTATGAGAAACTGAGAATAATATTTCAATTATTTAGAAATTGATGTTCATAGCTAAAAAAAACTCTCCCACAACATTGCTATCATTTTCACTGTTAAAAATTCTCCTATTTCTCTCTATCCACAAGGTCCAAATAATTGCTCCTACCTTATAGTTTCATATCACCCTTGCCTTTGAAGCATTATTGCTCTTCCCATACATACGTGTAGAAGGTTTTCAAAAGTAAAGATTAACATGATCCTAGAATATACCATTGTATTCTCATATTGCTTTGTAACTTAGACCAATCCAAATGCAAAAATAAATCATCAATATCATTTGAGCTATTCTTGCAAATCATATACCAATTAAGAGAGAAAAACATGGAAAACTCTAATTGAAATTGGTCATTTGCGTTCACCTTCTCAAAACTAATCAACTACTTTCAAAACAAAACTTTACTTGGAATTGGGCAAATCCACACTTATGCAAAGTGAACAAAAACTTGTACATTGGGATCATTTGAGATAACCTCAAAATAAGATTTATTAGAGAAACATCCATGAATCTTAAGCCCATATTAATCTATCATTGTTATTTGCTCTTATGTTTGCTTTTTCCAATTTAACATCAACCTCAACCTCGATAGATCTTCAACTTCTTAATCATTTAAGTTTCTTTTTAACTTGAAATTTCATTGTTAAGATGAATGAATATTCTTCTCCAAACATAGCCTATAATGCCTTGGATATCTTGTTGAAAGATAATCACCTTCTAACTAAAGATTCTCCCAAAAACGAATTTTATTTCCATTTTCCATCATAAATCTCAAGTTAGAAAAGAATGAAACTAAATCTTTAAAAATTGCCATCCAAAGGCTAGAATGCTCTCAGTGCAAACCGTGAACCGCATCCCACACTCTCTCATTCAACTTGTATCTACTTTAATAACTCTATGCCAAAGAGAATCTTCATGGAATGCGAACCTCAGGTGATTTATGTTATTTATGCATTTTAGGAGTAATGTCCATAACTTCCCATGCTTAAAACAAAAATAAGTACAAACATATCATTCTACTCTCACTGTTTACTAATGGAGTTTTTCCTGCATCATTGAACTAACTAAGTCATGGACCGAAAATCTTAAGACAAGCAACAATTGGTGAAGGTGGGACTCCATTGTGTGTCAAACGGAAAATGCAATGCAGTCAAGCAACAAAATGTTTAGAGTAGGAACCTTCTCATTATGTTCAACAGAATGTATTTTGGAATATAAAATGCTAGACAAATCTTTTTCTCATCTCCTATAGGGTTTTATGTTACGTACCAGACGAAAACCAAACAGGTCATTACTCTTATGTTCGGTAACAGGGAGAGGGGTTGGGGGAGGACTATGGTCAGATACTAGATGTAAATGTTCAATGTTTTTTTTATTCAAATATCATTTCCGAACATTATTTATATTTGGTTAAATTTATCATGTCATGTGACTGTTTTCTGTGCAGATAGCTGGGTTCTCTTTTGCTGTCATATTCTTTGCACTCATGCGACAAGCACATGCATGGGAGCATGACTTTTCCATACCTTCAATGCTCTCTGCGGTGGAATCAAATTTAAGAATGCCATTTCCATTTTCTTACCTGGCAATTGCTCCCGTTTTCCTTTCTTTGTTCCTGTCTATTTTATTGTCTCAACCGCTTCCTTCTTTTCTTAGCTTTACCATTGTCTCCGTGATTTGCTATTTACTTGCAAATGGGTTTGCAATAGTTCTCATATTGATACCCCAACTGGTCTTCCATGGGGCTGCTGTTGTACATATTTTCATCAAGACAAGGTCAGTAGCTTCTCTCTCACATTATTTTTTTAGTATTTTTCTACTATTTATGTATGCAGCTCAATCATGACATATTGTGTTTGTTAATATGACATAATGGAGTTATCTTACCAAATTTTAGTGAAATGCAACCAAGATTTCTTAATGACCACATTTCCCATTAATCTCCAACTCTCTATATCACATACTCGTTGCAGTGCCAGTTTCAAAGTAATTTTGTGACTCTGTATAAGGTTGAAAAGTTCTTTACGATGGAGTAACTGCAACTGTCAATATTATCGACAAATTTATGTTTTCCTACTATTTTTTAAATACACAGTTCATTTCACATTGTAAAGTAAGGGCAAGTGCTTTGAGCAGTAATTTTTCAAATTAATATGGAAAATGATTGGATTTGATGTGTTCCAGGTGGCAATTGTGGGAAGGAAATGCCTGCTTTTTATTTGGTCGTTGGTGTATGAACCTATTCTCTACCTTCTCATCATTCAAGGTGAACTCTAATTCTTGTAAAATGTTTGGGGAAAATTTATGCATGACGAGATCCCTTTTTTGGGGAAGGGGAAGGGAGAGGAAGAATAAGGAAAAGGAAAAGCTCTAATAAGAAGGATTTAGGTTCTAAAGTTCACACTCAATTATTTTTCTTATGTTATGAAATTGGCTAAGCATTGCGTTAAGAAGTATAAATGAGTTGTTAGATCCACCTCCCACAAGCTTGAGTTTTTGGGGGAATTAGTGCCTGACACTTCTACATGGTATCAGAGACATGATCCCATGTGTGTTTGCATTCTTACGATAAGACTCCCTAAATGGAGGTGTATGATGTAATGTGTCTGCACATGTCTTACATTGTTTAGGAAGTTAAGTAGGGATGTGATTATAAGGGAGAGCATTCTTACATGGTATGACATGT
The DNA here is from genome assembly GCA_037013495.1 of Hippophae tibetana. Classification (NCBI taxonomy): domain Eukaryota; kingdom Viridiplantae; phylum Streptophyta; class Magnoliopsida; order Rosales; family Elaeagnaceae; genus Hippophae; species Hippophae tibetana. The sequence goes on from CM072812.1 coordinate 10,591,303, forward strand.
TTAAGGGTTTCTCCTTTGAAGTAAGGAAGTTAAGTAGTGATGTGATTATAAGGGAGAGCATTCTTACATGGTATGACATGTTTAAGGGTTTCTCCTTTGAAGTAAAGCCCTGAGATCTTGTTGAGTTGTTGAGTCATGACCATGGTCAGTGGAACTGTCTAGTCATATCCGTGGGTCCATTGAACTTACAATTATGAACCAAAATGGACAAACTCATGCTATGTAAAGTGGGCCATGTCCTACTATAAGCAGAGGAATTGGTCAAGATTTCCTAGTTATCTTTTGTTTTCTTTTTCTTTTTTTTATCCTGGGCAAAGGTTGACACTTTGAATGATTCACTTTCATTTGATTCATTTCTTAAGCAGGTGGTGAGGCTTTTAAGAGTCAATGCATTTCTTGTCACAGCGATTCTTGCTATTTCCTTGGCATGTTTGGTTCATCCTGCCTTGGCTCTGTTTTTGCTGCTCTTTTCACATGCTTTGTGTTGTCATGATGCACTTTGCAGGTGTGCTTTGACTTTCCTTTTCTTTTTAGTATTATTTAGCAATTAACAAGTCATTGAAATAATAAATAAATAGTTTCCTTATTGTTTTTTTATGTTTTATGTTTTGTATATTGTCGGTGTATGTTGATATAATATGTTTGGTTGCGTAGAACTGGTAATCCTAAGTGGAGTTTCTTATGATTTTGTAACAGTTGTTTGACAGCTTCATTTCGCAGCCATGTACGAATGAAAGAATCATTTGATTATAAGAAAGACGGGATTGGTGAGTCTCAGCAATCTACATTCGAATTTGATGGTAGATTTGACCAGGATTTCTCTCCAAAGGAGCACAACTCTGGTTGTCCAGACTCTACTAAAAGTTTTGGTGAAATACAATTGGAGATATTCAAACATCGTCATGGTTTGTTGGTATTGCATCTTGCAGCTACCCTCATGTTTGTTCCATCACTTGCAGCTTGGGTGCAGGTATGACTGATATTTTCATTACCCATGTGCGATTCAAGTCCAATACCAAATTTTGGTTTTTTTTATATGGCTATATAGTAACAGCAAATGTTTTGATAAAAATAATTCTGTTTTAGTTTGTGCAATTTTTTTTTTAATCAAGCTAGTTTTCATCAACAATCTTTTGTGATTGCAGAGAATAGGATTGGGTCAGAGCTTTCCATGGTTTTTGGACTCCGTTCTTTGTACAGGTGTGATACTTCATGGTATCTGCAATTCAAATCCTGAGAACAATTCGTTATTCTTTTCTGTTCCTGGCTATCAAAGACAGAAGTTGAGGATGAACTTTATATATTTGGTTGCCGGATACTACTCCTATCTCTCTGGCCTAGCCTTGGCACCATACCGGGTGTTTTATGTCATGGCTCTTATAGGTGTGATTTCTTTTGCTTCGAGGATGTTACAAAAGAGATTCCGAGACAAGGGGGAGGTGCAATTTAGTAGCAGAAAGTATTCTCACAGACACTGAAATAGATTTACAGAACCAACATTTCATTCAAATCTGATCAAGGAGGGCTCTTCTTCTTCAACTAGATGATTTGCTAATGAGGTGGGATGTGACTTAGACATCATCCCTAAAGATTTTTACCCTTGGATTGGTCAATTGTGAGACCTTTTTCAATTTATTATTACTCATTTATGAAATGGGCCTTCTATTTTCATGCTGTAGGAAGAAAAAGAAAAAAGAAGAGATTTTTGACATGATTTTTAGGGGGAAAGAAAGGCGTAGGAGAAAGTTTTTGCTGCATGAGTAGTTACTGTATTGGTAAATACATTGTTATGTGCTTTGTCTGGAGGATTAAATGGATTATCATCCTTGTGTTTGTTGATTCTCTCTGTCTTTGCCACAACAACTTTACCTGGCTAAAACAGACCAAGGCTGTTGTTAATCATCTTATTTGCATCTTTCATAATCCAATTTTCCAATTACCGGTCCTAGTATTAGAACATTTGGGTTATCGCAAATGAAGAGATAACAAAGGAACAAGATGAGCAACAAAGATCCAAGTAATATATCAGATAGAAAATGCTAGGACAATTATTACTAGCTCAATAGCTAACGCACTAAAACTTGCTCTAAAGAGCTAAGAATCTCTTAAGAAGATTCTAAACAAACTCGAAATCACAATGATTAATGAAAATGGACATAAATGAACCCAGAAAAATTTAGAACCAGAAGTTTTAATGGATGAGAGATGGAGTAATAGAAAGAGAAAGGAAACCCTAGCAGAGGAACGTGAGACTCTCACAACTATGTTTCTTCTTCTTCTTCTTATTTATTTATTTCTATTTCATCCCTCACACCTTCAATTCAACACTTGGATTTGCTTAAATTTGATGTTTCTGTCATATGGGGAACTATATGAATGATTTGTCGGTAAAATGTCTCTTTGGGAGCACAATGACAACATCCTATCTAAATGTTTTTTTCCCCCAACGAATGCATTATTTTATTTTAATAAACAATTGATAATTTTTTAATGCCACAAATCGTGAGAGGAATTATTTATTTGTGTGAGCTCTATGTTTTCAACCAATAGTATGATATTTTTAAGGAGGAAAGAGATAAGAATTATCCTTTTTTTCACCATTAAAATATACTATATTAATTTTATATTGATCTAAACCATCCTATTAACATTAATACATTATCAATGAATAATTTTTTCAAATTATGTAAGTATAACTGATATTATATATAATTATTGACTAAATTAACATGATCAATTTTTTTAACCTATAATTTAACTGCATTAAATAGATTTTTTCAAAACAATTACGTACACAAATACTATACACAGGCGGACTGGAACTGAAGTTATTAAAGTGCCCACAAGGCAATTGACCAAAGTATTATTTTTTTAGACAACATTGCCAAAATACACAAATATAATCAACAGATTTAACCCATCTTCTCTTCAAATAGTAAGAACACAAATAACAACAAACTTGATGGCTTCATATTGACAAGAAGATTAGCTAGGCAATAAGAAAGCCAATGAAGCCAACAGAGTAGTCGTGATGAACAGATAAGGGATGAAACCACCAGAAGCAGCAGAACCACCATCCCCTGCTCCTTTACTTGGAGATGGAGATAGTGTTATGCCAAGTGGCTGCACTTGTGAGGGCCACTTAGAGTCAGACATGGCCACAGAGACAAACAATGCAAATACAACGAAGAAAAGAGCTGATAATGGAAGCCATGGCGTTCTAGTTGGCATTTTCAAAGAGTTGACAAAATGGGAGTGCCTAGTTTTTCAAACTAGTACTATGCAATTTTACAAATACCGGAGATAATACTGATGTGACAGTTTACCTTGTGTTATATCACAACAGTGAGAGTGGTTAAACATTTAGGTATATCTTCAAAATATGATATTTATCTAAGTGAGGTTAAATACTTTTATCTAGTTACTCTTGATTAATTGTAATATTTATAAAATTATAAATAAATTATATGTATAAAATATAATTGTGTTACATAAATTTTAAATATTTGACTTTTACTACTCAAATAACTCACTACAAACTAAATCATTTGTATTTATTTTAATTAAAATGAGATACATATAATATGTTTTTTATAATTAAAAAAATTAATAAATTAAAAAATACCTAATATTATTTTTTACTATATATCCACTTAAATATAAATCTTAAATCCACCGTTATCGTGGTAAAGATGTAAAGTAAGATTAATATAACAAAAAGAGATTTTATGAGATTTTGATAACTAAATAAAATTGAGTAATATTAATCAAGATAAAATACATTTTTCTAATTGAATTGTGACAATAAGGTATTAGTTTAAGTAGTTAACATTTGGGAGATAATATAGAGTAATATATACATTTAAAAAATAAAATAATTGTTGGAATAATTTTTATTATTATCCTAATAAAAATATAAAAAAAAAACTTATTTTATTTATATTATTAATTATATCATACTGTAATTATTATTTTATAAATTGTAATTAATAAATCTGTATCATTGCAATAACAATTTGGGTTTCTCGAAATAAATTTGCAAATATTTTTATCTTTATAGTTGTTAATCAATTTGATACAAAGTAAAATAAATAAAATATTATCACAAAATTTAATTGGTATTAATTATTTTATCATATCACATTTTTAACTTAACATATAATCAATAACAAATAATATATCACTTGATATACTTAATACATTTTTCACTAATCAATAAAAATAGTTGGCTAGAAGAATAATTGAATGTTTATATAGAACAATGAGATCTCATACCAGTATAAAAAGATGTGAAAGCTTCAAATAAAAGGATAAATATTTTGGATCCTTTTTCTTTGAATTATAATTTTTCTTTAGTCTTTTAAGTTAAAAAAAATGTTATTTAGTACTATTATTAATAAAAAATGTACTCATTCATTTTTTTACTTATAAAAAATTAACAACACAAGGATTTTTAATAATATTAATAAATTTTTATTGATAATTTTTTTTAAAAATAATGTTGGAAGTATAATTGAATAATAAAATGGCATAAATACTCATGATATTTTTTATTTCTTTTAATAAAATAATTTTAAAATTATTAAATATCTTTTTGTGGTATCTTTTTTAAAATAAAATGACTAAATGATAACGTTTCTAACTTAAGGGAATAAATGACATTATCTTTTGTAATAAAGGAATCAAATTGACTTTTCACCTAATGGGTGTCAATTAAATGAGTTAATGAAATTCATGAGATGATTCATTAATTTTTAAAATTCATCTAATCTCGTTTCACTTAATTTTTAATGAGATAAAATTGTAATGAAACAATACTAATTAAAGTCTCTTATTTATTTCAAACTAAATGAGACATAATAATACAAAAATAATATAAACACAACAAATGATACTTTAGTAAATTTAATAATAAAAAAATAATATAACATATATTTAAAGTTGAGCATATTAGAGTAATAATCTAAATGTGATTAAATGAAATGAGATAGTATTTAAATAAAATGAGACAATATTGTATCATGAATCCATTAAAGACTAAATGGTGAGACACGAGATGATATGAACTTCCACCCTCAAATAAATTTTAAACAGCCAAGATGAAAAATTGTAATAGGAGGATCAAGTCTCATTTTCTTCGGTTTTGTAATGAAACAATACTAATTAAAGTCTCTTATTTATTTCAAACTAAATGAGACATAATAATACAAAAATAATATAAACATGACAAATGATACTTTAGTAAATTTAATAATAAAAAAATGATATAACATATATTTAAAGTTGAGCATATTGAGTCACAATCTAAATGTGATTAAATAAAATGAGATGATATTTAAATAAAATAAAACAATGTTGTATCATGAATCCATTAAAGACTAAATGGTGAGACACGAGATGATATGAAATTCCACCCTCAAATAAATTTTAAACAGCCAAGATGAAAAATTGTAATAGGAGGATCAAGTCTCATTTTCTTCGGTTTTGTCTTATAACTAAATAATTGATTCCTAAAAAAGATGGAACACATGATAAGTTGCAAGCTTTGGAATCATTAAGTAGCAATGTTTCATTAAAAAATATGAAATTATTCAACCCATTACTGCATTTGTTGATTTCTAGCTCTAGTTGCCATGGACCTCAATTGAGCTCTAGCAAAGGAAAGAGAAGTAATAGACTGCTGAGGTCGGGCTCCCCTAAATATCTCCACTAACTCCTCTCTTTGTAACCTTAAAGCTAATGCAGCATCCTCCTCTTGACTTGATACTCCTCTGCTGCTCGTCCTCCTACTTGCAGCAGCAGCATTGGTATCTCTTATTGGCACCCTTGAAGGACGCATGAACCTTACATTCTGCACAGCTTGTGAATCAACGACCAAAACCCGACCGCTGCTTCTTGTCACATTTCTTCCCCTCCCGGGTACTGATGTTATTGTTCTGGTGCTTTCACTCCTTGTGTTGCTATAAAATGTTGTTTCTGGGATTTGTCTCACAACTTCTCTTCTATTTAAAGATCCAGCAGCCTTCCTTACTTCAACTTCTTGCGGAAATAAGAGCTGAATTGTGTTCCAAAGAACAGTATTCACAGTACATGACCTCCCATTGCTGCAAAAATCAATTTTAGAACAGTGAGTGGCATAACAATTCCCATTATTGAATTTGGATAGTTATTGGATAATGTAAATGCAAACTTTACCTAATCAGTTCTCTGCATTTTGGGCACTTTTTTCCACATTTGTCTGCAGCAGATCTCAAACATTTTCTACAAAAACTACAATTACAAGAAACCAATCAGGACAAAATGTAAACCTTTTAAAGCAATCCAAATCCATTACACACAATAATACAGATTACTTTTTAAGGATTGGTTATTTATACTATGAAGTCTTACAAAAGAGGCTTCATTAGGTTCACAACTTTTAAACTATTGGTTATTTAAACTATGAAGAAGTCTTACAAAAGAGGATTGATTTTCAATTGTGAGATTTACCTGTGTCCACAAGGTGTGGTACTGGGTTCGAAACATATCTCCAAACAAATCTACAGAGAACCAAGTTCATACAAAACAATTAAAAACACTGTTAGAAGTTGTTCATAAATCAACTATTGAAATAAGGTTAAATAATATTTTATACATTTATCTCACTCCTTCTGAAGTGTTAAATTTATGCATAATGTAAGTAAAACAAAATTCAATAATTGAGATTACTTGAAATTTTGATATTAAAATTCTCCATTTTAATATCATCTTAAAAATTATTTGGAAAACAAAGCTCACAAACTCTTAAGTTATTGGGAAAGAGTCAAACATTACTTTTATTTACCAATCACTTATTCACTGGTTTTTATTCTATGCCTCATATAAATCAAATACTAATAATTATTGAGATTTTAACATATTTGAAACAATTTTTTTTAAGAACTAATAACTTAAACTAATGGAAGGAGGCAACAATACTTGTATATTCTTTAAAAACTAAAACCCAAAACTGAAACAAGTTTGAACAGCCAAAAAGGTCATACAGCGCAAGAAAGCTCGTCCCTAAGCTTATCCAAACAAGGAAGATTTGAGCTTGAACAAGAAGCATCAGAGATCGGCTCGTGTTCTTTATCTTCTCTTTTTTTCTTTTCTTCATTCACAATTGCTGTAGGTCCTGCCTTGTCCATACCAGTTTCTGTGCGTCAATAATTTCAAAAAGATCAAACTTTTTTCAGAAATCAAACTATGGATAAAATTGAAAGGGACTAGCAATCATATTCGAGAGGGAAAAACAGAGAGATCAAATACCCTTTTTTGTGGTTTCTTCATCATCAAGGTCAAGAACAACAATAGGTATAGAAGATGGACTACTCCTCTGAGCTCTGCATTTTCTGAAATATGTAGAACATGAATGTGATTTTTCAATTTTCAAGAATATGAAGAAAAATATATAAAAATGGTGTTAATTGGAAAATCACCTTCTTGCATTGCACGGAGGGGTTTTAATCTGTATATCAAAGCGTTTCTTTCGTTTAAACTCACGATCTGGAGTGTCGTCAACAATGAGGGTCGCAAGTAAAAGAGACTCTTCATCCCAACCAGCCATGGCAGCCACTGATTTTAATCTAGGGCTTAACAAACTGTTTGTGACTTGACCATCAACTGGATTTCTTGAGATTTTGGTCACCATTTTAGGATCGTCGAAGAATTTTTGAGCGAATTACAAAAAGAAAAATACAGCTCCTTCTGTGTGGAGAGACAAACTTATAGCCTACATAAAAGTGGCACTTAGACAAGTAAAGATTAAAGAGTTATTTCTCTAACGGTCGATGTTTTTTGAATGTAGGCACTTAATCCCAAGTCCTAACGGCTAATAATTCCGGAATTATGCATTTTTTTGGCGGTTTTTTTTTTACTTTCATTTCTAATTAATTAGTTTATCTAATTATCGTATATCTATTAATAAAATTACGCAAAATTCATATAGTTATTAAATTTTACACAAAAATCATATAGTTTTAAAAAAAATACATATTAATTTTAACAATGTAAATTTCAATCAAAGGTTAGAGAACGTTAGGGATATTATCTAAACTCAGCACAAGATGTTGGTAAAAATGATGTCTTTTATGTTTGAATAAAAGTTCATACATTTTAAAGATATTTGTATGACTACTTAAAATTTAAATAAATATTATATTATTTAATAATAACTTTAAATTTCTAAATTTATCTTTGAGGTGGTGTAACTTATTTACGATGTAATCAATCATTTTTAATAATTTAAATTTGAATCACCAATATTTACATATCCAAATGAATATTATATTATTTAATCATAACTTAAAATCTCTAAGTATATCTTGCTTATTAAGAAAAGGTTTCATGGGACACATATATATAATTTTGTTAAATTATCGGACACAACAATATAAAACTACAAACTTAACAAAATATATTTACCAAATGGTAAAAAAATGTAATTTACATTCACATACTATTCATATACGTTGGTATTTAACAAAACAAACATTTTATTGCTTATACCTATAGTATTTTATTTTTATTCAAGCTTACTATTCATCATGATAAAATGAAATGAACCTTTGTTACGTATAAAGGTAATAAATAAAATAAAGGGTTTAGTCTTTTTGTATACGATTTTAAAATTATTGATCGTTTTGAATGTTTTCACTTAATATTATTGTTCATAGAAAAAGATTATAGAAGGAAAAAAATTATTAAAATATAATTATTTTAATATTTTATATACTTTAATATTAAGATTCATTCAAATAGTAGTTTGATTCTTTAATGTATTTTCTTCCAAAAAAAAACACAATCAACTCAACATTTTACTTGTTTTCTTCCGCGTGATTTTTGAATAATAAAAAAAGAAAATAAGAGAATTGCTATTCTACTATTATTTTTGTCACAGGTGAAAACTATTGAATAACATAAAATATTAAAATTTGTTATTAATAAGTACATTTTTAACCATCTAAAAATATAAATGACATTTTTTTAACCATTAAAATAACTAAATGATACTGATTAAAAATAAATTTATTAAATTATATCTAAAAGTTAATCAAAATTAACTATTACAACCCTTTAATACTTTGATAAGTAAAATGATGTTAATGTGGGTAGTAATGTTTTGGCCTTCTCAAAAGGCTGGCTGGACCCAGATGTTTGTATTTTTGATGATGTGTATCTCAAAATGATTACTGGGAATATTCTTATGCATGAACCAAAATATAATGATTGTTTCTGTATTTATTTTATTATTTTTGCTTGATATATTAATACTATTTTTATTATTCTATATCAGAAGGGTTTATATTAATTGGAATGTATGGACGTCCTTTGAGGGTCAGTTAATCGATATTTTAGTTCATGATGCTGTTCTGTTTGTTTATCTCGTTGCATGTACTGGGACATATTTTGATTTCCAGTCAATATGAGGAGCACTCCTTTTCAATTCTAAAAATTTTAAATTGAATTTAAAAAGTCACTTTAAAATAATTTTTTTCCTATTTTTTAGGTTTGATGTTATTCTTTTATTTAATTTCAAGGGGTTACATATGATCAGATGAAAATGTCTATATTATCATGAACTTTTTCACACATTTTGTCATCTAAATATGATTTTCATAATTCATATCATTTGGTCAAATTATTATGAAAATCAATGTATATAAAATATCATTTAAATATCTTTTTTGATAAAAATATTCTCGATATTTTGAATATTGTCATTAAAATTTTTGTTAAAATATTACTAAAATATCGAACAAAATATCAAAAATATCAATTCTTGGTTTTTTTCTACTATCTAAGAAATAATTTAAATTCAACTTTATCTCACTTTTATAGTAAATAATATATTTTTCTTTTTTTTATCATGTTTGTTATATATAATTACTTTTAAAAATAAATAATTAATAAAATTTATTTTAATACTATCCAAATTTATTTATTCGTAGTAGTTACGATTAAATAGTTACTTGATTATTTTAATCTTTTTAACTACTTATTCTAAAATATTTAGTAAAAAATAATATATATTTTATTATATAATATTTTAATTAATTAATATATTTTATATATTAAAAATGCATGTATTAAATAAAAATTAATTTAAAATATAAATAATGTTGATAATTATAATATTTTTAACATTTTTATAAAAATTATATTTCAATATTTTAAATCTTTTATATGACAATAACTTTTATAAATGGAGTTCTTAAATTGAATAGTTATTTTCATAAATAGTTTAATCCACTTATTTTTAAAAGTGAAGTATAATGACAAAATAATATTTATACTTATTTTATTTTTAATTTTACTCGACAAATAAAAAAATTAGCATGAATAAATGTTGAATCGTGATGACTTTTAAAATGAATACATGATTAGTTAACTTGATTGTTTTAAATGAAATAAATAGTGAATCGTGATGATTTTTTTATTGGATAGCAGATCATTTAGATAATGTAATTATAGTTTATATAATTTCTTTTTATAATTTAAAATTATGATAAATTAAATCAAAATTTTTAAAAATATAATTGGGATTATCAGAGATAATGCTCCTCTCTTTTTTTTCTTTCTTTCTCTTTTTCTCTACTAAAAAAAAACAAGGAGCGAGAGTGAGAGAGAAGGAAGAAAAATTCGACAGGGTATTTTTTTATTAATAAAATATAAAAAAGAGAAAGAAGGGAGAAGAGATAAGGAGGGAAGGGAGGGATGAGGATTGCTCGAATTTCTTTTTTCTTTTTTATTAATAAAATATTTAAATCTCATTGTATCTTTAAAAAATTTAATTTTTCAAAATTTTAATTTAATTAACCATACTTTTATTTTTAAATACAGGATAAATATACTTCAATAATTATAAGATAAAAATATATTAAAACTATAATTATAAAATTTAAATGACTCATTTCCCTTTTCCTGTTTAATTTTACTCAGAATGAGTTACATGATCCCTTAAATATGCATGCTTTGTATTAACTTATATATAAAAAAAAAGGAAGATTTCGTTTAGTAAAAAATAAATAAATAAAAACTTTTCATCTTCGGCTTGTTTAACATTCATTTTATTAATTTTAATCATTCTATAATTTATATAAATATGATCTTTATTAATTAAAAAAATTATATAATAATATTAAGAATTTAACTTACAATTTCCATTAATATTTGAATATAAGCTATGATTATTTTATTTTTTGATTCATTTACGAATCAAATTACAAATAAATAATTTATTTATTTATTTATTTATTTATTAGCTATTTAAATAAATTTTTATGTATATTATCTAAATTAATTAAACAAAATTTAAAAGATATACTTACAATTCCAATAATCCCTAATAATTTGAATATCACTCTAAATATGGGTGTATTCATTGAGGCAACAACATCCACGTGTTCATGTTTTCAAGCAATTTTTTTTAATGCAAAATCTTATAAGTATGGTTTAATTTATATAAGATGTATAATTCATTGTTTTTTTTAAGTCCTACAATGATTCAAACTTTTGTTAGAAATATACACAAAATATATTTTAAAATTCAAATTCATTTTTACAGTATATTGACTCATCTAAGAATCAAACTACACTGTGCATAATATTATCAATTAAAAAAAAATTCAATACAAAACCAAATACATAATTACTTATTAGCATCTTATACATTTATAAGAAACACTCTTATCTTTTAGTTTTGTATATTAAAATTTTTAAATTTAAAAACTTTATTATTTATAATTTAATCACATCAAAAGATACTAATTTTTATTTTCACATGAAATAATTTTTTTAAAAATATAATATTTAAAGTATAAACATAAGAAAAATATACATATATATATTATTCAATTTAGTGGCTAATTTTACATAAAAAAATGTATTTTCTCTTTATTTTTACAATATTATAATTTAAGTCAATGGTACTTTTATATATATTTGTGATTTAATATTCACTACTACAAACAGGGGTATAAAAGTCGGTTCTCTGAACCGACTTTAAATTCAGAGACTTAAATTGTAAAGTCGGTTCACGGCATGAACCGACTTTACATTTTATTTGTTTTAATTTTTAATTTCATTTTTCGTATAACAGTATATATAAATAAAATAAAAACACTAAAATATAAATAATAATACTGAATAATTAACAATATAAATATATTTAATGACTTAATAATTAAATTTATTACAAAATCAAATAATGCATATAAATAACTTCAATTACAAATAAAATAATGTCGTCAAATTATGCCATCGAGTAAGCTTGGTTGGCTTAGAATCTTGATTGGCCTTCACAATCATTATGGGAAAAAAAAAACTGATCCATATAACAAATATTCTCCTACATACATGAGCACGTAAAACATACATCAAAAAAGTAGTCTAAACTTCAGACGTACGAATGAAGAAATTAAATCATTATTGAGATTAGCACGTACAACGACATTTGATGAACTCATATTAGCATTATTAATCATTTGTCTATATATGAAGTTATCTGGAATCTCTACTACTATTTTTTAATGCTATATATAATGAACTCTAAATATGAAATCAATTGCATGTAACTTCGATTTCTTGGCTAAGCTTGTGTGAGTTTTGGTGTCCTTAAACATATGGAACACGTTCATATGCACCAAAACTCATACAAACCAAGAAACTAATCGGACCGACGTACGTACACCTGATTTGTACATTTAGAACTCATTATATATCATTAAAAATACTAGCAGAGATTCCAGATAAATTCATATTTATAAACAATGCATTCCCCTAAATACATGAGCATATATATGATTAATCATCATCAACCAAGTGATTTCAGACACAAGAATAGATATAGAAGGCCAAATCATTAAAAAAATTACTGTTATGTTGTCATATGCTATTCAAGATCATCAGAATCTTCTTCTGATTCTTCTTGCGATGATATAATTTGAACCATGTGTTCTGCTCATTCCTCTCGTAAATCATCAAAAATTTGCTGGTCGTAACCCGTCTTGTTCCAACCAAAGAACTACATGTATTCAAACTCAAAATAAGAATATGATTTCATTTATTTACAAAAACAAACTCAAATATGTTAAAACTTGTATGTATATGGGTAAAATATATTACCACATCATCAATTGGAATTTTGATATTTGTGATGATTTCACTCATAAACTTCATGACATAATAACCACACATGACTCCATTATTTTGTTGTGGAACCTACAAAAAAAGTGCATGTATACATGAATTTTCATATTCGAACATCCTTATTATTTAATTGTAAAATTAATAAAATTATTAATATTGAATTGTACATACCATAACTTTTGTCCATATAAGCTTATGAGATTTTTTAAGGACAATGCCCCTAGACTTGTTCCACAACTTCCATGCCCTGTCAAGATATAAAACGATTATTTTTTATTAAATATTACAAAAAATAATAGAAAAACTAATATGTAACTAAATATAACTCTTACATTTCAACAACTGCTTTTGTATCTTTACTCAGTTCTATGGAAGCTGAGTCACAGTACCAAGCATGATTATTGAACATATCAATGATTACCAACATCCAATGATCTTGGCCTTGTTCAAACCTTAATGGCCAAGGGATTATCAACTTTTGATTTCTGCTAAGCGTTAATGCTCTATCACATAATTGTTTAGCTCTGATGCTAACATCCTTCTCTTGATATTGATTAACATATGAAGAATCATAGAACATTGCTAAATGTGATGATTGATTATGTTGAAGTCGATAATAGCAAGCCATATATATGTATATATATAATTAGATAATATAAATATAATTATATATGTTCTGCATAAATAAAAGAAAACTAACTAGATTAAGGACTCACCTTGTCCACACTTGAATTATACTTAAATCGATTATTTGATATTCAAATATTTGCAACAAGCACTCGATCGATATATAAGTTTGGCCGATGTCTACACCAGAAATTTCAATAGGAAGTGGCACAGTCCATCCATCATTTATGCTAGATGCCCTCCCAACAATAGTCATCAAACTGCCAAGATTTCTACTGAACTGTAACGCATAAGTATGACTATACTTTTTCCAAGGCTTCTTCTTGAATGACTTGGTGCACGATGATTGGCCACTAGTCATAGATTTAGCACGAGATACTTGCTTGGTATCTCTTAAATGTGCCGCATTTAAGAGTTCTGGTATAATAGACTACCAAAAAAGTATCATATATGTATTTTTAGTAACAATATAAGATCACATTAAATAATAGTAGTAAACAAGTGTTATTTTTTAAGTTAAAAAATAGTACCATGTCAAAATTTAGAACAACTTGAATCGACGGCCAAGCCACATACTGTCCAACCGCCTCTTGGACTGTGGTAGCATCAGAAGGCACAGGTAGTAGACAATCATGAAACAATGATTGATCAATTACTATTCGCCAATGATTAGGCAAATATTGATTATGAATCATCTGATCATCGCTCAATTGTTGTACCGTTCCAATAGCAACATAGTCCGTTGACGAATGATGTTTCAACAAACATTTCATATTCTGTAAAAAAATTAAGTGTTATATATAAAAAATAAAACATATAATAAGAATTTAAAAATTAAAATCTTACCACATATGATTCATCAAATAGAGGAGGACTCTCATGTGGGGTAGCTATTGGATGTACATTCTCACCAATATGTTCATCTTGGCTTGATTTATGGTAAGAATGTGCAGATTGTATTGGCGAAAATGAACCACTACTTGATTGCATGTGCATTCCTGGCATATAGTGAGGACCAATAGGATGGCTATATCCCATACTGGATGTAGTTTGAGCACAACGAGATTGTGTGGATGGCATGCCTGGCATGGATGGTGGCATGCTTGGCATGGATTGTGGCATGCCTGGAATGGAAGGTGGTATGCCTGGCATGGATGGTTGCATGCTTAGCCAATATGGCATACCCTGGTTGTAGCATGATGCCATGGCTGACAATTGTTGTGATTGATGTTCTTTTAGAGTGGCAATCTCACTCATCACGGAGGCCTTAAAGGAGTTGAATTCTTCTTCAATTTTAGTGTATTTCTCCTTACTTACCGTCTGAGGCTTATGTTTTGGAATTTTAAAATACTCCAAAGCACCATCATATTGGCTACCTCCCCTAACACGACCAGGATGATCGCGCCCGATTGCATGATATAAAGCATCTCTCCCAGGCTCTTCGATTATTTCACCCCTGTATAGTTTTTCTTGAACAGCTCTCTACAAATAATAAAGCACACAAACATATCATTCATTATTACATCAATTATTAAGTATCAGTCAGACTTTTTATCAAACGAAATTACTAACCAACTTATTTAATTGTTCTTCTCCTCGTTGACTCATCAGTCTTGCATTCTTCGTTTTGGGAGTCTTTGTTTCTATGTACAATTCCATTCGGGTAACAGGTCTACCCAATTCAGCTTCCTACATAAATTAGGAAAATTTTATTAACAATGACATGAAATTAAATTGAGAAAAATTAATATAAAAATATTTATAAAATTAAGACAAATTAATAATACCATTCGAAATCTAACTTCAGGATTTGAAGACCTCCCAGTACGGTTAGGAAGAATGTTATGCATTTGGACATTCTGGTGATCTTCTCTAATAATTTGAAATTCTTCTGAACGTCTATAATCCACAAAGTCTTTCCAAACTTGAGGTGTAATCCAGGGGTGTCCTTCAGGGATTTTGTATATCACATTCTCATCAAGTGTTTCCAAATATGGAAACACATAATTTTTTGCCAATCTAGAAGTCTTGTATTCCTTTCACGCCTTATTTGCAATCTTATAACACTTGCCCTGCCAATTGTCATCGACTTTGTAACGATTCTGTAAAAACACAGTACAAAAGATTAGATACAATCAATATATATAATATATATATTGATTATAAAATATAAGAGACTTACATAAATGGTTATCCATATTTTAAACTTTTCTGCATCGGCAACCTCAGACCAATGATTTATATTGATTGGTATACTGGACTTTGCTAGTCGACCAATAGAAGATTTCAATTGTTGACCATTTTCCCCTAGTGGATTACCAGTAGCATCAAATTTAACGGGTATTCTATCATCTGGGTTAAGTGGAGCATCAGGTATATTCGCCCAACCTCTTCTTTTCAAATACCCCAATGGATCATTTGGATCTACAAGCTGAATATCCATGAAATATCTGCAAAAAGTGGAGAAATATAAATTAATTGACAATTTTAGGAACACACATATATACAAGAGTTATTACAACAATATAGAACATACATTATGTTTAATTAGGTTGTTGATCGTATACATATATTCCTTCACAATCACTACGAGTCCATGTCGAAGAATCATCATCATCAATTAGATCATCACGTACATTAGGCAATTTATTTGAGAAATTACTAATATTGGTTAATGTATCAAGCATAGAGTCATCATCTTCTACAACATAACAATGGTAAAACTCTTTTTGTGGAGACGTTAACACAACAGACCATATTGGATCAATTTGATCGCTCACGTAAAATACTTGTTTTGCATGAAGTGCTAATGTGAAAGGATCATCTGTGTGACTTATCCTGGATAAATTTACAAGAGTAAATCCAAAATCATCTATTTTATATCCAACATTGATAACATCTTCGACCCAATCACACAAGAATACTGTCTCATGGAAGACCTCATAATCCAATTCTCAAATCTCTTGTATTATACCATAATATGTTCTATCAGAAAGGACAGGATTAGCATCTTTTGAACTGGTAAATTGCATAGTTTGTGCAACCATCTTCACCCCACTATTTTGATTTACTCGGACTTTGTCCCTAGCTTGAGTCGTAAACCTCGATCCATTTATTGTGAAACTATGAAATGATTTGACATCAAATTTTGGGCCATGTGCAAGCCATTGTAAACTTTCTGATATTTTATGATTGGGTTTCTTGAGTTCACTTCGAATCTATGTATACAAAAACACGAAATGTGTTTAGAGCAAAGTTTTAAAACATTGAATATATATAGGAAGATACATACATGATTTTTTGTTTGTGACACTTACGTGGTTGCGAAACCAATTAATAAGCTCTCGCTTATGTTCATCATACAACCATTTTTCTCCTCCTTTTTTTTATAACGAGAATCGATCTTCAATAAGTTTAAATGCATCCTGTAACGTTATTAAATATATATTAAGTTATATATCATCATTAATAGTTAAATAAAATATGAAACAATGAACATAACTTACTCTATGTACGGTTGTGCCTCGTTATTATTTACCAAAATGATTCGGTGTGCTTTTTCCCATCGAGTGCGATCAATAAATAATTTCTTACTTCCACCAAGCATAGGGTTACCTACTTGGATCATGTGACGTTCTAAGAATAACTTGTGCGTAGGATTCCCAATTTTAGTGCAACCACTAAAGTATTCAGAACAAAACTCAATGGCCTCTTCAGCAATGTAGCATTCCACCATGCATCCTTCAGGTCTATATCTATTATTTACATATCCTTTAAGGACTTGCATATATCTCTCAAAAGGATACATCCACCTTAAGTAAGTAGGACCACATAATTGAACCTCTCGAACTAAATGAACACATAAGTGAATCATTATATCGAAGAAAGAAGGAGGAAAATATTTTTCAATTAGACACAAAGTTTCTACAATTTCTTTCTGTAAAGAATTTAACTCGCCAATTGATATAGATTTCTTGCATATGGTATTGAAGAATGAACAAAGCCGAATTATTGATATTCGAACATGTTTTGGAAGAATTGATCTAATAGCAACTGTTAATAACTGTTGCATTAAGATATGACAGTCATGTGATTTCAATCCATACAGTCTCTTATCGGTGATAGACACAAAATTTCTTAAGTTGGATGAGTAACCATCAGGAACTTTCACACCTTCCAAACATTTACAAAACACATCCTTCTCTTTTGTTGACATTGTATATGATGCTGGTGGCAAGTATGTTCGATTCTTATCATTTTCCACCCTTGGTTCCAATTCAGGTCGTATGCCTAGTTTCTTTAAATCCAATCTTGCTTTAATGCCATCCTTTGTTTTTCCAGGTATATTAAGTAAAGTGCCAATCAAGCTTTCACATACATTCTTCTCAATGTGCATGACATCTAAGATGTGACGAATGTGTAGGTCTTTCCAATAAGGCAATTCCCAAAATATTGATTTTTTTTCCAACAACCATTCGGTTCAAAATCTTTTTCATTTTCACCAATTTCATTAGTTGGCCTCCTTCGTTTCCCAGACTTGGTGAGTTTTTTTTCATCTTTCCATATCGTTTGAATGTCATCCCATTCAATTGCCTTAATATCTCAATACCTCGCAAAGGTCGAGTTGCATGATCATGATCTTCTTCACCATCGAACGGTTTCTTTTGGTATCTAAACTTGTGTCCAGATGGCAAAAATCTCCTATGTTTTCTATAAGACATCTTTCGTCCGTGAACAAGATACTTTGCAGAAGTTCCATCACTACATATAGGACATCCCTTGTAACCTTTTGTTGCATGTCCTGATAAGTTTCCATAGGCAGGAAAATCATTAATTGTCCATAAAAGAACCCCCTTCAAGTTAAAGTATTCTTCTTTATATGCATCGTAAACATTTACACCATCATTCCACAACGTCTTTAAATCATCTATCAGAGGCTGCAAATATACATCAATATCAACACCGGGTTGTTTCAGTCCTGAGATCAATAATGTTAACATCATGAATTTTCTTTTCATACACAACCGGGGAGGAAGGTTGTATGTTACCATAATTACTGGCCAACAACTATATCTACTACTGAGGGAACTATGTGGATTAATTCCATTAGCAGCAATGGCAAGACGCAGATTGCGCGGATCAGATGAAAATTGAGGAGATAAATTATCTACTACTTTCCAATTTGGAGAATCACAAGGATGACGTAGCACCCCATCATCAGATCGATTATCTGAATGCCAAGTCAACATCTTTGATGTATATTTACTATTGAACAACCTTTGAAAGCGAGGGATCGGAGGAAAGTACCAAAGAACCTTTGCAGGCACGCCTTTCTTATGTGTTGTACTCTCATTTGTACCATGCTTCCATCTCGATTCTTTACACATAGGACAATCATGTAATGTCTCATATTCTTTTCTATAAAGAATGCAATCATTAGGACAAGCGTGAATCTTATGATATTCCATGCCAAATCGACTAAGAGATTTCTTCACTTCATACATTGAAGATGGCAATTCAATACCCTCAAGAAACATATCGACTAGTAGAGTTAGTAATTCTGTGAATCCCTTGTCAGAAAAACCATGTTTTGCCTTGACATTGTACAAATGAACCAATCCTGACATCTTAGTGTATTTTTTGCATTTTGGATACAACGGTTTTTCGGCATCTTCTATAAGTTTATTAAAGGTTTCGGGATCATCCTCGCGTAATTCATCTTCAACACCACGAAACATATTTTCGGTTTGTACATTATGATATGATGTATGTACTCCACCCACATTCTTATTATACTTTTCTCCATGAGTATTATCAATATTTTCTCCATGATAATACCAACATTTATAGCTCAATAGAATACCATTACGGATAAGGTGATACTTAACCTCATCAAATTCATGAAATCGCTCATTTTTACATTTAACGCATGGGCATCGAATCATACTACTTCCAGTATTACTAGTTCTACAAGCAAATTCCATGAAACTTTCAACTCCAGAAATATAGTCTTGCTCAATTCTACACTTTGACATCCAAGATTTGTCCATTTTTTATTAATGACATTAATTAAACATATTACTTAATTATGTATTATTATATATAAATTTCCTAATTATTAGAATATATATCAAAACATACATAATGCAAAATAGTTATCATTTTAATCATTTTACAAAACCATTTATATACAAATTAAAAAATAAGCAGTTCATGTTTCATGAATATATATATAAAAACCAATCACGCGGTTGATTCTAATTTCTAAGCATGTTACTATATCATAATTACAAAGTAATATTAATTATACTTATAAATAAATTTATCCAAGCAAACCCACAAAACATTTCACATATTATTGAATACATACAAGTAATAATTCAAACATTATTATTACAAGCAAACAAAAAAACATAACTAAATCAAAAATTTATACAAAAATACACTGTTCCTACATTTACACGCTGATAAATTAGCACAAATTTCACGCTGTTCCTAATTAACACGCTGATAAATTAGCACAAATTTCACGCTGTTCCTAATTAACACGCTGATAAATTAGCACAAATTTCACGCTGCCCATAAACAGATTTTAACATTTTGCTAAAAAAAAAAAAAGAATTGACAGATAATATTGTGAGAAGAGAAAACTTACAAACGTCCGTTCAAATGGTGGTTGCAGGTGGTCGGAAATGTAGAACAAAGGTGGCGCACGGTTAAGATTTTGGGAGAAAATATGAGTGAGGAAAGGAGATCGAGGAAGAAGAAAACTGGAAATCTGCGTACAAAATGAGATATTAGGGCATATATTAGGTGGATAGCGTCGGTTAACCACGTCAACCGACGCTACGTTAGGTGGATAGCGTCGGTTGTCCATGTCAACCGACGCTACGTTATGTGGATAGCGTCGGTTGTCCACGTCAACCGACGCTATCCACCTAACGTAGCGTCGGTTGACGTGGACAACCGACTTTAAAGTCATTAAAAGTCGGTTTTTACCAAAAACCGACTTTAGACATCGACTTATATACCTCTTTTTGTAGTAGTGATTGTTGGTATTATTTTAACTTTTTATTTCTTTTGAAGAATTAAATATTAACATATATAAGTGCACAATTTATACATATAATTCAAATAAAAAAAATAATGTTATACTATCAATTATGTTATTTTTATTAAATAATTATTTAAAAATACAAATTAATTTGAAAAAGTCACTCAATCACTAATCTTATAATAAGTGTCATCATATGTTTTATTTCTTCTTTAGCTTATTTAAATCTCATTTATAAAAACTTTAAATCTCTATTCTTTTTGGTGATCCTTATAATTAACTCTCTTAATGCTCTCTTATTTGGGTCGAATTTCTTATATTTTATTGAAAATGACAGATTATATAATTGACCAAATTATATTTACGTTAGAAAGGGTTAAAACACAAAGTTTCGTTACTCTACTTAAAACATATATATGTCATGATAATATAATGTAATTAACAATGGCAACAATCTTGATCAAAACTTGGGTTTGAAAAACAAAAAACAAAGAATATACCTCCTTTCAGCACTTCTTTCACTAAAAGATGAAAAATTTAGAAAAGCATCCGAGTTAGGAATGTATGAAGTTTTTTTCTCAAAATGATATCAATAGAAAAATAAATGAACCCAGAAGTATACATTAATGTAATGTTTTTGTAAGGGGGGCAACCAAGAATCATATCTATTTGTTTACTATTTTAAGATTCGACACTAGCACAGTTTGTATCCTTTACATTTCTGTACTTTGTTGAATTAATACATTGGATTGACTCTCATAAAAGTTAATAACTATGTCATGTTTTATTTGTAAACTTGTAATATTTGCATATTCTCCCATGTGTTACGTATTATAAATCATATGTCATAAATTTTAAATATATGTTCCAATATTAAATACGTTTATTTTTTTTAAAATTAAATTAATTTAAAATATCGAGTACTCATATTTATATAATATCTCATATAATATTTTGTGAAACAAGAAATTCTATGTAATAGATATTTATACAACAATATTGAAACTATTTAAACATATTTGACTTACCTTAAATTATAAAAGTGATCAACCTCAAAAAAATAGAATCATTTATATCAAAAGTATTGATTATTTAACCAACAAGAGGAGATTTTGTTTGCCAAAAAGAAGAGCCACCTTCTAATTTTTGATTTATGTAAAAATTAATAGTAATATATGTATAATAGGCCGACTTTATGCATTTCTAAATTTAGACATACAAAGCCTGGCTTGTAATTAGGACTGCCCAATAGCCACTCGTGCATAGGAGCAGTGCTAGAAATAACATATTAGGGGGTCAATGTTAAAATTATAAAAGTTTAAGGAGACCAAATCAACTTTATTAAGTTACTAACTTATAAATTTTAAGAAATTAATATTTTTTTTAACAAAATTTCCCAAACCTTTAAGTCCTTGGTCTCCTTTAGTCTAACCATGGCTCCGCCCCTCCCTTTGAATTTTGTTGTAAAAGAAATATGCACGTAAAAAAAAAAAGTAGCAGTAGTATACTAACTAGCTATGACCAAATAAAATTTCACTAACTCTAAGTTATATATTATAAGTACACTAATTATTAGAATTCAATAGTATTTTTTTTTTTGAGTTATTATGTGTTTCTAATTTAAACTTGTCCAAGTTTTTTTTTTGTTGCAATTAATTTATGGAACAAAAAACAACTCAAAAATATATACTCATGTGTGTTCACATATTTTTTTTATAATTTTTGTTTTAAAAGTTTTATACTTATAATCTAGTTTTTTAATAATCAGTAGAATTATAATAACTTACCTAAAAGTTAGTACACTTTGTTCATAATAGAGCATTACTATCATTTCAAAAAAATAAAATTGTTTTCTCGTCTTAAAATATCTAGCATATAAGTGTTACCGTATTATTTTAGAAAAACCTTTATTCCAAATACATTAATAATAGAATTCACTATACGTATTATTATTTGGATATTTTAATCACGTAATTTTTACATTTAACATATAACCACTAAAAAATTTAAATTGAAACTTTAATAATATAAGTTCATATGATTAAAGTATTTATTTTTTCATAATTACTTAAATATAGTATCTTAATTAAAAAAAATCTAATTAAAAAAAATTAATAACTTATATATCTTATATAAAAATTAAATAACTAAAATATTTTAATGACATAAATTAGGTGAGTAAATACTTTCTTTTAAAAAAAATATTTGAAAATGCTTTCTGAATCAATCATTTATCTTCCCCTTTAAATAACATATGATGCTTTATTTTATGCCAGGATGAACTGGAAGGAATCTTTGGTTGGATTATAAGTAGCTATATAAGGAACCTGCTTTTTTTGTTCACTTTCATACTTCGATAGGAACACTACTTGTGCTTATTGTTATTGTTTAGAGTTGAGTTTGTGAAAATGGGAAGACAACCTTGTTGTGATAATGTTAGATTGAAAAGAGGTCCTTGGACAATTGAAGAAGATCATAAACTCATTACTTTTATTTTCAAAAATGGAATTCACTGTTGGAGAATTGTTCCAAAGCTTTCAGGTACTAACATTGACATTAACCTTCTTTCTCTCTTTATTAGAATCTTCACTTTTTTATTTTTTTATTTTTTTTGGAAATATCATAAGATTATTATATGGAATTTTTTAGGTTTGTTAAGGTGTGGTAAAAGCTGCAGATTAAGATGGATCAATTATTTGAGACCAGATCTTAAAAGAGGTTCATTTACTGCATCCGAAGAGGATCAAATTATTCAACTACATTCAAGCCTAGGTAACAGGTATATCACATGTGTGTTTTTTTTTTTATATTTAATTTCCTTTTTTCTGATTGTTTATTTATATATACAAGGATGGGATTCGAATAGGTAAGTTCTGGAAAAAGAAATGTAAAACATTTATTAATTAATTAGATTAAATAGAATTTTTTATCTTCAAATATAAAAGTAAAACTTTGTTCAATTAAATTTTACAAATATTTCAAAAATATCATCGAATTTAATTAGTTAACGAGAATTAACTATAAATTACACATATATTAATGATATTTTTTATAATATTTATAAAATTTAATAATCTAAAAGTAATAAAAATATGTATAATAATATTTTTTTAACTTTATAAAGTTTAATAGTAGGAAATTAATAAAAAAAAGTATGATTATATTTTATAATATTTATATTTATAACATTTAATAATATGAAAGTAATAAAACAAAAATTCGATCACAATCTCAAAGTTTAACCGTAAAAAAATCCAATTCCTAAATAATATTAAAATGTGGTTGACTTTCGGTTGATTTTATTCTTGAATTTAACACAAAATTTGTAAACTTTTTTTACAGGTGGTCTAAGATTGCTTCACATTTTCCAGGTCGAACGGATAATGAAATTAAGAACTATTGGAATACTAGAATCAAGACGAAATTGAAACTGTCAGGTCTAGACCCTTTTACACACAAACCAATTGAACCAAAAGAAAATTTTATTGAAGAAAAAAGGGACACACGCATTCTAGAGTTGAATAAATTGGAAGAACAACCTCAAAATAGCTTAGAGGCTGCTAAAAATATGCAGAATTTTGATCATGTCAAGAAAGAGTCTTTTTCAGAATCAGTTGATGATGAAACATTGAATGAAACAAATGATATTCTAAAAAAACCATGAAATGTTCAATGGAAGGTTGGATTTTGGAATATGGATGAACCAAGAAGTCAATAATAGCAATTGTTCATTTTCTTATAAACCTTCAACAAGTGAATCCCACCCTCTTCATTTTCTCTCATGGGACGACTTCAATAATTTTGAACAAGACCTTTTTTCCTTTGAAAATTAATCTTAATTAATTAGACAACAAATTCTTGGCTGATTGTTTTTTTTTTTTAATGAAATTTCTGATGTTGTTTTTCAAATTTCCTGTCATATGTATGAATGGTTGGTTCTGTTAAAATGTTGATCAATATTGTATTTAGTTTCAATTTAATTAGCTAGTTTTTTCTGGTTTCACTACTATCCTTGAGATTGAGCTCTTCATAATAGATCCAACAAGCTAGTATGGCTTAAAGGTTAATGAATGACCCTAGTATTCATGTGGTCGCTTTTTCTAGTCCCTTCTATGTCAATTGTAAACTTCAGTACTTTTGATTCATTCATCATAATGAAGTGTGTCCTAAGGTTCACTTCTATTGCATAAAAATATGTCAATTATATACTATATATATCATAAAAATATGAACCATCACAAATAATTTAAAAATTGCATTTAATAATATCCAATTAAATTATACCGCTTCATTTAAAATATATTACAATTTTATGGTATTTAAAAACTTAAACCATACAGATTATCCCTAAACTTTTTTCTAATTTAACACTTTAATTTTTTAATATTTTTTTTCGTATTTACTTAGTTAAAATTAGACTAAATTATATTGTTCTTAGTCAAAATTAAACTAAATTAATTAACATGATAAAAAAAACTTATTTTTATATTATTTAATCTATTATATTATCTTTAAATTTAGACTAAAATTGTTAAATTAAAAAAGATGGTGGATATAATATTAACAAAAAATTTAGGAGTCAAACTATTAAATTGGATAAAGTTTATAGAAAAATGATATAACTAATTACCCTAAAACTTACTAAAAATATATCATATAAACGCTTAGGTCACATAGTTTTTATAAAGAAAACACTCAATTTTTAAAATTAGTATACTTTGATAACATAAATTCATAATTATGTAATTAAAATATCATTTTTTTTATAATTATATGACTAAAGTGTAATTTTTTATCATAAAAAATGTATAATTTAATAATATAATTTCATAATAATATGACTAAAGTATCATAATTTTAAAAATCGTGTAACTTATGTGTTATTTATAAAAGTAACGTGATAATTTTTTTATAAATATACAAACAAATTGGCTTAAAAAATTGGTCAACATTGTTTGATTATCAATATAAATTCTTAAAAACTTATAAATTGCATAATCCAATTATTCTTCATGTATGTTGGTAGCTATTAAAATATATTTTTTCTAAATTAAAATTTGATGGCTGAGATTAATTTAAATGAATCTAATGGCTTCATTTTAGAACAACCTAAATTCTTCATGTGAGTCTGTTTACTATTCTATATTGAGAATTAAGCTACGAGGAATGATTTCTTTTGGCTTGTTTACTGACAAAATAAGCCTTCAAAGTAATCAGAGCTCCCCCAAAAATATAAGGAATTAACTTACTAATTTTTCAACAACTTAATTACAACATTACAATAATAATAATATTTAATATTTTAAATTTAATCACCATATTTTTAAAGATTAAAATAATAGTTTTTTTTATTTTAAATTTAGTAAAACTTATGATACATATAATCTCGATTATTATCGGTAATTGTGATTATAAAATATACTACAAAAATTAGTTAAAAATAAATAAACTTATAATTATTAAATATTATGATATATAATTTTTTTCTTCAGTGTGTTAAACTATTAAAAAAAATATCCAAAAAAATTGAAATAAAAAAAACCTTGCATGCCTTGCCTCACCATAGCTAAACTTTAAATTAGAAATTGAATTCCCTCTCCTGGCCCCTTACACATACATCCTCAATAGTCTCAGCATCGTTGCCAGCCATATCCAACGTTGATTGCCCATAGCCTCTTCTAGCTCTGTTTCAGTCTAGTCCTTCCAACTCCATGAGCAACCAGCCAGTTTTATATTCGTTCACGGCCAGCAACTACGATTCATTCCTAAATTGAATTTGTTTGGACATGAAGCTAATACCCACCATATGGGTCGGTACGTAGCAGGACCAGAATCAACTTGGTGCTATTTCCTTATCAGCTTGGATACAAGCAGCTATGTGAATGCAAGTACAATAATCAAGATCCTATTTTCATTTTTTAAGATGTACTTTTTTATATGTATATTAGCCACACACATACCAATAATGTAATTACAAGTATAACCTGATTACCCTATGCATACAATCAAAGGGGCACTGCCCCAAAGTAGTTTCAACCATTTTCTAATATTTTCATTTTCATAATTATATTCTAATTTTAATAATGTAGTTAAAATATGAGTAAAAAGCTCGATGTTTATACATTAACTCGATATCCAACCGTGTGGATTGATACACAATTGGATCAGAATTAACTCAATGTTATTTTCTTGTCAGCTCGGACACAAGTATAAGAATTAAAATCTTATTTTCATTTTCACGAGATGTACTTTTTATAAGTATATAAGTCACACATATGATCAATAAAATAATTGTGTACTTATCTTTATCCTATGTATAATTAAAGAATCATTTTCTTTATTAAAAATAGGTTTTTTGTAAAAAATAATTCTTCTGTTCTCAAATTAACCTCTTTAAAAATAATTATTTTTACATTCACAAAATATTTAAATAAAATAATTATTTTTATTCTAATTCTACGATAAATAAATAAACATAATCAAAAATAATTCATTTCAATTCATCTTATGTTTTCAATTCTTTTTAAATTTCATTACGAAATAGTAAATGTTCATTTGAAATTATAAAGTCAAGAACATAACATAACTTTGTGATATATTGTCTTGTGTTAGTTTCATATGAATTAAAGATAATTTAGCATGCTAATCACTTATTTCTCTTAATCATGGGTAGTAAAGCATTTTTGTTTAGAGAAGATTACTGTAAATGTTTTATATTTATTCTAAATATGATACTTAAGTTATATACTTATTTTCTATAATATATTAGTCCTATTGTTATGAAAAAGTAATTACATAAGGACAAATAAATATTTTTTTATATTTATATTTTATTTTTCCCCAAATCTTTCAATCTAATTGGAAAAAAATAAAAAATTACATTTGTCCTTATAATGTTATTTTTTCATAATAATATAACTAAATTGTTTAAAATATATATATACGATTGTTTAAGCATAAAGTCTGAGTCTTAAGTCATGCTTACACCTAGAAGATAGATGTTCCAAGTGCTTTAATAAGTCTGAAGCACCTAAGGTTCGACCACCATCTTAGCCTAACAATGTGATCCCTTATGTAATCAATACATATACATGTAATGTCATATATATTTGTGTGTGTGTGTGAATCTAGTATCAATCCAGCCTAATTCACTCTCATTTGCAAATATCTCTCAAGTTTTTTTCTCTAAATCAGATCATCCTTAACATTTTGGCACCCATCGTGAGACTCAAGGTTTAAAGGCCGAGCTTCTTATTTCTGATTCTTTATTTCTTAAGATCCATCGTGAGTTTTAAGAGAAAAACCCAAAAAAGTAAGCATTTCACTCGTGCTCTTACAAACGACATCCACTATAGTTAGTACCCGAGCTGATGAAAGATTAAAGTTGGCTATTGAGCTAGCATTGGAGGATAATGTTGCACTTACACGTGAAGAGACTCGAGCTAAAAACGCGTCCGACACGTGGGTCCCACCCTGCACGCTGGTCTGCGCGGCAGTGGACCCCACTCAGGCATTGAGCCGCGTGATAGAGAAAACCCTGCACCCACTCTCTTTGGTCGAGTTTGAATGACACGCGTGCATCCTAACCGTTTATTCTTTGATCTGACGGCGTATGTTGTGCGCGTGGTCTTCTTCTCTCCTACGTAGAAAATAACTTTAATTAATTGCATTTTGACTCACAAATTTAATTCAAATTACATTTTAAACTTTCTTTAATTACAATTAAGCCTTTTCTAATTTAAATTAAATTTTAAACTTTTAATAATTAAAATTAAGCACTCATTTATTTGAAATTATATTTTTGGACATAAATTTGCAATTAATTACGTTTTCAATTCAAATTATTTAATTTTCTTAAAATATATTTCTTAATAAATAAACAGTAAATACTAATTTATTAAACTAAAATTAACTAAAAATGTGAAGAATATAGCAATTATAATTAATAAAATAGATAAAAATAACTATATAAAATACAGTTATCAATACCATCATCATTTGACATCATTTCAAATCCATCCCTAAAGTCACTAAGTTGAGGCTTACACTGAGTTGGTGCTCGAGGCTTACGAATTATTCTAGTAGGAGAGGGATGAAGCCTGGTCTCATCAATCCACATGTTGTAAAGTATGGTTCTATCAAAAGTTCTTTCCAAGGTGTAGGCTTGGACAAATAGTTCTAAAAGCTAGCAAGCCTTTCTATGGCCTTAAGGCTGAATGTAGTTATGTAGAAGGTCATATTCCTTATCACGAGCTTTGTATCGGCCCAAGAACTTCTTATGAACCTCTCATCATAATCACTTGTCTCTCACTAGCCAAAAACATAGAAAATGTATCATTTCCAATTCTTTTCATTTTCTAGAAGCATAACATTTATACACGGATCTTGTTTGGTTGACATACAAACCCTTCTAGTGTAAACGAGGTTTTGATTCAACATATATGCATCATTAAACTAGATCATTTCTATCTTTATCCCGAGCTCTCTACATAATAATGCAAGGCAAATAAGGTACCTCTACCTATTTGGTATTAACTAGCCTGATATGAGCTATATTTTCATCAAAAAATTACTAATAAAATAATATAAGGGAAATTTGAGCCTGAGCTAAAATGATTTCTCGTAAAAGGTTGTCCATCTTTCAGGTAGGGTTATGCTATCCAATGCATATGGGTTGAATAGAATTATGTTGATAGATAGAGCTATGTCATATGTTTTTCTAAGCCTCTCCTTTTCCCTTGGAGTTAGGCCACTGGTAAGCATTTTAGTGTTCTGACCTTTGGTTCGACTTGTTAACTCCTCGGTCCCTCTTTGACATGATTTCTTTCCTCACTCTCTTAGAACAGATATTTGAATGTAAGGGACAATCAGTCTAATGGAAAGGTGGTTTATGGTTGAGATATTGATATAGAAAGAATCTTTGGCTTTTCTTCATCCTCTTAGGAGGTGCATTCCTTCACGATTGAGCTTGAACTCACACTTTCTTCTTAATTAGAGTAAGTTGGTTATTGAGGGCTTTTCCAAGAGGAAGAACTCGAAAAGGGTGAAGGTAAGACTATTCTATTTGTTGCCCTAGTTACTACCTCTTTAGGCATGATTGCTACAAAAGAATAAAAACATAACAAAAAAAATATGAGAAGATAGGGATTTACTTAAAGTTGTGGATTAAAAATTAAGAGGTTGAGAAATGAGATTTATAATTGACATGAAAAGAAATGAAATTTGGTTAGGAGCGAAGATAGATCTTTAAAAGTCTAGCAGATATTTAAAATACCAAATTGATAACCTTTATCGCCTGAGCAAGAAAATGGTAAAGTTATAAAGCTCTTTGGAGAAAAATTGGTTCAATTTTCTTAGAATTATGAAAATAATTGCCTTACTTTTCCCTTAATTTAAGGGTCTAGATTTTATCTCTCTAATAAATTGACAAGTCGAAAGATCTCTGAAGCATTTATTAAGGCGTATTTGTCCAACTTATTACTCTTTTATCTCAGTTGAAAGAGTAAAAAAACTTGATTTTTGGGCATAAAGTATGAGTTTTTTCTCTACCTTTGTAGTCTTCGAGCCTTAAGATACAATGCCCGAGTATTGAGTCATGCTCACACCTAGAAACTGGATATTTTAAACGTTCTCACAAGTCTGAAGTACCCAAGGTTTGACCACCACTTAAGTCTCACAATATGGTCACGTTTAAATTAATTTATGTTTTTATTATTGTACTTTTCTGATACGCTGAGATATATACACTTTATGTAATTAATACATGTTTATGTAATATCTCATACATATATATATATATATATACGAAGTTAGTATCAAACTAGTCTAATTCACTCTCATTTTCAATCATTTTCATAATTTTTTTCTCTAAATTGAATCATTTTCAACAAAAACTTAGCATTATTTTTACAATAAATAAAATACGAAGGATATTTTTCTTTTTTGTTTATTTTATTATTATTATTTTTTATAAAAACATTTTTGTTGTTACTTCTTAAATGGAATATGTTAATCTCTTTTCTCTTCGATTTTAATGGGGGGAAACGAGATTAATAATAAATTTAAACCACTAATTAAATCACATTAACCCCTATTTAAATCCCCATCTGCTAAATAGGTTTCGGTACAAAAAAAAAAACTTAATTTAAAGTTTAAAAGCTTGCATATTCCAATAGCTATTCGGCCCAGTCCAGAGACTTCACACAAAGGCTGCTAAGAGCGTTAGGGACTAGGAGTTGAACAGAAGCAACAATGTCAGCGATACAGAGCGCTCTACGACGGTTTCATAACACAACGGATGCTCCTCGACTCACCAAATTCTTTCTCCATGCCCCGAAGTTTGTAAGCTCTCTGTATCTTGTCCTTATTCATCCCCCGTTGAGTATTGCATCTTAGCTCCCTTCGTAAAATGAATGAATTGAATCAGCTTCTGCTTGCGATTTTCTATAAAAAATTCGTTGATGGGTTTCTTATTTAAATTTTTAATTCCACATACTTTTAGTTTCTGGGGAGTTTCCTTTCTCGTATGACCAATTACGTTATCTCTTTATTTCTTAGCTTCTTGGAACTTATGGAAATGCTTTACTTTTTCTTGGAATCAATAAATGCAGAAGTCCTTCAAAACGCATTGTTATGTTTTACGTGGGCTTAAATTTTTAACGGTTTTTTCGTTTGCTTCTCTGAAGTATGATAATTGGAATAAATGGATAGAAAAATAATGTTATTTTTGGCGAAAATTGATGCACCAAAATCATTTTGGTTTTTAACTATTATGTGTTCATGGATAAACAATGAATAAGAATCAGAATGGTTTTTATTTATCATCTACTTCTGCAAGAAATTAGCATGTTGAGAGAGAGATCCAATAAGAGGCTAAGATGCTAAGAGGCAGGTTACTATGGCTAGAGTGAGCTTTTTTGACTATTGCTGTAAGTTTTCTCCTTTAATCATGTATAAAGATTTGTAACTCTTGTCCACCATTCCGAAACTTTTCTTTCAGGTAGAGGTGGAATTTTCCAATGGTAGTGTTTTCAATTTGTCAGCCGAATTTCTAAGAATATATAGTCCAGCTGTCGATTGCAAGGTCAGGTCGATTGGAGGCGAGAAGGTATGTGTCCTGCAGTCTCTTTTCTCTATTGCCTACAATTACATTTTATCTTTCTAGACTTGTCTTGGTTTCTATTTTTTCTCTCTCTTGCGTTGTAACTTGCTATCTAATCTAAACTATTTATAACACTAGTTATATTTTTCCCTAAATCATTGTCTTTTGTTAAGTATTCATTGTGTAATCTAGTGTATCTAGACTAGAGAATATTATGAGGTGTTAGTATTGTATGATAGTGTTTCTATTACTATAGTTGTGCATGTAGAAGTGTGGCTTATGAAAGTGGTTACATAGAGTTGTTAGGCTGATTGTAGTCTGTTACACTCTGACTCTATATAGGTGTGTATAGACCCGTGAGTCTTCATTTAATAAAAAATACAACAACTACTTTTCTGGTTCTTGCTCTGCAACTTCTCATATTCATGAAGTTTCACATAATATTAGAGCACTAATGGCTCATAGTCATACTCTTGCTTCCTGACTCCAATGGTGATTCGTCATCTTCATTGAGTAACTATACTACAATTTTGTCTTGTCCTTTGTCTAGCATACCTATCAACCCTAATTTTTCAGTCAAATTAGATGATACAAATTTTCTTATATGGAAAGAACAAATTAGACATGTAGCTGTGGTTTATGGATTACAAGGTTTTCTTTAAGGAACAGAGGTTGTGCCTGCTAAAGTGATCAAGAAAACAGTTCACGTAGTTGCTGAAGATGGAACAGTGAGTTCTCAAGAAACAATTCAAGAATGATACTTCACATTCGAATCTTACGGAACTGAGATGGAGATTACAAACTATGAGGAAGGATGGTCAATCTATGGATGAGTATATTGAGAAGGCTAAGGAACTGTTTTTGATTTAATGCCAGCTATTGGTGATCAGATTTCTCCTAGGGAACAAGTTCTTTATTTGCTTGGTGAATTGAATGCTGATTATATTTCTTTAGTCTCAAATATTACAAACAAGAAGAAGATGCCTAGTGTGTGTTTTCACGTATGCATACTCATGAATGAAAAATCTTACAAATGAATTCAATGGATGTTCATCTGATACAAGAAAATTTAGCTTCTCAACAACAACCTGCTATACAGCAGATGAATAAAGTGACTATTTTTTCTTCTTCTCTAGATAACAGAATATTAACATGACAATGCCTGTAAATAGTACTCAACCGGATCAATCTCGGTCTCAGAACTATGCCTTTAATAATCAAGTATATTCTCAACAAAACTCAAATTACTCAGAGTCTGACAATGAAGGGGAAAGATAAGGGAACTTGTCAAATCTACAAGAAAGTAGGGCATAGTGCCTCTAGATAGGGGAAAGATAAGGGAACTTGTCAAATCTACAAGAAAGTAGGGCATAGTGCCTCTAGATGTAGATTTCGCTATGCTCCACCTCAATCTTTTAATCAACCACAAAATGGTCCTCCACCATCATTTTCACAGAATCAAACAGTACATAATGGAAAAAACCCTATCTATTTTCTTCAACATGTTATGCCTCCTAGATCCTAAGCGTACTTGTCTACGGTGAATAATGGTTTTAATGTAATAAGCAATAAATATCAATAGAACATGGAAAGTAACTTAAACTTTAACATGGAATAATGTTAAAATATTAATATAAACAAATAATCATAAAAATAATAATTAAATATCCAAAGTAAATTATATAGGTTGTACCTCTATTGCTTAAATATAAATATGAAGCAAAAGAAAAATAATAAATATAAATAGTTAAATAGAGGGGTAATATGACTTGTAATGTTGCAACTTAGTGACACAAATTGAAGTTGCTAGAGGTAGAGGAAAAGAATAGTGATAAGTGAAGGAAGATCGAAGAATGTTAAGAAAGCAACACTAGTAGCATTTGTCTATAAGATCTATGAGATTATGATATTCCCTTTTCTTTTTTGTTTTTCTTATTTATGATTTTCTACCTTTTTTAATATTGTGAAACTGGGTTTGGATTTTATGAGTAACCCATGAACCAACTTAAAAAATAAACCATTTAAGATTAAAGTCTCAATCATCTCGAGACGTAAAAACCTTTAGGCATAAATCTCAAAACTTTTTTTTAAAGCCTCATCTTGAGATGAGCCTCAAAATAGCCTTTTATAATAAGGCATACACCCTATGGCTATGTATGGTTACCATCTACACATTGGCCGCAATATCTTTCTTTAGGGCCAACAACTATGTTTGCCACATTAGTTGTTCATCAAGACACCAACTGATATATGGACTCAAGAGTGAATCATAATCTCACCACAAACAATTCTAATATGGCTAACCCTGCACCCTACTCAGGCCATGAAGTTGTAATGTTAGGTAATTGTAACTCTGCATCTATATCTCATATAAAGGCAAGGACGTAGGGTAGTGTTGGTAATAGAACTTGATTTTTAAACTCAATACTTTACATTTTCCATAACTTGTCAAGAACTTAATTTCAATAACACAAATGTGCATTGATAATTCTGTCTGAATGGAATTTTTTCTTGACTCTTGTGTGAAGGATTTAAGCCCGAGAGAGTGTTGCTCATAGGAAGAGTTAACAATGGACTCTACAAATTTCCTTTGTCTATATCATCTAATCAACAATTATCTACTAATTTAGCTCAAAACAATCAAGTTTTGTGTAATACTATTGTCTTTGCCTGCAATACCTAGTAATATTAACTTACCTATAGCGTCATCTTCATATAATGTAAGAGTTTTTGTGAATGGCCTAGTGTGTCATCACAAGTTAGGACATCCACATTTGAAAGTTGTTAAACAAATACTACATTATACCAATTTGACTATAAAACTAGATACTGTCCTTAAATTTTGTGGTTTATCACAATTGAAAAAATCACATAGATTATCATCTACTCATACTTATGAAAGGTCTAGCCAACCTTTTGATATTGTTTACTTGGATATTTGGGGTTCTTCCCTTTTTGCAACAGATATTATCATATTAGATACCAGTGGCTTTATAGTTGTACAATAAGAGTCAAATTGCTTGGATTTTTATGCATATTGATGCTTTGATAGAGACAATTTAATATGAAAATAAAACTACTTCGAAGTGATGATGTTGTTGAGTTCAAGTCATTAGAACCATACTTATTTCTAGGTGGTTATAATAGAAGAGTTACTTATCCATATACTCTTTCACAAAATGGGGTTGTGGAATGTAAGAATAGGCACGTGGTTGAAATTGAGTTGTCTATGATGATCAGGACAGAATTGCCCCTTGAAATGTGGACCTATGGCATTAAAATTACTCTTTTTAATCAACATACTACCATCTCAGACTTAATTAAAATAGACCTTCTTTTGAGCTTCTTTATAAGGCTAAACCATATTATTCTAATTTAAGAATTTTTGGTGTCTTTGTTATCCACATATAGTCCTTATCCCACTTTTAAGCTAGACTTAAGGTTTATACCATGTGTGTTTTTGGGGTATTCTAAATATCAAAAAGGTTATAATTGTTTTGACCCTATAACTAAAAGATGTACATCTCTACTTATGTTGTCTTCAATGAAACTGAGTTCATCTCTACTTTTATTAATCCTTGTACTAGTGATAGTATATCTGACCGTGACCCTATTATTGGTGCTAGTACTAGTAGTATTAATGCTAGTGATAGTTTTCATTTACTTACTACCTCTAATGTAAATTTTAATACTAACTCTCCTATTTCTTGTCTCGCCAAGCCTTCCATTTACTTGGTTTTGATAGCTCTTCTTTATCTTTACCTAGTAAAACCAAAAATTCTCTCTCCCTCATTTGAGCTCTCTATTTCTCCTTCTTGTAAACAATCTTTCCTATTTGATATTGTGTTTTCTATTATGTTTGGATCTAGTCTTCCTATTCTTTATTTAGAAAGTGTTAAATGTTAATCTTACAATGGATATTCCTAAGTTGTCTTAGATGCATAAGCCAACAGTTTTTACAAATGTTCATCCTATGCAAACTCGTGTCAAAGCTAGTACATTTAAGCCCAAAGCTCTTATTATTACAATGATCTTACCAGCTCCTACAATAATAAAAGAAGCAATGTAACATATTGAATGGCTTGATGATGTTGAGAAGGAATATGAGGCTTTATTAAGAAATATTAAGTGGGAGCTAGTGTCTCCACCAAAGAAATAGGAAAATTATAAGTAATAAGTGTTTGCTATTAAATTGAAACATGATATGTCTTTTGAGAGATACAAGAGCAAATTGGTGAGTGGTGACTAAGGGATTCTTGCAAATTGAAGGTTTAGATTACAATAAAACTTTTGGTCCTGTAGTAAAACCAATTGGAAACATTAGCTCTTTCTAAAGAGTGGATAGTAACATAGCTCGATGTAAACGTATTTTTGAATGTTGATCTTGAAGAGAAGGTTTATATGTATCAACTTAAAGTGTTTGTCAACAAGGAATTTCCTCATTACGTTTGCAAGTTAAAAAATGCTTTATATAGCTTAAAACACTCTTAGAGCCTGATATACCAAGATATGCACTTGTTTGATGTCATGGGGTTTTCAAAGTTCTTAGGAGGCTGATACATTGCAATGTTATATAATGATGACACTAAAATGATGGTGGTATCATTTATGTAGATGACATTTTGGTAACGGGATTAAATACAGTGTTTGTACATCAAATTATTACCAAGTGGAATGTAGAGTTTACACTAAAAGATCTAAGGGAGTTGAATTAATTCATACGAATTGAAGTTACTAAATCAAAGGGTTATTTTTCTCTAAACCAATAGAAATATATAACTTAGCTTTTGGACGAGGTTCATCTTAGAGAATCGAAGCTTGTAATAACTTCATTAGCTCCAAGGAAGACATTGTCGTGATATGTTGGTCAACGTTTGGCCAATGGATGGCCTTACAAGTCCATTGTAGGATCTTTACATGTTGTACTCTTAGCAGGCTTGATATTGCTTATCCTGTTAGTAAACTCTGTCAATTTTTACATTATCTAACCGATGTTCATTGGAAATCACTAAAAAGGTTATTTAGGTACTTAAAGGGTACCATAGGGTATGGAATGTAGTTACAAAAGTTTGCAGTGTTTCCTTTGGTGACTTATATAGATGTAGATTGGGTGGCTTGCTCAAATGATAGAAGTACTAGAAGTTGGTGTATTTTATTGAAAATTTCCTTAATATCATGGAGTTTTGGAAAGCATAGAGTAGTTTTTAGGTCCTTAACAGAAGTTAAGTTTAGGTCAGTGGCATTAACAATGACTCAAGTACTATGGTTAAAGAAAGTTCTAATTGAGTTGTGTATCTCTTCTTTACCCTGTATTTCTATATTGTTTTGTGATATTCAAGGACCTGAAGCACTAGCTAAGCACCCAATATGTCATTTGAGAACAAAGCATATGGACGTAGATTTTCATTTTTTTTCAAGAGCGTGTGTTACGCGGAGAAGTTTATTTGGAGTACATTTCGTCTCAAAAACATCTAGTTGATATTATAACTAAGTCTCTTGGTGTGTCTAGATTTGTTGAGTTATGAACCAAGCTCATTGTTCTCGATTGGGCTTGAGGGAAGATGTTAAGTATCCATTGTGTAATCTAGTGTATCTAGACTAGAGAATATTATGAGTTATAGTATTGTATGATATAGTGTTTCTGTTACTATAGGTGTGCGTGTAGATAAGTATGGCTTGTGAAAGTATTTACATAGAGTTGTTAGGCTAATTGTAGTCTGTTACGCTGTGAATCTATGTAGGTGTGTATGACCAGTGAGTCTTCGTTTAATAAAAGATACAACTTCTTCGTCTGCTACTTTTCTGGTTATTTTCTCTGCAACTTGTCACATTCATGAAGTTTCACATCTTTGCATAGAACAGTTTAGTTAGTGAAACAGTGAGGATCTTGCCAATGTTAGACCATTGAAGCTGATGAGAGAATACAATAATCTTTTGGACAAAAATAAGATTGGGACGATGAGATATGCAAGTTTCACAATATAGTTATTTTAAACCAATTAAATTGAGTTACAGGACGTGTAATTGAGTTAAAATGACAATTGAAATAAGCATATCTCAGTCTAGATTGTGACATTAACTCAATATTGTGATTCAACGAACAATATCTAAATATTTATTTTCTTATCTTTTGACCTCATCAAACAACGCCAAAAATTCTTATTTATTTAAATTTACAAGCCTTCATCTCATTAGCCTCTATCTCCACTCCATCCAACACCCACCCCTTCAATCGCTGCCCTATCTTGTTATTTTTGCTGGCTTTGCCCTAGATTCAGATTCCTCACCACCGCCGCTACTACCCAGATCCTGACCCTGCCTTCAGGTTTGCCATCAAATCTTTAATATCTGTCAAGATCTCCCATCAGTTGCTCCAGGTGACGTTGATCTCTTTGACCTTGCCTTCTCCCTAGATTTCTAGTGGGCTCTTTCTTCTTTTTGTGTTTGGTCTTTTGCTAGTTGTTGCCATCGAGGAC
This sequence comes from Hippophae tibetana, assembly GCA_037013495.1. NCBI lineage: Eukaryota > Viridiplantae > Streptophyta > Magnoliopsida > Rosales > Elaeagnaceae > Hippophae > Hippophae tibetana. The sequence goes on from CM072812.1 coordinate 10,629,728, forward strand.
AGCAATGAAGATGAGTTGGAAACAAGGATGGTAGCTTCTTGTTCCGGTGATTTTCTACCATCCATCTAGATTGTGTTAAAAAAAATTATTTTCTTTTTCATCTTGTTCTTTGTATCGTGAAGGGGTTGTATGGTGGTGTTATTTGTTATTTTTGATTTCGCTCTTTTAGTTATTGGGTTTGTGTTGATGGAGGATCTATCCTTATTTTTTTGTCAAATTTCTTATCTCTATAAGGAAATCTTTCTGATAATTAGATTTTTAAGAGATTTGTTTTTAATTCTTTTGTGCTCATCTCCGATGGATCTGGCTAGGAGAATTGGATTGGGTCTTGGAAACTATCTAGTTAGTTAAAGATTGTAAGTTTTATGTTGGTGCATCTTGTACGGGATTTTGTTTAGAGGTGATATATTGTGTAATTTTTCTGTCAGTAATGAAATGTCTCTTTTGAGAGAGAGAGAGAAAAAAATCTAGATTGTGACACTTGTAATACCAAGCCTATATTAGGTGATTTTCATAACCTCTTCATGCTCAACTCAACATAAAGTATTGGTGGTTTTCATGTATTTTCTTTAAACAACGTTAGATGCTAGTCTAAGCACATAACAAGTACATTGATCTCCATAGTTTTTGTAATAGAGCAGGTTATATCTGGGCGGCGTCACGTAGGAATTATGTCTGCAGAACCTGTTGGAAACTACGGGGTAAGGTACTTTTAAACTTTGAATCTAAGTCAGTGCAGTCGCTCTACCTTGTCCTTTTAATCTGCCTGCAGTTTCCAAGCATGTTTTTATACGACTAGCTTGAATAGATTAATTGTGGGGTGAATTTTCCAGGATAGTTTTCGATGACTTGCATAAAACCGGAATCTATTCTTGGGATTACTTCCATAGCCTAGGAAACAACAAATTCAATCTCATGCGGAATTATCTCAAAACCCTGAAGAAGCATGGGCTAAGCCGGGATCCCCCTAGAAGAAAATCATAGGATCTTGGTTCAATGGTCAAGGGAAGCAGTGGATTGTTCTATTAAGACTGGTCTTTTACTTGAAACTATAGGTGTAATATCGTGGAAACTCTTGTCCTTAATCCTCATAGCGTCTGATTCATGTTTTGAGTTTGTTGAGTACCAAAGGTAAGAGGTTCGGTTACACATCATATACCCTTATGAGGTCATTTGTGCGCCTACCTGTGCGTGCAAAATATATGTATATTAGTTTATAGAGCTTGAGAAAGAAGACTGATTTATTGTGTTTATTTTATTATAGTAGAAAACCCCTTTTTCCCCCCAAGTAGATGGATGATTTACTACCTTCATATTGTAGTAATTCCTTCAATTCCCCAATTTTCATTATTTTTGCTAACCAATTAATTATTTGTAGTTACAAATTTATTCGTTGTAATGTTGGTAACTTGAATTAAACAACGATGACAGAATGCAGCTTTTTCTTATTTAATTTTTCATTTGTTTTTAGTGCAAGGCTTGTTAGAGCAAATTAGGTATTGTCTTGATGACCATCTTGACACACCAATGAAAAAAACTTTCCGAACAGATTTGATCACTAATTTTTTTATCCATATATTATATATAAAAAATTAAATCTATGTATAAAATAATTTTAGAAAAATTTCTTTATATTTTAAAATAAAGATATGTCATATCCTTTATATTTTATTTTAAATTTTAAAAAAATAAAAATAAATAAGCAAATCTTCAATAAAAAGACATCTATAATGATTAATCTTAAGATATATAGAGCCACTAACAAAAGTAATGGTGTTCAATAATTTTTTTAACTTTAAAATTTATGTAATTAAATCAAGTTTCATTTATTTTACAAAATATTTAAAATTTTATATTTATCAAAATTACTATACTTATATGTATGGCTAAGTAAGATATATTAAAGTAAAACATAAAAGATAAAATTACCTTAATATAATTTTGGTTATTTGGAAGATATGCATTAGTATCTCATCATATTCGACATATGTAAATAGGAGAAAAAAATGTAAAATGTATAAAATTTTCAAAATACTGGATACATTATAAAATTATAGAAACAAGTGAATGGAGAATGTCTATTTTAATTAATTTTTAAAAATATTTTGTGAATTTTAATTTTTTAAATATATTAATTTAACGTGGGGATTTAATTATTTTTTTTCTATTGATTCTATAATAATAGATAATTATTATAATATTCACAAGTATTTTAGTTTTTCTTTTTAAAATTTTGATTGAAAGAGAATTTATAAATTCAATTTATTTATTTGTTAAATGATAATTATCAATTTCATTATTTTCACATAAAATCAAATATTTTAAGTCTTTTCAATTTTTCCTTTGTTATCTCATTAAAAGATAATTAATATATATATATATAATATGTTATTTTTTACACTAAATATAACTTAAAAATAGATTAAAATTTAAAATATATTTATAAAAAATTTAGTTTCCTCTTTTAGTTTCATAATAATATATAATTATTATAATTATTATAATTTTTAAGAGTATATTAATTTTTTTCTCTTTAAATTTTTTAAAAAAAGAGAATTTGCAACTTTTAAATTTAATAACAGAATAAATTAATTTAAGAGTTTTTTGGTTTTTTTCTTTAATTCTCCCGCTAAAGATAATTAATACATAGTTTCAATTATTTTCTATACTAAATATAACTTAAAAAATAAATTAAAATTTAGTACATATAAAAAGATTTTTGATTTTCTCTTTTAATTTTATAATAATAAATAATTCTTATAATATTTATGAGTATTTTGATTTTTTTTAATTTTTTACAAAAAAAAAATTATAAATTATAAATATATTCATACAGAATTAATTATTTTTTACACTAAATATAAATTAAAATTTAATACATATTTAGATAATTTTTGGTTTTTCTTCGATTTAACAATAATAAAAAATTATTATAATTTTATGAAATTTTTGATTTTTTATTTGAATTTCTACTAAGAAATAATTAATAAATTTTAATTTTATTCACATAGAATAAATTATTTTAAAAGTCTTAATTTTATTGTTTACTTTTTCCTCTAAAAGATAATTAATAAATATAATAAATTATTTTTTATACTAAATGTAATTTAAATATTAAATTAAAATTTAACAAATACTTAAAAAAATGGTTTTTTCTTCTTTTAATTCCCTAATAATTAAAAATTGTTATATTATCGTTGAATTTTTTTTATAATAATATTATTAGAATTAAGTAAGCTAATTGTTTTAGCCTAATTCATGAGCTCAGTTGTACTTTTTTAACTCATAAGTTGATTGGATCAACACTGCTAGACACAATCACGCCACAGAGCTTATCTGCATCCAGAAATGTCCAAAGCAGCCTATAAATTCCACTTATCGGGTTGGAAGACTTTTGTGCTTATGCTTCAGTGTGACAGAAAATGGCATCAACACTCCCAAATACGATTCTCTATACTCCTCTGTCATCTATCAAACTCAGTAACTCAAGCTTCTCTAAACTTCATTCAATTCCTAGAACAAACAGTAAATCATTTTGTAACAGCGTAAAGGCAATGACAGCAGAAGGAAGAGATAGCCTAGATCACTTACAGAAGGCAACTCAACATCAGTTTAGACCAATGAAACAAACATCACAACCTTCACCTTCAGGTAACTTCTTCGTTCTCTTTTTCCTTTCATATTTCATCTCAAACCTTCTTTTTCGAGCTGAATTTTTTGTCAAAATGGGGTTAACCAGAAAGTGGGGAAAACGCTACAATTTTTGTTTTGTTTTGTTGGTTGTTTCAGAAGCACTTTTATGTCTTTTTAGTATAAACAAACAGATCACTAACAAGTTCTTATATTCCTTTACAAAATCTTGTATACAGGACTGATGAACAAATTCCAAGCAGCAAGAACAGTGCAACAAATGATGGACACAATGGAGAGATTGATGGAGGATCCAATGGCTTACCGTAGAGTTTGGCCTTCACAACATGTGGGGGAAGGAAATGGGTACAACAGAAGGAGACCGCCTTGGGCAATAAGGGAAACAGAAAAAGACTATAAGATGAGATTTGATGTGCCGGGCATGACAAAGAATGATGTTAAGGTTTGGATTGAAGAGAACAACATGCTTGTATTGAAGGCAGGGAAAGTACCCATGGAGCAGAAGGAAGATCAATTAGTAAATGGCTATGAGAAAAGTACAGAAGAAGATTGGCTTACAGACAGCTATGGTAAGTGCAGTTACAGGATTGCACTTCCAGAGAATATTGAGTTTGACAAGATCAAGGCAGACGTCAGAGATGGGGTTCTGTATATAACCATTCCAAAAGCCAGCATTAGAAGCAAAATCATTCCCATTAATGTAGAATAGATTGATTATTCTCTTCATCCATAAGAACTCTATCTATGGTATTTTTAGGTTTTTGTATCTGTTTGTTTAATGGCCGTTTTACATAAACTACTCTCGATTGTAATACAGAGGTAACTTAATTTCTAACTTAAATACAATGAAAATTCTTGCTGTTGATGTTTCAATGGATAATTGGAAGATAAGATTTATACACCACCAACTTGGTCTGATCACTCTTTCTTTCATATAGAGATGTTCAGGCAAAAATTCCTACTCGAAAAAATATACAAGCTATGAGGGCTTTTTCTTCCTCCCACTTTGAGAAATGCGTTTAAGATTTTGCGCTTCCCTTTTTATTCCTCTGCAATATAGATAGCCATTGTGAAAACAAGTGACAATTTATCTAAATGGAGATTTGACAAGCTATTTAAACAGGACATATAATTCTAGATCAATACCTCCGATACAAGTAGATAAAAGTATAGAATAACAGCAGCAGCAAAATCGTTGTAATGGAGATAACAATATAGAATACATTTCTCTTCTTCTGTGCATATGAAACAAAAGAGATTATCAATGAAGACATTCATCTGATGATCCCAAGGAAAATACATGAGCCTGAAGCTCATAGAAGACTGAAAAAGTAGAAAAGCTTATATTTCAAAGCTAAAGCTGTAAGTATATACCACTTCAGAAGTAAAGACAAATTGGATAGGAGTATGAATGAAACATGACTTGCAATCTAATAAAAAACTTGCCATTAACATAATTTCCTATGCATTTCACGTGTCAATAGGAGTCATCAACTACAAAGCTAGCTAATACTGAGATAGACAATTACCCTGCGACCTCGAGAGAAGGGTTTCTGATACCCAGTGCATGTGTGAGCATCGCAGAATTGGCGTAGGAAAAATTCTGTTGAAGTCAACAATCCACAAGCAATATTATACATTAATTAAAAAAAATACCTTACTAAAACATTCCAACTATAACATAAGCATAATGCTACCATGAAGACGACTGGCTGAAGGACCACCAGAAATTGGAAAACAACTATCAGCAAGACTCTGCGCATAATTAAAAAACATAAATATGAGAATTACTGGAATTATGCTGCCGGTATGTGTGTGAAATCCTTGAGAATATTTCATGCTACCTCACATAAATGATGATTCCTTGAAACAGCAGCTGGATTGCACCTAGTCTTGTGTGCTGCAGAATTCATCACATGGTCACAATGCAAAGCACCACAAACTTCTGCCAAGCACCGGCTGTGACTCTGGATTTTGCAAAAGCAATGCAGCATTTTAACTTAGTACAAATACCATGTTGCCAAAATCTAACTAATTGAACTTTTTCTGCTCGACTTTAAACTACATGAAGGAACTCGAACCTAGGATATTGGGTATTCTGATGTGGAACGGGGAAGAAATAGAGTTGGAGATAGAAATAAAGGGAATAAATTAGGGATCGAAGAATCGAAAAAATAGGGAAAGAAAATATTTAATTCATATTTATGGTTTGAGAATGAACATATAATCATAAAATTTTGATTAACAAAATAATCTTAAATCGAATTTAAAATCTAATTGAAATTTGATAAATCAAATTCAAAAATTATTTCAAATATTAAAATCCTAACAATAATTATAAATATCTTAACTATTTAATTACTTGTAATTATCTTTATTATTTCATTCTTGATTTCTATCATTTCTCTCCCTCTAAAAAGTGTACAAACAATCCACTCAAAAGAAAAATCTAACAATAAGACAGTTATAGACTTATAAGAAATTAAAAATAATCTTTAAACTCTATTGAAACTAATAATGAAGCCAAAAATGAATCTTTCTCCCATAATATAGTGCTATCATTTTAAGTTTCCTTAAAAATTATACTACTTATTTCAATTCACAACACCCAAAGAATTGATCCAATCTCACGGTCTACAACATTGTAGCCTTTTTCGCTTTCATATTATACCTTCATATTATACCATGCATGTTAAATTTTTCTAGCAACAAAGATTTACAAGATCCTGAAATGGTCCATTGAATTGTTACTTTGTAGTTTAGACTTCAAAGACTTCAGTAATTGAACAATGTAAAAATAAATGATCAATGTCTTTTGAATTTTTCTTGCAAAGCATACACCAATTAGGTGAAAAGTAAAACTTTGAAAAGTTTGATTGTATATGATCTATTGTGTTGTCGACTTTTGATGAGTGGTAGAGCCATAAGGCAGTAAGAAAAGTTTAAGAACGTCGTGCATCTTCATGGTTACAACACGGGGAACAAACATAATGATAACTATAGTCCATCCTACCAAACCTTCAGAAACAATAAAGAAGGTACTTGTATGTCCCACTATCCCATTTGAAATACGGATGAATGGGTATATTAGTATAAAAATTTAATAAATATACGTTAGACTCGACAATTTAGTTAGCAAAAGGTTCAAAAATATGAGCAGGGATTTAGGAGCATCTAATGAGATTCTCAAGAGTGATAACAAGTTAGGGTTGATTTCATAGTTTTGTTTTAATTAAGACACATGATTGTGTGGAATGGATAGATGGGCGGGAGGTGTCTTTCATGATAGTTTGATTTGGGATATGGCGAGGAGGAAGTTGGACCATTAGCTTAGGAGGTGGTCTAAGAATACTTTTTCATTGCAAAATATTTGTCAACTGTTTTCCGTGGAGAATATTAAAACTCTTAATCTTAAAACCCAAAACCTAAAATCCTAAATCCTAAATCCTCCTTTTGAAGTATGAACCAAAGGTATCACTTGTAAGATTGGGTTTCAATTTTAATTGTTGACTTTCTTCAATAATTGTTCAAGATTCTCATTCAACTTTCTGCCATACTCCTTAGAATAGTTAGATAATTCTTGACCATTGTCCAAAACAATTGTTTGAATATTATGGGTAAGACCATTGGAAACATGAGAAGATGACACATATGTGGGTTGAACTGGTTTGAGCTTGGTGCAAGTGTTCAGAGAAATGAAGGTAAACAATTGTAGCAGGGTGTGAAACTTTGCAAAGGTAGTACTCTAGTGGATTTTGGTTGTGAAGGTGTTGGTGGGGTATGGGATGTTTTTTGGAAAAGACGATAATTGGGTATAGGGTTTTTCCAACAAAGGTGGAGGATGGTGGTTGTTGTAGTTGGGTTGCAGCTGTTTGGTGTTTTGTTGGCAATTGGGCTCTAGTTTGACAGTGGTGGTAGGTGGAGACAACTGACGATGGCTAGTTATCGTGGTGTTAATGGGTGATGGCTAGTTAGGTGTTGCAGTGGAAATGTGGGATTTTACGATTTGGGTGATAAGAGGGGTTAGGGTCTAACGGTGTTGGTTGCTATGGTTTTGACGGCAACTGGATTTGTGCAGCGGTAGTCATTAGATGTGGAAGAGTTGTGGGGGCTGTCGGAGTTTGACAAAACAATTTTTTTCTACTCTCATACCAAACTGATGTGAAACAAGGAAGAAATACAACCGGAGAGAAAGAGAAAGGAAAGAAATTAGGGTTAGAGATTGAAGAATTGAGATTAAGAGAAAAAGATGTGAAAATTAGGGGAAGGGAGAAAGATAATTGAGGGAGAAAATATTTATTTCATATTCATAGTCTAAAAATAAAATGTATTATCATAGGTTCTATTTAGATGACAAAATAATATTAAATCTAATTGTAACTTATACTTAGATGAATCAAATTTTAAAATTATTTCAAATGTTAAAATCCTAATAATAACTAAATATCTAAACTATCATAAATATCCTAATAATTTAATTACTTGTAATTATCCTTATTATTTCATTCTTGATTCCCATCACATACCCTTTTAACTAACTCAAGTGCAGGAAAGGGAGCTAATCAATTGCACTTAATTTGGAGAGGAGGTTTTAAACATTGACAAGAAACGTGATATCCATGCAATGGGAAATATCAACAAAGAAGAAAGGTACGTTGAAATTAACTTTCAACAGGAATAACACGTGAATATGACAGAATACGTAAGTAACCAACAAAAAATTAGGTTATTTATGCAGGAATAAATTTTGTTGGAGAGAAAATTGGCATGGTCATCGATTCATCTGTAATAATATGAAACAGACCAGATACAAAATATTACCCAGTTCATTCCCTTCCCCAATTTTCACAAGATGTTATTCAGCATTGATCCTCATCTTCTTAGTTTAACAATCCATATATATTGAATGTTAATGTCTATGAAGTGACTGAACAAACATTTACTCCTGCAAATCGAACATGAGAGCCAAACAAACTACAAAAATAAATTGTAGAACACAAAGAACTAAATACTTACTACATTGAGTAAATTGTAGTGTCTGTCGTCGAAGTGCTTATCCAGATATTTCTCTTCATAGAATCTTTTTCTACAGTATCCACATTGCCATTCATTTATATCTACATGTATCTTATGATGTTCTTGATCTCTATATATGTCATTGTCAGGATGCAGCCTACAACTTCTGGAAACCTGATACTTTTCTTTCTCGACAAGAGGCATCAAGTACTGCGTCACATAATAAAAGATAAATTCATTGATATCATGTCCAATTAAGTATGAATCGGCCTAAAAGCAGCAGTTTTTCTGAGAATGTTATGCATATAATTCTTCTAATACCTCCTCTATTATCTTCCATGCTGCTCTACTCCTCTCTCTCGAACAATGCACCTCAAGAGCATTTCCTGACCCTTGGTTTATACTGTGGCAACCCAGTTTTAGACTTTCAATTGTGAAAATGACAACATCTAAGGTTGCTTGTATAACAATTGTTAGCTACTATTTCAAATTCTACACTATTACCACAATACCTTGCAGTTGCAGAATCTTCAGCACCCTGGGATAAAGTAAATAGGTAATTATCATTAAAACAGATAAGAATTGAAATAGAATAATTGCAGTAAAATGTGCAGCTACAAAAAGAAAAGAGAAAAGCAAATAAATGCATGATAGATGTATAAAAGTATCATTGACTTTCTCTCAAAAGTTTAAGCTTTCGAGAGTATTAGATTCTTAACAAACTTCTAATATGATATCAAAGGTAGAGGTCCTGTGTTCAAACACAAGTAAACTTCTCAATGAACTTCTAACAATGTAGTCACTATTGCAAAAAGAGAAATGCTAAGGTCACGTCAATTTGCACCAACATACATGCACCAATTATGGTATGACATGTGTCCAAATTTTTTTGAAATTGATTTTTTTTCATTTCCAAAGTTATTTGGACACATGTCACGTTATAATTAAAATGAGTAAAAATTTATGGATTCCTAGCATTGTTCTTGCAAAATACATCTAAAAGATCAAACTGAAAGATATGTAGTCAATATTGTAAAATGAGAAATGCTAAGATCACATAAATTTATACCAACATTTGCACTTGCACCAATTATAATGTGACGTGTCCAGATTTTCTTGAAAAATGAATTTTTTTTCTTTCCAAAGTTATTTGATCACATGTCACACTACAATTAGTGTGAGTACAAACTGGGTGCAAATTTATGTATTCCTAGCCTTACTCTTGCGAAATACATCTAAAATAATCAAACTGAAAGATATGTAGTCAATATTGTAAAATGAAAAATGCTAAGATCACATAAATTTATGCCAACATTTGCACTTGCACCAATTATGGTATGACTGTCCAGATTTTCTTGAAAAATGAATTTTTTTTCTTTCCAAAGTTATTTGATCACGTGTCACACTATAATTAGTGTGAGTACAAATTGGGTACAAATTTATGTATTCTTAGCATTACTCTTGCGAAATACATCTAAAAGAATCAAACTGAATGATTTAAGAACACATGAGCATGAACCCCGAGACAGAGTAATGACTTACAGAAATTGCCAGTACGCAGTTAGCTAAGCAAAATAATCTTTTCATTTGGTCCACTCGTTGATGAATAAACAAAAACTAAAATTAGCTTAAGATGTTATAACTACCCAAACCATTCACACTTGAGCAAAAGATGCTATTTTTACGAGCTTTGTGCACTTTAAACACCAGAATTGAAGATATTTTTTATCGCAACAGCCGTAATTGAAAATAACCCAGCACTAAAGTTTCAGCCTTTGATTATTACCCTTCAATTCTCATCACTATTTCTGTACTCATACGTCCAATTTCGATCAAAATGGGTATTGCAGTTACAATCTGTGCTAGGTTATCCGGAGATCTTACTTAACAAGATCGAAAACTTGTTTATGGATAGTAATTGGTACTCCAATTTTGATTCGACCTCTGTTGACTCACAAATATGCTTGTAGATGCCTCAGTTTTCAAAATTCTATTAAACAAATGTAGTTTTTTTAAAAATAGGAAAAGAAACAACAAATCAAAGAAACAGATGTAAATCCATGTAAAATATTGATGAGAAAAAAAAAAGATGAACAATAACATGAAGATAGAAACCTCAATTGTACGCAGAGAAAGCAATATGCAGAGGATGAGAGAAGCCACCCATTTTGACAATTTTCTTGACATCTTTCATTTGACCCATAATGTCTGCACTCATAAATTCCTAAGTACCATCGTTTCGATGCTTGATCTGAGTTCTTTGCTACGCTAGAGTGACCAATCAGAACCTCGCCACCTCGACCTTTGTTTTATTTGGGCTGCGGGCCAGAGCTAGTCGTTTGTAGTACTATTTGGGTCTTAATTTTACACCGGCCCAACTTGTAAGTAGCCGAAGAAGTTAGAACGTAATCGAAAAATGTAATTATTCGAAAACTTTTAATAAATTAAAACATATATTAATATTAATTTTTTTTATACATAAAATAACATAATAAAAAAATTAATATTAAAAATGAAATTTTTTAAATAATTATATTCAATTTTATTATTTTTAATTATATTATGAGACACAGCTAATTATCATAATTTATTACAATTTTTTGATATATATATACACGAAATCATACTTAAGTTAAGATTTATAAGAACTAAAATGAAAAAAATTACAATATCACTAATATATACACACGAAACCATATTTAAGTTAAGGGAGCACCTGCGCATCCTTAATTTTTTGGTAAAAAATTTCATGTATTGTATGTATAATAAATGTACTTATTTATTTATTAAAATACATAATCGTGTTTCTCTAACTTTTTCAAGAAAAAAAATCTTCTTTTGTATTTATAAATTTATTTCTTATTTTATCAAAATGCATAACAATGACTCATTTCATTTTTATTATTTAAATTATTTTCATTATTTTTATCATATTACATGGTCATTGAAATTCTCCATTTATTTTTTTATTTTATTTTCACATTAATATTATATAATTTTTACAAAACTTTAACAAAATGGTAAGTATTTAACAATTCTTTTTAAATTTTACTTGTTCAATTTTATTACTCAAACATACTTAATTTCTTAAAAAATCACAAGTTTAATCTCACATCTAATATAAATATCATTGATACACCACATGTATTTATATAACTATTTATTTTTATTTATACATAATAATATTATTCAAATATAACTTTCACATATTAAATGCATATAGTTTATGTTATGTAACTTCTTTAATTATTTTTTAAGTTTGTATAGATATTAATATATGTTATTTAGTATAATTATAACTTAATTATATAGTTTTAAATATTTATTAACATATAAAATTAATAGTAAAATATTTAAATACAATAAAATTTGTTAAATTAAATACCCAAAATGATTATGATCATTAACACAATCTATCAAATTCACACCAAAAACAAATAATTCTTTAGGTTTTATATTAGAACCTATGTAAATTTAAATGAAAAGATTATTTTTTTAAAATAAATATTAGCAAATTATTTAAATATCTTTTTTATAATTTTATTTTATAAATTATATATTTGGGTTATTCATAAAAACTCCTGCGGATTTTGCCTGATTTTTTAAAATAACTCATGCAAATAAAAATGTTAAAAAATAATTTTTTTAAATGAAAGTTTGTAAATTTTTCAAATATTCCCTCTTTCATAATTTATTTTTTTAATTTGATGTTTTAAAAAAGAGGGAAAACAAAATTTAATAAAACAATTGACGTAGGTTATTCAAAAAATATTGTGTGATTTATTTTGAAAATCCCACGCAAAATCTGTATGGATTTATTTTTAATAACCCACGCAAAACATACTAGCTTTTGCACATTCCCCTTCATCATAAACCGGATATCATTATCGAGCCTTAAATAAACAGAGCACCTCGACCACCACATACAACACCCTGTGATACCATTGTGCCACTCATCTTACAGTTCTCGACGTCGGAATAAGTCTTCCTTACCACCATTGTGCCACACCCTCCTCCATCTTCATTGTCAATCAGACATGCAGTGCGCTTCATTCCCAATCGTTGCGACATCCCACTTCCCTTATGCACCATCCTTGCATAAAGATAGAGAGAGAGAGAGAGAACAAAGTAAGGTAGAAGCCAAAGAGATTGAGTATGTTTCTGAGATAATTAAACTTTTAATTTTATTTTTTCTTTATTTTAATTATACTTACTTTTATTATCGTTTTGTTAATTCTTTTATATATAAATTTAAAATATTAAATGCCAATAGTCTCTATCCAACTAACAAAAATAACCAACGCCGGATACTTTTGAAGATGCATTAAACTTTAAAAGTATTATAGCCTATTTTGTATAAGTTAAAGGGTATTTATAAAGATAAATAAAATCTTAAGATTATTATTTTTTAAATAATAAGTTAACTAATGAAAAGAAAAATTAATTTGAAATATGGTTTTTAATTTTTTTTATAAGTTTAAAAATAACATGAAGGGTGTAAAAATGTAACTAAATTTTAACTTAATTTTGAACTTAAAAACGATGTTAAAAGAAAACTTTTGTCCGTATTATAATTATGTCACTTAAAATCTTTTGTGAACTTTATTAATTTTGTAGTTTAAAAATAAGATAAATAAAAAAAATTAAATTTTTATTTTTTTAAATATTATTTTATTAATAAAAAATATTAAAAGAGGAAAGAAAAAAATAACAGACCAACAAAGAAAGAAGTCCCCCTCTCTCTCTTCCTCTCTTTACTCTTTCTTTATCTTTCTTTCACTCATTCTCTTTATCTCCGTCACTCCATTTCTCCTCTTTTTTCTTTTTACTCATTTTCTCTCTTTCACTCACTTTTTTTTTCTTTAAATTTTATTTTTTATTTTTTATTAATAAAATAACGATGAGAGAAAAGTAAACAAAAAGAATTTTTTTCTTTAAATTTTATTTTTTATTTTTTATTAATAAAATAACGATGAGAGAAAAGTAAACAAAAAGAAGACAGAGAATAAAGAGAGAGCCTCTCTTCCTACTGGTGCACTTTTTTTTTAATATTTTTTATTAATAAAATACTTATTTTCTATTTTTATTCTTAAAAAATCACAATTTTTAAAAATATTGATTTAATTAACTATACTTTTAAATTACAAGATTAATAAAATTCAATTAAAAAATTACATGATTAAAATATATAAATCATACATATTTAAAAATTATCACACTTCCCATTATATCATAATTTTATATTACATTCTCTCAACTTGAATTGGAGACCAAATATAGCCTCTAGTATAGTGCTTATCATCTAGAGAATAATAATTAAGAAAGATAAACCAAATATGAAACTTTCAAACTCAAGTACAAAATAAAGTTGGATTCATTTAGTATACAAAATATTACACAGCTTTCCAATGTAAAATTCGGTACATGTTATGGTATATTAAAAAAAAGGATTAGATGATGCATGTTCATTGTGCAATCCAAATTACAGTAATTATATTTTGCACCTCAATTATTCAACTATAGTCTTCACTCTTCAGCCAGCATGAGCATTGAGGAAACTCCACATAATGGTTAAAGAAATCAACTAAGTACAAAGAATGAACATACATTTAGGATATTGTGATTTCCACATCCTTTCCAATTACAGATGACTCCTGATCAGATCCGTAATTATTACTATTAGTTTTGCTTTTAAATGATTTTTGGCTAAACACACGGCCAAAAAAAGCACTTCTTGAACTTGAAATTGATCGAGGAACATTGGTCCCCTTGCTGCTATCATCCTTCTTGGAAAGATAATCAGATAAGTTCTTAATTAAATTGCCAAAGCGACGCTTAAACGTTGGATATCTTGAGATGGATTTGGTTATGCCTTGGAGCCTAATGTGAAACATTGAAAAGTAAAACAACAAAACATAAGATATTGGGTCGAGCGAATTCAGTAAAAGTTATGTAATTTTACCTTCGAGCTAAAGCGTCAAGTTCAGCTCGTTTTCGCTCAGATTCGGGTGGTGTGCCAATATTTGAAGTTTTCAACCTCAGGGGATCACCACTCAACAGAACTAATTTGCCTAGGTATTTCTCTTCTTCCTCAGAAAGGTTTTCTGCTTTGATCTGATCCTTCATAATCAATAGGGGGTTGAAAAACCAATCAAAGAAGGTTTCTTTAGGTCTATTTGTGCTAGTTATCTCAGTTACATTGTCACCTATGAGAAAGAAGAACAAAAAGGAATTACTCCAAGTTCCTTCGGGTCTATTGAATTATAAAAAAGAAGAATGTTAGACAGAAAAGACAACTTTGAAGGGTGATTTTTGACTTACTTAACAATATACCCGCAGAATCGGCTTTAGCAGAGCGTAATAGTGTTTGGAGAATGGAATAAGCTGGTAAACCAATACTGATCACTCTGCTATCTTTACCAGAATTGGCATCTTCGATGTCTTGAACAGTTACTAGTCCTTCAGAAACCATGATTTCTCCATGATTTTTACATTCCTTAAATAAATTATCAAGTAGCTACATGACCCATTAAAAGGAATTGAAAAAGAAAAGGAAAAATTAGTGCCTAACCATGATATCATTTTTGGATTCATATTTTCTACTGAAAATATAATAATAAGGAAATGATGTGAATAGCTTGGGGACATAATTCTAAAGCCATTTTGCAAATAAGTATAGCATGAAAAGTAAATTTGCTCAATGTTTACCTCGAGCGATTTCAGCTCAATCATAGGATTATTTAACGAAACAGTGTGGGTGAAAGGATTTCGGAAAGAGCCAGGCCTTGAAATTGAAGCTGAATGAGAGTTGGTCCTGGACAGCTCAGATTTCTTCCGATAGTTAGGCCTGTCAATATCAAATTGTGTCAGTGTGCATAAACCCTGCAAAACCACTAAATATTATAAGCATTCGGTAGAACCTGGGAAAGCAGGATCCTTCTGGCATGTCAAGAATATCATTGCTATATTCATCATATATGGACAATGATGCAACAATGTAGCAAAGCCCTAGCCAAAAAGAAGACTCCTGTGATTCAAAACCACTACATCTAATTAATATGCGGTCACTGTCGAACAAGGGAGTCCAAGCATCTCACCATCTTCCAGAGTTTCAAGAAAAGAAACCAACTGATAGTTGCTGAAAATAAGACTGCCTTTCATGCTTATAATTTGTCAAGAAAAAAGTTGCAAAATTTTATGTATGCAGATTATTTTTAACAGTTATAGCCATGGGAGTTACTAAAATCCACAATGATGGTATCAAAAGATACGCCAATAGCAACAAGTGTCACCACCTCAAAAAGAGGCAACATGTCTGTGTGTCAATACAACTAACATTTGAACATATTAACCAATTCAGGTGCTCTTATTTGCCTTTGTTTCTTAGTTATTTGAACATAAAGACCAAACAATTCAGCTCTTAAGAAATTTCAGAATATAAGAATCAAAAACTGCAGAGTGACCTGATATACAACCACCCCTGCAAAGGCACCAAGAAAAATACTGGCTACAATGGAGGCCAACACTGCCCCAACAACAGCCAACGGCCAAAGTAGGATAGCAAGACCTGCAAATGGTACACATATCGTTTCCAAGAAAGGGCCTTCTCGGCCTATTAGGTCATGAAACATACGATGCCAACCCTTGAAAAGCATGAAGGGGCTTTTGCAGATAGCAATAATCGAAATCATTGGATAATCAACCATGAAACCAAGCACTCCTGCTATAACAGCACCAGGGAGATAAAGCAATCTGCAACCAGGTAAAAGGTAATGAAAAGCTGAGGTTAACGAAGAATATTCATCACCAATGGACTGTGACAACCCACTGGAAAATTGTATAAAGCTAAATGGTAAGGTATCGACTACACATGGCCAGATCCAAATAAATAGAGGAAAAGTGAAAACTGAATGTTCCAGTTAGATGCAAAATTGAAATTGGCTCCTATATTCATTTCACGCCCTCGTCCCCCAATTATACTCATCTGCAACCCTAGCCCCACACACACATATATATATATTTATGCAGCTGTGAGACGTAAGAAATGATTTATGAGGATTGGTATCTACAAACTACAAAGAGATGTATTTATGAGGCCAAGATGTATGATTTTCTTGGAGATTAAGGAATGGCTACCAGCAGTGAAACAGAACAAACTAGAGGTAGAAACGGAAAGCAAACCTGATCTCGTAGTATTTCACATCTGGAGGCCCTTGCTGTTGCAGGTCATCCATAACTGAGAAGTAAGAATGGAAACAAACATCTGTAAAATCCCTGACAATAGTCAAGCATCCTTGGACAGTGCTCCATGTTCCATCCTGCCCATGTCATAAAAAAGAAATCAGTTTTCTGCAAACGGAAGGCAAGTAATGGATGATGATGGACAATATACAAATAATGATAACAAAATTTATACAAAGCATTGCTGAATACATACAAAGAAGCAATGGAAGAGTTTATCGGTCTTCCCTTCACCAACAGCTTCAAAAGTAGCAAATATTGGTGAAAGAAATCCATATGCTGCTCCACCTACAATGCTTCCAACAATGCCAACCACCAGCCACACAATCAACATAGCAGGGAGTACACATATGCACAGAATAAGCTTCAAAGCCGGTCCTAGTCGTTTAGCTCTGCTTACAGAAATGGGGTATAAGGAAGAAAATATACGAAGAAAACTCTTTTGTTGCTTTTAAAATCTTATGAGGACGTTACGCTGCCACCTTAACTACTTTCAGCATTAGCTCCTCACATCAACAGCCCCAAGAAGTAAAATAAATAAGAAAACAATTAAAAATCAAGGGTCAAGTAGATCACCTGACAACAGAATAATAGGTCCAGAAAATGTGTGCTGGCCAAAGACCCAGTATGATGGCCGTGTTTCCAACAGACATGATGAGGCATATCAAAGGGAAAAGGATGATTCCTGAAATAATATCATTGTAAGATCTCAGAATGCAAGCTGATACTGTCATTTTTCAAGTCAGAGTGATGTCATGTTATGATTGCATAACATGCTTGGACTATCTTCATCTCTAGGCAATATAAACAGGATAACTGAAATGCTTAAATGCCCATTAAAGAACTTTTGTTCAAGAAAGCACAAACCAGTGTGTAGCAAACATATTTCAACAGAAAGAAAAATTATCTATGCCGTATTTTGAATTAGCAGCTTAGTTCCTGATACAGAGGAGTTCAGAAAGAACATGATCACAGAAGATATGATTTCTAAGGCTAAAAATTGTAAATACTATATACGATGTAATACATAGAAAACAAAAACAAAAGGCATATTTATTCGGTCCCTGTAAAATTTATAATTTGATAATCAACTTTTCAATCATGTGATACTTAAGTATAATGTCACTTAAGTCTAATGCCATTAATCAATTCAACAAAAATTGTAATTTTGAATTAAATTTTCAAATGTAGAAAAATGAGGGATTAAATTGTGTCAATTGGAAAGTTAGGTACCAAATTATAATATTATAGATTAGGATCATATGTAACCCAAAAAAAATAAAAGATAGACTGTTTCACAGAAGAAACATAGGAAAAATGATAATTAAAGTCCAAACGAAATTACATTTTAATTCTTTAATTATTATATGGGACAAAAGAAGTCTGTTACTTTTCAATCATGCTATACTTAAGTATAATGTCGTTAATCAATTCAAATTAAATTTCTCAAATATAGAAAAATGAGGGATTAAATTGTGTCAATTGAAAAATTAGGTACCAAATTATGATATTATAGGTTAGGACCACATGCATAAATAACCCAAAACAAAATAAAAAGATTGATTGTTAAAAGAAACTTTGAAAAAATGATAGTTTAAGTCTATTACTTTTAACCAAAATACAATTTAATCCCATACCTATTGGGTGGGACAATAAAAATTCGTTATTTTTACAAAATGTATTGCAAAAATCCATTTTATAAATTAATAGACTTATGTTGTCTCAGTTTCAAAATGGACAAATAGTGTAGCACAAATTCATTACTCTACAAAAACTTTTGTAGCCTTTGTTTGTAAAGGTAATAGAGTTGTGTTAACTAACTTAATAGGTACGGGTATAAAATACATAAAAGATAACAAAATTTAACAATATATATATATATATATATGTGTGTGTGGATGAATAGTATAATGATCACTTAATTTCTTTAAATCAGAATTTTACGTTTCTCAGAGAAGGTTTAAGCAGTTCAAAACAAGGAAGTATTGACAAAAACCTTTAAAAATTCCAAGAAGCAGAAGCCCGTTGAAGTAGGGCAAGAAGCAAATGAAGTTCCATAAAGTAGCCAAAAATCCTTTTGGTGGCTCCATCTGCTAGAACCAAATCACTCGAAATCACACCAAACCCATCTCAAGGACAAGACTTACGACTTCTCTGCAAACACCAGAAGCCTTATCTTTGGTAATTCAAACAACAAGTATCATAAACAACAATAAACCCATAACCTGAAATTCAATTTATAGCAAACCTATGTTAAAAAAATTACTTCAAATTTTACTTTTTATTCTTCTTCTGCACCAACGAGCACGAGCCCAAATAAATTGATCAAAAAAATTATATAAAAAAGTGAGTTTCATTCCATTCCTCCCTTTGTTTATCCATTCAAAGATTTAAGTTTGAAATTTAAAAAAAAAAATCTTGTCTTTTGGAGAGTCGATGAAGTTTGGAACAAAGTAAAAATACCAAAACATCATAATAGGTTTGAGTTTGAGAAATTATTAGAAGGTAGTTGAAAATCCGCTTAAAGACTTACACTGCATAATAAGGGAATCCTGGACAGAACAGTGACAGTCGAAGAAGAATCAGAGAAGAAAAATATTAGTTCGTCAAAGATTGCTCAGCCGGTTTTCCTTTATTTTCCCTTAATTTGCAAAAGAAATTGTTCTTTTTTCCCAAAAGAAATTGTGCTTACGGTGCATGTAAAAAGTCTATTTATAACTATTTTAATAATGTCATTTATTATAAATAATTATTGTATCAGTCATAATATTATAATAAATTATTATAAATAAAAAGTGTATACGGTCATTTTTATGGGTAAACAGCTAAACATTAATCCCATTATTAATATGCACAAAAGATTATAAATTTATGTAATTTTTATAAAACTGAGTATATTCAATGTTATAATTATTTAATTAAGAGAAATTTTTTAAAATGATTATTTTAATTCTATAATCATGTGTTATGTATTATAAATATTCATTTTAATACTTTTGATAAACTATAAATATTCATTTAATAAAATATAAAATTAAAAATATTTATTTTTTATAATAATTAAAAATATAATTAAATATAATAAATAATTATTATATCTATCATAATATTATAAAAAATTATTATAACTGAAAGTATATATGTTCAAGGTAAACAGTTAAACATTAATCCCATTATTAATATGCACAAAAGATTATAAATTTATGTAATTTTTATTAAATAAATATACTTAATGTTATAATTATTTAATTAAACATAAAAAATTATGAATTTTTTTAAAATGAATATGTTAATTCTATAAACATGAATTAGGTATAAGTCTTGCTATTATAAAAATTAATTATTTTGAGTCCTATAATTTATTAAATAAATATTTATATTTCATCAAATATATTAAAAATGAGTATTTATAGTATATAATTTTCATAAATAATATTACAATAGATATCTAATTCAAAAATTACGAAATTAAATTACTCATTTATATATAATAATAAGATTACTGTGATATTTTTTTAAAAATCATGGGAATTTTGATACTTAATACAATAATTATAAAATTAAAATGTTTGAATTAAATAATTATAAAATCTATTTTACTAACTTTTCTATTAATATTAATTGAAATTTTTTAATTTTTCATACAAATTTTCATTTAAATTGTTTTAAAGTATTTCAATAAATTGTATTGGTTAGAAAATTAGTCAAATTAATAGAAAAAATTTAAGGATATTTATGATAAATTTTACAGTTAACAAAGTTTTTGTTCATTTTTCTTTTAGGTAAATAATTCATTAAAACACTTTGTAATAATTCAAACAGTAAATTGTAATAAAAAATAAATAAAAATATTAAATTAAAAATTACGCTTAATATTAATAATTACATGAACATTTGTTCCATGCTTTATTCATAAAATAAAAATGTAATTAAAATGATAATGATAATAAAAATTAATTTACGAAAAAAAACTATTATTATATTTATTTTATTAGTAAAATAAAAATAAAAATAATGATAAAAATAAAAATAAAAATTTAAAAATTGTAAATGAAACTTTCTTTTTTTTTAAAATAAACTTTTTTGAGATCTAAATAAATAAAAATAGAACAAATTATAAATTATAATACATCTATATAAATAAAATAGTGTATTCCATTCATTTTAAGAGGTGTGATGGGAATAATTTTTTTATTTAATTTTAAATTAATAAATAAATCAAATATGAAATACCAAAATTATTTCTCATTTTCATTTCCTGTATTGTAAACTAAACATAAAAATATAAGTGAAGCAACTTGCTAAGTTGGCTATATCAATTGTATTCTCCTCCACCAATTCAATTCTTATATTAATTATGATGAATATTTTTATTTAATCTTATTGGTTGTTAAATTCTTATATTATGATGAATATTCCTATTTAACCTTATTGGTTGTCATACTAAATCATCATAAACTAATCTATAATTTTTTATAATATATTAATATTTGAATTTATCTTTATGAGATTTATATGTTTTGATTAATGGACCGTAAAGACATATGTTCTCTTTATAATATAAGTTTTCTTTATAGTTATCTTTGATTTGAGAACAAATAATATACTTTAGATATTATAACATGCTTATTTTTCAATCCCTTGAAACAAAAGTAAATTGTATTATTATTTTTTGTTTGTGCTAGTTTTGAAAGGTTATTATACCAAATAGATTAATTTATTATATTAATTTTTAAAGTATAGTTATTATTATTATTTTCCACTCAATTTAACATGTTTGTAGATGTAAAATATGTTTATGATATTAATTTTTTAAAACATTAAATGATATATATTATAATTAAGTAAATAAAAATTTAATGATTCGAATTTATTGATTAATTAAATATATTTGTTTATTGTTTAGTAAGAACATGTACGTTGATTAGCCCAAAACAAAATATGTTCAGCAAAATAAAATAAAAAAGTCCCCTTAAAAAATTATGAAGCAGTTGTTTTACCGTAAAAATATTCATAATTTCTCCAACAAATGATCAAATTATCAGATCACACGATGAAATAAAGACATTTTAGTTTGTGGTACTTATTTTTACCTAAACACTAAAGATGAAAATATCCAACATATTATATGATATCCGTATCTTTTAAAGAATTATCAATATTATTGATAAATTATTGTTTAAATGTAATTATCATTAAATTATCGTCTAAATATTTTTATTGACTAAAAATATCCTAAATATTATGAATATTGTAGTTAAAAATTTGACAAAATGTCAAAACTATCAATGAAATATTTTTATATTGTCGAGATTTATTTTTTTATAATAGTTAACACAATTATATATCATACTTAAATATTTCAAACTTTTTAATTACTTATTCTATAATATTTTGTAAAAAAATATATTTTATTATATAATATTTTAATTAATTGATCAAATTATTAATTAATTTAAATATTATAAATATTTAAAAATATATGTATTAAATAAAAAGTAATTTAAAATATAAGTAATCGATTGTTTTAATATTTTATAAAAATTTATAAAATTTATAAAAAAAATCATGTTTTTTATAAAATTTCTATAATTTTGTAAAAAAAAATTAAATTTTCATTAATAGCAATATTTTCTTTAAAATTATATTTCATATCA
Organism: Hippophae tibetana; assembly: GCA_037013495.1. NCBI lineage: Eukaryota > Viridiplantae > Streptophyta > Magnoliopsida > Rosales > Elaeagnaceae > Hippophae > Hippophae tibetana. Next base: position 10,652,293 of record CM072812.1, read on the forward strand.
ACATTTCAAACCTAATTACATACCCATTATAACCTTCAATTCATTCCTTGAATACATGAAGCAATACAATTCTTACGAAAGCATTTGACATACAAAGATTAAAGTCATCATTTGGCCACGAACACTTGTCACAAACAATATTATAATAAAGAGTATTTGAAGCGAGGATTTAAAGTTAACTCTAAGTAAAAACAAATTTATAATGAATTATAAGTTGGTATATTTATAAATCGATTTAAAATTTAAAATCAGATCAAGTTAAAAATTAATTTTAAATTAATATAATATTAATTTTTTTAAAAAAATAACGTCAATTGACGTATATAATCGACACTATACATGGTACGTAACGTCAGTTGTATATGTTAACTGACATTATGCCTATGTGTAACTTCGGTTGTACATGTCAAATGAAATGTAATGTAGCATCAGTTGTACACGTTAAATGACATGTAATGTAGCGTTGGTCTTAGGTAACAATTGATACAACGTGTGACATTGTGTCGGTTTTACAAGTCAACCGACGCTATGCTATATATAGCGTCGATTTTATGCGTCAACCAATGCTATATATGATATTGCGTCGTTTGATACGTAGGATTGACGCTACGTGCTACGTGTAATATTAGTTTATATGTATGATTGAAACTAACTAGCTTTATTGCTACGGTCTCCTATTTTCTCTCTCACACGTAAGATATATTCTTGACCATTTTTGTCCATTTCTAACCATTTTTAGCCACCATTTATGGTGTCGTTAATTGGGTTTTTTTTCCTCTACTTTTTAATCCAAATCCACCATTTTTTTAGCTTAACACTCGATAATTTCTTACCTATTTTTCTACATTTTTTTACTTACCAAACATTTTTTTTTCATTTTCTCACTTCTGTATGAATTATTTTACAATTATTATTGATGTATTAAATAATATTCTAATAATGAATTTATTAATTGTTTGAATTTTATGTATTTATTTTTATATGATATTTTAATAATTTATAAACTTAATATAATAAATTCTAAAATGTATTGGTAATTAATACATTTATATGTATCGGTTACATATTTAATAAGTCTAATATCATTAATAAAAAATATACAAATCTTGGATGTCAAAGTATATAATTGAGCACGATTATATTTCTAGAGTTGAAACTTTCTTGAAATTCACCTGTAGAAATAGTAATAATAAAATCAATATGATTTAATGCATATGTGTTAAATGTAAAAATGAAAAATTACATGATGTTGATGAGGTTAAGTATCGTCTTATTCATAATGATATTCTTTTGAGTTATAAATGATGATATTATTTAGAGAAAATATTGATGATACTTATAAGAAAGAGATAAATAAAGATGTAAGTGAATTATATACATCTTATCACGATACACTCCATACATAATTTATAGACAAAAAGTATGTTTCATGTTGCGATTTGTCATCTCTACTGGAGTTGTGTTTGTGTGTCTTACCTAATCAGCTCATATGCTTGTATGGCGTCTACGTAGTAGCTTTTGATTGGTCTTGTTTTAAAAATTTATAAAAGATCCATAAAAATTTCAAAAAAATCCTAAAAAAATTTAAAAATTATATTTTCACCCATTTTCACTAAAAAGTTTAATGTTTAAATATTTTTAACCCTAAAAAGACTATTTATTGAATAAAAAGATAAAATACTGAGTAAAAAAACATACTAATAACTCAACTTTTATAAAGTCGTCAATTTTACGTTAACGATCAAATTAATACAAGATGATCTTTTGTGTTAACGCTTCAAAAAGTTCTACATTGTGACACTTTTGAAGATAATGATATACTTGATACATTATTAAATATTATTCATTTCTCAAATAAATTACCTCATATATATATGATTCGGTTAAGTTAGTCATATTTCATTTTAGACGAAAACTTTTAAATACTAACTAATGTGACACATGCTAACCATAATATCTTCATTTTCAAGGTTATTAGTTTTTTTTAAATAAATTTTCTTGGATATCCTATAAAATGTTAAAAAAAATTATAAAAATAAGATACTTAAAATTTATATTAATAAAAATAATATATTAATAATATTAAATATGATTTAATTAAATAATATTAAATATTAAATAATTATAATTTAATTTAAACGGTATGATTACAAGTTTTAAGATTTTATTTTATAAAAATAACATAACCTTGGCAATGAGGCCGCTTGTTTAACTTCCTTTGGTTTTTAATGGTTTCGTAGAAAAGAATTATACATACCCTTTTTATTATACTCTAAATTAACTCTGGATATATAAAAAGAAGGGATGTTATATTTTAGATGGTCTCACTTTTATTTTAAAATAATAAATTGTTTTTGTAAATTTAAAACTCAGTCGAATTCTTAACTTATTATTATTGATTTTTTATACATATATAATTATACTATATAAATATATAGTGACTAAAAAACCTGTCTAAAACCTGTTAATAATGATTAATAACTTATTAAGGATCTTAAATTATATAAAAATTATTTTTGGATCTTAAAATAAAATTATCACTCTCCAGGAATCTTACCTAGATTGAATTTTGATTGAAAAATAATACATATGTCTCAATATTTATGAGAAATTCTTAAATGTAATTTATCATATACTTTTTACAAATATTAGTTGTTATTGGCGTCACACATCTAATACTTTTTTTATTAAAACAAATTATAAAAATAAACCTCTGCTACTATTTATGAATGCATGTCTTAATTATACGCGAGAATCTCTGAGCTGTAACTCCAACTTCATAAGAAAATTGCAAAGATAGATAATAAGGCATCAGATAGGTAAAATGAAAGGCTAACCACGTAAAATTATAATCCATATATATACATATGGGGTCATCATTTTAAATATTTTTATTAAATAATCTCAAAATAAATATAATTTAATAATACACGTATTTTTAATTATAATAATAATTATTTTTATTTTTAAAAATTAATTATTAATTTAAAGTTATATGTTTATTGATATATATATTTAAACAATTTAATTTAAATATCATTATTATTTTTCTAAATTATTTGAATACATATATGTTTGTCCAAACATACCATTAAATTAAATGATAGTAACAAACTTACTCCTAAATCTATGATAAATAATATCTAATATCAAAGTAACAAGTATTTTAGACTATTAGTATAATAATTTTTAAAATTAAATAAATTTATAACTTATGAATATTGTAAAAAGATAAAAAAAGTTACTATTATAAAAAATTCAAATCATAATCATTTGCAAAAAAAAAAACACACATTTAATGATAGTATTTAAAAATATAATATTTTTATATATTATAATTATACTAAAATTATATTTAATATGATATTTTTTTATATCATTAATATTAAATCACTTATAATTTATGGAAAATTTATAATAAATAGAATTTTTATTAAAAAAAAATATAAATAGTTGTTAGCTCGTAGGAGGTTGATTTCGCACTTGTACACTTTTGATTATTAATAAAAAATAATCCGCCGACCAATTGATGTCATTGTGTTTTGTCCCGTTAATCAAGCAAGGCGTGTTTTAACTTCCACTCCCATGTGCCTAGCTCCCACAAAATCAGGACTGTCCCCACGTGTCGTCATCATATTGGTTCTATCTGCTCCTCTAGTTTTACATTTTTGCAATTCTTTGAGAGCGGCTTGTATTCTAGTGAAACCTTGTTTAATTGTCCTATTAATCCACGCGCGCTTAAGTTTCACCTACTATTATATATATAAGCTAGCCATAACCAGCCAACCTCAAACAAGCACTTAATTTGTTCTTTTTTCTTCAACTTTTGAGTTCTAAGAGAGAAAAGACAAAAGATACAAGTTAATTAAGCAGCAGCTTACAAACATCGATCAGAGAAATTAGAAAAATATGATGAAGTTGAGGTCAAAGAAGTACTTCTCCAGAAGCAGTTCTAAGTTTTTTAGCAACAATAAGCAAGTTAACAGAGGAGAAAAGGATAATAATATTCAAAATGGAAGCACTTATCTTAATAGTACTAGTGAAATCAAATGGGAACTTCGACCTGGTGGCATGCTTGTTCAAAGAAGGGAGAGTAACCAAAGTGATGGAGAAGGTCTCATCACAATTAGAGTCATGACCACTATTTCTAAGTCTCATGACATCTCCATTGAATCTATTTCTACTTTTGGTAAGTACTACTTTGACCTTCAATCTCAAAATACAATTGAATTATATATACCCATACATATAGATATAATTAAAAAGAAATCTAAAAAACAACTAAATCTTTCATTCTTGTTAGTTAATCTTGTATGATCATGAAAATTTTCATTTTTTTTAATTAATTTCTAATATGAATGTAAACCTATGTTATTATAGGTTAAAAAAAAACTATGCTATATATATAGCTTTATGATACAAGTAGCTAGTGTCTGAAACTTTTTTAGGTATATATTTAGATATAATTCAACTAAATTAAAGTGTCTCATACTAATGTTAATTATTTTGTCGTTTGAACAATGTTACTTTACGAAAATTAAAGAGTTTATATTGTTCATTTCTAATCTTCTAATTTTACTTATAGGAGAATTGAAGACGATATTATCGTTGCTAACAAGTTTGGAGCCGACAGAGCAAAGGCTATTGTTCAAAGGAAAGGAGAGAGATGATTGTGAATATTTACACATGGTTGGGGTTAGGGACAAGGACAAAGTGCTTTTGCTAGAAGATCCAGCTATGAAGGAGATGAAATTATATGGCTTGGCAAAATCCGGAGGCCTTGGCACGACTTGTGCTCGTACCATCAGCGTATGAAACTCAATGAATTAAATTTTTATATAATTATGTCCATTAATTAATAGCTAACCCCTCAATTAGCGTGAAGGATGATGCTTCCTCACTCGGCTTAATCAATTAGATCTTTAGGGATCTTTCATGTATATTTTGTGCGGTAATAAAAAATGTGCAAGTTGATTGGAACCCATATCATTTTATATGAAATGAATGTTGGTGATTCCAATTGTATTGTAAGTTAATTTGTAAGGTTTGTAATTGCTTTGGAGAAAGTAAAGCAATTATGTTAATTAATTGTTTCAGTAATTTTTGTCTCCCAAATTTTTATATTAATTGGAGCTATTAATTATTATTAGAATATTTGTATACAATATTAGAGACTATGTAAGTAAAAAGTATCAATAGCACGTACTTTTATCCATCTAACTCCATGGATCAAGATGTATAAATATTTGACAACTCACTTTGCCTCTGTCCAACCTGGTGGATAATATTGTTATAAAAAATACCAAGGACACTATCTCATGTTGTCGTTTCGCGTACGATAGTGTTTTAGATACACAATATTATATTTTTGCCTTTATAGCTTTTTCTTTTCTTACCATTCCAGAACATTCTTTTGGTTCCACCTTTCACCGTGTTACTCTAATTTTAGTTACGCACTACTACAAAATATAATATTTAAATCGTTATATAAAATTGATTTTTAACAAAAAATTATTTATAATGAATTTAAATTCAAATCGGTGTAGAATTTATGTTATTTATGTACGTCTTTTCTTAATATTGATAAGTTTCGATAACAATCGTCTTTGATTTAACTATTTGTGAGAAGATCTCTTGTCAACCACGAAGTCACCAATCTTTCACTCTCACCACATATTATTGTCGATTGATCTCATCAACAAAAAAGATCGTACCATCGTAGGTCTCGTCATTGACAATTGATCTTTTCATTCATTATCCGTTGTTGTACAAAGTTGTGATACAATCTCTTTCATTTCAACCATTATGAGTTGTGATGTTTTCTTATTTAATCTGCCTCGAGGTGGTTTATTGGCACAATGATAAAAAATTATTTTTTTGTACCACTTAAATGGATTCTCTTAATCTAACATCCGAAAACTTTGTGCATGTTAGAGGTAGTTGGTTGAATCAACTTTCAAAATCAATTATCTTTCTTTACTTGATAGCCACCGACCATCACCATTCTTACATTGCTCGGTTATTTTTATATTAGCTTATCCTACTTGGTTTTTTTCTTAATTTTACAATTACTTGACCTGCTTAAGTGAATTAAAATTATAGTTGCTTTTATTTTTAGGTTATGGCGAACAAGAAATTACTAATTTATAATTTACATAAAAAGATGTGTTTCTATTGTGTAGCTATTGTCAACTTTGTTCCATTTTCATAAACTAATGGACTATTAAATATCAACACAACTTTCTCTTCATTATTCTAGATAATTCTAATCTAGAAAATTCAAACCACATGCTACGTGTATAATTAATTGGTTTCTTCTACCACTATACTAAAAGATTCTATATGTTAATTCATGTAGTAAGTAACCTAGTATGCCTATATATACGTAATGGATCTCACATTGTAAGAGTGAGTTAGCGTACTCACTTGCAAATACATTGTATGTTATAAATAAAAGTAAATTTATTTTGTCACTTCAAATTTCAACAATTTGATATCAGAATTGGTCGATTACAAGTCAAATTTTTTCTACAACTTTTAGGAAAATTGTGCATGATCATTGAGAATCATGAAACTTGTTTGAGATAAAGTTTGTTTGGATAATGAGGAAGTATTTTCAAGTCCTAATAATGAGAGAACTACAAGAGGTAAGTAAAAAGCTTAATAATAATAATTATAGTACGTGATCACTGTACATAAAACCTTACCTCCTAGGCCATGACTTATAGGAGATTGTAGGTGGTGAGAAGATCACACCTCCGTAAGAAACTGGTGCTTTGAGGAAGTGTAAGATTAAAGGAGGAAAAGCTATATATACAATCAAGGCCTTAGTGGAAGATCAAATATTAGAGCATTATCAAGCGTTGTGACACACCAAAGGCAATATGGGACATTGTTACAACACTCTTTTCCAAGAAGAATGATACAAGGTTTCAAATTTTGGAGAATGAGATTTGTTCAGTCAGATAAGAAAATATTTCAATCAATGAACATTTCAACAAGGTAAAGACTCTATATCGTGAGATCTCAGAGTTGGACTGTAATGCTAATATTTTTGAGTTTAGAATGAGAAAAAAATTCATTCAAGGATTAAATCCAAGCTATATATAGAGGATTTATTGCTACTATGCAAAGTTGGTCGACCCAACCTTCTCTGGTGATGTTAGAGAATTTGCTTGCCAATCAGGAAGGATTGGCAAATCAAATGTCTGAAGTCTTACTAAAGAGTAATGATAAGGCACTTTTTATTTGTCAAAGAAAAAATCGACATAATAGAGAATCTAAAGGAGATGAATTTTAAAAAGAAGATTCTCAAGTGATGGAAGTTCAAAGCATTCATGACAAGAAATAAGGTTAATTCAAGGGGCAAAGAAAGTGTATTGGCCTATGTTATATGTGCAGCAAAGTGGGTCATTATGTGAGTGATTGTCGATATAGGAAGAAAATAGTAGAAAGTAACGTTGCAACCTTAAATGATCAAAAATCTACTTCTACTAAGGAGGAGTGAGATGTTGAAGCATCCTTTGCAATAACTGAGAATTGACAAATTGTTTCAATAAGCTTGAGTAGAAGCTTAATGAAGGCCAAGCAAAGTTGGCAAGTTTCTCTTATGGGCTTAATGAGAAGCTCAATGAGTGCTAGTAGGCTTGGCATCAAGTTCTATTGTGATAAGGGTAGATGAGGATCAAAACTTGAGCAATAAAGAAAGAGTTGACATTTTTAGGGAACTATAGAGTTTTTGGCGAGCTAGTGTGCACGATAGAGCATCTAAGAGTATCATACAATAAAAACCCAGGTGTGTCAATAATATAATAGTTCAAGAATATTATATTAGATACCAAACAACATATGATAAGGCATCTCAAAGCCTCAAATGGATAATAACCAAATGGATAAGAGCTATGAAAGAAGGAATTGTAGCTCTAAAACATAATCAAACTTGGGAATTGGTGCCAAATCTAAAGAATATTATAAGGACTATGAGTGTTGGATATTTTCGTGGATAAAATATTTATCTATAAATTTATTTTTAGGCATGCTATCAAGTCTATCAAGAAAAACCAAACAAATGTTCATGTTCCAGATAATTGTACTTCCGGTATATCTTTGATAACTATAACACATAGGATTACATTTATGCATTTAATAACACATGCTTATAAATCTGAAATTATTTTTAGTGTTAAAAATATGGAATAAGATATGCTAAAAGATATTAGATAATATATACTTTAAATTATATTTGAAATCCTTATCATAAAAGATAACATAAAATCTATTTTTAAAATATATTAGATAAGGTATACTCTAAATTATAGTTGAAATCTTTAGCATAAAAGATAGCATAAAATCTATTTTAAAAGATATTAGATAAGATATATTTTAAATTATAACTGAAATCTTTACCATAAAAGATAGCATAAAATCTATTTTAAAAGAAATCTATTTTAAATAAGAGTTATCTTAATTAATGAGAATTACTAATCCTATTTGTAATAGAAAAAATATTTATCAATTACATAGGAGTTTTAATTTTTCCTATAAATAAAACTCATTGCTCATTGTTTCAATTAGCCACACAAGAATATTATTTTATTCTTCTTAATTTCTCTATCTTGTTTTATAAATATAAGATCATAATTATTTAGGATTTTTTTATTTAGTTAATTTATCAAATATTGGTGGTTATGTTTGATTGATTAATAAGCCTAATTATTTTATGATATTTTGATAATATGTTCTTATGACTTCTTCTTTATTTTTGTTCTTAAATTTTTAGATCAAATAATTGTTTTGTCATATCATAATTATTTGATTTGATTATTAATCTTTAAAGAAGCTATTTTTATTTAACTTGTGTTTGATATTTTTTCTCTAGGATTTGCTAGTTGATTTTAATTTAAATAACATATGTTTTGAATCATCTAGTTAGGATTATTTATTATTAAATCTGTTCTAGAACACACACGGGTACTTGTGTTTTTGTGCTAACTATTTTGCAGTTACTTCTAGAACGTATCTGATTGACGGGAAGCTTATTGGAACGTTGGTCTATAAACTGCTCACACTAATATTGGAAACTATGAAAACAGAGCAGTGACTCGTAAGTAAAGTACATTGGGGCAGTATCCTATGGAGGGTAGCATAAGACCGAGTTTATATTTGAACATTTGATTTTCATAGTGGAAAGTTAAGTGGTCCGATGGACCAATGGTTTTCCTATTAGGTAATGGTTGTGACCTAGATTGTTTCCACCTAAAAATATCGTGTGTTATTATTTTATTTTCGTACTTATTTTTACACACGATTGCATGCCTAACTGCTTTGTTTAGGTTATCAAGTTATAAATTGATAAAATTAAAAATAACTTATTCGTCCCCTCTAGGTTAATTAGATCCATAATTTATAAACTTTCAGATATAAAACTTATTTCGTGTAAATGGGTTTACAAGTTAAAAAATCTCCGTAATGGAGCTATAAAGAGATATAAAGCTCAATTGGTAACTCAAGGATTCTCCCGACAATATGGATTGGATTATGATGAGACGTTTAATCCAATGGAAAAATCAACAACATTGTGTGTCATACTAGCACTCACAGTGTGTAAAGGCTGAAGGCTTAGACAAATGAATGATGTGAAGAATGCAATTTTGTATGGAGAGTTGGATCGATATAGAACAACCAAGAGGATTTGAAAGTAAAAATCACTCGAGTTTTGTGTGCAAGTTAAGAAAAACACTTTATAGGTTAAAGTAGCATGGCACAAAAAAATTGTGGAGTTCTTAACTATGAGTGGTTATGTTGTAGCACCTAGTGATTCAAGCTTGTTTGTCAAGAATGACAAAATATGAATAACAATTACTATGGTGTATGTTGATGGCTAATCATCACAAGAGACGACGAAAATGAAATTCATAAAGCTAAAGAGAATTTATCAATATGTTTCCAAATTAAAGAGCTTGGAGAATTAAAACATTTTCTTTAGTTAGAAATGGATTACATAAAGGATGGCTTATTCCTATGTGAGCACAAGTACACGTAGAATTTACTACTAAAGTTTAGGATGTTGGAATGCAAGCCAATATCCATACTAATGGAAACCAACATCAATTTCTATGCATATGAAGGAAAGACTTGGAGGTTGAGATTATGTATCGACAATTGGTGGGAAGTCTTATTTATTTGACATTAAAGCGACCAAACATTTCTTATGCAATAGGAGTTGTAAGCCGTTATATGCAAAAATCAAAGAAAACCCATTAAGAGATGGTCCGATGTATATTAAAGTACGTAAAAGAAACTCTTAATCTTGGTTTCCTTTACAAGAAGAATCAAAAATTTATGGTGGTGGTCATTATGATGTAGATTAAGCGAAAGATTATGATACACATCGTTTGACCACTGGCTATGTTTTCAAGCTTACTGAAGAAGTAATCTCTTGGTGTAATAAGATACAACTTTTTGTGTCATTTTCAACCATAGAAGTAGCATATAAAGCTACAGTAGTGTCACTTCATGAGTATATGTGGTTGATGTATGTCCTTGAAGACTTATACTAGACGATCAAGTATCTAATACAAATGTATTGTGATAACTTATCATTTATTCGTTTGAAAAAAATGTATTATAAAGAGATATAGAGTTGAAATAGATAAATATGAATGATCAAGTGACAGATTTTTTATTAAATGACTTGGGACAACAAAGTTTGAGGAGTTACGACGTAGACTTAACATAGTGACTAAAGAAGAGATGCGAGAAAAAATCAATATTAAATATCAACACAATTTTTTCTCCATTATTCTATAGAGTTCTAATCTAAAAAATTCAAACAACATCTTAAGTGTATGATTAGTTTGCATCTTCTATAACCATGCTAAAATATTCCAGATATTAATTAATGTAGTAACAACCTACTATGCCTATATATAAATAATGGATTTTTAGTGAAAGCTGAGAGTGATTATCATCTTTTTAAGAGTGAGGTAGTGTACTTACTTGTAAGTATATTATGTGCTATAAATAAAAGTAAGCCAATTTTATCACTTCAGATTTCAACATGGACATGACTTCTATATTTATGTAAGAAAACTTGTCATACTGTGACAAATTTTTGTAAGCTTGTAGACTTCATTTCTGCATCTGCAACCGAGGCATATGGATAATTATACTTGTGGAGCTACCAAATTGGATACTGATTGCAATATCAACTTATGAGCATCTTCTGTGGCACAATCTCATAAACTAACCAATTGGGATATAGTAAAAAGAAAGAATTGATTTGCTAAATAATTTATATTTTTACATGCGAATTTGCTCTTGCCAAGCTCTTAGATCTTGAGATTTCGTATGTTTAATCTATAAAGTAGCTTTATTATATGTTGTCAAAAGTAACGTTCGTATGTTTAAATATTACTTTTGTTTCAATAGAGTTGCGTAAGATATATATGTGAATTGTCATATATCAACATATATATGTTGGCTATTTTTACGAAGTTTTCCTACAAATTAATTATTATGAAACTTTAGTTTGCAAGATTATATGATGTTTATGCGACTAATGATTAACTGTCTTACTAGCGTTTAATATATTCATAGCATGATGAATATGTGGATTTTGTCACATGATAGTGAAATTCGTATTTCATAGTTTTCAACTTACAAAATAAGTACATTTTGCACTTTTGTGAAATAAATGATTTTTTTTTCTTTTACAAAATAGCAAAATTCACATTCGTAGAATGGTAAATTTGTTTTTATATAAAATTAAATTTTGTAATTTTTGAATTATTGAAATTTCATATATGCTAGATACGAATTAGACCTTAGTTTAGAAAATTTAATTTTCTTTCTTTTGGAAAATTAATTTGAAATATTGAATAATCAATTTTTGTTGTCTTTTAAAACTGTAATATCTAACAAATTATTGATTAGTTTGCGATATGATAATAATTTCGATTATGAGCCTAATTCAGAATTGAGATCTAACAGTGGCACAAGATTATTCATAAACTAGTCATTTGTTAATGTTGTGTGATTTGTACTTGAAAATAAATATTTGTTAGATTAAATCAGCAATAAGCAAGGTTGACATTGTTCCGATGCTTTTGTTGTTTTCGAATTAATGAGTATAATAAGGACACCTATTGAACAATACATTTATGTAGCCAATTGATATGGGATTTGTTAAAGGGTTTTATAGCTATTTTATCACTTTCAACCACACATTGAAATTGTGCATGCATGCTCTGATGATAATATGTTTTGTATGCACACAAATTTTTTTATGATATTTTTTTGACATTATGAAACACAAGGTCATGACATGCATTAATTCTCGTATGATTATCGAATCACACTAGTTCTTGGAATTCACTTTGAAAAATTTATGTTATGACATTTGTTGAAACATTGAACTTGATTAGTTAATATTTATGTTGATGGAAAGTTAACTAGTTCATCATTCCAAATAATTGAAATTAAGAACATAAAACCCATTAATTTTGAAATATGTTCGAATAATATTTTGAAATATATTTAAATAAGAGACAACAACAAGTATTTAATTACTTTTTTTGAAACACAAAATAATATTATGAGTATTTGTTTAGAAGCAGACGAAATTATAAAAAAAATCATTTTCTAGAAATCTAAAGTTAAGAAACACCTTAACAAAAAGATCAAGGTGTTAAGAAGTAAGGAATGTAATATCAAGGAGATACAATTTGATAAATTTTGTACACAACATATAATTATATATGAAATCATAATACCTTATTGGACTCCACAAAATAGTTATACTAAATGAAAAAATTGTACCTTTAATAAGATAACGAGAATAATGCTAATCATTTTTGTGTTGTCTCTAAATAAGTGAGGAAAGTCATTTTGTAAGACGATTATCTTTTATATAAGATGTCTCAAAAAGAAGAAAAAGACAATATCATATGAATTGCGAAAAGTAAAGAAAAACTTCTTACAAATTCTTAAGAATATGAGGTGTCTCTTGAATGAACTTAATGAAATAAGTTATTATGAGTGAAAATTGAGTCCATTTGTAAAATTGTTTGTGAAGATTAGTGGATTTTTTTTGGGATATAAATCACTAGAGGTCAAATGAACTTCTAAGATGAAATTGAAGGTAAATACTTAAAATTATATTACAAATTGTAAAATTTTGAAACACATTAAATGGATGTAATAACAATCTTTTTAAATGAAAATTCAAAACAATAAATCCATGTGCAATTATCTAAGGATTTTTCCACCCACAAAAAGGCTTGGTAGAGGAGTAAAATTGCTATACACTAATTCTTAGAGGATATTCTAAGAATTTATAAGTTGTTAAAGTTTGTACATGTGTTAACAATATGCATCCATTGTGATGAACAATTTCATAATTGAAGTGACACCAAGTGATAAGTATATATAATGGTAAACTTAGACACAAATGTCAACAACACAATATCATTAAACAATTACTCTTAAATGAAAGTGTTAGTATTAACTATATGAAATCAAAAGATAACAATGCAGATTTGTTAAAAAATAGATAAATAAATAATTAGTTGAGAAATCATCGAGAAAAATGAGACTAAAAATCTTGAAGGAATAAGTTGATAACAATAACCTAATCTAATTGATTGAAGATCTCAAGATCTAGATTTAAAAGGATAACATGTACTTGAATTAACTTGATCACTAAGAAGAATTTTCCCTCTTGTTATTCTTACGATGAATATTGATTTTTGTATATAAAAGGTTAAGCTATATGTTTTTTGATGATTCTTATGCATGAAGAATGTGAATCGTGTAATATGGGTTTCTATTGGAGATTTCTTATAAATAAGAGATCATATCACTACTACAAAAAGAAGCATTAAAGTCAGTTCATTGAATTGAATTTAAATAAAATGACTTAAAATTTAAAGTCGGTTCAACGCGTGAACCAAATTTAATATATATATATATATATTTTAAATTTACTCATTTTCTATTATACTCAAATAAAAACCTGTATTCAAGCAGAAAAAAAAAATCAAAATCAATTTAACAAATAGTTCAAATAATACAAATATTTGAAAAATAAAATATTAATTAATTGTAGAAAAATTACCATGATTTTGTTCTATTTTATTCAAGATCATCATATTCTTCTCCTGATGTTATAATACAAACATACATATATAATACAAAAAATTATACACATAAATAATAACAGAAAAAAATATGAATAATAAGTGCGTAAAATTAATTGAAATACTTATAAACGTAAATGAAGTGACAAAATGAAGGAAAGGAAGAAAAGATGGTGTTTTGTAAGTGAGAAATGGATATAATTTTTTTTTGAATATTTTGCTCAAAAAAATATGGGATCTAAAAGATTAGTTAGAGAGGAAGAAAACCTACTAATCGACGTTGGAATTGGTAGTCGTAGGTGGCCAGAAAATGAAAAAGAGTGGAGGAGAAGTTGATGAAGTTTTGGGTTTTTGAGAGTTATGCAACGCTTGGAATAGTTTCTATCTGAGGAAGAAAGAAAAGAAAATAATTTATCTACGTGTGTAGCGTCAGTTCCACGTGTCAACCGACACTACCCATGTAGCATAGCGTCGGTTGGCACTTGGAACCGACGCTACATCCACATATAGCGTCGGTTTGACACGTCAACCGATGCTACATCTTACGTAGATAACGTCGATTTTATATCAAACTGACTTTAAATTCATTATAAGTCGTTTTTTTCTTATTGAAAAATTGATTTTACATATCGACTTAAATACCAATTTTTATAGTAGTGTATTTGTGAGAAAAAAATTAAGTCAATTCAAAAAAGAATTATAGTGGTCTCAATTCTTTAAAAAATCACTGTAGAAGCCTGTGTATATTCATAGTTAAAATAGACATAATAACTACAATGTATGAAGAAAGACTCATGTATAAGATATATTATCATTTACACAAACAATATAACAATTAAGTACACTAGGTTTATTGGTTAATCGATAAAAAAAAATATTTTCACAAAATAAGATTGAAGAAGGTTAACATTTATCTATTTTATGTAAATTTCAAGCCTAACTTTACTATCAAATCAAAATATTTTTTGTAGTTCTTTTTTGATTACTTTGTCCATTTTCATTCCTACAGTGATTTTAAAAAATTATCATAATATAAGCTAATTTTGAATAGGACACGGTTCGTATTAATGGATTAATAAGTTCAAAATTATATTTACATGAGAAAACTAGATAAACTAAATAGACGTGTCTTTGTTTGTGTGAAGAAATCAACATCTTTTATTGAGAAAATAAAAAAATAAATATAAAAAAACAAAAGCAGTCGTACACGGCTAAAGTCCAAATTATATAGGGATTTAGTAGAACCCAATTTTCTACTATCTAACAAGTTTCAAACAAACTTATATTTTGATTTTATTTGAATTGAGAAAAATATATAATTATTATTCGTGTTAGATTAGAATTAAAATATCTTATATAAATAATTATAAATTAACTCCTATCTTTTTAATTCAATACACAAAATATAAATTTATGAAAATAGTCCAAGTGAATTTTGTAGCCAAAAAAACCTCTCTTAAAATCAATCTTCTTTTACAAGTTTTCATTGAATGTTAGTTTTCAATGTGGTACATAATAGGACAATTTTCATCCCTTGAAATCAAATTCATGTAATCGTGATTGTGTCATGAGAGATATAAGTTTATATATAGATTTTAAAGCTCATATGTGAGATTTTAAATCTATTTTAAGAACACAACTTAAAATATTGATTTAAATTATCCCTTATTTTTATATTTAATATTTTTTTATAGTTTGTATTTAATTTATGCAATTTTGTAATTGAATTATTTGGATGTGTTTTATTATTTCTATTATCAATTATCTATTAGTTTTATATGATACTATTAATAATTTCCATTACGTTTGAATTCAAAACTTAGTATGTGTGGTTTGTAAAAATTGAACAAGTGGGTGAATCAGAAAACAAAATTATAGATAATTATGGGAAATAATTGAACAATATAATCATCAAGCTCTAATTAAGTAATCATTAACCAATTAACGTATATATAGGTAATAACGTCATACGTACTCATACATTATATAATACCATTAGCAACAAAAAATAAAAATAAAAATAAAAATCGATATATAGTACTAAGTATGATCGAGTGCCCTATGTATATGGGAATTAATTAATACTCCAATAGATTAAAACAAATAAAGCTAATTTTGTCTTATAAAGCAAAGACGCCGGCAACGGCAACGGCAGCGGTGGCAACAACGGCAGAGAGCTCGAGAGAAGCTGCCCCATCGGCACTTGGTGGTGCTGACTCCGGAGCTGAATTAGCAGTTGGGGCATCACTAATCATAGGAGCCTCAGCAATGGGTGCTTCGGTGCTTGGGGCGGGTGGAGATGATACCTCGGCTTCAGGGGATGAAGCCGGGCTGCTAGAGTTAGACCCGGTGGAGCTGTTAGAACTAGATGGAGTACTGCTGGAAGAAGGAGAGGTAGGTGGTGAGGATGACTTTGGTGCTGGAGAAGATGATGACGATGACGATGACGACGACGACGACGACGAAGGAGTAGGAGCTGTAGCTGTAGCTGAGCCGGAGCCTGTTGATTTCGGTGATTGCGCTGGTGAACTGTTTCCTGGTGAGCTAGTTTTATTTGGTGATGAAGCTGGGGATGAAGACGAAGACGATGGAGATAGTGATGGAGATTTTGATGGGCTACTACTTGGTGAGGTAGAATTAGCCATCCCTCCTGCAATGGCTACAAAGAGAAGAAAAAGCATCACGATTTGGTTTTGGTATGACATTTTTGTAATTAATTAATTAATTTGGTTTAGTTTGTTAATTAAGAGCTATAATTGTTTCTTAATTAATCTTCCTTAATTTGATAAGATAAAACTATTGTAATAGTAAGTAGATCTTGTTTAAGAAAATATATAATTGGAATGGCGAATAGAAGGTGGTGGAAATTTATATCGGTGATTAATAAGGTGACGAGAAAGATTAGGAGTGATTTGAGGTGGTTCAAGGTTGGTTTTTCATTAGAGGAGTTAGAATAGTTGGAGACATGATGTTGGTTTTTTTTAGTTTGTTTTATAAGAAAAAAAAAAAAGAGAGGTGAAGAGACTTTTATTTGACCGTACTAGGCGGATTACGAAACATTTGGTACATGACCTACGGGTTTTGTTGTACTTTGCAGTTGAATTTTTATACTTATTTTAAATTTGTATAATATAATAATAAATTCAATTAAATTTCCCAAGGTTTCAAATAAATAAATCGTGTAAGTAAAATCATTAAGTTAAACTATGTCATTAATAGATTCTAAATTTTAATTAAAATTGTATATAAGTTTACAAATTTTCAAAACTTAAATTTAGTTATCAAATTTTTAAAAATAAATCCATAAATTATTATATTTTATGATTTAATTATTTAATTTTTTATATAATGAATCTAAAATTTTAATCCATAAATATATAATTTAGTAGTTAAGTTAGAAATTATGGGTAAATTTTTCAATGTTTGGTGAATAAATTGAATAATTTAAAAGTTTGGTGATTTATTTATGAAATAATTAATTCGATTTTTTGAAATTCTTAAAATACTTTTTAGAATTAATAAAAAAAATAAAATTTATTTAAGATATTTGCTATGGTTATAAGAGTTTAAATTAAGTAAATAAATACATAACAAATTAAAAAGCTTATTTTAATTTTTCTTCCTCTTTCTTGCTGTTAATTTATTAAAATTTTCTTTATTTTCTCACATTTTTCAAAATTTTCTCGTGATAAAATTAATTAAATTGAGAAAAATTATTTTAAATTTTTGTAACAATGTTTTAAATTACTTCTTGATGTAAAAAACATAATAATAATAATAATAAAGAAAAATACTTATTGCTTTCAATAACAAATAGAATATATGATTATATTTGAAGAATTTATTATAAAATAAGATACTTTATGTTTATTATTTAGTCTAAATTCATTTGTACTTTTATAAATAAAACTACAATACGTGAGTTTTAAATCGACTCAAATTATGTTTTGTGTTGATTTTAAATGGTGACGCAAAACATGATTTTGTGTCGTTTTAAAACGACGAAAAACATAAACTGAATTCAAAACCGACGCATAACTAATATTTGAATTTCTTTGGTCAGTTTTTAAAATAGATACCAAACATTATTTTACAGGATGATTCTAATAAACTATTTTTTTTTCAACTGCTTTTATCAAACACTTCACCTCTCCTATAAATACTTAATATATCTGCATTGATTATTGTATTGTTACTAAGTCAAAATTACTGTGATAATTTAATATTTTAGTATAATAAAATTTAAGATTTAATAATTTTTTTTAAATATCAAATATCTAATAGGAGTTATAAAGAGAAAATAATCTAATATATTAACGAATAATATATTATAAAAATAATAAATAAGAATATTTTTATAAATTAATATCTTAGATATTAAAAAATAGGGTTTGAAGTCACCGATTCCCATTACTACAGTGATCACAAGGAAAAAAGGTTTAAAATAGTAATTTTGATTAAGTTTTATGTGTGGTTTAATCTATTTATTGATAGTTAAAAAATTAAAAAATATTTTTTAATCATTTTAATTAATAAAAATGTACCTATAAAAAGCACACTTAAATATTTTATTTTTAAATGTGAGTTTAAATTAATGTAAGAAAAATGTACAATTTTGAAGAATTAAAAATAAAAATTTAAAATTTGATTAAAAGATGAACAATAAAAATAGATATATTTAAGTAAATAATGTTTAGAGAGAAACACCTAAAATAACCAAAATACTCATTTAATAAATTAAAAAGTTTATTAAAATAATAAAAAATATTAAAATATTGATACTTAAATAACATTTATTTCCGTAACAAAACGTAAAAAAAAAAAAAAAATCAATTTACCTCACAATCATAAACAAAAAAAAAAAAACTAAAGCGGCAGCAGACCTATATTTTTGAGGTCGTTGAGTACCATAAACCTCACATAAATCTTTTCGATCCCAAAGTATAATTATATGGCCTCAATGATCCAAACCCTAAGGATAGAAAACACCAATATATAACGCGACTTAAACCCTAAACCCTTATTTGTTTCTCATTTTCATTTTTGCCTCTCAAATCTCAAAATCCTCTCTCCCCATCTTCTACTCTCCTAACCCCACAGGTAATGTGCTGCTTATTTTTCAAAATTTACTTCTAATTTTTTTTTTTTTTGGTTTCCACTTGATTTTGTGTTTTAAATTATCAGGAGAGCTTATATCTTTTACTCTGTTACTGTACTGTTTTTGATGTTATTTATTTTGTGGGTTTCAACCCTTGAAGTTTTTCATTTAAAAAAAAAATACACCTAATGTTCTGTACCGGCTTTTAGTTGATTAATGAAAACCAAGTAGGTCGAGTTCTGTTCTCATTTACAGGTTTAAGTTTCTGTTTTTATCAAGTTGCGTTAAACTTTAGCACATGACCTAGTTGTGAAAATGCTTACAGGAGTAAGAAGGAAATGGATGGTGGTAAAGCTTTTTTGGGGTTGCTGGTGTCTATTAGTGCCCATTAATCCCACATATTTCCATCTTTATGTTCTGCTTTACGAGTTTTGTGAAATCATAAATGCAATTGAAAATATTTAACAATTTTGGAAGTAGGAAAAATGATTATGGAGTGAAAATTAATATAATAATTATTAGGAAGTTTTTGAGTTTGTTTGTTGAAGTCTTATGAGCTATGACTAAGCAAGGGATGGGGGTAAGTTACAGGTTATGATTTTTTTTATTGCTCTTATTGCTAAGTTTAATGTCGGCATTATCTCCAAAGGAGATTCCTAAGTGCTACATGTTTGTATTGGTTATGGTTATTATAGCCAGATTTTATGTATAATAATGATTAATGGAGAGAGCATTATCTTAAATCGTTTCCTCTTATTCTTCTCCTTTGATTTATTGGTTTCTTCCTTTGATATTGCATTTCCTTTGAGGTAAAACCCTTCTGGAATCCGAATTCTCTCTATTGGGTGTCTTGCATTTTGTTGATTGAAATTTCTTTTATTCTTCACTTTGGCTCAACATTTGTATTGAGCATGCATTTTTAAGTACCTGATCTTTTGTGGTTGTTTTGACATATAGATTTTCAAGTAGAGGTTACTTTTAAAAATGGCTTTCTGTAACAAACTGGGAGGTCTCTTGAGGCAGAGCATGTCTCAGAATGTACAAGCACCAATGACATCAATGCTTAATTCCATTCGATCCATGTCTTCCACTAAGCTTTTTATTGGAGGTATTAGAACCTATAAGTTATTTAAAGGTTTTCATAGTTGGAAAGTTTATATTTGCCTTCTATGATTTAACCAAGTATTGTTATGCTTTGAATGTTAGGTCTATCATATGATACTGATGACCAGTCTCTTAGGGAAGCATTTTCTTCTTTTGGTGATGTTGATGATGGTTCGTTTCATTCCTTGCTATGCTGATTTCATTTATCATCATCAATTATTCGTTTCGGTTCTAATGTTCTTGTTTTAGCACCTATTTTGTTTTTATTATCGGTTGCTTTGTTTTCCCCTGCAGCAAAAGTTATTATGGATAGAAGTACTGGGAAATCTAGGGGTTTTGGTTTTGTTAACTACGCAAGCAATGAGTCTGCCACATCAGCGTTATCTGCAATGGATGGCCAGGTATTGAATGTAATATAATAAATTTATATATCTTTTGGATCTACATGGAAACTGGTTTTGCTGATCTGGGTCAAATCTGTTTAGTTAAATTTCATTCTTGGCATATAAACTCTCTTTGAATTTGTTAAGCTTGTTTGTTATTGTTACAGTTAAATAATTGCTAAAATTTCAGGATTTACAAGGGCGGAGTATTCACGTGAGCTACGCTCAGGAGTCCTCCGGTCCTCGTTTTGGTGGTGGTTATGGTGGAGGTGATAGGGGCTTTGGCAATGATGGCAATGGAAGATTTTAAGAGATCACTCTGGCTGCTTGTCTTCAGTCTTTATTTCCAATTTTATATAATTTAAGCTGTATGCTTGCTTGAACTCTGGATTTACATCTAGGTACCTGTTTTACAGTTTATTCCAGGTTAAATGTTTCGTCAGCATAGGTTTGATGATAGACGTGTTCCTTTTAACTTATACCAAATTTGCATGCATTCGAGTTACAAATGAGAGCTCTTGACTATTAGTGACTGATGCAGTAAAAGTTGTTTTGCATGGGAATTTAAGTGGTGAGGTATTTATAGGAGATGCGTAATCTCTAATGGTATGATGTGTTTTTAGTTTACCCAGAAGTAATTTCGTAAAAACCCATTAAACTGATGATTCATTTAATTATGGTCCTTTGAATTCATTAGTTTGAAGTGGGAAATATCTTACCGTGACGTGGAGCCTTCCTACATTAGCGACATAATATTCTCTAAGCTAAACTTATTTAAAAAAATATATCTCTAAGCTAAACTAATTTCAGTGCTAGACAGATGATACTAATATAAAATTTGATGCAATTATTATTACAGTAGTTGCTTATTTATCTCAAAGATTAGATAAATACACATGCAGTGCTAGGTATTACAAATAGGATACATAATAGTAGAGTACAAATATAAATTAGTATATGATTATGGTACGTTTTGTAGTGGACTTGGAGCTGGAGGATCAAGGGCTAATAGGAATTTGGTGACATGTAACATTTAAATCTTTTGAATTGTTGTTGAATTTTAATGCAAAATATATCTCCATCATATCACGATTAGTGCACTATATGTATTAAATTGTGAGTTTAAATCGTTAGATTAACCAACTCATTAAAACTATTCAAACGAGCACTATTTTTTAGTTCATATTGGTATTTTATATATATTGATAGTCTGAAAGTTCATACTACCACGAGATCTGAAAGCCAAACTATATATTACAGGCCATAACAAATGGAGTCCCATGTAGTTTGATAAATAATATCTTCTAAGTTCAAAATCAGATTGAAACTTAATTTTACTTTTGCAAACACTTTTTCTTATTTTTGAAACTTAAAAAAAATAATATTCTGAAAACCGTATTCTAATTTACTTTTCATTTCTTTAATTAACTTTACATTTACTTAAGAGCTAATGAAAAAAAAAAACATAACTTTTTCCCAAAAAAAAATTCTTTTGCTCTAAATGAATTAAAAATCAGAAAAATAGTTTCAATCACAAGAAAGTAAAACTAGTTACAAAATAACCCTAAGTAAACTAATACTTTCTGATTCATGCCATATATCGTTTATGCTAGAGATGACTCATTAGATCAATCAAGAACAGACTAGCATTTTTTCTTAAAACAGGGCAGACTGTTTTTGTAATAGGGATTAATGGAAAGCTAAAAAATATTTGTTATGACAACATTTTATTTATATAAACAAAATACATAAACTAGCATCAAACAAATATAAAATAAAAATAATAATTTATAATTTATATTTTATGCTTAAAGCTGTAAATATAATCCTTTTGCTTGTTAGAAATTAGTTGAACTTATTTTATAAGTTTATAACAACCATGAAATAATGTTCATAAATAATAAAAATAAACGAAGTTAAATTTGTGTTATTCATCTTTTATTAGCATGTTTCCATCTTATGGTTTCTAAATTTAATTGGAATCTATTTTAGTTTTTCACTTTTACTTTTTTTTTAATTTGTTGCTTTGTATCGTGTTAATGCAATAAATGTTTTTTTAAAAAATAACAAAAAATAATACATTTAAAATTTATAATCATTAAAGTAGCATATTTTATGTACATTTCATATATTTTCACTTTTAACAAAAGTTTGACACGTAATTTTATTTTGACAACCACTAAATTAGATATCATTTAAATTAAATTACGATCATTTAAATATATTCAATATTAAACATTATCTAATTGAACATCATTCAATGTAATTGAAAATGATATTTTTATTTTCATATATTTTAAGAGTGTTATTATTTATATATTTTTTATAGAAATTTACTCTTATTATTTCTAACTTGAAAAAAATTTATTTAATTTATTATTATCACCACATTGATTTATAATCACTATTCAATCCATTGGAGAAAAACTTAAAAAAAAATTATATGGTTTTATGATCCCTTAAAAATCAAATTTCACCCATTCCATTTGTCTTTTAAAAAAAAAATATGACGATAACATTCTTATGTTTCTTTAATTATTTTGGTTGGTTGTAAAATCTACTTTCCCATATTCATTTGTTTTCTTTTAAAACAATATAGGCACAGCTTATGCACGAAGGGAGTGAACATATATGTCTCTTAATATTTGGCCGGTTATCATTTATTTGAGTGTGAGAATCTATATTAGAATTAAAATAAAAATGAGAAATATTATTAAAATTTATAACTATAAAAATAATATTTGTTTTTGACAATTTTATTATTATTAATTTTGTTTTAACATATTATTTAATATTAAACGTCATTTAAATTAAATTACGATCGTTTAGACATGTTTAATATTAAACATCATTTAATTAGATCATGTTCAATGTTATTATAGTACTTTTTTTTTTTTTGTTATAAGTTTTTAAGATTGTTATTTGTGTAATTTTCTAAGAATTACTTATTTTACATCATAAAAAACACAGGGCTTTAGCCCTCTACTATACAAGTCTGTCATTGAGATCGATTGTCTCCAAAGCATACCAGGTTGTTATAGAAGAATGCTTTTCTGTAACATTACGAAAGTTCAAGGAAAAAATATCCAATCATAAAATAGTTATTTTGCATAGACAACTAAACTGGACTTAAATGGCAAGGATGAAAGTTGGTCACAACAAGTTTTTAAAGACAACATTTTCTTGATCCATAGAAGTCACTGAAGACGTACACCTGTCCGAAAGTCTCAGAGATGAGATAAATACACATACAGTACTATGTATTATAATATATGATTTTAATACGTTTATTATTTTTATTGAAATTGGGAAGTAGTGGTGCTGGAGCTGGAGCTGGAGCTGGAGCTGGAGCTGGAGGATCAAGGGTTAATAGGAATTTGGAGATGTGGGTAATGTATTGTGGATAAAACCGCAAATTATTATGAAGCCCTCCTTCAATCCATAACGGCTCGAATTTGTTCTTACACATCTTCCATAAAAGCTTCCCATGACTTATGTTAACTACTTCATCGCAAGTTCCCTACATATATACACATAATAATAAGTTACATATTGAGTTATTTTGTTTCTTATTTATTTATCATAAAATATATATATTTTTTATAAAATAAATGATATTACGTACTGTAAATTATTTTGTCATTAAGTATCACGATAAAATTATTATTTGATAGAATTATTAATTAACAAATAATTATTGTAATAATTTTGGTAACATCGATCAATATCTTTTATAAAAAAAAAAGAAAAAAAAAACATTTATTTATGATCTGATATTATTCTGCACTTACATGGATTACGAGAACAGGACAGTTGACTTGTCCAATCTTCTCAATATTCTACGACCACCAATAACAAAATAAAAATAAAAATTAATGAACACCCAGAACATGTTTATATCTTTTAGTTATAGGGGGAAAAAAGAAAGAGATATATAAGGATAAAGAGAATGATAAAGTATACAAAAAAGTTTGTATTTGAAACATCCGGTTATAACGGGTGAGAAAATAATTAGGTTATTTTAGTATTATCATCATTTTATTTTTTTATATTTTTAATGTGTTATCTTAATTATTTCTCATTTAAAAAAATATTAATTTAATATAATTTATTATTTAATTGAAAATTTTAGATAATTAATTAATTATCTAAAAATACAATATTTAACATATATTATTATAAATATGAAAAATATTTAATTAAATAAAAAAATTAAATTAAATTAATATATATTTTTAAAAAATAAGAATACTATTAAAATATTACATAAAAAACGTGACTAAAAAATGACAATGATTCACATAATACTTTATGACTGAATGTTTCAAATCATTCATTTAAAATATCCAATCATAACCTAACACGTCCAGTAAAACGACATAAGAATATTACTCAAAAATATACTTTTTATTACAAAATTTTGACATTTGTTACAAAATTATAAAAATGACATGAAACTGAATAATTGTTACAATAATATAAATTCCTATAGCTATATTATAATTATAAATATGATAGAAAAATAGTTAGGGAAAAATTACAAAATTATTAATTAACTTGTTATATTTTATTAAATTTATAATATAATTAATAGAAATAATATTATTGTAACGATTATTTTTAAAATAGTTTTACTTCGATGATATTTTATAACAAATATTAAAATTTGGTGGTTAAAAATATTTATTTATCCAATATAAATATACATGAAAAAAAAATAGGTGTATTACCTTGTAAATATCAAAATCGAAGTAATTAGAAGCTGAGGGTTTAAAAACCCTTAGACCAGAGAGAATGGGGCTGTGTAGAATAAGAGCTTTGATTTGAGGAAGCTTAGAAGCAAGTTCTATAACTGGGCCACTTCCAATAGAATTACCATAGAGAATCATATCTTCTCTCTTTTTACCATATTTCTCTTGAAGACACCTAAATACTGCTTCTATATCTGCATATGTATTTTCCTCACTTGGCTGCAAAAATATTTCTCCAAAAATCAAACAATTAAAATATATACCAAGCAAAAAAGACACACAGATCAAAATATTGCAAGTGATTCTCTTCATTAATAACTATATATTCTTATAAAAAAAAGTAAAAATCATGGACTTACCGATCCAGTTGATCGCCCAAATCCAGAATATTCGTAGCTGTATAAAAATGTAAATTAATTACATAAGCTCATATATGAGCTTCAACTCCATATACAAAAAACAATTAAAAAATTAAAAAAAATATATATATGTATGCAGTTGTGTCATAAATACATTTGATCGTGGTCAACTTCATTGGGTATTAATTATTTTTAAAGATTCGAGTGGTAATTTAAAGTATTTAAATTATCTAAAAAGTAGTATATTTAGTCAAAAAGAAAACATGTATACAAAAAGTAGTATTTAATATTTAAAGTTTAGAGTTTAAAATTTTGAGGTTTAATATTTTAGAATTTTTAAAGTTTAGTATCTATTGGACAAAAAAAGGAAAGAATTTTATACAAATAAATAGAGATCAAGAAAGGGAAGAGAGAGAATGAAAAAAAAATAAAAAATAATTGAAGTACGATAGAAAAAGAGAAAAGAGACAAATAAAAAAATTAAATTCAATAAAATTCTCTTTCATTATTTTGTACATAAAAATTATATTTAACTAAATGATTTTTTTTGTTTTTTTATAAATATAATTACTTTTAAGTTATCACTAAATAACTTGGATAATAATAAATACAAAATAATAATATGAGTTTCATTCATCTCTATTTATAAGAGTTTAATTTTTATAATTTCTATTATATGAATAATGATATATGTTGTCGTATAACAAGAATATTGAATCAAAAGGTGAATGTCTAGATATCGATTATTGATTTTTGATAAAATTTTACTATGATTTAAAATATTCCAACAAGCATGAACAAAATAATTTGTGTCGTTTGATTATTGCCGTATTCTTGCCTGCTCAAGTTGAAATAAATATGATTAAATAATTTATTATTATTTTGTACACATACTTTCAGTTTTTTAAATGTTTGTAAAATTATTATATTTTTTGATATTATTATATTAGAGGTATAAGAGGAATAGAGAAATTAACTGAACATTTAAACATTTAGCACTGTTAAGTTACGAGGGATGTTTGTGAAAATATATCAATATTTCAATACACATAATTCATATATAATTTTCACATTTGAGAATATTTTTGATATTATGTTCTACTTTACAGATGTTAATGAAATTTACCCATCAAAACAAAGTAATGCAAGAAAGATATGTCATTAAATAAAAATTAATGAATAATTTATTTGAATTGAATAGTTGAAAATATTAATTAAAAAGAGAGAAAAAAAATTACCCCATAACATTAACATGTAAGTTGGTGCTCAAATAGACTAGATGCTCATATATCTGTCCTAGGTCTTCAGCGTTTCCATGAGAGTACATAAGTGTTTTGGTCACATTTGTTGTGGGATAGCGAACATATATAGCAATAATTATTGTATCACATCGAGTATGCAATCGTAACACATCTACATTTTCTTGACTGGATGCGATACAATGACTTTTTAAAAATAAACGATCATTTTTATTACCCCAAAACAACTCATAAGATGGTGGTTTGGGTGGCCAAAAAGCCAATTTATTAGCCAAATGTGAAGCTAGCTGCCTAATCATTTCTCCTTAGAATATGGCTAAATAGAAATCAATAATTGATTAACTTCCTTAATATTGTTCTTGCTGTTTGCTCACTTTGAGTTTTGTTTAGGAATGTGTTTTCAACTATAGTATTTATAGCGGTGTGAAGAAATAGAGAACGGTAAAACTTCTACTATTGATCACTTGCATTGCTCGCATGTATGTCTACGAGGAATATGTGCTCAAAGTATATAATATGGTTCAAGGAATAAGAAAACTAAAAATGATGCTTCTATATATATATATATATATATATATATATATATTGCCTAAATCATAAATGTAATAAGTGTGACGGAGCTATAAATTGTTTTTCGATGGGGCTGAAATTACATATTTCTTTATAACTTATCATATGATGACAGTGAAAAAATCATGCACATAAACTATATAAAAGAAGATAATGTTTTAGTTATTATTTAAAAAGATTTTCAATGATATTTATCTTATTAATCAATTAGTACAATTAGTACATGTCATTTTTAATCTATTTGAAAGAATTAAATATCTTTCACTCATTTTTTATTTTTATTTTTAGCAAAACATAAAAAAATTAATTAAAATTCAATATGTTAGGCTCTTTCAACGATATTAATAATTATAATAATATTCTAATTTAGATGATTAACTACAAGTACATCTTCTCACATAGAAGTAATTCAAATCCACTCATCTTTGTTATTATTTCAGTTAAAAAATATGATATTTTAATCTCATTTTATTAAAAAAAAAATATTAAAGGCCAAAACAAATTTATTTATTCAGAGTTAAATTTAAAAATAAAAATATTTATAAATTCAATCAAAACGTTAATTTAAGATTAATAATTTTAACAAAATTATGTCATTAAATAAAAATTATTTAACGATTCTTTTGAATTGTTTAAATATCCTAAAACATAAGATACTTAATGGCTAGAGAGATATAGCTAGTAATTAAAAAAGAGAGGAAAAAGTTATCCCATAACATTAACATGCAAGTTGGTGCTCGCTTGTATATCTACGAGGAATATTGTGCTCAAAGCTTATATATCTTGTGGTTGAAGGAATAAGGAAACTAAAAATGATGCTTATCCAAAAAATAATCAGTTTATTAAGGTTCGATTTAGGTAATATCTATAGGTCAAAAAACCTAATTTGTTGACCTGGTTGATTTTTTTTCCCTATTTATAAATGAAAAATATAATACTATATTTTTAGTAATTGAAGACGACTAAAATGGTAGAGAATTGAGTATTAACACAAACATAATTAATGTTAAAATTATATGTAATTGAAAATATTAATTATATAATTATTTGAAATACATGCATCATGATCCAATAATTTTACTAATAAAATTAATAAATTTAAAGAATCTTAATAAAAAAATAATTCAAAAATATTTATAATAAATAATATATTATAAATATGAACTACACCAACTAATGTTTTATCAATAAAAAATTAAAATTAATAATATCTATTAAATGATTCATAAATAGTCTATATCATAAATAATTTTAAAGACAAATGGCAACATGTTTGTGGATTGTGGAGTATCTTCAAACACAGATAAAATAAATAAATTAATAAATGATTAACCTAAAAGAAAATAAAAGTAGTTAAAAAAAAATAGATATTCTTATATCGATCTATTTTTGACCTAGATTATTTATAATAAAATAGATAATATCTCGATTCATTTATATCCGGATATATGTTTCCTCTTTTAAACCGAACGGGTTCTGTAATCATCAAATTGACATCTATTTAATACCCGTTAGAATCTGAGTATGGATTGGGAAGGGAAAAAAAAACAAAGGTACTAATTAAATTTTTTAAAGTTATTCGTGATAGAAAAATGTTAGGATTTTATAAATTTATATTAATTTTGTACCCAAATTACTTTTATAATGATACATGATATAATAATTTTAAAAAAAATAATTATATTATATGTTATAATATTAGCAATTTAAATATAAATTTATATAATATTAAATTGAAATTCTAACATGAAATAAGAAGTACTGATGATTCAACATAGGCTGACGAGACATAGCTAGGGTTCAGAAACAAGCTGCACATTTTGAGGCATATATATTATCAGAAACTTAAATGCATTTCTTTCTTTCTTTTTTACACATTCTTTCCTCCATCCAAATTGTGTGTGAATCGAATATTAACTGATGAACGATAAGGAATGTCTGCATATATTATTGTAGGATTTCAGCCACCTCGGTATATTCCCACTAAATGGAATTAAATGCCCAATTAATCTTAATTTGTTTATCTCTATTCAATTTCCTTCTAGATCGAATTATTTATCTAATTTTTTCCTCATTCTATCTAAATTTGATTTGTTAGTATTTCATGTTCAAATTAATTCTTTAACATACAAATATTCCAAGCTAATATTGAGTTTGGACTGAACAGAATAAAATTTAAATAACTTGAAAATGACTTACAGTTTTCGTTCAAAACGCATCAATAAAATACTTTGAAATGAAAACTTATTATCCATCCATATTCTTATCTTCAAGCTTAAGCATGTGCTTAGTTTAGTAGGGATTACCTTCCATTAACTTATTATCCATATTCTTATCTTCAAGCTTAAGCATGTGCTTAGTTTAGTAGGGATTCCCTTCCATTTATTGATTCATGATAAATTATCTCATTATAATCGGCAAATGATTTTCAATTTGTTTTTAATTTTTTGGGGAGAAGTTTTTTTTTCTTTGATAGGATTTTTTTTAAATATCAAATAGGTACGTATGACTATTTATTTTTTAGAAAATAGAGTTTTTATTGGATTTTTTATTTTTATAATGGATAGACTTACGGTTAGAAAACTTTATCTTTTATTTTTATTTTTTTATTGTAAGTTTATTTAATAGAGTTCAGACACTTTAAAATTTATAGAATAATAAATGATAATGTAAATTTATTATTATTTAATCGTTGTATTTTATTATATAAGTTTTCGTTGTTCTCAAATATTCATCATAATCGAAAAAATTATCGTAAAGACACTACGTGATACACAAGCTTTGATTATTATTTTTATTTTTTCGTATATATATATATTTTTTTAATTTTAATAAAATAATTTTATCCTTAAAATTATTTATCCCATTATTTTTTCCTACACTTACAAAATTATTTTGTTTGATTCCCTGCTCTAATATCTAATAAAACTGATTTAGACCGGGATTATAAGAATAGAACAAGTGGTAGAAAATAGAGATAATTAAAATATGAAGTTTAATTTTAATTATGTCTTATTTATAGGATTAAAATGATTAATATTAAATATTATCTAAATTTTAATTAATGATAAATACCAAAATTCAAAACAATTATTTAAAATAAAATTATCTAGATAATTATGAAATTCCTATAATGTATCATTCTTCTTAGATGACAAAAAACTCGATTCCTAACTAGTGGCTTGCACCAAAAAGCATCAAACCAAATTTTAAGAATAATATCAATTCTTCATTGATGCTTGATGAAGAAACAATTATGGAATAGCAAACATTGAACCTTTAAAATAGCCAAAGATAACAAGAAAGGTACTAGAATCTTCTGGTTAAGTAACAAGCCATTATATGAACAAATCATACTTGAAAACTCAATGATGTGTGGACAACTATCATCTAAATTAATGGTGTATATATAGGGAACCCTTTTTTGATAGAGATCGATGTACTATCATAATGGGACAAACTGTCACCAAAATGATCAGTTGTAACCGATTTCGTTGGGCAAGTTTTATCCTATTTTATAGATTGAGATTGACGAGCTTAACGAAAATCACGCAAGCCAAACAATATTTTTGACATCATATTTTGCGTTGTTTGTTGCATCTCGATCGACTAGAGTTTTTTTTTTTTTTTTTTGCATCTTACACAGATTATGGTTTAAAATACACGACTTCTTCATAAGAAGTTTGTTTAAATTCTTATGATTGCTTATGATCATATATAGAATTAGTATTATGATTGTAATAATAATTATCTTATGTGGAATATGAATAATTATTATAATAAGTATAAAAATCATGATCAAATTTATAATGTAAGAAGAAAATTGGTATTGTGAAATCATATACATTGACTGGTTATGGGAAAACAAAAATTTGATTGGATTTTATTTCTTTAGCTAGCTAGTTTTTTTAATATTTTGTAGGTGCAAATGATTATTTTGTTTGAGAAAACAAAATTTTCAATATCAAACTGATGCAGAACGAGATTAAAAGAACAAAAAAAGAGGGAGAAAATAGAGGAATAATGGGACAAAAGTTGATAATCGACTCAATAATTCAAGTATAAATTCCAATTATAATTTTATTTTTTATTTATAGAATTAAAATTATAAATAATAAATATTATAAAAATCTTAATTAATGATAAATACCAAAATTCAAAACATAACTAAATCCTAATAATCCTCATCCAGATAATACTTATTCTATTTTTTTAATATAAAATTCATAATTATCTTCCATACTAAGTAAAGGTCTTAGTAAGACTTACTAACAAGCATCAATAGCAATGTAATACTCACTGCAATAGTATGGATTTGGTATTCAACTTCATGATTTATCTTATCAGTATACTTTCTCTTTCTCTCTCCTTCACAATCTCGTTTATCAATCAATCCTCCTTTAATTTTCTATGACAATATTAGTGCAAGATATCTTACCATGCATCATCCTCTTCTAAATTCATGAACTAAACATGTAAAATTGATTTGTATTACTTTGATAGAGACAAAGTTGTAGCAAGTTGAATATAATCCAAGTCTATAACAGGTTGATAATATCCTAACAAAGCCTTCTTCTAGTCGAAAGTTCATTGAATTCAAAACGAAGCTAAATGTTCTTTGTAGACTATGAGCTTGTATGAAAATATAACTTGTTGTCTTGTTAGGAGAACATAAAAATGTATAAATATACACAGTTATAAGTAATAAAATTTGATAAGTAAATTATTATTCTCATGAAGATTTGTTACTACAGTTTGTTAAGTATTAAAATTGTTTCACTCTGATTTTATCCAAAACAAACGAAAGTTAATGAAAGTTTAATAACTATTTTTTGTAAACAATAAATAAGAAAATACTAGGATTACAGTTTTACCAAATTAATTCACTTGAATCATATTATTCCCTCTTGATTTATATTTTTTTTGTAAATTTAAGTTGTCAACCAAGAATTCCTAATTTTATCCATAATCTCTTCCGAACTCCGTATAGACATATCTCGTTAATATAATTCACTATATTCTTATAATAATTAAATTCACCAAAATTCATTACGTTCAAATTTCTCAAATGACTACACGTAAAATAAAGGTATATTTATAGCCCTTATATATACATGTTATTCTATACATGAGCAATATACACAAAAATATCTCTTCCAAGTTTATTTAAGTGCCACAAATCAATTGATAATTTTTTCAATAATTAAAAGCATTAAGCACAAATAGAATAAACAAATTAAAAATCTCATAAATCTTTCAAAAATAATTTATTCAAGCTTCATAAATTCAACTACAACGCAACCCTAGAAAAATTAAATTACTTCATAATAAAAATTGAAAATACTAAAATATTTAAGGAATATTAGCTGAAGAACACAATGAAAATTAGAATTTCATTTGCGCCGAAACACAACAGAAGCCAAAAATGGCTTCTGCGTGTTCCAAAATCTACCCGTCCAACCCCCTCAATTTATCACAATAAACCCTTATTTATTACATCAAAACTCTAAAAAAAATACATAATAAAATATTTTTTTCTACACACGCGGGAGACAAATATTACATAGAAAATATTAATTAATATGTGTGTGGGAGACATTCTTCAGACATGCAGAATGAATATTGTGCGATCAAAAACCGAGGACAACGTGCGCCGTTTTTTATTTTATTTTTAATTCAAAACGTATGCCACATATCAGTATATGATTGGATGCAAGAAATAACAAGACATGTAGCATCCTTTCATTGGTGGGAGGGGAAGGTTTGTATGTGGTTGGTGCCACACCCATTCAACGTTTTTGTTTTAACCAACACATGCTACGTGTTCGCTTCTGATTTGCTGAAAAAATATTCCAAACACGTTGTATTGTTTGATTCATTGGAATGGCAAGGCGCACGATATTTCTCTGGACCATTTCTTTTGGCAGACACGTGGTTCCACCCTACACGCCGACGTGCGCGACAGGTGGGACCCACACGACGCACCGAGCAAAGTGCAATCTAGAAAATCCGCATCCATTCATTTTTGTCGTGTTTGTGTTACACGCGTTGATCATAACCGTTTATATTCTGATCTAACGGTGCGTGGCGTGCGTGGAAAATAGCTACGCGTGGTTTTTTCTTTCCTACGTAGAAAAATAATAATTTCTTTAATTGCATTTTAGCCCTCTAATTTAATTTAAATTAACTTTTAAATTTTTGTTAATTACAATTAAGAACTTTCCTAATTTAAATTAACTTTTAAACTTTCGTTAATTGCAATTAAGCCCTATTTTAATTCAAATTATATTTTAGACTTTTGTTAATTGCAATTAAGCACTCCTTTAATTTAAATTATATTTTCTGACTTTATTATTTGCAATTAAGTCCTTTTCTATTCATATTCTTTAATTTTCTTAAAAATATATTACTTAAAAAATAAACAGAAAATATTAATTTAATTAATTAAAATTAACTAAAATAAACAAGAACATAACAATTATAATTAATAAAATAAACAAAATAATTGTATAATATACAATTATCACACCCCCAAACTTAAGATTTTGCTAGTCCTCAAACAAAAGGAAAGAAATAAAACAAGGATACATGCATTTAAAATAGTGATTTTTGAAATATTTCTTTTTGATCATTTCAAATAACATAACTCAAAGAAATACAAGAATTTTTTCTAAGCATTAAAATAAATTTAAAAGTATGTTACATTTTCACAATAAATTTGTGTGTGAAGTCTTTTCATATTTCATCCCATGAAATCCAGATGAGTTTATGCAAATATGGACACAATTAATTTCTATTGAAATCATAAATCTCATAATTCATTTTTCATTTCTCTCTCCACTAATGTAGACAAACACAACCAAAAATCAATATGACTTTATTTAGCTTGTAATGTATGACTTAATTAAAGGTATGATAAAAGATAATATGTGGCTCAACTTTTTCCTAAACACATCATTTTAGGATTAAAACAATATACTTTCTATCATCTCAACAAATATTTCCCAATTTCAGGCTTAACATCACATGTAATAATCATTCTTTTTCTTCTTCTATTTTTTTTTGTTTTTTTTTCAGTATCCTCTTTTTTTCGATGTATCTTTAGAAATGTACTAACAATGGTCACATGTTAGTGAGATAAGAAAAATCGATATATCTATAAACATACATATTTTTTTTCTAAGCTTTTGAAAAGAGAAAAATATATATATAAACTTTGAAGCTCAAAATGGGTATATTATAGATAAAACATGTAAAGGTAGATAGAAAGGCTCAAACGATCTAAAGATGACCTAAACCATTTTCTTAGTTAAGTGTTATATAGGATTTCACCTCGAGAGAAAATCAAACAAATTCTAAGAACTGTGATATCAAAAAATATCAATGGAATTGAATACTTAGATAAACTTTTTCTAAATTAGCATAACAACTCAAACATCAAGACTAGTGCTCATAAATATATATTATTGTAAAAATAAAACATACGCAAAAATTATACACAAACTTAGACAATATTCAAATTTTTTAAGGAGCTATGCATTATTTAAATTGAAAAAATAAAAATAAATCACCATCAAAAGAAAAATATTTTCAATCAACCAAACAAATAAAATTTCACGTATCTAGAAAAGATTTCAACTAAGTCCAATCTTTCTATCACCCCGAAACTTAATATGCACATTGTCCTCGATGTGTGAAATTTGAAGAACAAATGAGATGGTTTAAATAAACTTTTTGGTTTTGGTTTGAAATATTAAAACCCAAAAATAGCTTTACTTCATCTGATTTACACCTACGAAAACAAAATAAAAATATAAAAACTAATACATGTTAAAATAAAAATAAAAAAATAGAAAATTAAAACACTCCCAAGCTTGATTTATAATCGTCAGGATGACTTCTCTTTTTTTTTTTTGCTTTTAGGGAGGATCAAATGTTTTGCATCAAATACAAAGTTTCAACTTACCCGAAAATTGAAAAACAAATCTAAACAAATAACAATAAACATAAAAAAAAATTTGAATTAAAATCAGATTGATTGTTATTAATATCAACAAAAAATAGTAAACAAATCTCTAACAACGACGCCAAAAATTTATTGTCTCTTTTAAGAGAAAAAAACTCAAATCAAGATGAATGGAAGATGCCTCTGAAACTTGTTTTTTTTCAATCAATCAAGGTATTCATTGAAAAGTCTCAATGTTATCTTCGAAAGTAGAGCATAAATTGTAATGTGATAGTCATTGTAATAGCGGACTTAGTATTCACGTTCATGATTTCTCTTCTCTCTCTCTGCTTTCCATTTCTCACTTATTCACAATCTCGTTTATCAACATTTTTGCTATATATAAAAATCTAAATTAATAGTAAAATAATATTGGACCAATATACATTTATATTTTAAAATAATGACATTGCTTTATATATATATATATATATATTAATTTAGAAAAAATTAAGTTAATCACTCTAACTAAAAAGACTTCAATAATATTAAATAAATTTACTTTCATATCTCATCTTCTTTTTCTATTAAAGAAAATAGAAGGAATGTATTAAATAATATTTTTAACTAATAAAAAAAAATATACATTTCTTTTGTTGTCAAAACTTACGTCTTAATGGATGCATATTCATCTAATGGTCTTGTCTTTATGTCCAATTTGAAGACAGTAGCAATACTTTAGTCGTAAGGTAAGGTAGGTAAAGTGTTACAGAATCATCTTCGACTAGCAATGGAGACAGGCAGACATCATTCGTCCGAAGAAAACAAGCACCTGCTTTAAGTAAATTCCAATCCGTATGAAATAATAAATAATAGCATAATATAAGAATGGTATAAATTTTCTTCTTTTTTTCCAAAATAAAAACTTTGATTAATATTCATTAGTTAAGACGGAGCTTTAACTAGACTTTTGACCGGAGTTGGCCGTAGTTGAATAGATGTTGACCAACCATTGGTCGGGCTAGATCAAGTGGATTTCATCAGGTTGAATCCAGATGAAGTCGATTGCATTGAATTCAGATGAAGTCGATTTCATCTGGTTGAAATTGAATCCAAATGAAATAATAATCGTACGGTTGAAGTCGACTTCATCCAAATAAAATGCAAAATGAAAACTACATTATTTTGGGGGAAATTATTATTTTTGAAAATTGTGCTATTTTTGTGTGTCATACAACTTCATTTTTATGACACATTTTATTTATATAAACAAAATACGAAAACTAGCATAAAAAAAATATACAATAAAAATAAAAATTTATACTTTATACTTTATATGTAAATCTGTAAATATAATACTTTGCTTGTTAGAAAATTGATGATTTTATAAGTTTATAACCACCATGAAATAATGTGTTCATAAATAATAAAATTAATTTTTTGTGTTATTCATCTTTTATTAGTATGGTTCCATCTTCTAGTTTCTAAATTTAATTGAAATCTATTTTAGTTTGCGACTTTTATTCTTTCTTTTATTTTGTTGCTTTGCTTCGTGTTAATGCAACAGAAGCCTTTTTTTTTAAATATAAATTTATTTTTATTATTTCTGGAAAAAAATTATTTAATTTATTATTACCACAACATTGATATATAATCACTATTCAATCCATTGGAGGGAAAAAAAAGTTATATGCTTTTATGACCTTCACAAATTCCACTTGTCTTCTTAAAAAATATGATAACATTCTTATACATCATTAATTATTTTGATTGATTGTAAAATCTATTTTCACATTTTCATTTGTTTCGTTTTAAAACAATATAAGCACAGCTTATGCATGAAGGGAGTAAACATGTATGTCTCTTAATATTTTATTTGAGTGTGAGATACTATATTAAAACTAAAAAAAGAATGAGAAAACAATAAAAAGTAACATTGTTAAAACTTATAACTCCAAAAATAGCATCCTTTATATTAATCTCATACGTTTTTACTATTAAAAAAAAATCTGACACATCATTTCACATTAAACGTCATTTAAATTAAATTATGGTCATTTAAATTTGTTCAATGTTAAACACTGCCTAATTAAATTCATTCAATATTATTGAAATGCTAATTTTGTTTTCATAGGTTTTAAAGATATTATTTTTATAATTTTCTAAGAATTAATTATTTCACACCATAAAAAAAAAACCAGGTTTTTAGCCCTCTACTATACAATCCCGTCATTGAGATCAATGGTCTCTAGAGCATACCAGGTGGTTATAGCTGAGTGATCTTACTCTGCATCTTTAATTTCTGCTTCAACATCAACAATTGAGGCAGAAGAATCCTTCTCTGTGACATTATGAAAGTTCAAGGAAAATATCCAATCACAAAATAGTTAGTTAGCATAGACAACTAAACTAAACTTAAATGGCAAGGATGAGAGTTGGTTGCAACAAGTTTGTAAAGACAACCTTTTCTTGTTGCATAGAAGTCATTGAATGCCTGTCCGAACGTCTTAGACTGGTTGGAGAACTTAACAGGGTCCCTTACAAACTTATTATCCACCACTGAGAAAAATTTCAGAATATTGATTTCTATTCAATGATATAAAAAATTGTTTAAAGAGCAGAAATTCAATCATGACGACCATAATTCGATAGAAATATCAGATTATGAATACTGCATAAATCTTTTAAAAATAAACACATAATTGTTATTGATGCGCTTTGGACATGAAGAACATTGATGACAGGTAGTAAAAATAACAACTATGGAATTTGTGTATATCGGAATTTTTATTTTATGGAAGTTTTATTCTGTGATTATTCATAGAATTTAGAATTTGATCTTACCTGAGAAAGGTTGACTGCAGAAGGGACACAGCTGAACTTCGTCATTTATAGAAGATCTGTAAATGGTAACATTATTTTCCAAGTGAGGAAAACTAATTTAGGAAACAAATACATAGAAAAAATAGAACTATTGGACATAAGTCGTACAACATAATATTTATCCAGATTTCAAGATTCTTACTTGAACATCTGAAAATCATTTCCGCAATTTGGACACTGCAGACACACCAAATAGAAAACAAATTCAACACAGCTAAAACATCAAAACAAAGAACTTCAAGCTAAAACAAAAACAGAACAAACAAAAGCCAACACCATCACAAAGACGATAAAAAACAACTTGGCAAATTTTTTTAACATCCCATGATGATGCATATTATTGATATTCGAGCTAACAAGTAAAAAGAAAATTGCAGTTTAATTCACATCTTGATATGTCAACAATATCAGTTTAAACATATACGAGAGTGAACCGGAACAGCAAGGAAAATCGTTGAAATAGAGCAACAAAATAACTTGTGATATTGGCAAGAGACGTAATTCATTATCTACAATCACTTAGCTGCTTAAAAAAAAGTGAGATATTAGACAAGCAAGGAAAATTGAACCTAGAAGAAGCTTACGCTGTCTTGAACCATATCCCTTCCTGCCCACCAGAGAAAAGCACCCACACCAACTATTGGTACAAGCACTGCAATGAGCTGAATGTGAAAAGCATCAGGCATATCAGATGTAATAGTACAATGTTACACAGGCATGGTTACGTTTAACAGTTACAAAAATTATGTGGAGAAACATTTAACTGAAAGCTATTTATTTTACTGGCAATCGTCTTATAATGACTAATCAACATTTCTAGATATAAAAAAATAAGATCAAGAATATCAAAGAGGGCCTCATTATATCAACAATTCCATTAATAACCTATTAATAATTGTTACTCATCAGCATATTACAGGAAAAGGGAAAAAATGTTTGCAACAAGACCCGGAAATTTGAAATATAACACTGGAGGAGCATATCAATTTTCTTTACCTTATAGTGTTGATATGGCGTTAAACAAACCTAAACAATATCTCTAATTCATACTAGATAAGGCGTTAAACATCTAATCAAGAATAGGAAGCTAGAAGAATCAGGATGAGGCTAAAGCTAACAATATGTGCATTTGAAACAAAAATGGTTTATCAAATACAAGTAAGGAATCAGATAAGTCAGCAGAGTACTTCAAATTAAAAAGCAAAACGAATTGCATTATTAAAAATTTAGTACTAATATCCAATACAAAACTTGCAAGACACAAGAAAGAAAGAGAGAATACCCAAATGGAAACAATTGCATCCAAAAGCCAACCAAGCTGTCCCGTGACTGAAAGATAAGTTAACCCAATAGCCAAAGCTATATTACCCAGAAGCCTAGCAGTAGCACCATCTTCTTTACCACCTCCACCACCATTAAACCCAAAACCGTTGTTAAACCTAACCAAAACCAGTTTCTTCTTCCTACTCCTCTTCCACTCCTCACCTCTTACCAAAATCCCGTTTTCTTCCAAATTCTCTCCAAAGAAAGACCATCTCTGCCTAAACGCCGTGACCTTAAGTGATTTTTTATGTAAATAATCGACTTTTGGACTCGATAGATAGATGCAGTAAATGGATTTTTTGTATATTCCGTCATGTATAGTTCTCGACTTGCAAGCTGGGACACTAATGGAGATTTGCAGAGCTGTTGCCATGCCAGAAATGGAAGTTTAGGGATATCTATAAAATCAGTTGGGAGTTGGGACTGAGAAAAGGGGATTTTATCATTGTGGGCGGATGGTTAGAAAGATTTGTTTGCAGCTCGTTTGTTTCAAGTGTTCTAGCAACCAGAGAGCAGCCCTTCAATTTCCTTGGATGGATAGCCATAATTCCTAATACCCTGCCGTATACGACCACGTGTGATTGGAGGGACCAACCGTTGCTTAATCATTTTTCTTTCTTTCTTTATACAACGTTATTATATATTTATTTTTTTAAATAAATATGGGTTTAATAACCATTTTAATTTTTATATTATACAAATTTTAAAATTAAGCAGTATTAAAATTGATTTTTATGTTTATTATGTTAACAACATATCTATCAACTCAACCCTAAAAAAATAATACACGATAATAAGTAATAACACAAATGTATGTTAAATCTACTTTTATATCTAAGTAATTTCCCTCAAATAAATTTAATTAAAATAG
This sequence comes from Hippophae tibetana, assembly GCA_037013495.1. Taxonomy (NCBI): domain Eukaryota; kingdom Viridiplantae; phylum Streptophyta; class Magnoliopsida; order Rosales; family Elaeagnaceae; genus Hippophae; species Hippophae tibetana. The sequence goes on from CM072812.1 coordinate 10,692,977, forward strand.
TATAAATAATTAGACAAGACATATTTTATAACTTTATTATAAGAATATTTAATTAAAATAGTATAAATGATTATATAAAACATATCTTATAATTTTATTATAAGAATATTTATACCAATTGTACTGATACACATCACTCTTAAAATATATATTTAAATATCCTAATATCTATTATTATTTTATTTAAATATTAGATAATTATATTTTTAATAGAACATATTCTCAACATGATTTATGTTTAAATTTAAACACATATGTAAAATGTGTAATTAAATTGTATTCTTTTTGATCAATCAAATATGACATAAATTAATTAAAAGATGTCGTATATATAGTGAAATTTTACTCTAATATCAACCCATAAGCTTCATAAGTCTTCTAAGTTGTCTCTGGTGGGTTAGGTGATCTAGTTACTTCATTAGCAGACAACATCGTAATTGCATTATGGTAGGGAAGCCTTAACTACTTAGGCAAATATATCCATTATCTTTCTATATAATTATAATTTTAATGTTTTAAGCTTTCCAATGATTATTTTCACGTAGGTTTAAGAATTTTACGAATTCTTAGATCATGGGTCAAATGAATGGTTATGGTTGAACCAATTAAATTATGTAAAAGTCAAGAATTTATCAGTCTTATTTACCTCAAATCCATTCGATCAATTATTACATTATGGAGTAAAATCACTAGTTTCGATTTTGACTTACTCTTTTGTTGATTAATTGAGAAATATGTTCGAGATTTTAGATAATATTATAATCCTTCTTCCGTGGTGTGAGAATTCCTATGTAGAGTGAAATCATCTCTTAGGTAATTTCCTCAACCTTCTAGAAAGTTCTACTTTCTTATTATGTTTTGTGATAAGACCAAAGTAGAGAGATGATTCTAGAAGAGTTCATGTATCTGCACAATGTGTAGACAACTATTAGGGGAATGTTTGGAGTGAGACCTTATGGTAATTTTAAATTCATGGAGGAGTTTCCATAGAAGGTTGAAAATTATCATAGTTTATTGCGAACAATGCCTATGATGTGGTTTGCCATGAATTTGACCATACTTCCACTCAATTTTTTCATGGTGGTGACTTTTGTACGCTTGATCTTCACTCATGACTTTGCTTTTATGCTTAATTTAATTTTGAAAAATTTTGATTTTTGTAACTTTTGGATATTATTTTTCAAAATCTAAAATTTATTCTTAAAAAAATATGATTCGAATTTTATTGAAATTTTTAAAGAGTTATAGAATTTTAAATATATATCTTTAAAGATAAATAACTAAAATGTATATTTAGATTAATTATAAGAACATATGTATATATTTTAAAATATAGTTAATTAAAATGCTCATTTTAAACAATTACATTACTATAATGTTTTGATTTTTTTTCAAAATTTTAGTTAATAACAATAATATATTCTTTACTTTTGTAAAATTTAAATTTCAATATTTTAACCATAATAATATTTAAAACTTAGGTTGTGCAATTAGATGTAAATCTGTAAAATGAGTATATAAGTCAACATACATTATTACTGAATATTCATTTTTATCATTTACAACGTGCGCACAAAAAGAAAAAATCTATTAACAATAACGACTAAAAATAGTGATATACCTTCAAATGAGCATTTAAACGTGACATTCTTGTTTTAAAACCTAAAAATGTTTCTCAATTTAATTTTTTTAGTAAGTTGTTAACTCTGATTAACATGTTCCAGGCTTGTTTAGTCTCTATAGAATGGGGTCATAAATTGAGAATGCAAACGAGAATAACATCCTTAAATGTCCTATTTGCATAGGATATCTTGGTTGTACCATTCTCAAATTATAATCCCAAATATGAATTTTAACTATTTAGAACCCCTTTTAAGTGAGAGATATGTAATAGTCGGTTAATGTAATAATCTGAAACAAAACTCTATTCACATTTCGAACGATTATAAGATATAATCTGAAACAAAACAGAGGGATTTGTAAAGGGACCTACGGAACAAAATTAACGAGGAAAAATCTTCTTTTTCTTTCTTTCTAAAAGTTATTAAATAAAAAAAAATATTACACAAGTGATATTCAAACTTGGATGATACATGATACCTGATACACGGTGGTAGAGTGGGGAATCATATCACCTAAAAAAAGGTTTTTATTTCTTCTAACTTTTAACAATTCTACAAGATACTCATTATGCTTGTAAATATGGACATAATGAATATATAAGTAGTTTATTGACCATTAGCCTCTTAAATTGCTGAATTATAGCTGTTAAGACATGATATATCCATTTAAAAAAAAATTGACTCCCTGATCATTCTTTCTTGTTTATTTTCAAACTTGATGAACCATCATGTTTATATGGTTCAACGTTGTATGCATACTGCTGAAAAGCAGAGAAGAAAACCATCTCCACGCATACCAACATGTTTTGAAGGGCCTCCTCAATATGCTCCACATCCAGCCATTTATGATGAGATCGAATCACTCCTACCGTTACTAGAATGTCGATCACAATTCTCTGCAAAACCAATCAAAGAAGCAGTTCCTACTGTGTTATACAATTAAAATAATTCCCTACATGTTCTAAAAATATTAGAAGATCAAATAAACTCAGGCTTTCATTCTCAATTTTTCATTTCTTATTATTTGAATTTCCATGTAAACATTCTCGGAAAAAAGTAAGCATAGGCAAGATGAGGTCCTTAAAACATATTGCAATAGTATTGGAAGGAAACTTTGGTAGTGATGATACCATGACTAGTATGCCACTTTTGCTGCTGACTCCTCACTAGCAGAAAACAAAGGATATAAAGGAAAATATATATATACCCCAGGGCTAAAAGTCCTATAAATTTCACCAAAAGTGCACTATAGTCCTTTTTCTTTAAACATGTGCACTTAGGTCCCATCAATTATATAAAAGGTACACCACAAGTCCTTAAAGGAAGACTCCATGTAAGAAATGACTAAAGTGTACATTTAGTGAATTTATGAGACTATTCGACTACCGTGCCCAAAGGAAAAATGGAAATTCTTGATGGAGATCATATGCAAAATCAATCCTGATGGCTACATGTATCTTGCATGTCTAACAAAGTCTCAATTATGGCATAAAAATGAAATAACATACTAAGACTAGTGTTTCTAAGTCAATAGAAACACAAGCTAAAAGTTTAAAATTTTGATATGGCTGAAAATCAGAGGTTTATATGCTTTACCAGTTAAGGCTTTTATTTGTATAACAATCAACAGATTTTTTGCAAATAATCGAGTAGTTTTAGTTTAACATAGAAAAGGAAATCTAGTTACCTGCCAAAAGCTGAAAAAGACGATCCCTTTGATGCATAAAAACTTGGCAAGAGGTTTGTGTGGTGTCAACTCCTTGGAAAAAACATGATAGAAAACAACAAGAGAATACAAAGCCAGTGACACTGAAATGTTCAGAATAATCGTGAATGTCCAGCTGATCCAACTTGGATATGCTCCAAGAAGTTGAAAAACTAGGATTAAGATTGAGCATATGGGGCGAATCACAACAAACTGCCATGTCCAGTATTTCAGAAGCTTCAATGTATGATGGTTCAGACAAGCAGTTTGAGGCTGCACTCAATAGATAGAGTATGCCAGATATACATATCAACATAGCAAAGTCAATAAAAAGCCTCATAAGTATTTTGAAAAGGTTATGAATGATAGTCCCATCAGTCCTCAACTAATATCTCAAACGAGAGTCATCATAAGCTTATCGATGATAGTCATTAACATATGAAACACTAGAAAGTCAAAAGAATTAGTTCTTTACCTGAAAAAGTGTCATTGGAAATGAATGGTGAATCTCTCTCCCTTTGATCTCATCGGGAACAATGTTTTTACTTGTGGATATGTTCAAGTAGCTGTACATCAAAGCAAAAAACTTGGCTATGACCTACACATAATGAACTAAGAGAGTTATAAGCAACTTTAAGTTTACCTTGCTAAGGTCTACATTCTACATGTTTGACTTTATCTTGAAAGTTGAAACTAACACAAAGCTTCACATAAAGATTCCTAACAAACTCACCATAGCCTCATAGCACTCCTTAACAGAATCCAAAAACATAAAGAACACTTTGCTTCCCTGAATATCTAGAAGACCAACAAATGAGTCAATAGCATACAAAGGGGCCATAAGTATGATAATAATGACGGCCTTTTGTTCCTTCGTTTTGTTCCAGTAGTAAAGGTGCTCTGAAACAAGTTGTACAGAAAAATGCATGGTAAGCATCACACAAATCGTAGAACCCATAAGGGTGAGCTGTGCAGGACTGAACATCATTGTATCAGATTACTGTTATTAAAGCACAAAGATACTCCACATCTATAACCTGCAAAAGAAAGTTAAAGCTTTTCAGCCTCAAAATTAATGGTTTCAATAATTATGTAATATACTGGTATAACACTAACATCTTCCTCAAAACCAATGAACTAAATATGACTTTTAAGTCTCATGCACAATGCTCACAACCTTCTACCAACTAAAATCCAATACAAACATGTCTAGCTCCCCAGATATCAAATAACGAAATGGAAACATCAAAATAGCTTAAGTTCTCATTTTAATGAGTGAAGTGGGACTGTCTGGGAAACTCAACAGCCTCATGGCTTGGCATCTAAACAAAAACTCTACTCTTCATCCTACCAAAAACCCATTAGAACAAAAGGTCTTTAATCCAGATAAACTGAAATTCAGAAAATTAAGCACCGTTTCAACTTATGGATTCCCTGTAAACAATAAGTCAAAATTGCAGGTATTATTCTACGTACCAAACCAAATTTTCTACTGTAAAATATACAACAAAAAAGAGCATGCGACGAGACAACACAGATTAAACAAGAAAGATCTAAAGAACCAAAATTTCATTTCATCCCAAAAAAATTTGAGAGAGAGAGAAAAAAAAAACAGTAGACTAAATATATTTTCATAATGACAAAAGGAAAGTATAGAATCAATGCAAGTACACATTTTTTTATTGCGAAAACATTGTACAGATTTGGACCTATTTCTTTGGTTGCTGAGAATGTTAAATCAAAGAAAACAACATAGCATCATACCCAAACAAAAACAAAAAATGCCTGAGACTCTCCGCGCTCGCCAAGCTTTAATTTTTCTGTTTTATCCTCCTTTTCCCCGCGATTTTCTTGCGAATCAATCAGGCTGTGTCCTGAGTCCGGACGATTGATGTAGAAAGGTAAGAGTAGAGAGTTGAAATGTTTATCATAGAATATTTTAATTTATAATAGAAATAATATACCTTTAAAGGATTGCGGGGATAGCTCAGTTGGGAGAGCGTCAGACTGAAGATCTGAAGGTCGCGTGTTCGATCCACGCTCACCGCATAAAATTTTTAATTTTTTATTATTATGTCTTTGATTGCTGGGGTTGAAATCAGTGCCCTTGTCATAAGATACGCTCATGGTGACCATAACCAGTGCATCCAAGTTGGATGATCCAACAAAGTGCTCATCATAAAAGTTCCAACATGATGAACGCGTTTGGAGTGAAATTATAAAATAAAAAGAGAGAGAAAAGAGAAATGAAAAACTCTAATAATAGTCACAAAATAATGATGAATAGTATATCATATTAATATTGAAAATCTACTATTATTCAATTTATAATAGTAAATTTACATAAACATCTACTATTATTATTAATTGTGGTAGTTCTAACAAGAATGATATAAAGTTTTTTATTTAATAATAACTCTGAGTGGACATTTGTACAAATATATTCTCTTATCACACGTTTTAACTCTACTAAGAGTCACTAATTTGCAAGAGATGATAAGATTAAAATGATATTTGATGAGGTTAGGAGGGACCAAATGTTCTTTTATTTTAATTAAGATTAAAACTATAAGCTAAGCAATTTGACATTTCTTTTTCACGAAGATTTGAACCGGAACTTATTCTTCTTATCTTCATGAAAAAGAAATGTCAAATTGCTTAGCTTATTATAGTTTTTGGATTTGTTGTAGTGTTGGTATATTATTTATCAATCTTTGTAATGTTTCTTTATTTTCACATTATGAAACTCTATTTTTGGAAGGGAAAAAAGTTATATGAAAAAAATAGAGGAATACGGTTTATAATGTTAATTTAGTCGACTTTTGATATCTGAAGGAATTTTTAAAAAATAATTATTGGTAAAAAAGAGTGGTTAGCCATTTCCTGTTTTAGTGGAAGTTGTATCAAAATATTTTAATTTTTTTTTTATAATCATTTTAATTTTTAATTCTTTGATTTTGTTCATTTTCTTTTTGAAAAAAAGAAGTAAAAATAGTTTGATAACCAATTTATTGTGTCAATTTTGAAAATTAGAATTTGAAAATGTGACAATTATTTGATAATCAATTTTTAGTTTTCAATTTTCAATTTTTTAAAATTTTAAAATTCAAATTTTAACATATTTTGATCAATTTTCATCAAATTTTGAATCTTTAATCATTTTGAAGAATTTTGGGCATGGTTGAATTAGTAATTTTTAATGTGAAGACATAAAAAATTAATTATAAAATTGATTTTTTTTTTAATTTTAAAATTTCATTAAATTTAAAAAATTTAAAACTTTAAAAATTGAGAATCAAGAATCAAGAATTAAAATAGATATTAAAAGTTACTGAAATTTTTTGCATGCAAATTAGCAAAAAGCTATTAATTTGAAAAGTTGCTTAAAAATAATTAATTAACCTGAATATCCCTTTCTTTTATCTTAAATTCCTTAAAAAAATGCTAATAACAGATATTTTGTATTAAATTTATATTCATATCACTTATATCTTTACACATAATTAGATTATTTTTGGAAAAAAAAAATTATTTTTTTAGATAATTTTATCAGGTGATACAACACAATACTATGAATGGAAAAATTATTATAAATTTATGTAAACATGACATTCTTAAATGATTGAATGTTACAATGAAAATATTAGAGCTTGATTATGTCCAAATGAGTTTCACTTTCCTTAATTGCACATTTATTCAGTACTTAAGATTTTAATTATTATGTGCTATTTTTAGTTTATGTAAAATAAAATATGAGAAAGTTTTAGTTATAACATGTTTTATGTTATTTGTTAATATTAGTCATTAATTCTGTTATTATTTTTTATACTTTTTTATTTTTATAAAAATAAAAGATTAAAATAACTTCGATCTATCATATGTTAATGCTCTTGTTATATGCAAAATTATCCTCAAATAAAAATAGTGGACATTAGTTTACCTAAAAGCACCAAATTTGATTTTGAAGTCCTAATGATATTATATTTGAAATACAACAACTCGCCAAATGAGCCAACTATTTTGGTACTATTATCAAAAGATTATACTCTGTGTATACCATCTCATATAAAATTCCGCTTTCTATATTTATACAACCATTTTGTTGCTAAATAAGAAACCATTTGGAGAATTTAATCTGTTTTAAGTTTCTTACAAATTGATCAATTTCCATATTTTAAATTTAAAATAAAAAAACTCACTCCACAATGGAAATGGAGGCTATGTGGTAAGAATTAGACTTGAGTTATAAAGAATAGTGAGAGTATGTGGGTGATAGTGTTCAAAAAATGATAAGGTGTTTGAATTTTTAGTTGAACTTAATAGAGAAATCGACGACGTGAGAGAAAAGATCCTTAACCATCAATCATTTTCGTTGAGGCGAAAGTATTCTCGAAGGTTCACCATGAGAAGAAGTAACGAACTTTCATGCTTCACAAGGTAAGGGATGACTTAATTAGGGCTAGATTGAATGGGGCTACCTCAGCCCTATCACCCATAGTTTCTCAAATGGGTCTGTGGGCCATGAAAGAGTAGACATGGTGGACCATGGCCCCCTAATTCAAGTGGGTTGAATGGATATGGCTCTAATTCAAGTGGGCTTTTGCAGAATAATTATGGGCTTACTGAGTTAGAATTAAATGGAATGCTATCTTGTGGGCCTCAGATAGATAATGGACAAAATCAACTAAAAATATGTCATTGGTGTGAACATTGTCGTAAAAATAGACACACAAAGAGCACTTGTTAAGAACTACATGGAAAACCTTTAGATTGAAAATCAAGGAAAAATTATTAAAATCGAGGTTATCAAGCCACTGTGGATCACCAAACTGATAAATCTCAAGGTGAAAAGAATTTCAACCCATAACAAATGAACCAATTTTATAAAATGTTTTCTAAATTTCAAATATCGGGTCAGACTTCCACTTATGTTCTCTTTGGTTCATTAACTCATAAAGGTAATTTTCTAAAAGTGTTAAACACTACGTCCTAAATTAAAACTTATTGGGTCATTGACTCTAGTGCGTCAAATCATATGACTAATAATTGTTACATTTTTTCTTTATATTGATCTTGTGTTAAAAATCTTAAAATGAAAGTCGTAGATGACACTCTTTCACACATTATTAGGTAAAGGAGTATTAAAATTTCTAAATCTATAACTCTTGAATCATTTCTTTATGTCCCAATTCTATTGTGCAATTTATTATCTATTAGTAAATTAACAACACATTTAAATTGATTTTCTAAATTTTTACCTTCATCTTGTATATTTCACGACCTATTATTAAGGAGACGATTGAGAATGCTAGAGAGTGAAGGATTCTATTACATTAAGGGTGTCAATGTGAATGAACAATACCAAATTGTTGCAAATTGTAGTACTGCATCTTTCAATAGGAATAATGAAAAAAAATTAGCACTTTATATTGGATCACCCTATTTTTAAGTATTTAAAATAGTTATTTTCACCTATTATTCAAAATAAAGAATTGTCTCATTTACAATATGAATTGTATGAACTTGCTAAACAACATTGTACTTCATTCTCGAAATCCAAATATACACCATATAAATCATTCATCATAATCTATAATGATTTATGGGAACTGTCTTGAATTTTGAACTGTACCCATAAGAAATGGTTTATCACCTTTATTGATGATTATACTTATGTATGTTGAGTTTATTTATTAAAGGATAAAATCAATATTTGTATTATGTTTATTAATTTTCACTTAATGATTCAAACATAATTCTAAACACAAATTCAAATTTTGCGCACTGATAATAATAACGAATATTTTAATAATACCATTGAAAATTATTTTTGACACTATGAAATAATCCACCAAACTTTATATGTTTACACTTCTCAACAAAATGGAGTTGTGGAATAAAAAAATTGACATCTACTAAAAGTTACATGTTTTTTTAATGTTTACAACCAATATGGCAAAAATCTCATAGGGAGATGCTATGTTAACATCTACTCATCTCATAAATAGAATGCCTAGTGGTGTTCTTTCCTTTGAAACACCTCTCCACAAACTAAAAAAAAGTTTTCCTACTTGTTTCATTTCGGATATTTCCCTAAAAGTGTTTGGGTATATTACTTTTGAACATATCCATTCCCATAATCGAAGTAAATGATTCAAGAGCTCTCAAATGTGTTTTTATTAGCTATTCTACTTCTCACAAAAGATATAAATGTTATGATCCATCTACAAAGATGGGTTTTTACTAGTCTTGATATCATATTCTTTGAAACCATATTGTATTATAACAAATCCTCTCTTTATGGAGAGAACTTGAGTAAAGATTGATTTTTTAATTAGCCTCTCCTTTCTCGTGAATATTATCCCAAATACTAGTATTAAACATACTACACTATATCATCCTAATGTGCCATTTAAAAATAGAAACTTGAACCCAAGGGTAGATGACACACAAAAAGATAAGAAGATACTTGTTTATTCAAGGAGATAACAATTAAAATATAAGTACAAACTCACACATGATATACTAAAAAAGTCTAACGAGGTGCTAAATCTGAGAAACCTTAAGTCTTCTTTTAATTTAGGTAATATTAACCTTATATTGATGATTTATCCATTGCTCTAAGAAAAGAGAGTCAACCTTGTACTCTAGACCCTATATCAAAGTTTATGTCGTATGAAAAAAGGAAAAATTAATAGCATTGGTAGATAGAAATGGGACATGTGGCACATGGATTTATTGGATGAATTAGCGTGTGATGCGTGACACAATTGACTAGTCGTGGAGAGCATCACATGGCACGATATGATTTATAGTTACAAAATACGTGGTGTTTAGGTGGAAAGAATTGAAAAATAAGGTGACGACGTGTGGCACAACATTTGACCACACACTGATACTCGAAATGAGTGTCATGCTAACATATGACATAGCCTACATCACTCTGTACATGCAATGTTGACCAACTGGCTCACTTCGCTTATGTGACGTCCACGTGGCTTGCCTAGTTAGCTCCCATGTTTACATGGCATCCACATGGTGTATTCTAATTGATCTTACATTAAAAAATTCATAAACAATTTCAAAAATTATAGAATATTTTCACCCATTTTCACTATAAAGTTCATATTTTAATATTTTTAACCCTAAAAATACTACTTATTGAATAAAATGAATAAATATTAAGCAAAAAGTGCATTGATTACTCTACTTTCATAGTCATCAGGAAGTAAACCAAGTGACACCCTAATTGAAGTAGGAAAGAAATAAGATGAAGATGGAAAACTAGTTGAAAAATATAGATATCATAGACTAGTTAGAAAGTTAATTTACCTATCATACACAATACCTAACATTGCATTTAGAGTTAGTTTGTTAAGTTAACATATGCATTCTCCAATAGAAATTCACCCAGAGAAGGTATACAGAATTCTCAAATATTTCAAAAATTGCAAAGGAAAATGATTATTCTAAAAAAAAAACTATAGAAAGAAAAATAGAAGTGTTTACAGATGTAAATTAGACAGATTCAATAAATAATAGAAGATCTACTACTGGATATTGTACTTTTGTTTGAGGAAACCTAATAACATGAAAAACTAAAAAACATGTAGTAGCTTGAAGCATCAACGAAATTGAATTTTGAGCAATTGAACAAGAGATATGTGAAAGGGTATGGTTGAAGAAACTCCTGAAAGTACTACATATCAAAACATAAGTTCCGCTCAAAGTCTACTTTGATAACAAAGTTATTATAACATTTTCTTCAATCTAGTTTAATATGATCAAACCAAACATGAAATAGATAGGTATTTTATCAAAGAAAAGATAAGAATGGATCATTTACATGACCTACGTTCATATCTTCACCTCTTCACCAAAGGGCTTTCTCGGCAAAATTTCGATGATTTCATATACAAATTGGACATAATTAATATCTATCATACAACTTGAAAAAGAGTACAAATTGGACATAATTAATATCTATCATACAACTTGAAAAAGAGTACGAAAATTGTGAATTATTAGGCATTTAGTATTCAAAATAAATAAATCAATTAGGGATATTATTTGTAAACGGCTTGTTGTTAAGTACGGATATTAATAGGAATATTTTTATTTTAAATTCAATTATGATTATATTTTACTGTGTTATAAAAACCACCAATGTACATGTTATTCTGAATACAAAAATCAAAAACTATTTTACTTTCATTATATCTTCACAAGAGAAACGAACGTTTCAGCTTGGCCTCTGATTCGAAACTCCAAATCAATGCCCTGCAGGAAGATCCAGAGACTATAAATGGATACAAGCAATGGGTATTCTCTTTGATTCTTACAGTTTCTCACTTGAGGCAACCCCAGCCGCATCATGGGATGAAAAATTTAATCACTTGAGGTTTTCCTACAATGGAGAAGAGCTACTTCTCCCAGAAGGTCATTTATCATATTGGAATCTCAAGAAAACAACCTTAGAGTAGAGAGAACATCAAGCAAGAACAATGTCACAGTTACCATCCCATAAGTTGCTGAGATTGCAATCAATGTGGTATCTGTGACCAAAGAAGATGACAGAATCCACAACTATCAGATCCCTTCAGATGATTGTTTTGCTCATTTGGAAGTATAGTTTAAATTCTATAGTTTATCTTCAAAAGTTAAAGGAGTTATTGGAAGAGCTTAACAACCAGATTTTGTGAATCTAGCCAAGCCAGGAGTAGCAATGCCGAGTTGGTGGTGAAGACAAGTACAGAACAACATCTCTTGTCTCTACAGATTGCTCTTCTTGTGTTTTCAATCAAGATGAATCCAATTTCGAGGGAAAGGATTCTATGGTCATGGAATATAGCATGCTAGATTGCACTAATGGAGCTAGCAGTAATGAAATGGTTTGCAGGAAATGGGTTAACAGTTTTCAACTTTATACTACATTTATAGTTTGTTGAATGTTTCAATATTAAAGTTTATGTCAAGACAAAAATTGGTTTATAAATGTAATATTTCCAAACTTCATCTCCCAATAAGTGTGTTAGAGACTTAGAGTTTAAGCTAAGATCGTGTTATTCCTATAGCATTTATGAATTTGGACCCTAAACTAGATATGGCAATTTGGCCTGAGGTGTCAATGTCCTGTTCAAGTCGGGTCGAACATACCAATTTGAGCCACAAGTAGATCAACCCATGTCCTATTCTTTGGAAGGTCATGGTTCAGTTCGGAATTGAATTGCTTTAACATTTATGTTCAAAATATTTTTAAAATTTTTAAATAAATTATTTTCCAAAATGGATCAACAATTAAAGTGACTGACTTGCAGGTAATGCATGACCTAAAGAGTAATCAAAACCACAAACAAGGGGTTCAAGTCAATTTTTCAATCCAGTTTGGTTCAAATCCGACCTGGATTGACCCGTTGCCCTACACTAAACAGATATTTTTTGAATTTGTTTTATTGTTTTACTTGGTCATATAGCAAGTCTGCTAAAACTGCATTGCTAGTTAAATTTCTGGATGCTCACTGCTCCTGTACCCATTTGATATCTGCAATTGACTAAATGGGAGGATCTCTTGCTATTGAAGAGATATTTGTTATGATACTAATTTAGGAAGTTCCAATGAAAGAGATAACTTGGCAGAGTATAATGCCCATGACAGTGTTTAGATTGTTGTCTGCTATAAACTCTGGCACTATTTTGTGACTTGGACTAGTAGACATTGGGAATTCAAGCTAGAAGCTATTTTGTAGCTAAATCGATGAATTTGATCAAGGATTTTTACCCAAAATGGGCTTTGCTTGCTTGTTTGTTGTACTTTTTGAAGATACACTGTACAAAATCACTTAATAAGAGTCATTGTGAAATGCTCGATTCTGGTATCCATATCCAGTAAATAAATCGATATTTCGTGAGGTTACAAGAATATATGAAATTATTGTCGTGAGGGAAAGAGAAGAAACTGCATTAAATAAGTAACTGCATAGAGGAAAAGATTGCAGGTTAGATGAAAACCATGCTTTGTTTTCTATATTCGTATCGTGAACAATGAAAATGTAGTCGTTACAATCTATATATTGAAAAACACAAAAAGCTAAGACCCTAATAGATTTGTAGATTGCATTCATTTGTGATGGACTAAACAAAACCCACCACAAATAATATTCCAGAATAAATTATGGACGAAAAAATGAAGTAACAAAACAGAAAATAGGAAGAAAGAAAAAAGTACCCTTCATTCTTTTGAATATTTCCAGCACTCATGAAGGCCAAGACAGTCAGCATATTAAATGGAAATCAATTGGCCAACATCATCAATAAAAAGAATCCTATCATCTTATCTTCCACGAGGATTTACTAGCTGAGAGAACACAGCACTTGTTGTAGCATCTTCTCTGTCATCATCTGTACCAGAGTTGCCCCCATCAATCATGCTGACACTGTTATCAAAGGGTTCAAGTGGGGTCAACGGGATACCAGGAATATGGTTTGTGCTGTTATCTTCAGGTTCCATGAGCGCTGAGGTGGTTTCTTCGAGCTGAAGAGCATATTCAAGATTCCACAAGACATCTCCCATTGATGGTCTGTCAACACCATACTCGGCAAGGCATTTTTCAGCAGTCTCACCAAACTTCTTGAGAGAAGCTGGATTTACCTTCCCCACCAGATTTGGGTCCATGATTTCATCTAGCATGCCCTTCTTTTGCCAGGTCATTGCCCATTCTGCTATATTAACTTGCTCTCGTGGAAGAACTGGATTTAGAGCTGGTCTAGTGCAAAGAACTTCCATGAGAACCACCCCAAATGAATATACATCTGATTTCTCTGTCAGCTGTTGCCTTCTAAAGTATTCAGGGTCAAGGTAACCAAAACTACCTTTAACAGCTGTACTCACATGAGTCTGATCAAGAGCAGGGCCTGTTTTTGAGAGGCCAAAGTCAGCAACTTTAGCTACAAAGCTTTCATCCAAAAGAATGTTTGTTGTCTTCACATCACGATGAATTATGCTCTGTGTTGCACCAGTATGAAGGTAATGGAGCCCTCTTGCCGCTCCGATGCATATATCAAGCCGTTGCTTCCAGGACAGAGGAGGCAGATCTGTTCCATACAGATGGCTCCTTAGAGGTCCATTAGCCATATATTCATAAACAAGAATCATTTCTGACCTTTCATCACAATAGCCAATAAGAGACACCAAGTGGCGATGACGGAGCTTGGATAGCATTTCAATCTCGGTTCTGAATTCAGCAATTCCCTGTTCAGATCTGGGATTTCCTCTTTTAACAGCTACTTTTGTCCCGTCATCAAGGGTTCCCTTATAGACCCTACCAAAACCTCCAACTCCAAGAAGTAGGCTCTCGTCAAACTTGTTTGTTGCATCCATGATTTCTTGGAACATGAATAGACGGCCGAGATTAGAAGAGCCTAATGAAATGCAGCTTGCTGTAGCACTCTTTTGTGAAGTTGTGGACATTTTTGTCATGGTTTGAGAGTTACCATACAAGGGTAATGGAAGCCATGAATGCCCTTGCCCTTGATTAGTAGTACTACTCTTTGACTTTCGAGAAGCTAAGCAGCAGTAACAGAAGCAACATAACGCAACAGCAGCTAGGCATCCAACAACAGATCCAATTATTATTGCCACCTTGTTGGTCTTGGAAGATGAAGTAGGGATGAGATGCTTGACCGGAAAAAGCCCATCCAAACTACCAACTTCACTGCTAATCTTCATAATCTCCAGACCATTCAAAATTGCATTGGTTATGTCTGCGTCATTATCTGGACCAACACTAACAGTCAATACACCAGGATCTGCCGAGGAGTTTGCTACAAAATCTTTGTAAAAAGGGACACCCAAGCCACCGGTGAGTGTTGAGAGATCAAGACTCCCAATTGCATTATCAGTATTTATGTAAACATTAAAAACGAGATTGTTCAAAGCCTTGCTCACTATGTCACAGAAATGCAACCGAACAAAATACATGAAATTTGGATTGACAGAAAAGACCCATGTTATGTTAAAGTTGTTATCAGTAACATTTGCATCTCCCATTGTTTCAGCAGTTGCATAAACCCAATTAGGTGCAGTCTCCGGTGTGATAGCATCTGGATACTTTATACTTGCAGGACTGACTGATTCATTCACAGCAGAGCTGTTCACATGAAGGTATTTCAAATCATTTTCCCAAGTTCTTCCAAGGGTATCATTCTGTGAAGTTATCAAAGGACCCCCCATATTCAACCGGTAAACAGTTTCAAAGGCATGTTGAGAGAGACCACTGAAAGGAGAAGATGGATTCACAACCAATGCCTGATCAGGGAGTACCCAATCTGGTATGGATACAACTTCAATTGCATTAACAAATGCAACTTTGTTTGCTGAAATAAAAGTTAGGATTAAGGAATCCGAAGTCACATTGATTGCATACTCCTTGAACATATAAGAACCATTGAAATTAGCGAAACTAAAGTTGTTAAAGAGCACAAAATCATCACTGACTACACTAAATGAGGCAGAGGACAAATTTTTCCAAAGAGGATAAAAATAAAGGCGGACCCAATGCCGGCCTTCTTGCTTGATTTCAAAATTGTATGTAGCCCCGGTGAAGATTCTAGCAGATTGGTAAATTGGAGTAGGGGAACTTGAATTGGAATTAGCGACTACTGAATTTCCACTTTTAAGTACAAGGGAAGAATGACCTGAATCAGGAACAAAAGTTCGACCTTGATAGATGACATTTCGAGAAGAGCCACAAGCAATTAAGTAGTTATCAACAGGGGTGAATGAGGCAGAGGAGTCATAGCTCATTTGTAGAAGAACAACCAGAACCAAAGGTATCCAGTATAATAACTTCATCTTCTCCAAATTTGACATATCAGATCCTGAAGTCTAATGAATCGATAGAATGCCAAATTCCCAATCTACAAAACAAACAACTCACAAGATAAAAATGCAAACAACCTAACAATATCTGGAAAACCCATAGTTGCAACTTACTAAGCTTAAAATAAACAATCCACGGCAATTCCAGACCAATTTTGCAAAAACTCGTGCAGAAAATATCAGAACTTCAGTAATTCAGATCTAAGCAAGTGCCCAAAGTGGGACACCCATGATTACAAGAAATGCAGCAAACAAAAACATTTAACATTTGAATAGTGATACAAGTACTGGTTCAAGTACTGCAACATTAACAAGACAAAAGAGTTGAGCTTTCTGAGAGCTCTTACCGCATCTATATCCAGAGAACAAAAATGGGCACATTCTGCTGCTGAGCGAATTGGGTCTGATTCCTCTGAAACAAAAGAGGAATACCCTAAATAGATTTTACAATAAAACTCATCAAGTTGAGCTTTTTAGTGAGGCTACACTACACATCCACCCTTTCCAGGCTGTTCATTTGGCTGTCATTTAATTTTAAGGGGCAGAAGAAAATTACGGGACCCCACAAGACGACAAAAGTAGGAAACTTCAAAAAAACAGAAATCATTGCCATAAAACCAGCTGTCTTTTAAGGAGAAGTAGGAGGAAAAAAAAAAACAGTTGAAGATATTGTAGTTTGATTTCGATACTTGGAATCTTGTGCAAATTTTCAACTTTTTATATATATAATATTACCGGCTGCTGGTTAATTTTGAATTGTATTTATTAACTTAAATTTTAATGTATTAGTTATTTTATTTTAAAAAATATTTAATAATTTTAAAATTATTTAAAAAAAATTATGAAGAGCATATCTATTTATACAAAATTTTCTTTAAAATATTTATTAATATTATTAAAAGTTATTATATAACTCTATTTTATAAATAAAATACTTGATAAATATATTTTTTAATTTTAAAAAATAAATAATATATTTAGCTATATTATTTTTAACTCTACATTTTGCTCAAGGTTTTATTTTACTTTAAGGTTTATATTATAAATACCCTTCGGACGTGCCGTAATATCACATATTTATATAATTATCACAATTATTCATCCCTAAAGTAATACAATATAAATGAGTGGCATAATAAAAAATATTTGAATTTCTATTATATTTTATGTAAATTATACTATTTTTAGTTTAAAAATTAAAAAAATAAAACTTTTGTATTATTAGAACTAACCCTCATTCCTGTCCCTCCAGACCTCAATTTATCTCCTTAAAACGTATTGTAAAATTTTGACCGCAAGTCACTTAATACAATTTTTGTAATAATATATCTTACACAATTTTTTTTTACCAAAATCATTAATTAAAATAAAAAACTAAATCTTATTATTCATAATTATTTTCATTATTTTATTTTTAGTTTTATGAGTTTAAGGAGAGAATGGAAATGAATTATTCTATTTTTGTACTTCTATTATCTTTTAAAATTATTATATATTTAATTTTTTTGTAAAACCATCATCGAAGAAAGCTTTAACATCATCAGATTCACGAGGATACATGTTAAGATATATTATAACTCAAAATAAATTTATGATAGAATTTTAAATCTTGAGTAAATTTATGATACAATGCAAAATCACAGTGATCACGAAGAAATTTAACATGTTTTTTTATGATTTAATCCTTTTATTCTTCAATTTTAATAAAATTTGTCCCAAAATTGACAAAATGTTAGTCACATTAAAAATTAAATTAGCACTATTTAAATAATCTGGAAAAATATTTCTTTTAGGTTCTAATTTATTTTAATGTTTAAATAAAATAAAAAATAATTGTTTAATAAACAAAATTTATATAAAAAGAGTTAAGACGTTTAATTTAAATTAATTTAATCCCCACTTTATTAACATTTAAGATTCAAATTAATGAAATTAAATAATAAATACACTAAATTAATTTAAAAAAATTGTAAAATTAAAAACAAATATAGGTACTATTAACCTCATATATTATATGTGGAAAAAATATATTTTATATTTAGGGCGTAAATATATTTTATATCATGATGTTTGAAATTGGTAATAAAAAATCATTAATATTTAAGTAGTTGCTAAATAAATATTGTTAACGAAAAAGATAAAATGATATAAATGTCAGACACAAACAAACGTTAGAGTAGTTTTTTTTTTTTTAGACTTAAGCATCGAAATAGTTTCAAAAAACTATCTATAATTAAAAGAACTCTTAAAATAAATTTTAATAATGGTGTCAAAATTTTAATATATTCTTAAAATTCAATAAAAAGTTAAATTTTATTTTTATTAAAATGTATTACTTATAATATAATTAAAATAAAAGATAAAATCAAATATAATTGATAATAATTATACTTTTAATTATTAATTTATTTTATCAAATAAAGTTTTAAAATAATTGCGAAAAACAAAATATAAAAAATATAAATTTTAAAATAAATAATGAAATATATGATCATATTTATCATTAATTTATGATTCAATCAATAAGTTAATAAATAAATTCATAATTTAAATATGATAAAGTTAAACAATCAAAACACTATCATAATGTGAAAACGACATGCATAGGGAGCGGTGTACAACACAGGCCTGATGTGGTGCTCACTGGGTGGCCGGTGTTTTGAAAACGCGTTAGAAGAGAATGGCTTCAGCAGGATGAACGTGAATGCAACATGTGTCGTACTTAGAGAAGGGCTGGATTTATTAAGTTAGTCCATCTCATCTAAAAAATATATATCATAACTTCAAAAAAAAAAAAAAATCCCAAAAGATCTCAATAACAAAAAAAAATTATAATTTTTTTAATAAATATAAATATAATAACACTTAAATATTTATATTTTTTTTCATTATTTATGCTAACAATGATTTTTTAACAAAATATGTCACCTAATATTAATTAAATGAAAATGATATAATTATCACACAAAAATAATTTTTAAAATATTTTTACAATGACTTAAACACTTAAATTATTTTTATTATGCTAAGGTTATTGACATAAAACATTTTTAAGTCTGTGTGATAACTTTTTTTCTCTCTATACAAATATTCAAATAGATTGTATTTTGATATTTTTATAAATCTAATTTTAACTCTCAAAATTGAAAATACCTTAGTTTCACATACACTAAATTTAATTATAATCAAATTCAAATAAATACTATTTTAAGACATCAAATGGAAAAATAAAATCCAACTTAACCTTATTTAATTTTGTTGACATTTCTAAAAATAAATTTCAAAATACCACTAATATAATTAGCAAACAAAATACATAAATAAATGAAAATACAATAACTCATAATAGGTGATACTCAAAATTAAGTTCCAAGGTTGACTTATCAAACAAAATGTATACGTGTCAAACGGGACGATGGACTCAGAGGTGCAGCCCACTAATTTGTATGTTAGCATGTGCCCCACCTAGCTCAATTATTTTATATTTTTAAAATATATGTATTCATATATTTAATTATTATAATTAATATATTTATTTTATTATTTATATTTATTTATCCTTTTTTTCTAGAAGTTTATTTATCTTAAGAATCATAAACATTATCTTTTTTGCATTTAATTATATTATACTAATTTTTATTAATTAAATAATAAATTAATAGTAACTAAAATATTGATAATTTAGATATTAAGGGATTATAATGATTTTATTATTTTTTAAAAGTTGTTTATGGTAAGTAACATAAAAAAAATATTATGGGTTAAATTAAGTTTTTCATTAATATAATGTTTATCTCTAATTTTTTATTAAATATTATATTATTTTTTTATAAATATTTTTTTAATATTTCTATAATATTTTCACGTAAAACGCATTTATATTATTGATAATCAAAGCTAGTAAATAATAGTAATATAAAATAACACGTGGAATGGATGTTGTTGTGCGAGTTAAATCTCTCCATTAACTCAAACAAATGAATGCTATAGCTATTGATGCACTTCTCTTTTTAAGGATAGTTAATGTGTATAAATATATTTATTATTTTTGTGTATAACAAGATTAAGGTTCTCAATTTTTATGGTGCAAACTATTATGAAAATAATTTAATTAAAGATAATAAATATGTAGTGCAAACTGATCCATTATTGATTGAATTAGTTTTTAATATTTAAAATTTCATAGAAACGACAAATATTATTTAATTTCATTTTAAACTTTATCAAATAAAACAAAAATATCACTGTTATGTTTATATTAGCATAATATAATTTTTTCAATCAAACCTTATTTTTTAATGCATAATTATTTTCAACCCCAAATAAATAAATGAGTCATCAGTCCCAAGATGAGCCAAACTCCTCTCCCTATAGCAAGATGCGGTTTGTTGTCTTTATTTGGTTCTCTACCTTTTAGAATAGTTGTTTATAGTCTAAACATAACTAATTATTAATACATAAGTAACTCATATATTTTCGTGTGTCAAATGTGATGTCGGTATTTTATTTAAGTTTATGTGTATTTTTTTAAAATTGATTATTATGGCATAATATTATTTATAACACATTTTTGTGCTTCTTTGATACATGGAATTCTTTTTACGTGTGAATTTTAGCAAACTCATTGAAAACTTCTAAATGTTCTTATCGTGTGTGTGCTTGCTAAAGTAATCGTTAAGTTTTGATGGCTTTGTTTTACAAAAACGTTTACACTAGTTGAGATAACATTTATTCTCACTAAGATAATCAATAAGAGTGATCAACGAGGATCAAAGGAGTTAAATTTTTTTTATTAATATATTTAAATCATTATATGTATTGGATTTAAAATAGATAATTAAAATTTAAAAATAAATATAAATAAATAAAAAAATAGATAGATGATCATAATCCATGCAATTAAATCTTTAATAATTTTATATAAATTCTACAAAGAAAACCAAAGAATAAAACGTTATCCCTGCTCTTGTTATAAAATGAATTAAATAACAAAATGATGTTAATTGATCCCAAAACAAACAACATCTTAAAAGTATGACAAAAAGTTATTATTTTTAAGAATTATAGATATTCAATTACTTCTATACCTTACATGTAATATTTTTTATATTTTATATTATAAAAATATTTTATTTTAATATCCTAATTCAAATATCTATATATTTGTAATCATTTTAAATTATATTTGTTTTTTTTTCAAGGTTAGGTTATATGTTTTCGACGTGTCAAAGTAGATAAGAATATTTGTCAAAATTTAATATACAAAAAGACAATAACAAAGGTATCAAATATTATATATGAATAACTAGAATAGTTTAAATTTAATATTTTTTAATACATTGTTATTATATTAATAATTCGAGTTTAAACAAAATAATATAAAAATTTATAATAAAAATCAATCTATTAATTTTTTTATCTTGCAAAAGAATATATTCGTAATTTTTTTATATTATTATTTTTTCATAAATTTCAATAGAATTTGTCAGGTAAGATATATATGTTCAATTTTGATAAAAAAAATAAATAAAAAAACACTGCTTAAAACCTACTAAAAGGATATCATTACTTAAATTTAGATAAAAAATAATTTTTTAATAATATAAAATATAAAAAGTATTAATATATTTGTTAAGATACTTATAAGTTATCCATCTCTATTCAATGAATAGTAGAACCTCAACTATAGTTTTAGATTAGCACGTGGGAACAATATAACTAAATGAGAAAAGCTAACTACGCATATATATAAGGCGTTTGGTTCGTAGAATGGAATGGAAAGGAAACAATTTTGTTTGGTTTGACCACGGAAATTAAGCTCGAAATCAGGATTATAGTGTTTGGTTTGTCACTGGAATAGAATAAAAAAAACTGTAAATGACCTTAATACCCCTACATGTTATAAAGTTCAAATAATGTCATTTAATTACTATTTTTCGTCAGACAAAATACATTATTTAAAATCATTATTTTTTTAAATAATTATTACTTAATTAAAAAGAAATATATTATTAAAATTATTATTTTTCTAAATAGGGTTTAGGGTTTTGAGGTTTGGGATGTGGGATTTAGGGTTTAGGGATTTAAGATTTGGGATTATATTTGTAGGTTAAGGTTTAGGGTTAAAATTATTATTTTCCTAAAAATGGTTTAGGGTTTTAGAATTTTGGATTTGGGGTTTAGGGTTTTGGGATATATGTTTTAGGGTTTTAGGTTTTGGGATTTATGTTTTAAGGTTTAGGGTTTAGGGATTTGGGGTTTAGGGTTTTGGGGTTTAAGGTTTAGGGTTTAGGGTTTTAGGATTTAAGGTTTAGGGTTTAGGGTTTTAGGATTTGGAATTTAGGGTTTAGGGTTTTGGGATTTATGTTTTACGGTTTTAGGTTTTGGGATTTATGTTTTAAGGTTTAGGGTTTAGGAATTTTGGGTTTAGGGATTTGGGGATTTGGGGTTTAGGGTTTAGGGATTTGGGGTTTAGGGTTTTGGGATTTATGTTTTAGGGTTTTGGGTTTTGGAATTTATGTTTTAAGGTTTAAGGTTTTGGGGTTTTAGGATTTAGGGTTTAGGGATTTAGGGTTTAGGGTTTTGGAATTTTGGGTTTGAGAATTTGGGATTTCAGTTTAAGGTTATATTTTAAGTGAGGGTAAAATTGGAAAAAAAAATTAGATGGGAATGGAATTATGATTACGAAGGAGGGGAGACGGAATTGTGATTCTTTCTATTTTAGTAATCTGATTCTATTTCGCCCTCCATTCCGTCCAACCAAACACACAAAATGGAAGGAATCAATTCTGATTCCATTCCATTCCATTCCCTCCAACCAAACATGGGGTAACAGAATACCTTTGTCGATCGAACAATTTAGTATATATTACACAAAATACTTATAAATTATCTTTAAAATATAAATTATTTTTTTATTTTTTAAAATTATTTTATTAAAATAATGACATAAAATAATTATTGGTGTGCTTATAATTTATGTATTCTTAATATTTTATCAAAAACTTATACCAAGAAATTTTTAAACGTGTCATTTGAACTAGAAGTACATACATAATATACTTTAAAGATAAAAATATAAAAAATAGTACCCTTAAACTTCTAAAAAAATAACACTGAGCGGATTTTAATTAGACAACGTTCAATATTATAAAAATGTAAATAATCGTAGTTTAATTTTTAAAATAAAATAATGTGATAATTTTTTTTAAAATAGTAAAAAATATATGAATTAGATATAAGATATATTATTTTGTAGTTGTAAGTTTTAATAGTTCTTTTTTTTTATTTTTCTAAAGGAAATAATAAAAATAATATACTTAAAACTTGTAATGTTAAAAATAATAATTTTTATATTTATCTCAAATATTTTTAATATTAAAAAAAATCCATTACATCATTTCATTTAAAATTTCGTTAAAATTGAATTAATACTATTTAAATTTATTTAAAATTGAACGGAATTTGATTAAGATATTTAATATTATTAGAGTTATATTTTTATTATTATAAATTTTAAAAAATAAAAAAATATATTATAAGATATGATCAAATCCAATTATCCACCTTCCACCGTCACCGTCACCGTCATCGTCACCGTCATCGTCACCGTCACTGTCACTGTCACCGTCACCGTCAATCACGTTGATTACATGAATAAAGCCAAACGGCTCTACTAGTTTGTCAAATCTGTTTATGCCAATGACTATTTTGTCTCCTCTTTGTTTTTTTTTTCCCTCTCTGCTCTCATTCTTTCCATAAATTTATTCATTTATTTCTTTATTAATCCATACTCAAAATCAACCCAAAATAACGATAAAAATAAATCAAACATAGCAAAAGTCAAGTTTTCTCACTCAGCAAATTTATTTATTTATTTCAATTTTGCCTATTCAATTCGCAAGTCAAGTTTTATCACTTACTAAAAGTCAACCAAACCAATAATTATTACCATTCAAAAGGTTATTAATCACAATATTTAATTAAAGAAAGTTTTATTTATAGTAATAATAATATTAACATATTAACGTATATATACTAATACATATTTTGTTTATTTTATTCATATATATTTTACTTGTAACTCTTATATAAATGCATAATGTATATTCATTAACTCATAAAATATAATATAATTATTAAATATTTTTAACATGATATCAGAGTCACTGTTATTACCTTTTTATTAGTAGTCTTGTCTTTTTTGGTGTTACTCTACCTTTACAACTTTCGTTGTCACAACAGTCGCTGCAGCTACTCACTGTTGAACCTACGACATTTTTCAGCCATTGTTTTTAGGTTTTAGGTCTACATTCACTGTTATTAAGGAGTCCTGCACCACATAGACCATTATAATCACCGTCTCTACCGTGCATCTTGCTCCGATAACATTTCTACAGGTACTATAGTAATCGTCTCGCCCCGATCTACACAATCGTGAAAGTCCCGCAATCATCGGAGTTTACACACTCCTTCACGTGCAACTCAAAGGAACTACACATCTTCCTCACGCGCCACCAACTAAAACCAAATGCAGTTGTGCATCATACTCCGACAACCTTTCTACAGATACCACTTTGATCGGTTCGACCAGATCTACACAACTATGGAAGTCTCGCAATCATCGGAGGTCGTACACGCCGCCAATAAAAATTATGCGTCAGATTCACGCGCCGCCAACAGAAACTGCACGTCAAATTCACGCGCCGTACACACCATACTCTGGTCCTGTGACGTCATTAGTGACACATCCCTAAGGCTGACATCATCATCTCCTTTTGTTGACATCACCATTGACTGTGGCGTTGTTGTTGATCGTTGACCATTGACTCTGACAGTTGACGGTTGATACCATGTTAGAAATATTTAATGATTGTATTCTATTTTTTGAGTTAAGGAATATAATGGTACATTTATATAGGAGTAATAAGTAAAGTAGATATGCCTTAAATAAATTAGATATACATTAATATGTTAATAGATATACATTAATAGTCCTTCTCAAACTCAAGATGGATGTAAGATCAACTTGAGGTTGTCAATCAAATTACGAGTACATCTCTTAGGAAGTGTCTTAGTGAAGATATCTGTAAGTTGATCGTTGGAGGGAACATGGAAAAACTTGAGAGCACCATTGGTAAGATGAGAACAAATAAAGTGACAATCAATCTCGATGTGTTTAGTCTGTTCATGGAAGACATCATTGTGAGCAATATGAATGACACTATGATTGTCACAATAAATGGGAGTAGTAGAGAATGTGAACACACCTAAATCCTTAAGAATCTATCGTAACCAAATAAGATTAGATGTGATATCAACAAGAAAACGATTTTCTTTTTCAATACTGTAGCGAGTCACGAAAGTTTGTTTCTTATTTTGCCAAGAAATTAAAGAAAATCAAGGAGAAATCAATAATGCGTAATAGACCTGCTATCAATATAATAAAAATAATTATTTTTAATAGGTTAGAAGTTAGTGAAATTTCAAGTCATTAAAATAGATGATTTTTAGAAACGACATTCAGTTCATGAAATTTTGCTTAACATGATAGATCGGTGAAGAGAAGCATCGTTATCATAAAGAAAATATTACTTTCAAAATTAAAGATCTAACATATCTTCTTTAATTATTATTTTTAATTTTTTGATGTGTTTTTTTAATGTATTTTATTGTATTTTAATCCTATTAGATTATTTATTTTAATTGATAGAGTTAATAACAACTAATCCAATTTTTCAAAAATTAACTTAATACTACATAAGACTCCCTCATTATTTGTGTTCATATCTTCGCCATAAAAAAATTATTTTGTTAAGAAAACTAATGATATATACACTCATGATTTTTATCATTATCATTTAATTTTTTTTTCTTACTAAATATCACATGAATTGTCATTTAATTTTTTGTATGTATTTTTCTTCTTCGTGAGGGTGTAATACTCCAACAATACTAAAAATATTATCCACTTACTTTCACAAACTTTTCTCTTTTTGACATTTTTTATATAATAACATTACACGACTTATATTCTTTTTGATAACTTGTATTAATTTTATTGACATTTTATTGCTTTTGTGGCTTAAGCACACACATATATGCATTTAAAGGGAAATTTAACATTATTGTTGCCAGAGAAAAATACCTTATTTATAAATTTTGTTATGGTTGAAACTAAACAAATTAACTTCACAAATAATTTATTACCACATTTTTAAAAGGGAAACAAAAAAATATTTACGATAATTACATAGACAAACAAATGTTGCTTTTAAAAGTTGCTTATTTTAAATTTATGCATTACACAACCAAAATTGTAATACTTTTTATTTGTAACCATGATAAAATAACTGCACAAATAACTTCACTATTAAATTCAGCTATTAATAATTTCTTTAACAACTTACTAACCTAAATTTTCAAACACCAAAATATTTCATAATTTTTTTAAAGTTATTATATCTTACCAGATGGTTATTAATAATGATTATTATATTACATAATCTTCTATCTTAAACACCTGCTGGTTTGAGAGTCGCATTTTTTCCTCTGTTAGGGTTTCAAACCCTTTTTCTTTTTTCTTCCTCGTAACCACCGTCACCGTCTTTTCATGTCTACTATTGTCTTCTCTTTTTACCCATCTCTTCTTTTATCTGTTTTGTGTAAATAATTGTTCCGTTGAATATTGATTCTAAAAATAATAAATTAGTAGTATAATTTAGGAAAATTAGTGATTTAATTTGCGATATGATTTAAAAAAATTAGTATCATAATTTAGAGAAAAAAAGTTTTGTTTCATCTATAAATAGGGAAGAGTTCATGACTTGAAGAACAAGCAAAAAATAAAAAAAATAGAGAAAACATAAGCAAACTAAAAGAGAGAAAATACTTAGTGAGTTTGAGAGTTTGGGAAAACACTTGAGAGGTATTATTAGTAAGAAAATCTGTATTTGTATTTTGTATATTTCCTACTCAGTTCAAATAATATCTACTGCCTCCCGTGGACATAAGCGAATTGCCAAAGCATGTAAATTATGTGTGTTCTTTTACCGTTTTGATATATTCATATACCGTCATTTATCACTTCTGTGTATAAAAAATTGGTATTAAAGCCAAATATAGTAGTATTATATATTAAATCGAAGATCTCGACGAGACAAACACAACGGTGAAATAATCGCTCAAATCAGAAGTCAAAATAGTCGCTAGAAGCTGCCGGAGTGCTGTTGCCAGCAACTGAGTCAACTCAATCACTAGTGATATTTGGACCGAGTTGGTCTAATTTTCATCCGTTTTCAGCTGAATCAGACCTATTCCTAGCTAATTGGACCATTCTAGATTCAACCGAGGACTCCGTTTTTTCAAATAAGGTATAAAATTTGGAAAAATACCGCTTTAAGTTATAAGTGCAAAAATTTTGTTATTCGTTTGTACTTATGGCTGATAAAAGAGAGATCGAAGAAGGTGAACAAGCTGACCTTAGAATTTCTGGCAAAACAATTTGTTCTACTCGAAGAACTATGTTGTCTAACACAAAATTTGAGGTGGAGAAATTCGATGGCACCAATAACTTTGGCATATGGCAATGTAAAGTATTAGATCTATTTTTCCAAGAAAGATCTAATAAAGCCTTGGAAACTAGGCCATGATATTATTCAAATGAAGATTGGAATTATGTCAACCGACAAGCTTGTGGTACAATTCGACTGTGCTTAGGAAAAATCAGAAGTACTTTGTCATGAAAGAGAATGTAGCCGCAGTTCTTTGGAAGAAACTAGAGGATAAGTACATGGAAAAAATATTGAGAACAGACTCTACTTGAAGAAGAAACTTTTTTCGTTCCTAGTACCATAAAGGTACCTCTATGATTGAGCACTTATATAAATTCAATAAAATTTTGGGCGATTTGTAAAATTTAGATGTTGAAATTATCGATGAAGATAAAGCTTTGTTGTTGTTGAATTCATTACCTGAGAGCTATGAGCATTTAACCACAACCTTGTTATATGGAAAATATGAAGTTAAGTTTGTAGATGTTTCAAATGATTTGATAAATAACGAGTACCGAAAGAAGGATCAACATGATCACAAAACTCAATATCAAAAGCATTGATGGTAGCTAGAGGTAGGACGAACAAAAAAAATTAGGCGGATCAAATAATAGAAGGAAATCCAGATCAAAGTCTAGAAGAGAGTCATCCAGAAGACATCATGTGAAGGAAGAGTGTGCCAATTGTCACCAGAAAGAGCACTAGAAGAAAGATTGTCCAAACAAGGACAAGTCAAATGCAAATGTTGCACAGAAGGCCGATAAAGATGAAGAATCAGCCTTTTCAGTTTCATCATCAGAAACCTACTCAGATAAGTGGATCCTTGATTCTGGATGCTCTTATCATATGTGTCCAAACAGACATTGGTTTTCGAGTTTTAAGGAGCTCGATAGAGGAGTTGTACTTATGGGCAACGACAATGCCTGTCAGACAAAAGGGATCGTAACAGTACGACTAAAGATGCACGATGGTACAATCAGACGACTTACAAATGTAAGGTATATTCCTGACCTAAATAAAAACCTTATTTCTTTAGGTGTTCTAGATTCTGATGGTTACAAGGTAACATTGGAAAATGGAGTCTTGAAAGTTGTATGAGGTTCATTTGTAGCAATGAAGAGTACTTGAAAGGTGAACTTGTATTTCCTAGATGAGAGTATAGTTATAGGAAGAGCAGCTATCTTAAGTAGTTCTAAAGAAAAGACAAATGATTCTTCCCGCCTGTGGCACATACGCTTAGGGCATGTCGGTAAAAAGGCTTTGCAAGGCTTACCGATCGTGTTGAAGATAAAATTGATGATCAAGAAGAGATCTTAGTTGAGGTGGAGGTTCTCTCACTATCACCACCGATTAATCATCAGCCAGAATCTATTGCCACTACTTGACCAAGAAGGGAGATTAGGAAGCCTACCAGATACACAGACATGGTAGCATTCGCACTTCCAGTAATTGATGATGATGTCTCATGCACTTACAAAGAAGTCGTGGAAAGAGTTGATAGTATGAAATAGAAGATGACAATAGATGAAGAGATGAAGTCTCTACATCAGAATCAAACTTGGGAGTTGGTTCAACTTCTCAAAGGAAAGAAAACTATTGGTTGCAAATGGGTCTATGCCAAGAAGAAAGATGCTCCTGGTAAAGACAACATCATATACAAAGTCATACTGGTAGCAAAAGGCTATGCTCAGAAAAAAAGAATATACTATAATGAGGTATTCTCACCTGTTGTTAAACATTCATCTATTCGAATACTATTGGCTTTGGTAGCACAGTTTGATCTCGAGTTAGCTCAACTTGATGTCAAAACAACTTTTCTCCATGGTACTTTGAACGAAGAAATCTACATGTCTCAACAAGATGGCTTCAAAATTCCAAGACGAGAGAATTGGGCTGCAGGTTGAGTAAGTCAATTTACGGTTTGAAGCAATCACCGTGACAATGGTACAAGCGCTTTGATAGCTTCGTTAGAGAGTAGAAGTACACACGTAGTCAGTTTGATCATTGTGTATACTTTCAGAAACTCTAAGACAATACCTTCATTTATTTGCTCTTATATGTTGATGATATGTTGATTGCATCTAAAAGCAAGGTAGAGATCGACAGATTGAAGGCTCTGTTGAGTTCAGAATTTGAAATGAAAGATCTTGGAAAAGCTAAGAAAATTCTTGGGATGGAAATCACAAGAGATAGAGTTGCAAGCACAGTCTGTCTGAAACAGACTCAGTATCTGAAGAAAGTACTACAAAGGTATGACATTGATGAAAAAACCAAACCAGTAAGTACACTGCTTGCTCCTCATTTTTAATTGAGTGCATTGATGTCACCTAGCACCACCGATGAGAATAAGCAAATGGAACGTGTTCCATATGCAAATGTCATTGGTGCCTTGATGTATGCAATGGTTTGCACCAGACCTGATATTTCCCACGCTGTTAGTATGGTGAGTCGGTACATGCATAATCTCGGTAAAGGACACTGACAAGTAGTGAAGTGGATTCTACGGTACATCTATGGTACTATGGATATTGGTTTGAAGTTTGAGAGAGACAAGACTGAAAGCAAACACCTAGTTGGATATGTGGATTTTGACTATGCTAGAGATCTAGATAAGCGTCGATCTATAACTGGTTATATGTTCACAATGGCAAGAGGACCAGTTTCTTAGAGATCAACATTGCAATAAACTGTAGCTTTGTCTACTATAGAGGTAGAGTATATGGCTGTAACAAAAGCATTCAAAGAAGCTATTTGGCTTCTCGGGTTGACCAAGGATTTGGGTATTGTTTAGAAGAACATGGAGGTTTTTTGCGACAGCCAGAGTGCCATTTGTTTGGCAAAGAACCAAGTTCATCATGGTCGCACCAAGCACATCGATGTTTGATTTCATTTTGTTAGGAAAATCATCGATGAAGGGAATGTTATACTCCAGAAATTCAGAACTATAGATAACCCTGCAGATATGCTAACAAAGGTGATTACAGGGATCAAGTTTCAACATTGCTTGAACTTGATCAACATCTCTCGAGCTTAGAGCGCCTAGGGCGCATTTGGAGGCAGTTTATTAACTTTTTCGCCAAGTTGGAGATTGTTGAATATTGGTGGCATAATTTGTGGCATAATTTAGGGAAATTAATGGCCTAATTTGTGGCATGATTTAAGAAAATTAGTGGCATAACTTAAGGAAATTAGTGACCTAATTTAAGGCTTAAATTATGAAACAATTTAGGGAAAGGGAACATTGTTTTATCTATAAATAGGGAAGACTTCATGCATTGAAGAATGAGGCAAAAATCAGAAAAAAAAACAGAGAGAGCATAAGCAAACTCAAAGAGAGAAAATACTTAATGAGTTTGAGAGTTTTTTGTGAGTTTGGGGAAACACTTGAGAGATATTATTAGTGAGGAAATCTGTATCTGTTTTCTGTATATTTTCTACTCAGTTCAAATAATACCTGATGCCTCCCGTGAACCTAGGCAAATTGCTGAATCACGTAAATTCTATGTGTTATTTTATCGCTTTGATATATTCATAGACCGCCATTTATCGCTTCTATGCACAACATGTTCAAGCTGATGTCAATTGGTCCTAGCTTCTTGGTTTCTCCTTTGCATTGGTCCGTGCAGGGTGCGTCATTTCCATCGCTCGGCTTGGTATATATTTCGTCGTTGTTGCCTCCAACTGTGACATGCTTGTGCGGTGGTTTCTGTGGTTGTTTGGGTGGGCTGCTTCTTTGATACTAGTGAGTTTTTGGGGTTTGTTAGGGTTTTGTTTCAAGTTTTTTTAGTTTGTTTGTTTCTTTCAAATAAGGCCATTTTGGTGGATTGTTGCTCCCTATTGGTTGTGGTTTGTTGTGGTTTTGTGTAATTTGGCCTACAATGGTGGGTTGTGTAGGAGTTTGCATATGTTCTGATTTTGTTTAAAATAGTTGTGATTCTAGTAATGTCTTTCTTGTTTATGGTTGCAGGCCAAGATGCTTGTGGAAATTTCCTATAGATTTGTGAGCGTTAAGTGTGTTCATGGTTTGAAGGTTATCTAGGAATATTTAGGATTTAATTTTGAGTATAAATCAAAGAGAGAGATAGCTTTGTAAGCTCATTGTGGCCACCTTTGAATGATTTTACTAATATTCTCCTTAAGACATAATGATTATTTTGGAGAATTTTTGTTATGCTTTAATTTGTACTTTAAAATTGATTTTATATCCTTTAAATCTTGATCATTAATGAGATTTCTTCTTTGATAAAAAAAAGATTATAATAACTGATTTTTTACTATAGGACTGTAAAATGTTTTGAAATAATTGTTAAAATAATTTATTCATTTTCTTCCTAACGTATTTAAATTATTAAAATTATAATTTTATCCATAACTTTTTTTCAGTGCACATAATTTAGTGACTAGTGTTTTCAAATTTAAAAAATTTAATTTTCATTAAATTGATTTAATGATCTTATATTTAATCACGATGAAATTTGAGTTTTTTTCATTTGATCTCTAACCTATTTCAAATTGTAATATCATATAGAAATAAGGACCAAATGAATAGATAAGTCAAAATAGAATGGAAAAACATGTTTAGTATCCTTGTAATTATACTTGTATTTTTACTATAAAGAGAAAATTTAACCCAAACATTACAAGTTGAATATTGGTTGATTGGATTTAGGTGAAGTTTATTATCATATTATTTTTATTGTTATAATTTTAATACGTAATTTAAGATAAATTAAAAAAAATGGTCATATCAAACTATTATATCTATATACATATGCAGAATTCGTGATGTATGGATGAATGGTTTTTTAGTTCGTTCTTTCATATATTATTTTTGTATCTTAAAACTAGTAAATGTTAAATTTTTTTGGTAACAAATAGATTTTTATAAATAATTATTTTGATAATTTTATAGTTTTATTGTATGTTAATTCATTATGAATAAATAATATTTCTGTTTAATTAATCATTTTCTTTTAGAAATAATATTTTCTATTATGTAAAAGTGGTGATGTATGAATAAATAATATTTTGATCATTCTTTTCATATTTTATTTTTTATTTTTTTGCACCAATAAATACAAAAATTCTTTTATAATAAATACACTTTTTATAATTAATTATTTTGTTAATTTTGTGCTTTTATTATATGATAACTTTATATTATAACCGTTAGAAACTCAGGTCTAACTCAACCTAATAAGATATCATTGAGTTAAGAGTTGTCCAAGCTTATAAGTAGTATTGTTACTGAACTCTTGGCCGATGTGTGACTGAAAGAAACTTAGCAGTCATCTTTCACACGGACAGAGGTGGTCTCACAAAACCACGGTGAGAGTGTTAAGGACAAAGCCCAAGTCACCGATCAAGTTTGGTACAACTCTAATACCATGTTAGAAACTCATGAATAACTCAACCCAATAAGATCTCATTGAGTTAAGGGTTGCACAATCTTATAAACAACATTATTGCCAAACTCCTGTCTGATGCAGAATTGAAGGAAACTTAACAACAAAAATTGAATAATTGTTTCAATTTTATTAATAATGATCATTCATGTTGTTTATGCTTATCAATTTAATGAATAAAATGACCTTGATGAATTTATTAATGATAGAATAATATTTGTGTTTAAGTAATCATTTTCTTTTATAAATAATATTTTATGTTAAAGTCGTGATGCATGGATGAATAGTATTTTGGTCATTCTCTCGTATATTTTCTTTACACTAATAAATACTATTTTTTATAAATAATTATTTTAATAGTTTTATACTTTCATTGTATGTTAAATTTGTATTATTTTTCTTAAATAGTTGTTTCGATTTCATTAACGATGACAACTAAGTGGTTCATGCCTATCATTCAATAAGTAGATCTAATCCAATCAATTCATTAATAATTGAATAATATTTGTATTTAATTAATAATTTTTAAATAATATTTTCTATTATCTATTATTATATATAAAAAGCGGGAATAACCCCTAAATAATAGATGGGGTATTATCTTGTTCCATTATTTGCTAGCTTTTTTAAATACATAAATAAATATTAAAATACCTTTAAAATAAATGTATTTTTTTATAGATAATTGTTTTGTTAATTTTATTATGTTTCGTTTTGATTATTTATTCACTTTTTTAATTTCTATTTTTTCTAATGCTCTAATAAATATGAAAATACACTTATACTTATTTCATTTTTAGGTTAGTTTTTTTATTGTTCATTGATTATTTTATAATTTTTTTACATTAATAAATACCAAAATATCTCTATATATTTATTAAATTTAAAAAATTACGTTTAAAAATATTTAAAAAAATAAAAAATGAAAGAACAATATCAATTATTATTTAATAATCAATAATCTTATATACTAATCAAATTTAAATAATATAATTTTTTTAGAAATAATATCAATATTTTAAATTAAATATTTATATAAAATGTAAAATAAAAAATAAATATATTGCTTAATAAATTATTTATAGGTAATTATATTAATATATTTATATTTTATATATTGATTCATACGTAAGATGGGTCCAAAAGTAGTTAATATTTGAAGTGTCATTGAAATATTTTTTTTCTAATGTATTTTTAATTTTTTTAATCAATAACGTGACCACTTTTTTCCCAGCAAATCTCCTTAGACGCGGGGCCAGAGGAGCAACAAAAGTCAGCATCATATGCTATGCCCTGCATGACTTTGCTGTCATGCAACGTGGGTGACGTTATTACTTCTGTTTGCTGAAATTTTCTGTCTTATTTTCCAACCTCCGATGAGATGTCATTTGTACTAAAATAAGCTCGTAGGACCCAATTACCTTATCAATTGTGAATAGGACCCAATTACCTTATCAATTGTGAATGATTGCATTTACCACTTGGGCAGCTAGATGAAGATCTTCGTTATTAAACCCAATATTAACGTTAAGGGTTGATTTGAAAGATACATATACTTGATTTAAACTTAATAACTTAACTTAACTTAACTTAATTAATATTTTTTATACGTTAACGATAACTTTTTCACTCGTCGTTGTCAGATCACTAAGGCTGACTTTCGTCCACAAGTAAATCTTGTAATCAAGCTCCCTTATGCCTTTACACTCGAGGGTCAATCTTCATCTACTCCAAGGAAATCTTTGCACGTTTTCGTTACCTTTTAGGAGGCCTATACTCCATAGAAATTGTCTAAAAAGAAAATCTCTTAAGTATTTTATTTATTGAGCGATCTTTAACCTTTTTTTGTTTGTATTCTTTAGAATCTATTTGAATTATGCATTATAATCTAGTTGTTGAAAAAATGGAATTTAAAAGGGTATTTTTTTATTCTAAGATTCTTTATCTTTGACTTTTCCTCTTTACCTTCAATTACATCCAAAAATGACTTATAAACCTTATTATAACTGTCCCGTATTGGTTGTCTGTGGATTCCATTATCAAGGAGTGTATCTATGATTTCTTATTTTTCATTCAAAAATCAAACAATCAATCTAAGTTTATATTTAAATTAAGTCTATATTTTTTTAAAGGTTAGTTAGTTTAAATAAATCCAAAATTTATATAAATGACTTGATAAGTTTAGTTATAAGTTTTAAAAATAATAAAACCGACTTAACTTACTTTTTTAATACATTGATTTTTAAGTATTTTTATATATTTATATATTATATTTTCTATTATCATTGAATTATAATTATAATTCCATTAATTTTTTATCTAAATTATAGTAAAAATAAAACTGTAACTAAAACATAGATTGTAATGTTATTCAAAGAATATCCAACTCTAACGTTATATGTAAATATTAATAAGTTTTTTGAGAAGATTTAGCTTATCGTGAATCACTATTTAAAGTAAATGCTAATTCTTTTAATATCAATGAATATATTTTGTTTTTCTTATTATTTGTTTTAATTAGAGAAGGTTTTATATAATTTTAAAATTTTTAAGCTAATGACTCTTAAATCGATCTTATAACTTGATTTAAAATTTGATTTTTGGAATTATAAGTTGACTAAGATTTTGAATTTTTCAAAATTGTTAAGATAAATTTGACTCGTGGAATGATCCAATAACAAATCTAACCAACTTTGTCCACCCCTAATTAAATCTATACTTAATTGCTCTTTCTAGGAACCATTGACAATCAATATAAGCTTTCTTTATTTTTTATCAATTTTTAAAAAATATCATAAATTTATATCAAAACTAACTATTTATACTCAATAACACAATATAAAGATTGAAATACTTTTACTAAATAAATTTCATAAACGAAAATAGGCTTAAACTCAACAAATCTACGATAACCATCACTTTTAGAGTTCCAACAACCATCATAAGAAACATTGGTAAGTTCGAGTCACCATCTTCAACGACCTTGGCATAGTTCTATTAATCATCGTCAGCTACTTTGTACTAAATCATTTCTCTAGTGTATAAATGAGGGTGTATATGAGAGTAATGTAACCTTTTATGGCCAAAAAAATAATAGATACCGATTTTTCTTATTTTAAATAGTATTGTGTAAATTAGTTCACGTGGTATAATATGAGAGGTTAGAATTAACAAATAACTTACGGGTTAATCCAATAAATATTGAGTTAATAGATAAACATTAATATCGTATAATATTCAATAGGTTAAACAATTAGTATATAATCTCTTAATTATCCGATAAATAAATAATTATGAAAAGATAACTCCAATACTAAGATAAGTCTCGCTATATCATAGACAAACACTTCTAGACTTTCACTCCTTAAACCTTTATTCATCTATCTAAATCAAAGAAAAGACATTAGTTTCACTACTACAAATATTGATATATAGTCTCATTTTTAATTATAATCCTAGATTTATGATTATTTTATAAAAATCAAGATCTAAGTAGGAGAAACCATAAATTCTTACACGTAATATCAATTTTTAATCGTAATTATAAACATATCATTTGGTCACGGTCTTTCAGAAGACTAACCATAGACAACATTTGATCACAGTCTTATAAAAGACTGTGACTATACACATATCATTTAATCAAGGCCTTATTAAATACCAATAACTTATTATATGTTTACGGTCACAATTATAATATTAAAACATAATTAATCTTAATATTTGATCCCGATTACACGAAAAATCATGACATTTTATCTTTATATTTGGTCTCAGTTATACGAAAATTGTGAATTTTTATCTTCATATTTGATCTCGATTACACTAAAATCGTGATCTTTTATCTTCATATTTGATATCGATTACACTAAAATTGTGATATTTTATCTTTATATTTAGTTTTAATTTACATTACAATCATAACTATTTTCATATTTGATCTCAATTTATACTAAAATCATAACCATATATATCTCAATTAACACATTATACTAATTTTTCTATAATCAATAAATTTAAATACCTATTTTTAAATATAAATTATAATAATAAAAATCAATATTATATTAAAATTAAGAATATAATTATATTTTAGAATTTATGCATCAAAACATAACAAACCTTATTAGCTAATTAAAATATTCTAAAGTTTATCAATAATAATACTAATCAAATTACATCTATATAAATCAATCTAATAAAAATAATAATTACAAGTGCATAGATATCTAACTAGCTAACTATCGTTATAAGAATCGATTTGTGAAATCTAACTGCTCATTTCACATTCATCAATTTCACTATAGTGTGAGTTCCTTCGTGATCAAGTTATAATGTATACACAATTTAAATTATTATTAGTCAGCTATTTTGATAAAAAAAAAATTAAAATCAAAATTCAAACTGGGAAAGAAAATAAAAAAATAATTCCAATTATTACCAAGTCAATTATGAAAACAAATAGATTAATAATAATTATTCTTATAAATATATTAACATAATATCCACAAATCATCAAATCATTTTCGTTCGTACATTGTATATTACAACAAAAAATTAATTCTAACCTTAATATTTCGATACTAGTTTAAGGGAAAAAAATATATGTATATAACCTAATTAAAAAGAAGCCAAGATAGCGGTGGCTCATATTTTCTATGAAGCCAACCAAAAGTTGAAGAGGCACACTCTATGAGTGCAAATCATGACATGTTCACTGACTATCTACAAACATTCTATGAACTTTTAGCTTCAATTCTAGCTGATCAACCCCTACCTCCAATTGAGAATATATGTCCTTTAGCTTTTGAAGGAAGCAAAAAGGATAAAAGCTTCAGTTCAGCTTATCAAGATGGTTTGAAAAAGTTGAATTCAATTCTGTAACAGTTTCATCTGTTGACAATAATTTCAACTTATGGAAATGGAAGACTTACGAGGGAATAGAAAATCAAGAGATCCTTTTATCCAAAGTGAATCAAAACAGAGAAAACAAAATTCAAGATCTTTCTCTATCCGAAAAGATGCTGATTGGTGATAATAACAACGGCTTTACTGAAAACCAGTTTCAAAATGACATTTGACAGTGGCCTAACAGATTTCAGGAGCATAATGAACTGGACTAAGATGATTGCAGAAATGGAGTAATTCGGGAGGGCCATGAAGGGAATAAGATCAGGAGGATGATTTGGATATATAAGCAATGAGCTCCTGGGCGTGAGTAAGTATATAAAATGTATATTTGTAAGTGTGGTGTGAATAATCTAGCAGCCAGGTCCAATAGTTGTATTAGAAGAGAAATGGAGACCTTTTAAATGGAAAATAATAACCTAATTAATAGTGAAGCTATATATAAATTTAGAGTTCTGTTTTAATTATCTAACAGATTCTGGGGGTATTGGCATTCTAAAATCAGAGGAGAAGACATTCTAAAAGTAGAAGAATAGAAAAACAATATTAATTGTTATGAATGGGAAAGAAAAAACTCAACCCCGTCACTATTGAAAAAGAAATGACTTATTTCATTAATTTATCATAATGCAGGTAGAACCATCTGAACTTCAGATAAACTATTACCTTTTGTGGGATATAAGCATTAAAAATCCTCCCAGGGCAATAGAATCTCAAGATTTAAGCCAGATATGTTAAGAACATGCAAAGAAAGCCTTCAAATGGTTGAAGAGTAAATACCTTTGCCCTAATAGTCCAATTAGTAGTAGTAAGGACATTTTCAACATAAAGTCAGTTCAGAGTTCTGCAGTATAAAAGCAATATGTCAGTAAACTTTCGAAGCAGAGATCAAAGATAAAAGATTGTCAAACAGAAGAGATTGATAGATTCAGTTTTGTTACAAGTTATGAGAAAACCTATCTTAGTTGTAAGAATTGCAGGTTTTCTAAAGTGGTTTATTCCTAGAGAACACCATAAAGAAAGTCCCTTTACTGTATACTCTCTTCATTGCATTTGATGAGATAAATTCAATAACTATGTACATCATTTTGAGAAACATACACACCGGAGTCCAAAAGTTTCAAACTTCAAGCTGACAGGAGATTAGTTTACCAAAATGAAAGAAAGTAATTAAAAAGGAGGGGGAAATAAAAAGCATTAAAAAAAAGACTAATAGTAGCTAAATTGTGCTTTTCAAAAACAGAGAAACAGACTTACTTGACCTCACTTGGAACAAAATACCAAAAATGTTGTTTTTTAAGGACCATGCATTTTCACCATACAAAAACAATGTAATATACCTTGTATACTAAAAGGTATGAGATATTATTTAAATGAAGGATACATAACCTCGTTAAGGGTGTCCTTGAGCCTAACATTAGTATTCTTAATATCAGATGTCACTCTATTCACCTACAAAAACATCAAAATAACACCAGTATTTTTATCCATAATGGGAACAGAGCTCATTGACAATGCTAGACGAAAAAGTACTAACCTTTTCATCCAATAAGGGCACTTGCTTATCCAATTCCTGAATATATTTAAAACATTAGTTAATTTTCGTATAACCTAATAGCCTAGCTAAAAGAGTTATGCATGCACCTTCACAAACCTCATTCATATCACGGGACAACTTTTTCGGTATATCTAACTATTCTGAGATAATACCAAGACCTTCATCTTGCACACAATTACATTATATAAACTTCAGAGAAGTTTGAGTCTAAGAGCTACTGCCTTGCCTTGTTGAAGTAATTTTCCATTTCTATATGCAAAAAAAGCTAGTAATATTTTATTTATCCTCTTGGCTAAGACAAATCTAAAAGCAATTGACAGCCTCGAGGATCTTACATTTCTTGGTGGTTGGCTGGAAATAGAGGCTGGTGGACGGCTGAAAACTCAGAATGATATGAAACGTGTATGAAAACTGTAAAAAAGAAAAAAAGAAAAAAAAAACTGATTTAGAAACTCAAACCTAACTCTAAACCTAAAAATCAACTAGTGAGTTAGAGGATTACCAAACTTATAAACAACACTGTTACTTTACTCTTAGTCAATGTGAGATTTAACATTCCCTCTCCACATCAGTTAGAGTCCAAACTTATAGCACGGTTTGGATTTATGGCACGAGCGCCGATGAAAGTACAAAGAAATCAAGAACCTAACTTTGATACCAACTTAGAAACTCAGGCCTAATTTTAAATTCAAAAACTAGCTTGTGAGTTAGAGGGTTGTCCAAATTTATAAACAGCACTGCTGCCTTACTCTTAACCAATGTGAGACTTAACAAACTGAGAGTGAAGGAATAAACGCGAGAAGGAGGAGGGAAGAAATGCAAGAAGGAAGAGTGAAAAAAGAAATAACCGAGAGGGAAATTTAGCGTGAAGGAATTGGAAAAAATGAAACTGTAAGAGGTAACTAAAGGATTGTAAAGTAATTTTTTTTAACGAATAATACTTATAATATATTATTTTATTTTATGTTTTAAAAAATAGTATTTAATTATTTTAATTATATTACGATTATTTAATAATTATAATTATAAATTTATTTATTTTTAATTATTTATTTTATATTCACGATTATTAATAAAAATCAAGGTTATACACGTAACAAAAACATTTTAAATAAATATCAATTCATTTTTTGATAAAATAAAAAAAATAAAATATCAATAAGACTTATAGTTTAAATTTCAAACTTCAAATTATGTTAATTAATTAGCACAAATATTATGGTTTTGAATTAGGAAACAAATTAGTAAACATGTAAGTGGTATAAATGAAAACACTTCTTGTTTGGACCATAATTAAAATCCTAACTTGGTTTTTAAAAGATATTGTTAAATTTTTGAGATCAAATATCACTATTTTAATAGTGTTTTTTCCTTCTTTTCACTACTCGGATTTAATTAAGGATCGAAGGATAAAAGTTCGTCACACCCCATGGTGTTCAAAGGTCCCAAAGATGTGTTCTCTATTCTAAATTTTATAGAAAGAAAATATGCACACAATCATTAGTATTAACAAAAATCAATATCAATATATAATAATTTCAAAATGTTCATAAGATATATTAGAGAATCTGAGCCTAACTCAGTCTTGAAAATGCGCTTACAAGATGAGGGTTGCCAGAACTTACAAGACACATTTTGGTATAAAGCCTGACTGATGTGTGACTTAAGAAACTTTAACAACCCCTCACCACATCGTTGAGATTAAGTCTTAAGGTGAGAGCTCAAATTGATGCAAGAAGAACCCAACATGACCTAAGCATCTACCATGTCATCAGTTCTAATAATATGTTAAAGAACTTAAACCTAACTCAATCTGAAAGATATGTTTGTAAGATAAAAGAATGTTTAAGTTTATAAGATGACTCTCGATATAGAACATAACTGATGTATAACTTAAGAAATCTTAAAAAGATACATCTATTATCCTTATTCTATATAACAAAAACA
This sequence comes from Hippophae tibetana, assembly GCA_037013495.1. Lineage (NCBI taxonomy): Eukaryota > Viridiplantae > Streptophyta > Magnoliopsida > Rosales > Elaeagnaceae > Hippophae > Hippophae tibetana. The sequence goes on from CM072812.1 coordinate 10,734,551, forward strand.
CTTCAAACAAATTCCATTGCATTTTTTTTATAAAATAAAAAAATAAAATATCTATAAGACTTATAGTTTAAAGTTTAAATACCTAATTAGCACAAATACTATGTTTTTGAATTAGAAAACAAATTAGTAATCATTATATATTGTTAATAAAACAATTTTAATTAACGTGAAAAAATCTGATGACTATGTGTAATGTAACTGACCTCAGCTCCATATACATGCTCAACAAAGCAGAGTTTGACGATGTAATAAAAAAAAGATTAATTCCGACTAGTTAATTAATGTGTAATTCCCCAAACATTATATTAGACTGTACACATAGTTCGTTATTAGTTTGCTATAGCTATTATAAACAGTTAGTTACTCAGTACACGTGTAGGGCTAAGATAACTTCTAGATAGTAAGTAGTACTACACAGCTTGTAATATTGTATTGAGAATTAAACTCATTTTGTTTTTCTTCTCTGATGAAATAACAGAAGCACTTTTAGTTACTTTTTTCTAACGATGCTAGGTTCAAATGATGTAAGTTATTAAATTATAAGTATTTTATCTATATAATATATAGAATTATTATTTATGAATAAATGATAAATATATAAAAATATTATTTACATTTCTCCTATTAGTTTAATAGTTTAATATTTTAAATATGTTGATTTTTTAACATTATATCATAACTTTATTTCTTATATTCAAGACACGTTAATATTATTTTTGTAAATATTTAATATATATGATATATAAAATCAATAATTATAAATATTTGATATATATAGTATATAAAATTAATATGTATAGAAGAGTAATAATTTATAAAATTATTGTTAAAGGAACTCCTTACTATAACTTTTAAGATATATGCATGATTAGTAATCAATTAGAGAGGGAAAGAAGCAAAACACTCAACGGTTAGTTTTAAACTGTTCATCTATAAGATTTAAGTATGGATCCACAAGAAGTACACATTATAGCTCTCCAAGATTTCCAATAAAACGGGACATAACAAAACCTTGTTGCTGTTTTCATATCAGCAACTTTTGCCCCTCCGCCGCACCTCGAACACGTTCCGGCCACTGGCTTTGTCTGCTGCACCTTCCTTGTTTGGTCCACCAGAAAGCAAAAACACACCATTGAAATTTGAAAAATATATCACAAAAATGATGAACACCTTTTTATTCTTGGTTGATCGGATGTAATGGTACTTGTGTCATGATAATGATAAAGTGTGCAGTGTGATATATATAATTAACCCGTTAATTAAAGATCGAACACTTAAGGAATGAGATTCACCCTTTGATGCGTGACACATATATGTAGCAGGTCATTCAACAAGTATGGTGTTGTTTGTGTTCATGAAATTGGAAAGTATGAACTGCATAACAATCACGGCTAACGTGTGGTATGTATGGAGTGATTTCCAAGTCAATATATGGAAAGTTGACTTTTGCAAGCTTACATATCCTTTTCTATAATAGAAAATGATTTTTAAGGAGAAATGTTTACTGCATCAATTACGGTAAAACAAATCTCTTAATTTATTATTTTATATTTATTTGTACATAAATAATCCATTTTCACATAAAATATTTTTAAAATTAATAAAATATACCACATATCTATTGAACTCGCTCATACACAATTTTTAATATTTTATTAATATTTTGAGTTACAATTAATTTTTAGCCACATTCATATATAATGATTAATAAAAAATTAATATATTCGTTGAGATAAAATACAAATAAAATTACTATATTTTTATAATAACTTGATATATTTATTAATACACTAGTTATAATATAATTGATAATTTATTAGTTAATGGTTTCAAAATTACTTCAATATATCAAATTTTTAATTTAACATTCAATTTAATATTAACATGACACTTAATAAGTAAAACAATTTTATTTAACTTTCTTCATTTACTCTCCATTGTTTACTTTTTACCAAAATTAATTATCTCAAAATGTAAAAAAAAAAATTATTTTTAATATTTGATGATTATCATAATTTTTTATTTTAATATTTTGCTAATTTTTATTTTTTTGAAAAACAAAAATTCTATATTTAAATAACTATATATTAGAATATTATTGTTGTTGATTTTTTTTAATTATTTTTATCTATGTTAGTGGCTTGTATTTTATTGTGTTTTAAAGCAAGTAACATAAAAAATATATTTTAATAAAAAATTATTAACATGATATAATTTTTTCTTTAATAGATAACTTTTTTCTAAAAATTAATGACTAAATAGCACCTTTCTAATTTGGTAAACTAAATGATATCAACTTTAAAATCTAGGAAATTCCTATTTTATATTTAATTTAAGAGAATGTGGGTCCAAAATTCAAAAGTCGCATTAGTCAATCGATCGAGGTTGTTGATCGATCGAGCTTTGATTAACTTTTGTCGGGTCCTTTTTGAGTTATTTTTGCATTTACATAATCGATCGACTTTTGTTCGACTTCAATCGAATACTCTCGGGTCACATTTCTTAACGATTCTTGATTGACGATTAAGGGACTTGATTGATCGAGGAAGCAATCAACATGATTTAAAATTCCTTTTTTAACTTGACTCGTATGTAAAATTACATAATATCCTTATTTTAATTAAGTGCATTAAAACCTCATGAAAATAGTTTATCTCTTTTATTGAGATATAGATTTAGGGTATCAAAATATATATGCAAATCTTAGCTTTCTTTAAGAACTGACAAAATATATATCTTTTGAGAATCATTGTCGTCTTCTCCATGCTTCATCATTCTGAAACTGTTATTGTCAAAATAAGTTCTAAGTATTTTTAATTACTATTTGATACCCAAATCACTACTAGATTACTAAATTATCTATTATAGAAATCTTAGTTTCAAGCTTGTTAATCTATGTTTTGAACTAGGGTTAGGATTTTTTTTATTTAAATCCATCTAAAACACACACAAATACTTGTATTTTTTGTACTAACCTTGTTCGCATGTTAATTTGTGAACGTATATTTGATTTATGAGGAGTTCATCCAAATATTGGTCAGAATCCATTCATACTAATCTTGAAGGCTATGAAAATAGAGCAGGAATTAGTAAGTGAAGTACATTAAAGAATTATCCTAAGAATGATAGCATAAAATTGAGTTTGTATTTGTTTTTATAGTGAATAAATTAGTTGGTCTGATATACCGTTGGTTTTTTTATGTCATGGTTGTAACCTAGGTTGTGTTTCGACTAAAAATCTCGTTTGTTATTTTTAATATTTACATGTTATTACATGTCTGACTATTGTGATTAAGTTACGAATTTATAATATGATAAAATGAAAAATACCTATTCATATTACATAAGTCAAATATTTTATAGTTGTTTTAATCAAGTGCTTTAAAACATCATGGAAGTATTTTAATCTCTTCTATTGAGATCTAGATTTAAGGTATCAAAACTATATATTTTTTGAGAGTCATTGTTGTCTTTTCCATGCTTCATCATTCTGAAACTATTCTTCTCAAATTCATTTCTAGGTATTCTTAATTGCTATTTGATATACAAATCAATGCTAGATTACTACTTAATTATATGTTATAGAAATCTTAGTTTCATTCTTGATGATTTCTATTTTGAATTAGGATTAAGATTTGTTTTTTATTGAAATACGTCTAGAACACACATAAATATTTATATTTTTGTGTTAATCTTGTTCACAGGTTGATCTGTGAACGTATTTGATTTGTGGAGAGTTAATCAGAATGTTGGTCAAAATTTGTTCATACTAATCTTGAAGGCTATAAAATAGATCAGGGATTAATAAGTGAAGTACATTAGGAAATTATCCAAAGTTATAGGTCATGGTTGTAGCCTGGGTCGTTTTAATTAAAAATCTCATTTGTTATTTTTAATATTTGTACTTTATTATTTACATGCAATTACATATATGACTATTGTGATTAGGTTACGAATTTATAATTTGATAAAATTGAAAATACCTATTCATGTTATATAAGACAAGTATTTTATAATTGTTCAATTGTTTTATTTTTCAATGTTTATTCCATTCTTTGGTGTAAATAGCCTAAAATTGGTTCACAATCAACAAAATCTCCACTGTATGAGTTGAAGAACATCATACATTGATGGGTGATGAGGGCCCAAACTTACTATCATGAGGTCATCTTCACTGTCCAAAGTAACGAGGAGTCAAATAACATCATGTATTGATGGGTGATGGGAGCCCAAACTTACTGTCAAGAGGTTTTTTCTTTTAACCGGTATATTTATAGGTTTTTTTCCTATTCATTTTTCACTCCCTCTAATCCTATTTAGTCCATTTTAGAATTTGAAGTTTGAATGTTATCTTGCTCAACTAAAATTTAACTTTGTTCTAACTATAATGGTTTTTGCTCTAAGAATAGCAATCATCAATTTAAATTGGTTTGATACTAAGTAAATTTTGCCATAAAAATATCAGTTTTTTCTAATGAAACTGGAGCTTTGTCACAAACTATAGGGAAAACATTTAGTGCAAATAAAATTCTTAAAAGGTAGAAGATGCGCTATTGGTAAAGAGAACACCACATTAACACCAATAACTAGATCTGATAATGTTTGTTCACTAATATAAACCCAAAACATAATCTTAAAAATCCATTAAACGTTTAATTAGTTTATGTTGAGCAATGTTGTAGTTTTGAAGTGATGAGGTTGTTGATATGTGAAGGCCGTTGATTCAAGGGAGTATGTAAAGACTATACTCTTATTGTGTGTTCTGTTGCAACCTATGGTTTATAGTCTAGTCTATCTCTACTCTATAGTTTCTAGACTTGTACTGCATTCTTTAGTATAAAGCTTGTACTCAGTTTATCTCAGTCATATTTCTCACATAAACTTCCATATGCAAGTTTTCTTCTTCCAGCTTGTCTTCATAGTTTCTCAATTTAATATTAAGATTCCACAATACATGTTAATATAATGGCCCAAAACTTCAGGCACAAATCCATTAATGCATTAACCTAATTTCCCTCTCTCCCTTATATATATAAAGACGCTGGTGAAGAATGCTTGCTGCAGTTTTTTGCTAAGCTCCTGCCGACGTTAGAAAAGGAGACATTTGAAGGAATTGTGCTGCATTAATTGTCACCATCAAGCATTTGTTTCAGAACAGAGCTGAAGTAATTTTGTCCAGACACTTGTATTCTACTTATTAATATTTTTAAGATAATATTTTAATTTAATAATAAATTTGTTAATTTATCTTACTATATATTACTAGTAAATTAGAAGAGATATTTTGTGGGTTGATTTTAGATTTTTGTATAATTTGTGAAGTTCTGAAAATTTGTGTTTGTATCTCTGTTTGATTATTAGTGGATTTTCCTAAGTGTATTGTCGTCAGTGGAGTAAATTTTTCACATTTAAAAATTAAATCACTTAAATCATTGTGTGCCATTTATTTTCTTATTATGCAACCAAAATTAGACCCAATCTTTATTTTATTAAGTTAACATTATTATTATCTACAAACAATTTAAATTATCCGTAGTGGACAAACTTTTAACTATCATTTCAAATCTATTATAAATTATGAAATACATTATTTACAAATAACAAAATTTCAAAATGTCTAAATCAAAAAAGAGCACATAACCTAATTTAGTCAAGTTAAGCATTTAATATTTAGAATGTACAAACACATACAAAACGAATCTGTACGGATGTGACAATGAACAAGAACTGAAAATTCAACAGCCACATTCGCAACTCCAAAGTGCAGCTCACTAAATTTGACTCCAATTTTAGGATAACATAAATCTAAATGCATTAACTTGTGTCAATAATCTGGTTCTAATCCTCTGTAGTTAAAAGCTTATGCACAATATGATCATTTCAAATCTTCAATCTTTAACAAGAAATTCGATTAATTTGACACAACAAACACAATAATATGATATGACTGCAAAAGAAAAATAAGACATTAAAATAAGAAAAAATTAACAATTAAGTATAACTTTTCTGTTGCTTTGACACTCCACTGACAATAAACACAGAAAATTCATCACATGCATGGATCAAAAACACCATCCTCTCCATAACCATGGTATTTAAATGATATAATACATGTGAAACCATAACAACAAGATGATTACACTTTGGACAACATCTGTCGTCTCTAATGAGTTCGAAATTTTGATACACCTATCCTTTAAGAAATTAGCGCAATAAATCCAATTATCATTATTGATGTTTTTGATTTGGTTTTCAATCTTTTTTTTTTTTTAGCATCACATTTTATATAGCTAGCCACGTATTAAATAATTTTTCAATTTGATTTTTAGGTTTTATCCCATTTTGTTTATTTTAAAGATAAACAGTTTACATAAACTTTTATCTATTATACATAAAGATGCTTGATTTTTTTTTTTTAAAATGTACTCAAACTTTAGTCCATTTTACACTAAGGTGTTTATACTTTTAATTTGGTATCCAAACTTTGGTCTATTTTATACATAAATACTCATTCTTATTTTGTTTACACTTAAATACCAAACTCTTATTTTGTGTCAACTAATTAGTTAATATGATAGTACTTATGTGTAAACAAAATAAGAAAATGAATATCTAAATATAAAATGGATCAAAAGTTGGGTATTTTTATGTAGAAAAAATAGTTAAATAATTGTGAATTTGTGTTAATATGGATGGAGTTAATTATTGATTTATACATGTATTATATTATCAAAGTATTTAATAACTAATTCAAATTTATAAGACTATGATACTATATAGAAAAATGGAGGAGAAATAAAAAAAATATAAAAATAATAGTGATTAATGGTGATTGTTTTAAAATATATATAGTAACTTGTTAACATGAAGTCTCTTTCAAGTGTACATTATATATATTAACTCTTTTTTCTTGCATCTTTTTTTTATCACATTATTATTTTTTCTTGCTAAAACATTTGTATCTTATTTTAATGAATTTATGAGTTGTGATTTTCTTAATAAATCCAATCTTATTTTAGAGAATTTGAACTCCTCACCTTTAGGAAAGAGAGCCAATGTGTAACCCATTTGATTTGAAGGTCTACTTATAATTACTTATTATTAATATAAAATGATTTTCTAAGAAATTATATTGAAATAAAATCTCAATTGCTAAACCTAGTTATAAGTATAACTAAGAAAATTTATGTTGAATTTTAGGATAATTTTTGGGATATATTGTTAGTTTGTTAATGTAAAGTAAGGAACCACTTTCAATGGGGAAGGCTGGGGTACCTTTTATATATATATATATACTTTTAAATGCTCTAAGTAGCAATGTCTCAGAAAAAGCGCTTATGCAGATGCCATGGGGAAGGTAATGAAAGTAGCCTCCTGTAAAAGTTAATAAATTTGCCATTTCTAGTCTTTTTAATTGCACGTGATAAAAATAAGACGAATGATCCTAAAGTACCGATAAGGCCAACAGCAAGAAGATGATACCAATCTCCATAGCGCAATACGGGGTGTTACTAAACGATTATTCACACACACACACACCAAAAAAAATAAAAATTATTAACAGCTAACAGATTCCATTATCACAAAAGTCTATTGAAAACCCACGTTATTAGCTACGGAATCAAATTATGTCAACTTATATATCATATGTATATATAGTTACTTTGTATACATTATGTAATATTTGTATTTAGAGCTACGTTATGGATTGAACCGTGTAACAATGTAAGCCAATATTTTGCCCAAAATTATTTATTAACTTCTAGCATATTTATAAATCATATTTCATTTATTTTTGATAAAATTTAAATGCAATTCATTAAAAAAACACAATTAGAATTACTTTAAATTTCACAAATTAAATATATTGATAACTTTTTAAAATTGTTGTAATTTAGTCGTCTTATTTTTATACATTAGATATTTTAGTCATTTTAAGCAAATTTGAACGGTTATAATTTAAATTTTATTAATTTTTTTTATTTTTTTTCTCTTCAAATATTTACCAACCTCTTTAATTCAATTTAATTTGAATTTTTCCAACAAAAAAAATCCTAAACACCAAAATTATCGATAAATAACTAAAACATCCAAAATACAACAATAATGTGACTAAAATGTAATAATTTTTAAAAATATGTCGTTAATGTATTCAATTTATAAAAGTAAAATTATTTAAGTGTTATGTTACTTATTCATTATATAGGAAACAATTAGAACATTATTTTTATAATGTTTGAGGATTATAAAATTAATGATTTCTCTCACTTTACAACAAATCTAATTTTTTTAATGTATAATTACATTTTTTTTCTCATGAAATTTATTAATTATAAAGATGATATTTCTTGAATTATTTTGATTTTAAAAAATAATTTTTTTTAAAATTTAAACCATAATTACAAGTTGGATATTAAAAAAATTACACAACTAAATGTGATTTTAAGTAACATTAACAATGATTGTATTTTTAACATATATTCTATTTTCCTTTCAAATTATTTTAATTTACAATATTTTAACTATAAAATATTAATTTTTACTAATTTATTATTTCATTTAATGATTTTTTTCATGAAAAAGATAGAAACTATTGAATATATATCGAGAGATTTTATAATTTATACAATTATGAATAATTAATAGCAATGATTTATTTTATATTAAAAATATGGATTAATATTATTATTAAATTTTAAATAAATATGAACTATGTCTATATTAATTTTTGAGTTTTTTATACAACTTAACTCATATGCATAGTGTCTCTTTTTCTCATATTATTAAAACTTAATCGTCTATTGTTTTCGCTTCTTATTAAAGGTAGAGTTTCTTATTGCAAGAGCTCTCTCCTTTTATTTGTTTTAATAAACACAAATTGTAATATTTATAATTTGTGCAATACACCTAAATTTTAATCTAGTACGATTTTTCTTTCACCAGATTTCAATCTAGTGATATTAAACATGTTTTATTATGTTTTGATTTCTTTTAGTTTTAGTTTTAGTTTTAGTTTTAAATCTAGATATTATATTTTTTGTTTAGATATTTGTATAGTTCAAAACGTAAAAAACTCAAGATATAAATGATTAAATTAGATTGAAGATCTATCATGTTATCAATAAGAAGAGTAATACATGTTTGAAAATAGCAAAAAAAAAAAAAAACACTCTAACTATACTACATATAATTTTTATCAACTCTTATAATGATTTAATATATTTTCATTTTATTACTTTAATTATTCTTATATTCTTTGTTTAAATAAATTAAATATATTTTTTTCTAAAAAAAATAAATCCATAAATAAAACTTAAACCCTAGAATTTCAACAAATTTAAATGAGCTTTAAGTTGTTGAGTTACAACTTATTGTCTTTAATGTATGGATATTATATTTAATATTTATTCAATAAAAAATATAATTTTTTATTCAAAAAAAATCCAAAATAAAACTTGAATTCTAAAATTTCAAAATATTTAAATGAATTCCATATTATTGAATTACACTCTTCTGTAATTTATAGATTTTATATTTAATAGTTAGTATACAAAAACATACACAACTTAGGTTGCTTAAGCCACTATATACATATAACATATGTATATGATATGTATAACCGAAATAATTTTAAGATCGACTTGATTATGTACATGCTATGCATAATATCAATCATACTACTTACGTATCAATTGAAGAAACAACCTTCATATGAAGCATACGCGTTAAAATGGTAGGGGAGCAATCGCTGAATTTGATAATGCATCAGGATGAATGTTAGTATTTTTAAGGCTTAAAAATAAGTCTTTTCTCTGTCATCTATACCGTATTGTACAAGGTGTTACAAAGCTCTATATACAAAGAACAGGATGTCGCATGCGGCATGACATTTGATGCGCCATAAGACTCAGACAATGCTAAACTTCTAAACTTTGTTCATATTCATAGGATCTAAAGGGGAGGAAAAAACCCAACTCTTACAAATTTCTAGATTTTCAAAACAAAACGATATGGCTAAATCTATCTTCCTATGATTGTCCACTGAACATTATAATACTCCTGGTAACATATAGTGGAAACTACAATGACCGTCTTCAGTAAAGGGGGAAAAAACCAGGGAGAAAATTATGCCGGAATACAAAAGGAGGAGCTAAGAGCTGGAGGCAAGACACAAACCAGGTGGGGACCAGCTGGATTACAGCTTATATTGGATTCATCAACATCCGGCAGCCCAAATTGGGGGGGTCGTACATAACCTGCCACAAGAGGTACGCATAGTATCGAGATTACTATCCTTGAGCCTGCAAGTCATAAAAAATGTGATTACCATGCAATGTAAGCAAGAAACACGATCGTTGAAGATATCATGCAAATGATTACCTTGATTGGCAGAGAGGAAGACGTGACCCCTTTTCCTTCCTGCAATCATCCAGTTTTCTTTACATGCATTGACTTCATACAACACCTCATCCTGCTATGCGTAACAAATATTTAAGAAACGAGACATGTATGAGAGACCAAACCTCTAAAGAAAATGGGTCTTGGCAAGTGAAAAACTTAAAAGGGGTAAGCATTTTTACTGTCTTAAAATGAAATTTCCTAAATTCAAAATGGTTCTAAAAAATTAAGATGGCAATGACATTCATTAAGCCTAACATTGACAATTTTCTGATGGTTGTTTTTTACAGTAAAAGAAGTACAAGATAGTCTCTTAAAAATTGAACTTACGCATCAACAAAAGAAATATCTTGTACTGTTTATGACTTACCTTCTGCGGTGTATCTTCATTTGTCTCAAAATCTTTCAACCTTTCAACTCTCCATTTCATGGAAACAAGCTCCCCAACTCTTATACTGCTAGAAGGCAAAGGAAGAAAACCTACAGCCAGAAATGGATCAAGGACAGGCCTCTGCAATACAAGAGCACTTCGAAAAATTAAATCCTGTTTTTCATCCTTTGTTGCTGAATTTCCTACAGTCACAGGTGGGTGGGCTCCTGTGGTTCTGTCACCAGAAATTCCATATCTAACATTTAGTATACTATCCGATTGTAGAGCCTTTGTTTCATCTGTATATAACCAAAGGAAATGTCGGTTACTCACATGAAATACAGGACATCATTAATTATAAAAGACAAGCATGGGATGGCAACAATCAAAATTATATATAGCAATGTTTCAAACGTAGTCATATTTATATTGAAGAACTATTACATTTTGACATCAATCTTTATTTGGAAGTACTTTTCCTTTTGGTTAAAGTACTTTTAAATAGAATAAAGCACTTTCAAATGTATTTCTTGTACTTTTAAGAAAAGTAAGTAACGCTTTTAAGAGAAATAGTTTTGAATGTTTGCTCTCATCTTAAAATAATTACTAAAGTGTTACTTAAAACTACTTCTAACATTTTCATTTCAAACACTTAAATGCTTCTCTTAAAACCACTTCATTTTAAACCACTTCTAAGAGAAGCATATCCAAACAAGACAATATTGAAACAATCTTCGACAAAAGAGGAATCATACACTGAATTTTTTTTCTGAATTCCAATTTTAAACCACTTCTAAGGGAAGCATATCCAAACGAGACATAATATTGAAACAACCTTTGACAAAAGGGGGAATCATACACTGACAAACTTTTCTGAATTCCAATATGAAAACCCATAAATTTCCAAACAGATGGAAACCCAGAAATTTCCTAACTATCTTCTAGCACTTCATATTGACATTAAAGCATTGTATACCAAGTAGCAATATAGAAATCCATAATTTTTCCAAGCTAAGTATCGATACCTGCAAAATTTGTCTTTCCTAAGCATACAGTGAAGAAAATTCCTGCCCTGGAATTAGGGGAGATGACAAGTGGAAAGAAGCCTGAAGTTGGTCTTCCATCACCACGATCAGCATGAACAAATCCATCTTGAAGGTCAAGCCAGCTATCATGGATGGTTAAAGTGGCCTTCACTTCAGAGTGCAATATAACCTGCAAGTAAATTAACCAATCTGATTGCTAGTGGTTCATTGAAAAGAGAACATCATAGTTACAATGACCAAGCCGTTAACTGTTTGAGTTAATGTCTAATAACATCTAATATTAAAATTAGAGGTCATCCTTCCTAGTCTAATTGGAGTTATAAGTAGATCGAAGGTGAATGTTTGAGAATCTTAGACTTATGTGTCATGCAAGCTTCGATTGTAAGAGGTGTCATCCTTCCTTAGAAAAAGGAAAAAAGAAGAAGAGGTAGTATTATGCAAGATAGTTATGAAAACTGACAGTACATGTGTCGACATGAAAACAAGTATAATTTTTCAGAATAGATATATGATAACTGACACGATCTCTTGGAAACTTAGAATAAATACAGCATTAGTGTCTTTCTCAAGTACATAATATTAAAAGATATAGTTTTACGATGTACAACTAAGATCCTGCAAAATGTAAATGCAAGGTTGTTCAGCAAGATGATGATCAAAGTAGAAGTATTAACATTTGAAAACAAGAACACTTGAAAACATTTTAAAATAATAATAAAGAATGGCAATAGGGTTCTTGATGAAGGAAAATAATGCCATCTTAAGTAGAGGATTGCAAAATATTTGAAATTCCTATTTCATCGGAAAAATCATGTAATTTTTTCCATTGGTTGCAAAGGATTTTCATCAAATATTGAAGGGTTAAAACCCAAATATAACATATAAGAGAGATACTTAGTCCAGCTCCTAACATCTTACTTTTAGGAGAATTGGTACGTGACTCTTATCTAACATGGTATCAAAGTGTAAGATCTTGGGTTTAAACCTCCTCAACTCTAAAGTTTTGACAAATATTAAATAGGCTTCTTTATTTCACTTCTACCATACAATTCTATCTCCACTTAATAGGCCCTTAAAATTATTTACTATCTACTTAGTCGATGAGATTCTATCTAACCCACTTGATGGGTTTCAAAACTATATACTCAACCCACAAATAAAAGCCCATCACACTCTCATTTACCTAGCCTATAAGTGAAAATCTAGGGAGAATGTTAAAAAATAAGTGTCCATCAAGTGAAGGGGAGTGTTGAGAACTAAATATAACATATATGAGAGATAATTAGTCCATCTCCTGAGCTTTTAAAAGAACTGGTACCTGACTCTGCTCCAACACTGAACTTGACATTAAAATGATTTTCAAAACTCATAAGAGGAATACCTGAAGAAGCAGTGTACCATCATCACATTTATCTGTAATTCGTGTGCTGACGTGGAAGGGATCAGTAAAATGCACAGCTAGGGTACTGTGAATCAAACCAAGTGACCATTTAGACAACCAAACAACCAGGATAAACTGCTAAAATCTTTTGATATAATTAACAACAAAATGTGCAATGTCTGCAAGAAATTTTGGAAGAACGATAGAAAATATTGCCTGTCAAACAGCTGGTTATGTGATACTCCAAATTCAAGTTTCAGAGCTACAGTCCTCATTCCATCAACAATACTTGTTCTATCAGGAATGGCTGCCCATAAAAACAGAATGAGTTAAATACAACATGATACAATAACTCAAAGTTAAGCCAATAGATTAATATTTTAATATTATTTGACTCATTAAACATGATACAAACACGACCCAAATGAATTTGATAAGTCATATTTGGTTGAAATAATATTTTATTTTTTTTAACTCTTTTTTATCTGAGTCCATTATTCTCAATAAAAGTATCCAAGTTTTCATTTTTCTAATTTATATCAGTTATAAGTATCCTTGCATAATTTTGGAAAGATATAAAGGTTTTAGGGTTTATTATGTGAAATGTGTCAATTTAGTCTATTTAATTATGGGTGGATCAATTTAGTCCTCTAATTTATGAAAATAAAACATTTTAGTGTAAAAGGTGGACTAAAGTGCTCATTTTTAATAATTATGAAACTAAATGTACTCACTTTTTATACTAACAAAACTTATAGTATCTGACCCAAAAAAAGGACTAAATTGACCCATTTCACAAAAAAATGGGACCATTGCTACCCCTCTCATTTTGTAAACATACCTATCAGTTGACCTTCTAATGATTCCTTTTGTTATTAAAAGCATTTAATTAGAGCATACCGCTCCTTAGCTCCTTGTTTGGTTGATTCAGTTTAGTTTCTTTGCCAAATATATCCGTTTTACTGATTATAAGTTCAGGAGCACATGTCAAATTGGATTTTTGATATTTTTAGTACTATGTTGACAAATAAACAGTATAGCTCTTCTGAATAGACAAGCAAACTGAATTGGGGTTTTGACTAAAAATGACTTAACTGTACTTGCAGTTATTCACGGTTTCCTTCTCACCAAGCTTAACATTGTCGTAAACTTATATGTTGTCATGCTCAATCCTTGTCGTTTTCAGTTTTCTTTTCAAAATTCCAATCTGATAAAAATCATATTGCCTACTTCCTTGATTTGCGGTCACCAACACTAGAAACTAATATGGTACTGTTCTCATCATTCTTCTATGAGCTTTTAATTTACTGTGAATTTTTATTATATAAACAATCCTGTATTCGTAGCATTAATAGAAAAATATGTTTTTATTGGCAATTGTGTGCTTTTCTTTGTTCTATATAAGAGTTGAGCATTATGAACAAAATATAAGTGAGATCTAGTATTGTCAATCAAGTTTGTTGTTTTACTTGAAAATCTATCTTATATGCAAAACAGATGAAAAGTCATAAAGAAATCTAATGAAGTTAATAATGTATTAAATTTGCAAGTTAATAGTTATTTACTTTTTACTTGGCTATCAGACAGCCTAATAACAAATATCAGACAAGTTAACTCAAACTTGATCGTTATTTCTGCATTTAGAATAAAACAATTAAATTATGATCCATATAATCAGACTTCGGACAAGTAAATTCAGAGTCAAAAGGGAAAAGTATAAAAATATTGATGTCCACAATGAACATTCAAAATAGAGGAAAAAATATAGAATTGTATTTAGCATCTAATCATAAACCTAAGTAGGCATTCATTTAATGAAGCAAAATGTTCTGTATATATGAACTGAAAATAACACTTGATATCAATTTAAGAAATTCTGACATGATTAATCAGAAATACAATAAATAGAGCAACCAAATCAAAATGAAATAACAGAAGGGTAGACAAACACAAACAGCTCAAAATGAAATCAATGCCTCAGGTATTCCAAGCAAATCAAAATGAACAATAAACAAACCTTTCTAATCTTGTGTAGCAACTCTTTCAGTCTCTAATTATCATGCACAGAACAAGGCTTTATTTGTTATCATGTGGTTTTAAAATAATTCCATTCTTTGGGTCTCAAGTGATGTTTTTAAGATTGTGTTCAATCCTTACAGTAGGATTAAAAGGTGTGTTTTAAAAGCTTGCAGTAGAGACTCAAATAATGGAATTATTTTAAAACCAAATAATCAAAAATAAAACCTTGGTCTGTGCATGATAATTATAATTAGAGACCGAAAGAATTGCTACTCAAGATTAGAAAGGTTAATTTGATGTTTATTTTGCTTTGCTTAGAATACCTGAGGCATTGATTTCATTTTGATCTACTTGTCTATCCTTAAGTTATTTCATTTTGATATGGTTGTTTTGTCTATTGTATTTCTGATTAATCATGCCAGAATTTCTTAAATTAACATCCAAGTGTTATTTTCAATTCATATATAATGAATGCCTTTACACTTGGGTCTATGATTAGATGCTAAATACTATTATATAATTTTTCCTCTATTTTGAATGTTCATTATGGTCATCAATATTTTTATACTTTTCCCGTTTTGACTCTGAATGTACTTGTCTGCTGTCTGATTATATTTAATTCAATTGTTTTATGCTGAATGCAGGAATAACGATCACGTCTGAGTTAATCTGTCTGATATTTGTTATTAAGTAAATCTGTCCGATATTTGTTATTAAGTAAATCTGTCCGATATTTGTTATTAAGTTGTCTGCTGTCCGATATTTGTTATTAAGTTGTCTGCTGTCCGCTGTCTGATATTCAAGTAATAAGTAAGTAGCTATTAAGTAGCAAATTTAATATATTTATTAACTCGTTAGATTTCTTTATAACTTTTCATCTGTTTTGCATATAAGATAGATTTTCAAGTAAAACAACAGGCATGATCCACAATACTAGATCTCACTTATATTTTGTTCATAATGCTCAACTCTTATATAGAACAAAGAAAAACACAACTGCCAAATTGTGCCAACAAGCAGTTTCGTACAATATACTTATAAATTATGGAAAGGAAACAATATGCTTTATTAACTCTACCTGAAGAAGATCCTCTTGCCAGCTTGTCACTGATAGCACAAACTGGAAACCACAGTGTGGATATAATATTGCTAGCCCAATCTGGAAACTCCACTTTACCATCATGGAGACTCAGCTGCTCCAAATGTTTAGTAGCATTCACGGGGCTATTTTTCTGAGCATCATCTTTATTAGTAATGTCAGATGAACTTTTTGATAAATCTGGGCAACTCTCCATCTCAATAGCATGTGACTCTTCAATTCTGAGACCCGGACCAGTATCAATATGCAATACAGCACCCTTGAGCGAGTAGTTAATGGGCCTTACTGTAACTCCAACCCACTGAGTTTCATTTATAAGCAAAGCAGATGAAATAGCTGCTGCAAGATCAACCAGAGGTCTTGGTTTGAAAACCTAAGAAACAAGAGGGTAGTCAGATGCTGGAACAGCATGTAAGTTTCTGTCAGAAACAAATTTAGAGGCAACCTTTTTCCTCACATCTCATAGTGCTTTGGGTTAAATTGCCTGACATCTTAAATGAGAATAAAAACATGAAGCTAATGATCTATTTATATACATAAATTGACTGTACCTTAAGAATAGGTCTAGTAGGCTTTTCATAACTCATAAAGTCATCAGTGTCTGCAGGACCACCCTTGGAAAAGCTATGAGACCTGAACCCCAAGTGCCCAATCTGCCCAGTAAGAACCCCCAACACATAGGAACCCGGTTTTTGAGGTGGTAGATCAAAGGTAATAGTATTACGACCAGGCTTTAGTACAATTGCAGTAGAGCTCCTTAGGTCCTGAAAAATCAGATTAAATTTTAATGCTTGTATGACCAACTAATTTCAGAGATCGTTGTGAGATATGTCTAAAATTAAATGCAAAAACAGATACCTTCACACCCTCATCAGCATTAAATGTAGCCATCAGTGTAAGACTGAGCGAGTCGAGAGTTATATCATCAGGAAAGCCACTCCAGACTGTTACGGATAGAGTACCGGGGTCACCATCACATAATTCTAATGGGGACCCGGGATTGCCAGAAAATGTAATTAATAATGATACATCTAGAGGCACAGGTTGCTTCATTTCACTGTGTGCAAGTCGAACAACCTCTGACTGAAAAGCTTCACGTTCCTTAGTCAAGAACAAGCCTTTATCTAGAGAAAGCAATCTTACGCAAGATGCTAGATAGCCAGCTTGATCATTAAGTATCTTTTGACACTCTGCCAAACTAGGCAGAACATCAGCTAATAAATCTTGCCATCCTTCACCCGAATAGAGGGCACAAACCTTCTCATATGACTTCGCAGCTAGGTCAAAGTTTCCATGCTTGAAGCAGGCAACTGCTATTTCTCCATCAAGAACAACTCCATGTCTTTTCCACCAGGAGCGATGATAATTTTCAGCAGCCCCTTTTGTTAGTTCCAAATATTTTTTCTGCCAAAACCATGATATGAAATTAAGCAGAGAAACTAAACGCATGTGCAATAGGTATGCTGGTTGGAAAGGAAGTGGAGAGAATTATATCCACTAGTTAATTGTAACTGCATACAAGTATGAAGGATGCAATCAAAATTGCCAGGACCTCTGTAAGAATAAAATGAAAACTACATAATATGGATATTCTCAGTCAAGTATATAACTGCTTGAGCAGCCTCATATAGATACCTCAAACTCTTCAAGAGATGAGAAAAAACTCCAAAGCTTGGTATTAGATATTGTACTTCGCAAAGCATGCTCAGCAGCAACATAAATCTCTGCAAGTCTCATAGGTCGACTAATTGAGCTATCGATATTCATTGGCGAGGAATTAGTACGAGACATATTACTTGAATGTACTTTTTGTAAAGGGGATGCCCTTGAGGCTGCATCTAATTTCAATCTGTCAATGCATAAGGCAGGAGCATTACAACTTAAAAAATCTTCAGTAAAATCTAAAAAAGTATGATGCATTTCCAGGAAAATGCTGAAACTGTATGGACTTCAGTTGCTTAGTTTTCATTACCCATCAGTGAAACTCGGACCACCATCCAACACTTCAGATATATTTCCAGCTGAAAGAGAAGCTCTTCGCCGATTAGCCTCACGCAGAAGTACAGAAGGCTCAAGAGGCAACTGCTTCTTCTGAATACCAAAGTGCTTCACAGCAGGAGCTGCTTGGAGAATTATCTATGACGAGATTATCAAACAAAAAATAAAATAAAATAAAGCCCAGTAATGATATTTTGATATGTAAACCCAAGGTACAATAGCAAATTACAAGAAATAGGAAATAAAAATCAAACAGTTCAATAAGAGATGCAAGACATAATAGGAGCTGGATTGTTGGAAAATAGGTAGGAAGAAAAGAAACAGAAATTAAGAATGAAGAGAGATAAGCAACTTCTAGTACAAGTGTAAATTTTCAGAATCACTCCCAGTACCTTGGGGCGTGTTTGGTATAAAATAACAATAGGATAGGACTAAAATTAGCCAGTCAGGTGTTTGGCATGATTAGGACAAGATAACAAATAATGCGGGTACAACTACTAACAGCTTTAAATAAACTCACTCAGGAGGGGTGGGGTTATACCAGATGGCTTTTTGTCTTAATAAAATAAACCTTGTTTATTACTATTTTATTTTCTTCTTTTTTTTCCATCGTTTTTTCTCCGACTTCTTAATACAAAGTTGCGTTATATGTTACGGTTTAGTTTGGTCTAATTCAATCTGGCATGCTAAACACACCTTTAGCAACTAGGCCCTTAGCATCACACCCTAGGCTTGTGTTGCATCTCACAAATCTTATGAAATAGTTGTTAGCTAAATGTGGTGAACTTCCGTTCATCATGCTCAAAATATACAGATATTTAATAGAGTAAATATCACAAACATCCCCAAGGTATGTACAAATACCAAAGAGGTCCTGATAATTTGTCTTTGTATCTCACAACTACTCGAGGTATCATATTATCTCATAAAAGTCCTAATTTTGGCAAGCTCCTATCAGAAAAGAATAAAATAAAGAAAAATAATTTAATGACATATATCAAACAAAAGAATAAAGCAGAATTTTAAGTAAAAGTAAATCTTTGATAAAAATAAAACGGTACTTAATAAATGGATATAAAAGTACAAAGAAAATAGAAGAAATAAATAATAAACAATCAAAATAAAACAAAAAATTTAAGAATGTGCTTTCATAAAAAAATAACAATCAAACAATAAGAAAAAACACAATTTTCTTAAAAAAATCATTTTTAGAACTACGGTACAAAATTCTATTAAATTATTGAAGAAAATAATTTTTTAGAAGTAACAACGTAAAGAGGGTAATATGAATAATCTCAAAGAAAAATAAAGAAGTAGAAAAAATCCCAAGCCATCACCTACTTAAGAGCAAAACAATGAGAATAAGGGAGCTATGGGCAAATAATTTCAACATGATTTTGATAAAATGGGAAAGATTAATTGAAGAAAGACAAAGTAGAGTTATGAGAATGATAAAGAGAGTAATACTTGGTGGGGGAAGGTGAGAGTGTGGGGTGATGGAATGCACTACTTTAGTGACCTCTTTGCTAACTGAGAAAACCTTGTTATATATATTTACCCATATTTAATACATGGGCCAGAAAGGTGCAGGAATCAAGAGATACGTGAACCAATATAAATAATCTTAAAATTCCCCTAAATTTAAGAACACGCAATATTAAATGAAAACTAAGCACCTCATCTCAGCTAGTATTTGGGCTTGGGTTTTACTCTTTCAGAGTCATCTAATCCATCTAAATCCACCGATAACATTGCACCCGAAAATGAGTTTGTTACACCTTCCTGCTCCATTCTACCATCCATAGTAGAAGACTTGAACATAAAGGGAGATTTAGAAAAATAAAAAAGAATGATTGTTTATTCACGGAGGCCAAAATCAAAGAACATATAGAACTTCAACTAGAGGCACTAAGAGAATCAGAATCAGTAATAAATCCAACTCTACATGAACCACCTTAATAACAAGTAATCTCAAGTCATCAAAAACTTTTGAGTTATGTATTGCACTTAGAAAACCAACCCGATCCTGTACGCTTCATCTCATATCTAGATTTGTCTCATATAATACTATATCTCCTAAGTTTTATGTTTTTACCATTAATCTTGATAAAATATAGATTCCAAGATATATTCATGAGGCCCTTAAAATTCCAGAATGGAGAGACGTTATTATAGAAGTAATAAGGAAATAGAAAAAAATGAAACTTAGAATATGATGAAATTATCAAAAGAAAAGGTACTAGTTGGCCGTATGTGAGTTTTTACATTAAAATACAAGACAGATGAACAATAGAATTACAAGGCCCGTTTAGTTACAAAAAGATTTACACAAAACCTATGGAATTGACTATATTGCAACCTTTGCACTTAAAGCGAAACTAAATACAATGAAGGTTCTGTCACTAGCAACGAATTTGGATTGGCTGGATTGGCCTCTCCAACCACTACACATTAGAAATGTCTTTTTAAATAAAGAATTAGAAGAAGTTTACATAACTATGCTACGAGGATTCTGCAAAGAAGGTGAAAATGTGGTGTGTAAATTGAAGAAATCAATGTATGATCTCAAACAATCACCTAGAACATGGCTCGATAGATTTGCAAAAGTGATGAAGAAATAAGGATTCCAACAAGGACAATCAGATCACACAATGTTCTTTCGATACACTAAAAATGGGAGAAAAGCAATCTTGATGATCTATGTTGATGAAATAATCTAGACCGGAGAAAACTTGGAGGAAATGGAGACTAAAAGAAAACTTGGCAACAAAACCTAGGACATATGCTATAGTTTTTAGGAATGGAGGTGGCAACTTCAAAAGGAGGAATAAGTGTCTCTACTTTTGTTCTCGATCTTCTCATTAAGACTAGAATGCCTAGGTATAAACCAAGAGACTCCAATTGAGATCAAAAAATTTAGAAAAGCTAGGAGAGCTTGTGGAGAGAGACAAGTACTAAAGATTAGTGAAAAAATTGATTTATCTATCCTACACCATAATGACATTGCATTTGTAGTTAGTGTGATGAGCCAAAACATGTATTTCCAAAGAAAGCTCATTTTGAAGTTGTTTATCTATCATCGAACAAAAGTTTGTTCTTTAAGAAAAATGAAAACAAAAGAATAGAAGCCTTCATTAACAATGACCGTGTTGGCTCAGTAGAAGAACAAAAGATCCACTATTGAATATTGTATCTTTATATTATGGAATTTAGTGACTTAGAGTAAGAAGCAAGACGTGGTGGCTGGAAGCAAAGCTGAATTTAGGATTGTGGAACAAGGGCTATATAAGATATTATGGCTGAAAAAACTCTTAAATGAACTTCATGTTATAGTAAAGTCTTAGTCAAGCTTTACTACGATAACAAAGTAGCCATCAATATTTCCCTTATTTCAATTCAATATGACAGAACCAAAGATGTGAAAGTGGATAGACACTTCATCAAAAGAAAATTGAAAATAAGACTATTTGCATGACTTATGTTCAAACTAAAATGCAGCTGATGAATTGTCATTTAATTTAAGTAGACCAGGAATTCTACAACTTATCATCCTCAGTGGACAGGAAAGAGTTAAGCAAAATAAATACAGAAAAGTAACGAAAAATAGTAATTCTTTCATATTCATTAAAATGTGACCATACTCATTTCTCTATAAACTAGATGAACATACCTTCTCTTTCTCTAAAACCTCAGATGAAGCATCTGGTGGAACTGTTGGCCAAACTGCTGGCTTGGGCCATGGCAGCATGCTGAGCAAAGCACTGTTAAAATTTCAACAGAAGATTTTGAGGCTATGATAAGTAGAAGAATCAACAAAACACGGTATCTATACCCATTTGGAAAACAGGAATATAAAATCTCAATAACAAAACCATGGTTGCTACTAGAAAATTATGACAGCCAAACTAAAAGGACTATAGTCAAAGATTCAATTCATACCTGTTAGCAGGGCTTCTTTCTATATTTGTACCATATCCAATTAAATATGCAAGCCTCATGAACTGCCAAAACCATACAACATTATACATTCATTCATCGCAGCAAAAACTTGAACAGAGAAATAACACATAATTAAATTCAGTAAAAAGCCACTGTCTTAAAAATCATGTCCCTAATCCAGCTCGTTTGCGAATACAAAAACAAATAACAGTACGCAATTTACATTGCAATTTCTTGAAGATGTTTTGTCATGAATGAACTTGAAAGCATCATTACCTTAACCCTGCATAGTGAATAAAGGTCACCCTGAAGGCGGTAGAAGTCCTTTTCTATGTCAGTTGCAACAAGTGCCTCACTATAATGTGAAGCAGTTGCATTAATCACATCCATGCAAGCAGTTATCACCCAAACTTCACGCATGCAAAAAGGCAGAATACTCTGAAAGCAGGTCCAAAAAGATAGAATGGCAACGGTGTGGTTAAGAGATCGACAGAGAAAGAGAAATAAAAAAATTGGAATTGATCATATTAACCTGGATCTCAACATTATTAATGATATTATATCTGTGATATGCTTGCATAAAATAAAAATTCTGTACCTCATGCAAAGTCAATTCCTTTGCAAAGCTTAAAATGAAAGAGTAACCCCTTGAGGCAACCTCAAATGGGCGTTTCAGCTCAAATAAAAGCTGCAATGAAAAATAAATTTATAATTAAAAAAAAACCAACATAGTCTTGGTAAATTGGATTGGCAACCAATTTCCTGCCTGAATGAAAAAATTGTTTTAACTGATGAAATGTCGACATATTAATTGAAGCACATCAAGGGGAATTTACTGCTCTATCTGTTTCTCTCTTTCCTTCTCTCTCTCCCCCTCTCCAGTGTTACTGACTTGTTATCAATATTACCAAGAAGCTGATATGAGTGCTACTGACTTGTTATCAATATTACCAAGAAGCTGATATGAGTGTTACTGACTTGTTATCAATATTACCAAGAAGCTGATATGAGTGTTACTGACTTGTTATCAATATTGCTAAGAAGCTGATATGAGTGTTACTGACTTGTTGTCAATATTACCAAGAAGCTGATATGAGTGTGAGAGAGAAAGAAAGAGAATTTCCTGAATGGTTACAGGCTCTCTTTTTTATGTTGCATAATAATATTCATATTCCATTACCTGAGTATAAATATCCATACTTGTAAGACTGAGTATTGACTATTTTCGTAGACAAAATATTTATCTGTAAATTTTTTTTTAGGTCTGCTATCAAATTTATCAAGAAAGACCGAACAAATGTTCGAATTTCAGATAATCATACTTCAGGTATATCTTTTATACCTACAACACATAGAATTGCATTTATACATTTAATAATACATGTTCATAAATCTAAAATTATTTTTGGTACTTAAATATTTTTTTATGTGTCTTAATATTTTTAAGATGTGATTTAAAAATAGTTTTTTATTAAGACTTTGAATGAGCCTTGAATAATGAAGCCCAAAATATTCTAACCTTATTACTAATAAGTTATGTTTATCACTTATATATGTACTTAGGGTTAGGATTAAAAGAATGTGATGAAATAATTTGAGTGAAAAAAACCCCAAAATCAGCCGAACTATTAAAAGAAAAAAAGGACAACCAGAGTTGGAAAATCCGAGAGATAGAAAGTCTTCACCATCACCGGCCATTAAGTCTTAGTGAAAATGCCGAATGCCTCTTAATTAATATTAAAGGATCAAATTGGCTTCATATAAATAAAGGCATCTATACTTTAATATTTGTCTCCATCAGAATCTTTGTTTCAGCCCACATCATTGTTCCAATTACATGTTGTCATCTCCGCAACCACCGGTCACAAAAAATAAAGTTTAATATTTTGTCGATGGTTAATATCATATAAGGGATTCAAGTTCTAACTTAGGACCAATTTTTATTGCAGTTTATGAAAGGTAGGCGAAGGTGATAAATTAATTTATGATATTTAATTATCTTTATTTTCATAATTCATAGTCAAGTTGGTTCATATTTTTCATCTTTATATAGCTTCTTCTTGATTAGATTTTTATATGTTCAAATTAAATAATTTTATGTATGATCATGATTATTTGATTTGATTATTAAATTTAAAAAAAAACTATTTTTATTGAATTTGTGATTAATCTTTTTGCTCTAGAATTTTCTAGTTGATTTGATTTAAATGACATATATTTTGAATCATCTAGTTAAGATTATTCATTGTTAAATTCGTTCTAGAACACACACACAGACACTTATGTTTTTTGTGCTAACCATTTTGTAATTAATTCGGGAACATATCTGATTAGCGGGAAGCTTATTGGAACGTTGGTCTGATAACCGCTCACGCTAACATTAGGAACTGTGAAAATAGAACAGAGACTTGTAAGTAAAATACATTAAGGTAATATCCTAAGGAGGGTAGCATAAGACGGAGTTTGTACTTGAACATTTGATTTTTATAGTGGAAAGTTAGGTAATCCGATGAACCGGTGGTGTTCCTCTTAGGTCATGGTTATGGCCTAAGTTGTTTCCACCTAAAACTATCGTGTGTTATTATTTTATTTAGACAATTTATTCTTACACACGATTGTATGTCTATTCGCTTTGTTTAAGTTATTAAATTATTAAATTATAAATGGGTAAAAATTAAAAATAACCTATTCACCCCCTCTAGGTTAATTAGGTCCATATCTTATAAAATTCAATACTATTGATGCAAATATAGAATTAGATATGAGTATTTTCACCTAAAGTAGATTATTACAGTTGATCTCTACTTAAACAAGGACATTTAGATGCTAAAACCACCAGTTCTATTAAAAGACAAAAAAGGAACCTGGCATCCTTTGGAAGCTCGAAAAACATTAGGGTATTTGTTCACCTATGTCCTCACACTATAACATTTCAGAACTAATATCCCATTGCATGACAATTTCTTCTTTCATTTCTTCTTTCACTTAAACGCCTTATTCCTTAAAAAGGTTAAGTTATGACACTCTGCACCCTTTAATATAGTTTTACTATAAAAGAACACTTCTTAGTAGTATCATCGTATAGTGATTGTCAACTATTGCACTTCGCCCCCAAATATTGTACCTTTTTCACACTTGTACCCCAAATTTTTTTGTCCTTTTACTAAATGTAGGTAACTTTAATATTGTCCATTGTTGCTAAAAAGTAATAGTTCAGGGCATGAGGCTCCCAATTAAATTTGAAAAGGTTTGAGTTTTGAAGGCATCGATGAAAAATAAAGATGTCAAATGAGTTGGATCGGCTCAATTAATTTTAAATGAAGTGTAGCTTAATTCAGCTCATTTAATTTTTACATGAATTGAACAGAGCTGAGCTGCACAACTCATTTAAATTATTTTATTAATTATCTGAAAAAATTTACATAAAATTAGAACTTCATTCAATTCAAATATAAAGCCACTAATACTGATGATACAAATGTAAGTCCACGACATTAATCCCTAAATCATCATCACTATGATTTTTTTATAATATATATATATAATTAATAATAATTTTTTTCTTTCATTGTAATGGGTAAACTCCCTTCATATTCATTTTGGGGATTGCTACTGAAGACCAATAATCAGATTAAACTAAATAATTTAAAAACTTGATATATAGTTACCCCTAAATTAAAAATATATATAAAATAAATCGTTTTTATTATCTAATAAAAAAATGTAACTAGCTATAGTTTAGTTCATTTTCACATAAAATAATGTTAACAACTTATACAAGATGCAAATCAAACTTAAATTACTGTAAAAAAAAAAGATTCAGCCAAAGAAATCTATTCAACCAAAAATTTGTTAAAACTAATAAGCTGCTTATTTAAGCTCACGAAGGAGAGAGGCAGAGAGAGAGAAAGAGGAGGAGCTGCTGTTATTCAACTCATTCTTACACCGAATGGAAAGTAATTGAAACTTAACCATAATTCCTCATGTAATATAACTAATAAAGCACACAGAGAAAACTATTTCAGCAGCACTATTATTAATTATTAGCTGATATGAGATAAGGAACAGAATTTGCGCTTAGTTTTACACACCTTGGCTTGACAGGCAAAGAGATACTGTCTAAATTCAAATTCCCTAAATGAATCATCTTGAACAATCTGTGACAGTGGCTTTTTCCTAGGATTCAATAAAGCTGCTTGATCATCACCGTGATCAACCCCTCCAAATTCCTTCTGTTTTCCATTTAAATTAACTGCATGACATGAGAATGCATCCTATGAAGATAATATATTGATTACAGTGGATAGATGATCATAAATAATGAAATTCATCAAAAACAAAAAAAATTAGGAAAAGAGTGCAGCAGTTGTGCTCTGATCTATAATAAGAAGAAAAAAAGAAGAGAGAATAGAGAAGAATTGTTTCTTATAAGAAAGAAAGAGAGAAGAGTTGCATAATTACCAAGACAATAATTTATCGTCATTAAATTCTCACAAAATAATTGAACTTAATTGACAACAGGAGATGAATCATTGACATTAATGACAATGAAATAATTGAGCTTTTCCTATCAAAAAAAGGCAATGAAATAATTTATCTTGGTCGTATTAGAAGTGGCATTGAAGGCAAACTTAGAAGGATAAAACCAATTATGATTAGTTTTAGTACTAAAAACTAATCACATTAGCAAAATGTAATAAAACAAGTAAAATTAGACACAATAGTCAAACAAAACTCATTTAGGATGATGTTCACTCTTATGATGGCAACACTATAAGTGCAGCGCTCAGAACTTGTATATTTCAAGCAAAAACTGATCAGCAGGACAAGACGTGAAATACATACCTGTTTCCAAATAGCAAAGCTCTAGTTCATCATATTCACGTAAAGCATCTTCATTAAGTTGGGCCATCTCAAATATAAAAGCCAAGCTTTCCTGCAACAGAGGCTAGTGTCTCAAAACTCCATCTAGAATAGAGAAAGAAGAAAATCATAAAAATTTGGGTGTACCACATGATAAAGAGACATAAGTCCTACTTATGTGATGTGGCATTAAGCAAAAAAGAATAGAGTGGAAGAGAAGAAGATGAGGGATTAGGAAGGAGAGAGAACAATAGAGAGATAAACCGAGTTGATTCAACTTTCATAAGCCAAGTCTGCCTATTACAAAGCAAATAATTTATTTATAAGCAACAGAGGAAAGCCTAACATACGAGTAAGCTCAAACACGAAAATAAACAACAATTAACAAAAAAGCCTAAAAATATCACAAATTTGAAAACAGCATAAATATTACTATCCCTCTTTGCATTGTGCTCCCGAACTTGGCTATGGCAAGAAGACCAAAACAAAAAGAATTTGTGAGAGGCCACCATCAAAGTCCACTCCCTTTCATTAAAGCCCACAGCAGGAGACCATAAATAGCCTTCAAGGACAAGATTTTTCTTAGGTGGTGGAGCTTTGAACTTGCTTCCAAGAGATAGGGTTTAGGAAAATGGAAAGCTGTGTCTCTTGGCATGACAAGTGTGGCACTGAAATGGGACCCACATGAGGAAAAACAGGCTCCTTTGGGTTGGAGGAACCGGTATTGGACAAGTTGAAACTTTTGGATGCATTAAGGTAAGGGCCGCGAGGATGCGGAAACAAGGTTTGGAATATAAGAACTTCCCAACCTCCAGGGCTTTGTGGAAGCTTTTTTCATAGATGACAGAAAGTGCATTGTAATTTCCCTCTTAAGATCAGGCTTTACACCATTAAGAAGCCTGGTAAATGGTAATGGTTACCCAAGATTCTTCCCAAAGGTCACAATGAAGTGTTCACTCCTCAAAACAACGAGACATGTACTCCTTGACACTAAAAATGACTTCTTTCAATTCTCAAATTAAGCATTTCATCCATTGATTGGCTCTTACGGTAGACAGGCAAATACTTTTCTTTTAGTTTATGCTTCATCTTAGTCCAAAGTGTAATGAGAGAAATACTTGAATACTCATACTGGCATTAGTTATAGTGCCAATAAAGTTTAGCATGACCTACTAACTTCATCTTAGCAATGTAAAAACACTGAGCATCATGCTACTAACTTCATCTTAGCAATGTAAGAACACTGAGCATATGCTACAAACTTCATCTTAGCAATGTAAACACACTGAGCATCATACATTCCATAGAAATAAAAAATAAAAAATAAAAAGTACAAAGGGAAAGATAAAATGAGAAGAGATAATGAAGCACAGAGAATAATGCAGAGAAATAATTATGATTAAACTTTAATGAGCCAAATCCCAAATGTGCCAATTACAACGCAAATGGCAAAACATGAAAACCTAATGGGCCTGATATACTAACGAGCTATCAACATCATCAAACATAGTTAACGAGAGAATATGAAAGCTGAAAAGAAAATTCATCATATATATATATAGGGACTCTATGATATTGAAACCTCTAATTGGACACAAAACTAATACGGAAACTAAATATAATATAACTTATTTTCAATCAAACAAGAATATACATAAATGCCTAAAAATAATAAAATTCCAAAATAACACAATTATTATTATCCATATTTACATCATTGCGCCTCCTTGTCAGTGTAACAGGGATAATGGGGATTTATTTTCATCAATTCCAAAAATAAGTAAGCCACATAAACAATTCCAAAGAAGCTCTATAAAAAAAATTGAAAAGAAGAGCAACCGAAAAAAGAACTGAAACTTTATAATCAACAGTTCAGCAATAAGGGAACTACTCTTTGCAGCAAGCGATCTCTGAAGCAGATATTTTGTTTCCAGATATTGAGAGAAAGGAAGAACCTTTAGAATAAAAAAATTGCAGAAGTTCCAAACTGGCATGAATCGCTGTTCACTGAGCTTTCGAATCTCATCCTCATAAAACTGTATGCGCCTATCCAGTGTATTTCTTACAGACTCTACGATCTTGGATTCAAAGTCTTCCCAAAAATTAGCTTCAGGGCAATGCATATCAAACTTGCAACACCTAAAAAATGTATATTAAACCATTATATGATTTAAAATATACTTCAAATTTTGATTTATATGTTATTAATTTCTGACACCCAATAAAACATTTAAGTAAAAGGTTATGTTGTATATGCATATGTATGCTTTTTTTGTAATTAATGCAAATTATATAATAGTATAAATCCCAAAAATAAAATATAACATAATTGGGAAAAGGTGGCCTACTGAGTAATCCGGTTATACTATAAAATGTGCATGTTAGAGAAGACCCAAAAGGAAAGAGATTAAAAGGAACAAATCTACCTTTCTCTCTTTTTGGTGTTAAAATCAACTTCAAGTCTTGCAAATACTTTTTTTGCCATTTTGGTGGCTTGATCATTACTAGAATGAGCCTTAGAGACATAAACAATAAACCATTCACGCTCGTCATTTTGGGTAATTAATTTCAAACGAGGTTTAAGGATGGTCTTGAACTCGTCGAGATCCTGTTTAAGTATTGAACAATCATGTCAGTGGAACAATAATCAAGCTATAGGAGGACCAATCCACATCTGAGATACTAAGCATACTAAGCACCTGTATGATAAATGGTGTATTTAGTAGGTTCATTACATATATATAATACATCACCTGTGTTTGCCTACATGGCCATACAATTCTAATTACGTTCCACATAGCAATTGAGAATCCACCATACTTACAGGATCTATCTAAAAAAACTTGCAGAATAATAATGATCAGCATGAACGTTGTATCTATCCTCCCCTACTCACTTTAGTGATGCAGATTGTAATAGGATTGTTAAAGCCCTCGTCAATTAAAGGGGTTTAAATCAGCATACACATCCCCCACATCCTTGCAGTTATGATAAAGACAGTATAATAGCTCAATGATATGAAATTAGCAGGTAAAACAATGTTAAAGCCAGCAAGGTAAGCAAGGGAAATGACAACTTACCTCACAAGTAACAAGAACCACAGTTGCATATGGCTCCCGAAACCAGAATAACAGTTGCTCCTGCGGAAACCGGCTACGAAGTCTGGAATCGGTAGTTAATATGAATTCAGCTGGAAAATTTTCCACAACCACAGGATTACGGGTCTTGTTATTCAAAGTAGCTCCTTTCAGTGGCAAACGCTTCTCAAATGCATTCTTGACAACAGGCCACAAATCACTCACGTCTTCAACTGCATGATAAAAAGGTAAATTATTATACATGTATACATAGTGAGAAGGAAAATAACAGTCACGGCAATAAGACAAACTCGTAACAAATATTCTTCCATCCATCTTTTAAATAGACTGCCATGAATGACCATGCTATTCGATATAAAACTTATTAATATTATTATATTGAAACAATAAGCGATGAAATTAATACTTAGTCCATGAGCTTTGAGTGGATTTATATTCCATGTGAACATAAGCAAAATATCAGAACGGGAGACCTATAACTACTAAACGAAGCTTCAATCCCATCAAAAGTTTGTGAACTGGTAAGCAAATGCCTATAGAATCTAAGTTCTTTAGCTAGTTGAGAATCACATAAACAGAAAAAAAATACATAGAAAGTTTGGTTGGAAGCCCGTAGCATAAAGTTCGATGGAACAAGTTAACCATGGGCGGTAGAAAAGGGCATGGTTTTCAACGCTTTCATTGAAACGACTAGACTATTCAATAAGAATATTATTCCTATAGTAGCTGCAAGTGCAATAGTGAAAAGCTCCATAGTTCAAAATCACTGTTCACTTTTATACTGATTCTTGAAAAAAGACATATTCTGCCACATTGTTCTGAAGTCAAGAATGGAAATAAAATGCAAACCCACCCCACTTCAACCCGCTCTTCTTCCTTTCCCTACACCTTCTTCCTTTCTAGCAGTGGAGCCTTAGCCCCTTAAACACAGATCTCTCTTCCACCAGAGGCAAAGTTCCTCTCTGGTGGAGTTTTTTGCTTTGTTTTTTCCCTTCCTTTTGTTTTTGGAATTATTTTCTCCATGCTGATAGAGCTTCACTAGTGGATAGAGTTTTTCTTATTTTTCTTTTTCCTCTTATTTTTTCCTTCATTTTGTTTTTATATCCTTTTCTTTGTGTTTAAAGAATCTTCTTCTCTGTTCAGTTCTTAAAAAATTATTCTCTTTTCATATCTCAGTTTCATTACAAAGTTCTTCTCCACAGGAGATCGCTTTGTTGTTGTACCTCTAGTTAGGATTTTCTGTGCCATTTGAGGCTTAAAGTTTGTGCGAGCATGGCTTGTTTGTTCAATCAACATCTCCTTTTGTAGTGGGCTACAACTTCTGTGGAGTGCTCAAAAAGATGTTGAGTATGACTCCCTTTCTCACAACTGCTGTATAATGGAGGTTTTTATCATTCCCTTCACTGTCTATGTTGATATTGGTGGCCCTACATTTATGAACTATGACATTAATCTGTGCGTTTGTACTAAAGTATGTTATTATTCCCTTCGTAGTGTATGTGATTTCAGATGTTGTATTATTAGAGTTCACATCCCTGGTTGTCCAGAGTACTTCCTCTTTGACTTTTCAATCTAATGTCTAGTTAATTTGATGAAATCCTTTTAGTTCTAGTAAGAAAGGGGAAACAATGCTTCTTTTTACAAAAGTATCACATTATTCCCAAATTCAGAAAGAAACCACCAAATAGCCATCAATATCCTTTATTTCCTTTGAAACAGCAGACAGAGCATTATAATAACAACAATTTCGCAGCAATCGAGTAAATTTATTTACTTATTTTTCCTTATGTACGACATTAGTTTATCATCTAAAACAAAGAGCATCCAGACGAAAGATCCAAATGCATTGACATAAGTTGCTCCGATTGCAAAATCATCATAACAAAATTAAGCCGAATATCCAAAAACCCAACCATTATAACACATTAAAGTAAAAGGAAAATCACAGAAATGCGGTTTACCAGCAATGACGACGCGATCACAAGAATTCTTGATCGTTTGGAACTGAGCTAAATAATTCGCCATGTTCGATTACGATCGATGCCAACCATATGCAAATTGAGCTATGCAAATAGATCCATAAATACGAACATATAGTATTAGAAAGCGAGCGAGTTTGTTCGAAGTTGGGATTGACTTTGGTTAACAGTGTGTGTGCTATTGGATCAACTCTCCAGTAAATGTAATGCTCTCACTCGACTCTCTTTCAGGTTTGTGATTTAATTGATTGCGCAATGGCTCGGGTATCTTGTGTTTCGCGTCCTTATCACGCTTCGTCATTGGAAGCTCATATTGACCGCTAGATCAACAGTCTTTCTCTTTTATCCCTTTTTACCCCGGCTGGACCCAAACGATGTGTTTGGTTTTAGGCGTATGCTATCCACAATATCCACGATAGATGCTTTACATATTTACATTTATAATAACTAGATTTATACCCCATGCATAACTACATGAAATATAATTATAAATGCACTATTAAAATTATTTATTTAAATTAACATATAATTTATAAGTAATTTATTAGATAATATATTTAACTATATTTTGTATTAATATGGTTTAAAATATTAATATAGTTTTTAAAAATAAATAATACTTTGTTATTTAAATTTAATAAATATATAATAGTGTTAATTTTCAAACAATAATTGATATTTATTAATGTATAAGAAGGAATCCACAAAATAACTATTGAATAATAAAAATTAACATAAATAAAAAATAAGGAAATATAAATATATTTTGATATTTATTAGTGTATAAAAAAATAAAAAATAATTAAAACTATACATAATAAAACTATCATGATAACTATTTATAAAAAATATATTTATTTTAAAATATTTTAGTATTTATTTGTATGAAAAAAGTTAACAAAATAATGGTGTAAAAAAAGCGAAACTTTTAGCAGAAAATAACAAATATACTATTCATTAATTATTTTTACTTTTTATATATATTAATAAATGTTATAGATATTTTTTTTATACATTTTCTCATTTCATTTATGTTATGTTTTGTTTGATAAAATGAAATGAAATCAAAATTGATTCTTTTATTTTGCGTTTGATTGGGCTGAAAAGTGGAAATGGTTTAAGGTTTTTGGATTTGAGTTTAGGGTTATATTTGAAGTAGGGGTAAAATTGAAAAAAAAATTGAAATGAAAATAGAATCATGATTTCTAAAGAAAAGAAGGAATTGTGATTTTTTTCTTTTTTAGGAATCGATTTCATTCATGACTCATTTTTCAGCCCAATCAAACGCATAAATAAAAAGAATTAATTTTCATTTACTTCAACCAAACACAACATAAGTTCTCTACGTCACAAAAACCACCACAATACTAATAATTGATATATAGTAGCTTTTAGTTTTTGCCAGGAATATAAGAAGTAATGTCATAAGGATAAGAGGATAATGTTGTCAAGAACTTATGTATGAACCGTTGTCTCTATTTTATATTATCAATGGAATATCGAATTTTGATTAAAATTATGATTTTTTTGGGTTCAAATCTTTTAATGAATAAAAACTCTCTAATAATTTACATTGAAGTCTTAATCTTAATCATTTATGATAATTAATTTTAACTAATGTATTAATATTAACAAATATTTAAATAAATATTTTATTTTATTTTTGATTCCGTAAATGTCTAATCCAATCTAATTTTCTATCTAACTAGATTTGCATGATAATTTCTTAAATTTTCTTTGTTTAATAAGAGAAAAAATGAAATATGTGACATTTCATTTCTTACTACGTTTTCAAATTGATTATTTTTTATATACCGTAATGGCCGATTCCATCGTTTATAGTCAAAAAGAATAGTCACAAGAGGTTTTTCAAATCAAAGGATCTCTTTTTTTGCTTTAAATATTTCTGACTTCGAATTTTCTTGATTCCCATATTTTTAATGTCAAAATAATTAAAGTTATAATAAATATTATTGCATAAAATTGAACTAATACGACTAATTCAACCTAAGAGAAAATAAGTTTATAACTAGATTGTAATTTTTAACATTCTATATAAGTGTTAATTATTAATTATAAAGAACATTGTGTTAGGATAACATGAAAAATACTGAAACTAATGGTAAATATTAACACAATTAATAATTTAAAAGTATCAATAATAATATATAAAATATTGGGGAGGTTTATAATCAAGGTTTAAGGTTAAGATATACGACAAAAAAATAAAAGCTCAAATTTTTTTGTGATAATTTAGTACATGAAAATTTAAAAATCTCATATTTATTTCCTTTTTGTTTCTCCCGATGTTAGTATTTGTCGTGGACTTTTAATAATATTTAATTATAAATTCAAGCAAAGCTTTCCCTTTTAACGTCATAATCAATTATTTCTTAGTTTTGATTTCTTAAATACATAACAATCATGTTAAAAAAATCGTGATAATAAAACAATATATGATATTGCACATAATCAAATTCAACGTGATAGTACGAAACACATTGAGATAAATATATCGAGTAATACATCTTTCCATTACTAATATCATAAACAATAGTATTCTTGGTTTTGATGTCATTAAATATACAACAACCAAGTCAAATATTTCATAACAATAAAGTGATACATAATATCGCACATAATTAAATTTAATATGATCATATAAAACACATGGAGGTAAATAAATTAATATTAAATAGTTGTTATAAATATGAATAATTTGATTATCCTATATATATATATATATTATGTATAGATATATATTGAATGAAAATATATGATTTTATTAAATAAAACATTAATATTATTAATAATTTAAAAATATCAATGAGAATTTATAAAATATTTATTATACTTAATTAAATTATAAAAGTCAGAGGTATATGTTATAGAAGATAAAAAATGTGAGATATTTATGATAATTTTTCATTTTATTTATTTGTATTTTGTAATTGGAGATTTGTTTTTACGAATTCGGAATTCCTATTTTTCAAAACCAAAAAAAAAAAAATTCCGATGTCTGTAACGGGGTATTGTTGACATTTCAGATTAAGATAGGGCTTTTGGCCTTACGGATGAGGCGCGCCAAATACTACCACTGAAACTACCAACTTCCACTCATGGCGTTTCCTCTATCCTCCACCATTTTCTCTCACAAGCTATTTCTCAATGTATCTTCCACACCATCCACGCGAAGGAAAAATTCAAAGCCAAACCATTTCATATTCTGCTCCAATGGAACTGCCATCAAAGACCCAGCAAAACCTGGCCGCTCAAGAATTCCTTGCATCTTTGGAAACAGTGTTATAAAGGTTCACTTTTGATTCGGCTCATACTTGTTTTCCTTCATGTTTTTATATGATTCTATGAATTAAAAAAGAAAAAAAGAAGAAGAGAACTTTGGCATTGAGGAAGACCATTTTCATATATGTTTTCTTTGTAAACTAGCTCCACGCCCAACTCCACAAATATCAAAGCAGAGTAGCTTATTTGTATTTTGGGTCCCTTTCTGCCTTTCTGGTGGTACCAATGTTTGAACTTCTTCCACAAATCTTTGGTACATTGATTGTATTTATGAGGAGAAGAGATGTACATTTATAAATTATAGTCTGAATTGTATTTGTTCTTTGGTACTGATGGAGAAGTTCCCTATTTTTAGATAAGAAAATTTATTATTTTTATTTAAAAGATGATATCAGATTTGGAGCCTAGTATTTTCACTTTCTACGTTTGTATCTATTAATTCTTCACTATAGTACTTATTAATTTTATACCAAACATGTGATATAACTTTGAATATAACTATAATGATGAGGAGGGCAGAAATAGTACATCCACAACGTTTTTGAGAATTCGACTTTTAATTAGGTATTAAGGCCTAAAATTGCGGCTGTTTTGAGTTTAGGCGAATATCGCCCCAAAGTGTTTAATTAGAGGGATACGTGTAGGGGTGGCAATCATGTCATTATTATTTTTTGTTTGACGACATTTCAAAAACTTGGGAACTTTGTTCTAATTTTTTTTGTAATAATAGTAAGAAATTGCAGGAGCTTTGAATGTATAAATGAATTAACTAATAATTCTCACTCAAATGTTTTTTTATTGTGTCATAATCATGTTCACAGGATGGAAATTTCCACCCATAAGAAGTGAGAAATGGTAATTTTATAACCTTTCGCTTTCTGAAATGGTTTTTCAGTTATGCAGGAATGTCCCATCCCACATGACAATTGTATGACCTCATACATATCTAACATTGGACATGGAAAGAAACTTGAGAGACTGTTAACTGCCATCTTGATGTTCGTTCAAATTTCTTCTCCACTTCCTTTAGTTGGTTGGGATTCTTTGTTCATATCTCCTACAAATGCCGTTCTTTATTCTCCAGACACCAAGGTCCCGAGAACAGGAGAGCTTGCACTAAGGAAAGCTATCCCTGCAAACGCAAACATGAAAGCCATACAGGTTTTCATTTATAATTGAATTTACTATCTTCTTTTTTAACACTGATTCTAATCAGTGTGTGGATATCTTTATTCTGTTTTTAGGAATCTCTGGAGGATATTTCATACTTGTTAAGAATTCCACAGAGAAAGCCTTATGGAACCATGGAAGGAAATGTCAAGAAAGCTTTAAAGGTATATATAGACTTCACCAATCACTTTTTTTTTGTCAGACTTATGTTGGCTTGAAGAAGGAGAGGCTTCTCATTGTAATTATGTGTCTAAATTGCTCAAAGTTCTTCATCCAATGAATTTCACTAGATTTAATTTTTCTAGGGATATTGATTTTATTGCTTCAGTTAAGAGATCTCATCTTGCATTTCTAGCAGTTACAGGTTGTTTGTGTTCATTATGCTCATCTTTGAGATTCTATGTTCCCAACCCATGTATCAGCCCCTCAAGTTTATCTCCAATACTGGGGGGAGAGAGAGAGAGAGAGAGAGAGAGAGAGAGAGAGAGGGAGGGAGGGAGAGAGAAACCGTATCTCTTTTAGCGAATATAAATTTCCATATCATGATTTCCTGAGTTTGTATGGTTTAACTCATTTATGACATTCTCTTTG
The DNA here is from genome assembly GCA_037013495.1 of Hippophae tibetana. Lineage (NCBI taxonomy): Eukaryota > Viridiplantae > Streptophyta > Magnoliopsida > Rosales > Elaeagnaceae > Hippophae > Hippophae tibetana. The sequence continues at coordinate 10,771,805 of CM072812.1, forward strand.
TGTTTAAACCCATCTCTACTAATTATAAATGCATACAATATGACCTTACTTTCCTAATTCAGATAGCAGCAGGTGAGAAGGATTCATTTTTGGAAAGTATACCAGATGACCTGAAAGAGAAGGGTTCAACATTGTATGCATCTCTCATTGACGGAAAGGTATATAAAGTTCGTATTATAGAATGGAGTTTTTAAGTGAGAAAACCACTATGATAATTCAATATTTTATCAAAATAAAATAGCTGATATTATTACTGCTAGTTGTTAAAATGCAGATTTTGAGTACTTGAATGTGATTTTTTTCATGTCGACCAACAATTTAATGATTTTATCAATAATACAGTGACAAGAATAAGAATCCTTTTATTAGACAATGTCAGATAACTCGTTGAACATTTTAAATGGTTTACAAAAATAAACTTGCTTGTGATGGTTCATTGCAGACACTGCAGATACCATAATGAGGTTTGAACTTTTTGGTTGCCAGGGTAGATTGCAAACTCTTCTTGAGTATATAAAGGACAAGGATGCTGATAAAGTGTCTGTAGGGCTTGCATCTACACTGGATACAATTGCTGAGCTGGAATTACTACAGGTTTCAAAAATGGCAAATTTATTCTCCTTTCAATTATTTCATGCAGTAGAAATTTAAAGTTGGATATCTTTGAAGATGACATTTACTATAATTACCATTCCTTTTCTTCTATCAAACGCATGTCTAACATCCTGATATTGTTTGTGACAGGCTCCAGGATTGTCATTTTTGTTGCCTGCACAATATTCACAATACCCCAGGTTAGCATTTTTAAGGTTTGACTCTCTTTTTATGGCCTCCTCCCTTTGGTTGGAGCTGTATCTTATATGGAGTATTGAATTTCGTAGCTTGCCACATGGAAATGTAGCATGTTTGTTTTTGAATACCGTAGCTTGTTTATGTGAGTTTCATACCATTTTTGGAGAACTTGTGCATAGTATTTTTATCTATGATGGTTTTGGTTATTCATATACAGATTTATTGTTCTAGCAACTATCTTATGCAAGATTAATATTCCTCGTGATATTGTTAATATCATCATTTTTGGAAATTGAAGGTCAGTACTTATTTTTTTTTCACATTTAACTTATAGACTAATAGGGAGAGGAATTGTTGAATTTACCATTGAGAAGGGAGATGGTTCTACATTTTCACCGGAATCTGGTGGTGAACGAAGAAAAACTGCCACCATTCAGGTACAAGAGATGTCACACCACAGTATATAAGATTGAAATTTACCTAGATTGGTATTTCATGTGGTCATATATAAGGAGCATTGTGATCCTTGGAATTTTCTTTCTTATCAAATAAGACATGACTTCCTAGCAAGAAAGAGTTGCAATTATATTTAGTATATTTCTTTAACAACTTTGAATGTTTAGTTCTGTATTTAGTATTGGATTCTTGGCACCTAAATGATGATTGGAACCTCTTGCAAGTCATAATAGTTAGCTGAACATGCATTATGTATTGACTTATTCATGCAGATAGTCATAGATGGGTACTCGGCCCCACTAACAACAGGGAATTTCGCGAAACTGGTAAGGTAGTTGAACTTCACATAGCTAATGTGCCTCATGAATATCTGGCATGGTTTGTTCATGGTCACTAGATGTCATGGTATATTATGCTTTAGCCCTTTACATGTAAGTTGTGATTCTTGCAGTCCATTAGTCTATAAGGCTTGTCATTTCCATCCGATAGGAAAAAGACAAATAATGTCAATAGCCATGATGCTAGTTAACCATCTATTTTTCTACAGTAAATGATATTTCCATTAGTAAAAATGTTATTGCCATTACGATTTACGAACTTGAATGTTGTAAACAGTTTTATTTATGGATATTCTTTTTCACCTTAGGTTTTTATCTTGTTGTAAAATTGGGTTCCATATGAAAAATAACCAACCAGTGTAGAATGCCTGTTTAAAAGGTTACAAAAATAAGAAAACGTTCAGCAATTTTATAAAAAATAACCAACCAATGTAGAAATTTGAGCAAGTGTTTGTTCAACATCTAAGAGGGGCTAGAAATTAAACTCCACCAGTGATACGAATGGGGTCGTCCCATGCACTTAAACCTTAGTGGTGTCTAGCCTTATTTTTGGCAATTTTGTTTTATAAACTTGATGGTTAAAGTTCAGCTAACTTTTTTACTATCATCAATATTACATCCTGTAAGTTTATAGTTTTTAGTTATCACCTTTCTGGTGAATGTGAACGTGTAAACTGTAGAGTTACGTTAATAGACATAGGTATTATTAGATAAATCATAAAGCTAATCTGCAACTATACAGGTAGCAGATGGGGCATACAATGGTACTAAGCTAAGTAGTGTCAACCAGGCTGTTCTTTCAGAAAATGGAAATGATAACAATGTTGGTTATAGTGTTCCTCTAGAAATAATGCCATCTGGACAGTTTGAGCCCTTGTACAGGTCAACATTAAACATACAGGTATTCTCACCTTATTTACTTATAGCCCTAGCATTAATATCAGCAGCCTTTAGTTTTAAGCAGTAATCCTTTATTCATATTAATTATTTTATTTTCTCTCTCTCTTTAAAAAGGATGGGGAATTGCCAGTTCTTCCTCTCTCTGTTTATGGAGCAGTTGCTATGGCACATAGCGAAGCTTCTGAGGAATATTCATCTCCATATCAATTTTTCTTCTATCTATATGATAAAAGAAATGTAAGTGCAATATAAAACATAATAAGTTTATATTTTAACCAGGTTTCAGCAAGCTTTTATTGACTCCAGACTAAAGGGTGAGTTTCGTGTAAAAGTAGCTAAAAATGAAGAAGCCATCTGTAATATATATATATAGATGCATTGTAGAAACTGATTTATGTGCAGCATGGGTTGACGGTTCCTCGTGACACAGGCCGGATTAGGAGGCTTGTCTTTTGATGAAGGACATTTCTCAGTTTTTGGGTACATTTTCGGAACTTAAAACTAATTTCTGTAGGTTTATTGTAACTCGGAATCTTACATGCTGGTTTTCTGCTTTCATCCTTTTCTACTGCCATTGATGAACAGATATACAACCGTTGGAAGAGAAGTCCTTTCACAGATAAAGACCGGAGATGTGATTCAATCAGCAAAGATGATTGATGGTCAAGATCGCCTCATATTGCCAGATCAAAGTTAACTTGTTCTCTTGTGAAACCTAATGAAAGGACCATCCTTTTTTTCTTTTTCTTTTTCTTTTTTTAAATTCTAGCAATCTGATTATTTTTTTTATAATATTACATAACTTATATTGGGAATAGAACCTTTAACCTTAAATTTGCATGCATCACAAGGTGGTGTTAATTCTTCCTCAATTAAAAAAAACTGATTAGCTATGTGATGAGTAGGGAGAGAGAATGAAAGAGAAAGATGAATGAAGAAAGCGTAATTGTATATATTGTGTAATTCTTAGAACCTTTCTGTTGGAAGTGCCTTGGTCATAGCATCTATTATTTGCTCCTTAGTTGGTGTATACTCAACAGACAAGACACTACTTGTAATCTTTTGATGAATAAAATAAAAATCAGTCTTGTTATGTTTTGTTCTAACATGTTGTATGTGGTTCTTTGCAAGATGCCCTGCACTAACATTATCACAGTGAATTGCTGGTATGCTAGGCAGTTTAAAATTCAGTTCACATAGCAATCTCTTAATCCACAGCACTTCATACACTGTTAGTGCCAAAGTATGAAATTCAGTCTCAATTGAGAACCTTGATACCAAATGCTACTACCCAGAGCACCCAGAAAACAATAAATTGCCAAGGGATATACAATACCCCCAAGTGCTTTTGTGATCATCACTGCATGCAGCCTAATTTGCATCAGTATAAGCATCAAGATTCAAACGATCAGTTTTATGCAATAGGACACTATAATGAGTTGTTCCTCTCAAGTGCTACAGTAAGCATTTTGCAACCAAATAATGGACCCATGTAGGATTAGGAAGAAACTTCCAACAACTTATTAACTCTACGGAGGAGAGTTTGATTCATTAGGATTGCAATTGATGTAGAGACAATATTAGAGGCAACTCAGGTGCAGTTGAACACGATGTTCTAATCAATAGACATATATGCATATATTTAGTGGTTGTCTAAAACAATTTGTAGATGTTACCACATAAACGTTAAATCTTATGTGTTTTATCAAGTTATATTGTTATGTTATGTATGCTTGTATGTAGTAATAGTACAATCATGATGAATACCAAATAAATTCACACATAGGAGGCACTATATATGTGATTTACTAGTTTTATTCTTTCTATTTAATATAGTTGTTTTTGTTTCTGGTGCTTGCGAGAGTTATTGAGTCTGAGAGGTGTCTATATCACCTTTCTCTTGGTTGTACACTGAGAGCGTAGGAATTTCAATTGGTATTAGAGTTATATTTGTTAAACTTAATAGTTTTGGTGTTGATTCTTCTTTTTTCTCCCATTTTTTTTCCAATTAAGTAAGAGTGATTTTCGGTGCAAGAGGAGTTGTTTGTAGAACTCCTCAATTCATTGGCATGTGTTGGAGATTTCAGATGTATTCTTATTTGAGATGGTATAATGATGATGTTTAATTCTTGATTAAAAATGGATGAAAGTTTCCTTCTTAAACTCTTTAAGATGGCACACCGGAGCCAAAGTCATTTGATTCTTGAAATGAAGAGGAGTTTCTTCCATGCGAACAAACTCACAAGGGTTTGTATGCTATTTTTGGAGTTGTTTCTTCTATAGATTTTGACTACCTATCTTTCTATAAAAGCTCTAAAGAAGCTTGGGATTATACGGAAAGAAAGTACGGTGATGATTTCTTTAATGAGGTTGAGGAAATGTCTTCAAGATCTGAAGTTGGTACCGTGGGTGTTCAACGTTAATGACTTTTCACACAGGTGAAATGTCTACCAAGTCTATCCATTAGGCTGATGGTAAAAGTGATGTTGAGCACTCTCTACAAGAAACGTACAATCAATTTGTGTATGAGCACTTAAAATTAAAGAAGACCATGGTGAAAAATGACCGTAGTCGGCAAGTTAAAAAAAAGATTACTTGTATCTTTCAAGTAATCTACTGAATGTTAGCCTTGAGGGAGATAAAGTCATTCAAGAATTAATTCTGGGAGGACAAAGAGCTTCACAGGTTCTAGTTGGAGTACTAGAAAATTGTTTGATCAACTTAAAAGATTGCAATAACGCATACACGTTCCATTCATCACTATTAAGAAACAAGCTTTGAAAATCCAAATGTTTAAATATTTGCTCCACACATCATGAATGTAAATTCTTATTCTACTTATTACAATTAAATTATTAAGTATCTTTTTTGGTCAAAATATTTATTTTCTGTAAGTTTATACAATTTTCTTTATTTAAATTTGATTTTTTCCTAAAATAATTTCAGACAAAACCAATGTTTGAAACATGAAATACTGAATGATTATAAAACAAACTGTCTAGCGCTGCTCGTGGGAGTCAAACCGCACCTATAGCCTTCCATGAGCTGTGCAAGAGCAATGGATGATTTAGGTTTAGTGTTGGAGGTCGAGGATCACAACAAGGATTCTGCCAAAGCGGTTAAGAAGGGTGTAGAGCTGGGAGCTCCATTAGAAATTCTACGAAGGCTGGTGCATAGGTTTGCTCTTGAAGAAGTCACATACATGGAAATTTTGATGATACAGATAATTAATTGTATTGGGGATTAAGATGATTCCCATGGTGATTAAGCTGCTAAAATACCTAGTTTGCTGTTAGGATTGAGTTCGAGAATTAATACGTATACTCTACAGTAAACTTACAAAAATACCAATAAATATTAACACTATTTTGAGCTTCAATCCGTTAGGTTTTTTGTTTTCTTATCAAATAGCGCTAGCCGTCCACTATTTTTGGTCCCGAGCTTCTGTACAAGCATTTTTATGATTTGTCTTTGATGACGAAATGTCATGTGTATGCTAGACGTTAGGGGTCAGGGCTTTGTTTAGTTTGATCAAGTTTGAATGGGGGTAATGGTTGGGGCCTTCTACTACTGCCTTGGTTTTGTCATACTTGCGAGTTGAGACAATAGTCACTTTTTTTCTTTCTTTTGTTTTTGTTTTTGTTTTTTGTGGTTAATTACAATCTTCTTCCGGAAAAAAAAATACTACTCCATCAACAGTAAGATCAATGAATGAAATATCTCAATGGATGATAAAATCAGGGGGAAAATTTGGTATGATTGCATCAAAGCTGATTATGCAACGCCAAAGGCAAAAATATAAATATATTAACCAAGAGATTCAAGCTGTTACATTTTTTTCCCCTTCTCATTTTTGAGGAAATCAAAATTTTCAAGCAAAACCGTTCAACCTAATGTGTGGCAGATGGTGTAAGAAGACATCCAACAAATAGAAATTCATAAGCACTTCAAGTTCTTCCGCTCCTTTCCCACCTGAAGCAAATAACAGAAGTAGTTATGAGTTAGCAATATGCGGGTTTTCAGTTTTTATGGGCTAATGCATACAAGTTTTACTTTGTTAAATCTTAACTCTCCAATGCTGAGAGAGGTGGAGAAGAGGCTTCAGAAACTTGAAAATAAAAACAACTTAGGAAGATCCTGCATGTCTTTGCTATCATGGGAGATTGTCAGGTGTGGTCTGTCGTTGGATACGTTCACGGTGTTCAAGGTGCGTCCAATTACCTGATTCGTCATCTGAGGATTCATTATCCTCATCTCTCGAAGAGGATCCAGTTTCTTCTTCATAGTTCTCTCCCAATAATCTTGCAGGTCTCCTTCTAATCCTCAATTGTGCTCTAGTTCTTGAACCACCCAACCAGCTATTGCCCCTGGAAGAAGATCCAGGCCGATAGACTCGAATCAGGAAAAATACAGTCAACCAACCTCCATCATCTATAGGAAGAATGCTCTCATCCCTATCATCTCCCATTGATGACTGCAGAGTGCTGAGCAAGTCACCAAGGTCCCTTTGACGCTCCAACCTCCTCCAACTACGCTGCCGTTCAGGGTCTACATCAGATGGCCGCACAAGGGGATGTTCCAGCCTTGCATGCTTCCTGAGATCTGTGTAGGTTCCACTGAAATTACATGTTTCACAGGAACAGCTTCTTGGTTTCGCATTCATGAAAAGACGGGCAGCTTCCACAATAATCCACTCCTTTATCTGCCCGCGACAGAGAGGGCATAAAAGCTTTGGTGGTATATGCTTCTCGCATGATATGGCTGTCCCTCCTTCACTTATTTCTTGTTGCGCTTCAACAGTTGATTCTGATGCCTCAGCAGGGGATAAGTTTGTGGTTGTATGCTGCAGTTCATGTTGTGTCATTGTCGATAAGGTTTTGGCTGCAAATGACTTACAGAATTGGTCTAGACAGTTTGAGTGGCGGTAGCTTGTATCACACATGTAAGGTCGGCATCCCTTCTCATAGGAAGAACACATAAGGAGAACTGCATTATGAGGATGCTCCATGCAGACAGCACATCTTACATCTTCCCATTCTTTTAGAGTTTCTTCTGTTTCTGAAGAAAGTTTTGGCAACTGTTGCATTCTATTGCTAGAGCTACAAGGAAATGGAGATACTCTACACCTATCATGGGACACCGAACGTTCTCTCCTCTCTTTCGGCATGTTTAAATCACAATAACGAATTTAGGCACTCCCCCAAAAGACTGCAGTAGGACAAATGACATTATAAGAAGAGATGATAAGAGTAACCTGTGGATAAGTCACTCATACTAAAACTCTAGCCAATAAACTCAAAACATAAGGTGACAAGTACATTAAGCACAAACAAAATCAATAAAAAAACATATATCAATACAAAAAGGTATCCTCAAGGATCATATCAGATATCAGCAATGAACAAAACAGTAGAAAAGAGAATGTAAAATTGTTAGGGATTGTCTACTTGAAAATCTCAATTACAGATCCACTTATATGATGGTTAAGCCCCAAAACACAATCATAGACAACTAATATTTCAAAATAGCCCTAATATCTCTCTTATCACAATATATTTCTTCAGATGTGCAAATGCTCCTTCGCACAATTGCAAAAGTCCAAAAAACCGCCGCTCATGAAGCACATGACAATAATTTTCATTTGGATTGGAAGGAAATTTAATCTCCTTCCCAGTACTTTTCACTTCTAATCCCTAACCGCAGAAAATGGGAAAGATAAGAGGCTTTGAACTAAAGTTGACTCCCTAATCTGTTCAAGCTCGGGTTTTATTAAGCCAAAAACATTAGGGATAGCATGTGAATTCATTTTCTTAATCAAAACCGAGAAACGCTTAGCATGAATTAAAAGAGCAAAAACAAAGAGATTTCTTTCCTTTTAATTTTCCCCTTTCCCTTTCAGTCATCAAATCAAAGTCGAAAAAATCTACCTTAACAACTCCACAGGCATAAACAAATCATCCACCATGAAGAACTTTATCCTAGACAAATCCAAGCTAAAATTCCACCTCAAACCCAACCTTTAATCGCTAAACACAAATTCAATTAATTCATTCCCAAATAGAGAACCAGAAACTCCGATCATCTTAATATTACCTTCCAAAAAAACAGCCTACCCCAGAATGGCCGACCCAAAATAAAAGAAAACCAAAAAAAATAAAAAATTAATTGATTAAGATACGAATGAACTTCGGACCATCAATTTGTTAAGGATTTGGGAATTTACCAGTGAAACAAAGAAGGATGTACTGAGAACTCAAATAAACAAGTGAATATAAACTTCAAATTCAGATAACCGATTTGAATTTGTGAATTCCCTGAAACCCTAAAGGTGGTTCGATTGAGATGAGAGAGAAGGAGAAGCTAAGCAGCCTTTCCCAGGGCTCTCTCTCTCTTCTTTTTAGTTCGTATTCAATTTGCAGAGAGAGAAAGAGAGCAGAGACAGAATGTTTCGTCGAAAATTTGGGGTATTATATACTGAGACCTGACGTGGCAAATCATCCTGTGTCCTACAATATTTCAAAAAGTTCATAAAATTTATTATGAAATGTGGTGAGTTAGGGAAATGTTGATAATTATATTTTAATTTATTAATAAAATTGTATCATATATATATATATATTAAGTGTATTTTCATAAACATAATTATAATTATTTAAATATTTTATATATTTTTGTAACTCATTTATACTATGAGTGTATAAAATACAATTAAAGAACTCAATATTTTATTATAATATCATCAAATAGATGCACCTAAAATTAAAAAAAGGTTATTAATTATACATATCTTTATCATTACACAAAATATTGTGTGACTAATTATATTTATTTTTATATTTTTATAACTCATTTGATGTGGACATAAAAAAATTAACTCAAAATCATTTTATATAGGAAAACAATTAATATTATTATTCAATTACTCAATTTCACATATTTTTCATAAATCTAATAATTTTGTACAATTTTTTAAAGTCTAATTAATAGTCAAATTTGATTTCCAACTAGTACTATATAGAATTACTCTTTTGCATAGAGTTGTTGTAAAATAGTAACTTGTGTGAAGTTTATTATAGATTAAAAAAGTAGGTATAACTATCTTAAATAATAATTAACTACCAAAATCAATTTATTACATATAAAAATACTCTTAATATCTAGTTTTTGAGTATCAATAGAATAACATAAACTTGCAACTAAATTTACATTTATACAAATTATAGTGTGATACGTGATTAAATAATTTTAAAAATAAAAAAGTATTCATTCTTAAAAATATTAATCACATGTCATATGATAATTGTTTAAGTTAGTGTTATTAAAAAACCTTTCTAGCCAATTGGATGACCCATCAAGCCCACCGATCTCATAAGTCCAAACCTATCTATTTATATTGGCCTTTTAGGGTTGAAACTTTACTAGACATAAAAAAAGCCATCACAAGATAGAAAAATAGTCATTGTTATTAGGGCTATCTTAAGGCATGACTCATTGTCGATTTTCTTCTTGCCTAATTTCATAAAGGCTTTGTGGAAGAAGGACAAGAGTTATTAGTCTAGTATCCTCTCATAAATATTGTCAAGCTCGCAGCTAAGTCTACCCAAAAACTCGAAGATTTTTTTATTTCAATATTTTTTTATAATGGGTGTTATTGTCGGTATGCTTCTATTCCTTTTTACAACAAAAAATAAGTTCTTGTCAAAGGGCACACATATGTATGTAGTATTCAATAACACCCATTTCTCTTTATTTAATTTTCCGTAATCGAGTTTTTAGCTCAAAAATTTGTGAAAAGTCTTCTTAATCTAAGCAGGTTTCTTTGATAGCTTCCTACACATCCTTTGACGTGGGCAAAAAGAGGTACATTTTTCATATTGCAAGTAACATGGAGTTAATGAGTCAAGTAGTCACAATTGAGTTCTCAAAACTCCACCGTTGCACGGTACCAACATTGGTTGAAGCTGATTTTATTGTTTCCCTGTTAGGTATCATATTTTACCTTCTCGTTTATAACGAGTTTTACGAATTATACTTATTCTCTGTAGTTTATGTCATTGAAATTCTCAACAATGAATTGGAAAGAATAGTCATTCAATCCACTAAAATTCACGACGTGTGTGGTTTCAGTTTCTATTTGGGTGTTTTCAACTATTGTTTATGATTCTATTGAATAACTCCTAAGTAAGTTTTAATAATAACCTTATTTTGATACCGCAAAGATTGAAATGAAAGTCAAAACTAATTGTTTTTTTTTTGTATTTTCTTAATCTGTTTATACATGATTAGCTAGCAATTTATAATACAATTTGAATGAATGAAAAGTGAAATTAAATATTCTAATTTACGAGAATAATATCATCTAATTAAATTCCTAATATTATGATAATTATAAATTTTTTAGTAGTTATATTTCCAAAACTAGACCTACTACAAATCATGGATTTTAAATTTTTTTAACACCTTTTAATGTTTTTTAAGTTATAAAAAAAATATGCATTACTTTTTGAACATACGAAAACATGTTTTTTGAAGTTATCAAAAAACATATGTATGGGTAAAGATAAAATTCTATATATGAGAGAGGTGATAATATGAAATCAAAACTTTTATTTTTAGGTAGCCAAACCATGAATTTTACTTAAATTAAACAAGTAGGTGACGTTTGATTCGTGGAATAAAATCGGAATCGGAATGAAAAGAAAACAATGTTATTTAGTTTGATCACTGGAATCAAGCTCGGAATCAAGATTACAGTATTTAGTTTGTCATTGGAATAGAATGAAAAAAACTGTAAATTACCTTAATACCCCTACATTCAGTAAATTTCAAATAATGTTATTTAATTATTATTTTTTCGTCAAACAAAATACATTATTAAAATAATTATTACTTAATTAAAAAGAAAATATATTATTAAAATTATTATTTTTCTAAATAGGGTTTAGTGTTTTAAAGTTTGAGATTTGTGATTTAGGATTTAGGGATTTAGGATTTGGGGTTTAGGGTTTAGGGCTATAGTTGTGGGTTAAGGTTTATGGTTAAAATTATTATTTTTCTAAAAAGGGTTTAGGGTTTTAGAATTTGGAATTTTGGATTTAGGGTTTAGGGTTTTAGGATTTGGAATTTGGGCTTTAGGGTTCTGGGATTTAGGTTTTAGGGTTTAGGATTTTGGGGTTTTGGGGTTTAGGGTTTAGGATTTTGGGGTTTTGGGTTTTGGGATTTAGGGTTTAGGGTTTAGGATTTAGGGTTTTAGGATTTAGGTTTTAGAGTTTTCAATTTTGGGTTTAGGGTTTTGGATTTATGGTTTAGGGTTTGGAGATTTGGGATTTGAGTTTAGGATTATTTGAGGTGAGGGTAAAATTGAAAAAAAATTGAGATGATAATGAAATCATGATTCCTAAAGGGGAGAGAAGAAATTGTGATTCCTTCTCCTCTAGTAATCGATTTCATTCCGTACATTCCATTCAGTCCAACCAAACACACAAATGAAAAGAATCAATTTTGATTCATTTTCATTCACTCCAACCATACATCATTGTAGTGTCATTTATATATTCTTAAATAATTTATTTATAAGTTTACCCCAACAAATCACCTTAATATAAAATAATACATTTTTTTATCTTAATATATTAAAATAATAATTTATTTTCTTAATTAGTACAATTTATAAAATTAAAGGGATTAACTAAATGATATTACTAGCATATTCTAAGGGACCTTAATAACACTTTCATCTTATTTTTAATCTTTTTTTAATTTTTTACTTGTTGATATATTTAATCTTTAATTTTTTTAAAAAATAATAAATCACATTCCTTAAAATTTAAAAATTGAATGGTAAGTCAAGAAAATAAAATTGCATTAGTGAGAATTATTCACAATTATTTGTAGTATAAAAATAAACTTTTTTATATCATTTTTCTTAAGGTGGCATTAACATCCTTTGAATGCATTAAATACATAAAAAAAATACTTATTCATATTTAATGATTAATATTATATTTTAGGATGGGATGTCACATAAGTTCATTAGATTAAATCATTTACACCGTTTAGTTTTTTAAAATAGAAACAATGTCATTTAGTTACTTAGCTTTGTAAAAATAGTCAATTATATAATTTTAATGATTTTTTACTTAAAATATTATTATTTTCTATCAAATAATTAAAACACGATTATTTAATAAGGATAAAAGTAAAATTTAATATGAAATATTTGAGAAAAATTAATAATAAAAAAATAAAAATAAAAAAATATTTTAATATATATTTTAATTTTTTATTAAAAATTAAAAATTAAAAAAAACATTAAAATAAAATACTGAAAATTAAAAATATTAAAAAAATAATATTTTGTGAATTTTTTTATATTAATTATGATTTTATTATTGTTAAAAATTTGTGTTTTAATAAAATAATAATAAGTGTTTTGTGTAAATTAGTACAAGTAATAAAAAGCTAAGGAAGCAGAAGCTCGAGTTGTTGCACTGCTATTGATATGGCTAATGTTTTAAATTTTCATATGATAATAATTAAAGGTGATTGTAAAACAGTTATTGATTTTATCTCAGATCAACCAAATCAGATTACAAAAGCTAGACGATTCTTAAGGAAACCAATGTGATAGATTAAAGTTCTCTAAATCTAAAAACAATTTGGATTTCTAGAGCTTGTAATATCGTTGCTCATAATTTAGCTACTTGGTCATTTAAAGAACATATATAAGGAAGTTTCAATTCTTTAGATATTCCTATTTAATCTATTATATTAATATTTATTATTAAGATTTATAAAAAAACACCATTTCTCTTAATCCCTTTAAATTATGATATATGAATTGATTATTATATTTTTATAATTAATTACATTTGATTACAATTATTATTAGATAATCTTATCCTTAATGATATAATATCAAAGGAATAATAATTTAAATTATGGCAATACTATCCCCTAAATTTATCCATTCATACATTCTTACAATTAATAAGACAATTATTCTATATAAATTATAACTTTTTAAAAAAATCATTAATTCAAAATAAAAATACATTAATAACATATAAATAAAAATAAATTAAATTATTAAATTATCATAAGAATTGTAATAACAAATTTTAATAAAGGGAGTAAATTTTTTCAAACATTCTTTTTAGCTTTTTTTGGTTTTAATTTAATTAAGCTCAATTTTTCTAATTGTTAAAATTATAAATCATCAATAAAATTTTATTTAAGTTCTTTAATTTTTAAACCGTAATGAAATTCTAAATAATAATACTAGATCTAGGTTTAGATATAAAAAAACTTACAAAACATGTATAATCTTACTATAAATAAGATTTATTATATTAAATTTAAATATTTATGTAATGAAAAAAACCATAGTAACTCTTGTGATATTTATTTAAAATAAAAAATAATAATCATTAACATACTAAAGAGAAAGTTTATATATGAAGGGGATTTCCTTTCTCGTATAAAAGAAAAAGTAGGAAAGAAATGATGTGATATAATGATATTGTTAAATATAAAATTTTAGTCGATGAATTTTTTTTTATATTGATTAATTTATAAAGATATAATAGTATTTGTGTTTTGGTAATATATATATACTTGATGGAGATGATGTATAGTACAAGATAATTGGAATTTATCTACGTACCACTTTTGGATGGTGTCATTTTTATTTTAAAACTTCAAAAATATAGTAATATTATATATGTATATAATAGTTAAAAAGTCCGACTAAATTTGGTTAATAAGAATTGATAATTTATTAAAGATTTTAAATTGAGAAAAATATTTTTGATATCTTGAAAGGGATAATGATTTAGACAGATCTTTCATAATAAATTGTTTTTAAACCAGATAATCAACACATTAATTCAGATAACATTGATCATTTTAATAAATAATATAATAATTATTTTAAAATTTTTTAAGTTAATAATCTAATTAACTAGAGAAAATGAATAAAAAATTAACATAAATATATCAAATTAAAATTTTACAAATTGTTAGACATACAAACGTGTATAAATAAAATAAAATAAAAATAAATAAAGATTGATACATAATATTTTTTAAATGTAAACAATTTACATCATACTCATGACCTAACTATTCACTATGAAAACAAGGTCTAATTACAAGGTTATGATTTAAATGCTTCTATGATAACGTCCCCAAGTAATCTACTTATAAATCGTTAATTTTCTTTATAGTCTTCACCATAAAGATGTTCAAATCCAAACCAACATTTCAATAAAACTTAAGTCATAAGAGTTATCAAACTCATTCAAGGGGTACCTAAAAAATTAACATAATAAGTGTAAGGTGTGTCTTATAGTGAATTACACAATGTATGATTCTAAATAGATGATTTAATAAATTTGTAAATAAAAATAAAATTATTAACAAATCCTAGGACAAGTAGATTAAGCATAAGTTCAATAAAGATAACTTATTTAAAGATAAATAATCAAATCAAATAATTTTATGTATAGTATCATAATTATTTGATTTAATAATTCAAGAAAAAAAGAAACTATTTAATCAAACATAACCACCAATATTTGATATATTAATTAAATAAAAATGCCTAAAAGGATATGATCTTATTTTTTGCAAAGCAATTTGAAAAAAAAAAGCTTAAAATGAAAAGATTGATGCTCTTGTGGTTAACTATAATATAGATCATTAGGTTCTTTATACAATAAACACTAAAGTCCTAATGTTAGATTAAAGTCCAATTACAATTCTATCAATTAAACAATTAATATAGCAATAAATAATAGGAATAAAATAACAATTAAAATATTTGGATTGAGTAAACAATTAGGTTAAAGTTGAGACCTTTGTCGCTCGATTTATCTAGATTGAGCTCGATCGATCGAGCTAAAAAGATCAATCAATCTAACTAATATAAGGTATTAAAAATAAGTCCTAAGATAAGTAAATCGATTATCAATCAATCTAATACTCGATTGATCTACCTTAATTAAAAATTAAATCAAGGTAGATTGATTCTCGACCGATTGATTCACCTCAATCAATCCAAATCCAAACATGTCTAGATCAATTGATGGATCGAATAACCTAAAGTGCAAAAGATTCTTATATATCTAATATGAGATCTAACATTCATAAGAATAGAGATTAATCTAACAAAATATTGGAGTTCGTTAGTTTCTTTACCTTAAAATTTTTTTTTGAAAGACTCACTTAGAAATTAAATTACCTTCAAATATTTTGTTCACTTATATTTATGAGAGATCATATTTGTTATCCCAAATAAGATTTATAATAGGATGGATGTTATCACTAAGGACTTCTAGTTGGGCAAGATTGAAAACACAAATGATGTACATTTTTGCAACCGTTTTGAGAAAAAAAAAAGACACAAATTGACATTTTTACTTGTTTGTGAAAAACAAGCGTAACATGTGTGCCTGTTTGTGTAAAACATGTGCACGATTTTGAAATGTATGTAAAACAAGCGTAATTATTAAATAAATAAATAAATTTTTATCATTAAATTTAACGGTTGTTATAAAAATATAATCAATTTTTTTTTGTTATTTTTGTATCATAATTATGTAAATATTACAAAAATATCATTAATATAATTTTGTAAATATAAAATAATATTTTTCTATCTAAGTGATTAATACACTATTAAAACATAATTTTTACCAATGATAAATTTTAAATTTAATATAACAATATTTAAGAAAAAAATTAACAATAATAATATTTCAACCAAAAATTATTTGAATATATATTTTAATTTTTATAAAAAATAATTTTTTTAGAATAAAATAGTAAAAATCATAAAATGTTTAGAAAAATAGTAAATTTTTTCATATTACTTGTAACATTATTATTTTAAAAAATTTATATTTTAATCACTTAATAAAAAAACAATATTTTACTATAAAAATATTAAAATAATATTAAAAGAGAAAACAACATCGCTTATAATTTAAGTTACCAAATAATAATATACAATTTTCTCAATATTTTTAAAATCAACGACAAGGCATGTTCCCACTCGTCAGTTGCCTCACCATTACTCTGCACCACAGTCTGTCCTCTCGCCGTTCCAACCACCATTTATATCCCTCTTTGGATAAGATCTTCCACTTTGGATAATATTACTGGGAGATGTAGTTGGAATAAGCTGTCGCAATGGTAGTACTAATTGAGTTGAGGAAACATAACTGGTTTCTATTCTTATGGCTATTCAGATAGCTCACGCTGCTGGACTAATGGAGATCATTGTAGGAAATGACGATTGCTAAATGATTTTAGTCCTCCTTAAGGGATTCAATCACGTGGAGTCAGCTGAGTGCTAACTAATTAACTAGATCTTTTCTTTGTTTCAGCTGTAGTTAATTAGATACTTAGAGAGTTTAATACTATGGCTCATCACATGAATGGGCTAAAAACACTAGTAGTGTAGGTACCTTTTCTGAAAGCCTATCAACGTGAATGCTCTTCTTGATTTTCATTGTAAGAATTGGATGAAGAGTGGAGGTTTGGATGGATAAGACTTGCTAAAAATTCAATTTTTTTTTTGTTTTGGTAAAAAGGAAAGTAAAATAAAAATAGTAAACCAGCAAAAAAAATACACATTTAAGTTCGAAATACAGATAACCATAAAAAGAAGGAGCGTACAATTTATTTTATATTATTCTCTTTGAACAGAGAACATTAAAAGAAAACTAGAGAGCTAGATCAAAACAAGCGCTTGGTGGGTATTGCTTCAAGATGGACAAGCTTTCTCAGAGTTACCCCAAACCTATCATTCATGTCAATAGACTCAGCATGAGTATGTTCTGGAAGCTTCCAATCAAAAGTATGAAGAAGAGAACCCAAAACAAAGTGAAGCAAACGATGAGCCAATGGCAACCCTGCACATATTCTTCTTCCGGATCCAAATGGAAGTAACCCAAAGCTCTGTCCCTTATAGTCAACATTAGTATTTGGCCCTATAAATCTCTCAGGCTTAAAAGCCAAATGATCATCCCAAGCCTCAAAGTCTCTTCCTATTGCATAAGTATTCAACATAATTTGAGAATCTTTAGGAATATGATACCCCATGAACTCTGTATCTTCAACAGTATTTGATTGAATTAATGGAGTTGGAGGATGTAGTCTCATGGTTTCTTTAATCACAGCATTCAAATATGGAAGATTATCAATGTCACTTTCTTCCAGCTTCCTTGGTCCTATGACTCTGTCAAGCTCTTCTCTTACCTTTTTCATTGATTCTGGCTTACGAAGTAACTCTACCACTCCCCATTCAATAGCAGAGCTACTTGTTTCTGTTCCAGCCAGAAACATTTCCTGTAATTCCATAATTAACATAACCAAAATAAATAAACTTAAATCTCAATTTCATCTTCTTCATTTTGTCAGGATAGTATCAATGAAAGTTATTCAATTCGAACAAAAAAATAATAGGATAAATGATTATAAAATATTACCTAAAATTTTCAGATTTAATTATATTTTTTTTATCTCTTTTAAATCTTAACCGTTGATATATTATATAGGGTAAAAAGTTACTAATATGAATAAAATAAAGAGAATTACAAATTAGTTAATTAATGATACGAATAAAACAAAGAAGGTAAAAATTAGTTAATTAAATATTATTAAATAATATTACATAGGGAAAGAGGGAGCAAAATTATTTAGATTATAAAATTGTTATGTTTAATCTCTTAAATTTTAAAAAATATTTTTCATATTTTTGAGAAAAAATGATCAATAAATAATATTATTTTTTATTATCAAATAATTAAAACACGACAAACACGAAAAAATTAAAATTTAATATAAAATCATTTAAAAAAGTTATAAATAATATATATTTTAACATAAAATTATTTAAATACATATTTTTATTTTTTTAAAAAATAAAATAAAAAAAATATTGATAATAACTAAATATTAAAATATATATATTTTTTGGAATAAACAAGTGATAAGAAGATAAGAACAAAAATTAGTGATTAATTAACAAGCACAATACTTGGTCTTCTTCAATCAACAATAAATTAATCATATAATAATATTAAAAAACTGATAATTGAAGTGTATAATTAAAGTAACTTACCACAAGGAACACATTGATTTTGGTGTAAGAAATTTCATCACCTTCGTTATCCAACAAAACATCCAAAAAGTCATTTGTTTTTCTCTCCTCCTTCTTCCCTAATAATTTTCTCTCCTCAACTCTCTCAGTCACAAACACAGTAAGAATTTTCATGGCTTTTCCCAAATCTTTCTCCATATTTCTTCTAAGTCCTTGAGGATCCAACCGCTTCAAAAAAGGTAAAAAGTCTGACACATTTGGTATACCCATCCATTTTATAATATTATCCATAGCATTATAAAACTCTTTACCTTCAATATTAGACTTAGAATCATGTGATAATAAATCCCTTGAAAGAGCTAAATTACCAACCATATTGAAGGACATATGAAACAAATGGTCGGCCAAAATAACTTCACCTGATGAATGTTCCTTACCCTTTGAAATTTTAGCAGCAGAGTCTTGTTCTATGTTCTTTAGCAAACTATCCACACATCTTCGACGAAGCAAAACAGTGTCTTCCATACGCTTGTTCGTCATAAGCTCAGATGTGAATAGACGACGAAGCAAACGCCAGTAAGAACCATATCTACCAAAGGCCATAGAGCCTTGATAGTAGTTGTGAGCTTGTAAGCAATCAGGTGCTAAACGGTCACAAAAATTAAGGTCATGGTTTTTGTATAATATTTCAGCGGCTTTAGCTGATTGAACTAATACGAAGTTTAAAGAACCAAGCTTTAACCAAACAACACCACCATATTTTTCTCTAAGGCTATAAAGGCTTTGGTGAGGCATGGAACCAAGTTCAAATATACTTCCTATTATTGGCCATCTTGTTGGTCCTGGGGGTCTAATTTTTGGTTTATTGGTTTTGGTAATTTCTTTTTTGGATTTGTTGAAACGGCTTAATAATAGAAAACAGGTTGTTGCTAATAAAAAAGTGGAGCTCCAAAATAGAACATTATAGGATGAGATTATTTCTTGTTGCATGGTTTTTGATTTTGGTAATGGAAGATCAAAATTGAAACATCAACTTTGCCACTGATTTTTTTTTTGGAACTCGATCAATTTAGTAAAGTAGATGTTGCTCTAGCTATCCGATGAGTGCTCTTAATGTACCCATGATGCCTTTATATATAGTTATCAAAAGTAAGAGTAGGTGTAGCTTTGATATTTTTGAAGTCTTTTTTTATTGTTTATAATTTTGATATTTTGTCAAATTTTCCGGTCACATATATTTGAATGTTATTCGTTCGTTGTTTGTACTCTGTAGTCTATAATACACTTAAGTAGGGTTGTTCATCGGATCAAAATCGTTGATTTTATGGTCATTTGATCCGATCATCTGATCGGATTGAAACATCCTAATTCGCAACCGATCCGATCACCTCTTACATTCGCTCAATCCGATCCGTAAACTATTCGGATGACATCTGATCAATCCGACCAATAAATTTAATTAACTCTATTTTTTGTATTTTTAAATAATTTTTTAAATTTTTACATAAATCATAACATAAAATTATTTGACTTAAAAAATATTAAAAAATTAAATAAATATATATTAATTTAATATATATATAATTAATTTCGATCGGATCGAATCAGATAAATAGTACTTGAAATTCGCACTTAATGGATGGAAAAAATCTCCATCCGATTCGACCATCGGATTGGATTGATCGGATGAAAAATTAACGAATCAGATCGGATTGATCGGATGATCGGATTTTTTGCACACCACTACACCTAAGTAGGGATTTGTTTTTTCCTTTTTAATATTGTAAGTGCCGGTCAGATTTGGCGAGTAGGGATGATGAGGTAGACGATTTTTTATTTAGGGTATTGTATGAAAAAATGTCTAGTTTTTGTTAATAAGTTGTTGAATTAATAAAAATTGTTGGTAAATTTGACTCTTCAAAAACCTTAGGCTGTTTAAATTATATTGGTTTGTAATTATTTTAAAATTTAAATGGGTAAAAAATTAGCCAATATGTTATTTATGAAAAATAATTTATAACACTTGTTTAGAGTTTATTTTATTTTTATTTTTTACTTTCTTGCTTGTTTTTTAATAAATTTAAGTCTATTATATAAAAATTTCATTTTTAATTCATACAATCGATATAAATATATATTTTTATAACATAAAAATATTTTATATATATTTAAAAGTTATTGTAATTATATATTTTTTATAATGTAAGAAATATATAATTTTAAGAGGTCACAAATAAAACTACTTTAAAAAACTTAAATAATATAAAAATGGTTTTGAATTTTTTCTAGCAGTTATGCATAACATAGCTTTAAATCGGTCTCATTACACTAAAAATTCTAATCTATTTTAATCCCTTTCGGATAAAGTTGGCGAAAGAGTGGCTGAATTTTTTAATCTCTCTTTCACTCGTGAAATTTTAGTTTTTAATGATTGTTATTTATTATTTTTTAAAAAATAATTTTAATTAAAAATATTAAAATTTTGAAAAAATATGTTCAAAATAATTATATAAATTCTATAAATTTTAAAATTTTATAAAAAATGATTAAATAAATTTTTTTAATTTTTTTAAACTAATTTTTAATTCTTAATTAAGTTATTATGTTTGTTATTTATTATTTTAAAAATAATTAATTTTAATTAACATTAAAATTTTGAAAAAACATGACCAAAATAATTATATGTAATATATAAGTTTTTAATTTTATAAAAAAAATACGAAAGGATGATTAAAAAATTCTAACTAAAGTCTTTTAGAATTATAGTTTTAATTATTAAATAAACCATTGTGTATGTTATTTATTATTTTAAATAATTATTTTTAATTAAAAATATTGAAAAAAATGTTATGAATGTATGATTAAATAATATTAATTGAATTTTTTTTAAATTCTAATTTTTAATTTCTAAATAAGTTATTATGTTCATTACTATTATCACAAAAAAATATTTTTAATTAAAAATAGATATATGAATAGGTGGTTAAATAATCTAAATTGAAATATTTTAGAATTTTAGTTTTTAATTTTTAACTAAATCATATTACCTATTTTTTATTATTTTACAAAGAATTAATTTTAACTAAGAAATATTAAAATTTTGAAGAAAAGATGATTAAATAATTCTATAGGTGAATTATTTTAAAATTTTACTTTTAAATTCCTAATTAAATCATTATGTTTGTAATTTATTATTTTAGAATTATTAATTTCAATTGAAAAGATTAAAATTCAAAGAATTCTAAATGTATGATATATTTAATAATTAAGTTATATACAAATTGTATTGATACATCTATTATAACTTATCAATCAAAATGTAACATGTCACTTTTGAAACTATGATGATCATTTTTGCATTGATACTTATATATTAGAACTAACCAAGCAAAATATGATATGGTTACAAAGATTATTTTCACATGTAAGTGCAAACTCACTCTTTTATAGTTATAAGATTATAAGATTATAGGCTTATTATAATATTATATGCTAACAATTTCACATTCAATTACCACAGGATAAATGGAAAAAATATCATTAGTGTCCGAGAGCTTTAGTATATCTTTATATATGCTTCCCTCTTTTATGAAAAGAGCTTTAATGTCTCGACTCACGGATGTTCTTGAATAGTTAACAATATTAATTTTCCATTAAATGATATATTTTTCTTTCTTGTGGCTCTCATATTAAATAGTTTTATAGTATGATTAATTTTTTTATTTAAGAATTTTTAACAAATAAATATTGAATATTTTTCTAGTTTTAGGATTTTGAATAAATAAATATTATTTTTAATAAATAGAATCTAGGGAGTTCAACTTTAACTTGTTTTAATAAATATAAGTCTACCTCCGTCTTCTGATATTTTACGTATGAACTTTAGTTATCTCGTAAGAAGGCTTACCTTTTGGATTGGGAGCAATGACTTACTACCTTTAACCAATAATATGATTTATATTTTTATTTAATATATAAGACTTACAATGGGTTTTGGTAAAAATTGAACTTTTATTTATTAAGGAAGTAAGATCATTACAATCTTAGTTTCTTGCTAATTTACTCCATAGGAGTTTGTTTACATATTTTTTAAGAAGAGATGGATGCTTGTATTCTATGGTTCGAACTTGCTCTACCATTCTTCCTTATACAAGAGTCATTTTATAGACATAAGAGCAATTGTTTTTACATACCTAACCTAAAGACATATGTAAGGATCAGGATTATATGTTATCTTTATCTCTTTCTTTATTTTCTAAAATAAGAATACATGAAAGGATATAGTTTATACTTTTTCTTATCTCTTATTTCCTTTTAAAAATTTATGCTGACATTTATTTAATAAAAATAACTTGACGATATACTTCTTTTCGATACTAGAGATATGGATCAATTTATATCTTTTATAAAATAAAGGCATTTGTGGTCCTCAATTTACTTTTTTGTCAATTGGCAAAATTTATGTTTGATTCCTTCAATCACGTCAAACTCATTGTAGTTGAATGATGTTTTATAATTAATAATTTTCTAAATATCTTCTTGAATTATATTCAAGTTATTGAGTGAGATCATTATGAAATTGCTTGTGGATTAATTTATCCTAATTCTTCTTATGTTTCTAGTTTCATGGTATATTTGACTTAGCATTACTGTTTTTTTTTTTCTGATTAAGAGCTTATTTAACGAACTCTTGTTTTGGTAGAATCCTAGGTTGGTTTACTGTTCTTATTGATTATGACATTCCTATTTTAATAAAATGATAAAGATTAATAGGTTTTTCTTCATGTCAATTCATTATGGACTTGAAAAATCTTAAAAAGACAAGATGATCATTTGCTTTTACTCGTTTTCTAAATTTTTTAACAACTTCTTTGAAATTTTCTAAAAAATAATTTAATTCTATTAAATTTTTGCTATGGTAAATATTTTCAATCAACTCACAATAAAATAATTGGTAAAAAAGCTTTGGATCTGAATCAATAATGTTGAATCCACTGCACGTGATTGGTTTTCTTCCTAATGTATGAACTTTTTATGTTGTAAAATTTTTCATGATATCATGTTGATATTTTCCTAATTTTCTTGCTAAACTAAAAATATTTAGCCATTCGTATGGGTTTATGTTTCTTTATCTTTCTTTTTTTTCCTCTTGGATAAGAAATATATCATCTATTTTCCTCACGATTACCTATCTTGGTATTTTTCTAGAATTTTCATCTTTATTTTTGTAGTTGTTTGGTTTTTGAGTGCTTATGTATAATTATCATTTAAGCTACCTACTGTATCATTGGACTGATAAGCATACTGATTTTTAAATTAGCAAAACTTCCTTTCTGGTTCTATCCAGTTATTGTTTTACTTAATTTTGGCCACGTTGTATATATTCTTGGGGTTAGTTCGTCATAGACAACATAATACTTTTTATATTTTTCTTGATTCTTTTCTTTGAGCTATTCTTCATTTGAAGTTTTAGACCATAAAGCTTTTGAATAGTTACTTTTTTCTCTTTTGATTAATTATGAGATTTTATCCCTCTTTTTTAGATTTTAATCTCTCTCTTTTTCTCGAAAAATTAGTCTTTTTCTATTTTTCACATAAGAGTGACTTTTTGAGATATAAAATCTTTAGTTGATCTTTTAAAACTTTTATTCTTTATTCTTTGATCTTGATTTCTATGTCATGATTGTCCATCTTTTTTTAAATTATAAAAATTATTAGTGGAGCTAATTTTCTAGTTAAAGCATGAGCTAAACTATTATTTTTTCTAAAAGATGTTCAACATCAAGTTTGTAATGGTAAAACCACTACTGTCATTTGATGATCTTCATTGTTTTTAAACTCCTGCAATATTAGTTCTCAAGAAATATCCAAAAACAATTATTGTCTAATCTAACAATGAATCTTGAGAATATTATATATATAACAAACTTTTTTTATTTCCCTTTTTACAACTAAATATTTTTCATTACTATACTAGTTTAGTTCAAATCCTTAAGTAAATTTACATAAATATTCATCTTTATCATCTACTCTTACATTTAATGACTCCTAAATATTCATGAGAAATATATATTTCTATTACCATTTTGTCATCTAGCCTTTGATGGTAAACTACTAATAAATGTTTTAGTTATATTTTTACCTTGTTCATGTACGGTGTATCTTGATGAGTCCATTTTCAAACATAATTTTTATTAACTTATGGCTGTAAATATTTTTTCATTTATTCTAATTTCCTAATATATGCTTCCATGTATATTAAACATCCTAAAAAATTTTGTAATTGACTTTTGTCAATGATAACATTGAAAAATCCGTGTATATTATTTGGCACGTGAGGTTGAAGGTGGTGTTTCCCTTCTTCTATTTCAAGTCCTAAATACTTGATTTTTTGTTACGCTAATACTAAATTTTTCTCAAATAATATTATTCATTATTTCTTACATTTTGTAAAGATTTTTAATAAGTCTAGATAATACTAGTTGATATTATCACTAAAGACTAATATATCATCAATGTAGATACAACAAGAAAAGTAATATTCTTTAAAAATATTATCCATATATTGTTGAAATATTTTTGGTATTTGTTTTAATCCAAATACTATAACAATTCATTCAAATTATCCTTATGGATAGCTATATGTTGTTAATAGTTGAAATTATTTACCTAATCTAATTCATTAGAGTCTACTCTTGCAATTAAAATTAGAAAAATATTTATTTCCTTTGCTTTAAGGCCAATAACTCTTCCTTGTTAGGGATAAAGTATCCTTAATCTATTGTTTCTTTATTTAGTGATTTAAAATTTATCACCATTCTTTAGCTTCTTTTTTATAAGAAATAATGGGCTTGAGTGTGGACACATGTTTGATTCAATTACTCTTAATTCCAAAAGTTTTTGAATTTGTTTACCAAATTCTTCTCGATCTTTTGAAATGTAAACCATATATTTTTCTCTTATAATTTTATTAGGACCTTTTAGTTTTATACTTGTTACATATTCAAGCTTATTAATATTTAAAGTTAAAGGATTTTTGAGCTTACTGTGTTAAGTAATTTCCTTATTTTCAATAACATCTTATTTTCTTGTATTTCTTTTAAGAATGAATCTTTCTTGTTATTAAATTCTAGATCATCTTCATCTAGTAATTTTTGTTATATTTTATAAATATGGTTTCTATTTTTGATATGTATCACCACGTTTTCGTTTTTTATATTATTAAATAAACTTTTCGGATGACACATTTTTTAGATTTCTAACATTTGAAATATATATTGTTTTTCCTTCTAATGTTGTTATAGTTATTTTATCTATATATTGTAAAAATGGTTGATATAAATTTAAGAAATTATTTCCCATTAAAAAATCAACGCTCGTTTCTTGTTGATATATAGTAGAAATATGAAACTTTTCTCTGTATATTATTTTATCAATATCTTTATAACTTTATTAAGGTTAATTATTATATTATTTTTAGTTCTTACAATTAAGTCCTTTAGGGTTATATAGTCCATTTTTGTTTATGAAAATACATATCTAGTGGCTACAATATATGTATAAGTATGTAAATGATATTTATTATATCATTTAAATTAGTATCCTATTTTTATGCAAGTACTATTATGATTAGTTATGTTGTATAAGTCATTCATCCTTAGATGTTTGCTCTGAATCTGTTTCTTCTTCTTCAATTTTACTCATTCAGTATATTTATTCTATTTAATCAATGTCTGATTCTTTTATGCGTTATAATCTCATCATATAGGCTTGTTCTAATATCTTTAAATTTTTTCTTATATTCCTTATTATGAGTTAATATATTAGGACATTATTTATCATAATAAAATTTCTCATTACATATCCAACACCTGCAAGTTTTCTTGCCTGATGAATAATAATTTTCTTTTTTGTTAAATTTTATTCTTCTAAAATATCTTTTCTTATAAGGTTTCTAGTTATATATTCTCTTATATTTGAAAAAAAATTATTTTTGAATTTATATTTTTGAACCATTTATATATATATTTTTATTTGTAGGCTTTATATTACATTCATACTTTCCTAACATTAAGAAATTCTTACTATCACAATATATTTTATAATTTCCTTTATCATAATTATATTCACCTATTATTTGACATTTTAAAATTATCCAAGCTTTTAGTTCTTTTATTTTTCCTCCTAAAGTATTTGGTACTTTTAAAATATTTTTATTTCTCCAATTTTCTTCAAGAGTTTTATATAGAGTTCTAGGTTACTTTTAATAAAGCATTTCCTTAAATCGTTGTTATTGTAGTTTAGGTATCTTGTGATAATAAATTTCATATTTACATAAAAAAAATATATGTATCATATATCACATATTTTCATATTTACTAAATACCATTTCGTCTCATTTATTTCTAATTCACTTGTTTCAGTAATATGGTTTCCTTTATATTCTCTTTTGAATCTTTATATATTTCATTTACTACATTGTCTAAATGGTGTCTTCTTGTCATAAAATCTCTTTGCATTCTAAGATGTATATCATTTAGTATATCACTAAACCATACTTTAACATTTTTAGTCATTTTATAGTTTGATAATACTTTGCAGATTGATGAGTTTGTATTAATAGTTTCAAATGTCTAGATTAGTATACTCATTATACTGACCAATTTATCTAATATTTTTTCTATCTATAATACAATATAGGTTTATATAGTTAGTTTTATTATTATTTTTGTGAAGTTTGAATTCTGGTAGTATAGATCCTTTAACACCCCAATATAATCCTTTTATTTTTAGGTTGTTACCTTGTCTTATATGGAGGATTAGGTTTATTTGGTCTTTACCTATTCCTTTCATTTTTGTGAGGATCAAAAGTTTCTTCCTAAATTATAGGGGTATTACTATATTTCTTTTAATAGTAATTTTCAATTTTTTTTGCTCAAAATCTAATTCATTAATTATTGTCATATAATTTTCTCCTTTATTAGAGCATATTTTTTCTTCATAATATTTTCTTAATTCTTCATCTGTTAATATATAGACTTAATAATGTTTCTACATTCTTATTTTTAGGATCTATAAATTGTTGTTCTAATTATTTTTTATATTTCATTAGGTTAAAATTATAGATTTTTCTTCATCTTTTCTTTTTTCATCACGAAGAATCATTATATTAGATTTTCTTGGTGGTTATTCTTTTAATCTTTCTAATAGATCTTTTTTTGAATGTCTACTTATAATATTTTGTCACGACTATTTTTTCTTATTTCTTTAAGGATTTCTTCTTGGATTTTATTTATATTTTTTAAAAAATTATTTTTTAAAAAAGAATTAAGACTTTTATTATAGCTTTTTGGTTATTTGATATGTTTATTAAGGTGTAATTATTTTCTAATTCTATTATTTCTAATATTTCTTTTGATATTTTTAAGAAATTTTTACTTTATAATTTATCAATTTTTTTTATTAACATATTAATTTATGGATAAGATTTTTGAATTTCTTATTTTAATTCTTTTATTTCTTCTTCTTGTTCTTATTTCTGTTTTATCATTTATAAATTCAATTCGTGATATTTTAATTTTTTTCCTAGTATTATAGGCTTTTCTTTTACATCTAATTTTTATTCTTCAATAATTTAAAATGTGTTAATATTTATGACTATTATTTGCCAAATTTCTTAATTTTTTTATCTATTTCTATGAATTCATATATTAAACTATTTTGATTGTTTGTTAATTAATATTTTACCATATAATGTACTGAAAATAAAAGATTTTATTTTTTTCATTAAATATTTTCTTTCAAATTCATAAGTTAAACTTAATACTTGATTTAAGTTTTTATTATTAATGTTAATGGTAAAATTAGAATATTCTATGAATTTTAATTTTTGGTATCATTAGTTTTCATGGATTATTCTTAATAAAACATATTTCTTATTTATTATTCAATTATCTAGGATTGCTAATTTTATTGGTTATTAATTCATTATTTAAAATGTGATTTTATTAATATTTGAATTACTTCTAAATATATGAATTCAATTTTTCTTTTATCATTTTGAAGAATTTTTGATAGTTTATTCATAACGATTTCTTTGTTAATTAATGTATATTATACATTTCTTTTACATTTGTAATATTAATATTAATTTTTTGTTACTTTTTCCATAATCAACTATATATTTTCTTAAAAATGTTTTATTTATTCTTGACAATGATGTATTTTTAAATCAATCTCCTTTCTTAAATATTTAATCTTACTTTTAATTTTTTTTTCTAATTTCTTATTAATAATTACTATTTTTTGTAAAAAATATCATGATATGTATATCTTATGTTTATGTTTTTGTTATTTATTGATTTCCTAATATTATTATTTTTATGAATAAAAAATTACTAATAATTTCTTTACCTTTAACTTCAGTTAAATTTAATTTTTTTTTTCTTTTATAGTATTTATGATGTTATTTCAAAATTTAAAAATATTATTAATATTATCGCCTGTTGCGACGTAACATCACCACCTGAGTTTTTAAAATTATAATTTATAGGTACAACGTGACATGTAAAAATTTATTTTGTATAACAGTGAATGCAGTTACTTTAGCAACAATAGTGATAAGTATATTGAAGACTAGTTGGAGATATGCTGAAAATAATAATTGCAATTTTCGTTTTTCACTCGCGGCGATTCAACTTATGCATGTGTAATTTTATTTTTTTAAAAAATAAACTTTATTGGGATAAGTAGATAATCATATAATTTTAGATTATTAATTTATGTGATAAATTAGTTCCAATCAAATTATCAAATTAAAGTTATAATATCAACTTAATTAATATGTATAACTTGTGTAAATTAAAATATTGAATTTAAAAATAAATTTAATTTTAACGTATATTGAATAACAATAATTATTATTCAATACATTATTATAACAATAACTATTGTTTAATACATTATTTTAAATATAGCTTGTTATTTTCGATAAATTTACATTAATTGAAATAAAAATTATAGTTTTAAAAACACAAATAAAACTCACATATCTTTTATGTTTTTATCACAAAACGAGATTTAAAATTCTTACATTTATCAAATTTTATTATCAATTTAAACATATAATGATTAAATGACATCAAACTCTATTGAAGTTGAGGAAAATCAATGCAAACAAAATGTTGGACTTAATTTTTTTTTTCTTAAATTTAAAATAAAATATAAATGATAATATATGTTATTATTTTAAAATATAAGAATATTTTTATCTAAAATTATTTTGAATGCGATTTAAATTTTATAAAACATAAATGTATAAAAACTACTCTTAAAATATCATCTAAGACAATAGTGTAAAGAACGGACAGAGAAAGCTAGATAAAATTTTATTTTAACAATAATAAAAACAGTCTCTTTGATGAGCCTGATAAAATTTAGTCAAATTAACTGACTAAAGGAGAGAGATATTAATTATCTTTTTAAGTGTTCGCTTAAGTTGTTTATTAATTAAACAACGTATGAGTTCGTTCAAGTTATAAAATCAGAAATCTCAATTATAATCAATTTGATTTTGTCGACAACTTTAAATTAATATATAATCAACAACTTGCATTCAAATATGAACATCGATCATTTCCGCACATAACTCCAAATGACTCTGACCTACTTAAATCATACCATTCTTGACCTCCATTCATCAACTTACCATTTCTTCTGTTATTTAAAGTGAATCCCATTTTATTCTAAACTGCCATTGTTGACGGACAAAACTATAAAATTTATATGAAATAATTTAAGTATATATGTTAATAAATATGTAAATTTTAATTAATGATTTTTTTTATAATTAATAAAAATATTAAATTAAAATTAAAAAAAATATATTTTTATATTATATTTATTCAAAAATTGAGCTTATTTGATTAAATTATTTATAAAGATAAAGATTATCATACTTATATATCTTAAAGAAAAAATGAATATTCTTTTGTCACAATAATTTTTATAAATATTATAGTAAATTTTTTATTTTTAAAATATTTTTAATATTAAAATATTTAATTATTTTAATAATAGTTTTTCAAGTCTGAAATAGGAATTTTCACAAATTGATGTGTTAATTGTATATGATTATAATACAATTATTAGAAAACAAGAATCTTGCATAGATAGTATTAAAAAAATCTTACTAATTTAAGATTACTTAAATTAGCCGACTAAAGTATTTCTTAATATAATATGATATATTTTTAATTATATATATATTTTGCATAACTTTTCTATTTGAGAATTAAAAAATAAAAATACTAATATAAATGCCCAAAATGACAAATTTAATTGTGTGATTTGTGTCCCATACCTTAAATTTCCATTTTATCCTTCCATCTATTTGTGATTTGTATGAATTAATTACGTTTTATATGCATAATATATGAAATAATTTATAAAAATATTTACTATAATTATGTATGAATAATTATAAAAATATAACTAATTATATGAATTTTTAAAGTTATAAATATAATGAATAATAATATAATTATATTTAAAATTAAAATTATTTTTATCGTTATATATACATTATTTACATAATTATAATAAAATAAACTGTTTGAATAAAAATATAATTAACCTTAATTTACAACTATTTAATTAGAATCTACAACTTTAACGGGATATGAGCTAAAGCAAATTATTTTTATCTAGGAATAATTATTAATTTTTTATACTTATAAAAATATTATTTTTTATTATTATAAATAAGTAAATAGATTAAAAATAAAGTAATTTTTATTACATTGAAAGGTATATCTGTGAATTTGGTAAAAAAAAAAATGAACATGTACAGTATGAATAAAAACGATGACACCCTTAAACAATATACAAGAACAAGATTACAACTCAGTTAAATTATTTAAAATATTTCATCTCTCGCTGATTATATTGTATTTTTTAATTATCGCTGCAGAATATCTTCATTTATCCTTAATTAGAAGCATTATTTGGTTTACATTTTCATTTAAAAAAATAATAATTAGATATAAATTTATATTCATATAAATTATAATATATTAAATAATAAAATAATTTTAAATTATAAACTCATTCATTTTTCAAAAATTTCTAACACATAGAATAATATAATTAATGTAAATATATAAAATTGAATGCAAAATGTATCCACTTTTTTTCATTAAAATATTAATGCAGTAAAGTCCCACTACTACAAAAGCGTACTTAATTTTTTTTTTCCTATTTTATTTATTTTCTATTCTATTTAAAAATTTGTACCTAATTATATATAAATTTATATAACAATTTTATGATTATTAAAGTTTTTTTAAATAAATACACTACTTTAAATCACAAATATTTTAATGAAAATCATATAGTTCAATCATGTCTTTCACATTTCATAATACTTATACGAAACTTAGATAATAAAAATAATAACATATATGTATAAAAATTTATACACATAATATACAAAAATAACGCAAAGTAAATAATAAGTGTGAATGATTAATATAAATATTTACAAGAGATGAAGTAACAAAATGAAAGAAATGAAGAAAAAAAAGATGTTTTGTAAATGAGAAAATAGATATAAATTTTTTGAGTATTTCATTTAAAAAATAGGAGATTTGGAAGATAATTTGAAGATGAATAAAAACAACTAAACGGTGCTAGAATTGGTGGTCATAGATGACCGGAAAATGAGAAAGAATAGGGGAGATAAATGTCGATTTTGCGTTTTTGGGTGTTGTTTACAACATTACAAATTAAAAATTGCGTATGGAAGAGGGAAAAAAAAGGAAAAAAGAAAAAAAAAAGAAAAATCCACGTGTATAATATATAGCATCGATTGACGTGTTGAATCGACGCTATACGTAGACATAACATCGATTTTACGTATCAATCAACATTGTCTATAAGTATTCTTGTGTCATAAATGGAAAATTGATCAAAACATTTCAACCAGTTCAGATATTTTCCAAGCTGATCCTCTTTTCATTTTTGTTTTGTATTTGTTCTAAAACTCTTTCTTGTGTCTTATAACAAGAACTTCAATGAAGTAGTATTAGTGGTTTGAAGGTGAGTAGGATTAACCTCTTAACTTTTATTTGTATATAATTCTTTGATTTATGTTAGAGTTCATTGAAAGAAATTCATTGCTTCTAGGACATTAATTTATGAGCAACATCAGATCAAGATCAAGTTGTTAATTATCAAAAATCAAGTGTTTAATTTAGCACTAATACATATCCTGCTATTCAAGTAGAAATTTAACGTGATTGGTTATTCCATGTAATATTTGGGTTTGATAAGTATTTGGAACTTCTTCTCTGTTTGGAAGATCAAAGATGGCTTAGATAAATTATATTCTAGACCGTGTTCATGTAAAATATTAAAAATTGGGTTTGTAAGTTCCTTTCTCTTTTTGAGAAAAAAAAATTCATGTTAAAGTCAATAGGTTGTGCCATGCCTATATTTGAAATTCTTTTTTTGTCCTTCTTTTATGTGTTGATTTAGAAAGTTTCATGCAAAAGTAATGTTGAGGTACAACTAACAATAATAAAAATATTCTTTGGTTGGCCTCGCATAGATTGTGCTTTCTAAAGAAGGTCTGGGGTTTGAGGTTCAAAGATCTAAGGGATTTTAACTTGGCTATTGTTACTAAGCAATGTTAATGGTTAATTAAAAATCCTCAAACTTTGTTTGCACAAATCTTCAAGCATAGATATTTTAGAATGGGCTCCATCCTCACCGTCGATATTGGATCTTCTTCATCTTAGGCTTAAAAAATATACTTAATTTTTATCATATTATTTTCTCATATTTTGGCATTATTATAAAAATTATTTTTCAAGACTATTATTATATCAAAATTTGTAAGAATTATGCCTCTTCTAATTCCAAATCCAATAGACGTAGAAAATCAAAATACTTATAAATTATATCATAATATATTATTTATTCAATATTAGATATTATTCTTATTTAGTATTACACTAGGTAACATGTATAAGACCCTAACAATATGAGCTACATTGTTCATATGGTAAATGTAACACTTTTTTTTAGCATTCTGTATATAGTGACTTGGTACTTGGAAACAATCGACCCAGTTTTGATAACCAAGACCTGATGTTCAAGACTTGGAGACAACGATCTCGTTCTGTATAGAATTATTGTTTGTAATGTATTTTGGTAGTTCAAATAGAATGTTTATCAATGTAACATCAACACTTATTTAATAGATGTTATATATAGCTTTTTAATGAATGAATAAATGTTCAAATCATTATTTACATTTTACACTTCTCTAGAAGCTTTCAGAACATCTTAGAACTTTCATGAAGGAATCAGACACTCCTAGAAGACTCTAGAGTTGGATAGACTTGACTAGATGATCCTAGAACCTCGTGGCATGTTATAGATAAAACTAGAACAATGTAGATACCCTTGTACATTCTAGACATGATAGGATCTAGAAACTTAGGACATAATCTTAAGCATGAAACCACACTATAAATAAATATATTGGTTTTCATTTGTACCCATATTTGGGTATTACAAAACATATTTCATAAACTATCTTGCTTTACTTTTGAATCCTCAAAATCTCTAAGTCTCTTTCTAATCTTTTTAGAGTGTTTTGTTCGGGCAGGAATGTAGACTTAGTACAATGGACTGTGCTAAGTAACGTACGATTGTTAGTTGAAGTCTAAGGTCGTGACACCTAACTACCTAATACAAAATATATATTAATATAAACGTGGTATACAAAATAGCTAGGCTCGTGTACTTCTTTAAAAAGTCTTGCGAACGTCTTAGTAATTTTTTATTATTTGGCTAAAGTGCTTCACCCTCTTGATTACATGAATAATAGTGGAATTCTCTTTTTAAAGTCATACAATTAATTCTATATTTGCGCGCGGTTTATATAATTTCTCTAATTATAAATGTGTGAAATACAACCATTGTATATACTAAGAAAAGGAAAGAGTAAAAAATTATGTTAAAATCTATACCAACTATTGTTCACACACATAAGATTATTACACAAAACATTGAGCAATCAATTTATAAAAGATCAAAGTTATTAGTTCTATTTAAAATTTATTATGTATTTATTTAAAAATATATGAAACTATATATATAGAAAATAGAGTATATATCAAAATAAATATCAATCTCACCTAAGACTATTCGACAAAAAATAAAGAATTGAATTTTATAAAATATTAAAATTATTAATTCTATTCAAAAGTTTTGTTATTTATTTATTTAAAAATATATATAAAATGTGAAAAAAATATGAAAACTACAAGTGAAAAATATATGAAAAATGTGGTAAGAAAAATATATAAAAACATGTTATAAATGAAAAACATGTTAATATTATGAGAAGAGTATATGATATATACAAAAACATAACATAAGTAAAAAATATATAAAAAGATTGAATAAGGGCATTTGTATATACTATGTATTATGGATGAACAAATATATCAATCAATGCATCTAAATTAAGAAAGTTGATCCCATATTCAGATCATATGATTGATATATTTTATAATTGAATTGGAATTATATTAAAAAGTATACAATCCATTTGAATTCAGATTGAATTTAAATTGATAGATTTTATACTCTGTTGTAATCCTATTCGAATCAAATTAATATTAAAATTATAAATAAATGCATATATTACTTTATAGTATTTTATATTTAAATATTATATATGCAACAATTACATTACATTAAATTGATATTTTAATTTAAAAAATAAAACTAAATATTAAATCTCTATTAAAATAATTTAATAATTATCTAAACATTCTTCTTATTTAATAATAAATTTTAATATAAATGCATCAATATAAAATTTAAATATCCTATATATCATGATTTATGACAACAATTTATAAATAAATTTCAAAATCAATACAACTTTTTTCAATTTAGTTCTTTTGATCTATTCAGATTCAGATTATTTCGATTCGATCGTATTATATTCAAATTAGTAAAAAAGACGATTTTGATCTATTCTTGCCTCAGTCCTACTATGTACAAAGATGTTTTATTTAGACAGTATTTTTTTTAAGGTTGCCATTGCCCATTGGTATTATATTTTTAGTCCATTACTTTTCTAATAGAGCTTCTTAAAAGTGGATCACATGAATCACATATTAATTTTTAACAAAACATATTGAGAAAAAATGATCGTGTGTGGTCATATAACTAAACTTTAAAAAACAAAAGGAGATTAACGGGAATTAAGCAGTAAGATCAATTTAGTTATAATCTCATATTTTCGAATTTATTTTGCTAACTGCCAAATATATAAGACTTAAGTATTCCATCTTTGAGAAGAAAATGAATAAAATGCTTGACTTAAAAAATTAGAAAGTCAATTACCAATCTTATTAATTTCCCATATATAATTTTTCTAGGAGGACTTTGAGTAAAAATTTACTCATTATTTCATAAAAAAGTCACCTATATGTCACTCTAAAAATGTTGTTCAGTTTTCTTTAGCAGACAATTTTGAGAACAAAATATTTTCTTACAACTTACAATATTCTATATGTTATATTTAATTAGTTATTATTTAATAATTGGTCTCATTATCACTTCATTATCTCATATAATATATCTATAATTTTATTTCAAATTAATAACTAAGATTTTATTTATGCATATATAACGTTATTTAAAAAAAAAATTTGCACGGTACAAATATATGAGTTAATTTTTTTTATTAATTATTCTATTTTCTCACTCTTTTTTAATAGCTATAATAATTATACATTCTTAATTAGAATTTGAAATTTATTTTTTCTATATTTTTAAATATATTATATATCGGTAAACAATAAATTCATTTTAAAAAATATCTTAACCACTAAGTCAAAAATTGAAAACTAACATGTTTTTTGGGAAATTATAAGAGTGAAGATTTATATTTAGGTCAAAAAAGACAAGAAGGAAGAATTAATGAGTTTCATTAAATCACTTTTTAATTCAAAATTAAATTACCCATCAAACTCATCATTTCTTATTATATTCAATTTAATATATGCACGAGTTTGAAAAATAGTTGCATTTGAAGTCAAAGAAAGTTACTTAAAATTTGGAATGTGTTAATAAACACTACAAAAATATTAACATAATAATCAGCCCTAGCTACCTAATGTAAAAAAATACTAATATAAACGTGTTCCACAAAATAGCTAGGTTCATGTACTTCTTTGAAAAGTCTTGGTCTAACGTCTCAGTAATTTTTTATCATTTGGCTGATTTTTTTTTTAATGACGGGTTAATATTGGTTTAAATATAAAATTAAAAAGTTTAGATGAAAAATTGATTGTATGACTATATATTAAGAACGACTGTATAACCACCTGTAAGTTAATATATATTTTAATTATATTATAGGAAAAAATAGTCTAAGGACATTTGTTTAGATTTTAAGTGTTCTTTAAGTTAAATAATTGATTTTTCTTTTAAGAAAATTGATTTTTTTAAAACTCATAATAAAATTTACTAAACAAAATTAAATAAAATCTTTCATTGTTTTTGAAGTATAATTTTTTCGTTAGAATCAAATCAAGAAGTAGAATTGTTTCACAAGCTTCCCACATGTAGGGTGGCCTTTCATTCTCTCGAACTCGAAGCAAATGTTTTTCTCTCATTATTTATCTATTATTTAAGTGATTCTTAATATGAATGGTGGATTTAGACTAAATAATTTAAAAATAAAGTTTAAGAAGTGAATGCATGTTATTTAAAAAAATAGTTTTACATAAATAAAAACAATAATTTCGGATTCAAAGTGTAAAATAAGATAGTGGTAAAGATCAACGTAATTCTTTACCAAAAGAAGGTATGAATTTTATTGTTATTTAAAATTTAGATAGAGGAACATGACATGCTAAAACCAACAAAGTAAGAAGTTGAATTTAGAGGTACAAATGTTTATGTAATTTACCATGATGGTAATAATAAATATAATTTTGCAACTACACATATGTACATGAAAATTTTAAAAAACAATTTAAGGGTGTAGTCACTATTGGTGCGAACCGTGTGATATTCTTGTCAACTTTATAATACTATTTTATATTAGTTTAAATTTCTTTTATGTTTGAAATAATAGGATTAAATATTTACGTATAGATGTTGGAAATAATATATACAAAAATAATTTAAAATTAAAATTAAGAAAAAAATACATATATATATATTATAAATATAAAATTTAAATAGAGTAAAAAATCGATTTATGTATATAATATAGTGTTTTTAAGATAATTTTTCCGTTCATTGGGTATTATAGAACGACAAAAACTTATTTTTCAAGATATAACAATTAAATAATAATAAATTTACACCACAATTTATTATTCTACGAACATATAAGTGTCTGAACTTTATTATAGGAACCTACTCTAGATAGAAAAAATATATAAAAAATTCTTACCTTTTCATACCGTCTCTTTTTTTCCTTTGTTTTTTTTCTCTTTCTTCCTTTCCTCTTCTTTCTTAGCTCTTCTGTATCTCTTCTTTGTTTTTTTATCTTTCTATTTTTCTTCTACTTCTCTCTCATTCTCTGAATAGATATATATATTCCCAATGAGAAACAGAAGAATCAATTTTATTTTAAAGCAATTTTAATTCAAATATTTCAACAATCCCCTACATGAATATAAATTGACATTGATTTCAAATCAATTTTTGACATTAAAATAGAATTTAATGGATGGAAACCTGCATATGATAGGTAGGTGTTACCCTTTAAACCTTCATTTGTGAAAGTATATTTACCTTATTTAATGACCAGTAGACATGATGTCATGGAACTGTTCTACCGTTTATATAAGCAATGACACACTTCACACAAGAGTCTTTCCTGACACAAATCAGTTATCATTGTTATGCTCATTTTGACTATGAACATACACCTGGTTCTGTCAGAGTCTCTAAAGGATTGGGCCTTATATAATTTTCTTTCAAAATGGCTCTACTCCTCCCACACATATGTGATCTCTTATCTTTAAAAGTAATCTATAAAGAGTAACTTGTATACTCTCTTCCGTATTCACTTCATAAGAATCATTAAAAATCTTAACTTACCATGTATCTTTCGGGTATCACTATTTTCATCATAGGAATAGACTTGAGGGCAAAATCTCACAAAGATCTCACTAATTCTTTACCATTAGGTTGTTCCTTTGATCCTAGATCTTAGGATCTCCAGCAAAATAGGTTGGGTTTCCCTTGTAAATCCTTCCTCATTATGGGCTTTAGTTTCATTCCTCTCAATAAAGATAACCCCAATTAAGAGTAGTGATGAGTGCTCAAAAAGCACTAAAATTACCATGATTTTATGCATATTAATTGATTAAAAATATATATATATATATATGTTTTATCATATATTTATATAAATTTGTCTTTTTCGGAATCACGGGTATTTTTTATTGTTTTTTAGGTATTTTGGCTTAAAAACGTAACTTAAAGACTCAAAGAGGAATACTGGAAGCAATACATCACAAATATATTAATAAATAAATGGGGAAAGGTCAACAAATATGGAAAAATTGGA
Source organism: Hippophae tibetana (assembly GCA_037013495.1). NCBI lineage: Eukaryota > Viridiplantae > Streptophyta > Magnoliopsida > Rosales > Elaeagnaceae > Hippophae > Hippophae tibetana. The sequence continues at coordinate 10,811,016 of CM072812.1, forward strand.
CAAAATGGGTCAAAAAGGAGAAAATCGTGCCGCCGCGCCGAGTGCGCGCCAGCGCCCAACCGCGCGCGCAGTAGCCCCAGTCCCGCGCCAAGCCGCGCGTGCAGTAGCCCCAGTCCCGCGCCAAGCCGTGCGCGCCTTCTTCCAGATCCACGTGCGCCCAGCTTCCCTCCGCGCGCTTTCACGCCTGTTTTGCCTCATTTTTCACGTGCAGCCGCCCCCACGTCATGCTGACGTCAGCAATCACTAATCCGCGTTTTTACATTTTTTTAACATTTTTTCCTCTACTTTTTCTCTCCATAATCACCTATAAATACCCCCTTCTCTTCACTTCTAAACACACCTCAAAACCATTCTTCTCTTCTCTTTCTTTCTCTCATTTCTTAGTTTCTTTCTTAGTTTTTAAGCTTTTCTTAGTTTCTTTCTTAGTTTTTAGTTAAATTCTCTTAGTTTTAGAGTTCTTCTCTTTTTGAGAATAACTAGTAATGTTTTTTTAATTTATTAGCTTTTTGATTCATTAAATAGGAGTACAAATTCCGCTTGGAGGTTTTCCAGTAACAGGAATAGCATCGAAGTTCTGTAAGGATTTTATTTTCTTTAGAGTTATTTTTTATGCTTTATTCTTACATGTTATATTTAATTTGTCTGTGATTAAATTAAACTCTGCTGGCTATTTGTAAACATGAAATAATAATAACGTTGTTATTCTTGCGAAATATTAAATAGGTGAAAATTTCTAAAATGAATTGATTTTATTTTTATTTAAGATTTTATATTAAGAATGTTAGAGAGAAATATATTATTTTTCATTACAAACTTAAATATGAAAATTAGATTTTAAGGTTTAGTTATCCGGTCAAATTTAGAGTAGTGTTCTTTTATTTGTTGGTACAATCGCCCGGTAGTTAGAGTGAAACTCTATTTCAAAAGTTTTTATAAGAATTATTATGTGAAAATGTATTGACAACATGTTTTCAGTAGTGGTTTTAAAACTTGAAAGTTAGTACTCGGATAATTAAATTCTTAGGTTTAATTTGGACACCTTGAATAAAGTTTAAACTGTCTAACCCCACCAAAGGTGGCATTTAAATGGTTCATTTTCAATCTCTTAGAAAAAGAAATTAATTTAATTAACAAAATTAGTTATCAACCCCACCCATAGGTGTTAATTGATTTGTTTAGTTAACAAAGAATATCTAACCCCACCAAAGGTGGTATTCATATAAAAGAGAGAGAATCAATAAAATATCAATTTATATCTTTAATAACCTAGATAATATGAGCAAGCATAATTAATTTAGTTATTATATCCATAAATACTCCACTATTATAAATGATAAAATTTGCATAAATATTTATTGAATCTGTATCTATGTTTATTTTTATGTTATTAGATTATATTTATTGAATCTGTATCTATGTTTATTTTTTATGTTATTAGATTAGAAACACAAAAACCAAACTATCGTGACATGATGTTTAAGATTTAATTTCGTTTTTAAAAGTTTGAATAATAAATTAAAAACCACATACATTCTTTCCTTAGTTCGACCTTAGGAGTATACTTATCATTTTCTTCGAAATGATTCGTGCACTTGCGAGAGTTTTATAAATATTAAAACCAAAAGTATTGGCAAGAATCAACGATGTTGGTTTTCGCTCATCAAGTTTTTGGCGCCGTTGTCGGGGAAGGAATAACGTTTAAATTATTTATCAAAATTAAAAAAAAAACATTTTTGTGCTATAAATAATTGTGATTTTTTTTGTTTTAATAAAAATAATAATCAAATTTCAAATTTCATAAAAAATAATAAATAGATAAATAAAAAATAAAAAAAAATAATTTTTTTTAGTAAAATAATTTAGAAATTTGAAATCTGAAGTAAAAAAAAACAAAAAACAAAAAAAATAATTAAAAGCTTTAAAAATTTTTAAGATAAAAAATAAATAATATAGCGTTAGTAGTAAAATAAAATTACCGTTTATGAATAGTAAAAAAAAAATAAAAAATTTTAAGATAAAATAATAATAATAATAATATAGCGTAAATAGTGAAATAAAATTACCGTTCATGAAAAAAAAAATTTAACTTAGATTTTGATTAACTTATATTAAATAAACATATATTTTGTTAACTTAATTAAATTTCTACCTAACTTAACTTAATTAACTTAATAGCATAAAAAGTAAAAATCTAAGAGAGTTGTGTCTAGGAGACTAGTTCTTGGAAGCCTTTGTGCCACTAGGGAACGTTGTTCTGGCTAGGAGAATGGTTTTTAAGGAGCCGTTGCACCACCATTCTTTCTTGGGAGTACTCTTGGTTAATACTGATTTATTTAAAAAAAAATTAAAAAAAAAATATTTTTTTTTGATTTAGGGTTTAACTAGTTTTGTTTAGTGTTTTGTATTAAATACCATGTAAATTTTCTCTAAATTTTTATTTTGTTGACAGGAGTTTTAAATTTACGTTTACAATAGTCTATGTGTGGCAGGAGATCCTTAGTAAACCCCCTTACACCATATGTAAATAATATTCATAAATTTAAACAAGTGTTAACAAAACTGGATTCCACCCATCAACCTGTTTTTGAGCCAAACATAGAACCAAGTCTTAATCCTTTACTAGAACTGAAAGAAATGGAAGAAAACCAACATGTTAGGGAAACCACTATGAAGGAGTTTGCAAGACCGGTGATTGGCACGACAACTGCCGCTATCCAGTTGGGTGAGGCTGCTCGGAATTATGACCTAAAAAATATTCATTTTTCTATGCTTCCTTCCTTTTATGGGCTACCTAATGAAGATTCTCTTTCCTTCATGAGAGATTTCTATGCTACGGTCCAAACATTCCCCCTCGGTATTCTAAACGAGGATCAACTTAGAATGAGATGTTTCCCCTACACCTTAAAGGATAAGGCCAAAGCTTGGTTAATGTCACTTCCCCCAGGTTCTCTGATGACATGGGAGAACATTTACAATAAATTCATGGGAAAATTCTATTCCCACCAAAAAACATCAGAGTTGAGAGGAAAGATTGCTACTTTCTCTCAAATGGAAGGAGAACCATTCCATAAAGCTTGGGATAGGTTCAAAATGTTTCTCACTCAATGTCCCCATCACAGCTTTCCCCTGCAGTTGCAGAACCAATTCTTTTACGATGGACTTACACAACAATGTCAGTTCATTGTCGACAACGCTGCAGGAGGAGCAATGGGAGAAAAGACTGCCTCAGAGACGTACAACCTCTTTGAGATGTTGTGTGCTAATTCCCAACAGAAAAGCTCACGAGTGAGAAAAGCTGGAGTTCATGAAATCGATTCCAGTAATGAAGTTCAACAACAACTTGTTCAAATGACCAAGCAAGTTGCCCTTCTCACTACACAAACCAACACCACTAATGAACAATATGGTTTGTATAGCAACATGGGACATGGTATTGAAGCCTGTCCATATCAAGGAGAAACAACAACTGGACCTGAACAGGTTAATGTGTTGGGAGCATATCAACAGAGACCAAGGTTTGACCCCAATTCAAATACCTATAATTCTGGATGGAGAAATCATCCAAATTTCTCCTGGAGGCAGAACAACCCTCCTTTCACTCAAAGCTCAAACCAGCCAGGCCAGCAATTCCACCCACCTATTCCAAGAAGCATTCCCAATAAACCAACCCTGGAGAACAACTTGAATTATTTTATTCAAGTTTGTAGGGATAACCAATCTAAAACCAATCAACGGTTGGACTCTGTGGAAGCTTCTATCAAAAAGGTGGAAGTTCAAGTAGAACAGTTAGTTGAACATTTTCAAAAACAAAGCAAAGACTAATTTGATAGTCAAATGAATTCAATGAAGAGGAGACATTGAGTTTGTCATTCTGCAATCTCCAAGCAACGTCTTACTAGAAGACGATAAATTTTAGTCCTACATGGGAGGTCACCCATTATTGTATTTTCCTTTGTTTTAGTTTTATTTTGTGTGTAATAAAATTCAAATGAAATAAATTCGTTTGTTTCAAAAATTGTGTCCATTCGTTTAAATTTAGCAAAAAAAAAAAAAACAAAACAAAAATTTAGGTTCCTTGCACCTTTTTGCTTTAAGCCTATACGTTTTATCAAGTTATAAATATTTCTTAGAGATATCTACTATTGTTTTTTTAAGAGCAAAATGTTGATACACAATAGGAGGAGGATCATTTCCAACTACAAACAATCATGGGAGATGCTGAAGATAGGCGGAAAAAGATGAAAGACTATACAATGCCAATCATTGGCAATGTAACTTCCGGCATCCAATTACAAGAGGCTGCAAGGAATTATGAATTGAAAAAGATTCATTATTCTTTGTTGCCTTCCTTTTACGGTATCCCTAATGAAGACCCTTTGCATTTCATTCGAGAATTCTATGCTATTGTCCAAACCTTTCCACTACATGCAATTAATGAAGATCAACTTAGGATGAGGTGTTTTCCTTACACCCTCAAAGATAAAGCTTGGTCATGGTTCATTACTCTACAGTGAGGTTCTCTTAAAACTTGGGAGGCAGTCTATGAAATTTTTATGGGTAGGTTCTATTCCCATCAAAAGACTGTTGATCTAAGAACAAAGATAACAACATTTTCTCAAATGTATGAAGAGCCCTTTCATGAAGCTTGGGAACGATTCAAACTCCTTTTCATTCAATGTAAAAATCATAGCTTTCCATTACAGCTACAAAACCAATTCTTTTATGATGGATTGACACTGCAGAGTCAATACATGGTTGATAATGCTACTGGAGGTGCTGTAGGAGAAAAAACCGCAAAGGAAACCTATAATCTTTATGAGCTATTGGGTTCTAATTCCCAAAAAAGAGGTGGTAGAAGGAAAGCAAGGGTCAATGAAGTTGGCTCTGATAATGAGATAACCTTGCAACTTGCTGAATTGACTAAACAAGTGCAACTTCTCACTACCCACCAAATTTCAAATCAAGAGGTGTGTGAAGTGTGTTGTTCAATTGGGCATGGTACTCATAATTGTTCAAATACTTGTGATTCTAGTGTCGATGCCATCGAGGAAGTCCAATCTTTTCAAAGGTATCATCCAAACACCTATAATCACCCAACCTACACCCAATGTCCAACACTAAGGTCGGATAACAACCACCCTTATCCACCAAGCCAATCTTTTAAGCCAACCTTAGAAGATAGCTTGAATGCTTTTATTCAAGTTAGTCGTGACAACCAATTGATGACTAATCAAAGGTTGAACACCATGGAGGCTTCGGTTAAAAGGATTGAATCTAAAGTTGGGCAACTGACTGAACAAATGCAAAAGAAAGAACCAAGAAAGTTGCCCAGTCAACCAGAACAAGCAAAGGATGTAAGAACCCTTCGAAGTGGTAAGGTAGTCAATACCAGTTTACCTAAAATCTCTAACAATCTACCTTGTAGTTCAGGTAACAAAGAAGGCGATATTCTAATCTCGCAAAAGGAGAAACAAGTGTTAAACTTAACAAGCCTTCTGAAAAACTCATTGGGGGGTCATCTGACACCCCCAAAATTCAAAAGACATCAGAACCACACCAGATGCAAGTACCTTTTCCCCACTGGTTAAAAGAATCCAAACAAGATAAGCAATTCTATGATCTTTTCAATATGCTCTCTAAAGTAAATATCAATTTACCATTATTAGAAGTGATCATGAATGTGCCCTCATATGCCAAGTTTTTCAAAGAGTTGAACACTAAGAAAAGGAGGTATGAACTGAATGAACGAGTAGTAGTATCAGAAATTTCTAGCGCTGTACTTCAACACAAACTACCCCTAAGTTGAAAGACCCTGGAAGTTTTATTATAAACATAACTATGGGTGATAGGAAGGTTGCTAAAGCAATGCTTGATTTAGGTGCTAGTATAAATTTGATGCCCTACTCTATATTCTTACAGCTCAATCTAGGGGATTTAAAACCCACAACTATGTCCCTTCAACTTGCAGATAGATCTATTAAATATCCAGAGGGAATAGTTGAGGATGTGTTGGTGTAGGTAGAAAAACTGATAATACCTGTTGACTTTGTGGTTCTGGATATGCAAGAAAATCCAGCATTGGACAGAGAGCACACAATATTGCTTGGTAGACCATTTATGGCAACTACTAAAACTATTATTGATGTCCAATATGGAAATTTGACAATGACAGTCTTAGGAGAGACTGTTCATTTTAAAGTTTTTGATTCTTCACCTTTTCCTTCTATTTCTGCCATGGATGAAATATTCGATGTTGACCCTTTGGATAATCTTATCCAAAGCACCTTTTTCCAAACTAGAATAGAAGACAAGCTTGAAATTGTTCTTACAATTGAAAAGGTTAAAGAAGATTTAGATGAGGAAATTAAGGGGTACCTTGAACAACTAGACAATGATGAAGTAATGACAAAATCTAGTACACTTTTAAATCTACCCAGTTCTTCATCTAGTAAAGAGGCCAATCCACCTGAACTTGAACTCAAAGACTTACTTGAGCACTTAAAATATGTGTTTTTGGGAGAAGGAGAAACTTATCCAGTGATAATTTCTTCAACCTTGACCAAACCACAAGAAAAGGAACTCATCAAAGTGCTTAAACAGTTTAAGAAATCTATAGGTTGGAGTATAGGGGATATAAGAGGCATTATTCCTACAATGTGTATGCACAAGATCAACTTGGAGGATGGTGCTAAACCTGTACGAGAGGCCCAAAGAAGACTAAACCTAAATATGCAAGAGGTAGTTAAAAAGGAAATTCTTAAATTATTAGAAGAAGGGATTATCTATCCTATTGCGGATAGTAAGTGGGTTAGTCCAGTGCATGTGGTACCAAAGAAATCTGGGATAACAGTTGTTAAAAATGACAAAAGTGAATTAGTGCCCACTAGAATAATCACTGGATGGAGAATGTGTATAGATTTTAGGAAACTAAATTTATATACGAAAAAGGATCACTTTCCTCTTCCATTCATTGATCAAATGTTGGAAAGATTAGCTGGACACGAATTTTACTGTTTTTTGGATGGATTGTCTGGATATTATCAAGTACCCATAGCACCAGAAGATCAGAAAAGACCACATTTACATGTCCTTTTGGGACATTTGCTTTTCGCAGAATGCCATTTGGGTTATGCAATGCCCCTACCACTTTCCAGAGATGCATGATATCTATTTTCTCGGACATGGTGGAAAAATTCATTGAAATTTTCATGGACGATTTCTCTGTCTTTGGGAACTCATTTGATGATTGCTTACATAAATTGACTTTGGTTTTAGAAAGATGCATTGAATGCAATCTCACCCTTAGTTGGGAGAAAAGTCATTTTATGGTTCAACAAGGGATAGTTTTAGGACATATAATTTCAAACAAGGGTATTGAAGTTGATAAGGCAAAAGTTGAATTGATATCCAAACTACCTCCCCCTACATCTGTGAAGGGGATAAGAAGCTTCTTAGGACATGTAGGATTTTACAGACGATTTATTAAAGATTTCTCTAAAATAAGTCGTCCCTTATGTAACTTGCTATCCAAAGATGCTTATTTTGATTTCAACAATGACTGCCTTATTTTCTTTAATACCTTGAAAGATAAACTAACATCTACCCCTGTTATTATGGCACCAAACTGGTCTTTACCTTTTGAAATAATGTGTGATGCTTCTGATTATGCTATAGGAGCAGTCTTGGGACAAAGAGTGGATAAGCGTTTGCATGTCATCTACTATGCTAGCAAAACACTCAATGATGCCCAAATGAATTATACCACCACTGAAAAGGAATTCTTGGCTATAGTGTTTTCTTTAGACAAATTTTGGTCTTATTTAGTAGGATCTAAAGTGATTGTGCATTCTGATCATGCTGCTTTAAGATACCTATTAAGTAAACCAAATGCCAAGCCAAGATTAATCAGGTGGGTCTTACTCTTACAAGAATTTGATCTAGAAATCAAGGATAAGAAAGGTAGTGAAAACTTAGTAGCTGACCATTTGTCTAGGTTGATTTGTGACTTCAATTCTCTTAAAGATAAGAGTAATGAAGATATAGTTGAAACCTTTCCTGATGAACAGTTATTTTTCATAGGTCCGAACCCATGGTATGCTAATATTGTAAACTATCTTGCCACTGGTGTTTTGCGACCTAACACTTCATATCAGGACAAGAAAAGGTTTTTTAAAACTATTAAGGACTATTTCTGGGATGACCCTTATTTATCGAGATTGGTCAAGATCAAGTCATCCGGAGATGTGTACCTGAAGAAGAACATAAGAGCATTCTAACTTTTTGTCATGAACTTCATTGTGGGGGTCATTTTGGTGGTGAAAAGACAGCCCGTAAGGTATTACAGTCTGGATTCTTTTGGCCTACTCTTTTTAAAGATGCTCATATGTTTTGTGCACAATGTGATAGATGTCAAAGAACAGGAAACATAAGCAAAAGAGATTAAATGCCTTTGACATGTAATTTAGTTGTTGAACTCTTTGATGTATGTGGGATTGACTTTATGGGTCCTTTTCCTCCATCTAATGGTTTTCAATACATTTTGGTTGTTGTGGATTATGTATCCAAATGGGTAGAAGCTATCCTCACCAAAACCAATGATGCTAATGTTGTTGTGAAATTCTTGAAAGATTTAATATTCAGCCGGTTCGGAACGCCTAGAGCTATAATAAGTGATGAAGATAGCCATTTTTGTAACAAACTCTTTGATGGAGTACTAAACAAGTACAACATCACACATAAAGTAGCTACTCCATATCATCCTCAAACTTCCGGTTTAGTGGAAGTAAGTAATAGGCAAATTAAGGGAATATTGGAACGCACTGTGCGTCCTTCAAGGAAGGATTGGGCATTTAAGTTAAATGATGCCTTATGGGCATACCACACCGCTTACAAAACACCTATTGGGATGAGCCCTTACCGGTTAATCTTTGGGAAAACGTGCCACCTTCCAGTTGAACTTGAACACAAGGCTTACTGGGCAATTAAAGAGTTAAACATGGATTTAGATAAAGCAGGTGAAAAACGATTACTCCAGCTTCATGAGTTGGAAGAAATTAGGAATGAAGCCTATGAGAATGCCAAATTATACAAAGAGCGTACTAAGCGCTATCATGACAAGAGGCTAGTTCCTAAGACTCTTCACCCTAGAATGAAAGTTATTTTATTTAACTCTCGTTTGAGATTGTTTCCAGGAAAGCTGAGATCAAGATGGGATGGACCATTCAAAATAGTTCAGGTATTTGAACATGGAGTAGTAGAACTATTAGACTCCAAGACACAAAAAAATGTTCAAAGTCAATGGCCATCGTGTCAAGCCTTATTTAGAAGAACCAAACAACATTGTTGAAATGGATTGCATTTGGCTGAGTAACCCTTAGCACCAAAAAGATACGTCTTGCTAAGACGTTAACCTAAGCATTGGATGGGAGGCAACCCATCATTTTAGGTAATATTTTGTTATTTGTTTTATTTACTTAATTTTATTGTTTATTTTAGTTTAATTATATGTGAATAATTTTTAAAATTGTTAAAACTAAAAATATTTGTTGAGATGTTAGAAGTTCACAGCGATCTGTCTGTATACACTTTAATGATGAATATGATGGATGCATCTGCATTTCTTCATTACTATTTACACATTCTCAAGAAATAGGTAATCTTTCTCCTCTTTTCTCCTTATCTTTAATTTGCAGTTGTTACATTGAGTACAATGTAAGTTCTAGGTTGGGGGTGGTGAAAAGTTACCATGCTTAATAAAAAAAGAATTTTTTTTTACAAAAATTTATCATTTCTTTAAATCAAATTTAAGTAAATAGTTAAGTCTTTGGTACTGTTAGATTAATTTTTGAAAACATATCATGAAATATTTTGTAATTATTTTTGATAATTAGTTAGTTTTTGTCATAACTAGTATTTCTTGATAAAATGTGAAAATTATATTAAACCCAAAATCGGTGTTTAAGAATTTTTTTTAGTGGAGACTACTCTTGTGAGATATAATTTGAGCCTAATTTCTTTTATTCAGAGTGAAATATATATTTTTTCTACTCCAAACACATTTCTTATTTATTCAAATTTTTAGATGATCTCTATAGGTATTAGCATTGAATGTATGAATTTTTTCTCATCTTAATAGAGTATCATATATTTTTTATTATTATTTTTGCTTAGATTAAATGATTTGAGTAGAAATTGATAGTATATGCTTATATCTCATTCATGCATGACTGCTACAAAAACAAAAAGACATATCTGGGGTTACCTAAACCAAGATCAAACAGAAAAGCCACAAAATTAACCACTCACCAAAATCCAAAAAAATGTACAATCTGTACATGGGTTGACTCTCTAAAAAAATACATATATTGAAAAAAATATATCTTCAAAAAACAAATAGAGAGATAAAAAATATAGTATCATCTACATACTATGACCCACATTGCCTACAAAGTTGTGAGTACAGGCTAATAACAAAAGAAAGATATAGGAAGTAATTCCCTAAAAAGTCATTGCAATTTCTTCATTTGTAAAAAACATATATCTTGAAATTCTTTCTTAATGAGTTTGATTTATGCATGAAAATAATTTTTATATATGATATCTTTATAATTTATACATTTGATTCCTTTCATGAGATCAATGTTAAAATAAGACTTTGAGGCTTTATTCTTTATACATATGCGAACCTATTAGTTCATTTCTATACATCAACTCTTTCGCATATAAATTAGTATGAGTGTTTGAACCCATAAGATTCAGTGTTTTGAGAGTATTGACTTGTGAGGAATAGATTCGAAACGAATTTTGATTCATGACACTGAAATTGGGTAAAATTAAATTGATACATTTTTGACAGGAAATATGAAAATGATTTTCGACTAATTATTATAATAAATCATGATTGTTTAAAGAGATTAAAAAAACTTATGCTTGAGATTTTAATTATGATCTTAAAGGAGATTAAAAAGAATGAGACATTTTTGTGATATGTTGTTTTCTTTTATTCTCAAATTAATTTTTGATTTTGTTGTAATTTTAGTTTTTGATTTGATTGTTTTTATTGTTTCTTTTGATTTTTACATTTAGTTCAATATTTGTGGGTATCATTACTGAAAACCCTCACGAGACTCAAACTCATCCACTAGGGCAACCTAAGGGTTTAAAGGCTTGTTGCATAGGCTAAATGCAACCGTTTCAATCCACGAAAGTGATTTAGGATAGTTTAATTTTTAGTTTTTATCGCTTCTCTTGCTAAGGGACTAGCAAGAAGCTGGTTGGGGGTTGTGATGAGTGCTCAAAAAGCACTAAAATTACCATGATTTTATGCATATTAATTGATTAAAAATATATATATTTATATGTTTGACCATATATTTATATAAATTTGTCTTTTTCGGAATCACGGGTATTTTTTATTGTTTTTCAGGTATTTTGACTTAAAAACGTAACTTAAAGACTCAAAGAGGAATACTGGAAGCAATACATCACAAATATATTAATAAATAAATGGGGAAAGGTCAACAAATATGGAAAAATTGGACAAAATGGGTCAAAAATGTCAAAAATGTCAAAAAAGAGAAAATCGCGCCGCTGCGCGCGCGCCAGCGCCCAGACCCGCACGCAGCAGCCCCAGTCCCGCGCCAAGCCGCGCGCGCCTTCCTCCAGATCCGCACGTGCCCACGCTAGTTTCGCCCCATTTTTCACGTGCAGCCGCCCCCACGTCATGCTGACGTCATCAAATGACGTCAGCAATCACTAATCCACGTTTTTACATTTTTGTAACATTTTTTCATCTACTTTTTCTCTCCATCCTCACCTATAAATACCCCCCTCCTTCTCTTCACTTCTAAACACACCTCAAAACCATTCTTCTCTTCTCTTTCTTTCTCTCATTTCTTAGTTTTTAAGCTTTTCTTAGTTTCTTTCTTAGTTTTTAAGCTTTTCTTAGTTTCTTTCTTAGTTTTTAGTTAAATTCTCTTAGTTTTAGAGTTCTTCTCTTTTTGAGAATAACTAGTAATGTTTTTTTAATTTATTAGCTTTTTGATTCAATAAATGGGAGTGCAAATTCCGCTTGGAGGTTTTCCAGTAACAGGAATAGCATCGAAGTTATGTAAGGATTTTATTTTCTTTAGAGTTATTTTTTATGCTTTATTCTTACATGTTATATTTAATTTGTCTGTGATTAAATTAAACTCTGCTGGCTATTTGTAAACATGATATAATAATAACGTTGTTATGCTTGCGAAATATTAAATAGGTGAAAATTTCTAAAATGAATTGATTTTATTTTTATTTAAGATTTTATATTAAGAATGTTAGAGAGAAATATATTATTTTTCATTACAAACTTAAATATGAAAATTAGATTTTAAGGTTTAGTTATCCGGTCAAATTTAGAGTAGTGTTCTTTTATTTGTTGGTACAATCGCTCGGTAGTTAGAGTGAAACTCTATTTCAAAAGTTTTTATAAGAATTATTATGTGAAAATGTATTGACAACATGTTTTCAGTAGTGGTTTTAAAACTTGAAAGTTAGTACTCGGATAATTAAATTCTTAGGTTTAATTTGGACACCTTGAATAAAGTTTAAACTGTCTAACCCCACCAAAGGTGGCATTTAAATGGTTCATTTTCAATCTCTTAGAAAAAGGAATTAATTTAATTAACAAAATTAGTTATCAACCCCACCCATAGGTGTTAATTGATTTGTTTAGTTAACAAAGAATATCTAACCTCACCAAAGGTGTTATTCATATAAAAGAGAGAGAATCAATAAAATATTAATTTATATCTTTAATAACCTAGATATTATGAGCAAGCATAATTAATTTAGTTATTATATCCATAAATACTCCACTATTATAAATGATAAAATTTGCATAAATATTTATTGAATCTGTATCTATGTTTATTTTTATGTTATTAGATTATATTTATTGAATCTATATCTATGTTTATTTTTTATGTTATTAGATTAGAAACACAAAAACCAAACTATCGTGACAGGATGTTTAGGATTTAATTTCGTTTTTAAAAGTTTGAATAATAAATTAAAAATCACATACATTCCTTCCTTAGATCGACCTTGGGAGTATACTTATCATTTTCTTCGAAATGATTCGTGCACTTGCGAGAGTTTTATAAATATTAAAACCAAAGTATTGGCAAGAATCGACGATGTCGGTTTTCGCTCATCAAGTAGTTGTCTAATGGTATTGTGTTTACAACGTATATATCGAGACTTACCATTATACATATTATTTTGTGTCTTACCAATAACAGATTGACTATCACAATGGATGCATGTTACAAGTACATGCCTCACCCACTTAGGAATATCCTCTAAAAAAATACATAGTCATTCGACTTCTGTCACATTTATCCAAAGTGATGAACTTAAAACACAAATATTTTTAATTTTAAAATAATTTTAATTCAAATATTCCAACAATTCATTAAAAAAAGTACATATTGAAAATAATGATAAAATTGTCTTATTTACCTGAATAAAAGATTTACCACCCGAATTACCTTTTTACTGCAATTGCGTATGTTACGTATGTAGATTAAAGGCATATTTGTTAGGTGGGAATTAGAATAGAATATTATGTATTATTTTAAATTTCTTGTTTTGTTTAAACTTTTAAGTTTCTTTTATAATACATATATCATTGAGATAATGAATATGTATACTTTAATGTATGAGAAGAATTAATAATTATTTTTTATAAACTCTAATATAATATTATTTTTTATTAATGTGAGATTTTTATTTTTTCTAACGTTACTTCAAAATGTTAATCATTTTATTTAATATTTAATATTTATTATTATTTAAAAAAATAAAGAAAAAAATGTTTATTATATTAGATTATATTATAATATGAGTCTTCGTATATCTTTTTATTATTATTTTTCTTGATTTAATTGATTAAATTTTTGATATCATATCAAAATTTATAAGTATTATATATATTTTAATAAAAAAAAATCACTTAATTATTATATTATTTTTTATTAATATCATACTTTCATTTTTCTAAAGGATTTCAATATTTTTTAACAAAAATATTTCTCAATTACTAATATATATATATATATATTATATATTTTTTAAACAAAATATTATAAACAATTGTAATTAAGAGTCAAACTTAATTTAAACCTTTTCTACGGTGAAATAGTCATCTCTATATTTTATGTGTAAATCAAGGGAACACGTGAATTGATAGGAAAAAATAAAAAAATAAAATAAAGTAAACACATAAATTGAAATTGATTAAGAAAATTCTTTTTTTTTTTGTCTGGAGAAGTAAAGATGCTGGTTTATATCTAATCAATAACTGTCATTTTTTTTGCATTAAAAATAATAAAACCAAACAATATATATAGAGAAACCTATTAAAATATCATAAAATTATTTTACTTATTTCATTTATATAAATATCATAAAAATTATTGTATTTATTTAATTCATATTATCAAATTATTTTTCGTTTCATTTATATTACTCAATTATTATATTTGTTTTATTTATATCATTATGTTAATCTTTGTTAATAGATTTGTAAATACTTAGATAATTAAATGATATATTTAAAATAATTCAGATATTTAATCGATATATTAAGAATAATAATTTGTTCAAAACATATTACTTAATTATTTGAGTTGTTTCAAATTTATCAATTAATCTGATGTTATTATATTTGAGACTAAATATGAACAAAACAAATACAATAATTTGATAGTATTTTTTATAGATTTACTATATATATATATAGTGACCATTCTTAATACAAACAATTTAAAAAATATTTTTATTAAATAATATTAATTTTTGAGTAAATATAATTTAACTGTATATATATTTTTAATTATAGTTAAATATTTTTATTGATTTTAAAAATCAACTATTAGTTTAAATTTTTATATTTATTAACATCTATATATTTTAATAATTTAATCTAAATTATTATAATATATCAGTATTATTTATCTAAATTATATATATATTATTTATTTAAGGCGTACTTGCACTTTAGATCCACTAATATTTGTTATTGTTAGAAATACTTAACGATTACATATTATTTTTTAAATAAATGAATATACATGATGCCTTTATATAAGAGTTACAAGTAATAACTGTATTTTATATAGTCATTTTCATCTATTTTATTTATTATAATTGTTATGTTCTTTATATTTTTAGTTAATTTTAGTTTAATAAATTATATCGAAAACTTACTTAATTGCAAATTTATGTCCAAAAATATAATTTCAAATAAAAGAGTGCTTAATTGAAATTTATAAAAGTCGAAAATATAATTTAAATTAAAATCGTGCTTAATTTTAATTATTAAAAGTTTAAAATTTAATTTAAATTAGAAAATTGCTTAATTGTAATAAAGAAAATTTAAAATGTAATTTGAATTAAATTTGTGGGCCAAAATACAATTAATTAAAGTTTAAATTTCTCCGCAGGTGAGAATAAGTTCACACACGCAATGTGGACCGTCAGATCAACGCAGAAACGGCTATGATGTACACATCTCTTTCACACCCGACAAACTCACGTGGTGTAGGTTTTTGTCTTTCACGCCGCTCGGTGCCCTAGTGGGGTCCACTTGTCGTACATGGCGACATGCAGGTGGGACCCACGTGTTTGACGCGTCTAGCTGCTGCCCCCCACGTGTCGCACACCTCTGACCCCGTGCGGCATTTTTGCATGCGCCCGTCCTTGAGCGCCAATGATATGTTGCCATGTGTCCCACTTTAACTTTCAGCGAATCAGATCGCGCCATGTGGCGGTGGGATTTGAAAATAAGAAACAACGCCACGCATGATACGAGTTTGCGTTTTCGATAGAATTTTATCCCTTACGCGTAATATTTTATTATTTTTGCCATATCTCTCTGTCCCCCGCGTGTATTAAAAATATATTTTTAAATGTATATTTTTTTAGAAATTTGATGTTATAAATAGGGGATAGTATGATAGAGTAAGAAAGTTTTTGAGAGTTTAGTTTTTGAGATTTTTTTGTATTGTTCGGTTCTGGACTGTGGAACACGTAGAAGCTATTTTTGGCTTATGTTGTGTTCTGCGTGTGCCAAATATTCACGATACAAAATTATTTAATTTTTTGTGTTCTTCATCTCATTTTCTATAATTGCTGTAATTTTTCTTTTAAATTTATGAAGTAATTTAATTTTTCTAGGGTTGCATTTTATCTAAATTTATGAATCTTTGATTTTAATTATTTTTGAACTATTTATAAGACGTTCAATTTGTTTATTCTATTTTGTGCTTAATGCTTTTGATTATTTACGAATTTTATCAAATGATACGTGATTCTAAAATAAACTTGGAAGAGACATTTTTTGTGTATATTGCTCATAGATAGAATGACATGTATGATGAAGGAAAAGAATATACCCTAATTGTATGTGTGGCCATTTGAGAACTTAGAACGAAATGAATCTTGGTGAATTTAAATCTCATAGGAATATAGTGAATTAATTTAACGATGTGTGTCTATACGGAGCTCGAAAGAGATGTATGGATAAAAATAGAAGTTTTCGATTGACAAATTAAATGTACTAAAAAATATAAATCACTAGAAAATAACATTATTCGAGTCGATTAATTTGGTGAAAAACTACAATCCTAGATTTCTTTTATTTTGTTATTAAACTCTTTTCTCAACATTGTTCCAATCAACGATCGTTTTGGATAAAATCATAAAGAGATAATTTTAGTACTCAACAAATTGTACTAACAAATCTCCGTGGGAACGATACTTTACTTACAAATTTTATTACTTGTGACCGTGTATACTTGCACGTTTTATGTTCTCTAAAAGAGACAACAACAAGTAAACTAGATATGTATAAAGTAACTAGATATAGATATGCCAGAAGTAAAGAGATATACATTAGCAGATATATATATATATATATATATATATTACTAGATATACATTAACAACCCCCCTCAAAATCAAGGTGGATGTGAGACCATGATGAGTGCTCAAAAAGCACTAAAATAACCATGATTTTATGCACATTAATTGATTAAAAATATATATATTTATATGTTTTATCATATATTTATATAAATTTGTCTTTTTCGGAATCACGGGTATTTTTATTGTTTTTCAGGTATTTTGGCTTAAAAATGCAACTTAAAGACTCAAAGAGGAATACGGGAAGCAATACATCACAAATATATTAATAAATAAATGGGGAAATGTCAACAAATATGGAAATATTGGACAAAATGGGTCAAAAAAGACAAAAATGTCAAAAAGGAGAAAATCGCGCCGCCGCGCCGCCCAGCCGCCGCGCCCCAGTGCCCAGCTCCGCCCCAAGCTGCGCGCGCGGTACTGTTCATCCGTGCAGCACTGCGCGCGCGGGTACTGTTCATCTGCGCAGCACTGCGCGCACGGGTACTATTCATCCGCGCGCGCCGACACCCATTTCGCCTCATTTTTCACGTGCAGCCACCCATGACGTCATGCTGACGTCATCAATGACCTCAGCATTTCCATTACGCATTTTTACATTTTTTTTACATTTTTTTACTCATTTTTCTCTCATTCCTCACCTATAAATACCCCCCTTCCCTTCACTTTAAAACACACCTTCAAAACCTCCAAATACATTATTTTCTCTCTTTCTTTCTCTCTTTTTAGTTTTCTTTAGTTTTTCTTAGTTTTTAGTTAATTTCTCTTAGTTTTAGAGTTCTTCCCTTTTTGGGAAGAACTAGTTATGTTTATGTAATTTATTAGCTTTTTGATTCAATAAATGGGAGTGCAAATTCCGCTTGGAGTTTTTCCAGCAACGGGAATAGCGTCGAAGTTCTGTAAGGATTTTATTTTCTTTGCAGTTATTTTTTATGCTTTATTCTTACATGTTATATTTAATTTGTTTGTGATTAAATTTAACTGTGCTGGCTGTTAATAAACATGATGTAATAATGACGTTGTTATGCTTGCGAAATATTAAATAGGTGAAAATCTTTAAAATGAATTGATTTTGTTTTTATTCAAGATTTTATATTAAGAATGTTAAAGAGAAATATATTATTTTTCATTACAAACTTAAACCTGAAAATTAGATTTTAAGGTTCAGTTATCCGGTCTGATTTAGAGTAGTGCTCTTTTATTTGATGGTACAATCGCCCGGTAGTTAGAGTAAAGCTCTATTTCAAAAGTTTTTATAAGAATTATTATCTGAAAATGTATTGACAACATGTTTTCGGTAGTGGTTTTAAAACTTGAAAGTTAGTACTCGGATAACTAAATTTTTAGGTTTAATTTGGACACCTTGAATAAAGTTTAAACTGTCTAACCCCACCAAAGGTGGCATTTAAATGGTTCATTTTCAATCTCTTAGAAAAAGGAATTAATTTAATTAGGCAAATTAGTTATCAACCCCACCTATAGGTGTTAATTGATTTGTTTAGTTAACAAAGAATATCTAACCCCACCAAAGGTGGTATTCATACAAAAAAGGGAGAATCAATAAATATCAATTCATATCTTTAATAACCTAGATAATATGAGCAAGCATAATTAACTTAGTTATTATATCCATAAATACTCCGCCATTATAAATGATAAAATTTGCACAAATGTTTATTGAATCTATTTTTATTTTTATGTAATTAGATTAAAAACACAAAACCTTAAAATATCGTGACAGGATGTTTAGGATTTAATTTCGTTTTTAGAAGTTTGAATAATAAATTAAAAACCACACACATTCCTTCCTTAGATCGACCTTGGGAGTATACTTGTCATTTTCTACGAAATGATTCGTGCACTTGCGAGAGTTTTATAAATATTAAAACCAAAGTATTGGCAAGAATCGACGATGTCGGTTTTCGCTCATCAGACCAACTTGAGGTTGTCAACCAAATTACGAGTGCGTTCTTTGGGAAGTGCCATAGTGAAAATATCTACAAGTTGATCATTGGAGGAAAGGGGAAAAGCTTGAGAGCACCATGGATAAGATGAGAGCGAATACAGTGACAATCAATCTCGATGTGTTTAGTCCGTTCATGGAAGACATCGTTGTGAGCAATATGAATGGCACTCTGATTATCACAATAAAGGGGAGTTGCAGAAGATGTGGACACACCCAAATCCTTAAGGAGCCATCGTAGCCAAAGGAGCTCAGATGTGGTATCAGCAAGAGCATGATATTCTGCTTTAGTACTAGAGTGGGCCACAAAAGTTTGTTTCTTACTTCGCCAAGAAATCAAAGAAGTACCAAGGAGAAAGCAATAACCTGTAGTGTACCTGAGATCAGTAGGATCTCCTGCCCAATCAACATCAGAGAATGCACGAAGTACTAAAGAAGACTGAACTGAGTAGAAAAGGCCATGGAAGATAGTGCCTTTCAATTATCGTAGAAGGTTCAACGGTGAATGATTGCAGCGGCTATTGTGACAGCGGAAGCTATAAGGGTTGAGTAACACCAAAAAAGAAAACACTGCTAGAAAGACAAGAATAGTGGCTCTGATACCATGTTAAAAATACTTAATGATTGTATTCTATTCTATGAATAAATGAATATATATGGTGCCTTTATATAGGAGTTACAAGTAAACTAGATATGTATAAAGTAACTAGATATAGATTTACCAGAAGTAAAGAGATATACATTAGGATATATATATATATATATATATATATATATATATATATTAATATATTACTAGATATACATTAACACTTATTAACTAAAAGGTATGACTAGTGAGCAATGTACGAATCAATAATTATAATAAATTAATTTAAATTTAATATTATGTAAGATAATGATTAACCATAATTTTACACTCCTAACTTACAAATATTTATTTTATATATTATATAGAATAAATATTTATGATTATTTAAGCTTTTAATGTAATACTCTTACCTCAAATAATAAATGAAAAAAACGAATGAAATTGAAAACTAAATTAAATTAATTTATGTAAATTTTTGCACATATAAATAGATGATGTAGCTTTGGTTAATAACTAATCAACTAATAACCAAACACTCGTAGTCTTCACCATAAAGTTGTTTGAATCCATACCAACATTTCAATAAACTTAAGTCGTATAAGTTATCAAACTCATTCAACCGATACCTAAAAAGTTATCATAATAACACAAGTGTAAGGTGTGTCTTAGAGTGAATTACACAATGGATGATCCTAAGTAGATGATTTAATAAATTTGTAAATAAAAATAAAATTACTAACAAATCCTAGAACAAGTAGATTAAGCATAAGTTCAATAAAGATAACTTCTTTAAAGATAAATAATCAAATCAAATAATTGTATGTATAGTATCATAATTATTTGATTTAATAATTCAAGAAAAAAATAAAAAAGAAGTTATATGAACATTTAATTAAAATATCATAAACTAATTAGGCTTATTAACTAAACAAACACAACTACCAATGTTTGATAGATTAATTAAAGAAAAAAGCCTAAAAGGATGTGATCTTATTTTTTGCAAAGCAATTTGAAAGAAAGAGCTTAAAATGAAAAGATTGATACTCTTGTGGTTAATTACAATATAGATCATTAGGTTCTTTATATAGGAAACACTAAAGCACTAATGTTAGATTAAAGTACAATTACAATTCTATCAATTAAACAATTAATAATAGGGATAAAATAATAATTGAAATATTTGGATTGAGTAAACAATTAGGTTAAAGTTGAGACCTTTGTCGCTCGATTTATCTAGATTGAACTTGTTCGATCGAGCTAAAAAATTCAATCAATCTAACTAATCTAAGGTATTAAAAATAAGTCCTAAGATAGGTAGATCGATTCTCGACCGATTGATTCACCTTAATCAATCCAAATCCAGACATGTCTCGATCAATTGATTGATCGAATGACCTAAGTGCAAAAAGTTCTTATATGTCTAATATAAAATCTAACATTCATAAGAATAAAGATATATCTAGGATGTATTCGTTTGAATTTCGTTAGTTTCTTTAGCTTGAAAAATTCTTTTGAAAGACTCACTTAGAAATTAAATTATCTTTACATATTTTGTTAATTTATATTTATGAAATATCATATTTGTTATCCCAAATAATATTTATAATAGGATGGTTGTTATCACTAAGGACTTCTAGTGGAGCAAGATTGAAACACAACTCGTGTACATTTTTTGCAACCGTTTTGAGAAAAAAAGGCACATATTGACATTTTTACTTATTTGTGAAAAACAAGCTTAACATATGTGCTGTAAAACATGTACAAGATTTTGAAGTGAATGTAAAACTAAGGCCAAGTATTAATTAAATAAATATATTTTTTTATCATTAAATTTAAGATTGTTATAAAAATATAATCGATTTTTTTTGTTATTTTCGTATCATAATTATGAAAATATTACAAAAATAGCACTAATGTAATTTTGTAAATATAAAATAATATTTTTCTATCTAAGTGATTAATACGCTATTAAAACATAATTTTTACCAATGATAAATGTTTAATTTAATATAATAAATTTAAGAAAAAATTAACAATAATAATATTTCAACCAAAAATTATTTCAATATATATTTTAATTTTTATAAAAAATAATTTTTTTAGAATAAAATAGTAAAAATCATAAAATGTTTAAAAAAATAGTAATTTTTTTCATATTATTTGTCACATTATTATTTTAATCACTTAATAAAAAAACAATATTTTACTATAAAAATATTAAAATAATATTAAAAGTAAAACAACATCGCTTATAATTTAAGTTACCAAATAATAATATACAATTTTCTTAATATTTTTAATACCAACGACATTGTTGTTGAGTGTTCTTGAGTTTTTTTTGAGTTTTTAGAGTTTTTAGAATTTTGATCCATAATTTTCTAACAAAGTGTTATCAGAGCTGTAGTTGGAAATATAAATATACACTATTGTATATCAAATCGAAGCTCTCAACGACACAAATCCGACGCCGCAAGAATCATCCCGATCGGAGTTTGGACGCGCCGCCACGATCCTTTTGAAGTTTCTGCCAAAAAGTGAGTTAACTTACTAAGTCTGCCGAGTTGGAGCGGAGTTGACCGAGCCGTGAGCCTGTTGACCGAGCTACTGATCGAGCCGTGAAGCCTGTTGACCGAGACAGTTGACCAAAAATTTGACTTTGACTGTTGAATTTGTCCGTTGACCAAAAAAATTCAGATTTTCGCTGAAGTTCCTCTTAAGGATTTTTGACGTTCTGAATCCATCTGTGCGATCAGAATTTACAAATTCTCACTATATTGAGAATTATGTCAAGTGGAGGTATGTCATCGTTTCAAGTCCCGACACTCAACAATGATAACTATGATAATTGGAGTATCAAGATGAAGGCTCTTTTGGGTGCACATGATGTGTGGGAAGTCGTAGAGAAAGGCTTAAGTGAGCCAGACGATGAAACTACTCTAATGCAAGTGTAAAAAGAATCTTTGAAGGATTTGAGAATGAGAGACAAGAAAGCCCTCTTTCTTATCTATCAAGCCTTAAATGATGATGGGTTTGAGAAGATTTCAGATGCAACATCTTCCAAAGCAGTGTGAAATAAGCTTCAAATTTCTTTCAAAGGAGCCGAGAAAGTGAAGAAGGTTCGTCTCCAAACACTAAGAGGTGAGTTTGAATCTCTACATATGGAAGCTTTCGAATCTATTTCTGATTATTTCTCGAGAGTCGTAGTTGTTTCTAATCAATTAAAAAGAAACAGTGAGATGTTGGGAGATGTTAGAATAATGGAAAAGATACTTCGTTCATTAGATTCCAAATTTGAACACATCATCGTGACGATTGAGGAAACAAAATATTTGGAAGAAATTACCATTGATGAACTCAATGGGTCATTACAAGCATATGAAGAAAAGCATAAGAAGAAGCAAGGGATCACTGAGCAACTCTTCAAGATGCAATTCAAAGATAAGCATGAAAGCCAAGACAATGACAGAAACCAACGTGGCCGAGGTAGAGGTAGAGGTCATGGACGAGGTGGAAGCCACGGTCGTGGACGAGGTTGGAATTACAACAACAATTCCAACAACTTTGAGAGAGTAGAAAGCTCAACACAAAGTCGAGAAAGAGGTAATATGAACTCAAGGTATGACAAGTCTCAAGTTCAATGTTATAATTGTCATAAATTTGGACATTATGCTTCAGAATGTAGAGCTCCCAATAATAGAGTAGATGAGAAAATCAACTACATAGAGGAAAATACTGATGAGAAAGAAACTCTTTTTCTAGCACGGAAGGAAAGTGATAGTAGTCAACCAAATGCCTGGTATCTTGACAGCGGTGCAAGCAACCATATGTGTGGAAGGAAAGACATGTTCGTGGAACTAGATGAGTCAGTAAGTGGAAATGTCTCATTTGGAGATGATTCAAACGTAGCAGTGAAAGGAAAATGTAACATTCCTATTCGTTTGAAAGATGAGTAACATCAATTTATTTCCAATGCTTACTATGTCCCAAATATGAAAAGTAACAACTTAAGTTTAGGACAACTGTTAGAGAAAGGTTATGATATTCATATGAAGGATTGTAATCTTTCTATAAAAGATGATAAGAATAACCTCATTGCTAACGTGTAGATTTCAAAGAATAGAATGTTCTTGATCAACATACAAAATGACATTGGAAAGTGTCTGAAAGACTACTATAAAGATGCATCGTGGCTATGGCATCTTCGATTCGGACATCTCAATTTTGGAGGATTGGAGTTGTTGTCTAAGAAGGAGATGGTGAAGGGACTACCTTGCATTAATCATCCTGATCAACTTTGTGAAGGGTGCCTACTCGGGAAGCAATTCAGAAAAAGCTTTCCAAAGGAGTCAGACTCAAGAGCCAAGAAGCCACTCGAGCTAATCCATACTGATGTGTGCGGACCGATTAAGCCTAGTTCTCTCGGTAACAGTAACTATTTTCTTCTTTTTATTGATGATTTTTCAAGAAAAAATTGGGTATATTTCTTGAAACAGAAATCAAAAGTTTTTGAAGTATTCAAGAGGTTCAAAGCTACAGTTGAGAGAGAAAACGATAGAAAAATCAAAGCCATGAGATCAGACCGAGGTGGAGAATTTACATCCAAGGAGCTTCAAGAGTTCTGTGAAGTGATGAGTGCTCAAAAAGCACTAAAATAACCATGATTTTATGCACATTAATTGATTAAAAATATATATATTTATATGTTTTATCATATATTTATATATATTTGTCTTTTTCGGAATCACGGGTATTTTTATTGTTTTTCAGGTATTTTGGCTTAAAAACGCAACTTAAAGACTCAAAGAGGAATACTGGAAGCAATACATCACAAATATATTAATAAATAAATGGGGAAAGTTCAACAAATATGGAAAAATTGGACAAAATGGGTCAAAAATGTCAAAAATGTCATCAATGACTTCAGCATTTGCACTCCGTATTTTTATATTTTTTTAACATTTTTTCACTCACTTTTTCTCTCCATCCTCACCTATAAATACCCCCTTCCCTTCACTTCTAAACACACCTCAAAACACATTCTTTTCTCTCTTTCTTTCTCTCTTTTCTTAGATTTTTAGTTTTTCTTAGTTTTTAGCTTTTCTTAGTTAATTTCTCTTAGTTTTAGAGTTCTTCCCTTTTTAGGAAGAAGTAGTTATGTTTTTGTAATTTTTTAGCTTTTTGATTCAATAAATGGGAGTGCAAATTCCGCTTTGAGGTTTTCCAGCAACGGAAATAGCGTCGAAGTTCTGTAAGGATTTTATTTTCTTTACGGTTATTTTTTATGCTTTATTCTTACATGTTATATTTAATTTGTCTGTGATTAAATTTAACTGTGCTGGCTGTTTATAATCATGATGTAATAATAATGTTGTTATGCTTGCGAAATATTAAATAAGTAAAAATCTCTAAAATGAATTGATTTTGTTTTTATTCAAGATTTTATATTAAGAATGTTAGAGAGAAATATATTATTTTTCATTACAAACTTAAACCTGAAAATTAGATTTTAAGGTTTAGTTATCCGGTCTGATTTAGAGTAGTGCTCTTTTATTTATTGGTACAATCGCCCGGTAGTTAGAGTGAAGCTCTATTTCAAAAGTTTTTATAAGAATTATTATCTGAAAATGTATTGACAACATGTTTTCAGTAGTAGTTTTAAAACTTGAAAGTTAGTACTCGGATAACTAAATTCTTAGGTTTAATTTGGACACTTTGAATAAAGTTTAAACTATCTAATCCCATCAAAGGTGACATTTAAATGATTTATTTTCAATCTCTTAGAAAAATGAATTCATTTAATTAAGCAAATAAGTTATCAACCCCACCCATAGGTGTTAATTGATTTGTTTAGTTAACAAAGAATATCTAACCCCACCAAAGGTGGTATTCATAGAAAAAATAGATAATCAATAAATATCAATTCATATCTTTAATAACCTAAATAGTATGAGCAAGCATAATTAACTTAGTTATTATATCCATAAATACTATACCATTATAAATAATAAAATTTGCATAAATGTTTATTGAATCTATGTTTATTTTTATGTCAATAGATTAAAAACACAAAACCCCAAAATATCTTGACAGGATGTTTAGGATTTAATTTCGTTTTGAAAAGTTTGAATAATAAATTAAAAACCACATACATTCCTTCCTTAGATTGACCTTGGGAGTATACTTATCATTTTCTTCGAAATGATTCGTGCACTTGCGAGAGTTTTATAAATATTAAAACCAAAGTATTGGCAAGAATCGACGATGCCGGTTTTCACTCATCATGAAGCAAATGGAATTCATAGATCTTTAACAGTGCCAAGATCCTCCCAACAAAATGGTGTAGCTGAAAGAAAGAACCGAACAATCCTCAATATGGCATGAAGCATGCTCAAAAGCAAGAAACTACCCAAAGAGTTTTGGGCAGAAGCAGTAGCATGTGCAGTTTACTTGTCAAACCGATCTCCAACAAGAAGTGTATGGGGAAAGACACCGCAAGAGGCATGGAGTGGAAGAAAGCCTGGTATTTCCCACCTAAGAGTCTTTGGAATTATAGCTTATGTTCATGTATTGGATGAGAGAAGAACGAAGCTTGATGATAAAAGCGAGAGTTTTATCTTCATCGGTTATGATGCTAATTCAAAGGGCTTTAAGTTGTACAACCCACACAATAAGAAGATTGTGATTAGTCGAGATGTGGTATTCGACGAAGAAGGAGAATGGGATTTTAACTCTCATGCAGATAACTTCAATTTCTTTCTTCAGTTTAAAGAAGATGAGCAGACAATGAGGGAGCAATCTGTAGAAATTCAACAAGAGCCAATGACTCCACCTACTTCACCAATGCCAACCACTCATGAAGATCCGTCATCATCTTCAAGTGGAAGTGAAAGAGCTATGACACGTACACGAAATCTCCAAGATCTTTATGAGGTAACATAACGACAAGATAATCTTACCTTATTTTGTCTCTTTGCTGATTGTGAACCAGTGAGCTTTCAAGAAGCTATACAAGAGAGGAAGTGGAGAGATGGGATGGACGAAGAAATCAATACAATAGAGAAGAATGACACATGGGAACCTGTTTCACTTCCCAAAGGGCATAAGGAAATAGGTGTTGAATGGGTGCACAAGACAAAGAGGAATGCTAAGGGAGAGATTGAAAGGCACAAGGCAAGACTAGTAGCAAAAGGATATAGTCAAAAGATTGGAATTGACTATGATGAGGTATTTGCTCCTGTTGCTCGATTAGAAACTATTAAACTAATCATTTCTTTGGCAGCTCAAAATAAGTGGAAGATACATCAAATAGATGTAAAATCTGCTTTTCTAAACGGAGTCCTTGAAGAAGAAGTCTACATTAAGCAACCATCAGGCTATGAAGCAAAAGGTCACAAAGACAAGGTATTGAAGTTGAAGAAAGCTCTTTATGGGTTAAAGCAAGCACCAAGAGCATGGAATAACCGCATCGACAAGTACTTTCTGGAGAACAACTTCACCAAGTGTCCCTATGAATATTCACTCTACGTCAAGATTGAAGATGGCGATATTCTAATTGTTTGTCTATACGTAGATGATCTCATCTTCACTGGAAGTAATCCGAAGCTATTTGAAGATTTTAAGAAGGTGATAACCCGAGAGTTTGAAATGACAGATATCGGGTTAATGACATACTACCTTGGAATTGAAGTAAAGCAAAAGGAAGAAGGCATTTTCATCTCTCAAGAAAGCTATGCAAAGGAGATACTAAAGAAGTTCAAGATGAACGATTGCAAGCCGATCAACACACCAGTGGAATGTGGAATCAAACTATCCAAGCATGAAGATGATGAAAATGTGGATCCAACATTTTTCAAAAGTTTAGTTGGAAGTCTGCGTTATCTCACGTGCATAAGACCTGACATTATGTATGCCGTTGGATTGATTAGCCGCTATATGGAGAAACCGACAATCACCCATTTCAAAGCTGCAAAAAGAATCCTACGCTATCTAAAAGGTACAATTAATTTTAGCTTGTTCTATTCAGCTTCTAATGATTACAAGCTTGTTGGATATAGTGATAGTGATTTTTGTGGAGATATAGACGATCGAAAAAGCACTTCCAGATTTTTGTTTTTCATAGAAGATACTGCTTTTACATGGATGTCGAAAAAGCAACCGATTGTCACCTTGTCTAGCTGTGAAGCAGAATATGTAGCAGCTACCTCATGTGTTTGCCATGCAATTTGGCTGAGAAATTTGTTAAAGGAGCTAAGTTTGACACAAGAAGAGCCAACCAAAATTTGTGTCGATAACAAGTCAACCATTGCCTTAGCCAAAAATTCTGTTTTTCATGATCGAAGCAAACACATAGATACTCGATATCATTACATCAGGGAGTGCATCACAAGAAAGGATGTACAACTCGAGTATGTAAAATCACAAGATCAAATTGCCGACATCTTCACTAAACCGCTCAAGCAAGAAGACTTTGTCAGATTGAGAAATTTGCTAGGCATCATAAAACAAGTTTAAGGGAGAGTGTTGGTTTGTAAACTTGTTTACAAGCCCATAGAAATCAGAAACAAAAATTCAATAATTTCTGAGTGTTTCTGGAAAATTGTTCTTGAGTGTTCTTGAGTTTTCAGAGTTTTGATCCATAATTTTCCAACAAGGGCATGTTCCCACTCGTCAGTTGCCTCACCATTACTCTACACCACAGTCTGTCCTCTCGCCGTTCCAACCACTATTTATATCCCTCTTTGGATAAGATCTTCCACTTTGGATAATATTACTGGGAGATGTAGTAGGAATATGCTGTAGCAATGGTAGTACTAATTGAGTTGAGGAAACAAAAATGGTTTCTATTCTTATGGCTATTCAGTTAGCTCACGCTGCTGGACTAATGGAGATCATTGTAGGAAATGACGATTGCTACATGATTTTAGTCCTTAAGGGACTCAATCACGTGGAGTCACCTGAGTGCTAACTAATAAACTAGATCTTTTCTTTGTTAATTTTTTTGTTTCAGCTGTAGTTAATTAGATTCTTAGAGAGTTTAATACTATGGCTCATCACATGAAAGGGCTAAAAACAATATGGTGATGTTTGGTTATAGGAAATGAAAATTATTTTGTGTATTTGGTTGGACGAAATAGTAGAACGGAATAAAATCGATTATTAAATGAGAATGAATCACAATTATTTTTCACTTTTAGGAGTCATGATTTCATTATCATCTAAACTTTTTTTCTAATTTTATGCTCACCCCAAATATAACCCTAAAATTAAATCTCAAATCCCTAAATTCAAAACCCAAAACCCTAAATCCAAATCCTAAAATCCTAAACCCTAAATCCAAAATCCCAAATCTCAAATCCCTAAACCCTAAACCTCAAATCCCTAAACCCTAAAACCTAAATCACAAAACCCAAAACTCAAAACCCAAAACCCAAAACCCTAAACCCAAAATCTCAAATCCCAAAATCTGAAACCCTAAACCCTAAACCTCATATCCCTAAACCTTAAACCCTAAACCCTAAATCCAAAATCACAAATTCTAAAACCTTAAATCCTTTTTAGAAAAATAATAATTTTAACCCTAAACCCTAAACCCCAAATCCTAAATCCCGAAACCCTAAATTCCAAATCCCAAACCTCAAAACCCAAAACCCTATTTAGAAAAATAATAATTTTAATAATATATTTCTTTTTAATTAAATAATTATTATTTAAAAAAATAATGATTTTAATAATGTATTTTGTATAATAAAAAAATAGTAATTAAATGAAATTATTTGAAATTTATTAAATGTACGTATATTAAGATAATTTATAGTTTTTTTGTTTTATTATAATAGCATACAAAACACTGTAATCCTGATTCTGAGCTTTATTACAATGGTCAACCAAAACAAAATTATTTCCTTTTTATTTCATTATATTTCGATTTTGATTACATTTCACGAAACAAACAACAACTAATAATGTAGGTACCTTTTTTCTGAAAGCCTATCAACGTGAATGCTCTTCTTGATTTTTATTGTAAGAATTGGATGAAGACTGGAGGCTTAGATGGATAAGACTTACTAAAAATTCAAAAAAAAATTATTTTGGTAAAAAGGAAAGTAAAATAAAAATAGTAAACCAGCAAAAAAAAAAATACACATTTAAGTTCGAAATACAGATAACCATAAAAAGAAGGAGCGTACAATTTATTTTATATTATTCTCTTTGAACAGAGAACATTAAAAGAAAACTAGAGAGCTAGATCAAAACAAGCGCTTGGTGGGTATTGCTTCAAGATGGACAAGCTTTCTCAGAGTTACCCCAAACCTATCATTCATGTCAATAGACTCAGCATGAGTATGTTCTGGAAGCTTCCAATCAAAAGTATGAAGAAGAGAACCCAAAACAAAGTGAAGCAAACGATGAGCCAATGGCAACCCTGCACATATTCTTCTTCCGGATCCAAATGGAAGTAACCCAAAGCTCTGTCCCTTATAGTCAACATTAGTATTTGGCCCTATAAATCTCTCAGGCTTAAAAGCCAAATGATCATCCCAAGCCTCAAAGTCTCTTCCTATTGCATAAGTATTCAACATAATTTGAGAATCTTTAGGAATATGATACCCCATGAACTCTGTATCTTCAACAGTATTTGATTGAATTAATGGAGTTGGAGGATGTAGTCTCATGGTTTCTTTAATCACAGCATTCAAATATGGAAGATTATCAATGTCACTTTCTTCCAGCTTCCTTGGTCCTATGACTCTGTCAAGCTCTTCTCTTACCTTTTTCATTGATTCTGGCTTACGAAGTAACTCTACCACTCCCCATTCAATAGCAGAGCTACTTGTTTCTGTTCCAGCCAGAAACATTTCCTGTAATTCCATAATTAACATAACCAAAATAAATAAACTTAAATCTCAATTTCATCTTCTTCATTTTGTCAGGATAGTATCAATGAAAGTTATTCAATTCGAACAAAAAAATAATAGGATAAATGATTATAAAATATTACCTAAAATTTTCAGATTTAATTATATTTTTTTTATCTCTTTTAAATCTTAACCGTTGATATATTATATAGGGTAAAAAGTTACTAATATGAATAAAATAAAGAGAATTACAAATTAGTTAATTAATGATACGAATAAAACAAAGAAGGTAAAAATTAGTTAATTAAATATTATTAAATAATATTACATAGGGAAAGAGGGAGCAAAATTATTTAGATTATAAAATTGTTATGTTTAATCTCTTAAATTTTAAAAAATATTTTTCATATTTTTGAGAAAAAATGATCAATAAATAATATTATTTTTTATTATCAAATAATTAAAACACGACAAACACGAAAAAATTAAAATTTAATATAAAATCATTTAAAAAAGTTATAAATAATATATATTTTAACATAAAATTATTTAAATACATATTTTTATTTTTTTTTAAAATAAAATAAAAAAAATATTGATAATAACTAAATATTAAAATATATATATTTTTTGGAATAAACAAGTGATAAGAAGATAAGAACAAAAATTAGTGATTAATTAACAAGCACAATACTTGGTCTTCTTCAATCAACAATAAATTAATCATATAATAATATTAAAAAACTGATAATTGAAGTGTATAATTAAAGTAACTTACCACAAGGAACACATTGATTTTGGTGTAAGAAATTTCATCACCTTCGTTATCCAACAAAACATCCAAAAAGTCATTTGTTTTTCTCTCCTCCTTCTTCCCTAATAATTTTCTCTCCTCAACTCTCTCAGTCACAAACACAGTAAGAATTTTCATGGCTTTTCCCAAATCTTTCTCCATATTTCTTCTAAGTCCTTGAGGATCCAACCGCTTCAAAAAAGGTAAAAAGTCTGACACATTTGGTATACCCATCCATTTTATAATATTATCCATAGCATTATAAAACTCTTTACCTTCAATATTAGACTTAGAATCATGTGATAATAAATCCCTTGAAAGAGCTAAATTACCAACCATATTGAAGGACATATGAAACAAATGGTCGGCCAAAATAACTTCACCTGATGAATGTTCCTTACCCTTTGAAATTTTAGCAGCAGAGTCTTGTTCTATGTTCTTTAGCAAACTATCCACACATCTTCGACGAAGCAAAACAGTGTCTTCCATACGCTTGTTCGTCATAAGCTCAGATGTGAATAGACGACGAAGCAAACGCCAGTAAGAACCATATCTACCAAAGGCCATAGAGCCTTGATAGTAGTTGTGAGCTTGTAAGCAATCAGGTGCTAAACGGTCACAAAAATTAAGGTCATGGTTTTTGTATAATATTTCAGCGGCTTTAGCTGATTGAACTAATACGAAGTTTAAAGAACCAAGCTTTAACCAAACAACACCACCATATTTTTCTCTAAGGCTATAAAGGCTTTGGTGAGGCATGGAACCAAGTTCAAATATACTTCCTATTATTGGCCATCTTGTTGGTCCTGGGGGTCTAATTTTTGGTTTATTGGTTTTGGTAATTTCTTTTTTGGATTTGTTGAAACGGCTTAATAATAGAAAACAGGTTGTTGCTAATAAAAAAGTGGAGCTCCAAAATAGAACATTATAGGATGAGATTATTTCTTGTTGCATGGTTTTTGATTTTGGTAATGGAAGATCAAAATTGAAACATCAACTTTGCCACTGATTTTTTTTTTGGAACTCGATCAATTTAGTAAAGTAGATGTTGCTCTAGCTATCCGATGAGTGCTCTTAATGTACCCATGATGCCTTTATATATAGTTATCAAAAGTAAGAGTAGGTGTAGCTTTGATATTTTTGAAGTCTTTTTTTATTGTTTATAATTTTGATATTTTGTCAAATTTTCCGGTCACATATATTTGAATGTTATTCGTTCGTTGTTTGTACTCTGTAGTCTATAATACACTTAAGTAGGGTTGTTCATCGGATCAAAATCGTTGATTTTATGGTCATTTGATCCGATCATCTGATCGGATTGAAACATCCTAATTCGCAACCGATCCGATCACCTCTTACATTCGCTCAATCCGATCCGTAAACTATTCGGATGACATCTGATCAATCCGACCAATAAATTTAATTAACTCTATTTTTTGTATTTTTAAATAATTTTTTAAATTTTTACATAAATCATAACATAAAATTATTTGACTTAAAAAATATTAAAAAATTAAATAAATATATATTAATTTAATATATATATAATTAATTTCGATCGGATCGAATCAGATAAATAGTACTTGAAATTCGCACTTAATGGATGGAAAAAATCTCCATCCGATTCGACCATCGGATTGGATTGATCGGATGAAAAATTAACGAATCAGATCGGATTGATCGGATGATCGGATTTTTTGCACACCACTACACCTAAGTAGGGATTTGTTTTTTCCTTTTTAATATTGTAAGTGCCGGTCAGATTTGGCGAGTAGGGATGATGAGGTAGACGATTTTTTATTTAGGGTATTGTATGAAAAAATGTCTAGTTTTTGTTAATAAGTTGTTGAATTAATAAAAATTGTTGGTAAATTTGACTCTTCAAAAACCTTAGGCTGTTTAAATTATATTGGTTTGTAATTATTTTAAAATTTAAATGGGTAAAAAATTAGCCAATATGTTATTTATGAAAAATAATTTATAACACTTGTTTAGAGTTTATTTTATTTTTATTTTTTACTTTCTTGCTTGTTTTTTAATAAATTTAAGTCTATTATATAAAAATTTCATTTTTAATTCATACAATCGATATAAATATATATTTTTATAACATAAAAATATTTTATATATATTTAAAAGTTATTGTAATTATATATTTTTTATAATGTAAGAAATATATAATTTTAAGAGGTCACAAATAAAACTACTTTAAAAAACTTAAATAATATAAAAATGGTTTTGAATTTTTTCTAGCAGTTATGCATAACATAGCTTTAAATCGGTCTCATTACACTAAAAATTCTAATCTATTTTAATCCCTTTCGGATAAAGTTGGCGAAAGAGTGGCTGAATTTTTTAATCTCTCTTTCACTCGTGAAATTTTAGTTTTTAATGATTGTTATTTATTATTTTTTAAAAAATAATTTTAATTAAAAATATTAAAATTTTGAAAAAATATGTTCAAAATAATTATATAAATTCTATAAATTTTAAAATTTTATAAAAAATGATTAAATAAATTTTTTTAATTTTTTTAAACTAATTTTTAATTCTTAATTAAGTTATTATGTTTGTTATTTATTATTTTAAAAATAATTAATTTTAATTAACATTAAAATTTTGAAAAAACATGACCAAAATAATTATATGTAATATATAAGTTTTTAATTTTATAAAAAAAATACGAAAGGATGATTAAAAAATTCTAACTAAAGTCTTTTAGAATTATAGTTTTAATTATTAAATAAACCATTGTGTATGTTATTTATTATTTTAAATAATTATTTTTAATTAAAAATATTGAAAAAAATGTTATGAATGTATGATTAAATAATATTAATTGAATTTTTTTTAAATTCTAATTTTTAATTTCTAAATAAGTTATTATGTTCATTACTATTATCACAAAAAAATATTTTTAATTAAAAATAGATATATGAATAGGTGGTTAAATAATCTAAATTGAAATATTTTAGAATTTTAGTTTTTAATTTTTAACTAAATCATATTACCTATTTTTTATTATTTTACAAAGAATTAATTTTAACTAAGAAATATTAAAATTTTGAAGAAAAGATGATTAAATAATTCTATAGGTGAATTATTTTAAAATTTTACTTTTAAATTCCTAATTAAATCATTATGTTTGTAATTTATTATTTTAGAATTATTAATTTCAATTGAAAAGATTAAAATTCAAAGAATTCTAAATGTATGATATATTTAATAATTAAGTTATATACAAATTGTATTGATACATCTATTATAACTTATCAATCAAAATGTAACATGTCACTTTTGAAACTATGATGATCATTTTTGCATTGATACTTATATATTAGAACTAACCAAGCAAAATATGATATGGTTACAAAGATTATTTTCACATGTAAGTGCAAACTCACTCTTTTATAGTTATAAGATTATAAGATTATAGGCTTATTATAATATTATATGCTAACAATTTCACATTCAATTACCACAGGATAAATGGAAAAAATATCATTAGTGTCCGAGAGCTTTAGTATATCTTTATATATGCTTCCCTCTTTTATGAAAAGAGCTTTAATGTCTCGACTCACGGATGTTCTTGAATAGTTAACAATATTAATTTTCCATTAAATGATATATTTTTCTTTCTTGTGGCTCTCATATTAAATAGTTTTATAGTATGATTAATTTTTTTATTTAAGAATTTTTAACAAATAAATATTGAATATTTTTCTAGTTTTAGGATTTTGAATAAATAAATATTATTTTTAATAAATAGAATCTAGGGAGTTCAACTTTAACTTGTTTTAATAAATATAAGTCTACCTCCGTCTTCTGATATTTTACGTATGAACTTTAGTTATCTCGTAAGAAGGCTTACCTTTTGGATTGGGAGCAATGACTTACTACCTTTAACCAATAATATGATTTATATTTTTATTTAATATATAAGACTTACAATGGGTTTTGGTAAAAATTGAACTTTTATTTATTAAGGAAGTAAGATCATTACAATCTTAGTTTCTTGCTAATTTACTCCATAGGAGTTTGTTTACATATTTTTTAAGAAGAGATGGATGCTTGTATTCTATGGTTCGAACTTGCTCTACCATTCTTCCTTATACAAGAGTCATTTTATAGACATAAGAGCAATTGTTTTTACATACCTAACCTAAAGACATATGTAAGGATCAGGATTATATGTTATCTTTATCTCTTTCTTTATTTTCTAAAATAAGAATACATGAAAGGATATAGTTTATACTTTTTCTTATCTCTTATTTCCTTTTAAAAATTTATGCTGACATTTATTTAATAAAAATAACTTGACGATATACTTCTTTTCGATACTAGAGATATGGATCAATTTATATCTTTTATAAAATAAAGGCATTTGTGGTCCTCAATTTACTTTTTTGTCAATTGGCAAAATTTATGTTTGATTCCTTCAATCACGTCAAACTCATTGTAGTTGAATGATGTTTTATAATTAATAATTTTCTAAATATCTTCTTGAATTATATTCAAGTTATTGAGTGAGATCATTATGAAATTGCTTGTGGATTAATTTATCCTAATTCTTCTTATGTTTCTAGTTTCATGGTATATTTGACTTAGCATTACTGTTTTTTTTTTTCTGATTAAGAGCTTATTTAACGAACTCTTGTTTTGGTAGAATCCTAGGTTGGTTTACTGTTCTTATTGATTATGACATTCCTATTTTAATAAAATGATAAAGATTAATAGGTTTTTCTTCATGTCAATTCATTATGGACTTGAAAAATCTTAAAAAGACAAGATGATCATTTGCTTTTACTCGTTTTCTAAATTTTTTAACAACTTCTTTGAAATTTTCTAAAAAATAATTTAATTCTATTAAATTTTTGCTATGGTAAATATTTTCAATCAACTCACAATAAAATAATTGGTAAAAAAGCTTTGGATCTGAATCAATAATGTTGAATCCACTGCACGTGATTGGTTTTCTTCCTAATGTATGAACTTTTTATGTTGTAAAATTTTTCATGATATCATGTTGATATTTTCCTAATTTTCTTGCTAAACTAAAAATATTTAGCCATTCGTATGGGTTTATGTTTCTTTATCTTTCTTTTTTTTCCTCTTGGATAAGAAATATATCATCTATTTTCCTCACGATTACCTATCTTGGTATTTTTCTAGAATTTTCATCTTTATTTTTGTAGTTGTTTGGTTTTTGAGTGCTTATGTATAATTATCATTTAAGCTACCTACTGTATCATTGGACTGATAAGCATACTGATTTTTAAATTAGCAAAACTTCCTTTCTGGTTCTATCCAGTTATTGTTTTACTTAATTTTGGCCACGTTGTATATATTCTTGGGGTTAGTTCGTCATAGACAACATAATACTTTTTATATTTTTCTTGATTCTTTTCTTTGAGCTATTCTTCATTTGAAGTTTTAGACCATAAAGCTTTTGAATAGTTACTTTTTTCTCTTTTGATTAATTATGAGATTTTATCCCTCTTTTTTAGATTTTAATCTCTCTCTTTTTCTCGAAAAATTAGTCTTTTTCTATTTTTCACATAAGAGTGACTTTTTGAGATATAAAATCTTTAGTTGATCTTTTAAAACTTTTATTCTTTATTCTTTGATCTTGATTTCTATGTCATGATTGTCCATCTTTTTTTAAATTATAAAAATTATTAGTGGAGCTAATTTTCTAGTTAAAGCATGAGCTAAACTATTATTTTTTCTAAAAGATGTTCAACATCAAGTTTGTAATGGTAAAACCACTACTGTCATTTGATGATCTTCATTGTTTTTAAACTCCTGCAATATTAGTTCTCAAGAAATATCCAAAAACAATTATTGTCTAATCTAACAATGAATCTTGAGAATATTATATATATAACAAACTTTTTTTATTTCCCTTTTTACAACTAAATATTTTTCATTACTATACTAGTTTAGTTCAAATCCTTAAGTAAATTTACATAAATATTCATCTTTATCATCTACTCTTACAT
This sequence comes from Hippophae tibetana, assembly GCA_037013495.1. Lineage (NCBI taxonomy): Eukaryota > Viridiplantae > Streptophyta > Magnoliopsida > Rosales > Elaeagnaceae > Hippophae > Hippophae tibetana. The sequence goes on from CM072812.1 coordinate 10,848,187, forward strand.
TTAATGACTCCTAAATATTCATGAGAAATATATATTTCTATTACCATTTTGTCATCTAGCCTTTGATGGTAAACTACTAATAAATGTTTTAGTTATATTTTTACCTTGTTCATGTACGGTGTATCTTGATGAGTCCATTTTCAAACATAATTTTTATTAACTTATGGCTGTAAATATTTTTTCATTTATTCTAATTTCCTAATATATGCTTCCATGTATATTAAACATCCTAAAAAATTTTGTAATTGACTTTTGTCAATGATAACATTGAAAAATCCGTGTATATTATTTGGCACGTGAGGTTGAAGGTGGTGTTTCCCTTCTTCTATTTCAAGTCCTAAATACTTGATTTTTTGTTACGCTAATACTAAATTTTTCTCAAATAATATTATTCATTATTTCTTACATTTTGTAAAGATTTTTAATAAGTCTAGATAATACTAGTTGATATTATCACTAAAGACTAATATATCATCAATGTAGATACAACAAGAAAAGTAATATTCTTTAAAAATATTATCCATATATTGTTGAAATATTTTTGGTATTTGTTTTAATCCAAATACTATAACAATTCATTCAAATTATCCTTATGGATAGCTATATGTTGTTAATAGTTGAAATTATTTACCTAATCTAATTCATTAGAGTCTACTCTTGCAATTAAAATTAGAAAAATATTTATTTCCTTTGCTTTAAGGCCAATAACTCTTCCTTGTTAGGGATAAAGTATCCTTAATCTATTGTTTCTTTATTTAGTGATTTAAAATTTATCACCATTCTTTAGCTTCTTTTTTATAAGAAATAATGGGCTTGAGTGTGGACACATGTTTGATTCAATTACTCTTAATTCCAAAAGTTTTTGAATTTGTTTACCAAATTCTTCTCGATCTTTTGAAATGTAAACCATATATTTTTCTCTTATAATTTTATTAGGACCTTTTAGTTTTATACTTGTTACATATTCAAGCTTATTAATATTTAAAGTTAAAGGATTTTTGAGCTTACTGTGTTAAGTAATTTCCTTATTTTCAATAACATCTTATTTTCTTGTATTTCTTTTAAGAATGAATCTTTCTTGTTATTAAATTCTAGATCATCTTCATCTAGTAATTTTTGTTATATTTTATAAATATGGTTTCTATTTTTGATATGTATCACCACGTTTTCGTTTTTTATATTATTAAATAAACTTTTCGGATGACACATTTTTTAGATTTCTAACATTTGAAATATATATTGTTTTTCCTTCTAATGTTGTTATAGTTATTTTATCTATATATTGTAAAAATGGTTGATATAAATTTAAGAAATTATTTCCCATTAAAAAATCAACGCTCGTTTCTTGTTGATATATAGTAGAAATATGAAACTTTTCTCTGTATATTATTTTATCAATATCTTTATAACTTTATTAAGGTTAATTATTATATTATTTTTAGTTCTTACAATTAAGTCCTTTAGGGTTATATAGTCCATTTTTGTTTATGAAAATACATATCTAGTGGCTACAATATATGTATAAGTATGTAAATGATATTTATTATATCATTTAAATTAGTATCCTATTTTTATGCAAGTACTATTATGATTAGTTATGTTGTATAAGTCATTCATCCTTAGATGTTTGCTCTGAATCTGTTTCTTCTTCTTCAATTTTACTCATTCAGTATATTTATTCTATTTAATCAATGTCTGATTCTTTTATGCGTTATAATCTCATCATATAGGCTTGTTCTAATATCTTTAAATTTTTTCTTATATTCCTTATTATGAGTTAATATATTAGGACATTATTTATCATAATAAAATTTCTCATTACATATCCAACACCTGCAAGTTTTCTTGCCTGATGAATAATAATTTTCTTTTTTGTTAAATTTTATTCTTCTAAAATATCTTTTCTTATAAGGTTTCTAGTTATATATTCTCTTATATTTGAAAAAAAATTATTTTTGAATTTATATTTTTGAACCATTTATATATATATTTTTATTTGTAGGCTTTATATTACATTCATACTTTCCTAACATTAAGAAATTCTTACTATCACAATATATTTTATAATTTCCTTTATCATAATTATATTCACCTATTATTTGACATTTTAAAATTATCCAAGCTTTTAGTTCTTTTATTTTTCCTCCTAAAGTATTTGGTACTTTTAAAATATTTTTATTTCTCCAATTTTCTTCAAGAGTTTTATATAGAGTTCTAGGTTACTTTTAATAAAGCATTTCCTTAAATCGTTGTTATTGTAGTTTAGGTATCTTGTGATAATAAATTTCATATTTACATAAAAAAAATATATGTATCATATATCACATATTTTCATATTTACTAAATACCATTTCGTCTCATTTATTTCTAATTCACTTGTTTCAGTAATATGGTTTCCTTTATATTCTCTTTTGAATCTTTATATATTTCATTTACTACATTGTCTAAATGGTGTCTTCTTGTCATAAAATCTCTTTGCATTCTAAGATGTATATCATTTAGTATATCACTAAACCATACTTTAACATTTTTAGTCATTTTATAGTTTGATAATACTTTGCAGATTGATGAGTTTGTATTAATAGTTTCAAATGTCTAGATTAGTATACTCATTATACTGACCAATTTATCTAATATTTTTTCTATCTATAATACAATATAGGTTTATATAGTTAGTTTTATTATTATTTTTGTGAAGTTTGAATTCTGGTAGTATAGATCCTTTAACACCCCAATATAATCCTTTTATTTTTAGGTTGTTACCTTGTCTTATATGGAGGATTAGGTTTATTTGGTCTTTACCTATTCCTTTCATTTTTGTGAGGATCAAAAGTTTCTTCCTAAATTATAGGGGTATTACTATATTTCTTTTAATAGTAATTTTCAATTTTTTTTGCTCAAAATCTAATTCATTAATTATTGTCATATAATTTTCTCCTTTATTAGAGCATATTTTTTCTTCATAATATTTTCTTAATTCTTCATCTGTTAATATATAGACTTAATAATGTTTCTACATTCTTATTTTTAGGATCTATAAATTGTTGTTCTAATTATTTTTTATATTTCATTAGGTTAAAATTATAGATTTTTCTTCATCTTTTCTTTTTTCATCACGAAGAATCATTATATTAGATTTTCTTGGTGGTTATTCTTTTAATCTTTCTAATAGATCTTTTTTTGAATGTCTACTTATAATATTTTGTCACGACTATTTTTTCTTATTTCTTTAAGGATTTCTTCTTGGATTTTATTTATATTTTTTAAAAAATTATTTTTTAAAAAAGAATTAAGACTTTTATTATAGCTTTTTGGTTATTTGATATGTTTATTAAGGTGTAATTATTTTCTAATTCTATTATTTCTAATATTTCTTTTGATATTTTTAAGAAATTTTTACTTTATAATTTATCAATTTTTTTTATTAACATATTAATTTATGGATAAGATTTTTGAATTTCTTATTTTAATTCTTTTATTTCTTCTTCTTGTTCTTATTTCTGTTTTATCATTTATAAATTCAATTCGTGATATTTTAATTTTTTTCCTAGTATTATAGGCTTTTCTTTTACATCTAATTTTTATTCTTCAATAATTTAAAATGTGTTAATATTTATGACTATTATTTGCCAAATTTCTTAATTTTTTTATCTATTTCTATGAATTCATATATTAAACTATTTTGATTGTTTGTTAATTAATATTTTACCATATAATGTACTGAAAATAAAAGATTTTATTTTTTTCATTAAATATTTTCTTTCAAATTCATAAGTTAAACTTAATACTTGATTTAAGTTTTTATTATTAATGTTAATGGTAAAATTAGAATATTCTATGAATTTTAATTTTTGGTATCATTAGTTTTCATGGATTATTCTTAATAAAACATATTTCTTATTTATTATTCAATTATCTAGGATTGCTAATTTTATTGGTTATTAATTCATTATTTAAAATGTGATTTTATTAATATTTGAATTACTTCTAAATATATGAATTCAATTTTTCTTTTATCATTTTGAAGAATTTTTGATAGTTTATTCATAACGATTTCTTTGTTAATTAATGTATATTATACATTTCTTTTACATTTGTAATATTAATATTAATTTTTTGTTACTTTTTCCATAATCAACTATATATTTTCTTAAAAATGTTTTATTTATTCTTGACAATGATGTATTTTTAAATCAATCTCCTTTCTTAAATATTTAATCTTACTTTTAATTTTTTTTTCTAATTTCTTATTAATAATTACTATTTTTTGTAAAAAATATCATGATATGTATATCTTATGTTTATGTTTTTGTTATTTATTGATTTCCTAATATTATTATTTTTATGAATAAAAAATTACTAATAATTTCTTTACCTTTAACTTCAGTTAAATTTAATTTTTTTTTTCTTTTATAGTATTTATGATGTTATTTCAAAATTTAAAAATATTATTAATATTATCGCCTGTTGCGACGTAACATCACCACCTGAGTTTTTAAAATTATAATTTATAGGTACAACGTGACATGTAAAAATTTATTTTGTATAACAGTGAATGCAGTTACTTTAGCAACAATAGTGATAAGTATATTGAAGACTAGTTGGAGATATGCTGAAAATAATAATTGCAATTTTCGTTTTTCACTCGCGGCGATTCAACTTATGCATGTGTAATTTTATTTTTTTAAAAAATAAACTTTATTGGGATAAGTAGATAATCATATAATTTTAGATTATTAATTTATGTGATAAATTAGTTCCAATCAAATTATCAAATTAAAGTTATAATATCAACTTAATTAATATGTATAACTTGTGTAAATTAAAATATTGAATTTAAAAATAAATTTAATTTTAACGTATATTGAATAACAATAATTATTATTCAATACATTATTATAACAATAACTATTGTTTAATACATTATTTTAAATATAGCTTGTTATTTTCGATAAATTTACATTAATTGAAATAAAAATTATAGTTTTAAAAACACAAATAAAACTCACATATCTTTTATGTTTTTATCACAAAACGAGATTTAAAATTCTTACATTTATCAAATTTTATTATCAATTTAAACATATAATGATTAAATGACATCAAACTCTATTGAAGTTGAGGAAAATCAATGCAAACAAAATGTTGGACTTAATTTTTTTTTTCTTAAATTTAAAATAAAATATAAATGATAATATATGTTATTATTTTAAAATATAAGAATATTTTTATCTAAAATTATTTTGAATGCGATTTAAATTTTATAAAACATAAATGTATAAAAACTACTCTTAAAATATCATCTAAGACAATAGTGTAAAGAACGGACAGAGAAAGCTAGATAAAATTTTATTTTAACAATAATAAAAACAGTCTCTTTGATGAGCCTGATAAAATTTAGTCAAATTAACTGACTAAAGGAGAGAGATATTAATTATCTTTTTAAGTGTTCGCTTAAGTTGTTTATTAATTAAACAACGTATGAGTTCGTTCAAGTTATAAAATCAGAAATCTCAATTATAATCAATTTGATTTTGTCGACAACTTTAAATTAATATATAATCAACAACTTGCATTCAAATATGAACATCGATCATTTCCGCACATAACTCCAAATGACTCTGACCTACTTAAATCATACCATTCTTGACCTCCATTCATCAACTTACCATTTCTTCTGTTATTTAAAGTGAATCCCATTTTATTCTAAACTGCCATTGTTGACGGACAAAACTATAAAATTTATATGAAATAATTTAAGTATATATGTTAATAAATATGTAAATTTTAATTAATGATTTTTTTTATAATTAATAAAAATATTAAATTAAAATTAAAAAAAATATATTTTTATATTATATTTATTCAAAAATTGAGCTTATTTGATTAAATTATTTATAAAGATAAAGATTATCATACTTATATATCTTAAAGAAAAAATGAATATTCTTTTGTCACAATAATTTTTATAAATATTATAGTAAATTTTTTATTTTTAAAATATTTTTAATATTAAAATATTTAATTATTTTAATAATAGTTTTTCAAGTCTGAAATAGGAATTTTCACAAATTGATGTGTTAATTGTATATGATTATAATACAATTATTAGAAAACAAGAATCTTGCATAGATAGTATTAAAAAAATCTTACTAATTTAAGATTACTTAAATTAGCCGACTAAAGTATTTCTTAATATAATATGATATATTTTTAATTATATATATATTTTGCATAACTTTTCTATTTGAGAATTAAAAAATAAAAATACTAATATAAATGCCCAAAATGACAAATTTAATTGTGTGATTTGTGTCCCATACCTTAAATTTCCATTTTATCCTTCCATCTATTTGTGATTTGTATGAATTAATTACGTTTTATATGCATAATATATGAAATAATTTATAAAAATATTTACTATAATTATGTATGAATAATTATAAAAATATAACTAATTATATGAATTTTTAAAGTTATAAATATAATGAATAATAATATAATTATATTTAAAATTAAAATTATTTTTATCGTTATATATACATTATTTACATAATTATAATAAAATAAACTGTTTGAATAAAAATATAATTAACCTTAATTTACAACTATTTAATTAGAATCTACAACTTTAACGGGATATGAGCTAAAGCAAATTATTTTTATCTAGGAATAATTATTAATTTTTTATACTTATAAAAATATTATTTTTTATTATTATAAATAAGTAAATAGATTAAAAATAAAGTAATTTTTATTACATTGAAAGGTATATCTGTGAATTTGGTAAAAAAAAAAATGAACATGTACAGTATGAATAAAAACGATGACACCCTTAAACAATATACAAGAACAAGATTACAACTCAGTTAAATTATTTAAAATATTTCATCTCTCGCTGATTATATTGTATTTTTTAATTATCGCTGCAGAATATCTTCATTTATCCTTAATTAGAAGCATTATTTGGTTTACATTTTCATTTAAAAAAATAATAATTAGATATAAATTTATATTCATATAAATTATAATATATTAAATAATAAAATAATTTTAAATTATAAACTCATTCATTTTTCAAAAATTTCTAACACATAGAATAATATAATTAATGTAAATATATAAAATTGAATGCAAAATGTATCCACTTTTTTTCATTAAAATATTAATGCAGTAAAGTCCCACTACTACAAAAGCGTACTTAATTTTTTTTTTCCTATTTTATTTATTTTCTATTCTATTTAAAAATTTGTACCTAATTATATATAAATTTATATAACAATTTTATGATTATTAAAGTTTTTTTAAATAAATACACTACTTTAAATCACAAATATTTTAATGAAAATCATATAGTTCAATCATGTCTTTCACATTTCATAATACTTATACGAAACTTAGATAATAAAAATAATAACATATATGTATAAAAATTTATACACATAATATACAAAAATAACGCAAAGTAAATAATAAGTGTGAATGATTAATATAAATATTTACAAGAGATGAAGTAACAAAATGAAAGAAATGAAGAAAAAAAAGATGTTTTGTAAATGAGAAAATAGATATAAATTTTTTGAGTATTTCATTTAAAAAATAGGAGATTTGGAAGATAATTTGAAGATGAATAAAAACAACTAAACGGTGCTAGAATTGGTGGTCATAGATGACCGGAAAATGAGAAAGAATAGGGGAGATAAATGTCGATTTTGCGTTTTTGGGTGTTGTTTACAACATTACAAATTAAAAATTGCGTATGGAAGAGGGAAAAAAAAGGAAAAAAGAAAAAAAAAAGAAAAATCCACGTGTATAATATATAGCATCGATTGACGTGTTGAATCGACGCTATACGTAGACATAACATCGATTTTACGTATCAATCAACATTGTCTATAAGTATTCTTGTGTCATAAATGGAAAATTGATCAAAACATTTCAACCAGTTCAGATATTTTCCAAGCTGATCCTCTTTTCATTTTTGTTTTGTATTTGTTCTAAAACTCTTTCTTGTGTCTTATAACAAGAACTTCAATGAAGTAGTATTAGTGGTTTGAAGGTGAGTAGGATTAACCTCTTAACTTTTATTTGTATATAATTCTTTGATTTATGTTAGAGTTCATTGAAAGAAATTCATTGCTTCTAGGACATTAATTTATGAGCAACATCAGATCAAGATCAAGTTGTTAATTATCAAAAATCAAGTGTTTAATTTAGCACTAATACATATCCTGCTATTCAAGTAGAAATTTAACGTGATTGGTTATTCCATGTAATATTTGGGTTTGATAAGTATTTGGAACTTCTTCTCTGTTTGGAAGATCAAAGATGGCTTAGATAAATTATATTCTAGACCGTGTTCATGTAAAATATTAAAAATTGGGTTTGTAAGTTCCTTTCTCTTTTTGAGAAAAAAAAATTCATGTTAAAGTCAATAGGTTGTGCCATGCCTATATTTGAAATTCTTTTTTTGTCCTTCTTTTATGTGTTGATTTAGAAAGTTTCATGCAAAAGTAATGTTGAGGTACAACTAACAATAATAAAAATATTCTTTGGTTGGCCTCGCATAGATTGTGCTTTCTAAAGAAGGTCTGGGGTTTGAGGTTCAAAGATCTAAGGGATTTTAACTTGGCTATTGTTACTAAGCAATGTTAATGGTTAATTAAAAATCCTCAAACTTTGTTTGCACAAATCTTCAAGCATAGATATTTTAGAATGGGCTCCATCCTCACCGTCGATATTGGATCTTCTTCATCTTAGGCTTAAAAAATATACTTAATTTTTATCATATTATTTTCTCATATTTTGGCATTATTATAAAAATTATTTTTCAAGACTATTATTATATCAAAATTTGTAAGAATTATGCCTCTTCTAATTCCAAATCCAATAGACGTAGAAAATCAAAATACTTATAAATTATATCATAATATATTATTTATTCAATATTAGATATTATTCTTATTTAGTATTACACTAGGTAACATGTATAAGACCCTAACAATATGAGCTACATTGTTCATATGGTAAATGTAACACTTTTTTTTAGCATTCTGTATATAGTGACTTGGTACTTGGAAACAATCGACCCAGTTTTGATAACCAAGACCTGATGTTCAAGACTTGGAGACAACGATCTCGTTCTGTATAGAATTATTGTTTGTAATGTATTTTGGTAGTTCAAATAGAATGTTTATCAATGTAACATCAACACTTATTTAATAGATGTTATATATAGCTTTTTAATGAATGAATAAATGTTCAAATCATTATTTACATTTTACACTTCTCTAGAAGCTTTCAGAACATCTTAGAACTTTCATGAAGGAATCAGACACTCCTAGAAGACTCTAGAGTTGGATAGACTTGACTAGATGATCCTAGAACCTCGTGGCATGTTATAGATAAAACTAGAACAATGTAGATACCCTTGTACATTCTAGACATGATAGGATCTAGAAACTTAGGACATAATCTTAAGCATGAAACCACACTATAAATAAATATATTGGTTTTCATTTGTACCCATATTTGGGTATTACAAAACATATTTCATAAACTATCTTGCTTTACTTTTGAATCCTCAAAATCTCTAAGTCTCTTTCTAATCTTTTTAGAGTGTTTTGTTCGGGCAGGAATGTAGACTTAGTACAATGGACTGTGCTAAGTAACGTACGATTGTTAGTTGAAGTCTAAGGTCGTGACACCTAACTACCTAATACAAAATATATATTAATATAAACGTGGTATACAAAATAGCTAGGCTCGTGTACTTCTTTAAAAAGTCTTGCGAACGTCTTAGTAATTTTTTATTATTTGGCTAAAGTGCTTCACCCTCTTGATTACATGAATAATAGTGGAATTCTCTTTTTAAAGTCATACAATTAATTCTATATTTGCGCGCGGTTTATATAATTTCTCTAATTATAAATGTGTGAAATACAACCATTGTATATACTAAGAAAAGGAAAGAGTAAAAAATTATGTTAAAATCTATACCAACTATTGTTCACACACATAAGATTATTACACAAAACATTGAGCAATCAATTTATAAAAGATCAAAGTTATTAGTTCTATTTAAAATTTATTATGTATTTATTTAAAAATATATGAAACTATATATATAGAAAATAGAGTATATATCAAAATAAATATCAATCTCACCTAAGACTATTCGACAAAAAATAAAGAATTGAATTTTATAAAATATTAAAATTATTAATTCTATTCAAAAGTTTTGTTATTTATTTATTTAAAAATATATATAAAATGTGAAAAAAATATGAAAACTACAAGTGAAAAATATATGAAAAATGTGGTAAGAAAAATATATAAAAACATGTTATAAATGAAAAACATGTTAATATTATGAGAAGAGTATATGATATATACAAAAACATAACATAAGTAAAAAATATATAAAAAGATTGAATAAGGGCATTTGTATATACTATGTATTATGGATGAACAAATATATCAATCAATGCATCTAAATTAAGAAAGTTGATCCCATATTCAGATCATATGATTGATATATTTTATAATTGAATTGGAATTATATTAAAAAGTATACAATCCATTTGAATTCAGATTGAATTTAAATTGATAGATTTTATACTCTGTTGTAATCCTATTCGAATCAAATTAATATTAAAATTATAAATAAATGCATATATTACTTTATAGTATTTTATATTTAAATATTATATATGCAACAATTACATTACATTAAATTGATATTTTAATTTAAAAAATAAAACTAAATATTAAATCTCTATTAAAATAATTTAATAATTATCTAAACATTCTTCTTATTTAATAATAAATTTTAATATAAATGCATCAATATAAAATTTAAATATCCTATATATCATGATTTATGACAACAATTTATAAATAAATTTCAAAATCAATACAACTTTTTTCAATTTAGTTCTTTTGATCTATTCAGATTCAGATTATTTCGATTCGATCGTATTATATTCAAATTAGTAAAAAAGACGATTTTGATCTATTCTTGCCTCAGTCCTACTATGTACAAAGATGTTTTATTTAGACAGTATTTTTTTTAAGGTTGCCATTGCCCATTGGTATTATATTTTTAGTCCATTACTTTTCTAATAGAGCTTCTTAAAAGTGGATCACATGAATCACATATTAATTTTTAACAAAACATATTGAGAAAAAATGATCGTGTGTGGTCATATAACTAAACTTTAAAAAACAAAAGGAGATTAACGGGAATTAAGCAGTAAGATCAATTTAGTTATAATCTCATATTTTCGAATTTATTTTGCTAACTGCCAAATATATAAGACTTAAGTATTCCATCTTTGAGAAGAAAATGAATAAAATGCTTGACTTAAAAAATTAGAAAGTCAATTACCAATCTTATTAATTTCCCATATATAATTTTTCTAGGAGGACTTTGAGTAAAAATTTACTCATTATTTCATAAAAAAGTCACCTATATGTCACTCTAAAAATGTTGTTCAGTTTTCTTTAGCAGACAATTTTGAGAACAAAATATTTTCTTACAACTTACAATATTCTATATGTTATATTTAATTAGTTATTATTTAATAATTGGTCTCATTATCACTTCATTATCTCATATAATATATCTATAATTTTATTTCAAATTAATAACTAAGATTTTATTTATGCATATATAACGTTATTTAAAAAAAAAATTTGCACGGTACAAATATATGAGTTAATTTTTTTTATTAATTATTCTATTTTCTCACTCTTTTTTAATAGCTATAATAATTATACATTCTTAATTAGAATTTGAAATTTATTTTTTCTATATTTTTAAATATATTATATATCGGTAAACAATAAATTCATTTTAAAAAATATCTTAACCACTAAGTCAAAAATTGAAAACTAACATGTTTTTTGGGAAATTATAAGAGTGAAGATTTATATTTAGGTCAAAAAAGACAAGAAGGAAGAATTAATGAGTTTCATTAAATCACTTTTTAATTCAAAATTAAATTACCCATCAAACTCATCATTTCTTATTATATTCAATTTAATATATGCACGAGTTTGAAAAATAGTTGCATTTGAAGTCAAAGAAAGTTACTTAAAATTTGGAATGTGTTAATAAACACTACAAAAATATTAACATAATAATCAGCCCTAGCTACCTAATGTAAAAAAATACTAATATAAACGTGTTCCACAAAATAGCTAGGTTCATGTACTTCTTTGAAAAGTCTTGGTCTAACGTCTCAGTAATTTTTTATCATTTGGCTGATTTTTTTTTTAATGACGGGTTAATATTGGTTTAAATATAAAATTAAAAAGTTTAGATGAAAAATTGATTGTATGACTATATATTAAGAACGACTGTATAACCACCTGTAAGTTAATATATATTTTAATTATATTATAGGAAAAAATAGTCTAAGGACATTTGTTTAGATTTTAAGTGTTCTTTAAGTTAAATAATTGATTTTTCTTTTAAGAAAATTGATTTTTTTAAAACTCATAATAAAATTTACTAAACAAAATTAAATAAAATCTTTCATTGTTTTTGAAGTATAATTTTTTCGTTAGAATCAAATCAAGAAGTAGAATTGTTTCACAAGCTTCCCACATGTAGGGTGGCCTTTCATTCTCTCGAACTCGAAGCAAATGTTTTTCTCTCATTATTTATCTATTATTTAAGTGATTCTTAATATGAATGGTGGATTTAGACTAAATAATTTAAAAATAAAGTTTAAGAAGTGAATGCATGTTATTTAAAAAAATAGTTTTACATAAATAAAAACAATAATTTCGGATTCAAAGTGTAAAATAAGATAGTGGTAAAGATCAACGTAATTCTTTACCAAAAGAAGGTATGAATTTTATTGTTATTTAAAATTTAGATAGAGGAACATGACATGCTAAAACCAAATAATGCATATAAATAACTTCAATTACAAATAAAATAATGTCGTCAAATTATGCCATAGAGTAAGCTTGGTTGGCTTAGAATCTTGATTGCCCTTTACAAGCATTATGGCAAAAAAAAAGCTGATCCATATAACAAATATTCTCCTACATGAGCACGTAAAACATCCATAAAAAAAGTAGTCTAAACTTCAGACGTACGAATGAAGAAATTAAATCATTATAAATATTATCATAAAAAAGAGATTACCACGTACAACGACATTCAATGAACTCATATTAGCATTATTAATCATTTGTCTATATATATGAAGTTATCTGGAATCTCTACTACTATTTTTTAATGTTATATATAATGAACTCTAAATATGAAATCAATTGCATGTAACTTCGATTTCTTACTTGGCTAAGCTTGCATGTGTGAGTTTTGGTGCCCTTAAACATATGGAATACGTTCATGTGCACCAAAACTCATACAAACCAAGAAACAAATCGGACCGACGTATACCTGATTTGTACATTTAGACCTCATTATATCATTAAAAATACTAGCAGAGTTCCAGATAAATTCATATTTATAAACAATGCATTCCCCTAAATACATGAGCATATATATGATTAATCATCATCAAACAAGTGATTTCAGACACAGAAATAGATAGAGAAGGCCAAATCATTAAAAACTTTACTGTTATGTTGTCATATGCTATTCAAGATCATCAGAATCTTCTCCTGATTCTTCTTGTGACGATATAATTTGAACCATGTGTTCTGCCCATTCCTCTCGTAAATCATCAAAAATTTGCTGGTCGTAACCCGTCTTGTTCCAACCAAAGAACTACATGTATTCAAAATCAAAATAAGAATATGATTTCATTTATTTACAAAAACAAACTCAAATATGTTAAAACTTGTATGTATATGGGTAAAATATATTACCACATCATCAATTGGAATTTTGATATTTGTGATGATTTCGCTCATAAACTTCATGACATAATAACCACACATGACTGCATTATTTTGTTGTGGAACCTACAAAAAAAATGCATGTATACATGAATGTTCATATTCGAACATCCCTATTATTTAATTGTAAAATTAATAAAAATATTGAATTGTACATACCATAACTTTTGTCCATATAAGCTTATGAGATTTTTTAAGGACAATGCCCCTAAACTTGTTCCACAACTTCCATGCCCTATCAAGGTATAAAACGATTAGTTTTTATTAAATATTACAAAAAATAATAGAAAAAACTAATATGTAACTAAATATAACTCTTACATTTCAACAATTGCTTTTGTATCTTTACTTAGTTCTATGGAAGCTGAGTCACAGTACCAAGCATGATTATTGAACATATCAATGATTACCAAAATCCAATTATCTTGGCCTTGTTCAAACCTTAATGGCCAAGGGATTATCAACTTTTGATTTCTGCTAAGCGTTAATGCTCTATCACATAATTGTTTAGCTCTGATGCTAACATCCTTCTCTTGATATTGATTGACATATGAAGAATCATAGAAAATTGCTAAATATGATGAGTGATTATGTTGAAGTCGATAATAGCAAGCCCTATATATGTATATATATAATTAGATAATATAAATATAATTATATATGTTCTGCATAAATAAAAGAAAACTAACTAGATTGAGGACTCACCTTGTCCACACTTGAATTATACTTAAATCGATCATTTGATATTCAAATATTTGCAACAAGCACTCGATCGATATATAAGTTTGGCCGATATCTACACCAGAAATTTCAATAGGAAGTGGCACAGTCCATCCATCATTTATGCTAGATGCCCTCCCAACAATAGTCATCAAACTGCCAAGATTTCTACTGAACTGTAACGCATAAGTATGACTATACTTTTTCCAAGGCTTCTTCTTGAATGACTTGGTGCACGATGATTGGCCACTAGTCATAGATTTAGCACGAGATACTTGCTTGGTATCTCTTAAATGTGTCGTATTTAAGAGTTCTGGTATAATAGACTACCAAAAAAGTATCATATATGTATTTTTAGTAACAATATAAGATCACATTAAATAATAGTAGTAAACAAGTGTTATTTTTTAAGTTAAAAAATAGTACCATGTCAAAATTTAGAACAACTTGATTCGACGGCCAAGCCACATACTGTCTAACCGCCTCTTGGACTGTGGTAGCATCAGAAGGCACAGGTAGTGAACAATCATGAAACAATTATTGATCAATTACTATTCGCCAATGATTAGGCAAATATTGATTATGAATCATCTGATCATCGCTCAATTGTTGTACCGTTCCAATAGCAACATAGTCCGTTGACGAAGGATGTTTCAACAAACATTTCATATTCTGTAACAATTTTAAGTGTTATATATATAAAATAAAACATATAATAAGAATTTAAAAATTAAAATCTTACCACATATGATTCATCAAATAGAGGAGGACTCTCATGTGGGGTAGCTATTGGATGTACATTCTCACCAATATGTTCATCTTGGCTTGATTTATGGTAAGAATGTGTAGATTGCATTGGAGAAAATGAACCACTACTTGATTGCATGTGCATTCCTGGCATATAACGAGGACCAATAGGATGGCTATATCCCATATTGGATGTAGTTTGAGCACAATGAGATTGTGTGGATGGCATGCATGGTGGCATGCTTGGCATGAATTGTGGCATGCCTGGAATGGAAGGTGGTATGCCTGGCATGGATGGTTGCATGCTTGGCCAATATGGCATGCCCTGGTTGTAGCATGATGCCATGGCTGACAGTTGTTGTGATTGATGTTCTTTTAGAGTGGCAATCTCACTCATCACGGAGGCCTTAAAGAAGTTGAATTCTTCTTCAATTTTAGTGTATTTCTCCTTACTTATCGTCTGAGGCTTATGTTTTGGAATTTTAAAATACTCCATAGCACCATCATATTGGCTACTTCCCCTAACACGACCAGGATGCTCGCGTCCGAATGCATGATATAAAGCATCTCTCCTAGGCTCTTCGATTATTTCACCCCTGTATATTTTTTCTTGAACAACTCTCTACAAATAATAAAGCACACAAACATATCATTCATTATTACATCAATTATTAAGTATGAGTCAGACTTTTTATCAACCGAAATTACTAACCAACTTATTTAATTGTTCTTCTCCTCGTTGACTCATCGGTCTTGCATTCTTCATTTTGGGAGTCTTTGTTTCTATGTACAATTCCATTCGGGTAACAGGTCTACCCAATTCAGCTTCCTACATAAATTAGGAAAAATTTATTAACAATGACATGAAATTAAATTGAGAAAAATTAATATAAAAATATTTATAAAATTAAGACAAATTAATAATACCATTCGAAATCTAACTTCAGGATTTGAAGACCTCCCAGTACGGTTAGGAAGAATGTTATGCATTTGGACATTCTGATGATCTTCTCTAATAATTTGAAATTCTTCTGAACGTCTATAATCCACAAAGTCTTTCCAAACTTGAGGTGTAATCCAGGGGTGTTCTTCAGGGATTTTGTATATCACATTCTCATCAAGTGTTTCCAAATATGGAAACACATAATTCTTCGCCAATCTGGAAGTCTTGTATTCCTTCCACGCCTTATTTGCAATCTTATAACACTTGCCCTGCCAATTGTCATCAACTTTGTAACGATTCTGTAAAAACACAGTACAAAAGATTAGATATAATACACCTAATATAATATATATATTGATTATAAAATATAAGAGACTTACATAAATGGTTATCCATATTTTGAACTTTTTTGCATCGGCAACCTCATACCAATGATTTATATTGATTGGTATACTAGACTTTACGAGTCGACCAATAAAAGATTTCAATTGTTGACCATTTTCCCCTAGTGGATTACCAGTAGCATCAAATATAACGGGTATTCTATCATCTGGGTTAAGTGGAGCATCAGGTATATTCGCCCAACCCCTTCTTTTCAAATACCCCAATGGATCATTTGGATCTACAAGCTGAATATCCATGAAATATCTACAAAAAGTGGAGAAATATAAATTAATTGACAATTTTAGGAACACACATATATACAAGAGTTATTACAACAATATAGAACATACATTATGTTTAATTAGGTTGTTGATCGTATACATATATTCCTTCACAATCACTACGAGTCCATGTCGAAGAATCATCATCATCAATTAGATCATCATGTACATTAGGCAATTTATTTGAGAAATTACTAATATTGGTTAATGTATCAAGCATAGAGTCATCATCTTCTACAATATCACAATGGTAAAACTCTTTTTGTGGAGGCGTTAACACAACAGACCACATTAGATCAATTTGATCGCTCACGTAAAATACTTGCTTTGCATGAAGTGCTAACGTGAAAGGATCATCTGTGTGACTTATCCTGGATAAATTTACAAGGGTAAATCCAAAATCATCTATTTTATATCCAACATTGATAACATCTTCGACCCAATCACACAAGAATACTATCTCATGGAAGACCTCATAATCCAATTCCCAAATCTTTTGTATTATACCATAATATGTTCTATCAGAAAGTACAAGATTAGCATCTTTTGAACTGGAAAATTGCATAGTTTGTGCAACCATCTTCACCCCACTATTTTGATTTACTCGGACTTTGTCCCTAGCTTGAGTCGTAAACCTCGATCCATTTATTGTGAAACTATAAAATGATTTGACATCGAATTTTGGGCCATGTGCAATCCATTGTAAACTTTCTGATATTTTATGATTGGGTTTCTTGAGTTCATCTCGAATCTATGTATACAAAAACACGAAATGTGTTTAGAGCAAAGTTTTAAAACATTGAATATATATAGGAAGATACATGCATGATTTTTTGTTTGTGACACTTACGTGGTTGCGAAACCAATTAATAAGCTCTCGTTTATGTTCATCATACAACCATTTTTCTCCTCTCTTTTTTTATAACGAGGATCGATCTTCAATAAGTTTAAATGCATCCTGTAATGTTATTAAATATATATTAAGTTATATATCATCATTAATAGTTAAATAAAAGATGAAACAATGAACATCACTTACTCTATGTACGGTTGTGCCTCGTTATTATTTATCAAAATGATTCGGTGTGCTTTTTCCCATCGAGTGCGATCAATAAATAATTTCTTACTTCCACCAAGCATAGGGTTACCTACTTGGATCATGTGACGTTCTAAGAACAACTTGTGCGTAGGATTCCCAATTTCAGTGCAACCACTAAAGTATTCAGAACAAAACTCAATGGCCTCTTCAGCAATGTAGCATTCCACCATGCATTCTTCAGGTCGATATCTATTATTTACATATTCTTTAAGGACTTGCATATATCTCTCAAAAGGATACATCCACCTTAAGTAAGTAGGACCACATAATTGAACCTCTCGAACTAAATGAACACATAAGTGAATCATTATATCGAAGAAAGAAGGAGGAAAATATTTTTCAATTAGACACAAAGTTTCTACAATTTCTTTCTGTAAAGAATTTAACTCGCCAATTGATATAGATTTCTTGCATATTGTATTGAAGAATGAACAAAGCCGAATTATTGATATTCGAACATGTTTTGGAAGAATTGATCTAATAGCAAATGGTAATAACTGTTGCATTAAGATATGATAGTCATGTGATTTCAATCCATACAGTCTCTTATCGGTGATAGACACAAAATTTCTTAAGTTGGATGAGTAATCATCAGGAACTTTCACACCTTCCAAACATTTACAAAACACATCCTTCTCTTTTGTTGACATTGTATATGATGCTGGTGGCAAGTATGTTTGATTCTTATCATTTTCCACCCTTGGTTCCAATTCAGGTTGTATGCCTAGGTTCTTTAAATCCAATCTTGCTTTAATGTCATCCTTTGTTTTTCCAAGTATATTAAGTAAAGTGCCAATCAAGCTTTCACATACATTCTTCTCAATGTGCATGACATCTAAGATGTGACGAATGTGTAGGTATTTCCAATAAGGCAATTCCCAAAATATTGATTTTTTTTTCCAACAACCATTCGGTTCAAAATCTTTTTCATTTTCACCAATTTCATTAGTTGACCTCCTTCGTTTCCCTACCTTGGTGAGTTTTTTTTCATCTTTCCATATCGTTTGAATGTCATCCCATTCAATTTCCTTAATATATCAATACCTCGCAAAGGTCGAGTTGCATGCTCATGATCTTCTTCACCATCGAAAGGTTTCTTTTGGTATCTAAACTTGTGTCTAGATGGAAAAAATCTCCTATGTCTTCTATAAGACATCTTTCATCCGTGAACAAGATACTTTGTAGAAGTTCCATCACTACATATAGGACATCCCTTGTAACCTTTTGTTGCATGTCCTGATAAGTTTCCATAGGCAGGAAAATCATTAATTGTCCATAAAACGACCCCCTTCAAGTTAAAGTATTATTCTTTATATGCATCGTAAACATTTACACCATCATTCCACAACGTCTTTAAATCATCTATCAGAGGTTGCAAATATACATCAATATCAACACCGGGTTGTTTCGGTTCTGAGATCAATAATGTTAACATCATGAATTTTCTTTTCATACACAACCAGGGAGGAAGGTTGTATGTTACCATAATTACTGGCCAACAACTATATCTACTACTGAGGGAACTATATGGATTAATTCCATCAGCAGCAATGGCAAGACGCAGATTGCGCGGATCAGATGAAAATTGAGGAGATAAATTATCTACTACTTTCCAATTTGGAGAATCACAAGGATGACGTAGCACCCCATCATCAGATCGATTATCTGAATGCCAAGTCAACATCTTTGATGTATATTTACTATTGAACAACCTTTGAAAGCGAGGGATCAGAGGAAAGTACCAAAGAACCTTTGCAGGCATGCCTTTCTTATGTTTTGTACTCTCATTTATACCATGCTTCCATCTCGATTCTTTACACATAGGACAATCATGTAATGTCTCATATTCTTTTCTATATAGAATGCAATCATTAGGACAAGCGTGAATCTTATGATATTCCATGCCAAATCGACTAAGAGATTTCTTCACCTCATACATTGAAGATGACAATTCAATACCCTCAGGAAACATATCGACTAGTAGATTTAGTAATTCTGTGAATCCCTTGTCAGAAAAACCATGTTTTGCCTTGACATTGTACAAATGAACCAATCCTGACATCTTAGTGTATTTTTTGCATTTTGGATACAACGGTTTTTCAGCATCTTCTATAAGTTTATTAAAGGTTTCGGGATCATCCTCGCGTAATTCATCTTCAACACCATGAAACATATTTTCTGTCTGTACATTATGATATGATGTATGTAATCCACCCACATTCTTATTATACTTTTCTCCATGAGTATTATCAATATTTTCTCCATGATAATACCAACATTTATAGCTCAATAGAATACCATTACGGATAAGGTGATACTTAACCTCATCAAATTCATGAAATCGCTCATTTTTACATTCAACGCATGGGCATCGAATCATACTACTTCTAGTATTACTAGTTCTACAAGCAAATTCCATGAAACTTTCAACTCCAGAAATATAGTCTTGCTCAATTCTACACTTTGACATCCAAGATTTGTCCATTTTCTATTAATGACATTAATTAAACATATTACTTAATTATGTATTATTATATATAAATTTCCTAATTATTAGAATATATATCAAAACATACATAATGCAAAATAGTTATCATTTTAATCATTTTACAAAACCATTTATATACAAATTAAAAAATAAGCAACTATGTTTCATGAATATATATATAAAAACCAATCACGCGGTTGATTCTAATTTTTAAGCATGTTACTAGATCATAATTACAAAGTAATATTAATTATACGTATAAATAAATTTATCCACGCAAACTCACACAACATTTCAGATATTATTGAATACATACAATTAATAAGTCAAACATTATTATTACAAGCAAACAAAAAAACATAACTAAATCAAAAATTTATACAAAATATAAAACAAATTGATCGAATAATAAGCTAGCTGCATGCATTCTCCATAAACTAAGTCAAACCTATTTTTTAGGTGTGGTCAAATAAAGTGGCAGATTATTGACTTACTTTTGTTTTTCAGCAATCTAAATTGTAAATGTATCTTAAGTTGATATATATTTACAGAAGTGCTCTCTGAATGAACTTTTAACAAAAGTGTTTGTGGAACCGCACGCGTTGGATATAAAACCAAAAGATATATAATACATTTGAAGTAGTTAATTCAAGTTCTTTAATGTAAAAATGCAAGAGGTTTTTCTTCTGTGATTGTGAATATGAATTGGATTTTGTCAAACCTTAATTAACTGCTTAACTAATTAAAGGTGTACAAACCACACAAAGAAACTACCCAAGCAAAACCCAAATCGAGATGTTAGGTTTTTAATTAACGAATAAAAATTCGTTGTTTCAAATTAACGAATTACATTTACACGCTGATAAAATTAGCACAGATTCGAATTGATTTTGGCTAAGCAATAACAGAAAATACCCATAAACAGATTTTAATATTTTGCTAAAAAAAAGAAGATCTGACAGATAATGTGAGAAGAGAAATATAACTTACAAAACGGACGTTCAAATGGTGGTTGGAGGTGGCCTGAAATGTAGAACGAAGGTGGCGCACGAAGAAAATGGTTCTGAGTGAGGAAAAGGAGAGAGGAAGAAAACTGGAAATTTGCGTACAAAATGAGAGGGCATATATTACGTGGATAGCGTCGGTTAACCACGTCAACCGATGCTACGTTACGTGGATAGCGTCGGTTGATGTGGTTAACCAACGCTACGTCACGTGGATAGCGTCGGTTGACGTGGACAACCGACTTTAAATTCATTAAAAGTCGGTTTTTTCCAAAAACCGACTGTACATATCGACTTATATATCCCTTTTTGTAGTAGTGAATCTTATACTAACCCATCATTTATAAAGTTTCTTAATCTATCCTTATTAGTGTTTTGATATTTTTGAATTATTAATATTTGATACTTTAAGCTTGATTTTCAATCACGGTTAAAGTCCACACTTTGAATCTAAAATATATATTATCTTGGTATATAATCATGATACCTAACTTTTTTGAATTTTTATACACTTAATTCAATTAATAGATTTTTATATAAATGTACATCTCAAAATCTATAACATCAAGTTAATGTAACGTATTTAAAAAACTATGTATGTTAAAGTCTAATCCAATATATATATTATCTTAGTTTATATTAATACGCCCTAACTTTTTGGCTTTTTATGCATTTAATTCAATTAATAAATTTCCTTATAGTCACGCTAAATGTCAAGATCAATAACATCATGTTACTGTAACGTACTTAAAAAGTTATGTATGAATCTGAATAAGACTTTAAACTATTTAAAAAAATATTCCTTTTACCCATGCAAATATTTTAGTCGAACCAACGATCGTTATTAATATATATGTATATATTTCTCCATATGTTATTGCAACAATAATCATTGTTTTACATACAACAGATATTATTAATTTATCTTACGTAATATTGACATAGTGGTTCA
The DNA here is from genome assembly GCA_037013495.1 of Hippophae tibetana. Taxonomy (NCBI): domain Eukaryota; kingdom Viridiplantae; phylum Streptophyta; class Magnoliopsida; order Rosales; family Elaeagnaceae; genus Hippophae; species Hippophae tibetana. The sequence continues at coordinate 10,870,686 of CM072812.1, forward strand.
GAGTTAATTACATAGTGTTAAATTTAGGCCTAATTTTATCTCAAAACACAGGTTATGAGATGGATGATTGCTCTTGTTTATATGCGTAGCATGAACGCGATTCCCAGTCGATGTGGGACTTTAACACTCTTTCTCACATCAGCAAGGGTCTGTCCCCTTGAGATTGACAGGGATGTTGAGCTTATGAAGCCCAAGTGGCGGAATGCATCACTCACTAATGGTGAAACAACTACACCGACCGAGTAACTTGCTTTGATACCATGTAATAAATGGTTTTATTGATGATGAATAAACGAATGTTTACAACTTATTTATACAAAAGAAAAGCAAAATTGTAATAATTAAAAATAAACACAATTATAGATAGGCATGTTCTTGGACAGCCTATCCTTCCCCACCAAGCTGTTGGTGGCTGCTTCCAACTGGTATGTTGGTTATCACCAGCTGGATCTCAAGGTCTTTGACATTCTCCCTCAAGTTGGAATATATGTTAATTATTCCTAACTTGTTAAGTAAGCTTGAGAACTGTGAAAAACTCAGGGATTTGGTAAATATATCTACTGGTTGCTCTAATGTAGAGAGCTGCTTCCAAATGTGGTTGACGTGGTTTATCCATATATTGACTGAGAATGTGCACGACATACACTAAGTCGGGCCTTGTGATGGTTAAGTATATTAATCTCCCAACAAGTCTTCGATAGGATGTGGGATTACTGATGAATTCCCCTTCAACCTTGCTGAGGGATAAATTTTGTTCCATAGGTGAATTGGCAGATTTGGCACCAAGATAACCCATGTCCTCCAATATTTCAAGTGCATACTTGCGTTGTGACAGAACAATTCCCTTCCTGGAACGTGAAACTTCTATGCCCAAAAAATACTTTAATTCACCGATATCTTTAAACTTGAATTGTCTCATGAGATTATTCTTAGTTTCTTCAATGTCTTGTACATTGTTTCCTGTTATGATTATATCATCTATATAGACAAGAAGAGCAGAGAAGGAATTACCACGAGTTTGGACGAACAATGAGTGATCATACTTGGATTGGTTAAAACTAGCTAGCTTAAGTGTTGTTGATAGCTTGATCAACCATTGTCGTGAGGCTTGTTTGAGTCCATACAAAGATTTGTGTAGTTTACATACTCGTGTTTCCCCCTTTCGTCCGAATCCAGGTGGAAGGGACACATAGACATCTTCATGAAGATCACCATAGAGAAAAACATTGTTGACATCGAGTTGTCGAAGATGCCAATTTTGAATAGCAGTAACGGCAAGAAGAAGACGAACAGTGACAAGTTTGGCTATTGGTGCAAAAGTTTCTTGGTAGTCAAAACCTTCAATCTGACTGTATCCTTTGGCCACTAACCGAGCCTTGTATCATTCCACAGAGCCATTAGGATTATACTTGATTTTGTAGACCCATTTACAACCAACTGGTTTCTTGTTTGGAGGAAGCTATTGAAGCGTCCAAGTGCCATTAGTTTCAAGAGCATCCATTTCTTGTTTCATGGCAAGCCGCCATTTTCGATCGTTGAAAGCTTCAGCAAATGTGGTTGGTTCCCTGAGAATGGAAATAAAAGTAGCAAAGGCATGATGTGCATGTGATAATTGGTCATAGGTAAGTACATGAGATAAAGAATGAGAAGTACCTTTGTCTTTGGACGATGCTGAGTGAGATGAAGGGAAGAACCGAGAAGGCAAGGAAGCTTCTACATGATATTTTTGAAGGTAGTTAGGAACATTGGTGGATCGATGAAGCCTATGTGTGACTGGTTTTGGAGGAGTTATGTGTGGTGGATAAGTTGATGGTGATGTTTCTGGATATGAATTTTGAGGATGAAGAATGTCTGAGTCGATTGTTGGAAGGATATATGGTGTATGATGAAGTGATGTATTTGGATTGGTTGATTGACGAATGCTAGGTATGTCATCATAAATAGTATTTTTTGATGGAGTGAATAGAGTTGGAATGTTGACAGCGGAAGTGAGATAAGGAAATACATGTTCATGAAAGATAACATCACGAGACACTAAAGTCTTTCTTGTTTCCAGATTGTAGACACGATAACCTTTTATCCCAGATGGATACTTAATGAATATGCATCTATGTGATCTAGGATTAAACTTGGTGAGTCGATCATGATGTGCAGACACAAAACAAAGAGAACCAAAAACACGAAGATGTTCATACCTAGGAATTTTGTGAAAAAGGACTTCAAATGGTGTTTTACCCTTGAGAACAGGTGTTTGAGTACGATTTATGAGGTATGTGGCTGTAAGAATGGAATCTCCCCAGAATTGTTTAGGGAGATTGGCTTGGAAGAGCAAAGAACGAGCAATATTGAGAAGATGACGGTATTTGCGTTCAACAACACCATTTTGTTGAGGGGTAGGGACACAACTAGTTTGATGAAGGATTCCTTTGGTAGAAAACAATTGGGTCATAGAAAATTCTGGTCCATTGTCGCTATGAATGATTTTAACTCTCGATGAAAATTGTGTTTCAACAAGATTAATGAAGGTGGTAAGAAATGTGTGTGTATCAGATTTAGCATGTAAGAGATAGACCCATGTGCATCTTGAGTAGTCATCAACAATAGTGAGGAAATAACGTGCTCCATTAAGTGCTGAAATGTGATAGCCACCCCAAATATCGACATAAATCATTTCAAAAAGTGCTTTTATATTGATGGAACTTAGAGGAAATGGATTACGTGTTTGCTTAGCTAATGGACAAATAGAACAATCACTAATGGAACAAAAATGTTTGTTGATGGAAAGAGAAATTACACACAAACTGTTATTAGATAAATGACCAATTCATTGATGCCATAGATGAGAGTTGGTGGAAGCAGTATTTGAAACGGAGAAACATCCAACCTTTTCAAAAATAGTCAGGTAATAGAGTCCTACTTTCTCAATTTCCATCCCAATCGTCTTCCGTGAGCATTTGTCCTGAACAAAGAACATACTATTAGTGAATGTGACATGGAAAAATGTAGTTTGAGTTAGTTTGGCTACTGAAAATAAGTTTAATTTGAAGGAGGGAACACACAAGACATTATGGAGTATGAAATTATTTGAGAAATGTACAGTTCCAATATGTGTGACACGGGCAAGAGAATGATCAAGTAAATGCACATGCCGATTAGTGACTGGAATGTTGGAGCTCATAAGGTTTTGGGAACATACCATGTGATCAGTTACCTGAAGAAGTAGTCACTTGACTTGCCATGCTACCTGATTTGGATTGATTAAGAAGTGTAAGGAGCTCTTGATATTGGGCAGATGTAAGGTTGTGGGATGGTGTCTTTGTGTCGGAGCAGTTTTCCTGAAAGTCAGTATGATGAGGTTTGGATGGGAAGCCATAACTTGTATTTCTCTTACCTTGAATTGCTGCTTTCTTCCGACACATATTGATGTCATGTCCATTCAAACCACAGAAATTACATTTGAGACTTTTTCGGCAGTTTTCAAAATTATGTCCATTGAGACCACAAAAATCACATTTGAGGTGACTTCGGCAATTCTCAGAATTATGGCCTATATTGTTGCATCGATTGCACTTGAGACGTGGGTTCCTTGGTGGGTAATTTTTGTGAGGATATTATGGACGACTATCTCTGGCAACAAGTACGGCAGCTTCTGGCATCCTTCCTATGGTTTGCGTGGAGACAGCTCTATGCTTTTCATCTTGAACAATGAGTGAATATACCTTATTTACTGTAGGTAAAGGTTACGTGAGCAAGATTTGTCCACGTGTTGATGTGTAAACCGTGTTAAGCCCCATGAGAAACTTTATGAGTCGCTGCTTTTGTTGATATTCTTGTAGTTCCCTTCTGGCATTTCCTCCACAATGTGGAAGAGGACATAGTGCATTGCGACTATCCCACAAGCTTTTTAATTTGGTATAGTATTCTCCAATGCTTACACCTTCTTGTATGCAATCATGGATCTCTTGCTCAATATGGAATAGGTACACGTTGTTGGTGTGCGAAAAACGTTTTTTTAATTCTTCCCATAGCTCATATGTAGTATCATTATACATGACAAGAATGTTGCAGCGAGTCCATTGTTTGATTTCTGCTTCAAAGTTTGTTGATGGCCTTTTGATTATGCCGTCAATAAATTCTTCTTTGTTTTTGGTTATTAGAGCCATGAGCATCGCATGACTCCAAATGTGATAATTTTCTTGATTTAAAGATTGAGCTACTAGAACCATGCTTGGTTAGTTTGAGTGGTGTAGATATAATGAATGGCTAGGGTTATCATACCATTTTGGTAAAGTAGGGTTGGTATTGATAGTTATAGACATTATTGTTGAGTAAAATAAATCGAAAGAACGGGATAGGTTTAAGTGTGTTTTAGACAATAATGACTATTTATGAAACAAATAATGAACTGAAATATGTTTTATCTTATAGAAAATGAGTCAAGGATTACAAAACCAGAAATTTTAGCCACAGAACCGGTCGGAAAGTGGTGAACCGGCGTCTGGAGTTGCTAAAACAGCGACTGCAACGGTGGAGCACTGAACCGGATAAAGACCGAACCAGACCAAACTGGGTGAACGATGTGTCGTTTACTTCATAGGCACGCGAACGATGTGTCGTTGGAGTCGTCTTCCTCAGTAGCTGGCGCGTGTGACTCCGGCGAGGCGCGTGGAACGCAGTTGAGATCAGGCAAGGCGCATGTGAGCGTGTGGAGTGGTATTTTGGATTGAAATTAATTGCAGATTGCTCAAATTTTTCTAGGTAATATGATCACTACTACAAAAAGTATATATGGCCTCGATTTTTAACCATGACCGTAGGTTTATGGCCACGGTTATAAGAACCGAGGCCTAAGTAAGAGAGACCATAGGTAACGACTTATGGTCTCGATTTTTTAACCGAGGCCAAAAGGGGTACCTATGGCTTTAGTTTTTAAAAAACCAAGGCCAAAGAAGGTACCTATGGCCTCGATTATTCAAAAACTGAGGCCAAAAAAGGTACCTATGGCCTCAGTTTTTCTAATAACCGAGGCCATAGGTACCCCCTTTGGCCTTATTTTTTTAATAACCGAGGCCATAGGTATCTCCTTTGGCCTCGGTTTTCTAATAACCGAGGTCATAGGTACCCCTTTTGACCTCAGTTTTCTAATAACCGATGCCATAGGGTATACATAAATTAAAAAAAAATAATTTATAATTACAATATTAAAAACTAATATAAATTACAATAAATTAATTAAAACAATATTAAAAATAATATTATATTAAAATTAAAAGTATAATTATATTCGAAAGTTTATTCTACACTAAAACATAATAAAAATTACTATTACAAATTGACTTTTTTCTATTAATTACAAGCATAAATATGCTATAAAAAAGATTATAATGATAATTCCGGATTTTCAACTGATTGAAAAATCTCTCAAGTCTTTCTTGAATCCATCTTCTACAAACCAGTACCAGCACTAGTGCAGCGCAACAGCACCAGCACTAGTGCAGCACAACGCACCAGCATCAGTGCAGCGCAATGCACTAGCACCAACACCAACACAGCGCACCAACACCAGCACCAATGCAGCGTACCAGTACTAACACCAGTGCAGTGCACTAGCACCAGCACCAACACAGCATACCAGTACCAGCGTAGTGCACCAGTACTAGCGCAACACACCAGCACCAAAAATTTCATCCTCATTTCTTGCATCTTCTGCTTTCTCACAAGTAGACAGACAATGTATAATGTTTATCAAAGTGGTGAGATGGTTAGTGGGGGCAACTTATTTCAATATGCATTTCAATGTCAACTCATCAAGTCTATGTAAGTGATTTCTCAACCTTCATTAAGGATTTCTCATCATTTTCTGGAAAATCTTCATATCTATCAATAGTCTTCCCCCCAGATTGAGGCCTGGTGCGCCTGGTATGCTTGGTACATCTGATGCTGCTACACCTGGTGCCTACCATGAAAAAGAAAACAAAAAAAAACTACAATAACATGTGATCATCCATAGGCCTAATAGCAACCAATTCATCAGAAAATGCTAACTCCCAATCAAATTTACAACCTGTTAAAGCAGAAGCTTTCATTTTATCAAATTTACAACCTGTTTAAGTAGAAGATAACATAAACTACATAATCATATCAAATACACAATGAAAAAAGGAAGTTGCATGCAGGAGCCAGAGGTGGAACCATAATCACCACTTGGTACTGAATCTACTAATGTAAATGAAAAGGCATTATAATGGACTTACTCTACTAGATGATAGGATAACGCATAATCTTTCTCAAACTTTTGGATTCTGGATGATAACATGAAAAATCTAAGAAGAAAAACATAAGATGTATAAATAGATACTCACTTTAAAGTAACTACCTCTGCATTGATTGTTGATGCCATATCATTGGCCTCGTTACACTACACTAACTCAGCTTCATTAACACCACCAACATTAATTGATTTGATCCACATATCTCACAAGTTCTATATATATAAATATAATGCCAATTTGTATAAAACAAACTAATATTATAAAAGAACACAAGATTAAGCATGTGATGATTGAGATAAAGACAAATCATACTGTAAGTAAAAGCATCAAATTCAGAGGAAAATGAAATATCTTTAATGTTATTGTCCATTTTGCTTTCTATTTCTACGAAAAGGAAAAAATACAATGTCTTTAATCAAATCAATAACCCTATCCACTTTAGCTTTCTTTTGCCAAAAAGTTTACTTTCCCATGAATGAATACAAACAAACAAATCAAGAAATTATCACTAAATTCTTATGAAAAGGAAAAAAAAAGGTAAAAGATAAAAACAGAAGATCCAACATCTAGCTACTAAAAACAATATAAAACATTAATATACCCAAAAAAAGAAATCTATATATTCATGTAATTAATTTTTTTAATATCAAATGTTAAGTTAATCTTGATGCCAAACCACTAAATAAAGAAAGCAAGCACGCATGAAATTAATCAAAAGAAAAAAAATGAAGTAAATTAAGTAGGTATAAGAATTACCAAATAATACATTGAAGAACAACAATTTGAAACATGAGACTCTGAGTGAAATCACTGTACATAGTCTTAAGCAAATGAATGCCCATGACTAAGGTATTAGGCAAAGTAGCAACTGAGAAAAAAGAGATAAGCCACTCCAAACCACCATTTTTAAAGAAAATAGTCCAAAGAGAGAGTAAACAGAGAACCAAAATCTTGGAAAGAGTATCAGACAAAATGTTTCTTCTTGATTTTAGGTCTTGTGATTTCAATATAATATCAAGAGCTAAAAGATGAATCACAGAGCAATGGAAAAATGAAAGGTAGTAACTGGCTCAATATATATTAGACCATAATCTAATCAAACCCTAGCATCCAAACTACACACGTTCAAGGATATATGAAACTTAACACAATCAGATAACAATAAAATGTATATGTCGTGAAACATAAGAAACTTAAAAATTAAATCATTATTACCCTTGATTTTGAACCAAGCCTTTGCACAGTGTTTATGGGTAAGAACCAAATCATATTTACAAGAACATCCCAACTCAATAGGAATTCCAGATTCATAATTGGTTGAGTCCAAGCTTAGATGGAAAATTAGTTTGTCAGCGCACCAGCGACCAGCGCTAGCGAACAGCGAACAACGAACAACGAACAACACCAGCACACCAGTGACCTGCAAACCAATGACCAACAAGAGGACCAAGAAAGGTGTGCAACAGGGCCGAGGAAGAAGGAGAAGAGGAAGAAGAGAGGGGAAGATATCGATCTGGGAAAAAAGAAAAACACTTTGGGAAAAAATATAAAAGAAAAAAAGATGGGAGAAAGGAAAAAAGAAAAAAAATGAGGGAAAAAGAAAAAAAAGAGGGAAGAGGAAAAAAAGAGGAAGAAAAAATAAAAAAATTAATATAACTTATGGTCACGGTTATTGATAAAAACTGAGGCCATACACATACCCTAGAGTCTCGGTTTTTATTTAACCGTGACCAAAGATTTTTAGCCTTCGTTTCTAAAAAAACTGAGGCTAAATTCCCGTCACTAAAAGTATATATTGTAGTAGTGGATGGGATGAAATTGAAATTATTTTGTGGATCGAAATTGATTTTGGAAAAAAAATAGAATGAGGAAAAAAAGAAAAAAATTCTATGAGTTGAATTTTTTTGCGAATTAGTTCCTAAGCTCTGATACCATGTTACATTTGGGCCTAACTCCATCTCAAAACCCAGGTTATTAGATGAAGGATTGTCCTTTTTATATGTGCAACATGGACGTGATGTAAAAAAATACTAATATAAACGTGTTCCACAAAATAGCTAGGCTCGTGTACTTCTTTGAAAAGTCTTGGTCTATGATGAGTGCTCAAAAAGCACTAAAATAACCATGATTTTATGCACATTAATTGATTAAAAATATATATATATTTATATGTTTTATCATATATTTATATAAATTTGTCTTTTTCGGAATCACGGGTATTTTTATTGTTTTTCACGTATTTTGACATAAAAACGTAACTTAAAGACTCAAAGAAGAATACTTGAAGCAATACATCACAAATATATCAATAAATAAATGGGGAAAGGTCAACAAATATGCAAAAATTGGACAAAATGGGTCAAAAATGTCAAAAAGAAGAAAAACGCGCCGCCGTGCTGCCCATCTGAGCCGAGCCGCGCGTGGCTACTGTTCATCTGCGCCAAGCTACGCACGGCTACTGTTCATCCGCGCGCGCCCAGCTGCCTCCACGCGTGCCGACGCCCGTTTCGCCCCATTTTTCACGTGCAGCCGCCCCATGATGTCATGTTGGCGTCATCAATGACCTCAGCAATTCCATTATGCGTTTTTTCATTTTTTTTACTCATTTTTTTCTCTCCATCCTCACCTATAAATACCCTCTTCCCTTCACTTCAAAACACACTTCTCTCTTCTTTCTTTCTCTCTTTTCTTAGATTTTTAGTTTTCTTTAGTTTTTAGCTTTTGTTAGTTAATTTCTCTTAGTTTTAGAGTTCTTCCCTTTTTGGGAAGAACTAGTTATGTTTTTTGTAATTTTTTAGCTTTTTGATTCAATAAATGGGAGTGCAAATTCCGCTTGGAGGTTTTCCAACAACGGGAATAGCATCGAAGTTCTGTAAGGATTTTATTTTCTTTACAGTTATTTTTTATGCTTTATTTAATTTCGTTTTTAAAAGTTTGAATACTTATCATTTTCTACGAAATGATTCGTGCACTTGCGAGAGTTTTATAAATATTAAAACCAAAGTATTGGCAAGAATGGACGATGTCGGTTTTCACTCATCAAGTTTTTGGCGCCGTTGCTGGGGAAGGAATAGCGTTTTTAAATTATTTATCAAAATTTTGGATTTTATTTTCTTTACAGTTATATTTTATGCTTTATTCTTACATGTTATATTTAATTTGTCTGTGATTAAATTTAACTGTACTGGTTGTTTATAATCATGATATAATAATAACGTTGTTATGCTTGCGAAATATTAAATAGGTGAAAATCTCTAAAATGAATTGATTTTGTTTTTATTCAAGATTTTATATTAAGAATGTTAGAGAGAAATATATTATTTTTCATTACAAACTTAAACCTGAAAATTAGATTTTAAGGTTTATTTATCCGGTCTGATTTAGAGTAGTGCTCTTTTATTTTATGGTACAATCGCCCGGTAGTTAGAGTGAAGCTCTATTTCGAAAGTTTTTATAAGAATTATTATCTGAAAATGTATTGACGACATGTTTTCGGTAGTGGTTTTAAAACTTGAAAGTTAGTACTCGGATAATTAAATTCTTAGGTTTAATTTGGACACCTTGAATAAAGTTTAAACTGTCTAACCCCACCAAAGGTGGCATTTAAATGGTTCATTTTCAATCTCTTAGAAAAAGGAATTAATTTAATTAAGCAAATTAGTTATCAACCCCACCCATAGGTGTTAATTGATTTGTTTAGTTAACAAAGAATATCTAACCCCACCAAAGGTGGTATTCATATAAAAAAGGGAGAATCAATAAATATCAATTCATATCTTTAATAACCTAGATAATATGAGCAAGCATAATTACTTAGTTATTATATCCATAAATACTCCACTATTTATAAAAGATAAAATTTGCATAAATATTTATTGAATCTATGTTTATTTTTATGTCAGTAGACTAAAAACACAAAACCCCAAAATATCGTGACAGGATGTTTAGGATTTAATTTCGTTTTTAAAAGTTTGAATAATAAATTAAAAACCATATACATTCCTTCCTTAGATAGACCTTGGGAGTATACTCATCATTTTCTACGAAATGATTCGTGCACTTGCGAGAGTTTTATAAATATTAAAACCAAAGTATTGACAAGAATCGACGATGTCGGTTTTCGCTCATCAGTCTAACGTCTCAGTAATTTTTTATCATTTGGCTCAGGTGCTTCACCCACATGATTACATGACTAATAGTGGAGTTCAATTTTTAAAGTCATACAATTAGTTCTATATCTGCGCGCGGCTGATTTTTTTTAATGACGGGTTAATATTGGTTTAAATATAAAATTAAAAAGTTTAGATGAAAAATTGATTGTATGATTATTTATTAAGAATGACTATATAACCACCTGTGAGTTAATATATATTTTAATTATATTATAGGAAAAAAATAGTCTAAGCACATTTGTTTAGATTTTAAGTGTTGTTTAGTTCTATTGTATAAGAAAAGTGATTGTAAAAAATATGTTATGTAAGGAAATTTTAACTTTTAATCATATTTTTTATTAAAATTAATAGAATAACACAAATATGTATATATATTTTTAGGATAAGATGATGCAGAAATCTCTTAAATTAGTTATTTATGTTATTTAGTTTATTAAATTAAAAACGGTATTATTTAATCTATTAACTATGTAAAAAGATTAATTATATTATTTGATGATTTTAAAATATTATTATTTTCCTTTAAGTAATTAAAATATGAGTCTTTAATAAGGATAAAAGTTAACTTTAATATGAAATAGTTTTAAAAAATAAATAATAATAAAATTCAAATAAAAAGTTAGTTAAATATATATTTTAATTTTTATTAAAAATTAATAAAATATTAACTTTGATAAATATATAAAAATAAAATTGATTTTCTTTTAAAAGAATTATTATCTCAATAATTATTAATATGATAAAAAAATTAAAGATTTTAAGTTAAAGATTCAATAACCCCAATTGTTATAGTGTAAGTATTTTGATTACATGATATAAAGAGACAATACTTGTAAAAAATAATACATGTATAAAAATATATTTGATTCTTCTTCTAAGAAAATTGATTTTTTAAAAACTCATAATAAAATTTATTAAAAAAAATTAAATAAAATCTTTCATTGGTTTTGAAGTATAATTTTTTTCTTTAGAATCAAATCAAGAAGTAGAATTGTTTCACAAGCTTACCACATGTAGGGTGGCCTTTCATTCTCTCGAACTCGAAGCAAATGTTCTTCTCTCATTATTTATCTATTATTTAAGTGATTCTTAATATGAATGGTGGATTTAGACTAAATAATTTAAAAATAAAGTTTAAGAAGTGAATGCATGTTATTAAAAAAAATAGTTTTTACATCAATAAAAACAATAATTTTGGATTCAAAGTGTAAAATAATATAGTGGTAAAGAACAACGTAATTCTTTACCAAAAAAAGATATGAATTTTATTTTTATTTAAAATTTAGATAGAGGAACATGACATGCTGAAACCAACAAAGTAAGAAGTTGAATTTAGAGTTACAAATGTTTATGTAATTTACCATATAATAAATATAATTTTACAACTACACATACGTACATGAAAATTAAAAAAAAAAAATTAAGGGCACGTGAAGTCACTATTGGTGCGAACCGTGTGATATTCTTGTCAACTTCATAATATTATTTTATATTAGTTTAAATTTCTTTTATGTTTGAAATAATAGGATTAAATATTTACGTTTAGATGTTGGAAATAATATATAGAAAAATAAGTTAAAATTAAAATTATTTTATTAAAATTAAGAAAAAAATACAAATATATATATATATATATACTATAAATATAAAATTTAAATAGAGTAAAAAATCGATTTATGTATCTAATATAGTGTTTTTAAGATAATTTTAATTTGATTTAAATATAAAATTAAAAAATTTGAGACTAAATATGAACGAAATAAATAAAATAATTTGATAATGTTTTTATAGGTTTACTATATATATATATACGGTGAACATTCTTAATACAACACAATTTAGAAAAATATTTTTATTAAATAATATTAATTTTTGAGTAAACATAATTTAATTGTATATATATTTTTAATTGTAGTTAAATATTTTTATTGATTTTAAAATTCACTTAGTTTAAATTTTTATATTTATTAACATCTATATATTTAAATAATTTAATCTAAAAATTATTATAATTTATCAGTATTATTTATCTAAATTATATATATATTATTTATTTAAGGCGTACGTACAGAAGGAGCACTTTAGATCGGCTAATATTTGTTATTAACTAAAAGGTATGACTAGTGAGCAATGTACGAATCAATAATTATAATAAATTAATTTAAATTTAATATTATGTAAGATAATGATTAACTATAATTTTACACTCCTACCTTACAAATATTTATTTTATATATTATATAGAATAAATATTTATGATTATTTAAGCTTTTAACTAAATATTCTTACCTCAAATAATAAATGAAAAAAAACGAATGAAATTGAAAACTAAATAAAATTAATTTATGTAAATTTTTGCACATATAAATAGATGACGTAGCTTTGGTTAATAACTAATCAACTAATAACCAAACACTCACAGGTACAACTCTAACATTAAAGTTGAAATACACTAACATAAATTTTTATAAAAAATTAGTTACCTTGTAAAGAATATTCTTATAACATTTTTATTAGAGAATCTTATATATAACGGGATATAAGTATACGACGGATTATTATTATCTTAAATAAAAAATATATAATTTATTATATGTAAAATGTTTTCTATTATTACGGTACTTGGTCTCTGTTTCGTTCTTTCCCTTCCATTCTAATTTATTTTTGGTCAGTTAATTTTAATAATATATAACAAAAATATATTGTCCTAAAAGTAAATAAGGGACATAAATGATATTTCGTTGCAAAGAAGAGCCTTGAAACGTGGGGCATATGATGAGTAGGTGCTGCTAAGAAAGTCATCATCAAAGGATTAAAATATTATTGTGGCGAAGTCTGAATCGTAATGCAACGCACTTAATTAGTGTGGACTTATTTTGACCTCTAATTTGAAGTTTTATATCATATATGACCAGGTCATTCTTATAACACAACCCTTCCTTCCTTTCTTTTCTTATTTCTCTTTTTTCGTCAATATCAAATTAAATTTTTTTATTAAAAAAATATTTTAATAGCTCGTTTTTATATATAAATAAAATGACTAATAAATAGATTTTTATAAATAAAATGATTAATGATTACATTTAAATTCAAAGAATGTATGAGTAGCTTTTTAAAATTAAAAAACAAAATAACATTTTTTATTCAAAAAAAATATGAACCCTCGTAAAAATTACATATCAATATTATTATAATATTATTGTGAGAAAATTATATTATCTTATTTCTATGTTCTAAAATGGTTGTTTACGAAGGAAAAATTTAAATTCATGTTTTTTATTTTGATTATTTAATGTTAGGAAGTAGCTATCTATTATATTTTTGGATATGATTAAGAGAATTAGCAACTAGAATTAGGTCTCGCAAAGACTATGATATATATATGATCTTGCAATAAAAAAACAAGCCATATTAAGAATGATGAATCAAGGAATGGATTGCAAAATATCACCAATGTGAAAATAAATCTTAGTATGTAATACTTATTTATTACATAGTAATATCAATCCTTCTTAAAATTACATATTCCTACTTATTTAATTCAAATATTTATTATATATTAATAGAAGATATACTAATTATTTTTATAATGTTTATTTTTTATAAAATAATTATTTATTTTTAATTATTTTTATCCACATGCAAACAAATTCTATATTTTCATGTTACAATTTGAATTTAATATTTTCATGTTACATCATACATGCATAGACTTTAATTAAAAGATTTACCAATCTTTACATACTTGTTATTTAATGTACATATATGTTGTTAAAAGTTGTCTATTTATCTGATATTATTGTTTTACTATCTGTGCTATGCATTCTATTTAATCGACTTTGGTTTGGTCACATCCACCTTAGTACTCTTTCACAATTTAACCAAACTTTTGACATATCTTTCTTCTAAAAAATTATATATTCTTATTTAAATTAAAATAATTTTTAATTTTCATACTAACCTATACGAGAATGAAACTATATCCTTAATCTGGGTCTCATTATCAACCATATTTACGTAGTGGTCTACTACTATACCTCAATTATATATATAAAAGTTAAATAATTTATATATTTTTAGTTTAATAATAATAAAAATTATTATATTGTTATCATTATTATTTTAAAAAATTAATCGATACTTTTTTTTAACTGAAGTTGTGAACTTTAGGATGATTTATTATAATTTTTTTATTTATTATAAAATATGATATTATTATAATTGATATATTAATTAATAATTACTTATTATATTAATAACGATTTTGCATGCAAAATTTATTAGTGATCAATATTCAATAAATTTAACTCTTTTAATTACACATTGTAAAAACTAAATATATAAGCAAAATATTCAATCAACATAAATATCAATCACTTAAATCATATCTCTTATCGGTAAATATCATATTTTGTTTCTTTTGTTACTTGAAAATTAAATTAAATGAATTGAATTTTTTTATCGTGGCACCTCTTATTAGTGTTAATAATAATTATTTATTCTTAGTTATTTAACATATTTATTATATATATTTATAATAGATATAATATTAATTATTATCAAATTATTTATTATATAGTAATATCATCCCTTATTCAAGGCACTAAAAATTAAATATTTTTAGTTATTTAATTCAAATATTTATTATATATTAATAGAAGATATAATAATTATTTTTATAATATTTATTTTTTATAAAATAATTAATTATTTTTATCTACATGCACAAGAATTGTATTTAAGTTTATCCAAATCTAACATTTGTTGTCCATAATATTTTGTTGTTTTCATACAATTTAAATTTAATATATGCATGTTACATCATATATACTTAGACTTTAATTAAAATATTTACTATTCTTTACTTATTATTTATATTCAAAATAGATTACTATATAATCTTAAATAAGATCGTAAAACCACTCAGGTGTAGCTAGGATGATCTTGGCTATTCATATTTGAAAGTAATATCCACCGATCATATATTAATTAATTTTATAACAAAATTATTTATATGTTTATTTTTTTTTAAATAACTAATTAGATACTTAAATATCGTTTTCGCATTAGACAAGATTTGAGGTAGGTGAATTCTATTCAAAGAAAACAAATTAATAAAGAAAATACATGTTGAAGTAATAGTAAAAAGATAATATGATATATAGTATTTAAAGAAGATAATATATGCATGTTTTACGTGACAATCGAAAAAAAAAAAGAAACGAGGTGGCCAGAACCAAGATATTATAATATGTACTGTGTGGAGCCGCCGCCATTTTATTATTAGAATAGTTTTATTGAAAAAAGGTGGCCTGGACCAAGATATTGTAAAATAAATGAGAAAAATGGATAAAAAGGTAATTATATTGTATATAAATAGAGAGCATCCCTGAGGTAGATTTGCATCCAATTCTAAAAACTATTACAACTCTGAAATAATATCCCAAAAAAACACTAAAATGTCGACAGTTCAGATTCAAGCTCCAATTAGTGATGATGCTTCTCGCAATTCGACTAGTTTTTATCCCAGTGTTTGGGGAAACCATTTCCTCAACTATGTCTCTCAGTCTTTGGTAGAATTACAATATCTAATATCTAATATCTTCTTCTTATTCTTCTTCTTTTTGTTTGTGTTTGTGTGTGTAATTCAGTAATATGAGATTGTTTAACTGTTTTTGTTTAACAAAAAAAATGCTCTTTTTGATATATATTGAAAAACATTCACTAGATAGTTCATATTTGATAATCAATTTCCACTTTTCTACGATTTGTTTCATGGTAATAATAGTACATTAATTTTTTGTTCTTAAAATCAATGCTTGGATCAAACTATTTTTTATGTTGAATCAAAACACTTGAAATTTAAAAATGGCTATTATAAATGTGATTTTGATAGTATCTGACTGATCAATATAATTTCATGAATTTGTTAGGAAATTGATGTGAAAACAGAAGGAAAAGTCCAAAGATTGAAAGAGGAAGCTAAGAGGATGTTTGCTATGATTGAGAATGATCCTCCACAAAAGCTAAAATTAATTGACACAATTCAACTTTTAGGATTATCTCATCATTTTGAGAATGAGATTGCTCAAGATTTATCACTCATTCACAAAGCAAATGTTGTCTCTAATAGTGACAACCTTTTCATTGTTTCTCTTTCCTTTCGGTTACTTAGACAAGGAGGATATAACATATCTAATGGTAAGCTACCTCCTAAATTTAAATTAAAATATCTATACATGTAATATATATGATTCTAATGAGTAAATATTATGTTAATGAATTAAAGATGTCTTCAAGAAATTTACAAATGAAGAAGGGAAGTTCAAGAAGAGCCATGTTGCTGACAACGAAGGAATGCTATGCTTGTATGAAGCTGCACATATGGCTGGCCATGGAGAAGATATATTAGAAGAAGCTCTTGCTTTTACTACCCCTCACCTTCAATCTCTTAATGACACAAACACCTTGATGAGCCCATTTCTTTCGGCACAAATAAACCATGCCTTGAGACATCCAATCCAAAAGGCATTTCCTAGACTCTACACCAGACACTACATACCCATCTATGAACTTGACCCTTCACATAGTGAAGCTTTGGTTACCTTTTCTAAGATTGATTTTAACATTGTGCAAAGGGTACACCAGAAGGAGCTTGGCATTATTTCAAAGTAATAATTTATCAACCCAATCTTTAATCAATTATATGTTGCATTTAATAAACATTTTTTATTTATTTTGGTTTAGATGATAATTAATTTTATGATTTTATATATCGTTTTGCTTAAAGGTGGTGGACAGATTTGGAGTTTGCATCAAAATATTCCTTTATAAGAGACAGAGTAGTAGAAGGTTATTTTTGGATATTGGGTGTATATATTGAGCCAGAATATGCTCTTGCTAGAAGTATTCTTATCAAAGTGTTTTGTATGACATCAATCATTGATGATATATATGACAATTATGGCACATTTGAAGAACTACAGATTTTGGCTGAAGCTATTAAAAAGTAATTTCTTCTTACCTTATCCTCACACACACTCTCTCTCTCTCTCTATATATATATATATATCATAAATTGCAGTAAATTAAATTAGCGTGGTTGTTAATTATAAATATAAAAAGTAAATTTTAATTAATAATTATCTTACCTATAATTGATTTATGATTATAATATAACTTGTGAGATAAAAAAAAAGTAATTATAATTATATTTATATTTATAAAATAATATAAATAATGTTTACATTAAGAGAAATTAATCTTTTGTTCTACATATAGGTGGGATGTGACTTGTGTAGCTTCACTACCTGACTACATAAAAGATATTTACAAGGAACTCTTACATGTTTATGAAGAAGCTGAGGAAGAGTTAGCAAAGGATGGAAGAGATTATAGAATTCGTTATGGCATAGATAAGGTTGCATTATTTTCCTACATTATAATTAATTCCTCAATTATTACATTCATACACGTAAAAAAAATAACAATATTGTTGATTTAATAATTAAATTCAGATGAAACAATTAGTCCAAGCCTATTTCACAGAAGCAAATTGGTTCCACAACAATTACACACCAACTTTGGAAGAGTATCTAAAAACTGCATCAGTTTCTGCTGGATACCTCATGCTTACAACAACTAGTTTTATTGGTATGAAAGATACTTGTGTTACTGAGGAGGCTTTTGATTGGGTTTCTGCATTCCCTAAGATTGTTAGAGGTTCTGCAAACATTGCCAGGATCTTAAATGATGTTGTTGGTCACAAGGTAAATACATACATTCTCGTGATAGTATTTATCAATAAAAAATTATATAAAAAATTTAAATTCTCTCAAATTTTTTAAATATTAATTTAAAAATAATAATATTGGTTATGAATTACAGTTTGAACAGAGTAGAGGTCACGTGGTCTCAAGTGTAGAATGTTACGTGAAACAACATAATGCAACAGAAGAAGAGACATACAAAGAACTTCGTAAACAAGTTGCAGATGCATGGAAAGATATCAATGAAGAGATGATTGATAACAATAAAGCTGTGCCAATTTCTCTTCTCACACGTGTTGTTAATTTTGCACGTGTATCAGATGATGTTGTTTATGTGGATGAAGATCGTTATACTGATGGATCCAAAGGAGCTGCTATGAGAAAATATGTTTCATCTGTATTAATTGAACCAATCCTTATATAATTTTTGTTTGATTAATTGTATTAATTAATGTTTGATAGTAAAAATAAGGATATATCCATAAAAGGTCAATGTTACATAACTTGTTGCTTTTGTTTTTATATTTTATTCTTTTTTTTGTCTTGTGTGTGGTATAAGTGAAACTCTAATAGGTTATTAGTTTGTAAAATTCATTGGATATTTTATTAATATTAAAAGTAACTTATTTATACCTTCATTGTGATTATTTATCATTATTTAATCTCTTTATAAAACAAAAAGAAGAAGATGAAACTTTCTTATTATACTTCTTGATTGTTTATTACATCACATGATCATACTTATAGCAATGAGATACATTTCTAAACTTACCTACGTAGTACTAAAACTGTTATACACCACCTGCAACTAGGGTACTAGAGTAGTGAGATACAATCTTCTACAAGCAGGCTCCACTACTTTCTACTAAGACATTGCTTAATTGACTAGAGTTATTTAAATAAGAAAACAACATATAAAAATAAGCTAGTGTAATAAAGAACACTTCATTAGATGTAGGAGGCAAAACTATCTTATCATACCTACCTAATAAATGTATAGGATTAGAAAGAATACAAGATGACTCGTTAATTGGTTTAAAATAGAGGTCTCACCTTAAGAACATCCTAAGTGCCATTAGCAGCATGCAATAAATTTTGAACCCAAGTAACCCCTAGTAATCGTGGTGATAGAATTCAGAAACTAGGGAGACTAAGGTCACGACCTTATTTTTCAAGTAGCGATCGTGTGACACTTAGCACCGTCTGTTGCACTAAGCCTTCCTTTGAATCCGAATGTAACTCCAAAGAGACTAGAATGAGAGTTTGTAAAGAATGTTTTGTATTGCTCTAGAGAGAGTTTATCTTACAAGATGCTAAGAATTCCCAAGGATGATCACAAATGGAGACCAATGGGTCTATTTATAGTGTGGCTTCAAGCTTAAGGCTATGCCACAACTTTCTAGATTATTCTAACTCTAGAATATACAAGAGGGTTCTTGTTTTATCTACAATATGCCACAAGGTTCTAGGACCTTCTAGCCAACTCTAGAGTCTTCTAGGTTTGTCTAGCTCCTTTATGTAGGTTCTGAGATGTTCTGTAAGCTTCTAGCGGCTTCTACATCCTTCATGAACCATCCGGCACGTTCTAGAATATCCCAGCCCATTCTAGCACTCTCTAGCGTGCTCTAGAACATTCTAGAGTCTTCAAAACTTGAGTTGAGTCCATCCAACTCTAGCCCTTTCTAGACATCTCTAGGCCACTCTAGAACTTTCTCATGTAGAAAAGTCTAGATCCTTTAGGCAAGCACCATTTATTTGGATTTTGCGGAACAATTCGAGCGGGATGTAACACCCTCCCCTACTCAAGTTCGTGATGCCCTCGTCGCGCCTTCAAGCTTGAACCTCTCTATGTCATCTTTGAATTACCACAAAGAATCCTCAGGTTCCCAGCTTGTCTCTACATCCGAGGTGTTCTTCCATTTGACCAAGTATTCCCGATAACTTGGTATGCCTCTACGTTGGATTAGACGGTCTTCCAAGATTGAGTCCACTTCTTTCTTGAAGGAGGTTACCACTGTGGTAGGTGCCCTCTTTAATTCTCCCCGACTTATGTCATCCTCATCTCCATGATAAGGTTTTAGCATGCTTACATGAAAGACCGGATAGATTTTAAGCTTTTGAGGGAGTTGCAGCTTGTAAGACACCTTACCAACTTTCTTGAGGACTGGAAATGGTCCTTCATACTTCCGTACTAACCCCTTGTGAGCCTTCCGCAAGGACTTAAACTGTTGGGGCAATAGTTTGACAATGGCCAAATCACCTTCTTGAAATTCAACCATCCTTCTTTTTTTGTCAGCCCACTTCTTCATCTTCTTAGATGCCTTGTTCAAATAGGCTCAGGCTAACTCAGCTTGCTCGTGCCACGCCTTGGAAAATTTGAAGGCAACAAGACTCTTTCCTTCATAACTCGTGGCCAAGGCAAGAGGAGTCATGGGTTGCTGCCCCATGATGATTTCAAAGGAACTCTTTGCGGTAGACTTGCTTCTTTGTAAGTTATAGGAAAATTGGGCTACATCCAGCAACTTAGCCCAATCATGTTGATTGGCACTGACAAAGTGCCTGAGATACAACTCCAACAATGCGTTGGCATGCTCTGTTTGTCCATCACTTTGTGGATGAAAGCTTGTAGAGAAGTTCAAATCTGATCCCAACAACTTGAACAATTCTGTCCAAAATTTCCCTGTGAATCGTGGGTCTCGATCACTCACGATATTGGATGGAATCCCCCAATACTTCACAACATGTTTGAGGAACAACCGTGTTGTCTCATCTACCGTGCAATCCGTTGAGGTAGGTATGAATGTCGTATATATGCTAAAGCGATCGATCACTACTATGATGCTGCCAAAGCCCTCTGATTTTGGCAAGCAAGTGATGAAATCCATAGAGACACTCTCCCATGGTCTCTCTGGAATAGGCAGCGACTCTAGCAAGCCTCCAAGTGCATGCTGCTCTATCTTGTCCTGTTGGCACACAAGACAAGTCCTCACATAGGCTTCAACATCGTCCCATAGTTGAGGCCAGTAGTAAATTGACTTGATCAAAGCAAGGGTGTGCCTCATTCCTGGGTGTCCAACCCATAGTGAATCATGGCACTCCTTGATAAGCTTCTTTCTTAAGCTCCTCCATTTCGGAACGAAGATACGATTTTGCTTGGCATAGAGTAGTCCGTCACTCAGCCAAAATCGTCTTGTTTTTCCTTCTTTGATGAGGGCAAGAAGGTTTTGAGCAAGGGCATCATGCTTAAGCCCTTCTTTGATCTTTTCCAACAGAGGACTACTCGGCTTACTCAAGGCTGCTAACTCTGCCTTTCGACTCAATGCATCAGCCACCACATTTGCTTTACCGAGCTTGTACTCCAACCTATAGTCAAACTCTGCCAAGAAGTCTTGCCACCGAGCTTGCTTGGGACTCAACTTATTTTGAGTCTAGAAGTATCTAGTCGCTACATTTTCCGTCATGATAACAAAATGAGAACCTAATAAGTAGTGTCGTCATACCCTTAGGCAATGAATGATAGCTGTCATTTCCTTTTCTTGCACCGTATAGCAACGTTCAGTGTCGTTAAGCTTGCGGCTCTCATAGGCTATCGAACGTCCATCCTACATCAACACTCTACCAATGGCAAAGTCTGAAGCATATGTGTGCAGCTCGTACATCTTAGAGGGGTCTGGTAGGCAAAGCACCGGTTCTTCACTAATGACCTTCTTCAAGTCTTCGAATGAGGCTTGGCATTCACTTGTCCATTCCCAAGCCTTGTTCTTTTTGAGAAGGTCGGTCAGTGGGGCTGTTCTTGCTGAGTATGACTTGATAAACCTTTTGTAATAGTTCACCAGTCCAAGGAAAAATCTTAACTCGGGAACCTTGGTAGGAAGTTCCCATTCTTGGATGGCTTTCACCTTGGCTCCATCCATCATAAGTTTCTCATCCTTTATCCTATGCCCCAAGAACATCACCTCATCTTGGGCAAAGAAACATTTTTCCTTCTTGACATATAGCTCATTTTCCCTTAGGACCTCGAACACCTTTCTCAAGTGCTCTAGATGTTCTTCCAAAGTTCGGCTATATATCACAATGTCATCGAGATATACTACCATGAACCGATCAAGGTAGGGATGTAAAATCTTGTTCATAAGAGTGCAAAAGGTGGCAGGTGCATTCGTGAGACCAAATGGCATGATAAGGAACTCATAGGCACCGTACCTGGTCACACATGTGGTCTTGGGCTCATCCTCTTTGGCTATACGTACCTAGTCACACATGTGGTCTTGGGCTCATCCTCTTTGGCTATGCGTACTTGGTAATATCCCGACCGCAAGTCCAATTTTGTAAAGTATCTAGAATTCCCCAATTGATCGCACAAATCGGCAATTAGAGGGATAGGATACTTGTTCTTTACCGTTATCTTATTTAGAGCCCGATATTCAATGCACATCCATAACGAGTCATCCTTCTTCTTTTGAAAGAGCATCGGGGCACCAAATGGGGCTTTAGAGGGCCTTATGAAGCCAACATCCAGTAATTCGTCGAGTTGCTTCCGCAGTTCTGCCAACTCTGAGTTCGCCATTCGATAAGGGCTCATTGTTGGTGGCCTGGTGCCGGGTTCCAACTCTATTTCATGGTCTACCTCCCTCCTTGGAGGTAACCGTTTGGGTAATGCCTCAGGCATTACATCCTGGAACTTATCTAATACAACTTGCACTTCCGTCGGCAAGTTTGGCTTTGGTGACACCTCTTCGTCATCGTATTCCTTTAAGATGGCCAAGTAACTCTCTTCGTCCCTCCTCAATCCCTTCTTGAATTGAAGCGTTGAGAGAGCTTGGGTAGTTGGTCTGGTGGTCCTCTCTGTCGATACCACACACGTCTTCGAACCATCCATGATACACATAGAGTTTGAGAATGGCACTAAGAAAGCTCTAACCTGGTCTAAGAATTCCATGCTGAATACTATCGAGTAGTCATCCATCGACGCCATTGATAAGTCCACTTGGCCAGTCCAAGCGCCAAGACTGACCTTAACTCCTCGAGCGACTCCATGCAATGGTAGTGTTGCTGACTTAACTGCTTTGAGAGATCCCCTTCCGTGGAAAACCTTAAGGCCAAGTCTCTTTGCTTCCTCCACTGAAACAAAGTTATGAGATGCACCTGTGTCCACCAAAGCTTTGGCGA
The DNA here is from genome assembly GCA_037013495.1 of Hippophae tibetana. Taxonomy (NCBI): domain Eukaryota; kingdom Viridiplantae; phylum Streptophyta; class Magnoliopsida; order Rosales; family Elaeagnaceae; genus Hippophae; species Hippophae tibetana. The sequence continues at coordinate 10,894,068 of CM072812.1, forward strand.
CCTTCCCGTTGATGGTTGCATCTACGTATATCAAGCCTTTTGGTGTCTTTGGGGCGCTCTACAATGCACCAAGTAGGCGCAAAGAACCCATCTTTGCACATTCATCTGACTCGCCTCCATCCTGGTCATGAGTGGAAGGAACTAAGGCACTCAAGGCCTTCCTTTTCGGACATTCCCACGCCCAATGCGGTCCGTCACAAATGAAGTACGTCACACGGGGCTTCGAGGCACCACGATCCTCTTTCTCCTTCCCCTTATCCCGTGGTTTGAATGAGAAGACATCTTTGTGGTTTTTGGGTCCTTGACTTTTAGCGTGGCCTCCCCCACTCTTTCCTCCAACAAACTTTTTATCTGTGGCTTTCGAGCTCTCTTTGTTTGTGGAGTAGTCAATAAAGCTTTCTGCAATCGCAATAGCCGAAGATAAATCTTGGACACCACATCGCTTGAGCTCGAGGTTAGCCTAGGATTGGAGACCATACATGAACAAGAACATGGCATCATTGTCGGACGTGTCAGGAACTTCAAGCAGCAAAGTTGTGAACTCCTTCACATAATCTCTTATGCTACTTGTCTGCTTTAACCGTTACAGTCAACCTCTTGCCTCATCTTCAGCGTTTACAGGGAAGAACTGCATTTTGAACTCTCTTTTAAAATCTTCAAAAGTTTCAATTGTGCAAACCCCTCGTTGCACATCAGCATGCCTCTATCTCCACCATAACATAGCAGTATTGAAAAAATACATGGAAGCAGTTCGGATCTTGCTGGCATGGTCCGTTATGCCAGTAGCCTCAAAGTATTGTTCTAGCCTCCATAGGAAATTCTCCACTTCCCTAGAATTCCTAACACCATTGAAGGTCTTAGGCTTGGGAACTTCCACCCTCTTAGCTTAAATGATAGTGGTTGTGCTAGTTTCCCCAGCCATAGCCCGCTTACATAGAGCTAGATCATTACTCATGTCCTCCACTCTAAGCAAGACATTAGCAAGTTCTATTTGGACAAGATCCCTTACCTTGACAAGTTCAGCCTTTAATCCATCAATCTCTTACCTTAAGCCACCGTCTAGCTCATTAAGAGACATCTTGACCGCTACAAGGATCTCCACATCCTCGGCCTCCAAGCCATTGCAACGTTCCTCCAAGTTGTCCACCCTGTCGAATAACTCCCCTAAGTTGTCCTGTGCACTCCTCACACGTGCTTCTAAGCTAGAGAGTATGTTTTTCGACTTGGTTCAAGATTCCTTTGATGGTTTACAAGTTTCCTCTCGGCCATAGGTGGAACATCGATGTTTGGTGTAGATGGAACGACGTTCTTCATTATGCCAAAGGTAGAAATGTTTCAACCGAAAGCACTGATACCAACTGTCACGACCTTATTTTTCAAGTAGCGATCGTGCGACACTTAGCACCATCCGTTGCACTAAGCTTGCCTTTGAATCCGAATGTAACTCCAAAGAGACTAGAAAGAGAGTTTGTAAAGAATGCTTTGTATTGCTCTAGAGAGAGTTTATCTTACAAGATGCTAAGAATTCCCAAGGATGATCACAAATGGAGACCAATGGGTCTATTTATAGTGTGGCTTCAAGCTTAAGGCTATGCCACAACTTTCTAGATTATTCTAACTCTAGAATATACAAGAGGGTTCTTGTTTTATCTACAATATGCCACAAGGTTATAGGACCTTCTAGCCAACTCTAGAGTCTTCTAGGTTTGTCTAGCTCCTTTATGTAGGTTCTGAGATGTTCCGTAAGCTTCTAGTGGCTTCTACATCCTTCATGAACCATCTGGCATGTTCTAGAATATTCCAGCCCATTCTAGCACCTTCCAGCGTTCTCTTGAGCATTATAGGGTCTTCAAAGCTTGAGTTGAGTCCATCCAACTCTAGCCCTTTCTAGACATCTCTAGGCCACTCTAGAACTTTCTCATGTAGAAAAGTCTAGATCCTTTAGGCAAGCACCATTTATTTGGATTTTGCGGGACAATTCGAGCGGGACGTGACACTAAGCACCCATAGACTATCTCAAATATTATTAGATCAACCATTATGAATCTTCTATCGTAACCCAATCACTAAAAAAAACTTTGGGCCTTTACAAGTTCAGATCAAATTTGCACCGCTAATATTTCCAGCATGATGTTGGGTTAGTTTTCTAAACCTCTCTCTTAGATGTTAGGTAAGTTTTCTAAATCCTTCTCTTATTCATCTAAATTTTGAAGATTGAGTTCACACACATTTTGGAGACTAAGAAAATGTTTTCTACTTATATTTTTAGCTTCTTATTACATCAATTTATAGGAAATAAACTACTAAAATTTCTGCAGTTTTATAGAATTTCAAGAGTGGAAAACACCACTTCTTAAAACTAGGAACTCATACTCACACCACTCATAAAAACATGGAATACTCTACTCATGAAAACATGGATTGCTGAAAACAATCCCAAAATTAAAGCAGTAGCAACAACTAATTTTAACACCCTCCCTTAAGATTTTTCTGTTGAAAAAACAGTTTAGGATTTTCTTGATTAGTATTTAGCTTTGAGCAATCCTCCCTTGTTTGAAACTGAGGACCGAGCACATTCCTAACAACTTCCTAAGTTTCTAAAAACTGGTTGCTTGAGGGGTTTTGTTAGAATATTTGCTACTTGTTCTGAACTTTTGCAATACTTCAACTCAATAACCCCATCTTGACATAAGTCACGAAGAAAATAAAATCTGACATCTATGTGTTTTCTCCTCCCATGCATTACTAGATTTTTAGACAGTTTGATAGTAGACATGTAATCACAATAGATTATCATAGGGCTATCCTGCTTCATTCATAAAACTTCAAACATTTTCTTCATCCAGAATCCTTGACAAGAGCTTGATGTTGCTACCATATACTCAGCTTTAGTAGTTGATAGAGTGACTATAGGTTGCTTCTTTGAGGACCATGAGATAGCTCCTGAGCTTAACATATAAGCATGGCCAGATGTGTTTTTCTGTCATTTAGATCCCCTGCATAATCACTATCAATGTAACCATAGAAACCTGAGTTGTCACATTTCTTATAGAACACTCCATAGTTTAGTATCCCTTTCACGTAACTTAGAATTCTTCTTGATGCATTCAGGTGCAACTCTGTTGGATTTTTCATGTATCTACTTATCAGGCTTACACCATACATGATGTTTGGTCTAGTTGAAGTAAGATACATGAGATTTCTAACATTTTGTTTGAAGAAAGTGTTATCAACCTTTCTTCCTCCTTCATCCTTGCTAATTTTTAATCCAGGTTCAACCAGAGTCATAATGGCTCGACATTCTTCCATTTGAAATCTTTCAAGTACCTCTTGTGCATATTTCTTTTGATAAATGAAGTTACCAAAAGAGTTTTGAATTACTTCTATCGCTAAGAAGTAGTGAAGCAGTCCTAGATCTATCATCTCGAATTCTCTCATCATTGAGTTTTTGAACTCATTTAGCATTTCTTGATTGTTTCCTGTATAGATTAGGTCATCAATATAGAGTGACACGATTAGAAGTTTACCTCCAGTTCCAGCTTTAGTGTACATTGTATGTTCTGAGGGACATTTCCCAAAACCTAACTTAGCAAAATAAGTGTCAATTCTGTTGTACCATGCTCGTGGAGCCTACTTCAGGCCATAGAGTGCTTTCTTCAATTTTAGCACTTTTTCTTCTTTTCCCTTTTGAACAAAACCAGGAGGTTGTTCAACATAAACCTCTTCTTGCAATTCTCCATGGAGAAAAGAAAAATTTACATCCATATGTAGAATCTTCTAGGATTTCTTTACAGCCAAGGATATTAGCATCCTTATGGTTTCATGCCTTGCTACAGGTGCAAAGACTTCATTATATTTTATGCCTTACTTTTGTTTGTATCCTTTAGCCACCAAACGAGCTTTAAATTTTTCAATCTCTCCTCTTTCATTCACTTTTGTTTTTAATACCCATTTTACCTCAATCTACTTTTGCCCTTTAGGTAAATCAATGAGCCTCCAAGTGTTATTCTTCTCAATTGACAGTATCTCATTGTCCATTGCCTCATTCCATTTATCTTCCTTCACAGCTTCATCAAAGATGATGGGATCACTACCAACAAACAAGGCAAAGTTGGAAGTGTCTTCATCTGAACCACTAAAAGATGTCTCATAATCCATCATCCAGGGAGGCCTTGTCAGCGTTTGAGGGTTTCTTAGATTGTAAACCCTTCTTTCTTTAGATTCCTCCTCACTTTGAGCTGGTGTGTGAGCTTGAGGCTCCTGTGGCGATGTTAGTGGTTGAGAGATTTGAGTCTCAGTCACCTGAGTTGTCTTTTCAACATCTGCTTCACTTTCCACTGGCATATTCTTTGGTGTTTCTGGTTGTTTTCCCCAATTCCACCTTTTTTCCTTATCAAACACCATGTCATGGCTTATCACTATCTTTCTTGAAAATTGGTTAAATAGTTTATAAGCTTTTGACAATTCACTTACCCCTAGGAACACGCATTTCTCAATCTTATCATCCAACTTTTTCTTTCTCTGATCAGGTATGTGTGCATATTCTATGCAACCAAATACCTTGAAATGATCTACAATTGGTTTCTTTCCATTCCATGCTTCTTGTGGAGTCATGTTTTAACAGAAAATTTTGGACTTTTATTAAGAATGTGAACCGTCCAACAAACAACTTCAATCTAGAAAACTTTGGGAACATGTTCTATTGCGTGTAAACTCCTTACCATATTGACTATGGTACGACTCTTCCTCTCATATACACCATTTTGTTGTGGTGTGTAAGCTATTATCAATTGTCTCCTAATTCCCTTTTCATTGCATAACTCAAAAAACTCCCTAGAACAAAATTCTCCTCCTCGATCTATTCTTAGACATTTGATCCTTTTTTCTGTCTATGTCTCCACTAGAGAAATGAAGTTTTTGAAAGCTTCAAAAGCTTCTGACTTTTCCTGCACGAAATACACCCAAACTTTTTTGCTATAGTCATCTATGAAGGTTACGAAGAATCTTTTACCTTCATTAGATGTAAAGGACATTGGACCACAAAGATCTGAGTGAATTAGCTCCAGGATCTTATGAGTTCTTGTTGATTTTCCTATAGGAAACATATCACGATCATGTTTCCCTATGATGCAGTTTTCACATGTTGTTGAGGAAGGCATTGTGATTTCAAGTAGTCCTTCCACCATATGCTTTTGTTTTAGAGTCTTGAGGCCGTTGAAATGAAGATGCCCATATCTATCATACCATCTCCATACTGAAACATTTTCTTTGGCCATCAAACATGTTTACACTTATTTAATTTTGAAAGGGAAGAGTCAATTTCTTGTCATCTATACCATTACAATTGATCCATGTTTGGGATCATAAATGTCATACTCTCTCTTTTTAATTGTGATCATGTAACCTTTGTCTTGTAACTGGCCAACACTTAGCAAAATTGTGATTATTCTTAGTTTTTATCTGAACATCACCCCTTCCTTCAACCTTCACAGTTGATCGATCACCAAAACTAACAAAAGTGGTGAAACTCTCATCTAGATTAGAGAAGGATGAATTACAACAGCTCATATGGTTACTACAACCTGTGTTCACGTACCAGGTGTCTTCATCCGTGTCTTCCATTGCATGGAAAACCATCAACAAAGTCTCATCCTCTTTCTCTTTTCCCTTTTCTACAAAGTTGGATCTTTCACCATTCTCTTTGGTCATTTTTGTGTAACACTCTTTTTGTAATGACCTAAGTTCCCACATCTGTAACATTCGACCTTTGATTTGTCGAAATGTCTCTTCTTGTTTTGATCATCATCCCTTCGAGTTTGAGAAAATGATTTAGTTCCTTCTCTATTCCACTCCTTATCTTCATCTTTTATGTAGTTTCTGTTGTAAGAGTGTTGTCCTCGACCTCTTCCACGTCCACCATGACCTTTACCTCTTCCTCTTATGTTTGAAGACTCATTAAAAGTGGAAACCTTTAGTGCCTGCATTTCTTCAACTGCATTGGTCTTGTTAATTCTTTGCTCATGCATGAGCAAGGAATTTTGCAGTTCATCTATGAACATATCTTCAACTATATTAGACTCCTCAATTGAGCAGACCACATAATCGAACTTGGGAGTCAATGACCTTAGTGTTTTCTCAACCACAATGTCATCTGTGGTTTTCTCACCGTGAAGACGCATCTTGTTTGTCACTGTCATCAATTTTCCAAAGTAGTCATTTATTGTTTCTCCTTTCTTCATCTGAAGAGTTTCAAAATCTCTTCTAAGAGTTTGAAGTTATACCTGGTTCACTCTGTTGGAGCCCTGGTGCTTCTTTTTCATAGAGTCTCAGATGTCCTTAGTCGTATCCTTGTTAAGGATTGTCTCCAAAATAGACATGTCGATTGCTTGAAATAGGTAACTCTTTAGCTTTAGGTCCTTCAATTTTAGTGCATCATTTTTCTGCTTCTGTTGAGCAGAAATCTCTGAACTGTTCAGTTTAATCTCTCTGATCCTTGTTTTTATAAGATCCCAAAATTCCTTAGATCTTAGAAATTGTTGGACAAAACTTTTATTTTCTGTAGCTATTTTGCTGCTACAAAGTTTTGAGTGTTGTGATTTTTTTTTCAACTCACTTCTTGGCTCTTAATTTTATAAAAGAGCATATTTTTAAGAGATTATATTTTTAATTGGTTAAGATTATTGTTACACTATCTTTTATTCATTTTATAATATATTTAATGTAAATTTTAAAAATAGATAAAAAATATTTTTAAAAAGTAATTATAAAGATAGAGGTAAAATGTATTAAAGATAAGAAATATTTTTATCCATTTAAAAAATTGATATTAAATATAATGTAAAGATAAAAATTCTGAAAATAACTCGCATATTTCAATCAGAGCATAGAGAAAGAAATATAAAAAAAAGGGCAATTTATTACTCGAGATTATTTAATTGGAGTAGTGCCGAAAGAAAAAGAGGGTGAGAGATTGAGAACTTCATGCACACCTTCCAAGAAATTCGTAGGCAAAAAATATAAAAATAACTTCTGTCAACGATATTTGGGATAACACTCGAAATGACTGGCTGTCAAAACTCCAAAACTGAAAGTGAAACATGGTAAGTCACACATCTTCTTAATTGGCTTTTCATTCAACCCTGCAGATCCCTTTTTTTTTTCGGGAATAAAATGGAAATCCGCGTATTGTTCTTGACTTCCTCTGAGCAATTTAACGCTCATGTTGTTCTTTGGACCCTATTTTATTCCAACGGTCGATATCCACCGTGAATATTCTATGCAAATTAATTATGTAACATGTTATGTTTTGTATTATACGAACTAATATTGTTTTTATAATTTTAATGTAATTATATAGTAAAGTCAAAAATATTCTATTTACATTTTATAATTTTCAATGAAGAAAAATATCAAAATGATGTAAAAGAGAAAAAGAAATAGGAAAGAGAATAGAAAAAAGGAGAAAAAAATCCCACAAATAGAAAATGAGAGTGATAAAATTAATAACTAATTATTTCAAGTTTGAGAAATAAAAATAATATTATATCATATTTATAATAATAAAATAATAAATTAGATAAATATAAATGTATTAATAAATCTTAAATAATAATATAAATTACCAAGAAAAAGTCTAAATTATAAATAAGAAATTTAAAGAAAAACCAAATAATATAAGAGAATAATTTCAATCTAAATAAATCATAATTTAAATAATTAATTATTGTAATTAGTTTGCAACATTTTCCTTGGGTGATAAAGACTCGACTCTTGATGAGTTAGAACCATAGAAAAAAAAACCAAAACTTTAAATATAATGGCAACCCATTCGTACAATTCTGGAGAATAATGAAACGAAAGTGCTTGTAGTCTTGTTGAAATGTGTTAAAAAAATACACATATCTTGTGATTTATCGAAATTAATTAGGAGAATTAAGTTTTTATATTGTACTTTTATCTAAGTTTTTTATAAATTATGTTTTCAAAATCAAAATATAAGTTTTGACTTATTTTAAGTATTTTTAGAAGTTAAAAGATGCAAATGACAAAGGAAGGAATGCCATTTCAATTATTTTAAACCTCTACAACCCTAATCCTAACTACATTATAATTCTTTTACTAAAAATATGTGCTAGGGTTAACAACAAAAGAGCCACATATTGTATACATAGATTTTACAAAATATAACTTAGGCCTATAGAGAAATTGAATGTTAGAGACAAGATAGAATTCAAAAAGGCAATTAAAGAGTTAGAAATCAACCATGGATATTAATCCTTTCATGCTTCTTGTTCTTATTTTTCTTTTCTTTTATCTATGATTTTAGTTATGATTCTTTCAGAATCCATGGCTATTTAATTTGAGAAATTTTTAAGCTTTAGACTATATTTTAATTAATAGAATGTTATGATGAGTTTTAAGATTTAATCCTTGATTTTTGATGTGTTTGATTTTATATTTAAATGTCATGGATGTACCATTGCTATGTATGACATAATTATCTTGTTGTTGTTTATGATTTGGGTTGATTTATAATAATATTTCATTTGGATTAATGCCATTTTTGCCAACATCAAAGGGGATGTACTTCTCTTTATTGTAGTCCTGCGAAGAGTCTATACACGTTAGGACCTTGAATCATTACAAGGTATGTTAGTTTCTGACACTCCAATAGTTAAGTCAGTTTAAGTAATGGTGATAAAAAAAAGAAGACCATATTCTTTCTTTGTGATTCAAAGAGAAGAAGTGAAGATTGAGAGATATTTGTAGATGTGTTATGTTTATGTCAATTAATATATGAACATATGAACTTCTTTTTATGAAGTATACAGTTTAAATATATATAAGGGAGAAGATTCGACTGATGTTGAACACTTACCTATAAAGATTAACTTAATCTAGGATCAAATTATCTATGAGTAATTGAGAAGATTCGTCTTATGTTATTTACTTACCTGTGAAGATTAACTTAATTTAAGATCAGAGTTATCTGTCAATAAGTATCAATTTTGAATTATTAAGAAACATTTATGAGACATTTGTTTTTAGACCATTTATCTAACAATTATATTTATCTAGTAACATAACACTCATAAGACACCACGTGAGTCATTCTATTCAGTAAATCATTTATATTATATCATGTGACATGTATTTATTTTATGCTCAATATCAATGTGATGATTAAGATAAATGTGATAAAAATCAAGTAAAATATATTTATTAAAAAATACAATTAATCCCTACTTTTTTAAAATAATAACTAATAATAAAAAATATCCTATAATTTATCGGTCTTAGTTCTGGACCTTATAGTTATCATTTAAATAAAATTTGTTCTTTAATGATGATGATAAATGTGATTCTTGGAAATTAATCCCATGCAGGTGCCTCCAAATTCATTTAAGAAAATTACTCTATCTCTTTCTATATATATACACGTATATAACAAATAACAAATACATCATTATCTCAATTGATATGAAAGATTTTTATTATATATATATATACACGTATATAACAAATAACAAATACATCATTATCTCAATTGACGTGAAAGATTTTTATTTTATATATATATATATAGACACACGTATATAACAAATAAGAAATATATCATTATCTCAATTAAAATGGAAGAATACCCCAGATATAGAGGCAAGTTGGTAACTCGAAGACTCCTTGTGACAGTTCAAAGATCACATAGAGAATTTCAAGCTTAAAGGTACGATGAGGGCATTACCAACTTGAGTGAGGAGGGTGTTACCTCCCACTCAAATTGTCCCTTAAAATCCAAAGAAATAGTGTTTGCCTAAAGGATCTAGATTTTCTATAAGTTACTATACGAGAAAGTTCTAGAGTGGCTTAGTGATGTCTAGAGGGAGGTAGAGTTGGATGGAATCAACTCAAGCTTAGGAGACTCTAGAATGTTTCAGGGTACACTAACATGTGCTGGAAGGTGCTGAAACGTGTTGGAATATTCTAAAACATGATGGATGGTTTCTGAAGGATATAGAAGTCTCTAAAAGCTTTCAGAACATCCTAGAACTTGTATGAAGGAATTAGACAATCCTAGAAGACTCTAGAGTTGGCTAGACTTGATTAGAAGATCCTAAAACCTTGTGGCATGTTGTAGATAAAACTAGAACAATGTAGATACTCTTGTACATTCTAGACATGGTAGAATCTAAAAACTTATGACATAATCTTAAGCATGAAGCCATACTATAAATAGACATATTAGTTTTCATTTGTACCCATCCTTAGAATCCTTGGAAATTTGTAAGATAATCTCTCTAGAGTATTACAAAACATATTTCATAAACTATCTTGCTTTACTCTTGAATCCTCAAAATCTCTAAGTCTCTTTCTAATCTTTTTAGAGTGTTTTGTTCGGGTAGGAATGTAGACTTAGTACAATGGATTGTGCTAAGTGACGTATAATTGTTAGTTGAAGTCTAAGGTCGTGACACCTAACTACCTAATGCAAAAAAAATATTAATATAAACGTGGTACACAAAATAGCTAGGCTCATGTACTTCTTTAAAAAGTCTTGTCTAACATCTTAGTAATTTTTTATTATTTGGCTAAAGTGCTTCCCCCTCGTGATTACATGAATAATAGTGGAGTTTAGTCATACAATTAATTCTATATCTGTGCGCGGTTGATTTGTTTAATGATGGGTTAATATTGATTTAAATATAAAATTAAAAAGTATTGATTGTATGATTATTCATTGATAGACAATATAACTAGGTAGTTGGGTGTCTTAACCTATTGATTTTTTTTAATGGTGTTGGATGGTCTCACTTGTTAACCAACTTTTTTGACATAATGATGCCAATAAGATATTAGGATAAAGATTGCTCCTCATATATAGGATGAACTTGATTGGTACTTCACTTTGAATGGTGGGTATTATGTGAACTCGACTTATTATGTGGCTTGTGATGTATTAGGAAAGAAATTTAGGAGATAATAATATGGATAAACTCATTTGAAAGTCGGTTTGAAAGCTCAAAATTTTATCAATAAAAGTACGTTATTTCATTTGATATTGTCTATATAGTGCATCGGTAATGCGAGAATAGCTTGTTAAGAGAAGGTGTGTTGTGAATGATATTTCTTCCATTTTTTGCCGTAAACATGTTGAATAAGTGATGTATTTATTGTTAGATTATTGTAAAGTTGGCTTTAACCTAACAACTCTATGCTTTATTTTTCCTTTCAACAATATGCCCATGGCTCATTTAGATATTTGTTTAAAGATTTTTTCACGTGTGCATGTTCCCAAGAAGAGGGTGATGAACTGTCTTGTTTTCTATAGGATTTAACTTTGTCGAAATTATATGGTTTTTTAGGTAGTGGGTTTTTTATCATGGTGTGTGCCAGTCAAATATGATCATTTTATTTTTTATTTAATTTTTAGCTAAAATAGTTGGTTTTTATTTAGCATTGTGTTAGTGACTTTGATGCATGCGTTGCTTGTGTTTACGTTTTTTTGTATTTTATATTACTTTTATTTATATCGATACTTATTCAATTCTTTTGAGTTTTGTTAAATAAAATTTAATATGTTACTGATTGAGAGGGGAAAAAAATCTTATACTAACCAATCATTTATAAAGTTTCTTAATCTATCCTTATTAGTGTTTTGAAATTTTTGAATTATTAATATTTGATACTTTAAGCTTGATTTTCAATCACGGTTAAAGTACACACTTTGAATCTAAAATATATATTATCTTGATATATTATCTAATTTTTTTGAATTTTTATACATTTAATTCAATTAATAGATTTTTATATAAATTAACATGTCACAATCTATAACATCATGTTAATGTAACATATTTAAAAAATTATGTATGTTAAAGTGTAATCCAATATATATACTATCTTAGTTTATATTAATACGCCGTAACTTTTTGATTTTTTATGCATTTAATTCAATTAATAAATTTCCTTATAATCACGCTAAATGTCAAGATCAATAACATCATGTCACTGTAACGTACTTAAAAAGTTATGTATGAATCTAAATAAGACTTTAAACTATTTAAAAGTATATTCCTTTTACCCATGCAAATATTTTAGTCGAACTAACAATCGTTATTAATATATACATATATATTTCTCCATATGCTATTATGCTATTGCAACAGTAATCATTGTTTTACATACAACAGATATTATTAATTTATCTTAGGTAATGTTGATGCAGTGGTTCAGAGCTAATTACATAGCTAGAAAAAATTGTGAGAAATATAAATTTACATACTATTTCTCTATTTGTATGTATTGATTTCCTTTCTCTTACATTAATGGTATGTATCACCAGCTTAGTACAAGATAAACCAATAGTTACTCTAATTTCAAATATTTTAGCATCAAATTAACTAAACTTTCAATTAATAATAGAATATGAATTATGCCCCTTGCTATTTCAAGTTTACCAAGTGTAACGCTCCATCTAGTTGCAACTCTTTATGGATTTTCTTTTACAATATGAAAATAAAAATATACTTAATTTTTATCATATTATTTTCCCATATTTTGTCAGTATTATAAAAATTATTTTTCAAGATTATTATTATATCAAAATCTGTAAGAATTATGCATCTTCTAATTCCAAATCGAATAGATGGAAAAAATCACAATTCTTATAAATTATATCATAACATATTATTTATTCAATATGAGATATTATTCTTATTTAGTATTACACTAGGTAACATGTATAATACCATAATGATATAAAGTACCTTGTTCATATGGTAAATGTAACACTCTCATTTAGCATTCTTTATATAGTGACTTGGTATTTGGAAATAATCGACCCAGTTCTGATGACCAAGACCTGATGTTCAAGACTTGGAGACAACGATCTCATTCTATATAGAATTATTATTTGTAATGTATTCTGGTAGTTTAAATAGAACGTTTATCAATGTAACCTAACACCTATTTAATAGATGCTACATATAATTTTTTAATGAAATGAATAATTGTTTAAAACATTATTTACATTTTACACTTCTCTCTAGAAATCAAGTAACATTCAAATCTCTTCAAATAATTCTTGACATATTAACACTTCAAAAAGTCTTTTAAATCAGTTTTTTTCTTTAGAATGAATATTTTGAAATTCGTAACAAATAAAGAAAGAAAAAAGATAGTAAAATATTAGACTTTAAAAAACCAATGTAGTCCATTATCCATTCCACTTCTTATAGTCAGAAATAGATCTAGATATCTAGTAGTGTCTTCATAGAATCTTAAGGACACTCACGTCCAATTTTTTTTCCTTTTTCTAAAATACACACTTTCATCATTGATTGTGAAGGATTATGAACATATAAACCCCTGTTTAGAACTGAAAAATGCACATTTTTCATCATTATTTTGATTTTCTAAAATCTTTTGCCAAATGTTTGTACACAGGCCACCAGTTGTAATGGTTGCAATTTAATGATCAGTTGTAACTCTATAGGGTTAGTTTGTAACCCTTTACGATATCATATGGATACAACAAGCTATCCAATAATTATAACATAAATTATGCATTAGTCCATGAATAAGTGATGTTTTTAATAAAGTAATGAACAACTATATTTTTCAATAAAGTTAATTGCCTGGAAATTATGAATAAGTGATGTTTTTAATAAAATAATTTCTCTAATTATAAATGTGTAAAATACGATTATTGTATATACTAAGAAAAGGAAATAGTAAAAAATTAGGTTAAAATCGATACCAACTATTGTTGACACACATAAGATTATTACACAAGACATTGAGCAATCAATTTATAAAAGATCAAAGTTATTAGTTTTATTTAAAATTTATTATTTATTTATTTAAAAATATATGAACCTATATATATATAGAAAATAGAGTATATATCAAAATAAATATCAATCTCACCTAAGACTATTCGACAAAACAATAAAGAATTGAATTTTATAAAATATTAAAATTATTAACTCTATTCAAAAAAAATTTGTTATTTATTTATTTAAAAAAATATATAAAATGTGAAAAAAATATGAAAACTACAAGTGAAAAATATATGAAAAATGTGGTAAGAAAAATATATAAAAACATGTTATAAATGAAAAACATGTTAATATTATGAGAAGAGTATATGATATATACAAAAACATAACATAAGTAAAAAATATATAAAAAGATTGAATAGGGGCTTTTGTAGAAATTTCTGGATTGTAATATATACTATGTATTATGGATGAACAAATATATCAATCAATGTATCTAAATTAAGAAATTTGATCCAATATTCATATCATATGATTGATATATTTTATAATTGAATTGGAATTATATTAAAAGGTATACAATCCATTTGAATTCAGATCGGATTTAAATTAATAGATTTTATACTCTGTTGTAATCCTATTCGAATCAAATTAATATTAAAATTATAAATAAATGCATATATTACTTTATAGTGTCTTATATTTAAATATTATACATGCAACAATTACATTAAATTGATATTTTAGTTTAAAAAATAAAACTAAATATTAAATCTCTATTAAAATAATTTAATAATTATCCAAACATTCTTCTTATTTAATAATAATTTTTAATATAGATGCATCAATATAAAATTTAAATATTCTATATATCATGATTTATGACAGAAATTTATAAATAAATTTCAAAATCAATCCAACTTTTTTCAATTTAATTTTTTTGATCTATTCAGATTCAAATTATATCGTATTATATTTAAATTAGTAAAAAATATGATTTTGATCTTGCCTCAAGTCCTACTACGTACAAAGATGTTTTATTTAGACAATATTGTTTTTAAGGATGCCATTGCCCATTGGTATTATAATTTTAGTCCATTACTTCTCTAATAGAGCTTCTTAAAAGTGGATCACATGAGTCACATATTAATTTTTAACAAAACATATTGAGAAAAAATGATCGTGTGTGCTCATAAAACTAAACTTTAAAAAACAAAAGAGATTAACGTGAATTAAGCAGTAAGATCAATTTAGTTATAATCTCATATTTTCGAATTTATTTTGCTAACTGCCAAACATATAAGACTTAAGTATTCCATCTTTGACAAGAAAATGAATAAAATGCTTGACTTAAAAAATTAGAAAGTCAATTACCAATCTTATTAATTTCTCATATATAATTTTTCTAGGAGGAATTTGAGTAAAATTTACTCATTATTTCATAAAAAAATCACCTATATGTCCCATATAATTTTGTTTAATTCAAAATTAAAGTAACCATCAAACTCATCATTTCTTATTATATTCAATTTAATATATGCAAGAGTTTGAAAAATAGTTGCATTTGAAGTCAAAGAAAGTTACTTAAAATTTGGAATGTGTTAATAAACACTACAAAAATATTAACATAATAATGAGCCCCAGCTACCTACTGTAAAAAAAATACTAATATAAACGTGTTCTACAAAATAGCTAGGCTCATGTACTTCTTTGAAAAGTCTACGGTGAAATAGTCACCTCTATATTTTATGTGTAAACCAAGGGAACACGTGAATTGATAGGAAAAAATAAAAAATAAAATAAAGTAAACACATAAATTGAAATTGGTTAAGAAAATTCTTTTTTTTTTCTGGAGAAGTAAAGATGCTGGTTTATATCTAATCAATAACTGTCATTTTTTTGCATTAAAAATAATAAAACCAAACAATATATATAGAAAAACCTATTAAAATATCATAAAATTATTTTACTTATTTCATTTATATCAATATCATAAAAATTATTGTATTTATTTAATTTATATTATCGAATCATTTTTCGTTTCGTTTATATTACTCAATTATTATATTTGTTTTATTTATATTATTATGTTAATCTTTGTTCATAGATTTGTAAATACTTAGATAATTAAATGATATATTTAAAATAATTCAGATATTTAATCAATATATTTAGAATAATAATTTGTTCAAAACATGTTACTTAATTATTTGAATTGTTTCAAATTTATCAATTAATCTGATGTTATTATATTTGAGACTAAATATTAACGAAACAAATACAATAATTTGATAGTATTTTTATAAATTTACTATATATATATATGGCAACCATTTTTAATACAAACAATTTAAAAAAATATTTTTATTAAATAATATTAATTTTTGAGTAAATATAATTTAACTGTATATATTTAATTGTAGTTAAATATTTTTATGGATTTTAAAAATCACCTATTAATTTAAATTTTTATATTTATTAACATCTATATATTTAAATAATTTAATCTAAAAATTATTATAATTTATCAATTTATCTAAATTATATATATATTATTTATTTAAGGCGTAGGCAAAGAAGGTGCACTTTTGATCGGCTAATATTTGTTATTAACTAAAAGGTATGACTAGTGAGCAATGTACGAATCAATAATTATAATAAATTAATTTAAATTTAATATTATGTAAGATAATGATTAACCATAATTTTATACGCTCCTAACTTACAAATATTTATTTTATATATTATAGAGAATAAATATTCATGATTATTTAAGCTTTCAACATAATATTCTTACCTCAAATAATAAATGAAAAAAAAGAATTAAATTGAAAACTAAATTAAATTAATTTATGTAAATTTTTGCACATATAAATAGATGATGTAGCTTTGGTTAATAACTAATCAACTAATAACCAAACACTCACAGGTAAACTCTAACATTAAAAGTTGAAATATACTAACATAAAATTTTATAAAAAATCAGTTACCTTGTAATGAATATTCTTATTACATTTTTATTAGAGAATCTTATATATTGGTACACAACAGAGTATTGTTATCTTGACTCTTCATTCTTATCAAAGATAAAAAAATTATTAAAAATAGAGTCAAGATTAATGACTGATATTAATAAAAAATATACAATATATTATATTTAAGAGATTTTTTATTATAATAGAGTTTTTTAGTCTTTTTTAAATCAAAATAAAATAATATATTACGTGTGTTATTCATTTAAAAAAATAATAAATTATTTTACAATTTTTTGTATTTCTCTATTAGTTTAATTTCATATATTTTCTCTTTTAAATTACACACATCTTCTTAATTGGCTTTTCATTCAACCCTGCAGATCCCGTTTTTTTAAACTTCCGGAATAAAATGGAAATCCGCGTATTGTTCTTGACTTCCTCTGAGCAATTTAACGCTTATGTTGTTCTTTGGACCCTATTTTATTGCAACGGTCGATATCCACCGTGAATATTCTATGCAAATTAATAATGTAACATGTTATGTTTTGTATTATACGAACTAATATTGTTTTATAATTTTAATATAATTATATAGTAAAGTTAAAAATATACTATTCACCGACACAAATATCAAAATAATTTTTTTATTTTTTGGATTTAATTCTAAATATGAAATGATGTAGGGATACGTGTAAGTATATAGTTCTTCAAGGATGCTTAGTAATGAAATTGAATCATAAATATGTGAAAAACTATTAACCTAATAAACAATTTTTTTTCTTTTTAAACCCTTAAGTTATCTTTTATTTTGACCTATTGGAAATTTATATTCAAAATTATATATTAAAAATAAAATATATTTAAATAAATGTTTAAAAGTACGGAATTATTTATGATCCCAAATATTTTTTAGAAACATAACATAATTTATAGGTGTTTCATTAGTCTTCTATCCCTTAATTATTGAAGCTTTGAATACTTTTGTGTTTATATATATATATATATAATATTTTAAACATATGTTAAAAAATCAGGAAGGATTACAATATTCTCTGATTAATTTATAATATTGAAATAAAATAGAAAGAAAATATTGATAAAAAATTACACTAAATATTTATTTCCAATATTTAAATATTATTTTAAATACAAATTTTAAGATGTTATTTTATTATAAAAGGATACTTAAAGTTAAAAATTATAATTTTCTTGATGAAATTATAGCATATTTATGATAATTTAATAAGTGTTAATGATTTATTTATTTACTTAACCTTATTTTTAAATTTTTATTATTAATTAAGATGTTTTATGCACAAAAAAATTAACTTCAATTTTTAAACATTTTATTAGTTAATGTGTTTTTAAAGCCAATATAAATTAAAATATATAATTAATATAAAAATAAAATATTAAATATTAAATTGGTAAAAAAATAATAATATAATATATTGAAAGTAAGTTAAAATTTGAAGTAGGAAAGAAAACACTTCATCTTTAGAATGTGTGTTTTTAAGTCATTTTTTAAAAAAAGATAACAAAATGTAATGGAATAAATATGACATATACACATTTATATTTTTGATAGATAAATATTAATGAATTAGTATTTAATTAAAAAAATTACTCAAATGTTTTAACATAATTTCTTTTATCGAACTTAAATAAAAAATTTAATTTCTAATTTTCAATTAAGAAAACTACCAAAATGATGTTGAAGAAAAACAAAAACAGGAAAGAGGATAGACGAAATGGGAGAATAATCATACAAATATAAATTAGAGAGATAAAATTAATAAAAAATACTCAATTGATTATTTCAAGTTTGAGAAATAAAAACAATACTATAACATATTTATAAGACTGAAATAATAAATTAGATAAATATAAATTAATTAATAAATCTTAAATAATATTCTAAATAACTAGTGATAAATCTAAATTATAAATATGAAATAAAAAAAAGTAATATAGGAGAATAATCTTAATCTAAATAAACCATAATTTAAATAATTAATTATTGCTACCATTTTGCATCATTCTCCTTAGGTAATGAAGACCGGACTCTTACGGGTTAGAACCATAGAACAAAAGCCAAAACTTTAAATATAAATATAATGACAACCCATTTTTACAATTCAGGAAAATAACGAAACGAAAATGCTCGTAGGTCTTGTTAATATGTAATTAAAAAACACGTATATATATCTTGTGATTTATCAAAATTAATTAAAATAATTAGGTTTTGTTGAGTCTCACATCGACCAGTGATACCAGTCTAGTGCTTATTATAAGGTTATGGCAACCCTTCCTCTTTAAGAGCTCTTTTGGAGGGAGTTAGGCCATGACTTTCTACATGGTATCAGACCAGGTCCCTGGTGCGATGAGTCCCCTCTGACTCCTCTGGTACAGTTCCCCGGTCTTTGCGGTGTCCCCACCCGGGTGGAATCAGTCTTTGCGATGTCCCCGTCCGATGTGAGAGGGAGTGTTGAGTCCCACATCGATCAGGGATACCAGCCTAGTGCTGGTTATAAGGTTATGGCAACCCTTCCTCTTTGAGAGCTATTTAGGAAGAAGTTAGGCTATGACTTTCTACAGGTTTTAATATTGTATTTTTATCTAAATATTTTATAAATTATGTTTTTAAAATCATGAGATATATTTGACATATTTTAAGCATTTTTGGATGTTAAAAAAACAAATGACAAAATGGCCGAATAAATTCTAACAATCAGGAACATAATTATCATATAATGAAAGACTTAAATGCAAATATTTATACAGGATATATCAAAGAAGATTCAGAACATGAAATTTAAAAAATTAAGTGAGTGCGACGGCATGAGTATATATCTTAATTATTTTGCAACATAAAATTAATTTTAAAATTATCTCAAATAATGTTAATAAAATTTATAACAAAACAAAATATCAATATAACATTAAATATAATCTAATAAATTAATATTAAATATTAAATAAATTTAAGAGTTCGAAATTTAAACTAAAGGTCGTGTAATATTTGAGTTGTATATAATAATATTATTTTTTGCGGCCTCAGGCTCATAGGTTTTACCGGTGTTATAAATACTATTTTTCTCAAATTATTTCCAAATTTGATTAATTATTCCCAATTAAAACGTGAACTTGTATTGAGTTTGAAAAAAATTAGATATTTATTGTGACACTTGTTATGATATTTATGTCCAATCTTAGGTTTTCACAACTTAAATAATATATATATATATATATATATTATTTTTATTAATTTTATGTCTTATTATATTCGGTATTAAGTGATATGTTTCAAAGAAATATATGATCTCTATCATTTTATAATTTATATTTAAATAAAAATTTGTTCTTCATCGAATTTTATATTTGAGATTTGTATTGTACATTAATATCTATTTATATCCTATAACATTTTATTTAATATATAATATCAATTTTTCTCTCCTTTTTCTGGCTGCTATTGTATTATTCTTCTATTCTAACACAATTACAGTGTTTGAAACTTATATACATGGGTTGAATTTTGTCTTCGATCTGAAATGAATATAAGTAAATATTTTTATTAAATTTAACAATCGATAATCACCCAATTATATGAATTTGACAAACTCTACAACTTTGTTAAGATAAACAATACTTATGATATGACATTGTGTCTAACCTCTACCAAAATATATTTAAGTGTTAATTATGTTTCATGCTTAAAATGTATATAGCAATTTATAAAATATTAAAAATATTTATTTTTTTATAATTATGTTCACGGATAATAATAAAATATGTGTAATTATGTTTATTTTTAAATTTATAATTATACCTACAATTTATGAATAATTATACAATTATTTTTAAAATTGAGCATAATTTTATTATTACTTAACATTTTAAATATAATTGTAATAAAATAAATATTTTAAACATTTTTATAAATTATTTTATACATTATGAAAATAAAATATAATTAATACTATATTTTAACATTGCATCATTTTAACAAGTGTAAAAGTTCCGGAGTTAGTGACTTAAAATAATTACATGCATGAATAATGTTATAATTATGCACTAAAACATGTGATATTGATTAATTTGACTTGGAAATTAATCTCCATCAGCAACCTCAGAAATTATTAAAGTAATGCAAATATAAAAAGATAATTAGAAATATATCTAAAACTTATTTATAATTTAATAGTCATTTAGTCTTGATTTGATCAAAATAATAGATTATAAAATATATTAATACGAATCTAAATAGATTATATACTTTTCCATCTGAATTTAAACGGATTAAATTTTTTTATAATATATAATTCAATCTGAAGTCGATGAATCAGATCATATTTTTTAATTTAAACGAATTTTTTTTATTATTTGATAATTTCTACTAACTATATCCAAATAGTAAAATAGTCATTAAGAAGAGTGGTGGATACACTCATATAAAGATAGAGGTTATAGGGTTCTCTTTATTTCGTCTGTTAGACCGTCTTCAAAGGTTGACACCTTCGATCAGCTTACTTAATTAGTGTTAATGGGCTTCTTTTTTTTGACCTCATACGTGTTTCAAGTATGACCAAAGTCATTCTTAATAGAACATTTTTTTTATTCTTTTTTTAGTCGGAGAAAGAAGACTGTTCTACGAGTATGTAAAACTAATATTATTTGTTATTAATTCAAATTAATAAAGAGTTTGTTGTCACTGTTTAAATCACTAGTTAAACGTGAGTATTGTTCTTTAATTAAATTTTTTTATTTTTTCAATTTATTTAATTTCAGTAACATGTTTTTTCACTAGTTAAACGTGCGCATACATTTTTTAAACAAGTTCTAGAAAAACGAAAGAATCTATTCATTTTCTGAAAGGATTATGATTATAAATATGTTTTTATTAAAAAAAATTTAATTACTGAAAAAAAGAAAATTATTAGTTCATTTTCTTTAGTACATAATAACTACCAAATAAAGAAATAAAAATAAAAATTCGTATTCCCTGTTTTTGTTCCCTATGAATTGATATTACTAATGGATATGTAATTTCACATCTAAGAACCAAAAAAACATGTTATATGTATCGGTAGATTTTGTGATCATAGTTATTCAAATAAAAATAATTTTATACAGAAATAATCATATTAAACTATAGGGTTAATTTTTTTTGTCCCTAACGTTTGTCACATGTTACATTTTTCTTTCAAATGTCTAATTGTATCTTTAATATTAAGTAAACATAACAAAATGGGCTGTTTAAGACCAAAACGTGAATTTTAACAAACTTTATACATAAAAATATCACACATAATCAAACATTTATGGATAAAAATATCATACTTAACCAAATGTTAGCTAGGGACAGCATGTTCTATACTAATATTAGCTTAGCTAATGGGAATAAAACTTTTGTTTATACATAATTATCTTTTTGTGTTAAGTTCTTACACATAAATTAATTAATTGATGTGACAAAATTTAACACAAAATATATAAAATATAGGTATATTTGTATTTTTTTTATTTAAAAACAATACAAATAAACATGTTAATTTTTAACGTGATATAATAATAAGATTCAACGCAACCTAACACAAACATATATGTCATGTATCAATTAACATAATTTATTTAATAAATAGATCCAATATAATATAACATAAATACGAATAAATTTAAAATATAATTTTTTTATTAATTTATTATTTCAACTTGAAATAAATAAATTACAGTAAAGTGTGCATGAAGCTATTGAGTCACGTCTCACATAAAACTTGTAAAAAAACAATTTAATATATTTTGTTGACTACCTCTTTTAAAATTCATATACACAATGAATCAAGCACGAGCATGATTATTTTATAATTTATAACCACATTTTTTTTTCCTTTACAATATATATTTTTTAATTTCTGTATAGAATTATTATTTTTTATTCTCAAGCCATAATACTTCTCTTTTTGTTTTTACCCAAATATACATTTGAGAGAGAATCTTGAATAGAATGAAACACATATACATAGAATATAGTTATCTCCACTCTTTATTTAAATAAAAAAAGTATTAAAAGTAGGAACAAAATGAATGATTAATATTTATATTAGATATATAACATATTATATATAAGATTATTATTTTTCACATTTGATGGCAGTTGAACACATATTGTGTTTTTTTTTCAAATATAACTTTATATTTATTTAAATAAAAAATATTACAAAAATAATTAAGAAAGGAAAATTACGTTTAACTATTATGAGAATCCATAAAAGTCATCTATTGTATAGGAGTAATTTATTTTTAGCATTCTTATTTTGTTCGTTGATTTCTCCAACATCTACATGTGATTTTTCTTGGTTTTCCTACTTGAAGAATGTATTATTGCCCCACAATGCAATTGTCAATAACAAGATTTTTTTTATCTTCCTTTTGTATTGTGTTTTATTTTTAATCTTATTACTCTCTTATTTTATTATTAGATTACTTTCTAATATTGAATAAAGAAAAGGATCCATCAAGTCTCCTAAATTAGACTTTAGTATGAATTTAATCATGTATTTTTATTCCCCTAATTTTGATAAAATGATTTAATTAAAAATAAATAATATTATTTTAATAATTTTTATTTAATTATTTTGTATATCTTTTCCCGTAAATGATTTAAATTCGAATAATCTAGACAATTTAGTAATGATAAAATGACATTTAATATGAAATTTTTGAAAAAATATTTATTTTAATATTAGTAATGGTCATAATTTATAATGTATTGATTTCTATTTTAAAAAATATATAAATATGTATTTAAATGACATTTTGTTAGAATATTATTATGTTGGTTTTTTTATCTACTTAATAGTCCATTTATGTTATGTCATGTGATATTGATTTATTTTACCCCCAACATCTGTCCTCAAGCTTTTTTTTATCTAGGGAGGTTTTATCCAATGGAAACCTATTCAGTAGCTTAATATCCTGTTATAATTTGGCTGGTGGTGGTTTATACGATAAGGTATTATCTGTTAGATCTGTCTGGCAGGACTGTCTAACACACCCTTGGTTAACAAATTTCTAATTGAATAGTCCTGACCCAAATGACTAGTCTGGCCCTCACAGGTAAAATGATCTTTTTAGTTGTTTGTGATAGCAGTTTTGGCTTCTTGCAAGATACGTTGATGTTATGGATCCTTCTTTCAATGAGGATTGTGTAAGTGTGGGGAGTCTAAGATGCTTGTCGGTATCCCCACTCTCTAGCACTAAGCCCTTTCTTTGTTATAACTCTTTTATTGATTTACACTTTTATCTCTTCTTAGGGCGGAGTGTTTTGAATGCAACAAAGATTATAATTTATTATGTTTTAGTGTATATAAAAACTATCAAATATAATTTTATTCTTAATTTTAATATAACGATTTTTAATTTTATCAATTTATTTAAATTTATATTAAAAAATAAGGTTAAATGGTATGTATATAACATCGATTAAAAAATCTAAATTATAGTTAAATGTCTATAGTCTCTCCTACTTAGGTTTTTGTTCTTATAATTGTCATCATAAACCTATGATCATAATTAAAAATCGAGATCATATGCTATTATATCTTGGAATTCAACTGAGCTAAAGTTACGTTCCTTCGCTAATATAGATGCAAAACTTGTATGGATTCAACATGTATTCATTGAATTAAAGATTGTACACAATAAACACTCTTTAATGTACTGTGATAACGTGAGTACATGGCAATTAACTAAGCATCTAACATGTAGCGATTGATTTCTACTTTGTGTGCGAAAAAGTTGTGGTTGGTGCGATTGATTTCTACTTTGTGTGTGAAAAAGTTGTGGTTGGTGAGCTGTGTGTTGTTTATACTCGTATACAAGAACATATCGTAGATATATTTACTAAATCAATTATAAGCCATTGATTTTGTGAGTTGAAAACTAAACTTTGTGTGATAAATAAAGCATGAGTTTATATGAAAGTGTCATAATAATATTGTATAAATGCACGTGCTTCTAAATATGCTTTGAACATGCGTTTCTGTTACTAGAGGAATCAAATTTGTTCTAGCATTATACCTCAGCCCATGTGCATGCAGCTTATGCTATATATACATATAATCTCACCTCATTTTAATCATCAAAAATTATATCATTTTTTTATTCTTATCTTCTCTCCCTTATTTATCTTCGTTATTAGTTATTTTTAACCTCTTACATCATCGGCATTATATTTGAATAATTTAGAATGAAAAACAGAAAATAGAAAAGAAGATTGCATGTTGAATAGCCTTTTCAGTTCCTTGGTTTAATGGCTGTAAGATTTTTTTTGTGTGATAAATTATGCGTTGATCTTTGACCATTATTAATGGAATGATTAAGATAAATGAGATAAAAAAAAATAAGTAAAATATCTTTATTAAAAAATATAATTAATCACTATTTAAAAAAAAATGTAATACATGCGTTGACGACTTGGAAATTAATCCCAGCCTCCAAATTCATTTAACAATACTATTACAAAAAGATACATAGGATTTAGGAATATAAATATATTATCATATTTAATATATTTTTACTGTTTAATTTTAATAAGATTTTCTGTATCATTCGTCTAATTTTAATATATAACTATACCATTGGGAGAACAATCGTTTATTATTATTTCAAATTTTAAAGTGTATTATATTTTACTTGATAGGTAGTATTTAATTTGATGATATATATATATAAGTATTATTGGTTTTTTTTTAACCGTTTCAATTTTCAAGAGAAATTTTTTCAACAATTTCTTGATATCATATACAAAAATCTGTGTTTAAACAATTATAATCCCATTTGTTAGATTACAATTGTTTAGCTCCAAGGTTCATAGAATTAATGATTACGAAGAGTCAAAATGTATAAAAAAATTATTGATCATTTTTTAAAAAGAGAGTAATCTCAATTGTTATGTTAAAAGTATTTTACAAATATATCACTATCTCAATATCTCAATTAACGTGATAATTTTTTACGTCTAAAATTTCAAACACTTTTCATTTTCTAAAAATTAAATATGATTGAAATGTCTGAAACAAACTCATGCCCATTTTGGGGAACAAAATTCATGCACAAATATAAGAGGACTTACAGGATATAGGATATTACAGTTCACTGCTACAAAATGGGATATTTAAGTCGTTGTTTAAAGTTGGTTTTTTTTCAAAAAACAACTTATAATGAATTTAAAGTCGATTCGGTGTAGAACCGACGCTATCCACATTGGACGTAGCGTCGGTTGACGTGGCGAACCGATGCTACCAACATGGATAGCATCGGTTCTACACGTCAACCGATGCTATCCACGTGAGTAGCGTCGGTTCGCCATGTCAACCGACGCTACGTCCTATTTTTAAATTAAAAAAAATTAAAATTAATTATTATTTTATTTGACTATTTAAAATTTAAGTTTGATAAAAATAGTATCATTTTTCCTTTTTTAGACAATTAGTTTTAAAAATTATATAATTTTGTTTATTTGTTTGGATATTTAAATTTATATATGTACCTACAATATATCTTTATTTAATTGTGTATATATTTTAATTAAATATTATTCTAAAGTAATTATTTTTTCTATTTCTATATATACAGTCTAAATAAAATAATAATTGGAAAAAAAATAATTTTAAATTGCGTGGAGAGCGTCGGTTGATGTGAAGAACCGACGCTACACACACGGATAGCGTCGATTCTCGATTCTTCACGTGAACCGACACTATTCACCTTATATATCCAAATTGGGGTCATTTTTTACGCAGAAACCATTTTCTTCCTCTTTCTCCTCCATTTTCTCTCACGCACGCCACCTTCTTTCTAAATTTCCGACCACCTTCTTTCTAAATTTCCGGCCACCTTCGACCACCATTTGCAACATCGTTTTATAAGTTATATTCCTCTTCTCATTATCTTTTAGATCTATTATTTTTTTGAGCGAAATATTAAAAAAAATTATACCTATTTTCTGTAAAAATGTTTGATTTAGGTATGTTTTTTATTTTGTTTGTTATGTTTGACTTATTTTATGTGAAAATAATATCTGAAATGTTATGGGTTTGATGGATTATATATATTTACTATGCGTGGATAAATTTATTTATATATTATATTATATTTTATTAAGTAGAATTTTGTAGCTTATTATTCAGTTTGTTTTATATATATGTTGTATAAATTTTTTGAGTTATGTATGTTTTTTATTTTGCTTGTTATTATGTTTGACTTATTTTATATGAAAATAATATCTGAAATATTGTAGGTTTACTGTACATGGATAAATTTATTTATATATAAATAATTATATTTTATTAAGGAGTGAATAGAGGAAAAATAATATGTTGTAAGAAATTATATTGGTGTAAAAGTTATATGTGCTATCTATTGACTCTTAAAAAAATTATAAATATATATGTATAAACTCAATAATTTAAATAATATATATATATATA
Organism: Hippophae tibetana; assembly: GCA_037013495.1. NCBI lineage: Eukaryota > Viridiplantae > Streptophyta > Magnoliopsida > Rosales > Elaeagnaceae > Hippophae > Hippophae tibetana. Next base: position 10,921,314 of record CM072812.1, read on the forward strand.
TATATATATATTAATAAAAATAAAATAATAACTAAAAAGTAAGTTGTATTATTATTTTTATTTATATATGTTACTTATGTGTTAAAATGTTATATATGTTACTATAGTAGTCCTTATATACTTCTATAGAATGTTATATACGTATAATTAATACATAAAAGTTTTTAACATATTTGAGTTTGTTTTTGTAAATAAATGAAATTATATTCTTATTTTGATTATAAATATACATGTAGTTCTTTGGTTGGAACAAGACGAGCTACGACCAGCAAATTTTTGATGATTTACGAGAGGGATGGGCAGAACATATGGTTCAAATTATATCATCACAAGAAGAATCAGGAGAAGATTCTGATGATCTTGAATAACATCTGACAACATAACAGTAAATTTTTATAATGATTTAATTTCTTCATTCGTATGTCTGAAGTTTAGATTGCTTATTTGATGGATGTTTTACGTGCTCATGTATGTAGGGGATTATGAATTATTATATGAATCAGTTGTTTTTTTGTCTAGTTTTCTTGTCATAATGCTTGTGAAGGACAATCAAGATTATATGCCAACCAAGCTTACTCGATCGCATCCAATTACACTTTGACGACATTATTTTTATTTGTAATTTAAGTTAACTATATGTATTATATATATATACATGATTTGTTTTTGTAATAAATTTAATTATCAAGTAATTAATATATATTTAAATTTTTAATTATTTGTATTATTATTTATATTTTAGTTTTTTTATACTTTATATATATTGAATAATACAAAAAATAAGAATAAAAATAAAATCATAAATTGTACGGGTAAATTCGTTTCATCACGTGAACAGACTTTACATTTTAAATCGTTCTGAACTGACTTTAATATCTATTTTTGTAGTAGTGGTTATTATTTTGCTTCATCTTACATATACGAAGTTGTGGCTTGGAAACTTAAAATTCGATTCAAATTAAAAATACTGTGGAAACCACTCCGTTTTAGTTAGGATGGTATTCAATTCAAATTTAATCTTGGGTATTTATATATGAAAGTAATATCCATCAATCATATATTAATTAATTTTATAATAAAATTATTTATATGCCTAATTTTTTTTTAAAATAACTAATTACATACTTAAATATCGTTTTTGCATTAGACAAGATTTGAGGTAGGTGAATTCTATTCAAAGAAAACAAATTCCTTCCTTCCTTTCTTTCTTTTCTTATTTCTCTTTTTTATGGCTCGAAAAATGTGACAGTCGTCTTCAACAATTTGCTCTTTAATGGATTATATATTTGATTTTTTTGGCATAAATATTATTCATTTAATAGAAATTTTATAATTAAATATTGAGATAAAATAAATAATTTAAATATATTATTATATTGAAATCAACAATTAAAAGTGTCGAAATATCATTATTCTAAATCAATTTATATAATTTGTTCCAAGTAAACGTGATCGTGTGCCTTAAACAATAGCCGCTCTTTAATAAATTATTCCAACTAAATATATAAATATATATATATATAATTTATTCATTACAAGTTTGTGATAATGCTTGTAACATAATTGATAAATAAGATTCACATAATTATATTCAATGAAATATTATTATTATAATTAAGTACTAGATATAAAAAGATGAAAATTTATGGTATTATATAAAGATTAATATTATATTTATTTTTTGAAATATAAAAGATAAAATAAAAATTGAATAACTAATTAGATTTTGTATAAAATGTTAATGATAAATTAAAATGTAAATAAGATAGAATATAATAAAAAATTAATAAGTAAATATAAAAATTTTGTTAAATAAAGTTAAAATTTACTTTTGAATAGAGAAATTAGGTTTTACAACGTATTAGTGATTGTTTTGAAAAAAAAAAAAATAGGTACTTATGGAATGAATAATAAAAAAAAAATTAGACTAACAATTAGCAGAGAATTTTATTACACACGTGGTGGAATAAAATTATTTTAACTTTTATTGTAAAATATTGCAAAATATCATAAATGAGAAAAATGTGTGAAAAGATATTGCTTTACAATACATATGAGTTCAGATTATGTTGTATATAAATAGAAAGCATCCATCAGCTAGATTTGCATCCAATTCTAAAAACCATTGCAACTCTGAAATCATATTAGGCCTCTTTCAAAATAAAATAAAAGTAACCATCAAACTCATCATTTCTTATTATATTCAATTTAATATATGCAAGAGTTTGAAAAATAGTTGCATTTGAAGTCAAAGAAAGTTACTTAAAATTTGGAATGTGTTAATAAACACTACAAAAATATTAACATAATAATGAGCCCCAGCTACCTACTGTAAAAAAAATACTAATATAAACGTGTTCTACAAAATAGCTATGCTCATGTACTTCTTTGAAAAGTCTTGGTCTAACGTCTCAGTAATTTTTTATCATTTGGCTCAGGTGCTTCACCCACATGATTGCATGAGTAATAGTGGAGTTCTATTTTTAAAGTCATACAATTATTAAAAATTAATAAAATATTAATTTTTACAAATATATAAAAAAAATTGATTTTCTTTTAAAAGAATTATTATCTCAATAATTATTAATATGATAAAAAAATTAAAGATTTTACCTTAAAGATTCAATAACCCCAATTATTATAGTGTAACTATTTTGAGTACATGATATAAAGAGATAATACTTGTAAAAAAATAATACATGTGTAAAAATATAATTGATTTTTCTTATGACAAAATTGATTTTTTAAAAACTCATAATAAAATTTACTAAACAAAATTAAATAAAATCTTATAATTTTTTCTTTAGAATCAAATCAAGAAATAGAATAGTTTCACAAGCTTCCCACATGTGTTATTCTCTCTTTCTATCTCTATTATTTAAGTGATTCTTAATATGAATGGTGGATTTAGACTAAATAATTTAAAAATAAAGTTTAAGATATAAATGCATGTTATTAAAAAAGTAGTTTTTACATAAATAAAAACAATAATTTCGGATTCAAAGTGTAAAATAAGATAGTGGTAAAGAACAACTAATTCTTTACCAAAAAAAAAGATATGAATTTTATTATTATTTAAAATTTAGATAGAGGAACATGACATGCTAAAACCAATAAAGTAAGAAGTTGAATTTAGAGGTACAAATGCTTATGTAATTTACCATGATGGTAATAATAAATATAATTTTACAACTACACATATGTACATGAAAATTTAAAAAAAAAATTAAGGGCACGTGTCACTACTACAAAACTGGGTATATAAGTCGATACGTAAAGTCGGTTTTTTCCAAAAACCGACTTTAAATTAGTTTAAAGTCGGTTCGATGTCGAACCGACGGTATCCACGTAGGACGTAGCGTCGGTTGATGTGTCAAACCGACGCTATGCGTGGGCGTAGCGTCGGTTCTAGGTGTTAATTTTTCTGTTATTAATTAATATTTTATTTTTCAAATATTTGTATTATTTGAAATATTTGTTAAACTGATATTGATTTTTTTTCTGCTCGAATACAGGTTGAATATGAATAAATTAAAAAAAAAGAAGTTAAAGTCGGTTCACCGCGTGAACCGACTTTAAACGTAAAGTCGGTTCATCGCGTGAACCGACTTTAAACGTAAAGTCGGTTCATCCCGTGAACCGACTTTAAACGTAAAGTCGGTTCACACCTTGAACCGACTTTACACTTTAAGTCATTTAATTTAAAGTCGGTTCAGCGAACCGACTTTAAATTAGTTTAAAGTCGGTTAAAACCCGACTTATATACCCAGTTTTGTAGTAGTGTGTAGTCACTAGGGGTGTCCATAAACCGGATCAGACCAAACCAAACCGTAAAACCGGATCGGACCAGATCAAACCGAACAGTTTTACTAATCAAACAATCCGGTCCGGTTTGTACTAATTTTAAACCGTTCGAACCGGATCAGACCGGTTTAATAATATATTAAAATTTTCACATTATTATTCATTAAATTGTAAAAAAATCGGATCAAATCGCGAACCAAACCGGACCAAACCGTTTTATAAATCAAACGGTTCGGTCCGAGTAATATGAACGGTCCGATTGGGTTAAATTTTTTTTAGGAAAAATCGGATCGGACCGGACCGGACGATGGACACCCCTAATAGTCACTATTGGTGCGAACCGTGTGATATTCTTGTCAACTTCATAATATTATTTTATATTAGTTTAAATTTCTTTTATGTTTGAAATAATAGGATTAAATATTTACGTATAGATGTTGGAAATAATATATACAAAAATAAGTTAAAAATAAAATTATTTTATTAAAATTAAGAATATATATATATATATATATATATATTATAAATATAAATTTAAATAGAGTAAAAAATCGATTTCTATATATAATATAATATTTTTAAGATAATTTTTTCGTTCATTTGGTATTACAGAACGACAAAAATTTATTTTCCAAGATATAATGATTAAATAATAATAAAGTGATACCACAGTTTATTATTCTACAAACTTTTAAGTGTCTTACCTTTATTATAGGAACCTAACTCTAGATATAAAATATAAAAAAAATATTATTTCTTACCTTTTCGTACCGTCTCTTTTTTTCCTTAGTTTTTTTCTCTTTCTTTCTTCCTTTCCTCTTCTTTCTTAGCTCCTCTATTTCTCTTCTTCGTTTTTAGCTCCTCTATTTCTCTTCTTCGTTGTTTTTTCTTTCTCTGTTTTTCTTCTACTTCTCTCTCCTTCTCTGAATAGATATATATATTCCCAATGAGAAACATAAGAATCAATTTTATTTTAAAGCAATTTTAATTCAAATATTTCAACAATCTCCTACATGAATATATAAATTGACATTGATTTTAAATCAATTTTTGACATTAAAATAGAGTTCAATGGATCGAAACCTGCATAGGATATGTAGGTATTACCCTTTAAACTTCATTTGTGAAAGTATATTTACCTTACTTAATGACCAGTAGACATGATTTCATTGAACTGTTCTACCGTTTATATAAGTGATGACACACTTCACACAAGAGTCTTTCCTAACATAATTCATTTATCATTGTTATGCTCGTTTTGACTATGAACATACACCTGGTTCTGTTAGAGTCTCTAAAGGATTGGGCCCTATACAATTCTCTTTCAAAGTGACCTCACTCCTCACACACATATGTGATCTCTTATCTTTAAAAGTAATCTGTAAAGAGTAACATGTATACTCTGTTCGGTTTTCGCTTTATAAGAATCATTAAAAGCCTTAACTTATCATGTATCTTTCGGGTATCACTGTTTTCATCATAGGAATAGACTTGAGGGTAAAATCCCACAAAGATCTCACTAATTCTTTACCATTAGGTTGTTCCTTTGATCCTAGATCTTAGGATTTCCAGCCAAATAGGTTGGGTTTCCTTTGTAAATCCTTATTCATTCATGGGCTTTAGTTTCATTCCTCTCAATAAAAAAAACCCCAATTAAGAGTAGTTGTCTAAGGGTATTGTGTTTACGACGTATATGTCGAGACTTACCATTATACATATTATTTTGTGCCTTACCAATAGCAGATTGACTATCACAATGGATGCATGTTACAAGTACATGCCTCACCCACTTAGGAATATCCTCTAAAAAATACATAATCATTCGACTTATTCGATACATTTATCCAAAGTGATAAACTTAGATTCTATCGTGGATATATCAATGCACGTTTGTTTAGAGAACTTCCACAAAACAACTGCACCATCCAATATGATCACATAATCACTGATAGACTTTGAGTCTTTCATGTTAGATATCTAATTTGCATCACTGTATTCTTTTAATACAATTGGATATCTTGTGTGATACAGTTCATACCTACGTGTATATCTCAAATATCTAAGTAGTATTGTAATACCTTTTTAATAGGGGTGTGCAAAAAATCTGATCAATCCGTTAATTTTTTAACGATTTCAATCTGACCATCGGATCGGATCGGACGAAATTTTTTTCAATCCGTTAGGTTCAGATCGGATGACTGATTTCACTATGTATCATCCAATCTTATCCGATCCAACCGAAAATACTTAAATATATATTTATATTTTATACATTAGTCATATTTTCATTAGTCATTCCTATATTAGTAATATTTTAAGGTTTATTTTTGATCAAATAAGTTTATGTTATGTGAAAATTTAAATTTTTTATTCAAAAATAGAGTTAATTAAGTTTATTGGTTGGATTGATCGGATTGCATTGGATTTGAAAGGTGATCGGATCGGTTGCGGATTAGGATGTTTCAATCCGATCGGATGGTTGGATCGGATTATATGAGTATAAACTCAATGGTTTCGATCCGATAAATACCCCTACTTTTTAGTGATCAAATCCTGGATTACTAGTATACTTACTTAGTTTGCTTAAAACTAGGAATGACCAAAAAAATTGTGGGTTTGGTTATCCCCATCATCGGTTCGATTTTTATTTGATAAATTTTGGGAATGTGTATGATTTTGGGTAAAAATTGAACATTAAACAAAGAGTATGGTTATACTGATAATCTTACCCGTAATTAATTATATTTATTTAATTTGATTTATATATTTATTAAACTAAATTATATATTAATTAATAATAAGAGTTTATTAAGAAATGTTTTTAAAATTTTGAAAAAATGATTTTTTTTATATTTTTTAATAATTGTCCTCGACCGTTACCTGCATGTAAAAACTGTTCTGAAATCGTAACGATTTTCGAGTATAAATTTTATAATTTGATTCGGGTACAGTTTTTGATTAAGAAAAATATATATTCAATAAATAAATGATCAAAATATATTAATTTATCTTTATATTTGTAATTTCATTAATTATAGTGATTAAATAATTTTAAAAATAAAACAATTTATTTATATATAAAATTATAAAAATCTATATAAAGAAATCTATATAGTAAAAGTGAAATAAAAATATAATGTAAAGAAAATTAATAAACGGTAAATGAGAGGGAAACAGTGACAGAGATGAAGTAACGAAGAAAAAATAGAGAATAAATTATGTAGTGATTAAAAGAGAAAAATAGATGTTGCAATAAAGAGAAATAGAGAATAAATTATAAACTAATAAAAGTAATATTAATAAAGAGAGGTAAAAACTAAACTATAATTATAATAGAATATATATTTAGCAGAACAAATTAATATAATCGATTATGAATAATTTAGTCATACCAAAATATTTGTTAAATTTTATTTATTTATTTGTCCAAACAATAAGAAAAAAAATTAAAAATTTACCTTAAGATTGTTAAAATAATATATGGAAAATCAAGTTAAGAATAGAATTATTTTATTAAAATTTAAAAAAATACAACAAATATATATATATATATATATATATATATATATTATAAATATAAAATTATTTTTAATATAATTTTTTAGCTAATCGTATTTGTTAAAGAATAATAGAAATTTATATATTAAAATACAATAATTAAATAATAATAAATTTATAAGATACTTTATTATTTCAATAACTTTCTAGTATTTGAATTAAAATAAACTAACTTTAAAATAAAAAATACACAATCAATATATATATATATATATATATATATATTCTTACCTTCACGTATTGCCTTTTTTTTTTCTCTTTCTTTCCTTTTTACTTTTCTCTTTCTTCCTTACTTCTTTCTTAGCTCTTCTGATTCTCTTCCTTCTCTAAATGAATTAAGACGTTTCGAATTAAAACACAATGAAATTTTAATTCAAATATTCCAACAATTCATTAAAAAAAGTACATATTGAAAATAATGATAAAATTGTCTTATTTACCTGAATAAAAGATTTACCACCCGAATTACCTTTTTACGGCAATTGCGTATGTTACGTAGGTAGATTAAAGGCATATTTGTTAGGTGGGAATTAGAATAGAATATTATGTATTATTTTAAATTTCTTGTCTGTTTAAACTTTTAAGATTCTTTTATAATTCATATATCATTGAGATAATGAATACGTATACTTTAACGTACGAAAAGAATTAATAATTATTTTTTATAAATTTTATGATAATATTTTTTTTTATTAATGAGACATTTTTATTTCTTCTAATCTACCTTTAAAATGTTAATTGAACTTTATAAAAAATACTCCTATATAATAATTAATTGAACTTTTATCAAAAATACTTCTGCTATAATAATTAATTTAACTTCATAAAAAATATTGCCACTATAATAATTAATTTAACTTCATCAAAAATATTATCACTATAATAATTAATTTAACTTCATCAAAAATACTCTTGTTACAAAATTTAATTTATCTTCATCAAAAATAGTATTACTTCTCAACAACATAATATAAAATATTTTCCAAAAATATTTAACTTTTTTCTTTATTAATTATTATAACAGAGTTATTTTTGATAAAGTTAAATTAATTATTATAACATGTGGATTTTTGATAAAGTTAAATTAATTATTATAATAGAGGTATTTTTGAAGAAAAACAAAACCTCAAATGTATTTGCGATAACATTCTCAACAATAATATTTAAAAAAGCTATATAGATAGGATAGAAAAGACTTTTCAGATATTGATGTAATTTTTCATGATTTTTTTATATTTCTGTTAAATAATAAGGGCATTATTGAAGATACCTTAAACTTCAGGGGTATTGTAGTTTTTATTTTAAACGTTAAATATATTTTTGAAGATATTGAAAACTCGATGATATTTTTGATTTTTTCCCTAAAAATTTATAAGTATTATATATATTTTAATCACAAAATAAATTCAAGTAATTATTATAAATTTTATTAGTATATTATTTTTTATTAACATCATACTTTCATTTTTCTAAAGGATTTTAATATTTTTTAACAAAAATATTTCTCAATTACTAATATATATATATATATATGGATATATTAATTACATATTTTTTAAACAAAATATTATAAACAATTGCAATTAAGAGTCAAACTTAATTTAAACCTTTTCTACGGTGAAATAGTCACCTCTATATTTTATGTGTAAAACCAAGGGAACACGTGATTTTACTTATTTCATTTATATCAATATATATATCAATAAAACAATATATATAGAAACCTACTAAAATATCATAAAATTATTTTACTTATTTTATTTATATCAATATCATAAAAATTATTGTATTTATTTAATTAATATTATTGAATTATTTTTGGTTTCGTTTATACTATTTAATTACTATATTTGTTTTATTTATATGATTATGTTAATTTTTGTTAATAGAATTGTAAATATTTAAATATTTAAATAATAGATTTAAAATAATTCAGATATTTAATCAATATATTTAGAATAATAATTTATACAAAATATATTACTTAATTATTTGAGTTTTTTCAAATTTATCGATTAATATGATGTTATTATATTTGAGACTAAATATGAATAAAACAAATACAATAATTTGATAGTATTTTTGTAGGTTTACTATATATATATGATGAGCATTCTTAATACAAATAATTTAAAAAAATATCTTTATTAAATAATATTAATTTTTGAGTAAATATAATTTAACTGCACATATATTTTTAATTACAGTTAAATATTTTATTGATTTTAAAAGTCACCTACTAGTTTAAATTTTTATATTTATTAACATCTCTATATTTAAATAATTTAATCTAAAAATTATTATAATTTATCTAAAATATATATATATATATATATATTATTTATTTATTTAAGACGTACCTACTAGGGGTGTCCAACGGTTCGGTCCGGTCTGATTTTGGGAAAAATTATTTAACTAGACCAAATAGTTTATATTACTCGGACTAAACCGAACCGGATCGTATGAAACAGTTTTAATTATTATAAACCGGACCGGAGCATTTGATTTATAAAACCGTTCGTTCTAATTCGGTTTCCAATTTGTTCGGTTTTTTGGAAATTTTTAATGAAAAATAATATGAAAATTTTAATATATTTATTAAACCGATCCGGTCCAGTTCGACCAGTTTAAATCGGATAGGACCGTTGAAAAACGGTTTTAATAAATACAAACTGGACCAAACAGTTTGATTTGTAAAACCGTTCGGTTCTGTCCGGTCCGGTTTATGAACACCCCTAGTACGTACAGAAGGTGCATTTTAGATCGACTAATATTTGTTATTAACCAAAAGGTATGACTAGTGAACAATAGGGGTGTCCATAAACCGTACCGGATCACACCAAACCGAAAACCGTATTTTTATTAAATAATATTAATTTTTGAGTAAATATAATTTAACTATATATATATATTTTTAATTGTAGTTAAATATTTTTATTGATTTTAAAAATCACCTATTAATTTAAATTTTTATATTTATTAATATCTCAATATTTAAATAAGTTAATCTAAAAATTATTATTATTTATCTAATTTTTTAATATATATATTATTTATTTAAGGCCTACTTATAGAATGTGAACTTTTGATCGACTAATATTTGTTATTACCTAAAAGGTATGACTAGTGAACAATACGAGTGTTTATAAACCGAACTGAATCAGATCGAACAGTTTTATAAATCAAACGATCCAATTTATAATAATTAAAACTGTTTCAAACAATTCGATCCGGTTTGATCCGAATAATATAAACGGTCCAATCATGGTTAAATATTTTTCCCAAAACCAAAGGAGACCGTTAGACACTCCTAATGAACAATGTACGAATCAATAATTATAATAAATTAATTTAAATTTAATATTATGTAAGATAACGATTAACTATAATTTTATATACTCCTAACTTACAAATATTTATTCTATATATTATATATTTATGATTATTTAAGCTTTTAACATAATATTCTTACCTCAAATAATAAATGAAAAAAAACGAATGAAATTGAAAACTAAATTAAATTAATTTATGTAAATTTTTGCACATATAAATAGAGGATGTAGGTTTGGTTAATAACTAATCAACTAATAACCAAACACTCACAGGTACAACTCTAACATTAAAGTTGAAATACACACTATTACAAAAAGGGGTATATAAGTCGATGTCTAAAGTCGGTTTTTACAAAAAACCGACTTTGAATGAATTTAAAGTCGGTTGTCCACATCAACCGACGCTATGTTAGGTGGATAGTGTCGGTTGTCCACGTCAACCGACGCTATGTTACGTGGATAGCGTCGGTTGTCCACGTCAACCGACGCTATGTTACGTGGATAGCGTCGGTTGTCCACGTCAACCGACGCTATGTTACGTGGATAGCGTCGGTTGTCCACGTTAACCGACGCTATCCACGTAACATAGCGTCGGTTGACGTGGACAACCGACGCTATCCACCTAATATATGCCCTAACATCTCATTTAGTACGCAGATTTCCAGTTTTCGATCTGCTTCTTCCTCTCCTTTCCTCACTCGAGTCACTTTTCTCCCACAATCTTAACCGTGGGCCACCTTCGTTCTACATTTCCGGCCACCTCCAACCACCATTTGAACGGACGTTTGTAAGTTTTCTCTTCTCACAATATTATCTGTCAGTTCTTCTTTTTTTAATAGCAAAATGTTAAAATCTGCGTATGGGTATTCCATTGATTAATTCCCGAAATATGAATGTTCTTATGTCTTAATTTGGAGTGCAATATTTCGTGAAGTAGAACCAAATAATTCTTTATTTCATTTTTAATAAAATGGGATGATCCAAGGCTGATCTTAACTTATATAAGTATGAGTTAAAAACCGGAGGTTGTGATAATTTGTAAAATACATATGCTTGTGACAAGTAGGATAAATCAAAAAGGGTTTGTGATCTATTATTATTAATATTACAAAGTGACTTTTTTATAGTCGAAATAAAGTGAACAACGTTTAATTTGTGCTAATTTATCAGCGTGTAAATGTATTTCGTTAATCGAACAGCGTATTTTTGTATAAATTTTTGATTTAGTTATGTTTTTTTGTTTGCTTGTAATAATAATGTTTGAATTATTACTTGTATGTATTCAATAATATGTGAAATGTTTTGTGGGTTTGCGTGGATAAATTTATACGTATAATTAATATTACTTTGTAATTATGATATAGTAACATGCTTAGAAATTAGAATCAACCGCGTGATTGGTTTTTATATATATATTCATGAAACATGAACTGCTTATTTTTTAATTTGTATATAAATGGTTTTGTAAAATGATTAAAATGATAACTATTTTGCATTATGTATGTTTTGATATATATTCTAATAATTAGGAAATTTATATATAATAATACATAATTAAGTAATATGTTTAATTAATGTCATTAATAGAAAATTGACAAATCTTGGATGTCAAAGTGTAGAATTGAGCAAGACTATATTTCTGGAGTTGAAAGTTTCATGGAATTTGCTTGTAGAACTAGTAATACTGGAAGTAGTATGATTCGATGCCCATGCGTTAAATGTAAAAATGAGCGATTTCATGAATTTGATGAGGTTAAGTATCACCTTATCCGTAATGGTATTCTATTGAGCTATAAATGTTGGTATTATCATGGAGAAAATATTGATAATACTCATGGAGAAAAGTATAATAAGAATGTGGGTGGATTACATACATCATATCATAATGTACAGACAGAAAATATGTTTCGTGGTGTTGAAGATGAATTACGCGGGGATGATCCCGAAACCTTTAATAAACTTATAGAAGATGCCGAAAAACCGTTGTATCCAAAATGCAAAAAATACACTAAGATGTCAGGATTGGTTCATTTGTACAATGTCAAGGCAAAACATGGTTTTTCTGACAAGGGATTCACAGAATTACTAACTCTACTAGTCGATATGTTTCCTGAGGATATTGAATTGCCATCTTCAATGTATGAAGTGAAGAAATCTCTTAGTCGATTTGGCATGGAATATCATAAGATTCACGCTTGTCCTAATGATTGCATTCTTTATAGAAAATAATATGAGACATTACATGATTGTCCTATGTGTAAAGAATCGAGATGGAAGCATGGTACAAATGATACAACACATAAGAAAGGCGTGCCTGCAAAGGTTCTTTGGTACTTTCCTCCGATCCCTCGCTTTCAAAGGTTGTTCAATAGTAAATATACATCAAAGATGTTGACTTGGCATTCAGATAATCGATCTGATGATGGGGTGCTACGTCATCCTTGTGATTCTCCAAATTGGAAAGTAGTAGATAATTTATCTCCTCAATTTTCATCTGATCCGCGCAATCTGCGTCTTGCCATTGCTGCTGATGGAATTAATCCACATAGTTCCCTCAGTAGTAGATATAGTTGTTGGCCAGTAATTATGGTAACATACAACCTTCCTCCCTGGTTGTGTATGAAAAGAAAATTCATGATGTTAACATTATTGATCTCAGGACCGAAACAACCTGGTGTTGATATTGATGTATATTTGCAGCCTCTGATAGATGATTTAAAGACGTTGTGGAATGATGGTGTAAATGTTTACGATGCATATAAAGAAGAATACTTTAACTTGAAGGGGGTTCTTTTATGGACAATTAATGATTTTCCTGCCTATGGAAACTTATCAGGACATGCAACAAAAGGTTACAAGGGATGTCCTATATGTAGTGATGGAACTTCTACAAAGTATCTTGTTCACGGACGAAAGATGTCTTATAGAAAACATAGGAGATTTTTGCCATCTGGACACAAGTTTAGATACCAAAAGAAACCGTTCGATGGTGAAGAAGATCATGATCATGCAACTCGACCTTTGCGAGGTATTGAGATATTAAGGCAATTGAATGGGATGACATTCAAACGATATGGAAAGATGAAAAAAAAAACTCACCAAGTCTGGGAAACGAAGGAGGTCAACTAATGAAATTGGTGAAAATGAAAAAGATTTTGAACCGAATGGTTGTTGGAAAAAAAAATCAATATTTTGGGAATTGCCTTATTGGAAAGACCTACACATTCGTCACATCTTAGATGTCATGCACATTGAGAAGAATGTATGTGAAAGCTTGATTGGCACTTTACTTAATATACCTGGAAAAACAAAGGATGGCATTAAAGCAAGATTGGATTTAAAGAAACTAGGCATACGACCTGAATTGGAACCAAGGGTGGAAAATGATAAGAATCGAACATACTTGCCACCAGCATCATATACAATGTCAACAAAAGAGAAGGATGTGTTTTGTAAATGTTTGGAAGGTGTGAAAGTTCCTGATGGTTACTCATCCAACTTAAGAAATTTTGTGTCTATCACCGATAAGAGACTGTATGGATTGAAATCACATGACTGTCATATCTTAATGCAACAGTTATTACCAGTTGCTATTAGATCAATTCTTCCAAAAAATGTTCGAATATCAATAATTCGGCTTTGTTCATTCTTCAATACCATATGCAAGAAATCTATATCAATTGGCGAGTTAAATTCTTTACAGAAAGAAATTGTAGAAACTTTGTGTCTAATTGAAAAATATTTTCCTCCTTCTTTCTTCGATATAATGATTCACTTATGTGTTCATTTAGTTCGAGAGGTTCAATTATGTGGTCCTACTTACTTAAGGTGGATGTATCCTTTTGAGAGATATATGCAAGTCCTTAAAGGATATGTAAATAATAGATATAGACCTGAAGGATGCATGGTGGAATGCTACATTGCTGAAGAGGCCATTGAGTTTTGTTCTGAATACTTTAGTGGTTGCACTGAAATTGGGAATCCTACGCACAAGTTATTCTTAGAACGTCACATGATCCAAGTAGGTAACCCTATGCTTGGTGGAAGTAAGAAATTATTTATTGATCGCACTCGATGGGAAAAAGCACACCGAATCATTTTGGTAAATAATAACGAGGCACAACCGTACATAGAGTAAGTGATGTTCATTGTTTCATCTTTTATTTAACTATTAATGATGATATATAACTTAATATATATTTAATAACGTTACAGGATGCATTTAAACTTATTGAAGATCGATCCTCGTTATAAAAAAAAAAGGAGGAGAAAAATGGTTGTATGATGAATATAAGCGAGAGCTTATTAATTGGTTTCGCAACCACGTAAGTGTCACAAACAAAAAATCATGCATGTATCCTCCTATATATATTCAATGTTTTAAAACTTTGCTCTAAACACATTTTGTGTTTTTGTATACATAGATTCGAGGTGAACTCAAGAAACCCAATCATAAAATATCATAAAGTTTACAATGACTTGCACATGGCCCAAAATTCGATGTCAAATCATTTCATAGTTTCACAATAAATGGATCGAGGTTTACGACTCAAGCTAGGGACAAAGTCCGAGTAAATCAAAATAGTGGGGGGCAGATGGTTGCACAAACTATGCAATTTGCCAGTTCAAAAGATGCTAATCCTGTCCTTTCTGATAGAACATATTATGGTATAATACAAGAGATTTGGGAATTGGATTATGAGGTCTTCCATGAGACAGTATTCTTGTGTGATTGGGTCGAAGATGTTATCAATGTTGGATATAAAATAGATGATTTTGGATTTACTCTTGTAAATTTATCCAGGATAAGTCACACAGATGATCCTTTCACGTTAGCACTTCATGCAAAGCAAGTATTTTACGTGAGCGATCAAATTGATCCAATATGGTCTGTTGTGTTAACGCCTCCACAAAAAGAGTTTTACCATTGTGATGTTGTAGAAGATGATGACTCTATGCTTGATACATTAACCAATATTAGTAATTTCTCAAATAAATTGCCTAATGTACGTGATGATCTAATTGATGATGATGATTCTTCGACATGGACTTGTAGTGATTGTGAAGGAATATATGTATACGATCAACAACCTAATTAAACATAATGTATGTTCTATATTGTTGTAATAACTCTTGTATATATGTGTGTTCCTAAAATTGTCAATTAATTTATATTTCTCCACTTTTGCAGATATTTCATGGATATTCAGCTTGTAGATCCAAATGATCCAAATGATCCATTGCTACTGGTAATCCACTAGGGGAGAATGGTCAACAATTGAAATCTTCTATTGGTCGACTGGCAAAGTCCAGTATACCAATCAATATAAATCATTGGTCTGAGGTTGCCGATGCAGAAAAGTTTAAAATATGGATAACTATTTATGTAAGTCTCTTATATTTTATAATCAATATATATATATATATATATATATTATATTGATTGTATCTAATCTTTTGTACTGTGTTTTTACAGAATCGTTACAAAGTCGATGACAATTGGCAGGGCAAGTGTTATAAGATTGCAAATAAGGCGTGGAAGGAATACAAGACTTTTAGATTGGCGAAAAATTATGTGTTTCCATATTTGGAAACACTTGATGAGAATGTGATATACAAAATCCCTGAAGGACACCCCTGGATTACACCTCAAGTTTGGAAAGACTTTGTGGATTATAGACGTTCAGAAGAATTTCAAATTATTAGAGAAGATCACCAGAATGTCCAAATGCATAACATTCTTCCTAACCGTACTGGGAGGTCTTCAAATCCTGAAGTTAGATTTCGAATGGTATTATTAATTTGTCTTAATTTTATAAATATTTTTATATTAATTTTTCTCAATTTAATTTCATGTCATTGTTAATAAAATTTTCCTAATTTATGTAGGAAGCTGAATTGGGTAGACCTGTTACCCGAATGGAATTGTACATAGAAACAAAGACTCCCAAAACGAAGAATGCAAGACCGATGAGTCAACGAGGAGAAGAACAATTAAATAAGTTGGTTAGTAATTTCGTTTGATAAAAAGTCTGACTGATACTTAATAATTGATGTAATAATGAATGATATGTTTGTGTGCTTTATTATTTGTAGAGAGTTGTTCAAGAAAAACTATACAGGGGTGAAATAATCGAAGAGCCTGAGAGAGATGCTTTATATCATGCAATCGGACGCGATCATCCTGGTCGTGTTAGGGGAGGTAGCCAATATGATGGTGCTTTGGAGTATTTTAAAATTCCAAAACATAACCCTCAGACGGTAAGTAAGGAGAAATACACTAAAATTGAAGAAGAATTCAACTCCTTTAAGGCCTCCGTGATGAGTGAGATTGCCACTCTAAAAGAACATCAATCACAACAATTGTCAGCCATGGCATCATGCTACAACCAGGGCATGCCATATTGGCCAAGCATGCAACCATCCATGCCAGGCATACCACCTTCCATTCCAGGCATGCCACAATCCATGCCAAGCATGCCACCATCCATGCCAGGCATGCCACCATCCATGCCAGGCATGCCATCCACCCAATCTCATTGTGCTCAAACTACATCCAGTATGGGATATATCCATCCTATTGGTCCTCATTATATGTCAGGAATGCACATGCAATCAAGTAGTGGTTCATTTTCTCCAATGCAATCTGTACATTCTTACCATAAATCAAGCCAAGATGAACATATTGGTGAGAATGTACATCCAATAGCTACCCCATATGAGAGTCCTCCTCTATTTGATGAATCATATGTGGTAAGATTTTAATTTTTAAATTCTTATTATATGTTTTATTTTTTATATATAACACTTAATTTTTTTACAGAATATGAAATGTTTGTTGAAACATCCTTCGTCAACGGACTATGTTGCTATTGGAACGGTACAACAATTGAGTGATGATCGGATGATTCATAATCAATATTTGCCTAATCATTGGCGAATAGTAATTGATCAATCATTGTTTCATGATTGTCCACTACCTATGCCTTCTGATGCTACCACAGTCCAAGAGGCGGTTGGACAGTATGTGGCTTGGCCGTCGATTCAAGTTGTTCTAAATTTTGACATGGTACTATTTTTTAACTTAAAAAATAACACTTGTTTACTACTATTATTTAATGTGATCTTATATTGTTACTAAAAATACATATATGATACTTTTTTGGTAGTCTATTATACCAGAACTCTTAAATGCATCACATTTAAGAGATACCAAGCAAGTATCTCGTGCTAAATCTATGACTAGTGGTCAATCCTCGTGCACCAAGTCATTCAAGAAGAAGCCTTGGAAAAAGTATAGTCATACTTATGCGTTACAATTCAGTAGAAATCTTGGCAGTTTGATGACTATTGTTGGGAGGGCATCTAGCATAAATGATGGATGGACTGTGCCACTTCCTATTGAAATTTCTGGTGTAGACATCGGCCAAACTTATATATCGATCGAGTGCTTGTTGCAAATATTTGAATATCAAATGATCGATTTAAGTATAATTCAAGTGTGGACAAGGTGAGTCCTCAATCTAGTTAGTTTTCTTTTATTTATGCAGAACATTATATTTATATTATCTAATTATATATATACATATATAGGGCTTGCTATTATCGACTTCAACATAATCACTCATCACATTTAGCAATGTTCCATGATTCTTCATATGTTAATCAATATCAAGAGAAGGATGTTAGCATCAGAGCTAAACAATTATGTGATAGAGCATTAACGCTTAGCAGAAATCAAAAGTTGATAATCCCTTGGCCATTAAGGTTTGAACAAGGCCAAGATCATTGGATGTTGGTAATCATTGATATGTTCAATAATCATGCTTGGTACTGTGACTCAGCTTCCATAGAACTCAGTAAAGATACAAAAAGCAGTTGTTGAAATGTAAGAGTTATATTTAGTTACATATTAGTTTTTTCTATTATTTTTTGTAATATTTAATAAAAACTAATCGTTTTATATCTTGACAGGGCATGGAAGTTATGGAACAAGTCTAGGGGCATTGTCCTTAAAAAATCTCATAAGCTTATATGGACAAAAGTTATGGTATGTACAATTCAATATTAATAATTTTATTAATTTTACAATTAAATAATAAGGATGTTCGAATATGAAAATTCATGTATACATGCACTTTTTTTTGTAGGTTCCACAACAAAATAATGGAGTCATGTGTGGTTATTATGTCATGAAGTTTATGAGTGAAATCATCACAAATATCAAAATTCCAATTGATGATGTGGTAATATATTTTACCCATATACATACAAGTTTTAACATATTTGAGTTTGTTTTTGTAAATTAATGAAATCATATTCTTATTTTGATTTTGAATACATGTAGTTCTTCGGTTGGAACAAGACGGGTTACGACCAGCAAATTTTTGATGATTTACGAGAGGAATGGGCAGAACACATGGTTCAAATTATATCATCGCAAGAAGAATCAGAAGAAGATTCTGATGATCTTGAATAGCATATGACAACATAACAGTAAATTTTTTAATGATTTGGCCTTCTATATCTATTCTTGTGTCTGAAATCACTTGGTTGATGATGATTAATCATATATATGTCCATGTATTTAGGGGAATGCATTGTTTATAAATATGAATTTATCTGGAATCTCTGCTAGTATTTTTAATGATATATAATGAGTTCTAAATGTACAAATCAGGTGTACGTATGTCGGTCCGATTTGTTTCTTGGTTTGTATGAGTTTTGGTGCATATGAACGTGTTCCATATGTTTAAGGGCACCAAAACTCACACAAGCTTAGCCAAGAAATCGAAGTTACATGCAATTGATTTCATATTTAGAGTTCATTATATATAGCATTAAAAAATAGTAGTAGAGATTCTAGATAACTTCATATATAGACAAATGATTAATAATGCTAATATGAGTTCATCGAATGTCGTTGTACGTGCTAATCTCAATAATGATTTAATTTCTTCATTCGTACGTATGAAGTTTAGACTACTTTTTTGATGTATGTTTTACGTGCTCATGTGTGTAGGAGAATATTTGTTATATGGATCAGCCTTTTTTTCCCATAATGCTTGTGAAGGCCAATCAAGATTCTACGCCAACCAAGCTTACTCGATGGCATAATTTGACGACATTATTTTATTTGTAATTGAAGTTATTTATATGCATTATTTGATTTTGTAATAAATTTAATTATTAAGTCATTAAATATATTTATATTGTTAATTATTCAGTATTATTATTTATATTTTAGTGTTTTTATGTTATTTATATATACTATTATACGAAAAATAAAATTAAAAATTAATACAAATAAAATGTAGAGTCGGTTCATGGCATTTATATATACTATTATACGAAAAATAAAATTAAAAATTAATACAAATAAAATGTAGAGTCGGTTCATGCCATGAACCGACTTTACAATTTAAGTCTCTGAATTTAAAGTCGGTTCATACAACCGACTTTAAATTTGTTTAAAGTCGGTTAAAAACCGACTTTTATACCCCTTATTGTAGTAGTGACACTAACAAATTTGTTTATAAAAAATTAGTTACCTTGTAAAGAATATTCTTATAACATTTTTATTAGAGAATCTTATATATACCGGGATATAGGTATACCACGGATTATTATTATCTTTAACTCTTTATTTTTATAAAAGATAAAAAATTATTAAAAATAGAGATAAGATTAATGATTAATATTAATAAAAAAAATATAATATATTATACGTAACATGTTTTCTATTATTACCATACTTAGTATCTGTTTCGTTCTTCCTCTTCTAATTTAATTTTGAGCAGTTAATTTTAATAATATATAACAAAAATAAATTGTCCTAAAAGTAAATAAGGGACATAAATGATATTTCGTTGCAAAGAAGGTGCTGCTAAGAAAGTCATCATCAAAGGATTAGAATATTATTGTGGCGAAGTCTGAATCGTAATGCAACGCACTTAATTAGTGTGGACTTATTTTGACCTCGATCTAATTTGAAGTTTTATAACATATATGACCAGGTCATTCTTATAACACAACCCTTCCTTCCTCCATACTTCCTTCCTTCCTTCCTTCCTTCCTTTCTTCTCTTATTTCTCTTTTTTATGGCTGGAAAAATGTGACAGTCGTCTTCAACAATTTGCTCTTTAATGGATTATATATTTGATTTTTTTGGCATAAATATTATTCATTTAATAAAATTTTTATAATTAAACATTGAGATAAAATAAATAATTTAAATATATTATTAGATTGGAATCAACAATTAAAAGTGTCCAAATATCATTATTCTAAATCAATTTATATAATTTGTTCCAAGTAAACGTGATCGTATGCCTTAAACAATAGCCGCTCTTTAATAAATTATTCCAACTAAATATATAAATATATATATATAATTTATTCATTACAAGTTTGTGATAATGCTTGTAACATAATTGATAAATAAGATTCACATAATTATATTCAATGAAATATTATTATTATAATTAAGTACTAGATATAAAAAGATGAAAATTTATGGTATTATATAAAGATTAATATTATATTTATTTTTTGAAATATAAAAGATAAAATAAAAATTGAATAACTAATTAGATTTTGTATAAAATGTTAATGATAAATTAAAATGTAAATAAGATAGAATATAATAAAAAATTAATAAGTAAATATAAAAATTTTGTTAAATAAAGTTAAAATTTACTTTTGAATAGAGAAATTAGGTTTTACAACGTATTAGTGATTGTTTTGAAAAAAAAAAAAAAATAGGTACTTATGGAATGAATAATAAAAAAAAAATTAGACTAACAATTAGCAGAGAATTTTATTACACACGTGGTGGAATAAAATTATTTTAACTTTTATTGTAAAATATTGCAAAATATCATAAATGAGAAAAATGTGTGAAAAGATATTGCTTTACAATACATATGAGTTCAGATTATGTTGTATATAAATAGAAAGCATCCATCAGCTAGATTTGCATCCAATTCTAAAAACCATTGCAACTCTGAAATCATATTAGGCCTCTTTCAAAATAAAATAAAAACAGAGTCCAGACACACAAAATACTAAAATGTCGGCAGTTCAGATTCAAGTTCCAATTAACGATGATGCTTCTCGCAACTCCACTAGTTTCTATCCAAGTGTTTGGGGAAACCATTTCCTCAATTACGTCTCTCAGTCTTTGGTAACTAATATCTTCTTCTTTTTTTTGTTTCAATTTTGTGTGTGTGTGTGTAATATGAGAACATGCATTTGTGAGGAATTCAGTAATATGAGTGTTTAACTGTTTTTGAAATTTAAAATGGCCATTATAAATGTGATTTTGATAGTATCTGACTAATCAATATAATTTCATGAATTTGTTAGGAAATTGATGTGAAAACAGAAGGAAAAGTCCAAAGATTGAAAGAGGAAGCTAAGAGGATGTTTGCTATGATTGAGAATGATCGATCCTCCACAAAAGCTAAAATTAATTGACACAATTCAACTTTTAGGATTATCTCATCATTTTGAGAATGAGATTGCTCAAGATTTATCACTCATTCACAAAGCAAATGTTGTCTCTAATAGTGACAACCTTTTCATTGTTTCTCTTTCCTTTCGGTTACTTAGACAAGGAGGATATAACATATCTAATGGTAAGCTACCTCCTAAATTAAAATTAAAATATCTATACATGTAATATATATGATTCTAATGAGTAAATATTATGTTAATGAATTAAAGATGTCTTCAAGAAATTTACAAATGAAGAAGGGAAGTTCAAGAAGAGCCATGTTGCTGACAACGAAGGAATGCTATGCTTGTATGAAGCTGCACATATGGCTGGCCATGGAGAAGATATATTAGAAGAAGCTCTTGCTTTTACTACCCCTCACCTTCAATCTCTTAATGACACAAACACCTTGATGAGCCCATTTCTTTCGGCACAAATAAACCATGCCTTGAGACATCCAATCCAAAAGGCATTTCCTAGACTCTACACCAGACACTACATACCCATCTATGAACTTGACCCTTCACATAGTGAAGCTTTGGTTACCTTTTCTAAGATTGATTTTAACATTGTGCAAAGGGTACACCAGAAGGAGCTTGGCATTATTTCAAAGTAATAATTTATCAACCCAATCTTTAATCAATTATATGTTGCATTTAATAAACATTTTTTATTTATTTTGGTTTAGATGATAATTAATTTTATGATTTTATATATCGTTTTGCTTAAAGGTGGTGGACAGATTTGGAGTTTGCATCAAAATATTCCTTTATAAGAGACAGAGTAGTAGAAGGTTATTTTTGGATATTGGGTGTATATATTGAGCCAGAATATGCTCTTGCTAGAAGTATTCTTATCAAAGTGTTTTGTATGACATCAATCATTGATGATATATATGACAATTATGGCACATTTGAAGAACTACAGATTTTGGCTGAAGCTATTAAAAAGTAATTTCTTCTTACCTTATCCTCACACACACTCTCTCTCTCTCTCTATATATATATATATATCATAAATTGCAGTAAATTAAATTAGCGTGGTTGTTAATTATAAATATAAAAAGTAAATTTTAATTAATAATTATCTTACCTATAATTGATTTATGATTATAATATAACTTGTGAGATAAAAAAAAGTAATTATAATTATATTTATATTTATAAAATAATATAAATAATGTTTACATTAAGAGAAATTAATCTTTTGTTCTACATATAGGTGGGATGTGACTTGTGTAGCTTCACTACCTGACTACATAAAAGATATTTACAAGGAACTCTTACATGTTTATGAAGAAGCTGAGGAAGAGTTAGCAAAGGATGGAAGAGATTATAGAATTCGTTATGGCATAGATAAGGTTGCATTATTTTCCTACATTATAATTAATTCCTCAATTATTACATTCATACACGTAAAAAAAATAACAATATTGTTGATTTAATAATTAAATTCAGATGAAACAATTAGTCCAAGCCTATTTCACAGAAGCAAATTGGTTCCACAACAATTACACACCAACTTTGGAAGAGTATCTAAAAACTGCATCAGTTTCTGCTGGATACCTCATGCTTACAACAACTAGTTTTATTGGTATGAAAGATACTTGTGTTACTGAGGAGGCTTTTGATTGGGTTTCTGCATTCCCTAAGATTGTTAGAGGTTCTGCAAACATTGCCAGGATCTTAAATGACGTTGTTGGTCACAAGGTAAAGACATACATTCTCGTTATAGTATTTATCATTAAAAAAATATATATAAATTTTAAATTCTCCCAAAAAATTTAAATATTAATTTAAAAATAATAATATTGGTTATAAATTACAGTTTGAACAAAGTAGAGGTCACGTGGTCTCAAGTGTAGAATGTTACGTGAAACAACATAATGCAACAGAAGAAGAGGCATACAAAGAACTCCGTAAACAAGTTGCAGATGCATGGAAAGACATCAATGAAGAGATGATCGATAACAATAAAGCTGTGCCAATTTCTCTTCTCACACGTGTTGTTAATTTTGCACGTGTATCAGATGATGTTGTTTATGTGGATGAAGATCGTTATACTGATGGATCCAAAGGAGCTGCTATGAGAAAATATGTTTCATCTGTATTAATTGAACCAATCCTTATATGATTTGTTTGATTAATTGTATTAATTAATGTTTGATCTTAGAAATAAGGATATATCGATAAAAAGTCAATGTTACCTAACTTGTTTTTGTTTTTATATTTTATTCTGTTTTTTGTCTTGTGTGGTATAAGTGAAACTCTAGTAGGTTATTAGTTTGTAAATTTCATTGGATATTTTATTAATAATAAAAGTAACTTATTTATACCTTCATTGTGATTATTTATCATTATTTAATCTATTTATAAAACAAAAAGAAGAAGATGAAACTTTCTTATTATACTTCTTGATTGTATATTACATCACATGATCATACTTATACCAATGAGATACATTTCTAAACTTACCTATGCAGTACTAAAACTGTTATACACCACCTGAAACTAGTGTACTAGAACAGTGAGATACAATCTGCTACAAGGAGGCTCCACTACTTTCTACTAAGACATTGCTTAATTGACTCAAATTATTTAAATAAGAAAACAACGTATAAAATAAATATAATCTCAACCCTTATGCTGGATTTAATTAACGATTTTTTTTTACTTTTCGCTTTAAATTTGTTCCCTCTTTCTCTTAAATCGCTTTCTTCCTTCATCTACTCTTTTAAAAATTAATCACTTAGATTATTTATAGTTGATAATAAGAATGATTTTATATATTTCTAAATTTGATTTTACTATTAACTTATAATCGAATTTAAAGTATTCCAATAACATCAAAAATGCTTATTCCTATCACATCTCTTAATAATAGGTGAGATTATTTAATTTTCTTTATATAATTATATAATCATTTTTTTTCTCTTTTATCTGATTTAAAAATAAAAGTTAATTTTATAAAATTTTTTCATTTATAATTGTAAAATTTTTATTTAAATATTATAATTATTTTAATTTCACTACTCAAATAAATATAATAATAACAATAATATTTTTATTAAATTTAATTCCTATAATCATTAACATTCCTATTGTGCCTCTATTATGTCAACCAAACATGACATTAACTTGTATTTATTAACAAGGAAATGGAATGAGGAGAGAAAAAGAGACATTTTCATTTTATTGTTTACTTCCTAAAAATAGTGAAAAGAGAATAAAAACTTATAAATTTAGGAGTCATTCTCGTTGATTGTTTAATGCTCTCCTATTATATTAATTCTCTTTTACAAATTCATAAAATATAATTACAAAATTATCCCTTATTTTAATATAAAATTTTATATTTATATTTATTATTTTTAAAAAGACATTTAAGTAAATTATAATTTTAAATAAACTTACAAAAATATTACTAGATTATTACAAAATTCATTCATATCATCAAACTATTTTTCTTTTACCCAAATCTTAATAAGTTTTATTTATATTCTTTTATTATTCTTCATCAAAAACGTTACAAATCAATAATAAATTTAAAATAAATTAAATAGTTAAGTGATATAGAAAAACAACCCATAACCCATACTAACTTTTCAAAAATTTTGCTAGCTATGAATTTGAATTTTTCAATATTTGCCGATATTATTTAACCATTGCAAAGTTAAATGTATATAAATATTTAAAGCTTATTCCACTATTTTTCTTTTTGTATTTAACACAATATCCACAAACCACCCAATTAATCTTCCTATCCTTATGCGTGGAATCCCACCAGAACTTTTGCACTCCAAATCACTACTTAAACCAAAAGGTAATACAAAACATTGTACGAAAAAACTAAGCATGATACACGTAACAGATTTTAATCTGATATAAAAAGTAGACAGATATGTCTAATTCTAAATCAACTAATGCACCCTCCCCAATATGTAATAACATGTACCCATTTTGCTTGGTCAAGAAGAGTTGCTAGGCCATACTTTTCAAACCATTAGTGGAATAAATACCCAAACCCTGTCGTATAAGCTCTTTCTTTCGAGGAGTGGTATTAGAAATGAAAAGATACTGATTTTTGAAAATTAATCATTTCTCCAAAAGTGTTCTCATATTCATGGAGAATTTTATGACAATTGCAAAATACGAGTAATTTATAGGCAAACAAAAGGTGAGAATTAAATGGAGGACTAGTTTGAATAACTTTTCATCTATTAATCAGTATTAAAATAATGATCTTTGATATTCAAAATTTAACTTCGGTCTTTTTAAAAACACAGACCATAAGATTTTGGTCACGATCTAATAAAAACCGAAATTATAGTGTATACATATAGCCTCTGTAAGGACTACGAGTGTTGGCTATTTTCGTGGATAAAATATTTATCTGTAAATTTATTTTTAGGTCTGCTATCAAGTTTATCAAGAAAAGTCAAACAAATGTTCGAGTTTTAGATAATTGTATTTCAGGTATATCTTTGATAACTACGACACATAGGATTACATTTACGCATTTAATAGTACATGCTTATAAATCTGACATTATTTTTAGTGCTTAAATATGAAATAAGATATGTTAAAAGATATTAGATAAGATATATTCGAAAATAATATATGCTAAAAGATATTAGATAAGATATACTTTAAATTATATTTGAAATCCTTATCATAAAAGATAGCATACAATCTATTTTAAAAGAAATCTATTTTATATAAGAGTTAATTTAATTAATGAGTAATACTAATCATATTTGTAATAGAAAATATATTTATTAATCATATATGAGTTATCTTAATTAATGAGTAATATTAATCCTATTTGTAATAGAAAAGATATTTATCAATCATATATAAGTTATCTTAATTAATGATTATTATTAATCTTATTTGTAATAGAAAATATATCTATCAATTACATAAGATTAAGGGTTTTAATTTTTCCTATAAATAAAACTCATGACTCATTGTTTCAATTAACCATATAAGAGCATTATTCTAATCTTCTTAATTTCTTTCTCTTGTTTTACAAATATAAGATTATAATTCTTTAGACTTTTTTATTTAGTTAATCTATCAAATATTTGTAGTTATATTTGATTCATTAATAAGCCTACTTATTTTATGATATTTTGATATTATGTTCTTATGGCTTCTTCTTTATTTTTGTACTTAAATTGTTAGATTAAATAATTATTTTTGTTATATCATAATTATTTGATTTGATTATTGATAAGCGAAAACCGGCATCACCGATTCTTGCCAATACTTTGGTTTTAATATTTATAAAACTCTCGCAAGTGCACGAATCATTTCGAAGAAAATGATAAGTATACTCCCAAGGTCGATCTAAGGAAGGAATGTATGTGGTTTTTAATTTATTATTCAAACTTTTAAAAACGAAATTAAATCCTAAACATCCTGTCACGATATTTTGGGTTTTGTGTTTTTAATCTAATTACATAAAATTAAACATAGATTTAATAAACATTTATGCAAATTTTATCATTTATAATGACGAAGTATTTATGGATATAATAACTAAGTTAATTATGCTTGCTCATATTATCTAGGTTATTAAAGATATGAATTGATATTTATTGATTCTCCCTTTTTTGTATGAATACCACCTTTGCTGGGGTTAGATATTCTTTGTTAACTAAACAAATCAATTAACACCTATGGGTGGGGTTGATAACTAATATGCTTAATTAAATTAATTCCTTTTTCTAAGAGATTGAAAATGAACCATTTAAATGCCACCTTTGGTGGGGTTAGACAGTTTAAACTTTATTCAAGGTGTCCAAATTAAACCTAAGAATTTAATTATCCGAGTACTAACTTTCAAGTTTTAAAACCACTACCGAAAACATGTCGTCAATACATTTTCAGATAATAATTCTTATAAAAACTTTCGAAATAGAGCTTCACTCTAACTACCGGGCGATTGTACCATCAAATAAAAGAGCACTACTCTAAATCAGACCGGATAAATAAACCTTAAAATCTAATTTTCAGGTTTAAGTTTGTAATGAAAAATAATATATTTCTCTCTAACATTCTTAATATAAAATCTTGAATAAAAACAAAATCAATTCATTTTAGAGATTTTCACATATTTAATATTTCGCAAGCATAACAACGTTATTATTACATCATGATTATAAACAGCCAATACAGTTAAATTTAATCACAGACAAATTAAATATAACATGTAAGAATAAAGCATAAAAAATAATTGTAAAGAAAATAAAATCCTTACAGAACTTCGACGCTATTCCCGTTGCTGGAAAACCTCCAAGCGGAATTTGCAATTCCATTTATTAAATCAAAAAGCTAATAAATTACATAAACATAACTAGTTCTTCCCAAAAAGGGAAGAACTCTAAAACTAAGAGAAATTAACTAAAAACTAAGAAAAACTAAAGAAAACTAAAAATCTAAGAAAAGAGAGAAAGAAAGAAGAGAGAAGTGTGTTTTGAAGTGAAGGGAATGGGGGTATTTATAGGTGAGGATGGAGATAAAAAATGAGTAAAAAATGTAAAAATGCGTAATGGAAATGCTGAGGTCATTGATGATGTCAGCATGACGTCATTAGGGCGGCTGCACGTGAAAAATGGGGCGAAACGGGCGTCGGCGCGCGCGGAGGCAGCTGGGCGCGCGCGGATGAGCAGTAGCCGCGCGTAGTTTTGCGCGGATGAACAGTATCCATGCGCAGTTCTGCACGGATGAATAGTAGCCGTGTGCAGCTTGCCGCGGGATTGGGCGCTGCTGCGCGCGCGGCTGGGCGGCAATGCGGAGCGGCGGCGCGTTTTTCTCCTTTTTGATATTTTTGACCCATTTTCCAATTTTTGCATATTTGTTGACCTTTCCCCATTTATTTATTAATATATTTGTGATGTATTGCTTCAAGTATTCCTCTTTGAGTCTTTAAGTTACGTTTTTAAGCCAAAATACCTGAAAAACAATAAAAATACCCGTGATTCCGAAAAAGACAAATTTATATAAATATATGATAAAACATATAAATATATATATTTTTAAATAATTAATGTGCATAAAATCATGGTTATTTTAGTGCTTTTTGAGCACTCATCAATTATTAATCTTTAAAGAAGCTATTTTTATTGAACTTATATTTGATCTTTTGGGTCTAGGATTTGCTAGTTGATTTAATTTAAATGACATATGTTTTGAATCATCTAGTTAGGATTATTCATTATTAAATCCGTTCTAGAACACACACGGGCACTTGTGTTTTGTGCTAATCTTTTTGCAGTTACTTCGAAAACGTATCTGATTGGTGGGAAGTTTATTGGAACGTTGGTCTAGAAACCGCTAACGCTAATATTGGAAACTATGAAAATACAGCAGGGGCTGGTAAGTAAAGTACATTGGGGCAGTATCCTAGGTAGGGTAGCATAAGACCGAGTTTATACTTGAACATTTGATTTTCGTAGTGGAAAGTTAGGTAGTCCGGTGGACCGGTGGTTTTCCTCTTAGGTAATGGTTGTGGCCTAGGTTGTTTCCACCTAAAAATATCGTGTGTTATTATTTTATTTCCGCACTTATTTTTACATACGATTGCATGTCTGGCTGCTTTGTTTAGGTTATTAAATTATAAATTAGTAAAAATTAAAAATAACCTATTCACCCCCCTCTAGGTTAATTAGGTCCATAATTTATAAACTTTTAATTGGTATCAGAGCCAACACTAAATACACTTACTGTTAGTCCTACGGATTTTTATTATGGATCATTCTATTGAGGATTATAGCTCAGATGATGAAGAACTTGATTCTTCTTTTCTCTCTAAATATAATCTTAAAAGTTCTATAGAATTAGTTTCTAAATGTCTTAGAGCCATAGAAGAGAATAATAATTTAAATACAAAAATAGAAAAATTAAATGAACAACTTGAGGTGCATGAATTATTTTCTAATAAATTAAAAGAAGCGAATAATATTTTACAAGAACAAAATAATGCTTTGAATTTGAGTCTTGTAGGTTTAAAAGAAGAAAATAATAAGCTTGTTGAAGATAATAAAAAACAAGTGCAAAAGCTCAAAAAATCATGTGAAATAGTGGAGATACTTACCATTGGAGCTCAACAATTAGATAAAACATTGAGCATTGGTAAGTCACATGGTGATACAAATGGCTTTGGTAATAAGGATGAGAGTTCCACACCTTCAACATCAAAAACCACATTTGTAAGGCCCTTAAACTCTACTCCTACTGTTACTACTTATACACAAAGAACTATTACACCTATGGTAGAAAAAAAGGTTATGTTTGTACCTGTCTGTTATCATTGTGATAGAAAAGGTCATATAAGACCAAAAGTGTAGATTTTTGAGGAATACTCTTGAACTTAATCATTCTTTACATACTTCACATAGTAGGACTCATAAACATCATTCATCTACGCATGCTACATCAAATTCAAAGAAGAATGGAAATTATAATAACTTGTTCATAAATTCTACTAGGAAGTATGAAGTCTTAAGTTCAAAGAGGCAAGCAAAATTAAGAACTTTTAATGCTAGGACTCATTATCATCATCCTATTATGCATATTGTATCTTCATTTAGGATGAATGAGAAAAGTACAGCTAAGTCCAAGAACACGATTATGAAACATAAGCTTGTTGAGTCCCAACCCAATGATATAGAGAAATCAAAATTCAAGAAAATGTGGGTTAGGAAAGGGTGTTTTTTCACGGTCACCTAATCGTCTTTTATTATAGTGCTTAAATGACCCTAAGTGAGTAATATTTATTGTCTTTATTTTATTTATTAGTTAAACTTAAAAAAAGAAGTAGAATCCTTATTTGGCCAACATGGTATTGGATTCATTTAACACTTACAAACATATAACCTTACCTTTAATGACTTAACTAATTTTGACATTTATTATATAAATGATTCTACAATTTTGACTTATGCACACACATATTCTTGTACATGTGATGATTGATGTTGACATAAACTTATTCACATACTCATGAACACACATATATGTTATGCTTGAAGTTTATGAATTTTCTTGAAAGACTATAGGACTTCAACTAATCTTGACTGTAAAATTGTGTTGAGTTATATTTCTTACTTGCTAAAATTTTACCGTATGGAGGCACCTAGTAGTGAGAGGGCTACCTACTGTGATGTGTGAAGCTACCGCAATAAACGAAGAGGACTATCTCACAACTAGTGTGAAAGTCATCATGCTAGGTTTATGGCTCGTGCAAAAAAAAGGAAAGATTATGCAAAAAAAAAAATGAATGACTAATAAATCTTGTACATTGAATGCACAAAAAGAAAGAGCCAATAGAGGTTATAAAAAAAATCATTTACCTCATATATATAAAAAAAATAAAAAAAAATAAGTCCTCCTTTCATAGATATATTTTATTTTGTGAGATTGAAGACTCGATTATAGTTTTACATGATAGGTGATATTTTTTTTCTTTTTAGTCTTTCTTAATAAGTCATAAATGAATTAATTGACATATTTGTAGAGTTTAAACATATATACTACTTTAAGTAAATAGAAATATGTCATTATATGTGCTTGTGTGACTCTTACACTCTACATATTTATTTATATGATAAATAATCAGAATTAGAGTTAAATAAAATGATGAGTTCTCAATTGGTTATGTGTTCATTTGTGATTAAATGAGTTTAATACCTTATATGACTATCTATTTATAAAAAAATATATTAAAATAAAAAAAAAAAATTAATTAGATTTTTTTCACTTCCATATTCTTTTCATATATTACCTTTTTAATTCTTTTCTAAGTTAGAGAGTCATAGAACTTAGGGGGAGTTTAAAGCATATTGCACTTCTGTATTACTCTACTTTTACATTGCTATATCTTTAGGAGAAGTTTAGCTTCATTGCTTTGTCTAATATTTTGTCCTTCTCGTATGTCAAAAAGGGGGAGAGAATAATGTGTTTCACTTCCATGTTTTTATTTTGTTATGCATATAGGGAGAGAACATATTTAATTAAGCTTAATTGATATGAATGCATACTACATGACTATTCTTACACTTCGCTTATTTCTATGTAAACTGAACTTATATACAATGTGGCTTTCAAGCCAAGTTGTCCTATACTTTGTCAATGTCATTTCAGTTACTTACAAGCTTGTCAAGTTGCAGCGAAGATGAATCTACCAGACCATAGGATAGTTCCTCTATGGAGTCTAGGACATCATTGTATTTTCATCTTATTTTTATAAGTGTCATGTAGTAAGTAAAAGGTTTTTCCACACGAAAATGCCAAATGGGGAGTTTGTAAGGACTATGAGTGTTGGCTATTTTGGTGGACAAAATATTTATCTGTAAATTTGTTTTTAGACATGCTATCAAGTTTATCATGAAAAGCCAAACAAATGCTTAAGTTTTAGATAATTGTACTTCAGGTATATCATTGATAACTACGACACATAAGATTACATTTATGCATTTAATAGTAAATGCTTATAAATCTGACATTATTTTTAGTACTAAAATATGGAATAAGATATGTTAAAAGATATTAGATAAAATATATTCTAAAATAAGATATGCTAAAAGATATTAGATAAGATATACTTTAAATTATATTTGAAATCCTTATCATAAAAGATAGCATAAAATCTATTTTAAAATAAAACTATTTTATATAAGAGTTATCTTAATTAATGAGTAATACTAATCATATTTGTAATAGAAAAGATATTTATTAATCATATATGAGTTATCTTAATTAATGAGTAATATTAATCCTATTTGTAATAGAAAGGATATTTATCAATCATATATAAGTTATCTTAATTAATGATTATTATTAATCCTATTTGTAATAGAAAATGTATCTATCAATTACATAAGATTAAGGGTTTTAATTTTTCCTATAAATAAAACTCATGACTCATTGTTTCAATTAACCATACAAGAGCATTATTCTAATCTTCTTAATTTCTTTATCTTGTTTTACAAATATAAGATTATAATTCTTTAGACTTCTTTATTTAGTTAATCTATCAAATATTGATAGTTATATTTGATTCATTAATAAGCATAATTATTTTATGATATTATGTTCTTATGACTTCTTCTTTATTTTTGAACTTAAATTGTTAGATCAAATAATTATTTTTGTCTTATCATTATTATTTGATTTGATTATTAATCTTAAAAGAAGCTATTTTTATTGAACTTATATTTTATCTTTTTGGTCTAGGATTTGCTAGTTGATTTAATTTAAATGACATATGTTTTTAATCATCTAGTTAGGATTATTCATTATTAAATCCGTTCTAGAACACACACAGGCACTTGTGTTTTGTGCTAATCTTTTTGCAATTACTTCGAGAACGTATCTGATTGGCGGGAAGTTTATTGGAACGTTGGTCTAGAAACCGATCACGCTAATATTGGAAACTTTGAAAACAGAGCAGAGACTCGTAAGTAAAGTACATTGAAGCAGTATCATAGAGAGGGTAGCATAAGACCAAGTTTGTACTTGAATATTTGATTTTCGTAGTGAAAAGTTAGGTGGTCCGATGGACCGGTAGTTTTCCTCTTAGGTTATGGTTGTGGCCTAGGTTGTTTCCACCTAAAAATATCGTGTGTTATTATTTTATTTCCGCACTTATTTTTACACATGATTGCATGTCTGGTTGCTTTGTTTAGGTTATTAAATTATAAATTAGTAAAAATTAAAAATAACCTATTCACCCCTCTAGGTTAATTAGGTTCATAATTTATAAACTTTTAATTTTTATCAATAAACATGACTATAAGTTAAACTATAAAAATTAATTAGATATAAACAAACTTATATAGTCACGATTATTAAATCACCGTGATCTAATTAAAAATAATTGAGTTTTTAAGTCTTTTTAAAACCGAAATAAAATAATATATTATGTGTGTTATTCATTTAAAAAAATAATAAAATTAATTTACATTTTTTTTGTATTTCTCTATTAGTTTAATTTCATATATTTTCTCTTTTATATTACACTAAATTTATTTATCATTTTTTTATTTTCTTCTCCCAATTTTTTCTTTTTTTCCTTCCAATTTTTTTCCTCTATTTTTCATCCTTTTTTCCTCCTCGTGCTTGCTTTTTCTTTCCTCTCTTGCGCAATGTAATCTTTCTCCTCTCTCGTGCAACCTTCTCCACCGATCGTTTCATTTCATCCATTTTTAGGTTCTTCCTTCTCAGTTTCATAAATACTTTTACTAATGAATTAACCCTAGTTAATGATAAGAGCGCAAAGTGAACATTATCAAATCCTAGACGAGCTTCTCTACCATTTATACATACAATTGTTTTGTATCAAAAAATTTCATCCCTTATTTTTTATCTTATTTTTTATCGGTTTAAAAAATTGATATTAAATATATTACGAAGATAATTTTTTTTGAAAATAACTCCTATCTTTCGATCAGAGGAGAGATAAATAAAAAAAAGCACAATATCCACCATGAATATTCAACGATATTTGGGACAACACTCGAAATGACTGGCTGTAAACTGAAAGTGAAGCATTGTAAGGCACACATCTTCTTAATTGGCTTTTCATTCAACCCTGCAGATCCCGTTTTTTTTTTTCGGGAATAAAATGGAAATCCGCGTATTGTTCTTGACTTCCTCTGAGCAATTTAACGCTCATGTTGTTCTTTGGACCCTATTTTATTCCAACGGTCGATATCCACCGTGAATATTCTATGCAAATTAATTATGTAACATGTTATGTTTTGTATTATACGAACTAATATTGTTTTTATAATTTTAATGTAATTATATAGTAAAGTTAAAAATATACTATTCACCGACACATATATCAAAACAATTTTTTTTATTTTTTGGATTTAATTCTAAATATGAAATGATGTAGGGATACGTGTAAGTATATAGTTCTTCAAGGATGCTTAGTAATGAAATTGAATCATAAATATGTGAAAAACTATTAACCTAATAAGCAATTTTTTTTTCTTTTTAAACCCTTAAGTTATCTTTTATTTTGACCTATTGGAAATTTATATTCAAAATTATATATTAAAAATAAAATATATTTAAATACATGTTTAAAAGTACGGAATTATTTATGATCCCAAATATTTTTTAGAAACATAACATAATTTATAGGTGCTTCATTAGTCTTCTATCCCTTAATTATTGAAGCTATGATTACCTTTGTGTTTTTAAATATATATATATATATATATATATATTAAACATATGCTAAAAAAATAACAAGGATTAAAGGGATATCAGCTCATACAATATTCTCTGACTAATTTATAATATTGAAATAAAATAGAAAGAAAATATTGATAAAAATTTACACTAAATATTTATTTCCAATATTTAAATATTATTTTAAATACAAATTTTAAGATGTTATTTTATTATAAAAGGATACTTAAAGTTAAAAATTATAATTTTCTTGATGAAATTATAGGCATATTTATGATAATTTAATAAGTGTTAATGATTTATTTATGTAATTAACCTTATTTTTAAATTTTTATTATTAATTAAGATGTTTTATGCAAAACAAAATTAACTTCAATTTTTAAACATTTTTATTAGTTAATGTGTTTTTAAAGCCAATATAAATTAAAATATCTAATTAATATAAAAATGAAAATATTAAATATTAAATTGGTAGAAAAATAATAATACAATATATTGAAAGTAAGTTAAAATTTGAAGTAGAAAAGAAAACACTTCATCTTTAGAATGTGTGTTTTTAAGTCATTCTTTTTTATAAAAAAAAAAAGATAACAAAATGTAATGGAATAAATATGACATATACACATTTATATTTTTGATAGATAAATATTAATGAATTAGTAATTAATTAAAAATAAAATTACTCAAATGTTTTAACATAATTTCTTTTATCGAACTTATATAAAAAAATTATTTTCTAATTTTCAAAATGATGTAGAAAAGAAACAAAAACAGGAAAGCGGATAGACGAAATGTGAGAATAATCATACAAATATAAATTAGAGAGATAAAATTAATAACAAATATTCAATTGATTATTTCAAGTTTGAGAAATAAAAACAATATTATAACATATTCATAAGACTGAAATAATAAATTAGATAAATATAAATTAATTAATAAATCTTAAATAATAGTCTAAATAACTATTGATAAATCTAAATTATAAATATGAAATTTAAAGAAAAAACAAGTAATATAGGAGAATAATCTTAATCTAAATAAACCATAATTTCAATAATTAATTATTTTAAGATAATTATAAACGTATCTAAAACTCATTTATAATTTAATAGTAATTTAGTTTTGATTTAATAAAAAATAATATATATCAATATATATATAATTCAAATTAGTTAAACATTTTTTATTAATTCAAATTAGTTAAACATTTTTTATTAATTCAAATTAATGGTTCTACGATCAGGTAAAACTAATATTATTTGTTATTAATTCAAATTAATAAAGAGTTTGTTGTCACTGTTTAAATCATTAGTTAAACATTTTTCCATGATAAATGTTAGCATTCCCAGTTTTTGTTACTTATAAATTGAAATTGATATTACTGATCGATATGTAATTCCAAATCTAAGAACCAAAAAAACATGTTATATGTATTTGTAGATTTTGTGATCATAATTATTCAAATAACAATAATTTTATACAAAAATAATCATATTAAAGTATAGGGTTAATTTTTTTTGTCCCTAACGTTTGTCATATGTTACATTTTTCTTTCAAATATCTAATTGTATCTTTAATATTAAGTAAATATAATAAATTGGGCTGTTTAAGACTAAAATGTAAACTTTAACAAACGTTATACATAAAAATATCAATAATCAAACGTTTATGGATAAAAATATTATACTTAACCAAATGTTAGGGAAAACATGTTCTATACTAATATTAGCTTAGCTAATGGGAATAAAACTTTTGTTTATATATAATTATCTTTTTGTGTTAAGTTCTTACGTGTAAATTAATTAAAGTTAATTAATTGATGTGATAAAATTTAACATAAAAAGATATAAAGTATAAGTATATTTATATATTTTTTATTTAAAAACAATACAAATACACATGGTAATTTCTAAAATATATAAGACTTAAGTATTCCATCTTTGAGAAGAAAATGAATAAAATGCTTGACTTAAAAAATTAGAAAGTCAATTACCAATCTTATTAATTTCCCATATATAATTTTTCTAGGAGGACTTTGAGTAAAACTTTACTCATTATTTCATAAAAAAATCACCTATATGTCCCATATAATTTTGTTTAATTCAAAATTAAAGTAACCATCAAACTCATCATTTCTTATTATATTCAATTTAATATATGCAAGAGTTTGAAAAATAGTTCCATTTGAAGTCAAAGAAAGTTACTTAAAATTTGGAATGTGTTAATAAACACTATAAAAATATTAACATAATAATCAGCCCCAGCTACCTAATGTAAAAAAATACTAATATAAACGTGTTCCACAAAATAGCTAGGCTCGTGTACTTCTTTGAAAAGTCTTGGTCTAACGTCTCAGTAATTTTTTATCATTTGGCTCAGGTGCTTCACCCACATGATTGCATGAGCAATAGTGGAGTTATATTTTTAAAGTCATACAATTATTAAAAATTAATAAAATATTAATTTTGACAAATATATAAAAATAAAATTGATTTTCTTTTAAAAGAATTATTATCTCAATAATTATTAATATGATAAAAAAATTAAAGGTTTTACGTTAAAGATTCAATAACCCCAATTATTATAGTGTAACTATTTTGAGTACATGATATAAAGAGATAATACTTGTAAAAAATAATACATGTGTAAAAATATAATTGATTTTTCTTTTGAGAAAATTGATTTTTTTAAAACTCATAATAAAATTTACTAAACAAAATTAAATAAAATCTTTCATTGTTTTTGAAGTATAATTTTTTCTTTAGAATCAAATCAAGAAGTAGAATAGTTTCACAAGCTTCCTACATGTGTTATTCTCTCATTCTATCTCTATTATTTAAGTGATTCTTAATATGAACGGTGGATTTAGACTAAATAATTTAAAAATAAAGTTTAAGAAATGAATGCATGTTATTAAAAAAAATAGTTTTTACATAAATAAAAACAATAATTTCGGATTCAAAATGTAAAATAAGATAGTGGTAAAGAACAACGTAATTCTTTACCAAAAAAAGATATGAATTTTATTGTTATTTAAAATTTAGATAGAGGAACATGACATGCTAAAACCAACAAATTAAGAAGTTGAATTTAGAGGTACAAATGCTTATGTAATTTAGCATGATGGTAATAATAAATATAATTTTACAACTACACATATGTACATGAAAATTTAAAAAAAAAAAATTAAGGGGCACGTGTACTCACTATTGGTGCGAACCGTGTGATATTCTTGTCAACTTCGTAATATTATTTTACATTAGTTTAAATTTCTTTTATGTTTGAAATAATAGGATTAAATATTTACGTATAGATGTTGGAAATAATATATACAAAAATAAGTTAAAAATAAAATTATTTTATTAAAATTAAGAAAATATATATATATATATATATATATATTATAAATATAAAATTTAAATAGAGTGAAAAATCAATTTCTATATATAATATAGTATTTTTAAGATAATTTTTCCGTTCATTGGGTATTACAGAACGACAAAAACTTATTTTCCAAGATATAACAATTAAATAATAATAAAGTGATACCACAGTTTATTATTATACAAACTTTTAAGTGTCTCACCTTTATTATAGGAACCTAACTCTAGATATAAAATATATAAAAAAAATTATTTCTTACCTTTTCCTACCGTATCTTTTTTTCCTTTGTTTTTTTCTCTTTCTTCATTTCCTGTTCTTTCTTAGCTCCTTTATTTCTCTTCTTCGTTTTTTTTTTCTTTCTGTTTTTCTTCTACTTCTCTCTCCTTCTTTGAATAGATATATATATATATATATTCCCAATGAGAAATAGAAGAATCAATTTTATTTAAAAGCAATTTTAATTCAAATATTTCAACAATCTCCTACATGAATATATAAATT
Source organism: Hippophae tibetana (assembly GCA_037013495.1). Taxonomy (NCBI): domain Eukaryota; kingdom Viridiplantae; phylum Streptophyta; class Magnoliopsida; order Rosales; family Elaeagnaceae; genus Hippophae; species Hippophae tibetana. The sequence continues at coordinate 10,960,601 of CM072812.1, forward strand.
GACATTGATTTTAAATCAATTTTTGACATTAAAATAGAGTTCAATGGATCGAAACCTGCATAGGATAGGTAGGTATTACCCTTTAAACCTTCATTTGTGAAAGTATATTTACCTTACTTAATGACCAGTAGACATGATTTCATTGAATTGTTCTACCGTTTATATAAGTGATGACACACTTCACACAAGAGTCTTTCCTAACACAATTCATTTATCATTGTTATGCTTGTTTTGACTATGAACATACACCTGGTTCTGTTAGAGTCTCTAAAGGATTGGGCCCTATACAATTCTCTTTCAAAGTGGCCTCACTCCTCACACACATATGTGATCTCTTATCTTTAAAGTAATCTGTAAAGAGTAACCTGTATACTCTGTTCGGTATTCGCTTTATAAGAATCATTAAAAGCCTTAACTTACCATGTATCTTTCGGGCATCACTGTTTTCATCATATGAATAGACTTGAGGGTAAAATCCCACAAAGATCTCACTAATTCTTTACCCTTAGGTTGTTCCTTTGATCCTAGATCTTAGGATTTCCAGCCAAATAGGTTGGGTTTCCTTTGTAAATCCTTATTCATCCATGGGCTTTAGTTTCATTACTCTCAATAAAGATAACCTCAATTAAGAGTAGTTGTCTAAAGGTATTGTGTTTACGACGTATATGTCGAGACTTACCATTATACATATTATTTTGTGCCTTACCAATAGCAGATTGACTATCACAATGGATGCATGTTATAAGTACATGCCTCACCCACTTAGGAATATCCTCTAAAAAAATACGCAATCATTCGACTTATTCGACACATTTATCCAAAGTGATGAACTTAGATTCTATCGTGGATATATCAATGCACGTTTGTTTAGAGAACTTCCACGAAACAATTGCACCATCCAGTATGATCACATAATCACTGATAGACTTTGAGTCTTTCATGTTAGATATCTAATTTGCATCATTGTATTCTTATAATACAATTGGATTACTTGTGTAATACAGTTCATACCTACGTGTATATCTCAAATATCTAAGTAGTATTGTAATACCTTTTTAGTAGGGGTGTGCAAAAAATCTGATCAATCCATTAATTTTTTAACGATTTCAATCTGACCATCGGATCAGATCGGATGAGACGAATTTTTTTTCAATCCGTTAGGTTCAGATCGGATGACAGATTTCACTATGTATCATCCAATCTTATCCGATCCAACCGAAAATACTTAAATATATATTTATATTTTATATATTAGTCATATTTTCATTAGTCATTGTTATACTAGTAATATTTTAAGGTTTATTTTAGTTAAAATAAGTTTATGTTATGTGAAAATTTAAATTTTTTATTCAAAAATAGAGTTAATTAAGTTTATTGGTTGGATTGATCGGATTGCATTGGATTTGAAAGGTAATCGGATCGGTTGCGGATTAGGATGTTTCAATTCGATCGGATGATTGATCGGATTAGATGAGTATAAAATCAATGGTTTCAATCCGATAAATACCCCTACTTTTTAATGATCAGATCCTGGATTACTAGTATACTTACTTAGTTTGCTTACAACTAAGAATGGCCAAAAAAATTGTGGGTTTGGTTATCGCCATCATCGGTTCGATTTTTATTTGATAAATTTTGAGAATGTGTACGATTTTGGGTAAAAATCGAACATAAAACAAAGGGTATGGTTATACTGATAATCTTACCCGTAATTAATTATATTTATTTAATTTGATTTATATATTTATTAAATTAAATTATATATTAATTAATAATAAGAGTTTATTAAGAAATGTTTTTAAAATTTTGAAAAATGATTTTTTTTATATTTTTTAATAACTGTCCTGAAATCGTAACGATTTTCGGGTATAAATTTTATAATTTGGTTCGGGTACAGTTTTTTATTAAGAAAAATATATATTCAATAAATAAATGATCAAAATATATTAATTTATCTTCATATTTGTAATTTCATTATTTATAGTGATTAAATAATTTTAAAAATAAAACAATTTATTTATATATAAAATTATAAAAATCTATATAAAGAAATCTATACAGTAAAAGTTAAATAAAAATATAATGTAAAGAAAATTAATAAACGGTAAATGAGAGGGAAACAGTGACAGAGATGAAGTAACGAAGAAAAAATAGAGAATAAATTATGTAGTGATTAAAAGAGAAAAATAGATGTTGCAATAAAGAGAAATAGAGAATAAATTATAAACTAATAAAAGTAATATTAATAAAGAGAGGTAAAAACTAAACTGTAATTATAATAGAATATATATTTAGCAGAACAAATTAATATAACAGATTATGAATGATTTAGTCAAACCAAAATATTTGTTAAATTTTTTTTATTTATTTGTCCAAACAATAAGAAAAAAAATTAAAAATTTACCTTAAGATTGTTAAAATAATATATGGAAAATCAAGTTAAGATTAGAATTATTTTATTAAAATTAAAAAAAAATACAACAAATATATATATATATATATATATAATTATTTTTAATATAATTTTTTAACTTATCGTATTTGTTAAAGAATGATAGAAATTTATCTATTAAAATATAATAATTAAATAATAATAAAATTGTAACGTAATTTATTATTTCAATAACTTTCTAGAATTTGAATTAAAATAAACTAACTTTAAAATAAAAAATACACCATCAATATATATATATATATATATATATATATATATTCTTACCTTCACGTATTGCCTCTTTTTTTTTCTTTCCTTTCTACTCTTCTCTTTTTTCCTTACTTCTTTCTTAGCTCTTCTGATTCTCTTCTTCATTTTTTTTTCTTTCCCTGTTTTTCTTGTACCTCTTTCTTCCTTCTCTGAATGAATTAAGACGTTTCGAATTAAAACACAATTAAATTTTAATTTTAAAATAATTTTAATTCAAATATTCCAACAATTCATTAAAAAAAGTACATATTGAAAATAATGATAAAATTGTCTTATTTACCTGAATAAAAGATTTACCACCCGAATTACCTTTTTACGGCAATTGCGTATGTTACGTAGGTAGATTAAAGGCATATTTGTTAGGTGGGAATTAGAATAGAATATTATGTATTATTTTAAATTTCTTGTCTGTTTAAACTTTTAAGATTCTTTTATAATTCATATATCATTGAGATAATGAATACGTATACTTTAACGTACGAAAAGAATTAATAATTATTTTTTATAAATTTTATCATAATATTTTTTTTTTATTAACAAGACATTTTTATTTCTTCTAATCTCCCTTTAAAATGTTAATTAAACTTTATCAAAAATATTCCTATATAATAATTAATTTAACTTTATCAAAAATACTTCTGTTATAATAATTAATTTAGGTTCATCAAAAATATCGTCGTTATAATAATTAATTTAACGATCTGGTCCGGTTTAAACTGGTCGAATTAGACTGGATTGGTTCAATAAATATATTCAAAATTTTATATTATTTTTTATTAAAAATATCCAAAAAAAACCGAACCAAATCAGAAACCGTATCAGATCGAACAGTTTTATAAATCAAACGATCTGATTTATAATAATAAAAAATCGTTTCAAACAGTTCGGTCCGGTTTGATCCGAATAATATAAACGATCCAATCATGGTTAAATATTTTTCCCCAAAACCAAAGTAGTCCATTATACACCCTAGTGAACAATGTACAATCAATAATTATAATAAATTAATTTAAATTTAATATTATGTAAGATAACGATTAACTATAATTTTATATACTCCTAACTTATAAATATTTATTCTATATATTATATATTTATGATTATTTAAGCTTTTAACATAATATTCTTACCTCAAATAATTAATAAAAAAAATATAATATATTATACGTAACATGTTTTCTATTATTACCATACTTAGTATCTGTTTCGTTCTTCCTCTTCTAATTTATTTTTGAGCAGTTAATTTTAATAATATATAACAAAAATAAATTGTCCTAAAAGTAAATAAGGGACATAAATGATATTTCGTTGCAAAGAAGAGCCTTGAAACGTGGGGCATATGATAAGTAGGTGCTGCTAAGAAAGTCATCATCAAAGGATTAGAATATTATTGTGGCGAAGTCTGAATCGTAATGCAACGCACTTAATTAGTGTGGACTTATTTTGACCTCGATCTAATTTGAAGTTTTATAACATATATGACCAGGTCATTCTTATAACACAACCCTTCCTTCCTCCATACTTCCTTCCTTCCTTCCTTCCTTCCTTTCTTCTCTTATTTCTCTTTTTTATGGCTGGAAAAATGTGACAGTCGTCTTCAACAATTTGCTCTTTAATGGATTATATATTTGAGTTTTTTGGCATAAATATTATTCATTTAATAAAATTTTTATAATTAAACATTGAGATAAAATAAATAATTTAAATATATTATTAGATTGGAATCAACAATTAAAAGTGTCGAAATATCATTATTCTAAATCAATTTATATAATTTGTTCCAAGTAAACGTGATCGTATGCATTAAACAATAACCGTTATTTAATAAATTATTCCAATTAAATAAAATATATATATATATATATATTTATTCATTACAAGTTTGTCATAAATCACAAATAATATGCTGTAATATAATTGATAAATAACATTCACATAATTATATTCAATGAAATATTATTATTATAATTAAGTACTAGATATAAAAAGATGAAAATTTATGGTATTATATAAAGATTAATATTATATTTTATTTTTGAAATATAAAAGATAAAATAAAAATTGAATAATTAATTAGATTTTGTATAAAATGTTAATGATAAATTAAAATGTAAATAAGATAGAATATAATAAAAAATTAATAAGTAAATATAAAAAGTTTGTTAAATAAAATTTTGAATAGAGAAATTAGGTTTTACAACGTATTAGTGATTGTTTTGAAAAAAAAAAAAAAATAGGTACTTATGGAATGAATAATAAAAAAAAAATTAGACTAACAATTAGCAGAGAATTTTATTACACACGTGGTGGAATAAAATTATTTTAACTTTTATTGTAAAATATTGCAAAATATCATAAATGAGAAAAATGTGTGAAAAGATATTGCTTTACAATACATATGAGTTCAGATTATGTTGTATATAAATAGAAAGCATCCATCAGCTAGATTTGCATCCAATTCTAAAAACCATTGCAACTCTGAAATCATATTAGGCCTCTTTCAAAATAAAATAAAAACAGAGTCCAGACACACAAAATACTAAAATGTCGGCAGTTCAGATTCAAGTTCCAATTAACGATGATGCTTCTCGCAACTCCACTAGTTTCTATCCAAGTGTTTGGGGAAACCATTTCCTCAATTACGTCTCTCAGTCTTTGGTAACTAATATCTTCTTCTTTTTTTTGTTTCAATTTTGTGTGTGTGTGTGTAATATGAGAACATGCATTTGTGAGGAATTCAGTAATATGAGTGTTTAACTGTTTTTGAAATTTAAAATGGCCATTATAAATGTGATTTTGATAGTATCTGACTAATCAATATAATTTCATGAATTTGTTAGGAAATTGATGTGAAAACAGAAGGAAAAGTCCAAAGATTGAAAGAGGAAGCTAAGAGGATGTTTGCTATGATTGAGAATGATCGATCCTCCACAAAAGCTAAAATTAATTGACACAATTCAACTTTTAGGATTATCTCATCATTTTGAGAATGAGATTGCTCAAGATTTATCACTCATTCACAAAGCAAATGTTGTCTCTAATAGTGACAACCTTTTCATTGTTTCTCTTTCCTTTCGGTTACTTAGACAAGGAGGATATAACATATCTAATGGTAAGCTACCTCCTAAATTAAAATTAAAATATCTATACATGTAATATATATGATTCTAATGAGTAAATATTATGTTAATGAATTAAAGATGTCTTCAAGAAATTTACAAATGAAGAAGGGAAGTTCAAGAAGAGCCATGTTGCTGACAACGAAGGAATGCTATGCTTGTATGAAGCTGCACATATGGCTGGCCATGGAGAAGATATATTAGAAGAAGCTCTTGCTTTTACTACCCCTCACCTTCAATCTCTTAATGACACAAACACCTTGATGAGCCCATTTCTTTCGGCACAAATAAACCATGCCTTGAGACATCCAATCCAAAAGGCATTTCCTAGACTCTACACCAGACACTACATACCCATCTATGAACTTGACCCTTCACAGAGTGAAGCTTTGGTTACCTTTTCTAAGATTGATTTTAACATTGTGCAAAGGGTACACCAGAAGGAGCTTGGCATTATTTCAAAGTAATAATTTATCAACCCAATCTTTAATCAATTATATGTTGCATTTAATAAACATTTTTTATTTATTTTGGTTTAGATGATAATTAATTTTATGATTTTATATATCGTTTTGCTTAAAGGTGGTGGACAGATTTGGAGTTTGCATCAAAATATTCCTTTATAAGAGACAGAGTAGTAGAAGGTTATTTTTGGATATTGGGTGTATATATTGAGCCAGAATATGCTCTTGCTAGAAGTATTCTTATCAAAGTGTTTTGTATGACATCAATCATTGATGATATATATGACAATTATGGCACATTTGAAGAACTACAGATTTTGGCTGAAGCTATTAAAACGTAATTTCTTCTTACCTTATCCTCACACACTCTCTCTCTCTCTCTATATATATATATATCATAAATTGCAGTAAATTAAATTAGCGTGGTTGTTAATTATAAATATAAAAAGTAAGTTTTAATTAATAATTATCTTACCTATAATTGATTTATGATTATAATATAACTTGTGAGATAAAAAAAAAGTAATTATAATTATATTTATAAAATAATATAAATAATGTTTACATTAAGAGAAATTAATCTTTTGTTCTACATATAGGTGGGATGTGACTTGTGTAGCTTCACTACCTGACTACATAAAAGATATTTACAAGGAACTCTTACATGTTTATGAAGAAGCTGAGGAAGAGTTAGCAAAGGATGGAAGAGATTATAGAATTCGTTATGGCATAGATAAGGTTGCATTATTTTCCTACATTATAATTAATTCCTCAATTACTACATTCATACACGTAAAAAAAAAAACAATATTGTTGATTTAATAATTAAATTCAGATGAAACAATTAGTCCAAGCCTATTTCACAGAAGCAAATTGGTTCCACAACAATTACACACCAACTTTGGAAGAGTATCTAAAAACTGCATCAGTTTCTGCTGGATACCTCATGCTTACAACAACTAGTTTTATTGGTATGAAAGATACTTGTGTTACTGAGGAGGCTTTTGATTGGGTTTCTGCATTCCCTAAGATTGTTAGAGGTTCTGCAAACATTGCCAGGATCTTAAATGACGTTGTTGGTCACAAGGTAAATACATACATTCTCGTTATAGTATTTATCATTAAAAATATATATATAAATTTTAAATTCTCTCAAAAAATTTAAATATTAATTTAAAAACAATAATATTGGTTATAAATTACAGTTTGAACAAAGTAGAGGTCACGTGGTCTCAAGTGTAGAATGTTACGTGAAACAACATAATGCAACAGAAGAAGAGGCATACAAAGAACTTCGTAAACAAGTTGCAGATGCATGGAAAGACATCAATGAAGAGATGATCGATAACAATAAAATTGTGCCAATTTCTCTTCTCACACGTGTTGTTAATTTTGCACGTGTATCAGATAATGTTGTTTATGTGGATGAAGATCGTTATACTGATGGATCCAAAGGAGCTGCTATGAGAAAATATGTTTCATCTGTATTAATTGAACCAATCCTTATATGATTTGTTTGATTAATTGTATTAATTAATATTTGATAATAGAAATAAGGATATATCCATAAAAGGTCAATGTTACCTAACTTTTTGCTTTTGTTTTTATATTTTATTCTGCTTTTTGTTTGTGTGGTATAAGTGAAACTCTAGTAGGTTATTAGTTTGTAAATTTCATTGGATATTTTATTAATAATAAAAGTAACTTATTTATACCTTCATTATGATTATTTATCATTATTTAATCTATTTATAAAACAAAAAGAAGAAGATGAAACTTTCTTATTATACTTCTTGATTGTATATTACATCACATGATCATACTTATACCAATGAGATACATTTCTAAACTTACCTACGTAGTACTAAAACTGTTATACACCAACTGAAACTAGTGTACTAGAATAGTGAGATACAATCTGCTACAAGGAGGCTCCACTACTTTTTACTAAGACATTGCTTAATTGACTCGAATAATTTAAATAAGAAAACAACGTATAAAATAAATATAATCTCAACCCTTATGTTGGATTTAATTAACGATTTTTTTTTTTTACTTTTCGCTTTAAATTTGTTCCCTCTTTCTCTTAAATCGCTTTCTTCCTTCATCTACTCTTTTAAAAATTAATCACTTAGATTATTTATAGTTGATAATAAGAATGATTTTATATATTTCTAAATTTGATTTTACTATTAACTTATAATCGAATTTAAAGTATTCCAATAACATCAAAAATGCTTATTCCTATCACATCTCTTAATAATAGGTGAGATTATTTAATTTTCTTCACACAATTATATAATCATTTTTTTTTCTCTTTTTATCTGATTTAAAAATAAAAGTTAATTTTATAATTTTTTTCATTTATTATTATAAATTTTTTATTTAAATATTATAATTATTTTAATTTCACTTCTCAAATAAATATAATAATAACAATAATATTTTTATTAAATTTAATTCCTATAATCATTAACATTCCTATTGTGCCTCTGTTATGTGAACCAAACATCACATTAACTTATATTTATTAACAAGGAAATGGAATGAGGAGAGAAAAAGAGACATTTTCATTTTATTGTTTACTTCCTAAAAATAGTGAATAGAGAATAAAAACTTATAAATTTAGGAGTCATTCTCGTTGATTGTTTAATGCTCTCCTATTATATTAATTCTCTTTTACAAATTCATAAAATATAATTACAAAATTATCCCTTATTTTAGTATAAAATTTTATATTTATTATTATTATTTTTAAAAAGACATTTAAGTAAACTATAATTATAAATAAACTTACAAAAATATTACTAGATTATTACAAAATTCATTCATATCATAAAACTATTTTTCTTTTCGTTTATACAACCCAAATCTTAATAAGTTTTATTTATATTCTTTTATTAGTCTTCATCAAAATACGTTACAAATCAATAATAAATTTAAAATAAATTAAATACTTAAGTGATATAGAAAAGCAACCCATAACCAATACTAACTTTTCAAAATTTTTGCTAGCTATGAATTTGAATTTTTCAATATTTGCCGATACTATTTAACCATTGCAAAGTTAAATGTATATAAATATTTAAAGCTTATTCCACTATTTTTCTTTTTGTATTTAACACAATATCCACAAACCACCCAATTAATCTTCCTATCCTTATGCGTGGAATCCCACCAGAACTTTTGCATGGCATACTCCAAATCACTACTTAAACCAAAAGGTAATACAAAACATTGTACGAAAAAACTAAGCATGATACACGTAACAGATTTTAATCTGATATAAAAAGTAGACAGATATGTCTAATTCTAAATCAACTAATGCACCCTCTCCAATATGTAATAACATGTACCCATTTTGCTTGGTCAAGAAGAGTTGCTAGGCCATACTTTTCAAACCATTAGTGGAATAAATACCCAAACCCTGTCGTATAAGCTCTTTCTTTCGAGGAGTGGTATTAGAAATGAAAAGATACTGATTTTTGAAAATTAATCATTTCTCCAAAAGTGTTCTCATATTCATGGAGAATTTTATGACAATTGCAAAATACGAGTAATTTATAGGCAAACAAAAGGTGAGAATTAAATGGAGGACTAGTTTGAATAACCTTTCATCTATTAATCAGTATTAAAATAATGATCTTTGATATTCAAAATTTAACTTCGGTCTTTTTAAAAACCGAGATCATAAGATTTTGCTCACGATCTAATAAAAACCGAAGTTATAGTGTATACATATAGCCTCTGTAAGGACTACGAATGTTGGCTATTTTCGTGGATAAAATATTTATCTGTAAATTTATTTTTAGGTTTACTATCAAGTTTATCAAGAAAAGTCAAACAAATGCTCGAGTTTTAGATAATTGTACTTCAGGTATATCTTTGATAACTACGACACATAGGATTAAATTTATGCATTTAATAATACATGCTTATAAATCTGATATTATTTTTAGTGCTAAAATATGGAATAAGATATGCTAAAAGATATTAGATAAGATATATTCTAAAATAAGATATGCTAAAAGATATTAGATAAGATATACTTTAAATTATATTTGAAATCCTTATCATAAAAGATAGCATACAATCTATTTTAAAAGAAATCTATTTTATATAAGAGTTAATTTAATTAATGAGTAATACTAATCATATTTGTAATATAAAATATATTTATTAATCATATATGAGTTATCTTAATTAATGAGTAATATTAATCCTATTTGTAATAGAAAATATATTTATCAATCATATATAAGTTATCTTAATTAATGATTATTATTAATCTTATTTGTAATAGAAAATATATCTATCAATTACATAAGATTAAGGGTTTTAATTTTTCCTATAAATAAAACTCATGACTCATTCTTTCAATTAACCATATAAGAGCATTATTCTAATTTTCTTAATTTCTCTCTCTTGTTTTACAAATATAAGATTATAATTCTTTAGACTTCTTTATTTAGTTAATCTATCAAATATTGGTAGTTATATTTGATTCATTAATAAGCTTACTTATTTTATGATATTTTGATATTATGTTCTTATGGCTTCTTCTTTATTTTTGTACTTAAATTGTTAGATTAAATAATTATTTTTGTTATATCATAATTATTTGATTTGATTATTAATCTTTAAAGAAGCTATTTTTATTGAACTTATATTTGATCTTTTTGGTCTAGAATTTGCTAGTTGATTTAATTTAAATGACATATGTTTGGAATCATCTAGTTAGGATTATTCATTATTAAATCCGTTCTAGAACACACACGGGCACTTGTGTTTTGTGCTAATCTTTTTGCAGTTACTTCTAGAACGTATCTGATTGGCGGGAAGCTTATTGGAACGTTGGTCTAGAAACTGCTAACGCTAATATTGGAAACTATGAAAATAGAGCAGGAGCTGGTAAGTAAAGTACATTGGGGCAGTATCCTAGGTAGGGTAGCATAAGACCGAGTTTGTACTTGAACATTTGATTTTCGTAGTTGAAAGTTAGGTAGTCCGGTGGACCGATGGTTTTCCTCTTAGGTAATGGTCGTGGCCTAGGTTGTTTCCGCCTAAAAATATCATGTGTTATTATTTTATTTTCGCACTTATTTTTACATACGATTGCATGTCTGGACCTCTAGGTTAATTAGGTCCATAATTTATAAAATTTTAATTGGTATCAGAGCCAACACTAGATACACTTAGTGTTAGTCCTACGGATTTTTATTATGGATCATTCTATTGAGGATTATAGCTCAGATGATGAAGAACTTGATTCTTCTTTTCTCTCTAAATATAATCTTAAAAGTTCTATAGAATTAGTTTCTAAATGTCTTAGAGCCATAGAAGAGAATAATAGTTTAAATACAAAAATAGAAAAATTAAATGAACAACTTGAGATGCATGAATTATTTTCTAATAAATTAAAAGAAGCGAATAATATTTTACAAGAACAAAATAATGCTTTGAATTTGAGTCTTGTAGGTTTAAAAGAAGAAAATAATAAGCTTGTTGAAGATAATAAAAAACAAGTGCAAAAGCTCAAAGAATCATGTGAAATAGTGGAGATACTTACCATTGGAGCTCAACAATTAGATAAAACATTGAGCATTGGTAAGTCACATGGTGATACAGATGACATTGGTAATAAGGATGAGAGTTCCACACCTTCAACATCAAAAACCACATTTGTAAGGCCCTTAAACTCTACTCCTACTGTTACTACTTATACACAAAGAACTATTACACCTATGGTAGAAAAAAAGGTTAAGTTTGTACCTGTCTGTTATCATTGTGGTAGAAAAGGTCATATAAGACCAAAAGAGTAGATTTTTGAGGAATGCTCTTGAACTTAATCATTCTTTACATACTTCACATAGTAGGACTCATAAACATCATTCATCTACGCATGCTACATCAAATTCAAAGAAGAATGGAAATTATAATAACTTTTTCATAAATTCTACTAGGAAGTATGAAGTCTTAAGTTCAAAGAGGCAAGCAAAATTAAGTACTTTTAATGCTAGGACTCATTATCATCATCCTATTATGCATATTGTATCTTCATTTAGGATGAATGAGAAAAGTACAGCTAAGTCCAAGAACACGACTATGAAACATAAGCTTGTTGAGTCCCAACCCAATGATATAGAGAAATCAAAATTCAAGAAAATGTGGGCTAGGAAAGGGTGTTTTTTCCCGGTCACCTAATCGTCTTTTATTATAGTGCTTAAATGACCCTAAGTGAGTAATATTTATTGTCTTTATTTTATTTATTAGTTAAACTTAAAAAAAGAAGTAGAATCCTTATTTGGCCAACATGGTATTGGATTCATTTAACACTTACAAACATATAACCTTACCTTTAATGACTTAACTAATTTTGACATTTATTATATAAATGATTCTACAATTTTGACTTATGCACACACATATTCTTGTACATGTGATGATTGATGTTGACATAAACTTATTCACATACTCATGAACACACATATATGTTATGCTTGAAGTTTATGAATTTTCTTGAAAGACTCTAGGACTTCAACTAATCTTGACTGTAAAATTGTGTTGATTTATATTTCTTACTTGCTAAAATTTTACCGTATGGAGGCACCTAGTAGTGAGAGGGCTACCTACTGTGATGTGTGAAGTTACTGCAATGAACGAAGAGGACTATCTCACAACTAGTGTGAAAGTCATCATGCTAGGTTTATGGCTCGTGCAAAAAAAAGAGGAAAGATTATGCAATAAAAAAATGAATGACTAATAAATCTTGTACATTGAATGCACAAAAAGAAAGAGCCAATAGAGGTTATAAAAAAAATCATTTACCTCATATATATAAAAAAAAATAAAAAAAAATAAGTCCTCCTTTCATAGATATATTTTATTTTGTGAGATTGAAGACTCGATTATAGTTTTACATGATAGGTGATATTTTTTTTCTTTTTAGTCTTTCTTAATAAGTCATAAATGAATTAATTGACATATTTGTAGAGTTTAAACATATATACTACTTTAAGTAAATGAAAATATGTCATTATATGTGCTTGTGTGACTCTTACACTCTACATATTTATTTATATGATAAATAATCAGAATTAGAGTTAAATAAAATGATGAGTTCTCAATTGGTTATGTGTTCATTTGTGATTAAATGAGTTTAATACCTTATATGGCTATCTATTTATAAAAAAAAATATTAAAATAAAAAAAAAATTAATTAGATTTTTTTCACTTCCATATTCTTTTCATATATTACCTTTTTAATTATTTTCTAAGTTAGAGAGTCATAGAACTTAAGGGGAGTTTAAAGCATATTGCACTTCTGTATTACTCTACTTTTACATTGCTATATCTTTAGGAGAAGTTTAGCTTCATTGCTTTGTCTAATACTTTGTCCTTCTCGTATGTCAAAAAGGGGGAGAGAATAATGTGTTTCACTTCCATGTTTTTATTTTTTTATGCATATAGGGAGAGAACATATTTAATTAAGCTTAATTGATATGAATGCATACTACATGACTATTCTTAAACTTCGCTTATTTCTATGTAAACTGAACTAATATACAATGAGGCTTTCAAGCCAAGTTGTCCTATACTTTGTCAATGTCATTTCAGTTACTTACAAGCTTATCAAGTTGTAGTGAAGATGGATCTACCAGACCATAGGATAGTTCCTCTATGGAGTCTAGGACATCATTGTATTTTCATCTTATTTTTATAAGTGTCATGTAGTAAGTGAAAGGTTTTGCCCCACGAAAATGCCAAATGGGGAGTTTGTAAGGACTATGAGTGTTGGCTATTTTGGTGGACAAAATATTTATCTGTAAATTTATTTTTAGACATGCTATCAAGTTTATCAAGAAAAGCCAAACAAATGCTTAAGTTTTAGATAATTGTACTTCAGGTATATCATTGATAACTACGACATATAAGATTATATTTATGCATTTAATAATAAATGCTTATAAATCTGACATTATTTTTAGTGCTAAAATATGGAATAAGATATGCTAAAAGATATTAGATAAGATATATTCTAAAATATGATATGCTAAAAGATATTAGATAAGATATACTTTAAATTATATTTGAAATCCTTATCATAAAAGAAAGCATAAAATCTATTTTAAAAGAAATCTATTTTATATAAGAGTTATCTTAATTAATGAGTAATACTAATCATATTTGTAATAGAAAAGATATTTATTAATCATATATGAGTTATCTTAATTAATGAGTAATATTAATCCTATTTGTAATAGAAAAGATATCTATCATTTACACAAGATTAAGTGTTTTATTTTTTCCTATAAATAAAACTCATTACTCATTGTTTCAATTAACCATACAAGAGCATTATTCTAATCTTTTTAAATTTTCTCTATTGTTTTACAAATATAAGATTATAATTCTTTAGGCTTCTTTATTTAGTTAATCTATAAAATATTGGTGGTTATATTTAATTCATTAATAAGCCTAATTATTTTATGATATTTTGATATTATGTTCTTATGGCTTCTTCTTTATTTTTGAACTTAAATTGTTAGATCAAATAATTATTTTTGTCATATTATTATTATTTGATTTGATTATTAATCTTTAAAGAAACTATTTTTATTGAACTTATATTTGATCTTTTTGGTCTAGGATTTGATAGTTGATTTAATTTAAATGACATATGTTTGGAATCATCTAGTTAGGATTATTCTAATCTTTTTAATTTCTTTTTTTTTACAAATATAAGATTATAATTCTTTAGGCTTCTTTATTTAGTTAATCTATAAAATATTGGTGGTTATATTTGATTCATTAATAAGCCTACTTATTTTTATGATATTTTGATATTATGTTCTTATGACTTTTTCTTTATTTTTGTACTTAAATTGTTAGATTAAATAATTATTTTTGTTATATAATTATTATTTTATTTGATTATTAATCGTTAAAGAAGTTATTTTTATTGAACTTATATTTGATCTTTTTTGTCTAGAATTTGCTAGTTGATTTAATTTAAATGACATATGTTTTGAATCATCTAGTTAGGATTATTCATTATTAAATCCGTTCTAGAACACACACGGGCACTTGTGTTTTGTGCTAATCTTTTTGCAGTTACTTCGAGAACGTATATGATTGGTAGGAAGCTTATTAGAACGTTGGTCTAGAAACCGCTCACGATGATATTGGAAACTTTGAAAACAGAGCAGAGACTTGTAAGTAACGTACATTGTGGTAGTATCATAGGGAGGGTAGCATAAGACCGAGTTTGTACTTAAATATTTGATTTTTGTGGTGGAAAGTTAGGTGTTCCGGTGGACCGATAGTTTTCCTCTTAGGTCATGGTTGTGGCATAGGTTGTTTCCACCTAAAAATATCGTGTGTTATTATTTTATTTCCGCACTTATTTTTACACACGATTGCATGTCTGACTGCTTTGTTTAGGTTATTAAATTATAAATTAGTAAAAATTAAAAATAACCTATTCAACCTCTATATGTTAATTATGTTCATAATTTATAAACTTTCGATTTTTATTAATAAACATAACTATAAATTAAACTATAAAAATTACTTAAATATAAATAAACTTATATAGTCACGATTATTAAATTACTATAATATAATTAAAAATAATAGATTTTTTTAATCTTTTTAAAACCGAAATAAAATAATATATTATATGTACATTCATTTAAAAAAATAATAAAATTACTTTACAATTTTTTTATATTTCTCTATTAGTTTAATTTCATATATTTTCTTTTTTATACTATACTAAATTTATTTATTAATTTTTTATTTTTTTCTCCCAATTTTTTCTTTTTCCCCTTCCAAACTTTCCCTGTATTTTTCATCCTTTTTTCTCCTCGTGCTTGCTTTTTCTTTCCTCTCTTGCGCAATCTAATCTGTTTTTTTCTTTCTCCTCTCTCGTGCGACCGTTTCTTTTCATCCATTTTTAGGTTCTTTCCTCTAAGTTTCATCCGAGTAATTTTACTAAAGAACTAACCCTAGTTAATGATAAGAATGCAAAGTGAATATTATCAAACCCTAGACAAGTTTCTCTACCATTTATACATACAATTGTTTTGTACCAAAATTTTTCATCCCTTATTTTTTATCTTGTTTTTTATCAATTTAAAAAATTGATATTCAATATATATTAAAAGTACTAAATATTTTTATCAGTTTAAAAAATTGATATTAAATATATTACGAAGATAATTTTTTTTGAAAATAACTCCCATCTTTCGATCAGAGGAGAGAGAAGCATTGTAAGGCACACATCTTCTTAATTGGCTTTTCATTCAACCCTGCAGATCCCGTTTTTTTTTTCCGGAATAAAATGGAAATCCGCGTATTGTTCTTGACTTCCTCTGAGCAATTTAACGCTTATGTTGTTCTTTGGACCCTATTTTATTGCAACGGTCGATATCCACCGTGAATATTCTATGCAAATTAATAATGTAACATGTTATGTTTTGTATTATACGAACTAATATTGTTTTATAATTTTAATATAATTATATAGTAAAGTTAAAAATATACTATTCACCGACACAAATATCAAAACAGTTTTTATTTTTATTTTTTGGATTTAATTCTAAATATGAAATGATGTAGGGATACGTGTAAGTAAATAGTTCTTCAAGGATGCTTAGTAATGAAATTGAATCATAAATATGTGAAAAACTATTAACCTAATAAACAATTTTTTTTCTTTTTAAACCCTTAAGTTATCTTTTTTTTTTACCTATTGGAAATTTATATTCAAAATTATATATTAAAATTAAAATATATTTAAATACATGTTTAAAAGTACGGAATTATTTATGATCCCAAATATTTTTTAGAAACATAACATAATTTATAGGTGTTTCATAAGTCTTCTATCCCTTAATTATTGAAGCTTTGATTACCTTTGTGTTTATATATATATATATAGATAATATTTTAAACATATGCTAAAAAAATAACAAGGATTAAAGGGATATCAGCTCATACAATATTCTCTGACTAATTTTTAATATTGAAATAAAATAGAAAGAAAATATTGATAAAAATTTACACTAAATATTTATTTCCAATATTTAAATATTATTTTAAATACAAATTTTAAGATGTTATTTTATTATAAAAGGATACTTAAAGTTAAAAATTATAATTTGCTTGATGAAATTATAGGCATATTTATGATAATTTAATAAGTGTTAATGATTTATTTATGTAATTAACCTTATTTTTAAATTTTTATTATTAATTAAGATGTTTTATGCACAACAAAATTAACTTCAATTTTTAAACATTTTTATTAGTTAATGTGTTTTTAAAGCCAATATAAATTAAAATATCTAATTAATATAAAAATGAAAATATTAAATATTAAATTGGTAGAAAAATAATAATATAATATATTGAAAGTAAGTTAAAATTTGAAGTAGGAAAGAAAACACTTCATCTTTAGAATGTGTTTTTTTAAGTCATTCTTTAAAAAAAAAAGATAACAAAATGTAATGGAATAAATATGACATATACACATTTATATTTTTGATAGATAAATATTAAATCAATTAGTATTTAATTAAAAAGAAAATTACTCAAATTTTTTAACATAATTTCTTTTATCGAACTTAAATAAAAAATTTATTTTCTAATTTTCAATTAAGAAAAATATCAAAATGATGTAGACGAGAAACAAAAACAGGAAAAAGAATAGACGAAATGTGAGAATAATCATACAAATATAAATTAGAGAGATAAAATTAATAACAAATATTCAATTGATTATTTCAAGTTTGAGAAATAAAAACAATATTATAACATATTTATAAGACTGAAATAATAAATTAGATAAATATAAATTAATTAATAAATATTAAATAATAGTCTAAATAACTAGTGATAAATCTAAATTATAAATATGAAATTTAAAGAAAAAACAAGTAATATAGGAGAATAATCTTAATCTAAATAAACCATAATTTCAATAATTAATTATTTTAAGATAATTATAAACGTATCTAAAACTCATTTATAATTTAATAGTAATTTAGTTTTGATTTAATAAAAAATAATATATATTAATATATATATAAATACGAATTCAAACAGAGAGCAGTGGATACACTCATATAAAGATAGAGGTTATAGGGTTCTCTTTATTTCGTCTGTTAGACAGTCTTCAAAGGTTGACACCTTCGATCAACTTACTTAATTAGTGTTAATGGGCTTCTTTTTTTTGACATCATACGTGTTTCAAGTATGACCAAAGTCATTCTTAATACAACACTTTTTTATTCTTTTTTTGAGTCGGAAAAAGAAGACGGTTCTACGAGTAGGTAAAACTAATATTATTTGTTATTAATTCAAATTAATAAAGAGTTGTTGTCACTGTTTAAATAATTAGTTAAACATTTTTTCCACGATAACTGTTCGCGTTCCCAGTTTTTGTTACCTATAAACTGAAATTGATATTACTAATCGATATGTAATTCCAAATCTAAGAACCAAAAAAACATGTTATATGTATTGGTAGATTTTGTGACCATAATTATTCAAATAACAATAATTTTATACAAAAATAATCATATTAAAGTATAGGGTTAATTTTTTTTGTCCTTAACGTTTGTCACATGTTACATTTTTCTTTCAAATATCTAATTGTATCTTTAATATTAAGTAAATATAATAAAATGGGAAAACATGTTATTAATTCAACCAAATGTTAGGGAAAACATGTTCTATATATACTAATATTAGCTTAGCTAATGGGAATAAAACTTTTGTTTATATATAATTATGTTTTTGTGTTAAGTTCTTACATGTAAATTAATTAAAGTTAATTAATTGATGTGATAAAATTTAACACAAAAGATATAAAGTATAAGTATATTTATATATTTTTTATTTAAAAACAACACAAATAAACATGGTAATTTCTAACATGATATAATAAAATGATTCAACATAACCTAACACAAACATACATAGTATGACATGTATCAATTAACACGATATAAAATTATATTTTAAATTTATTTAATAAATAGATTCAATATAATATAACATAAATATGAATAAATTTAAAATATATATTTTTATTAATTTATTAGTTCAACATGACATAAATAAAGTACAGTAAAGTATGCATGAAGCTATTGACTCACGTCTCACATAAGACTTGTAAAAAAACAATTTAATATATTTTGTTGAGTACCTCTTTTAAAATTCATATACACAATGAGTCAAGCACGAGCATGATTAATTTATAATTTAAAACCACATTTTTTTTCCTTTGCAATATATATTTTTTAATTTCTGTATAGAATTATTATTTTTTATTCTCAGAGCCATAATACTTCTCTTCTTTTTTTACCCAAATATACATTTGAGAGAGAATCTTGAATAAAATGAAATACTTATACATAATAGAATATAGTTATCTTCACTCTTTATTTAAATAAAAAATATATTAAAAGTATGAACAAAATGAATGATTAATATTTATATATGAGATATATAAATTACCAATCTTATTAAAAAATTAGAAATTAAATTACCAATCTTATTAATTTCCCATATATAATTTTTCAAGGAGGACTTTGAGTACAAATTTACTCATTATTTCATAAAAAAAATCACCTATATGTCACTCTAAAAATGTTGTTCTGTTTTCTTTAGCAGGCAATTTTGAGAATAAAATATTTTTTACAACTTACAATATTCTATATGTTATATTTAATTCATTATCTTATATGATATATCTAAAATTTTATTTTAAATTAATAACTAAGATTTCATTTATACATATAATAACTTGATGTATATAACGTTGTTTTTAAAAAAAAAATCACGATACAAAATTGATGAGTTACAAAAGTTTATTAGTTATTCTATTTTCTCTCTCTTTTTTAATAACTATAATAGTTATACATTCTTAATTAGAATTTAAAATTTATTTTTTCTATATTTTTAAATATATTATATATCGGTAAACCATAAATTCATTTAAAAAAATATCTTAACCACTAAGTTAAAAATTGAAAACTAACATGTTTTTTTGGGAAATTATAAGAGTAAAGATTTATATTTAGGTCAAAAAAGACAAGAATGAGGAATTGACAAGTTTCATTAAATAAAATCACTTTTTAATTCAAAATTAAAGTACCCATCAAACTCATCATTTCTTATTATATTCAATTTAATATATGCAAGAGTTTGAAAAATAGTTGCATTTGAAGTCAAAGAAAGTTACTTAAAATTTGGAATGTGTTAATAAACACTACAAAAATATTAACATAATAATGAGCCCCAGCTACCTACTGTAAAAAAATATACTAATATAAACGTGTTCCACAAAATAGCTAGGCTCATGTACTTCTTTGAAAAGTCTTGGTCTAACGTCTCAGTAATTTTTTATCATTTGGCTCAGGTGCTTCACCCACATGATTTTTTTTTTAATGACGGGTTAATATTGGTTTAAATATAAAATTAAAAAGTTTAGATGAAAAATTGATTGTATGATTATTTATTAAGAACGACTGTATAACCACCTGTAAGTTAATATATATTTTAATTATATTATAGGAAAAAATAGTCTAACCACATTTGTTTAGATTTTAAGCGTTGTTTAGTTCTATTGTATAAGAAAAGTGATTGTAAAAAATATGTTATGTAAGTAAATTTTAACTTTTAATCATATTTTTTATTAAAACTAAAAGAATAACACAAATATGTATATATATTTTTAAGATAAGATGAGCAAAAATCCTTTAAATTAGTTATTTATGTTATTTAGTTTATTAAATTAAAAACAGTATCATTTAGTCTATTAAATATGTAAAAAAGACTAATTGTATTATTCGATGATTTTAAAATATTATTATTTTCTTTTAAGTAATTAAAATGAAATTAAAATACGAGTCTTTAACAAGGATAAAAGTTAACTTTAATATGAAATAGTTTTAAAAAATAAACAATAGTAAAATTCAAATAAAAAGTTAGTTAAATATATATTTTAATTTTTATTAAAAATTAATAAAACATTAAAATAAACACATGCAATAATTAACAAATATTAAAAATGAATATTTTGTGAATTTTTTTTATATTAATTGTGACTTTACTATTGTTAAATATTCATATTTTAATCGCATTTAATCACTTAATAGAAAAATAATAATATTTTAATAGAAAAATTATTAAAATAATATAACTTAACCTTGACAATTTTTACAAAATTAAGGGAATGAACTAAATAACACAAATGATATAACTTTTGTGGCATTTTTTTATATTTTTTAATTGACATATGTAATTAAGTAATTTTTAAATAAAAAATTACTCAAATTTTGTAACTTGAACAATTTCTTTGAATAAAAATAAAACAAAATTTTAATTGTCTAAAAAATATCAATACAATTATAGAGTTATTTTAAATAATATATCATTTATTTAAAATAAATAGCCATCACAGTTAACGAAACATAATATCGTAATATATTTTTATTGTTTTAGTGCATATAAAAACTCTCAAATATAATTTCATTCTTAATTTTAATATAACGATTTTTAATTTTATCAATTTATTTAAATTTATATTAAAAAAATAAGATTAAATAGTTAAAAAAACTTAAGTCATTATGATGTTTCTCACTTATGTCTTAGTTTTTATAATTATGTCCATAAACCTACAATCATAGTTAAAAATTGAGACCATATTTCTTGACTCATATAAATGCAAAACTTGTATGCATGGATTCAACATGTATTCAATGAGTTAAAGATTGTATATAATAAACACCATTTAGCTTACAGTGATAACGTGAGTACATGACAATTATCCAAGCATCCTAACATGTAGAGATTGATTTCTACTTTGTGTGTAAAAAAAATTATGGTTGGTGAACTGTTTGTTGCTTATACTCCTTTAAGAGAACAGATTGTAGATATACTTACTAAATCAATTATGCCATTGATTTTGTGAGTTGAAAACTAAACTTTGTGTGATGAATAAAGCATGAGTTTATATGAAAGTGTAAGAATAATATTGTATAAATGCACGTGCTTCTAAATATGCTTTGAACAATATGCGTTTCTGTTACTAGAGGAATCAAGTTTGTTCTAGCATTATACCTCAGCCCATATGCAGCTTATTGTCACGTCCCACTCAAATTGTCCCTAAAAATCCAAACAAATGATGGTTGCCTAAAGGATCTAGACTATTTTACAAGGAAAGTTCTAGAGTTGCCTAGAGATGTCTAGAAAGAGTTAGAGTTGGATAGACTCAACTCAAGCTAGAAGACCCTAGAATGTTCTAGAGCACGCTGGAGAATACTAGAATGGGCTGGAATATTCTAGAACATGTCGGATGGTTCATGAAGGATGTAGAAGCCACTGGAAGCTTACAGAACATCCCGGAAGGTGCATGAAGGAACTAGACAAACCTAAAAAACTCTAGAGTTGGCTAGAAGGTCCTAGACTCTTGTGGCATATTGTACATAAATCTAGAAGTCTCTTGTACATTCTAGACTAAGAAGACTCTAGAAAGTGGTGGCATACTCTTAAGCTTAGAGCCACACTATAAATAGACCTATTGGTCTTCATTTGTATTCATCTTGGAAAATCTTGGGAAATTGTAAGATAAACTCTCTCTAGAGTAATACAAAGCATTCTTTGCAAACTCTGTTTCTAGTCTCTTTGGAGTTTCATTCGGATTCAAAGGCAGGCTTAGTGCAACGAACGGTGCTAAGTGCCGCATAATCATTACTTGAAAAATAAGGTCGTGACAGTTGGTATCAAAGCTTTCGGTTAAAGTATCTCTATCTTTGGAAAAAAATGAAGAACACTGCCCCAGCTACACCAAGCATGGACGTTCCACCAATGGAACGTGGCCGTGAGGAAGTTCGGAAATCCCAAAGGAATCTCGAGCCAAGTCGAAAGACATGCTTTCTAGCTTAGACGCACGAGTTGGGAGTGCACAGGACAGCTTAGGAGAGCTGTTCGATCGGGTGGACAACTTGGAGGAACGTTGCAATGGCTTGGATGCCGAGAATGTGGAGATCCATGCAGCGGTTAAGATGTCCCTCAACGAGCTAGATGGTGGATTAAGGCAAGAGATTGATGGGTTAAAGGCGGAACTTGCCAAGGTAAGGGATCTTGTCCAAAGAGAACTTGCTAATATGTTGCTTAGAATGGAGGATATGGGTGGTGATCTAGCTCTATGTAAACGGGCTATGGCCGCGGGGACTAGCACAACCACCGGCATTGAGGCTAAGAGGGTGGACGTTCCCAAGCCTAAGACCTTCAATGGTGTTAGGAACGCTAGGGAAATGGAGAACTTCCTATGGGGGTTGGAACAATACTTTGAGGCTATTGGCATAACGGACCATGCCAGCAAGATCCGAACTGCAGCCATGTACTTATCTAACACTGCGATGTTGTGGTGGAGACAGAGGCATGGAGATGATCAACAAGGAGTTTGCACGATTGATACCTTTGAAGATTTCAAAAGAGAGTTCAAAATGCAGTTCTTCCCCGTTAATGTTGAGGAGGAGGCAAGGGGCCGATTGCGACGGTTAAAGCAGACAGGTAGCATAAGGGATTATGTGAAAGAGTTCACAACCTTGCTGCTTGAAGTTCCTAACACATCAGACAAGGATGCCCTATTCTTGTTTATGGATGGTCTCCAATCGTGGGCTAACCTTGAGCTCAAGCGACGTGGTGTCAAAGATCTATCTTCGGCCATTGCGACTATAGAAAGCTTTATTGATTACTCTACAAACAAAGAGAGCTCCAAAATCACAGATAAGAATTTTGTTGGAGGAAAGAGTAGGGGAAGCCACGGTAAAGGTCAGGGACCTAAGAATCATAAAGACAGCTCCTCATTCAAGCCACAAGATAAGGGGAAGGAGAAAGAGGATCAGAATGCCTCGAAGCCCCGTGTGACGTGCTTCATTTGCGACAGACTGCATTGGGCACGTGAATGTCTGAAAAGAAAGGCATTGAGTGCCTTGGTTGCCTCCACACATAATCAAGATTGAGGTGAGTCGGACGACGATGCAAAGATGGGTTCTTTGCGCCTACTTGGTGCATTGCAGAGTGCCCCAAAGACCCCCAAAGTCTTGATGTATGTAGATGCAACCATCAATGAGAAGGTTGCCAAAGCCTTGGTGGACACATGTGCATCTCACAATTTTGTTTCAGTGGAAGAAGCAAAAAGATTCGACCTGAAGGTTGTCAATGGAGGGGGATCTCTCAAAGCGGTTAACTCGGCAGCACTTCCATTGCATGGAGTTGCTCGTGGAGTTAAGGTCAGTCTTGGTGCTTAGACTGGCTAGGTGGACTTATCAGTTGCATCGATGGATGACTTCTCTATTGTATTCGGCATGGAGTTCTTGGACCAGGTAAGAGCTTTCTTGGTGCCCTGTTCAAACTCTATGTGCATCATGGATGGTGCAAAGGCGTGTGTGGTATCGACGGAGAGGACCACTAGACCTACTACCCAAGCTCTCTCGGCACTTCAATTCAAGAAGAGGTTGAAGAGGGATGAAGAGAGTTATTTGGCCATCCTAAAGGAATACGATGATGAAGAGGCATCACCAAAGCCAAACTTGCCGACGGAAGTGCAAGTTGTCCTAGATAAGTTCCAGGATGTGATGCCGGAGGCATTACCCAAATGGCTACCTCCAAGGAGGGAGGTGGACCATGAAATAGAGTTGGAACCTGGCACCAGGCCACCAGCAATGAGCCCTTATCGAATGGAAAACTCAGAGTTGGCATAATTACGGAAGCAACTCGACGAATTACTGGATGTTGGCTTCATAAGGCCCTCAAAAACCCCATTTGGTGTCCCGGTGCTCTTTCAGAAGAAGAAGGATGGCTCGCTATGAATGTGCATCGACTATCGGGCTATAAATAAGATCACAGTCAAGAACAAGTATCCTATCCCACTTATTGCTGATTTGTTCGATCAATTGGGGAATGCTAGATACTTCACAAAATTGGACTTGCGATCGTGATACTACCAGGTACGCATAGCCAATGAAGATGAGCCCAAGACCACATGTGTAACCAGGTATGGTGCCTATGAGTTACTTGTCATGCCATTTGGTCTCACAAATGCACCAGCCACCTTCTGCACTCTGATGAACAAGATTTTCCATCCCTACCTCGATCGGTTCATGGTAGTATATCTTGATGACATCATGATATATAGCCGGACTTTGGAAGAACATCTAGAGCATTTGAAGAAGGTGTTCGAGGTCCTGAGAGAAAATGAGCTATATGTCAAGAAGGAGAAATGTTCCTTTGCCCAAGATGAGGTGATGCTCTTAGGGCATAGGATAAAGGATGGTAAACTGATGATGGATGGAGCCAAGGTAAAAGCAATCCAAGAATGGAAACCTGCTGCCAAGGTTCCCGAGTTAAGATCTTTTCTTGGACTTGTGAACTACTATCGAAGGTTTATCAAGTCCTACTCAGTGAGAGCTGCCCCACTAACCGACCTACTCAAAAAGAACAAGTCTTGGGAATGGACAAGCGAATGCCAAATCTCATTCGAAGACTTGAGGAAGGTCATTAGTGAAGAACCGATACTTTTTCTACCAGACCCCTCCAAGACATACGAGCTGCACACAGATGCCTCAAACTTTGCCATTGGTGGAGTTTTGATGCAGGAAGGGCATCCGATAGCCTATGAGAGCCGAAAACTCAATGACACCGAACGCCGCTACACTGTGCAAGAAAAGGAAATGACAACTATCATTCATTGCCTAAGGGTGTGGTGACACTACTTGTTGGGTTCTCATTTTGTTATCATGACGGAAAATGTACCCACAAGCTACTTCCAAACTCAAAAGAAGTTGAGTCCCAAGCAAGCTCGATGGCAAGACTTCTTGGCGAAGTTTGACTACAGGCTGGAGTACAAACCCGGTAAGGCCAATGTGATGGTTGATGCGCTGAGCCGTAAGGCAGAATTAGCAGCCTTGAGTAGGCCAAGTAGTCCTCTATTGGAAAGGATCAAAGAAGGGTTGGAGCATG
Source organism: Hippophae tibetana (assembly GCA_037013495.1). NCBI lineage: Eukaryota > Viridiplantae > Streptophyta > Magnoliopsida > Rosales > Elaeagnaceae > Hippophae > Hippophae tibetana. Next base: position 10,986,928 of record CM072812.1, read on the forward strand.
ATGCCCTTGCTCAAAACCTCCTTGCCCTCATCAAGGAAGGAAAGACGAGGCGATTTTGGCTGAGTGACGGACTACTCTATGCCAAGCAGAATTGAATCTTCGTGCCAAAATAGGGGAGCTTAAGGAAAGAGCTTATCAAGAAGTGCCATGATTCGTTATGGGCTGGACACCCAAGAATGAGGCATACCCTTACTTTGATCAAGTCAATCTACTATTGGCCTCAACTACGGGATGACGTTGAAGCCTATGTGAGGACTTGTCTTGTGTGCCAGCAGGACAAGATATAGCAGCATGCACCCAGAGGGTTGTTAGAACTACTGCCTATTCCAGAGAGACCATGGGAGAGCGTCTCTATGGATTTCATCACTTGCCTGCCAAAATCTGAGGGCTTTGGCAGCATCATTGTTGTCATCGACTACTTCAGCAAATATGCAACATTCATACCTGCCTCAACGGACTGCACGGCAGATGAGACAACACGTTTTTTCCTCAAGAATGTTGTGAAGCATTGGGGGATTCCATCCAATATCGTGAGTGATTGAGACCCACGATTTACTGGAAAATTTTGGACGGAATTGTTCAAGCTGTTGGGATCAGACTTGAACTTCTCTACAAGCTTTCATCCACAAAGTGATGAACAAACGGAGCGTGCCAATGCATTGCTGAAGTTGTATCTTAGGCACTTTGTTAGTACCAACCAACACGATTGGGCAAAGTTGTTGGATGTAGCCCAATTCTCTTACAACTTACAACAGAGCGAATATACCGCAAAGAGTCCCTTTGAGATCGTCATGAGGCAGCAACCCATGACTCCTCATGCCTTGGCCACGAGTTATGAAGGGAAGAGTCCTGCTGCCTTTAAATTTTCCAAGGCGTGGCATGAACAAGCTAAGTTGGCCCGAGCCTACTTGAATAAGGCGTTTAAAAAGATGAAGAAATAGGCTGACAAGAAAAGGAGGATGGTGGAATTTCAAAAAGGAGGATGGTGGAATTTCAAGAAGGAGATTTGGTCCTGGTTAAACTATTACCCCAAAAATTCAAATCTCTACGGAAGGTTCATAAGGGTTTAGTGCGGAAGTATGAAAGACCACTTCCCATCCTCAAGAAAGTCGGTAAGGTGTCTTACAAGCTGCAACTCCCTCCAAAGCTCAAAATTTATCCGGTCTTTCATGTAAGCATGCTAAAACCTTATCATGGAGACAAGGAAGACATGAGTCGAGGAGAATCCAAGAGGGAGCCTACCGTAGTGGTAACCTCATTTGACAGGGAAGAGGACTCAATCTTGACGGATCGCTTGATCCGGCGTAGAGGTGTACCAAGTTATCGAGAATACTTGGTCAAATGGAAGAACGCTCTGGATGTAGAGACAAGTTGGGAACCTGAGGATTCTTTTGTGGCAATTCAAAGATGACATAGAAAGGTTCAAGCTTGAAGGCGCGAGGAGGGCGTCGCGAACTTGAGTGGGGGAGGGTGTCACGTCCCACTCAATTTGTCCCTAAAATCCAAACAAATGATGGTTGCCTAAAGGATCTAGACTATTCTACAAGGAAAGTTCTAGAGTTTCCTAGAGATGTCTAGAAAGAGCTAGAGTTGGATGGACTCAACTCACGCTAGAAGACCCTAAAATGTTCTAGAGTACGCTGGAGAATGCTAGAATGGGCTGGAATATTCTAGAACATGTCGGATGGTTCATGAAGGATGTAGAAGTCGCTAGAAGCTTACGGAACATCCCGGAATGTGCATTAAGGAACTAGACAAACCTAGAAGACTCTAGAGTTGGATAGAAGGTCCTAGACCCTTGTGACATATTGTACATGAATCTAGAAGTCTCTTGTACATTCTAGACTAAGAAGACTCTAGAAAGTGGTGGCATACTCTTAAGCTTAGAGCCACACTATAAATAAACCTATTGGCTTCATTTGTATTCATCTTGGAAAATTGTAAGATAAACTCTCTCTAGAGCAATACAAAGCATTCTTTGCAAACTCTATTTCTAGTCTTTTTAGAGTTTTATTCGAATTCAAAGACAGACTTAGTGCAACGGACTGTGCTAAGTACCGCACGATCGTTACTTGAAAAATAAGGTCGTGACATTATGTTATATATACATATAATCTCACCTCATTTTAATCATCAAGAATTATATCATCTTTTCTCCCTTATTCATCTTCCCTTATTCATCTTCGTTATTAGTTATATAAAAGTATTTATTTTTAACCTCTGACATCATCGGCATTATATTTGATAATTTAGAATGAAAAACAGAAAATAGAAAAGAAGATTGCATGTTGAATAGCCTTTTCAGTTCCTTGGTTTAATGGCTATAAGATTTTTTTTTGGTGATAAATTATGCGTTGATCTTTGACCATTATTAATGGAATGATTAAGATAATCAATGAGATAAAAAATAAGTAAAATATCTTTATTAAAAAAATATAATTAATCACTATTTTTTAAAAATAAAAAAATGTAATACATGCGTTGACGACTTGGAAATTAATCCCAGCCTCCAAATTCATTTAACAATAATATTACAAAAAGATACATAGGATTTAGGAATATAAATATATTATCATATTTAATATATTTTTACTGTTTAATTTTAATAAGATTTTCTGTATCATTCGTCTAATTTTAATATATAACTGTACCATTGGGAGAACAATCGTTTATTATTATTTCAAATTTTAAAGTGTTTTATATTTTAGTAGTATTTAATTAGATGTGATAATATATATAAAAGTATTATTGATTTTATTTTGAATAGTTTTAATTTTTAAAAGAAATTTTTTCAATAATTTCTTACATGATATCTTATACAAAAATCCGTGTTTAAACAATTATAATTCCATTTGTTGGATTAAAATTGTTTAGCTCCAAGTTACATAGAATTAACGATTATGAAGAGTGAAAATGTATAAAAAAATTATTATCATTTTTCAATGATATGTTTATGAAAAAGTTGATTTCTTAATAGATTTTAATATAATAAGAACAATAAGCCATCCCTTAAAAACCGAATAACCTCAATTGTTAAGTTGAAAGTATTTTAAATGAAGGGTGTATAGATGTAACATTAAAAAAAAGTAAAAAATGTATAAAAATTGAAGTTTTATAGGGGATAATTTAAGTGATAAAATGAAGCTAACATTTCCGATTCAGAGTTTTTAATGAATTTATTATAAATATTATTTTATTTTATTTAAAAATAATTTTATCACGTTTAAATTGTAACCATATTAAACATATTTTGTATTATTTTTTTTTATTAAATTTATATTATAAATAATCATGTATTATATATTTTTATTTTTTTATATTATTACTTGTCATATTTAATCATATTAAAGACGATAAAATATATTAATTAATATTCTTTTATTATTATCTAATCTCAATAAAAAGTAAGTAATATAAGAATATAAGATAAGAACGACTTTAAAAATTAATATATTATATTATAAATTTCATTAACATTTTATTTCAATTTATATACGATGATTTTTAAGACAATGAAAAACACTCCGTTTTAATTAGGATGGTATTCTATTCAAATTAAATCTTTTGTATTTATATTTGAAAGTAATATCCATGAATCATATATTAATTAATTTTATAACAAAATTATTTATATGTCTAATTTTTTTTAAAATAACTAATTAGATACTTAAATATCGTTTTCGCATTAGACAAGATTTGAGGTAGGTGAATTCTATTCAAAGAAAACAAATTAATAAAGAAAATACATGTTGAAGTAATAGTAAAAAGATAATATGATATATAGTATTTAAAGAAGATATAGAGTTTTACGTGACAATCGAAAAAAAAGAAACGAGGTGGCCAGAACCAAGATATTATAATATGTACTGTGTGGAGCCGCCGCCATTTTATTATTAGAATAGTTTTATTGAAAAAAGGTGGCCTGGACCAAGATATTGTAAAATAAATGAGAAAAATGAATAAAAAGGTAATTATATTGTATATAAATAGAGAGCATCCCCGAGGTAGATTTGCATCCAATTCTAAAAACTATTACAACTCTGAAATAATATCCCAAAAAAACACTAAAATGTCGACAGTTCAGATTCAAGCTCCAATTAGTGATGATGCTTCTCGCAATTCGACTAGTTTTTATCCCAGTGTTTGGGGAAACCATTTCCTCAACTATGTCTCTCAGTCTTTGGTAGAATTACAATATCTAATATCTAATATCTTCTTCTTATTCTTCTTCTTTTTGTTTGTGTTTGTGTGTGTAATTCAGTAATATGAGATTGTTTAACTGTTTTTGTTTAACAAAAAAAATGCTCTTTTTGATATATATTGAAAAACATTCACTAGATAGTTCATATTTGATAATCAATTTCCACTTTTCTACGATTTGTTTCATGGTAATAATAGTACATTAATTTTTTGTTCTTAAAATCAATGCTTGGATCAAACTATTTTTTATGTTGAATCAAAACACTTGAAATTTAAAAATGGCTATTATAAATGTGATTTTGATAGTATCTGACTAATCAATATAATTTCATGAATTTGTTAGAAAATTGATGTGAAAACAGAAGGAAAAGTCCAAAGATTGAAAGAGGAAGCTAAGAGGATGTTTGCTATGATTGAGAATGATCCTCCACAAAAGCTAAAATTAATTGACACAATTCAACTTTTAGGATTATCTCATCATTTTGAGAATGAGATTGCTCAAGATTTATCACTCATTCACAAAGCAAATGTTGTCTCTAATAGTGACAACCTTTTCATTGTTTCTCTTTCCTTTCGGTTACTTAGACAAGGAGGATATAACATATCTAATGGTAAGCTACCTCCTAAATTTAAATTAAAATATCTATACATGTAATATATATGATTCTAATGAGTAAATATTATGTTAATGAATTAAAGATGTCTTCAAGAAATTTACAAATGAAGAAGGGAAGTTCAAGAAGAGCCATGTTGCTGACAACGAAGGAATGCTATGCTTGTATGAAGCTGCACATATGGCTGGCCATGGAGAAGATATATTAGAAGAAGCTCTTGCTTTTACTACCCCGCACCTTCAATCTCTTAATGACACAAACACCTTGATGAGCCCATTTCTTTCGGCACAAATAAACCATGCCTTGAGACATCCAATACAAAAGGCATTTCCTAGACTCTACACCAGACACTACATACCCATCTATGAACTTGACCCTTCACACAGTGAAGCTTTGGTTACCTTTGCTAAGATTGATTTTAACATTGTGCAAAGGGTACACCAGAAGGAGCTTGGCATTATTTCAAAGTAATAATTTATCAACCCAATCTTTAATCAATTATATGTTGCATTTCATAACCATTTTTTATTTATTTTGATTTAGATGATAATTAATTTTATGATTTTATATATCGTTTTGCTTAAAGGTGGTGGACAGATTTGGAGTTTGCATCAAAATATTCATTTATAAGAGACAGAGTAGTAGAAGGTTATTTTTGGATATTGGGAGTATATATTGAGCCAGAATATGCTCTTGCTAGAAGTATTCTTATCAAAGTGTTTTGTATGACATCAATCATTGATGATATATATGACAATTATGGCACATTTGAAGAACTACAGATTTTGGCTGAAGCTATTAAAAAGTAATTTCTTCTTACCTTATCCTCACACACACTCTCTCTCTCTCTCTATATATATATCATAAATTGCAGTAAATTAAATTAGCGTGGTTGTTAATTATAAATATAAAAAGTAAGTTTTAATTAATAATTATCTTACCTATAATTGATTTATGATTATAATATAACTTGTGAGATAAAAAAAAGTAATTATAATTATATTTATAAAATAATATAAATAATGTTTACATTAAGAGAAATTAATCTTTTGTTCTACATATAGGTGGGATGTGACTTGTGTAGCTTCACTACCTGACTACATAAAAGATATTTACAAGGAACTCTTACATGTTTATGAAGAAGCTGAGGAAGAGTTAGCAAAGGATGGAAGAGATTATAGAATTCGTTATGGCATAGATAAGGTTGCATTATATTCCTACATTATAATTAATTCCTCAATTATTACATTCATACACGTAAAAAAAATAACAATATTGTTGATTTAATAATTAAATTCAGATGAAACAATTAGTCCAAGCCTATTTCACAGAAGCAAATTGGTTCCACAACAATTACACACCAACTTTGGAAGAGTATCTAAAAACTGCATCAGTTTCTGCTGGATACCTCATGCTTACAACAACTAGTTTTATTGGTATGAAAGATACTTGTGTTACTGAGGAGGCTTTTGATTGGGTTTCTGCATTCCCTAAGATTGTTAGAGGTTCTGCAAACATTGCCAGGATCTTAAATGACGTTGTTGGTCACAAGGTAAAGACATACATTCTCGTTATAGTATTTATCATTAAAAATATATATATAAATTTTAAATTCTCCCAAAAAATTTTAATATTAATTTAAAAATAATAATATTGGTTATAAATTACAGTTTGAACAAAGTAGAGGTCACGTGGTCTCAAGTGTAGAATGTTACGTGAAACAACATAATGCAACAGAAGAAGAGGCATACAAAGAACTCCGTAAACAAGTTGCAGATGCATGGAAAGACATCAATGAAGAGATGATCGATAACAATAAAGCTGTGCCAATTTCTCTTCTCACACGTGTTGTTAATTTTGCACGTGTATCAGATGATGTTGTTTATGTGGATGAAGATCGTTATACTGATGGATCCAAAGGAGCTGCTATGAGAAAATATGTTTCATCTGTATTAATTGAACCAATCCTTATATAATTTTTGTTTGATTAATTGTATTAATTAATGTTTGATCGTAAAAATAAGGATATATCCATAAAAGGTCAATGTTACGTAACTTGTTGTTTTTGTTTTTATATTTTATTCTTTTTTTTGTCTTGTGTGTGGTATAAGTGAAACTCTAATAGGTTATTAGTTTGTAAAATTCATTGGATATTTTATTAATATTAAAAGTAACTTATTTATACCTTCATTGTGATTATTTATCATTATTTAATCTCTTTATAAAACAAAAAGAAGAAGATGAAACTTTCTTATTATACTTCTTGATTGTTTATTACATCACATGATCATACTTATAGCAATGAGATACATTTCTAAACTTACCTACGTAGTACTAAAACTGTTATACACCACCTGCAACTAGGGTACTAGAGTAGTGAGATACAATCTTCTACAAGCAGGCTCCACTACTTTCTACTAAGACATTGCTTAATTGACTAGAGTTATTTAAATAAGAAAACAACATATAAAAATAAGCTAGTGTAATAAAGAACACTTCATTAGATGTAGGAGGCAAAACTATCTTATCATACCTACCTAATAAATGTATAGGATTAGAAAGAATACAAGATGACTCGTTAATTGGTTTAAAATAGAGGTCTCACCTTAAGAACATCCTAAGTGCCATTAGCAGCATGCAATAAATTTTGAACCCAAGTAACCCCTAGTAATCGTGGTGATAGAATTCAGAAACTAGGGAGACTAAGGTCACGACCTTATTTTTCAAGTAGCGATCGTGTGACACTTAGCACCGTCTGTTGCACTAAGCCTTCCTTTGAATCCGAATGTAACTCCAAAGAGACTAGAATGAGAGTTTGTAAAGAATGTTTTGTATTGCTCTAGAGAGAGTTTATCTTACAAGATGCTAAGAATTCCCAAGGATGATCACAAATGGAGACCAATGGGTCTATTTATAGTGTGGCTTCAAGCTTAAGGCTATGCCATAACTTTCTAGATTATTCTAACTCTAGAATATACAAGAGGGTTCTTGTTTTATCTACAATATGCCACAAGGTTCTAGGACCTTCTAGCCAACTCTAGAGTCTTCTAGGTTTGTCTAGCTCCTTTATGTAGGTTCTGAGATGTTCTGTAAGCTTCTAGCGGCTTCTACATCCTTCATGAACCATCCGGCACGTTCTAGAATATCCCAGCCCATTCTAGCACTCTCTAGCGTGCTCTAGAACATTCTAGAGTCTTCAAAACTTGAGTTGAGTCCATCCAACTCTAGCCCTTTCTAGACATCTCTAGGCCACTCTAGAACTTTCTCATGTAGAAAAGTCTAGATCCTTTAGGCAAGCACCATTTATTTGGATTTTGCGAGACAATTCGAGCGGGATGTAACACCCTCCCCTACTCAAGTTCGTGATGCCCTCGTCGCGCCTTCAAGCTTGAACCTCTCTATGTCATCTTTGAATTACCACAAAGAATCCTCAGGTTCCCAGCTTGTCTCTACATCCGAGGCGTTCTTCCATTTGACCAAGTATTTCCGATAACTTGGTATGCCTCTACGTTGGATTAGACGGTCTTCCAAGATTGAGTCCACTTCTTTCTTGAAGGAGGTTACCACTGTGGTAGGTGCCCTCTTTAATTCTCCCCGACTTATGTCATCCTCATCTCCATGATAAGGTTTTAGCATGCTTACATGAAAGACCGGATATATTTTAAGCTTTTGAGGGAGTTGCAGCTTGTAAGACACCTTACCAACTTTCTTGAGGACTGGAAATGGTCCTTCATACTTCCGTACTAACCCCTTGTGAGCCTTCCGCAAGGACTTAAACTGTTGGGGCAATAGTTTGACAATGGCCAAATCACCTTCTTGAAATTCAACCATCCTTCTTTTTTTGTCAGCCCACTTCTTCATCTTCTTAGATGCCTTGTTCAAATAGGCTCAGGCTAACTCAGCTTGCTCGTGCCACGCCTTGGCAAATTTGAAGGCAACAAGACTCTTTCCTTCATAACTCGTGGCCAAGGCAAGAGGAGTCATGGGTTGCTGCCCCATGATGATTTCAAAGGAACTCTTTGCGGTAGACTTGCTTCTTTGTAAGTTATAGGAAAATTGGGCTACATCCAGCAACTTAGCCCAATCATGTTGATTGGCACTGACAAAGTGCCTGAGATACAACTCCAACAATGCGTTGGCATGCTCTGTTTGTCCATCACTTTGTGGATGAAAGCTTGTAGAGAAGTTCAAATCTGATCCCAACAACTTGAACAATTCTGTCCAAAATTTCCCTGTGAATCGTGGGTCTCGATCACTCACGATATTGGATGGAATCCCTCAATACTTCACAACATGTTTGAGGAACAACCGTGTCGTCTCATCTACCGTGCAATCCGTTGAGGCAGGTATGAATGTCGTATATATGCTAAAGCGATCGATCACTACTATGATGCTGCCAAAGCCCTCTGATTTTGGCAAGCAAGTGATGAAATCCATAGAGACACTCTCCCATGGTCTCTCTGGAATAGGCAGCGGCTCTAGCAAGCCTCCAAGTGCATGCTGCTCTATCTTGTCCTGTTGGCACACAAGACAAGTCCTCACATAGGCTTCAACATCGTCCCATAGTTGAGGCCAGTAGTAAATTGACTTGATCAAAGCAAGGGTGTGCCTCATTCCTGGGTGTCCAACCCATAGTGCATCATGGCACTCCTTGATAAGCTTCTTTCTTAAGCTCCTCCATTTCGGAACGAAGATACGATTTTGCTTGGCATAGAGTAGTCCGTCACTCAGCCAAAATCGTCTTGTTTTTCCTTCTTTGATGAGGGCAAGAAGGTTTTGAGCAAGGGCATCATGCTTAAGCCCTTCTTTGATCTTTTCCAACAGAGGACTACTCGGCTTACTCAAGGCTGCTAACTCTGCCTTTCGACTCAATGCATCAGCCACCACATTTGCTGTACCGAGCTTGTACTCCAACCTATAGTCAAACTCTGCCAAGAAGTCTTGCCACCGAGCTTGCTTGGGACTCAACTTATTTTGAGTCTAGAAGTATCTAGTCGCTACATTGTCCGTCATGATAACAAAATGAGAACCTAATAAGTAGTGTCGTCATACCCTTAGGCAATGAATGATAGCTGTCATTTCCTTTTCTTGCACCGTATAGCAACGTTCAGTGTCGTTAAGCTTGCGGCTCTCATAGGCTATCGAACGTCCATCCTACATCAACACTCTACCAATGGCAAAGTCTGAAGCATATGTGTGCAGCTCGTACATCTTAGAGGGGTCTGGTAGGCAAAGCACCGGTTCTTCACTAATGACCTTCTTCAAGTCTTCGAATGAGGCTTGGCATTCACTTGTCCATTCCCAAGCCTTGTTCTTTTTGAGAAGGTCGGTCAGTGGGGCTGTTCTTGCTGAGTATGACTTGATAAACCTTTTGTAATAGTTCACCAGTCCAAGGAAAAATCTTAACTCGGGAACCTTGGTAGGAAGTTCCCATTCTTGGATGGCTTTCACCTTGGCTCCATCCATCATAAGTTTCTCATCCTTTATCCTATGCCCCAAGAACATCACCTCATCTTGGGCAAAGAAACATTTTTCCTTCTTGACATATAGCTCATTTTCCCTTAGGACCTCGAACACCTTTCTCAAGTGCTCTAGATGTTCTTCCAAAGTTCGGCTATATATCACAATGTCATCGAGATATACTACCATGAACCGATCAAGGTAGGGATGTAAAATCTTGTTCATAAGAGGGCAAAAGGTGGCAGGTGCATTCGTGAGACCAAATGGCATGATAAGGAACTCATAGGCACCGTACCTGGTCACACATGTGGTCTTGGGCTCATCCTCTTTGGCTATACGTACCTAGTCACACATGTGGTCTTGGGCTCATCCTCTTTGGCTATGCGTACTTGGTAATATCCCGACCGCAAGTCCAATTTTGTAAAGTATCTAGAATTCCCCAATTGATCGCACAAATCGGCAATTAGAGGGATAGGATACTTGTTCTTTACCGTTATCTTATTTAGAGCCCGATATTCAATGCACATCCGTAACGAGTCATCCTTCTTCTTTTGAAAGAGCATCGGGGCACCAAATGGGGCTTTAGAGGGCCTTATGAAGCCAACATCCAGTAATTCGTCGAGTTGCTTCCGCAGTTTTGCCAACTCTGAGTTCGCCATTCGATAAGGGCTCATTGTTGGTGGCCTGGTGCCGGGTTCCAACTCTATTTCATGGTCTACCTCCCTCCTTGGAGGTAACCGTTTGGGTAATGCCTCAGGCATTACATCCTGGAACTTATCTAATACAACTTGCACTTCCGTCGGCAAGTTTGGCTTTGGTGACACCTCTTCGTCATCGTATTCCTTTAAGATGGCCAAGTAACTCTCTTCATCCCTCCTCAATCCCTTCTTGAATTGAAGCGTTGAGAGAGCTTGGGTAGTTGGTCTGGTGGTCCTCTCTGTCGATACCACACACGTCTTCGAACCATCCATGATACACATAGAGTTTGAGCATGGCACTAAGAAAGCTCTAACCTGGTCTAAGAATTCCATGCTGAATACTATCGAGTAGTCATCCATCGACGCCATTGATAAGTCCACTTGGCCAGTCCAAGCGCCAAGACTGACCTTAACTCCTCGAGCGACTCCATGCAATGGTAGTGTTGCTGACTTAACTGCTTTGAGAGATCCCCTTCCGTGGAAAACCTTAAGGCCAAGTCTCTTTGCTTCCTCCACTGAAACAAAGTTATGAGATGCACCTGTGTCCACCAAAGCTTTGGCGACCTTCCCGTTGATGGTTGCATCTATGTATATCAAGCCTTTTGGTGTCTTTGGGGCGCTCTACAATGCACCAAGTAGGCGCAAAGAACCCATCTTTGCACATTCATCTGACTCGCCTCCATCCTGGTCATGAGTGGAAGGAACTAAGGCACTCAAGGCCTTCCTTTTCGGACATTCCCACGCCCAATGCGGTCCGTCACAAATGAAGTACGTCACACGGGGCTTCGAGGCACCACGATCCTCTTTCTCCTTCCCCTTATCTCGTGGTTTGAATGAGAAGACATCTTTGTGGTTTTTGGGTCCTTGACTTTTAGCGTGGCCTCCCCCACTCTTTCCTCCAACAAACTTTTTATCTGTGGCTTTCGAGCTCTCTTTGTTTGTGGAGTAGTCAATAAAGCTTTCTGCAATCGCAATAGCCGAAGATAAATCTTGGACACCACATCGCTTGAGCTCGAGGTTAGCCTAGGATTGGAGACCATACATGAACAAGAACATGGCATCATTGTCGGACGTGTCAGGAACTTCAAGCAGCAAAGTTGTGAACTCCTTCACATAATCTCTTATGCTACTTGTCTGCTTTAACCGTTACAGTCAACCTCTTGCCTCATCTTCAGCGTTTACAGGGAAGAACTGCATTTTGAACTCTCTTTTAAAATCTTCAAAAGTTTCAATTGGGCAAACCCCTCGTTGCACATCAGCATGCCTCTATCTCCACCATAACATAGCAGTATTGAAAAAATACATGGAAGCAGTTCGGATCTTGCTGGCATGGTCCGTTATGCCAGTAGCCTCAAAGTATTGTTCTAGCCCCCATAGGAAATTCTCCACTTCCCTAGAATTCCTAACACCATTGAAGGTCTTAGGCTTGGGAACTTCCACCCTCTTAGCTTAAATGATAGTGGTTGTGCTAGTTTCCCCAGCCATAGCCCGCTTACATAGAGCTAGATCATTACTCATGTCCTCCACTCTAAGCAAGACATTAGCAAGTTCTATTTGGACAAGATCCCTTACCTTGACAAGTTCAGCCTTTAATCCATCAATCTCTTACCTTAAGCCACCGTCTAGCTCATTAAGAGATCTTGACCGCTACATGGATCTCCACATCCTCGGCCTCCAAGCCATTGCAACGTTCCTCTAAGTTGTCCACCCTGTCGAATAACTCCCCTAAGTTGTCCTGTGCACTCCTCACACGTGCTTCTAAGCTAGAGAGTATGTTTTTCGACTTGGTTCAAGATTCCTTTGATGGTTTACAAGTTTCCTCTCGGCCATAGGTGGAACATCGATGTTTGGTGTAGATGGAACGACGTTCTTCATTATGCCAAAGGTAGAAATGTTTCAACCGAAAGCACTGATACCAACTGTCATGACCTTATTTTTCAAGTAGCGATCGTGCGACACTTAGCACCATCCGTTGCACTAAGCTTGCCTTTGAATCCGAATGTAACTCCAAAGAGACTAGAAAGAGAGTTTGTAAAGAATGCTTTGTATTGCTCTAGAGAGAGTTTATCTTACAAGATGCTAAGAATTCCCAAGGATGATCACAAATGGAGACCAATGGGTCTATTTATAGTGTGGCTTCAAGCTTAAGGCTATGCCACAACTTTCTAGATTATTCTAACTCTAGAATATACAAGAGGATTCTTGTTTTATCTACAATATGCCACAAGGTTATAGGACCTTCTAGCCAACTCTAGAGTCTTCTAGGTTTGTCTAGCTCCTTTATGTAGGTTCTGAGATGTTCCGTAAGCTTCTAGTGGCTTCTACATCCTTCATGAACCATCTGGCATGTTCTAGAATATTCCAGTCCATTCTAGCACCTTCCAGCGTTCTCTTGAGCATTATAGGGTCTTCAAAGCTTGAGTTGAGTCCATCCAACTCTAGCCCTTTCTAGACATCTCTAGGCCACTCTAGAACTTTCTCATGTAGAAAAGTCTAGATCCTTTAGGCAAGCACCATTTATTTGGATTTTGCGGGACAATTTGAGCGGGACGTGACACTAAGCACCCATAGACTATCTCAAATATTATTAGATCAACCATTATGAATCTTCTATCGTAACCCAATCACTAAAAAAAACTTTGGGCCTCTACAAGTTCAGATCAAATTTGCACCGCTAATATTTCCAACATGATGTTGGGTTAGTTTTCTAAACCTCTCTCTTAGATGTTAGGTAAGTTTTCTAAATCCTTCTCTTATTCATCTAAATTTTGAAGATTGAGTTCACACACATTTTGGAGACTAAGAAAATGTTTTCTACTTATATTTTTAGCTTCTTATTACATCAATTTATAGAAAATAAACTACTAAAATTTCTGCAGTTTTATAGAATTTCAAGAGTGGAAAACACCACTTCTTAAAACTAGGAACTCATACTCACACCACTCATAAAAACATGGAATACTCTACTCATGAAAACATGGATTGCTGAAATATATCCCAAAATTAAAGCAGTAGCAACAACTAATTTCAACACCCTCCCTTAAGATTTTTCTGTTGAAAAAACAGTTTAGGATTTTCTTGATTAGTATTTAGCTTTGAGCAATCCTCCCTTGTTTGAAACTGAGGACCGAGCACATTCCTAACAACTTCCTAAGTTTCTAAAAACTGGTTGCTTGAGGGGTTTTGTTAGAATATTTGCTACTTGTTCTGAACTTTTGCAATACTTCAACTCAATAACCCCATCTTGACATAAGTCAGGAAGAAAATAAAATCTGACATCTATGTGTTTTCTCCTCCCATGCATTACTAGATTTTTAGACAGTTTGATAGTAGACATGTAATCACAATAGATTATCATAGGGCTATCCTGCTTCATTCATAAAACTTCAAACATTTTCTTCATCCAGAATCCTTGACAAGAGCTTGATGTTGCTACCATATACTCAGCTTTAGTAGTTGATAGAGTGACTATAGGTTGCTTCTTTGAGGACCATGAGATAGCTCCTGAGCTTAACATATAAGCATGGCCAGATGTGTTTTTCTGTCATTTAGATCCCCTGCATAATCACTATCAATGTAACCATAGAAACCTGAGTTATCACATTTCTTATAGAACACTCCATAGTTTAGTATCCCTTTCACGTAACTTAGAATTCTTCTTGATGCATTCAGGTGCAACTCTGTTGGATTTTTCATGTATCTACTTATCAGGCTTACACCATACATGATGTTTGGTCTAGTTGAAGTAAGATACATGAGATTTCTAACATTTTGTTTGAAGAAAGTGTTATCAACCTTTCTTCCTCCTTCATCCTTGCTAATTTTTAATCCAGGTTCAACCAGAGTCATAATGGCTCGACATTCTTCCATTTGAAATCTTTCAAGTACCTCCTGTGCATATTTCTTTTGATAAATGAAGTTACCAAAAGAGTTTTGAATTACTTCTATCGCTAAGAAGTAGTGAAGCAGTCCTAGATCTATCATCTCGAATTCTCTCATCATTGAGTTTTTGAACTCATTTAGCATTTCTTGATTGTTTCCTGTATAGATTAGGTCATCAATATAGAGTGACACGATTAGAAGTTTACCTCCAGTTCCAGCTTTAGTGTACATTGTATGTTCTGAGGGACATTTCCCAAAACCTAACTTAGCAAAATAAGTGTCAATTCTGTTGTACCATGCTCGTGGAGCCTACTTCAGGCCATAGAGTGCTTTCTTCAATTTTAGCACTTTTTCTTCTTTTCCCTTTTGAACAAAACCAGGAGGTTGTTCAACATAAACCTCTTCTTGCAATTCTCCATGGAGAAAAGAAAAATTTACATCCATATGTAGAATCTTCTAGGATTTCTTTACAGCCAAGGATATTAGCATCCTTATGGTTTCATGCCTTGCTACAGGTGCAAAGACTTCATTATATTTTATGCCTTACTTTTGTTTGTATCCTTTAGCCACCAAACGAGCTTTAAATTTTTCAATCTCTCCTCTTTCATTCACTTTTGTTTTTAATACCCATTTTACCTCAATCTACTTTTGCCCTTTAGGTAAATCAATGAGCCTCCAAGTGTTATTCTTCTCAATTGACAGTATCTCATTGTCCATTGCCTCATTCCATTTATCTTCCTTCACAGCTTCATCAAAGATGATGGGATCACTACCAACAAACAAGGCAAAGTTGGAAGTGTCTTCATCTGAACCACTAAAAGATGTCTCATAATCCATCATCCAGGGAGGCCTTGTCAGCGTTTGAGGGTTTCTTAGATTGTAAACCCTTCTTTCTTTAGATTCCTCCTCACTTTGAGCTGGTGTGTGAGCTTGAGGCTCCTGTGGCGATGTTAGTGGTTGAGAGATTTGAGTCTCAGTCACCTGAGTTGTCTTTTCAACATCTGCTTCACTTTCCACTAGCATATTCTTTGGTGTTTCTGGTTGTTTTCCCCAATTCCACCTTTTTTCCTTATCAAACACCATGTCATGGCTTATCACTATCTTTCTTGAAAATTGGTTAAATAGTTTATAAGCTTTTGACAATTCACTTACCCCTAGGAACACGCATTTCTCAATCTTATCATCCAACTTTTTCTTTCTCTGATCAGGTATGTGTGCATATTCTATGCAACCAAATACCTTGAAATGATCTACAGTTGGTTTCTTTCCATTCCATGCTTCTTGTGGAGTCATGTTTTAACAGAAAATTTTGGACTTTTATTAAGAATGTGAACCGTCCAACAAACAACTTCAATCTAGAAAACTTTGGGAACATGTTCTATTGCGTGTAAACTCCTTACCATATTGACTATGGTACGACTCTTCCTCTCATATACACCATTTTGTTGTGGTGTGTAAGCTATTATCAATTGTCTCCTAATTCCCTTTTCATTGCATAACTCAAAAAACTCCCTAGAACAAAATTTTCCTCCTCGATCTATTCTTAGACATTTGATCCTTTTTTCTATCTATGTCTCCACTAGAGAAATGAAGTTTTTGAAAGCTTCAAAAGCTTCTGACTTTTCCTGCACGAAATACACCCAAACTTTTTTGCTATAGTCATCTATGAAGGTTACGAAGAATCTTTTACCTTCATTAGATGTAAAGGACATTGGACCACAAAGATTTGAGTGAATTAGCTCCAGGATCTTATGAGTTCTTGTTGATTTTCCTATAGGAAACATATCACGATCATGTTTCCCTATGATGCAGTTTTTACATGTTGTTGAGGAAGGCATTGTGATTTCAAGTAGTCCTTCCACCATATGCTTTTGTTTTAGAGTCTTGAGGCCGTTGAAATGAAGATGCCCATATCTATCATGCCATCTCCATACTGAAACATTTTCTTTGGCCATCAAACATGTTTACACTTATTTAATTTTGAAAGGGAAGAGTCAATTTCTTGTCATCTATACCATTACAATTGATCCATGTTTGGGATCATAAATGTCATACTCTCTCTTTTTAATTGTGATCATGTAACCTTTGTCTTGCAACTGGCCAACACTTAGCAGAATTGTGATCATTCTTAGTTTTTATCTGAACATCACCCCTTCCTTCAACCTTCACAGTTGATCGATCACCAAAACTAACAAAAGTGGTGAAACTCTCATCTAGATTAGAGAAGGATGAATTACAACAGCTCATATGGTTACTACAACCTGTGTTCACGTACCAGGTGTCTTCATCCGTGTCTTCCATTGCATGGAAAACCATCAACAAAGTCTCATCCTCTTTCTCTTTTCCCTTTTCTACAAAGTTGGATCTTTCACCATTCTCTTTGGTCATTTTTGTGTAACACTCTTTTTGTAATGACCTAAGTTCCCACATCTGTAACATTCGACCTTTGATTTGTCGAAATGTCTCTTCTTGTTTTGATCATCATCCCTTCGAGTTTGAGAAAATGATTTAGTTCCTTCTCTATTCCACTCCTTATCTTCATCTTTTATGTAGTTTCTGTTGTAAGAGTGTTGTCCTCGACCTCTTCCACGTCCACCATGACCTTTACCTCTTCCTCTTATGTTTGAAGACTCATTAAAAGTGGAAACCTTTAGTGCCTGCATTTCTTCAACTGCATTGGTCTTGTTAATTCTTTGCTCATGCATGAGCAAGGAATTTTGCAGTTCATCTATGAACATATCTTCAACTATATTAGACTCCTCAATTGAGCAGACCACATAATCGAACTTGGGAGTCAATGACCTTAGTGTTTTCTCAACCACAATGTCATCTGTGGTTTTCTCACCGTGAAGACGCATCTTGTTTGTCACTGTCATCAATTTTCCAAAGTAGTCATTTATTGTTTCTCCTTTCTTCATCTGAAGAGTTTCAAAATCTCTTCTAAGAGTTTGAAGTTATACCTGGTTCACTCTGTTGGAGCCCTGGTGCTTCTTTTTCATAGAGTCTCAGATGTCCTTAGTCGTATCCTTGTTAAGGATTGTCTCCAAAATAGACATGTCGATTGCTTGAAATAGGTAACTCTTTAGCTTTAGGTCCTTCAATTTTAGTGCATCATTTTTCTGCTTCTGTTGAGCAGAAATCTCTGAACTGTTCAGTTTAATCTCTCTGATCCTTGTTTTTATAAGATCCCAAAATTCCTTAGATCTTAGAAACTGTTGGACAAAACTTTTATTTTCTGTAGCTATTTTGCTGCTACAAAGTTTTGAGTGTTGTGATTTTTTTTTCAACTCACTTCTTGGCTCTTATTTTTATAAAAGAGCATATTTTTAAGAGATTATATTTTTAATTGGTTAAGATTATTGTTACACTATCTTTTATTCATTTTATAATATATTTAATGTAAATTTTAAAAATAGATAAAAAATATTTTTAAAAAGTAATTATAAAGATAGAGGTAAAATGTATTAAAGATAAGAAATATTTTTATCCATTTAAAAAATTGATATTAAATATAATGTAAAGATAAAAATTCTGAAAATAACTCGCATATTTCAATCAGAGCATAGAGAAAGAAATATAAAAAAAAGGGCAATTTATTACTCGAGATTATTTAATTGGAGTAGTGCCGAAAGAAAAAGAGGGTGAGAGATTGAGAACTTCATGCACACCTTCCAAGAAATTCGTAGGCAAAAAATATAAAAATAACTTCTGTCAACGATATTTGGGATAACACTCGAAATGACTGGCTGTCAAAACTCCAAAACTGAAAGTGAAACATGGTAAGTCACACATCTTCTTAATTGGCTTTTCATTCAACCCTGCAGATCCCGTTTTTTTTTTCGGGAATAAAATGGAAATCCGCGTATTGTTCTTGACTTCCTCTGAGCAATTTAACGCTCATGTTGTTCTTTGGACCCTATTTTATTCCAACGGTCGATATCCACCGTGAATATTCTATGCAAATTAATCATGTAACATGTTATGTTTTGTATTATACGAACTAATATTGTTTTTATAATTTTAATGTAATTATATAGTAAAGTCAAAAATATTCTATTTACATTTTATAATTTTCAATGAAGAAAAATATCAAAATGATGTAAAAGAGAAAAAGAAATAGGAAAGAGAATAGAAAAAAGGAGAAAAAAATCCCACAAATAGAAAATGAGAGTGATAAAATTAATAACTAATTATTTCAAGTTTGAGAAATAAAAATAATATTATATCATATTTATAATAATAAAATAATAAATTAGATAAATATAAATGTATTAATAAATCTTAAATAATAATATAAATTACCAAGAAAAAGTCTAAATTATAAATAAGAAATTTAAAGAAAAACCAAATAATATAAGAGAATAATTTCAATCTAAATAAATCATAATTTAAATAATTAATTATTGTAATTAGTTTGCAACATTTTCCTTGGGTGATAAAGACTCGACTCTTGATGAGTTAGAACCATAGAAAAAAAAACCAAAACTTTAAATATAATGGCAACCCATTCGTACAATTCTGGAGAATAATGAAACGAAAGTGCTTGTAGTCTTGTTGAAATGTGTTAAAAAAATACACATATCTTGTGATTTATCGAAATTAATTAGGAGAATTAAGTTTTTATATTGTACTTTTATCTAAGTTTATTATAAATTATGTTTTCAAAATCAAAATATAAGTTTTGACTTATTTTAAGTATTTTTAGAAGTTAAAAGATGCAAATGACAAAGGAAGGAATGCCATTTCAATTATTTTAAACCTCTACAACCCTAATCCTAACTACATTATAATTCTTTTACTAAAAATATGTGCTAGGGTTAACAACAAAAGAGCCACATATTGTATACATAGATTTTACAAAATATAACTTAGGCCTATAGAGAAATTGAATGTTAGAGACAAGATAGAATTCAAAAAGGCAATTAAAGAGTTAGAAATCAACCATGGATATTAATCCTTTCATGCTTCTTGTTCTTATTTTTCTTTTCTTTTATCTATGATTTTAGTTATGATTCTTTCAGAATCCATGGCTATTTAATTTGAGAAATTTTTAAGCTTTAGACTATATTTTAATTAATAGAATGTTATGATGAGTTTTAAGATTTAATCCTTGATTTTTGATGTGTTTGATTTTATATTTAAATGTCATGGATGTACCATTGCTATGTATGACATAATTATCTTGTTGTTGTTTATGATTTGGGTTGATTTATAATAATATTTCATTTGGATTAATGCCATTTTTGCCAACATCAAACGGGATGTACTTCTCTTTATTGTAGTCCTGCGAAGAGTCCATACACGTTAGGACCTTGAATCATTACAAGGTATGTTAGTTTCTGACACTCCAATAGTTAAGTCAGTTTAAGTAATGGTGATAAAAAAAGAAGACCATATTCTTTCTTTGTGATTCAAAGAGAAGAAGTGAAGATTGAGAGATATTTGTAGATGTGTTATGTTTATGTCAATTAATATATGAACATATGAACTTCTTTTTATGAAGTATACAGTTTAAATATATATAAGGGAGAAGATTCGACTGATGTTGAACACTTACCTATAAAGATTAACTTAATCTAGGATCAAATTATCTATGAGTAATTGAGAAGATTCGTCTTATGTTATTTACTTACCTGTGAAGATTAACTTAATTTAAGATCAGAGTTATCTGTCAATAAGTATCAATTTTGAATTATTAAGAAACATTTATGAGATATTTGTTTTTAGACCATTTATCTAACAATTATATTTATCTAGTAACATAACACTCATAAGACACCACGTGAGTCATTCTATTCAGTAAATCATTTATATTATATCATGTGACATGTATTTATTTTATGCTCAATATCAATGTGATGATTAAGATAAATGTGATAAAAATCAAGTAAAATATATTTATTAAAAAATACAATTAATCCCTACTTTTTTAAAATAATAACTAATAATAAAAAATACCCTATAATTTATCGGTCTTAGTTCTGGACCTTATAGTTATCATTTAAATAAAATTTGTTCTTTAATGATGATGATAAATGTGATTCTTGGAAATTAATCCCATGCAGGTGCCTCCAAATTCATTTAAGAAAATTACTCTATCTCTTTCTATATATATACACGTATATAACAAATAACAAATACATCATTATCTCAATTGATATGAAAGATTTTTATTATATATATATATACACGTATATAACAAATAACAAATACATCATTATCTCAATTGACGTGAAAGATTTTTATTTTATATATATATATATATAGACACACGTATATAACAAATAAGAAATATATCATTATCTCAATTAAAATGGAAGAATACCCCAGATATAGAGGCAAGTTGGTAACTCGAAGACTCCTTGTGACAGTTCAAAGATCACATAGAGAATTTAAAGCTTAAAGGTACGATGAGGGCATTACCAACTTGAGTGAGGAGGGTGTTACCTCCCACTCAAATTGTCCCTTAAAATCCAAAGAAATAGTGTTTGCCTAAAGAATCTAGATTTTCTATAAGTTACTATACGAGAAAGTTCTAGAGTGGCTTAGCGATGTCTAGAGGGAGCTAGAGTTGGATGGAATCAACTCAAGCTTAGGAGACTCTAGAATGTTTCAGGGTACACTAGCATGTGCTGGAAGGTGCTGAAACGTGTTGGAATATTCTAAAACATGATGGATGGTTTCTGAAGGATATAGAAGTCTCTAAAAGCTTTCAGAACATCCTAGAACTTGTATGAAGGAATTAGACAATCCTAGAAGACTCTAGAGTTGGCTAGACTTGATTAGAAGATCCTAAAACCTTGTGGCATGTTGTAGATAAAACTAGAACAATGTAGATACTCTTGTACATTCTAGACATGGTAGAATCTAAAAAATTATGACATAATCTTAAGCATGAAGCCATACTATAAATAGACATATTAGTTTTCATTTGTACCCATCCTTAGAATCCTTGGAAATTTGTAAGATAATCTCTCTAGAGTATTACAAAACATATTTCATAAACTATCTTGCTTTACTCTTGAATCCTCAAAATCTCTAAGTCTCTTTCTAATCTTTTTAGAGTGTTTTGTTCGGGTAGGAACGTAGACTTAGTACAATGGATTGTGCTAAGTGACGTATAATTGTTAGTTGAAGTCTAAGGTCGTGACACCTAACTACCTAATGCAAAAAAAATATTAATATAAACGTGGTACACAAAATAGCTAGGCTCATGTACTTCTTTAAAAAGTCTTGTCTAACATCTTAGTAATTTTTTATTATTTGGCTAAAGTGCTTCCCCCTCGTGATTACATGAATAATAGTGGAGTTTAGTCATACAATTAATTCTATATCTGTGCGCGGTTGATTTGTTTAATGATGGGTTAATATTGATTTAAATATAAAATTAAAAAGTATTGATTGTATGATTATTCATTGATAGACAATATAACTAGGTAGTTGGGTGTCTTAACCTATTGATTTTGTTTAATGGTGTTGGATGGTCTCACTTGTTAACCAACTTTTTTGACATAATGATGCCAATAAGATATTAGGATAAAGATTGCTCCTCATATATAGGATGAACTTGATTGGTACTTCACTTTGAATGGTGGGTATTATGTGAACTCGACTTATTATGTGGCTTGTGATGTATTAGGAAAGAAATTTAGGAGATAATAATATGGATAAACTCATTTGAAAGTCGGTTTGAAAGCTCAAAATTTTATCAATAAAAGTACGTTATTTCATTTGATATTGTCTATATAGTGCATCGGTAATGCGAGAATAGCTTGTTAAGAGAAGGTGTGTTGTGAATGATATTTCTTCCATTTTTTGCCGTAAACATGTTGAATAAGTGATGTATTTATTGTTAGATTATTGTAAAGTTGGCTTTAACCTAACAACTCTATGCTTTATTTTTCCTTTCAACAATATGCCCATGGCTCATTTAGATATTTGTTTAAAGATTTTTTCACGTGTGCATGTTCCCAAGAAGAGGGTGATGAACTGTCTTGTTTTCTATAGGATTTAACTTTGTCGAAATTATATGGTTTTTTAGGTAGTGGGTTTTTTATCATGGTGTGTGCCAGTCAAATATGATCATTTTATTTTTTATTTAATTTTTAGCTAAAATAGTTGGTTTTTATTTAGCATTGTGTTAGTGACTTTGATGCATGCGTTGCTTGTGTTTACGTTTTTTGTATTTTATATTACTTTTATTTATATCGATACTTATTCAATTCTTTTGAGTTTTGTTAAATAAAATTTAATATGTTACTGATTGAGAGGGGGAAAAAATCTTATACTAACCAATCATTTATAAAGTTTCTTAATCTATCCTTATTAGTGTTTTGAAAATTTTGAATTATTAATATTTGATACTTTAAGCTTGATTTTCAATCACGGTTAAAGTACACACTTTGAATCTAAAATATATATTATCTAATTTTTTTGAATTTTTATACATTTAATTCAATTAATAGATTTTTATATAAATTAACATGTCACAATCTATAACATCATGTTAATGTAACATATTTAAAAAATTATGTATGTTAAAGTGTAATCCAATATATATACTATCTTAGTTTATATTAATACGCCCTAACTTTTTGATTTTTTATGCATTTAATTCAATTAATAAATTTTCTTATAATCACGCTAAATGTCAAGATCAATAACATCATGTCACTGTAACGTACTTAAAAAGTTATGTATGAATCTAAATAAGACTTTAAACTATTTAAAAGTATATTCCTTTTACCCATGCAAATATTTTAGTCGAACTAACAATCGTTATTAATATATACATATATATTTCTCCATATGCTATTATGCTATTGCAACAGTAATCATTGTTTTACATACAACAGATATTATTAATTTATCTTAGGTAATGTTGATGCAGTGGTTCAGAGCTAATTACATAGCTAGAAAAAATTGTGAGAAATATAAATTTACATACTATTTCTCTATTTGTATGTATTGATTTCCTTTCTCTTACATTAATGGTATGTATCACCAGCTTAGTACAAGATAAACCAATAGTTACTCTAATTTCAAATATTTTAGCATCAAATTAACTAAACTTTCAATTAATAATAGAATATGAATTATGTCCCTTGCTATTTCAAGTTTACCAAGTGTAACGCTCCATCTAGTTGCAACTCTTTATGGATTTTCTTTTACAATATGAAAATAAAAATATACTTAATTTTTATCATATTATTTTCCCATATTTTGTCAGTATTATAAAAATTATTTTTCAAGATTATTATTATATCAAAATCTGTAAGAATTATGCATCTTCTAATTCCAAATCGAATAGATGGAAAAAATCACAATTCTTATAAATTATATCATAACATATTATTTATTCAATATGAGATATTATTCTTATTTAGTATTACACTAGGTAACATGTATAATACCATAATGATATAAAGTACCTTGTTCATATGCTAAATGTAACACTCTCATTTAGCATTCTTTATATAGTGACTTGGTATTTGGAAATAATCGACCCAGTTCTGATGACCAAGGCCTGATGTTCAAGACTTGAGACAACGACCTCATTCTGTATAGAATTATTGTTTGTAATGTATTCTGGTAGTTCAAATAGAACGTTTATCAATGTAATCTAACACTTATTTAATAGATGATACATATAATTTTTTAATGAAATGAATAATTGTTTAAAACATTATTTACATTTTACACTTCTCTTTAGAAATCAAGTAACATTAAAATCTGTTCAAATAATTCTTGACATATTAACACTTCAAAAAGTCTTTTAAATCAGTTTTTTTCTTTAGAATGAATATTTTGAAATTCGTAACAAATAAAAGAAAGAAAAAAGATAGTAAAATATTAGACTTTAAAAAACCAATGTAGTCCATTATCCATTCCACTTCTTATAGTCAGAAATAGATCTAGATATCTAGTAGTGTCTTCATAGAATCTTAAGGACACTCACGTCCAATTTTTTTTCCTTTTTCTAAAATACACACTTTCATCATTGATTGTGAAGGATTATGAACATATAAACCCCTGTTTAGAACTGAAAAATGCACATTTTTCATCATTATTTTGATTTTCTAAAATCTTTTGCCAAATGTTTGTACACAGGCCACCAGTTGTAATGGTTGCAATTTAATGATCAGTTGTAACTCTATAGGGTTAGTTTGTAACCCTTTACGATATCATATGGATACAACAAGCTATCCAATAATTATAACATAAATTATGCATTAGTCCATGAATAAGTGATGTTTTTAATAAAGTAATGAACAACTATATTTTTCAATAAAGTTAATTGCCTGGACATTATGAATAAGTGATGTTTTTAATAAAATAATTTCTCTAATTATAAATGTGTAAAATACGATCATTGTATATACTAAGAAAAGGAAATAGTAAAAAATTAGGTTAAAATCGATACAACTATTGTTGACACACATAAGATTATTATACAAGACATTGAGCAATCAATTTATAAAAGATCAAAGTTATTAGTTCTATTTAAAATTTATTATTTATTTATTTAAAAATATATGAACCTATATATATATATATATATAGAGAGAAAATAGAGTATATATCAAAATAAATATTAATCTCACCTAAGACTATTCGACAAAACAATAAAGAATTGAATTTTATAAAATATTAAAATTATTAACTCTATTCAAAAAAATTTGTTATTTATTTATTTAAAAAAATATATAAAATGTGAAAAAAATATGAAAACTACAAGTGAAAAATATATGAAAAATGTGGTAAGAAAAATATATAAAAACATGTTATAAATGAAAAACATGTTAATATTATGAGAAGAGTATATGATATATACAAAAACATAACATAAGTAAAAAATATATAAAAAGATTGAATAGGGGCTTTTGTAGAAATTTCTGGATTGTAATATATACTATGTATTAGGGATGAACAAATATATCAATCAATGTATCTAAATTAAGAAATTTGATCCAATATTCATATCATATGATTGATATATTTTATAATTGAATTGGAATTATATTAAAAGGTATACAATCCATTTGAATTCAGATCGGATTTAAATTAATAGATTTTATACTCTGTTGTAATCCTATTCGAATCAAATTAATATTAAAATTATAAATAAATGCATATATTACTTTATAGTGTCTTATATTTAAATATTATACATGCAACAATTACATTAAACTGATATTTTAGTTTAAAAAATAAAACTAAATATTAAATCTCTATTAAAATAATTTAATAATTATCCAAACATTCTTCTTATTTAATAATAAATTTTAATATAGATGCATCAATATAAAATTTAAATATTCTATATATCATGATTTATGACAAAAATTTATAAATAAATTTCAAAATCAATCCAACTTTTTTCAATTTAATTTTTTTGATCTATTCAGATTCAAATTATATCGTATTATATTTAAATTAGTAAAAAAATATGATTTTGATTTTGCCTCAAGTCCTACTACGTACAAAGATGTTTTATTTAGACAATATTGTTTTTAAGGATGCCATTGCCCATTGGTATTATAATTTTAGTCCATTACTTCTCTAATAGAGCTTCTTAAAAGTGGATCACATGAGTCACATATTAATTTTTAACAAAACATATTGAGAAAAAATGATCGTGTGTGCTCATAAAACTAAACTTTAAAAAACAAAAGAGATTAACGTGAATTAAGCAGTAAGATCAATTTAGTTATAATCTCATATTTTCGAATTTATTTTGCTAACTGCCAAACATATAAGACTTAAGTATTCCATCTTTGACAAGAAAATGAATAAAATGCTTGACTTAAAAAATTAGAAAGTCAATTACCAATCTTATTAATTTCTCATATATAATTTTTCTAGGAGGAATTTGAGTAAAATTTACTCATTATTTCATAAAAAAATCACCTATATGTCCCATATAATTTTGTTTAATTCAAAATTAAAGTAACCATCAAACTCATCATTTCTTATTATATTCAATTTAATATATGCAAGAGTTTGAAAAATAGTTGCATTTGAAGTCAAAGAAAGTTACTTAAAATTTGGAATGTGTTAATAAACACTACAAAAATATTAACATAATAATGAGCCCCAGCTACCTACTGTAAAAAAAATACTAATATAAACGTGTTCCACAAAATAGCTAGGCTCATGTACTTCTTTGAAAAGTCTTGGTCTAACGTCTAAGTAATGTTTTATCATTTGGCTCAGGTGCTTCACCCACATGATTGCATGAGTAATAGTGGAGTTCTATTTTTAAAGTCATACAATTATTAAAAATTAATAAAATATTAATTTTTACAAATATATAAAAAAAATTGATTTTCTTTTAAAAGAATTATTATCTCAATAATTATTAATATGATAAAAAATTAAAGATTTTACCTTAAAGATTCAATAACCCCAATTATTATAGTGTAACTATTTTGAGTACATGATATAAAGAGATAATACTTGTAAAAAATAATACATGTGTAAAAATATAATTGATTTTTCTTATGACAAAATTGATTTTTTAAAAACTCATAATAAAATTTACTAAACAAAATTAAATAAAATCTTATAATTTTTTCGTTAGAATCAAATCAAGAAGTAAATAGTTTCACAAGCTTCCCACATGTGTTATTCTCTCTTTCTATCTCTATTATTTAAGTGATTCTTAATATGAATGGTGGATTTAGACTAAATAATTTAAAAATAAAGTTTAAGAAATAAATGCATGTTATTAAAAAATAGTTTTTACATAAATAAAAACAATAATTTCGGATTCAAAGTGTAAAATAAGATAGTGGTAAATAACAACTAATTCTTTACCAAAAAAAAAGATATGAATTTTATTATTATTTAAAATTTAGATAGAGGAACATGACACATGCTAAAACCAACAAAGTAAGAAGTTGAATTTAGAGGTACAAATGCTTATGTAATTTACCATGATGGTAATAATAAATATAATTTTACAACTACACATATGTACATGAAAATTAAAAAAAAATTAAGGGCACGTGTAATCACTATTGGTTCCGTGTGATATTCTTGTCAGCTTCATAATATTATTTTATATTAGTTTAAATTTCTTTTATGTTTGAAATAATAGGAAATAATATATACAAAAATAAGTTAAAATTAAAATTATTTTATTAAAATTAAGAAAAAAAATACAAATATATATATATATTATAAATATAAAATTTAAATAGAGTAAAAAATCGATTTCTATATATAATATAGTATTTTTTAAGATAATTTTTCCGTTCATTGGGTATTACAGAACGACAAAAACTTATTTTCCACAATTAAATAATAATAAACTTACACCATAATTTATTATTCTACGAACTTTTAAGTGTCTGAATTTTATTAGAGGAACCTAACTCTAGATAGAAAATATAAAAAAAAATCTTATCTTTTGGTACTGTCTCTTTTTTTCCTTCGTTTTCTTTTTTTTTCTCTTTCTTCATTTCCTCTTCTTTCTTAGCTCCTTTGTTTCTCTTCTTCTTTTTTTCTATTTTTCTTCTACTTCTCTCTCCTTCTCTGAATAGATATATATATTCCCAATGAGAAATAGAAGAATCAATTTTATTTTAAAGCAATTTTAATTCAAATATTTCAACAATTTCCTATATGAATATAAATTGACATTGATTTTAAATCAATTTTTGACATTAAAATAGAGTTCAATGGATCGAAACATGCATAGGATAGGTAGGTGTTACCCTTTAAACCTTCCTTTGTGAAAGTATATTTATCTTACTTAATGACCAGTATACATGATGTCATTGAACTGTTCTACCGTTTATATAAGCAATGACACACTTCACACAAGAGTCTTTCCTGTCACAATTCAGCTATCATTGTTATGCTTGTTTTGACTATAAACATACATCTGGTTCTGTTAGAGTCTTTAAAGGATTGGGCCCTATACAATTCTCTTTCAAAGTGGCCCTACACTTCCCACACATATGTGATCTCTTATCTTTAAAAGTAATCTGTAAAGAGTAACTTATATACTCTGTTTGGTATTCGCTTCATAAGAATCATTAAAAGTCTTAACTTACCATGTATCTTTTGGGTATCAGTGTTTTCATCATAGGAATAGACTTAGGGTAAAATCCCACAAAGATCTCACTAATTCTTTACCATTAGGTTGTTCCTTTGATCCTAGATCTTAGGATCTCAAGCCAAATAGGTTGGGTTTCCTTTGTAAATCCTTATTCATTCATAGGCTTTAGTTTCATTCCTCTCAATAAAGATAACCCCAATTAAGAGTAGTTGTCTAATGGTATTGTGTTTACGATGTATATGTCGAGACTTACCATTATACATATTATTTTGTGCCTTACCAATAGCAGATTGACTATCACAATGGATGCATGTTACAAGTACATGCCTCGCCCACTTAGGAATATCCTCTAAAAAAATACATAGTCATTCGACTTCTTCGTCACATTTATCCAAAGTGATGAACTTATATACCATCATGGATATATCAATGCATGTTTGTTTAGAGAACTTTCACGAAACAACTGCACCATCCAGTATGATCACATAATCACTGATAGACTTTAAGTCTTTCATGTTAGATATCTAATTTGCATCACTGTATTCTTCTAATACAGTTGGATATCTTGTGTAATACAGTTCATATTTACGTGTATATCTCAAATATCTAAGTAGTCTTGTAATACCTTTTTAGTAGGGGTGTGCAAAAAATCCGATCAATCTGTTAAGTTCAGATCGGATGGAAGATTTCACTAAGTATCATCCGATCCTATCTGATACGACCGAAAATACTTAAATATATATTTATATTTTATATATTAGTCATATTTTCATTAGTCATTCCTATATTAGTAATATTTTAAGGTTTATTTTAGTTCAAATAAGTTTATGTTATGTGAAAATTTAAATTTTTTATTCAAAAATATCAAATATAGAATTAATTAAGTTTATTGATCGGATTGCATCGGATTTGAAAGGTAATCAGATCGGTTGTGGATTAGGATATTTCAATCTGATTGGATGGTCAGATCGGATTAGATGAGTATAAAATCAATGATTTTGATCCGATGAATACTTTTTAGTGATCAGATATTGGATTACTAGTATACTTACTTAGTTTGCTTACAACTAGGAATGGGCAAAACAATTATGGGTTTGGTTATCCCCATCATCAGTTCGATTTTTATTTGATAAATATTAGGGATGGGTACGATTTTGAGTAAAAACTGAACATGAAACAAAGGGTATGGTTATATTGATAATCTTACACGAAATTAATTATATTTATTTAATTTGATTTATATGTTTATTAAATTAAATTATATATTAATTAATAATAAGGGTTTATTAAGAAATATTTTTAAAATTTTGAAAAAATGTTTTTTTAATATTTTTTAATAATTGTCCTCAACCGTTACCCACGGGTAAAAAACTGTCATGAAATAGTAACGGTTTTCAAGTATAAATTTTATAATTTGGTTCGGGGACACTTTTTGATTATGAAAAATATATATTCAATAAATAAATTATCAAAATATGTTAATTTATCTTCATATTTGTAATTTCATTAATTATAGTGATTAAATAATTTTAAAAATAAAACAATTTATTTATATATAAAATTATAAAAAATATATATAAAGAAATCAATATAATAAAAGTGAAATAAAAATATAATGTAAAGAAAATTAATAAACGGTAAATGAGAGAAAAACAGTGACTGAGATGGAGTAATGAAGAAAAAATAGAGAAAAATAGATGTTGTAATAAAGAGAAATAGAGAATAAATTATGAACTAATAAAAATAATATTAATAAAGAGACGTAAAAGATAAACGGTAATTATAATAGAATATATATAACAGAATAGACATATAGCAGAATAGATAAATATAACAGATTATGAATAATTTATTCATACCAAAATATTTGTTGAATTTTTTTTATTTGTTTGTCCAAACAATAAGAAAAAAAATTAAAAATTTACCTTAAGATTGTTAAAATAATATATGAAAAATTAAGTTAAGAATAAAATTATTTTATTAAAATTAAAAAAATACAACAAATATATATTATAAATATAAAATTATTCTTAATATAATTTTTTAACTCATCGTAGTTATTAAAAAACGATAAAAAATTATTTCTTAAAATAAAATAATTAAATAATAATAAATTTATACTATATTTTATTATTTCAAATTTTTTTGAGTATTTGAATTAAAGTAATCTAATTTTAAATAAAAAATATACCATCAATATATATATATATATATATATATATATATATATATATATATATATATATATATTCTTACCTTCATGTATTGCCTCTTCTTCTTCTTTTTTTCTTTCCTTTTACTTTTCTCTTTCTTCCTTATTTCTTTCTTAGCTCTTCTGATTCTCTTCTTCATTTTTTTTTCTTTCCCTGTTTTTCTTGTACCTCTCTCTTCCTTTCTCTAAATGAATTAAGACGTTTCGAATTAAAACACAAATATTTTTAATTTTAAAATAATTTTAATTCAAATATTCCAACAATTCATTAAAAAAAGTACATATTGAAAATAATGATAAAATTGTCTTATTTACCTGAATAAAAGATTTACCACCCGAATTACCTTTTTACTGCAATTGCGTATGTTACGTATTATTTTAAATTTCTTGTTTGTTTAGCTTTTAAGATTCTTTTATAATACATATATCATTGAGATAATGAATATGTATACTTTAATGTACGAGAAGAATTAATAATTATTTTTTATAAATTCTATCCTAATATTATTTTTTATTAACATGAGATTTTTATTTTTTCTAACATCCCTTCAAAATGTTAATCATTTGATTTAATATTTTATATTTTCAACCTATATTTATTATTATTTAAAAAAATAAAGAAAAAAAATGTGTTTATTATATTAGATTATATTCTAATATGAGTCTTCGTATATCTTTTTATTATTATTTTTCTTGATTTAATTGATTAAATTTTTGATATCATGTAAAAATTTATAAGTATTATATATATTTTAATCACAAAATAAATTCACTTAATTATTACAAACTTTTTTATTATATTATTTTTTATTAACATCGTACTTTCATTTTTCTAAAGGATTTCAATATTTTTTAACAAAAATATTTCTCAATTACTAATATATATATATATATATATGTGGATATATATATTACATATTTTTTATACAAAATATTATAAACAATTGTAATTAAGAGTCAAACTTAATTTAAACCTTTTCTACGGTGAAATAGTCACCTCTATATTTTATGTGTAAACCAAGGGAACACGTGAATTGATAGGAAAAAATAAAAAATAAAATAAAGTAAACACATAAATTGAAATTGGTTAAGAAAATTCTTTTTTTTTTTCTGGAGAAGTAAAGATGCTGGTTTATATCTAATCAATAACTGTCATTTTTTTGCATTAAAAATAATAAAACCAAACAATATATATAGAAAAACCTATTAAAATATCATAAAATTATTTTACTTATTTCATTTATATCAATATCATAAAAATTATTGTATTTATTTAATTTATATTATCGAATCATTTTTCGTTTCGTTTATATTACTCAATTATTATATTTGTTTTATTTATATTATTATGTTAATCTTTGTTTATAGATTTGTAAATACTTAGATAATTAAATGATATATTTAAAATAATTCAGATATTTAATCAATATATTTAGAATAATAATTTGTTCAAAACATGTTACTTAATTATTTGAATTGTTTCAAATTTATCAATTAATCTGATGTTATTATATTTGAGACTAAATATTAACAAAACAAATACAATAATTTGATAATATTTTTATAAATTTACTATATATATATGGCAACAATTTTTAATACAAACAATTTAAAAAAATATTTTTATTAAATAATATTAATTTTTGAGTAAATATAATTTAACTGTATATATTTAATTGTAGTTAAATATTTTTATTGATTTTAAAAATCACCTATTAATTTAAATTTTTATATTTATTAACATCAATATATTTAAATAATTTAATCTAAAAATTATTATAATTTATCAATAGTATTTATCTAAATTATATATATATTATTTATTTAAGGCGTAGGTAAAGAAGGTGCACTTTTGATCGGCTAATATTTGTTATTAACTAAAAGGTATGACTAGTGAGCAATGTACGAATCAATAATTATAATAAATTAATTTAAATTTAATATTATGTAAGATAATGATTAACCATAATTTTATACGCTCCTAACTTACAAATATTTATTTTATATATTATAGAGAATAAATATTCATGATTATTTAAGCTTTCAACATAATATTCTTACCTCAAATAATAAATGAAAAAAAAGAATTAAATTGAAAACTAAATTAAATTAATTTATGTAAATTTTTGCACATATAAATAGATGATGTAGCTTTGGTTAATAACTAATCAACTAATAACCAAACACTCACAGGTACAACTCTAACATTAAAAGTTGAAATATACTAACACAAAATTTTATAAAAAATTAGTTACCTTGTAATGAATATTCTTATAACATTTTTATTAGAGAATCTTATATATTGGTACACAACAGAATATTGTTATCTTGACTCTTCATTCTTATAAAAGATAAAAAATTATTAAAAATAGAGTAAAGATTAATGACCGATATTAATAAAAAATATACAATATATTATATTTAAGAGATTTTTTATTATAATAAAGTTTTTTAGTCTTTTTTAAATCAAAATAAAATAATATATTACGTGTGTTATTCATTTAAAAAAATAATAAATTATTTTACAATTTTTTGTATTTCTCTATTAGTTTTATGCACAACAAAATTAACTTCAATTTTTAAACATTTTATTAGTTAATGTATTTTTAAAGCCAATATAAATTAAAATATATAATTAATATAAAAATAAAAATATTAAATATTAAATTGGTAAAATAATAATAATATAATATATTGAAAGTAAGTTAAAATTTGAAGTAGGAAAGAAAACACTTCATCTTTAGAATGTGTGTTTTTAAGTCATTTTTTTAAAAAAGATAACAAAATGTAATGGAATAAATATGACATATACACATTTATATTTTTGATAGATAAATATTAATGAATTAGTATTTAATTAAAAAAATTACTCAAATGTTTTAACATAATTTCTTTTATCGAACTTAAATAAAAAATTTAATTTCTAATTTTCAATTAAGAAAACTACCAAAATGATGTTGAAGAAAAACAAAAACAGGAAAGATGATAGACGAAATGGGAGAATAATCATACAAATATAAATTAGAGAGATAAAATTAATAAAAAATACTCAATTGATTATTTCAAGTTTGAGAAATAAAAACAATACTATAACATATTTATAAGACTGAAATAATAAATTAGATAAATATAAATTAATTAATAAATCTTAAATAATATTCTAAATAACTAGTGATAAATCTAAATTATAAATATGAAATAAAAAAAAACAAGTAATATAGGAGAATAATCTTAATCTAAATAAACCATAATTTAAATAATTAATTATTGCTACCATTTTGCATCATTCTCCTTAGGTAATGAAGACCGGACTCTTACGGGTTAGAACCATAGAACAAAAGCCAAAACTTTAAATATAAATATAATGACAACCCATTTTTACAATTCAGAAAAATAACGAAACGAAAGTGCTTGTAGGTCTTGTTAATATGTACTTAAAAAACACGTATATATATCCTGTGATTTATCGAAATTAATTAAAAGAATTAGGTTTTAATATTGTATTTTTATCTAAATATTTTATAAATTATGTTTTTAAAATCATGAGATATATTTGACGTATTTTAAATATTTTTGGATGTTAAAAAAACAAATGACAAAATGGCCGAATAAATTCTAACAATCAGGGACATAATTATCATATAATGAAAGACTTAAATGCAAATATTTATACAGGATATATCAAAGAAGATTCAGAACATGAAATTTAAAAAATTAAGTGAGTGCCACGGCATGAGTATATATCTTAATTATTTTGCAACATAAAATTAATTTTAAAATTATCTCTAATAATATTAATAAAATTTATAACAAAACAAAATATCAATATAACATTAAATATAATCTAATAAATTAATATTAAATAAATTTAAGAGTTCGAAATTTAAACTAAAGGTCGTGTAATATTTGAGTTGTATATAATAATATTATTTTTTGCGGCCTCAGGCTCATAGGTTTTACCGGTGTTATAAATACTATTTTTCTCAAATTATTTCCAAATTTGATTAATTATTCCCAATTAAAACGTGAACTTGTATTGAGTTTGAAAAAAATTAGATATTTATTGTGACACTTGTTATGATATTTATGTCCAATCTTAGGTTTTCACAACTTAAATAATATATATATATATATATATATATATTATTTTTATTAATTTTATGTCTTATTATATTCGGTATTAAGTCATAATTTTATTATTACTTAACATTTTAAATATAATTGTAATAAAATAAATATTTTAAACATTTTTATAAATTATTTTATACATTATGAAAATAAAATATAATTAATACTATATTGTAACATTGCATCATTTTAACAAGTGTAAAAGTTCCGGAGTTAGTGACTTAAAATAATTACATGCATGAATAATGTTATAATTATGCACTAAAACATGTGATATTGATTAATTTGACTTGGAAATTAATCTCCATCAGCAACCTCAGAAATTATTAAAGTAATGCAAATATAAAAAGATAATTAACCATATATCTAAAAATTATTTATAATTTAATAGTAATTTAGTCTTGATTTGATCAAAAATAATAGATTATAAAATATATTAATACGAATCTAAATAGATTATATACTTTTCGATCTGAATTTAAACGGATTAAATTTTTTTATAATATATAATTCAATCTAAACCCGATGAATCAGATCATATTTTTTTAATTTAAAAGAATTGTTTTTATTATTTGATAATTTCTACTAACTAGATCCAAATAGTAAAATAGACATTAAAATGAGTGGTGGATACACTCATATAAAGATAGAGGTTATAGGGTTCTCTTTATTTCGTCTGTTAGACCGTCTTCAAAGGTTGACACCTTCGATCAGCTTACTTAATTAGTGTTAATGGGCTTCTTTTTTTTGACCTCATACGTGTTTCAAGTATGACCAAAGTCATTCTTAATACAACATTTTTTTTATTCTTTTTTTAGTCGGAGAAAGAAGACGGTTCTACGAGTAGGTAAAACTAATATTATTTGTTATTAATTCAAATTAATAAAGAGTTTGTTGTCACTGTTTAAATCACTAGTTAAACGTGAGTATTGTTCTTTAATTAAATTTTTTTATTTTTTCAATTTATTTAATTTCAGTAACATGTTTTTTCACTAGTTAAACGTGCGCATACATTTTTTTAAACAAGTTCTAGAAAAACGAAAGAATCTATTCATTTTCTGAAAGGATTATGATTATAAATATGTTTTTATTAAAAAAAATTTAATTACTGAAAAAAAGAAAATTATTAGTTCATTTTCTTTAGTACATAATAACTACCAAATAAAGAAATAAAAATAAAAATTCGTATTCCCTGTTTTTGTTCCCTATGAATTGATATTACTAATGGATATGTAATTTCACATCTAAGAACCAAAAAAACATGTTATATGTATCGGTAGATTTTGTGATAATAGTTATTCAAATAAAAATAATTTTATACAAAAATAATCATATTAAACTATAGGGTTAATTTTTTTTGTCCCTAACGTTTGTCACATGTTACATTTTTCTTTCAAATGTCTAATTGTATCTTTAATATTAAGTAAACATAACAAAATGGGCTGTTTAAGACCAAAACGTGAATTTTAACAAACTTTATACATAAAAATATCACACATAATCAAACATTTATGGATAAAAATATCATACTTAACCAAATGTTAGCTAGGGACAGCATGTTCTATACTAATATTAGCTTAGCTAATGGGAATAAAACTTTTGTTTATACATAATTATCTTTTTGTGTTAAGTTCTTACACATAAATTAATTAATTGATGTGACAAAATTTAACACAAAATATATAAAATATAGGTATATTTGTATTTTTTTTATTTAAAAACAATACAAATAAACATGTTAATTTTTAACGTGATATAATAATAAGATTCAACGCAACCTAACACAAACATATATGCCATGTATCAATTAACATAATTTATTTCATAAATAGATCCAATATAATATAACATAAATACGAATAAATTTAAAATATAATTTTTTTATTAATTTATTATTTCAACTTGAAATAAATAAATTACAGTAAAGTGTGCATGAAGCTATTGAGTCACGTCTCACATAAAACTTGTAAAAAAACAAT
Organism: Hippophae tibetana; assembly: GCA_037013495.1. NCBI lineage: Eukaryota > Viridiplantae > Streptophyta > Magnoliopsida > Rosales > Elaeagnaceae > Hippophae > Hippophae tibetana. The sequence continues at coordinate 11,024,169 of CM072812.1, forward strand.
TTAATATATTTTGTTGACTACCTCTTTTAAAATTCATATACACAATGAATCAAGCACGAGCATGATTATTTTATAATTTATAACCACATTTTTTTTCCTTTGCAATATATATTTTTTAATTTCTGTATAGAATTATTATTTTTTATTCTCAAGCCATAATACTTCTCTTTTTGTTTTTCCCCAAATATACATTTGAGAGAGAATCTTGAATAGAATGAAACACATATACATAGAATATAGTTATCTCCACTCTTTATTTAAATAAAAAAAGTATTAAAAGTAGGAACAAAATGAATGATTAATATTTATATTAGATATATAACATATTATATATAAGATTATTATTTTTCACATTTGATGGCAGTTGAACACATATTGTGTTTTTTTTTCAAATATAACTTTATATTTATTTAAATAAAAAATATTACAAAAATAATTAAGAAAAGAAAATTACGTTTAACTATTATGAGAATCCATAAAAGTCATCTATTGTATAGGAGTAATTTATTTTTAGCATTCTTATTTAGTTCGTTGATTTCTCCAACATCTACATGTGATTTTTCTTGGTTTTCCTACTTGAAGAATGTATTATTGCCCCACAATGCAATTGTCAATAACAAGATTTTTTTTATCTTCCTTTTGTATTGTGTTTTATTTTTAATCTTATTACTCTCTTATTTTATTATTAGATTACTTTCTAATATTGAATAAAGAAAAGGATCCATCAAGTCTCCTAAATTAGACTTTAGTATGAATTTAATCATGTATTTTTATTCCCCTAATTTTGATAAAATGATTTAATTAAAAATAAATAATATTATTTTAATAATTTTTATTTAATTATTTTGTATATCTTTTCCCGTAAATGATTTAAATTCGAATAATCTAGACAATTTAGTAATGATAAAATGACATTTAATATGAAATTTTTGAAAAAAATATTTATTTTAATATTAGTAATGGTCATAATTTATAATGTATTGATTTCTATTTTAAAAAATATATAAATATGTATTTAAATGACATTTTGTTAGAATATTATTATGTTGGTTTTTTTATCTACTTAATAGTCCATTTATGTTATGTCATGTGATATTGATTTATTTTACCCCCAACATCTGTCCTCAAGCTTTTTTTTATCTAGGGAGGTTTTATCCAATGGAAACCTATTCAGTAGCTTAATATCCTGTTATAATTTGGCTGGTGGTGGTTTATACGATAAGGTATTATCTGTTAGATCTGTCTGGCAGGACTGTCTAACACACCCTTGGTTAACAAATTTCTAATTGAATAGCCCTAACCCAAATGACTAGTCTGGCCCTCACAGGTAAAATGATCTTTTTAGTTGTTTGTGATAGCCGTTTTGGCTTCTTGCAAGATACGTTGATGTTATGGATCCTTCTTTCAATGAGGATTGTGTAAGTGTGGGGAGTCTTGATACGATGCTTGTCGGTATCCCCACTCTCTAGCACTAAGCCCTTTCTTTGTTATAACTCTTTTATTGATTTACACTTTTATCTCTTCTTAGGGCGGAGTGTTTTGAATCCAACAAAGATTATGATTTATTATGTTTTAGTGTATATAAAAACTATCAAATATAATTTCATTCTTAATTTTAATATAACGATTTTTAATTTTATCAATTTATTTAAATTTATATTAAAAAATAAGGTTAAATAGTATGTATATAACATCGATTAAAAAATCTAAATTATAGGTAAATGTCTATAGTTTCTTCTACTTAGGTTTTTGTTCTTATAATTGTCATCATAAACCTATGATCATAATTAAAAATCGAGATCATATGCTATTATAGGTAAATGTCTATAGTTTCTACTACTTAGGTTTTTGTTCTTATAATTGTCATCATAAACCTATGATCATAATTAAAAATCGAGATCATATGCTATTATATCTTGGAATTCAACTGAGCTAAAGTTACGTTCCTTCGCTAATATAGATGCAAAACTTGTATGGATTCAACATGTATTCATTGAATTAAAGATTGTACACAATAAACACTCTTTAATGTACTGTGATAACGTGAGTACATGGCAATTAACTAAGCATCTAACATGTAGCGATTGATTTCTACTTTGTGTGCGAAAAAGTTGTGGTTGGTGCGATTGATTTCTACTTTGTGTGTGAAAAAGTTGTGGTTGGTGAGCTGTGTGTTGTTTATACTCGTATACAAGAACATATCGTAGATATATTTACTAAATCAATTATAAGCCATTGATTTTGTGAGTTGAAAACTAAACTTTGTGTGATAAATAAAGCATGAGTTTATATGAAAGTGTCATAATAATATTGTATAAATGCACGTGCTTCTAAATATGCTTTGAACATGCGTTTCTGTTACTAGAGGAATCAAATTTGTTCTAGCATTATACCTCAGCCCATGTGCATGCAGCTTATGCTATATATACATATAATCTCACCTCATTTTAATCATCAAAAATTATATCATTTTTTTATTCTTATCTTCTCTCCCTTATTTATCTTCGTTATTAGTTATTTTTAACCTCTTACATCATCGGCATTATATTTGAATAATTTAGAATGAAAAACAGAAAATAGAAAAGAAGATTGCATGTTGAATAGCCTTTTCAGTTCCTTGGTTTAATGGCTGTAAGATTTTTTTTGTGTGATAAATTATGCGTTGATCTTTGACCATTATTAATGGAATGATTAAGATAAATGAGATAAAAAAAAATAAGTAAAATATCTTTATTAAAAAATATAATTAATCACTATTTAAAAAAAAATGTAATACATGCGTTGACGACTTGGAAATTAATCCCAGCCTCCAAATTCATTTAACAATACTATTACAAAAAGATACATAGGATTTAGGAATATAAATATATTATCATATTTAATATATTTTTACTGTTTAATTTTAATAAGATTTTCTGTATCATTCGTCTAATTTTAATATATAACTATACCATTGGGAGAACAATCGTTTATTATTATTTCAAATTTTAAAGTGTATTATATTTTACTTGATAGGTAGTATTTAATTTGATGATATATATATATAAGTATTATTGGTTTTTTTTTTAACCGTTTCAATTTTCAAGAGAAATTTTTTCAACAATTTCTTGATATCATATACAAAAATCTGTGTTTAAACAATTATAATCCCATTTGTTAGATTACAATTGTTTAGCTCCAAGGTTCATAGAATTAATGATTACGAAGAGTCAAAATGTATAAAAAAATTATTGATCATTTTTTAAAAAGAGAGTAATCTCAATTGTTATGTTAAAAGTATTTTACAAATATATCACTATCTCAATATCTCAATTAACGTGATAATTTTTTACGTGTAAAATTTCAAACACTTTTCATTTTCTAAAAATTAAATATGATTGAAATGTCTGACAAACAAACTCATGCCCATTTTGGGGAACAAAATTCATGCACAAATATAAGAGGACTTACAGGATATAGGATATTACAGTTCACTGCTACAAAATGGGATATTTAAGTCATTGTTTAAAGTTGGTTTTTTTCAAAAACCGACTTATAATGAATTTAAAGTCGATTCGGTGTAGAACCGACGCTATCCACATTGGACGTAGCGTCGGTTGACGTGGCGAACCGATGTTACCAACATGGATAGCATCGGTTCTACACGTCAACCGATGCTATCCACGTGAGTAGCGTCGGTTCGCCACGTCAACCGACGCTACGTCCTATTTTTAAATTAAAAAAAATTAAAATTAATTATTATTTTATTTGATTATTTAAAATTTAAGTTTGATAAAAATAGTATCATTTTTCCTTTTTTAGACAATTAGTTTTAAAAATTATATAATTTTGTTTATTTGTTTGGATATTTAAATTTATATATGTACCTACAATATATCTTTATTTAATTGTGTATATATTTTAATTAAATATTATTCTAAAGTAATTATTTTTTCTATTTCTATATATACAGTCTAAATAAAATAATAATTGGAAAAAAAATAATTTTAAATTGCGTGGAGAGCGTCGGTTGATGTGAAGAACCGACGCTACACACACGGATAGCGTCGATTCTCGATTCTTCACGTGAACCGACACTATTCACCTTATATATCCAAATTGGGGTCATTTTTTACGCAGAAACCATTTTCTTCCTCTTTCTCCTCCATTTTCTCTCGCGCACGCCACCTTCTTTCTAAATTTCCGGTCACCTTTGACCACCATTTGCAACATCGTTTTGTAAGTTATATTCCTCTTCTCATTATCTTTCAGATCTATTATTTTTTTGAGCGAAATATTAAAAAAAATTATACCTATTTTCTGTAAAAATGTTTGATTTAGGTATGTTTTTTATTTTGTTTGTTATGTTTAACTTATTTTATGTGAAAATAATATCTGAAATGTTATGGGTTTGATGGATTATATATATTTACTATGCGTGGATAAATTTATTTATATATTATATTATATTTTATTAAGTAGAATTTTGTAGCTTATTATTCAGTTTGTTTTATATATGTGTTGTATAAATTTTTTGAGTTATGTATGTTTTTTATTTTGCTTGTTATTATGTTTGACTTATTTTATATGAAAATAATATCTGAAATATTGTAGGTTTACTGTACATGGATAAATTTATTTATATATAAATAATTATATTTTATTAAGGAGTGAATAGAGGAAAAATAATATGTTGTAAGAAATTATATTGGTGTAAAAGTTATATGTGCTATCTATTGACTCTTAAAAAATTATAAATATATATGTATAAACTCAATAATTTAAATAATATATATATATATATATATATATATATATATTAATAAAAATAAAATAATAACTAAAAAGTAAGTTGTATTATTATTTTTATTTATATATGTTACTTATGTGTTAAAATGTTATATATGTTACTATAGTAGTCCTTATATACTTCTATAGAATGTTATATACGTATAATTAATACATAAAAGTTTTTAACATATTTGAGTTTGTTTTTGTAAATAAATGAAATTATATTCTTATTTTGATTATAAATATACATGTAGTTCTTTGGTTGGAACAAGACGAGCTACGACCAGCAAATTTTTGATGATTTACGAGAGGGATGGGCAGAACATATGGTTCAAATTATATCATCACAAGAAGAATCAGGAGAAGATTCTGATGATCTTGAATAACATCTGACAACATAACATTAAATTTTTATAATGATTTAATTTCTTCATTCGTATGTCTGAAGTTTAGATTGCTTATTTGATGGATGTTTTACGTGCTCATGTATGTAGGGGATTATGAATTATTATATGAATCAGTTGTTTTTTTGTCTAGTTTTCTTGTCATAATGCTTGTGAAGGACAATCAAGATTATATGCCAACCAAGCTTACTCGATCGCATCCAATTACACTTTGACGACATTATTTTTATTTGTAATTTAAGTTAACTATATGTATTATATATATATACATGATTTGTTTTTGTAATAAATTTAATTATCAAGTAATTAAATATATTTAAATTTTTAATTATTTGTATTATTATTTATATTTTAGTTTTTTTATACTTTATATATATTGAATAATACAAAAAATAAGAATAAAAATAAAATCATAAATTGTACGGGTAAATTCGTTTCATCACGTGAACAGACTTTACATTTTAAATCGTTCTGAACTGACTTTAATATCTATTTTTGTAGTAGTGATTATTATTTTGCTTCATCTTACATATACGAAGTTGTGGCTTGGAAACTTAAAATTCGATTCAAATTAAAAAGACTGTGGAAACCACTCCGTTTTAGTTAGGATGGTATTCAATTCAAATTTAATCTTGCGTATTTATATATGAAAGTAATATCCATCAATCATATATTAATTAATTTTATAATAAAATTATTTATATGCCTAATTTTTTTTAAAATAACTAATTACATACTTAAATATCGTTTTTGCATTAGACAAGATTTGAGGTAGGTGAATTCTATTCAAAGAAAACAAATTCCTTCCTTCCTTTCTTTCTTTTCTTATTTCTCTTTTTTATGGCTCGAAAAATGTGACAGTCGTCTTCAACAATTTGCTCTTTAATGGATTATATATTTGATTTTTTTGGCATAAATATTATTCATTTAATAGAAATTTTATAATTAAATATTGAGATAAAATAAATAATTTAAATATATTATTATATTGAAATCAACAATTAAAAGTGTCGAAATATCATTATTCTAAATCAATTTATATAATTTGTTCCAAGTAAACGTGATCGTGTGCCTTAAACAATAGCCGCTCTTTAATAAATTATTCCAACTAAATATATAAATATATATATATATATATATATATATAATTTATTCATTACAAGTTTGTGATAATGCTTGTAACATAATTGATAAATAAGATTCACATAATTATATTCAATGAAATATTATTATTATAATTAAGTACTAGATATAAAAAGATGAAAATTTATGGTATTATATAAAGATTAATATTATATTTATTTTTTGAAATATAAAAGATAAAATAAAAATTGAATAACTAATTAGATTTTGTATAAAATGTTAATGATAAATTAAAATGTAAATAAGATAGAATATAATAAAAAATTAATAAGTAAATATAAAAATTTTGTTAAATAAAGTTAAAATTTACTTTTGAATAGAGAAATTAGGTTTTACAACGTATTAGTGATTGTTTTGAAAAAAAATAAAAATAGGTACTTATGGAATGAATAATAAAAAAAATTAGACGAACAATTAGCAGAGAATTTTATTACACACGTGGTGGAATAAAATTATTTTAACTTTTATTGTAAAATATTGCAAAATATCATAAATGAGAAAAATGTGTGAAAAGATATTGCTTTACAATACATATGAGTTCAGATTATGTTGTATATAAATAGAAAGCATCCATCAGCTAGATTTGCATCCAATTCTAAAAACCATTGCAACTCTGAAATCATATTAGGCCTCTTTCAAAATAAAATAAAAGTAACCATCAAACTCATCATTTCTTATTATATTCAATTTAATATATGCAAGAGTTTGAAAAATAGTTGCATTTGAAGTCAAAGAAAGTTACTTAAAATTTGGAATGTGTTAATAAACACTACAAAAATATTAACATAATAATGAGCCCCAGCTACCTACTGTAAAAAAAATACTAATATAAACGTGTTCTACAAAATAGCTAGGCTCATGTACTTCTTTGAAAAGTCTTGGTCTAACGTCTCAGTAATTTTTTATCATTTGGCTCAGGTGCTTCACCCACATGATTGCATGAGTAATAGTGGATTTCTATTTTTAAAGTCATACAATTATTAAAAATTAATAAAATATTAATTTTTACAAATACATAAAAAAAATTGATTTTCTTTTAAAAGAATTATTATTTCAATAATTATTAATATGATAAAAAAATTAAAGATTTTACCTTAAAGATTCAATAACCCCAATTATTATAGTGTAACTATTTTAAGTACATGATATAAAGAGATAATACTTGTAAAAAATAATACATGTGTAAAAATATAATTGATTTTTCTTACGACAAAATTGATTTTTTAAAAACTCATAATAAAATTTACTAAACAAAATTAAATAAAATCTTATAATTTTTTCGTTAGAATCAAATCAAGAAGTAGAATAGTTTCACAAGCTTCCCACATGTGTTATTCTCTCTTTCTATCTCTATTATTTAAGTGATTCTTAATATGAATGGTGGATTTAGACTAAATAATTTAAAAATAAAGTTTAAGAAATAAATGCATGTTATTAAAAAAGTAGTTTTTACATAAATAAAAACAATAATTTCGGATTCAAAGTGTAAAATAAGATAGTGGTAAAGAACAACTAATTCTTTACCAAAAAAAAAGATATGAATTTTATTATTATTTAAAATTTAGATAGAGGAACATGACATGCTAAAACCAATAAAGTAAGAAGTTGAATTTAGAGGTACAAATACTTATGTAATTTACCATGATGGTAATAATAAATATAATTTTACAACTACACATATGTACATGAAAATTTAAAAAAAAAATTAAGGGTACGTGTAGTCACTAGGCGTGTCCATAAATCGGATCGGAACAAACCAAACCGTAAAACCGGATCGGACCAGATCAAACCGAACGGTTTTACTAATCAAACAGTCCGGTCCGGTTTGTACTAATTTTAAACCATTCGAACCGGATCAGACCGGTTTAATAATATATTAAAATTTTCACATTATTATTCATTAAATTGTAAAAAAATCGGATCAAATCGCGAACCAAACCGGACCAAACCTTTTTATAAATCAAACGGTTCGGTCCGGTTCGGTCCGAGTAATATAAACGGTCCGATTGGGTTAATTTTTTTTAGGAAAAATCGGATCGGACCGGACCGGACGATGGACACCCCTAATAGTCACTATTGGTGCGAACCGTGTGATATTCTTGTCAACTTCATAATATTATTTTATATTAGTTTAAATTTCTTTTATGTTTGAAATAATAGGATTAAATATTTACGTATAGATGTTGGAAATAATATATACAAAAATAAGTTAAAAATAAAATTATTTTATTAAAATTAAGAATATATATATATATATATATATATATATTATAAATATAAATTTAAATAGAGTAAAAAATCGATTTCTATATATAATATAATATTTTTAAGATAATTTTTTCGTTCATTTGGTATTACAGAACGACAAAAATTTATTTTCCAACATATAATGATTAAATAATAATAAAGTGATACCACAGTTTATTATTCTACAAACTTTTAAGTGTCTTACCTTTATTATAGGAACCTAACTCTAGATATAAAATATAAAAAAAATATTATTTCTTACCTTTTCGTACCGTCTCTTTTTTTCCTTAGTTTTTTTTCTCTTTCTTTCTTCCTTTCCTCTTCTTTCTTAGCTCCTCTATTTCTCTTCTTCGTTTTTAGCTCCTCTATTTCTCTTCTTCGTTGTTTTTTCTTTCTCTGTTTTTCTTCTACTTCTCTCTCCTTCTCTGAATAGATATATATATTCCCAATGAGAAACAGAAGAATCAATTTTATTTTAAAGCAATTTTAATTCAAATATTTCAACAATCTCTTACATGAATATATAAATTGACATTGATTTTAAATCAATTTTTGACATTAAAATAGAGTTCAATGGATCGAAACCTGCATAGGATATGTAGGTATTACCCTTTAAACTTCATTTGTGAAAGTATATTTACCTTACTTAATGACCAGTAGACATGATTTCATTGAACTGTTCTACCGTTTATATAAGTGATGACACACTTCACACAAGAGTCTTTCCTAACATAATTCATTTATCATTGTTATGCTCGTTTTGACTATGAACATACACCTGGTTCTGTTAGAGTCTCTAAAGGATTGGGCCCTATACAATTCTCTTTCAAAGTGGCCTCACTCCTCACACACATATGTGATCTCTTATCTTTAAAAGTAATCTGTAAAGAGTAACATGTATACTCTGTTCGGTTTTCGCTTTATAAGAATCATTAAAAGCCTTAACTTATCATGTATCTTTCGGGTATCACTGTTTTCATCATAGGAATAGACTTGAGGGTAAAATCCCACAAAGATCTCACTAATTCTTTACCATTAGGTTGTTCCTTTGATCCTAGATCTTAGGATTTCCAGCCAAATAGGTTGGGTTTCCTTTGTAAATCCTTATTCATTCATGGGCTTTAGTTTCATTCCTCTCAATAAAAAAAACCCCAATTAAGAGTAATTGTCTAAGGGTATTGTGTTTACGACGTATATGTCGAGACTTACCATTATACATATTATTTTGTGCTTTACCAATAACAGATTGACTATCACAATGGATGCATGTTACAAGTACATGCCTCACCCACTTAGGAATATCCTTTAAAAAATACATAATCATTCGACTTATTCGATACATTTATCCAAAGTGATAAACTTAGATTCTATCGTGGATATATCAATGCACGTTTGTTTAGAGAATTTCCACAAAACAACTGCACCATCCAATATGATCACATAATCACTGATAGACTTTGAGTCTTTCATGTTAGATATCTAATTTGCATCACTGTATTCTTCTAATACAATTGGATATCTTGTGTGATACAGTTCATACCTACGTGTATATCTCAAATATCTAAGTAGTATTGTAATACCTTTTTAATAGGGGTGTGCAAAAAATCTGATCAATCCGTTAATTTTTTAACGATTTCAATCTGACCATCGGATCGGATCGGACGAAATTTTTTTCAATCTGTTAGGTTCAGATCGGATGACTGATTTCACTATGTATCATCCAATCTTATCCGATCCATCCGAAAATACTTAAATATATATTTATATTTTATATATTAGTCATATTTTCATTAGTCATTCATATATTAGTAATATTTTAAGGTTTATTTTTGATCAAATAAGTTTATGTTATGTGAAAATTTAAATTTTTTATTCAAAAATAGAGTTAATTAAGTTTATTGGTTGGATTGATCGGATTGCATTGGATTTGAAAGGTGATCGGATCGGTTGCGGATTAGGATATTTCAATCCGATCGGATGGTTGGATTTGAAAGGTGATCGGATCGGTTGCGGATTAGGATATTTCAATCCGATCGGATGGTTGGATCGGATTATATGAGTATAAACTCAATGATTTCGATCCGATAAATACCCCTACTTTTTAGTGATCAAATCCTGGATTACTAGTATACTTACTTAGTTTGCTTAAAACTAGGAATGACCAAAAAAATTGTGGGTTTGGTTATCCCCATCATCGGTTCGATTTTTATTTGATAAATTTTGGAAATGTGTACGATTTTGGGTAAAAATTGAACATTAAACAAAGAGTATGGTTATACTGATAATCTTACCCGTAATTAATTATATTTATTTAATTTGATTTATATATTTATTAAACTAAATTATATATTAATTAATAATAAGAGTTTATTAAGAAATGTTTTTAAAATTTTGAAAAAATGATTTTTTTTATATTTTTTAATGATTGTCCTCGACCGTTACCTGCATGTAAAAACTGTTATGAAATCGTAACGATTTTCGAGTATAAATTTTATAATTTGATTCGGGTACAGTTTTTGATTAAGAAAAATATATATTCAATAAATAAATGATCAAAATATATTAATTTATCTTCATATTTGTAATTTCATTAATTATAGTGATTAAATAATTTTAAAAATAAAAAAAATTATTTATATATAAAATTATAAAAATCTATATAAAGAAATCTATATAGTAAAAGTGAAATAAAAATATAATGTAAAGAAAATTAATAAACGGTAAATGAGAGGGAAACAGTGACAGAGATGAAGTAACGAAGAAAAAATAGAGAATAAATTATGTAGTGATTAAAAGAGAAAAATAGATGTTGCAATAAAGAGAAATTGAGAATAAATTATAAACTAATAAAAGTAATATTAATAAAGAGAGGTAAAAACTAAACTATAATTATAATAGAATATATATTTAGCAGAACAAATTAATATAATCGATTATGAATAATTTAGTCATACCAAAATATTTGTTAAATTTTATTTATTTATTTGTCCAAACAATAAGAAAAAAAATTAAAAATTTACCTTAAGATTGTTAAAATAATATATGGAAAATCAAGTTAAGAATAGAATTATTTTATTAAAATTAAAAAAAATACAACAAATATATATATATATATATATATATATATATATATATATTATAAATATAAAATTATTTTTAATATAATTTTTTAGCTAATCGTATTTGTTAAAGAATAATAGAAATTTATATATTAAAATACAATAATTAAATAATAATAAATTTATAAGATACTTTATTATTTCAATAACTTTCTAGTATTTGAATTAAAATAAACTAACTTTAAAATAAAAAATACACAATCAATATATATATATATTCTTACCTTCACGTATTGCCTCTTTTTTTTCTCTTTCTTTCCTTTTTGCTTTTCTCTTTCTTCCTTACTTCTTTCTTAGCTCTTCTGATTCTCTTCCTTCTCTAAATGAATTAAGACGTTTCGAATTAAAACACAATGAAATTTTAATTCAAATATTCCAACAATTCATTAAAAAAAGTACATATTGAAAATAATGATAAAATTGTCTTATTTACCTGAATAAAAGATTTACCACCCGAATTACCTTTTTACGGCAATTGCGTATGTTACGTATGTAGATTAAAGGCATATTTGTTAGGTGGGAATTAGAATAGAATATTATGTATTATTTTAAATTTCTTGTCTGTTTAAACTTTTAAGATTCTTTTATAATTCATATATCATTGAGATAATGAATACGTATACTTTAACGTACGAAAAGAATTAATAATTATTTTTTATAAATTTTATCATAATATTTTTTTTTATTAACGAGACATTTTTATTTCTTCTAATCTCCCTTTAAAATGTTAATTGAACTTTATAAAAAATACTCCTATATAATAATTAATTGAACTTTATCAAAAATACTTCTGCTATAATAATTAATTTAAGTTTATAAAAAATATTGCCACTATAATAATTAATTTAACTTTATCAAAAATATTATCACTATAATAATTAATTTAACTTCATCAAAAATACTCTTGTTACAAAATTTAATTTATCTTAATCAAAAATAGTATTACTTATCAACAACATAATATAAAATATTTTCCAAAAATATTTAACTTTTTTCTTTATTAATTATTATAACAGAGTTATTTTTGATAAAGTTAAATTAATTATTATAACATGTGGATTTTTGATAAAGTTAAATTAATTATTATAATAGAGGTATTTTTGAAGAAAAACAAAACCTCAAATGTATTTGCGATAACATTCTCAACAATAATATTTAAAAAAGCTATATAGATAGGATAGAAAAGACTTTTCAGATATTGATGTAATTTTTCATGATTTTTTGATATTTTTGTTAAATAATAAGGACATTATTGAAGATACCTTAAACTTCAGGGGTATTGTAGTTTTTATTTTAAACGTTAAATATATTTTTGAAGATATTGAAAACTCGATGATATTTTTGATTTTTTCCCTAAAAATTTATAAGTATTATATATATTTTAATCACAAAATAAATTCAAGTAATTATTATAAATTTTATTAGTATATTATTTTTTATTAACATCATACTTTCATTTTTCTAAAGGATTTTAATATTTTTTAACAAAAATATTTCTCAATTACTAATATATATATATATATATGGATATATTAATTACATATTTTTTAAACAAAATATTATAAACAATTGCAATTAAGAGTCAAACTTAATTTAAACCTTTTCTACGGTGAAATAGTCACCTCTATATTTTATGTGTAAAACCAAGGGAACACGTGATTTTACTTATTTCATTTATATCAATATATATATCAATAAAACAATATATATAGAAACCTACTAAAATATCATAAAATTATTTTACTTATTTTATTTATATCAATATCATAAAAATTATTGTATTTATTTAATTAATATTATTGAATTATTTTTGGTTTCGTTTATACTATTTAATTACTATATTTGTTTTATTTATATGATTATGTTAATTTTTGTTAATAGAATTGTAAATATTTAAATATTTAAATAATATATTTAAAATAATTCAGATATTTAATCAATATATTTAGAATAATAATTTATACAAAATATATTACTTAATTATTTGAGTTTTTTCAAATTTATCGATTAATATGATGTTATTATATTTGAGACTAAATATGAATAAAACAAATACAATAATTTGATAGTATTTTTGTAGGTTTACTATATATATATATGATGAGCATTCTTAATACAAATAATTTAAAAAAATATCTTTATTAAATAATATTAATTTTTGAGTAAATATAATTTAACTGCACATATATTTTTAATTACAGTTAAATATTTTATTGATTTTAAAAATCACCTACTAGTTTAAATTTTTATATTTATTAACATCTCTATATTTAAATAATTTAATCTAAAAATTATTATAATTTATCTAAAATATATATATATAATTTATTTATTTAAGACGTACGTACTAGGGGTGTCCAACGGTTCGGTCCGGTCTGGTTTTGGGAAAAATTATTTAACTAGACCAAATAGTTTATATTACTCGGACTAAACCGAACCGGATCGTATGAAACGGTTTTAATTATTATAAACCGGACTGGAGCATTTGATTTATAAAACCGTTCGGTCTAATTCGGTTTCCAATTTGTTCGGTTTTTTGGAAATTTTTAATGAAAAATAATATGAAAATTTTAATATATTTATTGAACCGATCCGGTCCAGTTCGACCAGTTTAAATCGGATAGGACCGTTGAAAAATGGTTTTAATAAATACAAACCGGACCAAACAGTTTGATTTGTAAAACCGTTCGGTTCTGTCCGGTCTGGTTTATGAACACCCCTAGTACGTACAGAAGGTGCATTTTAGATCGGCTAATATTTGTTATTAACCAAAAGGTATGACTAGTGAACAATAGGGGTGTCCATAAACCGTACCGGATCACACCAAACCGAAAACCGTATTTTTATTAAATAATATTAATTTTTGAGTAAATATAATTTAACTATATATATATATTTTTAATTGTAGTTAAATATTTTTATTGATTTTAAAAATCACCTATTAATTTAAATTTTTATATTTATTAATATCTCAATATTTAAATAAGTTAATCTAAAAATTATTATTATTTATCTAATTTTTTAATATATATATTATTTATTTAAGGCCTACTTATAGAAGGTGAACTTTTGATCGACTAATATTTGTTATTACCTAAAAGGTATGACTAGTGAACAATACGAGTGTTTATAAACCGAACTGAATCAGATCGAACAGTTTTATAAATCAAACGATCTAATTTATAATAATTAAAACCGTTTCAAACAGTTCAATCCGGTTTGATCTGAATAATATAAACGGTCCAATCATGGTTAAATATTTTTCCCAAAACCAAAGGAGACCATTAGACACTCCTAATGAACAATGTACGAATCAATAATTATAATAAATTAATTTAAATTTAATATTATGTAAGATAACGATTAACTATAATTTTATATACTCCTAACTTACAAATATTTATTCTATATATTATATATTTATGATTATTTAAGCTTTTAACATAATATTCTTACCTCAAATAATAAATGAAAAAAACGAATGAAATTGAAAACTAAATTAAATTAATTTATGTAAATTTTTGCACATATAAATAGAGGATGTAGGTTTGGTTAATAACTAATCAACTAATAACCAAACACTCACAGGTACAACTCTAACATTAAAGTTGAAATACACTAACAAATTTGTTTATAAAAAATTAGTTACCTTGTAAAGAATATTCTTATAACATTTTTATTAGAGAATCTTATATATACAGGGATATAGGTATACCACGGATTATTATTATCTTTAACTCTTTATTTTTATAAAAGATAAAAAATTATTAAAAATAGAGATAAGATTAATGATTAATATTAATAAAAAAAATATAATAAATTATACGTAACATGTTTTCTATTATTACCATACTTAGTATCTGTTTCGTTCTTCCTCTTCTAATTTATTTTTGAGCAGTTAATTTTAATAATATATAACAAAAATAAATTGTCCTAAAAGTAAATAAGGGACATAAATGATATTTCGTTGCAAAGAAGAGCCTTGAAACGTGGGGCATATGATAAGTAGGTGCTGCTAAGAAAGTCATCATCAAAGGATTAGAATATTATTGTGGCGAAGTCTGAATCGTAATGCAACGCACTTAATTAGTGTGGACTTATTTTGACCTCGATCTAATTTGAAGTTTTATAACATATATGACCAGGTCATTCTTATAACACAACCCTTCCTTCCTCCATACTTCCTTCCTTCCTTCCTTTCTTTTCTTATTTCTCTTTTTTATGGCTGGAAAAATGTGATAGTCGTCTTCAACAATTTGCTCTTTAATGGATTATATATTTGATTTTTTTGGCATAAATATTATTCATTTAATAGAAATTTTATAATTAAACATTGAGATAAAATAAATAATTTAAATATATTATTAGATTGGAATCAACAATTAAAAGTTTCGAAATATCATTATTCTAAATCAATTTATATAATTTGTTCCAAGTAAACGTGATCGTGTGCATTAAACAATAACCGTTATTTAATAAATTATTCCAATTAAATAAAATATATATATATATATATATTTATTCATTACAAGTTTGTCATAAATCACAAATAATATGCTGTAATATAATTGATAAATAAGATTCACATAATTATATTCAATGAAATATTATTATTATAATTAAGTACTAGATATAAAAAGATGAAAATTTATGGTATTATATAAAGATTAATATTATATTTATTTTTTGAAATATAAAAGATAAAATAAAAATTGAATAATTAATTAGATTTTGTATAAAATGTTAATGATAAATTAAAATGTAAATAAGATAGAATATAATAAAAAATTAATAAGTAAATATAAAAAGTTTGTTAAATAAAGTTTTGAATAGAGAAATTAGGTTTTACAACGTATTAGTGATTGTTTTGAAAAAAAATAAAAATAGGTACTTATGGAATGAATAATAAAAAAAAAATAGACTAACAATTAGCAGAGAATTTTATTACACACGTGGTGGAATAAAATTATTTTAACTTTTATTGTAAAATATTGCAAAATATCATAAATGAGAAAAATGTGTGAAAAGATATTGCTTTACAATACATATGAGTTCAGATTATGTTGTATATAAATAGAAAGCATCCATCAGCTAGATTTGCATCCAATTCTAAAAACCATTGCAACTCTGAAATCATATTAGGCCTCTTTCAAAATAAAATAAAAACAGAGTCCAGACACACAAAATACTAAAATGTCGGCAGTTCAGATTCAAGTTCCAATTAACGATGATGCTTCTCGCAACTCCACTAGTTTCTATCCAAGTGTTTGGGGAAACCATTTCCTCAATTACGTCTCTCAGTCTTTGGTAACTAATATCTTCTTCTTCTTTTTTTTTTGTTTCAATTTTGTGTGTGTGTGTGTGTGTGTAATATGAGAACATGCATTTGTGAGGAATTCAGTAATATGAGTGTTTAACTGTTTTTGAAATTTAAAATGGCCATTATAAATGTGATTTTGATAATTATCTGACTAATCAATATAATTTCATTTGTTAGGAAATTGATGTGAAAACAGAAGGAAAAGTCCAAAGATTGAAAGAGGAAGCTAAGAGGATGTTTGCTATGATTGAGAATGATCCTCCACAAAAGCTAAAATTAATTGACACAATTCAACTTTTAGGATTATCTCATCATTTTGAGAATGAGATTGCTCAAGATTTATCACTCATTCACAAAGCAAATGTTGTCTCTAATAGTGACAACCTTTTCATTGTTTCTCTTTCCTTTCGGTTACTTAGACAAGGAGGATATAACATATCTAATGGTAAGCTACCTCCTAAATTTAAATTAAAATATCTATACATGTAATATATATGATTCTAATGAGTAAATATTATGTTAATGAATTAAAGATGTCTTCAAGAAATTTACAAATGAAGAAGGGAAGTTCAAGAAGAGCCATGTTGCTGACAACGAAGGAATGCTATGCTTGTATGAAGCTGCACATATGGCTGGCCATGGAGAAGATATATTAGAAGAAGCTCTTGCTTTTACTACCCCGCACCTTCAATCTCTTAATGACACAAACACCTTGATGAGCCCATTTCTTTCGGCACAAATAAACCATGCCTTGAGACATCCAATACAAAAGGCATTTCCTAGACTCTACACCAGACACTACATACCCATCTATGAACTTGACCCTTCACACAGTGAAGCTTTGGTTACCTTTGCTAAGATTGATTTTAACATTGTGCAAAGGGTACACCAGAAGGAGCTTGGCATTATTTCAAAGTAATAATTTATCAACCCAATCTTTAATCAATTATATGTTGCATTTCATAACCATTTTTTATTTATTTTGATTTAGATGATAATTAATTTTATGATTTTATATATCGTTTTGCTTAAAGGTGGTGGACAGATTTGGAGTTTGCATCAAAATATTCATTTATAAGAGACAGAGTAGTAGAAGGTTATTTTTGGATATTGGGAGTATATATTGAGCCAGAATATGCTCTTGCTAGAAGTATTCTTATCAAAGTGTTTTGTATGACATCAATCATTGATGATATATATGACAATTATGGCACATTTGAAGAACTACAGATTTTGGCTGAAGCTATTAAAAAGTAATTTCTTCTTACCTTATCCTCACACACTCTCTCTCTCTCTCTCTCTATATATATATATATATATCATAAATTGCAGTAAATTAAATTAGCGTGGTTGTTAATTATAAATATAAAAAGTAAGTTTTAATTAATAATTATCTTACCTATAATTGATTTATGATTATAATATAACTTGTGAGATAAAAAAAAGTAATTATAATTATATTTATAAAATAATATAAATAATGTTTACATTAAGAGAAATTAATCTTTTGTTCTACATATAGGTGGGATGTGACTTGTGTAGCTTCACTACCTGACTACATAAAAGATATTTACAAGGAACTCTTACATGTTTATGAAGAAGCTGAGGAAGAGTTAGCAAAGGATGGAAGAGATTATAGAATTCGTTATGGCATAGATAAGGTTGCATTATTTTCCTACATTATAATTAATTCCTCAATTATTACATTCATACACGTAAAAAAAATAACAATATTGTTGATTTAATAATTAAATTCAGATGAAACAATTAGTCCAAGCCTATTTCACAGAAGCAAATTGGTTCCACAACAATTACACACCAACTTTGGAAGAGTATCTAAAAACTGCATCAGTTTCTGCTGGATACCTCATGCTTACAACAACTAGTTTTATTGGTATGAAAGATACTTGTGTTACTGAGGAGGCTTTTGATTGGGTTTCTGCATTCCCTAAGATTGTTAGAGGTTCTGCAAACATTGCCAGGATCTTAAATGACGTTGTTGGTCACAAGGTAAATACATACATTCTCGTTATAGTATTTATCATTAAAAATATATATATAAATTTTAAATTCTCCCAAAAAATTTAAATATTAATTTAAAAATAATAATATTGGTTATAAATTACAGTTTGAACAAAGTAGAGGTCACGTGGTCTCAAGTGTAGAATGTTACGTGAAACAACATAATGCAACAGAAGAAGAGGCATACAAAGAACTCCGTAAACAAGTTGCAGATGCATGGAAAGATATCAATGAAGAGATGATCGATAACAATAAAGCTGTGCCAATTTCTCTTCTCACACGTGTTGTTAATTTTGCACGTGTATCAGATGATGTTGTTTATGTGGATGAAGATCGTTATACTGATGGATCCAAAGGAGCTGCTATGAGAAAATATGTTTCATCTGTATTAATTGAACCAATCCTTATATGATTTGTTTGATTAATTGTATTAATTAATGTTTGATCTTATAAATAAGGATATATCGATAAAAGGTCAATGTTACCTAACTTGTTTTTGTTTTTATATTTTATTCTGTTTTTTGTCTTGTGTGGTATAAGTGAAACTCTAGTAGGTTATTAGTTTGTAAATTTCATTGGATATTTTATTAATAATAAAAGTAACTTATTTATACCTTCATTGTGATTATTTATCATTATTTAATCTATTTATAAAACAAAAAGAAGAAGATGAAACTTTCTTATTATACTTCTTGATTGTATATTACATCACATGATCATACTTATACCAATGAGATACATTTCTAAACTTACCTATGCAGTACTAAAACTGTTATACACCACCTGAAACTAGTGTACTAGAACAGTGAGATACAATCTGCTACAAGGAGGCTCCACTACTTTCTACTAAGACATTGCTTAATTGACTCAAATTATTTAAATAAGAAAACAACGTATAAAATAAATATAATCTCAACCCTTATGCTGGATTTAATTAACGATTTTTTTTTACTTTTCGCTTTAAATTTGTTCCCTCTTTCTCTTAAATCGCTTTCTTCCTTCATCTACTCTTTTAAAAATTAATCACTTAGATTATTTATAGTTGATAATAAGAATGATTTTATATATTTCTAAATTTGATTTTACTATTAACTTATAATCGAATTTAAAGTATTCCAATAACATCAAAAATGCTTATTCCTATCACATCTCTTAATAATAGGTGAGATTATTTAATTTTCTTTATATAATTATATAATCATTTTTTTCTCTCTTTTTATCTGATTTAAAAATAAAAGTTAATTTTATAATTTTTTTTCATTTATAATTGTAAAATTTTTATTTAAATATTATAATTATTTTAATTTCACTACTCAAATAAATATAATAATAACAATAATATTTTTATTAAATTTAATTCCTATAATCATTAACATTCCTATGGTGCCTCTATTATGTCAACCAAACATGACATTAACTTGTATTTATTAACAAGGAAATGGAATGAGGAGAGAAAAAGAGACATTTTCATTTTATTGTTTACTTCCTAAAAATAGTGAAAAGAGAATAAAAACTTATAAATTTAGGAGTCATTCTCGTTGATTGTTTAATGCTCTCCTATTATATTAATTCTCTTTTACAAATTCATAAAATATAATTACAAAATTATCCCTTATTTTAATATAAAATTTTATATTTATTATTATTATTTTTAAAAAGACATTTAAGTAAATTATAATTTTAAATAAACTTACAAAAATATTACTAGATTATTACAAAATTCATTCATATCATCAAACTATTTTTCTTTTACCCAAATCTTAATAAGTTTTATTTATATTCTTTTATTATTCTTCATCAAAAACGTTACAAATCAATAATAAATTTAAAATAAATTAAATAGTTAAGTGATATAGAAAAACAACCCATAACCCATACTAACTTTTCAAAAATTTTGCTAGCTATGAATTTGAATTTTTCAATATTTGCCGATATTATTTAACCATTGCAAAGTTAAATGTATATAAATATTTAAAGCTTATTCCACTATTTTTCTTTTTGTATTTAACACAATATCCACAAACCACCCAATTAATCTTCCTATCCTTATGCGTGGAATCCCACCAGAACTTTTGCACTCCAAATCACTACTTAAACCAAAAGGTAATACAAAACATTGTACGAAAAAACTAAGCATGATACACGTAACAGATTTTAATCTGATATAAAAAGTAGACAGATATGTCTAATTCTAAATCAACTAATGCACCCTCTCCAATATGTAATAACATGTACCCATTTTGCTTGGTCAAGAAGAGTTGCTAGGCCATACTTTTCAAACCATTAGTGGAATAAATACCCAAACCCTGTCGTATAAGCTCTTTCTTTCGAGGAGTGGTATTAGAAATGAAAAGATACTGATTTTTGAAAATTAATCATTTCTCCAAAAGTGTTCTCATATTCATGGAGAATTTTATGACAATTGCAAAATACGAGTAATTTATAGGCAAACAAAAGGTGAGAATTAAATGGAGGACTAGTTTGAATAACTTTTCATCTATTAATCAGTATTAAAATAATGATCTTTGATATTCAAAATTTAACTTCGGTCTTTTTAAAAACACAGACCATAAGATTTTGGTCACGATCTAATAAAAACCGAAATTATAGTGTATACATATAGCCTCTGTAAGGACTACGAGTGTTGGCTATTTTCGTGGATAAAATATTTATCTGTAAATTTATTTTTAGGTCTGCTATCAAGTTTATCAAGAAAAGTCAAACAAATGTTCGAGTTTTAGATAATTGTATTTCAGGTATATCTTTGATAACTACGACACATAGGATTACATTTACGCATTTAATAGTACATGCTTATAAATCTGACATTATTTTTAGTGCTTAAATATGAAATAAGATATGTTAAAAGATATTAGATAAGATATATTCGAAAATAATATATGCTAAAAGATATTAGATAAGATATACTTTAAATTATATTTGAAATCCTTATCATAAAAGATAGCATACAATCTATTTTAAAAGAAATCTATTTTATATAAGAGTTAATTTAATTAATGAGTAATACTAATCATATTTGTAATAGAAAATATATTTATTAATCATATATGAGTTATCTTAATTAATGAGTAATATTAATCCTATTTGTAATAGAAAAGATATTTATCAATCATATATAAGTTATCTTAATTAATGATTATTATTAATCTTATTTGTAATAGAAAATATATCTATCAATTACATAAGATTAAGGGTTTTAATTTTTCCTATAAATAAAACTCATGACTCATTGTTTCAATTAACCATATAAGAGCATTATTCTAATCTTCTTAATTTCTTTCTCTTGTTTTACAAATATAAGATTATAATTCTTTAGACTTTTTTATTTAGTTAATCTATCAAATATTTGTAGTTATATTTGATTCATTAATAAGCCTACTTATTTTATGATATTTTGATATTATGTTCTTATGGCTTCTTCTTTATTTTTGTACTTAAATTGTTAGATTAAATAATTATTTTTGTTATATCATAATTATTTGATTTGATTATTGATAAGCGAAAACCGGCATCACCGATTCTTGCCAATACTTTGGTTTTAATATTTATAAAACTCTCGCAAGTGCACGAATCATTTCGAAGAAAATGATAAGTATACTCCCAAGGTCGATCTAAGGAAGGAATGTATGTGGTTTTTAATTTATTATTCAAACTTTTAAAAACGAAATTAAATCCTAAACATCCTGTCACGATATTTTGGGTTTTGTGTTTTTAATCTAATTACATAAAATTAAACATAGATTTAATAAACATTTATGCAAATTTTATCATTTATAATGACGAAGTATTTATGGATATAATAACTAAGTTAATTATGCTTGCTCATATTATCTAGGTTATTAAAGATATGAATTGATATTTATTGATTCTCCCTTTTTTGTATGAATACCACCTTTGCTGGGGTTAGATATTCTTTGTTAACTAAACAAATCAATTAACACCTATGGGTGGGGTTGATAACTAATATGCTTAATTAAATTAATTCCTTTTTCTAAGAGATTGAAAATGAACCATTTAAATGCCACCTTTGGTGGGGTTAGACAGTTTAAACTTTATTCAAGGTGTCCAAATTAAACCTAAGAATTTAATTATCCGAGTACTAACTTTCAAGTTTTAAAACCACTACCGAAAACATGTCGTCAATACATTTTCAGATAATAATTCTTATAAAAACTTTCGAAATAGAGCTTCACTCTAACTACCGGGCGATTGTACCATCAAATAAAAGAGCACTACTCTAAATCAGACCGGATAAATAAACCTTAAAATCTAATTTTCAGGTTTAAGTTTGTAATGAAAAATAATATATTTCTCTCTAACATTCTTAATATAAAATCTTGAATAAAAACAAAATCAATTCATTTTAGAGATTTTCACCTATTTAATATTTCGCAAGCATAACAACGTTATTATTACATCATGATTATAAACAGCCAGTACAGTTAAATTTAATCACAGACAAATTAAATATAACATGTAAGAATAAAGCATAAAAAATAATTGTAAAGAAAATAAAATCCTTACAGAACTTCGACGCTATTCCCGTTGCTGGAAAACCTCCAAGCGGAATTTGCACTTCCATTTATTAAATCAAAAAGCTAATAAATTACATAAACATAACTAGTTCTTCCCAAAAAGGGAAGAACTCTAAAACTAAGAGAAATTAACTAAAAACTAAGAAAAACTAAAGAAAACTAAAAATCTAAGAAAAGAGAGAAAGAAAGAAGAGAGAAGTGTGTTTTGAAGTGAAGGGAATGGGGGTATTTATAGGTGAGGATGGAGATAAAAAATGAGTAAAAAATGTAAAAACGCGTAATGGAAATGCTGAGGTCATTGATGATGTCATCATGACGTCATTAGGGCGGCTGCACGTGAAAAATGGGGCGAAACGGGCGTCGGCGCGCGCGGAGGCAGCTGGGCGCGCGCGGATGAGCAGTAGCCGCGCGTAGTTTTGCGCGGATGAACAGTATCCATGCGCAGTTCTGCACGGATGAATAGTAGCCGTGCGCAGCTTGCCGCGGGATTGGGCGCTGCTGCGCGCGCGGCTGGGCGGCAATGTGGAGCGGCGGCGCGTTTTTCTCTTTTTTGATATTTTTGACCCATTTTGTCCAATTTTTGCATATTTGTTGACCTTTCCCCATTTATTTATTAATATATTTGTGATGTATTGCTTCAAGTATTCCTCTTTGAGTCTTTAAGTTACGTTTTTAAGCCAAAATACCTGAAAAACAATAAAAATACCCGTGTTTCCGAAAAAGACAAATTTATATAAATATATGATAAAACATATAAATATATATATTTTTAAATAATTAATGTGCATAAAATCATGGTTATTTTTGTGCTTTTTGAGCACTCATCAATTATTAATCTTTAAAGAAGCTATTTTTATTGAACTTATATTTGATCTTTTGGGTCTAGGATTTGCTAGTTGATTTAATTTAAATGACATATGTTTTGAATCATCTAGTTAGGATTATTCATTATTAAATCCGTTCTAGAACACACACGGGCACTTGTGTTTTGTGCTAATCTTTTTGCAGTTACTTCGAAAACGTATCTGATTGGTGGGAAGTTTATTGGAACGTTGGTCTAGAAACCGCTAACGCTAATATTGGAAACTATGAAAATACAGCAGGGGCTGGTAAGTAAAGTACATTGGGGCAGTATCCTAGGTAGGGTAGCATAAGACCGAGTTTATACTTGAACATTTGATTTTCGTAGTGGAAAGTTAGGTAGTCCGGTGGACCGGTGGTTTTCCTCTTAGGTAATGGTCGTGGCCTAGGTTGTTTCCACCTAAAAATATCGTGTGTTATTATTTTATTTCCGCACTTATTTTTACATACGATTGCATGTCTGGCTGCTTTGTTTAGGTTATTAAATTATAAATTAGTAAAAATTAAAAATAACACTCTAGGTTAATTAGGTCCATAATTTATAAACTTTTAATTGGTATCAGAGCCAACACTAAATACACTTAGTGTTAGTCCTACGGATTTTTATTATGGATCATTCTATTGAGGATTATAGCTCAGATGATGAAGAACTTGATTCTTCTTTTCTCTCTAAATATAATCTTAAAAGTTCTATAGAATTAGTTTCTAAATGTCTTAGAGCCATAGAAGAGAATAATAATTTAAATACAAAAATAGAAAAATTAAATGAACAACTTGAGGTGCATGAATTATTTTCTAATAAATTAAAAGAAGCGAATAATATTTTACAAGAACAAAATAATGCTTTGAATTTGAGTCTTGTAGGTTTAAAAGAAGAAAATAATAAGCTTGTTGAAGATAATAAAAAACAAGTGCAAAAGCTCAAAAAATCATGTGAAATAGTGGAGATACTTACCATTGGAGCTCAACAATTAGATAAAACATTGAGCATTGGTAAGTCACATGGTGATACAAATGGCTTTGGTAATAAGGATGAGAGTTCCACACCTTCAACATCAAAAACCACATTTGTAAGGCCCTTAAACTCTACTCCTACTGTTACTACTTATACACAAAGAACTATTACACCTATGGTAGAAAAAAAGGTTAAGTTTGTACCTGTCTGTTATCATTGTGATAGAAAAGGTCATATAAGACCAAAAGTGTAGATTTTTGAGGAATGCTCTTGAACTTAATCATTCTTTACATACTTCACATAGTAGGACTCATAAACATCATTCATCTACGCATGCTACATCAAATTCAAAGAAGAATGGAAATTATAATAACTTGTTCATAAATTCTACTAGGAAGTATGAAGTCTTAAGTTCAAAGAGGCAAGCAAAATTAAGTACTTTTAATGCTAGGACTCATTATCATCATCCTATTATGCATATTGTATCTTCATTTAGGATGAATGAGAAAAGTACAGCTAAGTCCAAGAACA
The DNA here is from genome assembly GCA_037013495.1 of Hippophae tibetana. Taxonomy (NCBI): domain Eukaryota; kingdom Viridiplantae; phylum Streptophyta; class Magnoliopsida; order Rosales; family Elaeagnaceae; genus Hippophae; species Hippophae tibetana. Next base: position 11,050,097 of record CM072812.1, read on the forward strand.
CGATTATGAAACATAAGCTTGTTGAGTCCCAACCCAATGATATAGAGAAATCAAAATTCAAGAAAATGTGGGTTAGGAAAGGGTGTTTTTTCACGGTCACCTAATCGTCTTTTATTATAGTGCTTAAATGACCCTAAGTGAGTAATATTTATTGTCTTTATTTTATTTATTAGTTAAACTTAAAAAAAGAAGTAGAATCCTTATTTGGCCAACATGGTATTGGATTCATTTAACACTTACAAACATATAACCTTACCTTTAATGACTTAACTAATTTTGACATTTATTATATAAATGATTCTACAATTTTGACTTATGCACACACATATTCTTGTACATGTGATGATTGATGTTGACATAAACTTATTCACATACTCATGAACACACATATATGTTATGCTTGAAGTTTATGAATTTTCTTGAAAGACTATAGGACTTCAACTAATCTTGACTGTAAAATTGTGTTGAGTTATATTTCTTACTTGCTAAAATTTTACCGTATGGAGGCACCTAGTAGTGAGAGGGCTACCTACTGTGATGTGTGAAGCTACCGCAATAAACGAAGAGGACTATCTCACAACTAGTGTGAAAGTCATCATGCTAGGTTTATGGCTCGTGCAAAAAAAAGGAAAGATTATGCAAAAAAAAAATGAATGACTAATAAATCTTGTACATTGAATGCACAAAAAGAAAGAGCCAATAGAGGTTATAAAAAAAATCATTTACCTCATATATATACAAATAAATAAAAATAAATAAGTCCTCCTTTCATAGATATATTTTATTTTGTGAGATTGAAGACTCGATTATAGTTTTACATGATAGGTGATATTTTTTTCTTTTTAGTCTTTCTTAATAAGTCATAAATGAATTAATTGACATATTTGTAGAGTTTAAACATATATACTACTTTAAGTAAATGGAAATATGTCATTATATGTGCTTGTGTGACTCTTACACTCTACATATTTATTTATATGATAAATAATCAGAATTAGAGTTAAATAAAATGATGAGTTCTCAATTGGTTATGTGTTCATTTGTGATTAAATGAGTTTAATACCTTATATGGCTATCTATTTATAAAAAAATATATTAAAATAATAATAAAAAAATTAATTAGATTTTTTTCACTTCCATATTCTTTTCATATATTACCTTTTTAATTCTTTTCTAAGTTAGAGAGTCATAGAACTTAGGGGGAGTTTAAAGCATATTGCACTTCTGTATTACTCTACTTTTACATTGCTATATCTTTAGGAGAAGTTTAGCTTCATTGCTTTGTCTAATATTTTGTCCTTCTCGTATGTCAAAAAGGGGGAGAGAATAATGTGTTTCACTTCCATGTTTTTATTTTGTTATGCATATAGGGAGAGAACATATTTAATTAAGCTTAATTGATATGAATGCATACTACATGACTATTCTTACACTTCGCTTATTTCTATGTAAACTGAACTTATATACAATGTGGCTTTCAAGCCAAGTTGTCCTATACTTTGTCAATGTCATTTCAGTTACTTACAAGCTTGTCAAGTTGCAGCGAAGATGAATCTACCAGACCATAGGATAGTTCCTCTATGGAGTCTAGGACATCATTGTATTTTCATCTTATTTTTATAAGTGTCATGTAGTAAGTAAAAGGTTTTTCCACACAAAAATTCCAAATGGGGAGTTTGTAAGGACTATGAGTGTTGGCTATTTTGGTGGACAAAATATTTATCTATAAATTTGTTTTTAGACATGCTATCAAGTTTATCATGAAAAGCCAAACAAATGCTTAAGTTTTAGATAATTGTACTTCAGGTATATCATTGATAACTACGACACATAAGATTACATTTATGCATTTAATAGTAAATGCTTATAAATCTGACATTATTTTTAGTACTAAAATATGGAATAAGATATGCTAAAAGATATTAGATAAAATATATTCTAAAATAAGATATGCTAAAAGATATTAGATAAGATATACTTTAAATTATATTTGAAATCCTTATCATAAAAGATAGCATAAAATCTATTTTAAAATAAAACTATTTTATATAAGAGTTATCTTAATTAATGAGTAATACTAATCATATTTGTAATAGAAAAGATATTTATTAATCATATATGAGTTATCTTAATTAATGAGTAATATTAATCCTATTTGTAATAGAAAAGATATTTATCAATCATATATAAGTTATCTTAATTAATGATTATTATTAATCCTATTTGTAATAGAAAATGTATCTATCAATTACATAAGATTAAGGGTTTTAATTTTTCCTATAAATAAAACTCATGACTCATTGTTTCAATTAACCATACAAGAGCATTATTCTAATCTTCTTAATTTCTTTATCTTGTTTTACAAATATAAGATTATAATTCTTTAGACTTCTTTATTTAGTTAATCTATCAAATATTGATAGTTATATTTGATTCATTAATAAGCATAATTATTTTATGATATTATGTTCTTATGACTTCTTCTTTATTTTTGAACTTAAATTGTTAGATCAAATAATTATTTTTGTCTTATCATTATTATTTGATTTGATTATTAATCTTAAAAGAAGCTATTTTTATTGAACTTATATTTTATCTTTTTGGTCTAGGATTTGCTAGTTGATTTAATTTAAATGACATATGCTTTTAATCATCTAGTTAGGATTATTCATTATTAAATCCGTTCTAGAACACACACAGGCACTTGTGTTTTGTGCTAATCTTTTTGCAATTACTTCGAGAACGTATCTGATTGGCGGGAAGTTTATTGGAACGTTGGTCTAGAAACCGATCACGCTAATATTGGAAACTTTGAAAACAGAGCAGAGACTCGTAAGTAAAGTACATTGAAGCAGTATCATAGAGAGGGTAGCATAAGACCAAGTTTGTACTTGAATATTTGATTTTCGTAGTGAAAAGTTAGGTGGTCCGATGGACCGGTAGTTTTCCTCTTAGGTTATGGTTGTGGCCTAGGTTGTTTCCACCTAAAAATATCGTGTGTTATTATTTTATTTCCGCACTTATTTTTACACATGATTGCATGTCTGGTTGCTTTGTTTAGGTTATTAAATTATAAATTAGTAAAAATTAAAAATAACCTATTCACCCCTCTAGGTTAATTAGGTTCATAATTTATAAACTTTTAATTTTTATCAATAAACATGACTATAAGTTAAACTATAAAAATTAATTAGATATAAACAAACTTATATAGTCACGATTATTAAATCACCGTGATCTAATTAAAAATAATTGAGTTTTTAAGTCTTTTTAAAACCGAAATAAAATAATATATTATGTGTGTTATTCATTTAAAAAAATAATAAAATTAATTTACATTTTTTTGTATTTCTCTATTAGTTTAATTTCATATATTTTCTCCTTTATATTACACTAAATTTATTTATCATTTTTTTATTTTCTTCTCCCAATTTTTTCTTTTTTTCCTTCCAATTTTTTTCCTCTATTTTTCATCCTTTTTTCCTCCTCGTGCTTGCTTTTTCTTTCCTCTCTTGCGCAATGTAATCTTTCTCCTCTCTCGTGCAACCTTCTCCACCGATCGTTTCATTTCATCCATTTTTAGGTTCTTCCTTCTCAGTTTCATAAATACTTTTACTAATGAATTAACCCTAGTTAATGATAAGAGCGCAAAGTGAACATTATCAAATCCTAGACGAGCTTCTCTACCATTTATACATACAATTGTTTTGTATCAAAAAATTTCATCCCTTATTTTTTATCTTATTTTTTATCGGTTTAAAAAATTGATATTAAATATATTACGAAGATAATTTTTTTTGAAAATAACTCCTATCTTTCGATCAGAGGAGAGATAAATAAAAAAAAGCACAATATCCACCATGAATATTCAACGATATTTGGGACAACACTCGAAATGACTGGCTGTAAACTGAAAGTGAAGCATTGTAAGGCACACATCTTCTTAATTGGCTTTTCATTCAACCCTGCAGATCCCGTTTTTTTTTTTCGGGAATAAAATGGAAATCCGCGTATTGTTCTTGACTTCCTCTGAGCAATTTAACGCTCATGTTGTTCTTTGGACCCTATTTTATTCCAACGGTCGATATCCACCGTGAATATTCTATGCAAATTAATTATGTAACATGTTATGTTTTGTATTATACGAACTAATATTGTTTTTATAATTTTAATGTAATTATATAGTAAAGTTAAAAATATACTATTCACCGACACATATATCAAAACAATTTTTTTTATTTTTTGGATTTAATTCTAAATATGAAATGATGTAGGGATACGTGTAAGTATATAGTTCTTCAAGGATGCTTAGTAATGAAATTGAATCATAAATATGTGAAAAACTATTAACCTAATAAGCAATTTTTTTTTCTTTTTAAACCCTTAAGTTATCTTTTATTTTGACCTATTGGAAATTTATATTCAAAATTATATATTAAAAATAAAATATATTTAAATACATGTTTAAAAGTACGGAATTATTTATGATCCCAAATATTTTTTAGAAACATAACATAATTTATAGGTGCTTCATTAGTCTTCTATCCCTTAATTATTGAAGCTATGATTACCTTTGTGTTTTTAAATATATATATATATATATATATATTAAACATATGCTAAAAAAATAACAAGGATTAAAGGGATATCAGCTCATACAATATTCTCTGACTAATTTATAATATTGAAATAAAATAGAAAGAAAATATTGATAAAAATTTACACTAAATATTTATTTCCAATATTTAAATATTATTTTAAATACAAATTTTAAGATGTTATTTTATTATAAAAGGATACTTAAAGTTAAAAATTATAATTTTCTTGATGAAATTATAGGCATATTTATGATAATTTAATAAGTGTTAATGATTTATTTATGTAATTAACCTTATTTTTAAATTTTTATTATTAATTAAGATGTTTTATGCACAACAAAATTAACTTCAATTTTTAAACATTTTTATTAGTTAATGTGTTTTTAAAGCCAATATAAATTAAAATATCTAATTAATATAAAAATGAAAATATTAAATATTAAATTGGTAGAAAAATAATAATACAATATATTGAAAGTAAGTTAAAATTTGAAGTAGAAAAGAAAACACTTCATCTTTAGAATGTGTGTTTTTAAGTCATTCTTTTTTATAAAAAAAAAAAAGATAACAAAATGTAATGGAATAAATATGACATATACACATTTATATTTTTGATAGATAAATATTAATGAATTAGTAATTAATTAAAAATAAAATTACTCAAATGTTTTAACATAATTTCTTTTATCGAACTTAAATAAAAAATTTATTTTCTAATTTTCAATTAAGAAAAATATCAAAATGATGTAGACGAGAAACAAAAACAGGAAAAAGAATAGACGAAATGTGAGAATAATCATACAAATATAAATTAGAGAGATAAAATTAATAACAAATATTCAATTGATTATTTCAAGTTTGAGAAATAAAAACAATATTATAACATATTTATAAGACTGAAATAATAAATTAGATAAATATAAATTAATTAATAAATATTAAATAATAGTCTAAATAACTAGTGATAAATCTAAATTATAAATATGAAATTTAAAGAAAAAACAAGTAATATAGGAGAATAATCTTAATCTAAATAAACCATAATTTCAATAATTAATTATTTTAAGATAATTATAAACGTATCTAAAACTCATTTATAATTTAATAGTAATTTAGTTTTGATTTAATAAAAAATAATATATATTAATATATATATAAATACGAATTCAAACAGAGAGCAGTGGATACACTCATATAAAGATAGAGGTTATAGGGTTCTCTTTATTTCGTCTGTTAGACAGTCTTCAAAGGTTGACACCTTCGATCAACTTACTTAATTAGTGTTAATGGGCTTCTTTTTTTTGACATCATACGTGTTTCAAGTATGACCAAAGTCATTCTTAATACAACACTTTTTTATTCTTTTTTTGAGTCGGAAAAAGAAGACGGTTCTACGAGTAGGTAAAACTAATATTATTTGTTATTAATTCAAATTAATAAAGAGTTGTTGTCACTGTTTAAATAATTAGTTAAACATTTTTTCCACGATAACTGTTCGCGTTCCCAGTTTTTGTTACCTATAAACTGAAATTGATATTACTAATCGATATGTAATTCCAAATCTAAGAACCAAAAAAACATGTTATATGTATTGGTAGATTTTGTGACCATAATTATTCAAATAACAATAATTTTATACAAAAATAATCATATTAAAGTATAGGGTTAATTTTTTTTGTCCTTAACGTTTGTCACATGTTACATTTTTCTTTCAAATATCTAATTGTATCTTTAATATTAAGTAAATATAATAAAATGGGAAAACATGTTATTAATTCAACCAAATGTTAGGGAAAACATGTTCTATATATACTAATATTAGCTTAGCTAATGGGAATAAAACTTTTGTTTATATATAATTATGTTTTTGTGTTAAGTTCTTACATGTAAATTAATTAAAGTTAATTAATTGATGTGATAAAATTTAACACAAAAGATATAAAGTATAAGTATATTTATATATTTTTTATTTAAAAACAACACAAATAAACATGGTAATTTCTAACATGATATAATAAAATGATTCAACATAACCTAACACAAACATACATAGTATGACATGTATCAATTAACACGATATAAAATTATATTTTAAATTTATTTAATAAATAGATTCAATATAATATAACATAAATATGAATAAATTTAAAATATATATTTTTATTAATTTATTAGTTCAACATGACATAAATAAAGTACAGTAAAGTATGCATGAAGCTATTGACTCACGTCTCACATAAGACTTGTAAAAAAACAATTTAATATATTTTGTTGAGTACCTCTTTTAAAATTCATATACACAATGAGTCAAGCACGAGCATGATTAATTTATAATTTAAAACCACATTTTTTTTCCTTTGCAATATATATTTTTTAATTTCTGTATAGAATTATTATTTTTTATTCTCAGAGCCATAATACTTCTCTTCTTTTTTTACCCAAATATACATTTGAGAGAGAATCTTGAATAAAATGAAATACTTATACATAATAGAATATAGTTATCTTCACTCTTTATTTAAATAAAAAATATATTAAAAGTATGAACAAAATGAATGATTAATATTTATATATGAGATATATAAATTACCAATCTTATTAAAAAATTAGAAATTAAATTACCAATCTTATTAATTTCCCATATATAATTTTTCAAGGAGGACTTTGAGTACAAATTTACTCATTATTTCATAAAAAAAATCACCTATATGTCACTCTAAAAATGTTGTTCTGTTTTCTTTAGCAGGCAATTTTGAGAATAAAATATTTTTTTACAACTTACAATATTCTATATGTTATATTTAATTCATTATCTTATATGATATATCTAAAATTTTATTTTAAATTAATAACTAAGATTTCATTTATACATATAATAACTTGATGTATATAACGTTGTTTTTTAAAAAAAATCACGATACAAAATTGATGAGTTACAAAAGTTTATTAGTTATTCTATTTTCTCTCTCTTTTTTAATAACTATAATAGTTATACATTCTTAATTAGAATTTAAAATTTATTTTTTCTATATTTTTAAATATATTATATATCGGTAAACCATAAATTCATTTAAAAAAATATCTTAACCACTAAGTTAAAAATTGAAAACTAACATGTTTTTTTGGGAAATTATAAGAGTAAAGATTTATATTTAGGTCAAAAAAGACAAGAATGAGGAATTGACAAGTTTCATTAAATAAAATCACTTTTTAATTCAAAATTAAAGTACCCATCAAACTCATCATTTCTTATTATATTCAATTTAATATATGCAAGAGTTTGAAAAATAGTTGCATTTGAAGTCAAAGAAAGTTACTTAAAATTTGGAATGTGTTAATAAACACTACAAAAATATTAACATAATAATGAGCCCCAGCTACCTACTGTAAAAAAATATACTAATATAAACGTGTTCCACAAAATAGCTAGGCTCATGTACTTCTTTGAAAAGTCTTGGTCTAACGTCTCAGTAATTTTTTATCATTTGGCTCAGGTGCTTCACCCACATGATTTTTTTTTTAATGACGGGTTAATATTGGTTTAAATATAAAATTAAAAAGTTTAGATGAAAAATTGATTGTATGATTATTTATTAAGAACGACTGTATAACCACCTGTAAGTTAATATATATTTTAATTATATTATAGGAAAAAATAGTCTAACCACATTTGTTTAGATTTTAAGCGTTGTTTTGTTCTATTGTATAAGAAAAGTGATTGTAAAAAATATGTTATGTAAGTAAATTTTAACTTTTAATCATATTTTTTATTAAAACTAAAAGAATAACACAAATATGTATATATATTTTTAAGATAAGATGATGCAAAAATCCTTTAAATTAGTTATTTATGTTATTTAGTTTATTAAATTAAAAACAGTATCATTTAGTCTATTAAATATGTAAAAAGGACTAATTGTATTATTCGATGATTTTAAAATATTATTATTTTCTTTTAAGTAATTAAAATGAAATTAAAATACGAGTCTTTAACAAGGATAAAAGTTAATTTTAATATGAAATAGTTTTAAAAAATAAACAATAGTAAAATTCAAATAAAAAGTTAGTTAAATATATATTTTAATTTTTATTAAAAATTGATAAAACATTAAAATAAACACATGCAATAATTAAAAAATATTAAAAATGAATATTTTGTGAATTTTTTTATATTAATTGTGACTTTACTATTGTTAAATATTCATATTTTAATCGCATTTAATCACTTAATAGAAAAATAATAATATTTTAATAGAAAAATTATTAAAATAATATAACTTAACCTTGACAATTTTTACAAAATTAAGGGAATGAACTAAATAAGACAAATGATATAACTTTTATGGCATTTTTTTATATTTTTTAATTGACATATGTAATTAAGTAATTTTTAAATAAAAAATTACTCAAATTTTGTAACTTGAACAATTTCTTTGAATAAAAATAAAACCAAATTTTAATTGTCTAAAAAATATCAATACAATTATAGAGTTAATTTAAATAATATATCATTTATTTAAAATAAATAGCCATCATAGTTAACGAAACATAATATCGTAATATATTTTTATTGTTTTAGTGCATATAAAAACTCTCAAATATAATTTCATTCTTAATTTTAATATAACGATTTTTAATTTTATCAATTTATTTAAATTTATATTAAAAAATAAGATTAAATAGTTAAAAAAACTTAAGTCATTATGATGTTTCTCACTTATGTCTTAGTTTTTATAATTATGTCCATAAACCTACAATCATAGTTAAAAATTGAGATCATATTTCTTGACTTATATAAATGTAAAACTTGTATGCATGGATTCAACATGTATTCAATGAGTTAAAGATTGTATATAATAAACACCATTTAGCTTACCGTGATAACGTGAGTACATGACAATTATCCAAGCATCCTAACATGTAGAGATTGATTTTTACTTTATGTGTAAAAAAATTATGGTTGGTGAGCTGTTTGTTGCTTATACTCCTTTAAGAGAACAGATTGTAGATATACTTACTAAATCAATTATGCCATTGATTTTGTGAGTTGAAAACTAAACTTTGTGTGATGAATAAAGCATGAGTTTATATGAAAGTGTAAGAATAATATTGTATAAATGCACGTGCTTCTAAATATGCTTTGAATAATATGCGTTTCTGTTACTAGAGGAATCAAGTTTGTTCTAGCATTATACCTCAACCCATGTGCAGCTTATTGTCACGTCCCACTCAAATTGTCCCTAAAAATCCAAACAAATGATGGTTGCCTAAAGAATCTAGACTATTTTACAAGGAAAGTTCTAGAGTTGCCTAGAGATGTCTAGAAAGAGTTAGAGTTGGATGGACTCAACTCAAGCTAGAAGACCCTAGAATGTTCTAGAGCACGCTGGAGAATGCTAGAATGGGCTGAAATATTCTAGAACATGTCGGATGGTTCATGAAGGATGTAGAAGCCGCTGGAAGCTTACAGAACATCCCGGAAGGTGCATGAAGGAACTAGACAAACCTAAAAAACTCTAGAGTTGGCTAGAAGGTCCTAGACCCTTGTGGCATATTGTACATAAATCTAGAAGTCTCTTGTAAATTCTAGACTAAGAAGACTTTAGAAAGTGGTGGCATACTCTTAAGCTTAGAGCCACACTATAAATAGACCTATTGGTCTTCATTTGTATTCATCTTGGAAAATCTTGGGAAATTGTAAGATAAACTCTCTCTAGAGCAATACAAAGCATTCTTTGGAAACTCTCTTTCTAGTCTCTTTGGAGTTTAATTTGGATTCAAAGGCAGGCTTAGTGCAACGGACGGTGCTAAGTGCCGCATAATCGTTACTTGAAAAATAAGGTCGTAACAGTTGGTATCAAAGCTTTCGGTTAAAGTATCTCTATCTTTGGAAAAAAATGAAGAACACTGCCCCAGCTACACCAAGCATGGACGTTCCACCAATGGAACGTGGCCGTGAGGAAGTTCAGAAACCCCAAAGGAATCTCGAGCCAAGTCGAAAGACATGCTTTCTAGCTTAGAAGCACGAGTTGGGAGTGCATAGGACAACTTAGGAGAGCTGTTCGATCGGGTGGAAAACTTGGAGGAACGTTGCAATGGCTTGGATGCCGAGGATGTGGAGATCCATGCAGCGGTTAAGATGTCCCTCAACGAGCTAGATGGTGGATTAAGGCAAGAGATTGATGGGTTAAAGGCGGAACTTGCCAAGGTTAGGGATCTTGTCCAAAGAGAACTTGCTAATATGTTGCTTAGAATGGAGGATATAGGTGGTGATCTAGCTCTATGTAAGCGGGCTATGGCCGTGGGGACTAGCGCAACCATCGTCATTGAGGCTAAGAGGGTGGACGTTCCCAATCCTAAGACCTTCAATGGTGTTAGGAACGCTAGGGAAGTGGAGAACTTCCTATGGGGGTTGGAACAATACTTTGAGGCTACTGGCATAACGGACCATGCCAGCAAGATCCGAACTACAGCCATGTACTTATCTAACACTGCGATGTTGTGGTGGAGACAGAGGCATGGATATGTGCAACAAGGAGTTTGCACGATTGATACCTTTGAAGATTTCAAAAGGGAGTTCAAAATGCAGTTATTCCCCGTTAATGTTGAGGAGGAGGCAAGGGGCCGATTGCGACGGTTAAAGCAGACAGGTAGCATAAGGGATTATGTGAAGGAGTTCACAACCTTGCTGCTTGAAGTTCCTAACACATCAGACAAGGATGCCCTATTCTTGTTTATGGATGGTCTCCAATCGTGGGCTAACCTTGAGCTCAAGCGACGTGGTGTCCAAGATCTATCTTCGGCCATTGCGACTGCAGAAAGCTTTATTGATTACTCTACAAACAAAGAGAGCTCCAAAACCACAGATAAGAAGTTTGTTGGAGGAAAGAGTGGGGGAAGCCACGGTAAAGGTCAGGGACCTAAGAATCATAAAGACAGCTCCTCATTCAAGCCACAAGATAAAGGGAAGGAGAAAGAGGATCAGAATGCCTCGAAGCCCCGTGTGACGTGCTTCATTTGCGATGGACCGCATTGGGCACATGAATGTCTGAAAAGAAAGGCATTGAGTGCCTTGGTTGCCTCCACGCATGATCAAGATGGAGGTGAGTCGGACGACGGTGCAAAGATGGGTTCTTTGCGCCTACTTGGTGCATTGTAGAGTGCCCCAAAGACCCCCAAAGGCTTGATGTATGTAGATGCAACCATCAATGAGAAGGTTGCCAAAGCCTTGGTGGACACAGGTGCATCTCACATTTTTGTTTCAGTGGAAGAAGCAAAAAGACTCGACCTGAAGGTTGTCAATGGAGGGGGATCTCTCAAAGCGGTTAACTCGGTAGCACTTCCATTGCATGGAGTTGCTCGTGGAGTTAAGGTCAGTCTTGGTGCTTAGAATGGCTAGGTGGACTTATCAGTTGCGCCGATGGATGACTTCTCTATTGTATTCGGCATGGAGTTCTTGGACCAGGTAAGAGCTTTCTTGGTGCCCTGTTCAAACTCTATGTGCATCATGGATGGTGCAAAGGCGTGTGTGGTATCGACGGAGAGGACCACTAGACCTACTACCCAAGCTCTCTCGGCACTTCAATTCAAGAAGGGGTTGAGGAGGGATGAAGAGAGTTATTTGGCCATCCTAAAGGAATACGATGATGAAGAGGCGTCACCAAAGCCAAACTTGCCGACGGAAGTGCAAGTTGTCCTAGATAAGGACCAGGATATGATGCCGGAGGCATTACCCAAATGGCTACCTCCAAGGAGGAAGGTGGACCATGAAATAGAGTTGGAACCTGGCACCAGGCCACCAGCAATGAGCCCTTATCCAATGGCAAACTCAGAGTTGGCAGAATTACGGAAGCAACTCGACGAATTGTGGATGTTGGCTTCATAAGGCCCTCAAAAACCTCATTTGGTGTCCCGGTGCTCTTTCAGAAGAAGAAGGATGGCTCGCCACGAATGTGCATCGACTATCGGGCTCTAAATAAGATCACAGTCAAGAACAAGTATCCTATCCCACTTATTGCTGATTTTTTCGATCAATTGGGGAATGCTAGATACTTCACAAAACTGGACTTGCGATCGTGATACTACCAGGTACGCATAGCCAATGGAGATGAGCCCAAGACCACATGTGTAACCAGGTATGGTACCTATGAGTTACTTGTCATGCCATTTGGTCTCACAAATGCACCAGCCACCTTATGCACTCTGATGAACAAGATTTTCCATCCCTACCTCGATCGGTTCATGGTAGTATATCTTGATGACATCATGATATATAGCCGGACTTTGGAAGAACATCTAGAGCATTTGAAGAAGATGTTCGAGGTCATGAGGGAAAATGAGCTATATGTCAAGAAGGAGAAATGTTCCTTTGCCCAAGATGAGGTGATGCTCTTAGGGCATAGGATAAAGGATGGGAAACTAATGATGGATGGAGCCAAGGTAAAAGCCATCCAAGAATGGGAACCTCCTGCCAAGGTTCCCGAGTTAAGATCTTTCCTTGGACTTGTGAACTACTATCGAAGGTTTATCAAGTCCTACTCAGTGAGAGCAGCCCCACTAACCGACCTACTCAAAAAGAACAAGTCTTGGGAATGGACAAGCGAATGCCAAATCTTATTCGAAGACTTAAGGAAGGTCATTAGTGAAGAACCGATACTTTGTCTACCAGACCCCTCCAAGACATACGAGCTGCACACAGATGCCTCAAACTTTGCCATTGGTGGAATTTTGATGCAGGAAGGGCATCCGATAGCCTATGAGAGCCGAAAACTCAATGACACTGAACGCCGTTACACTGTGCAAGAAAAGGAAATGACAGCTATCATTCATTGCCTAAGGGTGTGGTGACACTACTTGTTGGGTTCTCATTTTGTTATCATGACGAACAATGTACCCACAAGCTACTTCCAGACTCAAAAGAAGTTGAGTCCCAAGCAAGCTCGATGGCAAGACTTCTTGGCGGAGTTTGACTACAGGCTGGAGTACAAACCCGGTAAGGCCAATGTGATGGCTGATGCGCTGAGCCGTAAGGCGGAATTTGTAGCCTTGAGTAGGCCAAGTAGTCCTCTATTGGAAAGGATCAAAGAAGGGTTGGAGCATGATTCCCTTGCTCAAAACCTCCTTGCCCTCATCAAGGAAGGAAAGACGAGGCGATTTTGGCTGAGTGACGGACTACTCTATGCCAAGCAGAATCGAATCTTCGTGCCAAAATAGGGGAGCTTAAGGAAAGAGCTTATCAAGAAGTGCCATGATTCGTTATGGGCTGGACACCCAAGAATGAGGCATACCCTTGCTTTGATAAAGTCAATCTACTATTGGCCTCAACTACGGGATGATGTTGAAGCCTATGTGAGGACTTGTCTTGTGTGCCAGTAGGACAAGATAGAGCAGCATGCACCCGGAGGGTTGTTAGAACCGCTGCATATTCCAGAGAGACCATGGGAGAGCGTCTCTATGGATTTCATCACTTGCCTGCCAAAATCTGAGGGCTTTGGCAACATCATTGTTGTCATCGACTGCTTCAGCAAATATGCAACATTCATACCTGCCTCAACGGACTGCACGGCAGATGAGATGGCACGTTTTTTCCTCAAGAATGTTGTGAAGCATTGAGGGATTCCATCCAATATTATGAGTGATTGAGACCCACGATTTACTGGAAAATTTTGGACGGAATTGTTCAAGCTGTTGGAATCAGACTTGAACTTCTCTACAAGCTTTCATCCACAAAGTGATGAACAAACAGAGCGTGCCAATGCATTGCTGGAGTTGTATCTTAGGCACTTTGTTAGTACCAACCAACACGATTGGGCAAAGTTATTGGATGTAGCCCAATTCTCTTACAACTTACAACAGAGCGAATCTACCGCAAAGAGTCCCTTTGAGATCGTCATGAGGTAGCAACCCATGACTCCTCATGCCTTGGCCACGAGCCTACTTGAATAAGGCGTTTAAAAAGATGAAGAAAAGGAGGATGGTGGAATTTCAAGAAGGAGATTTGGTCCTGGTTAAACTATTACCCCAACAATTCAAATCTCTACGGAAGGTTCATAAAGGGTTAGTGTGGAAGTATGAAAGACCACTTCCCATCCTCAAGAAAGTCGGTAAGGTGTCTTACAAGCTGCAACTCCCTCCAAAGCTCAAAATTTATCCGGTCTTTCATGTAAGCATGCTAAAACCTTATCATGGAGACAAGGAAGACATGAGTCGAGGAGAATCCAAGAGGGAGCCTACCGTAGTGGTAACCTCATTTGACAGGGAAAAGGACTCAATCTTGACGGATCGCTTGATCCGGCATAGAGGTGTACCAAGTTATCGAGAATACTTGGTCAAATGGAAGAACGCTCCGGATGTAGAGACAAGTTGGGAACCTGAGGATTCTTTTGTGGCAATTCAAAGATGACATAGAAAGGTTCAAGCTTGAAGGCGCGACGAGGGCGTCGCGAACTTGAGTGGGGGAGGGTGTCACGTCCCACTCAATTTGTCCCTAAAAATCCAAACAAATGATGGTTGCCTAAAGAATCTAGACTATTCTACAAGGAAAGTTCTAGAGTTTCCTAGAGATGTCTAGAAAGAGCTAGAGTTGGATGGACTCAACTCAAGCTAGAAGACCCTAGAATGTTCTAGAGCACGCTGGAGAATGCTAGAATGGGCTGGAATATTCTAGAACATGTCGGATGGTTCATGAAGGATGTAGAAGTCGCTAGAAGCTTACGGAACATCCCGGAAGGTGCATGAAGGAACTAGACAAACCTAGAAGACTCTAGAGTTGGATAGAAGGTCCTAGACCCTTGTGACATATTGTACATGAATCTAGAAGTCTCTTGTACATTCTAGACTAAGAAGACTCTAGAAAGTGGTGGCATACTCTTAAGCTTAGAGCCACACTATAAATAGACCTATTGGCTTCATTTGTATTCATCTTGGGAAATTGTAAGATAAACTCTCTCTAGAGCAATACAAAACATTCTTTGCAAACTCTATTTCTAGTCTCTTTAGAGTTTCATTCGAATTCAAAGACAGACTTAGTGCAACGGACTGTGTTAAGTACCGCACGATCGTTACTTGAAAAATAAGGTCGTGACATTATGTTATATATACATATAATCTCACCTCATTTTAATCATCAAGAATTATATTATCTTCTCCCCCTTATTCATCTTCGTTATTAGTTATATAAAAGTATTTATTTTTAACCTCTGACATCATCGGCATTATATTTGATAATTTAGAATGAAAAACAGAAAATAGAAAAGAAGATTGCATGTTGAATAGCCTTTTCAGTTCCTTGGTTTAATGGCTATAAGATTTTTTTTTTTGGT
Source organism: Hippophae tibetana (assembly GCA_037013495.1). NCBI lineage: Eukaryota > Viridiplantae > Streptophyta > Magnoliopsida > Rosales > Elaeagnaceae > Hippophae > Hippophae tibetana. The sequence continues at coordinate 11,066,016 of CM072812.1, forward strand.
GATAAATTATGCGTTGATCTTTGACCATTATTAATGGAATGATTAAGATAATTAATGAGATAAAAAATAAGTAAAATATCTTTATTAAAAAAATATAATTAATCACTATTTTTTTAAAATAAAAAAAATGTAATACATGCGTTGACGACTTGGAAATTAATCCCAGCCTCCAAATTCATTTAACAATAATATTACAAAAAGATACATAGGATTTAGGAATATAAATATATTATCATATTTAATATATTTTTACTGTTTAATTTTAATAAGATTTTCTGTATCATTCGTCTAATTTTAATATATAACTGTACCATTGGGAGAACAATCGTTTATTATTATTTCAAATTTTAAAGTGTTTTATATTTTAGTAGTATTTAATTAGATGTGATAATATATATAAAAGTATTATTGATTTTATTTGGAATAGTTTTAATTTTTAAAAGAAATTTTTTCAATAATTTCTTACATGATATCTTATACAAAAATCCGTGTTTAAACAATTATAATTCCATTTGTTGGATTAAAATTGTTTAGCTCCAAGTTACATAGAATTAACGATTATGAAGAGTGAAAATGTATAAAAAAATTATTATCATTTTTCAATGATATGTTTATGAAAAAGTTGATTTCTTAATAGATTTTAATATAATAAGAACAATAAGTCATCCCTTAAAAACCGAATAACCTCGATTGTTAAGTTGAAAGTATTTTAAATGAAGGGTGTATAGATGTAACATTAAAAAAAAGTAAAAAATGTATAAAAGTTGAAGTTTGATAGGGGATAATTTAAGTGATAATTTAAGTGATAAAATGAAAGCTAACATTTCCATTCAGAGTTTTTAATGAATTTATTATATAATATTATTTTATTTTATTTAAAAATAATTTTATCACGTTTAAATTGTAACCATATTAAACATAACTTTAAACATATTTTGTATTATTTTTCTTATTAAATTTATATTATAAATAATCATGTATTATATATTTTTATTTTTTTATATTATTACTTGTCTTATTTAATCATATTAAAGACGATAAAATATATTAATTAATATTGTTTTATTATTATCTAATCTCAATAAAAAGTAAGTAATATAAGAATATAAGATAATATATCGACTTTAAAAATTAATATATTATATTATAAATTTTATTAACATTTTATTTCAATTTATATAAGATGATTTTTAAGACAATGAAAAAATTGAATCTTTTGTATTTATATTTGAAAGTAATATCCATGAATCATATATTAATTAATTTTATAACAAAATTATTTATATGTTTATTTTTTTTAAAATAACTAAAGAGATACTTAAATATCGTTTTCGCATTAGACAAGATTTGAGGTAGGTGAATTCTATTCAAAGAAAACAAATTAATAAAGAAAATACATGTTGAAGTAATAGTAAAAAGATAATATGATATATAGTATTTAAAGAAGATATAGAGTTTTACGTGACAATCGAAAAAAAAGAAACGAGGTGGCCAGAACCAAGATATTATAATATGTACTGTGTGGAGCCGCCGCCATTTTATTATTAGAATAGTTTTATTGAAAAAAGGTGGCCTGGACCAAGATATTGTAAAATAAATGAGAAAAATGAATAAAAAGGTAATTATATTGTATATAAATAGAGAGCATCCCCGAGGTAGATTTGCATCCAATTCTAAAAACTATTACAACTCTGAAATAATATCCCAAAAAAACACTAAAATGTCGACAGTTCAGATTCAAGCTCCAATTAGTGATGATGCTTCTCGCAATTCGACTAGTTTTTATCCCAGTGTTTGGGGAAACCATTTCCTCAACTATGTCTCTCAGTCTTTGGTAGAATTACAATATCTAATATCTAATATCTTCTTCTTATTCTTCTTCTTTTTGTTTGTGTTTGTGTGTGTAATTCAGTAATATGAGATTGTTTAACTGTTTTTGTTTAACAAAAAAAATGCTCTTTTTGATATATATTGAAAAACATTCACTAGATAGTTCATATTTGATAATCAATTTCCACTTTTCTACGATTTGTTTCATGGTAATAATAGTACATTAATTTTTTGTTCTTAAAATCAATGCTTGGATCAAACTATTTTTTATGTTGAATCAAAACACTTGAAATTTAAAAATGGCCATTATAAATGTGATTTTGATAGTATCTGACTAATCAATATAATTTCATGAATTTGTTAGGAAATTGATGTGAAAACAGAAGGAAAAGTCCAAAGATTGAAAGAGGAAGCTAAGAGGATGTTTGCTATGATTGAGAATGATCGATCCTCCACAAAAGCTAAAATTAATTGACACAATTCAACTTTTAGGATTATCTCATCATTTTGAGAATGAGATTGCTCAAGATTTATCACTCATTCACAAAGCAAATGTTGTCTCTAATAGTGACAACCTTTTCATTGTTTCTCTTTCCTTTCGGTTACTTAGACAAGGAGGATATAACATATCTAATGGTAAGCTACCTCCTAAATTAAAATTAAAATATCTATACATGTAATATATATGATTCTAATGAGTAAATATTATGTTAATGAATTAAAGATGTCTTCAAGAAATTTACAAATGAAGAAGGGAAGTTCAAGAAGAGCCATGTTGCTGACAACGAAGGAATGCTATGCTTGTATGAAGCTGCACATATGGCTGGCCATGGAGAAGATATATTAGAAGAAGCTCTTGCTTTTACTACCCCTCACCTTCAATCTCTTAATGACACAAACACCTTGATGAGCCCATTTCTTTCGGCACAAATAAACCATGCCTTGAGACATCCAATCCAAAAGGCATTTCCTAGACTCTACACCAGACACTACATACCCATCTATGAACTTGACCCTTCACATAGTGAAGCTTTGGTTACCTTTTCTAAGATTGATTTTAACATTGTGCAAAGGGTACACCAGAAGGAGCTTGGCATTATTTCAAAGTAATAATTTATCAACCCAATCTTTAATCAATTATATGTTGCATTTAATAAACATTTTTTATTTATTTTGGTTTAGATGATAATTAATTTTATGATTTTATATATCGTTTTGCTTAAAGGTGGTGGACAGATTTGGAGTTTGCATCAAAATATTCCTTTATAAGAGACAGAGTAGTAGAAGGTTATTTTTGGATATTGGGAGTATATATTGAGCCAGAATATGCTCTTGCTAGAAGTATTCTTATCAAAGTGTTTTGTATGACATCAATCATTGATGATATATATGGCAATTATGGTACATTTGAAGAACTACAGATTTTGGCCGAAGCTATTAAAAAGTAATTTTTTCTTACCTTATCCTCTCCCTTTTCTATATATATATATATATTTATTTATCATAAATTGTGGTAAATTAATGTTGCTGTTAATTATAAGTTGAAAAAGTAGATCTTATTAGATAATAATTATCTTACACTTAAGTTAAAATTGTATTATAATTTATGATATAAAAAAATACTTAGACGTATATTTATAAAACAATGTAAAATGTTTAAATTAAGAGAAATTAACTTTTTATTCTACATAAATATATGTAGGTGGGATGTGACTTGTGTAGCTTCATTACCTGACTACATAAAAGATATTTACAAGGAACTCTTACATGTTTATGAAGAAGCTGAGGAAGAGTTAGCAAAGGATGGAAGAGATTATAGAATTCGCTATGGCATAGATAAGGTTGCATTATTTTCCTACATTATAAACTCCTCAATTACTACATTCATACACCTAAAAAAAATTAACAATATTGATTTAATAATTAAATTCAGATGAAACAATTGGTCCAAGCCTATTTCACAGAAGCAAATTGGTTTCATAACAATTACACACCAACTTTGGAAGAATATCTAAAAACGGCATCAGTTTCTGCTGGATACCTCATGCTTACAATAACTAGTTTTATTGGTATGAAAGATACTTGTGTTACTAAGGAGGCTTTTGATTGGGTTTCTGCTTTCCCTAAGATTGTTAGAGGTTCTGCAAACATTGCCAGGATCTTAAATGACGTTGTTGGTCACAAGGTAAATACATACATTCTCATGATAGTATTTATCAATAAAAATATATAAAAAGAATTTAATTCTCTCAAATTTTTTAAATATTCATTTAAAAATAATAATATTAGTTATAAATTACAGTTTGAACAGAGTAGAGGTCATGTGGTATCAAGTGTAGAATGTTACGTGAAACAACATAATGCAACAGAAGAAGAAGCATACAAAGAACTCCGTAAACAAGTTGCAGATGCATGGAAAGATATCAATGAAGAGATGATCGATAACAATAAAACTGTACCAATTTCTCTTCTCACACGTGTTGTTAATTTTGCACGTGTGTCAGATGATGTTGTTTATGTGGATGAAGATCGTTATACTGATGGATCCAAAGGAGCTGCTATGAGAAAATATGTTTCATCCGTATTTATTGAACCGATCCTTATATGATTTGTTTGATTAATTGTATTAATTAATGTTTTATTGTAGAAATAAGGATATATCCATAATAAAAGGTCAATGTTACCTAACTTGTTACTTTTGTTTTTATATTTTATTCTCTCTTTTTTTGTCTTGTGTGTGGTATAAGTTAAACTCTAGTAGGTTATTAGTTTGTAAAATTTATTTTATATTTTATTAATGATAAAAATAATTTATTTATACATTCATTGTGTTTATTTATCATTATTTAATTTCTTTATAAAAGAGAAAGAAGAAGATGAAACTTTCTTATTATACTTCTTGATTGTATATGACATCACATGATCATACTTATAGCAATGAGATACATTTCTAAACTAACCTACTTAGTACTAAAACGGTTATACACCACCTGCAACTAGTGTACTAGAGCAGTGAGATACAATATAAAACTTTCTAGTAAGACATTGCTTAATTGACTAGAGTTATTTAAATAAGAAAACAACGTATAAAAATAAATATAGCACAACTCATTTGGCAAAAATTTATAACAAATAATCTCAACCCTTATGTTTGATTTAATTAACGATTAAGATTTTTTTTACTTTTCGTTCTAAATTTATTCGCTATCTCTCTCTCCCTCTCTCAAATCGTTTTCTTCCATCACGTTCTCTTTTAATGTTTAATCACTTAGATTATATTTAGTTGACAATAATAGAGATAATAATGAAAATGATTTTATGCATTTTCGTATTTAGTTTGACTGTTAACTTATAATAGAATGTAAAGTATTCTAACAATAGTAAGAATGTTATTATTCTCACGTGTTTCAAAAATATGTTATGATGCTCAATTTTATTCCCACAATTATATAATTATTTATTATTTTTTCTTATTTAAAAATAAAGTAAGTTAATTTTATAATTTTATTTAAATATTATAATTATTTTGATTTTAATGTTGAAACTAATATATTACTAATAATAATATTTTCATTGAATTTAATTTCTATAACCATTAACATTCCAATTACTTTGTATTTATTAAGTTGTATTTATTAACCTCACGTTAGAATATTAAGTTCTATAATGTTCATTTAGAAGTCATTGTTTCCCTACTTACATCATGTTAATTCTCTTTTACAAATTCATAAGATATAATTACAAAACTATCCCTTATTTTAATATAAAATTTTATATTTCTTCTTATTATTTTTTACAAATTCATAAGATATAATTACAAAACTATCCCTTATTTTAATATAAAATTTTATATTTCTTCTTATTATTTTTAAAAAGACATTTAAGTAAATTATAATTTTGAATAAACTTACAAAAATATCATCAAATTATTTTATATTTCATTTATATTATCAAACTATTTTTTTCGTTTATACAACCTAAATCTTAATAAGTTTCATTTATATTATTTTATTAGTCTTCATCTAACGACGTTATAAATAAGTAATAGATTTGAAATAAATTAAATAGTTAAATGATATATCCTATAGCGTACCGACTAACCAATACTAACTTTTCAAAAAAAATTACTAAGATATATCATTGAATTTAATTCCTATAACTATTAACATTGTCATTGCGTTTATATTATGTTAACCAAACATGACATTAACTTATATTTATTGACATTAACTTATATTTATTAACAAAGAAATGAAACGTGGGGAAAGAGAAACATTTTCATTTCATTGTTTACTTCCTAAAAATAGTGAAAAGGGAATAAAGACCCTCGTTATAATTATTGATTGTTACTACTCTCCCGTTGTATTAATTCTCTTTTACAAATTCATAAGATATAATTACAAAACTATCCCTTATTTTAATATAAAATTTTATATTTCTTCTTATTATTTTTAATAAGACATTTAAGTAAATTATAATTTTGAATAAACTTACAAAAATACTACTAGATTATTGCAAATTTTGTTCATATCATCAAACTATTTTTCTTTTTATTTATACAACTTAAATTTTATTTATATTATTTTAGTAATTTTCATCTAACATGTTACAAATTAGTAACTAGATTTGAAATAAATCAGATACTTAATTGGTATATCCTGTAGTGTCAAGCAATCAATCAGTAACCAAGGAAGTTACAAGCAATACCATAAGCTGATGTAATAAAGAACACTCCATTGGATGGAGTAGGCAAAACTATCTTATCATACCCACACCTGATACATGCATAGGATTAGAAAGAATACAAGATCGATGCCTCATTGGCTGAAAGTAGAGATCTCACCTTAAGAACATCCTAAGTGCCATTAGCAGCATGCAATAAATCTTGAACCCAGGTAACCCCTAGTAATTACGGTTATAGAATCCAGAAACCAGGGAGACTAAGCACCCACGGACTATTTTAAATATTATCAGATCAACCAATATCATGAATCTTCCATCGTAACCCAGCAAACAGAAAAATTTGGGCCTCCACAAGGCCCTTTCAAGCCTAAGAGGTGAGTAGCCCAACCCAATAATAAGAAATGAACCCGTTCGAAATTACTGACTTCTCAAAATTTGTGGGAGCAATGAATTTGAATTTTTCAATATTTGCAAATACTATTTAACCAATGCAAAGTTAAATGTATGCAAATATTTAAAGCCTATTCCACTAGCTTTTTTGTATTTAACACAATATCCTCGAACCACCAAATTAATCTTCCTATCCTCCTGCCTGGAATCCCAACACAACTTTTGCATTGCATATATACTCCAAATCACTACTTAAACCAAATAGTTCTGAATCAGTAAAAAAAAAAAAAAGATCTCTTTGCCTGATAGAAAAAGAGATCGAAATGTTTAATTCTGAAACCCCATCCACTAATATTTTCAACATAATCCACCATTTACAATAATTCAAATTTATCCTATGCACATGTCAAAAATAAAAACAATAATAATAACTCACTTTAACCTAACCTGAAAATTATAACTTTTAAAAGGACATATAATAAATTGTATAAGTCAGATTTAAATATTTCCATTTCTATAAAAAAAAAAAAACATACTTCTAAGAGATGTTACATTTTTAATTAGTTAAGAGAGAGAAAATAACTCGCATCTTTCAATCAAAGGAGAGAGAAAGAGTGGTAAAAAAAATGCAATTATCTCATGTGGTTATTAGTCGAGATTATTTAATTTGAGTAATGACGAACGAAATAGAAAGTGAGAGATTGAGAAACTTCCTGCACACCTTCCTCCACCACTCTCATATTAAAAATAACTTCTGTCAACAATATTTGGGACAACATTCGAAATGACTGGCAGTCAAAACTCCAAAACTGGAAGTGAAACATTGCAAGTCACACATGCATCTTCTTAATTGGTTTTTCATTCAATCCTGCGGATCCTTTTTTTTTTTTCTCGAAATAAAATGGAAATCCGTGTATCATTCTTGACTTTCTTTGAGCAATTTAACGCTTGTGTTGTTAATTTGGACCCTATTTTATTCCAACGGTCGATATCCACCATGAATTCTAAATATGAAATGATGTAGGGATACGTGTAAGTAAATAGTTCTTCCAGGGTGCTTAGTAATGAAATTGAATCATGAATATGTGAAAAACTATTAACCTACCTAATAAGCAACTTTTTTTCTTCTTTTTAAACCCTTAAGTTATCATTTATTTTGACTAATTGTGAATTTATATTCAAAATTAAGTATATCTTAAAAATAAAATCTATATAAAAACATGTTTAAAAATAAAGAATATATATATATGATGACAAATATTTTTTTTAGAGACATAATATAATTTATAGGTATTTAAGTAGTCTTCTATGCTTTGATTATTTTTGTATTTTTGAATATATGTATAAAAAAAATATTTTAAACATATGCTAAAAAATAACGAAGAATTAAAGGGATATCAGATCATACAAAATTCTCTAACTAATTTATAATATTGCAATAAAATAGAAAGAAAAATATCGAGGAAAATTTACACTAAATATTTATTTTCATTTTAAATATTTAAATAAAAAATTTAAGATTTTATTTTATTATAAAAGGATACTTGAAGTTAAAAATTATAATTTGCTTGATCAAATTATAGACATGTTTATGATAATTTAATAAATGCTAATGATTTATTTATATACTTAATCATATATTTTTATTTTTATTTTTAATTAAAATATTATATGCACAACAAAATTAACTTCAATTTTTTAACATTTTTATTCGTTAATTTGTTTTTAAGACCAATATAAATTAAAATATCGAATCAATATAGAAATAAAAATATAAATTATTAAATTGATAGAAAAATAATAATATAATATATTGAAAGTAAGTTAAAATTTATAGTAGGAAAGAAAAACACTTGCTCTTTAGAATGTGTGTTTTTAAGTCATTCTTTTTATGAAAAAATAACAAAATGTAATGGAATAAATCATATGATATATATACATTTATATTTTTGATAGATCAATATTAATGAATTAGTATTTAATTAAAAAGAAAATTACTCAAATGTTTTACATAAAAAAATTTTGTTTTGATCGAACTTAAATAAAATTTTTATTTTCTAATTTTTAATTAAGAAAAATATCAAAATGATGTTGAACACAAAGAGAAACATGAAAGAGGATAGCCGAAAATAGAGAATAATCACAAAAATATAAAATAAGAGAGATAAAATTAATAACAAATACTAAATTGATCATTTCAAGCTTGAGAAGTAAAAATAATATTATATCATATTTATAAGATTGAAATAATAAATTAGATAAATATAAACTAATTAATAAACCCTAAATAATAATCTAAATAACTAATGATAAATCTAAATTATAAATATAAAATTTTAAAAAAACAAGTAATATAGGGAAATAATCCCACTCTAGATAAACCATAATATGAATAATTAATTATTGTAATTATTCTGCATCATTCTCCTTAGTTGATGAAGATTGAAGATTTTACGCTTGATGAGTTAAAACCATAGAACAAAAGCCAAAACTTAAAATATAATGGTAACCCATTTGTGCAATTCTGGAGAATAATGAAACGAAAGTGCTTGTAAGTCATGTTGATATGTTCCTAAAAAGCACATAAATCTTGTGATTTATTGAAATTAATTAGAAGAATTAGGTTTTAATATTGTATTTTTATCTAAGTATTTTATAAATTATATTTTTAAAATCAAGATATGTTTAACATATTTTAGATATTTTACGTTAAAAGATGCAAATGGTAAAGGATCGAATAAATTCTCACAATCAGATGCATAATTATCATACAATGAAATACCTAAATGAAAATATTTATACAAGATACATCAAAGAGAGGTTAGAACATGAAATTAAAAAAATTAAAGGCACACGACAGCATGAGTATATATGCCCGCGACACAAGCCTCTCAAATGAATTGTACAAAATTGAAAATAAGGACGCATCACGACATGCGTTGATTACATCGTAACCCACACATTTGGATTTGTACTTAAACACTAGATTAAAAGCTTATCACTATCCAAATTATTCCACATTTTTTAGATTAATATTTCAATTATTTTAAATCTCTACAAACCTAATCCTAACTACATTGTAATTTTTTTTACTAAAAATATGTACTTAAGGTTAACAAAAAAAGAGCCATATATTGTGTGCATAGATTTTACAAAAAGTAACTTAGGGCCATAGAGAAATTAAAGGCTAAAAACAAGATAGAATTCAAAAAGGCAATTAAAGAGTTAGAAATCAGCCCTGGATCTTAGTCCTTTGCTCCTTCTTCTTCTTATTTTTCTTTTTTGTTATCTATAATTTTAATTATGATTCTTTTAGAATCCATGCCTATCTAATTTATTTTTGTGATTGTAAGTAATTTTTAAGCCTTGGGTTATGATTTTAATTAATAGAATATTATAATGAATTTTTAGATTCAATCCTTGATTTTTGATGTGTTTGACCTTATATTTAAATGACATGGCATGTAGTATTATCTTGTTGTTGTGTGATAGATGTAACAAGTAGAATTGATATCTTCGTTAAAGGTTACTAAGAGTAATAATCATGTGTAGTTTATTCATCTTATTTTTAGAACTTAATGTAATGAATGAATTAAATCTAATAAGTATCTATATTATTTGTGATATAGATTGATTTATAATGATATTCTAAATCGATCACAAGGTAATAAAATGTGCAATAAGAAGTCTAGCCTTAGTTGCCCATATTTTGTAATATAAATTTAAGAATTCAAGGATAGTTATAATATTAATTCATGATATGATCAATTAGATTATAGGCTAGTGGTAAGTATAGTCACATAATCACATGTTTCTGTTAATATGTGTAGTCATGTATTTTATTTATCATTTTATGTTTAATTTTAGTTAAAAGAAATTTCAAAATCCTATTATTAATTTACTAACAAGCTAATAAATAGTAGTAGTCATTGAAACAATCCTTGTGGGTTTGAAAATATTTGTTCTTAAATTATTTATCATTTGTATAATTTGATTATGTATACTTGCATATTTTCAAGTGTATCATTTGTCATTTTGGAGTTAGAATTCCCTTTGTAAATTACAGTGTTTGTATTTTATAGGATGTTTTTGTCTGTCCTTTGTAAGATTGGTTATTAGTAGCTTAATAGATATAGTTTTGTGCATGCATGTTATATACACTTACTCCTTTAAATTTCATATATTTTGCCTTGTCATCTATTTATTATTATGTTGTTCCTTTAGGGACTTTGTTTGTTATTTGTCTCATTTGGGACTTTGTTTGTTGGTTTTGTTATCCCATTGAGGACTTGGAATTTCTCTGTGTTTGAAATGCTTTTACATGTGGTTTTCGACAAGCGACCTTCCGACATTCTTATCATTGGCTCATTGGGATGCTCGATATCCACTTGCCAACATGGATCGGAAAATGTGTAATAGATATTATTCTCACTAAGGTATAAATATTACCCGCATCACCTTGGCCAGTAAGGCTCACTGTTGTGGGCAACGAGGTGGGTGGTGAGTGGTCGATGAGTGTCTAAGGGGCATAATTTTTCTATAAATTTTTCTCTCCTTCTTCTTATTTTCTTGGTTAGAATCCATGAAAGACTCTTTCTATTTGGTACTAGACTTGCTCATTTTGTTTTGGTCCATTTTTCTTTTAAGTGTTAAGTTTGAGAAACAATTAGCATTTGTGTGATGAAAGGAATCTCTCTAATATTTTTAAAACATCAAGTTGAGGATAAAAAATGTGAAACTAAGATTTTGTTGAGATTTAAAATGAATAGTTGGCTAGTGAAGAGCCATATCATTTTAATGAATTTCTCTCTAAGATGAGTTTCCATATGTGAGATGTTAGTTGCAAGAGTGCAATAGTTCCTATAGGTGAGAAGTTATATGGTAGTATGACTTGTATCAATTGGTACTAAAGATAGCTATTTAGTTTAATAATAAAAATTTATTATTCTTAAAATATTATGTTTTCCTAATATGCATGGAAATTTTTTCATAGGAAACAATTTTATGACAAATTATTATCCAATAAAAATAAACCATAATTCTATATCTTTTACTTTAAATAAAGAATTTGTCCAAATTTCACTTTTACAACAATATAAGTATAAGTGTGATAAAAACTTTGCGCCAAGGAAAGGTGATGGATAATCTATGATCACCACACTTGCTTGGCGCAAAGTCTTTATCACTCTTATACTTATTTGTTATAAAAATGAAATTTCGACAAATTCTTTATTTAAAGTAAAAGATATAGAATTATGTTTTATTTTTATTGGATAATAATTTTTCATAAAATTGTTTCATATGACAAAATCTCCATGCATATTAGAAAAACATAATATTTTAGGAATAATAATTTTTTTATCATTAAACTAAATAGATATCTTTTTAGCTTTGTATTGAATAATGGTTTCTTTTTCATCTATTTCTTTAACTAGAATATGATTTTTCATAAGAACATATTGTTGCTCCTGTATCAATTAAAATACACATAAGATATATGGTTTATAGCCTGTAAAATTAAAATAACCTAAAACATAATTATAACATTTTTTTACCATAAGTTGGTGAGAAGATTATTTCTCCTTTACCTATTTGGATATGATAAATTTGAGCTTGAAGGATTTCTTATTTTTGATTAGTTCTGGGTAATATTGGAATTTGAACATTTTTAACAACAATAGTCTTATCATGATTATTTTCAGTTTTAGAAGATGATTCACTAATTAGTTTTTCAAATCTTATAAGGATATGAAGTTTGACAATCTTTATTGATTGAATTTTTATTTCTAAAATATACTTGATTTCTTAATACCTGCATTTCTTTTGTTGAAGGAATTTTTTTGTCTAGGATTATTTATGAGATTTTCAAATAACCATTTTTTTGGTATTTATAAGTCTTTTCAATTAATAAGTAGTAGTTGAATTTCTATTTCATAAAGTCTTGGATCAAATAATTCTACAAAACTCTTCTCATCTTCTTTTGTTAAAGTTTCAAGAAATTTTCTTAATTCATGAATAGTTTTCCATTGAATAGCTAGACTTTGAGATTGATGATCCATACTTCAAATTTTAAGTTGAATCTTCCTATCTTTTGTAAATATTTTATCACAACATTGTTGTCCATATTTTTTATTACTAATTTGTTTTTTAACTTGCTTTTTTGTTTTAACTAATAAACATTGTTTATTTATTAGTCTACAAACATAATTTATCCTAAAACCTAAACTATCTATTTTATTTAGCTTTTTTAGCCATTTTAGATAGCTTTTAATAGTCCTGGTTTGATAATTTTAAAAAAATTGATCTAACCAATATATATCTTAAGGGGATTCTATAAGAAAATAATATTTTTTAAATAATTTTACATATTCTTCAATTTGACAAATATTACATAATTGTAATTTTCAAATAGCATAGTTAGCATCTTTTTGAATTATTAGTTCTTCTACATCTCCAATCAAATTTTCTTTAATTATTTTAGTGAATTCTCTTAGTATATCATCATGTCTAAGAAATTTTGATAATATGAGTGTTTTTTGCTCTCTACCTCTTGGAGTTTTTTCCCATTATTTTAACCATTGCATAGTATTATCTTGTAGAGTTCATGCAATATAATCTAAGAATTTTTCTTTTTGTCCAAGTACTTCTATAGTTAAGTAAAATAAAGGACATAGATTGTGCCAATTCTTCTATAGTGTCTTCTTGATTTTTAAATAGTACATTAGTAAGGTTTAAATTAGTACCATGTTGTGATATTGGTTGTTTATCTAAATCATCTTTCTTAGTATAAGATGGGATTGGTTCATCTTCTGGTTTTGTTTCATTAGGTGAAGCTTCATTCATATCAATATAATCTTCATCTTGAGTCCTTTTTAGACATTCTTTAAATTCTTCTTGGTTTAAGAATTCTTTTAATGGTTCTTTAGGTTTTCTCTTTTTATGAACATCTGGAGATTTTTTAGATTCAGTATCCTAATCACTCACCACGTTACCTGCGTAAAGAGTATCAGATTCAAATTCAGAGTCATATGTGGATTCCTCGTTAGAGGATAATAAGTTAATTTGATAATCAAAGGGTGACAATAATGATTCATATTAAAGATAAGTTTCTTGAATTTGTTGTAATAATCGTTGTCTTTCTTCTATTCCAAGTGTTGGATCCTTATAAAGATGTCTCCAATAATCAAGATTTCATTTATATCTTGTAAGGATTTGATATTTGATTTTTGTATTATATTAAGTTCTTCTACTAAAAGAATTAAAACTTTCGTTATTGTTATTTGATTTTTTAAAATATGTCTATTAGGTTCCATCAATATCTAATTTTATATTTTGTAGTTTATTTTTGAACATTATTGGAATAACGATGATATCATTTTCTTTCTAATATTATGTCATAGACTATTGCTTTTATTATTTTAACTTCTTGTTTTATATCTCTAATATCTCTTTCTTTGTTAGAGGTTTCTCCTTTAGAATATATAAACGTCAACTTTGATACATTATTATTTCATGCTACATTACTTTTTCTTCTTAGTATCAGAGATTTTTTCTTTAACATCTAAGTTCCATTCTTCTGATAATTGAAAGTTTTTTAATATTTATGGTTTTATTATTTGTCTAATTTCTTGAATTTTTTTATCTATTTCTATAAATTCATATATTGAACTATTATGGATGTTTGTTAATAAATATCTTACTATATAGTATATTGAAAATAAATGATTTCCTTCTTTTATTAAATCTTCTATTTCAAATTAATAAGCTAAACTTAATATTTGGTTTAAGTTTTTTTAGTAACGTTAATGGAAACTTTAAGACATGTTGTGAATTTTGATTTATGATATCTTAAGTTTTCATGGATCATTCCTAATAAAACATATTTTCTATTTATTATTCTATTATCTAGGAGTGTTAATTTTAATGATGTATCGATTCTTTCTCTAAAATATACTTTTATTAATATTTGGATTCCTCCTATATGGATGTATCCAATCTTTATTTTTTCTTTTGAAAAATTTTAGATAGATTATTCATAATGGTTTCTTTGTCAATTAATGATATGTTATATATTTTTTTCGCAACTAATATTAATGTTCATCTCTTTATTACTTATTTCATAATAAATGATATATTTTCTTGAAAATATTTTTCTTATTTTTCTTAATTTTGAGAATAATGATTTTTTGAATAATCTCTTTCTTTAAGATTTAATTTACCTTTTGTTTTTCTTCAAAAAAAAATTATTAATTATTATTTCTTATCAAAAACATTATGAGATGTCTTTATTATGATAATACAAAGTTAGAATTTAATGATTTTTAACTTCATGAAATCTCTTTTCTAACGTCATCTTCAAATGATGACAGTCATTTGAATAATTTGACCACGTACGTATTCATATTGACGCTTAACAGATGTACAACATTCCAAGCAAAAACCAAATTGCTTCTCTTAGACTTTTTTCTCTTCTACACACAGAAAATGTACGACAGAACTAAGAAGAATAGTTGAAACATGATTATATTTTTATCAGCTAGTTGTTAGTCTCTTCTACACACAGAAAATGTATGACAGAACTAAGAAGAATAGTTGAAACATGATTATATTTTTATCAACTAGTTGTTAGTCTTCATATAAATATGTTTGCTTCTCTGCAACTCTTATACTGCAATATTTGCTAGGCCTGCTGGTTGATATTCAAACCAAAACTGAATATGAGATAAGGTCAGGTCTTGCTAAGAAAAAGTGGATAAAAGGGAAGACAAAGGATACACCTCTTTTATTATTTTATTATTTGAACACTTCACAGTATCTCAGTCCACTCCAATTTCCAAACTCCATTCTATTTGAAACATGATTTGGCATGATCTTCCTTAACATATATCCATTTTGTTCTCTTAATTTTTAGATTTTTTTCTTCTAATTTATTTCCAACTTGAATAAGATGTGTTTGAAATTTCTTTGTGGTATCATATCTGTGCAAATTTTACTCTCTAGACTCTCTTTCCAACATTTTCCATGTATAAAAAATTACAAATTACAGGAGGCTTGAATCACAATCTCTTTGGTGTGTAACATATATAAGTCAATCAAAAGTTTTGAATGGTGGGTTTTTTTTTCTCCCCTCAAAAGAATGGTGGGCATGCAATTTGTATTGTTGTTACTTGTTACAAATATTATGCATGTGAATGGGGTAAGTACCTAGAGGACCAACAGCTAGGCGCGGGTCATCTTTGTTGTCCTTTTTAAAGCTAAAAAAGATGAAAAGATTTTTCATAGTTAAATGAAGAGACTGAAAGAATTCTGAATAGATGTAGTGCACCAACAAGAAAGTTAAAAGTGAGTAATAGTATATAAACAGTGAAAAGCAATGAATTACAGCTATTTATGTTGTTTTTTTCTTCCTCTGATATGCCCATTTATGATAAAAGCTTTTAATGTTTTACTAGGAAAATTCTCTTTATTTTATTATTTTATTTTTTGCATTTTGATGAACTTTCACAAAATATATATCCTTACTGAATGTTTATTACACTACAAAATACCAAATTGTATAATTTATGTATAGTTAGGAAGTTAAATCATATTGCATAAAATAAAAATTATATGATTATATATAAATTTTATGTTATTAAAAGTATAAGTCTAAATCGAAATAGACACTTAATTTTATTTATCTAAAATTTAAATTTTAAAATTATATGTATTACTTTTTCTTTCATCTAAAATTAAAAATAATATTTTTATTTTAAAATATAAAAAAATTATTAATTTAATTTTTTTTTTAAATAAAATTATTTTAATATGTAATAAAACTACGTAAAATAAATTACATATTATTTTAAATATAAATATTTTTGTCAAAAATTATCATTAATTTCATCATTGTTAACAAGTATCCTACAAACTTATTGTAATACAATATTGAAGAGATACATAACCTAACTCCCTCCAAAAGAGTTCTCAAAGAGGAAGGGTTGTTATAGATTTATAAGTACAGCGGAAACCCAATGCTTAGTCAATATGTGACTTCAACACTCCCTCTCACATCGATTTTCGACTGGGAATATAGAGCGTTTCCCCTCACACCGACGTAGGGTTCATCCTCTACAACCGGTCGGGTATCGACCGAGTCACCTGGCTCTGATACCATGAAGAAATACATAACCTAATTCTCTCTAAAAGAGTTCTCAAAGAAGAAGGGTTATCATAGATTTATAAATGCAGCGAAAATCCAATGCTCAATCGATGTGAGATTTCAACAAATATTACAATTCAATATATTTAATTCTAATATATTTAACCTATATCATACATTTCACCTAAAGTATTTTTTACGTTTTTTTCTAGCTATTAAAAAAACAAAGAGTAAGAAAACATATGTGAAACATAGAAAATATAACCTTTTACAAAGATGACCGAAACAACATTTAAAGCTTTCTCTTTCGATTTGAAGGGTAAGAATAATATATTATAACTTTTTTTTAAAATAAATAAAGAATTAACACTTTCAGCAAAACAATGAGTCCAAAACTAGTACTGGTTAGCTAAACTTTACATTTTATAGGCTCTGAGATAAATTCTTACATCTACTTCTATTGCTTGCGTAACAGAGCTATGGTACTTAATAAATCAGTTTAATTCACATGCCAATGTTGGTATTGCAAAATGATGAAAATAATTAATACAAAGTAACACATTATTTATAATAAATCAACCAAAAAAAAAATCATAAACTTTTTTTAAAATTCATACTTATATATTAACAAATATGTTTGTAGCTCGGGTAGTACTCTACATAAGGCCTTGCCAATGAGGGCTTTATGTTTCGGATTTTATTTTTTTTGGCCTCAGTCTACTGTGAAAAGACAATTTACCCTTCTAGATATAAACACAATAGACCTAAGTTTACATATTTCTCATGCTAGAGGATATGTACTCTTTAATAATAATCTTACTTAGTTAATTTACATTTTTTTTTTGAAGTTAAGGTATTTAGAGGTGATTTTTTCCTAGCAAAATAGATGTCCTCTATATCACATGAATTACAAGAATACCATAAAATAGAAAAAGAGAGAAGTTTTATGCATTTAAAATTGAATAATAAAAGTCCTAGATTTGGGAATATATAACAGACGTGGGAAGGATTTCAATACTCAGCTTCATACGTTGGTTATATGTGTAACATTCATGGAAGGTGTGGAAGACCAGCAACCTTGCTTTGGATTTGGGTTTTCTATCGTCGGCGAAACTAGAAGATTGGATGTCTTATCAAATGACTCTCATAATAAAGTTGATGCACCATTTTTTTTATTTATCTTATGTGAGCTTTATGGAAGGCAAGCATAGATCGGGTGCATGGTCTGAAATTTCTTCAAGGCAATCAATTAGTGAAGTTTTCAGAGTATACCCTTCGTACTCACATAGATATGGTTGGTGTACCCTTCGTACTCACCGTTGGGGACTCTAAAGGTTAAATGTGATGATAGTTGGGATGACTCTTCAAGGTCCTTGTACCTTGAACTGTACTGTGTAATAACAATATCGGTACGGTGATTTTAGCTAAAACTGTCCATGTTGATAATACCAAATCTTGTCTTCTTGCATAGCTTTAAGCGTTAAAGCAGGGTGCTAAGATAGTCTTTGAATTGGGACTTCCAAATGCGTACTTAGAAATTAATTCTTTAGTGGCAATTAATAGGATTCTTTACGTGACTACTAATAAGTCTCAATTGGACAAGATGCAAGAGATATTTTACACCATATAAACTTTTCTACGAGGAGGAATATTTGTTTCTATGTAGTGTTTTTCTAACCCTAAGTTTTTCATGACAAAAGACTTACTCAACTATTTTTTAAGTTGTTGATTCAGAAAATATTATGATCACCGATCAACATATCATCCATGTAGAGCAAAATAATAATGAAATTATCATGAGAGAATTTTTGCACAAAAACAGAATGATCTGAAGTAGTTTTTTTGTAATCTTGCTCCCTCATAACAAACTCAAATTTTTTATACCATTGTCTCGATGTCTGTTTTAAGTCGTAAAGGTTTTTTTTCAATTTGCAAACATAATCCTCTTTTCACTTTTGCTTGAAACCCTTTGGTTGCTCCATGTATATATCTTCTTCCAAGTCACCATGTAGAAAGACAATTTTGACCTCTATTTGCTCAACCTCCAGGTCAATACTTGCTCTCAGCATAATATGGATGAATGTCATTTTCACAACTTGTGAGAAATTTTTGTCAAAGTCGACTCATTTAATTTCTTTGGTTAAATCCCTTGACAACTAGTCTGACTTAGTATCATCGATTGGAACTGTTTTTTTCATGCTTCACCCTAAACACCCATTTATTTTTCAAAGCCTTCTTTTCTTTGGATAGCTTCATGAGCTCAAAAGTTTTGTTCTCATGTAAGGACTCCATCTCATATTGCATGGCTTAAATCCTTTTTTGTTTGGATTCTTCATCCATGGATTTATCATAAACTTTTCTACAAGGAGGAATATTCGTTTCTATGTAGTGTTTTTCTAACCCTAAGTTTTTCATGACAAAAGACTTACTCAACTATTTTTTAAGATGTTGATTCAGAAAATATTTTGATCACCGATCAACATATCATTCATGTAGAGCAAAATAATAATGAAATTATCATTAGAGAATTTCTGCACAAAAACAGAATGATCTGAAGTAGTTTTTTTGTAGCCTTGCTCCCCTATAACAAACTCAAACTTCTTATACCATTGTCTCGATGTCTGTTTTAAGTCGTAAAGGTTTTTCTTCAATTTGCAAACATAATCCTCTTTTCACTTTTGCTTGAAACCCTTTGGTTGCTCCATGTATATATCTTCTTCCAAGTCACCATATAAAAAGACAATTTTGACCTCCATTTTCTCAACCTTCAGGTCAATACTTGCTGGTAATCTCAACATAATATGGATGAATGTCATTTTCACAACTTGTGAGAAAATTTTGTCAAAGTCAACTCATTTAATTTCTTTGGTTGAATCCCTTGACAACTAGTCTGACTTAGTATCATAGATTGGAGCTGTTTTTTCATGCTTCACCCTGAACACCCATTTATTTTTCAAAGCCTTCTTCTCTTTGGGCAGCATCATGAGCTAAAAGTTTTGTTCTCATGTAAGGACTGCATCTCATATTGCATGGCTTCAATCTTTTTTTGTTTGGATTCTTCATCCATGGATTCATCATAAATCTCAGCTCTCCCTCATCAGTGAAAGTTACATACCCATCTGGAAGATATGTGGTAGAAGGTCATCTCAATCTATCACTTTTTCTTAGTAGAACAGGAAAAGCCGTAGGTGTTGGTGCTGGATAATGAACATCAAATCTCCCTTGTCTTTAGAACCAACTTCTATGGGAGCATCATCTTCATTGGGTGGATAAACCTGGTCTTCATCTCCAACTTGTCTTGGCACTAATGTTGGAGGAATTAATTCCAAATCTGATGAGTCAACATTGGAATTAGGAACTTCTTTCTCCATTTTGAAAATATCTTTTATGGTCTCATCTTTAACAAATACAGCATCATGGCTCCTAACAAGTCTTTTTACAACTAGATCATAAAATCTATAGCCAAATTGATCTTGACCATAACTAATAAAAATACACTATCTTGTCTTAACATCAAGTTTGGATCTCTCAACCTTGAGGATATGAACAAATGATTTGTAGTTAAATACCCACAGATGATCATAGGAAATATCCTTTCTTGACTAAAATTTATCTAAAACATCCATCTTGAGAGGAGTATAGAGTGAAATATTCAACACATGTGCAACTATGAGTATAGATTCACTCCAAATTGTTTTTGGAAAATTTGTATATGAGAGTAGACATCTGACTCTCTCCATCAAAATTCTGTTCATCCTCTCAGCTAAACCATTCAACTGTAGTGTCTTTGGAGGTGTCATTTGATGCCAAATACCATGCTTTTTGCAATAAGTATGAAAAGATCTTGTGTAACTCTATTTTTCTTTCCTACTAGATAATTAATTCATTTCTCTAAATGTACTTCATCCATTTCAAGCAGTATCTTATTCCTAGCTAGACTAATCATAACATTTTCACCCATGTGACTGAGTATCTTATGCCGTAATTCAGCTACATTGTCTTTCTCCAAAACATTTACTATGTCGGTGGAGAGCTTCACTTGCATTATATATAAAGTTGTGCTTTTGAATCTCTCTCCATGTTATGTTTCTCATATTACAACAAAGCTTCTACAACAACTTCAAACTTCATCTTGTCTTTTGCAAAAGTCAGAATTGTTGTGAGATGATTATATGATAAGGGTAGTGATGCCAACAACATCACAACTTTCTCTTCTTCTTTGAACTCACATTGAATCTTGCTAAGTAAGAAAACTTACTGTTACAATCGCTAACGTGCTACATCATGCTCATGTTATCTTTCTTCCTCATCTGATATAGCTCCTTTCATAAATAAAATTTGTTGACAATATTTTTTGACATGTACATATTTTCTAGAGTCTCCTATATTTTTTTATAGTCTTGGAATTTTGATTCAATATTTTGCAAGACACTGTCTGAGAGATTTAGACAAATTGTACTGACTGTAATCTCACTTATCTCCTCCCACTATTCCTCGGTGACGGTTAATGCCTTCTTTTCTTTCCCCAACAACGTCTTATAAACCTTCTATTGAATGAGAATATCCTTCATCCTCCTTTGTCATAAAGAAAAATTATTATTTTCATTAAATTTCTCAATATCTACCTTTTAACTTGACATTTTTTTTCACTGTGTTTATTTTTCTGCAAATAAATACGCCTTGAACCTAATAAAATCTTTTCTAATGTGACATATTAGTCTATACTGCAACCACAGAACATATTATGAATTTTATTAAACCAGCTCTGATACTAGTTGTTAGGACACAACATGTAAAAATAAAATAAATTCAACATGATAAAATAAGGAAACCATTAATTTAATGTGATTCATCGTTTAATATGAGTTACGTTCACTAGACAAACTCCAAAAATATTTCTTCCACTAACAAAATTAATGGGTACAAAGTAAAAGACAATACAACAAATTGAGATAAATCTAAAATAATGACACATAAATGTTTCCTAAACTGACTATTTTTTTCATTTCTCTTTTAGAAAAATGTCTCAAATATTTTTCTAAAATATTATCTCCCACTTTCTCACACACATAACACTATTTTTCATCAAAGAAAATTTTTCACTTTGGCTTTTCTTCTTAGGTATATATCTTTAAAACAAAAACATTGTTTATTTATAGATAAAATTTCCTATATTTTATGTGGTCAAAAATTAGCTACGTAATTGACCAAATTTTAACTATCAAAAGTATTTTTTTTATTTAATGAATTTTTCAAATATAAGTAACCAGGGTACACTTGAATTTTTTTATTTCCTTCCCATTGAATGTGTTAGAACCTACATTATGTTTATTAAAAATACCCAAATTGCTTTGTATAATAATTTTCTATTTTTTTGGGTCGAATATATCAATGGGTGAAAGGGATAGTCACGAATCATGAGTTAGCAAGAGTCACAAATCAAATCGATGAGTTTTAGCAATCATTAATTACGTACATTTTCACCCCTCGAACCCACAACCTAATGCATATTGGACGAGATATGGTACCATCTCACCCTTTCCACGATCGGAATAATAATTTGCTAGTTTGTTAATTGGTTTTGGTCTAGTTACATTTGTTTGCGAGCAACAATAATGAGAATTCGAACCATACAAGTTTGTAAAATATTATTTAAGAATATTATGTCATCTTAATTAAGTTTTTAACTTTTACTTCGGCTCAATATGTATCCTCATGAGTTGGAGGAGGTGAAAATAAACTTAGGCACGGGTAATCAGTTAATCAACCAGCTTTGCTTAGCTTCAGCCTTCATGCAATAGCTGATCTCTTCAATTACTAAAATATCCCTTACTTTTAAACCTAACTACCATTCTAAAGAAGAAAATCATCATTATATAGGGTTTCTTTTGACTAGTTGATTGAAGAAATCAATGTTTGAAGAAATAATCAGAAGAAGAAATAAACGTTTTCTTTCGTATATTTTCTTAATTTGTATCGGATATGTACATTTGTTTATATAGACAAATATCAATTACTATTTCAACAACCATCATGATTGAATTACATGGTTTATAACTGTTTGGTAAGCGTCGTGTATATTAGAAAAAACGTTTGACGTCGGTGCAATGTTTGTTGAATTGTGTTGCAGTGTTTGTTGAATTCAACATTGATAACAATGAAAATCTATCTAATTAGTATAGCATCGTTTTGATGGTGATCTATATATGACATATCATTTGCAGGTGTTTAGGAAACGGTTCTTAAAAAAGCAGTATGCTTTAATAAGATAATGGTGCTAGAGTTTAGTTGTGTATGATTATGGCGTAATGTGTTTCGTTATGTAATGTTTGTGATGTAATCTCTGTTTCGTCAACATTTATAGACATAAACTTATTACATGTATTAAATAATATGTTAGTTTTGAAGTTGAGATATAAGATAGTGAAGTAATTATGTGAAAACTTACTAACTCTACATTGTGACACAACGACAAAAGTGGTAATACATACATATCTAATCTTATACAATAATAGTTACCTTGTAAAAATTAAATAAACATTTTCTGCCCATAATTAACCAATAAAATAGTCACCCACTACGACAATACTGTTATCATGTTTACAAAGAGACATTTATATCATATACATCATTTCCATGCAAGACTTTATAAGAAAATGAAAACAGTAAAAGTCTTTAGGGAAAAAATAAATAAAGACCACTAATAGGTTTTGAAAGATAATATAAATTTATTAAAAACTACCAGTTACAAAGCAATATGTGTTACAGTGTGATGTAACATGTAAACAATATGGAAGTCACTATTGAAAAACAAAACATAGTGGTTGTGTCAGGTGATACGAGCATGCCTATAACAAAATCAAAACAAAGGCTCCTTTCTTTTCTGTAGTCTTTTGTTTGGCTCATTTTTAGCTTTTATTTTCTGATTCTGAGCTGCTGCAACTCCTACAAGAATACCCAGAAAGATTTTTATGAGTTTCATAATCCATTTTAACATTTATATAAATTTATTATGCTCTTATTTTACTATTATGCAAAAATTTATAAAATAAGATTGAGTTATATCAATATTCA
This sequence comes from Hippophae tibetana, assembly GCA_037013495.1. Classification (NCBI taxonomy): domain Eukaryota; kingdom Viridiplantae; phylum Streptophyta; class Magnoliopsida; order Rosales; family Elaeagnaceae; genus Hippophae; species Hippophae tibetana. The sequence continues at coordinate 11,090,134 of CM072812.1, forward strand.
AAATTTAATTTGAGTTAGCTTTATTTTACAGTATATTTCAATTCCTATTTATATTAATGTTTCACTTTCACAATCTTCACTTACCCAGTGCTTTTACACACTCATTTAAATTTCCATTTCATCATGGATAGGTGAAAATTACACAATCCCAAACTATATATTAGAAAATTCGATTACTCTTACTCATTTATAAAATTTGTAAAATCTAGTCCCTAAATGGAATTAATGATTTTTGCAAAATTAATTCCGATTGTTATGTCATAATTTTATTACTTATAGACATATCATGGTCTTAAATAATTAAAAAGTTGACCCAAAGTCACCAAACGCTATCAAATTTAAACTTAGGATGTGTTTGCTTTTGCTTCTTAGATTATATAAAAGCACTTCTGAAAAACAAAGGAAAAAAAAACTTATGAGCAAAATGAAATTTTTTTATAGCAAAAAGTGCTTTTAGATCTCACATAACACATTCTTTGCTTCGTAATAGAAACACAAATAATATTCTTTCTTCGCCTGTTTTTTTCTCTTTCTTCTTCTTCTTTCAAAACAACTTTTAATAAGCATAAAAATTTAAATTTATAAAGGTTCTTATTTAAAAAAATGTCACATTACTCTTAAAGTTGCTAAAATCGATTCATATTAGAAAAAGTAACACTTTGTAACTTTCTTTGTGCTAATATTTACAAGCTCTCAGTATATAAAAGCCTGAGCTACCATCAGCTACGAAAAACCTCACAAAACATTTTGCTTCCTTAAAACATTAATGTCGACCAACACAGCAAGAGATCAAGAATCTGATTATGAAAGCAGCTGCTCATCTTTAACAATTCCAGATTCCAGCACTAGGAGTTGGATGAGTAACCTTAACTTTGGCAGCCAACACAGAAGTTCAGCTTCTGGTTGTTCCTCTATAAATGAAGCATCTGTTTTAAGCTCTCATCACAAGCCCCATAAGGCCAACCAAGCCGCATGGGAAGCCATTAAAAGGCTTAGAAGCATAAAAGGTCGACTGGGTCTCGACCATTTTTGGCTTCTTAGAAAATTAGGCGGTGGTGATTTGGGAAATGTGTATCTATGCCAAATTCGTAACCTCATGGTGGGTTTGCCACAGTGCTTTTATGCCATGAAAGTGGTTGATAGAGAAGCACTTGCTTCAAGAAATAAGCTACAGAGAGCTGAAATGGAAAAAGAGATTTTGGGTATGCTTGATCACCCTTTTTTGCCTACTCTGTATGCTGAGTTTGATGCTTCTCATTACTCTTGCTTAGTTATGGAGTTTTGTCCTGGTGGTGATTTGTATACTGCTAGACAACGCCTACCGGGGAAACGCTTTAGCTTTTCATCTACCAAGTAAGTTTTGTCTTTTGATCGGTTTGTTTATGCTTCTAAGTAAACAATACAATCAATCTTTTTAAATTGCAAAATTTGATCTAATATATAAGATTTTTTTTCTGATTGAATTAATAAATTTTATAATCGTATTATATTCAAATTGAAAATTATATAATTTATTCAAATTTTGATTAAATTTAAATTGATAGATTTTATAATATATTGTATCTGATATAAATCGAATTACTATTAAATTATAAATAAATACATATTTTATTTTATAATATGTTATATTTAAATATTATGTATACTACGATTATATCATATTATTAATTTAACTTAAAAAATAAATATAAATGTTTATAATAATTTAATAATTATATAGATATATTCTTATTTTTTAAATTTTTTTAGTTATATTTATAAATAATAATATTTATTACAAAAATATTAATTTAAAATTTTAATTTATATATGTCGTGTTTATATATTACAATAATTCATAAATAAATTTTAATATTAATCTTACATTATCATATCCGAAAAAATTTGATATATTCTATTTTGGATTGGTTCAAATTGATTATATTATCGGATCGGATTTGGATTGAAAATATTCAAATTCGTTCAGATCGGATCAAATTTGAGTCAACCAAAAGTAAACAATATCGATCTAATACTCATTCCTACTTCTATCACTTTTAATAGTAAAAAGTGCTTTTAAACATAAAGAAAACATTTGTAAGAAGTGCTTTCAAGACTCTTAAAACACTTTATCCTAAATATAGGTTGGAATAAAACCACTAATAACATGTGATTTTAACTCTTAACTACTTCATTAGTTTTTAAAATGTAAAATTTTATACATTAATCTCTAAATTTTTAAAACATATGATTTAATCTCATATTTTTATAACTTATCACATATATTCTTAAATTTAAATCATATGATTTAGTCTTTAAATTTTTAAAATTTTGAATATAAATAACATCTTAAGTACTAAATTACATATTTATGACTTAAAATTTCAAAACTTATTTATCAAGTTTTAACACTAAATCATATATTTTAAAAATGTAACAATGAATGTATAAATCTAGTTAAAGTTTAAAAACACATTTTATTATCATTCTTCTCATCGTCCATAATTCATATTATTGTATGAGTCTTTGGAAGAATAATTAATTGGGTTATTGGAAACTTTCAATAGGTTTTATGCAGCAGAAACAGTTTTGGCACTAGAGTATCTTCATATGATGGGCATTGTTTACAGAGATTTGAAGCCTGAGAATGTTTTAGTTAGAGAAGATGGTCATATTATGCTTTCAGATTTTGATCTTTCACTAAAATGTGATGTTGTCCCAAAGCTTCTTAGGCGCAAATTGGAGACCTTGCAAGACGATGAAAAATGTGAGAAATGTTCAACACCAAGATGTATTGTCCCAATGCAGCCTGTACTCTCTTGTATCTCAGCTTCCATAAAGAATAAGAAGAAAACAAAAGTCACAACAATTACAAAACAACTTGATGATAATAATGGAATTAGTGTTAATTGTGAAGTAATTGATACAGAGTTAGTAGCAGAGCCAATCAATGCAAGATCTAAGTCATTTGTTGGAACCCATGAGTACTTGGCTCCAGAAGTGATTACTGGACAAGGTCATGGGAGTGCAGTGGATTGGTGGACATTTGGAATTTTTCTTTATGAAATGTTGTTTGGAAGAACACCTTTTAAAGGTGAAAACAATGAGAAAACTCTAATTAATATTCTTAAGCAGCCATTGACATTTCCAAGAATTGGGGTTAGTAGTAGCAAAGAGTTTGATGAGATGGTGAGAGTTCAAGACCTTATAAGCAAGCTTTTGCTGAAGAATCCTAAAAGGAGAATTGGGAGCTTAAAGGGTTCTGTTGAAATCAAGAGACATGAGTTCTTTAAGGGTGTGAATTGGGCTTTGATTAGGTCTATTAGACCTCCTGAAATCCCTAGAGATTTGAACAAGATTAGAAATAGAGGTAATTATATACCAAAGTTGAGCAAGAAAGAGAGAAGTGAACCATTTCAGATGTCTCATCATCATCATATAGATTATTTCTAACTTTGATGAGAAAAAGGAATGTAAATAGGTAAAAACAGGATGCGCAAATTGTCATGTTTGGACAACAAATGAAGAGTATTTGAACTCTGTTTTTCCTATAGCTTCGAAAAAGATTTAGATAACATTGTTATAATAATCATTATTTCTAAATTACAATCTCATTGTTAAATTAGTAATTAATTTATGGCATTTTTTTTATACAATATCAAATATATTGATTATATATTATAGAGTGATAAGTTTAACTCTATAATATTTTTATATAATTACTTAAAAAAATTAATACTATCAGAAAACGTAGATCTAAATTATATTAGACATTTAATTTAATCTATTTGAATTTTCAACTATAAAATTATGTGTCTTGATTTTTTCTTTCATCTTAAATTAAAAATAATATTTTTTATATAAAATAAATTAAATACATTTTATAATAAAAAATATTTTAAATATAAAATATTTTATTAAAATATTTACAATTAATTTTATTCAATTATATTATAAATTTTATTACCAAATACTATATAAAATAATTATAATACAATTCAATATAGTTCAATTTAATATAATTATATTTAAATTATCGAATATGATATATTAAACAAGTTGTTAATTGAATTTATCCTCTCTCTTTCTCCCTTTCTTGAATTACAAATACATAGTTATAGAAATAACAAAAAAGTAAAAAATCATATAAGTTGTTTCACCTATTTTTTTCACTATTTTTACTTTCTTTCTTTTTAAAGATATTTGCAAGAGAATTAATTCAATAAAATATGTTATAATAAAATAATATTATATAGAATGTTATCGCATATTCCACAAATTTAAATGATGTTTTTATAGTTTAGAATGTCTTGGTAACAATTTTACCTTTCGTTTTGAAAGATGCGTAAAAGGGATCCCATAATTATTCCAATGTGAGTGTCATGAGAACTCCATGAACTCATGTGATGTCAATTATTAGTCTAGTCAATGATGAGGAGATTTGTTTTTACCACAAAATACATGATAGGTGTTTTATTGTTTTTAGATTATTTTATAAAGTGTAAAACGTCTAATATTCACTTGAGAATACATATTTTACAATTTATTGTTTTTTCAAAAAAAAAAATACAAACGAGTAATTCAATTAAGATGACTATCGTAAAACACCAACATATCTGCACATGTTCACGTGCCTCTTTTAAACCTGTCAAGAAAAATAACAAAATATCCAGAATGTTCCTAGCTTCTTCTTATTCGAATGTTAATTTATTTATGTTATTTTTTTAGTTCAAAAGAGACTAAACTATTTTATTGAAACCAAACAGAATAACTACAGAGAATGCAAAGCAAATTGCAGAAAAAAACATAGCAAAAGGACATCTAAACATCAAAACAAAGGATAATCCAACACACCAATTAAACACAACAGCCTTAGAGATTAGCTCTAAACATTATCCTAAATATGCTCTTTGATCTCCCTTGTTCATCGTTGCAATTGTTGTGTTTTAAAGACTACTTAGATTGTTTATTGTTGTGATTGATTAAAAATAATATTAATTTTGTTAGTCAAACTAAGAGGTGTCTAATTTAGAATAAAATTCATGAAAGATGGTTTACCATATTGTCAAAGATGGAGATATCTAACCTTATTTGAATAAAGAATTGAAAAATTAGATAGCCTAATTTTATTGAATAAAGAAATGTTTGGCATATGAAATAGGAACTTGAAGGCTATAAATATGACTTCATTTCTTCATTGTTGATCATCCCAAAAATAGAGAAAAACTTATATGAAAAGTTTTTGAGTGAGAGAATTTTGTGGGAAAATTCTCTTGGGCTTGTAATTGCTCTTGTCTTTTGGGTGTATGAGAAAATCATTGAGAGTGTAGTTGTAACAATTTTCCACATAGTGAAGTTTTTCTCTAGTTGTCTTTTGACAACGAAAGTGATTTTTATGCATTCTCTATTTCTTTGTTATTTGATATTCTACTGAGGAAGATCTTAAGAGGAGGAATTTGTGATTATACCATTTGATCTAAATTTCCTAACAATTGGTATCAAAGCCAATTTCAAAGAAAGAAGGAGAAATGTCAGGAGTTAAGATTGACATTGAGAAATTTGATGGAAGAATCAATTTTGGCTTGTGGCAAGTACAAGTCAAAGATTTGTTGATACAATACGGGTTACACAAGGCGTTAAAGGGGAAATCAGCCCATGATAATTGTATTTTATATAGTCATTTTCACCTATTTTATTAATTATAATTGCTATGTTTTAAATGTTTTTATTAATTTTAGTTTAATAAATTAGTATTTACTGTTTTTTATATATTTTAATAAAATTAAATAATTTGTATCGAAAAACTTAATTAATTGCAAATTTGTGTCCAAAAATATAATTTCAAATAATAGAGTTCTTAATTACAATTTTTAAAAATCAAAAATATAATTTAAATTAAATTCGGACTTGATTTTAATTATTAAAAGTTTAAAAACTTAATTTAAATTAGAAATAGGCTAAACTGTAATTAAAAAAAGTTGAAAATGTAATTTGAAATAAATTTGTGGGCCAAAATCCAATTAATTAAAGTTTAATTTTCTGCGCAGGTGAGAAGAACCACGCGCCAATATGCACGTGCGAACGTGGACCGTCCGATCAAAGAAAAAACGGCTGAGATTCACGCGTGCTATTCACACCCGACCAACTCGCGTGGGTGTAACTTCTTTCACGCTGCTCGGCGCCCGAGTGGGGCCCACCTGTCGCGCAGGTCGACGTGCAGGTGAGGCCCACCTCTCTGACGCGTCCAGCCGCTGTCCCCCACGTACGCGCACCACTGATCCTGTGCGATGATATCCGCGTGCAACCGGATTTTTCTCCAATAAGAAGCTGTCATGTGTCCACTCTGAATCCTAACCTCGAATCAGCAACTGCCACGTGTCCCGCTCTATTTTTTAGTCAATCAGGTGATGACACGTGGCATGGTATGATGAGCACGGAAGCGCAGGATCAAGGCCGTGTGTAGCCGTTTTCTCCGTGCTTTGTTGTCTCCTTCGCTATTTCTCGCATCCAATGAGAAGCTGCCACGTGTCCGCATTAATTCTTGTCAGCGAATCAGACGCTGACACGTGGCACGCATAATGAATTTAAAAAATGCAGAATCGGCGCCCCTGTCTCACGCGTAATTTATTTAATATTTTCGATTCGATTTTTGATACAATTTTGTCCCCCACGCGTTTTAATTTATTATTTTTCCCACACTTCTCTGTCCCCGCTTGTATTAAATTTTAATATTTTTGATGTATTATTTTGAGTATAAATAGGAGATAAGATGATAGTGTTAAGAAGTTTTTTTTGAGTTTGTAATTTTTGTGTTGTTTGTGGGTTGGCTGTGGAGCACGCAGAAGCCATTTTTGGCTTTTGTTGTGTTCTGTGTGTGTCAAATATTTGTTCTAATTGATGTTTTAATTTTCCATCTTCTTCATCTTATTTTTTTGTATCTGTTATAATTTTTATTTTAATTTTATGAAGTAATTTAATTTTTCTAGGGTTGCATTTGATCTAAATTAATGATGCTTTTATTTTAATTATTTTTGATAGATTTATAAGACGTTCGATTTGTTCGTTCTATTTTGTGCTTAATGTTTTTTGATTATTTACGAATCTTATCGAAACGATCTGTGGCACATGAATAAACTTGGAAGAGGCATTTGTGTGTATATTGCTCGTAAATAGAATGACATGTATGATGAAGGATAGGAATATACCCTAATTGTATGTGTGACCATTTGAAAACTTAGAACGTAATGAATCTTGGTGAATTTAATTCTCATAGAGATATAGTGAATTAATTTAACGAGGTGTGTTTGTACGGAGCTCGGAAGAGATGTATGAATAAAATTAGAAGTTTTCGGTTGACAAATTAAATGTACTAAAAAAATATAAATCAAAAGAAAATAATATGATTTGAGTTGATTAATTTGGTGAAAAATTACAATCCTAGATTTCTTTTATTTTGTTTTTAAATTCTTTTCTTACATTTATTCAAATCAACGAACGTTTTGAATAAAATCAGAGAGAGATAATTTTAGTAATCAACAAACTATAGTTACAAATCTCCGTGGGAACGATATTTTACTTACAAATATTATTACTTGTGACCGTGTATACTTGTACGTTTTTTGTGTGTTGTAAAACACACAACAACCCATATTACTGGTATTGAGTCCAGTAAAACCAATATAAGTGATCAAGATTGGGAAGATCTTGATCTAAGAGCTGTAAGTGCAATTCGGATTTGTTTGGCCAAAAATATTCTTGCAAATGTGCATGGAATATCTATGGCCAAAGAACTTTGGGAAAAGCTTGAAGAATTGTATCATGCAAAAGGCGTTTCAAATCGAGTGTATCTGAAAGATTAGTTTCATACTTTGCGTATGAATGAAGGAACTATTATGTTTGACCATCTCAGTGTTCTCAATGGTATTGTCTCTGAACTGGAAACCATTGGAGTTAAACTTGATGATGAAGATACAACTTTAAGGCTCATCTGGTCTCTTCCATCTTCTTATGATCACATGAAACCTATCTTGATTCATGGAAAGGAGAAAATAAATTTTTCAGAAGTTACTAGCAAACTGTTTTCTGAAGAAAAAAAGCTAAGTGGTGGAAGAAATGTTTCGTCTGAAAACTCAGCATTGGTAGTTGATAACCGAAAGAAAAACAATTTCATGAAAAAGAAGATAGTGTGTTGTGGGTGTGGATAATCTAGGCACCTCAAAAGAAATTGTCTGAAGGGTAGAGCTGATTCGACAAGAAGCTCAAATACCGACGGTGACGCTAATAGTATGTTTTTTTTCAAAGGCTATAGTGATGCTCTTTGAAAAGAGCATGTACATCCTCGTGGCATGCCGCTAGTCTCTAAATATTTCCATGAAAAAGGGTATGTTACTGGTAACGGGTCCACAAGTTTGCACACGGGCATTGGCTTGGTATAGATGCAAGGTGTGTGGTGAAAAGGATGTTGATGGCTGATGAACTCTCGAGAAAACCAAGTGTGAGAGTTACACCATAAATTTCAACAAGTTTTTTTCTTTTCGATATGAGCGGAAGTAAAATTCTTAGAATTGGTGATTAACTCTAAGTGAGTGTACTCTTTATGGTGGAGTCTGATGATTCTCGGTGTAGAGAATTATGACTGTTGGAGTAGACAGTGTTGTAGTGGTAACTATGTTTATTTTTAATCAATGTAGAGATTGTTGTGATTGATTAAAAATAATATTAGGTTTGTTAGTCAAAATAGAATGTGCCTAATTTAGAAGAAAATTCATGTAAGGTGGCTTACCATATTGTCAAAGATGGAGATATCTAACCTTGTTTGAATAAAGAATAGGAAAATTAGGTAGCCTAATTTTGTTGAATGAAGAAATGTTTGGCATATGAAATAGGAACTTGAAGGTTATAAATATGATTTCATTTCTTCATTGTTGATTATCCTAAAAATAGAGAAAAACTTATATGAGAAGTTTTTAAGTAAGATAATTTTGTGGGAAAATTCTCTTGGACTTATAATTGCTCTTGTCTTTTGGGTGTGAGAAAATCACTGAGAGTGTGGTTGTAACAATTTTCCACATAGTGAAGTTTTTCTCTAGTTGTCTTTTGACAACGAAAGTGGTTTTTCTCCATGGAGTTTCCACTATAATTCTTGTGTTGTGTATTCTCTATTTCTCTGTTATTTGATATTTTACTAAGGAGTATCTTAGGAGGGGGAATTTGTGATTATACCATTTAATCCAAATTTCCTAACATTTATATAGTGTATTTTGAGTCTAATCTAAATCAAATTATAATTTGATTGATTTAATACCTAAAATTAAAAAATGGTGTTGAAAAATACTAGATTTGAGTGCTAATTGGACTACTTAATGGATCGAGACTCTTCTCGATTGATCTAACTATTATGATTTTCAACTCAAGAGTTCTTGATCGATCGAGTTCAATTTTAGATCGATCAAAACTTGCTTTTCATTCTTTCTCTAATTCTTCAATTGAAGTTCGATCAATCTAATGTTATATTTTTGCTCTAAATACACAATTTTATTTCTTTTTATTTATTTCATCCCTAAACATCTATATAACATAGAATAAAAACATAAAACACATAAAGAATAATAATTCATTATAAATACGTGAGAATTGATAAATAAATATACCTATAAAATGATCCAAATCAATCTTATTTTGAGAAACCTGACAATGTAGCTTGCATAACACATCCTAAGACTTACCGTGGAATATGATTCTTTAAGTTTGTGGTTCTCAATACAAAAAATAATTGGATGAAACTCAACAAAAGTATTATTATCAATACACAATTTATTCACTAATAAGATAAAATTTGAGATGTATATAAAATGTTGGCAAGAAAAACATTATGGTAATTAAGAGCTAGAATTGAATGACCTGTGGTATCAATAGAGATTTTGGCTCCATTACCTACTATTATCCCCTATGTACGTGAATATGGTATTATCTTGTGTATCATTACCCAAATTTGTAGTAATAGTTGATGGTGAGTTATTGGAACCATGATTCACCTTTCCAAGAAGCATATCTCATAATTGAAAATAATTGATTGCAACATAACCAAGCTTGGAGCAAATTTGACACTGAGGTCTATCACCATTCCTTTTAGTTACAAAATTATTAAAGTTCTTAAGATGTTTTTTGGAAGATGAGGAATTAGATGAGTTACCCTTCATAAACTCGTGAAGATTCCAAGGCTTGAGCCACAATTGCCTTCCACCTCTATTGTCTCTATGCTAAACTGGATCCAACATAGAACATAGAACTTAGCAACAATGCTTATAGATTTACTAAATCCTCAGGAGCCTGTCTACTTACTGGAAAGCAAACTATAACTTTTTAAAGAGATTAAATAAATTTTTATACCACTAAATTATTAATATAATTATAAATGTATTATGAAATTTTATTTATTACTTTTATACGATCAAAATTTTAACTTGTTATAATTGTGATTAATTTTAATCAAAATTAATAACAGAATATATTTAGAATCTTAAATATCCGATTTAATTGAATATGTATTCAATTTAATTTTAAATCAATAATCAATCTATCAAAATTAAACTAGTTAAACAATTAACTTACTTATGTCTAACTTAATTCTTGGTGATAAAGAAAATTTCAATCAATTAAATAACAATTTTAATATAATTGATCAAATTTTAATATGTATAAAAAAAATATAAATATATTAAAATAGGATTATATATGAGTTTTTCATTAATATAAGTTGATAATATCATATAACCTACCTACATTCATTCTATCATTAAACTAAACCAGACTCTAAACACATCAAATTCTTCCCCTCACATAAAATCCATATCCAAAGCGCATGAAAGCATAGTACTAGAATCCAGCCAATGTCCGCCCAATCCATCATCCACTTACAGTCACACTACCCATGCATTCAGAGTAGAAGATGAAACCATTAAGTACAGGAAGGAAAATATTTTTTAAATAAGAAGACAAAATTTAGTGCTTCACCTCTGCAACAGCAAAAACTTATAAATCTATGCCCTTCATTTTGGCCAGTGCTTCGATATTGTGAAGAGTGATAGAAAAACTATTAATTATATTGTTGATTTGATACTTTTTATCTTTTCTTTTTCTTTCTTTTTTCACTTCTGCTTATGGGCTCGTCTTTATATAGCGGGTACTTGTTTATATGTTCATTTATTAGTTACATATACTAGTAAACCCCATGAGTGAAGAAACAAAATAATTGGACTGGGAGCAGGCTAACACTCCACTAGATTAGGATAGTTGTGTTATTTAATTTTTTAAATTATAAATAATATTATTTTATTATTTTATTTAAAAATAATGTATTAATTAGAAATAAAATATATTATTTTAATATATTTAATTAAAATATTATTTTTAATATAATACTTTAATATTAAAAATATTAAAATAAAGTAAATTATTCTTAATTTATTTTTTAAAAATAATATTTTAATAAACATTATTAAAAAATATGTTTTTATCTTTAATTAATATTTTTTAAAAATTAAAAAATTAAATGATATCACCTAATAACATTATAATAATATTGAAGAAGTAACTTTTTAAAATATTTAGAATGATTTTTTTAATAAAAATATACAAACAAGAAATGTTATTTTATAATTATAAATGCTGTTTTTTCTAAATTTTTAAAAAGCTAATTTTTTTTTTCTTTCCATTTTGTCAAATTACCTAACTTGTACCGACTCAGTATACTCTATAAATAATGATAAACCATTCTCGAAAAATGCTTTAGATTCATGTAACAAACGAAACTAAAAGAAGGTACCCATGGTTTTTAGGTGAAGCTTTGTTCTAAACCAGTGGGTTCTGCTGACTTCAGTACCCTTCAAGAGAAAAAGGTAATCTCGAATCTCAATAAAATAAATAAAACTAAATCGGAACTCAAAATTATTATTTTCTGTAGATTCTGATGTCAGTTGGTAAGCACAAAGCGGATAATATTCGTTTGCTCATAAATAACACTTTGATTTTTAATCTCTTATTTCAAAATATATATTTATTTTCTTATAATATTAAAAAATAAATAAATATTTTTTAAAATGATTATAAATAAAACTTTATATATATATATACACTACTACTAATTGTTTTTTTTAAAATGAATTATGTGATTTAGTAAAATATTTTTAATTATAGATGTATCAATATACATATCATAATATAATTAGTTCTTGTAGTTATTAATTGGTATACAAATACCTCAATATCTCATATTTTCATTATAATTTTTAATAACTTATGCATATTGATGTAAAAACAATGGTTAATATTACATAAATTTAATTTGTTTTATATATATTTTTAAATTGTGATATATGTTACAATTATTTTAAAAATTAAAAAATTAATTATTTTTCTAGATATATACCTGAAACAACACAAAAATATGTGTGCCAAATTGGGTTTAAATTTGGCTTCCTTATCAATACTCTCATTCCTAATCCATCTATTTGGATCTACCATCATTTCAGACAAAACCAGGGGCATTTAAGTAACAAAAAGCTAGAGATAACCGACCCTTGACAGCAAGACAGTGAAAACTAGTGCCTCTGATGCTAGAATTCAGATGAAACCACCAAAGTTCTCAATGTCTCATTAACCCTTTAACCTCATTTACCAACCAGCATCACCCAAATGCCTATAAATACCTAACCAAGTCCCCACCTCTACTTCATCCAAATCCCATTTAGCTTCAACAACTTAGTTTCCTCAGCAAACTTTCATATATCACCATTCCATTTTTGCATAATATTTTCAAATGGAAAATAACACAGCAGCTCAGTCTCCTCTTGAAAACAGCAACCTGGCTTCCATTGACCAAAGGCTGGCCATGGCTAAACGCTATTCTCTTGGTATGTGTTCTTTTCTTGAAGAAATTTTAATCTCTGTTATTACTCCACTTGTTCTATTTTGGTACTTTCCATTTGGGCTATAGTTTCTCACCAACATGAGCTAAATCTCATGAGTGTTCATGATGTTAAGCATCATGAGATACCTAGGGTGTGTACCATACACCCCTCCAAAGTACTTTGTTATGAAGTGATTCTAATTATGTGATTAAGATTTGATATTTGATTGATGATTCACATGTATGTTTTTAAGTCGCCAACAAAAGGTTTCCTATTTTTTTTTAAAAATAAACAGAGGGTGTGAAAGCTGGAGCTAAAGCAGCTGTTGTTGCAAGTATTGCCACTGCCATTCCAACTGTAAGTCTTTAACCACATAAGTTGAATTTCTTCATATTTTGGATTACAGAACATTTTATTTCTCGGATTTTCAGGGGAAATTAAAAAAAAATGTTTTATAAACTGGTTATTTCTCGACTGGATTTTAGAAGTTTCTCAAATTAATTTCATACATAGTGATGAATAACTAATGTGGTTATTTGTTATAAACATGCAGCTTGCAAGTGTGAGAATGCTGCCCTGGGCCAGAGCCAATCTCAATCACACTGCTCAAGCCCTCATAATCTCAACAGGTTTTAATCTTCATCCTCATTTCTTTTAGCTGAGATTTTTCATTTCGTTTTCCTTTTTTTCTTTATTTTCATTTAATTTTTAGTTTCTAAAAACTGTTGTAATAATGGCAGTGGCTGGAGCAGCATATTTCATAGTTGCTGACAAGACTGTCCTTGCTACAGCAAGAAGGAACTCCTTCAATCAACTCTCTAACACTGAAGCATAAATTCAATATACTAAATTTGGGTTTTAATATATTGTATCTTTAATTTTCATTATGTTTGTGTCATCTAATCATCTTTATAAATAAATAAAGATTGATTAATTAGTAAGTCTTTATTATATTTCTTCTCTAACATATACAAAATATTATAATTTAATTACTAAGTTTTTAAATCAACAATTTAAAATTTTAGTCCAAAATATCACTTTACATCTCATTAGTTTAGCTGCTTTTCAATTCATTTGTTTCACAACTTATGACTCAATACATAGTCCTAATATTTTAACAATTTAAAATTTTAGTCCAAAATATCAATTCATTTGTTTCACAACTTATGACTCAAATACATCATTTGGTTACAAATATAACAATTTGATCCCCAATTTGACAGTCATGTGTGTTAAATCAATTTTAAAGAAAATTGAAATATTGGACTAAACAAATTTAACAAGGTAGCAATAAATTGCAAGAATTGGAGATAAACCTTTTAAGTTAACCTTGTCTGAGTACAAATAATGTTCCATCTAGACTACATTTTATTTCCAGCCATATGGTATGTAATTCCACCATATATAGACATGAAATATAAAACAAAATAATAGGGCTATCCTAATAAGGTCACCTTAAAAGTATACAAAATACGTGTATTTCACAGTTAAGTATATGAAGATTTACCAATAGTCATTGCACGAACAAATGCCGTCTTTAAAATGGTGGAAACGGTTCCGATCTCTGGCAATAATTTCCCTGTTGAAGATCTTTGACATTAGCTTTGTAGCAGCATGACAGTTTCTACATACACGAAGATTCTTTACAATCCTAATTGTAGTCCCTGGCTTTGTACTGATCAAACCAAAAGCGATAGCCAGCTTCTCACTGTGATGACTCAAGGCTCCTTCTTTCCACTCCTCATCCATGTCATGCAGCACCTCAGATGTATCTGGCACAAACCCTGATAAACCCAACAGTCTATCTATTTCCTCTAACATTTGGTAGATATCTTTGCTCATGGGATGTGCTCTGTCACCAACAAGAAACTGATGAACCATATTATCCACTTCAATAGATGTACATCCGGGAACTTTCTTCATACCCTTATTATGTAATATGGTTCTTATTCTTGCTACATCATCCCATCTTCCAGCTCCAGCATACATGTTTGATAACAGGACATAAGCTCCAGGGTTCTCAGGTTCCAATTCGAAAATATGTTGGGCAACAAATTCACCCATTTCGACACGCCCGTGTAATCTACAGGCTCCGAGCAAAGAACCCCAGATGGCACCATCTGGTTTCATTTCCATAGAATTCATTAGGGTCTCTACCTCATCGAACAACCCTGCTCGGCCTAGAATATCAATCATGCATCCATAGTGTTGTAGTTTTGGTGAAATATTGTAGTCTCTAACCATTGAGTTAAAATATTGGCGTCCAAGATCTAACATACCGGCATGGTTACAAGCAGATAAAACACCGACAAATGTAATATCATCAGGTTTGAGTCCTTCATTGATCATTTTTGAAAAAAGCTCAAGAGCCATATGTGCATCACCATGCATTGATAACCCGGATATAATCACATTCCAAGAAGCCAAGCTCCTAGTTTTCATGCCATCAAAAACTTGCTTTGCTCCCTTTATATTTCCACATTTTGCATACATGTCAATGAGACTCGTCCGGAGGGCGGGGTTGTTCGCATTATGGAAGTTTCTATCTATATAAGCATGAATCCATTTACCAAGTTCAAGTGCACCTAAGTGTGCACAAGCCGGAAGAATACCTAAGAAAGTGACATCATTGGGCTGCACATTTGATCTTAACATCAACTGAAACAATGCTAAGGCTTCTTTGTAGCAACTCATGTGAGTATAACCACCTATCATAACGTTCCATGATATTACATTCTTCTCATATATTGTGTCAAACAAATCTCGAGCCATCTCCAAAGCTCCACACTTAGAATACATATCAATCAGTGAATTATCAATTCGAATACTTGAACCAAGTCTGTGATCCTCAATCAAAGACCGTACCCAATTTCCTAATTCAAGAGACCCTAACCGAGCACAAGCAGAAAGTACAGTAACAAAAGTACTACAGTTTGGAGCCACATTTGCTTTCTGCATCTCTTGGAAGAACACTAATGCCTCTTTAAGTCGACCACTTTGCGTATATCCTGATATCATAGAATTCCAACATACCACATCTCTCACAGGCATTTCATTAAACAAGCATAGAGCATCATCCATATAACCGTTAGATGCATACCCAGTAATTAACGCAGTAAAAGAAACGACATCTCTCAAAAAACTATTTTCAAAAACCAAACGTGCATTATCCAATTGATGATTTTGTGCATACATATTGATGAGAGAAGTGTGGACAAAGGCATCAGACCCAAGTCCCAGCTTCAAAATCTGTACGTGAAGTTGTTTCCCTTCGTGTGTATCCCCCTTTTTCGCACAAGACTTCAAAAGAAAAGGAAAAGTATAAGAATTTGGCTCAACCCCAGAAGAAATCATCCGGAAATAGAAAACAATTGCCATAGTCGGATTGGAACTGAGCGCATGCCCCCTAATAATTGTGTTCCACATGAACCGATTGGGCTCTTCTATGGATTCAAAGACCAAGTGCGCGTACAAGAGATCCCCAAAGTTGGACAAAGTACAAAACTCGACGAGTTTGCCTAGCGCAAACTCAGTTTTGTGGAGGCCAATCTTGATGATTTGAGAGTGAACTTGTTTGAGGTCCTGGGTGTTTTTGCATTTGGAGAGCAGGTTCAGATATTGGTCGTTCTTGAGGAGCTTGTTCGGACGATCGGAGGAAGAGAGGACATGAAGAACGGAAGACGAAATGGGTAGCGAAGGTTGTGGAAGCACCGACATTTTTGGGCTTTGGGTGGCAAAGAAAGCGGGACCGAAGGAAGAAGAGGGATAAGGCTAGTCGTTTTACAAATTGAAATACAGTTGGATGTTTACTTGTTATTAGGGATTACCCGCCAAATTTATTTGGTTAACCTTCCGAAATCGCTCTATTATGGTCCAGTTCGGTGAAACTTACTGATGTATTTGAGTTTAGCCAAGTTTACCACATTCACCATACTATATTTAAGAAATTAAACCTTATTATATTTTAATTTAAAATATATATATTACATTTCTTATCAATTAAGTAGAGTAATTCTAAATCTAAACATAAATAGCCATACGTGAGTATTTATTTAAAAAATAAATAAAAGATTTAACGAATAATTTTTAAATATAATATTCTTATTTTATTTTTTTCAAGAAAATTTCACATATCCCCATATAATGGTGGAGCCTGAAGGTAACTTTACATATCATTTCTCAAAAAAAAAAAATGCTGTTGGCGAGAAAATTCTTTTAATGATAAAATTAAAAATTATTTATTAAATAATTCATAAATATTATAATTTTTATTATAAAATATATTATATTAAAATTTTAAAAATAATTCAAATACTATAAAAAAAAATACTGTATACATTAAAAAGATTGTTAATATTCATAAAATTGTCTTTTTGCCAACAATAATTGATCCTGCTAGCTAGTCATGTCAGTTGGCCTAATTGAAACTTATTAACTCAACCTTAATACGCAACAGATGTGTCTAACGAGCAAACTCTGCTCCAATTCATTTTAAATCAAGTACAATCCAATTTAATTTATTTTTACTTGAAATGATTTATTCATGAATAATTCATTTAATATTTTTTTCAATCATTTTATATTTATTAATTTTTTTAAAATAAATTAACTTATTTATTTTTTTAAAGGTTTATGATATTAAATAAATTTATTTTTTTAAACTCATTTTTACATGTTTATAATATTAATTTTTTAAATATTAAATAATGACGTGATATTCATATTATAATTAATTAAATAAGAAAATTTAATGATTCAATTTTATTGATCATTGTATAAATTTATTTTTTTTAAAGAAAAAAAGTTTGTTACTTGTGTAAAAAAATGTCAAAAAAATCAACCAAAAAAATATGTTCAAACTTTTAACCAACAAAATATATCAACTAAAAAAAGTATGTTTATCCAAAATAAAATTGTTAAATGAACCAATAAGTTACCCATTTAAATTGATAAGTTAATAATATGATTTGTTAAATTCGTAAACTTAATATATCAATTTTAAATAAACTAAATTTAATTGAACAATTTATTTAACACTTCTACTACATCAAAAGTCATTAAACAATTACTTTTATTAATAAATGTTGATCATACATTTTTTTAATTTGGTATATGTTTTCTAATTTTTTTTATTAAATATAATAATAAAAATTATAACATAATAACATTGAATGAACTTCAATTAAAAAACATATAATATTAAAAGGAGTTTAAATATACATAGTTTTATTTAAATAATATATAATTAAATATCTTAAATGTAAAACGATATGTTTATATATTTTTAATAATGAAAATATATAAGTTGAATAAGATGTAATATTTTTATAATCTTAAATTTTAAAGGAATTATTTTCTTTTTTTCTTTTTTTTTTCCTACTAGAAAATTGGATATAAATTGTGAATCTCTCTGATGGATGGTGATAGTCGATTCGATTCTCCCAAGTATCTTTTATCTTTTGTTATATTTAAAAAAAAAAAAAAAAGAGGTCAGCTAGAAGTTAACATATAAATTGAGATTAGTCTAGCTGAGGCAAATATAATGGTTACCAATAAGGTTTTATCACATACTTATGTGTACACTACTGCTTCGATCTTTTATAGTTTTTTTATTTCATCTTTTTATTTTTAATTTTCATAATTTAGTCTCCTTATTTTTTTTATTTTTTTATTTTTTACATATTTAATCTAAATTTTAAAATCAACTTAAAATTAACCTTCAAAAGTTTTAAAAAATAAGAAAACTAAAATACAAAAATTAAAAATAAATGAACTAAAAATTTTAAGGAAAAAATAAATAATCAATATGTAAAAATAAAAAAATAATTCATAAAAAAATAAGATGATTAAAATATAACTATATTAAATATAATTAACCATTTCAATTGTACAATGGAAATAAGTGACGTATGTTAGCCACAGCATTAGCTTCACTTTTATTTTATTTTTTCTTATTCTATTTCATTTTTTGTATTTCGAGTAATCAACATGCTAAACTCAATTCTTGAAAATGACGAACCATGGTTAAGAGAGTGTAGGATTTAAAGCTACATCATTTTCACTTCTTTTTTTTAATTGCTGAGAAATTTTTAAGCCAATTTGAAATGTCAAGGCTTTTTTTTTTTAAGAATAAAATGTTAAACCTTTTAATCCATTACAAGTAACACCATTGGATGGTGAAAGTATAATAAATAAAAATTAAATCTCAATTTTTCCCTGCAATGGCATCTTTATCGTTTTGTTAAACACTATTGTAGCATTGATTTAGCCCTAATCAAAGATTTCAAAATCTTACATGGTAAAGATTTCGATATTATTGATAAAATATTATTATTTAAAAATATTTTTTTTTCAAAATATCAATAAATATTGTTGGTGTATTGACGAAAAACATCAAAAAATATTGATGAATGTAATTTTTTATTTTTTAAATAAATTATCTTTAAATTTATTTATTTATGCTTTTTGTATATTTAATTATATTATTTTGTTTTTGAACTTTTGACCATATTTTGTACTAATTATTTTCATATATTTTTTTATTTCTACCTCATTAATATTAGGTTTATTTTGTTAATCTTACTTATAGTTTTTGTTTTTATAATTTAAATTATACTATATACAATCGATATTTATTTATTTATAATATTATTATAATTATAATCTAAATAAATATTTTATATTTTAACTATTTATTTTTAAAAAATTAATTAATTAATTGACTTTATGATTAAAATAAACCCTCTTCAATGGGATCCACCCAATATATATATATATATATATATATATATATATATTCTCAAATATATACTATATTTATATATCACTTAAATTTTCTTCAAAAATGAATTTATTTATCTTTTTTCAAATCCCATTAACTTTGAAAATTTTAATTGAAAATGAGAATTATTACATGGATTCGATATTAATACCTTACTATTTTAATATTATGTAAAAATATTAAATATCAATTCTATAAAAAAAAACTCAAAAGTATAAGAGGTGGACCTAACAACTTATTTATACTTTTTAACAATTTTTAATGTTTTATAAAATTTTATAATAAAAAAGTTCATAATTAAAAATAGAATTTCTAAAGTATTTATGTATATTTTTTAAAATTTTGATCCTTGATATTTTTATAAAAATTAAATTTTAAAATTTTAATCATCATCAATATTTTTAACTTCGATACTCTTAACTCCTTTATCTGAACTGTAAGGAGTGAAATGCTGGCCTCGTGAATATGAAAAAAGAAAAAGGAAAAAATAAGTGCATTCATATATGGAGAAATCACTTGTAATATTACTTGGGAATTACATATAAAATTTAGATTAAACAATAATAATTGTTAAATTTTTAATTAAGAAAAAATAATAATTACATGAGTTAGAAAAATCCAGTTTAGTCGATCCCTTCCTCTGTATGACCACTGCTTTAAGATATTGATTCTCTAATTGACCGGACAAAGAGAGAGCATTCACGGCATTTTCTTTTTCTTTTTCGAAAATACAAAATCTACATGTAACCAAAGATAAGGTACTTTTTGAAAGAAAAAAATATCTGTCATTCTATCCAGATATCATTTAAACCATAAAGAAAATAATTATATATAATTAAGGTTTCTAGTGCAAGTTGAGAAATATCAATTCATGCATATCAAAAAGAAGAATATTCAAAAACCCAAATTAAATCACGGCTATTTTCAATTTGCAATTGTTGGGATGTAGATTCTCTTAAGTATTATTGAGGAGAAATGGCCCCCATTTTAAGAATAATCCCAAATAAAAAAAATAAAGACCGTAAATAAATAACTGTATAAGTTTTTTCCACGTGGAATATTCACCATGACTAGTATTAAAATGGTGATTTGGATTTTACCTTATAATTTCCTAAGTCAACGGACATTCAAGCATTTTAGCCATAATCTTACTTGGAGTTGTGAACCTGTAAGGAATTCCCATGTCAGCGGAAGTCAATAATAAATTATATAAACAATAAAAAATATTATTATTTATTTTTTATTAAAAAAATATCATATCATAAAAAATATTGTATTTAATCCATTAAATTATAATTTTTATTATTTAATCATTAACTTTAAAATATGAAACAATTAAAGATAAAAATATATTATTTTAATTAAAATATATTATTTTAATTAAAATAATATGAAAATAATGTATTTTATCTATTTTTTTAATTTAAATAATTAAATAATATTATTTATAATTTAAGAAATTAAAATGAATTAATCTAAGCACCTTAATTTATTACACTTTTTTCTATAATTATACTATCTTATTTTAATATAAATACGTTTAAATTATTAAATTTTAAAATTTTAAAAATTAGAATTTGGAGAGTAATATTACATTTTAAAAATTTATCTAATTTATTTATAATTTTATAATAATTATTTATAATTTTATAATAATTACACAAAAATTTCTTGACCATGATACAAGTCCCCGATGAAAGTGGACCTTCCATGCTATGGTCAAAAGGCAACTTACTATCATATTATGGTTCATGAATAGATAGTTTGAGTATGAGTATATTCTGGACGAGGCTTCGTGACTTGCAACTATATATGCTTCTACCCTTCCATTCTGCATCCATATGGGAAGTAGGACTACGCTTTTAGAGAGTTTTTATTTTTATCCAACCGACCCTTGTAATTAAATGCTTTGGCACAAAAACTTTTGTATACTTTTAAGAATTTGATTCTATTCTAATGTTAGGATATGACTTCTTTAAAATTCTATTTGTCTCAAATTGTGAAGAATAATCCATCCAATTAAAGATATTTGGGTGAAAGTGTTTGGCAACTAAGATATTTTTTTCATAATAAAAAATAAATTAAGATTTTAAAACAATTATTAATTAGCCTTAAAATTAAGTGATTTTGTTACAGAACAATCATTTTGTGTTTATATGTATTTAAATTACACTTCCCAATAAACTTACAATTTTAATTGCAACCACGTATATGTCCGTAGAATAAAATTATGGGAATTCAATAAAATATCAAATTTTCCAAAATCAATATTTGAAGAAATAATCAGAAAAAGAAATAAACATTTTTCTTTGTATATATTTTCTTAATTTATATCGGATATATACATTGTTTATATAGACAAATATCAATTATTATTTCAACAACCACCATGATTGAATTATATAGTTTACAGCTACTTGGTAGGCGTCGTGTATATTGATAGGCATTTGGAGTCGGTGCATTATTTGTTGAATGAGTTATAGTATTTGTTGAATTCAACACTCTCCTTCAAGTTGGTGCATAGATGTTTTTCATGCCCAACTTGACTGAAATTTCTGTGAATACTCGATATGAGACTGCTTTAGTGAGGATGTCAGCCAATTGATCTTCTGACTTAATTTTTAGCAATTCCAATGAATTTTCTTCTAACTTTTTCTTAATAAAGAATCTGTCAACTTTAACATGTTTTGTACGATCGTGTTGAACTGGATTATGAGAAATATCACATGATGTTTTATTGTCACAAAATAACTTAATTGATTCTTTAGCAGGATATCCCAAATCTTTTAAGAGAGATTGTAAGCACAAGACCTCACAAAGCCCAAGTGTCATGCCTCTGTATTCAGCCTTTGCGCTTGAAAGGGCAACAATATGTTGTTTCTTACTTCTCCATGTTACAAGGTTTCCCCCTACAAAGTGAAGTATCCTGATGTAGATCGTCTATCATTTATTCATTCAACTCAATCAGCATCAGTATATACTTCAATTCTAGAAAACTCTGAGTTTTTAGTGAAAAATACTCATTTTCCAGGAGCAGACTTTAAATAACTCAAAATACGAATAACTGCATTCATATGTTGTTATCCAGGATTATGCATAAATTGGCTGACAATACTTAAAGCATAGGCAAGGTCTGATGTTGTCTCTTTTAGGAGAACATAAAACGTGCAAGCATACACGGTCACAAGTAATAAAATTTGATGAGTAAGTTATCGTTCTCACGGAGATTTGTTATTATAGTTTGTTGAGTACTAAAATTATCTCTCTCTGATTTTATTTAAAATGATCGTTGATTGTAAGAAATTTAAGAAAAGAGTTTAATAAAAAAATAAAAAAAATCTAGGATTGCAATTTTTCACCAAATTAATTAACTCAAATCATGTTATTTTCTTTTGATTTACATTTTTTAGTACATTTAATTTGTTAACCGAAAACTTCTAATTTTATTCATACATCTCTTCCGATCTCCGTATAAACACACCTCGTTAAATTAATTCACTATATTTCTATGAGAATTAAATTCACCAAGATTCATTACGTTCTAAGTTCTCAAATGACCACACATACAATTAGGGTATATTCCTATCCTTCATCATACATGTTATTTTATCTATAAACAATATACACAAAAATACCTCTTCTAAGTTTATTTATGTACCACGGATCATTTGATAAAATTCATAAAAAATCAAAAGTATTAAACACAAAATAGAATAAACAACTCAAACGTCTTATAAATCGTTCAAAAATAATTAAAATAAAAGCTTCATAAATTTAGATCAAATGCAACCCTAGAAAAATTAAATTACTTTATAAATTTCAAAATAAAAATTATAACAGTTTAAGAAAAATAAGATGAAGAACACAGAAAATTAAAACATCTCTTAGCACAAATATTTGGCACACGTAGAACACAACAGAAGCCAAAAAATGGCTTCGGCGTGTTCTATAGTCCAAAACCGAACAATACAAAAAATCTCAAAAACTAAACACCCCAAAAACTTTTTCACTCTATCATAATATCCCTTTTTTATATCTAAAAAAATACATCTAAAATATTACATTTTTTTAATAAACGTGTAAAAATTTGTATCGAAAAATAAAACTCACGCGTATCGATATTCGATATCAAAAATTTATTTTAATTCACGCGTGAGACACAAAGCAGAGGCGTTGTTTCTGATTTTTTTTTAAATTCAAAGTACATGCCACGTGCCAACGTTAGATTCACTGCAAGGATTAATATGGACACATGGCAACATTTCATTGGCTGCGGGAAACGATTGCACATGGATCAACCACACGGGAGAAGGGCGCGAGGGACGTGGGAGACAACGGCTGCAACGCGGGTGTGATCCTGCGCTTACGCGCTCATCGTAACATGCCACGTGTCAGCACATGATTGGCTCCAAGATAAAGTGGGACATGTGGAAGCTTGTGATTCGTAGAATAACCAGGCGCATATGGATCGACCGCACGGGAACGAAGGCACGCGAATATGGGGGACAACGGCTACAACGCGTCAGACATATGGGTCCCATCTGCACGCCGGCCTGCACGGTAGGTGGGCCCCACTCGGGCACCGAGCCGCGTGATAGAAAGAATCCTGCACTCACTCGCTCTGGTCGATTTTGAAGAACACGCGTGTATCCTGGTCGTTTCTTCTCTGATCTAATGGTACACGTTGCGCGCGTGGTATACTTCGCGTGGACTTCTTCTCTCCTGCACGAAAACTAAATTTTAATTAATTACATTTTGACCTATAAATTTAATTCAAATTACATTTTAAACTTTCTTTAATTACATTTAAGCTCTTTTCTAATTTAAATTAAATTTTTAAACTTTTAATAATTAAAATTAAGCCCGATTTTAATTTAAATTATATTTTCGACTTTTATAAATTGCAATTAAGAACTCTATTATTTGAAATTATATTTGAGGACATAAATTTGCAATTAGGTACGGTTTCGATTCAAATTTTGTAATTTTATTAAAAATGTATTTCTTAACACATAATAGTAAATACTAATTTATTAAACTAAAATTAAGTAAAAATGTAAAGAAAATAGCAATTATAATTAATAAAATAGATGAAAATAACTATATGAAATACAGTTATCAAAAAACTCTGAGTTTTTAGTGAAAAATACTCATTTTCCAGAAGCAGACTTTAAATACCTCAAAATACGAATAACTGCATTCATATGTTGTTCTCCAGGATTATGCATAAATTGGCTCACAATACTTAAAGCATAGGCAAGGTATGGTCTTGTGTCTGCCAAATACATCAACCTTCCAACAAGCCTTTGGTATCTTTCTTTATTTGTTAGAACTTGATCAACCTTGATACATAACTTTAATCCTTCCTCTACTAGTATATTAGCTGGTTGACATGCCGACATACCAGTTTCTTTTAATAAATTTAAGACATACTTTCTTTGAGATAAGAAGAACTTCTGTTGATCGAGAAACCTCAATCCCAAGAAAATATTTTAAGGAACCAAGGTCTTTCATTTCAAATTCTTTGGACAAATAAGTTTGTAGCGCTTTCCTTTCTTCAAGATCATTTTCTGTTACTATCATATCATCAACATATACAATAAGTGCAGTGATCTTACCATACCTCTTTTTTAGAAATAAAGTATGGTTTGAATTGCTTTACTTGTAACCAAATGTCTTCATTGACCTTGTGAACTTGTCAAACCATGCTCTTGGGGATTGTTTCAATCCATACAGTGATTTTTTTAATTTACACACCTTTTCATCATAGATTTTGGATTTCTTGATTCTTGGTGGTAAATCCATGTAGACTTCTTCAATTAAATCTCCATATAGAAAGGCATTTTTTACATCAAACTGATATAATGGCCAATCTAAATTTGTAGCTAGAGATACCAAGACCCGAACAGTGTTAATTTTGGCTACAGGTGAAAATGTTTCTATATAGTCAATCCCATATGTTTGAGTGTATCCTTTTGCCACCAATCTTGCTTTATAGCATTCAATCATACCATATGCTTGATACTTTACTGAAAAAATCCATCGACATCCAACAATTTTCTTTGTTGGTGGACGATTAACAAGTTCTCAAGTTCTATTTATTTCTAAGGATCTTAGTTCTTCATTCATAGCATATTTCCATTTTTGGTCAGCTAAAGCTTCCTGCATACTGTTAGGAATAGATACAGCAGATAATTGATTCACAAATGATACGTTTGATTTTGACAAACGATGTTTAGACATATAGTTACTCATGGATATTTGACTTTACTAGAAATCTCATGTTCATACATGGCTTTAGGAATACCTCTGTTAGGACATGATGGAAGTATTTTTCTAGTTGGTTCAATAGTTAGAACATCCTCTACAAACGATTAGTTAGGTATATCAGTAGCTTGTGGAGAAGGAAACTCGTACTCACTTAGTGGTAGTAAGGAACTTGCTTGATGATCTTAAAGTTGATGAGGACTTGATTCCATTTCCCTTGAGTCTTTTCTATATTGAGAGTTATTACCATATGAATTCAAGTTATTTGTATTTTCCTCACATATAATTTGTCTTTCTTCATAAGGAAACAATTTATATGTAAGGGTCTGAATTTCAGCATGGTTGTACTCCCCTTGAAATTCAGGTGTAGAAGAGAAATACATTGTATCTTCATGAAAAATAACATCCATGGTAGTAATCATTTGTTTTGTAGGAGGATGATAACAACGATACCCTTTTTTTGCATGGCATATCCCATAAAAACACAACGTATTGCTCGTGGATCCAACTTGCTACGTTGTTGTTTATGTAGGTGTACAAATTCCACACAACCATGAGGAGGTAAATTGGGAACACTTGGTGCAACAATTGCTTCAGTGATGGCTTGTAGTGGTGTTTGGAAGTTAATGGAACTGGAAGGTACCCGATTGATCAAATATACAGCAGAAATAATTGCTTCTCCCCAATAAGATAATGACATATTAGCTTCGATCAATGAGGCACTGACAACTTCCAACAAGTGTCGATTTTTTTCTTTCTGCAACTCTATTTTGTTGAGGTGTATCAACACAAGTAGTTTGATGAATAATCCCTTCTGATTTAAGATATTCTTGAAGCTCAGAACTTTTATATTCTCCTTCATTGTCACTTCTTAAAACTTGAATCTGTGTTTTATATTGAGTACGAACCATTTTATGAAATTTTCTAAATAATACGTTTACCTCACTTTTAGATTTCATTAAACAGACCCAAGTCATTCTACTAAAATCATCAATAAATGTAACAAACCAACGTGATCCTCCCAAAGTAGAGACTTTGGAAGGACCCCATACATCAGAATGTATAACCATAAATGGAAATGGACTTTTATTTAAGGTCACAGACATCACACTTTAAAGTAGAAAGATCTAAGCTCAAAAATAAACTTGGAAATAATTTCTTTAAATATCCAAAAGAAGCATGACCCAATCTCCTATGCCATAGCCATATATTTGATTCATCCTTGTTAGATCCAGTTGCTATAAATGCATGATTTTTTGAATCCAAGTCCAAATAATACAGGTTTCCTTGCCTAACACCACGACCAATCGTTTGCTTTGTTTGAATGTCCTTGAACACACAAAAGCCAGGCCGAAAAATAACAAAACAAGATAAAGTAATGGTTATTTGAGAAATAGATATAAGGTTATACTCTAAAGAGGGAACAACTAGTACTGAGTCTAAATTCAAAGGACTAGTGAGAGACAAAGATCTTTCCCCAATGATTGGGGTTGTGTTACCATTGACAGTGTAAACAGTTTTGTGTAAGGATGGTTTTGAGATTTGTCTAGAATCGAATGTCATATGATCAGTTGCACCTGAATCAATTATCCATGTATTATTAAAAATAGGAGAAAAAACTTTAAGCATCTTACCAACATTTGCTGAGGAGTTTGCAACATGATCCTTTGTTGTTTCAACAATGGTGGCAGTAGACATTTGTCGTGGATTTTTCTTCCGAGAGTCATGGTTGTGATCCCACTAGTCAGGATATCCCACAAGTTCAAAAAATCTTTCTTTTGTATGACCCTTTTGATGACAATGGGTACATTTAAATGATGATTTATTAGTCACCCTTTGTTCTTGTTGATTAGAAAAAGAGCGATTTTTAGATATCATGACAGAAGCGTCAACATCTCTAGATTTTTCCTTCAATGAGATTTAACGTACTACCTCCCGTCGAATCAAGGAATAACAACCTTCTAAATCTGGGATAGTTTCTTTTCGCAAATTTCTCCACAAACCTGCTCAAATTCATCATCTAATCCAGCAAGGAAAATATGTATCCTTAGTCTTTCAACAGACTCTTGATATGATATTAGATCATCAGGGTCTTTCATGACCACCTTATCACGATGGTCTAGCTCTTGAAAAATTTCAGTCAACTCTCCATAATACTCTGAAAGTGATTTTCCATTTTGTCTGGAAGTAAAGGTTTTTTGGTTTAAGACAGATACCTGTAATTCGTCACTTCCATCATAGAATGCTTTTACCAAAGCACCCCAAATTTCAAGAGCAGTAGGTATGCGTAAATATCGCTTCATGATTTCTCGACTCATTGACATAAGTATCCATCTCCACTTTTTGATTTTCTACATACCACTTGTTATAATTGTTTGATGTTTTTTCTTGTTTCAATTTTTTTTCATGAATATAAGAGAGTTTTTCTCTCTCTGCAATATGCATTTCTATTATTTAAACCAAACATCATAATTAGTCTCAGTAAGAACAATTTCAGCATTAAAAATACTTTCAGATTGAACAGATTATACAACAACTAGAGGTGATTGCTCCATAGGTAATGAAATTATACCCTCTATCATGATATTATGATAAACAAACTAGAAAATGGTGTAATAATTTTAAAACTAATTTTTTTAAAATAATAATAATAATAATAAATTCAAGAAGTGAACTATTTTTTTAACGTACTAAACCGGATAAAAAAACCACAAAATCGGGTAAAACTTGATTTAAAAACTTGAAAAACTGGACCAAATCGGTTTTAGAAATCCATAATCGGAAAAAAAAATCGGGTTCAGACCTTTAAAATGGACCGAACCAGCCAAAAATGGAAAAACTGTGAAAAACCGAGAAAACTGGGTTCAGATCGAACCGCTGGTTGAACCAAACCTAAGTCGAACCGAGGTGTGGGCCGGCTACGCCCTTTAGCCGAGCTGAGCGAGCCGCGTCGAGCCGCACCGAACCGAACCAGCCGCACCGAAACAGTTGAGCCGAATGACACATCATCATCTTCAACCTCCAGACGGCGCGTGAAAAATGTTTCCTTTACTTCAGGCGACGCGTGTTGAACTTTTCTTCTACTCTATTTTTACCAAAATGTTCAAAATTGTGTTTAGAGTAATCTGGTAAAATTAGGTGGGACAAATACCGCTTCAAAAATTATGTTTGTAATTAATATTTGTATGGGTGTTTGAATGAGATTTTTTTTTTCGCGAGAGGAAATATTTTCAGAGAAAGAAATCTTTGTTTTAGAGAACAAGAGTTTCAAATTTGTATAAAGCAACGACTTGACTCTGATACCATGAAAAAATAATTAGAAGAAGAAATAAACGTTTTCCTTCGTATATATTTTCTTAATTTGTATTGGATATTTACATTGTTTATATAGACAAATATCAATTACTATTTTAACAACTATCATGGTTGAATTACATGTTTTACAGCTGCTTGATAAGCATCGTGTATATTGGTAAGTGTTTGAAATCGATATAATATTTGTTGAATAAATTGCAGTATTTGTTGAATTCAACATGAGCTTCCAAAAGTGTGGGCTAGCTTGTGTATAGAGGTGACCTTGTTTGGTGAATTTGCAAAAAGTCACGAAATTAACCTTTACTCACTTGTGATGAGAGGCATCCAATGGAAATTTATATATTAATAATATGTATAATTATAGTGATTTTTAAAATGATCTAAAAAAATTGAAATTTTTTTATTAATGAATTATGATTCAACTATATAAAACTTATTTAAACACATAAAATTCTAAAATTTAAATTCAAATTACGGTGATATATATATAAAAGAGTTCAAACTTTTGGATTGAAACCGACAACACACAAATTTTCCTAATTTGTTACTATATGGACAAAATAGTCAATGGAGCATGGATAATAAACTTGACATAAGTAACTCTAATATTATTTTCAGATGAAACCTTTATTGCAACAAACAACGGAGAAAAAAAGAAGAAGAATAAGGTTTTGAATTTGAATTCTCATAAAAATACGAAGAATTAAAAAGGAAAAGCATGTATATAGCTGATGAGTAACTTTACAAGATCAGACAGCAGCTTTTATGATGCCAATTACTCAAGTGTGCAAACCCTGCGGCGGTCCGCCGCGAACCTTATTCCACATAATTTCATAAAGCAATTGCTTTTTCATTGAAAAGATGGATGGAGGTTTTGAGATTTTGCAAAACTTAATTCAGTGCCTTTGTTTTTTCTAAGAAGAATGTGGGAGATCGATCGTATGGTTCAATGGGCCAATATTGGCCCACCACCATGCACAATGTCACACTTGAATTTAGACATGCATTTACATGTGATATGAACTTTGAATATGAATCTTCTTAGAATGACATTTCAATTATTGCCAAAAAGGCATAAAGAAAACCATTACCTTGTCCATGAAATAATTTGATACATGGATTCGCATTTTAGAGGAATTTATTCCAAGTTAAAGGAAGGATTTAGCATTTATTTTCGAGAATAGCACCTTAAAAATATATATTATTACTTATTTCTCAATTACTATTTATTTTTTATTTTAAAAAAATTATATGTATCTTATTTAAATTATAAATATGATCAAATTATTAAATTTGTAATGAGTTATTAAATGATAAAATTTAAAATTAAAATTCAGGTTAACATAATTTCATTTTATACATATAATTTGTATATATTTTATAAATATTAAATCTAAAATTTTCTATGCTATACATAATAATTATATATATATATATATATAATTAATATAAGTTTATCTTATTCGTGAATATATTTATTTGTTTTATTTTAATTTTCTTTAATTTTAATTATTATTTATTAAATTTAATTTAATTTTAAAATATAATAATATCCACACAGTTAATTTAAATTATCCTAGGATGATTTGTTAAAATCTAAACCTATGTATATATATCCCCTTAATATTGTGCTTTTCAATTTAACTTGTACAAATGATGGTTTATTTGCCAAGTTGTAAAAAGTAAACACGTGTGCACGTCGAATGTTCAAGCACAAGTGCAAACAATGTAAGTGGTAAAAGGTAGAAAGATGAACGATCAAACTTTGTATTAATTGGGACTTATAGGACATGGTTTTTGTTTCTTCTGAATGTGGGTATTGCTCATATAGAACCATTTTTGCATTTTTAAAAAATCAAAAAGACATGTTAGTTTAAACAAGTAACCATAAGTTATTTAAAGAATTGGGTTTCGTTGCTTATGATTCTCTTAAAAGTGATTTATATCAAAAGCGATTTCAAACGAAAGTGCTTTAAAGAAGAAACACATCATTTGGGTTTTTTGAAGAAGCACAAAATCTGCTTCCTGAGGCCTAAAAATACTTATTTTTTTCTCGTTCGAAGCACATTTTCTTTTTTACTTTCAAACACGTTTTTAGAATATCTCAAAAACATGATTAAACGAAGAAGAAGAGAAGAGGGAAATAGTAATAAAAAAGAAGAAGTAAAAAAAAAGGGTGCCCAGCTAGCATCCCGATTCTATGTGAATGAGGCACTCTTTCAAATAATAGCTTCCCCAATAACACCCTAGTCCCAATTATGGATATGATGACATGAAGAATAATATTTCAAAGTTTTTTTTTTTTTTTATCAATAATGCATGAGGAATCATATAAAGAAGGGGGGGCATGGGTCACAGGGTAGGAATTTGAATTAGACCATTTTATGTGTACATGTAATCTACTAATTAGTAATTACTAACCTTTCAATTTCTAAGAGCAATGAAAGAAGTTAAAAAGCTTAAGTTAACTAGTTGAGAGTTTATAAGAGCACAATCCTCATTTGAAGAAACCATACGAATCCAAATACAAAGGAAAATTGAGTGAAACTATCTGAAAAAAGGAAGGGAATAAAATAGGAACATCCATGCCCCCACAAATAAGGCCTTAACCAAGTATATAAAGCCCTCTCAACCCATTAACAACTTCATCGGTTCATTCATAAGCTCTTTGGCAACATATATACTAACTAGCAACTAGCTTGCAATTT
This sequence comes from Hippophae tibetana, assembly GCA_037013495.1. Classification (NCBI taxonomy): domain Eukaryota; kingdom Viridiplantae; phylum Streptophyta; class Magnoliopsida; order Rosales; family Elaeagnaceae; genus Hippophae; species Hippophae tibetana. The sequence goes on from CM072812.1 coordinate 11,122,092, forward strand.
TGGGCAAAAAAACAAAAAACTAGCTAGTAATTCTTCTATAGACTCCCCCTTACCTTCCAAAGTCTTCAATTTCATTAGGTAAGTTTTTATTGTTAAATAGTATAAATGAATTATTAAGTCCATCTTCTACTGCTTAAACTTTTAGTAGAATTGACGTCTAATGTTTTTACATAGTATCAAACTAATAATATCATAGGATCGAATTATTATGATAACTCTAAATATTAATTAAAATTTTCAAGTTTGATAGAGTTTACAAATATACAAAAAAAAATATCCTTAAGGAAAGTTAAATTGATGAACCTTTACAGATACAAAGTAACTCACATTTTAGAAAAATGTAAAAAAATATAAATGAATTGTTAAACCTAATTCTCACTGAGTTTAAAATTTTGGGAGAATTGATATCTGGCACTTCTACATTTACTTCCACAATCTGATATCTCATTCTGCAAATTCATGATTTTTGATAATTTCCTAAGATTGAATATTTATCATTTTTTTCTTTCTGAACATTAAAAGGGTATACAACCACTTGTTTTGGATGACGTATGGATTCTCAATTTGTTATTTTTATATTATATAGGGTTGTCTACATCCTTTAGCTAGGTTTGGATTTTTGTTTTGGCTTTTTTTATAGATATATAAAAGAATGGAATGTTTTTTGAAAAAGATATTGTTTTCTGATATGATAATTTAATATGATAGAAAGAATGAGCTGGTCAGGAGGAGACTGGATGTGTGGTTCATGCCAGCACTTGAATTTTAAGAAGAGAGATGAATGTCAACGTTGCGGTTACCCAAAGTATGGTGGTCCTGACCCATCGACATATGCATGCAATAGGACAGAGGCCTTAGCAGGGGACTGGCTTTGTAATTCCATGAACTGTGGAGCTCACAACTATGCTAGCCGTTCAAATTGCTATAGATGTGGTGCATTGAAAAGTGGTTATTATGATAACTATGAAGGAGGTTATGCAACTGATACTACTGTCCCTCCTGGTTGGAAAACTGGTGATTGGATCTGCAATAGGCAAGTTTTGTAAATACTTTTACTTTTCTTTTTATTATTCTTATAAGATTTATGGTACTTATGTTTGTGCTTATGTTAAACGTGGATTTAGAAGAAAACACTTTCTAAAAGAAGCATGTTATTTGTGCTTCTATTAGAAATCACAAAATCTGTTTTCGAACACTGTAATAACTTCTAAAAAAAAAAAAAGCATTTTCTTTTTCGAAATCTAATACGCAAAAACAAACATCAGTAGCAGAAATTAGCCTGCATTGTACATTGAAATTAACTACCCTTATTTTTTATCCAAATAAAATAGTAAATAGTAGCTTCATTTTTTTTTAAACAAGCTTTTCTAATAACCCGTCTTTCAAATCAATATCTTGTGCCTTACTTTGTGTATTACTTCATCATATTGGCATGATTTTTTTTCCTGGATGAACAGAGTGGACTGTGGAGTACATAATTATGCTAGCAGGACAGAGTGCTTTAAATGCAAGACACCAAGAGATTATGGTATTTATATATACTTCATTCATTTTTAAGATTATAATAGAGAGTGGTTCATTGTAAGATTGTTTACAAGTTTTGTTTTTGATTGCAGGCATGTATTAAATGTAAAACCTTCTATTTTCGGGTGGAGTTCAATTTACGACTGTGAAGACTCCCACTGATATCTCAGATGTTTCTTCATCAAATCCATTTTCTCTTCAAATGCTGAATTTTCACTTCCTTCTGTAAAAGAAAAAGAAAATGAAAGCAACAAAAAAGCTTAGGTTATTTGTGAAGTATGGGCATTTTCTAAGCATAGTCATGTATCTGTATTAGTCATGAAATCAATGAAATCCTTTTTTTTCTTTCCTTTTATCTTGAATTTGCAGAGTTACAATGTATTCATTCAATCCTATCATCTCTCTCTCAATATATATATATAAATAGAGGTATAAATTGAGATAAAATACTAATGAAATTTATGAAACAATTGTTTAATTTTTAAACCTCATGTCATCTTATCTAACTTAATTTGTAATGAGATGAGACGATAATAAAATAATATTAATTGAGATATATCATTTGTCTCTAATAGATCTAAATGAGATAAGTAAGAATATAAAAATAATAAAAAATATGATAAATAATTTATAATATAAGTTTAATAAAAAAAATAATACAACATATACTTAAAATTAAGCAGATTATAATATAATAAGATGAGATAATATTTAAATGAAATGAGACAATATTGTATCATAAGTTTATTAATAATACTAAATGAGACATGAGATTAAAAAGACAATCTACTTTAAATATCTATATATAAATAATGTCTGATTATTTATATAATCTATTCATGGTCCAAACTTGATAAAAGTTGCTAAGAATATCATTAGAGAACTTTGAAGTCTTCGTCATGGACAACATAACAGATTAACAGCATAAAGGGTCAAGAATAGAACATGAATTACTAATAAATAATTAATAGAAGAAACAATAGATTTTTTTTTAATACATATCAAATAATAGTTTATGCAATTAAAAATCGAAGAAGTGACTTGAATAAGAAGTATAACATAATTACAAGCGAAATTAGATTCAAGGAATTTTTTTGAATGCAATAATTTAGGATCCCTTTAAGCATCAAATCTCAAAGAAATATACAATTATGCAAATAAGAACCTGATTCTCGTCTTCAAAAGCATAGATATAGGTGCAATATATCTAAAGCTCAAAGGGAGTCAAATTCCTCTTAATCTGCATTTCATTTGATAGATAAAGCAACAGAGCTCAAAATTCTATGTCAATGTCAGCAAGATGGGTTGTTCCTTGAAATTATTATTAAGTCTTCTTGATAATATTGTGGTGCTTTTCGCTCGAGATTTAAAGTTTAAATTTCAATTTCACGTTCCACACTCAAAATAGGTTATTATCATTTTCTAATTTTTTTGTTTTTTGTTTTTGCCAAATATGGTCATAAATTATAACTGGGAAGAAAAACTTAATAAGCAAAATATGTTATCCTCCAAATCTAGTTGACTTAATGCAAAACGTTGGTGAAAAAGAAGATCAATTTTTATATATGGTTTCTCTCTACACTCCACCCCAAAGATTATATGTTCTCTCTAAAGCTACCCTTTTATATCTCTATATACTATTCAGATGTTAAGCAAGAGCCCAATTCCACTTAATTAGTTCCCTCGACACATTATGCAAAAGGTCTAGACAATGGCACCAATATGGCTTCCTATTTTTTTTTTTTTTTTTTTGAGTATCGATCTTAGGCTAGGAATTCCAATGTGTTTAGTGTCATATCATTGTTTTCCAATGTGTGAAAGCCTTATATGCATCATGCATGCAAAGAATAGTATGTTGGAGATTGTTATAAAACTCTTTAATTTAAGGAGTAAATTAAGGAGTAAAACAATGAGTAAAATATGGAGCAAAATATGAAGCTTAATTCAAAGAGTAATTCAAGGAACCATTAATTTAAGGAGTAATTCAAGGAGTGAATTTTCCTATAAATAGATGTGTAATTAAAATGAATTAATCATCTAAACGTGTTTATTCCAATAGAGAGAAAAACTTAGAAAGAAAAGATTTTGTGAGAGAAAATTGAGAGTAATTTTCTTTGGTGTAATTGAGTTGTGAGTTGTGAGTGTTGTAAACACCTTGTGTAATTTCTCCTCTTTCAGTAAAAAGATCTGCAGCAGGTCCAGAGACGTAAACAAGATTGGCCGAACTCCGTTATCAAATTTGTGTGTTATTTTTATTCTTACTTTCTCATAAATCTAGTTTATCGGGAATTTACGTAATTTCCCAACAACTGGTATCAGAGCTATTGGTGATGATTTCTGTTAATTTTCTGCAATGTTACTATTTACATAAATAGTAAATTACGTGAATAGTGAAATTGTGTCGACACTATTTGTTCGTTGATGGAGGTGTTTTTATACACGATGGTTTGCAAAAATAGTTAGAAACGATCTAGAGGAAGTCAAATTTGAGTGGAAGCAATGGCCACAGATGAAGGAAGGGTGAAACTTGGCAAATTTGATGGCACAGATTTCAGGTTTTGGAAAATGCAGATAGAGGATTATTTATATCAAAGAAATTTGTATCAACCTCTCTCAGGGAAGAAGCGAGAGGCTATGAAAGAAGAAGATTGGAATCTTCTAGACAGACAAGCCCTCGGAGTTATTCGATTGACGTTATCCCGCAATGTTGCTTTCAACATAGTAAAGGAAAAGACCACGGTGGGTCTTATGACAGCTCTCTCCAATATGTATGAGAAGCCATCGGCCTCAAACAAAGTGCATTTGATGAGGCGTTTGTTTAACTTGTGGATGAAAGAAGATGCATCGGTAGCTCAACATCTCAATGAACTCAACATAGTCACAACCCAGTTGAGTTTATTTGAAATTGAATTCGATAAAGAAATACGAGCATTGATACTTTTGTCTTCTTTACCAGAAAGTTGGAATGCTACTGTCACATCTGTGAGTAACTCGTCAGGAAGCAATAAGTTGAAATTTGACGATGTTTGTGATCTGGTTCTCAATGAAGAGATCTAACGTAGAGAGTTGGGTGAATCATCAACCTCTTCAGTATTGCATACAGAGTCAAGAGGAAGAGATTCAACCAGAGGGAATGGACGTGGAATAACAGACTACCGAGGTAGATCAAATGATAAGATGTCCAAATCCAGGAATCCTAATAATTCTCATAGCTCAAAGACTATCGAGTGTTGGAATTGTGGGAGAACCAGACACTACAAAAATCAGTGCAAAAGTGCACCGAAGGATAAACAAGTGAAGGCAGAGGCAAATGTTACTTGCACCTCAGGATGAGATGGAGGAGATGATGCATTGATATGCTCTTTGGAGAGCAATGAAGAATCTTGGGTGTTAGACTCTGGAGCATAGTTTCATGTTACTTCACAGAAAGAATTCTTCGAAAAATATGTCCGCGGAAACCTTATAAAGGTATATCTTGGTGATGATCAACCGTGTGCTATTATTGGCAAAGGTGTAGTGAAGATTAAGTTGAACGGGTCTGTTTGGGAACTGAAGAATGTCAGGCATATTCCCGACCTAAGAAAGAACTTAATCTCAGTAGGGCAATTGGCTAGTGAAGGCTATACTACAATCTTCCATGGTGATGATCAAATTTGTGGCACCAGAGACTAGGCCACATGGGTGAGAAAGGGATGAAGATTATGCACTCAAAGGGAAAACTTCAAGGTCTACGATCTGTAGAGATAGACATGTGCGAAGATTGTATACTTGGAAAGCAAAAGAGAGTCATCTTTCAAACAAGTTGTAGAACCCCAAAGAAGGAAAGGCTAGAGCTTATTCACTTTGATGTTTGGGGACCAACGATCGTCTCATCCATTGGTGGGAAACACTACCTTGTGACTTTCATCGATGATCACTCTCGGAAGGTATGGGTTTACTTTTTAAAGCATAAGTCTGAAGTATTTGAGGCTTTCAGAAAATGGAAAGCTATAGTGGAAAATGAGATGGGTTTGAAGATCAAAAAGTTTAGAACTGATAATGGGGGTGAATATGAAGACACCATATTCAAAAATTTATGCTATGAGCACGGGATTAGAATGCAAAGAACTGTGATAGGCACGCTTTACATGATAGCAGGAGCACGTTGTTCAATCGCAGTTGCAGCAAGCAATGAAACATCAAATTTGTGGCACCAGAGACTAGGCCACATGAGTGAGAAAGGGATGAAGATTATGCACTCAAAGGGAAAACTTCAAGGTCTACAGTCTGCAGAGATAGACATGTGCGAAGATTGTATACTTGGAAAGCAAAAGAGAGTCAACTTTCAGACAAGTTGCAGAACCCCAAAGAAGGAAAGGCTAGAGCTTATTCACTCTGATATTTGGGGACCAACGACCGTCTCAACCATTGGTGGGAAACACTATTTTGTGACTTTCATCGATGATCACTCTCAGAAGGTATGAGTTTACTTTCTAAAGCATAAGTCTGAAGTATTTGAGGCTTTCAGAAAATGGAAAGCTATAATGAAAAATGAGACGGGTTTGAAGATCAAAAAGCTCAAAACTGATAATGGGGGTGAATATGAAGACACTAGATTCAAAAATTTATGCTATGAGCACGGGATCAAAATGGAAAGAATTGTGACAGGCACGTCTCAACACAATGGTGTAGCTGAGCGTATGAACCGAACGTTGACAGAAAGAGTCAGAAGCATTCGTATACAGTCAGGTCTATCGAAACCGTTCTGGGCAGAAGCAGTCAACACGGTAGCTTACTTGATCAACCGAGGCCCATCTGTTCCATTGGAACACAAAATACCAGAGGAGGTATGAAGCAGAAAAGAGGTGAAACTATCACATCTAAAAGTTTTCGGTTGTGTAGCATTTGTGCATATCAGTGATCAAGTCAGGAATAAACTTGATCCCAAATCTAAGAAATGCACATTCATCGGTTATGGTGAGGATGAGTTTGGCTACCGCATTTGGGATGACGAAAACAAGAAAGTGATCCGTAGTAGAGATGTGATTTTTACCGAAAGGGTGATGTATAAGGACATGCATAAAATAGACGCCAATAACTCAGAGCAGAATGAGTCAGTATTTGCAGATGCAGATGATGTCCCAGATAGTTCCGCAACAGACCCAATTGTAACAAAGTCCTCAGCCAGAGGAACTTGTTGGACAGAGCAGTACGCAACAGTCTGACACACCATAGCCTTCTACTCCAACTTCTGTATTGAGAAGGTCTTCTCAACCTCATGTGCCTAACATGAGATACATAAACTATATGTTACTGACTGATGAAGGGGAACCTGAATGCTATGATGAAGCTTGTCAGACTTGAGATTCTAGCAAGTGGGAGCTTGCCATGAAAAAAGAAATGAAATCTCTCATCTCCAACCAGACATGGGAACTAGCTGAGTTACCTATGGGAAAGAAGGAACTTCACAACAAATGGGTGTACCAGGTGAAAGAGAAGCATGATGGTTCCAAGAGATACAAAGTCTGCCTAGTTGTCAAAGGGTTTCAATAGAAGGAAGGAGTTGACTACATTGACATTTTTGCTCCCGTTGTGAAACTCAATACTATCAGATCAATGTTGAGTATTGTAGCCATTGAAGATCTTCATCTTGAATAGTTGGATGTGAAGACTGCATTCATTCACGGAGATTTAGATGAAGAGATATACATGTACCAACAGAAGGTTTCTTAGAAAGAGGGAAGAAGAACATGGTGTGCAAACTTAAGAAGAGTTTGTATGGCCTAAAACAAGCCCCGAGACAATGGTACAAAAAGTTTGACAGTTTTATACACAAGGAAGGTTTCCAGAAGTGCAATGTCGACCACTATTACTACTTCAAGAGATATAGGTCCAGTTATATCATTTTACTACTTTATGTTGATGATATGTTAGTAGCAGTTTCAGATATGGATGATATCAGAAGGTTGAAACATCAATTGTCAAAGGAGTTTGACATAAAAGACTTGGATCCAGCAAAGAAGATTCTTGGAATGCAAATCACAAGAAATAAGAAGAACGGTTTATTTTTCAAGTAAAATTTCAGACCCTTTTTACTTGCTACGTCCTTAGTCTCTCTCTCTGTTTTTTTTATAAGTCCGTAGTCATTGTCAAATCAATACCTTGTTGTAATAAAATAACTATAAGTCGCCTTTCTTAGCCCAAAAAAGAAAAAAAGAAAAAGAAAAATAAAAAAAAACTATGTCACATGCAAAATTGATTCTATCAGTTTATTCATAAAGCACCACAAAGCTTTCTACAGATACATATTGTCCAAACGTGAGAATACTAGAATAGAAAGTTATTTTATTTCCAAAGTAAAGAATAGATATATATGTTGGTCAAATTAAGAGTATACATATTTATATTATAACTCGGCGCAGCACCTTTAGATCCTGGTACTTAACTATGGCAAAAATCATGCTTAAAATTAAAAGCGGGATAAATGCCAAAAATGAACTCAGTTTCATGCAACTCTGACCTTAAAAATGTCAAAAGTCCATACACATTGTATCATTCTTTGTTTAATAAACTTTTTGGCACTTTGAGATATTGTCCATGGAGTTCATAACTTTCCCCAATATGTTTGATAAAATAAATTGTTCATTTGGGATTTTCCTAAAGACACCAATAGTGTTTTTTTCTTGGTTTTTTTTAAGTACTATAGTGTTAGGCTGTGTGCCAACTATCTCATCACAATAATTAAATATCTAATTTATTCCTTTCATATAAGATATAATCAAAGTAAATAGTCGTTTTCGTTAAGATACTTATCATGTGATAGAGATCTAAAGTGTATTATTTCATCTTATTTTATGTTTTATTTAATATATCTAATGAATTTATATTGTAATATTGTTTTTTTATTTAAATTTTATTTCATATAATCTCATCTTATTTTATTTATATTGTAATCTTAAGAGACCTAACTTTAAACATATGTTGTATTATTTTTTCTTATTAAACTTACATTATAAATTATCATTTATCATATTTTATATTATTACTTGTCTTATTTAAACTCATTAATAAAAAATAAGATACCTTAATTGGTATTATTTCATTACCATTTCATTTTATTAAAAATTAAGTGAGATAATATGATATGTGTTTTAAAAATTAATAGATTGTCTTATAAATCTCATTAACATCTCATCTTAATTTGCATACTTACCTTAAGATATATTTATTAGTATAAAAGCATTTTTTATTTTGATTATATAAAACAAACTCTCATATCAAGAATAAGTAGTTGATTAGTTATATGTGCACATGTTATTTCTTTAATTGTTCATATTATGTGTAGTTTTATATATTCCAAGTTGAGAAAATAGATTTTTGAATTAAAAATTTTACTTAATTATTAAGGTAATTTTTCACGATGTGAAATAAAAACTACAAATGATATTTGAACATTTAAATTATAATTTTCTAACTTAAATAGCTATTATACCTATATTGTTCATTCAATTCTTTGAAAACTATCACCTGCTTGAACAAAAATTCATAAAACAATTTATTTACTAATTTCCAAACATTAAAAAAGCATGGAAGAGAATAATAGATGCAATTAGCTTCAATTATCCGGAATACTCTCTTGACAATTAGCAACAATTTGCTAAAAAAAATTTAACTTTTTACACCAATCGTCGACTTTCTTGACAAAAAACAATAATTTGTTTACTAATATGATGCGTTAACATATTACTTATGAAATTAAGTAATGAAGTGCTTATAAAGAGTGAGTATTTTCTAAATGATATGACGTATTTTATATTGTTAATCAATTGTACCATAGGATTAAAACCATGACGTCCCACTAAATTATAAAATCATGATTATGTGTCCGCTAAATTTACAATCATAGACTAAAGTAGATAATATGTGAAGTAAGACCTAATCTTCTTAGGATGGATCAATCCTCTTGCATCATAATCAAATGTTACATCAATCCTAATATTATATTTATTACATAATATTAAAGATCTTAATTATATTATTCTATTGCACAATAAAAAATAGTACAATTATGTAAAAAAAATTATACATTAGAAAATTAGATCTAAATCATACTATGCACTTAACTTAATATTTTTGAATTTTTAATTATAAAATTATATATTATGATTTTTTATTTCATATCAAATTAAAAAATATTTTTTATTTTTAAAATGTAATAAAAATAAAAATATAAAAATAAATATAATATTGTAAACACATTTTATAATAAAAAATTATTTTATTAAAATATTTATAATTAAATTTATCCAATTATAATATACAATTTTTACCAAAAAAAAATTTATACAAACTAATTATAATATAATTATATTTAAACTAACACTAAATATAACAGATTACGGACGGTTTTGGTCTTGTTTTGGGGATTTATGTACTTTTACTTCATCTGCTTTGAAAAGGATATCGATGGTATTTTTTTTTATCATATTTGGTGCATTTTGCATTATTTTAATTAGTAAAATTAGATTTAAACATGAAAATAATCCAAACATCATTACACTTGTGAATGGTTAGGTCATTGTTCATTAATATGGATAGGGTTTTCTAACGTGACATGACAGGGTTAGAAACATTTTTCATTAATGATTTAAAATTTATTTTTCACTCCATATAAAACCTTTATAGGGATTTATTGGGATTTTGAGTGAAAAATGAATAGCCAAATGAGAAACAGTGATCTATACAATATGTTAAATATTATTTTTTATTTTTGTTATAAAAAAAATTATAATAAAAATAAATAATAAATAATTTATAATGAAAAAAATAAAATTATGAGTAAATAAAACATAAGAAATATATATATATATATATATATATATATACATAATCTTTTATGTTAAATAATATTGATATAATCTTGTTATAAACTAGTTTAAAAAATAACAATAAATTATAAAATAATTATAATATTTTAGATTTTTAGAGCTTAAATAGTTTTTATAAAAGAAAAATCATTGATGTTTTATGGAATAAAATATAACTTGAAAATAAACTATAAAATATATAATATATTATTTATGATTAGTTTGAGTTTAAATGTAATTAATCTATAAAAAATTAAAAATATTAAATTTTTATATATTAATTAAAATATAGTATATAATTTTAAAAAACTGTATGACATATTTTTACCCTATCTTACATTATAAAATATAAATTCTCATTTTTTGTTCTTTATATTTTATTTTATTATTTTTATTCTTGTTTTTAATTGAATAATTCTATCAAGGATTAATGTTATGGAAAACTTACAACCCTAAATGTGGATGTTCAACTGTCATTTTGAATGGTTTGCCATTGTTCATTAATATAGATAATCAGCTGTCATTCAGTTAGTGATTAATTTCTCACCCTTTCAAATCACAATTTAAACCACAATTAGCGAGGTCAATTAACACAGTAATTATATTACAATAATAATAATAACACCGTAATTACAGGGTTTAGGGACGCGTTTGGGTTTAAGGCCACTCTGGGTTTAGCTACTTCTCCACGGGGTTTTCGCCGACTTTCGTTTTTCAGTTAGAGTTTGTGAGGTGGCATCTAGGGTTTTTGAAGCCCACTCATCAAAGTTCTTCTTTTTGCTACTTTTGCTATTCGCATTACGTCTCCAAAGCTTTTATAGTCGACTATCTTAAAGTAACTATTTTTTTCTGAGATATGCATTGAAGATTTTATGAAATTCTTAGTTACTTGTACTCTTCCCAATTCTAATCTTAATTTCTCTGATATTTAGGAAGAAGGATTATCTTTTACTCCCAATACTAAGTTCTTCTTGATCATCATCTGAAACCCCCGTTAGTTTGATCATTCATTGTCAGATTTTTCAATTCAGTTGGGTCTTTTTTCATTCTATTCAGTTCAGCCGGCTAGATTGTTTCGTAAATCTTTGTACTTTGGTCATCCTTTGAAATTCAATCTGGGTTCTTTGAATTTGACCAGAAAAGTTCTATCGTTGCCTTGGAATATTATTTGGGTGTTTTTTATTAGCCCGATCTTATTCATTTGTAGAGGTGTTTCTGGGTGAAAAGCTTTTAAAGCCCAAATATTATTTTTAGGTTGAAATATGAGTTTCTCTGATTCTCGCCCTCCATATATGCAGCACTTCTTTGATGATTCTATTGGTTGCTGGCCTCAATTCGAACACCAGCATTCACAGTTTGATCAACACTCTCCTCCCTTCAAGAAACCAAGAAAATTTGAAGAAAGTCAGTCAGATTCTATTCCATACTCGAAGATCCCACCAAACGCTCCAGTCAACAAAGGAACAACCAACATATTCTTCAAGACTCGTTTATGTGCAAAATTTAAAATGGGAATGTGTAGGAACGGTGAGAATTGCAACTTTGCTCATGGCATTGAGGATACGAGGCAACCTCCTCCTAATTGGCAAGAACTTATTGGCTTGCGTGATGAAGGTGGATCTTCTTCTGGTAATTGGGAGGATGACCAGAAAATAATCCATAGGATGAAACTATGCAAAAAGTTTTACAATGGAGAAGAATGTCCATATGGAGATAGATGTAATTTTCTTCATGAAGACCCAGCAAAATTTAGGGATGATATGGGTAGGTTTAGAGAGAGCTCAGCTATAAGTATTGGCATCTCAGCTCCAACAATGGTGAATATTATTGCCTCAAATCAATCTGAAGACAATGGATCTGTAAATGCGGGTTCAGATACTTTTCGAGTAAATATGAAGCCTGTTTATTGGAAGACAAGGTTGTGTAATAAGTGGGAGACAACCGGTCACTGCCCATTTGGAGAGAAGTGTCACTTTGCTCATGGACAAACAGGTAAAAAATTAACTTGTGTATGTTATCGTAGTTTGCATATTGCCTTTACCCATTTTACTTCACTATAGCTTTGTTCTGTTTTGATTTGGGGTAGAGTGATTCGAAATGATCGAGCATATGAAAGTGCAATGGTATATGTTCCTTGTTAGCGCTAAGTGACCTGCGCTTGAACCTCCTGAGTGTGTAACTATATCAAATGAATAAAAGACTTTTGCTTTAGTGAATATTTGCATATTATTCTAGTCATGTGCTTTGATGATTCATTACCATAATCTAGAATTATAATTTTCTAGTAAAACATTAATTTCCAACCATAATATAGATTATTGGTAAGAAACATACAATTTTGTGGGCAATTCATTCCTTTTCCCTGAAATCTTAATCTTAATGTAGTGTTACTGGCTTCGATTGGTGCATTGTTCATAATGATGAGATTAAAATTTAGCTGTTACATGTTTAAATAGGTCTTTATGGTTATACTGAACTATTCCATCTTTAATGACTAGTTATTTCTCTCTTACCTGAAAATTAGAATGTATTGATTGGCCGGGTCTTGATTCGTTGACATTGTATTTGAAAAAACAGAGTTGCAACTGCTTGGAGGCAGAGTTGAATCAGAAGCTTTGAATAGTGGTGCCTTTGGAACAAAACATGAAGTAACTATTAATGATTCTATTGGCAGAGTTGAATTAGAAGCTTTGAATAGTGGTGCCTTTGGAACAAAACCTCAAGTTACTATTAATGATTCAGTTCCAATTGCAACAACTATGTCTGCTTACAATGAAGATTCAAAGGGTAAGAAATGCTTACTAAAATGGAAAGGACTGAAGAAGATCGATCGCATCTATGCTGATTGGCTTGATGATTTACCGTTGCCGAGTAATCTGACCAGTAAGATGGAGACATGAGTTCTTCTTCATTTAAGCTCTCTATCAGTGCTTCCACTAGAAGATATTCCAGAATGTTCTATCTTTTGATTTTTTGGGTCAATTTTGGTTGTTGATCAGTTTGGTAAATTTCTATTAATTCTCATCGTCGTATTGTTTTTGCTCACACCTCTACTTTGGTATTTGATGAAATATGTGAGTAACACTGCTGCAAATTAAAGCTTGATCATTATTTTTTGGATGAACAAATAAAGAGCTGTTATCGTTGCGTGTGCAATTTTCCTCGTGGGTCCGGAACTTGTCGGTTCCCGTATTAATTCTCTTGCAAAACTTAAAAAAAAATACTCAAATTATAAAAATAATATTTTTATATTTACTTAGTATATTTTTTTTTATTTTTTAAAATATAATATATTATTTTATTTTAAATCTCATATAATTTAATATAATTTAAATTAAATTAAACTTTATTTAATTAAAGTTATTTTAATATTATTAAATATTATTTTTATTATTATAAATTTTAAAAATATTATTTTTTTAATTTTTCTATTCTTCTTTTGGTATGTATTATTACCCAAGTTTTCTAACATACCTTAAAACTAAAAAAAATCGAAATTATTATAAACGTATCTATCGGGTAAAAAAAATGAATTACTAGCATCAATAATAATAAAATTCTTCTATTTTCTTTTTAATATTATTAAATATTATTTTCTCATTCTTCTCGCCTATTTACATAAAATTCTTTTCTTTTCTTTTTTACAAAATTTATTCATCAATAATTTTATCACGTGGATGCAAAGACAAAATCAATAGGATAGTCCCTTACGAGATTAGATAGAATTAAATTTTAATCAATATTTTTAAAATGATTTATTAACTTTTAGTTTATATATAAATTATTTTTCCTTTATTTTTAATAAAATTTAAAGATAATTTATATGAAATACACAATTGATGTAACTTTGGTTTAATAAATTTGATATATTAATAGCTTTAAATTATTTTACTTCAATCAACTTGCTTTTTATATCTATATACACTTTATTAATTTTAATTTTTTTTATGATTTTAGTTTATTTTTTCAATTTATTTTAACTTTTTAAGTTATAATCTTCAATTTAAGTTTTTTTATCGAAAAATATCTAAAAAATAAAATTGACAAAAAAGGTAAAACATCTAAAATGAAACAGTAATATAAATAAAGTGTATTAATTTTAAAAAAATTGTTATTAATATATCTAATTTGTGAAAATAAAATCACTAAAAATAACATGCTATTTATTCATTGTATAAGAAACAATCATAAGAGGATTACAGAGTGATTACTCTAATCTTATAACAAAACTAAGTTTTTAATAAGGAATGATTTTATGTATTTTTATTTTATTAATTTAATTATTCTTATATTATTTATTTGAATAAATAAAATATATATTTTTAAAAATATATACTCATAAATAATATTTGAATTTTAGAACTTGAGATATATGATTTTTATGTGATTGAATTACAAGTGATTATGTCTAATTTATGAATTTTATATTTAATAAAATATACACAATTCAGTCCCTTCTAATTTTTTTTCGATTATACCATTGCACTTGTGGTATAGAAGTTAATTGTAGTTAAGTTTTTGTACGACAAGTGGTGTTAATAAATTTAAAAAAATTCAAAAAGAGAAGAAAAGGAGATTTTTAGAAGAAATTTGATATAAGAATGGGCACGATTACGAGCGGAGATAATTTTTGATATAACTGTTCTCGAATCGAATTATAAAACCTATCCTCGAAATCGCTCAAAAACCGTTACAATTTGGTGGAGTTTTTTATCTATGGGTAACAATTCGGAATGGTTTTAAAAAAATAAAATAAAAACCGTTTTTCAAAACTTTTACAAAACACCAAAAACTAAACTAATTTAATATAATATTACCAAAATCTACTAATATATCGCTACTTTGATAAGAGAAGAAAGATCTACGAAGCTTGGGAAAGTTGTTGAAGTTTCAGCCTGATTTGATAAAGTGTTCTTCTGAAGTAGAATGATTTCGACGGGACTTTTTTGGAAAACCACTTCCAATAACACCAGTTTGTAAATTAGTCTTATGCATCACCTAAAAAACAAAAAGAGAATTACAGTTGGATGCTTTAATTGTCGGCTTTTAAATGAGAGATTAAGGGTCCAACATAAACTAAGAGAAAGCAAATTGCAAACTTCATTATAATATTTCCCAAAACTTATACATCAATTGTTGGCTTTTACATAAGAGATTAAGGGTGCAACATAAATTAAAAGAAGAGGAAAAATTAATTGCAAAGTTCATTACAATATTTTTAAAACTTATACCATAATTTCTTCGGAAGGTTTCTTTACCATCCGCAGACGCCAGATGTAGAGACACAAAGACGAGGACGACGAGCTAGCGACACATGTAAAACGACAGAGGGTAGAGCCGAGACGAGAGCGGTAGAAACAAAGAGTACAAATTTTCTAATTTTTTGAATCTAATTTTAGAAGTTTTGCCTATACGAATAATAGAAAAACACTAATTAATATAATAATATATAATTTAATTAAATAAATATAATTAATTTTGAATATAGGCAGATACATTTATTAATATAACTGTACCCGAATCGTATCCGTTGCTTCAAGTTCGATTTTTATCTAAAATCGAAATAATTTTTAAAAATTATCGAATAAAAATTGAATCATCAATTCAATTAATTACGGATAACCGAATTCACATTTTTTTTTCATTCAAAAATTGATATTATTTAAACAAATAGAGAGGAGGGAGAAAAAACAATAATAAAGAAAAGAAGAATTAAGAAGATAGGAAAAAAATAAAAAATAAAATTTAATATATTAAATTATTCTTCACTTTTATCTATTTTTCAGGTAATTTATTTTTAATTAAATAAGTATTTTTTAATAATTTAAATATTTTAAAAATATTATTAAAAAACTTGACAACAATAAATATTAAACAAATTAATATATACTAATAAAGTACAAACCCTTTCTTTGAGCTCTGACCGATTAATCTGTTGTTGCTTTTTAAGATCATGTTAGAGTTTTAGAGCTAGAAATTTGAAATTTTCTAAATTATATCATTTATTTTTAAATTTTTATTATATTTACATATATACCTCTTAATTTTTAAATTATTAAAACATCATATACACATCATAAATTTTTAAATTATACTAATTAATTTTAAAATTTTAAGCTACAAATATAAATTCTAAAATTTTAAAACAAAAGTTTACATATATATAAATTTAAAATTAAATTATATGATTTAAAAATTTAAAATTAAAATCTATATTTTAAAAATTTAAGAATAAATAAAAAAACTTGAAATAAATAGAGGATATATTTATGTATAATTAACACACATAAATAGAAATAAAACATTTAAATATATGGAAGATTTGTTTACAAGGAAAGGAAGATGATATAAATTGTCATTCTTATTATCTTAAATTTAAATTTAAATCTAAATTTTATTTGTATAATATTTTTTTATTTAATAAAAAAATATATTATGCATGATAAAAATAATTTTTAATTTTTATTAAAAAGGAAATTATTTTCATTATAATTTAAGATTAAAATTACAATAGTTATAATATATCAGACTATTACATCTATATACAATGGAATAAGTAAGTTCATATGTGAATTTATAATCCAACTTATAGTCTAATCTAACCTATTTTCGGATTTTTAAAAATTGATTAACAATTACTAATAATATTTAATTAGTATAAAAATCTTTTATAAGATTTAACATATTCGTGAAGAGAGTTCACGTACAACCATAATTAAAACAATTAAATGTTTAAATATAAATAAATGTCTGGAAACCTTTTTTAAGAAATTCAAAAATTGCTTTTTTGTTATCGTTTTTAAATTTCGTTTTCTATCTCCTTCTTCTAAGCATTATTTTTTCATCAAAATTAAATTTTAATTTTGCATATACGCATGTGTATAGTAAGATTTGATGTAATAAACACTCACTTTTAAAAACTATATGTTGACCGGGTATCAAGGCTGTGGTCGAAGCAATATAGTTTCTTGTTCCTAAAAAAGAGGAACAAAAATATATTCTTCATCTTTCATAATATAGAAATAGAACAGTTTTTCTCTCCCTCTTCTTTCTTTGTTTCAAATAGAGGTGAAAGAGATGAAAATTTGAAAAGAAAAGGGAGTCGAGAACTTAAAAAAGAGAAGCTCCTCCGGTATGAAAAATAAAAAAAAACATTTTTTCGTTTCAGAATTGTAAATGCCAACTAAATAGAAAAGTCACAATTTTCAATTGATAAAGTAGATTTCAAAAGGTCAATTTTCTGGGTCATTACCTAACTACTACGGTGTCTTTCCTCCCATCTCAGATAATCCAACAAACGCCGATCGGAGGAAGAACATAGAATCTCCCCTCATCGCCGTCTACTTCTCACCTCCTTTATTTCTCTAAAACATTCTCCCTTCGAAAGAGCTAGGAGAGCTTTTTCTTGTTTCTTCACTATCACCACCATGTCTATAAACCTTCAGTCACATGCGTTTGCTGGCAATCCTCTTATATCCAAGACCCCAAAATTAGGTGATCCATTTTCACCAACTCAAGCCCTTGAAACCCTCAATAGTCAACTTTTGGAGACTATCCAATTGCCTTCTTGTCCTTCTTTCATGGTTTTGCCTTTCAGAAAGGGCAGGCCTTTGGCCTCTTCTGGTGGTGGGACTAGTGGTTCTTCGCCCAGCTGGCATCTGGGTTGGATGAGTTTAGTCGATTGTAAAGGATTGTTGGCCAATTTTGGAGTTCAATTGACGGGAGACTCACTGATTTACTTGGGTTCGAGGCCTGAGGAAGATGTTATTTACTGGGCAATCGATGTTTCTGATGAGGATAGGTTGGTTCCTGAATTGGGTATAAAACAGTTGTGCTTTGTTGAGCTTAGAACGCTGATGGTGGCGACTGATTGGGCTGATTCGCAGGCTATGGGAGAGTTGGCTATTGCTGGTCATGTGAGTGTTATCTTCGGTTTTCGCCCCTTTACATTCTTTGAGTCAGCAGAAAAGTGAGAAAGTAAATACTAAGTAATACACGAAACATTAAATTGTTTCTCTTATTAGCGTCTTAACAATAATAATTAGAGGTATGAAATTACTTGAGCTGGCTCTATTCGTTTAGTTTCAGCAGCTGTCTATGGGTCAAGTTAAGCTTCACTCGATTTTAAATAAATTGGATTAGTATAAGTTAACTTATTTACTCTTATAAAATATATAATTAATAATTAAAAATATTTTAATTTTATTTATTAACAAAAAAATTATCTTTTTATTATATTTTAGTAGGAAAAAAATAATATCTTTTAATTGTAATATTTCATACTAATATTATTGTAATTATAAAATGTTATTATTAATAAAAATATTTTGTTAAATAAATTCAACTAGCTATTTAAGTGGGCTTGGTGATTTTTCGGTTAATGAATTCATTGGAATAACCATCAACAAGCTGAATTGAGTTAGCTCGCGTGTGGTGATGCAAAGAATTGATTATTTGAATTAGGTCTACGCTTAAAAGTAATCCAAACATATGATAGAAGTTTGGATGCTACGTAGAAAGCAAAGAAGAAAGGTGGATGGAAAGAGCTATAGAACTTGACGTTAGAAGGTAGGATTTTGGTGATGCAGGACTGAATCACGAATGCATCAATAATATAGAAGTATTTAGAAAATAACAAAAAGATGAACAAAGTTTAAACTAGCCAAACTTATTATATTTGTGTTATGAAACAAACACAAAGAAGTTATTATCTAGATAAATACATAGAGAAAATCTAAAACAGGACAAACCTATCTATATTATCTATCTTTAGACGAGCACTCTAGTAACTTTAGAGTAGGAATAACTTAAAGATATTCTTCTATCTTATGGATAAGAAGATTTTAACCTACAAACAGAAGAAAGAAGAACTATAACTAAAATATTAGGAATAAGAGAAAAAAACAGAAGAGAACTTTAATATTATTAAGTTGATTATTTTTTTAAGATGCCTTATATAAACATAGAGCCTAACTAGTTATAGTTGAAAAGTCTCTAAAGTAGTTCATAAAGTTTCAATGTAACACTTTAATTGTACATAAATAATAAAACTCTAAACAAAATAAACTATTACTTTAATAGAACTCTAAACAAAAACTCTAAATAAAATAAATTACTTTCACTTTTCTTCCTATATTCATTTGGTGAGTGGTAGTCATAAATATCTGACATATTGATCATTGCTGAGATGACCATATCTTTGCATAAGTCCACTATGTATGCATTGTTATTGATCCTTTTCAGTATTCGACATGGCCTATATTTCTTATCCTTTAGTTTACTGTATATGCCAATAGGAAAGCATTTTTTTCGCAAAAATGCCATCACCATGTCTCTTTCTTAATAAATTTTCTTTCTTTTGTGCTTGTCGACTGTTGCTTTATACTTGGCATTGGAATGTGTAAGCTTTTATTTTACGCATGAATCAATAGTTTGAATCTTATTTTTCATTTCTTCAACAACCTTGTTTTTTCCATAAGTCTTTGGATGATTAACCAAATCCAATGTATGCTTTGAGGCTTTTACATATATAATCTCGAATGAGGTCTTACCAGTTAAACTATGCACAATATTGTTGAAGGAAAACTTAGCTTGTGCAAGAGTGAGGTCCTACTACTTTGGTTTGTCACTACAAAGACAACGAATCATGTTATCAAGTACTCGATTCATTACTTCTATTTGACCGCCAGTTTGAGGATGTGCAGTGCTATTGAAGTTGAGTGATGTATCAAAGCGTGCCTATAATGTCCTGCAAAAATGAGAAAGAAACTTTGTGTCTCAATTTGAAGTAATTGATTGTGGAAGTTCATGTAGACGAACAATCTCTTTGAAAAAGAGTTTTGCAAGGTTCGATGCATTTATAATTTTGTGATATGGGATTAAATGCGCTATTTTGGATAACTTATCAACAACAACAAAGTTGAGTCTACTCCCTGTTAAGTTCTTGGAAGTTCTAGCACAAAATCCATGAATAAGAATTCCCAAATGGTTTCAAGGACGGGTAAAGGTGCATAAATTTTGGTATTTTAAGCTTGTCCTTTGGACGTTTGGCACATAAACACCTATGGACAAACTTGCTAACATCTATTTTCAATTGTGGTTAGAAGTACCTTTCTTCAATGAGTGCGATGGTCTTGTCTCTTCCAAAATGTCTACTTAGTCCTCCAGCATGTAAGTCTTGAATGATTTTCTCCCTTAGTGAATTCCTAGGGATACAAAGTTGGATACCTTGAAACAAGTATCTCTTATATATGTGCATATATTCTACATCTTGTTTCAATTGATACTTTTTTCAAAGGTTCTTAAAATCTTCATCTTCAACATATGTATTCTTAAGATATTTAAACCTTATAACTTCAGTGCTTAAAGTGACCAATAAGATTGCCTTACAAGTCAATACATCATCCACTTTATTGTGTTGATCATACTTGTGTTTTAGAACAAAAAGAAATTTTTGTAGGTAGGAAATCTACCTGATATGTGTCTTTTTGAGCTTAGTTTGACAGTTGATAAACTTCAATGCCTCATGATTAGTGAAAAAAACGAACTCCCTTTGGATAAGATAATGTTTCCAATATTTCAAAGTGCGAAATACTGCATAGAGCTCAAGTTCATATGTAGTCTACTTTTGTCGTGTTTTACTGAGCTTTTCATTAAAGTAAGCCATCAATCACCCTTCTTGAGATAGAATAGCTCAAATTTTTACTGTCGAGATATCGCACTTCACTTGAAAGATTTTATCAAAGTCTAACAATGCTAATACTGGTGTCAAAATCAACTTCTCTTTTAGTAATTGGAAACCTTTTTCAGCTTCTTCTCCTCAATTGAACTTTCATTTCTTTAGGCATTCGATAATTGGGGTAGCAATAGTACTGAAGTTCTTAACGAACCTTTGGTAGAAGATTGCTAACCCATAAAAACTTCGAACTTCGGTTATGGTTTTGGGAGTTAGTCTTGAATTACACGTACTTTCTCCTCATCAATTTTAATTCCATTGACAATGATGAAAAAATCCAAGAATACCAATTTATTGGTCAAGAAGTTACATTTCTTCAAATTAAGATACAACCTATTTTTCTTCAAAATAGTGAGTACATTCTTGAAGTACTCCAAATGTTCTTCTTGTGTTTGACTATAAATTAGGATGTCATTAAATTAAATAACTACAAACTTACCAATGTATGACTTCAAGACATGATTCATAAATCGCATGAATGTGCTGGATGCATTTAATAATCCAAAAGGCATCACTAGTCATTCATACAATTCTTTTTTTGTCTTGAGCGCAGTGTTCTACTCATCTCTGGGTCTTATTTGAATTTGGTGATATTCGCTATACAGGTCAATTTTTGAGAATATGGTTGCTCCATAAAGCATATCAAGCATGTCATCAAAACGTGGTATTAGAAACTTGTATTTTATTATTATCTTTTTGATAGCTTGATTGTCCATACACATACACCAATTTCTATCCTTCTTTGGAACTAGTAATGTTAAACTGCAGGTGCACTCATGTTTTCTTGAATCATCCTTTGCTAATTAACTCCTTAATTTTTTGTTGGAGAATTTCACTCTCTTTTAGACTTGGACGGTAACGAGGAAGGTTGGAAAAGCTTAGTTTTAGAATAAGATCAATGTGGTCTTGGATACCTCTTATTGGTGGTAGCCTAGTTGGAAGTTCTTCTAGCATGATTTCTTCAAACTCATCAAGGATTGTTTGTACATGGATAGAAATGGTTAAAGTTGACATGACTTTTTCTTTGACTACCAAGATAAATATCTCTTTACTTTGTTTCACTTCTGTAAATAATAATGCTCTAGATATTGTAAGGAATGGTTTTTCCTCCATTTTATAAGCTTTGGGTACATCTTTTTTTGCAAGTAAAAAAGTCAAAGCAATCTTTTTTCTCCCCAATGGAATAGATAAATGTTATTATGCCTTTAGGGTTGCATTGACGTTGTATTGACGTTGTATTGTCATGGTCTTCTCAACAATATGTGACATACATCCATATCAACAACATTGCATACAACTTCATCTTTGTATGACTTTCCAATTGAGAATGAGCTTCGACATATACGATTTAATTCTATTTGTCTTACTTTTTTGATCCATCCAATTCGACATAGTGATGGGTGTGATTTGGTTTTTAATTTGAATGCCTTCACAGGAGCTTTAGAAACAATATTTTTGCTACTTTTGTTGTCGGTAATTACATCGCATAGTTTATTATTGATTAAGTAGCGAGTGCGAAAGATATTGTACCTTTATATGTCTTGTTTTGGTGACAAGAGGAATCGACAAACAACACAAGTAGCGAGTGCGAAAGATATTGTACCTTTATATGTCTTGTTTTGGTGACAAGAGGAGTCGACAAACAACACAATTAACACATTCCCCTTTATCCACTTCAACAAACTCAGCTCCTTTATAGTCATCATATTCTTGTTCTTCCTTATTATCCACCATGTTGATTGCTCCTTTCTTTGGGCATTGATTAGAACGATGACTCACTTGTTCGCATCTACAACATTTTTCTGGTGCTGGGCGTCCATAAGGGTTCTTGGAGGATTATGAGTATTGTTTTCTTTTGATTGAGTTTGATTTCTTTTTGATGTTCTATCTTCAAGTGTTTTTCCTTTGTTATATGTTGGTCTAGTTGCTTCAACTAATGGCCTTGGCAGAACTTGTGATTTTGTACTTGAACTTGTCCTGCCTAATTGCATCTCCTCTTTGAGGGCCATATTATAGGCATCAATGTATCCATACTAGATGTAAGGATACTAGATCTTGTATTGGTAGACGAAGTCCACCAATATAGCATGCAACTTTTTGTGCTTCATATTCAACTAAATTATTTCGAGCAGATAAACGGTGAAATTTTATGGTATACTCTTAAACTGAATAATTCTCTTGTTTGCAATTTTGATATCGTTGAAATAATATTTACTCATAATCAGAGGAAAGAAACATACGTATTAGGCATCACTTCATTCGAGGCCATGTTTTAATCAGAGTTTTCCTTTGTCTCAATCTATTATTTTGGAGTTGGTTCTACCGTATTAAAACTCCTTCTTTGAGTCAGTAGGCTATTAGCTTAACTTTTTTTTTTCTCCAAAATGCCTATAGGATCAAAAAACCATTCCACCTTAGAGATTCAATCAAGAAAATCCTCTATATTCATGTTGCCATAGAAAACAAGGTCAATTTTGAGACAATAATCTTATGGTTCTTGGTCTCTTTGGTGACGTCCTCCTCTGGCTTGACCTCTGAAATATTCCTCTTCTAAATCTTCATCACTAGAACTATCAGTGAGAACAACATGTCTTCCTGTAGGTATTGGATCAATAAGTCTTCTTAAGGGTAATCCTTCAACTTGTCTTCTGGGCAATATTGACTCGATCCTATCTCAATTATTATTAGTTAGTTGAGCAATGGGCGTAATAAGCTCCTCTACTCTATTTGGTGTCAAATCTCTTCACGAAATTGTTGATATTCTTCTCGCGTCACTTGATTATGTTCCATTATCCCAAGCTAAACTTGGCTCTAATACCACCCGATGCAAGACGGAAGCGCGAATGCACCAATAATATGAAAGCACTTAAGAAATAAGAAAGAGATGAGCAAATTTTAAACTAGTCAAACTCACTATCTGACAAGAGGTTCTCATATTTGTGTTATGAAAAAAATATAATGAAACTATTATCTAGACAAACACTCTAGTAAATCTAGAATAAGATAAGTCTATTTATGTTATCTATCTTTAGACGAAAACTTTAGTAAATTTAGTGTAAGACTAGTTTAAAGATATTTCTCTATTTCACGGATCAGAGGACTTCAACTTTTAAACGAATGAAAGAGGAAATATTCCTAAAATATTAAGAATACGAGAAAAAAGAAAGAAGAGAACTTCTTTAATATTATAAGTTTAGTTTTTAAGATGTCTTATACAAGTATAAAGCTTAACTATTTATTGTTGAAATTTTTCTAAAATAGTTCATAAAGTTTATATGTAAGACTCTAATAATACATAAAAAATAAAACTTTAAACAAAATAAACTATTACTCTAATAGAACTTTAAATAAAAACTCTAAATAAAATAAACTATTTTCTTCCTATATCCATGTGGTATTAGTTTGTCCATCTCTAATAGTTTAAGGTTTTGGAGGATTGGTGATCAACTCACTTTAATACTTCAATGTCATCAAATTCTTATTTCCACGTGAGTGAGACTGATAAATTGATGATTGTGTGGAAAAATTCACCGCATAGTTGTGATGGGAATTGTTATAAAACAATATTACATACAGTATTTGTTTTTCTGATTTCTCCTCTGAGTTTTTGCTCTTATATTATTTTGTTGCGATCTTTGACCAGGCCAGAGCCTTGCTAGAATGGCATGGTATATCACTATTTTGCGGACATTGTGGAGGAAAAACAGTCCCCATAGAAGCTGGAAGGCGGAAGCAATGTTCAAATGAGTTATGCAAAAAGAGATTCTACCCTCGCGTTGATCCGGTTGGGTTAACTTGATCTTTGTATTAGTAGCTAAGCTCAAATTTATTAGTAAATGGAATTAGATGCTTGTATTATGGTCTCTCGTTTAGTTTTCTTATGCATATTCCTCTGTAACAGGTTGTCATTATGCTAGTCATTGATAGAGAGAATGATCGTGCACTGTTAAGTAGACAATCCAGATTGGTACCACGAATGTGGAGTTGCTTGGCTGGTTTTATAGAAGTACGTACCTTAATCAAATTTAAGAGTTATTCTTTACTATTTATTTTTCTTGCTAGACGTAAAAGAATCAATAACGTGAATTTTAAAACTATTTTTTACCATGTCTTGTCCTGGATTGAGTGGATTCTGTCTGTGTGACATAGTATTCAGCAGTGGTGCATTTGATCTTCATAAAGTGAATTGCCTTGCATGGGTTGGAACTTTGAACAAGAAAAGAATAAAACACTGATAGTTATTTTCCTGATTATTACTTGTTTTCGTTGTTTTGTTGTTCTAAATATATTATTTTTAATATATTTTTCTCTTCATGTCTCATTAGTCGAAATCTTAGTACTTTTTAGCCAGGAGAAAGCTTAGAAGAAGCAGTGAGGAGAGAAACATGGGAGGAGACTGGTATTGAAGTAGGAGAAATTGTCTACCATAGTTCTCAGCCGTGGCCAGGTATGTAGTCGTAATCGTGGCATACCATCTGTGTCCTCTATATCAGTAGATCACTATTTGGTTGATTTTTTTTTTTTTTTGCATAATAAACATCACAATATATTCATATATATAAATAGTTACAAAAGTAAAAAATGTGGACAAACAATCCAATTGAAAGAAAACTTAACAATACTAAAACTTAATTTTTTCACCACCTAAAATATATTCTTAAAATAAGCAAGCTTGTCAATAATAACTTAAAAAAACTGAGAATAATTTTTACTCTTTTAATACTTAAGCCCACAAATAAGCCAAAAATAAAACTCTCTCATAAAATATTGTTGTCATTTTCAATTTTCTCAAAAATTATACTATTTCTCACTTTACAGCACCCAAAGAATTACTCTTATCCCACGGCTCCACATTACTATCGCTTTCTTAGCCTTCATACCCAAAGCACCTACGTTGCTTTGTAGCTTAGACCAAGATTATGCGTAATTGAGCAATGTAGTAATAGATGATTAATGTCTTATGAACAATTCTCTTGCAAAGAATACACCAATTAGATAAAGATTATCAAATTTTGATTGTTTTTGATCCATTATGTTGACCTTATCAAGAACTATTAACAACTTCAACACCTTAACTTTACTTGGATATAACACTTAAACCGAAGCAAAGTGACCAAAACCTAGTAAATTGGAATCATCTATAATGAGCTCAAAATAAGATTAATTTACAAGAAAAACTATCAAATGACTCATTAATTCGTATTATTTTATGAATATTGTTAAAATTCTATGCCAGATAGAGTTTTTCTTGAGTGGGAATCTCTAAAACTACTTGTCTAACAAAGTCTTATTTATTGCAATAATATTCCTAATGCCTAACCCTCATTTTTCTTTGATCTTTGAACCATTTCTTAATTTACTAGGTGATTTTTTACTTCCTTCACTAACATCTTCCTAGAGAAAATCCCTCGTCAATTTTTCTAATCTCCTTGCCACTCCCATTGGACTTTGAAAATTGATAGGTAATATGTAAGATTAGAAAAAATTGAATTGATCAAAGTTAACCTCTAGAGAAAAGACTCTTCCAATTTGCTAATCCTTTTTCAAACCTTTGTATAACCAGTGATAAAAAATTTGCAACTCTTGGATTACCTTGAAGAGACAAACTCAAATATTTCAATGGCCACATCCCAACTTCACACCCCAAAGAGTTAGCTAAAGAGATAATTTTGTCTTCAACACAATTTATACCTAAGATATAACTTTTAGACAAATTTAACCACAAACCAATTGCATAATAGAACAATTCAATCACTTCATCCAAATTAGCAAACTTTTCCTCATCACTAGAGGAGAACAAAATAGTGTTATTCGCAAATTTGAGATGACAAACTTCAATATTGTATGTCCTAACATTTAGACCTTCTACTAAATTGTATTGCTTTATTCTTTCCAACAATCTACTCAATCTATCAACAACCAATACGAAAAGAAAAGGAGAAAGAAGATCTCCTTGCCACAACCCTCTTGATGCCTTGAAAAGTTTTCTAGGTTTGCCATTAATAATCATTGAAAAGTTCATGGAGCTCAAACAACCCTTAATCCAACTGCTTCATTGTTCCCTAAATTCTTTCTTTTTCAACACAAAATCTAGAAAATCCTATTCAAGCTGATCATAAGCTTTTTCAAAATTTATCGTGAAAATCAAAGCTTCTTTATTAGCCTTCCTATACTTCTCAACAACCTTATTAGTGACTAAAACAATATCCAAAATTTGTCTCCTTTCCACAAAAGTTGCTTGCTGGAGAGAAATAGTAGAATCAAGCACCTTTCTTAACCTTAGAGATAAAACCTTAGTAATTATCTTGTATAGCGTAGTAACCAAGTTAATTGGCTTAAAATCCTTGACTCTCAAAGCATTATCTTTCTTTAGAATTTGGCGAACAAAAATAACATTAGTTTTTTTGTTAACTATACCACTATTGAAAAACTCCCTAAAAACTTCCAATAGATCCTCTTTAACTAACTCCCAACTATTGTGAAAAAAGCAAGGTTAAATATGGCTTTCCTTATGTCAATTTCTTCAAAAGGCTTTTCCAACCAAGTTACCATCTCCTCTAATATGCATCTTCAATAAAGATCATGAATTAGTGGTCTTTGCCCATATTTTCTTGAGTATATTTTTTAAAGAAACTCAAAACTTCTTCATTTTGTAGATCATTAACTCTAATTGTCCCATTTTCCTTTTCAAGTTTTTCAATCATATTTATGTTCTTCCTCTCATTGGCAACATTATAAAAAATAATTGAATTTGTATCGCTCTAATTAATCCAAGTAGATCGAGATTTTTGCCTCCAAAAATTTTCTCATTCACAATTAAATCTTCCATCTTTATTTTCAAATTCCTTACTTTAGATCTCATTGGCTCATTGAAACGTCCATTTTTTTATTACTTATTCAAAAAGGAAATTTTGTCTTTCAAAATTTTCTTATCTCTTTCAAATCATCAAACCCCTCATTGTTCACCATTTCAAGTTTATTTTCAAGAAATCTAATTTTTTCATGAATTTATAACCACATCACTCCTGAACAGAAGCCTTTATCCACTATTATTGTACTTTAATATTGAAGATTTTATGCCTAAGCCACACAGTTCCAAACTTAAACAGAACTAGACCTTAATGCTTAGTTTCCGTGCTCAACAAAATAGGACTATGAGTTGAAGTTGTCCTCTGGAAAATCTCTTGTCTAACATTAAACCCGAACAAATTCTCCCATTTAGATAGGAATAGGAATCTATCTAGCTTACAACAAGTGGGATTAGATATGAGATTGGATCAAGTAAACCGTCTACCAAAACAAACACTTTCTTTTATCCCCATCTCCTTAATGAAGAAATTAAAAAACCTTCATGCTTCTTGTTTTTCTATCTCTATTAGACTTTTTTGATAGAAATCTCACAACATTAAAATCACCTCATACACACTAGTTAGGACTGCACAAACCATAAAAGCCAACGTGTTCTTCCCAAAATTGATTTCTTTCCCTATTCTTACAAGGCTCGTAAACCCCCGATAATTACCAATCTTCCTCTTCTATTGACTTAATTCAAATAGTGATAAAGAAATCAACAACTAGTGACTCAACTATTTCTATAGAATTAGTATCCCAAATGATAATGATACCTCTATAATTACCATAAGGAAAATAAACACATTCCTTAAAACGGAAACTCTAAATACTACCAATAATTTTAAGATTAACGATCTCTCTCTTCGACTTTGGAACTATGACAATATCTAGATTCACCTTTCTTACAGCCTTTAATAACACTTCACCTCTTCTGTTTTCCCAAACTTCTTGTATTCCAGCTTCAAATCTTCATAAAGAAGATTCACTCAAAGTAATATCCTCATGTTTGCTTCCATCATAATTAATCTCCATTTTCAACCTTCGTAACTCTCTTAAAAATTTCTTTTTCTTTTTTACTTGATTTTTCCCTATTTGAACAACTCAAATTCAAATTCATTTTTCTTGCTAAGTTTATTAAAGTCCTTATATTTATTGGAGTTTGTGTCCTTCAACTGACACCTTGGAATTACTGTTTCTTCTTTAAGCTTATAATTTCTCTCTTTTTCCCTCAAAGTATAAAAACTCTTTCTCTTTATATGTTTTAAAATAGGCTGAGAGTTTGAATATAATTTTTGAATATCAACCAAAACTTCCAATTGTGTGCTAGAGTCATTGATGGCATTTTGATTAAATTCAAAACCCTGTTCTTCTAAGTCCTCTATGACCTCTACTTTGTTTAGATCGTGCAAGTCTTTAATATAGGCTTAATTGTTACAAAAGTTAGGTGTTTCTACCATACAATTCGGAAAACAATAATTTTTAAACCTTAAACTTCAAAAGCTTTCTCTTTGTTTCCATTTTTTTCCCTTCAAAATCAAAATCACTATCAACTAATTCGTTTTCAACCTCATTATCTTTTAAAATCAAAATAGTATTACAATAATTAGTATAAGGGGTTGGTTTGTGAGAGCACACTGCGACAATCTATATTGCCTTGGGTTAAACCGAAAACGAGACAAATGTTTTCTCTTGAAGAGCCTTCAACTATTCTCTCCTTGATGCCTCTGATCCCTAGGTCACTCCATGCCTCTTTGGTTCTTGAACATTCCCTAACCCTTTTACTTGGAGAGTCAAGAATTAACCTACTACTAACCAAGATAAAACCTTCAAGTTAAAGAGGCTCTTTAAGGAATTTATATCTCTCTCTCACATTACGAGTTAAAGTTGTATTTAACCCTTCTAAAAGGCTTTTAAAGTTCTTTTCTTCACAAAATGACTCCTTTAGAACAACTAAATTTGATTTATCACACTCAACCACACTTTCACCAATATTATTCTTCCCCTTTAATAACATGCATCTTCTTTGAACTTATATCTTTGCCCGTAAAGGCTTAACATGTATTTTCTTAAGAAATCAGATTTTGTTCTTAACAAACCCAAAACCATCTCTACCATGAAAATGAATGTCTCTCCTCCCACTATGCAAGAATTCACGGCTCGTTAAAACTCCCTTAACACCACTTGAATGAGAATAAATATTTTTTTCCAATAGCATATCTAGTCATCAGCTTGTAAACTTTACCGTTAAGATAAAAAGTCAAAGGAAGAATTAAAGAAATGAACTTTACTTCCTTTAACTCTTATCTTTGCATACAACAAGAAAGAGTGATTAGTCGATTTATAATCAAATACCAAGAGTCCCTCAAATAATCATCCAATTCTATGAAACATGTTCCGATCTTACAGATAAAAAGGTACACCATCTATAGCCAACCAATTATTGAGCACAACAATTTTCTCTCTTTTAAAGCACACCTTCTCTTTCAAACCCTCTAAGGTCACAAACAAATGCTTCTCTAGATAAATTCCTCAACTCTTCTTCAATGCATTGAGAACCTCCATTGACTCATAGAACAATTATGCTTTATTTATCGTGAAAGGCAATAAAAAAAATTTACACTTGAAACGGTCCTCTTGGCTTTTTCTAAAATAAGGCCAACTCCGCCATATTTCAAACCTACAACAAAGTAAAGCCTAATTCAAATCTTTCCCTCCAAACTTTGGGCCATCAAACCAATAATTTTCAAATTTATTCAACTTTCTTCCTTAATTGAACTTACAAGAATTAAAAGGTTTACTCAAAAGATTCCTGCCATATAAAAATCCTTTACCATTGCCACCAGCATTCTCCTTGCCTGCTGGGAAAGTGATTAAGTCTCTCATTCCATATGCACTAAACCATCTAGATAAAGTTGCAAAACAACCACACTTGTTTTTGTTGACCTCAAAGGTCAACCAATAATTATCAGCTCTTAACTTCTTAAAAAAGTTTACATTTTCCTTCAAATCAATAACTTCAATTGAACATTATATAATCCATCCCTGCCCTCCCAAACCACATCTCAATGTATGACTAGCAAATCTTGATCTCACAGTCAAGAACACCGTAAAGCCAAAAGATAATTCATCTACTTCAAGGATAAACAACTTCTGCAAGATCTGAACCTCTTTTGCTAAATGACCATAATGGTTAGTTCCCATAACCTTTCTTTGACCACAATTCATTTCTACTCAAAAAAGGCTAACAAGACGAAAGGGCTGCCAAAAAATCAAAGACAAACAAGAGGAAAGCTTACCAGAAAAAACCAACGGCTGACTGATCAGCCAATTGCCAGAGGTGGAAAAAGTTCCGACAGCGCAAGGGGTTACTAACAAAGGGGTTAAGGTGGCTGATGGAAGAACTGATGAAAATCGGTCATTTTTTAAAAAAACTAAGAGAGCTGCCGGTATGAATTGCAGTCAGTGAAGGACGAGTTTTAGTCGGAAAAGTGGCTGGAAAAAAGAAGGTTGGGTTGAAGAGAAGTGATTAAGTGGTGGTTTAAAGAAGAAGAAGAAAAATCCCAGAATAGAGTTCTGGCGATCTGAACAGTATTCCGACTGATGAACAGAATGGTGGTGGTTGGAAATGAAAAGTGGTGGTGGTGGTTAGGTGGGTTACCGGTGGTTGGGTGGGTGGTTTGTAAGCTTGAAAGGTTTAGGGTATAAAAAGAGTAAACAGTAAGGTGTTAGGCTGTTTAATGTCGGCTGGTGATGTATTTCGGCAGACGAGGGCTGCAGAGAAGATTGGAAATTGTCAAGGTGGTGGCTGGGTGGATGAAAGTCGGGTGGGTAAAGGTTGGGTGGTTGGATGTGGTGTTCTAAAGAGAGACAGTTTAGGATTGAGATTGGTTAATGCCGACTGGTAGGGTTTTCTGACGGAAAGTTGTAAAGTTGGTCAGAAATGTCAGAGGTGGAGGTTGTTTGGTTGAAATCTGGGTAGTCAAAATTGATAATCAACGAGAAAATTGTATTATTTTATTAATTTATCTGTCATTGCATAGGTGTTGTTCATATATGAGGTTTGCTGGTATTCAAAACTTTTTCACATTGACTTTCGTTCTAGATGAGAGGCTAATGTACAGAATCCTAATATACATGCAATGATTAAACAGAAGCACATTTGTCTATCCATTAACTTTACATCTTGTGGTGCTTGCAGTTGACATATGTCCTGCCATCTATCATAAATTCCGTAATTGTTTACGTAGTGTCTCAAGTATTGCAGATACTCAGTCGGGATCAATCTCTCTATATTTCAATCCTCTTACTGAGTTATTTCTTTTCACTTGGATTCATTCCAGTTGGACCCAGTAGCATTCCATGCCAATTGATGATTGGATTCTTTGCATCTGCAAAGTCACTTGAAATAAATGTGGACAAGTCAGAGTTAGAAGGTAAATTTATGTGTTCCCTGATTTATCTCATTCCACCGTCAATAAGTATCTTCTTTGCCATTGAAATGCTCTTCCCACAATACTTCTTAATCCTTTGTACAGTTTTGTTATTCCTATAAAATGAAAAGCATATCCTGCACATTTTGAGAATACTATGATTCGAGATCACATACTCTTTGCTGCACACACTATAAGAAGTCTTAAAAAAGTGATTTAAGTGTTCCTGATTTCAAAATGTGATACACATATAACCTTGTTTTGCAAAAACGTTAATAGTTGGATCTGTGACAACTGTATCTCCGCAAGCTCTATTGCTGAAAAACTGCTTATTGTAAAAAGCCCCCCCCCTCTTCCAATTTTCAGCTTTTTAAAAACTCCTGCCCTAGCTTTCATCAGTTTGTTTTTCTACATTTTATACCTATTCTATGTTTGACACAATATCTTATAATTATTTTTGCTACATATTAATGTTTCCAACATCTTCTAATAGTGTTCAATGAATGTATGTTGCTGGTCTAATTATAATGATATTAAAACACTTGTTGGTCTAGATGCTGTATGGCACAGTAGAGAAGATGTGAAGAAAATCTTGGGTTATGCTGAATACAAAAAGGCCCAAAGAACTGCTGCAGCGAAGGTAGAGAAAATGTGCAAAGGAGTTGAAAAGGGTCAAAGTTTGTCTGCTGACTTCAATGTGGAAAGTGGAGAACTAGCTCCCATGTTCTTCCCTGGGCCATTTGCAATTGCTCATCACCTTATCTCTTCTTGGGCATATCAGGAAGGAGTTGGTAGTTCATTGTCGAATATGTAGCACATCAATTCATTTCTTTTGAAAGCAGCCTAGAAATCTTCTTCCTGCATTCATTATACTGTCAAAGAAGTGCGGTATAAAGGGGAGCTTCTAAGGATGGTTGAGAGTGTTTGGATCAGTTACCAGATCAACTCATTCTAATTATGTGGTTTCTACATAATATGAGAAAATCTCTCCCCTTTGCCTCCGTCATTTTTTTTTTCCTTTCCTTTTGTTTTGAATATATCTTTTTTCATCATACTACTTTATTTTGTTGGGTCATGTACTCCATTATACTTTGTAGGTCTTGTAATTATACATTATGGATTATGGATCATAATAAATACAGTGCTTATTAGCCCTGCTTTCATGTGCTTGTGAATTAAATGTTTTGAAATACATATTTACTACAATAATATGATAGGTCTGGATGGAACATGAGTAGCTCAGAAATGAAAGAAACGTATACACATTAGAATTATGGATATGAATATATATGTTTATGTAGATATACGATACCAAAGCATACTGTACACAATACTAGCAATAAGGCTAAGCTTTCTTGTTATCAGTTCTATAAGATCTAGCCCATTTTATAGCAGACCTAGCCAAAGCATCCATGGGATCTCTACAATTCTTGAGAAGAGGATCATCATGAGGAAGAAGACCTTGCATTTCATCAGAAGCTAGTATTATAGTGTTCACAGCCCTCACCAAAAGAATCTGAACTGCAATTTTCAAGAGATTTTGTGCCCCTTTGACATCTCTTCTGTTCAGTGCTTCATTTGCAGGAATCAAAATATGCTCCATTGTTTCTTTGTCTGGTAAGACAACCTCAAAGCCCTGTATATTGATATCCCATATGAAACAGCATATTATTACAAGTACATAACAATCCTGAACAGAAAAGGACAACATTGAACTCTGGAATTCCCATACCTGATTCTGCAGCTCATTCCGGTAAAAACCTGATATTAGAGTTGTATCAGTGGCAAGCACACCAATCCTCACATGGCTACCTACTTCAAGTGGTTTCAGATTTTCTTCTTTGAGCTCCCTTAAGACACATTCAGCAACATTAAGGAAAGGTAAAGAACAGCCCTGAGAAATCTCACTGTACCATGTGTGCGATAGTTGGCATGGCATAACTATGCAATGAGCTCCAGATTGCTCAAGAAAGACCCTTTTACGTCGCAAGTTCTCGATGATAAGGTCATTTTTTTGTTTGATTGTGGAAAATTTAGTTTTCCATGAATGACATGAACTAAGAAAAGGAAGATCCACATATAACGCAGGGTCATCACAGACAACAAAAGTTGGGCATCCTCCTAATTCCTTAGAACTCCACCAAACAAGCTTTTCCAGGAAATTTAGAGTAGAAAATGCAGATATCCCTCCAATTATACCAATAGTATTTGGTTGGCCGAGTAGATGATCGGGGATTTTCTTCTTGGTTGGAGCCATGGACGACCTAGAAACCTTATTGGGTTCAGGTGAGCTTCCATTTTTATCAGTTTGTACAAGGAGTGAAGCTTCTTGTAAAGTCACAAAAGGATTGACTTTTGCTCCATACTTGGTTCTGTGCTTGTTAACACCACCAAGAATATTAGGTGGGCAACTTAGTGTGTGAAAATACATTGTTACTAATTAAAAGTAACAACTAATACTGTATATGTGAACCTTCTCTCTTGTCATATGATCAAGAGACATGCCATAGATTTTATACCCAAGTGTCCAAAATTATCAATATTTGATTGTTCAGTTACTGTATCAGAGCTTCAGAAGTGAAAACAAAAATCCTGAATCAAAATAGAACTATATTTTAGAAGGGAGACTGCATAATGGAGGAAAAGATATAACCTTAAGGAATCTACATCGTTGTCACTTATTTTTCCAGCTTTTTGGTTGGGCTTCATTTTCAGCCGTTAAATAAATTGTTATATAATTGAAATGAGAAAATATTTAAAACGTCCACATATATTATGATGACTAGCATTACCTTGACTTGTATCATGTTTAATACACAACTGATAAACATGAGAGTTGTAGTCTGGCTGGTTATAGAATTTAACTGCTCTTAATTAGACTAACGATCAAAAAATAGCTGCTATCTTAATCATTTGCAATGGATAATTAATAGTATCTTAAATTTATGATAAATTTTAATAATATATTATAATGTCATTGGTAAATACAAACATGATCATATTCAATGATAAAATTATTATTGTGATATATTTATGATATATAGTATGCATTTTGCATTAAACAAACATTTTGTTAGGTAAAGTGTGTAAAAACGAGTATAAATAACGTCTTTTGTGTTTGCTTATGTCGTTTTTCGTCTCAAAATGACATCTTTTTAATGTTATAAATAAATAAATATTTTTTTTCAAATTATTTATTTATAATAAATTAAAATATATAAATGATCACTATATTTTTTTTTTCATATTTATCACTTTGGTTCTCATTTTTTTTATGATTTGATTCATTTATTTTAATTTTTAGATATTAGTCCCCATATTTTTTTTTATATAATTTGATCCTTTAATTTTTTAATTTCATATATATAATCCAAAATTTGACACCAATTTAAAAATAAACTTCAAAAGTATAAAAAAACAAAAGAGTTTAAAGAGTAAAAAATAAAGAATTAACCAAAGTGTAAAAATTAATAAGTAATGGGATCAAATCATAAGGAAAAAAATAATAGAAGAATCAAAGTATAGAATAAAAAAAAAGTTAGGATAATTTGTGTTGTTTACCATTTATAATAACAACAAAAGTTAAAATATTTACAGACATTAAAGAATTTGCAGTCAATTTTAACTAAAATATATTTTTGGTAATTTGTGCTACAGCCCTAATTGTCATGCTTAATTTGTAGCAAGTTTTTAGTAACGTGATCAATTTGGTAAACTTTATACACGAACTAAATATTAAATATTAAGTTTCTTATAAAATAAAATAATACATAATAAGTTTAAAAAATATCAAATAACTGTGTTAAAATAGATTTAATATACGCCCGTGAACTTAAGTGAAGAGCATATTCATATTATGAGGTACGTTTGACTAACTTGATACAAACCTCACAAAAAGATTGAATGGCCATTGATATCTCTGTTTTTTATATAGGTTATAATTAATTATTTAAATAAAAGAAAATTTAATTTTTATATAATTATTTCTAAGTATGAAAATCTTTAAATCTCGTCGTATTTTTTAATCATTTTATATTTGATTAAAGTTAAGCAAAATTTATTTTGACGGATCACAAGGTCGTGGAAGCCATGGTATAGATGGTACTCAAATAAATTAATAATGATCTAACTTTAGTTTTTATAAAAAAAAAAAATTTCTTTAATTATTTTTGTAACAAATAATGAAAGATGATTGGTATAGGAAAGAATTGAATGAGTAATGAGTAGAATAATGAAGAAAGTAAAAGTAGATATAGTAATTAAGGTGATATGGGATTTTTTTATAATAAAAAATAAATTTTAAAAATGTATAAAATAATAAATGTTTTAATAAAGATAAAATTATTTTCCTATAAATTATTTTTTTTTCAATTTATTAAAATTAGATAATGTGCCGTTAATTAAATAGGAAAACTGCAATTTTCTAAATAAGAAAATTAATGGTATATTAATTAGATAATATATATATTTAAATATACAATTTTTTGTGTAATAAAAATAACAATAATGTACCAAATCCTCACAAAAAGTCTTTTGACCGAGATTATAATAAGTTAAACAAAGAACCCAATTTTGGATACAAACTCCATATTCATTACATTGATTATATGACAACAAAATAAAGATGACAAAAGAAGTTAATTCTTTGAAAATATTAGCGTTGTGTTATTTTAGAAGATCATTAATTTTCAGATGAGATTCTCTTCCATCAAAGAGTGTAAAAAATAAAATTGAAAGCAATAAAAGAAAGAGCCCCAAATGTCTGCTCTTATCGCTTGAAATTTGTTTTCTTTGTGATCTCAAAGTTATGTAAGAGAAGAGAAATGAAAGAAGAAAAAAAAAAAGAGATGATTTCAACTTGTAGTTTCTTTTACTCTATTGCAATAGAACACAAAGAAATGAAGATAACAATGGAGGTTCTTGTGTGGAAGTTGAACAAACTTTTTAGGGATGAGTGGTAGGTAAGAAAAGAGACTAAATTAGTCCATTTCTCTCGTCTTACACATTTTTTAAAGCAAAAATGTCATTTAATGATGTGGAGCAACGTAAAGAATTAGAGGAATTTTTAAGTGTTTTGTTGATAAGATCTAAAGAGTTTGATGTTTTATTGGTTATTTAAATTTATATTATTAAATTAAGATAGTAATAATTTCTTATTTAATAAAATATATAATAATGATTTAATTTTAAAAAGATAATTTATGGAATAATAATTTTATTTTTATAAAAAAAATTATTATTTATATATTCTTAATATTTTAAAATATCTTATAATATCTTATTAATTAATATGAACTTTCATGACGTCTCTTTCCATTAAAATTGTATTTTTTATCGAATTTATAATTAGTGTTTATCTTTATTTATGATCATCAATATCAATCACTCATTCTTTTTAATTTTATTGATTTTTTATTCCCTTTTACTACCTTATATTCTATCGATCTAAATTACAAATAATTTTGATGAAAATCAATATATTCTTAAAATTACAAGAACGTTAGAAGTTGAGAAGATAGAAGTGAAGAATAATCGCGATCATTGAGATCTTTAAATAAATTTATGATTTTTTAATTTTAATTTTGATAAAAATTATATTTTTGAATTAAAGAGTGATTAATAAGTAAAAAAATAATTAGTATAAAAAATATGAGAAAAATAATAATAGAGATGGATGAAATTATTAAAATATATATCATTATTTAATTAATGAAATGAAAAAAAATATAATTTATATTTTAATTTTATAAATTAAATAATTAAGATTATAAATATATTAATTAAATAATATAAATTTAAGTATGTATTTTTTATTTAATAAAAATATCATTAAATTATTAAATTTTGATTTAAGATTTAATAAATAATATTGCGCCAAAAAAAATAACGAGTATCTAAACCCATGGTACAACATTGTAAGTCGTGTACACTTTGATTAACATAAAGATAATGGTGAGTTCAACATTATCAAAAATCTAATTAATCATGGAAATTTTCAAAACCATCGTCACAAACGTCACAGCTGTCAGCTCCAAACTCGTCCGTTATATTCTTTTTAAAAATAAATAAACCTATAAATGAAAAAAACTCGTCCGTTATATTCTATTATTGCAATTATATTTTGCTTGACTAAATCGATCAAATTAAGTTTGTCTCCAGGTTCTAAATAATTTTCAAATTACATGATTATATTAAGCTTGAACACAGATTAGCTGGTCAGATAATGGTGTAATTGTCTCATCAAGCTTCCAATCTTTTCTTCTTTCTTCTCAAATGACTATTTGCTTCGGAAGCAATAATATCGAAAATATTTTCAAATTTTAAAATAATATCATAAATATTTTAAAAAATATATAATTATTTTAAAAATTAATAAAAATAAATAGTAATTTTTTATACATAAAAAATTATAAAAATAATCAATAATCAATAATAATTAATAAGATTAAATCTTAAGAAAAAAGATAGATTCAAAAATTCATTATTCTTAAAAATAATAAATATATTTTCAAGAAAATATATAATTTATTATGGAATAAGTAATAAAAAGATAATTATTAATATTAAATATGCAAAAGAGAATTATAGCATACCATTAATTGATAAATAAATTATCAAAAAAAATAAAAATGATAAAAGAAAAAATAGATACATCAATTTTAAAGGAATCTAAATATTAATAAAAACACATTTTAGAGAATGAATTGATACAACAATAAAACTAGTACTTCTAGACAATAGATAAATAAATAAGAAATATGTTTTATTATGAATGATCAATGAAAATCTAGCATATCATAAATTAAAATTCACACCATACCATAAGTTTGTCATTAATATTATTAATAAAAATTTAAATCAAGTATTAAGTTTAATCAATGAATTTAAAAGATGAAATGAAAGAAAAAATCATTCATTTTTAATACACTATATAATAGACAAAATGAATTCATTAAAATATTTAAAACTTTTCAAAAAATTGAAAAATAATAAAATTAAAAATATTATCATGCTTTGAAATACCTAAAGAATTCACAAAACTTAGATGAAAAAAACCCTGATATTAAGGAGAAAAGGTAATGTATCATGAATTAAATTTATAAATGATTAGATAAAAATATGGAAACATGAATAGAACAAGAAGAAATTAAAGAATTAAAATAAGAAATTAAAGAAGTCAAAAATATTATCGATGAAGTTATAGGTAAATAACAAAAAAAAAATGATAAACTATAAAGCAAAAATATTTTAAAAATGTCAAAATAAAGAATGCAAGGAATATAATTAAAAAATAGTGGTATCCTAGTAAGCATGTCAAATAAGTAAAAAACTATAATGAAAATCTTAATTCTTTTAAACGAAAAATATAATCTTTACAAAATATAAATAAAAACTAAGAAGAAATCCTTAAATAAATAAGAAAAAATAATTGTGATAAAATATTACAACTAGATATTTTAAAAAGATATCCGAGAATGATTAAAAGAGGAATCACCAAGAAGGTATTATAGAATGATTTCCCGTAATAAAAAAGAAAAAATAAAGAAAAAACTATAATTCTAATTAATGGAATATAAAAAACAATTAGAAGAGTAATTTATGGATTCTAAAAAAAAAGATATAAGAATATTAATAAGTCTTTTAATATTAATATATGAAGAATTAAGAAAACTTTAAGAAGAAAATATATGTTTTAATAAAAAAGAAAATAATATCACAAGAATCAATGAAACATATTTTAAATAAAAAATTTCAAAATTATTGTGAAAAGAAACATATTAATGCCCTCTATGATTGAGGAAGAAACTTTTGATGCTCATAAAAATGAAAGAAATAGACAGAGATCAAATAAACATAATCTTCTGGTTAAAATAAGGTAATAACTAAAAATGAAATAATGATAATACTGAGATACTAAAAGATTTATACCACGAGAATTTAAACTTTAAGAAAATAATAATAAAACTAACTATCTAGATCTAGATTGTATTAGAGATAAAAAAAACATTAGATGAATAGGCTAATATAATGAGTGTATTAATCAAGACATTTGAAATTATTAGTATAAACATATCAATATAAAGAGTATTATTAAACCATAAAATGACTAGAAATGTTAAATTAGGATTTAATAATCTACTAAATGATATACATTTTATAATGCAAGGAAATTCTACAATTGAAATATGATAATTAAAAAAATAATAAATGAAATACTATAGTAGTACGAGATATTTTAAGAGGAAGAATAAAATAACTAAAAGTTTGGATAATTTTACAATGTCAAAGATGAAGTTAATATAATTATGCTACATTAAAAATGTAGTATACAGCCTTACAAACAAAAATATAATTTTTTTAAGAAATATAAATTCAAAAAATAAGATTTTTCTAAATATAAGAAAAGATATAACCATGAAACTTACAAGAAAATATATTTTAGAAAAAGAAAATTTCACAGAAAAAAAATTATTGTCTATCAAAAAAGAAAACTTACAGGTGTTGGATATGTAACGAGGAATGTTATTATGGTAATGAAAGTCCTAAAAGGTTAACTCATAATAAGGAATATAAAAAAATCAACATCTTTGTGATAAAGGTTGCTTAACGTAACCACTCAACAATAAAAAATTCATTGTGAAAGTAAATCAATATTTTACAAACTAAAGATGATATAAACTAATACCTCTTATGATTGGAGCAAACTAATATCTAGAATATAAGTCCAACTCTAGCTCTGCACAACACATTCCACAGAATCTAGCTCTCCAAATTTGCAACACATTCCACATAATCTAACTCTAAATTTGCAACACATTCAACTTTTGATGTTTTTGCAACAATTTCAATTTGAGACCAAATATGGCTCTCTTTTGAAGTCCTACCATCACGTGATGTGGTACAATCACCAACGGTCAGTGTCATAAATACTAGTGTAATGGCAATCTCATACTCATGTAACTAAATACTATCTATGTCTTAGTTGTTAATTCAATTTAATTAGCCTAACTCTAAAAATAATGTTTTTAAAACCACTCAACGAATTATTGATATTGAAAAAACTCAAAGTATTAATAATCTAGAATTTGGAAAATAATTTTGAAAATTACAGAACTTCTCCACATTTTCTCATTTATTTTCTTTTTACAAGAGTTATAGAAAACTCTTGGGTCATTGGGCACATAATCGACCATGTCATCGATTCCTTGTTGATCACATCAATGAAGATAATAGTCACCACGTGAAGTACAAAAGCCGCAAAACCACGCCAACCACCTCATTGGACATCTTTCCAACCATTTCAATTAGTACCTAAACAAAGACCTCGACAAGCACTAAAAAACTTATATTTTTCTCGCATAATTTATCAACTAATTTTTCACAAATACTTCTAAACCAATAAAAATAAAACAACTCATAAACACAACTTAACACACAAGCAACATGTTTTCAATCCACAATTGTATATGTGAAATATTACATATAAAAAATAAAAAAAAATCATAATTTACACATGAAAATGCCAACGAAGACACGCAAGAGTAATAAGACTTACAAAATTCCATATTAAAGTTAAATATTAAAAAAATTCTTACGTGGAATGAAATTATGTTATTTATATTACATTTAAAAAACAATTAAAAAGATAAATTGATATATTTTTTGATTGGATTTGGATATGTGTAGAATAATTGGGCTTAAACGTGCAACTTCCATATTTACAAGGCAATGCTATAAGCAATTGAACTAAAGAAAAAAAAATTATTAAATATTATATATTCTTCCATCAACATAAGTAAATATTGTATCATATTTAGTGTATTTTAAACTTAAGGCAATTTGAGGGAGTGAAAGGGACTGGTTTTTTAACCACCCAACTTGTTAGCTCATAAACTTATCACGACCCATCAAAATTTTGATAGAACTCGACATGGCCTATTGGGTTGGGTTGAGCTAGCACGTGAAGATCGATTCTTTTAAAATTTGATTTTATAAAAATAAATAATAAATATATAAATATGTTGGAAAGTTTTCAATGGTGGGTGTAGCCTAATAGATTAGGTTTGTTTAGTTAAATGATGGAAGGGAGCTTACTCTCTTTTACGGTAATTTTTTTTTAAAATTTAAAATTTAATAAATATATATATATATATATATTAAATAATATTTTATACATAAAATAATAGACCATAAATCACGATGATTTGCAAAGCATGACCCAACGAATTAAACATAACTTGGAATAATAAAATCTACGGGTCAAGAATAAAGATACAACATGCTAGGTAACAAACTATGGGCTAGCATAACATGCTAATTACTAAATTGGGCAATGGGTTAGCACAACACAGTATCTAAAATGGTTATCTTTTTAATTATACACACAATTGAACTCATGATAATCATTTTAATTTCAAATTTTAATTTTCTTAGTTTTTAGTTTTGAAATTGAATTTATGTTTTTAAATTTTTTTAAAAATAAAATTGTTTGAAAAATCATTTTTAGTTTCAATTTTAAAAAAGTAAAAATTGAAAATTTAATATGCTTGTTTGAACCAATTCTTAGTTTCAATTTTTCACTTTTTATCAAACTTGTTGATTGATAAATTTTCATCAAATTAATAAGTAAATTTAGTGTTAGAAATAAAAACATAGAAATTCAATTGCAAAACTGATTTTTTTAATTCTAAAATTTAGAAAATAAAACTAAAAATGAATCATCAAAACCAAAAGTACATAATTTCATAATTTGAAAAATTTCAATTAGGAATTGGAATAGCTATCAAACCAGCCCTAATGAATTTATACTTGGTTTCTTTTTCTTTTCTTTTTTAAATAGAAATTTCCAATACATTCATGGTATACACACTTTTAGATACAGAAAAATGACGAACAAATAAAATATTACAGGAACAGCTTGATGAGAAATATTAGAGAGAGAGAGAGAGAGAACCAGCAAACTTGCTCATTAGTCTATCTGGTAACACTCTTCTACTTTCTTAACTTTAGTTCTGAATAACAAAATATAGAGTTTCTCCATGGAAAAGTAAAGGAAACAACCTTTTGAATGTGTAACAAATGACCCAAAATTTGAGCCAACAATACAGTGCCAGGCCGGCCCATATACTTTGTCAAACTCCTACACCACACCAAAGATACAGCCCATTATTACGGTTAGCTTGCAAAGTTGGAATTTGTGATGAACTCAAGAAAGAAAGAAAGAACAAAGTTACCAAAGGTCAATCAATATTGAATGCACCAAACAAAAAAAAAAATTAATTGAATGCACTTATGTGTAATCACTCGCATTTATATTGATCACGAACTCACATTTAATCGTATCAAATAAACTAATTACATTTAAATAAAATGATATGTTTATGTTAAAAGAAACACTTTAATCCATTTATTATTTTTCTTAGTAATTTAGTTTTTTTGTATTAAAAATGTGACATTATAAGAACAAATTACAAATTTTTTATTTTATTTTTATTTGTTCTCATATTTTTTTTTTTTTTACTTTTATTGATATATC
This sequence comes from Hippophae tibetana, assembly GCA_037013495.1. Taxonomy (NCBI): domain Eukaryota; kingdom Viridiplantae; phylum Streptophyta; class Magnoliopsida; order Rosales; family Elaeagnaceae; genus Hippophae; species Hippophae tibetana. The sequence continues at coordinate 11,166,015 of CM072812.1, forward strand.
ATTTTTATAGATTGTCTAGATATCAATGATTACAAAATTAATAAAAAAAAACTAAAATTTGATAATTTATACTTAAAACAACAAAGAGACTAAATACTCTAACATGCGTAACTAAAAGATTATAGATGCATTTCCCTTTTTAAAATATATATATATATAAGGTGCTAAGTGACAATTTGAGTATTCAGAACCTCTTCTTTTTATACCAGCATAATCACATGGGTTGTTGACAGCACAGTTTGCAATTCAATGTTAAAAAATAATAAAAAGAAGCATTGATGCTGGGTTTCTAGATCCAATTCAAGATCCAAAGCTTGTGTCAAGAAATCTTCTGAAAATGAGAAAATTATTGGGCTGTGGTGGCCCCCACAACCCATAGGAATAAAAAGAGTGAAAGAGATAGATCAAAGAAACAAAGTAAGGAGTCCAATAAATAAACTCATATCCTGCTTAGCACTTGCTTCAATGATCAAAAATCAATCATCCAATAAGAGAAAATACAAAAACAAAAATAAAAAAAATAAAAATAAAAATGGACCTATACCTTTTTGGTGTATTAATATATAGGTGCATGTGGAGTTAAAGATCTGAATTTTGGATCTTTAAATTGAATATCTAGGTGGGTTCTAATCCAACGGTGGACTAACAAAGAATATTGAGATATATGGGAAATGAATGAAATTACCTTTTTGATGTTAAAAGCAATGTGTTTTGGACTATACTTCTCCAAACTATCATAAGTAGTTCTAGCACATCTGAAAGCATTGACTTGCATGAAAGTAGGCATATCAGAAACCAAGATCTTTACTTGAAGAAATGAAGTGACTGATGCCAAATTTGTCTCCAAATGTGACACTGATTTCCTTGTAACCTCAATTTCTCTTCCTTCAAAACTACTCCTTCCACCTGCTTCTTCAATAAGTGCTTTTGGTTCTTTCTTTAATACTAAGCTTTGTGATATGTTTTTTTTATCCACCACTAAATTAGCTGCCTTATTAGACTCCTTGTGCTTTCCGGTGCTGAGCTTGTAAAAGGAGAAGAATCTGCTCTTCTTTTGCTTCTCAATAGAAGTTGTTGCCATTTTTCTGATAAACTTTTAAACTGATGATATCATTTATTGAAGAGGGAGGTGTGTGTGTGTATATATATATATATATATGAAATGTGTTATACCCGTCTGTTTAATTGGAATCTAAAGCACAAGGGATGGGCTAGTAAACTAAATGAACGGGTAAGATTAGAAAGTAAACATATAATTTAAATTAAGAAGAAAGCATTTGTTAACGTTAGTTTTAATGCTAAGTTAAAATATTATTGGGGATTATTTTTTAGGAGATATGATATATTTTGTAGTTACATAAAAGTAGGGTTGCAACAGATTTAAAACAATGTATTTGAAAAAATAAAAGCTATTTTTTAAAAGATACTATATATATATATATATATTATGGATCTAAAATAAAAATACATCAATAATATCTAAATCAAAAATTAAAAATATGTTAAATTATCAAAATGATCATAAAAAAATTAATAACAAATATTTAATTCAATGAGTAAATTATTTCAAGCATTAATCTTTAACTTTTTATGTTCTCTATTTAAACTTAGCCTATTTTTATTTATTTGCTTTTGAATTTTTCTTTCAAATTTTTATTTTGTTGCAAATTTTTTTATTTTTTTTGTTTTACATTTTATTTGTATGGAAGAATAACTAATAGTTTCAAACAAAATTCATATTATAGTATATGATAATATACTTAAATCTATTAAGTATTATTTTATTTATTCAACTTAAAACGAACAAAAATATGTTATGACCTGTGCGAACAATAATTTTTTGGTTAAATGCTAACGTGACTTTACTTAAAATATATTTTAGTATTGTAATTTGTTTGTAAATAGAATAAAGATATTAACTTCAAAAAAAAAATTAAATAAGTATAAAATGTCATATTTAGACTATATTCTTGAAACATGTTCTATTTTTTTTAGAAAAAATTAGTATTTTAAAAATTTGAATTAAAAAAAAATCAAAAACAGAAAACTTCTTTCCCCTCGAAATTAACATTTTAATTATGCATAATTAAAATTATTATTATTTATAAAAAATTAATTACTTTTTAAAGTTTATAAATCAATAAAAATTAAAAATAACATATTCAATCCCTCTAACTTAATTAGTTTAATAAGGATGAATAAGTTATTTTTAATTTTTACCAATTTATAATTTAATAACTTAAACAAATCAGATAGGTATGCAATCATGTGTAAATATAAGTATGAAAATAAAATAATAACACACGATATTTTTAGGTGTAAACAACCTACGCCACAACCATGACCTAAGAGGAAAACCATGGGTCCACCGGACCACCTAACTTTCCACTATAAAAATCAAATATTTAAATACATGACTCGGTCTTATGCTATCCTTCCTAGGATACTGCCCCAATGTACTTTACTTACGAGCTTCTACTCTATTTTCACAATTTCCAATATTAGCATGAACGGTTTTCAAACCAACGTTTCAATAAGCTCCCTATAAATCAGATCGTTCACAAATCAACTACAAAATAGTTAGCACAAAAACACAAGTGCATGTGTGTGTTCTATAACGGATTTAATAATGAATAATCATAACTAGATTATTCAAAACATATCATTTAAATTAAATCAACTAGCAAATCCTAAAGCAAAAATATCAAATACAAGTTCAATAAAAATAGCTTCTTTAAAGATTAATAATCAAATCAAATAATTATGATATGATAAAAACAATTATTTGATCTAACAATTTAAGAGCAAAAATAAAGAAAAAACCATAAGAACATATTATCAAAATATCATAAAATAATTAGGCTTATTAATCAATCAAACATAACCACCAATATTAATAGACTAACTAAATAAAAAACCTAAAAAATTATGATCTTATATTTGCAAAATAAGATAGAAAAATTAAGAAGATTAAAATAATACTCTTGTGTGGTTAATTAAAATAATGAGCAATGAGTTTTATTTATAGGAAAAATTAAAACTCTTAATCCTATGCAATTGATAAATATCTTTTCTATTACAAATAGGATTAGTAATTCTCATTAATTAAGATAACTCTCATTTAAAATAGATTTATTTTAAAATAGATTTTATGCTATCTTTTATGATAATGATTTCAAATATAATTTAAAGTATATATTATCTAATATTTTTTAGCATATCTTATTATAAAGTATATATATTTTATCATCTTTTAACATATCTTATTTTAGAGTATATATTATTTAATATCTTTTAGCATATCTTATTCTATATTTTATCACTAAAAATAATTTTAGATTTATAAGCATGTGCTATTAAATGCACAAATATAATCCTATGTGTCATAGTTATAAAAGATATACCTAAAGTACAATTATATGAAACTCGAGCATTTGTTTGACTTTTCTTGATAGACTTGATAGTATATCTAAAAACAAATTTATAGATAAATATTTTATCCACGAAAATAACCAACACTCATAGTCCTTACAATTTTGTTTTAAAAAATAATTATAACCCTCATACGGGAGATAAGGATAGTTATTACAATACTAAAATTGAACATATATTAATATATTTTTATACATATAAGTACATAAAAATATACTTTTAATAATAAAACACACAATATTTAAAATAATTATATTAAATTATATATATTTTTATATTTTGCTTAAAAATATGTGTTAAATAATTAAAAATAATAATTATGGTTAAATCATAAAAAATATATTATAAACTCATAACTAACAGTTATTATCCAAATATACACGAAATTAATACGAGCATAATCATCCATGTACATCCCACAAGTATTTCTAACTTTAATGAATATCAAAATCAAAATATTTAGAAACCAAACTCTAACTATAAAAAATATATACATTCTCATTAATAACTAATCCAATTAATAAATTTTTCTTTCCAATTTTTTTGTTAAAAGGTTATTAGATATAATTAGATTTTTTTATGTCTCAACTAATATGAAGTCTTCTTAGTTAATGATTCGTTTCGATAACAAAAATATTAACCTTAAAATTTATAAACATAAAAATAACATATATTATATTTAATTATAAAAAATATTTAACACATCATTTTATTTTAAATACTATATAATTGAATATCATTTAATTAAACTACGACTATTTAAATATATTTAATATTTAATGACATCTAATTAAACTCAGTCAATATTATTTGAGTTATTATTTTTATTGTTGTAAATTTTAAGGGTATCATTTGTTATAATTTTTCGATTTATTTTAATATGAACTTAAATACATAAACATATTGTACATAATTAAACTAGTCTCAAAATAATATATCAAATATATATAAATTTTAATATTTATATATACACATTTTACATAATATATTCAATAGTTTACCGAATACATATAAACTAGATATATACTTGTTAGTAAAAGTTAATAACATGATATTTTAAAGTTTGTTCAATTATATACTAATATTTTAGGGGTTTAAATAAAATTTTGTGTGTTATGTGTATTGAGCTTATCATGTTCTGTTTTGAATATTAAGCAAAACTTTTATTTATTGAAAAATATGATTTACCACCTTCTTCTTGTTCTTCTTCTTTTTTGAATTGATACAATGTATTTTAAAATAGACACTCAGTTACTAATTATTTTAAAACACTCAAACTCATATGAAATATGTTGTTTAGATCCTATAATATTTGGTTTCAATAAGGCTGCGTGTCATCTCATACTTGAGGTAGGTTTCAAGAAATAGGTTTATTTTTTCAACAATAAGATACCTCTATTTAATTTAATAACATTTAAAAAATTTAACGTTGATTAATATAATAAAATGATGCAAATCCTACAAAAAATAAAATGCAATGAGAAACAATGACCAAGATAATCACTAACACACAATTAACAAGAAATCAACCATGTTAACAAAAAAATAAGTTAAACTTAAGACGATCCTAACAATCATGTGCAAAATCGAACATATGCTACTTAAAAATCAATTTATTTTAGCAAATTTAAACCTTCCAGAAATTCATACAAATTAATCTTCACCAAAATCTCAGCACCATCCTCTTAGTGTCCACATAAAAAATGCTTGAAACAATTATAACTCAAAGAAATAGTTACATATTGATTTCATTTCACCGTTCAATTTGATAATTTAATCATAAAATAAATTGTAATTTTTCTTTTTATTTATTTATCTCTTCCTCTTCGTCTCTCTTCTCTCTGTGTTCCAATGCTTTAAAAGTTAAAGTATATGATAAATTATTAAATTTTTAAAACATAAAATTTAGTCACAAAATGTGTAAAACTTTGCATATGATTATTAAAATTTTAAATTATATTATTTATGTTCAAATTTTTAAAATTTTACTAGATAATTGTTTGATTAATAAAAATATATATTTAAAATTTAAAATTTCAAGATAATTGTACGAAGTGTTAAAAATTTTAAAAAATGTATCACTATTCCGTGATAGTGTGTCATTCTTATTACAATTTTTTTTAATAAAAAATTAAAAATAATAATTCATAATTTATAACTATAAAAATAAAAATTTGATGATTAATCTATTTTTTTTATTATAATAAAATATAAAATATTATTTTATATTGAAAACTGTTTAAATTAAATTAAAAATATTATTTTTATTATAATTAAACTCCGTTAAATTTTATTAAGATATTATTTTTATTATTTTGAGTTTGTGAATATATATATATATATATATATATATTTTTTTTTTTTAATTTTCAAACTTGTTTTTCCCCTGAAACCAAAAGTATTACCTTCCTCTTTTCTAATGAATTTTTTTTAATTTTTATCATTTAAACAAGTGTAGGAGACTGAATTGAATATCTGGGGCATATCTGTCGCCGTTGGTTATGCTTCTGGATGGCCAGCATAGTCGGACCCCTACACTTTACACCTTCCACCGTCTTGTTTTGTTGGTAATTGGTACCCAACAAATGAGTCGTTTTCTACATTATATTAATATATCTCACCATCTACATCTACACGTACGTCCACACATATACATACACTTTTAAAGGCCAATATTCAAATTCAAAGGACAGACTTCACAGTAATATAATAGTGCGGGAAATTAACGAGGGCCATATATATATATATATATATTGCATTTATTAGCAAATGTGTTATTTATTTCTCTTTGTTAAGTATGAGGTAAGGCTATGAGGTGGCTATGAGGTAAGTGTTAATATCCTATCAAAATCGTCTGATTTTTATCAATTTAAATCCGATTAAATCTAAATGAATTTAAAAAATTTCAATATAAATTTAATCTGATTATATAATCAATATGAATCCGAGTATCGAATCAGTTTACATTTATATTAAAATTTATTTTTAAATTATTTTCATATATAAAATACGACATATAAAAATTTAAAATTTAAATTTAAATTTTTATAATAAATATTATTATTTATAGTTACAATTAAAAAAATATTTATATAATTATTAAATTATTATACACATTTATATTTATTTTTAAACTAAAATAATAATCTAATATAATTATGATATGCATAATAATTAATTATAACATATTATAAAATAAAGTGTGTATTTATTTATAATTTAATAGTAATGTATTTTCGATTAAATACAATATATTATAAAATCTGTTAATCCGAATTTGAATGAATTGTATAATTTTTAATTTAAATAAATTCGATTATAAAATTTATCAATCTAATTTGATCCGAATCTGACAGAATAAATCGATTTTCTCAATTTAAATAGATTAATCGAATTATTTGCTCATCCCAAATGATTATTCATTATTTTTTGGGTATATTTCTCACCAATAATATTACTTTTTTGTTTCCACTTTTAATTAGGCATTTGTATTTTAAAATAAAAATTTACATTAATGTTAAATTTTTTTTACTCAAAATAACAAGTTATCACATACTTCAAAAATAATAAATAATTTTTTTTATGTTTTAACCATTTCTTTTTAAAAATACATAACAATGTTGAGTTCTCATCCCTTATTCGCTGCAATTTAAATGAATATTTATCATTTGAATTAAAAGGAAAGAAAAACTCATACTTAATAACTTGAGCCAATGGCTAGTGATAAAAAAAATCGATTTTTTTTCCTTTAACATCTTTGATTCACAAAACATTTATTTCCCAAATTAAATAGTCCAATACAATGTAGGTGTGGAGCCTTAAAAGCATGTATGTAAGAGACTAGTGTTAATAGATGGATGATTTTGTATTTTAGTTTAATTCTTATCCCAATAGCATAAAATAAGTAGAGTTGTGGGGTTTGTAATCCCAATCTCTTTGATAGCTACCCCACTTTAAACGAGTATACCAAAAAAATTATTATACATAAATTTTTATATCTAAGAATAAAATATATATTTTAATACAAATTTATTAAAAGATTGAGAGATATAGTTAATTATTTTTAATTAAAGATAAAAAATTACATCATATTATAATAGAGATATAGATACAGTATATTATAACTTATAAAAAAAATAAAAAAAATTATAATTTAATAAATATTAATATCATGTATATATATAAGCCTTAAAAATTAAAACCAAAAGAAATATATTAAAAATATAAAATAAATATATTAAAAATATAAAAGAAAATAAGTTATAATGTAGAGTTTTAAGTTTAAAATTATATTTAAAATACATACTAATAAAAAATTAATAAATATAAATACAAATATTTTTTAACCTGTAATTGTTTTATCGATTTCATTAAGAGTAGGAAATGAATTGATTTTATGATAGCTATAAAAACAAGGAAAATTAAGGAGAAAATATTAAAAAATTTAAATAAAATAAAATATAAAATAATAGATTATTAAATAAAATGAAAAAATTTAACAACAAAATTTTAATAGATTTAATTTGAGATTTTTCATCATGTTTTTTATTTATTTTAAGTTTATAATATTTGATAGTGATATTCTACTATCATTAACTAAATTTAAATATATTAAAAAAATTTAGATTATTAATTTAAGAAATATTTTTATATAATATATTATTATAATTTTAAGTGTTTTTTTATTTTAATTTTATTACATTTGATAATGATATTCTCCTATCATTAACTAAATTTAAATATATTAAATATTTTTGGATTACATTATATTGATTTAAAAAAATTATATAATATATTATTATAATTATATGTGTTATTAATTAATATTTATTAAATATTTTAATAAAAATATCTCTATTTAATCATTTTATTCATAATTTATTTATCATTTTTATTCACATATTTATTATATATTATTAATATATTAAAAAATTAAACGTAATATTATTATAAATAAAATGTTTATTTAATATTAAAAATATATGTAATTAATGTTTTTTTTTTTGAATTTTAGTAGGATCTACTATTTATGTAAATCCTAAATGATGTACCGGCCCTGCCACATGACAAGATGTATATGGTCGGCTAAAACCGCAACAACAAACCTTTCAAGTTTTAATTACAAGTTTGATTTTTATGATTGAAGCAAATTAAATTTGCTCTCAATTTCTACTGTTTGGACATTTGGATATCCATATCCTATTCGAGTTATGCCCTCATAACAAGGACGATTTCGGTTTTTCTCCGGTATCTATTACAGGTGATATATATATATATCACTCTGTGTCTAGATGCTGTTAATGATCGGGATTATTTAATTAAAGGGAAAAGTGTCGTATTTATTTTGTATTTAGTTTTATTTAGAAATTTTGTTTTAAAATCTGTTTATTTGTTCAAAATATATTAAATAATGATTAAATTCATTTTTCATATAATTTTTCATAAAATATAATAAATTACTAACACATATAATATATATATATATATATTTTAATAAAAATATATCTAATGAAATAACTTTTAATTAAAAAAATTACTTAATTTTTATAAAAAATCTTTCCCTCAAATTTAAATTTAAATTTTATTTGATAATGAAAATATTATTCAAGATTTATTAAATATTTTATTTAATTTAAAAAAAATAATTATTTTTTAATTAAATATTTTTTTATGTATATCTTATTTTTTTAATTAAATAACACATGTGATATATATATATATATATATATATATATATATATATATATATATTATATTAATGAAAAAATGGGGTTTTAGGTTGAAATGATTATGTATTTTTAAGTAAGTGACATATTGATTCTATAATTTTTAAAATGATATAATTCAGTTCTTTAATTTAAAAAAATGATCAACCAAGTTCAAATTTTAAAATCTTGATTTTTTTAAGTATAAAATAGAAAATTTTAAAAATTAAGTATAAAATTAATTAAAAAATACTCTCAATCTACCTTTTCTCTCAATTTTTAATTTTTAATTATCTAATCTTGATATTTTATTTTTATAAATAAAACCTATTATTTTACCTATTTGACATACCAATATGAACTAAATACAGTACTAATTTCTCTTTCAATTTTTAATTTTTAATTATCTAATTTTAATATTTTATTTTTATAAATAAAACTTATTATTTTACCTATTTGACATATCAATATGAACTAAATACAATACTAATTTCTCTTTCAATTATCTGTTATTTTTCTATTTCACACAATGTAATTTCATAATCTTAATTTTTTTTTTGCATTTAGTTTATTTTTTCCATATTCTAAATTAGTTGGGTATAAGAATCAAGAAAAATTTATTTTCTTAAATCAAATTTACTATCCAATGTTGTCCAAATAAAAAAGAAGTCCACTGAGGTTTTTAAAATTAGATTTGATTTACTTTTTTCCCTAGATTACAAAACTAAATTAATTCACCTTAAAAATTATATGATTAATATGTCACTTATTTAATATTATATAACCATTTCAACTTTATTCTAACACAATTTTCACAAATTAAATTATATTTTTTTTAGAAATAAAAAGACTTAAAAATACTTTTTTAGAAACAAAAGAACTGAACAATATATTTAACTCAAATCAAAATACTATTTACATTTGCATAAATTAGGAAATTCTCTATTTCAAATGTTCAAACTTTGAACGATATAGATAAGTAAGATTTTATTGTACAAAGAAGTGAACTATTATAGTATTATTTATTTACTTTTTGTGAAAAATAAAATTATGAAATAAAATTATGGAAAATGTTTAATGTTAAAAACTTTGATATATATTATAATTAGTAATGAATTATCGGTTGAAAAAATAAAGAATAGATATAATTTAAACAAGAATAAAAACATTTATTTGTCAATAATATTCTTTTATTATCGTTAAATTTTAAATCAATTAAATTTAAGATTATTTTAATCTTTAATGTATATATTTTAATTACTAAATATATTAATTTTATCAATTTATTATTAGATATAAATATCAACCCTATTAGACATTTAATTTATTCACTTACAGTTACCACCCATCGTGTAGCGTTAAATCGAAATTCATTTAGGACATGTGTTGGACGGTGGTTTTAGATAAAAAGGATGGAATCGTGTTAGGCAGATAACATAGAACCAACAAATAACTAAAAATTAAAACAAATACATTTTCCCTTAATTATATAAGTTAAATAAATAAATTTGTTATATTTTATAACAATTTATACATTATACTATATAAAAGTAAGATTACAATGACAAATTTAATTTTTTTAAATCAATTTTATGATTATTACTTTACATATTAAATATAATTTATGAAATTTACATCACAATTCTAGTGTCACCAATTGCAATTCTATGATTTTAATTAATTTTTCTATTCTCATTCATTGATATTCGTAATCGATAGATAATTCTAATTACGTAAACAGATTATATAATTAGTATTAAACAGACCTATTAGTCATTGATTTTTTTCTCTTTCGAAACAACTTTATTTATAAAAATAGTACTAAAAAAAATATTTAATCATTTTAAATTTATTTAAAAAAATTATCGTGGGTATTTGGATACTAAGATAAGAATAAAAGATGATAATTCTCTAACTAATTATGTTTGTAATTTTTTTATTTGATATGGTAAAGTAAATGAAAAAAATACCTTAATCAATATTTGTTTAAAAAAGTTTATCAATAAAAATATTTTTATAGCTTATTTTTTATAAGTAAAAGAACTAAATATTATATTTTTTATAAATATAAATACTAATAAATATATTTTTAAAGTTAAATAATTAAATAATATATTTAATAAAAAGAAAAATATATATCACACATAATATGTTTTTACTTTTCTTGTCGGTAATTGCAAATTATATAGGGTCATTTTCGCCTATAATATATAAACAAATGAGATAAGTCAAGTGGGCTCAAATTGTTAGCCTAAAGTCAAATGTAGGCTTGCAATGTTATAGTATTGGCTCACTTGACTGCCTTAATTAGTTTGCAAGTCCATTTGTAAGAATTTTCTTTTCTTTTCAAGAGTGGTTATTTTTTGCTTACATTTAAAACTGATTACATCAAAAGCGATTTACATTTTCAAAAAGTAATACAAAAGTCTAAATGTACTTTCTAAACAGTAAAACACTTACGATAAGCTTTTTTTTTTTTTTTTTTTCATTTATTCAAAAATGCTTTTCACAATATCACAAAAATATCCTTTAAATATATATATATATATATAGGCAAAAAGACACCTGATTCATTATAGCTATAGGATGGATAATAATTTGTTAGGATAGGGATGTAAATCCACTGACGCCATAAATAGAAGTGGAGTTAATGCGGTATATAACAGTTCGATCACCAAGTTTGGCTAAACTCCATTAGCTAAAGTCCAGCAAAATTAAGGAAATCAAAGTCATTGATATTAGAAAGGAAAGAGAGGAGAGGAATAAATATTGGATGGAAAGAAATTATATTACTTCACCATCATGTCATGATAATGGAGAATCAATGCATGGTAAGAAAATTCTTACATTGAGAAAAGCCACTTTTATCAGAGAGATTTCTGGTATCCTATTAGTCTATTGGAGATATTTCTTTAAATATTTTTATTTATAATAATTTATTATAATATCATAATTAAAATATTTATATTTGTTGATTGTTGTATAAGTTATGAAATTACAATAAATTATTATAAATACAATTTTTTTTATTATTTTGATACCATGAAACCGAAAGAGCTAGAGACCTCAAAACTTAATATGAAATTTGCATTTCATTAAATTTTCTTTATTGTAGATGCCACTCATCAACCATGTACAAGGTTTTATTGATTACTTTGGAGTAGGTGGCGTGTAAGCTCATACTAACCATGTATTAATAATAATTTTGATTTCATAGGTATATATGTATATAACATATTTTATAAAAAATATTTGCATTAAATAAAAATGCGATTGTTTTAAGCATCACATCATCAATATTTTAAAAGTAATTAATAATTTCTTACTATCAACAATTTGAATGAATGCAAAGTGTTTGTCTTTAAGCGTAGCTGGTCAGATTTCTTAATGATAATTAGAAGGCTCTGACGAAAGAAATGAGGTTAATTTCAAGCCAGTTCTTTTTGTGTATGATCATTCTATTAATACCCAATTTCGTTTTTGCTAAACATTATTGCTATTAATGTTTAATTAGCCTGGATTGTTAAGAGATATACTCCTATATATAAATTATTTAATTATCTAATATGATTTTATTTTTAATTTTTTTTAGTAAAAAAAAAATATATTCATTTTCGTATAACTTTAAAAAACATATGATCATTTATATTATAAGAAAAATAAACTTATATTTTTATATTTTTCTAAAGTATATTAAAAATAAAATTACGGTAATGAAAACATTATACAATACGATTAAACCTATAACATATTTCATAAATATTTTTTTTAAGTTAAAATATAATTATAAATAAATAAATAAGATTGGAGCCTATAAAGAAACACATAAAAGTTACTATCACCCCTTAAATATTTTGTAATTTTTTTATAATATTATATTTACAAATTTGTTTCTATATTTTATATCTAGCAGTGCATTGAGTTTATCATATGAATTTTTTTTTCGATATTTGTAACTAAAAAAAATCTATTTATCATAAATTTGTAATAAATTATACTTGATGTGATATAATATTATTATTAAGTATAATTATACTCAACTATATTTAATAAAAAACTACTAGAGTGTTATATTTGTAATATATAGAAGAATTGTATCTTACTAAATAATCTCTCTCTTTTTTTCCTATCTCTAATCTCATTCCTTAGGAGTTCCATTGGTTCATTTGTTGTTGTAAAGAGTCTTATACAATCCTCGCTACATCTCAACTCAAGTGGGGGGGAGATTGTGATTTGAATCTTGAACCTCTAACCAACAGCATAACATCCTTACCGATGGATGTGGGCAATTTTTCATTGTACTAAGAATCATAATTCTCCATCAATGATGTAGCCCATGAGCCTGAAAAATTTTCTTTAATAAATGATAACATTTATGCTTATATACTTACACAAACACCGTTGGAATTAGAAATGTACAAAAATTATTTGAATTAAATTAATCTACTTTAATTTTTCAATTTTAAAGAATTATTAAGTTAATTTAGTTTTATATTTTAAAAAACCATAAAGTATAAGTTGATTTAGTTTTCAAATTTCAAAAACTAATCAAAACATAATGAAACTATTTTTTTTCTTTTTAAATTATTCATATTTTTTTCAATTTAAAAATTTAAAGCCCTAACACATAATATATATATTTTTATATATATATATAAATTTAAAACATAAAATTTGTAGACTCAAATTTATTTTCAAAAAACACAAATTTATAGTTAAAATCTAAAGAAAAAAATAAAATTTTCAAAAACTAATACACCAACCCAAACTAATTTAATTCTTTTGGTTGGGTTTGGATTGGTTTTACAACTTTTATTGGTTTAATTTCGTTTCTAATTTTTAAGAATTGATTAGATTGATTTGGTTTAATTTTTAGTTCAAAATCAAACCAACCCAACTTTGTTGGTGGAACTATATATCTTACGGCAAGAGTGGCATTAAAGCACTCTTCTCAATTTTTGATAACATATATTTTAGGTATGATATTTATAAAATTATAAATAAATTGTATGTATAAAATAAGTTTTTGTTCTTTCTTAAACTTCATTTTTTAAGGTTTTATCACTTAAAAATACACATAATTTAAATATATTTATTCTCAAATGAAATATTATAATATTTTTTTGATAAAAATTAAATAATAACTAAAAAACAACCCGTATTATTTTTTGTTTTTATAAGTTGCACCTCCTGAACTAAAACTAAACTTTTAAATTCTGACACTAAATACAAATATCATTGCATTACAACAGAGACCACTTTTTCTATGCTCTTCAGTACTAGACTTTACTCCCTTATAAAAGCACACCATTACCGTTTCATTTTGCTTACTCGATCACTTTGTTCCCTTTTCACTATTGTGCCAAAACAGACAGAAGTAGGGGTTCCTTGCAGCCCAAAACAAGTCCATGATCTTGTCGTTCACTCTCTTTGTTTTGGACTGAAGGGAGCTCCTAGTTCTTCTGTTTTTGTTCTCAGCTTCAGTAAGCTGACTTATGGGTTTCTAAGCATCCTATAATTGTTGGTAAGCTCCAAATTTTGACTCCATATTACTATACTCATGCTTCATATTTCATAATACTAATACTTGTGTTTCCTTCACAAACTATATATAATGAAAATTTTCCTTCCAAAAAACTCCTTTTCTTTTTGTGTGTGCTTACTTGTAGAGATCCAAAGATGATCATATGCAGACCCCTTGTGAAAAGTATGAATCCTAAAATTCTTTTTCCTTTATGAATCTAGAAACCCTTCATGAGGAATATATGTTTGTGAATCTGACTAAAATCAATGCCTTTGAGATGTTCTATTTATCTGCAAGGATACTGGACACAACATTAGGAAAGACCAAATAGCAAACTGATAAACAGAATTGCGGTAAACTTATAGAAAATATAACTACCATATTATGACATAAAAATGGTATTTTCACCTTTTAGATTGCAACACATTAGTTGAGTATTATATTGTTTTCTGTTTCAATATCTAATGGTTCCTCTTTGTACATGATCTGTTGTCCCGTCACAAGTTCATCTTAAGTTGATAGGAAAGTATTAGAACATTGCATAGTTAAAGGCTTTCATTATTTTGCTCACGAAGATATACTCTGTGGGCTGTGGCTGTTCCTCTACTAAGGATGTCAATGTTAGAAGTTGTTGAAAATCAACTCTCTCAAAAACTTAAGCTATTAAGAGAAAAATTAATAATATTTTTATATATCTATCACTCTTTCAAAAATGTTGTTTTATGCATCATGCAAACCACACACTTGCACTTCAATAATTAAAGTTATGGAACTTGAACAATTGATCTCTAACTTTGATAGCATGTTAAAACTTATTGATCATTAATTCTTTCAAAAGCTCAACTATTAGAAAAATGATTAGTATTATTTTATACATTTATAACTCATTTACAAATATTAATTTTATGTATCATGTATGACAAACACTTACAAATCAACAATTAGGGTTATTGGGTCTTCCATACAAAACCTCAAACTCTGATAGCATATTAGAAACTATTGGTCACCGACTCTGGAAATAATTAGTGTTCAAGATATGTTGACATGTGTTGTGATCGATTAAAAATAATATTGGGTTTGTTAGTCAAAATAGGAGTTACCTAATTTAAAAGAAAATTAATGAAAAGTGGTTTCACATATTGTCAAAGATGGATGTGTGTACTTTTGTTTGAATGAAAAATCAGAAAATTAAGTAATCTAATTTTGGTGAAGGAATAAATGTTTGGTATATAAAATGAGAACTTGAAGGTTATAAATATGGCTTCATTTCTTCATTTTTAATCATCTCAAAAATAGAGAAAAACTTGTATAAGAAGTTTTTGAGTGAAAGAATTTTGTGGGAAAATTTTCTTGAGCTTGTAAGTGATTTTGTTTATTTGGGTGTGTGAAAAAATTACTAAGTATATGATTGTAACAATTTTTCACATAGTGAAATTTTTCTTTGGTTGTCTTTTGACAACAAAAGTAATTTTTTTTAATTTGAAGTTTTCAATATAATTCTTGTATTGTGTATTTTTTATTTTTCTATTTTTTAATATTCTACTAAGAAAGATCTTGGAAGGAAGAATTTATGAATATATCATTTTATCTAAATTTTCTAACAATATGAAAGTGGTGCTCGACACTTTGACGAAGTCCATTTAACATAGTCTGTCAAATACATACCGAAACCATGAATTTATTATTTTTGAAATTTGTCATCTTATTTAGCCCTTTTTACTAGATTAATTGAATTATAGATTATGTAATATATTTTTTGTACTTTCTCTCCTTTTTTTTGTAATTTGTTTTTTATTGGGTAGGGAAAAGAGTGAATTTAGTTGTGTATAGAAAAGTAAATTGAGATAAAATTTTATGATATTCATGATATAATCTAAAAAAATTTAAAACTTATCTCATCTTATCTAACTTAATTTTTAATAAGATGAGATGGTAATAACTAAGACAATACTAATATTGATATCTTATTTGTCACTAATGGATCTAAATGAAACAAATAAAAATGATACATGATTATTTATAATATAAGTTTAATAAGAAAAATGATATAATATATTTAAAGTTAGGTTTATCATGAATTCAATTTAAATAAGATAAGATAGTATTTAAATAAAATTGACAATATTATACTATAAATTCATTAAAAATATAAAATAAAACGAAATAATACACTTTATCTCTACAACTATGTATAGGTAAACAAAGTGTACATCTTCCATATAAAATCTGATTTTGGTACTGAAAATATAAAATTCTAAATATGGTATAAGGATTATCTCATCATACCATTTTTTTTTTGTTTTTGGTATTTTTTTCACCTTTCAGGCACGATTGATATTCATTTCTATATCAGGGTAAAATATTTCAATCTAATAAAATCGTTAGAGCACTTAACTTGAGATTATTATCCATTAGAACATTTGCAAAGTATGTTTTCAACTAACAAACCAAAGAATGGATTTATTATTTGTTATTGAGTGAATTGTTGATTACACAATATATTACATAGCCTCTTATATATACTTAATAAAACTTAAGTATTAAGAAAAATTATTTACTTAATATATACAAATATGAGTATAAAAAATATAAATAATTAACTAATTAGATATTAATTCTAATATCTCCTTCAAGTGGATGGTAGTGGAACAACTATTAATTTAACTTGGAAAGAACAAAATGAAGAGAACACTTTGTAATCTAATATATGCTCATGTGAAAGTAAACAATGCAAAAACATAATAATAACTAAATGGTCTAAAATATTAGTTAAAAATAAACTAAAAGAAACAACTACAAGCATAAGTTAATAATAGAAGAAACTCTATAAAAAACTGAAACAAAACTCCAACTCTTAAATATTGAGATGAGCTAAATATAATTACTCCCAATAAATTAAGAAATCTAGGGATGAAATTTTTTGAGCCAAATGATTAAAGAAAACAAAAACATAATTAATCATATCAAAAGATTAATTATTGATTCTCGATGACAAAAGAAAGCTAAGTGAAAGTTCACATGAAGATGACAAAATAAATCTCAGTGAAAGTTCACGTGAAGATGGCAAAAGAACAGCAAAAGCAAATTTGTTTTGTTTCGTTTTTTTTTTTTTTTTTATTGTTAAACCAAGTCAAATAAGTTCGAAGAAAAACTCATTTTTATTTGTACTTTCAAAGAAAGAATCAGGCCCAAACCCATTGAAACGAGGCCCACTTGAAGCCTACATGAAGTGGATATACAATCCTTTTCTTGAGTACCAACGAACCCTAAGAAAAAAATAGTCCAAAGCCCAAAGGTTGTTCTTCATCTTCTTCTTTGTCAAGAAGTCCAGAGACACTAGCCAAATGAGTAACCACATCAACGAACCAAGAGCAGGAACACCACCAGAGCATCTCCCTTAGAGATGGGCATTATGGATTGAGTCTGAGCACTCAAATTACGATTCTCAGGTAGAGCATTAGCTTTCTCTCTTGTGACCTACAATTTCTAAAACTCAACCCCCAATGTAATCAACATGATTGAAATCAATTTGATCTCAAGGCGATTCTTGGCAATCGAATCGCTTTCGAATTTAGTACAGATGCTGACACTGCTACGAAGAGCACGGTGGAGAAGGGAAACATATATAGAGAAAGCGATTCGATCTTCGTTTTGGCATGAGATACGATAGTCATCGAAGAGAGCTTCTTTGTAAAATTGGGTCAATGGATTGAATTACATCACCGCTGAGATTGTTGTGAAGGAAGATTGCGTGGTCTCTAGTAAGATAGAGGTGAAAAATCTTCCCCATCTTATCAAGGGTTGGTACGAATCTATTTCTCAATGATCAGTAGAAGAGGTTGAGAGTGGGGAATCAGAGAGCTAGAGAGTTTCCAAAAGAAAAAGAAGAAGAAGAAGAAATGTGACGATAAATCACCAAGATTTACGGGTTAGGATAGTTCACAAGAAATGAACACAAGAAAATTCATTCGAAAATGAAACCATAAAACAAAAGAAATCAGTTTGATAATCAGTGTAGAACATCTGCAGAATCCTAACCACATGTTCTAAGAATTAAATTCCAGTAAATTCGAAGAATAGCATTATCATCCAGCGAACACCAGAGAAATACCATAAATGAATCAACCGAAGAACAGGTTGCACACAGTGAGATCAAAACAACAAAATCACAAGATGATGCAAAGAAGCAATCAAACTCGCCTCTGATCTGACATAGCTTCAATGAGAAGAGAACAGCTAAAGCCGAGAAACATACAGAGAACAGTGAACAAAAATCAATCACAAACAAGAACCTCACAAATCTTGATTTGTTATTTCTCCGAGAAGAGACTATCACACAAAACACAAATTTGAACTAATTTTGAATCCAAAAATTAGCTATACATTTATAAATAATATTGTTACTTTAACTTTTAATTGATGTGATACTTAACATCTTCTTTTCACGTCAGTTAGAATCCGAATTTATGGTATAAGGATCGATGGGATAAAGAAATCAAAAGTTTAACTTTAATACCAATTTAAAAACTTAAGTCTAATTCTGAATTTAAAAGTTAACTTACGAGTAAAATGTTTGTAAAGACTTATAAACAATAATATTGTCTTACTCTTAGTCGATGTGAGACTTAATATACCTTTCACATCGACTAGAGTCCAAATTTACGACACGAGAATCGATGTGATGAAGAAGCCCAGAACCTAACTCTGATACTAACTTAAAAATTCAAACCTAATTCTAAACACAAAGATCAGCTTATGAATTAGAGTATTGTTTAAACTTATAAACAATATTACTGTATAAATCTTGATCGATGCGAGACTTAACAAAAACAACATAAAAATTTATTCACTAAAATCCACCCATGAAGGTTAAAGTTTCATACCAATGATACTATACTAACAAATCAAAGAATGAATTTATTGTTTGTTATTGATGAGTTGTTATTTACACATAAAATAGAATAGAAAAATTTAAGTGTTAAGAAAAAATATTTAATTAATATATACAAATATAAATATAAAAAAATATAATTAATTAACTAACTAATATTAAATTCAATATTTAAATTTTTTCCTAATATAATAATAAACTGATTAGTTTGATCCAACTTCCAAGTATGTATAAAATTCTGTTCAACTTGGTTGAACTGAGGCTAAATATCTTCAAAAATCACATGCAATTATCCAGATACCAAGTGAAATAAGCCCATCTACTATACTCAAAAGTCATTCAATTAAGTCATAGGACTTGTTTAGTAACCAATTTAATTCTATTTTTAATTTATAATTTTTGAAATTAAAATTTTAAAATAAATATGCCTAATTCTTGCATGAAAGAATGGATTTTACGCCAAACAAATTATCGATTAATTGTAATAGTATAATGGAACTGCATAATCTATCAATTGATCTAGATTATTCATTAGCTATCACTGCTCGATACTTAACTTTAGTGGTTAATAATGATAATGTCGGCTGTGTCTTATTACACCAAGAAATTTTTTAAGAACCAAACTTAAACACGTATACAATTGTGATCTCATAGTGTCATGATCTCTAACATAGTCATCATCGCAATAACCAACTTACTTGTCATCTCTATCTTTCTTGTACAAAAAATCATAATTAATTGTACTATTCACATATCTTAATATTCGTTGAAATGCTTCCAAACGAGGTTTATTCTTTGGATTTTACATGTACCCACTCATCATATTAATTGCATAAGAAATGTTAGATCAAGTTAAGGTTAAATAGTACCAATTTTTGATACATTATTGCATCTTTCAAATATTTTCCTTCATGTGCACACATTTTGACATTTGGTTCCATCGGTGTCAAAATCGACGTGCATTCAAGCATTCCAAAATATTTCAACAAATCTTTGGAATATTTTTGTTGAAAAAAAATTCTTTCTTGTATGCGATCAACCTCTATATCAAAGAAATACTTAAGTTATCTAAGTTTCTTTATCTGAAAACAAACTAATAAATTTTTTTTGTTCGAAGAATTTCGCCAGTTATGATTAAATTATCTAAGTAAATTAACACGATAATTAGCTCTACTTCGCATAAAATACTATCTCACTTATAATATTTTAGAATTATTTAATTTATTATTAATGTGTATTATAGCTAGTAAGTAATAACTTTCAGTTTATTACTTTTATATATCTAGAAAAACTGAGAACTGATATTTATTGTACCTCAATTTTTTACTATTTTATAAAAAAAATAAAAAATCCAAGAATATCACGTGAAATAGTCAAAGACTATTTATATGACTGAGTAAAACTACCATGGATTCGACATTGTAAAAGGAATTAATCGTTAGGAAAATATTACTTCATGGAACTAGATTAAGAGAACCAAATGGATTAACCAATGAATGTAATTACAATTCAATTGAAAAGCTGAACAGCAACAATTAAGAACGAAAAACAATACATGGGAAAGCAAGTAAACTCTCAACTATCAACTTGGTTTAATAATTCAGAACTAA
Source organism: Hippophae tibetana (assembly GCA_037013495.1). Lineage (NCBI taxonomy): Eukaryota > Viridiplantae > Streptophyta > Magnoliopsida > Rosales > Elaeagnaceae > Hippophae > Hippophae tibetana. Next base: position 11,187,177 of record CM072812.1, read on the forward strand.
CTTTCTGATCCCCATTCAACACAATCGCCCAAATAAAAGAACTTAATGAAATAAAAAAAAAAAAAAAACCCAACATATATCCACTTATGAAGATAATCATCTTCTTTTATGTGCAAGGAAGGAAGGCTTTGACTGGAGGCTGTTGTTGGTTTATTTGAACTGCTTGTTTAATCTGGTTCTGCAAATGTTGTTGTTGTTGTTGTTGCTGCTGCTGCTGGAGATTGCAATTAAGACTTGAGCATAACCGGATACAATCATCTACAAGAGGGATCACTGGAAGGTTCTCACAATTGCAAATCTCAATCATTGAGCCATCTGGGTCATGAAAGAAAAGCTGATCAACATAGATTCCACCTTCCTCTACTCTGCACTTCACAAACTCTATTTCCATCTCCTTTAGTTTTTTTTCCACTATCCCCATTCTCTCACACTGCACACAAATTCAATACAATATGTATTTTAGTAATTTTCAAAAACACCCTTAGTACAAATTAATGAAATAATTAATAGAAGACATAATTAATAAAAAAAACTTAATTAAAATACGTTACTTTAAACGAAAATATATTTCATTCTTGTAATTACAAAGTATGATATCATAAGTTTAAAAAGAATAATATATTTTTATAAAATATGAAAAAATATAATTCTATTATTTTTATAAAATGAATATCTATTGTATTTTTTTTAAAAGGGAGCTTCGTACCTAATAAAAATTAATTCGTCTTAATTAATATAACTTGAGATAAAGATAGAGATAGAGACTGAGAGAGAAAGATATATACTTGGAAAGAAATGTGGTTGTCCTTTGGGTTAATGGGGCTAAGCTTGGGCATATTATCTGGGTTTTCAGATTGGAGAATATGTATTCCAATACCATAATTGAACAACCTGTAAATCACAACCAAAAACCAAATAAGGATCATGTAAAAAGATGAATCAAGTGTTCTTATTCTGTTTCAAGATCATATAAATAAAATGAGAAAATATACCAAGCACCATGAAAGCCAAAGGAGTCAGGTCTTCTAATAGGAATAAACCCAAGAACATTCTGATAGAAATTAAGGGATTTCTCAACTGATCTGCATAACAATGAAATGTGATTCAGAGACTTAAGTTGTAGAGGATTTTCCAAGCTTTCCATTCTAATTTTTGAAAAAGTGATACAAACAAAATCCAAAACAAGAAGCTGAAAGATAAGTTAAAGAAACTAGCTGGAAATGGGGATTCTTTGTATAATTGAAGTCAAATATAAACAGAGAAAATATAGCATAGATTATAAATCTGACACCTATTTATAGAGATATAGAGAAGGAGGTCAAGAAATGACTATCCTGAGATTGGATATGTTTTAAGAGGGTTTTTGTTTTCTCTTCTCAAGCTAGGCCTCAGATAGCTATACCACGTAGATTCCACGTTGCTGAGTCATTTCACGATGGTTGCAATACTTTTCTCTTTTCTGACATATATTGCTCTGTCAAAGTATTATTATTATAAGAAAAATGCCTCATTGCACGATTACAATTTACAAGTAAGAGGTGACAACCATATAGCATATATTATTCAAATTTATGAATAATTTATATCGTGTTTTATATATGTAAAAAAAAATTGATTATTTTTTTTATTTATTATTTATAATATTATGAAATAAAAACATTTAAGGAAATAAAAAAATTATCAATCAAATTTTATTAACTTTTTTTTATCTTGTATCATATTAGTATTGTATTATCACGTGGTTCATACATTCTAACAACTAGTTACAATAATTTATATATATATTACTTGTTAGGATGGTATTACTAATTATTATTTTTATTTAATTATAATAATATTAAAATTTAATTTATTATAAAAATATAATAATTTTTTTAGATATTTATTATTATAATATAATAATAATGATATTTTTATTTTCATAAAATTTTCAATAATCACAAGAGAGGATGAAATGACAATTGAAAAAATATTCATGTAATCAAGTATATACAAATATATTATAATTTAATGAGCTATATTTAAATATTTACTATTAAAATCAACTTGAAAATTAAAAAAAAAACTACAATCGATTACTTTTACATAATTTAATTATATAATATAAAAAATAAATTATGCTTTATTAATTTAAAAAATTTAAAATTTAAAATTCAATATTTTAAGATATATCTATATTAATATTTTTAAATTTTCATCAAAATTTTAAAAAATAAAATTATGCATTCAAAGTCACTTAATTATATCAATTAAAACAATTTAGTTTCCTTGTTATTTTTTATATCATTTTAGTTCTTTTGTTATAAAAAAATGATAATACAAGGATAAACAAATAAATCTTAATTTTTATGTATTTTATTAATTTTATAGACATTATTTTCTGTTATTAAAGACAATCTATAAAATTGATATCTCAATATTTATCAAAAATTATAAAAGAATAAAATTAAAAAAATTGACCATTAATTTGTTTTTGTATTTTTATTTTTTTAAACAAAAAGAACACGACCTATTAACTTTAAAACAATTCTTAAAATTCGTTTTCAAATTATTATTAAAAAATAATTTTCTATTATTTTAAAACATAATGAGTTGTTTGTTCATTGTTTTAAAAACTATTATAAAGAAACAAAAATATAAAAACATATTTTTTCAATATGTTTGATAAAATTATTCTTAAAAATTATTTTAAGTATGAAATACGATAACTAAATTTTTTAAATTAATATTTTAATAAGAGAGTATGAGTTAAATCTTTTCATTATATATTTATGTTAAAAATAATAAAAATAATAAAATTTAGGATAAATATTAAAGATATTTGAAATGATTTTATATTAAAATTGGTACATATAATATTTATTTTATTTATAATATTAATTATATTTTAACATCATTATTATTAAATTAAATTATTATTAATAAATTATTCTTACCATAATAATAATAATAATAATTTACTTTAAAATAATATTAATACTCATTAAAATCAAATCAAATTAAGATTAATAATATAACAGTAGATTGCTCAAAAGCGACCTAAGCAATACAAGCTCAGGCGGACAGGCGTCATTTTAATCTTTTTTTAGGAAGATTTATTTTCAGTATTTTCAAGGAAAGTGAAATCATGTATTAAATGTTTCAATTTTTTTATTTTTAAATTAATATAATTTTTAAAAATTATGACCAAACATATATGTTAATTACTTTTAAAAATACTTTTTTATTTTTAAACACGAAAAATAATTTTTAAATTAGTTGGCAAATAAGTCCTAAATTGTTAAAAAAAATAACAATAAATTAATAGTCAATGTATTATAAAAACGTATAGATATTTTGAATTTTTTTTTTATATTGTGAATGGTATTTCAAAAACATCATGTTCATAACAACACCTTCACTTTACAAAAAATTCGATTGAAATATGAAAAAACTATTGAGATATATTTAATAATGAGTTGTGTATAGGTTTATAACGTAAGAAAGAATAATAAATAAATAATATCAGATATTTATAATTAAAATGAGAAATTCAATGTACTGATTTTATATCGTAAATATTTGTTATAAGTCATTTTATACATATACATATACATATACATATACATATACATACGTTAAGATTTGAATCTTTGGTATATATCACCTAAGATTAGAATATTAACATACGTATGGTTCAATTTTCTTTTCCATAAAAACTATCGTATCATTTGCTTATTTTCCAAATATATATCTTTTCTTAATACCAACTCCAATATTTTTCATTCTTCGGTACTCTTTACCCAAATTATATTCTTACCCATGTCAATCCACATCAGTTTGTTCGCTTTTGCTCGAAGGATCTAGAAAAAGGCTTTTAGGTCAAATTGGAAAATTACCATAAAGTACTTTTGAAATTCATTAATTACATTTGCGTTCACGTAAGAATCACAAATCAAAAACCAAAAATCAAAAATCAAAAATCAAAAATGAGAACATATTTCTCTTAATTAATACCGTTCTCTCTTAAAACTAGTTTTAATTGCATCACATAACTTTTTTTATACATAAAATTTCACTTTTAATTTTAAAAAATATATGTTATTTTTCTTATTACAACCTAAAACAATTGACGACAATAAATAGTTCACTGAGCGATTGATACAATCCCTAAAAACTTAAGAAGTCAGTACCCTCGATTGTTCTAGAGAGAAGGATCATGGCGCCCCAAAGCCGTGACATTCAACAGTAGTATCTTTTTGCGCGCGAGAGATTTCTATGTTAGTCGTTATTCTCGGCTCTGTTATGAAAGAAAGCAACAGATACATTTTTTTACGAGAATATATGTTTTTATTTTTTTCAAAAAATATATGTTATTTTAAGTTGCAAGAAAAATGTATATTTTTAACTAATTGTGTTAAAAATAAAACAATGTGATTTAATTACATTACCTAATCTATTTCATATTATCACTCTTAGAAAAATAAACATATGTTTTAATTACGAAAAACATATAACTTTTTATTGGAACATTTTTTCCTAAAAAATATGTGTTATTTTAAGTTGTAATAAAAATAACATATTTTTTATTGAAATAATTAAAAGAAAAACATATAAATAGTTGAGTTATATGCATACCGAAATGAACTACTTCTGTCATAATCACAAAAAATTTATTGTTTTGCCTAATCATTTTCTCGTAAAAGATGATATTCATATACGCTGTCACATTCAAGTATCTATATATATATATTATTTAACTACCGATCTACTCACATGTCATGAGGAACAATTGTTGTTTATATATATTGTGCTGTCATGTTTTTTAGTTTTTAGTACTGGAAGGTTAATATTTCTTCGTCCAGAAATAAGATATTTCTCTATTAACCCATTGACTTTCTCTTATATATATGTACAAGCGTCCAAAACAATATAAGGAAAACGAGCCAAAATTCCATAAATATAATAGCCATAGTGGGAGATCACATGTTTGTTTCAATAACGTGTGTTTACTTATCAACTTGTTTAGCTTCTTATCCAAATTAATTTTTTTTTTAATACAAATTAACTGTCTTGAAAGAAAAAAAAATGTACTTGCTTTTCGCTGGTTTATGACTTAAGTAATACATTGCATTCGTGTATATACCAAAGAAACCAAAGTTCAAAGGCATACGCATTTTACTAACTTGGTCTCAAATTAAGTATTCCTTAAAACAACAAATGGATTCTATTTATTTTAGTAAACACTACTACAATGTATGCTTTTGGTCTCAGAATTTTAGCCTCGGTTATTTTAAAAACCGAGGTCATAGGGTTTTGGCCACGGTTTGGTAAAAACCGAGGCTATAGTGTATACATATAGCCTCGGTTTTATCAATAACCGTGGCTATAAGTTAATTTACAAAAACTATATTTAAATATATATAAAAACATTTATATAACAAAATTATTAAATAACTATGATTAAATTTAAAATAATATAGAGTTTTCAATATTAAAATACTATGTAATTCATTTAAAAAATACAAAAATTATTTTATAATTTTTTTATTTTTCTCTATTATTAATCTTTTTTTTCTTTTATCGTACATATATATATTAAATTTTTACATCAAAATATTTTGCACTCTTTATTTTTTTACTCTCTTTATTTTTTTCTATCTTTTTTTTTACATTTTTTTTTCTAATTTTAATATTACACTAATTAAGTAATATATATATATATAATATTAATAACATTAATTCCCCAGCTAATATATAAGTAATATATATATATATATAATATTAATTACCGACTTAAAATATATATATATATATATAATATTAATAAAATTCTCCGGCTAATATATATATATATAATATTAATTACCAATATATATATATATTATTAATTACTCGCATTAATTAATATATATATATATGTATATGTATATATAATATTGACAGCTGCGTTAAGTTATAATATATATATATATATATAATATTAGTTAATATATTACCTTCCCAGGCAATAACGCGAGCCCTAATCTTCCATAATCATTTTTCTAAATCTGCGTCTCAGATCCAGTTCGCGTTAATTGATTTCTCTCCGAGCAACCCACGCCGCGCCACGCCGCGCCACGCCGCGTCTCAAGATATTGTCGACGAATTCCTCTAACCTCTCTTCTTCTTTTCTCTCTGACTTGTTTCTGTTCATATTCTCCTCTTCGCAACTCAACGCCCGACCCTGTCGTTGTTGGCGATTCAGCTTCAGGTAAGTATAACCTCTCTTCTCCTCTTCTCTGACTTGTTTCTGTTCATATTCTCTTCTTTAATTTGGTCCTGACAAGCAGAGTTGTTGAACAAATTGTGTTATCAAATAAAATGTTTTGCTTTAATTTGGTCCGGACCTTCTTGATTTTGATAATAAATAATCAGTGTCTGTGATGTTGTCTGATTCTATATAGTAATTAATTTAAGACTTGGCTTGTTAACTACTAAATAACACAACAATCAACCTATGTGTAGAATAACACTCTGTTATCATAAGCATTAGCAATTGCAGTAATGACAACCATATTATATATTAATATAATAAACGTGTGTGCTTGTGTATTTCCTTGTTTAATATTAATTATTATGAAATAAATTGGGTTTCTTCTCTTGTATATTTCTGATCACTCTGTTTGTATTGATATTTATTTTTCAGTTTACATGTCTATCTTCGGTATTCCGCTTTTAGAACATCATATAGTTTACGCAAGGAGATGGCCTGGATACTAGTCTGCTTGTTTATATTTTTGTTTGTGATGAGATAAAATATCATTTTTATATTTTATGATATTACATATCAACCTAATAATAAAAATTTTCTCTTGATGCTGTTAATTTATTATTCTTATCATTTTGGAAATATTTATTTGATGGGTTGACTCCTGGAAGATAATATTTTCCAGGTGCGTGTCACAAATTGAGGAAGATGCTGCAGAACATATGGGAGAAGTTTTAAAACGAGCTAAGGAGGAGACTTTGGAAAGAGCATACAGGGTAAAGCACTGGTATAGTAACTTTTTATTCTCACATAATTTTACTTTATTGTATAGGAAGGTAATAAGTGTTATATATGCTGGGGTCTTTGCTTCTAATTATGCTCCGCTTCCCATGTTGTTGATCTGAACACAACAATATATATTTATTTTACTCATCCAATATTTTCTTATTGTTTCATCCATGTTTATTTTAAATTATTCTTTATCATGGACTGGCTATTATATTTGTATGGTCTATATATCTGCTTATATTAGTAGTAGTTTTATCTTTTCATTATGTTTGGCTATATGCTTGTGCAAAGTGGATACTAGGATCACAAGTTTACCTCAATGCTAAATTGACTTTTTAATGCTTTACTGTGTCATGGACGTCTTTTAGTTGCATATTTTCTTTTTACATACTACTGACGAGCTCTTCTCTGTGTGGAAATATGCTACTTTGTAGGTACTTCATTTCAGGATTGACTCTTCTAACTTGGGTAAGGATGGTTCATATCTTGAATATTGTTTTATTCTTTCTCATTAATTTATTATTATCGTCTTGCATTAGTACGTTATTGGTTAATATTTAAAAGGAGGCCTGAAAACATAGGTGAAATTCTAGATGCGACTATATGGTAGGATCTTATTGTTTTCTGTTGACTGTGTGAACTAGTCTCATGTAGCAAGAAAGCGTGTAAATAAACAGATTAGTAATTCCTCTTAATAGAACAATAATCTCAAGCCCCATAGTTTATTAATTACAAGGGTATGTTTAGTTGTTTCCAAGCAGCTGGGGTTAAGTTTGGTTAATTGTGTACTAATTCAAAGTATTATTCTCTGTATTTCCTGTACTTGTGTGTTTTAGTTCTTGTAATCTTGTATGCAAATGAAATTCTACTCTACAAAGTGAAACCTACAGTATATCAATTGTTGTTGGCTGATCTGGGTTGGAATAACACGTAACTTGTTTTTTCAGGGAAGATGCTAATGACTTTCTAGTTCAACTATGCAAATTATCATGCAGACTTTTGATAGTAACTTGTTATATATTAATGCTTATATCCATCCAATCGATGGTTCCTTTCTTGTTTGGGCTTTGAAAGAGGTAGTTGCTTCTTCTTTGTTGTTTGCTGTCGAATGTGATCTCTCTGACAAAATATTGTTACTTGTTAAGCAATTCCCATGGTGTTGGTGCGCTATGCTGGTGCGCTGCGCTGGTGCTGGTGCGTTGCACTGCGTTGGTAACCTTGAGGACGTTTAATGTGTTTCTATAATTACAATTCATTTGATTATTATTCTTGCTTAATGTTGTCGGTGGTGATTCAGGTAGGAGATAAATATTTCAATTGAAAAAAGATGCAATCGAATATACATTTACAGAAGATGGAGTCAAGAAAGATTTGAGAGATTTTTCAATTAGCTAAAAAGTAATAATTATCATTATAATCGTTTTTGAAGCATATTTTTATGCTTGTAATTAATAATAAAAAGTCAGTTTGTAATAGTAAGTTTTTGTTATTTTTCAGTGTATAATAAACTCTCGAATGTAATTATACTTTTAATTTTAATATAATATAATTTTTAATATTGTTTTTAATAATTTTATTGTAATTTATATTTATTTTTAATATTGTAATTATTAATTATATTTTTTTTAATTTATGTATATCCTATGGCCACGGTTATTGTAAAACCGAGGCCATAGGGGTACCTATGACCTCGGTTATTGGAAAAACCGAGGCCATAGGGTGTACCTATAGCCTCAATTAGTATATAACCGAGGCCATAGATACACCCTATGGCCTCGGTTAGCATATAACCAAGGCCATAGGTACACCTTATGGCCTCGGTTTTTTAATAACCGAGGCTATAGGTACATCTTATGGTCTCGGTTAAAAAACTGAGACCATAGATCGTTACCTATAGTCTCTCTCACTTAGGCCTCGGTTCTTATAACCGTGGCCATAGACCTATGATCACGGTTAAAAACCGAGGCCATATGTAATATTTGTAGTAGTGAAAGTATCCTTATTTAAGTGATAATATGAACATCTTTATATATTATAAAATAAATATAAAAATATTGTGTATCTTTATTAATTTTAGAGTTATAAATTAAAATATAATATCATCTTATTTATTTATTAGGATTTATTTTTATAGTGGAATAAATTAAATAATATTATAAAATCTTGGTTTTTTTCATCTATTTTACCGTCAATGCATCCTTACTTCAAGTGTGGTGCCTCAACTGTTGAGCAATGGATCTCCTTAGAGAGAATTCACTCTTCGCATGCTTGTAATATGGAGCTTCGATTGTAACTTCATATTATGTTTAAGAATGATCTCTCAGTTGATGAATTTGGGATGTACCCTAGGATTGTTTTAAATCATCTTTCAACTATTGAAGAGGTTGATATTGATCGTGATTTGATCATGTATATCATAAGTGACATTGACTCAAATTATAATACATTTGTGTCATACTTCACTATGCAATTTGATGTAGTGTCTTTTGATGAGTTTCATAGTTAGTTATTAACCTGTGAAAGGAGATTAGAGCAACAAAATTCACAAGATGTGAATCAACTCATTCAAGCAAATTTAGCTAAATTTGTAGGATTCACTTTCAATAGTGATCTTATGGCACATTTTGTGTCCAAATCTCCTAGCTTTGGTGGTGGATTTTGTCCCTCTTAGAACTTACAAGAGCTTTTGCATCAAAGTAGTATTTATCAACCTTAGAAAGATAAGGTTGGTTATAATAATAATCAATACAAGAATAAGAAGAATAATCGAAATAAAGGTTGGTGATATTCGTATGCAATGTTAGATTTTGGATAAGAATGGTCATTCAGCTAATAAGTGCTTCAAATTATTTGATATTCTTCAAGGAAAATCTGCTTTTCCTAGCCTATATCTTATGCACAATTAGCTAATGGCTCTAACAAAGAGTCTTTCGATGGTGATTCAATCAATGTGCCTTGGCTATTAGATATTGGAGCCACACATCATTTGACAAATGATGCCAACAGCATTGTCCATCTTTTCACTCTTCCTTTTGCATCTCCTTTAACATTGTAAAAAAAAATATGGAAGCAACCTCCTTAGTAACTATAGGCTATGTGATGTGATGATGATATACACGAGCCACACAATCTTAAGTGCTTGAAACATCTCTCATTCATATGTGTCTTAGTATTATGTGAAAGTATTATATCAAACTAGCTTTAGTAAATTAAGTTCTTTAAAATTAGTTTTGAATCAGATTGATTAATAAATAAATAAATAAATTTCTTACTTATGTTTTCTCGTTGTAGTGAGATATTGGTTATGATCTTTTGTCATCCTTGATCTCCAATATTTATTATCTTAGTTAACATTTCAAATTTCATGTTCAAGGAAATTATTGACTTTAATTGGAGGTGTTAACTCATGGAATCTTTTGAAGAGCTCTATATTAACTCAGTCAAACTGGTCTCACAAACGTGAATTAAGAAAATTACATCTTGAAAGTACAAAATAACATGTTCAATTCAACATATAACTAAAACACACATCGTATACAAAATCTATGATCTACAGTAAACACATTAGCAATGGTATTCCTTAAAGGCTCTAGCCCAGACTAGCAACAAGCATGCATAACAATCAACACACGACATATGAGACATGAATGCATACTAATCTTACAGAAGAATATTTGGTAAATGATGATTGTAATCTTACAAATATGATCAAACTAAACATAGCAAACCAATTAAAGAGTTCAATACCTACGACACAACTAAGGTAAGGAGATGCATATTCCTATTTCTTAGAGACTGATACCAAACTCACATACATATAACAAGCATAAATAATATAAATTAATAAGGAAATAGGTAGATTATTTTAATACATCATAAATAATGATTAGAAACCTATAGACAAGCTACATAGAAAGAAAAAAAAGCATGCAATAACATATAAAAAAATATGCTTTCTAATTCGAATCTACATCTAATATGTTAGAGCATATATGATAAAAACTCATATTATAGTAACAAACATACTGATCATGCATAACACCATTGAAGGAGTCCGAGACTTAATACACAATCAAGCTAATTAATTAGATACTCACTCTTTAAGAACTCAACTTAAACACATAAATCATAGGGAGATAAACATAACGAAAGTACATATAATCAAAGAAAAATAGTATCATAAAGTGTTAGATATAAAATTCAGTAAATGAAAAGCATATAATAAATATAATAAGCTTTTTAATCAGAGTTTAAACTTTGGTCTATAGAAACATATACCATTTAATTAAACTCTGATTATATTGGCCACACATTTAAGCATACAAAGCACGAGATATAACAAGGAAAACCCATATAAAAACCTTATCTATTTGATAACATCCTTGGTTTTCTTAAGTAGCAAACAATCCACTAAAAGTAATAAATAAATACAACTTGATAGAAAAGTATAAATACAAATATCTCTATTAGTTGGGACACATGCCCTAACTGCCTATTGTTATTCTCGGTTGCTACCTTTGCAATAACTTTGGTCAATACATGAACATAGCTCTCCTCCAAAGCAATACCACCTAATGTAGTGTGATTAGAAACCAAAAATTAGTAATGTATAAAGTGTATAATCAATATAAGTACACATGAACTCAAACATCTAATAAACAACCAATGGACACAGTCCAACAGGTGATGACTCAAAGAATTTTAACTTAATTCACTCTCACAATGACATTCTCACAAGTAACCAGTTACATCCAAGCAACTTCCAATTGGCACACGGTTCACATGTAATCTACTCACAAACATTGTCTCAAGTACTTACCACTCATAAGTACGCATTTATTCACACAATCACAAATCATTATTACCAAATAACACGAGATATTAGTTTTCCAAAAACAAAAAGATGAGATGCTAATTCGATAGAGTTCCACTACATTTTTTTTAGATCCTAAACATTAAGTTATAAGGAGGTATTTATAGAAATTTTCAAAGCCAAGGCCAACCTTGCCACCATCCATGGCAAGGTGGCTGGTGAGATCCATGGTAAGGTTCCATGTCGAAGTGCCAAAAATTGTCAAGTAATTTTCATAAATACTTGAACCCGAAATAAACCAAAAACACGAGTAAAAACATTGGCTCACTCGTATGCTCGCATATCGAAAACCAATACTCCACCTAGCATATCTACTACAAAAACTAACCACATGGTATGTGTAAACATACTTGCATACAAAGTATTCCTAACTAACCAACGTTACACAAAGGAGAACAAAAACCCTAAATAAAAATAAAGCAAACACAATGTTTTAAACAGACAAAACAACGTACATATATGAGTACAACGTGACCTACAAGAAAGAGTTGATTGTTTCATTCTTTATGTAAGAACAAACTATATTTTTCTCAAGAACATAAATATAAAAGAAAGAGTTGATAGCCTTTTTTATAAAGAATTTGTAGATGTATTGGATGGATTTAAGAGATGATAATACTTCTTTTTAAAATTGTTTGAATTGGATGGATGGGGTCCTTTCCGTACACCTATTTCTGTACGTGCACTCAAAATTGTGGAAAATATTGTCATTGAGTTAGCTCATCACGAGGATTGAGGAACCAATTTTACTTTATTAAGAACCAGTATGGAAGGTGGTGAATATAGCCTGAATCGGTTATATGTCTGTCCAGCAAACCAAACCAGATTTTGTCCCTGTTTTGTGCAGGATTTGGTTGATTAGCTCCAACTCGTGCTAGGTAGGGTATGGGACGCGTGCGGAGTCATTCGATGGTTGTTTGGCGCATGGGTTTTCTGGTGGTGGTATCGGATTCTTTAGGTGATGCATGAATTTTTTTATCCAAGCAGCGGCTTCTTGGCTAGACAAAAAAGTCATGTGGGACCTATTCTGACTGCGTTGCTTTCGACCATCAGTTGGGCTTTTCTGTTTGGTGGCTATGGAAGCTTCACTTCCCTGAGGTATCAAAAATGAGTTGTTGTTTGATTGTGGTGACTATGGGAGCTACAATCCCTTTTCAGTATGCGACATATTTTGTACGCTATATATTCTTTTCTTTTTCCATATCTAATTATGAAATAAGTTGGACGGATACTTTCTTAAAGATTTTGTAGAATGGGTGGACGAGAGGTACTTTTCGAAAGACCATTCAAAACTTAGTTTGACAGTCTATCTTTTGTAGAAATTTAGTTGGATGTCCAATAAAATTCATATATGAATATTCTTTCTATAATATTTTTTACATTCTCAACCATCAGAATATACTTATTTCTTACAAACGGTATAAGATGTTAATGCCGATTTTTGACCCACGTATACTTAAGTCAGTATGACCCACTTATACTTAAGTCAGCATGAATAGTTGTTGATAATAGATGAGCTATGTATTGCTTTCTGATTAAAAGAAGAGGAGGGTGATTACTATTTGTGAGATCATATTATATGAGTAAAATAGTAAATATATATATGAGGTTTTGAATTAACTTAATTGGTATTCTTTATTCATTGAAATAAACTTTCTATAAAATGGTGAATGTTTTTTGATAATTATAAGATATTTATCGATCATGGGTTTAGTTCGTGTCACATTAAGCTAATTGGGACCACAGTCACTTGTTACGATTGTTGTGAAATTACGCAAATTACCGATAAGCCAGATTTATTAGAGAGCAAGAATAAAAATAACACACAAATTTGATAACGGAGTTCGGTCAATCTTGCTTACGTCTCCGGACTTGCTGCAGATCTTTTTACTAAAATAGAAGAAATTACACAAGGTGTTTACAACACTCACAACTCACAACCCAATTGCACCTAAGAAAATTACTCTCAATTTTCTCTCACAAAAGCTTTTCTCTCAATTGGAATGAACACTTTGGATGATTAATTCATTACAATTACACATCTATTTATAGGAAAATTCACTCCTTGAATTACTCCTTAAATTAATGGTTCCTTGAATTAAGCTCCATGTTTTACTTCTTGTTTTGCTCCATGTTTTGCTCCTTAAATTAAGGAGCTTTATAACAATCTCTCACTTGAAGACTGATTTCAATCTGTCTTCACACCTCGATCAATGCAACAGTTTTTCTAGTCTTTGTTACTCTAGCAGACCAACTGAAATTGAGCACAACTTCAGTTTGTCAATAGTTACCACATTTGTTAACATATCTGCTGGATTTTTGTTTCCTTGAATCTTCTCCAATATTAACACATCATCTTCCAATAGAGATCTGATGAAGTGATAACGAAGTCCAATATGCTTGGTTCTAGAATGAAATGCTGAATTCTTCGCCAAGTGTATTGCACTTTGACTATCACTATGCAGAACATTCTTCTCCTGTTTGAATCCTAGCTCAGTTAACAAACCTTGAAGCCATATCATCTCTTTACTAGCTTCAGTTACTGCTACATACTCAGCCTCTATAGTGGATAGAGTGACAATTTTCTGTATTTGTCACATCCAACTAACAGTTGTAGTTCTAACAGTAAATATATAACCGGTAGTGCTTCTTCGGTGATCAACTTCACCTCCAAAGTCTGCGTCTACGTACCCTTGTAATTTTAACTCTCCTTTACTAAAGTACAATCACTTTTCTGTGGTGCCTAGCAGATACCACAAAATCCACTTGATTGCTTCCCAATGAGTTTTCCCTGGATTTGACATAAATCTGCTAACAACTCCCACTGCATGGCCAATGTCTGGTCTCGTACAAACCATTGCGTACATCAAACTTCCAATGGCTGAGGCATAAGAAACCTTAGCGATGAATTCTCTCTCTTCCTCTGTCTGAGGGGATTGATCCTTAAATAGGCAAAAATGACTGGCCAAGGGTGTGCTAACTGGCTTGGTATCGCCCATGTTGAATCTTTGCAAAACACGATTGATGTACTCTGCCTGAGATAACTGCAAGGATTCTTTCTTCTTATTTATTGTGATTTGAATTCCAAGAATCTTCTTTGCTGGACCCAAGTCTTTCATGTCAAACTCCTTTGACAATTGCTGCTTCAACCTTTTAATATCATCCATATCTGAACCTACTACTAACTTATCATCAACATAAAGTAGTAAAATGATATAACTGGACCTATATCTCTTGAAGTAGCAACAATGGTCAGCATTGCACTTCTGGAAACCTTCCTTGTGCATGAAGCTGTCAAACTTTCTGTACCATTGTCTCGGGGCTTGTTTCAGGCCATACAAACTCTTCTTAAGTCTGCACACCATGTTCTTCTTCCCTCTTTCTGAGAAACCTTCTGGCTGGTACATGTATATCTCTTCATCTAAATCTCCATGAAGGAATGCAGTCTTCACATCCAACTGTTCAAGATGAAGATCTTCAATGGCTACAATACTCAATACTAATATGATAGTATTGAGCTTCACAACGGGAACAAAAATGTCAGTGTAGTCAACTCCTTCCTTCTGTTGAAACCCTTTGAAAACTAGGCGGGCTTTGTATCTCTTGGAACCATCATGCTCCTCTTTCACCCGATACACCCATTTGTTGTGAAATGCCTTCTTTCCCATAGGTAACTCAGCTAGTTCCCATGTCTAGTTGGAGATGAGATATTTCATTTCTTCTTTCATGGAAAGCTCCCACTTGTTAGAATCTCGAGTTTGGAAAGCTTCATCATAGCATTCAGGCTCTCCTACATCAGTCAGTAACATATAGTTCATGTATCTCCTGTTAGGCACATGAGGTCGAGAAGACCTTCTCAATACAGGAGCTGGAGTAGGAGGCTGTGGTGTGTCAGACTGCTACTTACTGCTCTGTCCAAAAAATTCCTTTGGCTAAGGACTTGTTACAATTTGGTCCTTTGCGGAACTATCTGGGACATCATCTGCATCTGCAAATACTGACTCATTCTGCTCTGAGTCATTGGCGTCTATTTTTTGCATGTCCTTATACATCACTCTTTCGTTGAAAATCACATCTCTACTACGGATAACTTTCTTGTTTTCGTCATCCCAAATGTGGTAGCCAAACTCATCCTCACCATAGCCGATAAATGTGCATTTCTTGGATTTGGGATCAAGCTTATTCCAGCCTTGATCACTGATATGCACAAATGCTACACATCCGAAAACTTTTAGATGTGATAGTTTCACCTCTTTTCCGCTTCATATCTCCTCTGGTATTCTATGCTCTAATGGAACAGATGGGCCTCGGTTGATAAAGTAAGCTGCCGTGTTGACTGCTTCTGCCCAGAATTGCTTCAGTAGACCTGACTGTATACGAATACTTCTCGCTCTTTCTGTCAACGTTCGGTTCATACGCTCAACTACACCATTGCGTTGAGGCGTGCCTGGCACAGTTCTTTCCATTCTGATCCTGTGCTTATAGCAGAAATTTTTGAATCCGGTGTCTTCATATTCACCACCATTATCGGTTTTGAGCTTTTTGATCTTTAAACCCGTCTCATTTTCTACCATAGCTTTCCATATTTTGAAAGCTTCAAATACTTCAGACTTATGCTTTAGAAAGTAAACCCATACATTCCGAGAGTGATCATCGATGAAAGTCACGAAGTAGTGTTTTGCACCAATAGATGAGACGGTCGTTGGTCCCCAAACATCAGAGTGAATAAGCTCTAGCCTTTCCTTATTTGGGGTTCTGGAACTTGTCTGAAAGTTGACTCTCTTTTGCTTTCCAAGTATGCAATCTTCACACATGTCTATCTTCGTAGACTGTAGACCTGGAAATTTTCCCTTTGAATGCATAATTTTCATCCCCTTCTCACTCTTGTGGCCTAGTCTCTAGTGCCACAAATTTGGTGTTTCATTGCCTATTGAAACTGTGATTGAACAACGTGCCTCTGATGTCATGTAAAAAGTGCCACTTTTCTTGCCTCGAGCAACTATCATTGCACCTTTTTAAATCTTCCAATCATCACCATGGAAGATCGTAGTGTAGCCTTCACTGGCCAACTGCCCTACTGAGATTAAGTTCCTTCTTAGGTCGGGAATATGCATGACATCCTTTAGCTCCCAAACAGACCCGTTCAACTTAATATTCACTACACATTTGCCAATAATAGCACATGGTTGATCATTATCAAGATATACCTTTCCAAGGTTTCCGGGGACATATCTCTCGAAGAATTCTTTCTGTGAAGTAGCATGGAACGATGCTCCAGAGTCTAACACCCAAGATTCTTCCTTGCTCTCCAAAGAGCATATCAATGCATCATCCCCTCCTAAGGTGGAAGTAACATTTGCCTCTGCCTTCACTTGTTTGTCCTTTGGTGCACTCTTGCACTGATTTTTGTAGTGTCCGGTTCTTCCACAATTCCAACACTCGATAGTCTTCGAGCTATGGGAATTATTAGGATTCCTGGATTTGGACCTCCTGTCCTTTGATCTACCTCGGTATTCTGTTCTGCCACGTCCATTCCCTTTGGTTGAATTTCTTCCTCTTGACTCTGTATGCAAAACTAAAGAAGTTGACGATTCACTTCACTCTCTACATCGGATCTCTTGACTGAGAACCAAATCATGAACATCGTCAAATTTCAACTTATTGCTTCCTGATGAGCTACTCACATCCGTGAAAGTAGCATTCCAGCTTTCTGGAAGAGAAGACAAAAGTAACAATGCTCATACTTCTTCATCGAATTCAATTTCCACTAAACTCAACTGGGTTGTGACTGTGTTGAGTTCATTGATATGTTGAGCTACCGATGCGCCTTTCGTCATCCGTAAATTGAACAAACGCCTCATCTAGTGCACTTTGTTTGAGGCTGATGGCTTCTCATACATATTGGAGAGAGCTGTCATAAGACCTGCCGTGGTCTTTTCCTTTGTTATGTTGAAAGCAACATTACAGGATAGCGTCAATCGAATAACTCCGAGGACTTGTTTGTCTAGAAGATTCCAATATTTTTCCTTCATAGCTTCTGGCTTCTTTCCTGAGAGAGGTTGATATAGATTTCTTTGATACAGATAATCCTCTATCTGCATTTTACAAAACCTAAAATCTGTGCCATCAAATTTCTCGAGTTTCACCCTTCCTTCATCTACGACCATTGCTTTCACTTAAATCTGACTTCTTCCGAATCGTTTCTGACTATTTCTTGTAGAGAATTGACAGAAATCACCACCAATAGCTCTGATACTAGTTGTTGGGAAATTACGCAAATTTTCGATAAGCCAGATTTATGAGAGAGCAAGAATAAAAATAACACACAAATTTGATAACGGAGTTTGGCTAATCTTGCTTACGTCTCCGGACCTGCTGTAGATCTTTTTACTGAAATAGGAGAAATTACACAAGGTGTTTACAACACTCACAACTCACAACCAAATTGCTCCTAAGAAAATTACTCTCAATTTTCTCTCACAAAAGCTTTTCTCTCTAAGTTTTTCTCTCAATTGGAATGAACATTTTGGATGATTAATTCATTACAATTACATATCTATTTATAAGAAAATTCACTCCTTGAATTACTCCTTAAATTAATGGTTTCTTGAATTAAGCTTCATGTTTTGCTCCATGTTTTACTCCTTGTTTTGCTCCTTAATTTGCTACTTAAATTAAAGAACTTTATAACAATCTCCAACAACAATTGCATCCAATAATTTATACCAAATACTTTATTTATCTATTAGTATTTTCTCCATATGATTTTAGTGTTGTAGCTTATCTATAAATTATGTATATATTCTAATATTCATAAATGAAATAATCATCTATTTTTTCAGCTTTCTCATCTACTCTCCCACCACATTTGATTTCTCGTTTAATTTATTTAAAATTTATATAAAATTGAAAAAAATTGTGTTTGTTACCCGAATATATTCAATAATTTAAGGTTATCTTTGTCTGTTTAAATTTATAAGTTATAACAGAGCATTATTGCATTTAGTATAGTACTTCCCCGAACAAATAGATCTTGTTTTTGAATCATCAGTAGATCGGATCTTTATAAACCTATATTCACATCCATCTTGAATTAACCAAGCTGGCTAACTGCTGTCAAGGAATCACAATGCATATGATTCCTTGATTTAGAGATATTTATTTAATGTGATCTACTCTATATTGGATCTATTTTAGATCATATTATTTTAAATCATATTAAAATAGATTATTTTTAAATTTAATTGGATCATGACAAATTGATCTATAAATCAAGGTAGATCCGATCAATCCATGTATCAATCTCAATTTAAATATTTTTAAAATTATAATTTTAGAACTAAAATAATCACACATTTTCATCATATTTTTCTAATTTTTATTACTATTTATTTGAAAAAAAAATTACATGATAAATAATCATTTTTAAAATTTATCTCTTATATTTTTATAAATCTAAATTTCTCTCTCATACAATTTTCATAAATTTATCTATAATTATTTAAATTTTATTATAAAAGTATTAAAGTTTTTTAAAATTTATAAGATTATAACATCAATGACTAAATAAAAGTTTAAGTATATTTATGATAAATGAGTAAGAAAATAAGAAAGTATTTTCCTATCATAATAATGTTCTCTTGTTATTATTTTTTAAAATTTATTAATCTAAAATATACAATCTAACACATCAAATAATATTTTAATTTAAAAAAAACAAAACTAGATTCGAATCAGTTTATGGATATCTATTGACCCCTTGATTAATAAATGATTTGATTTATCTTATATATAGATAAAAAAATCAAATCAAATTGAATCTTTAAAACAAAATAAGATCCAATCATTTCGAATTAAATTGAATTCAATACATGTCAAAATAGGGTTATCAAATTAGCATAGGAGAATAATTTATGTTAAGTAGTAAATATTGTCTTGGAAAGAGAAAGAAACACAGATAAATATAAGTTGTGGTGAGAAAATTCCAAGGTAAACCAATGATATTTAATTCTATCTCTCTTATAAAATATATCTATCACGCAGCTACTCTCTCATACTGTGGTAGTATTAAAAAAAAAAACTAACTATGATAGGAACCAACCATTTGTGATATATACTAATTTGTATATCTTTTTATGCATCAACTTCATTTGGTTTATCATTATTTCTGTTGCAAATGGCCTTTACGTGGCTAATAATTATTTTGTAAGTATTTGGAACCTAAACAAGCAAAAATGTGTATTTATAGTGCAATCAAGATACTTCATTGATTTGGTTTAAATTGAAATAAATCGAGTATTTTTTAATCAAAAATTGGAATCAATTTATCGCATTTCTCGATTGATCGAAAATCGATTGAGTTTGATTTAGAAATCTCGAGTATAAAACTTATAAATCAAATAGTCTAGTCATCATGTAATTGTATTTTTTTAGCCTCAATTTTCAATTGTCATCGTTGAATCAAAGGGAAATAAATGAAGGGCTAAAATATCTCCAAAAAAAACATTGTATACTTCATATTAGATTATCCAAAACACAATTACAGAGCTATTCTACAGAGTTTGGGAGAATGAATTCAAAAAAGATGAAAATGATTGTCGAAATGGTGACGTTTGTCATCATCAATTTTAGTTAATTTCTTTTGTATTTTTTTCCTCGACCTCAATTCCTTGTATGAATTACTTACTATTTTCTACCATGTCTCTTATTTTATATTATTAAGGGCGATTTTTTATTCCACTCTAGTTTATTTTATAAATTAATTATATATTTGTTGAATTTGTAATATATTAGATTTTATGCATGAACTTTAAAATACTCTCTTGGATGATTAGAAAACATATTAATTATTTATCCCTGTTAGTGTTAATTGGTATACTATAAATCTTGATATGAAATTGCTACGTGACATAACTTATAATCAATTGCCTTTAACTTTAATCTTAGAAGTAGTATATAACCTAAGACTTCCTACTATTTTTTTTAGTTTAATTAACTAATGATACAATCACTAATAAAATATAATTATTAAATAATCGAAAGATCAATATATTCAATTTAACAACATTGTTAAGTTCTTAAAGAATAATGATTAAACTAAAGTCAAATTTGTCTCATTGATAATTTTTAACCTAGATTATTGATTTTAGTGTAAATTAATGCTAAAATTATAGTGTAAATGACTTAATCAGGATGAAGATAATCACTTAATCACATGCTTGTATATTGTTATTCTCTACTAGTTTTTCTCTGTCATTTTTGCTAAAGTCTCATTATTCATCACTACTTGTGATTTCTTCTATTTTTACTTTTTCTGCTTTTCCTAAATACTAGCACCAATATTTTAGTTGTTATGGATACTCTTCTGATAATAACTATTTCTTTTATTTACAACAACTATTTAACAGTTTGTTTTTAGCATATCAATTATAATATAATATATAGTATATATTTGGTGACTAAATATGTTTAAATTCCAACCCACCAACTTATACATTTGTAGTCGTAACTAGTTATTCTGCTATTTTGTTGGACCCTTATATTAAAAATAATCTTACGTGGTCTCTTATTTTGAAAAGAATTACTTTGTTTTAATAATTTTTTTTTATTAAAATGCTAGCTTTTATCAATATAAAAGTAACAATCTATATTGAAATTATATGGAAGAAAAAATAATATTTCAATAATAATGTATTTTTAATTAAAAATATGTTAGAAAACTAAATTATAAAAAAATGGAATTCTACATTTTTTTAGCGAAAATTAATTTTTTTAGAAAAATTAATTTAAATTGATTCTTATATGATTAAATGTTCGTATTCTGATAATATTTAAAATATTATTTTAATTAAATATTTATTAAAGTTATATAAAATGTCTCAAGTTGGTGGGGCTTTCTTTTAATTAAAAAAACAATTTTAATTTAAGACAGTAAGGACCAGATAGAAGGAAATATGCAAAACTTTTCTCGTAACAAAAAGATGAGAATTGGAAATATGCAAAAAATTTCTCGTACCAAAAGGATGAGAATTGGTTATTGATTATTACATTGAGAATCAAAAATTTCATAATTTTTTATTTATTTAAAAATAAATATTTTGAATAGGTAACTATACTATGGTTATTCATATAAGTTAAATATTATAAATATTTATTTTTAATATTTTTTATAAATTTAAAATTTTTCATTATAATAAATTATATAACTAAAAATACTTATTTTTTATAATAATAAGATTGGTATAGCACATATTTTATAAATTATTAAAAAAATACTGGTTTTCACAAATTATACCGATCACTGACAACTAATATAATAATTATGTAAGTGATGCATTCCTTTGGTAAAAATTAATGAATTTCAAGACCTTTTGTCCAATAATTGACTAATAAAAACATTAATTTCCATCAAAGTGGCTTGACTTTTTAAAAAAATGCTCTCAACAAACAATAAGTTATCTTGCTCTAATATTAAATAAAAAAATAGATTCAACTTTCTTGACTAATAATGACAATCACATTAGTTAATATTTTATAACAATTTTTTATAAATAAAAGTACTTATTTTTTAACATCAGTTAATATAATTGGAGATATTATCCATTATTTTAAAAATAAATATGTTTTTTTTAATTTTTTGATTGCTTATTTATTAAAAAAAATAAATGTATTTATTGTTTTTTAAAAAGAGAAGTTTGATTTTTGTTTGTTATCTTTGTAGAAATTTAGTTTTTTTGTTATAAAAAAAGTGATAGAATAAAATTAAATGATTAAATGATCAAATTTAAAATATTTTTATTTTTAATTAATTTTATAATCATTATTGTTTATGGTTTAAAATAATGTATGAAATTGATATATCAATAATAATTAAAAATATGAAGAAAAACAAAAACAAAATAAAAAAATTATTCATTTATTTTTTTTGTAAAATAAAATGACTAAACTGTAATAAAAATAATAAATAAATAAAACTATTATTCTTAATATAATTAAGAGAATTGTATTTTCACCTCTCGTTTAATAAATTAGTGGGTTGTTTTATTTTTAAAAATATTATTACATTTAAATTACATCTCATTATGTTGAAATATTACCTCAACAATATTATTTAAGAGCATTTTAAATTTCCAAGTTACAACTTAGAAACCAAGTTCGATCACAGTGATTCAGTTCCTTTGATTGTGTTTCTCTTACCTTTGTCATTCTGGTAAGGTAGCAAATTAAGACGATCAATCAATACAAAAGCGATGATACTTAAAAGTAAAACATTGAGAAAGTAATTAAATATTATGTTTGTATATATTCAGTGTGACAGCAACATCAATTTTTTTAACTACAAATATTAATCACACAATACTCACATAATTATAATTAATTTTCAAATTTTAAATTTTATAAGTCGAAATAAATTTTATATCATTAGACGCCGCAGATACACCAAGAATTTTGAAATTATTTATTATTATAATGAACACATTTGTGATATTTGGTACATGTTAAGTTACGTAACTTCTTTTTATTAAAGAATAGCCAAATAATAGAGAAACTATGATATGATATGATGCATATAAATCAAAGTAAAATATGATAAAAAATAATCAAGTGTTTATAGAATAATAGACATCGGAAAGGAATGAGCTAAAGTACAAAACTTCAACTACTTGTATCACTGCATTATGCCAAAGTACAAAAAGTCAACCACTTCTTGTATCACTGTATTAAATTGTCTTATTGGCCATTCAACGTAAATATTTTAATTTCAATGATCAAAAGCCTGAGTATCTAGTATTATTCTTGTTGGAACATTTAGTTCAATAATTAATTTTAAATAATTTATTCTATTAATTTATAAAAAAAATGAAAATATAAAATAATTAATTATGTATTTTTTTATTTTTTATTTTTAAAATTTAATTGAAAAAACTCTTTAACCAATTATTTATATTAAAATTTTCTTTCTCAAACATAACTAAAAAAATAATTTTTAAATGCATTTTTTTTTTAATGTTTCCTACCCTAGATTCATTTGGCTGTTTCCCTAAAAAATTAATTCCCAAATCCCAATGTAATTGTATAGCATATGATATAATTTTAATTTTGTAAAAGTTTTTTTTATCTCAACTTAAAATAAAATATCAATTAAAATAATATGTTTTAATTAATTGGAACAGTTAAGTTCACTTTTATAATCCAATTAAATTTTAACACCTCACTTGAGATTAAAATAGAAGTGTTCTTTAATTTTATTTGGTCAATTGTATTCCACTACTACAAAAATGATGTGCTGAACCGACGCTATCCACGTAGTGTAGCGTCGGTTGATACCTAGAACCGACGCTATCCACATAGCACAGCTTAGGTTGACACCTGGAACCGACGCTATCCACGTAACATAGCGTCGATTCGACACGTCAACCGACGCTACACACGTGGATAAATCTTTTCTCTTCTTTCTTTCCAGACAGAAATTATTTTCAGCGTTGCAGAACTCTAAAAAACCAAAAACCTCCTCCTCCACTTCTCCTCCACTCTTTCTCATTTTCCGGCCACCTACGACTACTATTTCCAACATCGGTTAGTGAGTTTTCTTCCTCTCTAACTAATCTTTTAGATCCCCTATTATTCATATTTTTTTTTGTTATTATGTGTTATTATTTATGTATATAAATTTTTGTATTATATATGTAGGTTTGTATTATAACATAAGGAGAAGAATATGACGATCTTGAATAAAATAGAACAAAACCATGGTAATTTTTCTGTTATTAATTAATATTTTATTTTTTAAATATTTGTATTATTTGAACTATTTGTTAAACTGATTTTGGTTTTTTTTCTGCTTGAACCGACTTTAAACTTTAAGTCATTTAATTTAAAATTGGTTCAACGAACCGACTTTAATGCCCCTTTTGTAGTAGTGTTCTTTTCCTCAAAATAACCATCCATCCTAAGGTAGAAGTAGTATTTAGTTAAAGCAGGAGCAATTATATTAATTTTTTTGTGTATTCATTTAGCAGTAAACATACAAACTTAACAAATAATTAAACTTTTAGGTATATTGAAATATTATTGTGCCTCCAAAGAAATGCTGAAAGTGTCTTCAAATAAAGATCTAATAACATTGAAATGATCTCATTCAAGATAAATTAACTTAAAATTGAGTGAAAGGGATGTTTCTATTGACAAAAGGAGTGCTCTAGCCTCTCCTACTTCTAGAGAATTTTCAATAAAAGACTTTGAAAAGCTATAAACTATTTCACCTTGATGGTTTCTAATTAATTAAAAGCGCCACCATGTTTCTATCTTCCCCATATTTCTATCTTCCCCATATATAGCTGTATCAAAATAGATTTTATGTGATCCAAAAGTGGGAAAAAGATCATGTAAAAGGAACATTCAAAATAGGATTAAAATCATCTTATTGCAGAGAAGTACTAGTCTTCAACTTTGATGGGATCAACTTACTATAATTAGAAGAAAAAAAAGAGAGAACTTCTAGATTGCATAGAATGGAATCCAATGTAGATGACATCTCTCTAAAAATAATGTCACTTTTGGATCTCCAAATTTGATCAAAAGTAAGAGTAAATGCTAATAAGATTTCCATAGAAGTGAGGACATGTAGAAGTACTAAAAGACCTACTAATAATTTGTTAGATCAAATCATGTGTTGAGGACAAAGAATGAATCTTCAAGAAGTAAATGAATGATCAATATTCTCATGACCATTACCACACAAAGAACATGTGATGGACTTAATTGATATCCTGAAATTAATGTTGCATCTTGTGGACAAAGAATTAATAAGAATTCTCCAAAGTAAAACCTTGAGTCTTTCATGGAGATTTAGAAGACCACACTTTTTTCAAAAATTGTGTAGAAGCCATTTTGTAATCTTGAGTGAATAAGTGCATGATAGGCTGATTTAACACTAAATTTTCCGGAAGAACCAATCCAAAGCCAAGAGTTAATTTTGCCATCATTAGTTTTTGGAACAAATATGTGAAAAACTATGTAAGAACAATATTACCGATAACCTGAAATGAACTTCTTGGGTTGAGTCGCAGGTTAAGTCGCTCTCTTTAAGACGTTTCGCGGCTCTGCCTAAATTTGTGCAAGCAAACACAACCACGTCGTTCCCAGGATAAAATAGCTCAGAATCATTTTTTGTTTCGAAACTTCATTGCACTGATGAAGTCTGGAATACTACACCTTTTAAATATTTATGTTGCTCGGAAATCTGAGAAAATAATTTTGAATTTTCTTTTCTTGATTTTGCTATGAAAATCGTAGAACTGTTTTTGAGTTGTTAAGTTATATTCTAAACTATGGCTATTGCCCCTTTTTATAGTGGAAAAAATATGTGTAACGGTCATATAATTATGAAAATAACAAACACATAATTATGAAAATAACGATCATAAAAGTAACGGTCGCATAATTATGAGAATAACGGTCATAAAATTAATGGCCACATAATTATGAAAATAACGGTTATAAAAGTAACGGTCACATAATTATAAAAATAACGGTCATAAAAGTAACGGTCACATAATTATGAAAATAACGGTCATAAAAATAATGACCATATAATTATGAAAATGACAGTTACATAATTTATGAAATAACGGTCATAAAATAATAAAAAATATTTTTTTTATTTAAATTCATTTCCAACAATCCCCTACTTGAATTTTAAATAAAAATAGTTTCATCGAGCAACCGATCAATTAAAAGTATAAGATTGTGCATAAGCAAAAGGTGTCTATCGACTTGAACCTTTGCAGATTGTTGATGCTTTAGAATATACTAGAGTAATTCGTAATTTTGAACTCTATCTCTAACAACATCACACACACAACCTTTCCAAGGTGTAGTTCGAAAAGCCCATGCTTTACGGCCATGCACGTGTATCCCAGTATAGTGAATGCTCTAGTAAATTTTGCCCAAAATTTTCATAGGAAGCGGCCATACTTCCACATTCACATAGGTGAGTCTATCAAGAGTACTCCTGTAGCTACGTACTCCACTCCACATAGAGTATAGAACTCATTAAGAGTTTAATAATTAACTCATCCTTTCTTTCGCTTCAGGACGTCATGCTTCTAACAATATAGAATGTGACTTCATAATAGCATGATTCATCTCATATCACTTCATGACTTGTTATTACCCATTGAACTTATTTCTTAGGATCTCCAGTCTATAAGTTGGGTTACCATCATGAGTGACTCTTCATTCTAAGGGCATCAGTCACATTCCTTTCGAGGTTTTTGAAAACCTTCTCTCTTGTTAATCCTTTCGTCAAAGGATTAGTCAAATTTTCATCAGTACATATATGATCCATTCTTACAGCTCATGTAGAGAGAAATTCTCTAACAGTACTGTGTATCTGTCGTCTCTTACCGTTGTAATAACGGCTCTAAATCTTTGCAATAGCCGCGGTACTATCGTAGTGGATCAGGACAGTTGGTATCGATCTTTCCCATAAAGGGATCTTAGCTAACAGACTTCTTAACTAGCCTGCTTCTTCACTAGAAGTAGTAGTGCTATCATTTCAAACTCTATCGTAAATTGAGCCAATATTGTCTATTACTTAGACTTCCAAGAAATAGCTCCACCAACTATGTTAAATATATAACTGCTAGTTGATTTGGAGTCTTCTAATAAAATGTTCCAATCTGCATCATTGTATCTTTCTAGAACAGCAGGAAACTTTTTATAATGTAATCCAAGGTGTATAGTTCTCTTAAGGTATCTCATAATCCTTTCAATAGCATTCCAATGCTCTGCACTAGGTCTACTGGTAAACCTATATAGTAGTCCCACAACATAAGCTATGTCTGGTCTAGTGCAATCAGTAGCATAACGTAAGCTACCAATGATGCTCGCATACTCAGTTTGTCTAACACTGTCTCCAGTGTTCTTGAACAACTTTACACTAGGATCATATGGAGTACACGCAAGTTTACAGTTAAAGCAATTATATTTCTTTAAGATCTTCTCAATGTAATGAGATTGATCTAAAGAAATTCCCTTTTCAGACCTAGTAATCTTTATACCAAGGATTACACTGGCTTCTCTGAGATCTTTCATATCAAAGTTAACACTTAATAAAGTTTTCACATTATTCACAACATGAATATTTGATCCAAAAATAAGCATGTCATCCACATATAAACATATAATAGTGCAAATGTTATCTTCTAATTTATAATAAATGCATTTGTCACTTTCATTCATTTTGAATTCATGTGGGTTAACTATATTATCAAATTTCTCATGTCATTGCTTAGGTGCTTATTTTAGATCATACAAAGATTTATCTAGTTTACAAA
Source organism: Hippophae tibetana (assembly GCA_037013495.1). Lineage (NCBI taxonomy): Eukaryota > Viridiplantae > Streptophyta > Magnoliopsida > Rosales > Elaeagnaceae > Hippophae > Hippophae tibetana. Next base: position 11,215,408 of record CM072812.1, read on the forward strand.
CTTTATTTTCTTGACCTAGGATAACAAAATCTTCAGGTTGATCCATATAAATTTCTTCTTCTAAATCACCATTTAAGAAAGCAGTTTTAACATCCATTTGATGTACTACTAAATCATGGATAGCAGCAAGGGGAAAAAGTACATATATAGAAGTTATTCGTGTGACTGGTGAAAAGGTATCAAATAAATCTACATTTTCCCTTTTCCTATACCATTTAACTACAATACGAGCTTTGTACTTTTCAATAGTACCATCGAGTTTTAATTTCTTCTTTTGTATCCATTTACATCCTATGGTTTTACAACCATGAGGTAAGTCAACTAAATGCCAAGTTTTATTATACTCATGAGAGTTCATTTCATCATTTATGGTTTCTTCCGATAAGTTGTCATCTAAAGAAGAGAATGATTCTTTACGAGTTTGGGGATCCTCCTATAAGGTATAAGCATAAAAATCTGACCCAAAATCCTTAAGGGTTCGAGCTCGTTTATTTCTTCTAATTTCAGTGTTTAATTCTTCATTTTGTTCAATAGTTCTAGTTATGGGTAAGCAACTAGAAGACGAGCCCCCACTATTCTTCAATTTAAATGGAAACCTATATTCATAGTAGTCAACATCATTTGATTCTATAACTATGATCATTTAAGTCATAGAATTTATAAGCTTTACTATTCACAACATATGCTATGAATACACATTCGTATATTCTACTAGTAAGTTTTATTTCTTTTAAGGATCGGGGATCCTAACATAGACTAAACAACCCCAAGTTTTAAAATAAGTTAAGTTTCTTATTTTTCAAAATTTCAGACGGTGAAATTTTACTAGTAGATTTAGGCACTTTATTTAGCACATAGCAAACAATTAATAAAATTTCCTCCCATCAATGGGAAGCAGCACCAGAGTTTAATAAAATTGTAATAACTAACTCAATAAAAGTTCTATTTTTTCTGTCAGCTTTGCCATTCATTTCAGGAGAATAAGGTGCAGTTTTTTTTCATGAATGATTCCATGAGTTTTATAAAAATCATTGAAGATATTGGAATCATATTCAATGCCTCTATCACTTCGAAACCTTTTTATTTTTCTGTTAAGTTGATTCTCAATCTCAGTCATAAATATTTTAAAAATGTCAAATGCTTCACTTTTATTTTTCATTAGATATACGTAAGTGTAATCTGAACAGTCATCTATAAAAGTTATAAAATAGTGTTTCCCATTTCTTGTTAAATTTTCATCAAGTTCACATATGTCATAATGTATTAATTCTAAAGGTTCAGATTCTCTAACTACTGACTTATGTGAAGTTTTTGTTATTTTAGCTTGACTATAAAAGTCACATTTTTCCAAAATCATTCAAAGAAAATTTAGGAATGAGTTCTAAGCTACTTATGTTCTTGAGTATGCGTTTATTAACATGATAAAGTCTAGCATGCCAAATATTAAAGGAACTCAACATTCAATTTAAACATGTCATTAGTGGCGTACCCTTTTCTAACAAAAAATATTATTTTTAGTAATTGTATATAAATCAACCCCTATAGTTTGAGTAAATCCAGTTTTGTAAAGAAGATATCCCGAAACTAAGTTCTTTCTCATCTTTGGAGTATGCAAGACATCTTTCAAGATGATAGTCTTTCCAAAGGTAAACTTCAATTCCACCTTACCAGTACCAACAACTTTAGTGGAGTGAGAGTCACCCAACAACACTTTCTTATCCTCAGACTCAGAGTAGGACTTGAACATGTCTCGATTATAGCGAACATGGCGAGAAGTACTAGTGTTCACCCAACACCCATCGGATCCATCAACAAAATTGATTTAAGATATCATAGCAATAAGTTGATCTTCTGTAAGGTTCGCCTGTGGGGCATGACGATTCCTGTTCTGGCAGTTTCTGGCCAAGTGGCCAGGTCTGTTACAACTATAACACATGAATGTATTATTCCTTAAGGGGATTAAGGTCCATTCTGTAGAGGATAGTTTTTGTTTCTATTTTGGTGGTTGCGGTTTTGGTTATTATTGTAATTCTGAGTTTTCATATTTCTATCTTTAGGTTTCAAAATTGTAGATGAAGTTTTCTTATTGGTACTATTGTTTGAGACAACGAGTATTTCATCTCTTTGGTCTTATTTTTGGGCTTCTTCTTTTATTCTTAAACGGGTTATAAGACTTTCTAAAGAAAATTTCTTAGTTTTATGGCTAAGTGTATTCTTAAAATCTTTCTAAGCATGGGGTAATTTATCTATAATAACAGCTACTTGAAATTGTTCATCTAAAGTCATACCTTCAGAAGTTATTTCACGTGCTATCTTCTGCAGTTCGTGTGATTGAGCTTCCACAGAATTTTCATCAATCATTTGATACTTCATGTATCTACTGACATCATACTTCTTAGTTCCAGCTTCCTCAGTGTCGTACTTCTTTTGAAGTGCATTCCAAATTTCCTTAACAAACTTATCAAAATTATAATAGCCATACAAGTCATTAGCTAATCCATTAAGAATCAATTTTTTTTGCATAGAAAATGATTTTCTATCCAGGTGTTTAAATCCTTTATTGTAACTTCAGTATGAGAATTAAGCAGTGTTGGTTTTTCAATAATAAGAACAAAAGCGACAGTTTACATGGTTAAGAAGAATAACATTTTTTTGTCTCAATTTTTAAAGTGTAGTTCTTCAAAACGAAATGGTTTGTTGATATCAGCAATTAACATTTCAGTAGACATGGCAGATAGAAAACGTCTTAAAATTGTTGGAACAAATATGTGAAAAACTATGTAAGAACAATATTACCGATAGCCTGAAATGAACTTCTTGGGTTGAGTCGCGGGTTAGGTCGCTCTCTTTAAGACGTTTCGCGGCTCTGCCTAAATTTGTGCAAGCAAACACAACCCCGTCGTCCCCAGGATAAAATAGCCCAGAATCATTTTCTGTTTCGAAACTCCATTGCACTGATGAAGTCCAGAATACTACACATTTTAAATATTTATGTTGCTCGGAAATCTGAGAAAATAATTCTGAATTTTCTTTTCTTGATTTTGCTATGAAAATCGTATAACTGTTTTTGAGTTGTTAAGTTATATTCTAAACTGAGGGCTATTACCCCTTTTTATAGTGGAAAAAATATGTGTAACGGTCATATAATTATGAAAATAACAGACACATAATTATGAAAATAACAGTCATAAAAGTAACGGTCGCATAATTATGAGAATAACGGTCATAAAATTAATGGCCACATAATTATGAAAATAACGGTTATAAAAGTAACGGTCACATAATTATAAAAATAACGGTCATAAAAGTAACGGTTACATAATTATGAAAATAACGGTCATAAAAATAATGACCATATAATTATGAAAATAACAGTTACATAATTTATGAAATAATGGTCATAAAATAATAAAAAATATTTTTTTTATTTAAATTCATTTCCAACATTAGTTACATGTATTCATTTTTTGAATATGGTAAATAATATCATTAGACAAAATTGAGTAAGGTAATTGATATTCCACCCGCCTCTTATTGAATTTGTAAATTGAAAAACTTTTTGTGGTAACTACTATTGATACTCAGATTAATACACTAGAAGAGACAAACTTTTTGTGGTAACTACTATTTAATATATTTACATAATAACATGACAGAGAATCCCAAATACCTCGTTATTTGAGTAAGAAAACTTCATTTCATTTTATAATAAGCTTTTAGCATGTCAATTCTAATACATAAAAGCCTAGTGTACGTTACCTCTCATCTTCTTTTTCTTGAATTGTTTAAACCAATAAAAATATTTTTCAAAAAACCATCTATCTTGAGTAATGCTGCAAATCACATTAATTAAATTTATATAACTAAACTAATGTATCTAACTAATAATAATAATAATAATAATATATGAAGTATTTTTTAATACTATAATTTATAATACAATCACAATTAAAGACATAATTTTCAGTTAAAATAAGAGAATTATTTTTTAATATATAATTAATTGTTATATTAATTATGATAATACAAATTTGTTAAATAGATCCATATTTCATGAGAATTCATCATCGATCTATTCTTTTCTGATATCATCACACCATCACTGTTTTTATCAAATGTTCATTGTTTTTTTTTAAATGGGTGTTTTATTGTATTTTATTTTATTTAGGTTGCTTTCGATTAAAGCAATTTAGTTAAATAATAATTTTAAAAAAATAGTATATTTTAATCTTATAAGATTTAAGCTTTCTAATTAAATATTATGAAAATAATTTTTATTTTATTCAAATGTACTTCACAGTTAAAGCCTTTCTCACATTTTTTTTTTAAATACTACATGAGTCTTTTATATTAAATCAAATTCATCGTTTAATCTCTTAGAAAAAAAATGATAATTTAATCATTTAAGTCGTTAAAAAAATCTAACGATAAAATAATATTTTTTATCAATTATTAAAATAAAATAATATTATTTTTTAAATATTTTATTTTATTGATAAATAAGTAGAATATAAAAATTATTTTTTATGATACTTGTTATAAAAATCATTAAAAAATGAATAAAAATAGTAAAATTTTATTATAAAAATTATAAAAAATTTAAATAAATAATAAAATTTATCATTCTTTCGTACCTTTTATAAAATATGAGAGATTAGTAACATTTTTTATATCTAAAATAAAACATAATTTAAAAATAAAATGATAGAATTAAAAAAAATAGGAAAATCAAACTCTAAAATACGTTGATATATATATAAGAAAATAATGAGGCAAGGTTCCTATTATAAAAGTATATATATCTACGTAAGAGTTTGAAGAGATGTCACGTGCACTCCATAGAGAAAATGAGCTTCTCGAGTAAGGGGTTTATTAAAAAAAAATGCTAGTTATTGAATAAAGAAAAATATGCAGATTATTTGAGTCAATTTGGCCAGAATTTTTTCAACACTATAGGAGTACATGCTATTTTCGAAAGATATAAAAATAAATGTAAAATATAAATAAACTGATAAAATCATCTATACATAAGTGTAGGACATTGAATCTCTCTCATTAAAAGTATCCACTGTCAATACTCCTACAATATACAATATTTTTTCCATGTTAGCATCGTTCTAACCATTGTTGCCACTCTATTAATTTAATTTTCTTTAAAAAAATTTATCAATAAAACATTTATTAATACTACTAAAAATCTTTGTGCTTCTTTTTTTATAAATAAAATAACAAATAAATATATATTTTTAATTTAGAGAACTAAACAATAATTTTACTCAAATAAAAGAAACTCAAAAAATTTATTCCTGTCCATAATGTAATGTTATAATATATAAAGCATTACAATCAATTCCGGACTAAAATAAATTATATAATGCACAGTACCTGATGTCATTGCGGGTATTATAGACAAATCATCAAATTTTTAGCATAAATGAACACTAGTTAACAACATTTGGCGTCAAAAGTGTGATGATTATGTAAATGAGAGGAGACATAAGGAATGAGAATCAGTGAAACGGAGAAAAGGAAGCATAGTTGGTAAAGAGACTTCAAAATAAATTTAATCCTTGCTTCTATAGTTATAACTATAATCCATGTCGAATATTACAAACATGAAACTAACACTTAAATTAGTTTGAACTTTTAACATGAGTAGCTAAACAAGTCAGCTCTAGATAATTAAATATCAATGATACAATAAAGAATACATCTTCCATCCAGGAAATCCTAAATGCCAATTATTCATTCACTTATGCTCTAAACTATCTTTGAATTAGATGCATAAAAGAATATTGTACAGAAAATTTAACTAGAAAATGTACTATTCATTTCTTAAGAGTTGATCATACAGAGGCTTACTTCTGGTTGACAGAGCACTAGTCTCACCCTGTATTGGAACCTGAAAGGTACAATCTTGCAAGCGAGAAGCACTTGTCCTTCAGTCTTTTGTACTCATTGTATCGTAAAAAAAAATAACCGATATAATCAAAGTTGATAGGAGATATCTTTGCCTGTATAAGTTAAAAAAAGTATTACTTTTTAAGATTTATTTCTTCTGTTTTCAAGTTCATTCAAGAGATATTGATACCTGAATTACTCCCCATAAAGCCCAATACAGGTGTGAGGCTAACACAAAGGTATTTGTCTCTACATAAAGAGCTTCTAGATCTTTGTTTAATACCTGACATTTAAAATTTCAAAAAGAAAATAAATCATCAGAATCAAATTTAGATATCTTTGTTTGACACCCCCACATTATCAAAAATAGTAATGATAGCATCTGCTATAAAAAAGTGTGAACAAAAAAAGAAGCTAAAAGCCCCAACAAGATCAGGCTCCAAAACAATTGCTATAAGTTGCAGGTCAATTGTTATCAATGTTCCCAAGTGTTAAGATGCGCAAACGAAGTCCCACATTACCTACACTTGGGTGATTCATGAGCTAATAAGAATTTGAGTTACTCCATCTAATGGATTAACGTTTTGGATGGAACTTTATGTTTTTTACAAGTGATATTAGAACCCCAAACTTAAAAGTACACTCTGGAGAGTGAAAGACACATTTTTCGCACAGAACTACTAATGTTAGTAGTCTTTACATTTTGGGTGGTACTCCACTTTGAAACACGTTATAGAAGCATTCAAATAGTCAAAAATTAACCTAAGAATGTAACAGACATACCTCATGTGGATTATTGGGTTGCAAATAATGCCTGAAGAAATTATATTGTTCATCCTTAGATGGGTATCTGCAATTCACAGGTCAAAACTTATCATTCTGAAACACTATTGCAAGTTAAAATTAAAAAGAATCTAAGAATTAAACCACACACAAGTTGAAGTCACAATCAAAGCCTGCGTATTCATTGAAGTGGTTTCCAATATCAAAGCCTCTATAATTGTACCATCCATATTCGAGATCAATGAAATATAATTTATCTGTAAAATCACAAGGATACCAAAGGAGTAAGTAAAAGGTGAAATTTAAAACCATCTTGGACAATAAAACAAACCCAGACTCTCATTAGTGAAAACCAATCAATATGCATCAAAATCAACATTGTTTTCCATTGTGTTTTAGAAATCATGGAAAGTGGAATGTGAAAGAAACCCGAGCCTAAAGGACAGAGAATGAATACAAAACAACTTTTGATATTTACTTATTTATTTATTTGTTCTGGAAAATAGTGCAGTGCTACTACATATGGGTAACATAATAAAGGAGAAAAGAGGGAGATAACTTATAACTTTAGCAGGTGTAACACACATAAGGGAGATTGATCCAAAAGTAAAATAAACTACGCTACAATGAAGAAGTGAATGGCAGAGCAACAATAACTTTGTTTCTTGAAGTACCTTCCTGATCATTTAGCATTATATTTCCAGACAACAAGTCGTTATGAGCAAAAACCACTGGTGCACGAAAAAGGCCTGTCAATTCCTGTTCCATTATCAGAAGATGCATCTATGTAAATTAGCTATAAATTTCTATGAAACAGTTTTCACAAATTTTAGAAGATTATAACTCCAAACCAACAAGATAATAAACATCAATCTCCTTTCTCTCATCGAGCTATTGCTGACAAGAGCATAGTATTCACTCCCATTCACGAAGCCTTCATGGCAGAGATGCTAAAATTATTCCAAAAAAATCTAATAGCAACCATATCTTGTGACACGGCAAGCTGATGAAATCTAAAGATATCAAACAACTAATACTAAGACAACTTCAGTGAATGGATATATTTTAGGTGCATTTACCACTTCTAAATCTCTCTTTCAAAAGTAAAAAACATGTAACAAGGTTTACAAGAACAACAAAAAATTTGGCATTTGGTAACAGGACTTTGAGGATCAATTCCAAGCAATCATACAGACCTTTAGCTCAATGATTTCATTGTGAACTTCCTTAAAAGATATGGTCATATATAATCTCTTCTTCTCACTATCATTAAATTCAAGAATGGAGGCTGCAAAAAAATACCATACTCATAAGAAAATCCATCAGATGGTCATAATGTACAGATAGCAAGAAAGAAAGAATGCCCTAACTGCTAAAATTTTCAAACCAAGCAAATGTCCAATTAGCCACTTATCTAGCATAAATGTAACTAGGAAGAACAATAAGTGGCACAAGTATTTACAAGATTAAAAAGAAAACCTTTCTCAAAGAACTTAAATAAGTCATTCCATAGCTGAGGTTCTTTTGAACCTGGAATTTCCACTTCATGAAATTTCCTTAGATGCTTGGCAATTTCAGCAGCTATCTTTGGGATCCTCGTGTCTGAAATGATGATGAAAGAAGGTTAAGAATATTTGAGTTCCAAATCATGAAGTGACTTGAATACGTATGCAGTTAACTTAATGATTAAAATCTTCAGAACTTGAGTTTGCACTTCAGTCTTCATCACAACAAATCTCGTCATGAGCATTGATATGGTAAATGAAGGCATTACAGCTGAATTTTTGACCAAACAATTAACAAAAAAAGGACAATTGTTACAGAGACTTGAAAGAATTTCACTGATTAAGTCACAGACAAGTGAAGAAATATTTTTGAAATCAACCAGGAATCCATCAGCACATGTTGAACTGGAATATGCTTCATGTGATAAACAAAACATGATTTCAAAGTAATTACCTTAAACACGAAGAATGTATTTTATACACCCAAAAACAGACTCACAAAGTACTTATCTTACACACAAGGGTCCATGTGCTTGTGCAAGAGCACACACATACCTGTAACTAAATAAGTTACTTAGAAAGACAGGTGCCAAAAAATAAATACATGGCACATTTAACAGTGACTTGGATAGTGTAGAAGATACAAATTTCATAAATCATAACCCTCTGAAGAAAAAATGAAAGACATAAATCTAGTCATTCAGTCCATTTGATGTGATATTCCATACCTGGGGGAGTTAGTGTCCGTGCGTTGATAAAAGATTGCACCATGCCATTGCCAAAAATACCAAGAAGATTTGCACCAAACCCTGCAGCCGAGAGGTATTTGATAGACTAGACAAGCAATTACATGGAAAACCAGGTAATTAAAAGTTTACCCAAATAACAAAGAAGAAAGCTAACTAAATATGAATGCTAGGGGTAAAAAGAGTAAAATTCAGAAAGCTTAGTCAATTTCAGACATAACTTTATCATATCTAAACACATATTATAAGCTAATTATCAAAGTCAAAGCATTCATTCAAATTCAAGCAAAGTTTAGTTTAAACGAGGTGAACATGCACCGACATATTTCATATAGAGATCAAATAAGCACACCTGAAGTTCACGTTCACGGTTAATAACATAGTCGGTGTTAGGCCCATAAAGTCTAACTATTATTGGTACCATGTTTCCATTCTCTTCCTTCACGGAAACCTTCAACACTGTAGGAACCAAAAAAAGCTTCTTATTCCAATAGGATACTCCACTTGCAAACCAAGAATCTTTCACGTACCCACATGATGAAATTCACTATGACACAAGAAAAACAAGAAAGCGCTTACAGAGATTTGTGATGCCACCGGAAACAGTCTCAACAGAGAAACAAGAATCATCCAATTTCGACCATTTCTTGATAAGATCCTTACACAGCTCTCTACAAAACCAATTGAAACACCTTATAATCCTCGTTTAATCACCGAAAAAAAAACAAATAAGGGGAAAACGAAATTATGAATCACATATCCTACATCTTAACAACCAAAGTTGACATTCCTAAACAGAACGAATGCGGTGCATAAAATCCAACTAGAATCTCCTTTATAGCTCGAGTGATCGAGAAAAAGAAAAAGAAATAAATAGAACGAAAATGATACAATCAACGTCTTCCCTTATCAGCGCAAATTTCCACAAACAAATTCAAAACCAAACGGGACCAAGAAAAACCTTAGTCGGAAATTCTAACAATTGAATCCATAAAAATGTACGGAAACACACATAGATTAACATATATATATATATATATATATATATATATATATAGAGAGAGAGAGAGAGAGAGAGAGAGGGCTACATGATTCGAGGAGTCATTTGAAGAAGAGGAAGAGAAGGGTCGATGTAGAGAGAAGTAGAAGGGATCTGAGAGGCGGAGGAGCTATTGGGATCTCCGTTTGATACAATATCCATGGCGTTCAGCATCTTCTTCACAGCTGCCATTTTTTCCCCTTATTTCTCTCTATTTGCTCTTCCAGCTTTCCTGGGAAACGGAGAGCAGCTCTTTCGTTTATTTTTCGGCCGGATATTTACGGGAAAAATATATTTATTTCGACATTCTACTGTTTTTATAAAAAAATATTAAAAAAATATTTATTTTATAAAATAGATTTTATTAACTTTTTTCTTAAATTTAATTAAGTCATGATCACTAAATAATAGATTAAAATATATCTTCCTTAAAATAATAAACTTATACAACTCATATTTTTTTATTCCAATCTCTCTTCTTTTCCCTTTCTTATAATCTTTTTTCTAAACTTCATTTCTATTATATTTATTATTTTTAAATCCAATAATGTTAATTATGATTTTAACTTGTTATATTAAAGAAGAATTTATAAAACAAGTTGCTAGTTTGATTTAGAGTGATTTGTGTGCCGTTGTTTCGATGATTTGCGCATCTAAATGGTGTTAGATTGTGCAACTTTTGTGCTTTTGTATTCAAGAAGTTCATGTTTGTGTTCTATAAACTACAAAAAGATTTAGATTTGGTTCCGATTTGGTTCCGTTTTGTCTATAACATTGCTTAACATAATAATGGATATTTTAGTTCTTAAGCTTAAGATGGTCGGTGTGGTTCTTGTCTAGCTCTTTTGTGTGTTCAAGAATTTTTTTTCTAATTTCTTGTGGATATAATTTTCAAATGATTTGATGGATGTATGGTACTTGTAATGATTTATATTGTCATGTTCATGCTGCTAGATGTTGTTTAGGATACATGAATACCTCTAAAAAATTTAAATAATTTATTAAAGGAAAAAATGTCACAAGGGTCCATTTTTTTTTAGGTAAAAATGTTGTATAAAAAATATGTTTATTAGTTCTTTTACTAAAAAAAAATGCGTTACTTAATCATTTTATTTATAAAAAATGGGCTATAAAAAGACTTTTATTGATAAAAAATATTCACGATAATTTTTATTTATTTTTAAATAAATTCAAAATAATTAAATATCTTTTTTTGATATTATTTTTATAAATAAATAAACTAAATGTAACTTTCTCAAAGTTAGATAACTAAAGGACACATTTTATATAACTAAACGGATTAATACAACATTCCATCCTTTATTAAATTAATGAAATCTTTTTATTCATTATAAAAAAAATGAACATAATTGTACAATTGCTTGAATAACAGGCAAGTTACCTTTTCTTCTTTACAAAAACGAAATTCTAATTTATCAAACATAAAAAGAGAATTCTAACTTCCAACCTTTGTAAAAAAAAAGTGAGGGCAATGATTGTTTAGGCTTTAATACTATTTAAAATCATCATTTAAAAAAATTGAGTAAAGTGAACTCTAAAAACCCTATGTAATGAGTAACGACTCCTAAAAATACAGTTAATCTCTTCACTTTTCTAAACGACTATGAACGATCAAATGTGCAATTACTCCTTCCTTAGTTGGAAACAACAACAAAACTTAAACTCTTCATTCCAAAAAGAATACGTTCAACTTATTTTAGAGATAAGATACTCTATTAACCCTACTAGAAATTGTGGAATAGAGGACAATCTATATATAGGGTAAAAATCACCAACATCATGCCACGTCCTTAATGATCCTAAGAGTACTTGAGACATTTAAGAATAAGCACATCATAGTTTAGGGGCTTCCTTGACACTTTTGGACATTGATAGAAACTTCTTATATATCCATATGATTACTAGATGACTCCTAACGACTAGACATAATCTTCAACACCTCAATCACCATCAAGGATGAGCCTTCATCAGCTTTGACCCTAATAGATGTTGATAAAGATCTTCTAACAACTTCCCTTAATTACATACCTAACAGGAACAACTCATTTGCATATCACAGGATCTTTATGGATCGATAGAACGATCCTTACTCTCTTAAAGACCATAAAGGGCCTAAGAGATCAGCTCTTAAAGTAAATGGTAACTATGTTGTTTACTTATACAATGCAACATTTAACCTATCCTTAGAAAGAAGCATATCAGCTCCCAGTACAACATTTTCTTTAAAGTTTTATCATTAGGAGGACTTTTCCCGTCCTCATTAGACAATTACGTGGGATTTACACTCCTTATTTGGTCCTAATCCAAAGAACTAGATCTCCTAGTTGACAAAGGATTAGGATTATCTCCAAACTCATTCAAATTCGCTCATAAAAGTCATTATAAAAAATTATTACAATCTCTTAACAACATAAGAATAACTTTGATTTCATACACAATCATGAGCACTTGAAAACCTAGAAGAAATAACTCAACCTTGCCTTCTTCTCCATTAATCACCTTTCTGGCATGAGCATCAGAGTCCGATTGAAAGCATAACATCCCTTCTATAATCTCCCATTAGTTTCTAACATTTGCTACGCTTTTTCAGATCTTAAAGTAACTTTGCAAAAATTTACATCAATAGATAATAATCAAAGCTCAAGTCTAAGAAGACTTCATCATAGAGATGATAGTCTTACTAACTTCTACTCAAGCACAAACATTGTTAGAGATTAAGAGACACCTAACTCAAATGTTGAGCTTTGGATTCTCTTAATAGATGGTTCTTCATGTGCAAGAGGAAGCAGAGCTGGAATTTTACTATGAGCTTCCAGACAATAGCTTCTTAGAGCAATCTTTGATATTTGAACTTTATGCAATAAACAACAAAGCTAAGTATGAAGCTCGCTAGCCAAAAGGTTTAGATCCACCAAAATAGTTATTAAAATGGACTCTCAACCACGTAAAATACATTTATTATGAAATACCTTAACGTGGAAAAAAATACAAACAACTTATCGTCAATATCCTTTCAACTCTTGAATATTTTCAAATTAATCAACTTCTTAGAGAAGAAAACATACATACAAATGCCCTAACTAACTTAACTTATATGGTCGACATAAGAGGTATCAAAGAGACCAACTCATAAATTAACGTGCTATGTTAGCTTATAACCTATATACTAAATGGTCGTTCGGTACCATGCTACAATTCATGACCTATGGACTTTACTGTGTCGTGTCGTGCTTAACGAGCATGCATGACTTATGGCCATTTTAACTCGTTATTTGGAAAAAATGTTGGTAATGGAAGTCAAACTTCTCACCTTCTATATACCAATGTTAACTCTCTCCACTGATCTACGTGCCCATTTGATAATATATAGATATATTTAATATATATTTATATATAATTTAATTTTGACTAATCAATATAGCCTAGTCCATTACATATCGTGTCTAATATTTAACACTATGTCAACATAGATTACAAAAGGCTCATTGTTGTGTGTTTTTCAACACACGAACTCGTGCAAGCATACACGGTCGCAAGTAATAACATTTATAAGTAAAGATCGATCCCACGAGGATTTGTAACTATAGTTTGTTGATTACTAAAATTATATCAATCTGATTTTATTCAAAACGTACGTTGGATGTAGCAAAAATGTAAGAAAATAGTTAAAACAAAATAAAAGAAATCTAGGATTGCAATTTTTCACCAAATTAATCAACTCAAATCATTTTATTTTCTTTTGATTTATATTTTTTTAGTACATTTAATTTGTCAACCGAAAACTTCTATTTTTATTCATACATCTCTTCCGAGCTCCGTACAAACACACATCGTCAAATTAATTCACTATATCTCTATGAGAATTAAATTCACCGAAATTCATTACGTTTTAAGTTTTCAAATGGCCACACATACAATTAGGGTATATTCCTATCCTTCATCATACATGTCATTCTATTTACGAGCAATATACACACGAATGCCTCTTCCAAGTTTATTCATGTGCCACGGATCGTTTCGATAAGATTCGTAAATAATCAAAAAGCATTAAACACAAAATAGAACGAACAAATCGAACGTCTTATAAATATATCAAAAATAATTAAAATAAAAGCATCATAAATTTAGATCAAATGCAACCCTAGAAAAATTAAATTACTTCATAAAATTAAAATAAAAATTACAACACCTACAGAAAATTAAGATGAAGAAGAAGGCAAATTAAAACAACACTTAGAACAAATTTTTGGCACACGCAGAACACAACAAAAGCCAAAAAATGGCTTCTGCGTATTCTGCTGTCCAAAACCGAGCACCCCAAAAATTACAAACTTACCAAAACTTTTTTTAAAACTATCATCTTATCTCCTATTTATACCCAAAAATAATACATCTAAAATATTACATTTTTTATTTTATTTTTTAAATAAAACGCGTAATAATTTTTTATCGAAAAATTAAATAACGCGTGTCGAAAATCGGATCGAAAAATATTAAACAAATTCACGCGTGAGACATGGCGCCGATTCAGCCTTTTTTAATTTCTTTATGCGTGCCACGTGTCAGCGTCTGATTCGCTGAAATGGCTTAACGCGGACACGTGGCAGCTTCTCATTGGGCGCTGGAAACGGCGCCGGCGACAAAAAGGACGGACGAAAACGGCCACATACGGGCGCGATCCTGCGCTTTCGCGCTCATCGTAATATGCCACGTGTCGTTACAAGATTGGCTGACAAATAGAGTGGGACACGTGGCAGCTTCTGATTTGAGGAAGGGATTCAAAAGGAACACGTGGCAGAGTCTAATTGGAGGAAAATCCGGGCGCACGTTGAGTTCAACGCACGGGATCAGTGGCGCGCATACGTGGGGGACAGCGGCTGCCGCGTCAGAGAGTGGGTCCCACCTGCACGCCGGCCTGCGCGGCCGTGGGCCCCACTCGGGCGCCGAGCTGCGTAACAATTCTGCACCAACGCGTTCTGGTCGGGCGTGAATGACACGCGTGGATCTCAGCCGTTTCTTCTTTGATCGGACGGTCCACGTGTCGCGCGTGCATGTTGGCGCGTGGTCTTCTCACCTGCGCAGAAATTTAAACTTCAATTAATTGGATTTTGGCCCACAAATCTATTTCAAATTACATTTTCAACTTTATTTAATTACAGTTTAGCCCTTTTCTAATTTAAATTAAATTTTTAAACTTTTAATAATTAAAATTAAGCCCGAATTTAATTTAAATTATATTTTTGACTTTTATAAATTGCAATTAAATACTATTTTATTTGAAATTATATTTTTGGACTCAAATTTGCAATTAATTAAGTTTTTCGATACAAATTATTTAATTTTATTAAAATATATAAAAAACCGTAAATACTAATTTATTAAACTAAAATTAACTAAAAACATTGAAAACATAGCAATTATAATTAATAAAATAGGTGAAAATAACTATATAAAATACAGTTATCACTCATACCAATTGAGTATCTTCTTAAATCAAGCCTCGACAAGAAAGGGAATCCTAAGAAATCTCTCAACATAATTCAACAACAAGATTCATGGACAACCCCAATCAATAATTATATCTTAGAAGGTATCCTCCCATAAAACAAAAATGAAGCTTGAAAGTTAAGAAAACAATCGTGAAGGTGCTTTCTTAGAAGGTATCCTACACACAAGCTCTCTTCTAGTGCCTTACACCCAAATAATGTGTTTTCATCCTAACTAAGATACACAAAGGGTCGTGTGGCAACAATTCTGGGGATAGATCCCTAGCTAAAAATGTTATATTCTCAAGACACTACTAGCCAAAACTGTATCAAGAAGCTAAAGCATACGTAAGAAGTACCAATAATGCCAAAAGTTTGTGGCAATTCTCCATCAATTAACTCTAGACCTCACCACATTAATAAGTCATTGACCTTTCATGCAATGTGGCATTGATATTATAGGACTTTTCTTTACAACAA
Source organism: Hippophae tibetana (assembly GCA_037013495.1). Classification (NCBI taxonomy): domain Eukaryota; kingdom Viridiplantae; phylum Streptophyta; class Magnoliopsida; order Rosales; family Elaeagnaceae; genus Hippophae; species Hippophae tibetana. The sequence goes on from CM072812.1 coordinate 11,231,369, forward strand.
GATCCCAAATGAAACTCATCCTAATAATTGTTGACTACTTTTCCAAATGGGTAGAAGTCAAGGCATACAACAAAATCAAATAGGGTGATGTAATAAAATTCCTATAGATAGAAACTATCTATATATGTGGAGGCACAATGGGTGATAATCACCAATATTAGACCAAATTTTTTTGGAAGCAAATTTAGAGAATATTGTGAAGAATTGAAGATTTAACTTCGAACCTCAGCTCCCAAACACCTCCAGCGTAAGGACAAACAAAAACTACCAATAATTCTATGCTATACATTCTCAAGAAAAAACTCTTTTCAATAAAAAAAAACATGGATAGACAAATTCGTGAATTTTTAAGATATATCACAAGAGTTTCTGAATAAGAAATTGGACCTTATGTAAAGTATTTTCAAATACAAGGGATAAATTAGTAGGAAAATTATTTCCAAAATAAGAAGGTTCATATAAAGTGACAACAATTCCTAAACTAGGAGCTTATAAATTAGAAGTCGTTAAAGAAATACAATTAGAAAAAAGTTTGAATGTTTCTACTTAAGAAAATATTATCATTAAATTAAGTTTTATCTACTTAAATTTATCTAATAAAGCCTAAACTGCCATTTTAATTAGACATTTATGTCATGATCATTCAGTTATTAAAATATAATTTAAAAAAATAGTGTCAAAATATACAAAGAACTCCAAACAAGACCTAAAATCGGCTCTCTCTTAAGACAAACATATTCTAGAAACTAAATTTTAGTGAGGTAATAAGACATAATACAAGTAAGATTTCAAATCAAAACTCCATATTATACTCCACATTTCACATATGATCATCAATGTCATATCAAAAAGTAATGATCAAATCTAATCAATTAATCAAATATCATTATGTTCAACAAGTTATTAATGCAAAAAAATGTGCGTTATATTTATAATCATGTCGTTTCCATCCACATTTTTACATATTGGACATAAACTTCATCATACCAAATAAGTTTTGATACTCATCGATGAAATAAAATTATAAATATTATTGTTTAAGTGACATAATGTCAAATACATATTATAACATATATTACACAACAAACAAATTATAATAATGTTATAACTTCATTTTTTTAAATCTCATTCATTAAAAAATAAGATTTCAGATCAACCAAATTTAATAATTTTTTTCAATCTGAACTGGTAGTTTAAGTTTATACATCATAACACTCACTTTGACATTTTATTCTTTCAACTTTTATACTTGTAATTGCAATTGTAGATAATGTTCTTCAATCACTTATATGTACTTTTTTTGTCTTCCAATCCTCCTCAAAAGTTCAAGTATAACTTTGACAAATATTTTATTATCAATCCATGAGAAGTAATTACAATATCTAAATTTATGCCATAAATATTGATTAAAAAAATAAAAAAATTACTTACAATAATTCCAAAATCTTCTTCCAAGGTTATCATCAATCCAAGAAGCAAAATTCGTGCATAAAATTCTACAAATATACGAGGAGTCATTCTTATCTAGTGCGATAGTTGTAATGTAAAACACCTTCAACAAATTTCAATGGACAAACTCTAATCTCAAATTGCACTAAAGAACATTCAACAAACTTCACTTCATTTGAATTTTTTTGTGAGAAATTTCAAAGCCCACATTTACACTAACTATCCCACCTAAACTAAAAGCTCAAGTAGCACCTAATGAAAGTTAGAGACAACGGTAGCTTAATAAATGATAGATATAATGTTAAAGCGTCATATGAGATACATCGAGGGTTTAACGGGAAATTGTTTAAATATGTGTGATGTCATCCAATGAAGATTGATGAAATGAAATAAATTAAACTTTTTTACTTCGATGGCTCAAATTAGACAAACTTTAGTTTGGTAATATATTTAAAACAAATACAAAATTTTGGTAATATATTTTTAGATTTACCCTTATTATTTCAATATTTTGTAAGTTTATAACTTGTATTTGATTGATAAATTAAATAAAATAAGAATTATATTGTTTTTTTAAAACCTAATTCTTACTCGATATAAAAATTTGATAGGATTCATGCAATACAATATAATTATTATATTCGATACCGTAACAAAATGTACTTACTATCATTAACTTTCATTTGTATGTTAACAAAATATATTTATTGTTAATTTTATAAAAATATTAAAGATATTATCAGTATAGCTAAATATTTAAAAAAAATTGTAAAAAATAGTAAAATTTATAATTATTTTTTAAATTTTATATCAACTTTTAAAAATATTAAACCAAATAATAATTGACTGATTAAATATACTTTTTATTTAAATATTAAATTTTGTGACATGCTAAGATCTAAATATATAATGAGAACATAATATGACTAATGTTATTTTTGCATTAACAAATAATTATTTTTAATTTGATGATATCTATATAAATTATATTAAAATTAATGAAAATTTAGATAGTTCAAGTACAAAATTATTTTAAAAATAATAATAACCTATATTATAAATTTAAAAAAATAGCATAAGAGATGATAGAAAATTATTGATTTTTTTTTGTGACTAATTATCTACAAATGAATCATAGTTTAAGGAGTTTAAGTAATAGTTAAATATTTACTATTTAAGTGAATGTTAAAAATTATAAAAAATTAAAATTGATTATTTTTATATAAATATTAACTTATGTCTTGTTTAATAATGATTTTGATTTATGATTAAATAGTTGGTTTTGTGATTTATGATTTTTTTAATAATTATTAATATATCTAGTAACAATTTTTACTTAATAATTTTTAAAAAAATAAAAAAAAAATCGTTTATAACTTGTTCGATAATACTTTATATTTTTTTGATTTATTTTATAAAAAATTAAAAAATAACGAATTTTTTTAGTTATTATTTACAAATCGTATGTTTTTAATCATTTTATTCAAATATTCATAAATATAAAAATCGTAAGACTTGATTTATTCTCAAAAAGAAAATGTTTGGTGAAAACGAAAAAAATTAGAAATCAAAAATCTAATTTTTAAAAATTTATTAGTCACTCCATATTTTGGTATTTATTTCTTAAAAAATGAATATTAAAATGAAAATTTTCTACTAAACATATCTGATTGAAAATCATTTGAAAAAGCACAAAAAATAGAATTAAAATCGTTATCAAATAAACATTTAATTTATGATAAAAATAATAAGTTATACATGTATATATTCAATATGATAAAATTAAAAACACACACATATTATGTAAGATATTTTGAAAACAATATATTTATATGCATATTTTCAATTTACTTAATTTTTATGCAATATTAGATCTTTTTAGTGATGATTTTTTTTTTCAAAAGATTCAAATGTAATAGTCAAATATATTCGATTTTAGATGGTAAATTTTGAATTAGTTTTCAAGTTGAGTTATTATTTTATTTAAAATTTTAGGTTCGAGTTTGGTTTTAAGTGTAGGGCAATCCAATTTTGATACTTAAAATTATAAATTTATACTTTTTTAAAATATTATATTTTATATATTATAGAGATAAAAACCCTTTATATTTATAAAGAAAAATAAAATCAAATATAAGTAATCAAATAACATTATTTTTATTATGTAATTTTTTTGTTGAATTTAATCTTTGAACTATTTTAAATTAAAAACATATTAAAAATTTGTTTTTAGAAATCCAAACATAAAATTCACTTATCAGATTTTATCGTGTCTTTTACAATTTTTTTGGAAAAATTTACCATGATATATTTTATACATGTATAATATCATGAAAAATTGATACCCATTTTTGGCTAGTACTTAGTATGGATAATATGTTTAAAAAAATATCTAAAAATATTCAATTTAGATATTTATATCTTATGGAAATAATGAATTATGACATATTTGTTTAGAAGAATTCAATTTTGAGAGAGTTGAAAAAGTATTCTCTTGTTGAAAGGTTTTATATATCTATTCGGGACAATTATTTAAATATTAAATCTATGCTCATAAATTTTGATTTCAATTTTATGTATAGTAAACTATTTTCTTTTCAATTTCAAGTAGAATAATCTCGTGCATTTTTAACTTATTAATATTGTTTGATATTTTTGTCAATAAAAAATGTTAATAACATATATTTTTATACTTCTATTTATATTTTTATCATATATATATTTTAATATATATCATAATTATTTTAAAAAATATATAAATTATTTTTTAAAAACAAATTCATTCATATAACACGATATTAATGACCCTAGTATAAAAATAAATTTAACACGAAATTAATGAAGCTAATATAAAAATAAATTCAAATTGATTTGGTTGTAACATTCATCTTTCATCCATACACATTTCTTTTAGAACAGTTTTGTGACACAAAAGGCAAAGCGTTTTGATAATTGACGTTCCTTTTTCCTTGTTCTTTTTTGCGTCGTGCCTAGTTAATTAATGAAAGGTGAAAGAAAAATCAAAGACTCCCAAACTTTTCATTTCCATTTCCATATACAATCGATCGAATCACAAATTTTAATAACATAATTTTTTTATGAATAAATTTTTATTTTTAACTTTCTCTATACAATATATATACATTTTTAATATATAAGTAGAAAATATATTATTTTCTGCATGTTAAAAAATGTAATTATTGTATGATTTTTGAGAATAAAAGATGAAATGATTTGAATTGAGAATATATTTTTTATTAATTAAAATATTTTATCTTTTTATTATTTTTTTTAAAATATATTAATTTTATTGTGATAGAAATGAATAATTTCTCGTTAAATTATATAAAATCGGAGAAAAAAAAAAGGAATAATTTATAGTTTTTTAAATCCTCTTCGTGGCTAAGCAACTTCTGCTTTATTGGAAAGACGTTCTCTCTCTTTCTTTCTTGATTTTGAAAATGGTATCGTCAAGGACTTAATTTCTCACTAGGTTTCTGCAGCTTTTACGTACCTGTATTGATACACCTCTATATACATTGATGGCGTACTTCTTCACACTTACCCATCTTTACCTTTTCATCTTCTCTGCATTTTCATGCCCCCAAGAGTGAGGGCTGAAGCTCAATTTTTTTATTACTGTAGACTCTGTTTTCCTCTGCTTTTTAGATTTCTTCTTCTTTTACGCCATTGTTACTAAACATCAGAATTAGTTCTTAGAAACTCAATGGCAATGACTTATTTTGACTCTGTGACCCAGTCAACCCGGAAAATCACTCGCTCTGGTGGAGGAAATTATGTCCCTCCGCACTTGAGGAACGTTGGAGGGGTTGTCGATTCCTTTAACAATGGTGAGTGGTCCGGCTTCTCTTCCGAGTCGACTCAATACGGTTACCATTTCGACGGTTCTAGACCCAGACAATTCGGTCGGACTTCTCGTGGTGGTCAAGGACGTGGTCATGGTGGCTCATCGCGGTGGGTTCGCAAAACTAAAGCTTGGGACGCGAATCCAATCCAAACCACCAAATCAGTGCCCCCATTTGATGTTTCGGAGAAATCTGACGAGCGTAAGATTGCTGATGATACCATTAAGGACGGTGGAGGTATCGATTTTGATGCTTATGGAAATATCCCAGTTGAAGCTACTGGCTCAGACGTGCCTCAACCAGTGAATGCTTTCGTTGATATTGATTTAGGTGATCGTTTGAACAACAACATCCAGAGGTGCAAGTTTGTGAAACCCACTCCAGTTCAGCGCCATGCTATACCCATTGCAATGGCGGGTCGTGATTTGATGGCTTGTGCTCAGACTGGTTCTGGTAAAACAGCAGCGTTTTGTTTTCCTATTATCAGTGGGGTTTTGAAGAACTGCTCTGTGAGGTCTGATCCCCGTGGTTCTAGGACTGCTTGTCCGAGTGCGCTTATTTTGGCGCCAACTAGGGAGTTGGCTTGCCAGGTAGAAATGGTTTCGGTATCTAGTTTTTCTTTGCGTACAGAGTAGTAATGGTTTTGTGGTTAAATCGTTTCCTTTGTTTTTTTTAGATTCATGAGGAGGCAAAGAAATTTGCTTATCAAACTGGGCTTAAGATTGTCGCTGTTTATGGTGGAGCACCTATTTCTGGACAGGTTTATTTTATTTTGATGCTTTTGTTGGTTAACTGTATCTTTGGTTTATTCGTTTATTTAAGGCTTTTTCTATCATTTTTTTGTGATAAGAAGAGACTGTTGTATTTATCTTTTGAATCTGATGAATATCGAAATGATTTGAAACTATATCTTGCAGTAATCCATTAGTCGCCTTGTTTTCTTCACCTCCAAGTTACTTCTACATGTTGTTTTCACAGAATTTGAAGTTGGTATTTATTTGTAATACCTTTTGAAAGCTTTGATAATATGGAATGCGCTGAGATCTAAAATGCATAGGAGGTAGTTTCGGACAAAATTGATATTACTTTTTTTTTAAATTCCCCTGTATTGATGTTTAGTGAATTTTGATGTCTAACAAATGATGACCCCCTGATTTATATTGTTATGGTTTTGAAATTATGTTCTTTTAAGATTTAAGATAAGAACTGATTATACATGTGATCATGTGGATCATTATGTGCGTATTATTGCCATTCCTCTTTGTTTGCTTTATTGTTTTAACTTCTTTTCCTTCTTCAATCAGTTGCATACTCAGGTGTTCTGTTTCTTATTGATAGTATGTTTCTCTTTTAACTTCCTAATTCTTGATTACGTAGTTTCGGAATATGGAGAGAGGGGTAGATATCATGGTTGCTACTCCTGGGCGATTGGTGGACATGATAGAAAGGTCCAGTGTTTCACTTAGATTGATCAGATATTTGGCTCTTGATGAGGCTGATCGCATGCTCGACATGGGTTTTGAGCACCAGATCAGGAAGATTGTTGAGCAAATGGACATGCCTCCACTAGGAAAACGGCAGACATTGCTTTTCAGTGCTACTTTTCCAAGTGAGATACAGGTCTGTGGGTCTACTGTTTACTCTTAATCATTTGTTTTGTCCTTTTAAATGCTTAAGAGAACATACTTATGATTTGAGTTTTATAGGCTGTTAATTCATGTTTATGATCAAGCATTTTTTTTTTGGCAGAGGCTTGCATCTGATTTCCTTTCAAACTACATATTTTTGGTTGTTGGAAGAGTGGGTTCAAGCACTGAACTTATAACCCAAAAGGTTGACTTTGTTCAAGATATGGATAAAAGAAACCATCTAAAGAATGTTCTTCATTTCCAAAATGGTGGAACCAACCCTGGAAAGGTATGGTGGGTGTTGTTCAAGGTTCAAAAGTGCTTACTTCCTCTTCAATTTAGTTCATTGCATACACATGCTCATTTGTTCTTATGTTTTTGGGAATCTCATTATCTGTTTCATTTAATCCTAATGTTATTACACAGCTTTCTTTGACCCTCATCTTTGTGGAAACAAAAAAAGGAGCAGATGCATTAGAATACTGGTTGGCGATCAATGGTTTTCCTGTAATAGCAATACATGGTGACAAAGTGCAGATGGTTTGTTTTCATTTTCTCCTTAACCTTATCCTTTAGAATGTTTCTGAACTGCAATGTTGGATGTTGTTTAGCGATTATTTAGACAGTTTCGGAATGCTACTATTTTGAAGTCCACTATTCTCTTAATGGACTTCAAAGTAGGCTTAGAAGAGTCTACTGGTATATGCTTTGAAGAGTTTCAAAAGATACCTTAAGATTTCCAGTAATTAATTTGTTTTATATGATACTGTTATGTTTCTTTGGTTATGCCAAAGTGCCAAGCACATTTGGTTCCTATTTTGCTTGCTTTCTGTATGCAGCAAAAATGTTTAATATTTTTAATAAAGTGATATGGGATTTTTCATACAAAGGATTAGCATATATGCAAGACTTGACACACACTTTCCTTTTTGAATCATGACTTGACATAACGACATTCATATCTAAAGGAGAGAGAACGAGCGTTGAAGTCATTCAAGAGTGGTGCTACTCCTATATTGGTGGCAACAGATGTTGCATCGCGTGGTTTGGACATCCCTCTTGTATCCCATGTGATCAACTTTGATCTGCCAAAGGCTATTGATGACTACGTTCACAGGATAGGAAGAACTGGACGTGCTGGTAAATCTGGTCTTGCAACTGCCTTCTTTAGTGACAAGAACCAACCACTAGCTAGTGCACTTGTTGAACTTTTGAGAGAAACCAATCAGGAAATTCCTCAGTGGCTTGCTAAAAGATCAACTTGTGGCAGTCAAAGCCAGCAACGCTATGGAGGTGACAAGTTTGGCGGCTATGACTTCAGGTTTGCTCAATCAGGGACAGAAAATAATCAGAACTCAAGCAGTTATGCAGTTGTTGATTCTACTTTGGGAAATTCCACTGCTACCTGCAATGAGGTTTCAAATGCCAACTATGGTGAATATTACACGACTGCCTATGGGGATTTATACTCTGCTGGGACACATGGAGGTGGAAAAAACTATGAGGATGTTGTGGCCAGTGGCTGGGATTAGAGATGAACCTCCCTTTGGTTTTGAGAGAAAATCTTGGTTATATATGCAGTATAGTTATAATTACAGGCGAACTCATACAAAAACTTCTGAAGAACAACTATAAGTTGGGAAGTCTTGACACATAGAATCATGCAAACTGCATTTGGTCTTTTTTGTATTGTATGGATACTTTCATTAGGCTCCTTACGAGTCGGGTTATCTTGTCTTTTAATCTATGTTAACTGAACATATGTTATATTGAATGTTTCTATTAAGAAATTTGTTTGGTATAATATGGCAAATTTGTTTCGTGGAATAGAAAATTAATGGAAATAAAACAATATTATTAGTGCAATGTTAAAATTAGATTCAAAGAATAAACTAATATATGTTTGGTTTGCATAAAGTGGAATACACCGTTTGGCAATAATTATGCCCTATGTTTTTAAAAATAATGTCAAATAAATTTCTTTTTTTTTAATTTAATTATAGTTAAAAAGAAAAGAAGTGCAGGAGAGAGATAGAAGTGAAAAACTTCATTTATGATTGTAAAATTGTTAATTTAATGTCAAATTTATTATATCACTTAATGCATAAAAAAATCAGTGTGTATAACATTATTCTTTATTATATTGAAATTTAGCGAGAGGTGTAGAATCAGAGGTGTAACCATATTGATATGGTTTTGAGTCGTTGTGGCCGGGTTGGTTTAATTTACTCATGGAGGCGATGGTGTGCATCGACCTTGAAAAATATTCTTCATTTCTTTAGTGACGAAATAAAAGATCATGCATATTTATATCTAAACAATAAAAATAATATATTTAATAATTAAAATATACCGTTTAAGAAAAATATTGGTCTAACTGAAATATAAGAAAATATTCTCGCACCGAAAGAAGAAAGAAGAAAGAAAAGAAAAAGTCAAAATTTTATGTCATTTGTCTCCATCATTTCATGCTTGAAGAATGAAGTTTTTGCCTTTATAGAGCCTTAACTTCGATCTCAAATTAACATATCAGAAGCGGAGTAAAAGAAAACTGAGAGAATTTTGCTGAGAGAGCTTTTGAGAGGAAAGATTAAGAGAGTCAATTTGTGAAATTTTACCCACAAATTGAAGATACATATTTGTTGTATTTTTGTGAGAGATCCACCTAAAGGTAAAATGTGTAATCTCATCTTATTATAGTGGAAGTTTAAGTGGCCTACGGGTTCCGTGGTTGTTACTTTCATTTTGAAAGGTTTTTCCACGCAAAAATCTTGGTGTTATTTTTGTTCTATTTTGATTTGGAAAATTATCCTAGATATCTGAAATTTATTTCTTTACAACCATCTATTTTCCCAACAAAGTGGTATCAGAGCCAAGTTATTTTTAGTAAGAGACTGTACACATATACAGTACTATTCATATATACTGTATTGTACTATTCACGGATACTATTCACATAGTGCTATTCGAAAGTTACTATTCATCGATACTATTTGGCGGGTACTATTCATCGTCAGAAAAGTATCAAGTTCGGCGAAACTTGGTGACTGACGATTCAAATGGAGGATAGCACAGGTAATATGATAAAGTTGACCGCATTTAATTATGTAATTTGGAAGCCAAAGATGGAGGATCTTTTATACATTAAAGATCTATGGAAGCCAATTATAATGCCGAAGGAGAAAGAAGTAACCGATGCAGACATTGAATGGGCCGTTCTAAACCGAAAGTGTGTTGCTCAAATCAGACAATGGATCGACAAAAGCATTTTTCAAAATTTTTCTAATGAACACGATGCTTACGTTCTTTGGCAAAAGTTGGAGAAAGTATATGCGAGGACAACCGCACAGAATAAAGCAAATTTGATGCGACAATTAATCAATTTGAAGTATAAAGACGGAAGCAGCGTATCAAAACATATGAGCGAGTTCCAAGGCATTGTAGATCAACTCAACTCTATGAAGATGACTGTAGATGACGAGCTACAAGCATTGTTGATGTTGAGTTCTCTACCAAAAATTTGGGATACTCTAGTTGTGTCAGTTAGCAACTCAGCTCCTGACGGTAAGCTTACCATGTATATGGTAAAAGACAGAATGTTAAACGAAGAGTCTCGACGAAAAGATGAAGGATATACTCCTAACACTGAAACGCTTGTCATGTAGAAACAAGGCAAGCAAGAATGGCAGGGGAGAAGTAAAAGTAAAAATCCCTGTAACCAAAGTCAACAAAGAGGACGGTTGAAGTCTAAATCAAGTTATGACATGAAGTGTCATCATTGCGGCAAGCCTGGACACTTCATTCGAGAATGTAGAAGGTTAAAGGCGAAACAATCCAGAAATTAGGAAGCAGAAACCCGAACAAATGACACCATAACTGTCACTGAAGAAGTTGTCAACGTTCGAGATGCTGATTATGTCAATCTTGCATGCCAAGACACTACTTGGGTAGTTGACTCAGGCGCTTCCTATCATGTCACCTCACGACGGGAATTCTTCTCAACCTACACTCAAGGTGATTTTGGATGTGTGAGGATGGGAAATGATGATGCATCAAAAATTGTCGACATTGGAAATATTTATCTAGAGACTAATCTTGGATGCAGATTACTTCTGAAAGATGTGAGGAATGTTCCTGATATCCGCCTCAATTTAATCTCTACCGGTATGCTTGATGATGATGGATACAATAATTATTTTGGTGAAGGAAAGTGGAAGCTCACCAAAGGCAATCTGGTAATAGCTAAAGGCAAGAAGGATACATCACTCTACATCATAGAAGCCAGACTGTGTAGAGAAGAAGTAAATGCCACAAGGAAAGAAGTTCCTACTGAGCTATGACATAAGCGACTCGGCCACATGAGTGAAAAAGGTCTCAGAATTCTTTCCAAAAATGAGCTCTTGCCAGGAATGAAAGGTACTCCCTTGCAAACTTGTGTTGACTGTATTATGGGAAAACAACATAGAGTTTCATTTTGTAGTCTCGCACCATCTAGAAAGGAAAATATTCTAGATTTAATACACACAGATGTCTGTACAATGAGTTGTAAGTCATTAGGAGGTGCTCAATATTTTGTGACCTTTATTGATGACCATTCTAGAAAAGTATGGACTTTTGTTTTGAAAACTAAAGATCAAGTGCATGAAGTTTTCAAGCAGTTTCATGTAAAAGTGGAGAGAAAACTGGCAGATGTTTGAAGTGTATACATGCAGATAATGGTGGTGAGTATTGTGGACCATTCGAGGAATACTGCAAAAGTTTTGGCATCAGGCTAGAAAAATCAGTACCAAAGACACCTCAACACAATGGTGTCACAAAGAGAATGAACAGAACCATCTGTGAAAGAGTCAGATGTATGCTCTCAAATGCAAAACTGCCAAACTTATTTTGGGGGGAGGCAATGAGGACAACAGTCGATTTAATCAACCTTTCTCCATCAGTTCCACTAAACTACGACGTACCGGAAAAAGTTTGGACGGGGAAATATGTTTCTTACAAATACTTGAAAGTATTTGGCTGTAGAGCATTTGTTCACATCCCAAGAGATGAGCGATCCAAGTTGGACGGAAAATCGAAGCAATGTATCTTTATGGGATATTCCCATGAAGAATTTGGTTACAGACTTTGGGATCCTATTAGCAAAAGGATTGTCAGAAGTAGAGACGTGGTGTTTCTTGAAGATCAAACAAACGAGGATTTTGAGGAATCCGAGAAACCACAGTCAGATGAAATTCCAGTTAATTTGGACCCAATCTCTTCACCAATAAATCCTGATGACGGGGGAGTCACACCAGATACTGATGATGTCAATCCACCAACTGGCAGTTCAGAACCAGAACAAGTTTCTGAACAAGTCCAACCAGAAGTACAGACAAGGAGATCCACCTGAGTACGACAACCAAGTCGTATATATTCTCCTAACGAGTATGTAATGCTCACTGAAGGGGGAGAACCGGAGAGTTATGATAAAGCTATCACTGATCAGCATAAGACTTAGTGGCTTAAAGCCATGCAGAAAGAAATATAATCTCTGAATGAGAACCACACATTTGACCTGATGAAACTACCACAGGGAAGAAAAGCTCTCAAGAACAAGTGGGTGTACAGAATCAAAAGTGAAGAAGGCAGCTCGCAAGCACGCTACAAAGCAAGATTGGTTGTGAAAGGATTCGAGCAGAAGAAAGGCGTTGACTTTGATGAAATATTCTCACCAGTAGTTAAAATGTCTTCAATTCGAGTTGTTCTTGGTTTGGCAGCTAGTCTTAATCTGGAGGTTGAACAACTTGACGTAAAGACTGCATTCTTACATGGTGATCTTGATGAGGAAATCTATATGGAGCAGCCCGAAGGTTTCCAAGTCAAAAGCAAAGAGAAGTTGGTACGCAAACTAAAGAAGAGCTTGTATGGTCTGAAGCAAGCACCAAGGCAGTGGTACAAAAAGTTCGACTCATTCATGGAGAAAAATGAATACAACAGAACGACGGCTGATCACTGCGTCTTCATCAAGAAATTCTCTGATGGTGATTTTATTATTCTTTTGCTTTATGTTGATGATATGTTAATTGTGGGTCAAAATATTGATAAGATTATCAAGTTAAAGAAGGAGTTGAGCAAGTCCTTTGCAATGAAGGACTTAGGACCTGCCAAGCAGATTCTTGGCATGACGATTACCCGCAACAGGCAAAAGCAAAAGATCTAGCTTTCCCAAAAACGGTATGTTGAAAAAGTTCTTGAAAGATTCAACATGAGCAAAGCTAAACCTGTTAGTTGTTCACTTGCAAGCCACTTCAAACTTAATGTGAGTCAATGTCCCTCAAGTGAGGAGGAGAAATCAGAGATGAGCAAGGTGCCTTATGCATCGGCAGTTGGCAGTCTAATGTACGCTATGGTATGCACCAAACCAAACATTGCACATGTTGTTGGCATTGTAAGCTGATTCCTATCAAATCCTGGAAAGGAACATTGGGCAACTATCAAATGGATACTCAGGTATCTCAGAGGAACCTCCAGTCATTGTTTATGCTTTGGCAATAATAAACCTATATTAGAAGGATATACAGATTCAGATATGGCTGGTGACGTAGATACGAGGAAATTTATATCCGGGTACCTAATAACATTTGGAGGGGAGCTGTTTCATGGCAATCACGAATACAAAAGTGTATTGCCTTAAGTACCACAGAAGCAGAGTACATTGCAATCACTGAAGGTTGTAAGGAGATCCTATGGATGAAAAAGTTCATACAAGAATTGCATCAGAACCAAGAAAATTATGTTCTTTATTGCGACAGTCAGAGTGCAATTCATCTTAGCAAGAACTCAACCTTCCACTCAAGGTCCAAACACATCGACGTAAGGTATCATTGGATTCGTGATGTGTTGGAACATAAACTACTGGAAGTTGAGAAGGTTCACACCAATGATAACGGGGTAGATATGATGACAAAGACCGTGACTAGAGAAAAGCTTGCTATCTGTAGAAAGATTGCATGTGTGGAAGAGCCATGTTCCACATAAGGTGGAGGGGAAGATTTGTTGGTCCAACTGATGTGGGCCAGCAGCAAAGAAAAAAAAAGGTAAGGAAACATTCTGGCGCCGAAAGAAGAAAGAAGAAAGAAGAAAGAAAAAAAAAGTCAAAAGTTTATGCCATTTGTCTCCATCAATTCATGAGTGAAGAATGGATTTTTTGGCTTTATAAAGCCTAAGCTTCAATCTCAAATTAACAGATTAGAAGTAGAGCAAAAGAAAACTGAGAGAATTTTTCTGAGAGAGCTTTTGAGAGGAAAAATTAAGAGAGTCAATTCTATCTTATCTTATTATAGTAGAAGTTTAAGTGGCCTACGGATCCCGTGGTTATTACTTTCATTTTGAAAGGTTTTTCCACGCAAAAATCTTGTGTTATTTTTGTTCTATTTTGATTTGGGAAATTATCCTAGATATGTGAAATTTATTTCTTTACAACCATCTATTTTTCCCAACCAAAAAACATATAAAATTAAAGTAAATTTAATCGGTTAAGGTTTATTATTTAAAGTTTAAAATTTAAAATTTAAGATATAATATTTAGTATTTAATGTTTCATATTTGAAATTTAAGGATCAATAGAGATGTAATATTAGTAACTAAATGTTTTTTATTATTTAAAATGTGACTTTAAATACTTTATTTTTATTCATTTTTATAGTTAAATATAAACAACATTTATATCCATCATAAACACGTTAGTGATGACCTAATGGATCTGATCATTGACGTTGTACACATTTGCAAGCTATAGACGGTAACGTTGGGCTTTGTGGTAAGTAGTTGCAATTTTTCTCATTAGAATGGGTAATTGTAGATAAAATTTGATGAAAAAAATACACTTGTAGAGTGACTTAGAAAATCTTTAATATCTTTAAACCTATAAAATCTTTAAGCCAAAATTTATTATCATTTTATATATTTATTTAAGAAAATATAATAATAATTAAAAAATCATTTTTACAAATCACTAAAAAAAACAATTTAATTATGTTTATAATTTATACATTACATCTAATATCTATTAAACATAATTTTAAATTTATTGTATTTTTAAATATAAATTTTATTAATTTAAAACACTAAATATACAATTAAATATATATTATTTATATGTAGAAAAGACCTGATTTTCGTAAATTCTACAAAACTCTAGTAGAGAGAATATTATTCGGATAGGATACCAACTAGGCTACAAAGGTAGGGTAGATACTGCTTTAGTTCTAAGTTTGGTGTTTTAAAGAATTACCTTTTTGTTCTTTAATTTGACACCTCTAATTCTGTTTTAAACTATGAGAATACCTTCGATATTCCGAAAAGGTTGAGAGTGTAAAAGAACTGAAACATTTGTGAAACTTTCCCTAAAGCCAGAGACAAAATAACAAAACCAATTGGTACATATACCCATTACCGTTTGCAATAGTTAAAAAAACAAGAAAAAAGCAATCTAGTCTTTGATTATTGATTTTGACCAAATAACTTTCCTTCATCTATGATCTTCAGTCCTTGTCTCGTTAAGGTAATGAGTTTAAAAATCCTGAAACTGTCACAACATAAACAGAGTAAGATATGTAACTTTGAACTTTAATTATAATGTAATTAAAGATAGTTACAGGCAATATTAATGGTATGGAAAGTGAAGATAGTATCAATGTATCATGTTGCTAGTTTCAATGATGTAAATGGTTGCAATGGGTATGACATGTAACTCGGAATTTTAATACAAAATAGGATTATAGGATTATCTTCATGAAAACTTTGCATGACCTAATGTTGATTCAGTCATGCATGGCATTTTACTCCCTTCTATAACTTCAAATTACAGTATCTATTGTGTTGACTGACAGCAAATTTTGGTAACAAAGTTCTCTCCAATGGTGATGCTACAAAGTAAAGAAGATAAAGGGATTTTCAAGTTTCTTTGTGTTTGGTTTTTGAGAGTACGTGCATGAGATTGAGGTTTATACAACTATTACTATTTTTTTAAAACAACATTTATAATACCTCTTAAAATTTATAACTATAATAATAATATCATTTATATCTAATTCATATATTTTTATTACAAAAAAATATGTAATTTAAAATTTTTGTATCGAAAGTCTTTCTGTTAAGGTTATTTAAATTAAACCTTAGTTAATTAGATTCGTTCAATGTTTAACTCTAATAGATTAGATTCTATTCAATGTTATTAAAGTGTTAATTTTGTTATATATTTTATGTGTGTTATTTTATGTAATTTTTTATTTATTTATTTTAGTATAAAAGTGATTTTTATGGCATGAATAATACATATAATAGTCATGATTTTTAATAAAACTTAATTGTTTAGATTGATAACACAAAAAATAGGGATAAAAATACATATTATATATATATATATATATATGTGTGTGTTATATGTTGAAGATGATCCAATCATCAAGAATAACGATGACAGAGGAAGACTAGGAAAGATGAGATATACACTTGTTCAACACAAGTCATCCATTTAATGCCAATTTAAGAATGTATAACTAGTTGCAAATGTGATCGAAGTAAAAGAAACTAGTCAAGCAAAAGCGGCCCAACTTAATCGGCATCTCATGGTTTAAGTGATGAATAAGAAGCGCAACAATAATCTCTAATAAAATTATTTTATTGCTAAAAGGAGAGAAAAAAATTGTAAAATTAAGTACACGTTATAACATGTTAAAGAAAAAATATAGTCTAAATTTATTATTTTTAACGAAATTATACTTTAAATCTGTACCTATTAAGTGGGATATTATAAGTTTATTATTATTATAAATGGATTTATACGAACTTTTTATTAAAATAATAGATTTGTATTGACTTATCTAATAAATACGAATATAAAATATACTTTCGTTAAATATAAAATATTTGGACAATTTTTCCTCAAGTGGTTAGGATTTTTTTTTTTTCAGATGTTCTGATATATTATTCATTTCTCAAATAAAATATAAACGTGGAATCAAACAAAACCCAAAAAATTACCAAATTAGTTATCTTAATAAATTAAAAAGATAATCCAAATTCTTTATCTTAATAAAAATGTATTTTACCGATATATATTATCTAATATATAGGATATTACAAATCTATTAATTTTATAAAAAAAATTAAGTAAGTTCATTTTATAAAGTTAATAGATTTTAGGTATCTCACCTATTAAATACGGGTCTAAAATGTATTCTCTGCTTACAACTCTTCATCCAATAATAAAAACAGCTAGTGAACATACTTCTCATGTTCTGTATAAAAATGTAACCAAGAAACCAGGCTCAAACTTGCAGAAGCTCCACCATGGCAGGATCTCCCAATTTGTAGATATAGTAAGTATGATGTTCCTTACTTGGATAGAAAAAACGAACTAGGGGGATATGTTTAACTTTCCAATAATCTTGCCCTGCATCTTGTTGCATCCCGAGGACAAATTCCCTTGGCATATTGATAATTTCGAAACAATTGAGGTTCGTCAAGTGTTGGATGTCAGAGGGAACCTCATTCAGTTGTGGATTATTCTTAAACCTCAACCTTTCAAGAAGAGGCATATTGCCTCTGTCTATTTTCACTTCCTTAAGTTCATCCAAGCACCCTAGCCATAGTTCCTTCAGTTTTTGAAAACCACCACCTCCCCTAAAATGCAATTCCTTTCCATCATATGCTCCCCAGACTGAAAGAAATGTTAAGTTTGGCAAATTATGAATCGAAACCAATGGATCATAGGCAAGACTTGATCCCACTAGATGTAGTTTTTGTAGCCACTTAAGTTGAGGGATCCACTTTGGCAGCTCCTTTAATCGACCTTCCAGTAGAAGATACTCCAAAGATGGGGGTGGAGATGAAAGTGGTTGTAAATCTAAACATTCATCTTTGTTGATTGAGCATACTTCTAAAAGACGAAGATGGGTCATCTTCATAATGGAAGCGAAGAGGACAGCCCCAATTTCTGATGTCACTTTTGAAATGCGGAACTCCCTTAGCTGCCTCAAATTCTCTAACTCCTTCATCAGACCAACATTGGTAGGGTGTGCTTCTACATATTTTAGAGTCTGTAAGTGCTCTAAACACCCAATCCCTTTTTGTATTCTTACTCCATTGTTGACAATTCTGAGATTACCAATCCTTCTTTTTTTCTGCACTCCACTATTTGTACTAGAAGCACATGTATCTTCCATCATGTTGGTAGCAGAGTAGGCAAGAAGATGTCGCAAATATCGAAGCCTATGAATCTTCATTGGTAGCTCACATACTAAGGAATTTATGAGAATTAGTGTTTGCAGATTGTGTAGCTTGCCTATTGACTTTGGAAGCATCTTGACCTTTGTATTCCTGACATCTAAGTACTTCAAATGGAATAAGTTCCCTACTTCGTTTGGGAGCTCATCAATTGGAGCATCACTCAAATCCAGCACTTTTAAAAGCTTAAATCTTTCGAACAAAAGAACCAAGAAGTTCTTACCTAGTTCATTTATGTTGAACAGAAAGATAGAACGCACTCCAGTATATTCATTACTCTCCAAAACATTTCTAGTACTATTATAAATTGACAACCTTCGACATTTTCCTTTAAATTTTGACTTCTTGTCATCCAAAATTTGACAAAAAGAGTTGTCAAACCTGGGTAAAATAATTTCTCGCATCATGTCATGAACACTGCATGTTCCATCACGTGATAGTGAAACCAGATTTCTTTGGATGAGCTCATTCAAGTACTCTTCAGCAACTTCTTCTGATGTCATACCTTCTGCTTCTTCTTTGAGAAAACCCTCAGCCACCCACATTCTGCAGACCCTTAATTTATCGATAGAATAATCTTCAGGAAAGATGCCAAAATACAAGAAGCAACATTTAAGGTGGTAAGGTAAATCATGAAAACTAAAGTTGAGAATTTCAGAAGTACTTGAAAAGTGTGGATTGTTTACAAACCCCAACCTGAGATTATTAAGCAGTCTTCTCCATTCGAATTCTGTCTTTTCTTTGGTGGATAACAAACCGGCTATAGTAGAGATTGCAAGTGGCAAGCCTTTGCACTTTGTTATTATCTCAAGAGATGATTCTTTCAATTCATTAGGACAGTCCACCCCGGAGGTAGATTGAAATGCCCTTTTACAAAACAAATCCCAAGCATCTTCTTCAGACAAGAGTTGTAACTTCTGGATTAGAACACAAGATGTTTCTTTCCAAGAATCAGCAACTGCATCGTTTCGTGTTGTTATGATTATTCTACTACCATTGTCATTACTTGGCAAAGCGAGTTTCATTATTTCCCAAAAATGTGGATCCCAAACATCATCAAAGACAATCAGATACACCTTGTTCTTTAAATATTGCCTCAAAGTCCTTATTAGGTATTCGATCGTATCACATTCCCATGTTGCAACTTGCGTAAAGTTTTGCACCTGCCTTGTCATAATCCCAAGTAAATCTTCCATATCATATGATCGAGACACTGTGATCCAGGCATGACAGTCAAAGTGTTCTTGCACTTCTTCCTTATCATAGACTATCTTAGCAAGAGTGGTTTTGCCAATGCCTCCAGCACCAGCCAATGAAATCACTGTGTGAGCAGATGGCCCTCCAGCTACATTTCTTATCAGTTCATCTTTTGCCAAACTAATACCCACAACTTCTGATTCCATCATGAAAAGAGCACGTAGCCGAGGGTCATAGTGCTTTGTAATAGAGATATTGTGACTTGATAATCTTTGCTCCAGCTGTGTTAATCCAAATACTTCACCTCTACTCTTGATTTCACGTAAATATGCCTTGATAATTTGAATCTCATAAGCTATTTTATTACGTGATTTCAAGGGTTTGACAAAGCAAATAGTTCGGTGAAAGAAACCGAGCAATGCACTCTGATCATGATGAATATTGGGTTTAGTCATATGATGATCATATTCATCCAAAACATCTTCTATGTGATCAGCTATTTCTTTTACTTGTCTCAGCCAAGTTTTCAGAGTATCACTCATGTCTTCTTCTGACCTGGATTCAGCATCTTTGAGTAGGCACTTCATTAACTCTAATTCTTGCTGCAGACTTTTGGCTTCCTTATGGAACCCTTTAAACAATTTTTTTCCTTCTTGTAAAAATTGGATCAATTTATCAACGATTGGACTTGCTATAATGTCCACCATTTTTTTTCAACTTTACAATCTGCCAACAATTACAATAACATGATATCTTAGTAGACTGAATAAATGGATAAAAACTAAAAGCAATACACATATTCAGGGTTCCACATAATTTAATTGAACAAAATCAGCAAAAGTTCAGTTAATTATCACATGATATTGATAGCACAGAAAAAGATATGTAAGTCATTTCCACGGAAAACTCCAGTTACTGTGAAGTGTAAGACAAATAGGAGTTAGTTATAATTGTCAATTTCTATAGGGGTGCCAGAGGTGATAAGTTGTTTAGTCGTTTTCGCAACCAAACTGGAATCAGAGCCCTCTTTCGATCAAGGTAGGACTAGTTCTTGAGTTTCTTGATGTGAAGATTCTTGAACAAGAAAATATTGATGCAAAGCAAGAACTGAAAGGGTAAGTAGTATGGATTTGTTGACTACTCCCTCGGGAAATGATACGAAAAATGTCATTATCCAAAAAGAAGTTGATGGTGCTTCAGTGGAAGAGTTTCCTGATTATTAGAGTTGTCAACGAGGTGAGATAGGACTAGAGACTTTCTTTACGTTTTTTATTTATGATTTAAAATTTATCCCTTAATCCCACATAAAATTTTCGTAAGGACATATTGCGATCCTCGAGATATCAAATAATATTTTAATATTATTTTTTTATTTTTTAGTAATTTTTTTTATTTTTATTATAAAAGAAAAAAAAATTAAAAAGAAAGTTAATAATAGATATTTTGTAATAAAAAAATTAAATTTTGAGTCAACAAATAATAAAAAATAAACAATATTTATATGTAAGGGAGAAAAATAAAATATATGTAACAATAAATATGTAATCTTTTTATATTAAACAATATTGATAGAATCTTGTTATAAACTAATTTAAAATAATAACAATAAATTATAAAATAATTATAAGATTTTATATTTTTAGAATTTAAATATATAATATGATTATTTTGAGTTTAAATATAATCGTATCTTGCAGAGACAATGTGTCGTGGGAAATCCAGGGTTTTTAAATGAGATTTAGGGATGGTTAATTAAATTGTATGATCATAAAATCTTCTCAAGTTAACTTTTTTCTTAAAAAAAGTCTTTTAGGATTCAAGACAATTCAAGCCAAAACTTTAGATTACAACATTGACCAATTTAAGATGATCAATGCTTAGTTAGCCAATCTTGATAAGAAGGTTGACGAGAAGGATCAAGCATTCATCTTGTTGAATGCATTGCCTGAACCCTACGGTGAACTAATTACTGCAATAATGTACAAGAGGAAAGAATTAATGCTAGAATTTGTAATCTCTTCTTTGAAGTCTCGGGAGGTTGAACATAAGAAGTGGTTTATGAAGGATTATTTGTGAGGGGTAGATCTGGGAAAAGAAACAATAATTACAAGGGAAGGATGCAATCAAGATCAAAGTACAAGGGTAAAAAGAATTTGAGATGTTTTATATGCCACAAAGAAACGTATTTCAAACAAGATTGCTTTATGAAAAAAGGAAAGAACTCTGCGGGAGATGGAATGGAAGCAGTGGTGATGTTGGCATGGTGATTAAGGAATATGAAAGGTTAGATGTATTGATCATTAGTCTCAAAAAGTTAGAAATTGAGTGGGTGCTGAACTCAAGTTGTTCATTTTATATGTGTCCAAATAAGAGTTGGTTTCAAAACCCAACTGAAATGCAAGGTAGAATGATGCTTTTAAGAAAAAATTATGAGTGTAAAGTCAAAAAGAATTGGTGAAATAAAGTTACTTCTATCATATGACACTATCAAGACATTGATAGAAGTAAGTTATGTTCTAGAATTAAAAATAAATATTATTTCCTTGGTGGCTTTAGACTCAGTTGGTTTCTCAATTAAGTTGGATAAGTGAGTCTTGGGAGTTATCAAGGGAACATTAGTTATACTTAAGGGTGTTAGATATAATTAGCTATACCTATTCCAAGGTAAAACAATATGCAATACAAGTGGATTTATGAAAGTTGGGTCATCATATATGACTAATCTTTGGCATAAAAGATTAGGTCAATATATACATTAATGAAGGTGGACTCTCCAAATTATACAAATAAGTTTTGTTGAATGGTGTCAATTTAGTGCATCTTGGTGTGTATGAACATTGTATATGTGGAAAGAAGATGAGGGTAATGTTTGGGATTAAGAAACACATTACAAAGGGAATCTTGGATTATCTATATGAGACTAGCACTAATCTTATCTCTTGGAGGTAGCAAATATTTCGTGAGTATTATAGATGACTTCTTAAGGAAGGTATGAAAATTTATACCTAAGGGTAATTAGGATGAAAAATTTGTTAGATTCAAGAACTAAAAGATAATAGTATAGAACTAAACTAAAAAAGAATCAAGGTGTTGAAGATTGATAATGGATTAGAGTTTTATAATTTTGAATTTGATAAACTGTATAGAGATTGTGGGATTCAAAGACAAGATTGTAGTAGGAACACCTCAACATAATGAGTTGGTGGAAAGAATGTATAGAACCATCCTTGACAAAGTGAGATGCATGTTGTCCTAATTAAAACTACCAAAGAATCTCTAGGTAGAAGTTGTATAGATTGCAATCTATTTGATTAATAGGTCTTTATCATCTATAATAAATTCTAAAATATTATAGGAACTGTGGGGCGATAAACCTAAAGTTGTTTAAGTGTGCATCTTATTCATAAGTTAGTGAAGGGAAGTTAAGACCAAGAGCAACACTTGATAGTTAGATAGATAGTCACATAGAGATACAAGCAAAAGAATAGTGTTAACGTAGAAGGAACAATGGGTGACAACTCAGTTCATGATGATAAAGAAGATGAGCAATATCTAATGTACCTATAGGTAAGCATGAGTAGGATCAAACTAATGAGGTAACTCACTTTGAAACATCTTATTTAAATGATTATTCGTTAGTAAGAGATAAAGTAGTAAAAGTGTCCAAACTTACCCTTAGATATGTCCATTTTGATCTCCTTTCTATGCAATATAAGTAAGTGAAGAGATTGATAATGCTGAATCTAAAACATATAATGAAGTTATAAGAAGTCAAGAAGCAATGAATAAAGAAATGAGTCTACTCATGAAAAATCAGACATAGATGCTATTTAAGAAGCCATTGAAGTCAAGGGTTATTAGAAATAAGTGGATGTCCAAAAAGAAGGGAAGGATAAAAAGTGTTGAACCAGCTAGGTACAAAGTAAGGGTGGTTGTTTAGGGATACTCACATAAAGAAGGTATATATTACAATGCGGTTTTCTCTCTTATAGTAAAGTATACTTTGATTATAGCATTATAGGCCATTGTGACACAGTTTGACCTATACTTATAACACATGGATGTTAAAATAGTTTTCCTCTATAGAGAGCCGAATGAGTCATTATATATGAGACATCAGGAGAGGTTTGAAATGAAAGGTAAAGAAGACCATATGTGTCTGTTATGAAGATCATTGTATAGATTGAAATAGTCACCTAGTCAATGGAATAAGAGATGATATGTTTATGCATAAATTGAAATTTCACAAGTATGAGTTCAATACATGTGTATATCATAAAAGGGAAATTAATGGAAATTTCATCTATCTGCTACTTTATGTAGATGACATTCTTTTGGAAAATAAGGACATGGTGATGTGCTTCACTTCAAGAGACTTCTCAAGTTAGAATTTGGGATAAAGGATTTAGAGATTGCCAAAAGACTATAGGTATGGAAGTAAAGAGAGATTAGAGTAGAGAATGTTGTTCGTATCTCATTCAAGTTAAATTGAGAAATTTTTGAAGAAATTTGTTATGTATAATTGTAAGCTTATGTCTACTTTAGTGAGTCATTTCAAGTTCTCTTCTCAACATAGTCCTAAATGATGTATAAAAGGTTAAAAAGGAGAGTATACCTTATTCAAGTGATGTGGGGAGCATTATGTATGCAATGATAAGGACAAGGCTTGATCTAGCATATTTAGTAAGTGTGGTGAGCAGATACATATCATGCATATATAAGCAGCATTAGAAAGGTGTAAAATGGATATTCAAGTACTTTAGGGAAACAATAGACCTAAGACTTGTATTTCAGAAAAGACATGCAAACTCAGAATGTGTAATGAGATTTACATATGATGACTTTGCATGAGGAGTTGATAAAAAAAATTAGTGATTAGTTATGTGTTTACTTTGTATGGAAATGTGGTTAGTTGGAAAAGTAATCTCCAACTAGTAGTGGAGAGGCTTGAAGTATGTAAAGGGACAGTGAAGGTTATGTGTGATGACCAAAGTGTTATTTACCTTTTGAAAAACCTAGTATTCCATGAGGACAAAACACATTGTTATATAAAAGAAGAAAATAGAAAGGAATGTAGAGAAGAAACAAAAAAAAAGAAAATAGAGCACCTGAAGAAGAGAAAAGAAAAGAAAAATAAATGGAAGAGAAGAAAAAAGGAAAGAGAAAGAAAGAAAGAAAGGAAAAGTAAGGAAATGAGGAATTTTTTTTCATCTAGAGTAAGGTTTCTTCAATAGAGTTCAAACAATTAGAAGTTCGTGAAATAATGAATTGTGGTATAGGTTTATTATTATTTAATTGTTGTATCTTAGGAAATAAGCTTACATAATTCTCTAATACTCAT
Organism: Hippophae tibetana; assembly: GCA_037013495.1. Taxonomy (NCBI): domain Eukaryota; kingdom Viridiplantae; phylum Streptophyta; class Magnoliopsida; order Rosales; family Elaeagnaceae; genus Hippophae; species Hippophae tibetana. The sequence goes on from CM072812.1 coordinate 11,256,118, forward strand.
GGTAAGCAGAAAAGTTATCTTAAATCCATTCCAATGATGAAAATAGTGATACTCGTAAGATACAGGATAAGTTAAAACTTTTAATGAATTTTCTGAAGAGAATACCGAGCTAAGTATGTGGGTTACTCTTTACAGATTACTTTTAAAGATAAGAGATCACTTATGTGAAGGAAGAGTGAGGCCACTTCGAAAGAGAATTGTAGGGAGCTCAATTCTTTAAAGACTCTCACAAAACCATGTGTATGTTCATGGTCAAAATGAACATAAGAGTGAGAACTAAAATGTGTCAGGAAAGACTCTTGTGTGAAGTATGTCATCGCTTACACAAACAAAAGAACAATTTAAGGATATTGTGTCTACTGGTCAGTCAGTAACGTAAATATACTTTCATAGTAAAAGGTTCAAAGGGTAATACCTACATATCCTATGCAGGTTTCGACCTATTAAATTTTATTTCCGTGTCAAAATTTGATTTAAAGTCTATGTTAATTTTTATTCATATAGGAGATTTTTAGAAATTCTTGAATTAATATATATATAAATAGATTTTATTTCTATCATTGTCTTCTTGGAACAGAAGACTTTAATTTTTCGTTTTATTTTTAGGTTATTATGCTCTTCTCATTGCTATATAAAGAGAAGATAGCATAAAGGAAAATAAAACATAGTAGTTGAAAAAGAGAAAAAAAGAAAAAGAAAAGGAAAAAAAGTAATAGAAAAAAGAAGAAAGATAGGTTACTTAAAAGTGGAATTTTTTTTCCATCTAGAGTTAGGTTTTTTTTAATAAAGTTCGAACATTTGAATTTTTTTAGAATAATAAATTATATATAATGTATATTTATTATTATTTAATTGTTATATTATAGGGTATAAGTTTTCATAATTCTCTAACACTCCTTGTGAGTGTAAAAATTATCTTAAAAATATTGTTTGATATATAAATATCAAATTTTTTACTCTATTTAAATTTTGTATTTATATTTATGTATTTTTAATTTTAATAAGATCATTTATTACGTGCAAAACTATACGTACTATTCTCTGTGAATTCTTAGGAGTTAAAACTGTTGTGAGAAACACGACTACTGTAAACTTGAGGGAGATAAGAGATTATTGCTAGTAGTTAAGGTAGTTATGGAACTCTAGTATTGATCATTGGGATTTTGTCTATAATGGGCATATTTTGTTCAAAAGTTAAAAAAAAAAGCTCTTTTTAACCTCTTAATCAAGTAGCAAGTCATTTTTTTTTCTCTATCCTCCTTCAATTCCCAACCAGTTTTTTTTCTCTTCTTATTTTAAAAATAAGGTAAAAAAAATATTTTAATTACCCTTGTAACTTTAAAATGTCGAATACAAAAATTATAAATTTTTAATAAATACATTTTTGAGTGAATAAAAAATAATAAAAATAATTTATATTTATAAAATACAAAAATATATTTAATAATAAATATATAATTTTTTATAACAAATAACTTATCAAAATTTTATTATAAATTAACTTAAAATAATAATAATAAATTATAAAATAATTACAAAATTAATAATTATTATTATTATAAAATAAATTATAAAAACTGGGCTAATAATTATAATAATATTATATTAGATAATATTTTCACACAAATTTTACGATATAATGTGTTATGTTTAATTGTATATTGTAAAAAGTTAGATATAGAGGTTTCACAATTTTTTTTAATAATTTAATTATTTTTATGAATATTATTTTTTATATCATAATTATAATTAAATATTATAATTATTTATTAAATATAATTATAATTAATAATAATAATAATAATATATTATATTATTTATGAATTATCAAAATATTTAGCATATGATTTTCAATATATGTATAAATTTATATTTATTTTATTGTAAAATAAATTTTTTAATATATAATATGATAAAAAATATTTATGTATTTTAATTAATTATAAATTTATAAGATGTTAATATTTTTTTATGTTTATAATAATTATTTTTTGTAAAATAGAGCTAATATATATATTTTTTAAATAAAATTGATTAAAAATTTTACTTTCAAGTTTAAGGTAAGATTTTACTTATTTTAAAAAAAAAAATTCAACTTGTGTCCATTTTTAAACTATTATACAAAAGTCGGCTCGTATAGACAAAACCCCTTCATCATTTATTCAGTAAATGTGGGCGGCAATTATTTTAGTTCTAATTGGATATAAACTTCACGCATTATCAAAAAGAATCAATCTAAAAATCATTTGTGTTATTAGTTTATTACAATATATTCATTCTTTTTGATTGTTTGGTAAATACTTTTGCAATCTTTCGTTGGTGCATTGCTTGTGGTTTTGTTTTGTCGTTTTCGCAACAGTTACCTCTTAAGAATATGTCCTCATAATCTTAGCTTATGTAATCACTTTAAAAATTATATTCATATAAAGAAGTTTTTGTGATTGAATGTTACGAAGTCAAAATTCCAATAAACACGCATGATTTATTTGGACTTTAATGTTTGTTTTGATCTCTTAATTTCCCTTTGTAACTAAAAGGGTCGCCAGCTGCAACTATTTACGGTAATATAATCAGAGTAAAATTTATGTAATTAAGACCCAACAACATTAGCATGAAGACAAGTTGATGTTGCACAGTTGCAGAATAATAAGGTTACTTTTAAGTGGAATAACTTACTATTTTATAAAAATATACAATTACATGATAATTTTTTTAATTAACAATAAAATTAAAATTTTCACATAAAATAACTCATAGATATTATAATTATTATAGTAAAATATGTTATATTAAAGATATTAACGGTAAAGTGAGATCCCGTATTATACAAAATAAAAATTGTATAATTATATAGAAATTTAATATAAATGATGAATATGAGTATAAACCATATTTGACACTTTACTTAATCTATCTAAAATTATGTGTATTGACTTTTTCTTTCGTCTCAAATTAAAAATAATTCTTAAAATTTTAAAAAAATATAAAATAAATTATCTTGACAGATAAAAAAATTAAGTAAAATAAATTAAATATTAATTTAAATATAAATTATTTTATTAAAATAATTATCATCAATTTTATCTAAGTATATTATAAAATTTATCATCCAACACTATAAAGAATAATTATCACATAATGTACATCAAATATGTCCAAAATTATAAAAATAATATAAGTAAAATTAAATGTTAAATAAAGTGATTTATATAATATTTTAAACTAATAAAATCATCTATTATGAAAGAGTAATAATAAAGTTATATTACTCTAATTATAAAAATGAAAAATACACTTATTAGTAAAAGCTAAGAAAATGGTAGAAAAAGTAGTAACAAAATAAGTAAAATAAGTGAGATTTTATTAAAAACTTAAATAGATAAAAATTGAACAATTAATAAAATAAAGAATAAAATAAAACAAAACAAAAAGATAAATGTCGATAAAAAAGATGAGATAAGATTTTGTTTGATGTATGTTGTTTATTTAGATAATGTTTTTTACTTTATATTTTTATACACTTTATTTTAATATTTTTTTAATTTATTTAAATAATTATAATATTCACATTCACTAAACTTAAACTTTAGATATTTTATATGTTTAAATAAGATACGGACTTTCTAATTTCTAATTTTTAAGTAATATCAAAGCTGGTGCATTTAATTTTTACTTTATTTATAAAATAACGTGTTTATATAAATAGTATAAAAAAATTATACAATAATTAAATTGACCTGGACCCAACCTAGCTTGTGATCCGCACTTGAGGACTTGAGGTAGCCGTTAGGTAAGAACGTGTTGATATAATTGTTTATTTGTTTGGGAAGAGATCAAGGAAGAGTTAATGAAGTTGGAGATTATAAATAATTAAAGATGGTAAAATATTTTATTATATTAGAGTTTCATGTATAATTACTAAATATAAAATATCCTTGATTGTGTTAAAATAGATTATTTTTGAATTAAATTATATATATAATATTGATTTATCTAATTCTAAATTTTTTTAAATTATAATTTTAAAATTAAAATAATTATATATTTTCAACGTATTTTTCTAACCTTTACGAAAAAAATAAAAAAAATTATATTAGAATTTTTAGAATTTTTATGTTACATTTTTACAAATCTAACTTTTTTTCTTTATAATTTTTATAAATCTATAAGTTATTTTTTAAAGTTTGTTAAATTTAAATTTAAATTTCATCCTATTTATAATTACTTATTTATTTTTTATCTTTTTATAAATGATATTATTTTTTTAATTATTGAGTAATTGATTCAAATTTAATTTTTTTTATATGTAAATAAAAGAAAATCTTATTAGTTTTATTCCATGATTATATAAATTATGTTAAATTTAAAATATAAATAAGATAAAGTTAATAATGTTAAAAACTTATTATAAAAGTATTAAATTTTTTTTAGAATTTATAAGATTATAATATCAAATAAAAGTTGAAATATATTTATTATAAATAAGCAAGAATTTTTTTCGAAATAACTTAAAATAATACCCTTAAAATTTATAACAATAAAAATAATATATTTATTTAAAATTAAGAATTATATGAATTAATATTAAGGATATTATTTTTATTACTATAAATTTTAGAGATATTAATTATATGATTTTTTTCAAAAAATTAAAACATATTCTTACAATATATAATATTCTCTTCTTATTTTTTTAATATTATCAATTTAATATATATATTTCACTAATTTTTAATTTTAAAAATATTTAAGAAAATTATAAAATAATGATAAAATTATTGATATTTACGTAATTCAATTTATATATCAAAACAAATAATATCGGATATTTTAACAACAAATTATATCATATTATCTAGATCCGATCCATAGCAAATCTATACTACTAATATGATTACCAAATATGTCGTTATAGCAAAACTTAGGGGTGTGTAAAAAATCCGATCATCCAATCTGATCCGTTGATTTTTTACCTGATCTAATCCAATCTGATGGTCGAATCGGATAGTAGATTTCACTACGATTTATCTAATCTCATCTGATCCGACCAAAATTAATTATATATTTATTTATTTGATTTTTTAATGTTTCTTTTAAGTCAAATAATTTTATGTTATGAATTAATTATTTATATTTTAAATTAATTTTTTATTTAATATATATTTTTAAATACTATAATATTTATATTAATAAAAAAATTAATCAATTATTTAAAATATTTTATCATAAAATATTATGTAATAAGTAGTTAAAATAATTAAGTATATTATCTAATTTCATTAACTATTATAAATATATAAATATTTACAGTATGAAAAGAAATTTTATTGATATTTTCGATATCTTGTTGATTTATGTAGATATTTTAATGATATTTTAACGACAATATTTAGGATATTTTAACTAAAAAAATATTTAAATTTTAATAATTGATTATTTATCAATATTCTCGACAATTTCGTAACAATTCAACTAAAAGATATAAATATCAATTTTTATTCTCGAGATATGCAAAATAAAAATATTGTTACAACAATATCGACAATGTCGGGATATTTTCATCATTGTATATACATCTAGAGAATTCCCAAAGCGATAAACTACTAAATGTATTATCAAATTATTATAAAATAATAAATATATTATTTAATTATATTGATAATAAAAATAGTACTTAATTATAATTAGTTATATAAATATATATTTTTTATAGTAGATTATATAAATAATAAGAAATTTAATGATAAATTTATATCATTAATAAAAAATTTACTACTAAATTTGTATCAATAATAAAAAAAATTATAATAAAATTTTCATAATATTAATATATTTATAAAATTAAATAATATATGTATAATTTTTATGATAATTTACGTTCTTGGAAATAAAGACTCCTAAACTCTCAACATATGACAAATTCTGACAAATACACTAGAAATAGTTTTTATATATAAGGAAAATTCTTTTAATTATAATATTTAATAAAAAAAATCATTATATTAATTATCATTATAAAATATAAAAAAAATTATATAAATAAATCAAAATTTAAACTCCAACAAATAAAAACTAAATACCGGTAAGAAAAAATAAATAAATAAAATATATATATATATATATAAAGTGAGAAAAGAAACAAGGATAAGGAGTAACAAAAATGTTATATATTGAGATTGGTATATTATCTAGATAATATAACTTCTTAAAGTTATTATCATAGATTAATTTCAAATTGAAATATTTTTTTATTTAATAAAAAAAAAAATTAATGTGATTTTCTTAATAAAAATAATAAGGAGTTGGTTATAGTTTATGAAAATATATTCAATACTGTCATCATTCAGTCAGCTATTTTTTCAAACAGTTGGCATACATATACAATAGGTATATAAGAGAGTGAGAGAGAGAGTCAAAGTTTGGTCTGTTACAGTTTAAAGGTGATAAAACGCACCTGAGTAGCTGTAATTTTGAATCTCCTTTTAAGAAGTTAGTGAATCAGTATGGGCTGACGCAGTTCAGATTGCTGCTATATTATTCAATCTCATCATCTACTTGTGTTGAATACTTTGATATTGAAACCTTGCAAGAAATTGGTCGACGAGTATTTGGAGGCAATCACCACGCTCACACACACACATATAATTTATAAACAAATGAGAAAAGGTTTGAAGTTGAACTCAAGCCATTTCAGTATCACAACACAATTAGTTAATCAATTAGTCAAAAGTCAATTAGTTAACAAACTCTTCCATTATAGTTTTATCATTTTTTTTCTTTACTTTATGTTTTTTATTGATTAATGTGTGATATTGTCGCTGAAAAAATCAAATAATAAAAAAGAAAAAAAAAATTCTTTGTTTAATCTTACATATTGTTAGTTTAGAAAATATGTTTTTAAATTCATATTTTTCATAAATAAAAATTTTAAAATATTTTTTTAACAAAAAGAATAAACATCTATGGTCTAAACAAAGTAATAATTTGTACATTTCATTCTAAAAAATGCATCCAGGTGAGATTAAAAACACTTTTAAAAAAATATATTATCAAATTAATAAATCATGATAAATTTTAATTATTATAAATTGTGATATTTTTTAATTAAAAATTAAAAATAAATTTTATTATTTTAATAAATAATTATTTACTGTATCGTAATTTGACTTATACTATAAAGAAATGATAACAAAAGTGACCCATAAGCGTGCAACTACTGTGTATTTTGTTGTTGGTGTGCGCCGCATTTCGCACGTAAGCGTGCAATGATAAAGATTTATTAAAAAGTAAAACTAATATCCCATCTTTTTAAATATTGTTTGCATGAGAGTGCAATCTCACGTGGCATGTTGCTACCCCTTACGAATTTGCTTTAGAGATTTAGTGGGTTAATTTTATTTAAGAAAAAAAAAGGGCCCTTCATTTATTTTTTTATTTTTAAATTATATAAATAGATTTAAATTTAAATTTATAAAAATTAATAGAGTTAAAAATCATATCACTTATATTACAATACACTTTACTTTATTTAATTAGTCGGTTAATTTAGAATAACTATTTAAAAAATTTATAATTTATAATATAAAATCAATTTATTTTACTTGAAAGTTGAAGCGGAGGACTCTAAAAAATATCGTGACTATTTGGGCTGGGCCAGCTTGGGACTAGGCTGGGCTTTATTTATTGAGATGTGATGACTCTTTTTTTTATTTTTTCCCCTAGTCTTCGTGTGGCCAAATTCTCATCTTCGTTGACAGTTAGAGATAACCGAAGTTAGGGTTAGAGGGGTTTTGGCTGTGTTGAGTTTAAATTCATCTATGGAGGTGATTACGGAAGCAGTTAACGCCTTGAACTTGGGTGCCGATTCCCAAAAGAAGAATAGGATTCAAGTTTCAAATACCAAGAAACCCTTGTTTTTCTATGTCAATCTCGCTAAAGTAATCTAACTTTCCTGAACAGGGTTGCGTTAAATATTCAATACTTTCATTAATCGTATTGGTTCTATATTATCGTTAGTTGGTTATTCTTGTGTTTTTGATATTCTGTTGAAATTATGCATCCTTCCAACTAGTAGTGATTTTTCAATTTAATTTCTCTATGACCATGTACAGAGGTACATGCAGCAATATGGCGAGGTGGAGCTTTCTTCCCTTGGAATGGGTATTTTTTCCCCCACCGAGTCTTAGTTAATTATTCCCTTCTGAATACTTCTGCTTTGGTTTGTAGTCTCGTTTCTATATTTAAATAAATTCTATCTACAATGCTAGCTTCTATTATTTTGATATTATTAATGGAGTTCAATTTTACATTTATACCTTGCTAAAACCCAAGTTTGAATGAGTTAGAGTGTGCAAAAGATTCCCAATATGGTTTAGGTGGTACCCATGTCCTGTGGTGTCTGGCGTAACTTTTCTCTCTTTAGAATTTCCTTTTCGGAACTATTTTGTTGCTTTCCTGCTCTACTTGGTTTCTTTGAACGTTTTGCTGTCATTATAATTTAGCTTTTCTGTCCCCTCCCCCAATAGCTTCAATTTTTGACTATTTAGAATATGAATAAGACTGTATTTTTTCTCTTGATGCAATCCAATTCGAAAGTTTTGCTTATAAATTAATTGGGAAAATACTGTCAGGGACTACTAATTTAATTAGTAGTTTACTTCATTTGAGTATTTTGGTTAACTTCAAAGTTTAATTTATACCTGGTGCTTTCAAAATTTCTCTAAACTCTATTTGGTTACTTCGGAGATATAATCATTTTTCAAAATTTTTGTACTTTTTGCATAATTACTGACTTCCATCATTCGTTGATGTAATAGATCGATGTGGCAATTGCAAACAGTGATGTCTTTTCACTTATTTTATTTTTGTGTTTGCAGCCGTTGCCACTGTCGTCACTGTTGCAGAAATTTTGAAGAACAATGGATTGGCAGTTGAAAAGAGTGAGATATTCATTCAACTAAGCCCTATACTGATCACATTATTAAAAATATGTATTTATTAAATCTTAAATATTTCACCTATCACCCTTTGCAGAGATCATGACTTCAACAGTTGATATTAAAGATGATTTAAGAGGGCGACCAGTTCAAAAGGCCAAGGTAGTATTATGCAATATGAATGCAGCCATATTTATTTGCGTGCCATGCAATGTTAGGATCCTGCAGACTTTGGCCCTTTTGGAAATTTCTTCTCCATTAAGTTTGTCTTAGCTCTTCATTTTCAATGAATATGTATGCATACTAGCAAAGCTATGATTTATTTTGCCTTTGGTGGACCTGTGATGTTTGTGAACTGACTGTTTCTACACTTCGTCAGAACTTGATTCATATATTTTGTTTATGCCTGTTATTTGTCCAGTTTCAGGGTGATTACGTAACATGCACTCTTCTGTTTTGTAATATCTTGAAAAGTAAACTGTATATATCGGCACACCTCAAATATGTAATTATTTTTTAATTCTCTGAGTGGTTGTTAATTATATGTCATCTGTCAATGGCCATTTTATTTGTATGGCATGCTTTGCATCATGGGTATTTGACCTGAAATTGCTTTCTAGGACTCTCCTTAGAAAGACGTTCTAGGGTTAGATGCAGGATTATTTCAGGTGATAATGTAATAATGTAAACTCAGAAGTTAATTTAAAGACAGCAGTTGCAGGAGTATTTCTTTGGGTGAGCAGTAACTCTAGTCTCTTTCTTTTTGCAAAATTGTGCAGTTCAGTCTTTTTTTTTTTTTTTTTTTTTGCAGTGTACCCAACATCAGCTTCTTGATTCCTCCCCCCAGTTAAAAATAAAATAGGGAGGAAAATAAGAAGAAAAAACGAGTCACATGAAAATGCACGTAATATTTTTGTGTGTCCTTGCATGTTTGAGTGCTCCTTTTTCATTTTATCATTATATTGGATCGATTTAATTCCTGCATATTTTTAGTTGAAAGGTTTTTATTTTGTTTTCTCGTGGCTATTTTTTGTTATTTTCATGTTAAATTTTTCTACTTTTTGACCTCCGAGGATGTTAATGTAAATTTTGATTATTTTTTCAATAGATTGAGATATTGCTGGCGAAGACTGCAAACTTTGATGAACAAATAGCAGCTGCTGCTACAGAAAAAAATGTGGAAGAGCATGAGAATTGATTCAAGGTTGTTACATAATCTAGTTTTGTTTGTTTTAGCATCCTATTTATTTACTATTTTTTAGTGTCGATTGTAGATGTAGCTATTAGATTATTTGGGCTTTTGTGATATTTTTTTACAGTTTGAAATCACTGTTAGTTTGATGGGTTTATTAGCTTAGGAGTACCCTAGTTCTATTTTTTATACTTTTTTAAAGTTATTATTAATTGATATTTTACTGATATCTATTTTTAAAAATATATTTTAATTTGGTGCAATTTTTCATGTGATTTTCACAAGCAATTTTAATCAAGTGTATTTTTAGTACTTTTCTCTTTTTGTCTATGTAACAAATGATTTTTTTTTCACGCCATTGGAGTCCTTGAATGTAAATTTTAAGTTTTTTTTTTAGTCATTTGACCTCCTATATATCGTCTTCTTTCAAAAATTGTATGTACAAATTGCAAGTATTTTTAACAGAAGATATAAATTCAATTATATAATGTTTAAATATCTAAATTTGATATTAGCAATATATATATATTAATAAACAAATCATAATTAATACAGCAATACTCGTAAAAATTGCTTATATGAAGTGAAATGATGTATCTTTTATATAGGTTTAGGTTTGATTTTGATGCGGAGAAAGAGACGTGCACATGTTGTACACATGTCATAATGTCGTTGACATATCATAATCCTAAATTTTACTAGATTGACATTTTTTTTTTAAATGTGGGTATTAGGTATGAAAATTACAATAATGAAAAATATATCAAAAGTAAAATTAAAGTAATACTAAAATAATGAATTATAGTTTGATTGTTACTATAATTATTTGTTGGGAGCCCCATTTGGAAATCATTTATGTGCGTGTCACTAAGTATACATTATTTAATTAGGATTGAGGAAGATTTTGATAGAATTTAAATTTTAAAAAATTTATAGATTTCAAATTAAAGTAATACTAAAATAATGATTTATAGTTTGATTGTCACGAAAATTATTTGTTAGGAGCCCAATTTGGAAATCTATTATGTGCCTGTCATTAAATAAGGTGTATTTAATTAGAATTTATAATTTTTTTAAAAATCTATATATTTTAATATATTTTTAGACATTTTACCATATATTTTATTAAATTTTTTAAAAAAAATTAATTAGGATTTTTATAGACTTTGAAATGAAATCTTAAAAGGACTACAAGTTCTTTATAGACTTTAAAGACTTCAAAATATATTTTATTAAACTTTTAAAAACTCTAAAATTTTGAAAAGATTTATGATTTTATTCATAAATTTTTATAGCATTTCATACACTTTTATAAAAATTAATATATTTTAATTTTTTATCTACTCACTTTTTTAGTATACTTAAATTATTTTATATTTTTTAATTAACCTTTTATAATTATCAAAAATACTTGATATGTTATTATGTATTTTATTTAAAAGTTTAATAAAATCTATACTTTTTTTAATATGAGAAAATATCCATAATTTTCACAAAAGCAAAGGTGATCTTACATCATTTCCAGTGCAACTTGGATTCCAGTTTGGTGTCTAAATGGGGAAGTCTTCTCATCTCATGCTATGGAAATGATGAAATAAATGGACCCCTTTTGTGATATAATTATTCTCACTTAAATTGTGAATGCATAGTTAAAATCTAAGTTTCAATAAATCTAACTTAATTCAATAAAATTTTATTGATTTAAAAATTATTTATTATTATAAACAAGACAAAAATCATAAAAATAATAGATGGTTCAATTAAATTCTTTAACCGTTGTTCTCTACATCGATAAGGATACGAGAGTTTAAAATTATTAATCATAAAAAAATATTAATATAATATAAATAAAATAAAATATCTAATAAAGGTGAAATATACAAAATACATATATGTCCCTATTTTATATGTATATCCATATTTATCAAAGCCGACTGCCAGCTGGGTTTTGTTTACTTTGACCCTAAAGTCCTAGAAAATGGAAGAACTAATCTTCGTTGCAAAAATAACCACTTTTGAGTACCACCTCATATTAAAATTATGTCGATATTTCTATAAAATGTATGCCTACAAAATCTTCAGACAAATCAACAACTAAGACGAACATAGTTAGGGTGTTAGATTTATTTTTGGTTTGTTTGTTATAATGTATTGGTTTGTATCAGCAAACAAATGTAATATCAAAACACACGATTGTTAAGTCTTAGAAAGAAAGAATATGGGGTAAGAGGTACAGAGGTCGTTTAGCTCCTACAAAAGGAGAGTTTTAATCAGGTTATTTTTAACTACACTGATTTAGTTATATAATTTTGAAAAAATATTTAATTTAATCCTAAGAGTTTTAAGTCATAAGATTTATTATTTTAAAACTAAAATGTATTTTTATTCAAAATTATAACACTAAAATATTATAATTGAACTTGAAACTACAGAACCATTAATGCCCTTATCCCAAGAATTATAAACATATATAAATAGATGTTAGACACATTAGAAAGGAAATGATACATTTGAAATATAGATCGGTACGTAGACGTAACAAGTTGCTCTATGGTATTGTTTATATAGTATTTTATTAAAATGTTTTGTTTTGATATCTCAATTTAAATATTCATACCGTTTTTATCTTTTTTTTTTAAAGTAACCATATATTTTATTTACAATACGCTTTTAGCCTTTTAACGGAGGAATTTTTTTTAAGATTAACATTTTAGGTTCAACACTTCCTATTACAAATTGCAAAAAAAAAAAAAAAAACAAATAATATAAATAAATATTTAAAAAATCATAACATTTAAATAATTTCGTTTACATATGATAAAAATATTTTTTATGAGTAACCATAGAAAAAAATTAGAAAAACACACAAATATTATAATTTTTACTTATTAATTTTTTTTTGACAGAAATAGTATAAAATTCTTTAATTTCTTAACAATAATTTCTTTAGAAAAATAAATGTCAAAACCATAAAGTAGAGAGAAATCGTCTTCAGATGAGAAAAAAAAAATTTTAATTCAACAATTTTTTCAACTCTAATTAATTTAAATAAAAAAATCACTATTTAGAAGAGATAAAAAGGATATTAAAATGTTAAAATTGAATACTAAAATAAAATATTTTTAAAATATGAGACATTTGAAGTATCAATACATTGAATAAAATACCTCTATGTATCAATTCATATAAATTGAAAATTAAAAAATCTAACTCAACTACTTCATACTCAGATTTGTATTTATAAATTTTATAATTCATTATAATTTAATTTATATCAAATTATTATTAAATAATAAATAAATTCATATTCTATTTAAATATTATAAGTGTTATAATTATATTAAATTATTATTTTAATTTAAAAAATAGATATAAATGTAAAATCTTTATAATAATTATCCAAATATACTTTTTATCTTTTAATATTCTTAATTGTGACAATAAAAAATAAATATACTAATTTTAAATCTAAATATTGTGTATATATTTTACATGTAACAATAATTAATAAATAAATTTTAAAATCAATCTAATTTTATCCAATACTAAAAATCTAATATATTTGAATTTAGATTAATTATATAAACATATCAAATTCAAATTAAAAATATTCAAACCAAATATCTGATTCAAATTGTCAAAATACAAAAAATTTAGATCCACTGCTCACCCATACCTCTAAGATTCCAAAACCTTATGACTAACCCTATTTTTATTTGTGTAAACTTTTTAATCCATATTTAAATCATTGATGCCGATTAATTTCAACAATAATAATTCATATGAGCTATCCCAATTCATTAAGATCCATTAATATAGACCAAAATGTGATCAATAACTTAAATACGATTAATTCATGTATCTAAATTAAAAATATGGGTTAAAAACGATATCAAAACAAAAACATGGGGTAATTTCTAGTATGAAAAGGATCTAAACTGTGCCCTTTACCCATTCCTTGTCCATGAACAAAGAATTTCCTGGTGCAACAAAATGAAAAGGTAGAAAAGGAATGCAAACTGAAAGATGTGCGCAAGTTTTGTTAGAATGATTCTCTTCCTCAAAATTATAATAGCATACAGATATCATTTCCCTCCTAGCTTGTGAACTTGTGAACTTGTGAACTTGTAGCACTGATTCAAAGTTATCACAAGCCAACAACTTCTACTAATATTGTAGTATATTTCACTTCGTCACCTTGCCTTTTTTTGATAAACCCTTCTTCGATGAATTTTTCTGAAGGGTCTTCTTTGGTTTCAATTTGCTTGATGAGGACGAGGACTTTTCTTGTTTATTTCTTCGTTTCTTTTCTTTCTTCACGTTGTACATGTTGATAGCCTGTTTTGCAAGCAAACAAAGTAATGGGCAAAACTCAATTTAAGTGGAAGGATGAAGGTAAAAATCAACATGTAAAAAGAAGCTGAACCTTATCAACATTGAGTATCTCATGTGAATTCTTAGAAATGAGCTTGTTCAAGACTTTATCTGTTTGCTCTTTCTCTCGTGAGACCATCCCTTTTCCCTCCACAACTGGAAGGAACTGAAAAAATAACTCAAAATAATGAATCCACTATGGCAGTAGACAAATTCTTTAGCAAATTGGCAACTTACATGCATGACTAGACTAGGACTAACATACACACCTTGCGATATTTTCCTTGATGTTTTGCAGGCTTTTCACCAAGCAATTTTTTATCAAATTTTCCACCACTAGCAGTTGAATTTGCTGCCATTCCAGCTACATCTCCAAGGTCGTCTTTAGTAAACTTCTTAGGTGCAGCCTGGGTTCCCGTTATGGGTAAAGCTGTGGCGGCAAGTTGAATATGGCTGCAGATGAACTTGTCAATAGCTTACCGTGCAAAGGATATAATATGAAAAAAGATCATGCATTACAAGTACCCATGGTCTTCTTACATTAGCTTCTAGAGGAAGACAATAGGAAAGGAGGTGTCCACATAAACATATTTGTGGATATACAGTCATTGTTAAATCTCCATGAAAAAGAATGAACTAAACTATGAGGTTACAAAAAATCAAGTTATATAACAAACTGGCACAGTAAGTCACATTTCTTAACTCTCCAACGTGCTAGTAGAGAGTTCCAGCAAATATGAAAAACATGTTTGTACAAGACGGCAAAATTATATTACTCTTAAAATAAGCTGACAACAAAAGCAAACCCACACTCGAAGCTTTTTTTAAGGGCAGAAAAATCTAGATAAGTCTTGAATTGCAAGAGTAGAATCAAAATGATTGATTTGTTTTGGACAAAAGAAGCTATTAACTAACAAAACAAACAGGTTCAAAATGTATAATCCAGAAAAGAAAGGGGAAAAGAAAACATATTCATTGAACACTACAGAGAAGTGGGTAATGAAAAAAACCTTGGTAGAGCACCAACTTTTACAGCTTGTTTCAGGTTCTGCACTCTATTTTTCTCTTGCTTTTCAACTCGTTTCTTTTTATCTGTTTTCCTTTTAGCAAAAGGATCTTCCCCGGGCACTGCAGATGGCAGAAAATACCTAAGTGTGACCATCTTGAGGTTATGAAACATTGGTACTATTTCGAAATAGATATCTTTACCGCTTTTGATACCTTAACAGAATCTCACAGCTCTACCAACTGGAACAACATAATTAAAAAAGTAAGGAATTTACCATCAGTCGTCTTTGCATCAATTATGGGTACATTATCCTCATCATTTGCATGATCATATCCATAAGTACGCTTCCAGGTACCAGTACGCTCATCATATGCTACCTTGTCCTTCTTCCGCTTCTGTATACCTACAAGTTTAATCCAGAATGCAGACCTTCTTTTACTTGTGAATTTGGGGGGGGGGGGGGGGGGGGGGGAATCCAGATCTACCAAAGTTAAGTCAGTCTTAGCAGAAGCGACAAACCTTTTGCTTTAGCAAACAATTCCCATTTCGTGGGAGGTTTAGCCTTTGGCAACTGAAGGAAACACAAAAATAAAAATAAGATGAACAGAAGATTGTTTATCCTGAACATAATCAAAATAATAACTAACTTCCATACGAATATCATGACATAAACTATAACCCTTTATGACAACACAAGAAAAGATAGATAGCTTCCTTGTTACTTCCATGCACAAATAATTCCATTATGAGAGGAAAAAGAAAAAGAAAAGGAGAGTCTGGCACCAAACAAGCAAAGACCAAATTATTGAGCCCCCCTACTTTACGCATGAAACTCCTCTTTGGTTGGACTGTATAGATATAGTCATAGAGATTTTCCATTACAATCCATCTATACTTAAAACTTAAGAGTACTAATTTTCAAAACAAAGAGACACAAAAACATCAATATAAAAGCTGTTGCTAAGTAAAATGATAAGATTCCTGCAGGAACCTTTAAACTCTATATGTGCTGACCACACCTAGTCCAGACACAGAAAACTACACTTAGAGAATCCAATTTTGAAATACCAAGTAAAAACCTGGCTATCAGATTTATCTATGAATAAAAATGCAAGACATCATGAGCAGGGAATTAGTTCCTTACAGGTAATACATCAGCCTCTTTTTACAAAGAAACTACATGTTTAAGACAATAGATGAGAGCTCCATATTAAAGGGCTGGGTTGGTAATATAAAAGACTCATGGCAAGAATCCAATATACAGTATGATTTAGACATAAATAGTTGCCCTCCGCAACAGAAACATGAAGGGGCCACAGAATAAGTAGCTAGTACTGGTTGTGAAAAAGTACTTCAAACATAAGCCAAAGATGTAAGGAAGTGGCATATGACAAACATTCATGAAGTGGTTTGTACAACATATTATACTACTTCAAATTTAACTTGGAACAAATAATGAGAAACTTACAGGCTTTGCTCTGGGCAGTCTAGTCGTTGGTGGAGGTAACTTTATGATAGGACCGTCTACATCCTCAGTTGAGGGTAAAACAAAAAGATTATCTGCAATGGCCTGAACTAACATGGTGCCCTGCTTTAGACAATCAGCCACTAACTCCTCCCTAAAAATGTGTAAATTTGAAATAACAGAAGGATAAACTGAGATTAGTAGCATCGACTGGAAGAAGAAACAGAACCAATTTTAATCAGAAGATACCTGTAAAAATTTAAAAAGCGGGCATTTACAACTTATATGAACTTTTTTGAACTCAAGCATCAAATTAGTATTGGACTTTTTATATTAGAAAGTTTCAAGAAATAGGGATTGGAGGGTTAAATCAGAATTTACTAACTATAAGATTCAGAAATGAAATTGCAAGAATACGTCAATAGTTTTTCAAGGCATGCACGAACTAATCACCTCGATCAGCTAACTATAAAGAGCTGTCGCTATTCATTATATAAGTAAAGCAAAGATTAGAAAAACACCAGAACCATCTTCCTCGTTTTCATTGAATAACAAATCCAAAAAATAAAATAAAAAACAAGTTTTTATATGTAAATGTTCAGCAAACTAAAAAAATTTGTAAATGATTAAATAAAATGAAATAGTTTAATACATCGAAAGAGGGAGGACAACAAACCTTGAGGAGGGAACGGAAGGGAAGTGGTGATGAGGGTCAAAAGCCATTAGATTACCAAGGTCCACCTGAAACTGATTCTGGGTCTCCATATTTAACAACCACTTCCTCGCTCCTGAGCTTAAAAAAAGGAACTAACCAGTCAGTCACTACAAAGATAGAAAGACAGAGGGGAGGAGAGAGCGGCGCTCCTGAAGTGGGATGAAGGGAGAGAGAAAGGAGGCACCGTATTAGGTTAGGGAAATAGGTTTTATTTTTTTCATAAAATTTTAAAACTTTTTTTATTTTTTTACATCTCCGGTTTTCCCAAAGTATTTCAAAATTATTTTTTTCACCATAAAAATGAGGGTTATGTGTTTAAATAACTATATATTAATTAAAATATGACAATAGAATTTGTATGTGTCACTCATTGAGATTAATTAAATTATATTTCAACCCGGATTCGAAAGGTAATTTAAATGTATAATAAGAATAATCAATAGTCCTGAGTCTTGAGTTCGGATTGGTCTATTAAGAAAAATCTTGGATGGGAAAAGAGGATAATGTGAAGATATATTGTGGGACAAAGGATATCTTTGAGAATATTTTATTTTATTTTATTTTGTTAAGTATTTGATTGGATAATATAATTCTATTAATTCTTTAAAATGATTATCAAAATTTAATAATAAAATTAATATTTTAAAAAATATGAATAATATATAGTTTTATAATAATAAAAAAATAAATATTAAATATTAAAAAAATGTCATTAAAACTATTTGTTGTAAGTAAATTAGCTACAATATAATTGGGCGAGCATGTGGTGCCACAAGGCCCGTCGTTACATGTTCTCTAACAACAAATGAGAGAAGCCAGTTGAAATCCCAAATACAACTCAAGGTAATTTCTTGAAACTTACTTCCCCAAATTTGGTTCTTAGTCATGAAATGGCAAGATGTTATTGCCATCATGATATAAAACCATATTAATCATACGAGTCACGTAATCGAGATGATGGACTTGGATCAAACTAATCGTGTATTAAAGAGGCTTTTAACTTATGATAAGATAAACTTATTATTGATAATAAGAGATTTTGACTTAAAATATATAATGTTATGATATAATTTAAATAATATAAGATAAATTCATTGTTGATATTTTAACATTATACTTTTTATACTAACTAAAGATTTTATGAGAGTTATGAGTAGATATATCAAGATATATTAATTATATTGATACCTTTATAATTACAATTTTTATTAAAAATAAGAAAAAAATAAATATAGAATATAAGTAATTAAACAAAAACTATATCTAATAAAGTTAACAAAATATGAAAAAAAATAAAAACTTGCAAATAATTGAATATTTTACCACCAAATCGCAATACAAATAATTTATTCGACTCTATTAACGTCAATGTATTGAAAAAGAATTATATAAAAAAATGTAACTAAATATATTGAATCTAATTTTAACCAAATAAATAAACATATGGAATAATCATTATAAATTTTGTCTCAAAAATCATATGGAAAATACAAAAATAACTTCACACAAAAACCAAAAATCCTTAAAAACTCGTGCATATCCCACTAAATTTTGTGATCCAAAAGCTACGTATTAGTGTTAACCTTCGATCAATTCTTAACAATGATTACCAAATAACTTTTAAAATTCGGGACACACTAGTCAAAATATTTTAAATTTGGAATTAACCAAGAACTTGAATATCAACCAATTTATTTTTCATAATGTAAACAATAGAAGTTCAAAGTTAGGTGCACTGCTTTGAACCGAACAAATAACCCAATAATAAAGGTAATAAAGTGGTTGACTAAATGATTGCTTCCGATTTGATTTGTTCTAGCATTCTATGGTAGAATCTGGTATGCTAGTATTACTAATTGCACTTTTGCATATAGAAAAAGGGTGGGGAAGGTGGGGAGGGTCTTTTAACTAAATCACTCATGGGTACTTCATAACTAGGTATTTTACATATTAATAGTATTTAGTACTTACCTTGCATGTGTATTTGCATATACAATAACAATTATTATTTAATTTGCATAAAAAATAAACAAAAATCAGAAATAATAATAGTGTCAAAATATAAATTAATAAACACACTTAATCTAAAGAAATAATCAAAATTATTGAAATTTGAAGAGATTTTGTAAATTAAAAAAATTTATATTGTCAATAAAATATGTAATTAAGAGTTACCTTATGATTGAAAAATCTTTAAATTATATCCATATGTATTGATGAATCAAAATATATTTTTAAGAATTAAGTAGGTGAGGTATAAGTATGTTTGAAGATAAATATTAAAAATAAAAACTAAAATAATTTAAAGATATACTTTTCAAATGGGTAGTCCAAAACATTTTAGTAACATTAAGAACTTAAAAAACACTCACAAACTTAGTTTATTAATTCTAAACTTAATTGATTTACCGTGTGACTCTTCATCACCACTCATTTCATATACTACTTCACAACACTCATTTTTTATTAAGTTGTAAAATCTTTTAAAATTCTATAACTCTATCTTAATAATGATAATTAAGAATTTTGAAAGTTGAATGTCTAATAGAATGTCGAATTATTGATTATATTTTTTTAGTTTTATAGTTGAACCTACTTATTAATTAATAAAATTATTTTATATTAAAAAAAACTAATAACAAATAATTTAAAATACATTTTTATGATAAAGATATTATTAAATTAATAAGAATATTATTTTAAATAAAATTTATTATTTTAAAAAGAATATATTGAAGTTTTTTTTTGTATTCCATTATCACGTAAATTTTATAAGTCGTTAATAAATACGTAAGAAAGAACGAGTGTCATAATAACTCCAAGGCTTAGACCAACGAGTATGTGAAAAGTTTGAGCGTTTAATTATGTTGACTTTTGAGATGAATAGTGCTTATTTATAAACTTTGATTGGTGATTTATTAACTAATACTTAAATAATTATAATAATTTAAGTATAAAATAATTAATATAAATTATTGAATATATTAATTATATTATATAAATATAGATTTGAGTCATTAATGTATATTTTAAAATAAATTTAATAATCTTACATTATTTTGAAATAAATTTGAATTAATTGTGTACTCATTTAATTTTTCAATGATGATGTTGACCAATCAAATAAGATCATACATACTATTTTTTTTTCATCTGATATAAAAAAAAATAGTTATAATTAAATAACATTAAATAAAAAGTAAAAAGATATTGAATAAAAATGGTAAATACCAAAAATATTATTCAATTAATTGTCTCTTAATACTTTAAACATTAAAAATTAACATCTATGTATTAAAAATAAAAAAGATAAACGTTCATTAATAATAGTGATAAATGTTAAAATCCCAGATGACAATGTTTGCATTGCTCTTCTAGGTCAATCTTTCTAAACAATTATGAGAAGATGTCATTTTTACATCCACATATCTCATAAAATTGTACTTCAATACCCGTTCTCAAAGGTAAACACACAATTTGAAATATTTTTTTATAAAATTTCTAGGTATGAACATATTCGTGTTTTGTGTTTGCACATAATGATTGATCCATCAAGTTTGATGTTAGATCACATAAATGCATATTCATTGGATATCCATTTGGGACTAAAGGTTATCGTGTCTACAATACGGAAACAAGCAAGACTTTAGTGTCTCGTGATGTTATCTTTCATGAACATGTGTTTCCTTATTTAACTTCCACTATCAACACTCTAGCAGAAAATACTATTTATGATGACATGTCTAACATTCGTCAATCAACCACTCCGAATACATCACTTCATCATACACCATCTGTCCTTCTAGCAATCAACTCAGACATTTTTTATCTTCAAAATTCATCTCTTGAAACATCATCATCAACTTCTACACCACACATGGCTCGTCTAACACCAATCACACATAGGCTTCGTCGATCCACCAATGTTCCTAGCTACCTTTACAAGTATCATGTAGAAGTTTCATTGCCTTTTCAGTCCTTCCCTTCGTCTAACTCAACATCGTCCAATGACAAAGGTATTTTTCATTCTATATTTCATGTACTTACTTATGACCGATTATCATTTGCACATCGTGCCTTTGCTACTTTTATTTCCATTCTCAAGGAACCAACCACCTTTGTTGAAGCTTTCAACGATCCAAAATGGCGGCTTGCCATGAAACAAGAACTGGATGCTCTTGAAACTAATGACACTTGGACGCTTCAACGACTTCCTCCAAACAAGAAACCAGTTGGTTGTAAATGGGTCTACAAAATCAAGTATAATCTTAATGGCTCTGTGAAACGATACAAGGCTCAGTTAGTCGCCAAAGGATACAGTCAGATTGAAGGTTTTGACTACCAAGAAACTTTTGCACCTGTAACCAAACTTGTCATTGTTTGTCTCCTTCTTGTCGTTGTTTCTATTCAAAATTGGAATCTTCGCCAACTCGATGTCAACAATGCTTTTCTATATGGTGATCTTCACGAAGATGTCTACATGTCTCTTTCACCTGGATTCGTACGAAAGGGGGAAACACGAGTATGTAAAATACACAAATCTTTGTATAGACTCAAACAAAACTCACGACAATGGTTCATCAAGCTATTAACAACACTTAAGCTAGTTGGTTTTAACTAATCCAAGTATGATCACTCATTATTCGTCTAAACCTGTGGTAATTCCTTCTCTACTCTTCTTATCTATGTAGACAATATAATCATAACAGGAAACAATGTACAAGACATTGAAGAAACTAAGAACTATCTCTTGTGACAATTCAAGCTAAAAGATCTCAGTGAATTAAAGTATTTTTTGGGCATAGAAGTTTCACGTTCCAAGAAGGGAATTATTCTATCACAACACAAGTACGCACTTGAAATATTGAAGGACATGAGTTATCTTGGTGCCAAATATGTCAATTCACCTATGGAATATAATTTATCTCTTAGAAAGGTTGAAGGGGAATTCATAAGTGACCCTCACATCCTATTAAAGACTTGTTGGGAGATTAATATACTTGACCATCACACGACCTAACTTAGTATATGTTATGCACATTCTTAGTCAATATATGGATAAACCACGTCATCCACATTTGAAAGCAACTTAATGAGTGCTACGATATGTCAAGAATATATCAGGACAATGTCTCTTTTTCTCACCAACTAATTCATTACAACTAAATGTTTTCTGTGACGTAGATTGGGTTAGACGCACAGACACACGATGATCAACCACATGATATTATATGTTTCTTGGAAACTTGCTAATTTCTTGGAAGACTAAGAAATAAAATATGGTCTCAAGATCAAGTGTAGAAGTAGAATACCGCTCTATAGGCAGCAACCTATTATGAAGTAACCTGGTTACGATACATTTTGGATGATTTAAGTATCAAAATCTCTCACTCACGTTGGAATATATGTTAATTATTTCCAAATTTTTAAGTAAGCTCGAGAACTATGGAAAACTCAAGGATTTAGTAAATATATCTATTGGTTTCTCTAATGTAGAGATATGATAAGTCTTGATCATTCCAACTTCAATCTTTTCTCTCACTAGATGACAATCGATCTCTATATGTTTGGTTCATTCATGAAACATTGGATTTGATGCAATGTGAAAGGTTGCTTGATTGTCACAATATAACTTGGTTAGTTGGGAGTGCCGATGTGAGAGGGAGTGTTAAAGTTCCACATCGACTGAGGATCGTGCCCACGCTGCGCATATAAACAAGGGCAGTCTTTTATCTCATAAGTTGGGTTTTGAGATGAAGTTATGCCCAACATTAACATGGTATCAGAGCATGTGACCCAGTCGGTGTAGTTGTTTCGCCATTGATGAGTGATGTATTCCACCACTTGGGCTCCATAAGCTCAACATTCTTGTCGGTCTCAAGGGGACAGACCCTTACGGATGTGAGAGGAGTGTTAAAAGTTTCACATCGGCTGGAGATCGCGCCCACGCTCCGCATATAAACAAGGACAATTCTTCATCTCATACTTGAGTTTTGAGATTGAGTTAGACCCAAATTTAACAATAAGATATGAAATTCATAAGAGGACCTTAAAGTAACAAACCATTTGTCACGAGAGAAACGCTAAAAAAACTTTGGTAGGGGTAATTGAAGTTGGGATCTGAAAATCAAACTGAAAATGTTGAAGTAACATGCACGGAAGAAAAGTTTAGGAAACAACATTACATGAATAATGAGACAAGGCAATATAGCTAACACAACCTACATATGTCTCTCCCCCCGGTACTAGTTATTGTCATTTGGATTCCTTGACTTGATTTGTCCGATGAGAAATGCGAAACGAAAGAAGGATCATCCTGCTGGGAATTAGATCCTACTCTTTGTCCCCCCCCCCCCTCTTCACAAAAAATGGAGAGATGAATTGATTGATTCATCGGATCCTAGGTCGGGACTGATAGGGCTCGAACCCGCAGCTTCTGCCTTGATAGGACGATGCTCTGACCGATTGAACTACAATCCCAAGAAAATTAGGTGTACAGCCTCAAAATTATTATTCTTTTTTCTCATTGGATTTCATTTGAAAATTATTTTGTTTGGGAGCATGAAACTTTGGAGTTCAACTAGTAAATTAAGTTAGAGTTATTTTTATTTTTTGGCTAAATATAAGCTAGATTTATTTGATAACCACCAAATCCAACTAGTAAAATGTAGTTTTTTCGCTAGGGAGGCGCATCTATTTAGTCTATGAATTTGTCCAATTCGAGAAAAATAAAACCTGATAAATACCAAAGGATAACTTTTTCCATCAAAACATGTGGACGTGCCGGAGTGGTTATCGGGCATGACTAGAAATCATGTGGGCTTTGCCCGCGCAGGTTCGAATCCTGCCGTCCACGTTTTAAAATTCCAACTGTTGAAATGTTTTTTGCAATATGAAAACCATGAAATCCAAGATCCATGTTTAATATACATTGATTTGTAAAAGTTAAACTATATCTTTACATATTTAACATGTCACACAAACTTTGAGAGACAAATCATGTTGGATATATAACATTTGCCCTTGTCAAATGGAAAATTCTCACAAATTCATGTAATCAATTCTCATATCTTTGTTTATTATATATGCACTGCGGTACACATGAAGAAGTGCAGGAAGTGAATAGGCATCTTAATAAAACAATTTTCTTAATTTTATATCTCTAAGGTACTTTGGTCGTTGTTGCAAAATTGCTTGCATGATATATTAATGCTTTGTTAGTGTTATGATGCAAACAGCTATGGGTTTCTGAATGTTTGGTATGAAATTAAGAATCAAATTTTATTATATACTCTAAGAAACCAGTGACTTGAGGTGTGGGGAGGTTTTATTGGTCAGACCACAAAGCCAAGCTATAGTTATATTATTGACCTAATTATGTTATTATGATAAATGATGACTTTAGTTCCAACCAGATAATGCTGATCACCCTACGCATAGTTCAGCATTTGAGAATTTTGTAGATGCTGTTACGTGCAGAATGAAAGTGTTGAAGCAGATTTTTATATCTTCCGTGTTCTTCGCTCTTGATACTGCAAAACTCAAGAAATTGGACACTGAAACTACATATATGTAGGATAATTGCCATTAATAGAAAAAATATTCTTTAAATATATCTTTTAAATTTGAATCCAAACCTTGTTGTTGACCATGTGTTAAGTTTCCATACTGTTTCACTTGTCAACTATTGACATGTATCATCGAAAGTATATGGTAGAAAATACTATTGGCATGTGGTAATGAAATAGAGAAATGACAGATAACAATGTAACAATGTGATAGACAATAATATTTAGGATTTTTTTTTCGTTTCTTAATATATAAATAGAATCACTTTGTACAATATATAAAACATATTAATAATTAACGAAAATGATAATATTTGTCAAATGCCCATAAAAAAGAAAGAACGCGGTTAACGTATTCTATAAAGAAAAATAAGGGAAAATATATGAAAATGAAAATATAATAAATGAATTAAGGTTATAAATAATAAAGGAAAGTAATAATAGATAGTTAGGATAAAATTAATACTATAATTTTATCTTTAATTTTAAAATAAATATAATATTAGATTTTATTTATATGATTAAAATAACAGATTAAATAATCATAAATAATTAAATAAAAAATTTAAATATAAACAAACAATGTCTCAATTATGAGATAATAATTTTAATATAGATAAGTTTAAATTTAATTAATTATTATCTCTTTAATTACATGATTACGAAAACTCTATTCCTAACAAATTATAGAACTATAGATTAATACTCAAAACTTAAAACATAATAGTAAAACGTTCTTTAAATTCTTGATAAAGTCATGGCAGAAAAACATAAACATCACATGCAACTTCAACAATTTAATAGTTGGTTGACAATTAAAGTATAAATTCAAGATACTCATAAACATTATGACATATGAACAATAAAGTTCTAATAATAATATTGTTAGAGTAATATGTTGACATTCTAAAGTTTGTACGATCGTTGGACAGAACTTGATGAGAGGTGCATTGAGAATATCTTTGCTCAAACCTTTTTTGACATTGAGAGGATTGATATGCCTCATGTCTTTGACAAAGAATATCTCAAATCTTATTTATATTGTTATTTATGTCTATTAATTTTACTTGAATTTTATCTACGATTATTTGTATTTTTTGAAATATAATCATTGTAATGTTAAAAGATTTTTGGTTTATTTCATATTGGATTATCGTAAAATATTCTTGTATTAATAAAAAATGAGGCAAAAAATTACATAAATATCAAAACGTGATTGAGCCATTTAAGTGATGGTTTAACGCGATGGTTAGTCCTTATTGTTTTGACTTTTTTTATGTTAGGGGTGGGTGATTGAGGAGGATGACTATTGTCTCATAATTTGTAAAAAAATACAACATTATTCATATTTTTAAAAATTCATCGAGAAATGCACGCATGTCCAAAGTGGTAGAGCAAGCGAGAAACAATTAATTAACTAGATTCAGATGGAGTGCAATTATCTTGGAAAAAAATATATATTTATTCTTGAAATTTGTAGATTAGGTATTTCAAGTCACATCATTTGTAAAAAAAATAAAAATGCAACACTAGTCATATTTTTAAAATTCCTTTAAAAAATAACAGTAAAAATTCAAAGAATATTTGTGATAATTTAGTGTATAAAAAATTGAGAAACTAACAATAAATATTTACATATTTAACAATTTAAGGATATCAGTGAAGATGTATAAAACGTTAGAAATATTTGTTATCAAATTATAAAAGTTGGAATATATGAAACAAAAGATGGAAAATTCGGCTGTATTTGTCACAATTTCATTTCCCTTTGTTTTCCAATAAGCAAACAGGTTTCACCAGCTTACAACGAGTTGCAATAGGTCTAGTACTGCCAACTTTTGGAATGGCAGCTGCTGCATTAACTGAAAAGAAAAGGTTGTCTCTGGCATAAGAAGTAGGAAGAAACAAAGCAAATCTACCAATAAGTGTGTTCCTCTTAATCCCACAATTCTTCTTGGTGGGTTCTGGTGAAGCGTATATATACAGACCAACTTGATTTCTTCATAACTCAATCACCCAAAGGAATGAAAACCATGAGCAATGGACTTTTCTTAACAACTTTATCACTAGGATTTTTTGTGAGTACCTTCTTGGTTTCTGTTGTGAAGAGATTGACTGGAAGCAAAGATGGACAAGAATGGCTTGTTGATAACATAACTATGGAAGACTTGACTTATTTTATGGTCTTCTAAAAGTTTTGGGTATCATCAATTTTGTAGCATGTTTGGTTTGTACAAAGTGGTACAAACCTAAGAAACCTAAACCTGCCCTGCTGAGGATAATAGGTGACAGTGAAAAATAGATGAGAACTTGAATCAAACATGTTATGTTGTTTTCCTATTATAGCTATTAATGTACATTAATGAATGGTTAGTTTGGGGGTGTGAGTTTTATTCTTTGATGCCATATCAGAAATTTTTTTCGTACTAAAAAGTGGATACTACTAAAAAAGATATAGATTCATAACTAAGACCCCACCCATGTATTGCTGACACCACCCACTTCTCACTCTTACCCACTTTTTTTGTTTTCTTCCTAGAAAAAGATTCCCAACTGAGAATCAATAGAATGAGTTTTCAGTTCTATCTTCTCAGGCTGTTCGTTGGCTCTTGAAATATGCCTAAAGTCCGTTCCCTTCACCCCCTCTTTTGCTTTTTGGCTCCTTGTTCTGTGGTTTAAATTTCAATGAGCATGAAAAAGTGGCTTGAATGTGAAAAGTACTCAGCTTGGCTGAATTGGCAAAGTTGAGTAAAATTAGTGCTTTTTAACAAAAATGACATATGCTCGGAATAAGCATTTAAAAACATAGGTTTGAATCTTGTCCATAATAAAATGTGAATGTAAGCGTGTCTAAAATGAAGGTTAACATAACATACATTATAATTATAAAGTCATAATAAGATAAATAAATAGATGTAAAACAACTGCTCAGTAAACATTAACAATAAATAAAAAGCAAGACAAAAATGTCAATTAAAGAAATAATATGATAAATATAATACGTCGATGAACTAAAACAAAAGGTAGATAATAAGATATCAAGTCCAGCAAATCTCAGTTACCAATCTGAAGCATACGGAGTTCCATATAGCTATGACGTATATTATCTTCTATATGATCTCCTCTACACATACGTTCTTCAGATCAGTTACTGAATCAATCTTGTGTTTCATTCTTCTTTCCAGATCCATCTGCTGGTACTGTCTCCTCCAACAACCTACCAGCCTCTTCATCAGCCTGCTGAGCTTTCTTCTGAGCCTCAGCAGCCTTGAGAGCCTGTAATTTAGAATGATTATAATATGCAACCCCCAAGAATGCCAATCCATAGCCCAACAAATTGATTGGTGTGACCTTATCTTTAATAACCGACCACGAGAAGGCGATCAAAAGCCAATCTTTGACAACTCCAGCAACATTCATGGTCAAAGCCGAAGTCTTTCCCACCAACAAAAACACAGCAAGGTTCAATGCCAAAGCACAAAAAGAGTTCGTTCCAAAAATCGCAAAATCGAAATGGAAACTGGATGTGTCCCTCAAAATTGGGTACTCAACAATCACCCATGGAATAGTTAAAAATACAAGGCAACAAGGAGCAACGTAGTAAAGAGAAGTAATTGGATTCAAACTAATACCCTTTGCATTTAACAGTATCTGAATCAAAACCAATCGAGTTGCTTCGAAAACCACAGCTAATAACTGCAAAAAGACACCCCAAGAATTGAACTTTGCTTCACCATAAGCAGCGATCCCAACTCCAATTGAGATTGAAATCATGTTGAGCATAGTATCAGTCTTAAAAGAATCCTTTTTTAAGGAAACCCCAATAGTATAAACCGCAACAGGCATAAGGGCTTTCAACATTTGAATAAAAGAAACAGAGAGATATATATAAGCAGAATTTGAAAACCATAAGGAAAGAGAGTAAAGGGCTCCAATGGGTACCACAGATTTGAAGTAGAGTTGACGAGACATTGAAACCGGCTCAACGAGCTTAAATACCTTAACGAGAAGGTAGGCAATGGAGGAACAGAAACTCATGTGGATCATGGTAAGGGAAATTGGAAACGGCCAATTGTACATCTTTCGATCTAAGATGTACTTGTTGTATACAATCACAGTGAAGCTGAGAAAGATCCATATGGCAACGTAAGCGTATGAGAGGAGGATCTTCTTCAATACGCCCTCTGATAGTGCTTCGCCTCTTCCCATTCTGGAAGATGTCCTAACCCTAGCTCAGATTTGTGGTCAATTTGAGGCGAGGAAGATTTTGGGAGTGTAGGTCGATAGTTAGTTGGTATATAAGCTGATAATAAGGAAGAGAAGGTGTCCGAGTTGAATAATATACTCCCTTTTCTCCCTCCATACATAGTGGCTTCTGATTGGGCTTTTTAGCCTTTTATGAAGTATGGTTGACTATAAGAAGTATTTTTATTTTTTCCATGAATAAAATAGTTTTTCATAACATTTTATTAATCAAATTTTACAAAATATTGAAAGAAATATCTCTAAATAATAAATATGCAATATATTTTCCCAAAATTATTCGAATAATTGGAAGAAAAAAATATATAAAAAGCTGATATAACATCTTCAACACAAAGAAATGACATATTGCTTTATCCTTCAAGCCAATTGACAAGATCTTTTGTAGTTAATCTTCATAAATTGGCAAAGGCACATTTACGAAATGCTCTCTCTATTGTTAACTGGGTTTCAAGCTATCTTATTATTATTATTATTATTATTATTATTAAGATATATTTAATTATATTTTAAATATCTATATTAATTATTAGATAGATTATTTGATATATATCAAATTAATCGTCTTATAAATAAAACTTAATTTTGTAATTATTTTTTAGATTTTTTATTGAATTGATTACCGACTTCTCTCCCAATATTTTCTCTACTCTCATCCATATTTTCTTTCTATCTCTTAGTTAGTTACTTCCTCAAGCTTCAAATATATACTAATGGTGCAAGTTATGCAAAAAAAAAGAAAAAAAAAATTACTAGTGATGTAACTTTAAGGCATCTTTATGGATCGACAACAATTAAGAAAAAAAGAATGTGAAAGTACAAGTACATAAATGGGCATACGAAGAAGAAAACAAAGTAAAGTCACCCAGGTCAACCGGACTTGATAGATTCATTTCTCAGAAAAAGCCACAAATTCCCAAACAATACACGCATTGACTTGTTTTTTAACTTAGCTGCAAAAAGAGCCAAAAAAAAAAAAAATTAATAAATCTCGGGTCCGGTATCCAAGTTAACGTATCCTAATTGTCCCTTTTTGTTTTCATTTTATACATAAATAATGTAAATATTTAACATAATTTTATTTTTTATTTCTCTTAATAAAAAATACTTTCTTATAAAATTATAAAATATATATTTATTTACGTGATACTAAAAATAAACATATATATTTAAAAAAAAACTTAAAAGTAAAATTTCATGAATAAAATAAATTATATCTTACAATTAAACTATTTACTTAATTTAGAAATAAAAATATTTATTTTAAACATAATAAAACGAAACCACGTGCATATAGGATTACCTATTTTAAAAAAAATTCATTTAAATACACCACCCAATTCAAGCATCCTTTAAAGATTTCTTTTTCTTTTTTGAAATTAATTGGATCTTTAAAAAAAAGGGAAAAAAAATTGCTAATTGATAAAAATACAAATTGAAATTTTTATCGGGTTTGATATTTTTTTCCCAAAAATGTTGTATTCTACTTTCGGACAAAGAAATTAATTAAAAAGAAAAAATTTATAAAAATATATTTTCACTTCCTAATTTATCTATATTAGTTGCTAATAAAAAATATTTTCTGAAAATGATTTTTAATACTTATTTATAATATTTTTTTTAATTTTAAGTTAATCACTGAAAATATTTCCATAAGGAGAATACTCTTATTGTTAAAGTTATTAACGATTTAATTTTTTTCCTTAATTTTTAATAGGAATTGTTAAATCTATCTTTAGTTAATTTTCAATGAATATACTTTAAAAACGACAATAGAATGGTCTGTGCTTGTATTTGGCAAGCGTTTGTGCCAGAGTGAATTTTATAGACGTAAAAACTCTGTAGTAACACTTATAGCTAAGAAACAAAGTTTGTATTAAATGAGAAAAGTTGTAACATAGAGTAGAAACATCAACCAGCTGACGTTATTACGAGTAAAAAGGACAATGTCCCAACAAAACAAAGAAAAAAGAGGGTTAAACCTAGGTTTAAACCCACCATAATAACCCCTCCCCCGCAGAAGAATTGTTCTCCAACAGAAAAGTATAAAAAAAAAAAACACAGCAAAAATGGTTTCCAATTACTTTTTAGAGTCAATTCAATTATCCTTTTCAGTTTCACGCACAGTCATGCAGTTCTCCTTCACTTGTTGTAGGGCAATTCTCTTGTTCTCCACTTGCTGCAGGATAATCATCGAACAAAGCAATTGTTAATATAATAACAATGTTATCTGCAAAAGAGAACATAAATGACATCAAACAAAGACAATGTGCCCTCACCTTCTTATTTTCGTTCTTGTTGTTGTTAGCTATTTCAATCCGTTTCAACATTTTCTTCAATTCCCTAATACTTCTGTTTTGGAGATCGCTTTTATCCACAGTCACACTACTAGTCTCAATGTATTCCTCCTTATCATCAGCAACACTGTCTTGTTCTTCATTGCATGAAGGTTTCTTCAGTGTCAACATGGGACGAGGAAATTGACCTGGAAGTTTATCGGTTGCGAAGAGCGGGAACGAAATTTCACTGGCGACTTCATTGCCAGAAACTACAGGACAAGGACTAACTGGCACTGAGTGAGACTGGGTTGTAATGGCAACTTCTTTTGCTTCATCTATATGGACATCATCAACTACTGATTTTTCATCAGAAGGCAACTGATCTGAATCTTGCTTGCTATCGGAAAGGAGAGATAACCCAGGCTCTGATATAATATCGCTTTCTTCTTCTTCAACCTCATAATCACCAAACCCTTCTTCACTAGTGTAATCTTCCTCAGCGGTTTCATCAGTCTCGTAATCTAAATCTTCTTCAGATATGTCATCACTAGAATGCTCAATGCCAATAGACTCTTTTTCCCTCGTGTTATTAACAGAACCATCCTCAGTGATGCCTTCAGATTCAAAATCAAATTTTCCATTGTAATCATTCTTTGTCATTTCAGATGAGATGTTACCAATATGGTTCCGGCTACCAGGCTTTGAAGATTCATCTACATATGCCAAATTCTCAACCTCGTCAGGCTTCATTTCAGCATTGTGTTCTAGAGCAAAATCAGTTTTCCCATGATCAAGACCCTCCATGGCATTGATATTTATGTTCAACACATTGCCAGTATGAGTTTGAGATGCATCCCCAAGGGCGTTAGGTTGACCTTGAAATGAACTCAAAGTCAAGGGCATGACTTGAACATATTTTTCCACGCAGGTAGATTCACTTTCTTTTTGAAACATCAATGGATAAACAAGAGTGACTTGATCCTTCACCTTATCTGAAATGTTATCAGAAACTTTTGCATCTGTTCCCACATTCTGACCAGCCCTCAAATCATTACTCTTATCCGAATACATCTCCAAACTGGAATCCTCGGTCTTCGAAGAAAAATCATTGACCGGAACATAGTTATTATCTGCATTGCAATCAATCAATATCAGATCTTTAAAAAAACTACAGATCAAGTATAGAAGGCTAACAATGGTTCATATCTTATAAACTTTGCCTTCCTTTTTAATTAATCTATTATACCTGTCTCGTTTGGTTTTTCAACTAAAAGTTCATCTGATTCAATTTCAGGGGTTTCCAGCACCATATCTGAATTTCTAATAACGTCATAATTTTCTGATCCTGACTTTAAGTCTTGAACTTCAATCACATCTTGCAGTTTACTTTGGACCTCAAGTGATCCATTTGATTTTAGTTCGGATGAAATTTCCAAATGGTCGGCCTTTTCTGAGCAAACTTGTGATGATTTCTGCATAACAGAATCTGGTTCATAACATAATAAAATGTGATTAGATTGAACTCCAGCCTCAACAAAATTCGATATCTCCACTAAACAACACCAAAATAAGGAATGAAAGTTCACAAAAGCCAGCAAGATAAACAAACATACCATTCTCGAGAGAATTCTCTGTTATCTCTGAACCATTGACCATTTCTGTGGAAAAGTCGTCCATCTTCAAAGTCCCTGTGTTTTCTTCATCCTCCATCAAGTTCATTTTAGCCATGTTCTTCTCCAGCAACATTACTGACCTCCTGGTAGTATACGCTCTCTGCATCGAAGTTACCTCTTTCTCAGTCTCCCTCTTCTGCTGCCGAGCAGAAGCAGCTGGAGCTGCTCTCCTCCCGCTGGTTGCCGAAGGGGTTTTGGTAGTATCCCTCTTTTCTCGGTCATCCCCTTCAGCAACATTTTGCCTCGTCCTACCACGGGTCCGAGTCAGGGGTTGCAGGCTCTGCTGGTCCTCCTTGACAGTTTGTCTTCTCGTTGAAGTTCTACAAGCAGTTCGAGGGTTTTCAACAGATTCGTTCACATTTTTCTCAGGAGATTGCTGGATTTCAGATTTAAATTGGTTCAAGATTTCTTCGAGTCCTTCAACCTAACACGATAAAGCGGGGATTAATTTGAGCCCATAAAAGGATAAAAATCAACAACCTATCATTTGTTCTTCAATTAAAGTCATAGAACATCATGTGAAACCATTTTGCAATCCTATCAATAATAGTCAACAGAATCTGATTAAATTATTTATATCCATTCACAAGAATATAACATTCTTCTCCGATTTATAGATATAACAGAAAGCGTCTCCTATTCTCTTTCATTCTAAATTCTCCCCAACAAAAATGAAATCTATATCCGATCTAAATTAATGAATTGCTTTATCGTATCTAGTTTATGGTCACTCAATAAGTGATTAAACAAAGAAAAACGAGAAATGAGTGATAACTAATTACCTGAGGAAGGGATTTGAGAGCATCAGCCATGGCGACATTGGTTATGTTGGCTGGGATTTTGTTCTTCTTGCAGAGAGCTTGGAGCTCCTTCCTTGCGAGGCTATGAAAATCCATATTTTGCGAGAGAAACACGAGAAACAAAATATTACCTCTGGGATTAAGGAAGAGCAGTGACTTGTGTATCGAAGTCGGTGGTGGTGATCCTGATAATGAGATGGAGAGAAAGGCATGAAGGATTTATATAGCAGTATAGGGGAGACAAGCAGTGTTGAAACCCTAGCTATTTGACCGTTGGAGCGCAGATTTGAAATTTGAAATTTTTGTTGCTGCATTTGTTTTAATAATGACCACGGAGTTTTTGAGATTTTATTGCAATAACAAAAAGAAGAGAAAAAAGAATTCATTGCATTTTACACATCAAAATAAAATGAGAATTATGGAGATTAAAATCTATTTCAAAATCCCAATTCATTATAAAGAATTTCACAAAAAAAATACTGAATTAAAGCAATTAAAAATTTAACCAAAGAAGATAACACTTAATTTTTTCTAAAAATAAATCTTTTGCTGTTTTTTTAAAATAAAAGATATTGATATGACAATATGGTTACTATATAACAATAAAAATCATTTATTAAAATCTCAATGCAAGGATAGAGCCCAAAAAAAATAAAAAATAAACTCGTTTCTAACTCATTTCTAATGTTTTGTCTTAAATTTTCATCCGATCACTTTTTTTTTTAATAACAAATACACACCCATGTGCGAATATAGAATTGTGGAGTTTGAATCCAAATTTCTTAGTGTAGGAGTCTATAATCTATACTATTTCATTATAATATATTTTTATAATAATTTATTTTAAAATAACTCCAAAATAACGATATTATTACAATAAATTTTGTTATTAATATAATAAAAATATATAAAATATTATATTATTAGTTACACTTTATTGTGATATCACTATTATTAATTAAATATTTGTATGATAATAATATTTTTTACGCTGATAATATTACTTATTTATTATATGTATATTAAATACAAGTAAGTTTTTTTACATTTTCCCATTTAATCTTCCTTTATATCTATCTATTATGTAATTACTACTCACTAGGTATTTAAGTTTATAATGAATTTAAAGTCGGTTCGTTGTAAAATCGACGCTATCTACATTGGATGTAGCGTCGGTTGACGTGGATAGTGTCAGTTCGTTACGTCAACCGAGTTACGTCCTATTTTTTAAATTAAAAATATATATAAAGTAAATACAATTAAAATTAATTATTATTTTATTTGATTTTTTTAGAATTTAAGTTGAATATAAATATATAGTATAATTTTTCCTTTTTTTTAGACAATTAGTTTTAAAAATTATATAATTTTATTTATTTGTTTAGATATTTAAATTTATATAATTACCTACAATATATCTTTATTTAATTTTGTGTATATATATATGTTTTAATTAAATTTTATTCTAAAGTTATTATTTTTTTCTTTTTCTATAGTACGTACGCACGTATATGCATATATAGTTTAAATAAAATAATAAATGACAAAAAAAATTAAATTATGCGGATAACGTTTGTTCGCCACGTCAACCGACGCTATCTACCTAATATATCTGTTCGGCTCATTTTTTATGTAGAAACTCAATTTCTTTATTTATCTTCTCTATTTTCGCCCAAAACCGAGCTCACATCCACCTTCTTCCTGAGTTTCCAACCACATTCGACCACCATTTTCAATGTCGTTTTATGGATTATATTCTTTTTCTCATTATCTTTCAGATCTACTATTTTTTTGAGGAAAATACTCAAATTTTTTATACCCATTTTTTCACTTATTCTCACTTACAAAATACTATTTTCTTCTTTTTCCTCCATTTAGTTACTTCATAACATTCTCGTAAGTATTTCTATTAATTTTGCAGCTTATTATTCAATTTGTTTTATTTTATGTGGAAATAATATCTGAAATGTTGTGGGTTTGATGGATTATATATATTTAATGTGCGTGGATAAATTTATTTATATATAAATAATTGTATTTTATTAAGTAGTGAATAGAGGAAAAATAATATGTTTATTAAAAAATTTAAGAAATTATAATTGCTATCTATTGACTCTTAAAAAAATTATAAATATATATTTATAATTTTAATATATATATATATGACGTGCTATTATCGACTTAGAATGATGTTAGCATCAGAGCTAAACAATTATGTGATAGGACATTAAAGCTTAACAAAAATCAAAAGTTGATAATCCCTTGGCCATTAAGGTTTGAACAAGGCGAAGATCATTGGATGTTGGTAATCATTGATCTATTCAATAATCATGCTTGATACTGTGATTCAACTTCCATAGAACTGAGTAAAGATACAAAAGGAGTTGTTGAAATGTAAGAGTTATAGCTACATGTTAGTTTCTTCTATTATTTTTTGTAATATTTAATAAAAACTAACCGTTTTAAACCTTGATAGGGCATGAAAGTTGTGGAACAAGTTTAGGGACATTGTCCTTAAAAGATCTCATAAGCTTATATGGACAAAAGTTATGGTATGTACCAACCAATTTTAATAATTTTACAATTGAAAAATAAAGATGTTCAAATATGAAAAATCATTTACACTTATTTTTTGTAGGTTTCACAACAAAATAATGGAATCATGTGTGGTTATTATGTCATGAAGTTTATGAGCGAAATCATCACAAATATCAAAATTCCAATTGATGATGTGGTAATATCTTTTACCCATATACATAAAAGTTTTTAACATATTTGAGTTATTTTTTGTAAATAAATGAAATTACATTTAAAGGTTGATTTTAAATACATGTAGTTCTTTGGTTGGAACAAGACGAGCTATGACCAGTAATTTTTTGATGATTTACGAGAAAAATGGGCAGAACACATAGTTCAAATTATATCATCACAAGAAGAATTAGGAGAAGATTCTAATGATCTTGAATAGCATATGACAACATAACAGTAAATTTTTTAATGATTTAATTTCTCTATCTATTCCTATGTCTAAAGTCACTTGTTTGATAGATGATTATATGCTCATGTATTTAGGGGAATGTATTGTTTGATGGATGTTTACGTGCTCATGTATGTAGGAGAATATGAATTGTTATATGGATCAGCTGTTTTTTATCGTCATAATACTGGTGATTGTCAATCAAGCAACTTATTTGTATCCAATTACACTTTGATGACATTATTTTATTTGTAATTTAAGTTAACTATATGTAATGTATATACATTATTTGTTTTTGTAATAAATTTAATTATCAAGTAATTAATTATATTTATATTTTTAATTATGTATTATTATTTATATTTTAGTTTTTTATGCTATATATATTAAATAATACGAAAAATGAGAATAAAAATAAAAAAATTCATAAAATGTACGTGTAAGTCGATTTACTACGGGAATCGACTTTACATTTTAAGTCACCTAATTTAAAGTCAGTTCGCTGAACCGACTTTAATATCTATTTTTGTAGTAGTGACTCAAATGCAAGTACAAATATAGATGTAATTGCTAATCTCATTAATTTTTATAAATAAACTTGTATTTTATATATATATAAATAAAAGTGTTTTTTTATAATAGCAGGAAAAGAAAAAAAATATAAATAAAATTTAGGTGATAAAAAAACATAAAAATATAAATTTGGCATGTATGTAATTTTTTTTAAAAGGAACACTAAAATCCACTTTTTTATTAAATAGATGAATTTAAACTTGAATTTATTACAAGGAGGATTGAGTTTCATGTTACCTAAATCACATGTTAATCTCACAAATATATAATATAAATGATAATATTATAATAAAATTAGTATATTAAAAGCAGAATTTTATTTAATACTTCTTTATATTTGTATCGATAATTGATGGATTTATATTTATTTTATTTGATAATAATTTAGGAATATAATTTTTTTTAAAGTTATTGTCTTTTACTAACTTCTCCACAGACACTACCAATG
The DNA here is from genome assembly GCA_037013495.1 of Hippophae tibetana. Classification (NCBI taxonomy): domain Eukaryota; kingdom Viridiplantae; phylum Streptophyta; class Magnoliopsida; order Rosales; family Elaeagnaceae; genus Hippophae; species Hippophae tibetana. The sequence goes on from CM072812.1 coordinate 11,294,390, forward strand.
ATCTCAACCATTCCCATAATTTATTACACGTAATTATCCTAATGATTAATATTTATACGGAGTAAATAGTTGTGCTACTTATCCGGCCTATCCCATTTTTCAAATAAATAGATAAACACTTTACATTTTACTTTCATCTTTTTAATCATAATTTTTTTTCCTTAGTATGAAGTCTAACCTAAACGTATTCTTTATAAAATCGTTTGGCATGTAAGTTTTTTCCTCAATAAATTATGGATAATTTTTATATTTACTCATATTAATTAAAAGACACATTTTTTGCATGTAAATTGTTATATATATTTTAAATTTTTTATGTTTAATTTATACAACATATTTGAAAATTATTTTATATAGTGATAATTAAACAAAGAACCATAATTTTTTTAGTCAATAATTAGAGATACATTATTTTAAAATCTCACTAATCAATATGGATATGATAAACATCAACTACTTTGTTTTAAAAATACTTTTAATGTTTGCATAAATATTTTTTTTAATAAGTACGAAAAAATAAAAAAATATAATAATAAGAGTATTTATTTAAGCTGCTTTCTAAAATTTAAAATAAAATATATAAAATAAGGTATAACATTATTTAAAAATATAAGTGTATTTTTGTTAAAATATTATTTAAATATAATATAGATTTTATAATAAGTATTGATATTATTAATTTTTATTATAAAGATGGACTGTGTTAATCAAATTCTTCATATTTTAATATTTAAGTATAATTAATTAAATTATTTATTTTTAAAGTAACTCATGAACTCCCTAACTTAAAATAATATATTTATAAACTAGATTTTTACGTAAACAAATAAATAAAATAAATTAAAAAAATAACACTTTTAAAATTTATAATAATAAAAATCGCATTCTAATAATTTTGAATGAAATTTAATTAGATGTTTGTTTGAACCACGCCTAACTCAACAGAGGCACAAGACATATTGAGATATCTACATTGGACCCAAAGTTTTAGCGTTGATGTTTCGCACCAATCTATGTTCACAGTAGAGGTCTCAGTTGGTACTAAGTTACTTCCTAATATGGTACTTAAGGGTCAAGATCGGGGTTCGAAACTTGATAATAGTGAAAGGAACATGTGTTAGGCTATGACCGCTCCACTGTGAATATAGATCAGTGTATAGCATTAACACCAGAACCCTAGGCCCCATGTGGATGTCTTGAGATGTTTTGTGCCTCCACTGAGCTAAGCGTGATTCAAACATCAAAAGACCATTTTTTTTCTAAAGATATCTACATAAAGGTTCAAAACTATGACGTTGTTACTCAAGCTAGTTTATATATTAATAGGACAGCCCTGACACGCATTTCTTTAGCGTCTCACCATCTTCAAACTTGTGACCTACCTCTTTTAGTCACAAATTTATAGAAGTTGGTACTATCTGGACTAGTATTCCAGATGATACCAGATTACTCCCTAATAAGATCTTAAAAGTAAGGATTGGGGTTTAAAAACTAGAGAGAGCGAAATAAATATGTGTAAGACTATGACCGCCCTACTGAGAATATATATCGATATAGAACATCAACGCCAGAACATTCGACTCCACGTGGATATCTCAAGATCGGAGAACTCTGACCCAAATAATATCGTTTAATATTAAATATGTCTATTTAGTCATAGTTCAATTTGAACGATATAATTAGATGTCGTTTAAAATTTAATTATATACCAAAGTTTTTTTTAAATAATAAAAATACATAAAATAGATATAAAAGATATTATTTAAATATTATTTTTATGATTATAAATTTTAATACATCTATTTTTTTATTTTCCTAATAAATTAAATAGTAACTAAAACTGAAAGTATCTATCTAATTATTGAAGCCATCTATGGGAACTCTTTACGTGCACTATATTATCTTCAACAAAAGTGAAGTAATACAAGATTCATAGCCTGTGCTGCTTCTCAAAATTGATGTGCAGAGTTGGGAACATCATGTGCTTAAAGGAGCAACTAAGCTATTATCAAGAAAGCTAGACAAGTGAAGCTTGCAAACCAGTAATAGCAGCAAAAGAGATCAAAGATTTCCTATACACAGTGAGATATCCTGATTGTAAACAGCATGGTACTGATGCTCACTGCACCAGCAAGTGTTTGGCTTGATGAAGGTTTCTTTTACCTACAACTACAACACTGGGGAAATCTGAACCAAGCCACCATATCACTGTGAGTTTAGTTACATTTACTTGAAAATATAAGAATAATGTTTGTGAAGAGTATAGAGAGATAAGAAGAAAGAATGATTTAATGTTGTATTGGTGTGTCTTAGAATGTACATAGAGAACTCTATTTATAGAGTTGTAACAAGTGTAGTACAAGTGTGGTACAAGTGTAGTACAAGTGAAATAGTAAGTGTAGTACAAGTGAAATAGTAAGTGTAGTACAAGTGAAATAGTACAAGTGTAGTACAAGTGAAATAGTGGAAGTGTAGTACAAGTGAAATAAATATAACTTAACATCCCCCCTCAAACTCAAGGAGGAAGAGAAACAATCAACTTGAGTTTGGAAACTAATTCTTGAAATCTGCCTGGTAGATGAGATTTGGTGAAGATGTCAGCTGTTTGATCTGTGGAGGATATTGATTTGAGACAAACAATATCTTGAAGAACATGTTGACGAACAAAATGACAATCAATCTCGATATGTTTTGTTCGTTCATGAAATACATTATTGTGAGCAATCTGAATAGCACTCTGATTGTCACAATATAGGATAGTTGCAGTTGATTGGAGAACACCCATATCAGCAAGTAACCAACGGAGCCAAAGAAGTTCTTGAGTGGTGTCAGCAAGAGCACGATATTCAGCTTCAGTGCTGGATCGAGAAGTGAGGGATTGTTTCTTGCTTCGCCAAGATATGAGAGAGTTTCCAAGAAAGAAATAATATCCAGTAGTAGAGTGACGATCAGTTGGGTCACCTGCCCAATTAGCATCAGAGTAGGCGGAAAGAAGAAGATTAGACTTGTTGGAGAAGTGGAGACCGTAAAACATGGTGCCTTTGATATAGCGGAGAATGCGAAGAACCGCAGCATAATAGGTAGACCGTGGAGCAGACATGAATTGACTAACCAGATGAACAACATAGGCAATGTCAGGACGAGTGACTGTGAGATAAACAAGACTGCTTACTAGTTGTCTGTATAATGTGGCATCTGAGAGAATAGTACTATCTAATGGAGTAAGTTTGACATTGGTTTCTAGAGGTGTTGATGCAGTTTTACAATCAGTAAGGCCAGCCCGATTAAGAATATCAGATGAGTACTTTGCTTGAGAGAGATAATATCCTTGAGAATCAGATGAGATTTCTAGGCCCAAGAAGTAGTGGAGACGACCAAGGTCTTTCATTTCAAATTGATGGCTCAGAAACTGCTTGAGATCAACAATTCCATTAGAGTCATTTCCTGTTATGATCATATCATCTACATAAAGGAGTAAAAGTGTTACACCAGTGGGAGTCTTCCGAATAAAGAGACCGGAGTCATAAGAACTGGAAGTGAAACCAAAGTCAGTAAGTGTAGAGCTGAATTTGGAAAACCAAGCCCGAGGAGCTTGTTTGAGGCCATAGAGAGCACGACGAAGTCTGCATACTTGATAAGGTGAATGAGTGTATCCAGGAGGAGGTTTCATATAAACTTCCTCAGTTATGTCTCCATTGAGAAAAGCATTTTTGACATCCATTTGAAACATGTTCCAATTTCGAGCAGCAACAACAACAATGATACTTCGAACAGAAGTGAGGCGAGCTACAGGTACAAAAGTTTCTTCATAGTCGATTCCATATTCCTGTGTAAAACCCTTTGCAACCAGACGAGCTTTATATCGTTCCACAGACCCATCTGAATGAGTTTTGATTTTGAAAATCCACTTACAACCAATCAAAGATTTATTAGATGGAAGATCAACAAGATCCCATGTATGTGCTTTTGTTAATGCCTGTAATTCATCTGTCATAGCTTGCTGCCAATGAGGGTTAGAAATAGCTTCTCTATAGTTTTGGGGTTCATAATGAGACAAAATAGTAGAGAAACATTGGTAATCACGAAGATGAAAAGGAAGACTACTTACACGAGTAGAACGACGAAGTGATGACTCTGGACAATCAGGTAGTTGGTCTTCAGAAGATGTAATGGTAGGATCAACAGAAGAAGCAGACACATCAGGAGAAGCCGTAGTAGACAATGGTGAGGGTAATGGAGCAATGTCAGGAGGAAATAAATCAATAGTTGGGTCATTAAAAAATGAGAGTGAGTTAGGAGATGAGACATGAAATGAGGAAATAGAGGAAAACATTTTATGTTCCCAAAAGATGACATGACGAGAGATGCGCAATCGTTTAGAGATAGGGTCCCAACAACGATAGCCTTTGTGTTCTATTCCATACCCTAAGAAACAACAAAGGCGAGCACGAGGTTCTAATTTATTGCGTTCATGAGGGTGAAGAAGAACAAAACAGGCACAACCAAATACTTTGAGCAGTTCATAAGATGGAGAAGTACTATAGAGACGCTCATAAGGGGATTGATTGTGAATAATAGGCATAGGAACACGATTGATAGTATAAACAGCTGTAAGAGCTGCTTCACCCCAAAAGCGTTCAGGACCAGAACTAGAAATTAGGAGAGTGCGAACAGTATTAAGAATATGTCTGTGTTTTCGCTCAGCTCTTCCATTTTGTTGAGATGTGCCAGAACAAGAATATTGAGAAAGAGTCCCATTTTGACGAAGAAAATTTAAAAACTTTGTTTCTTTATATTCCATAGCATTATCAGCTCTAAGTACTTTGATATTTTGAGAAAATTGGGTTTTAACCATTTGGGCAAAATCATAGTAAATTTTGGGTAATTCAGATCTATGTTTCATGAGAAAAATCCATGTGAATCTTGAATAATCATCAATAAAAATGACAAAGTAAACACATCCCCCCATAGTAGGATGTGGGGATGGACCCCAAACATCAGAATGAATTAAGTCAAAAGGGGAGACAGAAGTAGAATCACTTTTATTAAAACATAAAGCAGGTTGTTTTCCCAATTGACAAGGCAAACAATTTACATTATCAGAAATAGAAACAGATCCTAATTTACCAGAGGATGCTAAGGGACGAAGACGTCCTATAGACGTATGGCCTAGACGAGCATGCCATAGGTTGATAGGAGTAGTAGAAGCAGTAATGGAAGTATGAGGAGACTTGGGTAGATGAAGGTCGATAAGTTCAAATAATCGTCCAACCTTACGGCCTATCCCAAGGATCTGTCCTGTCTGTGGATCCTGCACATGACAACCAGAAGAGGAAAAAGTAATAGTAAGACCAAGTTCACATAATTGACCAACAGAGATAAGATTTAGAGTAAGGTTGGGAATATGAAAGGTGTCAGAAAGTGATATAGAAGATGTGGAAACTTGTCCTACAGCATTAACATGCATATGTGAACCATTGACAGTTTGAATTAAAGGTTTGGAGATGGAAGATTGTGTGGGAGAGAAGATGTGGGTATCATGAGTCATATGGTTACAACAAGCAGAATCAAAATATCATAAAGATTTACCTGATGTGAGAGACAAGGCAGTAGAAGGAGGATTACTAGATTGTGAGAGAACATGTTTAAGAAGACCTTCAAGTTCTTGAGTAGAGAAGGTAAATTTGTCATGATTATCCTCAGAAACAGCAGCAGTGATAGATGAGTTACTATTGTTACCTGAAGCATGTTGAGAGGGATTCCGTGAGGAATGTTGAGAGGGATTCCGTGAGGAATGCTGAGAGGGATTCCGAAAGCAATCTCTGTTAAAGTGTCCTGGACCCTTCTTGTGACAATATATACATACCCGAATAGGACATGTAAGAAGCTCATGATTGGGGTTGTGACAGTAGGTGCAACCTTGATGTTTGAAGTCCTCTTTTGAACCTCCTTTAGGGCGATAAAAAGGGGTGGCAAGAACAGAATCTGTATGATGAACTTTGAAAACCCCCATCCGAGTTTCTTCAGAGCGAAGCTCGGTCACAGCAGTATCTAAGGATGGAAAAGGACTCCGATGGAGTAAGGAAGCCCGAACAGGTTCAAATCGATCATGTAGAGCCATGAGAAAAATAACAAGACGCTGGTGATTACGGTAAGTTGCAAACATCTCAACATCAATCTTGTTCGTCCAAGTTGGTTCAGAGAGAGTGAGTTGATCCCAAATAGTATGCATTTCAGAGAGAAATTGGTTAATGGTTTGATCAGCCCTTTGGCGTTTGGTATGAAGAGTTGTTAGAAGTTGATATTGGTTGGCCAAATCTGTTGTAGTGAAGCGAGTCTCAAGAAATTCCCAAACTTCTTTGGCAGTGTCAAAACGCCCAAATTCACCATGGATGGAGGGTAAGGTGGTGTTACAGAACCAGGTAATAATTTGATGGTGTTTACTCTCCCAGTCTTCAAGGCGGTCAGCAAATAAGAAGTTGTTTTCAGTGGTTTCTTGGATGAGTATAGAGATATCACCAGTTATGAAACGCCATAGCTTGCGTCCTTTCAAGAAACTTTTCATTGCTTGTGCCCAGGCTAGGTAGTTAGTATCATCAAGGGTGGTAGAGATTGGTTTTGGGACATCATTTCGGTCCATTTTAACGAAATAATGGAGGAAATGTAAAGCAAATTTATAGAAACAGTATAAAGGAGATATCCTTAAAAATAAAAAGAGGAGTTGAAAACAAGCCTGAAACCGGGTTGGAATGAGTCGAGTTGAGATGATCCGGGTTGGAGTGAGCCGAGTTGAGGTGAGCCGGGTTGGAGTGAGCCGAGTTGAGGTGAGCCGGGTTGGAGTGAGCTGAGTTGAGGTGAGTCGGGTTGGCTGTGATGAAGAGAGGCGAAATTTTGATAGAAATTTTAGAGATATATGAGAGGCTCTGATACCATGTGAAGAGTATAGAGAGATAAGAAGAAAGAATGATTTAATGTTGTATTGGTGTGTCTTAGAATGTACATAGAGAACTCTATTTATAGAGTTGTAACAAGTGTAGTACAAGTGTGGTACAAGTGTAGTACAAGTGAAATAGTAAGTGTAATACAAGTGAAATAGTACAAGTGTAGTACAAGTGAAATAGTGGAAGTGTAGTACAAGTGAAATAAATATAACTTAACAATATTAATGATATATTAAAATATAATGTTTAGGTTGAGTCACAGATTAAATCATTCTTTGTTTAAGAATAATTTTTTTTAAAAACTGATCTCTATAAATTGAGAATTAATGCACTTTATTTATAATTTTAAAAAATGTGTGATAATTATAATAAATAACAATCATGTCTGACTGAAAAAATAACGGTATAAATTTGGGTGGAAAAATAATTTTAATCAAAAATAATCTTTTTTCTTTCAAAAATTAAAATATCACCTCAATTCGGTTGGACGTGACATAAATGTGAAATCACATCTGTCTAATTATTTTTCCCTTCAATAAAAATGGAGGCCTCTTGTGTAACAAATCCAATTATCAATTCTTCTCTTTTTAAACATATCTTAAGATATGTAAATTAATAACTTAGGTAGGTTTCATCGGGGGCCGAAGTTGTCTATTATTGAAATGATATGTATTGGCTATTTCATGTAGATTGTGCCCAGATTTAAATAAACGGAAAGAAAAAAAATGCTGTGAAAGCATGAGGAAATCTTCTAACTCGGCACGAACTACCTACTGATGTGCGCACAATTTTGTCTGGATGCTTTAAGGAAACGACATTCGTATTAGCGAATGCAATTGATAAAATAGCAAATCCAACACAAGCATGAATATCGACCCTCTTCTAAGTTCTACCACTGCATCACAAATTCATAGGTAAGGGCGCTAAAGCTACAAACCAAGTCAGAAGAAGAAGGCATACTGCTGGTTATATCATGAAGGGGGAGAATTTTGCCAAATGAAATGAATTAACTAAATATTTGTTATTGTATGCAAATTTCCAACACGGCAACGGAGGCTATAAGGGACTCTACTTGAAGGAATTTATAAGTATTATATCAAACTTATGGTAGTCACACCACTAAATGATATTAAAATTCTATAGTTATTTTTAAGATAATTTAATTTTATTATTATTAAAAGTTATGTTTAAAAAATAAATAATTATTTTTTATAAGTTTATTTATTTTTATAGTTTTTATTTATTTCTGTTATAGTTTATTTAAATTAAAATACTTACTTTTTACATTTCCAGCCACCACATTCTCCTTACCATTGCCCTGCCCTGCCCACCAGCCTTTTTATCCACACAGTTCCTTAACCCAAAAACAAATCCCCCAGCCTCTTTCTTCCTTAAACCACCATCTTTGACATGCATATGAACCTTCATATTTGCATTAGAACGAATCCATTCACCAAAACATGCATATTGTCCTCCAAAATCAATACAATGGTCAGTAGCATTATCACCAAAAGTAGCTTGATGTGTAACCTTCCCGCAATAAAGCAAAAACAAGGCAGACCCAACAATCCATGCATGCTCTTGGAACTAGTGAATGAGACAGAGCAAAACTAACCTCGTTATACACGTAGTCAAAGAAAACTTATCTACCTCAATCATAAAGCTGACAGACTACTCTCCAATCTATCGAAAGATCATGAATTTGGACCCAGATCGTAGCATCAAAAGCTAAACTGGAAGGTGCATACCAGGATGAAGCTTTTGCAACAAAGGAGCGAGTTAACAAAGTGTAGAAGATTGTTATAAAATTTCTTAATTTAAGAAGTAAAATAATGAGCTTAATTCAAGTAACAATTTAAGAAATTATTAATTTAAGGAATGTATTTTATTATAAATAAATATGTAATTATAATGAATTAATCAATTAAATGTTCATTCTAATTAAGAGAAAAAAATTTGTAAAAAAAAATTGAGAGTAATTTTCTTGGGTGTAATTGAGTTTTAGTGTTGTAAACACCTTTTATAATTTCTATACTTTCAGTAAAAAGATCTGCAGTAGATCTAGAGACGTAAACAAAATTGGCCGAACTCCGTTATCAAATTTGTGTGTTATTTTTTTTATTTTTGCTTTCTCATAAATCTAACTTATCAAAAATTTATTTAATTTTCCAACAACTGGTATCAGAGTTTTTGGTGGTGATTTATGTTAATTTTCTACAAGGTTATTATTCACGTGAATAGTGAATTATGTGAATAGTAAAATTTTGTCGGTAATATTGGTTTTTTGACGGAGATGTTCTAATACACGGTGGTTTGCAGAAATAGTCAGAAACGATCCATATGAAGTCAGATTTGAGTGAGAATAATGACCGTAGATGAAAGAAAGGTGAAACTCGAGAAATTCGATGGCATAGATTTTGGATTTTGGAAAATGCAAATAGAAGATTATCTATATCAAAGAAATCTGTATCAACCTCTCTCAGGGAAGAAGCTAGAGGCTATGAAGGAAGAAGATTGGAATCTTCTAGATAGACAAGCCCTCGAAGTTATTCAATTGACGTTATCCTGCAATATTGCTTTCAACATAGTAAAGGAAAAGACCATGGTGGGTCTTATGACAACTCTCTCCAATATGTATGAGAAGCCCTCTGCCTCAAACAAAGTACACTTGATGAAGTGCTTGTTCAATTTGCGAATGACAAAAGGCACATCGGTAGCTCAACATCTCAATGAATTTAACATAGTCACAACCCAATTGAGTTCAGTGGAAATTGAATTCGATGAAGAAGTACAAGCATTGATACTTTTGTCTTCTTTACCAGAAAGATAGAATGTTATTGTCATGGTTGTGAGTAGCTTGTCAGGAAGCAATAAGTTAAAATTTGACGATGTTCGTGATCTAGTTTTCAGTGAAGAGATCTGTCATAGAGAGTCAAGTGAATCGTCAACTTCTTCAGTTTTACATACAGAGTTAAGAGGAAGAAATTCAACTAGAGGGAATGGATTTGGCAGAACAGACTACCGAGATAGATCAAAGGACATGAGGTCCAAATCTAGGAATCGTAATAATTCTCATAGCTCGAAGACTATCGAGTGTTGGAATTGTGGAAGAACCGGGCACTACAAAAATCAGTACAAGAATGCACCGGAGAACCAATAAGTGAAGGAAAAGATAAATGTTACTTCCACCTCAGGAGGAGATGATGCATTGATATGCTCTTTAGAGAGCAACGAAGAATCTTGGGTGTTAGACTCTGGAGCATTGTTCCATGTTACTTCACAGAAAGAATTCTTCGAGAAATATGACCTCAGAAACCTTGGAAAGGTATATCTTGGTGATGATCAACCGTGTGCTATTATTGGCAAAGGTGTAGTGAAGATTAAATTGAATGAATCTGTTTGGGAGCTAAATGATGTAAGACATATTTCCGACCTAAGAAAGAAATTAATCTCAGTAGGGTAATTGGTTAGTGAAGGCTACACTACGATCTTCCATGGTGATGATTGGAAGATTTCAAAGGGTACAATGATAGTTGCTTGAGATAAGAAGAGTGACACTCTTTACATGACAACATGGACACATTGTTCAATCGTAATTGCAATAGGCAATGAAACATCAAATTTGTGGCACCAAAGACTAGGACACATGAGTGAGAAGGGGATGAAGATTATGCAGTCAAAGGGAAAACTCTCAGGCCTACAGTCTACAGAGATAAACATATGTGAAGATTGCATACTTAGAAAGCAAAAGAGAGTCAACTTTCAGACAAGTGGCAGAACCCCAAAGAAAGAAAAGAAAGGCTAGAACTCATTCACTCTGATCTTTGGGGACCATCGATCGTCTCATCCATTGGTGGGAAACACTACTTCGTGACTTTCATTGATGATCACTCTCGAAAGGTATGTGTTTACTTTCTAAAACATAAGTATGAAATATTTGAGGCTTTCAAAAGATGGAAAGTTATGGTGGAAAATAAGACGGGTTTGAAGATCAAAAAGCTCAGAACCGATAGTGGTGGTGAATATGAAGACACCATATTCAAAAATTTATACTATGAGCACGAGATCAGAATGGAAAGAATTGTGCCAGGCACGCCTCAACACAATGGTGTAGCTGAGCGTATGAACCAAACATTGACAGAAAGAGCCAGAAGCATTTGTATACAATCAAGTTTACCGAAGCAGTTCTGGGCAGAAGCAATCAACATGGTAGCTTACTTGATCAACTGAGGTCCATCTGTTCCATTGGAGCACAAAATACCAGATGAGGTATAGAGCAGAAAGGAGGTAAAACTATCACATCTAAAAGTTTTCGGTTGTGTAGCATTTGTGCATATTAGTCATAAAGGCAGGAATAACCTTGATCCCAAATATAAGAAATGCACCTTCATCGGTTATGGTGAGGATGAGTTTGGCTACTGCATTTGGGATGACGCAAACAAGAAAGTGATCCATAGTAGAGATGTGATTTTCAACGAAAGAGTGATGTATAAGAACATGTATAAAATAGACGCCAACGACTCAGAGCAGAATGAGTCAGTATTTGCATATGTAGATGATGTCCCAGATAGTTCCGCAACAGACCCAATTGTAACATGTCCTCAACCAGAGGAACTTGTTGGACAGAGTAGTACGCAACAGTCTAACACACCACATCCTCATATTCCAGCTCCTGTATTGAGAAGGTCTTCTCGACCTCATGTGCCTAACATGATATACATGAACTATATGTTACTGACTGATGGAGGGGAGCCTGAATGCTATGATGAAACTTTTCAGACTCGAGATTCTAGCAAGTGTGAGCTTGCCATGAAAGAAGAAAGTGATCTGTAGCAGAGATGTGATTTTCAATGAAAGAGTGATGTATAAGAACATGCATAAAACAAACACCAATGACTCAAAGCAGAATGAGTCAGTATTTGTAGATGCAGATGATGTCCCAGATAGTTTTGTGAAGGAACCAATTGTAGCAAGTTCTCAACCAGAGGAACTCGTTGGACAGAGCAGTGTGCAGCAGTCCGACACACCATAACCTCATATTCCAGCTCCTGTATTGAAAAAGTTTTCTCAACCTCATCTACCTAACATGAGATACATGAATTATATGTTGCTGACTGATAGATGGGAGCCTAAATGCTATGATGAAGCTTGTCAGACTCGAGATACCAACAAGTGGAAGCTTGCCATGTAAAGACAGATTGAAATCAGTCTTCAAGTGGGAGATTATTGGAGATTGTTATAAAACTTCTTAATTTAAGGAGCAAAACAAGGAGCTTAATTCAATGAACTATTAATTTAAGGAGTGAATTTTTCTATAAATAGATGTGTAATTGTAATGAATTAATCAACCAAGTGTTCATTCCAATTAAGAGAAAAGCTTTTGTAAGAGAAAATTGAGAGTAATTTTATTGGGTGTAATTGGGTTGTGAGTTGTAAGTGTTTTAAACACCTTGTATAATTTCTCCACTTTCAGTAAAAAGATCTACAGTAGGTCCGAAAACGTAAGTAAAATTGACCGAATTTCGTTATCAAATTTGTGTTATTTTTCTATTTTTATTTTCTCATAAATCTAACTTATCAAAAATTTGCGTAGTTTCTCAACACAAAGTTCCATAGACCTCTCCTCAACACCAATTTCATCTCAGAAGCATCCTTCGAGTAGAAAACGAAGGTATATTTGTCAACTACCTTAAAGATCTAAGCCACCATTCTATGTCCAATTCTTGCAATGAACCCTCAAGAGAGATTTTAAGTTCATAGGCCACGACAACCCCTTTCTCCTTCTCAATCAAGTTACCTAAGTCAAGTGTGAGACCAAGATGGTCAACTCGAGCTCTAAGTTCCTCGATTACAACTTTAATTAGCAGAAATTGAGCAGGATTCCAATTCGAAATCCAAATGTACACAAAAGGAAGGAAAGCAAACCAAAATCAAGAGTGAAATCTAAAAGAGATTTAACAAAAACCGAACTCAGAAACTAAGGGAACCATCAAAAAGTTGGAAGGGGATAGCTAAAGAGCTAAAATGCCTCTCAGGGAATAAAATGTATCATCTGCAAATTTAGTACTTATAAGAGTTTACTCTTTATGTCACACGCAAGAAACACAAAATATGTATGAGAGACTATATATATATATATATATAAAGAGAGCCTGTCAAAGAGAGGTAACGGTTTGGGAATTCCAAATTTCCATAATGAAACTAAAAAAAATAAGAGTTACTATTATTAGGAAAAATGAACTTGCAAAGTTCTAAAATTGAGTAGTGTCAAATGAACGCTTCCCTAATGAGATATGTATGTTTTAACATATAGTCAAGTAATTGACGGAGCTAGTTATTGATTTATTACCTTATAATGGAAGAGCTAAATAGTTCAAAGCTCAAATCACAATGCCCAAGCTTCATTGTTTTGGCCCACTGTTTTTTGAGGTTCTAGCTCTCTCCACCACAGCATCATAGAGTTGCTTCCCATTCTACTTGTAAAACCCAAAAAAAAAAAAAGAGAAATCAAAAGGCTTATTCAAATTATATTTACATTTCAACAAGATATATGCTCAATCTCATAATTAAGAGTACAAATAAAATGAAGTAATAATCCGACAAGTTTTGAATGTAAACCCCATTATATAAGAACAACTCCTATCCGCCTACTCCAACCTATTCGGTGCGTTTGGTAAAATACCAAGGGCTTGATCAATCATGTGACAGTATAAGTTCACAACAAAAGCACAAGTCTCACTTAAATACAACACCAACTACTTATTTAACAAGTTGGAATTATCTTATTTTCCCTTTGTCATACCATCCCTCACCCAAATAGCTTCTAGTGAACAATGGCGTCAAGCTCAAGTAAGGCTAAGTTAACCTGACAAATTGTTACTTACAAATATCACAGGAAAGAAGTGCACCAGGCTTAGTCTTATTTTTTTTTGGTCTATCAAGAAAGGATTTCATTAAAATCAAAGTGAACAAGCACACAAACTCTGAAGAAGAACAAAAAGACACAGAACAAACATAAAATATCAACACATGCCACTAACCAAACAAGATCTACATACAAGCAAAAAGAGGAATGAAACCGATAAGTTGTCATGACACACCGTAAAAATAAAATAAATTTAACAGAATAAAATAATAACGCCGATAATTTAACGTGATTAATCATTTAGTTTGGGTTACCTTTAAGAGACAAACTTCGAAAAATAATTCTTCTACTAATAAAATTAATAAATACAAAGTGACAAATAATACAACAAATTAAAATAAACCTAAAATAATGATACACAAATGTTTTTCAAACTCACTATTTTATCATTTACTTTTAGAAAAATATTCTCTCTAATTCTCTAATACACACTACACTATTTTTTATAAAATAAAATTGTTTCATTGGCTTTGTTTTGCTTTTATTCTTTATTATTATATTTATCCTAGATTAAGTTAGAATTTATCAAAATCATTAAAAATTGAATTTTATATTTTATAATTTTATTTCCAATATATTTTTACTTATTTTAAAATTGGTTCACAAAATTATTTTTAACGTCTAAGTAAATTAAAAATTAAAAAAATTATTAACATTTTATAAGTTTTTTTAATATGTTTTTTCTTAATTTAAGAACACATTTCATAAAATACATATTACGATATCATTCAAAACATTGTAAACAAACTTAATATGTACATGTAACACTAATTGTCAAATAAATTTTAAAACCCTATTATTCAATGTTCAATAAATTATGAAAACCTCTATATACTTTCACTCTTCAATGTTTCCTTCTTCAATTGAAAATCTCATATCCAACGAATTTTTAAATTAACTTTTTCTGTCTTATCCAACAAAAATACCTCCAACCTTAACATTCATTTCCCATAAATAAAACCTAAACTCGTTACCTCAACATTAATCCCAAAACCAATCAATTTAATATAATAAGATAAAAAAAACCCAAATAAAGTAAGAAAGCAAAAAGTACCAGTTCATATAGATATTGCGAAAATTTATTGGGGATTTGGGGCTCAAAAAATTGGTAGATCTGCGGCTTGAAAAGGCAAAAATTCTTGCCAAAAATGGAGATAAGAGAGTAGAATTAATTTGATTTAATGGTTTAAGGAAGATGTAAATAGATTTTATCAATAATTAATAACATGATATATTGTACTTATTGTTCTTGGCAAATAAAATTCTATGTGACGATTCAATTGTTACATATGTTATGTTGAGAAACGGTAAGATTAATAAGTTTTACATACTTGGTCTATTTTGGTAATGTACTTAAAGGTTTAGCCCATTTAATTAATTTCTCCCCTTATCCTATCTTTTGTTTCCAGTAACAGCTCTTTATTGGTGAATACAAGAAGAACTATCTTCACTCTTTCACTGTGAGCCTGTAATCTGAACTCTTCAGAAACTTTGAAGAGTACTGAACTTTTTATATAAAAACAGAAACTCGAGAAATATTGTAAATTTTGAATCTTTTTGAATGGCATGCTCTATATCTTTCATCTCGGTTTGTTCTTTGAAGCCCTCAAACAAACCAGGTATGTGTTTTTCTCTGTCCTTATCTCTATTTCCATCTGTTTCTCTCTTGTCACGTTTTGTAATCCTTCCGAATTCAGAGTAACCTATGGGAATATTCATTTAATTTACAGATGTGCTAATTGGGCATTCGGTTGCTGGGAAGGTCCTCCGTACTAATAAAATATGTGGGCACTCAAAATCTGCAAAATTTCGTTCTTTAGAGGTCAAGGTGAGTGCTTTCAACTAAACGTCGTTGCAAAACGTTGGAATTGAATGCGAGTTATGCATTTCTTAAAGTGAATTTAAAAAAAAAAAACTCGTTACTTGGGGCTTCTGATGGTTGGTTGCTTAAGCTCGGGTTTGCTAAGAGACATTTTAGGTGACCAAAAGCACTGTGGGAGACTTTGTATTCCAAGGAAATGCTAAAGTTGAAGTGGATTAAGCAAATTGTGCATTTTCATTGCCAGATTTAGGTTCTACAAATATATTAACAAATTGATGGCTGGGGGGAGGGGGTTATTGTTTTTCACTTAAGGGTAATCCATGCTTGAGTCAAGTTACACAGGTACATTTGGAATCGTTTCTCCTTTTAGTTGGAAGTGCTTTCAAATGGATCAAATCACTTTCAAGGGTGGTTGGCAATTTTTATGAGGAGTGCTTTCATAAGTTTGAAAAGTACTATTTGTGCTTTTAAGATAAGTTAGTACTTCCTTTTGAGAGTAGTTTTGAATGCATGCTCCAATGTTAAAATAATTATCAAATTGTCACTCAAAATTATTTCTAACATTTTTATCCTAAACATCTAAATGCTTCTTTTAAAACCACTTTTAACCAATCCACTTCATTTTGAACCACATCTCTTGAAACCGCTTTTAAGAGAAGCACATCAAAGAGGCCTCAAATTGGTTGATAGCATTAGCTGTTATGTAAAGATAGGAACAAGACTTGTTCGAGCAAATTATAGAGGAGTATTATGAGGCAAATTTGGCCTGGAAATACATGATAGTTACTGTAATGTGGTTTATTTGTCTTGAAATTTGCTTTGATCTTTCTTTGTTTTGTTTTTGTTTTAAGGCTTACGAAAGCAACCGAGGCACCAAACCGAACAGCATTGTCTGCGCTGATTGTGATGGAAATGGTTAGTGCATGACTGGATTGTCTATTTTGGCTGTTCCATTTTAATCATATAGCCTGTATATGTATTATTACCATGCTAAATAACATGCTATAGTGTCAATATGTTTTGAAGTCATTTCTCAAAAGCGTTCATGAATTTATTCTTGTCATTTTTGCGTGTCTATTTTCATATTTTACATGGATAATTCTAATTGTCTAAAATTATTTTAATGGAATGTAAGTTAAGTTTATGCTTAAAATGAGAAAATAGGGAATATAAATGGTGATTAAATGTTGGACTTGGTTCACATTAGTAGTCATACTAGTCAAGTTCTTGTTGTAATCTCTGACTTTTGAGATTTTTTGGTGACAATACCCCACTGAAAAGTGTATTTGATCG
Source organism: Hippophae tibetana (assembly GCA_037013495.1). NCBI lineage: Eukaryota > Viridiplantae > Streptophyta > Magnoliopsida > Rosales > Elaeagnaceae > Hippophae > Hippophae tibetana. The sequence continues at coordinate 11,311,371 of CM072812.1, forward strand.
GTGTAGGAATCATAAAGAACCGTAATTTAACTCATATTCTTTCAAAAGGTATTCAAATTTTTATTTTTCTTTGGGCAGAATCAGTAATCATTAACTAATTTGTTTTTGAAGTGATTGGTTGTCTCCTATTACAATAAAAGATATTCTTATTTATAGTAAACACTGAATATCTAAACTATGCTATAATATCCAACACATTCCTTTACTAGAAAATTCAAAAAGGAAATTTTCATGGCTTGGCAGGTGCTAAGCTGTGTACTCAGTGTGACGGTACTGGTGTTAATTCAGTAGACCACTTCAATGGACAATATAAAGCTGGTGGTTTGTGTTGGCTCTGCAGGTACTCAACTTGATTCTCTCTCTCTAACTTTCATAGGATCAAACCAGAACTCTTTTAGTATGGACTTATAAAACTTCAAGGGAGCTAATATGCTTTTAAGTTGGGAATATTAATAGATTGTATTAGATGCCAGAGAACTGTTGACTGACACTGGCAGTTATTTCATTCAAGGCCCATGAATCCTTAATTATCCTTCAAACTCAAACTATTAGAACGTAAACTAGAACATCTAATTAAGATTATTAGATAACTGGCAATTATGACGGTAGAGGCTATGGTTGATATTGTGTTTGATTGCAGGGGTAAAAGGGATATCTTGTGTGGTAATTGCAATGGAGCTGGGTTTCTGGGAGGATTTATGAGCACCTTTGATGAATAGAGAGGAAGGTCAAGTGGACTATGTACCTGAGAATTTCAGAGAGAAGTCTAAATGTTGCTCAGTTTGTTCACCAAATAAGTTAATCCATTTGTAATCAGAAATGGGCTTGGGCCCTTGGTTGAAATCCTATCAAAAGACCCAGCTAAGTTCCATACCATAATAATTATGTTTTGCTTATTATGTTGCCTGCAATTTTTAGATCCAATTTGAAAGGATTTTTAACGGTGAGACAGACTTAAGAACTTAAGAGAGGGTTGATTTTACAATGCAAGTGTGATGTAACAATTTTCAGTTTGGGAAATTCATGGTTATGTTTTTTCGGTACTAAGTGATTGCTCGATTTATATATATATATACCCTATAAAAAAGGGGTTCACTGAGCCACAACAGAACACAGTGATGACGCGCCAGGTAGGGGTCGAACCTACGACTTTCTGCTTAGGAAACAGACGCTCTATCCACTGAGCTACAGGCGCTTATTATGCCTTCGTTATTGTTCTGTTTTAATCTATCTAATTTTTACTTCAGTAGCTGAACCAAGTTTCAAGAAAAAAACTAAATTATACTTTTGAAAAAAAATATCCTATTAATATTTTTTTTTGAATAAAAATATTATTTAGTCCTTTGATTTTAAAAAGATAGATATTAGGCTTTTTTTTGTTATAAAAAAGATATTTATTAGTCATTTTACTTATAAAAAAAAACTACAACAAGATTTGTATTGATAACAGATATTAATGAAGGTTATTGAAGGCTATTTTCATTTTATGATCGAAATATTCTTGATAATTTTTATTTTTTAAATAAAATTAAAATTATTAAATATTTTTTTATCACATTTTTATAAGTAAAATGACTAAATATCGTTTATTAAATAATATTTTGTATAAACAAAATTATCAATGTGGCCTTCCCACCTTATATTTGATACTCCAATAATACCATATAAAATTACTTTTTTTTTATATATACCATGTTTTGGAAAACCAAAGCGACAACTAGAAGGGAGAAGAAGCTTTAACCAGAACCATTCTAACACAACTATTCCTCCAAGTCGGAGACAATTCACCGACATATGTCAACCATTGTCCCTACAAATCATAAGATCTTCTCCGGCCCATGGCAAAAGACTATGGGCCAATTCTACATACTCCGTTGAAACTTAAAGAACATACCCTCAATGTGTAAAATCATAAGAGGTATGTGTCTTGAGAGTGTATGTATTTGAAGCTTTTGATAAATGTATTTAGAATTACCCAAGATTCTGACAGTTTAAGAAGTTAAGAGTATTATTAGGAGACCCACTTATTTTTCCAAAGTATCCCTGTATCCTTCATCCACATAAACGAGAGTACAATCCGATGCAAAAGCAACTGTACTTTTTTTGTAGAAGAGAAAATCATTCCATACAACAAGAGAGACAGATCAAGTTCCTGTACTTATTTATGTAATGCATGATTGCTTATACATACACAACTGGAATCTTGTCCCTGCTAATAAGCTTAGGTTTGTAACAGGCTTGAGCCAAATCAACAAAACACAAGAAGGAATTACATCCTTCGTTACAATATGAGACGAAGAATCTCTCCTGAATATTTGAATGATTTCTCAGTCTCTTCAAGACAATGGTTCTTCTCTTCTCTTGTCCAACTCTGAGTATAAAATATATTACATACCTTACTTCAGTCTAAATTTTGTCCAAAAAATAACTATTGTGCAGACAGTAATTACTTTAAATGAACAAACAAATTTCATACCTCAGCTACTTTGTTTAGCTTCTCCCTCACATTGTGCAACAGCTGGGAAAGATCCCCGTCCCATTTATAAAATTCCAACTCCTTGTTATTTAGTATTTTCTGGGACACCTGAGTCAACAAAAGCAACAAATCACAAACTTTTTCGACCGGACTAAACTAGCAATCCCATGTTTGTTGCATTTGGAGGGCCAAAAAAAAAACATATAACCAGATTCGGGTTAGCTCCTAATGGAAGCACACATGGTGGAAGAGTATGTTCTAGGAACATATTCTATCTTTAAAACGTGCAGGAAAGGTTAGTTTAAAATAGAACGCTACCAGTTAAAATCTTAGGCTACATACATTATTATGAAGTCATCTTCTTTTTCATCACAAGACACAAGAATTTCATTAAAAGGGGAAGAATTTGAGCTCGTAACAAACAGCACGGAGCTGAGAAACTATCCAGGACAGTACCCACTTAGCTATACAATAACGAGGATCAATGCAAGCTATTCATGTACCCTACACTAACTTTCCAGTGAGGAGCACATTCAAGCTTCAGAGTAAGCAACACCTAGATAGAAGCTAACCAAAACAAGGCAGATTCGAAACACCTAGCACATAACAATTAAAAAAAAAACTCAAAGAAACAACTCTAAAACTTCAAGATAGTACCGAATAAAACAGAAGATGAAAGTCTAATCACTAGCGAAACCAACATGAAACAAAAAAAGAGTTCTGAAACTAATAGAGCAGAGGAACAAGGATTGCAGAAAGCAATATGACAGTTTCATGAAGTAGAAGCCAAGCACTCTTTCACAGGCAAATAAACTGTTTCCATCCTTATATCAGCTTCCATACAAGTTGAACTCCCTTCAGCCTTACCATTTCCAGTTGTTGGTAAACTCCATGCTTATCCAAGTCTCCGCATCTGCATCTGCATCTTCATTTTCATCATCTATGGCCTCCATAATAGAATATCAGAGAAGCTAGGGCTTTGCTAGATCAAGTCTGGAGAGGAGAAGATGTAGAAACACATGCCAGCACAAGAATAGAGATATAATCTAGAGAGAAATGGACTCTCAAAGAGATCGAACAAACCAGCTATAAGTAACAAAGATCTAATGCCAAACGAGCTCCATTGGTGCATTGGTGGGCAAAGCAACAAAACAGCACCCGTAAGAGTGAATCAGCATGGACAAGGACAAAGGTCGCTTAGGGAGAATTGCTACAATGTGTTCAGAAGCACCTCTGGTTTCATAAGCCCCATATATGAAGCACCACCTCTACTTATTCACTAAATCGAAGACTAAAACTATGAACAGAAAGCACACTATTGCAGGAAATTGATGAAGGTGGGAATTTATGGAAACTACATCAGATTTGGTGGTTTTTGATGAAAAAAAGACGAAGATAAAAGAGAACAATAGAATCCTAGCAAAGCTGACTCTCAAGCGTGGACTTCTGATCTTTAATTTTAATGTTATTGAATATCACATTTTGTCTTTACTTAGGCAACTGTCCTATGATATGTTAGACTATAGGTTTGCTGAACCTAAAATGCCTAAAAGTGGACTACCTTAACCAGCTCACATAGCTGTAAGCTAGCTATGGTACGAATTTCTTGGAATTACTTTGAGAGTGAACACTATGAAATCATCTTGTGCATACCTTTTTACCAATCATCCTACCACCAGCTGTATGGGCGAAGTACACATTGTAGAAGTGGCATAAAAATGCTTGGGGATCCTTTTCTGACATATCTTTAAGACATTGAGCGTAGTTAAGACCAGGAGCAGAAGGCTCAGGGATGACATGGCCTTGCTCCTTAAACCACTCCAAATCCTTTGCCAATTTGTCAGATCTTTCCAATCCCGTATTTCTGAAATCAGCATCTACAATGGGAAGAAATGGGGGAAAATAACAGAATCAGAATTATTGGTTTTAGCAATATGGACATGAAATATGTAGTAAATTTGGACATGAAATATGTAGTAAATTTGGACATGTACACACCAAATCACGGGAAAACTGTTGATACATAGATAAGCTCAAATATGATCCTAGTCTTACATTTATTGTTTCAGCAATAGAAGGCCAAACAGGAAAGTTGGAACTTTTCACAAAAGTGAATGTATATCAAATTGACGAACCCAAAGGTCCAAACAACCAATTTATCTAAATAACATATGTGAGGAAATAATAACTGGCAACAAAAACTAGATTTCACATTTATTAGGTGCAATAATTTAGACGCAAATCATGTCCAATAAAAGAGAATCACAATGATCCAAATAAAAACTTAACAATCACTACTTTATTCTTCTTCTTCTTTTTTTTTTTGGTTTTGGGGGAAGTCATGAATAACAATCTGAAGGGTAACAATAAAATCAACCACCTTGAGGCAGTCATGATAGGGGGAAAAAATATGTCACTTTATGTAAACCTTATCAATAGAAGGAACCAGAAAACGGGTTAATAATGAAAGAAATGTTGCTAACACATCACATGAATAAATGGTAATTCAAATGCCCATACAAATAATAAACCCCGATTTATCAGGTTATTGAGTAATTGTATATCTCAACTCTATCTCTATATAATTCCTCAATATACAAGGCAGAGCAACAAGTAACCTGATAGCCAAATCTTCGAGTAAATCCACTACCAGTCCACAAAACACAAAAATAAAACGATAGATGTATAAGATCATTATTGGCCCTTTAGTTTAAGCTTTTGGATAGATGGTTTCCAACAACTTATAATACAATATTAGAGCCGGAGGTACTATGTTCAAACCAGTAGTAACCCAATTGTACCCTATTGTTGAATTACAACTGCGTACAGGCATCACTTGTGGTAGAGTTATATATGTATAAAATGACTGTTGCTATTCTCCAATAGTTTAATCTTTTGAAAGAATTGGTTATAACTTCTGACAGAAAAGCTTCAATTAAACTAAACAAAAAAAAAGTAAAAATTAATCCAAAAAAGAAAAGATTACTTACAGTAAGAAAAAGGTGCCTCTTCAATTATACTCTCTAGTGTATCGTATACCAACTTGCTATCCACAAGAAATTTGAGATACCCATCAATTGTGGGCTCCCATTTGGTCAAAGCTCCCTCCTGAGGCTCCTTAACTTCCTTTTCACCTTCCTTCGACTGCTCTTTCGTATGCAATTTCATAGCTACAAACCTCATCTCCTCCACAAACCCCTTTGCTTCACCTGGGTACCTCTTCTTGGGCATCTCGGTTGTGGTAGCCGAAACGACAACAGCTGCAGCCTTCATGAAAAAACCCGGAATCCCACTAGTTTTGCGGAACTGAAACCGAACACAGCCCCTCTTTGGCAAGAAACCAGAACCCAAATTGACACTGGTGGTGGATTGAAGAGATGGAGTTTTGTACTGGGTATTCTTCAAAAGACATAGAGATTGTGAAATTGGGGTTGAAGAAGTCATCTTTAACCAAAAAACGAAAGAGATATAAAGAATAAGAATCAGCGTTTGATATAGAAAGCGGTGTAGGAATTACTGGAGAAAAATCAAGAGATTAAAGAAAGTGAAATATGGATATGGGTTTGGCTTAAAATGGCGGTTCACGTACGCTTGAATGCAATTATGCAAAGCCGTTTATAATTTTTGATATTTATTGGGCAAAATAAAATAGTAAATGGATAATCAAATAGACAAGAAAGAAATATTAATATAATGGCTATGATTAATGGAGAAATTGAGTAGGTAGGTTTGGGATGGCAGTGCTTGCTACTTGTGTTGTGTGATTATTAGAGATTTATTTAAAAAAAATTTAAAATAAGACTTATTTTTTTACCTTTAAAAGCATAGACTTAAATTATATCAAAAAATATATATATCATCCTAATATAAAATAAAAATCTCAAAAATAAATACATTATATTTAATTAAAAAAATAAGTAAATGTGATATTATGTGAAAATTGAGCGACGTCCTTTTCACAATGCCTGGACGCCTGCACTTCCACATTTTTTTTTCATACATAAAATAAAAATCAATTGACATATTTACGTCGTGGGAACTGTTTTTTTTTCCTTTTGGGATGTCACATTCTTTCACTCCGAAGATATTCACTTAATAATTTGTTAAAATATATTTTTAAATTTTTTGAATTATATATTTAAATTATATCAATTAATATTGTTAAAAAAATTTGCAGGATATAGAAATAAAATTTATTATATGTATGTATATAAGAATTGAGTCAATAAATAACATTGCTTCGGCCAAGTGGTTAAGACGTGTGACTGTTAATAAAATGAAATTTTCTCCTGGCTTCAAATCTCTTAGGATGTTAATTTTTTTTAAAATCAGCTCCCCTGCAATATATTCAAAAATTTGTATAATAAATTTAGAATATATATATATATATTATTTTTTACTATACTATATTTTTTTGTCATATTTCATTTAAAAATTTAGTAATAATAACTTAAAAAATTAAAATAATAAGATAGTTTACTAAGCTTGGGACGAAACAATCCACTCAAACTCCATAAAATTCTTTGATTTGATACTTTTAATTGACGAGACAATCCACTAAAATTCTCTAAAAAAGTTTTATTTGATACTTTTAATTTACGAGGTCAATTTATATATATATATAGTATTCTATAAAGATCAAATTGACAAAAAATTTATCATAATTGAACACATGAGATTCAATTGATCGAGCTTCGCTCGGAATTAATCGAGGGTGCAAGGAAAGACCAACAAAGGTTGATTGATCAATTGATAAGGGTATCGATTGATCGATCTCATTCGAGTGTTTTTGAGTTAAAAATCGCAATTAATCGATCAATTGATCAAAGATCTTAAGTCAAGTTAATGCATAAGTTTAATTATTTTTAAGCACCAAATTTCTAATCTTAACCATTTGATCAATCATAATCAAATCAAGAACGAAAATACACAATATAAACAATTAGAAGACTCGTTAATCATACATAATTGCTACAAGAACATATTTAATCTAAAATAAACTTTGGATAAGATTGACAAGAAAAGATTGAAGATTAGAGAAGGGAGTTATTTTAACTTATTAATCTACAATTCACAATATTTTTTTTATTTCTTCATTTATTAGTTTCCTTTATTATAATATTGATTCATTTATAATCTATGTCTAATTAAATTTTTAATATGATTATAGGTAATTTCAAACTATTTACTATGATTTAATTAATTTAATGTTATTAACGATTTTAATTTTAATTTTTAATTTTTGATGTGTTTAATTTTATGTTTAAATGTTATGACTATGCATGTTATGTATTAGGATAATCAACTAGTTTGTTGCATCAATATGTTTATATCTAATAAAATGTTAGTATGTAACCATTAATATTTTTATTTAAAGTGGTACATTGTGGTTGTTGTCACAAATGTGATTGAATACATTCGCTAAATATTAAACGATTTTTTTAATCTTATCTAATTTAGTTATCACATTTTTAGATTCTAATGTAATTGTTGAATTAAATATAGTAAGAGTTCTTCAAGATTGTTTATAATTTAAGTTGATTTATAAATCATATTCTAAATCAATTACAAAGTAAAAAAACGTAAAAAGTCTTAAGTGGATAGAGACTTCTAAAGATAAAATTAAAAATTCAATAATAATTTTTATATTATAAAAATAATTTAAAATTTAAGAAATTAATTTATATTCATGATATGGTTAATGAATTGTAGACGAATTATGAATATAATCTTATGATTACATATTTTTCATAATATCTTTGCAAATTATTTTATTATTTTATGTTATATTTCTAAAAAGTAATTTAAAATTTATAGTTGTTAATTTTAATTAACTCATTAATAAATTAATAAATACTAGTAAAAATTATCATTGATTATTATGATTATAACACTCTTAATTCTTAAAATTATTTATAATTTATATATGATCATGTCTATTTGTATGTTTTAGATCATGTCACTAATAGTCGTTATGAATGAAAAGTCAAAATGATATATTTCAAATTATTCTTCACCTCAAAATTGTGATTTTGTTTTCCAATTTCCAACTTCACTTTTGCTTCCTCATCCAAGATTTTCTTGTTCACGTGATGGCTCTTTTCCAAATTTCAACCTATGTAAAAATTATGAATTGGTGAGAAAAAAAGTTCAAAAAATTTATATCTATAAAACAAATTGCGTAAAAATGTAAAAATATGTAAATATTTTTATCAAGAATAGTTATGAATGTGTCATTGATCATCATCGTACGTACTCTTACTCATGGAATGATTATCAAAAATCTCCTATCTTCCAATACGTTCATCGAAAGATTAAAAAAAAAAAACACACAAAATTCTCAGTTGGATGAAAGTGAAACTAATATAGTTGGAATGTAAGATCGAAAAAATATTAAATATATCCTTAGAATTTGTAATATTTCTGCAAATACCCTTATTGTTTTTTAAATATCAAGGATACCCATCCCTTGTAACCGACGTTAACTGAGACGTTTGTTTTAGGGGCAAACATGTAAAAACATAATGAGACTATGAAAAGCAACCAATCACTCCAGACTACAATAAACATTTCGTTTCCCTAAGCTTCCTGCTAGAGTCTTCCTTACACGAAACCCTACATTGTCGCTATATTGTGGTGCTTGTTCCTCGCGTTGTTTGTGTCAATCTCAAAGCTAGTGTCTTTAAAATAATAAAAATAAAAATCTGATTTATTTTGATTACTCTAACGGGTTTTGTGTTTGCAGTTGTCTTGTAACTTCGATGCTTTGTTATCATATTTGGTAGTAAATTATCTAGATCGATTCTTATCTTCTGAACAATGCTGGTAAATAAACTCTTCGCTGCATTTTATTTGTTTCTGGGTTCAATTATTTAAAGATCTAAATGATTAAAATTTTGCTATAACAACAACCAAAGCAGTGGGTTCTAAATCTCTTTCAATCTCTTTGTATTTCTTTAGCTGGCAAGATGAAAAGAACATAGTTCTCTCTGATTGATTTCTAGGTAAAGATAAAAACTTTATTAGCATCCTCTGTTTTTATAAGCAATTAGTTTTGACTTTCAATATCCATTATTTGTTAATCAATTTGTCTTTATAAGGTGAAAATGGCATCATATTTGGCATTCATAGAATTCAAAGATCTAGAATTTTATCTTTTTGTCTGTTTGTAATTTACTGTAACCATTTTGTTAATAAATGATTTAATGGTATATTAGTTGTATACTTTATAAGCTGTATATTAGTTGTATGTAACTAATATTTTCTTTCCTAAAAGCACTTTTAGGAAAATCAGATTCTTTTTTTTTCTATATTTATACATGTATTAAATACCTTGTAAATACATTAATTGAATTTCTTCTTGGTATCATAACAGGAAAGAAAGAAAAACAAAAAAAAAATTATCGATTTCTGAATAGAAGCGCCGCCTAGCGCCGCCGTCTTCTCAGATTGTTTAGCTCGCGCTGCAGTTGCAGATCCGTCGTCCACCCGCGTCGTCCAGTCCGCGATGTTCAGCCCGTGTCATCCATTGCGCAGCCCTACGCCGTTCAGCCCAGCGCGCCGTTCAGGCCCGCGCCCCTACGCGCCGTTCAGTCAGCCCGCGCCCCTGCGCAGCCTAGCGCGCCGCTCAGCCCCGCGCCCCTTCGCGCCGTTCAGTCAGCTCATGCCCCTGGGAGCCATTCAGTTATCCGGCGCCCCATCGCGCCGTTCAGTCAGCCTGCGCCCCTGCACGTCGTTCAACCCTACGCAACGTCCAGCTTCGCGCCACCTGCACACCCCTGCGCCGTCGCCGACCAGTCGAAACCTGATGTGCAGTTTCTTTATGTTTCTTAAGTTTTCAGATTTAAAAAAAAACCCTAATTATCAACTATAAAGCCTAATTATCAACCCCTCAGCCCAACCCTAGCCCATCAGCTATAAGATCCAATTATCAGCCCCACCTAGCCCATCAGCTCCTAGCTCATCAGCTCCAAGCTCATCAGCTCCTAATTCAAGCCCATCAGCCCAACCTAGCCCATCAGCTCCTAATTCAAGCCCATCAGCCCAAACATTCAAACAGCCCATTTATCAACCCAACCCGCCAAAAAAAATCAAAATTTTTTTTCCGCTACACAATATACTTTTTATTATTATTTCAATGGAAGATTCAAGACAACATCAAGTTTCCAGAATTCATGAAGTTCCAAATTTTGAAGTTTATGTTAAGAGTTCAGAAATTGGTTCTTTCGGGGGTACTAAACTTAATGGTACAAATTTTTGAACATGGAAAAAAGTTATGTCTGTTTATCTTCGTGGGATGCATAAGATGGGACATGTATCTGGATCAATTAGGGCTCCTAGCCAAGATGATATAGACGCCTAAACTAGGTGGGAAGATGATGATGGCTTTGTCATGTCCATTCTATTTAGAGCAATCACTGATGATATATTACAAATGGTGGAGGAATGTGAAACTGCTGAGTCTATATGGAATACCTTAAGCGATCTTTATACAAATGAGTCTGACTTTATTCAAGTTCATGAACTCATGTGCAAAGCTGCTGGCATGCAACAAAATGGGCAACCAGTATCTTTTTTTTTTTACCAAGCTGAAAAATGTATGGGCTGAAATTGACCAGAAACGCCCGTGTAAAATTAAGAATTCAGAAGACCTTTTGTGGTACCAGAAGGAGAAGGAGCTTGAACGAGTACATGCCCTTTTAAGAGGTCTTGATACAAAACATAATAGTGCTAAAGGCGAACTGCTTCGAATGTCCGACCCTCCGAGCTTGACTACTGCCTTTACATACATCCGTAAAGACGAATCTCAGCAAGAGAGTCTTCATCAGGCACATGTTGAGGTATCAAGCCTAGCCATTCAAGCCAAATCAATTCAATTCCACTTCATTAGTAGGGACCTTCACCGGGTTTTACCAATCGCCCTCGTTCTCCCTGCTCTTATTGCAATGAACAGAGGCATCTTCGTGAGACTTGTTGGAAACTATATCCACACTTGAAACCAAAAGCAGACTACTATGCAGCAAAATGACAAAATGGGTATCGCTCTAAAGCAAAAGCAGCTGTCGTGCAAATTATCCAAGAACCAGACTACTATGGACAGAATCATCCTATGGAATGTGGAGGTATCCCTACATCTTCAATAGCTGGTCGTGGTAAGATTGGTATGACCTTAAATGTTTCTCACTCTGTTGGGTCTAATACTAGGATTATTGATTCAGGTGCATCTGATCATATGACTTATGATAAATCTTATTTTAATGAGTTATTTCCCCCACCAGTGTCTTATGTTACGAATGCTAATGGTGAGGCCTTTCCTGTCTTAGGAAAGGGGTCAGTATATATCACTCCATCTTTACAGCTCCATAATGTTTTATATGTACCTGACTTATCTCATCACTTAATCTCTGTCCCACAGTTGAACCTTGAGTCTAAATGCTTTGTAACCTTTTATCCTATGTATGTGATTTTTCAGGATCTTCTTACTAGGGCAATAATTGGTCGAGGGTATCTGAGAGGCAGATTGTTCCGTTTAGATCAGAACTACGGAGGGGAGAAACCAGGAGCAAGGGCAAGCACTGCATTGACTTCTAGTTCCGATAAGCTAAGTGAAATTTGGTTGTGGCATCGCCGCTTAGGGCATCCGTCTTTTAGTCTTATGAAAAAAACTATGCCCACTTTATTTATTGGTGTTGGTGAGACTGTTTTACATTGTGAGACTTGTGTTTTGGCCAAGAGCCATCGTATTACTTATTCTCCTAGTATTTCTAATAAAAGTATTATTCTTTTTGAATTAATTCATTCTGATATTTGGGGACCATCTAAAGAGCCAACTATATCGGGTATGAGATATTTCGTTTCATTTATCGATGACTGTACAAGGTTATCGTGGATTTCTCTTCTTAGAACAAAAGATGAAGTTTTTTCAGTTTTTCAAAATTTTCATACCTTCGTTCAAACACAATATAATGCCATCATTCGGATCCTCCGTTCTGACAATGGTGGGGAATATGTTAATCACGTCTTTCAAAAAAATTTCAAAACACATGGGATTATTCACCAAACTACTTGTCCGCAAACACCGGAACAAAATGGAGTGTCTGAAAGAAAAAATCGTCATTTACTTGATATGGCTCGTGCACTCTTATTTAGTGCTTATATGCCAAAACACCTTTGGGGTGATGATGTACAGGCTTCTGCCCATCTCATCAATCGTCTCCCGTCTAGTGTCCTTAACAGAAACATCCCATTTCAGATTCTCGCATCTTACATATCCTTATCATCCTTTCATAATCTTCCTACCCGTGTATTTGGTTGTGTTGCTTTTGTGCATATTACTAAAAATCAAAGGTCTAAATTAGATGCCCGGGGCAATTAAATGTGTGTTTGTTGGTTATGGAAGTTATCAGAAAGGGTACAAGTGCTTCCATCCACCAACCAGAAAGTATTATGTTACTATGGATGTCACCTTCTTTGAGGACATGAGTTATTTTTCCTCACCTGATACTGCTCGTCAGGGGGATAATACATATTTCGAAGAACTGTATCATGGTGAGGGGGAGGCATTAGGTGAATCACCAACTGATGTTTCAAAGAGACAAGTCATTGCAGAAGCAGATGCTTCAAGTATTCAAGCACCAAATTCACTTACAACAAATGACATTGAAGACACAACTGTACCCTCAGATACCCTTGATCAACAACTCCCTGGTACTGAAGGTCACTCATCTGAGGTATGTACACCTACTGATACTAATAGCATCGAGTCTAATGTTGGACAGTATGTGTTACCAAATAGGTCTACTCGAGGTCAACCAGCCAAAAGGTATGAACCAAATATTCATGCAAAATCAAAATACCCAGTAGCCAATTACATGTCCACTAAAAGATTATCTAAGTCATATAAATCATTTGTGAATCAAATATCTGGTGTATCAGTACCTAATAAAGTGCAAGATGCGTTGGGAGATCCAATATGGAGGAAGGCAATGGCTGAAGAGATGGATGCGTTAAAGAAAAATGATACTTGGCAACTTGTGTCACCACCACAAGGAAAAAAGGCAGTTGGTTGTCGATGGGTCTTTACTATAAAACATAATGGTGATGGATCCGTAAATCGATATAAAGCTCGTCTTGTATCAAAAGGGTTTACTCAAACGTATGGTGTAGACTATGATGAGACTTTTGCTCCTGTTGCCAAAATGAACACGATTCGGGTTCTGCTCTCACTTGCGGTTAACCTAAACTGGCCACTTTGACAGTTTGATGTCAAGAATGCGTTTCTTCATGGAGAATTAGCCGAGGAGGTGTACATGAGTCTTCCACCTGGATATGTAGTTGATTCTCCTGGTAATTTTGTATGCAAATTGAGGAAGTCTTTGTATGGCCTCAAGCAATCCCCTCAAGCCTGGTTTGGAAGGTTTTCACAGTTCATGCAAAAGGTTGTTACAGACAGAGTAATTCAGACCACACTCTATTTCTCAAACATCAACGAGGGAAGGTAACATCCCTAATCATTTATGTTGATGATATGGTAATCACTGGTGATGATACTATTGAGATGGATAAATTACAAAGACAGCTAGCCTCTGAATTCGAAATGAAGGATTTAGGTGAACTAAAGTACTTCTTAGGAATTGAGGTAGCCAGGGGAAGAGAAGAAATATATCTGTGTCAGAGGAAGTACGTTATTGATCTGCTAACAGAGACAGGTATGTTAGATTGCAAACCTATTGACACTCATATTGAGCAAAACCATTGTTTAGCAGAGTATCCAGATCAGATACCAACTGATCGAGCTCGCTATCAGAGATTGGTTGGACGTTTGATTTACTTAGCTCATACTAGACCAGATGTTGCATATGCAGTAAGTGTGGTGAGTCAGTTCATGCACAATCCAAGTGAGAACCATATGAATGCTATTTTGAGAATTTTAAGGTATTTGAAATCGGCTCCAGGAAGGGGAGTAATGTTCTCTAAACACAACAATCCTCTTGAATTCTGTGGATTCACAGATGCAGATTGGGCAGGAAGTATTACAGATAGAAAGTCAACATCGGGTTATTTCACCTTTGTGGGAGGAAATTTGGTTACATGGAAAAGTAAGAAGCAGAAAGTGGTGGCACGATCTAGTGCTGAGGCCGAGTATAGAGGTATGGCTCATGGGGTTTGTGAATTGCTGTGGATAAGAACTTTGTTATTAGATTTGGGTTTCGAACTCAAAAATACTATGCAGATGTATTGTGACAATCGGGCAGCCATTGATATATCACAAAATCTAGTACAACATGATCGCACTAAGCATGTAGAGGTTGATCGTCACTTTATAAAAGAGAAGTTAGATGCCAAACTTATTAGTTTTCCTTTTGTTCCCACAGAAGATAAACTTGCAGATATGCTTACCAAAGAAGTCTCCAAGAAGTCATTATATGACTCACTAAGCAAGTTGGACATGATTGATATCTACGCACCAACTTGAGGGGGAGTGTTAATAAATGATTTAATGGTATATTAGTTGTATACAACTAATATACTTTATAAGCTGTATATTAGTTGTATGCAACTAATATAATTTTCCTAAAAGCACTTTTAGGAAAAACAGATTCTTTTTTTCTATATTTATACATGTATTAATCTTCAGTGTAAGATACCTTGTAAATACATTAATTGAATTTCTTCTGATTTTAGTAAAAACTGCACTGATATTTTGGAGTGTTTATATTTTCTTTCACAGTTTTTATTTGGGATTTTCACAACTATTATTTGGTCTTTTCATGACTTTATATTTTCTGCATAGTTTAATGTTGTGTATGGGCATTAGTATGAGCTACACAGTTTTCATTATTGTTACTTGCCATAGTTTTCATTCACATTTTGGTGAGATTTTGTCCATCGAAGTCATATCCCAAAAGAACTTAAATCTATTTTAGTTTAAAAATAGTTAAATTAACACTCAACTTTTTTTTTTCAATTCACCATTTCACTTTCTTTTTCTATCTTTTTTTTTAACTCACCTTTCCGGTATCTTCTTGTCTATCTTTTCTTAATTTCCAGATTCATTTTTTTTCTCTTTTCTTATTTTCTAAAAGAAAATTAAAAATAAAATATCTTAATTCACCAATTTTTAATAAATATTAATTTATTTTTATTATAAATAATAATAATAATAATATTTTATATTTATATAATAAAAAAATATTTTTTATAACAATTTTTTTTCTTCTATCTTTCCTTTTTTTTACTCACTATTCTAGTCTCTTTTTCTTTCTCCTTCTTTAATTTCCAACTCTATTTTCTTTCTCTCTTTTTTTATTTTCTAAAAGAAAATCAAAAATAAAGTATCATAATTCATCAATTTTTAATAAATAATAATTTATTTTTATTATAAATAAAAAATAATAAAAATATTTTTATAACTTTTTTTTTCTCTATCCTTCCTTTTTTTTTACTCAACATTTTGGTCTCTTTTCTCTCTCTTTTTTTAACTCAGTACTACTTCACTTTAATTTTCTCTCTGCTTCTTAATTCTTAATTCCATTTTCTTTCTCTCTTTTCTTATTTTTTTAAAAAAATTAAAAATAAAATATCATAATTCACCAATTTTTAATAAATAATAATTTATTTTTATTATCAATAAAAAATAAAAAAAATATTTTTTATAACAACTTTTTTTTAACTCACCATTCTAATCTCTTTTTCTCTGTATTTCATTTTTTTAAACTCACCATTCAAGTCTCTTCTTCTCTCTAATTCCTTAATTCCCTAGCTTTATTTTCTCTCTCTTCTTATTTTTTAAAAGAAAATCAAAAATAAAATATCCTGATTCACTAATTTTTAATCAATAATAATTTATTTTTATTATAAATAAAAAATAATAAAAATATTTTATATTTATATAATAAAAAAATATTTTTTATAACAAATAACTTATCAAAATTTTATTATAAAATAATAACAATAAATTATTAAATTTTTTACTAAATAGTTATAATAATTTTTCACACATTTTAAAAAAATAAATTATTTAAGATTAAAAAAATTAAAAATAAATTACATTGTAACACATATCTCTAATATTATTATAATTTTAATTATTACTAAGATAACGAATATTTATTAACAATAATTTTATTTAAGTATTAAAATATAATTAATTAGATATAATTTATATAATTTATTATATTAGATAATATTTTTATGCAAAATTTGCGATATAATGTTTTATGTTTGTATTGTATTTTGTATAAAGTTGGATATAGAGGTTTTACAATTTTTTTTAATAATTTAATTCTTTTTATGAATATTATTTTTTATATCATATTTATAATTAATATTATAATTGTTTATTAAATATAATTATAATTATATTTATTAATAATAATAATAATGTATTATATTATATTTAAAATTAATTATAAATTTATAAGATATTAATATTTTTATGTTTATAATAATTATGTTTTGTAAAATGACTCTTTTTTTATTTTATTTTTAAAATAAAATTGACTAAAAAATGTGTTTTTAAGTTTAAAGTTAAATTTTACCCATTTTTAAACTAAAACACAATTCAACTATTTTCTAATAAGATATGCCTTTTATAGAAAAAATCCTTATTTTAGTATATTTTTTTTGGACACAAGGACTTTTATTTGGACGTGTAAAACTTCTTTCTTTTTAGCATATAATGTTATATTTCATGTTTTCATTCATTTAATCATATATTTTACAATTACAAGTATTAATAGGAAAAAAACTGAATATACCAATATTAAGAATCATCGTATTTTTAAAATTATTATGCATATTTATTTTCATATTTTGTATCCTAACTCCTAGGATTGAAATTTCTAGTTTTATTATATGGAAATCAGGAGTTATATATTCTGCACTTACATCATTACTTGCATATCTATCCATGCATTCATGTTAATGTTGTGTGCCGGGTAGGATGAAGATGGTAAGTTTTGTGTGTGTTTTTAATATGCATGCAACATACATGATGTATTTATAGTTCACATCAACATCATAACCATTTTGAATAACTGTTTGATTTTGAAAAATGAATTAAAAAATTGATAGCTTGACTTTGTGTAGGAGAGTGTGTATTTAACAGAAACTTTAAAAATATGTTACATATGAGAGGTGTTTTTAATGATACCTCAAATGTTAAGATTATCGTAGTTAATTTTTTTTTTTTAAACTCTCACAAAAGGGTCGCAGTTACCAGGCCTAAGAGGAGACGTTAGGATAAGTTGAAGGGTATTTATGAAGATATTATAAACCTTACAGGATAATTGATGTTTTCCATGGAAGATCCTGTCAATCCACTTCACCATGCTCCCCCGACTCCTTCCCCCAAAAAAAAAAAAAAAATTTGTGTGCCTTTTAGACCAACATGGTTCTCCTTTATTTTTTATTTGTGTTTGAGCTTTGCTTTTCTCGATATCGTTAGTCTGTTGTTTTATGCAATTTGATCAAAAATCTTTCGGTTGAGAAGAGCTGATATCCAAAAACGTTATTCATTACTTTAAAACACCACTATATATTTTTAATATATCACAATTACAATTATAATTTACATAATAATTTCTTATTTGATGCAGATATGTAAACTTGATTATACTTGTACACATCATTTGAAATTCAACACAAATTTGAAACATATAGACTTTTCCATTGCTTTAAGACTATTGACATTTGCCACGGTTCAATTGTCATTGATACAATGCAGGGTAATAGTTCAACCGAATTTAACTAATATATTATTCTTAACAAGATGATTTTGTTGATGTTCATAGCTAATTTGGGAAGGACTTGGAAATAGTGGAACACTTGTGCTAGGTAAGTGGAATCAGCATTAGCAACCACTCGATCTTGTCTTATAATTTCATATAAACTGCATGGCTGACAGAAGAATACAACTGCTAGCAACAACACGGCTCCAATGAAAAAGCAATGCACGGAAGCAAATGTGACACAATTCTTAGCAGAAAAAATGTCAAATTATTATCAAAGCAAATATATATGTTGTACACCATAAATTGAACAGTCAGATTAAACATACGTGAATCATGAATGAACAAGAACTCTATTCTATTACGTACTAGCAGCTTGAGACCTATGAGAAAAATATATATTCCATATTCCATATCCTCCTTAAATAAGAACTCAGTACAGGTTTAGTACAATTCCTAACAATAAGTACTTGCATTTAGGAGATACTAGACAAAGGCCCATTGCCCTTTTCTATTGAATATTGATTCTACACACTAGTTCAGTTTTTTGGTTCTTGAGAATTGTCAAATAAATTCCATGAATGTGTCTAATAAGCGCCTTGAACAATTAGTTTGACATTACGATTACAATAAAGCAAGTTACTAACAGTGGGATGAAACAACTATATGCATTGCTACCATGAAATCAATTCAACTTGAGAGAGATCTTACTTTTGGGATGATAGTCTTCCAAGTAAGATTTCACTGAATGCAAAAACAATAATACCTCATTTATCTATGGAGCATAGACTATACTGATTACCTAATATTGTTTCCTTTCTCTTGTTTCCAGATTTGTGTCGAACACTATACTGATTACCTAATATTGTTTCCTTTCTCTTGTTTCCAGATTTGTGTCGAACTAGTTGTTTGGTACTTTTGTTTACAGTGAAATCTTACTTGGAAGACTATCAAGCCGAAATTAAGGAGGTATTATTGGTTCTTCATGGAGGAAGCTAACAGGACAACAACGTTGTAAGTTCTTTTTTTTTTTTTGTATATACAAAGTAGAAGAAACTAGTCGTTTTAAACAGGATGCTTGCAGTCTTGCACTTATCATACACTTTATATATTTTTCCTGGGTGACTAAAAATCGAGTAAGCATTTGCTCTCCTTTTCAAAGCAGCAACTTGATTAAACCCAGTCTTAAACATAGTAAAATTGTTTGAACCAAAAAAAAAAATGGTAAAAGTGAGAGTGAAAGAGAGAGAAACAGTAACATGCGCACGCCCTTCAACTTTTGTATACTTTATAGTTTCTACTTTTTATTAAGTGAAAGACACTTCAACTTTAGAAGGAAAAGAACTTGACAACAAATCATAACATTGAGGCAAATACATTCAGAAGAGGTCATAACTGAAAAACATTCAAGGCACAATTTTGAAAGCTTTGGTCTTGTCAATCCAAGTGATGAAGGAACTTTTAGAGTTCCTAAATCCCAAGAAGCCATGTTCTTTGCTCTTGTTCATGCTGTCCAACTGACCTTCCCAAGTGAGCATAACATCCACAAACCACCACGCACCCACCTCCTCCAACTTTGTGGGCAACAATTGCTTTTCCTTCACAACCTCATTCCAGACCTCTTCTTTCCCCCTCATAAACTCCACCAAACTAAACCTCTCTTCCTTCTCATCGAAAACATAATCTTCAATCTCAAACTGTTCCGCCAACACCTTCCAGAAATGTTTCCACTTGAAGACATCCCCATTGTTGCAGTTGAAGGCTTCATTCTTAGCATACTCATCCACAGCTGCCCATATCTGTTGTTCGGCGATCAAATCTGCATCCGAAGCCACAACGTAAGACTCCCATGCAACCTTTGTCCCCGGAAACCTCAATGGAATCCCCAAATGTTTGCACACAACAGCGTACACGCAGAGACTCCCCACCATGTTCATCAAGCTGTAAGGAGAGAACCCAAATATCATATTGGGTCGGTGCACCGACCATGTCAAGCTTTCCTTATTCTCCACTTGATCATAAAGCACGTCCTCCAGGGTGTAGTAGAAATTGGGGTAATCGAGTCTGGGCAAGTCCTCGGTAAAAGGGGGATCGTGGGGTTTGATCTTGCCGATGGCCTCGAAGGGTCCGACGTAGTGTTTGGTGCCAGTCTGGAGGCAGATGTGACGGAGATTAGGGGCATTGGGGACGATAGAATGGAGAACATTACGGAACATGGCGGCGTTGGCTTCGCAACTGAGGGTTTCGGTTGATCCGTTGGTCCAAGTGACGTAGAAGATGTGGGTGACATCGGTGAGGATGGAGAGCTTGGCTTGGGTGTCTTCGGGGTTTGACACGTCGCACTGGATGTATTCGATGGGGTGGTCTTCGTTCCAATTGGGTCGGGGCCGGCGAGCGACGCCATAGACTTTCCATGGACCGCCGGGAGTGTCGGAGAGAGGGAGGATCTCGGCAAGACTATTTCCCACAATTCCTGTAACGCCGATTATTAGCCCTACGCTTTGGTAGCTTGTTGGAGGTTCTTCTTCATCCAATTTTTTCTGCGGATAAATAAAATCGAATGGTTTTTATTCGTAGAAAAGTAATTATATGAAGACTAGATAATTATAAAAAAATAAGATTGTTGAATGATATTCATAATATTGGGGGTACCTTAGCAGCTCCGATGGCACCTGCCCACCACCAGCTCATTCTCAGTTGAAATTGGGATTGGAGGGATCGTTGAAAGATGAAATAGAGTAACTGAGGTTGGACTGGAAAAACAGAGAGAGAGAGAGAGAGAAGTAGACAGGTGTATACTAAAAAGGGAGAAGAAGACGACCGGCGAAAGTCACCGAGCTGTGGTCATTGACGAAACGATGGGGTTGGTTGGGGCTGTATCGAAATATTATTGGAAAAATTACATTATACCTCCATTAAAATTTGGAATTATTTATTTTTAATTTTTATATATCGTAAAAATATTATTTTCTTTTCATTTTAAAAAACGTAATACATATATTTTTTATATGCCATAAAAAACATATTTATTTTGAAAAAATAATTAAAAATCATATTAACAATTAAGTTATATATAATATAGATAATAAAATTTGTAATTTTTTTTCTTTTTCTATCGATTAAATTTATAAGTTACTAGAATTATAAAAATTGCACACCTCATATAAATTTTTTAAACGTTATTAAGATAAAACAAATTTGACAAAAATTAAAATAGTACACCTAAAAAATTGTTGTCAAAAGTTAAGTTAAACTCTAAACAATCCAATTTCTTTAAAATTAAATTCTTTAATTATTATTAAAATATTATTTTATTATTATAATTTTAAAAATATAATTTTATAAAATTTATTAATATTTTATTTAAGTTATAAAGTTTTAATATTATTTAATTTCACCACCTGAATTTTTTTTATTAAACATGCAAACGTATGAAAAAAAAATACTTAAACCTTATTATTCACTTAACTTTTCACCTGAGCATGTATAATATATTCAAAATTTCAATGGTTATTGAAAAAAAAATCATTTTTTCCATTCAAAATTTCTGAAAAGATAATTTTTTGTTCAAATGCTAATGATATTTTGAGTGTGTTTCAATTTAAGTAACTTATTAATTATAGAAATCTTGTTGGTGGTTATACTAGTGGTTTTAGAAATATATATATATATATATATATTAGTATTTATATTATTATTATTTTGTTTAAATAATAAATTAATTTGAAATAATTTTATTTATAAGTATTGAGCACAGTAGAAGTAAGAAGAATAATAAACAAGAAAATATGTACACAAGAAATTTAGGTTGTTTGGTAAATTGCTTAACTCATATCCAGAATTACAAATTTTACTAATAAAAATTCTTGAATACATAAATTTTTTCCAATAACCAAATACATCATATATACCAAAAAAAAAAAAACACTCAAAATACACCCTATTTTATATCAAGCTAAGCGACATGTTTTTACATTATCCTGGACCTCATCCTCGTATCCTAACCTTTGAAGCATGTCAAAGTAAATATCTAAATGAGGCACATAATTAACTTGAACCACATCCTTGTAACTTGACCTTTGAAGTGTGTTGAAGTAAAGACTTGCACGTAATTAACCTGACCTTCAAAATATATATGTCAAAGTATTGAACCAGACAAGGCATGTAACTTGTTGGGTTGTGTTAATGTTTTTAGTTTGGATGGGATGCATTTCTGAAGGGACTCGTGATTGATTGAAGGAATAGACCCATCAACCTCCGTCAAATATGTATATGGCCTGCTCTAACACCCATCAAATTTTGATGTACGTACCTTGAGCAAGGGGTCATTCCATTAGATCATTGACATGTGCATAATCTATAGATATTTACGATTTTTCTTCTTCTTAAAATTAAATATAAGTTAAAAACAATAAAAATAAAATATTATATATCTTGTAATTTTAAAAAAAAACTTTCTTACTTATTTATAATAAATATACTTCAATTATTATTTATATATTAATCATATTAATTATAAAAAAAATTACTTTTATAATAATATTTTTACATTATTTACTCTATCTTATTTAAAATTTAGAATGGTATATAATTTACGTATTAATTTAATAAAATTGATAAGATTTTTTTTATTTATGAATAAAAAAATAAAGTTTGAATTAATTATTTAATAATAAAAATAAATAAATAGTTATGAATACGGTAATATTATAACACATCCATTCAAAAGAAATTAGCAAACTCGTGATGTTGTACAACCATAACCATTACCAAATAAAAGGAAGGTGAAAAAAAACCCACTAGAAAATGTGATCTCGTGAAAATGAGCTCAATTAGATCTCATTCTTCTTGCATTCATTACCTTATCCACCATTCTACTCCCTAGAAAATGTGATCCATTATTATTTTTATTTACTTGGGTCATGACTTTTCCCTTTGAAGTGTTAATTACAATATTGCCTTGATAAGCACTAGTCTCTTGCTTAGCTTCGACCGATTTTCCACCCCTAGTGACGCTCGGCGAGACCGATTGCCTTCTAGATATCACTTGCGTTGCAGGACCGGCTCGAGTACGAGTAGCAGATGTTGAACGTTGATCTGTTCTTAAATTAGGAGGTGTCTCATTGGAAAATCCTTTCATTTGTGTTGGATTAATAGTTGATTTTACTAGAGATGATTCACTTCTATTATTATATTTTGTCTTATGATCCAAAATTCCAAAACTACTTTGCTTTTGATTTTCTACATTCATAGTAATGTTTTTCTTTTCCTTCATGCGATCTTCAATTTTGTCTAATGATCCTCGCAATGATTTCATGTGTGACTTTGGTTTTGGTTTGACATTATTCTTCGTCTCAATAATAACTGGTTGTTTTGGTCTTGGATCTGGTGATTTCATAATTCCAATATTGCTTGATTTTGATGCCACTGAGTTTCCATTGCTTGCTGCAAACTGGTTACAGTTATTCTGTTTTCAATTTGCATGTACTTGAAAATTGTAACATAATTTAATTAAATAATATATATATATATATATATATATATTTATGCAATAAATGTATGTATACGTACTCTTGAAAGAGGTTGGAGAATTGTTATCTCACGTTGAATGACAAGTTCGGGACCCTTCGCTTCAATTTCCAGTGAGGGAAAAAGAGGAGTTGCAGGCGGTGTTTTCAACCTTCATTTGCATAATAAGTTCGTTATTTTTGTATATATGTTATATTATATAGAATTACAGTATGTATTAAGTTGTAACATCACAATTTTATTATTTTTACAAAAAAAAAAAAGTTACAGAAATCTATTTATGAAAAATAACACATATCAAATGCATCAATGACTCGTGTAACGTATCTAATGCATGAATGACATATTTTTTGAAAATTAATTGTTTTAACATTTTTGAAAAGATTATAGATTTGTATTACTCAATTTAATAAATACAGATCTAAAATAAAAAAAATTACCATTTTTTTAATTAAATATGTACATACCAATCATAATCATGTTTACCACTTCCACCAAGAAACCCAAACGATCCAAATTCCTTTTTTCCTGATGGAATTTTATAGAGCTGGTGAAGATTTCCAGTTGGCTCAAAATCATCAGAAACAGGCTGTAAAAGACTAAGATGATTCATGACACGTTCTTTTTCACGCCTGTGAGATTCCAACTCTTTGAATAGAACTAGATCATCATCTCTATCCATTTTTTCCTTTATTTTGGCTGTTCCTTTACTCGAATCTGTTTTCTTCCTGCGTATCCCAAAGTTCATACTTGCTCGATCCAATTCCTCCTTTTGATAGTTCGCTTCAATGTAGTGTAGAGATCATATATCTTCTCAACTTATTTGTTATTATAGACAAGAGTACTGCCACGTGGGGACTTAGCCGGCATTTTTTCCAAAGTCTAAGGCTATATATATCTTAGTTAATATATAATATAATTAAGTGGTAAATGGGGTATCTATGTTAATGGAAGGAATGCTTTGATTCTTCCAAATGCTAATTTGGATCCATTAGCCACAATTAATTACATTATCTTGTCCTTAAAGTTCTGATTAGAATGCCAATTATTTCAGGCCAAGTAGCAACTAGCCGGCTAGCTACTATATCATTATCATATGGTTTTTCTACACTTGTCTTTAGATTTTCTAACTAGTTTTGCTTATATCATAGAAGCATGCATTAAAAAGTGTAGTTAACACTCACACTAGAGCTAAAGCTATTATTTATTTCTTCTTGAGAAAGGTAAGTAGAATGATCTATTATTAAATTTTCACGCGTTTAATCGATTTTAAATTATATATATTTTAAGACAATTTGTTGATAATCGAATATGTTTTGAAAAAATTGAACTAATAACAAATGGTAATAACTGTTACATTAAAATATGACAGTTATGTGATTTCAATACATAAAGTTTCTTAACAGTGATAGACCCGAGATTTCTTAAGTTTGACGAGTAACTATCAAGAATTTTCGCACCTGTCCAATATTTATAAAACACATCATTCTCTTTTGTTGACATTGTATATGATGATGGTGACAAGTATGTTCGATTTTTATCATTTTTTTACCTTTGGTGTCAATTCAAGTCGTATGTCCAATTTTTTTAAATCCAATCTTGATTTAATTACATACTTTATTTTTACAAGTATATTAAGTAATGTATCAATCAAACTCTCATATACTTTTTCTCAATGTGCATGACATCTAAGATGTGACGAATATGTAGATCTTTCCAATAAAGTAATTTCCAAAATATTCAATTTTTTATTCCAACAATCATTATCTACCGATTTAGTAACATTTCCCTTTTCACCATTTTTATTAGTTGACCCTTTTCGTTTCCTTCCATAAGTGAGTATTCTTTTTTTCATCTTCCATATCGTTTGAATGGCATACCATTCATTTGCCTTAATATCTCAACACCACGTAAAGGGCTTGGTTTATGATCATGATCTTCTTCACCATTAAAATGTTTTTTTTGTATCTAAACTTGTATCAAAATGACAAAAATCTTCTGACTTCTATAAGACATATTTCGTCCGTGAACAAGATAAATTGCAGAAGTATCATCACTACAAATAGAGTAAATTTGTCAATTTTCTATTAATAACATCATTAAACATATTAAATATATATCAAACCAATATATTTCAAATATTATTTTATATGAAATCATAAATTATTAGAATATCTATCAAAACATCATATAAAAATAAATACATAAAATCCAAATAATTAATAAACTCATTATAATATTAACAATATAATATATATATATAAATGCATGTAATAATAATAAATATTTTATTTATATATATAATAATAAATATTAATAAACTCATTATACATTATATATAAATATATTTTATATTATATATATATATACATATTTCATATGCATGTAAATTATTTTCAAAATTTTAAGTTTAAAATAAATTAATATGTATCAAAAACATAAATAGATAAAATTATTAAAATAAATAAATGAATAAAATATCTTCTTTTTTTCTAAGTTTGAATAAAAATACACAACCTACATAATACAAAAATATATATAAATAATCAATAACACATAATATACATTAAAATTAAAAAATATGAATAATAAGTGTAAAATAATTTATAGAAATACTTACAATAGTAAATTAAGTAACAAAATCAAGGAAATGAAGAAAAAATAGTGTTTGGTAAGTGAGAAAGTAAAAGAAAATAGGTATGAAAAATTTGAATATTATGCTAAAAAATAGTGGATCTAGAATAGAAATTGGAGAGGAAGAAAACTCATTAAATGATGCCAAAAATGGTGGTTAGATGTGATCGGAAAATGAGAAAGAGAAAGTGAGAATGGTTGGGTTTTTCAGCTATTAGGAATAGGAAAACAAACGAGCAAACTGTCTATATAATGGGGAGAGAAGAAGAAAAAGGAAAAAATAATATAGTGTTGGTTGACACGTAGGACCGACGCTACACGTATGACGTATCGTCGTTTCTACGTGTCAGTCAACACTACACGTGACTAGCATCGATTTACATAATGAAACGATGATATCATGTCAACCGACGTTATGTCCTACGTGTAACATCGATTGACATGTAAGACTGATATTAATTTTTATAATTTTTTTAAATAGTATCAATAGACCGACTTAAAATTAGTTATAAGTAGATTTTGGGTAAAAATCTACTTTAAATGACGACTTACTTACTTTTTATTATAATAATGTATTATTTTAAGATTATATTATTCATTAATTAGATTAATTTTTTCTCCATCTTTTATTATGTATTATTTAAAAATATATTATATTAATTTTAAATTTTATTAACTTAAAATATATCATAATGATATATTTTAAAATTAATGAATAATTTCTATAACTATTCACCTCGTACCACCATTAATTACAACAAATAAGCAAATTTATACCACGAATCTAAGTAGCCATATTATTCGGCACTATTTGATTAGACTCTTTCTAAATAACAAAACCCATAAGGAAAAGGTGTGCAATCATCTCGGCCCATTCAACTAATTGTGGCCTATTTTTGTTTTAGCAGAGTAATAATCCTTTCCCTCCTGTTCTCCACCTACTTTCATCCACTTGTCAATTGGTACTTTTCGTTTTGTTTCTTTCTGAGGTAATTGATAATTGTGGAGTCTCTGCCATCATGTAATTATTACGGTACAAGAAATTAAGTAGAAGATAAATAGAAAAATGGAAAGTAAAATGAACAACCCATCCGTTTGGAAGAATATAGCTCAAAATTGAATCAAAATTTCGATATAACATGGTTATGGACTTTCCCAACGTAACACAAGAGTTTATAAAATCATTGTATTTTCTAATAATATGGGAATATATGTATTTCCGTCTCAATAAGATGAAGTGATCAATTTCATTTTATATATATTTGTGTATTAATTTTTATATATTTATAATAAATTATTATTATTCAAACATTTTTTGTGTTTATTTTGTCTTATAAAAATGTTTGAGGATAAACCAGTAAAAAGAATAAAACATGTGTGAGAATAAAAACAAGACATTCGATCGAAATTGATCGGGGACCCTTTAATGAAAAATATGGATTAATAGGTTCAATTAATCGATTATTAATCTAGGAACTATAGATGATGACTTATCATTTCTAGATCGATTTAAAAATGAATCAATCGATTGAGCAACCTCTCAATTGATCAAGCTTCTATCAATGATTAATTGAGAGCTCTTAGTTAGAAATTAACAAGGTTAGATTGATCAATAGGTTCATTGAATGAGACAAAGTCTTAAATGAATTAGGCTTGAGAAATACATTATAAAAGTAACCTAAAAGATCATCAAAATACAACAATTACAAAAGAAACAAGAGAGATCGAAGATCACACTAAAGATAATTTTTAAAAGAAATTTTGAAGAAAAAATTGAAAATTGAAGATTTATATTGACTTAATCCTCTACTTTTCAAAAGTTTTTCTTAATGTCATTCTTTAGAGTTTTTTAGAAAAATAATATTGATTCTTATAGAATCTATATCTAGTTAATTCAATAATATGATTGTGTGCAATTTCAAGTCATAGATTATAGTTTAATTAATTTAATATCATAATAAATTTTAATTTTAATTCTTGATTCTTGATTTTTATTGTGTTTAAATAATATTATATCTTAATATAATGTAATATATATTCATGTTACCATACAATTAATATTGAAAATAACATTTTATCAATTTTTATTATTTCATAAAATATTGATCCAAGTAATTTATAAATATAAATAATGATTCAAATTTTATTAGTATCTGTTTAAAGTTATCAAATGTAGTCTTTTAAAAAGTTCAAGGTATTACGAAACTCGAGTGAATATTTTTCTTTTGAGTTAATGCATATTAACTCTTCTCAAAATTTATGTTGAATAACTCTTTAGAATTTAAGACTTCAATTACTTGAGAAGTGATTTTTACTAATGATAATTTTATAATATTACTTAATAAATGTGTTTATCATATGATAATTCTTATAAGTGAATCTTAGAAAAATAAATAAATAAAAGAATTTATTACGATGAACATAAGTTTTACCCATTTTAGATCATCATTATTCATTTTTATTAAATGTTAAATTAATAACGAAGACTTCATAGAGTGAAGTCCAATAAATTTGCAGAAGATCGATAACATTGAATAATGATGGATTTATTATTATTATTATTATTATTATTATTATTAGCACATGTATTTATTGTATTGAAATTTAAATCATTTTTTTATATAATTTTTTATTTTAATTATATAAAAATTAAAATATAAAATTATATGTGGGCTAGATCATGTCATTTTAAAGTTAACATATTATGAGCATATATAGCTAAAAAATAAACTATTATACATACATTTTAAAATAAACATTTTTAATCAAATGGATTAGAAGATTAATTATAATCCTTAGTTAAATTTACTATCTATAAATTAAGATTAAATACAAGTAAATAGTTATTCATCATGATTTATAAGTAATTGACTTTTGCATCACTATTTAACAAAATCTATTATTATTTTTTATATATTTACTTTATACACAATAATAAAGTTCAAGAGAGTATTTATGCAATATGAGAAAAATAACATTTTTGTTAAAAATGAGATTATTAACTAATATTCATATTATTTTATTTATATAATTTAGAATCACAAGTTAGGTCACCTATATGGTTAATATGTTATTAAAATAATGACTTAAAAATATTAAAATAAATTGTATAAAATACTAAAACTAATAAGAGTTGTAGTATTTGTAAAAGTTTTTTTTTAAATAGACGAGGTTATTGAAATAAAAATAAGAATTGTAAAAAAAAAATACAATACATAAAATATAGAAAACTTGTAAATAATAATAGCATTCTCATAAATATTAAAAAAAAATTGGAGATAAATAAAAGAGATTAATTTTATTTACTTAAATAAATAATTATTATCCTAGTATTTAAAGTAAAGCAAATTATTCATAAATTATTGTGAGTAGAACATGCCTTTTAACAAAAGATGAAGTCTACAAGTTATTTTTTTAATTCTTTTTATGATAATTATGCATTTAAAAACCAAAATCACTAATAAAGGAACAAGAAAGTAAGATATATGAAAAAAAAAGCTTTAAAAAGTATAAGTTTAAGATCATAAAAGTCTTATTTGTAGAAAAATTTATATATAATGTAATATACATAAATTATTTTTCTTTTATTTATTTTATAGAATAGTGTTAGTATGTATATTTTTTTAATCAAATTATATTTTGATTTTGATTTAAATCAGTCACTTAAAATGAAAAAAAGATATAAACCTTACCCACTAGACGAATCTAAAAAAAAGTTTGACAAAATCATATAAAATAAAAAATTAAACATATGTTAATTTTTTTTCCTTAAATTCCATTTAAGATAATTAATTATTTAAAAAATTAAAATAATGATCTTAAATAAGAGGAGTAAAAAAAAGTAGCGAAAAATATAAGATAGATCATAAAACGCCATATGTGTTTTGCATCAATTGTACGTTCTGTACAACCAAGAAAAAGGCCACTGAACCTCAGAAAATTAATTTTTTAATTTTTTTTAATTTTAAATCATTTCAAGTTAATTTATTTTTAGTAAAATCGATTTTAAATTTTTATTAATTTTAATATTTTTTAACGAAAAATCAATTATAAGTTAGTTTTTTTTACTTTTAAAACTAACTTAAATAGTAATTATTGTAGTAATGATTAATTTTTATCCTTTTAAACGAAAAAATCAATTCGTAAAAAAACTAACTTAAATAGTAATTATTGTAGTAATGATTATTCATTTAAAAAAAAAACTATATTAGCTAACATCGTATAATTAATATGAATAGAAATTTGGCTACATTTATATTTTTCTTAATTCTAATACTTGGTTAGTTGACCAAGAAACCAACTAGGCCATTGATAATTGATTGGCCCTTGGGAATGAACTGGAGTCGCACTATATGTGATACAAGTGAGGTATATTTAAGAGGTGATATGAAGAATGAGATTATTTTATTCATTTATATTTTTATATTCATTATTTAAATTTTAATTAATGTTGGATGACATCAAAGTCTAACCCTATTGGCTAAATAAAGTCATTGTACTATTTTGGGAAGAACATGTCATAGATCTGAACAACATCAACAACAAAGAAGGCAAGCTCCAATCTTCCGGCTTGAAACGACCTGACTTTGTCGTGGATGACACCACCTTCGTAATTCGTATATTCAACTGTAAGAACCTCCTACTTTAAAAATAAAGATTATTAAACTCCAATAATTTTTTTTATTGTTATTATAATAAAAATATTTATTCTATTTAAAACTTTAATGTTATACATACTCTCTTTCCACACCTTTCTTCTGGTTCTCTTTCCATTTATCTTCTCGTTATATGTATATAATCCCACTTTACTTCTTCACTTTCCTTAGCAAATGTCTTACATACACCTAGGCTCACTACTAATTTATTTTCTATTTATTCATCAACTATATCATGACAATAATGTTGATGCGTATTTTTCTTATGTTAAGTACAATATTTCAAGGAATAATATTCTTCTTCAAGGTTATATTGATTAAGGGTTTTATAGGCTATTAAACAACTTGAGTCATTCTACTACTACAAAAATAAGTATTTAAGTCGATATGTAAAGTCTATTCGGTATAGAACCGATGTTATTCACATAGAACGTAGCGTTGGTTGACGTGTCGAATCAACGCTACACGTGAACCTAGCGTCGGTTAACACCTGAAACAGATGCTATACACGTGGATAAATTCTTTTCTTTTATTTCTTCTTAAGACAAAAACTATTACAAGCGCTGCATAACTCTCAAAACCCCAAAACCTCCTCCTCTTCTCCTCCACTCTCTCTCATTTTCTGGTCACTTACGACCACCATTTTCAACGCTGGTTAGTGGGTTTTCTTCCTCTCTAACTAATCTTTTAGATCCCCAATTGTTTTGAGTAAAATATTCAAATTTTTTATACCCATTTCTCACTTACAAACACTATTTTTTCTTCATTTCCTTCATTTTGTCACTTCATTTACTCTTGTAAGTATTTCTATTAATTCTACGTACTTATTATTCATATTTTTTTTGTTATTATGTGTTATTATTTATGTGTATAATTTTTTTGTATTATATATATAGGTTTGTATTATAACATCAGGAGAAGAATACATCATGATAATTTTTTTGTTATTAATTAATATTTTATTTTTCAATTATTTGTATTATTTAAACTATTTGTTAAATAAATTTTTCCCCTAATGTTATTTAGTGATCGAATACAAGTTTTAATTTTAATATAATAGAAAATGAGTAGATTTTGTAAAAAGAAAAAGAAAAATTTAAAGTCGATTCACCGCGTGAACTGAATTTAAGGGGTACCTAAGTATATAACCAGCTTCTCACTGGTTTCCTTGGTCGATGTGAGACTCCTTAACACCCCCTCACATCGGATGGGGACACTGTAAAGACCGATTGACCGTGAGGTTGAATGATCAGGGTTGACCGTGTTGGGCACATCAATTGAACTCAAGGACCTGCTCTGATACCATGTTAAATAACTTGGACCCTTCTCTTAACCCAAAAGTCAGCTTATGAGTTAAGGGGTACCCAAGTATATAACCAGCTTCTCGTTAGTTTTTTTGGTCGATGTGAGACTCCTCAATATATGCTGCTTGTTGATAGAAGTGTTTTCTCATCATCTAACAAAGCACCTATTAAGGTTCCTCGTTATGCTTTTCTTTCTACCTCGTAGTGTGACATGAACGCTTATGTCATGTTTTTTATTCAATTATAAATACTATTTTACATAGAAATGATATTGATGTAATAAAGCCATCTTGGTCTAGTGTTTATGAGTCTTGTGAAATTGTCAAATCTCATAAGCAACTATTTTCTGTCGGTAAGCATGTGATTGCCTCCATTCTCCGAGCAGAATGACACAGTTGAGAGGTGTCATAGACATGTGGTTGATAGGGATCTTAATTTGTTGATTCGTTCTATTGCTCCTAAACAATATCATTTCGTACTAAGAATTTTGTTCTTAATTGTGTTTCTTCTCATTTGAATAATGCTATATAGTATCAGTGCTTAACTAACATTAATGATATGGATACAAATATATTTATTAATTAAAATTTAAAAAAATGTATAAAATTATTAGATAATTGATATAGAGATAATATTGAATAATTGAATGATAGTTTAGAAGCATTTTTCCTCTCATCTTCTCTTTTTTAGTTATTTATATTTTTGCTTTATAATAGGGAACTTGATTTTTATTTTTTAAAAAGTTTTTGAAAGTATGTGTTTTCATTGTCCAGCCTTATAGGAAAAATATTGGATTTAAATTTTAAAATCTTTTGTTTGTGTATTTCATGTATATGTCTGGAGTCAAATAAGTCATGTTTGTTTGAAAAATCACTCCAACAAGATTCACATTTGTCATCATGTAGTCTTTATCGAACCTTTTTTCCATTTTCTTGGTGAAATTGTTTCTTCCCCTTCCCCTTCACCTTCTTCACAATAGCGCCATCGTTGGTATTTTTATGTAGTGTCATACTTAATCTTCTCGCACTGTCCAGTTTATACCGCCGTTTTAGATCTGTATGTTCGTTATAGATCTCCACGTTGTCCGCTACGTGCACCAGCCATCCAGCCTGTACTGCTCTGCTTTGCGTTTTTTAATTTGTGAGTAATTTCAATTTTTAGGTTTTCCATAATATTTATTCAACTCTACCAAATTTAATTATAGGCCCAATAGCCCATCAATCCACTTACTCATCAACCCACTTATTAATCAGACAACCCATTTACCAATTTATACCCATCAGCCCACTTACTCATCAGTACTAGATCGTGCCACCACTTTCTGCTTCTTACTTTTTCATGTAACCAAATTACCTCCCATAAAGATGAAGTAACCCGATGCTGACATTCTATCTGTAATACCTTAAAATTACCTCCCTCAATCTGCATCTGTGAAGCCACAGACTTCAAGAGGATTGTTTTGTTTAGAGAACATTACTCTTCTACCTGAAATCGATTTCAAATACCTTAAAATTCTCAAAACAACATTCATGTGGTTCTCACTTGGATTATGCATGAACTGACTCACCACACTTACTGCATATGCAACATCTGGTCTAGTATGACCCAATTAAATCAAACGCCCAACCAATCTCTTATAGCAAGCTCGATCAGTCGGTATCTGATCTGGATACTCTACTAAACAAAGGTTTTGCTCAATTAGAGTGTCATTAGGTTTGCAATCCAATATACCTCTCTCTGTTAGCAGATCAATAATGTAATTCCTCTTACACATATATATTCCTTCTCTCCCCATGGCTACCTCAATTCCTAAGAAGTAATTTAGTTCACCTAAGTCTTTCATCTTGAATTCAGAGGCTAATTGTCTTTGTAATTTATCCATCTCAATAGTATCATCACCAGTGATTACCATATCATCAACATAAATGATTAGGGTTGTTACCTTCCCTCGTTGATGTTTGAGAAATAGAGTGTGGTCTGAATTACTCTGTATGTAACCAACCTTCTGTATGAACTGTGAAAACCTTCCAAACCAGGCTTGAGGGGATTGCTTGAGACCATATAAAGACCTCAATTTGCATACAAAATTACCAGGAGGATCAGCTACCCAGGTGGAAGACTGATGTACACCTCCTCGGCTAATTTTCAATGAAGAAACACATTCTTGACATGAAACTGTCGAAGTGGCCAGTTTAGGTTAGCGACAAATGAGAGTAGAACCCGAATAGTATTCATTTTGGAAACAGAAGCAAAGTCTCATCGTAGTCTACACCATACATCTAAGTGAACCCTTTTGCTACAAGACATGCTTTATATTGATTTATAGACCCATCACCATTATATTTTACAGTACACTCATCAACAACCAACTGCCTTTTTTCCTTGTGGTGGGGGTACAAGTTGCCAAGTATCATTCTTCTGTAACACTTCCATCTCTTCAGCCATTGCCTTTCTCCATATTGGATCTCCCAACACATCCTGCACTTTGTTAGGTACTTATGCAAAAGATATTTGATCCATAAATGATTTATATGACTTAGATAATCTTTTAGTGAACATATAGTTGGCTACTCAGTATTTTGATTTTGCATGAATATTTGGTTCATACATTTTGGTTGGTTGACCTCTAGTAGACCTATTTGGTAACATATACTGTCAAACATTAGACTCAATGTTATTAGTATCAGTGGGTGTACTTACCTCAGATGAGTGACCTTCAGTACCAGGGAGTTGTTGATCAGGGGTAGGAGTGTTGCCTGAGGGAACAGTTGTGTCTTTAATTTCATTTGTTGTAAGCGAATCTGGTGCTTGGATACTTAGAGCATCTGTTTCTTCAATGACTGGATTCAGTGGATTAGGAATCTCATATGGTCCCATCGAAACATCAGTTGGTGATTCTTCTAATTCCTCCCCCTCACCATGATATAGTTCTTCGAAATATGTATTCTCCCCTTGACGAGCAGTATCAGGTGAAAAAAAATAACTCATGTCCTCAAAGAAGGTAACAACCATAGTGACATAATACTTTTCTGGTCGGTGGATGGAAGTACTTGTACCCTTTTTGGTAACCTCCATAACCAACAAAAACACATTTAATTGCTCGGACATTTAATTTAGACCTTTAATTTTTAGGAATATGTACAAAAGCAACACAACCAAATACACGGGTAGGAAGATTATGGAAGGATGACAAGAAGACGTAAGATGCAAGAATCTGAAATGAGATTTTTTCGTTAAGGACACTAGACGAGAGACAATTGATGAGATGGGCAGAAGCTTGTATAGTATGCCACTAAAGATATTTTGGCATATGAGCACTAAATAGTAGTGCACGAGCCATATCAAGTAAATGTCAATTTTTTTTCTTTCAGACACTCCATTTTGTTCCGGTGTTTGTGGGCAAGTAGTTTGGTGAATAATCTCATGTGTTTTGAAAAAGTCTTGAAAAACATGATTAACATATTCTCCCCCATTGTCAGAACGGAGGATCTGAATGATGCCATTGTATTATGTTTGAACGTGAGTATGAAAAGTTTAAAAAACTAAAAAAACTTAATCTTTTGTTCTAAGAAGAGAGATCTATGACAACCTTGTACAGTCATCGATGAACAAAACAAAATATCTCATACTCAATATAATGGGCTCTTTAGATGGTCTCCAAACATCATAATGAATTAATTCAAAAGGAATAATACTTTTATTAGAAATACTAGGAGAATAAGTAATACGATGACGCTTAACCAAAACACAAGTCTTACAATGTAAAACAGACTCACGAACACCAATAAATAAAGTGGGCATGAATTTTTTCATAAGACTAAAGGACGGATGCCCTAAGCGACGATGCCATAACCAAATTTCACTTAGCTTATCAGAACTAGAAGATAATGCAGTGCGTGCCTGTGCTCCTAGTCTCTCCCCTGCGTAGTTCTGATCTAAATGGAACAATCTGACCCTCAGATACCCTCGACCAATTATTTCTCTAGTAAGAAGATCCTAAAAAATTACATATATAGGATTAAAGGTTACAGAACATTTAGACTCAATATTCAACTGTAGGATAGATATTAAGTGATGAGATAAGTCAAGTACATATAAAACATTATGGAACTGTAAAGATGTAGTGATATGAACTGACCTATTTCTTAAGACAGGAAATGCCTCACCGTTAGTATTCGTAACATAAGACACTAGTAGGGAAGATAACTCATTAAAGTAAGATCTATCATAAATTATATGATCAGATGCACCAGAATCAAT
The DNA here is from genome assembly GCA_037013495.1 of Hippophae tibetana. NCBI lineage: Eukaryota > Viridiplantae > Streptophyta > Magnoliopsida > Rosales > Elaeagnaceae > Hippophae > Hippophae tibetana. The sequence goes on from CM072812.1 coordinate 11,347,960, forward strand.
AATCTAAATATTAGACCCAACATAGTGAAAAACGTGTAAAGTCATACCAATCTTACCACGACCAGTTATTGAAATTGTAAAAATACCTTCACATTTCATAGGATGATCCTGTCTAATTACTCCATAGTAGTCTAGTTCTTGGACAATTTGTACTGCAACCACTTTTGCTCAAAGACGATAAGATTGTCATTTTGTTCCAGAGTAATCTGCTTTTGATTTCATGTATGGGTACAATTTCCAACAAGTCTTACAAAAATGCCCTCGTTCATTGCAAAAGAAGCAGTGGGGACGAAATAGATTGGTAAATATGCCAACTCCTTTGAAGGATGTAGCACCAGCAAATATGCCTGTATTTTTGCCAGTACCTATCGTTGCTTTAATACTTACTCCTCCAATTGGACCGTTGCCTTAGTGGCGCTTTTGCCTGCGTCTATTTCTTCCACTGGACATGTGCTTTTTCCTGGTAATACCCATTCTATGCAGACTCTGGCTAGTATATGTAAACCAAAGTTGTTGCTTTCCTATGATGTTCATTGGGAGCCTCGAAATTTTAAAGAAGCAAATAAGTATCAGGAATGGCGTGATGCTATGACAGTTGAGTATAATGCTTTGGTGCGTAATTATACATGGAGTTTGGTTCCTCGGCCAGCTACTCAGAAAGTTATTGGTTTTGGGTTTTGAAAACTATAAAGCTTCCTTCTGCTGCTATTGACAAGAGGAAGGCTCGTCTTGTTGAATGTAATCATCAGACTCAAAACATAGATTATACTGAGACCTTTAACTTAATGGTCAGGGCTTGTACCATTAGGATTGTTCTTTCTTTTATTGTCTCCTTTGATTAAGAGGCTTGACAAATTAACATTAACAACACATTTCTTAACTATGACCTTGAGGAAACTGTGCTTATGCATCAACCACCTGGGTTTGAGGATAAAATGCATCATGATTTTGTGTGTAGGCTTTTCAAGTCATTGTATGCTTTAAATAGGGTCTGCATGCACGTTATTAAAAGTTGAGTTCCTGGCCTATTCAACATGGATTCAAAAATCAAACACTAATCTATTTATTCATCGTAGTGGTGTTGATATGTTGATTTTCTTGATGTATGTCAATGATATTTTGCTCATAGAGAATAATTCTAAATTGATTAATGATTTTGTTGTTCATTTGCATCAAAAAATTTCTTTTAAAGATCTCGGGTTTTGGGGGGTTTTCTTGGGCATTTAAGTTTTTCTTTTTGAAGTTTATGAAATCTAGGTAACAACCTTGTTTTATGGTCTTCAAGCAAACCAAAGGTTGTCGCATGTTTCTTAGTTAGGTCAGAGTGCAGAGCGCTTTTGTTAACAATAGAAATTAAGTGGATTACATCTTTTGCTCTCTGAGTTGTATTGTATTTGAAGTATTCCCATTTTTTATAATATTAGTGTTACTTACTTGTCAAGTAGGAATTAACATATATACACAATTATTTTGTATTAATTTTACATAAATTTAGTTAATAACCATAAGTTATAAATTAATAATAATTTTTTGACGCTTTAATCACTCTTCTTATTTTTAACATTTATTTAAAAACATATTTAGTTTTTAAAAAATAAATATTAAAATATTTCTTATTTTACTACATTATTTAAAATATTAGACTTAATTTTTTATTTTTTTTAACTATTTTTTACATGTTTATAAGTAAAATAAAAATATATAAAAATAAGAATAAATAATATTCAATCTAATTATTCTAATTATTATATATCTTATTATTAAAAGTGTATTTTTTATGTAATTATATGTATATAAAAATAATATAATCGATTTCAATTAAACACACTTTTAATATTTCAATGATTTATTAGTTATAATTATTTTCAAAAAAACTATTAAAAATAATCACAATTTAAATTATCTACTTTTCATCCAAAGTTTGAGATTCTAGAATGCATCAAAGAGATAAACATATTAAAATTGATATTATTTTATTAGAGAATATGTGATTAGAATAGATATAGTTGTTGAGTTTTGTAACTTGGAAAAGCAATTAATTGATCTGCTTACTTATAAAACCTCTAAGTATACAACGTTTTGAAGAATTAAGGTGCAAACTCATGGTGTTTTCTAAACCACGAACTTGAGGAGGATAGTCTTAGTTAATTGCAAAAGACTGTACACATGCAAATTATTTATTGAAGCATTTGTTCAAGCTAAATATATATAACAAGCTATTATTGGAAATAAGACTAACAAAAATCATTTTCTTGAGATTACATATAGTAGAGAAGCTAACTACCTAAATAATAATAATAATAATAATAAACAAAAATGAATTTTTTAAGTTATTTTAATTTTTGAGGGATCTAAGGTCACCCTTTAGAAAAGTTAGCATGACATTCAACAATTGGTTTGTAATTTGGGTATTATGGCTTCTCATTTTCATCGCTACCGACATAAAATAAAGTTGAACTCACATTAATTTATCTTTATTTAATAAAACAAAGGAGTTAAGTGATTTTATGTATGAATGTATTATTAGAGATAAAAATTATATTAATAAATGTTAAAACTTATTTTTATTTTTATATTTTAAATTATTTAAATCGTATCATCGACATAATTGTTTAAAAAATAAATTATTTTTTAATTTTTAAAATAATTTTCAAATTCATCTCAATATAATGAATTGACTTCAAATATAGGTGTAAATATTAAGTGGTTATAAATATAAAAAGAGCTCATTTGTTATAAATATTATATTGTCAATTTGTTGTGATTACATCATTATAACTATTTATCCTCTGTCCCCAACTTCCCCATTTGAAAAGTATTCATACACTCCTCTTGATCTCCTGGTTCTTTTCTCCCTAGTTTGATCTGTATCACTCTATTTCCTCTGTTTTTCTCTGTTTATTGTAGAAAGGAGGAAAAAAAAAACATGTCTTCAATACTAAGCTCACAAGGGGTGGTAGTGGCCACAGCCATGGCGGTCTCAGGAGCTGTAATTCTTCTTGCTTTACGCCTTCAGAAATCTATTCCAACCATCCAATTCCCAGTAAGCCAAATTCCAAAATCCTCAAAAAGAGTTATAAGATCCTGCATATCTTCTGGTATGTTCAAGAATATCCAAGAAATAGAGATTACTTCTATATATTCTAAGTTGTTCAAAAATTAAACGTTTGCATCTTTTTTGGGTAAGGGATCTTATTTTCCGTTTTGTTCTTTGCAGATGGAAGAAAGAGAGAGAAAATTAAGAAGAATAAAAGGGTCCATTTTGCAGAGGATGTGGTCGATCCAAGTGGGCAGGGTGAGGAATTTAGAAGACAACATAGTGTAAACTTAAACTCTTCTTCGTCAGTTTCAGCTTCATCAATGAAACTCAAACAGAGTAGGGAAGGAAAGTACAAAGGAATACCTGCAAATAGGGTGGCTCTGTACAATGGAATTCTTAGAGATCGTGTTGTTCATCGTGTGGCTTACTCTTACTGATTTGTTTTCTCTGTATATTATGTAATCATCTCTAGCTCTCCTCTTCTTGTAAATAATCTCTATTTTTAAAAGAATTCTTGGAAGGAATTTAGAACCCACAAGTCTAAGTGATGTTTTGACGTTTATTGTATATTATATCAGTTTATTAACTGGATAAAGGTGGAAGCTTCTGATCGATAGAAATTTTTTTGTTGCTATTTCGTTTTTGATATGAAATATTTTTCTTTTGGGTAAGTGATAATTATCTCTTTTCTGTCTTTTCTAAATTATTATGATCAAATGTTATATTATACCCGCCAACGAACTCTCGTCGGCACGCGGAAGAAATTGTTATGTCATACCATAAGTTTCTGGTTTTTTATTTGATGACAACGTTTTTGATGTTGGCTTCTTGGTCAATTAGTGAGTTTTAGGTAAAGCGATGGCTGCTTCTGAGCCAGAAATAGCTTTAGTCTAATAAATATGTTCGTTCCTTTAGTTTCTAGCCGCATGACTTTGAAAGGGCAAAAAAAAAAAAAGAGAAGTAGCAGGAAAAGGATACATAATTTTTTTTAAAATATATTAAATTTTATATTATGTAAGAAAGGATGTATTTTTAACGTGGATAAAAAAGTCATTTTAATATCTAATGGCTATCCCCCAAGTTGTATAGTTACTTAATCAACACCTCATGCTCATACTATCAATTCCGTAACAATTAATGACTAGTTGGTAATGTCATGAGAACGTCTCAGAGAAAATTGAGGACAGATATCGTTATTGGGTATTAAAATGATATTATTGTTATTGCTAAAAATATATCATTTATTTCATACTATATAAATTTGATAATTTTAATTTTTTTTTGTTTTGATATATATTTTGATAGTTAATAAAATTATCGTAACGTAGTTAATAATTAATACATTTTTAATATAATTAGGGTATTCTATTATCTTTTAAAAAAAATCTAGAAAATACTACGAAGGAATTTTGTTTAAACAGTACTATTTTCTTTTCACATCCTTTTTCTTTTGTAAAAGAAAGTTGTATTATCCGAGTAGGGGGAAGGAAATTACCCACGCACCCTCTTCCCTGCCTTTAACAATGAACTGTCATGTAATTTTTTTAAGCGTCCGATGGTAATCGAACAAATTCTCTATTTTATTAAAATAGATTAGTTAGGTTTATTAATATTTTAAATGATAATTTAATGTAATAGTTTTAAAAAATTAACAATTCAAGTCCAAATAGATAATTTTATATTTTTCTTCATTTTTTCAATTTTTTAAATGTTTTATTATAAAAAAAATATTTAAGTAAATATTTAAATTAAAATTTTCTTTTAAAAAAATCTAAAATTTTATCCTTTGGACTATACTATAACTTTTTAAAACTTATAGATTAAAATATATTTTTTAAAAAATTAATGGACTAAATTATCATAAAAAAATTATTGAATTTGAAAATTTTAACTACACTAACTAATAGAGTTGCTTGATAGTTATCTCTTTTGTTAACTCAATCTTTTGTTAAACACTACACTACACTAAATTTTTTTGTTAACTCAAAAGTTAAATGTAGCAATTTTCATATTATAATTATCATCCTTCTAATTTTATCAATATATAAACATTTCACTATTAATTGACCACATTCTTAATTTCTCAACCTATTTAGTTTAATCATCAAATTTTCTTCCAATTATAAACAATTAAATAAGATATACTATTTTAGTTTGTCATATTTAGATATTCATGATTAAGAGCGGATTTTGTTTAGGGTAGCTGAGGTTGGCTAATGTTGACATGGGATTTTCGGTTATCACATAGAGCATTTGGAGCTACTACCATCGGGACTTTCTTTGAATTTGCAGTTTTCAATTTGCAATAGTTCCATTATTGATTCATTTTATCAATACAGTACTTATTCAATAACTTTTTTAAATTATAAGAAAAGATTTAAACTCATATTTAAAATTATATTACCTTCTAATTTAGTGATGTATTTAAGATTTATATTAATGTATTATATATAGAGTAAAAAATAATATTAAACACTTATTAACTTATTAATTATTTTTAATTAAAAATATTATATGTGTCTTATTTTAATAAAAATATATAAAAATTATTAATTTTATAATGAATTATTGAATGTTAAAAATTTAAAATTTACTTATAACATAATTATATTTTATGTATGTTTATAATTTTATAAATATTATATCTAAATTTTATTTATTAAAAATTAAAGTAAGTTAGCTTTCTTTTCAATTATGTATATCTCCGTCTATGATCTAATTACCAGAAGGATGAAAGCAATATTTTGATTATTATTATTTTAATTTTTTTGTTAATACAATAATTTGATTGTTTGAACGAGGGGAAAGTGGTTTTATGTGTGATTGTCGGAACATAGTGTGAACGTGGGCATGTGGTTGGATGCTTCCTTAGAAACCCAAGTCTTATTACTTTCAAGCCACCTAATTTTATTGGACGAAAAAATAAGTATTGATTAAGAGTTGTTTATTGACCTAATAAAGTCAAGTGATCTCGCTAGTTAAGGAATTATTATAAGCAAATATATGGATAAATAAAATATATGGATAAATAATATGATATTATGACAAATGAGAGAATAAAATAAACTAAAATAGATATTTTTTTTCTATTTAAATTTATAAAGAAAATTATTTATTAACATGTGATATAACATTGCTCTATGAAATATAAATAATTTATGAACTTTGTTAACTATTATATAAGAATGAGGTTTAATTATTTACAGTTATTTATACCGTTGGTTCGATTTTTATCAGATAAATTTCAAGGATATTTATAATTTTAGGTAAAAATATGATATGAATCAACAAATATAATTTAGGTATGATTATATTGATAACCGTATTCATTTGTATTTAAAATTAATTATATATTAATTAATAATTAAGTTATATTGATTTTTCGCGTAGTATTTATAAAATTTTGAAAAAATATTTTTTTCAAGTATTTTTAATAATTATCATAAACCATTATTTGCAGGTAAAAAAATTATCCTTAAATCGTAACAATTTTTAATTGATTTTGAATACAAATTTTATAATTCAATTCAAAAATAATTATATCAATAATTATATTCGTCTGTAATTTTGTTCATCTCTACTATTATTAGGGCTGTTCATCGGATCGAAACCGTTGATTTTATGTCCATCCGATCCGATCCGATCCGACCATCCGTTCGGATTGAAACATCCTAATCCGAAACCGATCCGATCACTTTTCACATCCGCTCAATCTGATCCGTAAACTATTCGGATGACATCCGATCAATCCGACCAAATAAACTTAATTAACTCTATTTTTTATATTTTTAAATAATTTTTTTAAAATTTTACATAAACCATAACATAAAATTATTTAACTTAAAAAAAATATTAAAAATCAAATAAATATATATTAATTATATATATATATATAATTTCGGTCGGATCGGATCGGATCGGATGAATCGTAGTAAAATCCGCCATCCGATCCGCACTTAACGGATGGAAAAAATTCTCATCCGATCCGACCATCGGATTTGATCGGATCGGATGAAAAATCAACGAATCGGATCAGATTTATCAGATTGATCGGATGATCGGATTTTTTGCACACCCCTAACTATTACATTGAATATTGAAGTTATTTATCCACGCATGCGTTACAATATAAATGGGAATGGCTTGATCTGCAATAAAAACCTAAATATAGAAACTGAATTTAAAAAAAAACAATTTGTCTCTGCGAGGGCATGTCCATGTATTTCTCCTTTCATAATGCAAAAAGAAATTATTAAGTACAGGTTATTTTGTTTGTATTATTAAAATATTTTAATCACTTTATTTTTAACGTATACTATTCTCTATAAAAATAGAATATTTTAATTAATTTTTAAACAATAAAGTATTATTTTATTAATATAATTAAGTGAATTTAATGCAATAAAATTATCAATTTATTTAACAATTTGAAACTAAATTTGAATAATATAATATTTTGTTTTATTCTTTTGTCAACTATTTTTTAAAATGTTATATTTTATGATTTTTTTTGTATTTTTTTTTGGAACACTTTTATATATCATATTTTATATAGGTATCATGTTTAAATCTAAAAATACGATACATAAAAGTGCTAAAAAAATTCATAAAATTTATAATTTTAAAAAATAAGTTGACAAGAAAATAAAAGAAAATATTATATTGTTCAAAATTTATTTTAAGTAATTAAAATAAAATAATAATTTTACCAGCATTATATTCACTTTTAAATTTTTTTATTAATAGAATAAAAAAATTTATTTAAAAAATAACTAAATAATCTCATTTTTATAGAAAGAGTGACTTAAGTGTCTTTTATAAAATTAAATTGATTAAAGTGTCCATTATTTACAAATAAAGTTAGTTATTGAGCACACAAAAAGTTTGAGTCCTTTGTTTGTTAAATAATGACATTTAAGTAATGTATTTATTTTTTACTATAATTTATTCTTATTATTATTAAAAATGATTGTATAAAGATAAATTTATTTTTTTTATTTTTTCAACAACATTAAATATGATTTTTTTTAATTAAAATAAATTGTAACTGAAAAAATTAAACAAAAAATTAAAAAGATGATTATTTATTCTCATGTAGTTACTATTTAAAAATAATATTATTAAATTATTATAAAAAATAACTATAAAATTTATTTATTATTTTTAAAATAAGTATAAAACTTTTAAAATCACCCTAAAAAAACCAACAAAACATTATAAAGAACCAACAAACTTAAAAAAAAAAAAAAAAAAAAAAAGCGAACAACCCCGTATGCTAGTACTAACAACAATAGTCACACATAGCAACCCATGTTAAGCCTTCTTTGACTAAGAAGTTTCTAGCAAAAGGTAGTAATCAGAGCTAAGAGAGACTCAAAAGAAACCACGTACATAATCCAGCATAAAAAGGCTTAACAAAGATACTCGAACAGTTAAAAGAACCAGAATTACACCCAACAAAAAAATAGAAACAAACAGAAATTCATGACTCAAACAAAACATACCAAAAGAGAAAGACAAGAAACTAATCAACACCGACAATTATTTCTTAACACTATTTCCATATCACAAAGCAATCAAAATCAACTCAAAAGCCACAGTTAAAACATAACTTGCACAAGACGAACCAAATATACTTGCAGGAAGCTCCATCCTAGCCAGAATTCGCAATTGCAGAGTCTTCGTTAGCATCATTGGTGATGGAGATAGATAGAGTGAGCATTAACGGCCTCCTAAGAAGGTGTAATTTCAAGGTTGCTCAATTATGAGAAATCCTTCAAGCTAGTTCTTGGTCGTTTAACACCCTTATATCCTTTAGTGTCATTGACTTTACCAACATTCCTCACTCTATGTTACAAATTAACTTTTGTTCGAAGTGAAATTTAAGTCTAATTTTAATTGTATAAATATATAATAATGTATTACAGTAAAATAATAAATAATAATAAAAAAAACATATAATAATTTAAGTAGTTTAATTTTTTAATATGAAAAGTTTACTCTAGTAACGACAACATACTAAGAAAAATCCATTAATAATCAAATGAAGATACAAATACTAATCTTCAGAGAATTTTATAAAATATACCAAGAAAACTCAAATATATCCACAAAATAACTCTATTTAATTTACTGGTAATATATAATAAGATAAATTTGACAAAATTACTATTAAATCAAATATTACTATACAAATGAGAGAAAATTCACCAATGATAACATAAATGGACAGCTTGTCCTTTAAGGGTTAATTTCCCTTACTCACGCAGCTGTTGATTTTCTCTGCTTTGATTCAGCTCTCAAAGCTTAGCAAAAAACTATCAATTCTCTGCTTTTCTTCTTGCCGATAGCTTCTCTATATTCTTTGCTTTTTCAATTTTTCTAGCAACTCTTAGCTCCAACGGTTGCTCTTAATTTTCAACTCCTTGGTGGTTGTTGGTCTTTCACGCAGGAAAGGAACTGATATATATATATAAGCTAAGGTGCACAAGCTGGAAAAAATAATTAGGTTTATGGGCCTGAAGTTTTGGGCCAATAATAAATAACACTCTTCAAGCACCTATACCACAATTCTCTTTGTATTGCACCCTATCATTGCATCTTTTTTGCTCTTGCTAGTTTCTCCAACCATACTGTTAAGGAATCTAAGTCACACATCGGTCAGGATTTAGGGTTCCGTTACACATATAATCTAAAGCAATCATTCATCTTATAACTTAGGTTTTGAGGTGGAGTTATACTCAAGTCTAACATAATATCAGAGTTAGCTCCTAACTTTCGTGCACCCCTGAAGCCCATCCCCCATCGACACTAAGAGCACACTCTGTCTGCTCACCCTCAACGATATGGAAAGAGAGTGTTAAGAAACCTAAGTCCGACAATAAGGTTGCATATAAGACTAGTAATCCTCAAACTCACAAGCTAGTTTTTGGATTATGAGTTAGGCCTCGGTCTGGATCTAAGTCTCATATCGGTTAGAAATTAGACAGTAATATTGCATATAAGTTTGAACAATCCTCAAACTAACAAGCTGATTTTTGCGTTATAAATTAGGCTTCAAACTCATAAACTAATTTTTGGGTTATGAATTAGGCCTGTGTTTCTATCACATACAAACACAAAACCACTACAATCTTTCTTCTTCAAACCATTATCACGCATATTCATATAAACCCTTAACCACTAACCATACTAAGCATATATTCTTCCAAATTCAATATTAATATCACTAGTAGGCTCACAATAATAGGATTGATGTCTAATATGACCACAGTAATAACAAACATGGAAAATGACTCATGCTTGATCTCCACCCATACACGAGACAATATGATAGAAATCCAAACTTCAAAAATCAATGCCCAGTTAAGTGTAAAATACACACAAATACGAACATCACGCATATTTCCATTACTTATAGAAAACTTATCAATCTCGATAATCGAGCCTACCTTTTTAGTAATCTTCCTAATAATGGATTCATTCTTCTAATCCCTAGAAAGATCCAAAAGTTGAATCCATATGAAAGTTGAATAAAATTCTGTTGGAAAAGATGAAGTTTATAAAAAAAATGATTGTTGGAAAAGATGAAGTTAATAAAAAAATGTAAAGTCTTGTCTCACATTGTTTTTTTACATTATTTAATAGAGGTATAAATAATGAAAAGTTGGCTATTGGGATTGGGTCCCAAGGGGCACCCATTTTTGTGGAAGGTGAGAGGACCTAGGCAAATGTGATACCACACACGCGCGCCTACACCATCCGTCCGACCGACCGTACGGAGTCGAGCCCGAGTCCGTGTGTGTAAGGTGAAGTGGTAGTTTATTTTTTGGAAAAAATATTTTTTTTACAAGAAAAAACTTTTTAGAAAAATGGTTGTCATATATATATATATATATATATATTCTCTCTTAGAAAAAATAGTTGTTGCTCGTATTTACTCACAAAAATGCCTGTTACTCATCTTTACTCAGAAAATGGCCGTTACTCTTCATTACTCAAAATGACTGTTACACTCTTAATTCCCAAACATTACCGTTATTATCATAATTGCCACACGGTTTATGAAACCTATAAATAGAGGGCCTCAACTCTCACTTTAATCACAACAATATCTGTAAACTTATCTCACTAGAAACAATTCTCTCTGCAATTCTAAGTTATTTTTCAGTTTTCCGAGCAACAAACTTTTCAGGTGTAGTATTCTGGTCTTTATCAGTGCACTGAAGTTCCGAAATAGAGAAAAAAAGATTATGAGTTGTTTTATCCTGGGGACGATGGGGCTGTGTTTACTTGCACAAATTTGGGCAGAGCCGCAAAACGTCTTAAAGAGAGCGACCTAGTCTATGACTCAACCCAAACAGTTCCTTTCAAGTTATCAGTAATATTGTTCCTACACTGTTATTATAAACTTGCTTCAACAATTTTAAGACGAATTCAATCTATCATGACTACTGAAATGCTAACTGTTGATCTAAACAAATCATTCTTTTTTGAGGGACTACACTTTAAAAGATGGAGACAAAAAATGTTTTTTTTCTTAACCATGAAAAAAGTCGTTTTTGCTCTTACTATTGAAAAACCAATACAGTCTACTCCTTCTACTGAAGATGCAACTAAGGATTTAGACACCTGGATGCAAAATGATTTTCTGTGCAAAAAATATATTCTTAATGGTTTAGCTCATGATTTGTATGATTATTATAACTCTAATAAGTCTGCTAAGGAAATTTGGGAAGCACTTCAAAAGAAGTACGACACTGAAGAAGCTGGAACTAAGAAGTATGCTGTCAGTAGATACATGAAGTTTCAAATGATTGATGGCAAATCAGTGGAAGCTCAATCACACGAACTACAAAAGATAGCACACGAAATAACTTCTGAAGGTATCACTACTACAAAACTGGGTATATAAGTCGGGTTTTAACCGACTTTAAACTAATTTAAAGTCGGTTCGCTGAACCGACTTTAAATTAAATGACTTAAAGTGTAAAGTCGGTTCAAGGTGTGAACCGACTTTACGTTTAAAGTCGGTTCACGCGGTGAACCGACTTTAACTTTTTTTTTTTTTTTAATTTATTCATATTCAACCTGTATTCGAGCAGAAAAAAAATCAATATCAGTTTAACAAATATTTCAAATAATACAAATATTTGAAAAATAAAATATTAATTAATAACAGAAAAATTACCATGGAAAAAACCGACTTTACGTATCGACTTATATACCCAGTTTTGTAGTAGTGTATATGACTCTAGATGAACAATTTCAAGTAGCTGTTATTATAGATAAATTACCCCTTGCTTGGAAAGATTTTAAGAATACACTTAGGCATAAAACTAAGGAATTTTCTTTAGAAAGTCTTATAACCCGTTTAAGAATAGAAGAAGAAGCCCAAAAATAAGACCAAAGAGATGAAATACTCGTAGTCTCAAATAACAGTACCAATAAATATAACTAGGTCTGAAAAGGGAATTTCTATAGATCAATCTCACTACATTGAGAATATCTTAAAGAAATATAATTACTTTAACTGTAAACCTGCATGTACTCCTTATGATCCTAGTGTAAAGTTGTTCAAGAATACCAGAGACAGTGTTAGACAAACTGAGTATGCGAGCATCATTGGTAGCTTACGTTACACTATTGATTGCACTAGACCAAACATAGCTTATGTTATAGGACTACTATGTAGATTTACCAATAGACCTAGTGTAGAGCATTGGAATGCTATTGAAAGGGTTATGAGATACCTTAAGAGAACAATGAACCTTGGGTTACATTATAAAAAGTATCTCGCTATTTTAGAAGGATACATCGATGCAGATTGGAACACTTTATCAAAAGACTCTAAAGCAACTAGTGGCTATATATTTAACATAACTGGTGGAGCTGTTTCTTGGAAGTCTAAGAAACAGATAATATTGGCTCAATCTACAATGGAGTCTGAAATGATAGCACTAGCCACTGCTAGTGAAGAAGCACGTTGGCTAAGAAGTCTGTTAGCTGAGATCCTTTTATGGGAAAGACCGATACCAACTATCTTGATCCACAGCGATAGTACTACGGCTATTGCAAAGATTCAGAACCGTTACTACAACGGCAAGAGACGACAAATACGTCGTAAGCATAGTATCGTTAGAGAATTTCTCTCTACGGGAGCTGTAAGAGTGGATCATGTACGTTCTGATGAAAACTTGGCAGATCCTTTGACGAAAGGATTACCGAGAGAAAAGGTTTTCAAAACCTCAAAAGGAATGGGATTAATGCCCTTAGAATAAAAAGTCACTTGTGATGGTAACCCAACTTATAAACTGGAGATCCCAAGAAATAAGTTCAATGGGTAATAACAAGTCATAAAGTGATATGAGAGGTATCATACTATTTTCAAATCTCATTCTATATTATTAGAAGCATGAAGTCCAGAAGCGATAGAAAAAGATGAGTTAATTATTAAACTCTTAATGAGTTTTATACTCTATGTGGAGTGGAGTACACAACTATAGGAGTACTCTTGATAGACTCACATATGTGAATGTGGAACAGTGGCCGCTTCCTATGAATTTTTTTGGGTAAAATTAACTAGAGCGTTCACTATACTAGGATACACATGCATGACCATAAAAGCACGGGCTTTTAGAACTATACCTTGGAAAGGTTGTGTGTGTGATGATTGTTAGAGATAGAGTTCAAAACTACGAGTTACTCTAGCATATTATAAAGCATCAACACTATGCAAAGGTTGAAGTCGATAGACACCTTTTTTGCTTATGCAATATCTTATAATTTCAATTGATCGGTTGCTTGATTAAAATTATTTTTATATAAAATTAAAGTGGGGGATTGTTGGAAAAGATGAAGTTTATAAAAAAAATGATTGTTGGAAAAGATGAAGTTAATAAAAAATTGTAAAGTCTTGTCCCACATTACTTTTTTACATTATTTGAAGGAGGTATAAATAGTGAAAAGTTGGTTATTGGGATTGGCCCTAAGGGGCACCCACTTTTGTATAAGGGGAGAGGACCTAGGCAAATGTGATACCACACATGCGCGCGTGCCGCCACCGTCGCCGTCCGTCCGACCTATCGGCCATGCCGAGCCAAGTCCGTGTGTGTGAGGTGAGGTAGTATTTTATTTTTTGGAAAAAATATTTTTTTTTGCAAGAAAAACTTTTTAGAAAAATGGTTGTCATATATATATATATATATTCTCTCAGAAAAAACAACCGTTATTTTATTTTATTTTATCAGAATATGACCTTTAAATGGTCGTTTCTCTTCTTTATTCAGAAAAATATTCGTTGCTCGTATTTACTCACAAAAATGTCTGTTACTCATCTTTACTAAAAAAATGGTCGTTACTCTTCTTACTCAGAATGACTGTTACGCTCTTAATTAACAAACATTACCGTTATTATCATAATTGCCACACGATTTATGAAACCTATAAATAGAGGGCATCATCTCTCAGTTTAATCACAGCAATATCTACAAACTTATCTCACTAGAAACAATTCTCTCTCCAATTTTAAGTTATTTTTCAATTTTCCGAGCAAAAAAATTTTCAGGTGTAGTATTCCGGTTTTCATCAGTGCATTGAAGTTCCGAGATAGAGAAAAAAAATTCTGAATTGTTTTATCCTAGGGAGAACGAAGCTGTGTTTTCTTGCACAAATTTGGACAGAGCCGCAAAACGTCTTAAAGAAAACGACCTAGTCCGCGACTCAACCAAAACAGTTCCTTTCAAGTTATCGGTAATATTGTTCTTATATTGTTATTATAAATTTGATTCAACAAATTCCAAACTAAGAGAGACATACCATGGATAAGCCTCTGTATTACAAGCAAACTAATATCAAAGCTCCATAGAGCTCTCTTCAAAACAGATTCCAATTCAATAAGGTCTTCAAAGTAAAATATAAAAGTGAGTCAATCTATCAAGATCCCTAGCTTTGGCCCAAACCTTGTGTCTCGTGCTACTAAATCACCAAAATTCAAAGTCAAATTGAGTAAGATGATTTTATTTTTATTATTTTTTAAAATTATTAATTTGATATAATTTATTATTTAATTAATTTTTTTTACATATATAATAATTTATATACGACATTTAAATAATATTTTTAAATAATTAATTAATTAAATAATATTCAAATATATTATCAATCTAAAAATATCTTTTAAATATCGCAATAACATTCACGTGTCAAAAATTCTTATTAAATAATAAATTATATTAAATTAGTATTTTTTTAAATAGGGTAACATTTGTTGAATTTTTTTTTGAATTAAAATTATTTTAATGAGAAATGGGTAAATTTAAATTTTTTTTAATAAGAAACTGTTTTTTACTTTTTTTTCTGTTTCCTTTCCTTGTTCTTTTTCCTTTGGGATATTATTGGTTTTCATATAGTTGATTTTGGGTATATATATACCAAAAATCAACTATACAAAACCCTCTTTTATATATATCTTTTGGAGCATAAAAGAAATACAGATAAAAGACAAGGAAATGAGAGAAAAAAAAATCTTTGTATTTTTTAATTTAGAATTAATTTTTTTTAATAAAGTTTAGATATTTAAAAGTTTTTGGATTAATAAATTGTGATATAAATTTATTATTATTTGATAATTATATCTTAAAAAATAAGTTTTTGAAGTTCTTAACGCTTATGGTGAACGAAAAAATTATCTTAAGAAAACTATATGATACAAAGTCTTGTATTTTATTTATTCTATTACAATTTGGTGTATACAATTTATATGTATTTATGATTTAGATTTTTTTTATATTTAATTTATTTGTTAATATATTATTTCTTACAATATATATATATAATCTAAAATTTTATTTGATAGTTTTTAATACTTTCGTTGTTATTTGTGTATTTAAGAGAAAAAGTAAAAGAAAAGATTATGAATTCTCAAATAATCACTCTATTGTCCCAAACTCAAAACTTAGTTGTAAAGGTTATTGACCATATTGTGAACTAAATAATGAGATTTTTTGTGACTCATGGGTAACCTTAATGTTACTAGTTTCGGTTTCCTCTAAACTATGTTGTGACAGAGAAACTAGAGAAGTTCAATAGCTTAAATTTTAAGAGATAGAAGAGTAAGATGATGTTTTATCTTAGCACTTTGAATCTGATAAGATTCTTGACTGAAGAAGCTCTTAATCAATCTAAAGGTGAACAAGATTTTCAATCTACTAGTACTATTGAAGCATGTAAGCATTCTGATTACATATGTTGGAAATATATTCTGAATAGCCTAACTGATTTCTAGTACAATTAGTACAATAAAGACTTATGGGAGTCATTAGACCGATAATATAAAACTGAAAAATACTGATGCTAAGAAATTTTTGGTTGGTCGCTTTCTTGATTATAAGATGGTGAATTTTAAACTTGTATACAATCAAGTACGTGAAATACAAGATATCTTAATATAGATGCATGATGAAGGGATGATACTTATTGAGACCTTCCAAGTTGTAGTTATTATTGAGAAGTTGCCCTCTTCATTGATAGAGTTCACAGTCTACCCTAAGCATAAACGAAATGAAGTGTCTTTGAAGGCATTGTTGATAAGATTTAAGGTGGAAGAAGACAACAAAGTTTCTTCTAAAAGAAGGTATATCCTATCAACACCTAAGAATAATGTGATGGAGCATACTCAAAGCTCTAAAGACCATAGGGATGATAATTGTTGTTACAGCTTTGCAAAATCTGGAAATACATCAAATGAATGCAAGAAAACCTTTCTAAATAGAGAATTAGATGAATAAATCTACATGAAATAATCTGAGGATTCTTCGGACTAAGGACAAGAAGGAAAGATCTGTAAATTGATGAATTCATTATATGGCTTAAAACAAGCACCAAAATAATAGTATGAAAGGTTTGATAATGTTATGAGGAAAGATGACATTAAAATCAAAAAATGTGACAAATGTGTATATGTCAAGGATACTGAAGATGGTTATGTCATCTTGTGTCTTTACATTGATGTTATGCTAATTTTGGATAGTAATGATAAAATGATTAAATCTACTAAGAATATTCAAGGTTTTACATAAAAAAAATATGGGTTTTGCTCATGTGATTCTAAGAATTAATATATCAAGGATATCAAGCATTTTCATTCTAAATCAATGTCACTATGTTGACAAGATATTTGAGAAATTCAATAATAGTGATTCCAAAATTGTTAGAACATCAATAGATATAAATCTAAACCTATCTAAGAATAAATGTGAAAATATATCTCAATTGGAATATTCTAAAGTGATCGAAAGTCTTATGTACTTGATGATTTGTACAATATCGAACATAGCTTATGTTGTCAGTAAAGTGAGTACATATACTAACAATCTAGGATCTAACTTGGAAATGTATTATGAGATTATTTAGATACTTAAGATACACACCTAATTATATACTACACTATACAAGATATTCAACTGTATTAAAGGATACAATGATGTTTACTGCATGGAATACTCAAAGTCTACCAGTAGATATGAGTTCACACTGAGTGGTGTAGCTGTTTCATGGAAATCTTTTAAACAAATATGCATTGCTAAATCCATGTTGGAATCTAAGTTCATCGCTTTGGATAAATATGGCGAATAATCCAAATGGTTACACAATTTCTTAAAGGATATTTCAAAGTGGATAAGTCTCTACATATAACATCATAAACATAATAGTATTAAATAACTACTGTGACTGGGGTATCATTATTGATTATGTAAAATCAAAAGATAACATCAAGAATACATTAACCAAAAGATTAAATCGAAAGTTAGTTAATAAGTTATCAAAGAGAATAGGACTGAAGTCCATGAATGAATAAAAATTTATAAAGGAAACTCAATCTAGTTGACTGAAGATCTCAAGATGTAAGTTCAAAGTCCATTTCTATGATGAAAATCGATGATACCTAAAAGATACAAGGTAAGTTAAAGTTTTTAATAATTTTTAAAAAGAGAATATGAAGCGGAGTATGTGAGTTAACTTTTGTGGATCACTCTTATAGATAAGAGATTAGCTATGTGTGAGAAAAGTAGGATCACTTCAAAAAAAATTATGTATGACTTAATTCTTTATAAGCTCTCACAAAAACATGTGTATGTTTATAGATAAAATAAACATAACAATGAGAAATAAATTATGTTAGAAAAGACTATTAGGTGAAGTATGTTTTTGTTTACATAAATAGTTTAAATTATTTTTTAATTTTTATTTATATGTAGTATTATTAAAAAATTGAATTAAAATTATTTTAATGAGAAACAGATGAATTTAAATTTGTTTTAATGAAAAATGGGTTTTTACGTTTTTTTTTCTCTGTTTCATTTTACTTTAGTTCTTTTCCGTCGAGCTATTATTGTTCTTAATAATTATTAGCTTTTGTACCGTGTATATATATATATATATATATATTCTTAGAGAAAAGATAAGGAAAGCAAGAAAAATGACTACGGGAAAAGAAAGAATTTTTTTTAATCGGGAGTTGATTTTTTTTAATAGAATTTAAATATTTTAAAAAAATTATATGATAAATTTATTATTATTTAATTGTTATATATTAAAATATAATTTTTTAGAAAAAAATTATCTTAAAAACAGTATATAATACAAAAATCTTAATATTTAATTTATTCTATTTAAATTATATATATATTAATTTAGATTAACTTTTTATATTTAATATATTTATGTATCTATTACTTTTTTACATTACTAAAATGTTATTTTAAAAATATTAAAAATAAAATTATAATATTATTAAGATAAAAAATCCGTTGACTTGGTTTCTTCTTTTAATACTATTTCTGCAAATCCTTAGTGGCAGTGTACAAAATTGCAGGAACCGTTTATATATATAATGTGAACGGAATAAAAGGGGATTAGAAAATAAGGAAAAAACTAATGATTTTGTTGGGTAAACGTGTATATATATATATACGAGCTCATCATGGGATTTTTTTTTACCTTATATAGCTAGTAATTGACGCAGCCTCTACTATTGCTCTCTTTTTTTCAAGTAAAATTTCTCTCTAGGAATAAATTATGTTCACTTAAAGTATAGGGCCCAATAAGATAATAGAAACAGTAATCTGATTTTTTGTTATTTATTTTCCCTTATTTAAAAAATTTACAATAATAAATAACATGTGAATAATATTAAATATATTTAATTAAATAAAATTTAATATTAAAATAATAATAATTTAATTTGAATTATATTTAATTAAATAATGTTTAATTTAAAATAAATTATTTTTTTAATAAAAATATTATATTTATAATTTTAAATTTTAAAAATATTATTTTTATTATTTTCACAAATATTTATTAGGATTTTCTTATGATAATTACACAATTTATTCTTGATTGCGAACTCTTAGAAGATGGAAATACACTCTTTTTTGACGTATGAGTTTGAATATAAGATATATTAAATATTAAATTAAGATTGTTATATCTAAAAATAATATTAATAAATTTATTTGTGATTTTATTGTAAATTAGGTTTATTGAATTAACAAAGTTAAATTTTTTATCTTAATTTTTTTATTATATTAAATTATTTTTTATATTTTTGTAGTCTCAAAAATCTTTGAATTTAATAAATGTAAAATTCAAATATATGTAAAATTATAAAAAGTAGCATGAGATAGCTGTTTAAATATTTTTTTTATTTTTTACTCTTTTAATACTTTAATAAATATGTGTTTAATTTTAAAAGTAAATTAATTAGTCGGTTAAAAATAAAAAATAATATACGGGGAGAGTAAAAATGAAAATTTAAATTATAGTTATTCCTCAATCCTACAACTTGACATAAGGAGATTCACCAGATTCTCTGATGGGAAAAAGTTATTTATTATTAATTATATATTAATTTAAAATATTAAGTTATTACATATTGTAAAATGATAAGATTCATGTTTTAAAATTTAAATTACACTAAAGTATCATTGATGATTAAAGACTACTGTACGTAAGGTTCTTACATTATTAAATTAAGTTCTCGCTATTTTGTTCATGGGCAAGCAAATTGGCCATAGTCTAACATATTTTATCTCTAAGATAGATAACAGAATTGGAAAGGCAAATTGAGAAAGCCTAATGCTTTATAGAGAAAATATTTCTGTAATTTGAACTATAGATGAATAACAGGTTAAAATTATTAGTTTTTGAGAATCTAAATTTGATTAGATACAAATCGAATTTAAAGATTTTTGATCTAAATTCGATTTGATAACCTAATCTGAACAAATTTAAATTCAAATAAATCGAATTTTTCAAATAGTATAATATTGAATTAATGTAAAAATTTATTTATAAATTATTGTTACATATAAAACACGATGTAAACAATATTTACATTTTAAATTAGTAAATCTGTATCAAAATTTATTATTTATAATTACAATTAAGAAAAAAAATAAGAAATATGGTTGGATAATTATTAAATTATTATAAAGATTTAATATTTATATTTATTTTTTAAATTAAAATAATAATTTAATATAATTAAGATATATATAATAATTAAATAAAATATGTATTTATATATAATTTTAATAGTAATTAGGTACAGATAAAATTGTAACAAATTATAAAATCTATCAATTTGAATATAATCTGAATTCGAATAAATTGTATACTTTTAAATTTAAATCCAATCTTACTACAAAATATTTCAATCTAATATGATCTAAATTCGATAGGTTATATCAGATTTTTTAATTTAATCTAATTGATTGGATTAGATCGAATTTTTTAAATTAATCAAAATATTTGCTCACCATATATGCCTTAAAGTGAGTAGATTAGATGTTATCATCTAATAACAAGATAAATCACATTTAGTAAAAAAATTAAAAAAAAGATAAAACTAAAGATTAAACATGATATATGTAATATAAAATACTTTTTATTAATAGAATGTTGTAACTGACAAACCATCTCAATTAAGTTGGCACTTTTTTAATAGTGCAAACTCTATTTATCTCTAAACAGTTAGCTCCATGCCATTAAGAGTGACATAGTTAATAAATAAATAAAAACATAAATCGAGTTTAGCTAAAACTAAAATATCCTTTATCCAAAGTTTGCAACATACATCGTTGCATAAAGTTACTGTCACAAGTTCTACCTAAAAAAGCATCAGAGACCATAAGTGGGATGTAGAAACATCCTATAACAAATTATCTCGAGGTCCAAAAAAATTCCCAACTAGATAGGTACGGCGATCTAAAAGTAGCAACATATATATTGACCCTTTATTATCCATTCCAAAGGTGACATCCTTTAAATAACTACTAAAATCTATGGAGTTCATCGTGAGACATTTGAGCATCTAAAAATCATCTAATATTGTATGGATCTATACTATGATAAACCTTTCTCATGAATAAATTATTAAATTATGTCAAATATAAAACTAAGAGTTGTCAGTTCTCAAATCGATAACATTTTAATTATAAAAAACTCTTCTATAACTTCTATATTTACTTACTTTTTTTATGTTAATGATATTTTAATTGCATGTAAGCATGCAACCAAGATCAATAAGTAAAGTCATAATTGAGTGGTGAAATTGATATGAAAGATTTTGGTCCTACAAAAAGGATTCTTGGTATAGAAATTGTACGAGATCAAAAATATGAAAACTTGTGTTGATCTTAAAAGAACTATATTGAAAAAATTAGGAGAGATTTGGAATGCATAATGCAAAACAATTTAGTATTCTTTTTGTAACTCATTTCAAGTTATGCATGTGCAAAAATTTCACCATAACAAATGAGGAGGATGAGTTCATCTCCTGCACTTGGGAGTATAATGTGTTGATATCACAACACAAGGTGATATATTGATGGACAAGATTGCTACTTTTAATAATCTAGTAGATATGATGATTAAATCTTTATCATTGGTGAAGTTTAAATATTATTTAGATTTAGTTAGCATATGTAATAACAAAAAATATGTGAATGGTTTAAAGAATTCAAAGCAAGTTGAAGATTTATAATATATTTGACTTCAATTAGTCAAATATTAAAAAGGAGTTTCAATTGATAGGGTATTAATAATCAATGTTACTAATATATTACTGAGAACTAGAAGCTTGCCAAATGACTAATAAAAGAGACGTTTTAGCCCTCCTATAATTAACCAATAAGCCTTGTATGTATATTATATTAATAACTCATAAACTTAAGAATAGGGAGGGAACAAAGGGTGAAAAAAATAGAAGACATTTTACAACTTCAAAAATTATAAATTCAATATATATATTATTTTTTCTAGAGACTTTCGTACAAGTTATTTATTCGTCAATTAATTTCATTTATTGACTAGAACCCTAATCGGCCAATGTCACATATGTATTGCAGAGTGATACCAATCTCCATTCAAACTTCACCACCTTTGTACTGTAACATGATAATATAGTAGACACAATTAGACAAATGAAAAATCAAGTAGTTAGGAGAGTAAGTTTTACACGTAACGATTATATGCTTCTTGAATCTACTTTCTCTCTGACTTCATCGTCTTTGTGACGATTATTTCCATACTTAAATTAAGGGAAAAAGAAAGAAAGATGAATGATTTTTTTGGATTCTATTATTGAGTGGTGCATGGTTTTCTCACTGTTATGGGTAAAAAAGAAACAGACAAATTAGAGTTTGCTTTACGTTAATGATAGAGAAAATAGCACGATATATATAGTTAGCTTAATTTTCTCATCTTATCTCATTCTTGCCTGCCATTATGTAGTCTTTTCGTAGTATAAAGTAGAACAAGTACATGACATCATATGGAAGTTTAGGTGGGAAAAATGGGATAACTGAAGTCTTGTATATTAACATTAATTCGAAGCCAGAAATTAATCTCATCAAACTAGTAAATTGAGACTATAATATATACTCTTTGAATGCCTTTTGATAGTCACACTTTGAGCTCTGTATTTGTTTACGTGTTCCTGTAAATGAGTAATTTTTTTTTTCTAAAAAAAAAGGATTTTAGGTTTAGGATCAACTATGCGATAAAGAATCAAGGAAGACAATAAATGTCCAATTTTCAGTTTAAAATTAATTATTCTTTAAATTTTAACAAAGGTGTGGATTTTTTATTATTATTAGAAAATAAATTTATTAAAAATAATTTAATTTTAAGAAAAATATAAATTTATATCGAAAAACACAGACCATACACTAATTATCACTATGAATAAGTAAAAGATTCCCTCCAACCCGTCCCATTCGCCGCATCCTACTATATAGGTATAGGCCTTTTTAAAAAAAATAATAGTAAAACTAACATGCATTTAAAATTTAGTTATTACGATATTAAAAATAAAAATGTAGTTAATTAAAATCGAATATATATTAATATTATATATATATATATAATTATATAAAAAATATATTTTTAATAATAAAATATATAATATTTAGAATAATTAAATTAAATTTTATTTATTATTATTTTTAGATATTTTTATTTTACTGATGAATATGTGTTAAATTATTAAAAAATAAAAATTAATGTCTAATATTTTAAATAATGTAATATAGTAAGGAATATTTTAACATTTATTTTTTTTAGAATTAAATATATTTTTAAATAAATATTAAAAAAACATAATTAAATTGTAAAAAAATTATTATTAATTTATAACTAACTATTATTAATGGAATATGTGTAGTTATGATTATAAAAATAGCCAACATTTCCTATCCGCACGCACATTCCTAAACAAGAGTGGCTTTGAACTACATAAAAGTTCATACTTATGTAGTATTTTTTCTTGTTTCGTTCATTAATGTTATATTTTTGGTCAAATTTATATATTTTTAATGAAAAGAAAATTTAAAATTATTTTTATCTAATTATTTTATTTATAATAATAAAAATCAATATTTTAAAAATTAGTAAAATGAAAGTAAAATCATCTTCTCTTATGATTTTCAAGTACAATTGCCAATTCCATTTGTCAACCTCACTTGTCCAATAGGCTGCGTTGGCCCGTTAAGTGAATTGAGTTTACTGGGCTTACTCATAAAATTATAGATTTATGGTAGAAAATTACGAATTAATTATATAATGTAATACACAATTTAGCATTACTAACAATTTTCCCTAAAAGATTTTAAACTTTGTTTTGGAGACTAATATAACTTTTTTACCCTCAATTTATACATTAACAACAACACGAGTCATAAAAGTATCTCTAATTTATGGGTAGGATGACACAGTAAAGATGAGACGATTTTTAATATAATTCTTTCTGAATTAATTTATAAAATCTGTTGAAATCGTCCAAAAATCTTTATGATTTAGGAATGGTTTTTTACTGGTACATAATATTTTAAGACGGTTATTAAAAAATACTTTAAAAAAATTATTTTTCTAAATTTTTTTAAATTTTTAGAAAATAAATCTTAAATATTAATTAATATATAATTTAATTTAATAAATATAATTAATAAATGGGGTTATACCGGTATATGAATCATAAACACTGTTTTATGTTCAATTTTTCTTTATATTCGTTAATAAAATTTATCTAACAAAAATCGAACAAATAGTTCTAATAAATACGGATAACTAAAACCACTTTTTTTTTCATCCTTATTTATGCGGTCTTTCTCTCTCTCCCCGCTCGTTCACTCGTTCTTACGCCATCATCAGCAACGGTAGTTGTCGACGATGATAAAAAAAAAGTGATTTTATAATAAGCTCACTTACCATGTGAAAGAGAGGGGAAAAAAAAGAGCCAACCATACCCATCTCTCTTTTTCTCTCTCTTCTCTGTATAAAACAGAGGTTTCAATTATTTGCTTATACTGGAAAGGGTATGGTTTAAATAAGAGAACTGAATCAATTCTTCTCTCGGACGAACAGCAGAGACAATAATAAAAAGAAAGTAACAGATCTGTTCGATTTCAAATGAAGGATAGGACTTAAACGAAGAGATCAGGTTCAAGGAAACTAGTTACTAAGAACAAAAATAAGTGCTTTACTAAGTGGAAAATGGATGGGATATGAATCAATAAATAGAGGGTTAGAGATAAGATTTACTAAGAAAATCGATCAACAAATGAAGCTTTAATCTTAAATGAATTTTAACTTCTTTCTTAATGGATGTAGTATTCATTACATATGAAAGTCTTCTTTTGGTTTACCGAGAAAAATAAATTTATTTATTTATTTAAATTAAATTGCATTTCTCAAGAATCATTTATTCCAATTTAGTTAATGATTATTTTTTCATTTTTTACTGCTATAGTTAATTTTAAAAAAACAACTTAAGTAAAAGACAAAAATAATATTTTAGGCGAAAATATTTATTTTTCAATAGGAATGTGAAAAAAAAATGCTATTTCATTATTTTAATTTTTATCAGATAAATTTTAAATCAGATAAAAATCAAACATAAAATAATAAGATAATACTAATAATTGTAACAGTACATATCTGAAATTAATTTTATTTATTTAATTTAATTATATATTAATTAATAATTAAAATTTATTGATTTTTTCTAATTTTTAAAAAATTTAAAAAAATAGTTTTTTAATTATTTTTTAATATCTTCATTGCTAAAAAATTATCTACAAATCATAATAATTTTCGAACAATTTTAAATACAAATTTTATAATTTGATTTGAAAATATTTATATAACTAAACATCGGTACCCGTAAAAATGACTAAAAATAAAATATTTTAATAACATTCAAAGATATTTGTAGAATTTCGGATCCCTCTCAAATACCCTTAATATCTCAATACACCTAAAATAAGCAAGATTACTTGTTTGGCGAAAAAAAAATAGAAGACTACTAAATGTATTATATTCAACACTATAAAACTATCAAAATAAGCTTCTTTGTTCTATTTTTCTCCCTCAATTTCAACTCTAGAAACAAAATTGTTGGATTATAATGAGCAAATGCTGGGTATATTTATAGAGAAACAAGATGGTTTATAAAGCATGAGAAATGTACCTAACATTAAATGAGAGTTTGCCATTAAAGATTTTGTACAATCCCAAATTGAAAAGAGTAGCATTACTTATGTCATACATATGAGGTATAACTGATGGATTGAATCAACTGGGAAAGCTTTCAAAACGGTAGATGCAAGCTGTTTATGCTAACAAACCAAGAGGGAAAACTGCCTTCTTTAGTTTCTCTGCATAAATCATACTGCACTGTGTTATCTCTCGTCATTGTACATGCTCTAATGCATACATCTTTCCCAATCTATCCCGCAAAGTTCAATCAAATAGATTCTCATGTCAATAGTAACACTCATTTCTTCCTTTAATAATTTCCTCATCAATATTTTCAACCTAGGCAAGAGAAAGAATCAAATTTCAATTTTATTCCTCGCCTTCCGTTTACAATACAGAGTACTAGCCTAAGTACTACTACTAGCTATAAGTTAAACAAGAACAGCACGATCATTATCAATAAAGAACATAAAAACAGAAGTCAGAAAAAGGTTATGTCGTGACTATGATACAAAAAGAACATTAAACAAAAAAAAAGAACAAAAACACGTGAAGATACTTAAGAAGTTAGAGCTAAAGGAGGTGGTGTCGGTGGAGCTCCACGAACAATACTTGGTGGTGATGTCATGTTGTTATCTTCTTGTACTTCTTTCTTATCTTCTTCTTCAGCATCCCACAGAAACCCAGCATATGATGCTAAAACATAACTGCATCATTCAAAATTATAAAACATAATTAATTCACTTCATTATTGTAACAATAGTACCCATTTTTTTAGATTTAGCTCCCAATACTCAAGGCATCCCCATAAACACATGAATAATTACAAAACCAACTTCATAAATTACCAAAAGTTTGAGTAAACAAGAATTAAACATACCAATCATCTGGGGCAGCTTTGACAGCTTGATCAAAATAGCTCTCAGCTCTTGAAGCATCCTTATGACTTTTCCATATCAAATCCGCATACATTGATAGAACATTTGCATCATTTGGGTTGGCCAAAATTGCTCTCCCGCAATACTCTTCAGCCTTTACAAAATCTCCACGTACCTGCTCTCATTCCAAATTGAAATAAAGTCAGAGAAAACTATGTCACTAGCAAGCAAAAAATAAAAATAATAAAATACAAACATTTCCAAATACAAATAGAGTTAAAAAGCTTACATCTTTCAAAAACTTAGCATAATTGCTCAAAAATAGAGAATTTCCAGGACTTGCGTCAATCATTTTCTGATAATATATATCTGTTTTATCAGACCCACTATTCGAATCCCAAAGCTCAGAGCTCCCATCATTTCCACCGTCTGATCCACCCCCACCACCATCACCAATCTTCCCACCAGTACCACCAACTCCATCACCAACCAAAACTGTTGCCAACCCACTATCTCTAATCCCAACTTCATACCCCTCGTCCAACCCAGTATTGGAAAGCAACCCAACACCGAATTCGAAAGACCCCTTTCCCAAATATCCAAAACCCAATTTGTAACCATCCTTTTCCTCCTCAACTGAAAGACCATTAAATATTTTGTTGAAAGGTCGTTTCTTTGGAAGTGACATGTCTCGGAGATCAGATTCCGAGAGCGTCCTTGTCATTTTTTTCGTCAAATCGTCGATCGAAGAGAAAGAACAAGATGGGGAAGCCGAGAGAGAAATGGAACAGATTTTTGGGATTTGGTACAGAATTTCGGGTTCTGATGACGAGTAACTGGAATTGGGTTGCCATGAATTCAGTACAGGTGTCGAAGAACTCCGTAAAAGCATTTTTTCAGTTGCTATCTGTGGATTCAAAAAATGATCTTGATTATCAGAACTCAGAAGTTGCGAAAACAGACGAGGTAAAGAGAGATTTGAGACCTTACAACTTACAAATCTCACTCCTTCGGCTGAGAGTGAAGGAGGCCAAGACTGATATTTTTATAGGTGGCTGGTGTACAAATGTACGCAGAAGATCTCAGCCGTCTATATTTCCCCTCAATACAAATCTAACACAGTGTAATGCACATGGTTTTTCAATAATACAAGCTCCTAGTGACTTGTTTGGCACATAAAAAGCTAGAAGCACTTCTGTTTTTTGTCTTTTTATGAACTCGTTTTTTTTTTATGTCTTTTTTTTGCGTTCTATTAACTTATTTAAGATTAAAATCACCGTCATAAAATCAAATCATAGGATCAGACGGAAGAAAAAAAATATCTATATATTTGTATTAAATTGGGATTGTCACGTCACCCACTCCCATTCGTCCGATTCAACCCAAAGTATCTAATTAACACATTCTAAATTATACAGTTTTTACGTTGTAATTTAATTGATTTAGATATTATATTATATACATATAATAATTTTATTTAATAAAAATATAAAAAAATTAATATTTTTTTTTCTACACACTTTACGTTAATTCTGTATTAATGCACTCCATATTCCCACATTCTAAAGAATCCTTCATTATTCCTTTACCATAACCTACTAACTATAGAAAGAATATGGGTTTGAAATAATATTTCTAATATGATTTGTATAAAAATTTCTACTACATATTTATATATTTATATTTATAGTACATAATAATATAAGAGAAAAGAAAAACAAATATCTACTCTTTAATTACCACAATTTTTAATTAATTCCCATTTGAAATACAAATATCAAATTTTCACTGTCTAAATGATTTACCAAACTAAAATAATAAATAATAAATAAAATCAGTAATAATATGTGATTTGAATACTAATCATACCTAATTTCACAAACCTAACTCCCAGTAAAAGATACTAAGCTTATGCTTCAAATTGCATATTTTTTAGTTTTTACATTTCTATTATTTAAATTAAATTTATGTTTATACATATAATTTATGCTTAAATTAATACAAAATTAAACAGTAAATATTTTTGTTACTATTCTTGTAATTTAGAATTTAGAATTGAATATATGACTTTTGTTTATTTATTATTTGAAAAAAATTAAAATCCTTTTAAATATAAACTTTAATTGATTATTAAAATATAATATTTAATGTAATAATTCTTTAGTTATTAAAAAAATTATTTTAAAAAAATTACCTTGTACAGAAAACAAAAACCCTAAAATATAAAATTTGATCTACCTAATCAAATCCAACCTAACCGAAGGGTTAAGTTTGAATTTATTTTATTATTTTTATTAGATTTGATCAAATTTTTTTTTAGAAATTGGTGTTATTGGCTTGTTTTAAATTTTAACTCAAATTTAAACCAAGTTATAATATGCATACTCCTACTTATCACTATTGACCTAAATTAGAATCATACTTACGTAATATTTGTTTTATTTAATAAATAAATAAAAACTTAAAAGACATTTTTTTATTTTTTAAAAAAATCAATACACTTTTTCTAACTTTTATTTCAATTTGTAAATTTTACTTTTTTTTAATAATATTTCACACACACAACCATAAACACCAACAAAATTCGAACCTTTTTTTATATTATTTATAAAAATATATATATTATTACATTATAAGATGATTGGTGTATATAAATTCTATCTCTTAAAAAGTAATTTAAGAACAAAAATAATTTTACAATAATTTATTTTTTATAGTAAAGATACTAAGTACTTCAAATAAAAACAACTTTCACAAATATAAGTAATTTTACAAAAAGTAATATAGTCAAATATAGTAAAAAATATATAATAAAATTGTTTTGACAAAAAAATGTAATTTCACAAAGGTTCTTTATTATAAAATTATTTTGGCAATGGATCATATCATAACTTATGATTAGAAATATCAAAGAGATCGAGCCGTTCCTATGTCACATAATTCAATTTTGTGAATTAGAGTGTCATGTCGACTTGTAACCCATTTATTAACATGTTATGTCATAATTCTATTATAGGCCAGTAGGATTTAATAATATATAGATATATTTAAAATAATTTAATTTTGAAGTAGCGAGCTGGCATGGCCCAACCCGCTATTGGTCATATGCCATGCCATATCGCTTTTTTCCATCGCCTAGTGTGCCTAATATTAAAAGGATTATACCAAAATAACCTAATTTACACGACTAACTATGGTCTAACATGATTAAATATGAGAAAAACTACCTTTGAAATAAACATAAAATGCTTTTTAGTATAAATTTCAACCAAATTACATTAAGAAACTATAGCATTGAAATCCTTAATAAAGATTATACTATTAGATGAGCCCTTAGTTTAATGAAATCCAAGAACCACATTGAAATCTCCTATCACTAACCATGAAGATTGAAGATTTGAAAGAAATCTCGTAAAGTTTCAGATGTCCTTTTGCTTAACATAGCGCCCATTACTATAAATAAAGATTAAAAGATAAATTTTGACATTTATAGTGTATGTATTATAAGATGACTGTAGTATTATACGTCACTAAAAGGATATAGAAAATTTAGATCTTACTTATTGACATAGAGTTAGCACTAATAAAACTGTAGCTAAGATTTTTCCAGTAGCGATCATCTAGAGAGCTTAGATTTGATTTAGGTTCTACTATACATAAAAAAATCAAATCAATCCTTTATACAAAGATTTCGCAGAGTAGATTGGGTATTCTTGTTCGAGATATGTTTACAATTTAATAAAGAATTATGATGATTGAACTATTGTCTAAGGCTAGGGTCAAGGGTACATCTTATAGGTTGAAGGTGAGGGTTAATTAATTTGGTTCGTCTGACTTTTTTTATTACAAGTTTTCAACCTTCATTATAGACATCTTTTAATTTATCTTATTTTATTTTTTGTATGCATGTATTACGTGCAACCATCGAGATGGAAAAGGGTGAGATAATAAGAATAGACGAAGTGAATTTTAGTATGATAATATGAGACAAGGATCCAATGATAGAGATATTAGAATTAGTAAGGGTATAAATTATGGAGTTGTGTATAGTTAGAATAGTAGTAGTAGTTGAGACAACATAAATCATAAAAGTTATTAGGATGATGATACCAAAATGTTAGGTTATTTGAATGAATAATTTATCACAATTATATTTTGTAATATGGAACTTATTTGCATATTCAACAATAGAGTTGAATGAGAACATATGTTATACCTAAGAAAAGACTAAAGAACCATGTCAACTTAATTACATTTTTAGAGTTCATATAAGTTTAAAATCATATTGCAAAATTTTCATTAAGATCCAACACGAGATTTGCTCATTGTTTGATTTAGGTGACATTTACTTTTTATATAGGTCTACTCTCATCTTATCGATTACCTAGTGTGCAAGTTATATAAACTCAACACTGATGCTAATGGTTTGACATATGATTTCAATACAAAAAATTGACTTATTAAAGGAAGTAATTTTTACAAATATATATTCAATTTCTCCTTTATATTTTTATATCATTTGCACACCCACAGCATTAATTATTTAAGTAAATAAAAATGAAGTAGTTGTAGTTTACTAAGCTTAGACAAGGTATAAAGTGTCAATTTTGCACTTTGAATCTACTTGGAAATAAAAGGGGAACTAAGAGACCAATTTAACATAGTAGAAGATTTATATATACTGTCCTTTTTTCTCACCAAGGCCATCCCATGGTTTTATCACTAATTGATTTGTATCGGTGAGACTAAGATATCAAGAGTCCAACTTGTTTAAGGTAAGAAGATGACAAACGAAAAAATGTGATTCGAATACGTCCATCCATGTAAAGTTAATAATAAAATTAAAGATTTTGAAAGATTTAATGAGAAAAAGAAATGAAGCTTTTTTTTTTATTATTGATTTCCAAACTGAAAGAGATGGAAAACATTTCCTTACAATTTTTATGATGGAGATCCTTTGTAGATGAAATGTTATAGGTAACATTAGATGGAATAGGATATCTTAATTGGGTTTATAATTCCGTAGCACCTTCTTCCTCTCACTCTTTAACTACATGTATTATGAAAAAAAAAATAGATATATAAATTAATTATAAGAATTTTAGAAATTGTATTATCAATTACAACATTATCTTCTCAATAAATATAAAAATAATGAGATTCTATATGAACAATTTTCTTTAAATCATAATATTTTAAAATTAATTAAAATGTATTTTTTTCTTATTTTTTTATAAATATAATTAAAAATTATATGAATGATTTCAAATTTAAGTTTAAGATAATAAATACGAAGACTCACCATTCATATTACAAAATAATCCCAAAATAAAGTTTTTTTATTTACTTAAAAAGGATTCAATTTAATTAAAATTATATGAATAAAGTAAATATATATTTTTAAATGATTAAATTTAAACACATTGTTTGAAAACAAAGTGACAAAAAAAAATGATTTGGATAATTAGTTACCCTTAGGAATATTTTAGATGTTATTTTATTTGTATAATTAAAATATTTTTTGATTACATAATTTATGTAAGGAATGTACAAGTGATTTATTATAAAAAATTGATACTTTAATTACATACTTTTTAAATTATCGTGATTAAAATGTTTTAATTTAAAAAATAATTAATTTATATATTATTTATATAAGTTATATGATCAAAATATTTTAATAACATAAACAAAATGATTTAAAAAATTAATCATTCTTTTAAAAAGTGTTATCTTTTCATAAATTTTCTTACTTGTTTGTGTTATTTTATTATTTTATGTTATTTCATTGGAGTAAAAACAATCTACATTTTTGGTTCAAATATTTACATGAGATAATATATTTTCTTATGGATTTATTTTATTAAGATTTTTTTCATTCATGTTTTGTAATTTGAATATAAGCTTCGTTACATTACAATTCTTTTATTTATTTGTTGAGATGGGATGATAATCCTGCGAGAATATGCACAATAAATAAAAAAATTAATAAAAAGACACAAATGAACCTTTAAAGCAATCCTGTGAAACAAAAAAAAATTAATAAAAACAAATATTTATTATGCTATTAGTGATATGATACAAAGATGTTTGTATAATTAATTATGTATCTCTAATTTCAATTTGTAATTTTAAAAAAATTATATTATTGTTACACTTATTTAAAATTCAAAGTATAATTTAAAACCTTTTACAATTCTCTAATTAAAAAAACATAAAACTATGCTACTTATACCTCCTTCCTATTTTAAGGAATCAAAATTGAGTTTTGACCCGAACAATATTAAAAAATTAAAATTAAAAAAAAAAACAATAAAAAAATATGTATTATATTTAATTCATATATTTTTATTATTAAAATAATATAACACATTATTTCATATTAAACATCATTTAATTAAATTATGATAATTTAATCTCACTTAATATTAAATAACATTCAATTAAATATTTTTTTTAATATTATTAAGAGTTATTATAATTTTTAAAAATATTATTTTTTAATCTTTAATGAATTTTTTTTGTACCAATTGGCTCATAACTTAGAGTCAAGTCATGAATCATCAAATTCGTCCTTAGATGGCAATATATATATATATATTAACTAACGTTCGATAATGAACTATGGTTATAATAATTTTGCTTAAGACTATGCCAAAAAAATAAAAAAAAAGGACGAAGATAAGAATGAAGCAAATTGTTTGAAATAGAATATTTATGTTCATTTTCTACAAAGACATACAAATTTTCGTAAAAAGGACGAAACTAGATACATCACCTTCCCTTTCATTTATTTATAATAACTAATTTTTTACCTGTTCGAATATAATTTAAATTTAATAAATATATAATCCTATTAATTATTAAATAATAATAATAATTATTATTATAAATTTTTATGCTATAAAATAAAATTTTAAGCTATTTTTATTATAATTAAAAAATTGATGTTGAAATATTTTACAAAAGGATACAAATACTTTTAAAATAAATATATAATTAATTTATTATTTTAATGATAAATAAATATATAATAATAATTATTTTATTAACTATAAAATCTAAATATAATATAAAATAAATAATTTATAATAATATTATTTTTATTATTTAAATTTTAAAAATATTATTCTATTTAACAACGTCTAACCCGGTGTTTTTTCATTTGGATAATTCTCTCTATGAATGTTGTCGATTTTTCTCGGATAGATAAGAGTAAAGAATAGTTGATTTTTTTCATCCCAACTCTATCCATATCCACAAACTTACTTTCTTATAATTTTACACAATTTTTAATATATTTTTTATAAATTAGATTCTTTTTAATTTTAAATAATAATTTATTAACATAAAATTAATTATTTTTTTAAAATGTATTATTTTAAATAAATATACATTTAATTTTAAATATTTAATAAAAAAACGAAACAAACAATCGTTTTTTTTATAAAACAAAGGACAAATAATATAATATGAAAAATATTATATTTATTAAATTTAATTACGCATTTTTTCATTTTATAATATAAAAATTTATTCATCTTGAATATATAAACAATAAATAAACTTATATTTTTATTAAAGAAAGTATCTTAATCTCATAAATGCTTGAAAACATGAAGAATTTCTAACGTGTCTAAACAATAAATAAACTTATATTTTTATTAAAGAAAGTATCTTAATCTCATAAATGCTTGAAAACATGAAGAATTTCTAACTTGTCTGGGTTAGGTATTGACCGATATTTTATTTTAAAAAAATATAAAAGCATTATATTTTCTATAAATATATTAGAAGTTATTTTTTTTAAAAAAGTTACTATTTAACCTAAAATAATAATAAAAAGTTTAATCAAATTTGATTAATATAAAATATAAATGAATATATTTTTTTTAAATAATAAATTTATTATTTTATAATTTTCAATTCTCATATATATATTTTAAATTATTTTTCAAAAAAATTAATAATATATCTTTTTATTAAATAAAATACTAATAACGTACTCTATATAATTTTGATTCTATACTCTACCTCGGGAAAATTCATGTTAACGTATAAAACTTTTACCATATAAACGTCATCCCCGCCCTCAGCGTGCCCCACTTACAACAGTACGATACTTTGTCGAACGCTTTCTCGCCGGAGCTGATTGGAACATTACGGTAGCTCGGTTTACGGAGTACTGGCGAATCTTATCAACCTACGAAAGGTTACCGCCGGAATACTCTTCAGTTAGATGTAAGGATCGAGCCAACATATTTTTACTATTTTGTGCATTTTATTGTCATCACAACTTCTTTTTTGTTTCTTATATTAAATTTTTGTTATACGATTCTTTAATAACATCTATGTTCCCCATTTCTGGCCTCTTTTAGGTTGCTGAGAATCGCACCAAGGTGTAGCAGGACCTGAATTTTTATTTTTGTGGGAAGCGCTGAGTTTTGTTGTCTTTGGTTTTCATTGCTTTTGATCCCTCAGCTTAGCCGAGCGTAGGTTTCATTTTCTCTGTTATACACTCTGTGAATTCAAATTTTTGAACATATTTGAGCAAAATATAAAAATGAAAAGAAAAAATAGAATTTGTAGTTCGTAACTCAAGGGAAGATGAGAAATGTTTGTTATTAATGGGGTAAAGATGCAATATTGCCTAGTTACGCTGACATAGAGAACTCTGACTTTTCTATTTTAACCTGTGTCTTGTGATTAGACTTTTTCTCTTTTCTATTTACAGGTTGAAGCCTCCTCAACTATCACTTGATCTAAATATAAATTCTCTAACTTCTGATTTTCTTTGTTGTCCAATTATTTGGAGCAGAGGGAAGAGTTCAATGTGATATAAGTTTTATTAGTGTTTTTATCTTATACATTGTACTTTTTTTAGTTTTATAATTGGGAATTCGACAAACTCCCGTCTATTCTTCTCTCCCAGATTGTTATAAATTTTCTGTTACAAGATAGAATATTAGTTAATTTATTTAGGAAACAAGATTGAAGAGACCATGAAGAAGGTGCCCCGAAAAGTTGGGAAGTATGAGGTTGGTCGAACCATTGGTGAAGGAACATTCGCAAAGGTCAAGTTTGCTCGAAATACCGAGACGGGTGAGAATGTGGCCATGAAAGTTTTGGCCAAAAGTACTATTCTCAAGCACAGAATGGTGGATCAGGTATTTACTTCTTTTTTCTTTCTTTCAATAAGATATTTACTTGTTACGAAACACTCCCCCTTCCCCTGGCCGCGGCAGTACAGTAAATTATCTAGCAGTTTACTACAGTTGCTTACCTATTGTTTGTTATTGAGGATCCAATTAAGATATCAATTTCAAGAATAGTGTAGGAGATAGGTTCTGTAAGGTTTGCTTTTGTTTGCGGCACATGAAAGTGCTTATTGAATTATCAATCTATTTTTCAAAAAAAAAAAAAGGAATGAAAGAAGTATCAAAAAAATAAATTGCTTCTTGTCCAAATATGAATTGGGAAGGAGAACTAGAAAATGCAAAGAAAACTTTGGCAGAAGGTTTCGAAGTTAAAGCAGTTATAAGTGCTTAGCAGAAAGAGTTTTTAATACCCAATGAACTTTGCTCCAAAACCAAGCATCTGGACCTGGTTTGTTTGTTAATTTGTTCACATATTGCTTTTCCAATTGTGTAGAAAATATTGAAATGCTTATGGCTTTAGTGATTTCTTTCGTTCGAGCTTCAACTCTTGGAATTTGTTGATTTTGTGTAAGTGTTGGGTATTTTTCTTGCAGAAATTTTCCATTGTTAGCTCTGTTTACACATAATTGTAATTTGACCTGCCTACGGATGTGGCATTTCATCAGTAACTTGTCCAACTGCATTTAAATAATTTAATATCTCATAATTGTTTTCCGTTCAAACTTGAGTGGTGATTTTGGGTGTTGACTGAAATATTTTCATTTGCTTTCCAGATTAGAAGAGAAATATCCATAATGAAGATTGTCAGGCATCCTAATATAGTTAGGTTGCATGAGGTATGTTTATGTTTCAAAAATAAATATTTATTTTTCACTTTCTCTTTTTTATTTTTTTAGGCAAAACTATCTCCCTAGATTGAGGGCTCCTAAGTTATACTATATGCTGATTTATTGTTGACAGGCATCCATTTTGTCTTCTACTTTTTGGTACCCTTTTATTTTACATTTCTTTGTGAGATCTAGGTTTTGGCTAGCCGGACAAAGATATATATAATTCTCGAGTTTGTAACTGGAGGTGAATTATTTGACAAAATTGTAAGGTTTCTCCTATCCTAATGTACATGGCGAATAGTAAATTTATTTGTTCCATAGCTTTCTTTGAGAATCTTGAAATGAGACCAACTCTTAGATAAACCATTTAGACTCTTTTTAAAAAAAAAAAAAAATATTTACAGGTTCACCAAGGAAAGCTTATTGAGCATGAAGCAAGGCGATATTTTCAACAACTTATTGATGCAGTTGCTCATTGTCATGATAAGGGTGTGTACCACAGAGATTTGAAGGTGTTCATTAATATTCAGATGCAATCCTTTTTTTCTGGTGCCCTTAACTACACCGATTTCTGATCTCAATTAAATTTGTTTACTTGTGATTTAGCCTGAAAATCTTCTTCTTGATTCTTATGGAAATTTGAAGGTTTCTGACTTTGGACTCAGCGCATTGCCCCAACAGGTAAAACAATCCTGTTCCCTTTTCCAACATTTCATTTAATTGGAGTAAAGACTTTTGTTTATGTTTATTCTTATTCTCTCTCTTTTCGGTATCCTCGAGTAGGGGGTTAGCTTTCTTTACACCACATGTGGAACTCCAAATTATGTTGCACCCGAGGTAAATTTCAATAGCATCTTCGATACCCCAATTTCTTGTATGCCATTGGAGTATGGTTTTATCAAATGTGTTTTTTTTGTGGTTTAGCCATATTTGGATTATTATTTTTAACATTGTAACCTTCATCTGAGGTGTATATTTACAGAACAGTTTTGTATTGTCTTAATTATAAATTAGTGAAGAGTTGTGTGGCTAAATTAGTTGGATCTCTTTGATCACATGTTCATTATCTATTTTTTATTTTAATTTCACACGTTAGGATATTTGTTCTAGGTGCTTGGCTACCAGGGATATGATGGTGCAGCGGCTGATGTGTGGTCATGTGGTGTCATCCTCTTTGTTGTAATGGCTGGTTATCTCCCATTTGAAGGAACCGACCTACCTACCCTTTACAAAAAGGTCTGCTGCTCTGGTTCCACTGTTGAGTATTAGAATTTTGAATTTTCCAAATGTTTTATGCCTCTAAATCTATAGTTCATAAGAAGCTGATATCCTAGACTGTTGAAATTCCTGATTTGTAGCAGGAATAGTTATGGCCTGATTTGTAGCGTGAATAGTTATGAAAATATAACTATTAGGGAATTTATAATTATGTTAATATTAAGAATTTAATTAAATGATATTATTCTCATAAATTAGAATATTTATTTTCCTTTTTCATTTATGCAAATTGTACTATAAATTACTTGCTAGTCATATACAAATATATTAATGAAAATATATAAGAACATTTTGTTCTAAATCTCATGTCAATCTTTATAGTATCAAAGCAGGGTTATTTTTAAAATCTAGCTATAATTGATTCAATAGAATCAAAAACAATAATTGAAAACACCCGAACAAAGACAGAAACCACACGCGCATGAATTTCAGTGGATTGGATAACTCTTCTTTCCAATTTACTATTGAAATTTTCAACGGCAGAAATTATAGAGAATGGGTGCAATCCGTCGAACTCGTTATAATGGGAAAGGTAAAATAGGGTACTTGATGGGGAAAACAATAAACTTGCTTCAACCAATGCTAGCGCCGTTTAGCGATGGAGTTTCAAGAATTCAATGGTGACTACGTGGCTCATCAATCCCATGTTACTAGCAATCGGAAAAACATACTTCTTCTTACCCATAACAAAAAATGTAGGGAAAGTTGTTAAAGAGACCTACTCAGATGGAGAAGGCTTCTCATTGCTTTTAGAGTTAAAAACTCCATTATGGCAAATGAAGTAAGGAGAAATGGGTGTTATTGGA
The DNA here is from genome assembly GCA_037013495.1 of Hippophae tibetana. Taxonomy (NCBI): domain Eukaryota; kingdom Viridiplantae; phylum Streptophyta; class Magnoliopsida; order Rosales; family Elaeagnaceae; genus Hippophae; species Hippophae tibetana. The sequence goes on from CM072812.1 coordinate 11,386,990, forward strand.
TACTACATAGACATGTATGCCCTATGGCAAGGACTTGACCTCAGCTTTGAAGAGGAATGAGAGTGTGCCAACGATAACACCTGTTATTGGAAAAAAAATTAAAACCGAAAGAGTTTTCGAGTTTTTTACTGGACTTATCTACGAGTTTGATGATATTAGTGGGTGGATCTGACGACTACTACCCTACGTCTATGAAGCCTTTGCCGAAGTCAATCAATAAGAAAATTGGTGGTGAGTCATGTTTGAAGGTGGCCCAAGCAACGATGACTCCTCTCTGTCTCGCAATAGCTCCTCTGCTCATCGCGCTATCTCAGCCCTAATATCCAACTCAAATAGAGAGAATTGGGGTTATGGGTTGTCTGATTGGGGTGGGTTGATTGGGTTCTATGTGAATGGGTTTAAAAAGTTTTCTAATAGCCTTGGCCCAAACCATTCTCTTGGCCTTGATGGGCCGAAAGTTAACCTGAATAATACTAGTCTAAATAATTCTATTATTTCTAGTAATGGGCTTGGGCCTTCCCCAACTTATAAACAACGAACATATAATGAGCTGTATATAGGGGTTGGTCCTTCAACAAATTTAACCCATGGGCTTTATAGAACCCTGACAAGAAACGATTTAAAAAATTCATGGTAAACTAGTAGATTGAAAACCAAGACAGAACAAGGCCCGAAGTTATCGGGCTTCATTGATCATCAAAAATCACACGATAACTCAAGTTCAGGAAAAACATTTAATGGAAAACAGTTGGACTAACTTTACAATTGTTCTCCAACATGCACAATTTCAGTCAACTATAGTCAACTATCCACCTCATCAGCTTCTCTAACCTACAAAGGTAATTATTTAAGTGCACTTATTATTACTTTTCAAACCAAAATTTTATGGATTATTGATTTTGGCGCATTAGATCATATGACTGATACGTATCATTTATTTACTTCATACTCATTTTGTGATGGAAATGTTAAAGTTAGAATTGCAGATGAATCTTTCTCATTCGTTGTTGGAAAAGGGAGTTCAAATTTTAGATTCTATCACTCTCATATTTGTTTTCCATGTTCCAAACTTATCTTTTAATCTCATATCTATTAGCCAACTTACTAAAAACTCTCATTGTTATGTTAAATTTCTCCCATCTTGTTGCATTTTTCAGGATCTATCATCAGGAAGATAATTGATAGTGCTAGAGAGAGTGAAAGGCTGTACTATTTTAATGAGACTAATATGAGTGAATGTCGTTCAATTGCTATCTGTGATTTTGTTTCTATTGCTAAGACTAGTTAAATTTTATTATGGCCTATAGGAATTTGTCATACCAACTTCTAGTATTTGAAAGACTTATTTATTTCTATATTTATGAATAATAAAGTATTTAATTTTTCAATGTAAAACTTATGAATATCCCAAACATCAACGTATCTCATTTTCAAAATCTCAATATAACTCTTGCAGATCCTTTACATTAATTCATAGCGATGTATGAGGTCATTCTTGCATTCCAAATAGTACTAATAGTAAATGATTTGTTACATTGATTGATTATCATACTCAGTTTTATTAGGTTTATTTTTTAAAAGAGAAAACAAAAATTTGTAATGTGTTCATTACTTTTCACTTAATGATACAAATCTAGTTTCAAACACAAATCTAAATACTCCGAAATGACAATGACGTTGAATATTTGAACCATACTTTACAAGATTATCTTAACAAAAAAGGGATCATACATCAAAGTTTTTGTGTTAAAACTTCCCAACAAAATGGAGTAGCCGAACGAAAGAATAGACACCTATTCGAAGTAGTTTGAGCCTTAATATTTACTATAAACATACCCAAAAAATATTGTGGTGATGCCATTTAAATTGCTGCATATCTCATCAATCGTATACTTAGTAGAGTTCTCTCTTTCAACACCCACTTCAAAAATTATATATTTTCTTCCTTACATTTCATCTCTAATCTCATTTATCCCTTAAAATGTTTGGTTGTATTGTCTTTGTTCATGACCATTCCAAAAGTTGATCCAAACTTGATTTAAAATTATTAAATGTTCTTTCATTGGATATTCTTTTACTCAAAAAGGATATAAATGTTATGATCTCGCTACATACAGGACATTTGTTAGTCTTGATGTTACCTTTTTCGAAAACAACCCTTACTACCAAAAGTCCTCTACTTAAGGGGAGAATCTAATTGAGGATAGTCGTTTTAGTCATTACTTGAACATTATTCTTGATCAAGATAATGATGAGCTACATAATCCAACCAAAGAAACAGAAACCGAGTCCTGCCATACCTCACCATTTCATACCATTCCGCATTTTATAAATAGAAACTTGAACTCAGAGGGAGAAACAGGAAAAAAACATAATAAAGAGAAAATCACTTACTCACGGAGGTTGAACTTGAAAGACAGGGAGCACTTTACACTTGAAGCACCAAATTAGTTCGAACAAATGGTAGATTCAGATATTCATCATGAGTCTACAGGCTATTCTGAATTACTTATTGCTCTTAAAAAAACACAAACTTTTAAACTCCATCCTATATCGGGATTGGTTTCTTATAGAACTTTACCATCTGGTTTTTGTGCCTTTATTGCTAACCTTAACAGAGTAAAGATTCTAAGAAATGGAACATGAGATGTTACCGAATTAACAAAGGAAAGATTCCGGTTGGGTGTACATGAATTTTTTCAATAAAATATAAGATCTACCTATTTGGTTGTAAAAGGTTTTACACAAATTTATAGAATTGATTGGAATGAGAAATTTATATCTGTGGTATAATTGAATACAATTCGAGTCCTTCTATCCTTAGTAGCAAATTTAGAATAGCCTTTACACCAATTGGACATAAAAAATGCCTCTTAAATGGAGAATTAGAAGAACAAATCTTCATGGCCATGCTATTAGGATTTTGCAAAGGAGGAAATACATTATGTAAATTAAAAAAGTACTCTATGGGCTTAAAAAATTGCCTAGAGCGTGGTTTGATGGATTCGTAAAGGTAATGAAGAAACAAGGGTGCAACTAAGGACAATCAGATCATGCCATATTCTTTCGACACTCTGAAAATGGAATTTTTTTGATGGTATATGTTGATAATAAAATCACGACTAGGAACGATTTAGAAGAAATCAAGAGATTGAAGAAAAAATTGGCTACATAATCAAAAGTTAAAGATCTAGGACATATGTGATACTTCTTAGGCATGGAAGTTGCAAGCATGGTTTCAAAAAACACTTTGAGGGTAGGCTTAAGACTCGTGCATCAGGGCATTTTTTTCCACCTGGGTAGCCTTGATGTTACCTTATTAGTGGATGAAAAAATTACATCTTTTGTTTTTGAGACTTGAGCCTTTTTTCACGCACTGATGCTATGCATTAAGGCTTATAGCATCTGTTTCATAACTAGAAAAGAAAAATTAGTCAGCTTAAATGCAAAATTAAGACAACACTTGGACTCTTAGATAAGGCCTATTAGTATTTTGGCCAGGTTAAATAAATACGATTTGAAAAAACCAAAAAAACTATCGATAATGTGAGTAAAAGTGAAAAACTCTAGGTTTTATGTCTGAACTTCTAAACATTCTCTTTCTTCCTCTTCCTCTACTATGGTCTTATTCTTTCTTGTTCCTTCTTTTTTCAGCAACCTTTCCTTTTAACAAGTAGTTTTTGAAAGACACAAGTAGATATATCATTCCTTGTCGATATTTTTCATATTTTTTTCTTTTTTATTATTTGCTTCTCCTTTAATCCCTCTTTTTTGTTCTTTGCTTTGTCTTATTTTGCTTGTTGAGTCGTTGTTATGTTGTCAAAGATTTTTTTCTATGAATTGTTTTCATATTTTTTTAATGAACCATTTGTTTAGTTGGTTACAAAATGAATAACAGAAAAATGAAAAAAATCTGAGCAGTTTTAATCACTTGAAACTCTATAAGACTGACATTTGAGATTGAAGAATATGATGAAGATAATGGATTCTAAACATCAAGTATCTTAGTCTAATGCTGGGTTGCTAACTTTTGATGAACTTTATCATTATTTTTTAAACTTTTTAGGGATCTTAAGTTCATTATGTTTAGATGTTTTAGTGGTAAGTAGATTGTTATATTCTAAACTATGTAAGGTTATTAGAATTATTATGATGTTATTTTGTGATAATTTGTCTTTTTTATTTCGTTTTAATTTGAGACTTAAGCCTCATGCCACCTCAAGGCTTACGCTTTGCCTCAATGGAAACGGTACGTATTGAGGTTAGAATACACTTTTTAAAACATTGATTACAAGATCAAAAAGTGGAATTAATGTTTCGCAATGGAAATACATCGTCGATCTTCCCATTGAAACTGGTATGAGTGCAAATCAAGTGATAACCCAATAGAAGCAAAAAAAAAAAGGATGAAAATACAGGAAGACCATTGGATAAAGATAAATACCAAAGATTAGTAGAAAAACTAATATATGTGTCTCAAGTCAGATCTAATATTGCTTTTACAGTGAGTGTAGCAGGTTAACACATACACTCTCCAAAAGTATCTAGGCAGATGTTTTCTCTTTAAAAAAATGAAACCAAAAACATAAAAGTTTTCACTGATGCAAATTGGGATGGTTTAGTAGAAAATAGAATGTACATTATAGAGCATTGTATCTTTGTACTCAGAAACTTGGTATCTTGGAGGAGTAAGAAATAGAATGTTGTTGTTAGGAATAGTATTAAGCTAAGTTTAGAGTAGTTGTACAAGGAATTTGTGAAGCTATGTGTATAAAAAAAGTTGTTAAAAGAACTTCAAGTTGCTTCTGATTAATCTTTATTGTAACAACAAAGCATCCATCAATATATCCAATTCAACATGACAGAACAAAGCATTTGACAGTACACAAACAGAAAAAGTGAAGATAGACATTATTTGTCCGACTTACGTTCTCACAAAAGAGCAAACTGTTAATATAGTCATCAAACGACTTCCTCAACATCACTTCAATGATTTCATTAATAAGTTGGATATGAATAACGCCTATGATCCAAATCATTAGGAAATTTGTGATTTATGTTAATATTAAAAATTTAATTCAATGATATTATTCTCATAAATTAGAATATTTAATTTCTTTTTTCATTTATGCAAATTGTACTATAAATTACTAGCTAGTCATATACAAACATATCAACGAAAATACATAAGAACAAACCTCATTTCAATCTTCATTGACGTTAGGTTTCGTTTCCTTCACTACTAAGCTTTGGGTGTTCAATTGTGTTTTGATGTTAATTATTTCCATCCTTGCTCATCTTTTGGGAGATCTTGGATGCTGAGTAACTTTTCAATGCTTTATTTTTCAAATGCTTTAAAGAAGTTGACCTTTAGTTCTTGTATAGTGGCAGGTTGAAAGTTTCTAATTATTATTGTTGGCGCATGTGCAGATAAACGCATCTGCATTTTCTTGTCCATTTTGGTTTTCTACTGGGGCCAAGTCATTGATACATAAGATACTCGATCCCAATCCAACAACTGTGAGTATTCTTGTTCTCCATATAGCAGGAATACAGTTGATTTTAGCAGTGTTGTTATAAATGATTTCCTAACTGAATCATGCATCAATGCAGCGTATTCAGATTCAAGGGATTAGGAAAGATCCATGGTTTCGAAAGAATTATTTGCCGGTGAAGTCAAGGGAAAATAGGGAGGTCAATCTGGATGATGTTAATGCAGTTTTTAATGATATTGAGGTTGGTATCATTCTTCATTCCATTATTATATCGAGATTAGAATCATCTAATGCATTATATAATGATATATGTGATGTGATTGGCTAGACAGTTGACTTAACTACACTGATAGGAGATTTGCATCTAGGGCATATTTAAGGGATGTGAATACCTTTATGAGTAAATCTTGTAATGTCTAATATTTTGCAGGACGAGTTTGTAACTGAGAAGTCACAAAGTAAGGAATACGGTCCTATGATAATGAACGCATTTGAGATGATTACTTTATCACAGGGCTTAAATCTATCTGCTTTATTTGACAGGAGACAGGTATGCATGAATATTTTTAGCCTTAGAGATATTCCATCTGATATGTTGTTTTCGTGTTCCTTTAGTTCAGATTGCCTCTGATTAACGTTTACACTTCTAGCTGTCTTTTATTGATCTTTTTTTTTCTTGCACCATGTGCCTTGATACTCACTACAAGATATCTTATTAAATGCAGCAGTTGTTTTTAAACAAGGAATAGGCAGTCTGAGGTTTCACATTACTTCATGCATACATTTAATTGTTCCAGGAATGTTAATTATTTTTATGAAAAGCAAAATCCATTGTTTAGTTCAGAATTTAATCTGAATTCATTATATTTTCTGTAATGTATTTGAAAAAATTACAGAACAATTGAGTCAAGGCTAGAAATTTACTGGAACCACCTTAATGATTTGCTGCTCAATAGCCTAGATGCAATCTTCTTATATCTTAAGTATAGCCCTAGTTTGTATGTTATATGTACCCATTAAGTTTCTCTTTTCCTATTAGTGCAATTGAGCCTGTCACTTGCTTCAACAACCAGTAATGTTTTCCATCCCCTCTCATACGTCATTTCTTTTCCTGGCAGGATTATGTAAAACGGCAAACTCGTTTTGTTTCTCGACAACCAGCAAAAGTAATTGTTTCGACTATTGAGACCGTTGCAGAATCAATGAACCTAAAAGTCCACACGCATCATTATAAGGTACATAAGAGTATGATATTTAACTTCGCTATGTTGTGTTATCATCTTTTGGTTATTGATAGTCCTGATGCTTAGAAATGCATCGGAGCTGAAACCTATTTCATCTAGCTGCTGCTTCTTTTTTCAAACAAGCATTCTCTAATTTTATTTAGAAAATGTTCTCTCTGTAGACCAGACTTGAAGGATTATCTGCAAATAAGGTTGGGCAGTTTGCTGTTGTCTTGGAGGTAACTTCATATTTATCTGCAATGCCCTATTTAATATTTTCCGTGTTTTCCTTAAAAGGCTGTTCCTATACCACTTTGTTCTTTCTTCTTGTTTTCCTCCACTTTATGCATAGGTTTTTGAAGTTGCACCATCACTTTTCATGGTAGATGTTCGAAAGGCTGCTGGAGATACTCTAGAATATCACAAGGTTATCCTTCTATTGGTTGCATTAATTTAAATTTCCACTGAATTAACTATTGATGGACACTTCTTAATTGATGTTGACTTCATAAAATTGCCTAAAATTTGAGAAACTTGGATTCTTGGGAATATTTGGTCCTGTTTTGGGTGTCTGGGTGTGTAAATAGATACTAGAGAAATCTTAGCAGAAATCCAATTAATACACAGGTATACTTGATGTGAACTTGTTCAGTCTGGCACAAATGGAACTAAAATGTTTTAATAGTTGCGCTTGGTTTATGTTGCATGAGATGCTGTATTTCATCAGAATTTCTATAAGAGCTATCACACTCTTGATAGTGGACCATTCTTTTGGGGTCCTTTCCTTACTTCATTTCAGCAATTTATATGAATCCATGATTGTGCATATTTGCTTCTTTATGTGATAAACCGTCTGGTTTTATCCTTACATTTCTGTGTACTTGAAGTATTTAAATCACACGAGCTTTTTTTATTTTTTACTCTCTCTCTCTCATTTAAGTAAAAAGTTCATATGCTATAAGAAATTCTCCAACTTATTTTAATAACATCCTTCGGGTAGATCTTATTATTGAGTTTATGCGCATGATGGGGACTTGTAAGTATACTATTGGGTCATAAATATGCAAAAAATGACCGAAGAGTAAAACATCCAAAATGAACGTTGAATCTTTGATTAAATTTCTATATAAAAACCCTATTAAAGATTACAGGCAAAGCATGCGAGAGCAAGCACTTGATCTAACGATGAAAATAATTTTGTATAATGTCTTTCTTGGGGATTCTTTTTGCAGTTTTACAAGAACTTCTGCTCCAAATCGGAAAATATCATCTGGAAACCAACAGACGGTATGAGTGATTTCAATATGTTTATAACCAATGACTTGTTAATTCATATATTTGGATGTCGTACAAGTTATTAAGCAGGTTTTGAATGAGGCCTGAAGCTGTTCCCTGTGGGAAAATTGTTTTACATTTTGGCAGGTGTTACTACCCAGGCTATTAACCAAGGACTGGACGTAGCTGCAAGGCCCATATATAGGTGACCAAACTTATATATTATTTCCCCTCTTTTGTGCTTGAAATTGTAGGTTTAGAACATTGCAAAATATGTGGTTGATTTTCCCCTCAGGAAACTCACCTCTTGTAACATATTTCCCCTCTTTTGTGCTTGAAATTGTAGGTTTAGAACATTGCAAAATATGTGGTTGATTTTCCCCTCAGGAAACTCACCTCTTGTAATATAACAAACCTCTAGAAGCCCCCCCCCCCCCCCCCCCCCCTTTTTCCCCTATATTTTGAATAAGCCGTTTGTCTAATCCTTAAGGTGCTGTGTGAATCGGGAGTTGAATGCTTAGGAGCTACAATTCAATATAATTATTCTTGTGTTGAAGTTCTGTTTCAATCCAAATGCATATATAGTATTTGGTGAGTTTTGAGAGAAGGGAAAAAACATTTTCCGTTTTAGGAAATCACCTAAAATAGCACTGTAAAACTCATAATAGCATCCTCCACTTGAATTGAGAGGGTGTGGGTTAGTGTTAAAGATGCGTTATTTTTGTTATTTGTCCTAATATTTTTATCCGTGACAGCATGGTAAACATTCAAGGCTATAGTTCGGTCCTGTATCCTGAAGATTAGTGCATGTTTTGTTCTTCCTGATAAAAAAATGTTGGCCTATCCAATAATAAAGTGATGATAGAAAACTAATAGATGGTCGAAACCCCCTTGGGTTTATTGCGCCAAATACCTATCGGTTGGTTAATGTTTTTCAGAAAGTATGATGCCAGAATATAGATGATTTCATTCCAGATTCCCAAATATATGGATGCTAAGTAGTCTTTAGAAGTCTCTTTGTTTAGGTAAAAGGTACATTTATCATCATATAGGGTGCATCTAGTCCTCTAAATCCTGATAGAGTTTACAAAAGGTACAATTTTATACTAAGGTTACAAAGTGACCATAACGCATAACATTCATGTTAAAAACAAGGGATTAAACTTCTTCTTTTAAAGAAAAAAGGATTTGCATTGTCTCAGTTTTTGCTTCTTGGATTTATGACTTGACTGATTGGTTGAAGAAACACTTTGCTCTCATATATGTGGTCAATTATTGATCGCATTATTGATTTCATTATCCGCTTCCCCCTACCAAAAAGAATAGATGGTCATCCTTGGGTGTTTCTTAAGGCCATTGATGGTCATTGCCTTATTGGGATTTGGTCCCTCTAAAGCGTAAATTGGAAGAAAGTTGAGAGTTTAGTCACTAATCCTTTGGATAAAGACAGTGATTTGAACATAATTACCTTGATTACTATATAAAGGGAGAAAAAAAAGAGAGAACCTCAGTATACTGTATTGAATACATACATCTCTCTCAATCTATATTGAGGGAAGCTTTGTTTTCCAAACCCAACTTACATGAAACGAAGAAGGGATGGATCCCTTGATAGTAGAATGACAGAAGGTTAGGCGGATGAATTTGTAATTGAAGAACGTGATTTGCTTAAATTTTAAACTTTTAACGTCGAATTTTAGAAAAAAATCAATAATTTATATATATAATATATTTTTAATTAAATGGTGACTTTCCCATGTATGAATTTAGTACACATCGAATGGTGCTGGAAAACATTTTTATTAGAAAATAAATATTAAATATTGTATATTTTTTATTAGTTTAAGAGTTATAAATTAAAATATTATTATTATTCAATTTATTTATTAAGGTTTATTATGTCATTGAGATTTTAGAGTTCTAGTCTATAAATATTTTATGTATTCTTAATATTTATCAATAAAATTGACAATTTGCCTATGTATAGCAGAAGAGGGTATATGGTAAAAATAATGAACATACATACATATTATCCACACTGGTAAATAATTATAATTTTAATAAAGTTGGTTACAAGGGTATGTAACATACTTTAAAATCTTTTTACATATTATGCACAGTCATTTATACACCACAATTCAGATGGTGCAGATCTCATAAATATTTACCATGACCTTCAACGGTTGCGTTCAATAAAAAAAATCACATTTTTCATTTTCTAGTTTTCATTTTCTATATGGATTTAAGAAGATAAATGACTTGAACTTTGAGAAATTAAATTTGTCTATCACAGAGTTTATCAATAAAGCTTCTCTAACCGAATACTGCACCCATAAAATACCACAAACAAATGACAAAAAAGTATCTTTTGCTTGTTTCTCCCAACACGTCAAAAAAACAAAATAATAATAATAATGAGCGATGCTATAAACATCTATACTCTATACCAGTTGAGAGCACTGCATTTATTTGACAACAATTTAGTTTAAATTTTTATTTTCTTTTATTTATCTTACCTCTGTATCTCTAGGTAAGAAAATATTCTAATGATTTACTTAAATTAAAAAATTTGATACAATCTGTTAGAATCAGATCGAATTTAAATGAAAGATCTTATAGTCAGATCGAATTTAAATGAAAGATCTTATAGTCAGATCGAATCGGATTAAAAAGTATACAATACATTTGAATTTGGATTTGGAAGATTTTATAATTCGTTGTAATTCGATCTATAATAAATTACTATTAAAATTATAAATAAATATATATTTTATTTTATGATATGTTATATTTAAATAATATATATATCATAATTATATTAAATTACTATTTTATTTTAAAAATAAATATAAATGTTAATTTTTTTTTCTATAATAATTCAATAAATTGTCCAAAAATGCTCCTTATTCTCTTCATTTTATTAATTGTGATCATAAATAATAAATTTTACTAAAGATACAGTAATTTTAAATTTAAATTTTGTGTATATCATTTTTATATATATAACAATAATTGATAAATAAATTTTAATATCAATTCGACTTTATTTAATCTGAAAAAAATTCGATATGCTTGAATTTAGATTGGTTCGTATTAATACCATTAGATCAAATTTATATTGAAAAAATGAAAACCTTTAAATCAAATTTGAATAGGATTAGATTCAAATAGGTGAAAATAGAAGGTTTCGTACTCTCGCCCACACTTATCTCTACCTAACTTATAAGGGTGTGTATTTTTTTCCCCAAAAATTGACAAAAACAATACAAATACATGGTTATTTTGTGGATAACAAAAATAATGATATAGTTTTGAATTAAAAGTTAAAATTCTAAAAAACAATCACGTTTTGATATTTTATTACCCTTCCATATATTTTATTTTTAATATTTTTAATTAAAATAATTATTTGATAATAAATAACAAACATAATGACTTAATTATAAATTATAAATTAAAATTTCTAAAAAATTCAGTTATGATTATTTAGTCATCCCTTAATAACTTTTTTTTAATTTTTTAATTAAATTTAATTATTTGGTATAATAACTTAATTAGAAATTAAAGATTAGAACTTGAAATATTTAGTTAGGATTACTTAATCATATTTTCATAATTTTTTTTATAAAATTAAAAAACTTATGGATTATATATAATTATTTTGGTTACAATTAATACTTCTTCAAAACTTTAATCTTTTTAAATAAAAGTAATTCTTTTTTGAATAATAGTTAATAAACATAAAAATTGAAACTAAAATTCAAAAAGACGTAACTATGATTATTTAATCACCATTTCATAATTTATTTATTTATAAAATTTAAAAAATTATAAATTGTATATAATTATTTTGGTCAAATTTCTTCAAAATTTTAATGCTTTTAAATTAAAACTAGATCTTTGTGGGATAATAATAACAAAAATAAAATAAAGACTTAGAGACTAAAAACTAAAATTTCAAAAAACTTCAATTTGAATTATTTAATAACTATTTCATAATTTTTTTTTATAAGATTGAAATAGTGATATATTTCAAGTTTTGATATTTAATTACCTTTACATATATTTAATAAAATAGTGATATATTTGTATAGCATATATAGATTAAATCACATGTAAGTGATATGTTTATTTCTAATTAATTATATGTTTGTTTGTTTGATTTGATGTTTTATTGTACATTGACCCATATGCATACTATTGGAAATAGATAAGAAATGACAAGTGTTACGATTTGTGATTTAATAGATAAGAAATTACAGATATGTTTTGGATTTCATACAATTATCATTATCGGTAGGGTGTGAAGGTAGTGGGAGCATAGTGATAATTTAGGAGAGAGAAAGAGATTGTGCGATAGAAGCCAAACACTCAAATTCCAAAGAGAAAAAAAAAAAAAAAAGTGAGTGATGATGATGCGGAAGGGAAGCGAGCTAGCTAGATGGGGTGGTCTTGGAATGGAGAGTTGGATACCCAGAATTGGAAGAAGTCACACATATGTGAAATGAAATGAAATTGATTGATTATATATTCAGAGACATGATTTTGACATTTCAGATTCTTATTGTCAGACTGGTTTTGCAATATTATTTTACTTCTTCTGCTACTTTTCCAAACATTATTTTTAAAAAAATATATATTTTTATTACTATTTAATATATATATATATGTTATAAGCAAGTGTTTTATTTATTATTAGAAATATTTTTTTTTATTTACTACTATATCTTTTTTGTTTCAATTTAATATTTAGTTACTCTAACCATCAAAATGATAATAAAAATAAAAAAAAAGTTCATCAAATGATTATTATAAGCATTTTCATCATTTTTCATCTCTTAGGTAAAAAAACAAATACTCTACACTTAAGATATCATAGATATAAATAAATTGTTAAGATATTAGGTAGTATTTTAACTCATCTTTTTACATATTACTCATAATAAATATATATCATTATATTAAAAGTTTGATAGATATTTTAATAATATTATTATCGTAGAACACTTCTTTATTACCCCGTGCACAGACCCATAGTCAAGAAAACTTCCCAAACCAATCAAACAGTTATATTCTTAAACTGTTGGTGGATATTTGAATTAATGAAATTTTATATAAAATGTATAAATATAATTTTCCTCTTGATCTTAGTATTTTTTTTTTCTTCAAACTATAAGCAATACAGTACTCAATAGGATGTCTCACGAGCGAGGATAAGGAGTCTCAAACCTCCCTCATTTGTAAAGATCGAAGAACATCCACTACTATAAAATGATAGCTAGCTATATGATCTAAAAATGTATTTTACCACGTATAAATTAATTAATTTGTTCCAACGTATATATAACATGTTTGTGTGTTATGTTATGTTATATTTGGATGTTAACAATTTAACTAATATTATTATATTATTGTATGACGTGTATTTATTGATAGATTGATAACATTTTGTTAACAATATCAAATTTAAAAAACACTTAATACCTACTTAAATAATCAGTAACTCATTTTTTTTATAAAAAAAAAATATGATATTACAATTTTACCATAGCATTCTCCAAAACGTTGGTACCAATTCATTTTTAATAATAGATTATACATAAGATTTTAAAAGGGTATATATATAAGAAATCTAGTACGAGGGTCAAAAGAAAAATTAGAATATATATTTTAGCTAGCAATTTGCAAAGGTATTATTAGTGTTTCCTCTAGCTTTAGTGCTTTTTTTGAATTCTCTAGAGAGATGTGAAAATGATGAGATGTCACAGAGGCAAATTAATGGTGGTCCATGAACCACTTTTCACAGGTCACCATGTTTCATTGTGCAGGTTATAGTCTATGCTTGGACAGACTTAGGCTTTTCTTAGATATTTAGCTTTTCTATTTTCCTTTTTCACCGACTCAGGCTTGCTTCTTTTTTTCTTTCTTCTTCTTCCTTTCAATGGAAGTAGGGGTGAGAACCACCTCAAATTTTGACACACCGTTAGCTTACATTCATGTAAGTATAAATTTAAGGCGTAAGAACGTTGAACTTTGGTTGAAATTTATCATATTAATATTCTACTAAATTTCACCTGGTTATAACTAAAATTCGAATATGGGTTTGCAAAAGTAATAAATAAATACTAATTAAATTAATCATTATGTACACTAATATGTCAATATTATATGTGTGTATGAGCGCGCTATGACTTACTTGATTCAAGGTAACTGAAATCTTATTCGTAAACTTTGTATTAAGATTCATCTTGAAAAATTATAATTTTTAATTTCTTAGTTTTTAAATTCATATATTTTCAATTTCAAAATTTTTTAGAATAAAAAAATAAAATTATTTGATAATCAATTTATAGTTTTAATTTTTAAAAGAAAATAAAAATTAAATATTACTTATTTGAAAAATAATTTTATACTTTTTAAACTCTAAACTCTAAACTCTAAAATTCAAATTTAAATTTATTTTTGTTTCATTAAATTTTGCCTCTTTAATCAAAATGAATATAGTTGATTATTAACTTTTAGTATCAAGATATTAAAAATAAAAATTCAATTCAAAAATTTATTTAATTTTCAAAAATAAATTTCGAAATTTAAAAAATAGAAATCGAAAAATGAGTTATCACAGCTACCTAATCACAAAAAATTTAAAAATTTAAAATTAAAATTAAAATTAAAATAGTAATATATTAAACGAGCCCTAGGATAACTTGGAAACAAAATAAGCAAATATATGTGCTATAGTATAACACTTAAATATCAACCTCTTCTCGATTACGATCGGCTAAGGATTGTCGACTTTGAGTTATATATACAAAGGCTTCTTTCCAAGATATAACGTACGATGATCCATGAATGTTTCATGACATGCATAAGATTAAAACGAAGTAAAAACAAGGAATTTATTATAATATATAGTGACAATATCTTCACTACTAAATTAAGTACTGGAGGTTTGATATAAAGATAAAACATGAAATAATTAACATTCAGGTACGTATTTAAAATGAGTACAGAAAATTAAAAACAAATAGGATATAAATAGTTATCTTAAATAAAACACACATATATATATATCAAAGGACATGTCACGAGAAGGCCTTCAGAGGTTGAATTGAGATTTCAATGAGTAGAAAGTGCTGTTCGATGATCAAATGAACACCTCATTTATTTAGTAGTGTTGTCCTTGGTAGAAGATGTTTCTCATGGCCCTGCATTATTGTTGGATAATTGAAAAAACAAAACTCAAAATTAATTAACCACAGATTAAGTAACTCTAATTATATTTATTTTATCTAATCTTTATTGTGATTAATTCATTAACTAGACTATCTTTTATATATATATATACCCCAGTTAGATAGAAAAGCTTCAAAAGATCGAGTAAAATTCCAATTTTATATACTTTGCTCTTATACCCTCTGGGTTGTTTTGGTGAATTTGGTATCTTTATTTTTTAACTTAGTCCAAAGTCTCTAAATTGATGGCAAAATTTAATTGTCAAATTGCTATCAAATTTTTTTAAAATTAAATAATACTTAATATGATTCGAATCTATAATTGAAGTAAATAAAAGTAAATTTTACTACTAAGTGAACTATATTTATTATCGTTAAATTGAATAAAAACTCACAAAATTTTGATTGTTAGAAGCAATTTATTATTTTGAAATATGAATATAAAAAAGAATCAAAATAACTGACACCTAAAAATATACAATTATTTTTTCACTAAATTCAACTTTTACTCCAACAGTAAGCTTCAATACATTAATACCTTTCTGTAACTGTTCTAGCTTTAGTTCTAGGCAGCCAAAAATAAAACCATGCATCAGAAACCTAGACTTGTAATTGTGTGACGTTGTGAGGATTTATAATTTTATGTTAATAAGTATTAAATATCTCAGTACATGTGGTACTACAAATATACGTTGGACTAAAGCCTTAACCCAATAGTTAAAATCAAGACTGCTTCATATATTAAAGGCAGGTGCAGAGTTCCTTATATTAAGAAATTAACTTGTGTATAGTTTAGTCTCTAAAATTTTGAAAGATGTTTTACATTCATTTAGTTTTGAGAAAAAATATACAATTAAGAGAAAATATTATTATTTTAATAATTTTTTCATTAAAATGTTATTTTTTATTATTAAGTGATTAAAACACGTTAAAAATGAACCATTAATAAAGATAAATGTAAATTTTATTATAAAATTATTTCAGAAAAAATTAAAAATAATAATATTATGACATAAAATTATTTAAATAAAAATTTTTATTTTTTTCAAAAAAAAAAATATTAAAACAAAAATATTGATAATCTCCTAACATTAAGATGAATATTTTGTGAAAAAATATTTCATATTAAATGTTATTTTACTATTTTTAAATAATCTATTTTTAATTACATTTTGTCACATGCTATGAATATTATAGTAAAAAAATTAATAAAATAATATTATTTATTATTAATTAATTAATTTTTTCCAAAATTCACGGACTAGATAATACGAGGGACTAAATGCATATTAGGACTTAATCTTAGGGACTTGGTTGACACATTTTTGTATATTAAACATAAGGAGTTTGAGTAATGTTATAAGTTTAATTTCATTATCATTAATTTTTGAAAAAAATGAAACAAACTATTTACATTTTTTTCTTTAAATAATCAAAAAACACTTTATATATGTTTAATGTAAGGATAAACTATGAATTTCTTACATTGTCTAATTGAGGCTGATTGTTGGTCTCCATCATTAGTCCGAAATGAATATGAGGATAGTGTGCCCACTAAATGAAGGAAGAAAAAAAGAAACAATAAATTAATTATTGATCAAATAATTATCGGACAGATTAATGATCCCAACATTTTATACAATTTTTTACACTCCATATATAATGATTGAGATTTATTAGGAGATTAAGAAAGAAAATTAATTCTTTAAACCTCAATCATTTATATATAAAAACATATAAATTAAGTACGTATATTTAATAAACTATAAGAAAAACATAATGTGGGGGCTTACATTTTTAGCAGCCGTACTAAAGGCTTCCCTGTGGCTAATGTCTGGATTTTTAGCCTTGATTCTTTGAATCTCGTCTCTAAGAAAAAAATTAACAACATTTTATTTGTAATATATTGAAAAGAAATTAGTTTAAGGTAATTAATTTTATAAATAATCTCCTTCAAATTTTATTTTTTTGAGAAATTAATAGTATAAAAGGATAACAAAGAGAAACGATATATCCGGATCAAACTGAAGGACAGTTGTTAAATTACTTTATGAACTGGTTGTAGGCAGAAGGTACTCGCTGCCTCTTCTCGGGAGCTGCAAAAAGAAAATAACGACTCGTAAGCACAACAATTTTTCATTAATTATTATACAATGAAATTATTATAGTAATAAATTAAATAATTCATACACTTTTCTTCAAATAATAACAAATTAATTATCTCAGTATCATTACCTTAAATATAATTATTAAAATATGAAATAATGCTTTATTGGGTAATTTAAAATACTCACGGCTATTGACAACCCTTTCTGCAGTTAAATTTTTAGTGGGAGCTGATCTCATTGCAGTCTTATCATTGCCTTTGGATGAAGAAGCTGAGTCAATCCTGTAATCTTGTGCAGCATAGTTGTGGTTTTGAGCCTATTTCCCAAAAAGAAAAAACAAAAGGTTTTATATTAGTTAAATTATATATTTTTTAAGATAATTTTACAACATAACATACTTTAATTAATATAAATATAAATTTAAGGTTTTTTTTTTCAGTTTCAAATTACAATTACACATAGAAGAATGAAGTACTCTTCTTGTTCTTTCTCTCGAAAAAAGATAAAGAGAAGGTCTGAAATGACTGACAAAACAGTAATAATAACAATTAGAGCAAATAAAACCTAGAGAAGGAGGCCACTTTAGTTATGTAGGAATGTAATAAGTTATCATAATTATTTTTATTATTAAAGTAATAAAATGATATTAAAATATTTATTTAGTTTTTAATTAAATTGTGTAAATATTAATAAATTATTATTTTAACGTAACAATCTGAATAAGAATAAAAAAATAAATTTAAAAAGACAGCAAAGGACAAAATTATGAAAATAAATAATTAAACCTAAGAACCCTAACATACATGTCCGTCAAATCAATCCCAAAACCCATAAAAATTAACAAGTAAATTAAAAAAAATAAAGAAATATAACAAGTAAACAAACTAAAAATTATCCATTTTTCTTGAATGTAAGATAATTTAATATATATATATTTTTAAAATAAATATATAATAATAATTTAAATAATAATAAAAATATTTTAAAAATAATAAATAAGAGTTAATGAAAAAACTAACAAAGCCCCAGTTTAAATAGTTATAGTCCAGTTTAGACTATCTGAATGAAGAGGACAGGCTCTGAAGCCTATATATAAAAAGCAAAAAAAGAAAGAAATAGGTTATGGCGGCTTATAGACAATATATAGGTAGCTAGGTTTTACAGTAACCAACAAATCCAGCAGTATGTTCAGAAAAACTGGTTTAAATTACTTCGATTTCCTAAAAGAAAAAAACCAGAAGCTCTATCTAGATTTCAGAAGAGCTATAATTACTATATCCTTTTTTTTTTTAATAAATATTTATGAAAAATGCCTCAGGAAATATTATCCATATCTAATAAATTAGAAGACCAAAACCCCCTAGATTTAAGCTGACGCGTCATTAAGTAATAATATAAATAGAGATATGCAAAAGAAAAAAAAGAGCACCTGAACATCTTGCCAAGAAAGTGACTGAAACGCAGCGGCCATATTTACAGACCACAGATTGGTGCAATGCCCGCATCGGACGGTCACTATGTCAAATAGACTACTGCATGGTACACTCACCTGCACATATATTGATATATATCATATACAATCATATAATTACACATATGTAATTAATTTTTGCTTTTACAATCACACGATCAACAAAAAAATGGAAAGAAATGGACTTTGAGTGGAATTAATTGCGATTGGGACGGATTTAAATAGCACTTTTGTTAAAAGGTAATGGAATCAATGGGTACTAAAAGATTAAGAAAATCTAGCAAAATGAACTATTTGGGTTCTTTATTTGTTATATTAGTAGCGGAGGATCGGAAGAAGAGAGATATGGTATGGGTTTGTTTTTAGTTTTTGACCAAAATGGGATATTTGATGAGAAGAACTAGAAACCCTAAAAGGATGATGAAAATGCAAAAAAGGGTAATTCCATTTCTGTGTTGTGGAGAATTAATTTGAGTATAAGAAATTATTATTA
Organism: Hippophae tibetana; assembly: GCA_037013495.1. Classification (NCBI taxonomy): domain Eukaryota; kingdom Viridiplantae; phylum Streptophyta; class Magnoliopsida; order Rosales; family Elaeagnaceae; genus Hippophae; species Hippophae tibetana. The sequence continues at coordinate 11,406,290 of CM072812.1, forward strand.
TTATAACTCTAAAAGGATAAGAAATAACAATCTGGTAATTTTCTTTTCCTTGTATCAGAAAAAAAAGCTTCTTCTGAGTTTGCACACTAGCCAGAGAAGCAAAGTCACAATTCACAACAGTGAAGGAAACTAAGAGGGTAAAAGACTTGTCCTCATCATCACCTTCAATTTCTTTGTTTTGACCCAATTGCTATCTCTCTCTCTCTCTCGCAGAAGCACTGAGAGAGGTGCTTATAGCACTTGAGGACATTCACTAGGTATATATGACCTTTTTTTTTTTTTTACAGAAAAAGAAGAGGAAAAAAGATGACTCAGAGATAAAGACTTGACTGTAGTGATCTCTGTATCAACAAAAACAAAAGAAACCCAGAAAATTTTGAAACAAAATTATTATATAAATATAACTTCAGGATCTTTAATATTTATTGTTCTTAAAACACTACATATCTATACAAAGAAAGAAAAAAATTAAATAAAAAGAAAGCAAAGTTGGATCAGAAGATACAGATCTTCCATTACCAAAACTAATTAAAGGAAGTAACAGTATTTCAAGATCAAGATATATATATATATATACCGCAAGAACTATATTGCAAAAGTTGCAAGGAATATAGCAGAGTTGCTCAGGAGTGGCTGTTTCTATGCAACTTGACATGTTCTTTATAAATTCAGCTGGCAATTTATAATCAGAGACCAAAAAAACTCCTTTAAACCAAGAAGCTAGAGAAGAAAAAAGGGAAATTAGAAGAAGCACTAAGATCTCAATTTGCAATGGAAAATTGCAACAACAATAGCAGATAGAAAGAAAAAGGTTCTTTTATTCTTTCTCTCTCTAAAATGCTTGCTTTTAAAACGGGCTATGAATCACAACAGTAAAACTTAATGCCTCAATATATGTAGCCAACCTATTCAACCTATTTCAAAAGTAGCCCCACCTCACCTTCCTCCCGTATGTTTATGTTCAAACGTTTAATATATATTAAAAATTATCTAATCATCATATATATATTCATAAATATTTTGTGAAGAAAAAATTATTCAATAGTGCTTATACAAAACATATTTTTTTTTCACTATTATTTAGACATTTAAATAACAAAATGAATATATAAAATAATTTAGAAAAAAACCAAATAAGTAAAAAACAGGGGGTAAATTGGAGAAATTCTTAAACATAGCATGTTATATGTACTATGTTAATAATATTTAATATTTTTATCTTCTTCTTTTTAAAAAAAATAGAAGGTAAAGTTCAAGATATGTCATTCCAATACGTCATATATTAATAATGCACTTCTTGTAGTGAAAAATCTCTTCTCAAATTAGGGTTAAAAATGAAAGTAAGTTGTTAGTAAAATAAAATAAAAAACACAATGAGTGAGTAGGCCAAGGCATTTAATATTATAAGTAAAATTAAAAGGAACTTACGGAATACTAATACTAAAAAGTTGTGACAGGAAATAAGGAAAATGTATTGGGATTTTATGAAGAAAAGAAACCAATTTTTTTATTTTTTATTTCTCTCTCTCTTTCTTTTAGGCATATTAAAGACCCAAAATCCTGTGTTTTCTAAGATTAAGCAATCAAAAATATATATGTTAAAATTATGGGGTTTTCCTTTTATTATAAGATATAAATGCTTCTTTTGCTAGTAAGATATATACATACTTCATGTATTTAAGGTTATACATGTACGTACATACTTTTCTTATAATTTTGGAACCATTTCTAACATGTAATAGAATATGTTTATCTTAGTCCTTCAATTTTATGAGAATGTAAAAGGTAAGATATGTAATAGAATATGCTTATTATAGTCATCTTCTTATAATGAATAATTTCAATAATATATTTTTAATATTTAATTATTTATTATTTTAAATGATAAATTATTCATTTGTTAAAAAAAAATTAAATATTTATTTTCCTAATTTTTGATAAAAGAAAAAGCTTTTACAAAAAGCCAATTTGGCCTAAATCTATGTAAATTTGGGTGACATTTTTAAGAAATATAACATACTTATATTTCAATACTTAACAACTATTAGGTTAAAGTGCATTTTAGTCAATGCTAAAGTGTATTTTAATCAACTCTAACGAAATTATGCTAATCTTTGTCCTTTTAACATTCTAAATTTTGACAACGTTAGAAGAGCATTAAATCCATTGCATGTAAATTTTTCTCTTGAAGGTTTTTTAGCAAATTGAATTTAGTGTAATTCGAATCTGTTACTTGAAACTATGGAGGAAAATCCCATAAGATAAACCACTTCTTTTGTTGAAGTTTGCTTCATAGCTCAAATCTAGTTGCGATTAGAAATACAAGAACCAAGGAAACAAAGGAAGTCTAGTAATGCATAGAAATGTGATTACAATGAGTTAACACCATCACTTAGGGATGTACAATATTATTTAGGATGAGATGTCCAAATAGTCACTTAGTTTAGATTGTATGTGTTATTTAGTCCCTTTGTTTAGAAAAAAAATATTTTTAAATTTATTTATTTGTAAAAAAAATGTCATTTAAGTCCATTTGTTTGTGCTAAAATAATCATTTTATGTCAATTTGTTTGTGAAAAAGTGTCGAGTGAGAACAAATTTAATTTTTCATCCCATTTTACATTAAATATAACGGAATATCATATATGTCACATATATATTTATATTTTTTTGATATATATATATATATATATACTTAAAAAATTACTTAAACTTTTAAAGATTTTTTTTGAATTAAATAAAATTTTCATTGTCTAATATCTAAAATCACACAAATTAAATTTAAGTTTGATCAAAAGATTTATTAAAAAATTTGAATAATATTTAAATTAAAAATTACTTTATTAGATATATATATCTAAAAATACAAACATATATATGTCACATGTGCTATTTAGTTATATTAACAAAAAAATATGTGAAAATTTAACTTTGTTCCTATTTGATATATTTTTCATAAATAAATAATCTTAAAAGTATATTTTTTAAACAAATGAAGTAAATAATCTCTAAAACTTAAGCAAAGTAACATTTGTAACCCTTTTTTCCTTAATACCAATAGGATGATTCACATTAGTTATTATCATGACTTCATGCACTTTATAATTGGCTCACAATGATGCATATATAACTCTACTACATACATAAATTTGTATATAATTTTACACTTATATTATTTAGATTTAACACGTATTAATATTTTCTAAAAAATTGATTTATTTTTTAAATTATAAACAATTATGACACATGCCAGGATATAAAAATTATAGGTGTAAAAATACTGCAAAAATTAGTGATATTAATATATTTCATATTACAAATATATTATCATCTCAAATGACATGATAATCTCTAATTCAATATAATTTAATGAATTTGATTGTATTTATCAATAATAATATACTATATTATTTGTATTACACTTCTAATTTAATATACAAATAACATTTTCCATAAATTAAAGGGTACTTGATCTAAAAGTATTTGAAATTTCAAACTTGGAGACAATTGCTACCATATAAGAGTATTTCTTTAATAGCAGTGATAGTAACATTATCAATTACATTCTTATTTTTACTTTTATCATCCTTCAAATGATATATATAAACTTAATTTTATTGGCATTCTTCTTTCATATTTCTTTAAAGAAAATTAATATATAAAATGAAGTTAAATTTACACATATTACTTAAATAATAATACAAATAAAAATAAGAGTTTAATTAATAGTATTGTTAGTTATATTATTTCTTAAATGAACTGGAATTATTAATGAAAACAAACAATAATAACAACAACAACAACAACAACACAAATAAAAGAAAGAAAATAGTGTCATGTAGGTTCTTTTGTTCAATTTATTTATGAAAAATGTATCAATTGACAAAGTTAATTTTTCATCTAATTTTTTTATTAAATATAGAGGAATAGCATATATAATACATACATGATTGTATTTTTTTTATTGAGATATATTTAATAAAATAATTTTTAATTAAAATTAATTAAAAAATTTAACAAATTATTTCAATTAACTTAAATAAAATTTGAAAGAAATTTTTTTAAAATTTTAATTTTTTACATATATATATATATCAAAAAAATATAAACATGTATTGACACATCGTGTTATTATGTTATATTTAACAAAAAAATGAAATAAAAGTTAACGTCATCCTTACATAGTACATTTTCACAAACAAATGAACTTAAATGATACTTTTTTCATAAATAAATAAACTTAAAAACACATTTTTTAAATTAGATTAATTGTAAACAACTGTCCTAAACAAATGAACCATACGGGGCACTTCACCCTAAAAGAAAAGCCTTCAATACATAAAGAAATAGTAATGATAAGCATCACCACTTAGTGAATTATATCATTATTGGCGTGTAATATTGTAATTAGCCAAAGTATATAGTCTATACATGAAGCATTAAACGTAATACAAAGGCTGATACCGAGTGGTTACAAAGTCATTATTCTATTCCGTGAGAAATTATATATTGATTGTATAACAAGTTATGATGTGATACTCTATACCTAATTAGTAATTTTACATATTATATTCATATGTATGAATTAATAATAATATTTTTGTTTTTTAAACAATTTTTAAACTTATTGACAAATACTCGTACTTTTGAGCTAAAAAGTATAATACACGAATAATGCTTTTCATATAAATGAAAAATACTTACTATGACAATAATTTTTATTAAATAGCTGTTATTATTATTATTATTATTATATAATGCAGTAACATATAATAAAAATAATTATCCATTATATTTAAATTATAACTTTTACACTTTATTTAAATATTAAAATTTTCCTTTATTCATTTATGGAAATAAATAAGATTTTTTAATATAAATGAATCTAAATATTTAATAATAAAATTATTAATTATAAAACACATATTAAAAAATAAATAGATTAAATATGAATTTTTAATATCAAATTATAGTAATTGATGTAGTTCAAACTTCTAAGTTAAAATGAACAAGATGCATTTTATTAGTAAGACTAAAAATCACACTAAAATTAAATTAAGTTTAGCGTCAACAACTAATTTATCTTTAATTTTAATATATTTATATTATTATAAAATAAATCAAATAATATCTTAATATTATTATTATACATATATATCTTATTAATTTATTTTTTAAAATTAAACTAATCATATTTTCATACATACATTTTTCTGAATAATTTTTGTTTCATAGTTTACAAACTATGCTGTAAACCAATAAAATATAAAATTAATATAATAATTTAAAAAAATATATATAAGTAACTAATAATTATTTATAAAATCAAGCATTTTAATTAATAAAAAAAATATACTACAAAATATTTTTAAAAAAATGATCCTATTTAATAGTTTTATATATCATTTTCATAAACAAAATAAGAGAAAGAGTAAATATTAAAACCACTTGGTCACAAAATTATAAATGGGATGTTCGTACCTGTCCATTTGGCCAAATTGATAACGGACAATACGGTCTGTTTTATTTGGGACCCTTTCTTTCATATGTCATATGTCATATGTCATATGTCTGGTGAGTATGCAATAAATTATCATCGTAGACTGCATATAGTATACTGTACATAGCTCTTCTTTCCCTCGCCACCTTCCATGCTTTTAGGATTTTTAAATTTAAATATAGACCATTTAATCACATTTTAGGTTTCAAAACTTACACAATTAAATTTTATTTCATTCTAAGATTTTCATGAAAATCAAGATTCGGCTTCTTTTATATTTCCATTGTAAATAAAATTAAATTAAAAATTGAGAATAAAAAAAATAAAAAAATTAGTATTAAATAAAAATAAAAAATAAAATAGAAAACAAAAGCTGTTATCAAATGAATTCATGTTTTATCTAATAAATGAATTAAAAAAATAAAAAATAATAATTATAAATTAAAAGAGAAAACTCAAAATAGAATTCGTTATAAAACGAGATCTAAATATTATAAGAAATAAAAAAAAGTGATATGGTGAAACTTTAAATCAACCACATTGTTTATTAATTATAGTGCATTTTACATATCACTAGTTTTGAAAGTGGCGCAAGTTAAAAATTTTAAATTTATTTTTATCTTAAGGTATATATATTATATGTTTTAATGTTTAAATTTTTATACTTGATATAAAACATTCGATATTACTTCTAAAATAACATAAACAATATTATATACGGTGCTTATTTATTACAAAAAAAATTGAGTAGCTAGTATTGTAGATAAAAAAAATTATATGTCAAATAATTTTTTTTTATAACTATATTTCTAAAATTTATTCTTTTTAATAGAATTTAAGTAAATCAGAGAGGGAATTCTATGATTAATTATATAGTAATATTTTATTAATCATTTCTATTTATTCTCTAAAATCAAAGTATTTGATTAAATTAGAATGTTCTTAAATTTGTACAAATTTAAAAAATATATAATAGTGTGATTGGTTAAGAAATAACTATTATTGATTTTAACTTTTCTAAAATAAAAGAAATATAAAAACGTTTCTCACTTTAATATTAGCATATAGAAAACATTAAGGGTGAGTATATAATTTGATTAATTTGTTTAAATTAAAAAATTTGATTTGATTCGTGAGATTTAGATTAAATTAAATTATACAATTTCTTTATATTTAGATTGACGTATTTTATAATATGTTATATTTGATCTTGATCGAATTGTTATTAAATTATAAATAAATAAATATTTTATTTAAATATTATGCATAAATATAAATATTTATAAAAATTTAATAATTATACAAACATACTTCTTATTTTTTTAGTTGTAACTATAAATAATAATATTTATTAAAAAAATCAATTTAAAATTTAAATTTGTATAAATAAATTTATATATTAACATAACCTTATCCGATCTGTTCAAATTTAGATTTTTTAATTTGATTATATAATCGGATCAATTTGAATTGAAAATTTTCTAATTCATTTAAATCAGATCAAATTTGATCAATAAATCAGATTTTTTTGATCATACTATAAAGTTTAACTTCAAATTTTTAATAATAGTCATCATATTTGACATGTAAGACAACCATTTACTTGTAATGATCTTATTTGTTTCTCACTTTAACTCTGTAATCATCCTATGTCTTATATTGTTGTCTAATTAAATATTATTTAAATTGAAATAAAGTTATTTAAATTTGTTCAATGTTATTGTGTTAATATTTTTGTCTTTATAAGTTTTGGGTTATTATTTTTTCTAATTTCCCCAAAATAAAAAATTCCACTTTTCCCTTTTCTTTCTTGAAATTAGGATCAAATGTTGTTCGACCATTATCACTGTGACATAAGCTTTGTGAGTACAATGTAAGGTTTATCAAAACTTAATATGTAAATATTTGCTATATATGAATGATATGTGAATTAAGGTTTATATACAGGAAGGAACAGATTAAGTTTATCATATTTTAAAGAAACAAAAGGAAACAATTAGTAAAAGAAAAAAAAATATTATTTACATTACTAAAAAAACTATATTTTTTCTTACAATAAATATATGCTTTTTTTGTAAAAAAAAAAACACATGTTTTTTTAGGGACTAAAATGAAACTTCATGTATACAAAAAGGTTATTACATGTAATTAAAAAAAAGTTCAATAGATTTTACATTATATATTATCCTTAAATTTTTGTTTTGTTATTTTTTTTAGATTTATTAAATTTCGTGGTATTTATTCTTGGTTTAAGTAATTTTCAAATAGTACACTTTTTAGTTATCTATTTTTTGAAGGTATATACTTAGGGTTATGTAATTCATCTAAATGTATACTTTAGTCATCTAATTTTTAAGTTATACATCTAAAGTTTTGTAATTTTTTAAAAGTTTCAAACAATTTCAAATAGTCATTTTTTACGGATAAATTTAAAATTTTGGAAAACAAAATACAAAATGAAAAAAAATTGAAATGGAAAAAAATTTAATTTTAAAACACCAAAAAGAAAAAGAAAAATTGATATATATATTTTTTATTTTTTCGTTCCAAATATAAATTGAATATTTTTTTAATTACTTTTAGGGTTTTTTCAAAATTGAGTTTTGTTAATTTCAAAATTCAGATTTTTTTTCTTTACTTTTTGAGTTTTATTTTTTAAAAAATTTTAAATTTACCTTGAAAAATTATACTAATTGTATTTACTTAAAAGAAAAAGAACTACTCTTAAATAATTCATAGGATATGTCTTAAAAGATAAATGACTAGATAAAAAAATTTAATTCAAATTTCTCATAATATTTTTTTTCTTCTTTTGTTGAGTTATTAAAGAAGAATCTCGTCCATTCGTCTCAACATAGACAGTATTGAATTAATCTTGCCCAAACTCCAAATATTTTACTCTAAATTTTAGGTAGTTCTATTGCTAGAATAATTTTTGTTAATGTAGCATATCAATGTTTTACCGTACAACCTTAAATTATTCGATAAAACTTTCAATTGTTTTAATATTAGTAACTTTTGGTCTACATACATCAATTTCTAAAATTTATTGTTTTATGAAAAATTTAATTTAAAATAGAGGGTCCCACGTTGATGGTGTATATATAAGTCAGCTAGTATTTATATATAAGTAGTCAAATTGGCTTGCAGTGTAAACGTGAATTGTCATAACCATTAAGCGGATACTAGGTAGACTTGAGTTCATCCATTGGAAATAGCTGTTTGTTTATGTGTGTAACATATTTAATAATAATAAGTATTGAAATGTTAATGACACGAATAAATAATGACAATTACAATATCTATGTACTCTACAAAACTCGGCAAATAATGAACAGAACTTTACACATTCTACCTCTGCAAAAAAACAGGTTTCGCTAAACGTTCTATTGTACTTCCATGAAATACTTGTACAGTTGTACTTCAAGAAAGAAAAATAATTATTACCCTAATATTCAAGTAATCCTCAAACATACCCTAGAATGGGAAAAAAATCTTCAAACATGCATGTGCTTTTTTTTTTATTAATATATACGTGAGAGTTCTCAATATAAATGATTTTTACAAGTGATTTGAACAAATCATTTTTTTAATTTAACTAATAATATATCTTTTTGTTTGATTTTATTTTATTTTTACTTAATTATAATTGTTATTCATTAAATTCAAATTTTAAAATATGATAGAATCTATATCATTAATTTAGAATTCTTATGGTTAAACGGATCATATATATAAAGTTTAGATATTAATAAATATAGAAACTTAAATTAATAAGTGATTCCTAAAATCAAAGAAAATATTTAATTATAACTAGAAATACATATATCTTAGATTATGTTTATTAAAAAATCGAGATCATTTGACAAAAATGTTCATCTAAACAATTTGTATAAAAAATGATCACATACATATATTGAAAGATTTAGCAAGGAAGATGAAGAAAACACTAATCCCGTGTTTGGTTGGAGGGAATGGAATGGAATCAGAATTGATTCCTTCCATTTTGTGTGTTTGGTTGGGCGGAATGAAATTGATTACTAAAGGAGAAGGAATCATAATTCGTTCTCCCCCATTTAGGAATGATGATTCGTTCTCCCCCTTTTAGGAATGATGATTTCATTCCTGATATAAATTTACCTTTCCAATTTTACCCCTCATCTAAAATTATAATTCCAAAACTGCCCTTCCTTTATAAATGAAGAAGCAGATTGAATCTGCCTCACATTTTTCTCACCCACGAAGAGAACCCTAGGCGTTGCGATTTCTTCTCCAGCTCTGCACTAAGTTGTTGCCTCGCCTGGTCCTCCACATCTAGTGGTGGTTTCCCTGACATTCGAGGTGAGTTCTCGTCCTCATCTATGTCTTCTCTCTCATCTGACTCGCAACCGTAACTTCTTCACGAGTTGTTCTCTTTTCTATTTTTTGCTTCTCACTTCTGAATACATTATTTGTTTCCTAATATTGTGGGTTTTTCCTTTGAGATTGTTCTCTGTTCTGTAAATATTTATTTCTATTTTGAATCGATTCCTAATTTTGTTCTTTGTTCTAATCACCTTCTATTGTTCGTCTGAGGAATTGTTCTCTATTTTGTCGAAATTTATTTATATTTTGAATCGATTCATATTTTTATTATCTGTTATGGTATTCTGGTATATGATATTTTTTGTTGTTTTCTTTAAATCGATTTGTTGGTCTCATGAACTCAAACACAACTTCGATATAAACATTCCTTCTACGTCCCATAAAGACGATACTGATATTGTTTCGAACAATATCAATATTGGTTATTTGCTAGAGTTTTCTGACTTAATGGCATAAACTGTTGTTAGGATTAATTTTGATAGTTTCAGTGTATAAGGTAACTCTAATTTTGGTTTAAACTATCCATTGGAGCTACATAAACTAATTGATATACTGATGAATTCAAAAACTGTCTATTAATACTTGCAGAGGTATTGTCGAAGAGAATGCATTACTTAATCTTTCATAAACAAAAATTGTCCATTAATATCCAAATGAATATTGTCTATTCAAAAACTGTCTATTGTTAGTGATATAATCAGTATCTTCTACAATATTTAATTTTGGCAGTTTAATATAATAGGTATATTTTATCAATTTTATGAGTAAATTGTTGTTCCTAATTAAGTATTGTTTTTGTTTATAGTTTAAGGTTGCATAAGAGATGAAGAATGTTGGCAGCCTTTTGAGTCGATCCATCACAAAAGAAGAAGAAAAAGAAGAACAAATGAGGTTGTACAATGAATTACAAAGGACCATATCACTTAGCAACGATGAGCTTGATGTTGCTACAATTCTTCTTGTTGACAAACTCGTAAGAATGAATGTATTTTTTGGAGTACCTAATGCCAACAAAGATGGTTGGATTAGAAGCCTTCTTAGACGTGAAGGTGCATTATATTAAGTTATGGATATGTGTTATTACTATATGAATATTCGTTTGTAATTGTTATATTAGCCTTGTTTTGCTATCTAACTTTATTTTAGTTAGACTAATATCAATATTTTAATATAGTGTTTTCAACACTTGTTTTTTGAACACTACTGAAATATAAATATTTGTGCTTCATTAAACAAATGATACGAAAGTAGTAGGATCAACATACGTTTGTAATTCTGTTTATATTGATAATTTGTTATTCTGTAAATAATGAATAGCATCACTATACAAAAACAAAACACTGTTGAACTTTACAGCATCACTTTACTTTTTCATACATTCAAAAACTGTCTACTTTTTATGATATAAAAAAATAAATATATATTTTTTACTTAAAAAATTAAAAATTAAATTTTTTATTTAATTTTTCTGACGAAAAAATAGTAATTAAATGAAATTATTTGAACTTTACAGCATGTAGGGGTATTAAGGTCATTTATAAATTTTTTCATTCCATTTTAATGGCAAACCAAACACTGTAATCATGATGTATTGGCATCAAGTTGTGTGGTAATTGAGATGGACCAGGTAGAAAAGAAAGCTGAGTTATAGTAGTCACATTTGAAAGATTTGGATAAGGCCTGGATGAGTCCATTTGTGGTTGAGAATAAGCATTTGGAAATTTTTGTGGCATAAGGTGTTGAGGTACAATGTATTATGTGGCTAATTGAAGGATTGAGTTGGAATATATCAAAATTTGCATATAGACATGCTATGTCCTACTTTATTACAAATTTGATAGGTTCCTTTATAAGTTCTTCTTCTAATATTGTTATAATCTCCATAAGATTCTTGAGGACCTCCTTTATTGGAAAGAATGTACTATTGAGTTTGTGAATTTTTTTCCTGAGAAGAAATATGTACTATAAGTGCACGCTCTTGCATAGATACCAATGTTACTACTTGTTCTTTAGAATTTTGATGCATCTTAGGCTGTTACGAGGCCAGATTGGTAGTTGGAAATCTATTGAACTCATTCTAGTTAATTATCTCTTATGTGTTCTTAAACTTGAAAACAATTTATCAATACTAAGCATGTTCTTTTTATATGTAATCTTAGTTATAAGAGAAATGTAATAAGCATTTAGACCTCCAAGTAGATACAACATTTTCTATCGAGATGAGATTTTACCACCCACTACACTCTTTAGCATCCTCGATGTACTCATCCATAAACGCCCCTTCCTTCTTCATAGTTTGAAGTTTCTCGCGCAATTTCATGAGCTATTAGTGAGAATTGTCTTAAAAGTTTCTTGAAAGTGCATGTCACTAACTATGAGAAAATGTATTTCCATAAAGGAGCTTCAACTTAATAGGGGAAATAGAGTTATAGATCCAACTCTTACCATTCTTATCTTTTTTGTCCCATACATCATACTCGGGATTTTATTTAACTGTTTCTTGGCTCTTGACAGTTCCATCTTCAATAACCACTTGAGTTATCTTCTTGATAAGTTTTGTAGGCATGGTTGCAATTCCTTTAAGGAAATATTGTAAGCCATAAACAATTGGAACACATTATATTTGTTCACGCTAGATCAGAAATTTCTTATCATCTAATTTTACTGAAACGTTTGTATTGAGAGTTATATTAGCAAGAGGAAAACTTAGATTTGCAAAGAAATTAGCTAATGAAGACATCGTGTCTTCATTTCTAGAAGAAACAACCAGAAAATAAGCCATAAGAGATCTGATACCATGAAAGATTTATCAAAGAAGATGAAGAAAACACCAAGAACAATATGAATACACAAGAACAACCATGACGGGAAAAGATAGAGTAAGAGGAGGAAGAAGAAACAAGAGACTGTATTGTATGGCTCCTTAGTGAGCAATTTGAAAAAAATCTCACATGAATTAGGAACAATGGTGGGTGTTATATTTTAGACTATAAACAAAACACCTCCCTTACTTTGAAATCATCCCAAAATTTGTATCTCTTTCTTTCTTTTCTTTGTGTAATTGATTAGCTCAATCTTGCCCAATTAGTTGTAATTTTTGAAGTTCATCTAAGTTGGAGATAATGAAAGTGTTTAATGACGTTTGAGGATACATGTAACATTCTGGTGTTCTTATTTTTCTACTTTAATATTTTATTTAATATATGCTTTAGTTTCTTTTAGCATTATATTTCTAATAATATTATTTTATCGGGCTAGTTTGAGTTATATTAATTTAAATTATAATATTTGTGAATAGTAACTACTGAGAATAGGGAAAATATACCTAATTTTATATATTTTTACAACAATTGGTATCAGAGCTGAATGTTTCTACCTAGGAATTTTAGTATTCCGTTTGTTTGCTATTGGAATATAGTTGCTAGTTGTTGTAATTTGAAGAAATGATGGAAGAAAAGTCTCCCTCAAACAAAGTCCAGCCATTCATGTCATTTATATTGGGCATAACAGTTATAATGAATGCAAGGTTCGAGGTGGAGAAGTTTGATAGAACTGGTCATTTTAGCGTGTGACAAGATGAAGTTATAAATGCTCTATTTCAACAAGGTATAAACATTTCCATTGAATAAAAGAAACTAGATGAAATAGATGAAGCTGAGTGGAAAAATATCAACTGATTGACATGTGGTACAATCCATTCGTGTCTCTCTAAAAAACAAAAGTATGCCTTTATGAATGAGACATCCATAAGTAAATTGTGGAAGGCATTAGAGAAAAAGTTCATGAAAAAGAGTAGACATAATCAGCTCTATTTGAAGAATAAGTTGTTCCGTTTTGATTACCTTATAGGTACCACAATATTGCTTTTAATCGATTAGTAGCAGATTTGTTAAATATGGATGAAACTTTTAAAGATGAAGATTTAGCCTTGATGTTGTTAACCTCTCTTTTTGATGAATTTGATCACCTTAGTACAAACTTATTCATTAGGAAGGATTAAGTGTCTTTTGATAATTTTTTTTACTACTTGTATAATTATGAAAGAAAGATAAAAAAAATAAAGCAAGAATGAAGTAGCAAAGGCATTGTTAGTAAGAGGACATCGCAAACATAACAGAAAGAAATGAGAGGTAGATCTCATTCAAAATAAAGGCTTGGTAAAGATAAATGTGTCTTTTGTCACGAAAAATGCCATTTGAAGAAAAACTGTCCGAAGTTGCATAAGAAAGGAAAAGCTTTGTCGCCTGATGCATGTGTAGCTGAAAGCAATTTAGATTCAGATTTTGCATCGATTTCTTCATCAACAACAACCTATCTTGGTGATTGGATTTTTGATTATGCATGTACCTTCCATATGTCTCCTAATAAGGAATGATTCTTTAACTTTGAAGAATTAGACAATGGAGTTGTTTTCATAGGCAAAGATTATCCATGCAAATTTTTGGGGATTGGTACAATTCGATTAAAGATGGTTCAACTAGAGTCTCGATAGATGTTTATTATGTCCTAGATATGTTAAAGAATCTCATTACTATGAGAGTCTTAAAATTAAAAGGCTTCACTATAACCATGCAAAACAAGAGATTAAAAGTTACTTCTGGAGCAATTGTAGCAATGAAAAGTGTTCAGAATAATAGCTTATACTACTACCTTGGTAGTACTATTATTGGGACATCATCAATAGTAGTCTCAGAGGATGAAAAAGATTCAAAAACTACCAAGCTATGGAATACGCGTTTGGGAGATGCTTGTGAAAAAACGTTACAGATTCTGGTAAAGCAAGGTCTGTTGAAAGGTGAGAGAATAGGCAAGTTGGATTTTCTGTGAGCATTGTGTATTAAGGAAGCAAAAAAGAATAAACTTTGACACTGCACTCCATAATACAAAAGACATCTTGGATTGCATTCATACTAATATGTGAAGGCCAACAAGAACTCCATCCATGAGTGGAAAACATTATTATGTCACTTTTGTCGACCACTTTTCGAGAAGAGTTTGGGTGTATCTCACGAAGAAGAATGATGAAGTGTTGAGAAATTTTTCCAAGTGGAAAAAGATGATCGAGACTTTGGTAGAAATATCAAGCGTCTGAGGTACATAAATGATCCATTTATGAATGCTTGTGAAGAAGAGGGAATCATGCGACACTTTACAATTCAAAAAACACCACAACAGAACAAAGTTGTAGAACATATGAACCCGAATTTTTTGGATAAAGTTCGATGTATATTGTCAAATGCTAGGTTAGGAAAGCAGTATTGGACTGAGACTGTGACATATGTGTGTCTTATCAATTGTCTACCATTGTCTGCTAAGATATCGTATGCTAATGCGGTTGGTAGTTTGATGTATGCAATGATGTGTACGAGACCTGACATTTCACATTCAGTTGGAGCTATAAATAGGTACATGGATAATAATGGTAAAAGACACTGATTGGCTATGAAATGGATTCTATGATATATTCTAAATACAATAGATGGTTGTTTAGTATTTGAGCAGGATAATACTATTAATCAATATGTAATATGATATTGTGATTCTGACTATGCTGGAGATTTAGATAAGCATTGGTCAACTACTGATTAAGTGTTTACTCTTGCTAAAGCACTAGTCAATTGAAAGTCTATCTTGCAATCCATAGTTGCTTTGTCTATTATAGGAAAAGTATATGGCAGTTATAGAGGCTATGAAGGAAGTTATTTGGTTATGAGGTTTGCTTGAAGACTTAAGAGTTGATCAAAAGCATATTAAGGTGTTTTGTGACAGTCAAAGTGTTATTCATTTAGTAAAGAACTAAGTTTAGCATGAACATACAAAGCACATTAATGTTTGTTACCATTTTGTGCGAGAGATTATCGAAGAAGATAGAGTACTAGTTCAGAAGATCAATACTATACAGAATCTCGCAGATATGATGACCAATGTGGTGACAACAATCAAGTTCAAATATTGTTTGGACTTGATTAACATCATGCAAATTTGTGTTGGCACTGGCGAGATTGAAGAAATCGTTTGAGAATCATTACATCGCCAAGATGGAGATTTGTTGTATGTCCACTTAGTGAGAAATTTGAAAAAAAGACCACATGGATTAGGAACCATGGTAAGTATTGTATTTTGGGCTATAAATAAAGTTTCCTCCCTACTTTGAAATCATCCAAAAAATTGTATATTTTTCTCTTTTTTTGTTTGGGTAATTGATTAGCTCAATCTTGTCTAATTAATTGTAATTTTTGAAGTTCATCTAATTTGGAGATAATGAAAGTGGTCAGTGAAGCCCAAGGACGTAGGTAACATTTATACTGAACCTTATTAAATTTTCGATATTCTTATTTTTCTGTTTTAATATTTTATTTAATATCTATTTTAGTTTTTTTTAGCATTATATTTCTAATAATATTATTTTGTTGGGTTAGTTTAAGTTTTATTCATTTAAATTATAATATTTATGAATAGTAATTACTTAGAATAGAAAAAACATACCCAATTTTTACAACAAATTGATATTCATTTTTTCATTCATTAAAACTGAATCATTACAGCTCATTATATAGCACATATTCTATCTGATTTTGTAACAAACTCTACACAAGAGATTATCTAGTGCTACCTACCTCACATAACGCCTACACCATCATCCACAAATACTACATAAAATCATAGACTACAATTCTTATATAGTAATAGCATTTAATACTACTTCAAAGGACTTGCGTGTTTGATAGGGCACTGAATAGAATTAATTGACCACCTGAGTAGTAATAAAATAGCTATTTCAGTAGGCCTTTCACAAAAATCAATATTGTATGAGCAAAATTGGGACCGTTTTCAACTCAAATCTACATCTTTACATAAATATATAGTAATTGCCCACATATTTGTGGAAATATCATACTAGAAAGTTGATTGTTCCTAGGACTTCATGTTTTTTTATACGAAGCGCATAATGGTAACCTATATTGTAGGAAATTCAATGGAATGTTAGATTTCCTGAAAAACTGTACTATTAATGCACAAATTTGTGAAAAGTCATCCCATAGTGTCTTTTATAAGTTTGTATCAATTACATAGAAAGTCGCTGCATCAATATTATCTACATGCATAATGTTGAAATTGGCAGGCAAACATTTGTTATTCATTTTAATTTTGGTTTGAAGTGTATGGGTTGACATTCTTGGAAACGTTTTAATTAAAAAAATTAAACTTGAATCATATATATATATATATATATATCCATTTATAAAAAGAATTAATTACTATTTTTTTGGCCAAACCTATAATTAATAAGATAGACAAGTATGGAGTAACAAATGTTAGATTTCAATTATTTTAAAAGTTAAACTTCATGAAATTGCCAACTACTTATATTAAAGATATCAATAATACCTTTAAATTTATATTTTTTTCATAAATATCTCAAACCTTTAAAAAAAAAATAAAGATAACTTTGATTTTAATTGAAGTTAAAGATAACAGTTATTTAATGACATTTTTGTAATGTATTTAAAATCAAATGATAGTTTTGATTTTAAGCTAAAATATTAAAATAATCAATAATACTAAAATTAAAATAAAAATAAAAAACAAGCAAATAAAATTTTAAAAATATTTATAAATGTGCTCTACCAATTAGTAAATAAAATTGAAGTATATAAAATGAATAAAATGAATAAATTTTATAATAATTTATTTTAAATCACATGTAATAAAGTAGTTACTTTTATTTTTTTTATTTTTCATAAACAATTTACGGTCTAATTTTAATTAAATTTAACTACATGTAACCTAAAATATAATGATAAAAATAATATAATACTTTCAATTTTACCTTTAGAGTGAATTAATAATGAAACTATCAGGTTGAAATAATTTATAAAAGGATAAAAATTGACACTAAACTTTAACTTAGAATAAATTATAATTAACTTATTTTTCAATATTACTTAATTATTATAAAATATTATATTTTTTAAATGCTGTAAGTAAGATTTTAATTATATTAAGTATATCAAAAATAAAATTTTAATTTTTTATAAGACGTTGTGAAAATATTTTCAAAATATATTTTTCTACCTTTAACAAATTAGTTAATTAATTTTTCATCGATAATTAAAAACAGGAAGAAATTTGTGAAAAATGTTGAAAATAGAAATATTTTTAACAATTAATAGTAAGAGATAAGAGAAAATATTACATTCAACGTTTAATATAACACTTATTAATATTAATCGTTTATCTCGTCTCCACTTCTAATACGTTTTCTTTATTTATAAATATAAAAAATTAACATAACTTCATTCTAACATGTGTTCGTGCTCTCATTGTACGTAAGATTCTCTCGAGAGGGAGAGGGGAAAGACATAAGTATTGAAAGAAATCAAGGACTATATATTTTTTTACGAATATTTTTTTCATTTAAATGAGTTTTTATATTTTTATGTATTTCTTTACTTAATGTAATTTTTTTAATCATAACAAAAATAGTAAATAAATAAATATATTTTTTAGTTATTATATATTTTTAAAAAGTATTTCAATGATTTCACAAAAAATGAAAAAAGTATGTAAGAGATAATGGATGAAAATTTTAATGACATTAGTATTGGAGACTATTTGTAATAATATAATCGAGTGTCATTAAAGACTATTTTTAAGACGTTAAAAGTATTCTTGAAGAAAAAATAAAGCTAAATGGTGTGAGTAATGTTTTCCTCTCATGTAACTCACAGAATAAAAGAGAGGTGCCCAAGTTTTGATCTTTTATTAAATGCCAAAAATGAAAAAGGTAGTATTGATATAGCGTAGTCTTTTTGCTTTTTGGATCAATTTTTTTTAATTAGTAAACATTTATCCTAAATCTTATGACTTCATACTTATAAATACTAAAATATCCTTATAACATAATTCAATAAAATAAAAATAAGATTAGATCATATTGTTGGGATTGTCTGAATTCTAAAGATAAAACTTAGAGAGAAGTTGGAATAAATGATGTAATGTGTAAATTTCTTGGGGTACCCATATTTTTAGAAGGCTTCACATGTACAAGTTTTGATTAAATAGGATGGATACATGGGAATGCGTCAGAAAGAGCATAAAAGTAAAAGTAAACTTATGGATAGGGTAGGATTGTCCCTCGAGCTTGGGCTATTGTTGTGCTCAGGTTGTCATCCAGCTTGAGCTGTCATCTTGGTTCAAGTTAACGTCTTGTCTTGAGTTGTTATTACGGCTCGGGCTATCACTTGGCCAAGGTCATTTCATACATCCAAACATCAAGTCCCCCTGCTCTTTTAGCTCAAGCTCTATGCTGAGGTGGAAAAGTAAAATTCGGGTAATGGATCTGACTCGTTGAGCTCCCATAATAAATGTTTTTTAGTTGATTGTAGAGATAAAATTGGGGGTCTCTATATAAAGGGGTGCTTGGGCCAAGACTTTTTCTTCATATCCTGCACATCAGACAAAAAGTAAGAGAAAAATTCTATGTTGCCTCAAGTTGAGCTTGGGCTCTTGGGAAAGCCCCTAATCATGTAAGGGCTCTTGGGAAAGAATATCTTTCCTTTTGTATAACCTTCCTACCTCGATCATGTAATGTCTTTACTTTTCCTTGATTTATTTTGCAAGTTTGGGATCTCTGGACAGGTCCTTCCCTTCCAGGAACTTGAAGATTAGGGTGAACCATGAGTAGGTAGGGGTATCCACATAACCCATTATTCTTTCAGCTTCTTCCAAGCTAGCCTATACCAATATCATAACTGACATGACTATATCAAGGTTTTTTTAACATATAGAGGCCATCATGGCCAATGCATCAACGTGACCATTCTCATTTAAGGCTATTTTCTTGATCTGAAACTTCAAAAATTAGGAACATTCTTGTTTTAGCCTTTCCAGATACCCATAATTTTCCATCTCTTGCTTCAAATGTTCCCAAGAATTGGTTGACACCTAGCTTGGAGTCACTGTGCAAGGTGAATTTATCTGCCCTTAGTTTCTTTGAGGTCATGAACCCGAATATGACTACTTCACATTTGGTGACATTGTTAGTTGCCTAAAAATCAAATCTGACTCCATAAAGAAAGCAGTTGTTGTCATGATCTATTATGACCATCCCTAGTCTGGCATCATTGAAGTTGTGTGTTCCGTCTACATACACTTTCCAAGTAGTTCTATCTTTTTGGTCAACCTTACACATATCTTGCTTTTCCTTATCATTGATGGCCTATCATATTTCATTGAAATCTACCACAAACTCGGCCACAACTTGCCCTTTTATGACTATTCTAGCCATATATTTAATATCATATTCTCCCAACTCTATAGTGATCTATGCCAACCTTCCTACCACCTTTGGTCATGTCAAAAAACTTTTGAGTGGATGGGAGGTGAGTACCATAATTGTGTGTGAGCCAAATTAATGTTTGAGTTTCCGTGCACTAACTTTGAGAGCGAAGACCAACTTATCCATGGTTGTATATCTTCTTTGAGCATATGTCAGGATTTGTCTCTTTCGACTAAGAGCATGACACTGTATATTTGGGGTGCCACAACCAAATACAAATAAAGAATCTCACTTGAGAGGGGGCTGACCAAGATAGATGGGTTGTTCAAGTATATTTTAATTTCCTCAAAGGATTTGTCGCAGTCCTCGTTCCAAAAGACTGATGTGTTTTTTCTCATCGTTTTGAAGAAGGGCATACACTTGTCCATGCATTTAGAAATAAATCTGTTTAGCGCCACTATTCTTCCATTCAATTGTTGGATTCCGTTAAGGTTGGTAGATGGTTTCATATTCACAAAAGCTTGTATCTTGTCTAGGTTGGCCTCAATCCCTCTGGTTGATACAAGATATCCTTGGAATTTTTTCTATAACAATACCAAAGATACATTTCTTGGGGTTAAGTCTCGTGCCATACATTCAGATTACCAAAAACACCTCATCTAGGTCTTTGACATGGTTTAGGGGTTGAGTTTATTTTACTACCATATTGTCCACATATGCCTCTAGGTTTCTCCCAACTAATCTTCAAACATTTTGTTGATGAGACACTGAAATGTGGCATCTGCATTTTTCAATCCAAATGGAAATTTGGTATAACAGAAAGGTCCCTTCTTCTATGATGAAAGATGTTTTCTCCTTATCATCGGGGTGCATTCTTTTTTGGTGGTAACCAGAGTATGCATCCAAAAAACTCATTAGCCTAAACCCAGAAGAGGCATCTACTAGTTAATCGATACTGGGGAAAAGGAAGCAATGTTTAGGACATGCTTCATTTAGATTTGTGAAGGCCACACATATATGAGATAACTTGCATGCCTTCTTTATTGGTACCACAACCATGAGGGGTAAATGACCTCTCTTATAACTCCAGCCTTCTTAAGGGCAACAACTTGATGCTTGATCACTTCATTCTTTTCCCTTGGGAATTTCTTTTTTCTCTATTGAATATGTTTGGTGCCTGGATTGACATTTAGTTGGTGTGTTATGACTTTTTGGTCAATCTTAGGCTTATCTGTCGAGGTCCATGCAAATAGACCTTCTATTTCTATCGTCAAATCCTCTCCCATCTTCAAGGGGTAGCTCCCATCCTGATCTCCTATCGGAAAGTCCTTTACCTTATTAAGATTTATGGACCTTGCCAGTCCTTTGCCCATGGCCTCTTTTGAAGGAGACCCATTTGTGATTGCTACTTGTGGTCAACCTTTCTCATGGTGGCATTGTAGTAGCTTCTGACTTTTTCCTAGTCTCTTTTTACCTAATATGGCCTTGTAGTATGTCGGGACATCAATGAATACAAAGTTGGTCATAAATATCGTTCATTTTGCCATTATTGGCACCACCACTGTTCCTATTGCATATTTGGTATTGCTATTGAACCCTACCAGAGGGAGCTTTACCTTAACAATATCAAATTCCTTCACTTCTAGAGCCTTTACAGTGGTAAAAAGAAGAAGATCCACTAAAATTCCTCTATCGATCATTATCCAGTAGACATCATAAAATCCTATCCTCAAGGTAATGACGAAAGGATCTTTATGAAGGGATGAGGTCTCGTCTTTTTTGTTGAAAATGATTTCTACACCAGGTCTCGCCTTACCCAAGGTGTATACATGGAGGGCATTACGTAGCCCTCTTACAAACAATTTGCACGAGTTTTTTGAGATCCTATTGATCTCATGCCCTCTAGGTATGGTGTGTATAGTTATGATATTTGGATCATTGTTGTGTTCTCTTCCATTGTTCAAGGGTTCACTAGTTTTGATGTCTCTCACCTATTTTGATGGTTTCTTATTCCCCGTTTCTTGCGATAAAGTCCTTCGGATATCTCCGTGCTAATAAATCCTCTATTCCCTTTTTAAGGTGTCTACAATCTCTTGTTTTATGGCCCATATATTTATGAAAAACACACCATTTAAATGTGTCTTTGAGCAAGGATTTCATCTTTGGAGGCCACCTAACATTAGGTTCATCCTCCATCCTTAGTACAGCCTAAGCTAGATCTACTCTCAAAAGAGGCCCTCTAAAAGGAGAGAGTGACCTCCCCCAAAGTCCTTTATCCTTCATCCATTGCCTACCTCCTTTGTTATTTGGCGCAAAGTGTTTTCTTCTGTATTTGATGTATACTGTCTGGGCTTATCCTCCTCTTCTCTTTATCTGGTACTACCTCTATATTGGTTTGATGGCCTTTAATTAGGCTTAACTCACTCTCGATATTGATGAACTTTTTGGCCTCTTCGTACACTTCCTCTAGAGTATAGAGAACTATTTTAGGAAGTTCTAGGAATAAGTCAGAGTTCTTTAAGAGACCTTGCCTGAAGGCTTCTACAACAATAGAATTGGGAAAATAAGAGATTTCTAGCTTCTCTTCCCTGAATCGTTTCATGTATCCTTATGTGGACTCACCCCTTTCTTGAATGATTGAGAAGTGGTGATGTCATTATTTTCTTAAGGGCTTGTTGTAGATATAATTTGTGATGAATTGTTTGGAAAATTGTGAGAATGAGGTGATGAAGCGAGGTGCCAAGTTATTGAACCACTTCTGTGCACCTTCACAAATGGTGGTAGCAAACAACTTAAACATCATGACATCTCTCTTCCCCTAAGTTAGGCTTAATTATAGAGGCCATGACTATTTTGAAGTGTTGTATATGTGTCACATGATCTTTGGTTCCAAAATAATCGGGGTATTTGGGGGCATTAAAGTTGGTTGGTGGCTTATCGTTTTCTATTTGTCAATAGATGGGGACACACATAATTTCTCACATTCCCTATCTACATTATAAAAGGGCCTATCATTTTACCTATCTTTTGTTGGCCTAGTTCAAAGCTTGGTCTTGTTTTTTTATAGGCCTATTCCAAAGCTTGAAATCGAGCCTCCCAGTTTTTTCTTTCTTGAATCCACTGCTCATCACTAGGTATCACCGGTGAATGCTAGCCTCTACTCTAGTTTTGTTATGTGTTGGTGAAGTGTTCCCCTATGTCGTCGCTGCTTCTTCGTTAGCTAGCCTTAAATTCTTTTCAGCACGGGTTCCTATCATGGTGTTATAGAATAGGTGATTGTAAGTTTTAAGTATATCTTATGTGAGAAATACGTTTGATTTTTCAAGTTTCTCTCAAATCTCGAGGTGAATCATGTGAAATACGGGGTTGAAAAATTAAGTCCGATTTCAAAATCTGAGCCCCATAATGGGCGCCAAAATGTTGGGATTGTTTAAATTATAGAAAAAAACTTAGAGAAAAGCTGAAACAAATGATGCAATGTGTAAATTCTTTGGGGTGCCCACATATTTATAGAGCTTTACATGTACATGTGTCAATTACATAGGATGAATACATGAAAATACTTCATAAATGACGTAAAAGTAAAAGTGTACTTATGGATAGAGGTTAACCACCTAAGGCTTAGTTAGATGGGCGACCTCATATATACAATAAATGGTAGGATTGTCCCTTGAGCTCAGGTTGTCGTCTTGTCTTGAGATGTCATTTTGCCCTGAGCTGTTATTACGACTTGGATTGTAATTTGGCCATTCCATACATCCAAACACACATAATATCTAATCATTCTCGAAAACGATTCAACAACTCACAGAGTTTTAGCGATCATATGATTTACTTGAAAAAATTAATCATTCTATAAAATGAAGCAATTTATGTAAAACGTAAGAAAAAGGTTTGATAGGAAAATTTCTTGAGCTTAGTGGACTTTGGTCTCCATTAGATCGCATATTTGTAGGCTGATCACGTTAAGAACTCATAGAAATAGATGGTTTTTGCGCTTTTTAGGATAAAAGTAATAGATTTTCATATTTTCCTTTTGTTTTATTTAACATATTGTGCATAGCGCCAATTATAACTTTGTAATATTCTTTATTTTTTATTTGGGAAAATTTTGATTAAGTCCTTGTAATTATTAATCCGAATAAGAGTTCAATTTTTTGTCTCGCTGTTATTAGGAAAGGGGAAGGACAAAAATCATATTTCGGTATAATCTATATAATCTCCCATGTATAAAATATTATTATTTAAAATATATAATTAAAATTTATTATTTAATTAAAGGTAAAACGAAAATTAGAACTAAAAAATATATAATATAAAAAAACAATGAAATATTAAAATATTAAACTTATTTAGGACGAAAATAATGATTAACATAACAACTCTACCTTTTATTTTATGAAATTATGTGTAAGTTATCTAATAAATTTAATTAAAAAATATTCAAAAATTAATATTATCATTTATTGATATTTAAAAAAAAAATTAAAATAATGTTATTTTAATTTATAGGACTAAATAACATAAATAACCTTACTTGTTAAGAGAACTACTCTAAGTTGTATAGTATCATTTTCAATAAATAATGTGTATACTATTTTTTTTAATGTTTTTCGTGTTTCATGTGTATCATTTTTGTTAATCCATTTAAAATAGTTTAATTAAATCATACATATATTATCAATTCTACTGACGAAATTAATTCATCAAATTATACGTACAACATGAAAATTATTTTAAAACGTATAATCTTCGACTTTTTTATGAGAAACTTATTTAATTGGTTTTATTTTCGATCTTCTAAAATAATTTATATTTTTTACATTATAAAAATAAAATAAAATGTGTATTATATTTTTGAATATACGATAAATATATATTTTTACTTTATAGAAAAAAGTTAAATGTACGACACAATTGAGGTTAAAAATAAATTTTATCTATAAAAAAAATTATGATACTTACGATCAAACGAAACATATATTTAAAGATTAAAGAGTTATAGGTGACTTACATGCAATAATAAAAATCAAAACAACAAAAATATTAATTCTAAAATTTATAATTATGAAAATAACATTTTTTATATTCATATCATACATTTTAATTATCATACAAAATTTGATATATTATTTTATTTTAAAATATGTTTAAATTTAAGTATAATCATTTAAATAAGTTAAATATTTTTATGATATTATTTTTTGTTATTTTTTTTAATTTTTCAGTTAACGATGATGTCCCCAGCAAAGCGAGTGGCCAACCACACATGTGTATGAATAGCTTGTTTATCATTGTTTTAGGACCACTTTTAACAAACAACATGGATTTTAATTTGCAGTAAAGTCAGAAAGAAAAAAACCATACTTCTTGATTTTTAAATGCATTTTGCTATCAGTGGCCAGACGATTCTTTAGTAAATTTGAAAAACCCTTGATTTATCTGATTCAAATTCTACGTCCATTTATTGTTTGGTGGTTTTACCGAAACTTATATTGATTTCGGTCCCCCACCCTTAAAAGGATTAGGATCTATCACTACCTGTCCAAGAAATACATGCAATCCGAATTACAAATTATAATACAATTATAATTGATTCTATGGATAATTATTCGTGATAATAATTATTGATATAACAGTTGTACTAATAACATAACTAATTTACTGAATACTTTTTCATAGTGAACTTTTTAAGCATCATGTAGAGGTACTTATATAGTATATATATAATAGTATAAAATACTCATTTTTGGGTGGAAAATACAGGATAAATATTTTGTTAATATTCCATGAATTGAGAAGTTGATTTTAAACGATGCAAAGAAGAAATCTAGGAGACAATTGACGATTTTGACATCAAGTTAAAACAAATTTGTTTTTTGGTATAATAATCAAAATTGTTATATTTGATAGAATGTATAAAAATATTTTTAAACTTCCAGCAGAATTAGTGACGATTAATTTCTAACAATAACATTAAGTTATAGGCTCTCTTACAATAATTTAAATTTTTTAAAGAGTTAAAAAACTAACAATTGTTGAAATTATTTTACGTGAATCAACATAAGTATTATCAACAATAAATTATATCAAATAATTTATAAAACATGTTAGGATAAAATTAATATAATGAATCAAATATTAAATAAAAAAATATTTTATTTAGATACATGAGAGGATGGATAACTAAACACATTAATATTATGTGTTAAGTTTATGGGATTGTTGCGACCATAATCCTAAATCAGCTCATTAGATTTAGGGTATAGTCCTATTATAAGTAGAACATAACGGTGTTAAAGTCAAAGAAGAAGATGATTTCACACTTCTACTATGATTAGAAGAAGATGAACTCAAATTTGTAATTTATTCATTAATTATTTCTCTGAGATATTCTGTTCTTCAAGTCATCGTTGTGATTCAAAACTACAATCTATGTTTCCACTATACATCACTTCTGAAGTTAATTTAGCCATGTGTAAAGTGTCGGAGCCTAAAGAAATATAAAATGTCTTATTCTCTTTTGGATATTTCAAAGCACCAGGTCCTGACGGATTGTAAGCCTTTGTTTATAAGAACTATTGGAACAATTTGAGCCCTAATGTAATTCAAGTAGTGCAAAAAGTGAGCAGATTAAAACTTTTATTGCATTATTGCAAAAAGTGGACAATCATGTTTAGGTACATCAATTTCGATCCTTTAGTATATGTAATGTTATCCATTTCAGGTACATCAATTCCGTAGTATTAATATGTGTAATGTTATTAATTTACAAGGTGATCTCTAAATTGCTTGCAAATAAATTAATATTACATTTGGTAAATTTTATATCTCCCTTTTGTAACATCAAAGTGGTGCAACGGAACAGTGGACGATGATAACGATTCGGTTTCGTCAAAATCGCACGTCGGTTACGAAACCGAACGAGATTCTCTTACTATTCACTGTTTAATTCAAATACACCATCAAAATGTAAAGAATAAGTGTGAGAAATCAGTGAGAGTATAAATCTAAAATTCATTGAAATTTTCGTGTAAGTGCTGAAATTTGATCAATGATAGAATGTATGTTTTCAATTCATTTTTTTTCACTATATTTAAATATTACGTTTATATGATTTCCTGAACGTTTCTGGATTGAATTGTAATCTTACATCCTTATCAATCAGTATTCATTCAAGATAATTTTGAAAATATTATTATTACTCGTGAAGTCGTTTATAATTAAGGAAAAAAAAGGTTATGAAGGGCTTTAAGGTATAAAAACTAATATGCAAAAAGTTTACTATATAATGAAATAGGGTTTTCTTATTTCAATAACAAGACATTTGAATTTCTCTGCTATGTTTTGAAAATTTATTAAGGCGTGTCTAAAAATAATTTCTTATTCTGTCTCACTGAATGATTCTACTTTTGATTTTATCTAACAATCTCTGGGTTTACAACCACGTGATCCAATCTCTCAATATCTCTTTGTCATTAAAGCTGAAGCTTTATCTTATTTACTTTAACAACAAGAGTCTTTTCATGTATTTCAGGGTATTCAAATTGCAAGAATAGTTCATGTTATCAACATCTTCCTCTTACAGATTCTTTAATACTACTCTGTATAGTAAACATGACTGAAATAAATGATATTCACAATGTGCTCCACAAATACTTTGCATTGTCAGTCCAAAAAGAAAATCACTCCAAATCTTGCATCTTCTATTCTCCCATGCATTCTCCAAATGCAAAGACCCAAATTCAAAATTGTATGCATATTGTTGGAATGGTAAGAGGTGTTAAATATTTGGGACAAAATTTATTAATGCACAAAAGCAAAAAAAAGGGAATTCAAAAATATTCTGGATAAACTTTCATCAAAAACAAAAATTTGGAAAGTAATTATCTTATCTAAGACTGGTAAAGCTATTTATATAAGGTTAGTTTTATAGGCTATTCCTTGTTATTGAATGAGCACATTCAAATTGTCAAAAACTGTTTTTGAAAAAGGAGCCTCCATCTTGAAAAGATCTTGGTAGAAATCAGGCTCTAATAATCAAAATTTCAGATATCTTTGCTTTACTTAATTGGGATAAACTCTGTTGTCCTAAAATACATGGAAGACTGGGTTTCTGAAAATTTGGGCATTTCAATAATGATCTTCAATTTAAGTTGGCTTGGTAATTTCTTAACAGTGATCCTGGATTATGGTTATCTATTTTCCAACACAAATATGGGAACCCAAAGGATTGTTTGGACAATACTCTGAAAAATTTAGATTATTTTATTTGGAAAGATATTTGTTCTGCTAGATCTATTTTTCGAATGGAGACATCCAATAGTTGACTTTGGTAAAATATTTGGATTCCATCGTTACCTTTGGACACATACTCCTTCAGAGAAATTTAGTGTAAAATCAGCCTATCATATTGTTATTCAATCAAGAGTATATATATATATATATGGTACTCAAACATCTTTGGGAAAAAAATTGTGGCCTTGCTTCATGAAAGACTCAAGATTCTTTGGGAAAAAAATTGTGGCCTTGCTTCATGAAAGACTCAAGATTCTTTTGTGGATAATTCTTAATAACTTTTTGCCTACGTTACAACAGGAAGCAACATTAATCTCATAATTACAATTCATTCAATCAATTGTGACTTATGTGGTCATAGACTTGAGAATAAGGACCATCTATTCACTTCTTGTGGACTTATTCAAGCAATATAGAAAAGATGAAACAAATTGTCTATTTTAACAAATGCAACTTTCTCTTTAGCTTATGATTTGGTCTCACATATTGTTAACTGCTCTTTAATATCTTATGTCGTTGTTTATTCTACAAAACTATTGTTGACAGTAACACTTTCTTTTGATCAAATTTTTGTTAGAGATTGTTATAAAGCTTCTTAATTTAAGGAGCAAATTAATGAATAAAACATGAAGCTTAATTTAAGGAGCAATTCAAGGAACCATTAATTTAAGGAGCAATTCAAGGAACCATAAATTTAAGGAGCAATTCAAGGAACCATTAATTTAAGGAGTAATTCAAGGAGTGAATTTTCCTATAAATAGATAAGTGATTGTAATGAATTAATCATCCAAAGTGTTCATTCCAATTGAGAGAAAAACTTAGAGAGAAAAGCTTTTGTGAGATAAAATTGAGAGTAATTTTCTTGGGTGCAATTGGGTTGTGGGTTGTGAGTGTTGTAAACACCTTGTGTAATTTCTCCTATTTCAGTAAAAAGATTTGCAGCAGGTCCAGAGACGTAAGCAAGATTGGCCGAACTTCATTATCAAATTTGTGTGTTATTTTTATTCTTGCTTTCTCATAAATCTGGCTTATTGAGAATTTGCGTAATTTCCCAACAACTGGTATTAGAGCTATTGGTGGTGATTTCTGTTAATTTTCTACAAGGTTACTATTTATGTGAATAGTGAATTACGTAAATAGTGAAATTTTGTTGAAGATATTTGTTCGTTGATGGAGGTGTTCTAATACACGGTGGTTTACAGAAATAGTCAGAAACGATCCGGAGGAAGTCAGATTTGAGTGGGAGCAATGGTCGTAGATGAAGGAAGGGTGAAACTCGAGAAATTTGATGGCACAGATTTCGAGTTTTAGAAAATGCAGATAGAAGATTATCTCTATCGAAGAAATCTATATCAACCTCTCTCAGGGAAGAAGCCAGAGGCTATGAAGGAAGAAGATTGGAATCTTCTAGACACATAAGCCCTCAGAGTTATTCGATTGACGCTATCCCATAATGTTGCTTTCAACATAGCAAAGGAAAAGACCACGACGGGTCTTATGGCAGCTCTCTCCAATATGTATGAGAAGCCATCAGCCTCTAACAAAGTGCACTTGATGAGGCGTTTGTTCAATTTGCGGATGAATGAAGGTGCATCGGTAGCTCAACATCTCAATGAACTCAACACAGTCACAACCCAGTTGAGTTCAGTGGAAATTGAATTCGATGAAGAAGTACGAGCATTGATACTTTTGTCTTATCTACCAGAAAGCTGGAATGCTACTATCACGACTTTGAGTAGCTCATCAGGAAGCAATAAGTTGAAATTTGACGATGTTCGTGATTTGGTTCTCAGTGAAGAGATCCGACGTAGAGAGTCAGGTGAATCGTCAACTTCTTCAGTTTTTCATACAGAGTCAAGAGGAAGAAATTCAACCAAAGGGAATGGACATGGCAGAACAGACTACCGAGGTAGATCAAAAGACAGGAGGTCCAAATCCAGGAATCCTAATAATTCCCATAGCTCGAAGACTATCGAGTGTTGGAATTGTGGAAGAACCAGGCACTACAAAAAACAGTGCAAGAGTACACCGAAGGGCAAACAAGTGAAGGCAGAGGCAAATGTTACTTCCACCTCAGGAGGGGATGATGCATTGATATGCTCTTTGGAGAGCCAGGAAGAATCTTGGGTGTTAGAGTCTGGAGCATCGTTCCATGCTACTTCACAGAAAGAATTCTTCGAGAGACATGTCCCTGGAAACCTTAGAAAGGTATATCTTGGTGATGATCAACCATGTGCTATTATTGGCAAAGGTGTAGTGAAGATTAAATTGAACGGGTCTGTTTGGGAGCTGAAGGATGTCAGGCATATTCCCGACCTAAGAAGGAACTTAATCTCAATAGGGTAGTTGGGCAGTGAAGGCTACACTACGATCTTCCATGGTGATGATTGAAAGATTTCAAAGGGTGCAATGACATTTGCTCGAGGCAAGAAAAGTGGTACTCTTTACATGACATCAGAGGCACGTTGTTCAATCACAGTTACAGTAGGCAATGAAACACCAAATTTGTGGCACCAGAGACTAGGCCACATGAGTGAGAAGGGGATGAAGATTATGCACTCAAAGGGAAAACTTCTAGGTCTACAGTCTACGGAGATAGACATGTGTGAAGATTGCATACTTGGAAAGCAAAAGAGAGTCAGCTTTCAAACAAGTTGCAGAACCCCAAAGAAGGAAAGGCTAGAGCTTATTTACTCTGATGTTTGGGGACCAACGACCGTCTCATCTATTGGTGGGAAACACTAATTCGTGAATTTCATCGATGATCACTCTCGGAAGGTATGGGTTTACTTTCTAAAGCAAAGTTTGAAGTGTTTGAGGCTTTTAGAAGATGGAAAGCTATGATGGAAAATGAGACGGGTTTAAAGATCAAAAAGCTCAGAACCGATAATGGTGGTTAATATGAAGACACCAAATTCAAAAATTTCTACTATGAGCACGTGATCAGAATGGAAAGAACTATACCAGGCACGCCTCAACACAATGGTGTAGCTGAGCGTATGAACCGAATGTTGACAGAAAGAGGCAGAAGTATTCGTATACAGTCAGGTCTACCGAAGCAGTTCTGGGCAGAAGCAGTCAATATGGCAGCTTACTTGATCAACTGAGGCCCATCTGTTCCATTGGAGCATAGAATACCAGAGGAGGTATGGAGCGGAAAAGAGGTGAAACTATCACATCTAAAAGTTTTCAACTGTGTAGCATTTGTGCATATCAGTGATCAAGGCAGGAATAAGCTTGATCCCAAATCCAAGAAATGCACATTTATCGGCTATGGTGAGGGTGAGTTTGGCTACCGCATTTGGGATGACGAAAACAAGAAAGTGGTCCGTAGTAGAGATGTGATTTTTAACAAAAAAAGTGATGTA
Source organism: Hippophae tibetana (assembly GCA_037013495.1). Lineage (NCBI taxonomy): Eukaryota > Viridiplantae > Streptophyta > Magnoliopsida > Rosales > Elaeagnaceae > Hippophae > Hippophae tibetana. The sequence goes on from CM072812.1 coordinate 11,438,103, forward strand.
TAAGAACATGCATAAAATAGACGCCAACGACTCTAAGCAGAATGAGTCAGTATTTGTAGATGCAGATGATGTCCCAGATAGTTCCGCAACAGACCCAATTGTAACAAGTCTCAACCAGAGGAACTTGTTGGACATAGCAGTACGTAGTAGTCTGACACACCACAAACTCCTACTGCAGCTCTTGTATTGAGAGGGTCTTCTTGACCTCATGTGCCTAACAGGAGATACATGAACTATATGTTACTGACTGCTGGAGGGGAGCTTGAATGCTATGGTGAAGCTTGTCAGGCTCGAGATTCTAGCAAGTGGGAACTTTCCATGAAAGAAGAAATGAAATCTCTCATCTTCAACTAGATATAGGAACTAACTCAGTTACCTATGGGAAAGAAGGCACTTCACAACAAATGGGTGTACCGGGTGAAAGAAGAGCATGATGGTTCCAAGAGATACAAAACCCGCCTAGTTGTCAAAAGGTTTCAATAGAAGGAAAGAGTTGACTACACTGAAATTTTCGCTCCCGTTGTGAAGCTTAATACTATCATATCAGTATTGAGTATTGTAGCTATTGAAGATCTTCATCTTGAACAGTTGGATGTGAAGAATGCATTCCTTCATGGAGATTTAGATGAAGAGATATACATGTACCAGCTAGAAGGTTTCTCAGAAAGAGGGAAGAAGAACATGATGTGCAGACTTAAGAAGAGTTTGTATGGCCTGAAACAAGCCCCGAGACAATGGTACAGAAAGTTTGACAGCTTCATGCACAAGGAAGGTTTCCAGAAGTGCAATGTTGACCATTATTGCTACTTCAAGAGATATAGGTCCAGTTATATTATTTTACTACTTTATGTTGATGATATGTTAGTAATAGGTTCAGATATGGATGATATTAAAAGGTTGAAGCAGTAATTATCAAAGGAGTTTGACATGAAAGACTTGGGTCTAGCAAAGAAGATTCTTGGAATGCAAATCACAAGAAATAAGAAGAAAGGATCCTTGCAGTTATCTCAGGCAGAGTACATCAATCGTGTTTTGCAAAGATTCAACATGGGTGATGCCAAGCCAGTTAGCACATCCTTGGCCAGTCATTTTCGCCTATCTAAGGATCAGTCCCCTCAGACAGAGGAAGAGAGAGAATTCATGGCTAAGGTTCATTATACCTCAACCATTGGAAGTTTGATGTACGCAATGGTTCTTCGAGACCAGACATTGGCCATACAGTGGGAGTTGTTAGCAGATTTATGTCAAATCTAGGGAAAACTCATTGGGAAGCAGTCAAATGGATTTTGAGGTATCTGCTAGGCACCACAGAAAAGTGCTTGCACTTTAGTAAAGGAGAGTTAAAAGTACAAGGGTACGTAGACGCAAACTTTGGAGGTGAAGTTGATCACCGAAGAAGCACCACCGGTTATATATTTACTGTTGGAACTACAGCTGTTAGTTGGATGTCACAAATATAGAAAATTGTCACTCTATCCACTACAGAGGCTGAGTATGTAGCAGTAACTGAAGCTAGTAAAGAGATGATATGGCTTCAAGGTTTGTTAACTGAGCTGGGATTCAAACAGGAGAAGAATGTTCTGCATAGTGATAGTCAAAATGCAATACACTTGGCGAAGAATTCAGCCTTTCATTCTAGAACTAAGCATATTGGACTTTGTTATCACTTCATCAGATCTCTATTGGAAGATGATGTGTTAATATTGGAAAAGATTCAAGGAAGCAAAAATCCAGCAGATATGTTAACAAATGTGATGACTATTGACAAACTGAAGTTGTGCTCAACTTCAGTTGGTCTGCTAGAGTAACAAAGACTAGAAAAGCTGCTGCATTAATCGAGGTGTGAAGACAGATTGAAATCAGTCTTCAAGTGAGAGATTGTTATAAAGCTCCTTAATTTAAGGAGCAAATTAAGGAGCAAAACATGGAGCAAAACAAGGAGTAAAACATGGAGCAAAACAAGGAGTAAAACATGGAGCAAAACATGGAGCTTAATTCAAGGAGCAATTCAAAGAACCATTAATTTAAAGAGTAATTCAAGGAGTGAATTTTCCTATAAATAGATGTGTAATTGTAATGAATTAATCATCCAAAGTGTTCATTCCAATTGAGAGAAAAACTTTTGTGAGAAAAAATTGAGAGTAATTTTCTTGGGTGTAATTGAGTTGTGGGTTGCGAGTTGTATGTGCTGTAAACACATTGTGAAATAGCAAGTCTGGAGACGTAAGCAAGATTGGCCGAACTCCGTTATCAAATTTGTGTGTTATTTTTATTCTTGATTTCTCATAAATCTGACTTATCGGAAATTTGCGTAATTTCCCAATAATTTTGAGATTTAAAAATGATATTATTTATAAGGAGATAATGGCACACTCGGATACAATGTTTAAGTCATTTAGAAGTTCGATTTTCAAAATTTAGCAAACTCATACCATCAAAGATGAAAATTAGTTCTATATATTTTGATGAACTACTCCTATTTTAAATATCATGTCTGCTTGGTCAAATACTTTATGGTTACTCAAATTTTTTTTCTTGAAATTCTCCTAAAATAGGAGAAGGGAGAGCTCTCATTTTGTCATAAAAATTATCATGTCTATTAATTTAAAGTCTATTTATCTTGAAGAAGATAATTATAATATCATGAGAGCCTTATTTGAAGATGATTTTCATATATATGGAGAAGCTCAACACTATATAAGTATTGTTTGCTATGTTTCAATTGTGAGAGAGAGAACTATAGAAAAGAACCATAAAATATTTGACATAATATATTGATTCTTTGAAAAGATCACTTATTTATAGAATATTATGTATACATGTATTAATTACATAATGCATACATATCAAAGATATACAAATGGTAAATAGTGCCACATTTTATGATTCGAGGTTGACCTTGGCTCGAGCTGATAATAGACTTTATAGGCAGTTCACTTGGATTGATTCTCTCTCCGATGCATTGCGAGCATATCATCAAATAAGTCATTTGAGATGCTTTATTTATGGCTCGGGTTGTTGTCTTATGGTTCGGGTTGACGACTAAGACCGAGTAATAAAATGAAGTGAGTACCAAACCGATTCATATATTCAAACATATGTATAAAACAAAAATTTTGTTTGTGAATTTTTATATGTTTATTACTAAACGAATATTTATAAATATTAATGTAACATTTCATTCCTCATCTCAGTGCTCTTTTATAATTGTGCTCAAGTTCTTAATCAACGCAAAATGTTAGATTAAAAAAAGTTTCTTTTTCTAGTAATCCTTGGACTTCTAACTTGGATATTTTTTAACGTTATGTCTGAATAATCACTTTTAAATTTGTTGTTTAGCTTTTTAATTTAGAAAAAAATATTTTTAAATCTTTCTTTTTATGAAAAATATATAATTAAATTTTCTTTATATTTGAAAATATAAAGCAAGAAAAATGTTAAATTTTCATCCTATTTTGCTTTAAATAGAACGGAATAATACATATCTTACATATATTTTATATTTTTTAATATGTATGTATGTAAAAAAATTGATATTTAATTACAAAATTACTCAAATTTTTTAAACAAAATATTAAATAAATCTTAAAAAAATTTCATTATCTAATATACAAAATCAAATATTAAACAATAAAAATTTAATTGAAAAATTTGATTAATTTATTAAATTAAAAATTAATTTCTTAAATATACATTTATCAAAAAATAAAAACATATATATCACATGTATTATTTCATTATATTTATTAAAAAAATTGATAAAAAATAATTTTATTCTGATTTTTTTCATAAATAAAAATACTTAAAAACATATTTTTAAAATAAAATAACTAAACCATCCTTAAAAACATAATTCCTTCGTGACTCTTTTCACTACGCATAGTTCAAAAAAGAAAATCGAAGCCGTCGGTAAACATGTTTCACCACGTGGCTCCCCTTAGAGATGACTGTCACGTTGCTAGTGCCTAACACAGAAATTAAAGACAAGCTATCGAGCTCTTCGGGTGGAGAGAGAGGAATAAAAGCACAAATATTTTGGCTCAGCAACGTGTCCGTCCTCTTTGCTTATTGTTACTCGTATATTCACCCTTTCTTCTATTTCTCGTCATTTCATGCCAAAAAGCTTGGAGAGAAATTGGGGAAAAGAGAGTAAGAACTTCTTCTCGGGTATTTGTTTTTCTCTCTTAGTCTTCCCTCATTGAAGTTCTGTTCGTATTTTTAAATAAAAAAAATTAAATTTACGGATAAATTGTTGAATTTTGGTAGCTGAAGCTGGAAATGGCGAGCTCAGTTCAGGAGGTTGCAAAGGAAGATGTTATCTCTTTGTACCTCCCTGCTCCTCCTGGGTGGAAAAAAAAGGTATTTCTCTGTATTTTCTAAATTATTTTCTTGTTCCGTTTCGCTTTTCTCTTTTAGCTAATTGAGCTTTTGGGATTCTTAATTATTTATTTCATGAGATTCTTATACCTTAAAGTTTGCTTATGGATGAAAGTTTGACCTGGGTTTGCTATATTTTTATACCTTTTTTGAGCTTCCATGCTGGAATTTCATGTTTTGCCGGTTAATTTTGTAATTAGGGTTTTTCTTAATGCGATTGGAATTTTAATTATTAATTAATATGCCTTTTAGGAGCCAGTTTCTTGGCATCCTTTTTTTTATCTTGTAGAAGTTACCTTTTAATGGTTAGATTTGTAGGGTTTCGTGAGAAGGTTCCCATTTGAGCAGAGGTTCTTTCTGGACCTCTGGTAACATGTTTTTCGTACGTACTACAAAATAAACGGTTTGTGGTTTTTTTGCAAGCTGCACCTAATATGTGTTGTGTGGTTCATTTTGCGCATTCACCTAAGAATTTGGTCAAGAATGTAACATGCTGTAGGTTCCAGGTCAAATTTTAACATGTAATAGTTATTAGAGGAATACTAAGGATATACAAATTTGCCTCCTTATATTATGATACGTGTCACGTAGAAAAATTAATTACTTTTTTAATTTCCAAAATAATTATGACACATGGAATCATAAAAGGAGTATAGTTGCAAATTGTGTGTTATCAACATTTCTCTAGCATTTGAGGCTCACATCGAGTTGAGGCTTAAAAAAAAAACTTATGAGGCTATAGCCTCATATGTTAAATTAAGGCTTATGTCGTTTTGGTTTGAGGCTTATGCCTTAAGATTTTTACTTCTCGAGATGATTAAGACTTTAGTCTCACAAATGGTTAATTTTTTAAGTTGATTCATGGGTTACTCATAAAATCCTGACCCGTTTTCACAAAATTAAACAAAGGTAGAAAATTATAGATAAGAAAAAAGAATATTATAATCTTATGAACAAACATGGTTAGGGTTACTTCCTTTAACATTATTCAATCTTTGTTCATCTATCACCTTTCTTTTTCTTTTTCCTGTCAACTCTAAATTTTATTAATCATTAAATTACATCATTGCAAGTCATATTACCCTCTATTTCACCATTTATATTTGTATTTTTCCTTATGCTCAAAATTGATATTTGAGCAATAGAATCAAAATTTATAGTATTTATTTTACATATTTTATAGCTATTTTCATGATTAATTACTTATATTAATATTTTAATATTATTTAAAGTTAAAATTTGAGTTACTTTTCATGATATTTATTGTTTATTGGATTAAAAATTGTTTTTATTAATTTTTTAAATTTTTTTAAAGTTAAAGTTTGAGGCTTATGTCTCGACCTGCCTTAAGGCTTAAGCCTCACCTAAGGAAAACATCTCCTTACTTAAAAATGGCCTTTTACAACATTATTCTCTAGTTATTATGGTGCTAAATAGTATTACCTATATATTGCTTATTTCATTAGTCAAACTTTCTTCTTTACTACAAGGGGTGGTAATTTTAGTCACACAATTGAAGTTAAGATTAGCAGAAATAAAATAACTTTGATCCCTTCTCTAAATAAATTAGTGCTTGTTTTTGGGATAAAGTTACTATGGTCTTCGTTGCCCTTCTTGTGAATGTTTTGAAGTAGGAATTGATAATGTTGATTTGTCTGGAGCATTTGTGCTTTTTAAGGATACCACTTACTGGCTTTTTGTGATTATTGCTATAGGATGTACTTTTCTGCTTTAATATACGAGTAATGCCATGATCTGACAATATTTTATCATTGATCTCAATTTTGACTCTTTAATCCCATGGTCTACTACATATTGTCTGATGTGCAGAAGTATTAGTGTATTAGGATTCTTTTTACCTATAATAATTAAAACATACATTGGATGCCTGGGTGAAATAAAATTGTCATGACATTTGGAAACTTGCCATATTTCTGCTAAATTTTATGAATATTGCTCCTGACATTAATCAAACTTTCTATTTTACAATCAATGGTGGTAAATTGGTAATGTAAATCACTCTATGGTAGTTAAGGCTAGAAAAGAAGGAAAAATAACTTTATCCCTTTTCTAAATAACTTGATAATATTGATATGTCTCCAGCAAGTCCACGCACAGGCTTTTCTGATTCTTTCTAGAGGAACTACTTTGCTACTTTAATATATGTTGCCGTGAGTATGACCTAACTAATTTTATTTAGAGGAAACTCATAACATGTGTAACGTGGTTACATGGGCGTGTAAATGATTTGGAAAATCTTCATTCCGATATGCCTAACTCAAACTACATTGTGAATTTTTGCAAACCTCAATACTATATTAAGTGATTACCGTTTTGTTAATGATCTCAATTTTGGTTCTTCAATCTCATAGTCTGTGACATAATCTGATATGCACAGGTATCATTGGATTAGGAATTTATTTTTTTTTACTTTTCATAGTCAAATATGACTGTATTCATGGATACATGAGATGCCTTGATCAAAGAAAAGGGTCAGACATTTGGAGACTTGCCAGTTGCCATAGTACTGCCAATATTTATGAATAATGGTTTGTGTATGACTGCCTATGTAGGATTCCCTACCATTTACATGAAACATTTATATTATTTGACTAGTATGGTAAGGTATGCTCGATATGTTATTGAGAATAAGGGCTTATTTGAATGTGTTTCTCGTAGAACCAGTTTCAATGAAAGTGGTTCAAAATAAACATACAGGCATTTGACATAATTTTGGATTGGAGTATGCATCTTAACCTACTTGTCTCAAAAGTAAGTTCTACTTTTCTTAAAGTACAAATAATGCTTAAAATTTTGAAAGCATTTCCCTCTAGAAATTGTCAAACAATCTTAGACGTGCTTTGGTCTTTTTGAAAGTAGTTTTAATCAAAAGGAGAAGCAGTTTCAGGAAGGCCCTAAATTTCTCCTATCCTTTCATGGCTTCACCTACTTTCTTCACTTAGCTTTGGCATAGAAGCAATTCAAAACTGTCATGTATTGATTGTGAGCCTGCCAAACCACTCAAGATTTGGTGAAGTTTTCTTTCCCTGATTATCAGAGGTTTTCTCCAAGCAGTAAAGATTACTAAAATTCTAAAAGTATGAACGACTTATTGAAGGAAGGATTTACTGTGGAAATTGAGAATGTTCAGAGAGAAGTTATTTAAACCCATTACTTTTATTTGGCTTTTATGCGAGTTAGATGTGTGTATCACTTCATCTCGATGGGTATAGATTTTCATACCTATTTTTGTTTTGCACATGTTGAGCTTTATCCACATATTGCTTTATTTAATGACCAAGGATTTTGAGGCTCATAAATGATGTTACCAGTGATATTGCAAATGAGTGACCTTGACAGGTTATTGTGTCTTGTTCAAGGAACACTAGTTAGAGTTGCTCATAAAGCTCAACAATATTTAAGTTATATTTGCAAAGCCATTATCATCCATCCTTTTGTAGAGTCACCTTTTATCCTATTGCCATTCACTTCCTTCTGTTTTCTACGAATCAATAAAAAATAAAATGAAACTAAACAAGAGAATGTCATTCCTGGTAGGGAGCATCAACATTTAGATTAGAAATTAGAAGGTCATGTTGTTGGACATTGCTAGAATAGTGTAGCTGTTTTCATAACCATTAGCTAGGTTTTCCTGTTTATGACAACCTCGATATAAAAAGAGTAATTACAGGCATGGAGATAAGTATGACATCTTTAACTTTATGTACTAGATCATAAATCATAACCAAGTGAAGTAACAGAAACTAAGGAGTGTATAAACCCCAACACATATAATATATGATGAGCCAAAAGTGAGAATTTGGTTTAAAAGGTCAGTGCAGTGCTATAATTTATGAACCCGAACACATATTATATGATGAGCCAAAAGTGAGATTTTGGTTTATAAGGTTAGTGCATTGCTATAATCTATGAACCCGAACACACATAATATTTTTTTGGGGTTCGCTACGTACCACAGTTTTACTTTTAATACTTTTTTTTATCTAGATTTTTGAGGTGGTACCCTCATATATATAAAAAAGTAACAATTTGATACAATTTGTCTTTAATTAAGGATTTTTCATATGTGTAATAATACATGTGCAATATTCAAAGGATATTTTTGCATAATAAATTAATCGATTATCTTAAAATGCCTCCTGAAAATTCTTTTATTAATTTATTATTCGAAAATGCTCTCTAAATGTAGCATATGTATTACTATACATGTGAAAAATCTCCATTTAAATGACAAATTGTAGTAAATTAGTACATTTTTTAAATGAGGGTACTATTGAGATACTACCTCAAAAATATGAATAAAAAAGGATACCAAAAGTAAAATTGGGGTATTATTAAAGTAGCAAACTCTTTTTTTTTTTGGGTTAAACATAGACCTTGGATAAATACTATCCGTAGTTGAAAAGCTATTATAGACCTCGCTCAGCTTATTTACAACTGCGTAAAATATATTATCCCTAATTGAGTATAGCAACTGCATAAATTAATCTTAAGATGAAATATTTGCAAATATGCTATGAAGAGTGAAAAAAATGTTGTCCTTTTTAAGTTTACGTGCAATGGAAAATAATGTTTGTTTGCTGTAGGTGTGTATCTTGAATTCTCATTGTGGTTGATCTTCTTACATGATATGTTTTGTTTTCGGTTACAGGGTAGCTGAATTATCATGTTTGTATTAAATTATATACAGAACTGGTTCATTATATAGAATGAACAGCTTTTCGAGTTTGAAACATCGTTTTGACATTATTCCATCGCATATTGTTGGACTTTGTTCACAGATATCTGTTCTAAGTTTGATCACAAGCAAGTACTTTTAACGGTTTACCTTTAATTGGTTCCAATAGCTGCAATAAGACTGGAAGTTGTTTTGCGGTGCTTATTTCTTCAGTTAAAACCCAAGTTCCTATTCTAGTCTAGTTAGTGTAACATTGTACTGGTCTGTGCTTTTTTACAGTTTCTCCCTAAGCAAGGAGGAACCCCTAAGAAAAATGAGATTGTATTCACTTCTCCAACAGGGGAGGAAATCAGTAACAAAAAGCAGTTAGAACAATACCTGAAAGCACACCCCAGTGGTCCAGCAGTGTCAGACTTTGACTGGGGTACGGGGGAGACACCAAGAAGATCAGCAAGAATCAGTGAGAAGACTAAAGCAACACCATCACTAGAAAGTGAGACCCCAAAGAAACGGAGCAAAAAGGCTTCAGATTCGAAGAAGGAAAACAAAGAAAAGGAAGCTGTTTCAGAAGGAAATGAGGGGACAGAAGTCACAGACATGGAAGAAGATCAAAATGCTGAGAAGGATAAAAATCAAGATGAGAGTAAAGCACAAGATCCAAATGTCACAATAGAAGCAGCAGCTGAAGATTCTAAGTTGCCTAACGATGTTGTAAAAACTTCTGAGGTGGAACCGGAAAACTCAAAAGCAACTCCTGGTCGTGAAGTCGAGGGCTCTGAAGCCCAAAAGCCACACGTAGACAGCACCGACACAGTTAAGGAAAAGGTTGAGCAGTCAGAGGTTGAAGTAGAGACAACTGTAGAGACTGGGGAGCTGGGAAACACGCAAGCAAACAGTGCTGATGTGAAAAAACTCGAAGAAGAGGCAGAGCATAAAGTGACAGATAAGAGAGTCGAAGGTGCCCCTGAAGGAGAAGCATCTAGAGGGAATGAAGAAAATCACATTTCAGTGCAGGATATGAACAAGAAGATTGAAGAAATGACTGAGAGTGGTGGCCATGATGAAGAGGGTAATAAGGTCCAGCCCTGAGAAAATTGTAGGTTAACTCGATGCTGGCTTATTCTGAACCATTTAGACTTCTGAGTACATGCGTGTAGTTTCAACGTGAATGGTAGCTATCTAATTGTTCATTGAAACACCTATATCCACATTCATAGATTAGGACATTTAATGACCTTTTGCTGTACCTGTAAGACACCTGTTAGAGCAATCTTTGTAACATGGTGTAAAATACTGGTTATGTAATATGAAGTGGCCGTATAATTGAGGTAGTAATCCTAAGAATTTCGTTACGTACTCCTTTAGGTCTTCTATCCAGGTATCTTAGGATGTCTGGATTCTACCATCCTCAAGTTCTATCTGGGCAGCTAAGTGAAAATCGGAAAACACTTTCTAAACTTGGAATAATCCTATATATATTCTTTTACTTTTTACCATCAATTCTCACCATATTAAGTGCCCTCAATTGAAATGTCAGGTGTAAACCAATCAATAATACAGTCACTTATGACAGATGATTCCCCATAATTTACATGTTTTGAATTGCATGTGCATGATTAAAAAATAGATAAAAATAAATTAATCTCCATTACTCCCAGGAAAAACAATAAAAACGTATTATGACTAGTATGTTGATCAAAATCAATATTCTTGTCTATGTGGTTTGGAGTATGGCATAATAGAAATTGTTGGAAATATGGGAAACCTATTAGGTGTGGTGATAGTATGTTGTTAACTGATTTTGTTTTACCTGGTAAAAAAGTGAATAATATTTTTGCTACTGAGGAGGGTAGGAATGGCAGGGCAAAGGGATTGGATAAACATGATGTTGGATGGTTGGATGCTAATTCAAATGCTGCTTTTTTTGAGCTAGAAGGATGTTCTGGTCTTGGGGTGGTGGTGAGGGATAATAATGGAAATGTAGAATTGGTGGCTGCGGAAAAGAAATGGGGAACTGTATCAACCTTATATGCTGAACTTCAACCCATTGCTTTGGCTGGAAGACTTGTTAAAGAGAAAGGATCGAATACTGTCATCTTTGGGACTTTCAAAACAAGTAGAGGCATTAATTAATGCTAAGCATCATTGTTTTGCTGCGGATGGAGTTGTGATCGATGAGATTAGAGGCTTGATTGGTGATGGTAGCTTCAAAGTATATTTCAAGTCTAGGGAGGCAAATATGGTTACGCTACAGCTAAGTTTTCTTTTTCTCTTTTAGAATGCACTGTCTGGATGTCTAATTTTTTTCATGTTTTGTTTAAGATTTTTGCTAGGTAAGTAATCAATTTTTTTTATAAATCTTTTGCATTATCTTAAGATTATTTGTATTTATTTCATTTATTTGTTGACTTTTTTTAAAAAAATCTCTTTGATATATGATCATGATATATTAAGTATGTAATTAACAAATATTTTATTCTTTCTTTTGTATATATATGTATTTGCTTTATCGAATACAAGAAATCATTCATTAATTATTATTTATTTTTTTAATTATCTTCTATAATTTATTTAAGTATCAAAGTAAGTTTTTTTTTTCAAAACACTAAGTACTATTTTAAACACACAAATACTAGCAACAACAATTCAAGTATGAACCCATCCAATCCATTTTTTTTTTCATTATTCAGGCTTTATGATCCATACCCTGATAGCTAAGAAAAAATCGGTTTCATAAATGATTCTGTTAAGCCTCTATAAAAAACAAAACAGCCAACTGAATTTGCTATCTAGAATCAGTGCAATAACATGATTTTATCATGGCTCACTCATTCAGTAGAACTAGATTTAGCCAAATGGGTCATTTATGGTAAGATAATTTATTAAGTATGAGAAGATTTTAAAGATCAGTTTTCACAGAAGAATGCACCTACCATTTATCAGCTTTAGAAATCATTAGCATTATTCTTACATGGTAACATGTCTGTATCCTAATATTACACAAAGCTTAAAGGCCTATGGAATGAGCTAGACTCATATCAAACCATCCCTCACATTGTGACCAATTTAAAGCACATATTGAGCAAAGAGAAAAAGATCGAATGATACAATTTCTCATGTGTCTCAACAACATCTATAGCACTGTTCGTAACAACATTCTTATGATGTTGCCACTGCCCAATGTGCATCAAGCATACTCCCTTGTTATTCAAGAAAAAACCCAACGACAAATGACATCAGAAAGTACAGAGAATTTTTCCATTGTAGTAGCAACTCAAAGCCACTAGAGTAATTATTCTAACAAACCCAAAGATAAACATTGTGAGCATTGCAATATAGATGGCCATATTATTGACAACTATCACACTTTGAAATTATATTGCAAATTTTGGGATAAGAGAGTTCACACTAACGATAGGTGCAAATTTAAAAATGGTACTTGAAATTCCAACAACTTAACAACTCCAAGGAATAAAAACAATTAATCTCATCATCATCAACAACATGGATCCCATCTTTTTCATGTTGCCAATCCAACAGAGTATTCACAATCTATGCATTAGCTCACTGAATGCAATACATGGATTTGTAAATAACTTATTCATGCCTTGTCTAAGAGGCACTAAATCACACCACTAGTAATGACAATGCATATGTAAATATTGCAAGTTTGTTTTCTTCTTCTAATGCTATTGATTTTGTTTTCACTAAGCCTTGGATATTGGATAGCAGAGCAACATACCATATTATTAAAAATTCCACTCTTTTCACCCAAACATACATTCCATTCTTTTTCCAACTTTTTGTGTCTTATAGGACTTGGTTATAAGAAAGATGATTGACTTGGGTAAGTAACATGGTGGTATTTTTACCTATCTCTATTGCAAAGGACACCTACCTCTTATCAAGTTTCTCAACCTCCTAACTTATGGCATATACGTCTTGGACATCCATATCAATCTCGACTAAAACTAGTATCATTGTTATTGCCTCCCAATAATAAAGTTTCTTTTGATAATGATTGTAATGTTTTCCTAGGGCTAAACAAACTAGATTACCATTTCTTTCCAGTTTTATATCAACTCATGCTTCATTTGATTTATTGTATTGTGATACTTAGGGTCCTTACAAAATTCCTATTCATTCAAAGGCACTTTATTTCTCACTATTGTGGACGATTACAAGGTGCATGTGCGTATTTCTTATTCATTTTAATTCAAAAATTCATATTATTTTACAATCCTTCTTTACCTTTGTCGTACTCAATTACATGCTTTTGTTGAGGCTATTTGGGTAGAAAATGACTCTAAATTTCTATCCATGCAAAATTATTTTCAATGCCATGTGATTGAATGAATGAAGTAGTTGAATGAAAACATTGTTATATTCTAATTATTGTATGTGCTTTAATTTTTCAATCTCAACTTCCTCTTACTTTTTGGGGTGAATGTGTATTGACAGCTTTATATCTCATTAATTGACTCCGTACATTATTACTATCCAACAAGTCACCTTTCAAACTTTTGCATAATCATCTACCATCACTAGATCATTTGAAAGTTTTTGGCTATTTTTTCATGCAATTGTTGTTCATACCATTCATAAATATGAACCATATGTTAAACAATGCATTTTTGTTAAGTACTCTACATGTTAAAAAGGTTATAAACTTTATGATTTGGAGACAAAAAAATTTGTTATTCAAGATGTCAAATTTTATGAAACCACATTTCCTTTGGTTTCTTCTCAACCCTATTTTGATTTTGTTTTACCAAATTTTTTTCATGATGTCACAAATATCTTGTTTTTCTCTTACGATTCTTAACTTACACACTTTATCATCTCCTCATGATCAACTGCCAACTCCTTTTCATGCATGTGTTCCCTTAACAAAATAAAAACGAAACTTGAGGGATAGATTATGAGCTTTTATTACTTCAACAATCTCAGTTGATTGAAACTTCACCAGAAACAACCACTTTTTCCAATACTCCATATACATACTCACCAACCTTCTTTAATCCCCCTATAATTCAATCCACTTATCCAAAGCAACCTCCGACATAACATAAAAACTATATTTTGTCTACTCAAGTCAATCATTCAACCTAGACACCCAATTCAACATTAAGTACTTGATATCTTCTTTCTCATTATATTTTATATTCTCGTCTATCTTTTTCCTATTATACCTTTATGGTTAACATTACAAGTCATATCGAACCTTACTCTTAGCTCAAGATATCCTTGATTCACATTGGTAAAATGCGATGAAAGTTAAATTAACAATATAAAAGTAGAATAACACCTAGAGTATAGTTACTCTACCAACTGGTCATAAACCCATTAGTTGCAAGTGGGTCTACAAAATAAAATAACGATCTGATAGCACTATTGAGCATCATAAAGCTCACCTTGTTGCTAAAGGATATAATCAAATTGAAGGTATTGATTACTATGAAGCTTATCTCCTACTGCCAAGCTCACTACACTTCGTTGCCTTCTTGTTGTTGCTTCTGCACGTCATTGGTCTTAGATATTCAAAAAAAAAATCATGGTGATTTACAAGAGGTAGTATACATGGAACCTCTACATGGTCTTCATTGAAAGGGGGAGAATATTGTGTGTCGGCTTAATAAATTCCTCTATAGTCTCAAACAAGCATCAAGAAATTGATTTTCTACCTTTTTCACTATGATTTAGAAATTTGGTTATCAGTATTCAAAAATCAATTATTCCTTTTTTACCAAAGATAGAGGTACTTCTTTTACTGCAGTATTTATCTATGTTGATGATATACTCTTTACAGGCAATGTTTTTCAAGAAATAGAACATCTTAAGAAGTTTATCTTCAATCATTTTTGCATGAAAGATCTTGGTGGCTTAAAATATTTTCTAGGTATTGAATTATCTCGATCAAAAAGGGAATTTTCATCATGTCTTAAAGCAAATATGCAATAGACATTTTACAAGATTTAGGACTTCTTGGTGCATATCCAGATAAGTTTTCGTTAGAGCAAAATTTGAAGTTTACTCCTACATATGTGGTTTTATTAAATGATCCAATTAAGTACATAAGGTTGGTTGGTAGATTTATTTATCTTATTGTGATAATGCCTGACATAGGACACTATGTTCGTACAATGAGTCAAGTCATGCATGAACCCAGAAAGCTATATTAGGATGCAACTTTATGCATTCTCAGGTACATCAAGGGTAATCCTAGTCAAGGTTTACTATTTTCTTCTACAAGTTGTCTTACACTCATGGTATTTTGCGATTCAGATTGGAGAAGGTGTTGTGCCACAAGAAGATTAGTAACAAAATATTGCATTTTTCTTGGAGATTCTCTCATCTCATGAAAATCCAAGAAACAAGCTAATGTTTCTAGATCATCTACAAAAGCTTCATACCGAGCTGTGGCAAATATGTACTTGGAGTTGACATGATTATATTACATATTGCAAGATTTAAAGGTGCATAACCAACTCCTACACCTTTATTTTATGATAACCAAGCTACCTTATGCATCGTACTAAATCCCATTTTTTATGAACGTACAAAGCACATTGAGATAAATGATCACATTATCTAAAAGAAAATATAAGCCAGAATGATTAGTTCTTCATACATGCCCACACGCTTACAATTGGAAAACATGTTTACAAAAGCTTTAGGAAATAACCAATTCATGATATTGCGTAACAAGTTAGGACTTCATGATAGTCACTCTCCAACTTAGGAGGAGTATTACAGACCTTTTGCATTATCTCAAGATTATTTGTATTTATTCCATTTATTTGTTATTTTAAAAAAAAAATTATTTGATATAGGATTATGATATATTAAGTAGGAAATATATCTTTGATATATGATCATTATATATTAGGTATGTAATTAGAAAATGATTTATTCTCTTATATATATATTTGTTTTAGAGCCCTCTTAACAAATAAGAGATCCATTTGAATAACATGAAGTTAAGCAACAAAAGGATATAATTTTTATTTCATAGGAAAGCTATGCAAAGGAGATCTTGAAGAAGTTCAAGATGAAGAATTGTAAGCCGATAAGCACATGGACGGAATATGGAATTAAGATGTCCAAACATGAAGAAGGCAAAAATGTATATCCAACATTCTTCAAAATTTTGGTGGGAAGTCTACGCTATCTAACTTGCACAAGGCCCAATATTCTTCACGTAGTTGGATTGGTTAATCACTATATGGAATGTCCAATAACCATCAATTTTAAAGCCATAAAAAGAATTCTTCATTATCTGAAAGGTACAATTGACTTTGGCTTGTTCTATTCAATTTCTAATGATTATAAGCTTGTTAGATATAGCGATAGTGATTGGGGTGGAGATATAGATAATCGAAGAAGTACTATTGGATCTATATTATTCATGGGAGATACTACTTTCATATAGATGTCAAAGAAACAATCGATTGTCACATTATTCACTTGCAAAGAGGAATATGTTGCTACTACCTCATGTGTGTCATGTAATTTGGCTTAGAAATCTATTGAAGAAGATAAGCTTGATACAAGAAGAGTCGACCAAGGTTTATGTCAACAACAAGTTAACTATTTCTTTAGCAAAGAATCTAGTATTTCATAATCGAATCAAGCACATCGATATTCGCTACCACTATATAAGGGAGGTGTTGTAAGAAAGGATGTGCAAGTTGAATATATGAAGTTATAAGATCAAATTGCTGATATTTTTACCAAGCCACTAACAAGCGAAGACTTCATAAGATTAAGGAACTTACTAGGGGTCACAAGATCAAGTTTAAGGGGGGTGTTGGATTATAAACTTGATCTATTATGGGAGTCCAAACCTAAACCCAATCAAATTGGAGCCTAAGTCCACGAATTAAGATGTAAAACTACAAGCCTTCTACCTAGAATCTTCTAGGGTGTGGTAATTTTGCATCATTTGGTAACTTAAAATATTGTTAGAAGGATGGGGAAGAATGAGGTGTATGAATATTGTAATTTTGGATTAGTTTATTTACGTGGTGTAGGATTGTTTTTAAGTAGTATAAATACCCCTTTTCATTTTAGTATAAGAATCAAGAAAAATTAAGAGCTTCTAATGCTATATTTGGTTGGATTGAATGGAATGGAATCAGAATTGATTCCTTTTATTTTTGTGTTTGATTGGGCTAAAAAACGGGAATAGAATGAAATTAATTTCTATCTAATTTTTTTCTTCTTTTAATTTTATCCTAATCCCATATATAACCCTAAACCCAAATCTCAAAACCCTAAAACCAAAATCTTAAATCCCAAAACCCAAAACCCTAAATCCCAAATGCTAAAACCCTAAATCCAAAATTCAAAATCCTAAAACCCTAAACCCTATTTAGAAAAATAATAATTTTAACCCTAAATCTTAACTTACAAATATAACATAAAACCCTAAATCCTAAAACCCAAAACCATATTTAAAATAATAATAATGTTCATCATAAACCTTAACCCACAAATATAACCCTAAACTCTAAACCCTAAATCCCAAATCCCAAAACCATAAACCCTAAACCCTATTTAGAAAAATAATAATTGTAACCCTAAACTTTAACCCACAAATATAGCCATAAACCTTAAACCCCAAATCCCAAATCCCTAAACCCTATTTAGAAAAATAATAATTTTAATAAGTAATAATTATATAGAAAATAATGATTTTAATAATTTATTTTGTGTGACGAAAAAAATAATTAAATGATATTATTTAAAATTTACTGAATATAGGGGTATTAAGGTAATATACAGTATTTTCGTTCCATCCCAGTTGTAAACCAAAAAAAAATTGTTTCCTTTCCATTTCGATTTTGATTTCATTCCGTCAACCAAATACCACCTAAGTGAGTGAAAAAACAAAGTATAAATAAGAGTGAATTATAATATCTTGTATTTTGAGTGAGAATGCTCTTGTAATATTTATTTGTGTTTAAATAAAATTTGTTTGTGTGAGTGTTTCATTTACAATATAGATACTCAGAGGAAATATGATAAACACAATAGTTTAAAAAATTGATGGTTTGAAAAAAAAAAATCGAGAACCAAATTGGACTGTAGTAGAAGATGAAAAGAGATGTAGTAAGACAGTGGCAAGAGGAAAGCAATGACAAGGGAAAAAGTGGAAGGCTGATGAGAAGCAATGGGAAAATTAAAAAGGCTAATGAAACCTATACTTGGGTGTAAGGAGGTAAGATGGTTATGAGTGTAGGTGTGGCTGGGTATAGGAGAGGTGGGGTATGTTACAGATTGTTATAAAGCTCAACAAATTAAGGAGCAAAACATGGAGCAAAACAAGGAGTAAAATATGGAGCAAAACATAGAGCAAAACAAGGAGCAATTCAAGGAGCCATTAATTTAAGGAGTAATTCAAGGAGTGAATTTTCCTATAAATAGATGTGTAATTGCAATGAATTAATCATTCAAAGTGTTCATTCCAATTGAGAGAAAAGCTTTTGTGAGAAAAAATTGAGAGTAATTTTCTTGGGTGTAATTGGGTTGTGGGTTGTGAGTTGTGAGTGTTGTAAACACCTTGTGTAATTTCTCCTCTTTCAGTAAAAAGATCTACAGCAGGTCCGGAGACGTAAGCAAGATTGGCCGAACTCCGTTATCAAATTTATGTGTTATTTTTCTATTCTTGCTTTCTCATAAGTCTGACAATATTTGTTCGTTGACAGAGGTGTTCTAATACACGATGGTTTGCAAAAATAGTCAGAAACGATCCGGAGGAAGTCATATTTGAGTGGGAGCAATGACCGTAGATGAAGGAAGGGTGAAACTCAAGAAATTCGATGGTACAGATTTCGGGTTTTGGAAAATGCAGATAGAGGATTATCTGTATCGAAAAAATCTATATCAACCTCTCTCAAGGAAGAAGCCAGAGGCTATGAAGGAAGAAGATTGGAATCTTCTAGACACATAAGCCCTCAAAGTTATTCGATTGACGCTATCCCATAATGTTGCTTTCAACATAGCAAAGGAAAATACCACCACGGGTCTTATGGAAGCACTCTCCAATATGTATATGAATTCATCAGCCTCAAACAAAGTGCACTTGATGAGACATTTGTTCAATTTGCAGATGACGGAAGGCGCATCGGTAGCTCAACATCTCAATGAACTCAACACAGTCACAACCCAGTTGAGTTCAGTGGAAATTGAATTCGATGAAGAAGTACGAGCATTGATACTTTTCTCTTCTTTACCAGAAAGCTGGAATGCTACTATCACGGCTGTGAGTAGCTCGTCAGGAAGCAATAAGTTAAAAATTGACGATGTTCGTGATTTGGTTCTCAGTGAAGAGATCCAACGTAGAGAGTCAGGTGAATCGTCCACTTATTCAATTTTGCATACAGAGTCAAGAGGAAAAAATTCAACCAAAGGAAATGGACGTGGCAGAGCAAACTATCGAGGTAGATCAAAGGATAAGAGGTCCAAATCCAGGAATCCTAATAATTCACATAGCTCGAAGACTATCGAGTATTGGAATTGTGGAAGAACCAGGCACTACAAAAATCAGTGCAAGAGTGCACCGAAGGACAAACAAGTGAAGGTAGAGGCAAATGTTACTTCCACCTCTTTGGAGAGCAAAGAAGAATCTTAGGTGTTAGACTCTGCAGCATCGTTCCGTGCTACTTCATAGAAAGAATGCTTCGAGAAATATGTCCCCAGAAACCTTAGAAAGGTATATCTTGGTGATGACCAACCATGTACTATTATTGGAAAATGTGTAGTGAAGATTAAGTTGAACAAGTCTGTTTGGGAGTAGAAGGATGTCAGGCATATTCCTAGTCTCAAAAGAAACTTAATCTCAGTAGGGTAGTTGGTCAGTGAAGGCTACACTACGTTATTCCATGGTGATGATTGGAAGATTTCAAAGGGTGCAATGATAGTAGCTTGAGGCAAGAAAAATGGCATTCTTTACATGACAGTAGAGGCACATTGTTCAATCATAGTTGCAGCAGGCAATGAAACACCAAATCTGTGGCACCAGAGACTAGACCACATGAGTGAGAAGGGGATGAAGATTATGCACTCAAAGGGAAAACTTTCAGGTCTACAGTCTACGGAGATAGACATGTGCGAAGATTGCATACTTGGAAAGCAAAAGAGAGTCAGCTTTCAGACAAGTTGCAGAGCAACAAAGAAGAAAAAACTAGAGCTTATTCACTCTGATGTTTGGGGACCAACGACCGTCTCATCTATTGGTGGGAAACACTACTTCGTGAATTTCATCGATGATCACTCTCGGAAGGTATGGGTTTACTTTCTAAAGCATAAGCCTGAAGTATTTGAGGCTTTCATAAAATGGAAAGCTATGGTGGAAAATGAGATGGGTTTGAAGATCAAAAATCTCAGAACTGATAATGGTGGTGAATATGAAGACACTAGATTCAAAAATTTATGCTATGAGCACGGGATCATAATGGAAAGAACTGTGCCAGGAACGCCTCAACACAATGGTGTAGTTGAGCGTATGAACCGAACATTGACAGAAAGAGCCAAAAGAATTTGTATACTGTCAGGTCTACCAAAGCAGTTCTGGGCAGAAGCAGTCAACACGGTAGCTTACTTGATCAACCGAGTCCCATCTGTTCCATTGGAACACAGAATACCAGAGCAAGTATGGAGCAGAAAAGAGGTGAAACTATCACATCTAAAAATTTTTGGTTGTGTAGCATTTGTGCATATCATTGATCAAGGTAGGAATAAACTTGATCCCAAATCCAAGAAATGCACATTCATCGGTTATGGTGAGGATGAGTTTGGCTACCGCATTTGGGATGACGAAAACAAGAAAGTGGTCCGTAGTAGAGATGTGATTTTTAACAAAAGGGTGATGTATAAGAACATGCATAAAATAGATGCCAACTACTCTGAGTAGAATGAGTCAGTATTTGCAGATCCAGATGATGTCCCAGATAGTTCCGCAACGGACCTAATTGTAACAAGTTCTCAACCAGAGGAACTTGTTGGACATAGCAGTACGCAGTCGTCTGACACACCACAACCTCCTACTGCAGCTCCTGTATTGAGAAGGTCTTCTTTACCTCATGTGCCTAACAGGAGATACATGAACTATATGTTACTGACTGATGGAGGGGAGCTTGAATGCTATGATGAAGCTTGTCAGGCTCGAGATTCTAGCAAGTGGGAGCTTTCCATGAAAGAAGAAATGAAATCTCTCATCTTTAACCAGATATAAGAACTAACTGAGTTACCTATGGGAAAGAAGGCACTTCACAACAAATGGGTGTATCGGGTGAAAAAGGAGCATGATGGTTCCAAGAGATACAAAGCCCACATAATTGTCAAAAGGTTTCAACAGAAGGAAGGAGTTGACTACACTGAAATATTTGCTCCTGTTGTGAAGCTCAATACTATCATATCAGTGTTGAGTATTGGATCCATTTAAGATCTTTATCTTGAACAGTTGGATGTGAAGACTGCATTTCTTCACGGAGATTTAGATGAAGAGATATACATGTACCAACCAGAAGGTTTCTTAGAAAGAGGGAAAAAGAACATGGTGTGCAAACTTAAGAAGAGTTTGTATGGCTTGAAACAAGCCCCGAGACAATGGTACAGAAAGTTTGACAGCTTTATGCACAAGGAAGGTTTCCAGAAGTGCAATGTCGACCATTGTTGCTACTTCAAGAGATATAGGTCCAGTTATATCATTTTACTACTTTATGTTGATGATATGTTAGTAGCAGGTTCAGATATGGATGATATCAGAAGGTTGAAGCATCAATTGTCAAAGGAGTTTGACATTAAAGACTTGGGTCCAACAAGGATGATTCTTGGAATGCAAATAATAAGAAATAAGAAATAAGAAGAAAGGATCCTTGCATTTATCTCAAGCAGAGTACATCAATCATGTTTTGTAGAGATTCAACATGGGTGACGCCAAGCCAGTTAGCACACCCTTGGCCAGTCACTTTCGCCTATCCAAGGATCAGTCCCCTCAAACAGAGGAATAAAAAGAATTCATGGCTAAGGTTCCTTATGCCTTATCCATTGGAGGTTTGATGTACGCAATGGTCTACATAAGACTAGACATTGGCCATGTAGTGAGAGTTATTAGCAGATTTATGTCAAACCCAGGGAAAACTCACTGGGAAGTAGTCAAGTGGATTTTGAGGTATCTACGAGGCACCATAGAAAAGTGTTTATACTTTAGTAAAGGAGAAATAAAAGTACAAGGCTACGTAGATGTAGACTTTGGAAGTGAAGTTGATCACTAAAAAGCACCACCGGATATATATTTACTGTTGGAGCTACAGTCGTTAGTTGGATCTCACAAATACAGAAAAATGTCACTCTATCCACTACAGAGGCTGAGTATGTAGCAGTTACTGAAGAAAGTAAAGAGATGATATGGCTTCAAGGTTTGTTAACTGAGCTGGGATTCAAATAAGAGAAGAATGTTCTGCACAGTGATAGGCAAAGTGCAATACACTTGGCGAAGAATTCAACATTTCATTCTAAAACCAAACATATTGGACTTCGTTACCACTTCATCAAATTCCTATTGGAAGATGATGTGTTAATACTGGAGAAGATTCAAGGAAGCAAAAATTGAACAGATATGCTAACAAAGGTGGTGACTATTGACAAACTGAAGTTGTGCTCAACTTCAGTTGGTCTGTTAGAGTAACAAAGACTAGAAAAGCTGGTGCATTGATCGAGGTGTGAAGATAGATTGAAATCAGTTTTCAAGTGGGAGATTTTTGGAGATTGTTATAAAACTCCTTAATTTAAGGAGCAAATTAAGGAGCAAAACAAGGAGTAAAACATGGAGCAAAACATAGAGCAAAACAAAGAGCTTAATTCAAGGAGCCATTAATTTAATGAGTAATTCAAGGAGTGAATTTTCCTATAATAGATGTGTAATTGCAATGAATTAATCATCCAAAGTGTTCATTCCAATTGAGAGAAAAGCTTAGAGAGAAAAGCTTTTGTGAGAGAAAACTGAGAGTAATTTTCTTGGGTGTAATTGGGTTATGGGTTGTGAGTGTTGTAAACACCTTGTGTAATTTCTCCTCTTTTAGTAAAAAGATCTACAGCAGGTTTGGAGACGTAAGGTTCACGGGATGAACCGACTTTACAGGGATATCGTCGGTTCACCACGTCAACCGACGCTACGGCACGTGGATAGCGTCGGTTCGCCCCGTCAACCGACGCTACGGCACGTGGATAGCGTCGGTTCGCCCCGTCAACCGACGCTATCCAGGACGTAGCGTCGGTTGATGTGGCGAATCGACGCTATCTACGTGGATAGCGTCGGTTCTACACGTCAACTGATGCTACGTCCAACGTGGATAGCGTCGGTTCTACACCGAACCGACTTTAAATTCATTATAAGTCGATTTTTTCTAAAAACTGACTTTACACAGTGACTTAAATACCCATTTTTGTAATAGTAGTTCAATCTTTCCTAAAATTTGAATGTTTAATAATTAATCTCTCATATCCTTCACATTTCATTATGGGAATTCAGTCATCTTCTTGTACGTTATGAAATAGTTTAACTTCAATGAACTTCAACAAAGTTTTAAAAGATTCAAGTTGATGGTAATAAATTTCTTAAAAGAATTCAGGATAGAATAAATGAATTTCACTATATGGTCACAAAGGGAAATTCTGAGAAGTTTCCTTCTAATGAAAAGGATAAGGAAGTCCCTCAAACTTAGCAAGCTCCACCAGAAAATGCTTTTAAAATTAACTTTAATGCATCTGGAAAGAAATCATGGTATCGCAGGTTTTGTGGCGACTGGTCAATTTGGTCGAATTGTGCATGCTCGGGTAAAAGTAAGTTATTTTCAAACTCAAATGAGGAAGTGGATTTATTTTCTTTTAAATCTGCTTATGAATATGCTATAGAGAAATCTGCAAAGTGTTGGTATCTAGAAGATGTAAAAAAATTTATTTAAGCTTTTTTATTCAATCAATGGCATAACGTATCCAAAGATTCTCAACATGTGATTGAAAGGATGCAAAAGGATCTTAGTAAGTTCTCCATGATTTCGCAAGAGAGAATTATGGGGTGCATAATATAATTAGTTCAGCTTGAAATTCACAATTGGCTCTATTCTTATTGAATTCTTCTCATAAGCCCTTCAATGATTACATGTTTAACATAAACAATCCATTTAAATCTTATTTTAAATTATTTAAGAAATCATAAATTAATATATAACAAGTGTCTTACACACAAAAAATAATAATAAAATATAAATATTATGACATATATTCAAATAAAAAAAAGATTGCACCATCATTCTCCACCACTAACATAGTGTTGCAAATTAACAAAAGCATATTTTATTCTTTTATTTTTTTATTATACTAACTTTGAGAAATTCACAAATGCAAAAATCTACACCTCTTCTTACAAATTTGTTTAAATAAATAAATTATTAATCCAAACTCTTTTTAATAGATAATCTAAAATAAATTCTCTAAATTTAATCTATTAAAAACATTAATTTTTAATAAATCAAATTGGATTGAGGTTAAACATACAAACTCAATTTAATTATCGTAAATATTAATTCTCATTTTAAGAAATTTATCACTAATTATTTAAATTGATTAAGTGATTACATATTAAATTAAATAAATTGATTAACGATGAATTAATTTGATTATTTAATTCTACATTTAAATAAATAAATAAATTTATAGAATGATTAAAATTGAGAATTAATACATAATCAAAAAGAATAATTAAATAAAATATTGCAAATATTATTAAATATTCTAATCTATTTCTAAGGCTTTGAAATCACTCATAATCAATTATAAAATTAGTTATTTATAATAAACAATAATTGCTTCTTGAATCATCTTATTCTCAATTGTTACCTCTTGCTTAATTTTATAATTTCTATTTTTTGATTTTTTTTCCTAATTCTCATGTAATTATGATATTGCTTGTATTTTATGGGATGTTGTTTTATATTTATATTCAGAAAATTAATCTATTTTTGAATAGTATTAGGATTGATGGATCACAATTTATGTGTAAAAAGATATGCAAGATTGCAATACATAGGTGCATGATTCGTGCTAATGAATAAAAGTTGTGCCATGTTTATGGGATTATGAGTGAATAGTGATATGAGTGAAGGTAACTTTTTTTCTAAGTAATACATGGTATGCTAAGTACATCTAAATCTATTAAGTACATCAACTAGTTAAATAAAAAATCATTAAAAATCATGTAAATCTTAGAAAATCTAAAAAAATAATATTTTTTAATAAATATAAAATAAATAATTTTAATTCATTATAATAATAATAATAATAAATATAAAAAAATGATATCTAAAAATGTGTATAAAATAACATTTATCAAACTTTCTAATACTTATTTTTTGTCGATATTTGAGTAAAGTCAACACTTATAATTAAGAGAATAAGTTATATGACATTCTATCTTAAGGACTTAACAATATTACAATTTTAAATTCTAATGATTGTTAGATATTGTCTCTAATCATCTCTTTGCTACAACTATTATAATAATCATGCCCAAAGTGTGTATGTGTGATATAATATGAATTAACAATAGTAAAATCATCTATCATAAACAAGTTGAAACATTGTTCCTACCAATAAATTATCACTAATTCTTTTTAGAATTGAATTGGATACTATAAACTTTTTCTTAAAATTATATATTTACTCATCAAAAGTATTCTTTAAAATTAAAAAGTCTTTCATTTGGTTATAATGTCTTGCTATGTTTGTTTATTCAAGCAAATGAAAGGGAAAAAAGAGAAACAAAAGTTAAGTGTGCATAAAATAAGAGAAAGTAATCTATAAGTAATACTATCATAAGACCAACAATGTTAATAAAATATGGTCTAATTTTATTGTTCTAAACCCAAACATTATTATTGACTTCTTTTATTTTATTTTTGCCATCTTTTTTTTAATAATACACAATTTTTTTATAAAAAAATTCAACTTGTCCCTTTATTATAATATATATTTTTTATTTTTTTTTCTTTTTGGGAACATATTGTAATTAGCTTGTTTCTATATGTTAAATATTTAATAAATTATAGCATAATTGTTATCAAATACAAAAAATTATTTTTTATAATAATTAAGGTGTTGTTTGTTTTAATGGAATAAAATAGAACAAAATAAAATCAATTTTTTTTAATTTTATGTTTGATTAGACTAAAAATTAAGAATGAAATGAAACTTATAAATCTTATTCTAATATTTTCATAGAATCTATTATATTTTTGTGTAACTCCACTTTTCTTAAACTATGGAGTATGGTTAATGTATTTTATTCAAATGGTAAGGAGTTTATATAAATAATTAGCTCATGTAGGCTCAAATTGATTATCTAAAAGGATTATTTTTGAAAAAACAACAATATTAAGGGTAGGATAATTTAGCCAAATAAGTTAATCATATTGTCTTAATCATTTTTCAAGAAATAAATTTATCATTCACCTTGATGAACTTAAATAAATGTTATAGCAACTTATTTTTATTCATTAAAAATAAGTAAAGTTTCGAGGGATTCACGACATTTTTCACAAGTTCATGCATATAGATTATTCTTTCACCAATTTAGCTATTATGTATACAAATTTGGAGTAAAATTATCATAAAGTTACCTTCACTAAGGAATAAAGTCAAGGCTCTATCAAAATTTATTATCATTTTCAACCTAATATTATTTCATCAATTTCATCATTGATGCCAGAAAATAAAAATAAAACAAGTGATTGATTCTAAGCCCATCTATCAATTTTAACTATCCTAATAAATACAATAAATAAATACAAAAAAAGGAAAAAAAAATTATGATACCTAAAACATACTAATCCTAAAACATGTATCTTCAAACATGACAAACTAATGAAGCATAAAAAAAACCTAATTCTTACATTGTCCTTAATGTAAGAATATGCATATATGTAATGTAAAAAGATAAGTAAAGAGAGAGTAAAAAATAAATTTGGTAGGTTGCCTCCTACAAAGTGTTTTGTTTAACATCGCTAGCCTGATGGTGCTTCATGTGTTTCTTTAACCGTCAAAATATATTGGTTCATGTAGAGTCATCGTCTCTATATTGAGAGGTGTAAAAGGTTTGTAGTACAACTTTAATCTGTGTAGATTAGCTTTGAATTCCTTTTTAGAACTTGGGCTTCGTATTTTAACTGTTCTATGAGAGAAAATATTACTAATAATAAATGGATCGAACTAACAAGAATGTTACTTACCTAAAAATAGTTTAAGGCATGAATGGAATAAGAGGACTTTATCACCATTGGTGAAATCTTTTCTTGATATCATACTGTCATAAAACACCTTTGTTTTATTTTTGTAAAGTTTTGAGCTTTCATAAGAATCATTTCTTATTTCCTCTTAACTCATTCATTTGTAGTTTTTGGTGTCGTTTGGCTTCTACTAAATCCATGTTACAATGTTTCACTACCCAAAATGCTCAGTGTTGTAACTCAACTGGAATGACGACATCCCAATTGGAGTTTTATATGCAATTTTGTATGCCCATAATACATCATCTAGTTTTAAGCTCCAATCCTCTCTATTGATTTTGATTGTCTTTTCAAGGATGGACTTGATCTCTCTATTGTACATTTCAGCTTGTCCACTTGTCTATGGTGATAAGGGGTAATGATTATATGGTTAACATTATACTTTTTAAGTAAGGTCCAAAAATTCTTATTGCAAAAATATAGTCCACCATCACTGATGATGTCTCTTGGTATTACAAACCTAGAAAAGGTGTTAGACTTTATGAAATCTACAACAACTTTAGAGTCGTTAGTTCTTGCAGCTTTAGTTTCCACCTATTTAGACACGTAATCCATTATTAGTAAAATGTACATGTAACGATAAGACAATGGAAAAGATCCCATGAAATTAATACCCCAAACATCAAAGATTTCAACCATAAGAATTAGAGTTTATGGTATTTTATTTTTAGGGTCTAACTTATCTATTCGTTTGCAATGGTCACATGTTTTATTTAAATTTTTATTCACACTAATTATAGTATGTTATGTGGCAGAATTTTCTTGAAAGATATATAATGTAGTGTATGTAGCATGATACTTTTGTCACTTTTAGGGTTGTCAAATAAGCGAGGCCCATTATGAATTTATTCCTTGTTCTACATCCCCAATTTAGAATTTGCCCCATATCTCTACTTAAATCATTGCGGGGACATATTAGAGAGCTTAAATGAAGAACATGGAGCCCAAATAAGGGACAAATTTATCATATGTACAGTAAAAAAATTATAATAGTTACTTTTCAGTTATATATATATATATATATATATATTAATTTAGTAAAAAATATGTTCAAATTATAAAGTTTTTTTTTGAAACATTTAATATTAAAAGTTTAAAATTTGGTGGGTACAGTTTTATTTTATACATATAATTTATTTATAATTTTATAACTATTATACCAAAAAAATTATTTACGTAGAGTTGAGGTGTGCATATGCTTCTTCTCGCCTCCAAATAGATTCGTTCCTACCTTAAATAAGGAACAAAAATCCAAGTAATATTTTAAATATTATTTTAATTTTTTAGTAATTTTTTATTTTTATTATGAAGGAAAAATTGTAAAAAAACTAAATCAATAATAAATATTTGAAAAAATAAAATTTTAAACCAACAAATAATTAAAAAAAACGTGAAAGGTAGAAAAATAAAATATATGTAACAATAAATATATAATCTTTTTATACCAACTAACATTAATAAAATCTTGTTACAAACTAGTTTAAAATAATAAGAATAAATTATAAAATAATTATATGATTTTTATTTTTTTGAATTTAAACAAATAGCTTAAATATTTTTAAAAACTTATTGATATTTTAATAGAATAAAACATAAATTTAAAGATAACATATAAAATATGTAATATATTATGTATAATTAGTTTGAATTTAAAGATAATTAAATTTATAAAAATATAAAAAAAAATTAAATAAGGTATATATGGGAAAGAAAGCTTCTAATACAATCTTTATCATTACCTAATATTTTATTATAAAATATGTATTTTTATTTCGTTGTTCCTATCATTATTTCTATTCGGATAATTATAGTTGAAATTTATCGAGTCATGAAAAATTGATAATATTAATTTATTTCCTTCACAATTTAAGTACATTAGTTATTTTTTGACTTTTTATTTATTTAAATTATTATTGTGAGATCCTTGGTTCTTAATAATTATTGAAAAAAATTATGTTAAAAAAATTATTACTTAAGGTTAGTACATGAAATTAAAAAAATATATATAAAAGGTTGGTACGTGGGAAACATAAAAAAGAAAAAGAAAAAAAGAGAGTTAAAAGATGGAGGAAAAAAGATAAACAAGAATGAAATATGAAAAGAAAATTTAAAGTAGTCAAAAAGAAATTTTTAAAAGTATTTTTCTTAAAAGTTTTGACAAGTATGTAATGTTGTTAAAAGTTATAACATTTTAAATAATTTAATATTTTTGTAAATTTTAAAAAAACAATAATAATTAAATATATTAAATTTGTATAGATTTTTATATTTTTAAATAAATATATCTAAAATTTCTTAAAAAATTTAAACTCTATTAAAATCTACAAAAATCTTATTTGAATATACCATTATAATTGTATCTATATTTTAATTATAATTAAATATTTTCATTAATTTTAAAAAATTATTCATTAAATTAAATTTATATATTGATTTTAATCTATTAGGCGCATATGTAACTTCTCCTCTTGAGGAGACTCGTTTTGATAAACTAATTAGACTTGTCATAAGCCTACTCATTCTCCAATATCACTTATCATAAGCCTACTCATTCTCCAATATCACTTATCATAAGCCTACTCATTCTCCAATATCATTTATTCATACGTACTCTTTTTCTTATACATGTGACGTACTAAATTTGACACAATTTTTTTTATAAAAAGCACGCGTGGGATAAAGTACTTAATTTAGATAATCCAATTTTTTTTCTTCATATTTTTAAATAAATATAACACATATTAAAATATAAAAATTATAGATATAAAAATATGTATAAAATTAAATAATATAATCATTTATTATTATTATTATTATATATATATATATATATATATGATACGGTTCAATAATACCGTTTTCACTTTTATAATGGAAAATAAATATAACATTAAATTATTATATTTGTTATAAATATTTACTCATTTTGGGTAAGAAAAATTGAGGTACCGGCTGAATCAGACAATCACCAAACATTAACGAGGAAGAGAATTACTCTAATTATTCAACTTTAACAAGAATTTTATTATTTATATGTTTATTTTTTCCGCTAATTATGCACCTCAATTAATAATTAATTTTAGAAAACCTCTAAGTTAATAATAAAAGTATAAAACTGTACATAAATTGGCTATATATTGAAAAAAAAAATGCATTACACTTGAGTGAATAATTTTTCTTGTAGGAAAATAAGTTTAACATAATTATTCTCACTAATTTTAT
The DNA here is from genome assembly GCA_037013495.1 of Hippophae tibetana. Classification (NCBI taxonomy): domain Eukaryota; kingdom Viridiplantae; phylum Streptophyta; class Magnoliopsida; order Rosales; family Elaeagnaceae; genus Hippophae; species Hippophae tibetana. The sequence continues at coordinate 11,468,748 of CM072812.1, forward strand.
GTTAATATTAATACTCTACTTATATTTTTATTCATAAATATGCGTATAAGATCAAGTTATAATAAAAATTATAAAAATATATTAATGATTATGTCTTTAGTTATAATTTTTAAAGATTTAATTTTGGATTCCATAATAACAATTTAATTTATACCTAATTAAATTAATCTCAAAATAACATGTTAAATTATACATAAATATACATATTTAATTTATATACACCATATAAATTATGCATGTACATATATTATATATACAAAACATATTATTTTAAAATCAATTCAATTATATACATATTATATATACTATTTATTACCTGAAGTCATAGATTTATAAATAGATAAACTTTAAAGATTTTTATGGAATTTTAACAATATTTAATAGATTTTAATAATTTTTGTGTGAATTGTAGTAATTTTATGTTAAATTTGGACTTAACTTTATCTCAAAATTCAGGTTATGAAATGGAAGATTATCCTTATTTATATGCGTATTAGAAGCTCAGCGCCCAACCAATGTGGGACTTTAACACTCCCCTTAGTTTTAAAGTCCCGCATTGGTTGAACATTAAGCTTATATGCGTGTATAGATGAGGGTAATCCTCCATCTCATAACCTGAATTTTGAGATAGAATTATGTCCAAATTTAACATGATATCAGAACCAAGTGATCCAGTCTGGTGTTGGTTTGGGCTCACTCGTCACCCAGTCGATATATTCCAAGGGAATAAACCCTTGTTGATGTGAGAGAGAGTGTTAAAGTCCCACATCGGTTGGACGTTGAGCTTATATGCACATATAGATGAGAGTAATCCTCCATCTCATAACTTGTTTTTGAGATAGAGTTAGCCCCGAATTTAACATGGTATCAAAACCAGTTAATCTAATTCGGTGTTCGTTTGGACTCGCTCGTCACTAAATCAGTATATTTCAAGGGGATAAACCCTTATCGATTTAAGAAGGAGTGTTAAAATCTCACATCAATTGAGCGTTGAACTAATATACGCATATAGACGAGGATAATCCTCCATCTCATAACCTTTTATTTCATAGATTTTATGAAATTTAGGGGATTTTATATTGATATAAAAACAAAATCCTTGTAATTCTTTGAAGAATGATGAAAAGGGTAAGTAGTGATTATTTTACCTATAATCTTAACTAAAAAGTCCATTAAAATTTAAGTTTTAATTTTTTTTAAATCTACGACATTTTGAACATTTTTAAATATCTGTAAAAAATCTTGATTGAATATATTTAAATTTTTAAAAAATATTTGTTTTCTCTAGTCTCTCAAATGCCGCTTTCTCTTCTTTTCTATTTTTTCTGTGTATATGATTTCAATAAATTTATTGAGTGTTTTGTAAGAGAAATTCATGAGTTTGTATCAGAGCTCATCATTTCTCTTTGTATGTTAGGTTTGACTAGTAAATTTATTTAGTGCATCTTGTATTTTCAATACTTTATTATTTAACTGCGATTCAATTTTTCACTGAATTATATATGTGAGTGTAGTTTGGTAATATGGAAAATGTGAAACTATTTTTCTTTTTCTTTTTTTGTTGACAAAAAGCAGTGTGACTCAACTCAAAGTCTCAAACATATTAGTCGAAAAAAAAAAAACAAACACATTGTTTTTTAATAATTATATTATTTGAACTTAACCCAATTATTCACTTTAATAATTATATTTTGTTTAGCAGCTCGTTGCTTACAACAACCCAAAACCCCTCTCCATTCTGGCTCAGGCTTTGCTTTTTCTTTTTCCTCTTCCTCTTCCTCTTCCTCTTCCTCTTTTTATATGGAACTTTATTAGTTCATGAAAGAAAGTGTAGCTTTGGGATGACTAACAAGTATGATTTAGATTGATAGAGACAGATAGATGGGGACGAAAAGAAAATAGTAAAGTTTTGAATGTTATTTTTCTTATGGCATGCCTGAGGAAGATAAAGAAGTGTATTGAGGCTGTTGTGATTCTCAGTTTTTCCCTTTGTTTGGTCCACCTTACCTATCCCAATAACGATTTTTTTCCAAAGATTGAATCCTTTATTGTTGGTTTTTACTCCAACGCCATGAATTTTTTGAGAGTCTTTGTTCCTCTTATTCACCTTTTCTTGCTCATCTTCTCTTCTATTGGTATGCTACTGATCTCTGCTATTCAATTGATATATTAGATTGTATTTATTGTTTTGCTGCTCTGTACAAGAATTCAGGGACTTGTGTGGTTTTGGATACTTTTTCTATTTGTTTGGTTATGTTTAGTGAAAATTGGGGTTGTTTTGGCAATTAGGTTTCTATTTACTACCTGGATTTAGTCTTGGAATCATGCGTTGCTGATTTTTGTTATTTTTTTAATTGGTTGCACTTGCTTGTTTCTGAAAATTTGGTTTATCTTTGTAATTGGGTATTTTTCTCTGCATCCTTGTTCCTTTTTTTAATTTGAATTCCTTTTTTATTAGTATATTATCAGTTTTGAGTTTTGACCATTGGGACTATATTTTTACTTTGTGGATTCTGTTTCATGTCCTCTTTTATATATTCCTTTGCTATAGAGGGAGTTTGATATTCATTAATAGGAGACTCTTGTAATATGTAATTTATACCAAAGCATAAACTGTTTGAAGACTGGGTTTCAAAGTGGCTCTCGCTCGAACATATTCATCCTTTGTACTTCAATTTACCTTTATGATGATTTTACTAGAAGATGAATAGCTTATGACTTTTATGAATCAGTTCGACGAAGCGCGTTTGTAAATTTAACATAACGAAGTTTTACATAGTGATTTTGAGAATTGGCCCGAACCATTATGAACGAGGATATTATATGTTTAAACTGTGAATTTGGTTGTGGATATTTATTCATAGAAGAAACTTGTACCTTTTACAATTGCTGAGATTTATTCAATTGAAGCTTAAGCAGTTAGTTTTGTTTAGTAAAACTTCAAGTATGTTGTTATGGAAGGACTAACTTTTCTGTTTATATTTTCTTACAGCAATTCTCACCGTACAAGCATTTACTGGAACATACGGAATAAATTATGGAAGAATTGCAGATAACATACCTCCACCTGATAAAGTTGTTTCTCTTCTCAGAGCAGCGAAGATAAAGAATGTTAGGATATATGATGCTGAGCAAAGTGTTCTGAAAGCATTTAGTGGGACTGGACTTGAACTAGTGGTTGGACTTCCCAATGGATACCTTAAAGACATGAGTGCCAATGAAGATCATGCAATGAACTGGGTGAAAGAAAATGTGCAATCATTTCTTCCGGAAACACACATTCGTGGGATTGCTGTGGGCAATGAAGTGTTAGGTAGTGGTGATAATGAATTAGGGGAGGCACTTCTAGGAGCAGTGAAAAATATCTATAATGCTACAAAAAAACTTTACTTAGATGATATAGTACAGATTACTACAGCACATTCACAGGCAGTTTTTGTTGATTCTTACCCTCCCTCCTCGTGTATGTTCAAAGATAACGTTGTTCAGTATATGAAGCCACTTTTGGAGCTATTCTCGCAGATTGGATCTCCTTTCTGCTTAAATGCTTACCCATTTCTTGTGTATATGAGTGATCCGGAAAATATAGATATTAATTATGCTCTTTTCCAGAAAACCAAGGGGATCAATGATCCAAAGACAGATCTTCATTACGATAACATGCTTGATGCTCAGATTGATGCCGCCTATGCTGCATTGGATGTTGCTGGATTTAAGAAAATGGAAGTGATAGTTACAGAAACAGGATGGGCTTCACATGGAGACAGCAACGAAGCTGCAGCAACTCCAGATAATGCAAGAACATACAATTATAACCTGCTAAAAAGGCTTGCAAAGAAGAAAGGAACCCCTCTCCGGCCAAAGAATGCTGTGAAGGCATATATTTTTGCTGTATTTAATGAGAACTTGAAGCCTGGGCCAACTTCTGAGAGAAATTTCGGACTGTTCAAAGCTGATGGTAGCATTGCTTATGACATTGGATATAATGGACTTGAATCTTCATCTGCGGGTTCTTTGCTTTTACGTGTGAAGGTATGGGATCCATAACTCCAATAATTTTGTGTCTTAATGCTAAATCTATGACTTTTGTTGTGCATTTTTGAGGCCCTTCTTAAGAAAAACTGGAATTATGATATAATAAGCTATTGGGCTGTAGTTGCAAACTATTTTGCAATCTAGAAATGAGTATCTGATTAGATATAGCTTTCAATAACTAGGAAATTCTTGTTAGAGCTTTGATACTGATAAGCTAGGGATCCAGATGTTTCTGTTCAATTGATGATGTGCCGGTTTCAATTTAACAAGCAATATCGATCTAGAAGTATTTATTTCTGCAGTCAAATTATTAACTTTTCCTTTATTTTTACCGTCCACTTCTATCTTGGACGGCAACAAAACCACTAGTCATAATACATTGAAATCACCAGGAAGTCTTAGAATTCTTTATCGAACTTAGTGGATAAAGGACATCAAAAATTTACTAATTTTGACAAAAATATATTTTAAATGGATTAAAATATTTCAAAGAGTTTTTTTATTTCTTTGGGTTTGTTTACAAACCAGCACTGTGCATTGATTTTGGTCGAAGAAAATTGTCTTAATATTTAAAAATTTAATCCGGGAAGAAGAAAGCATGAGCATACTTTTCTAGACACCCAAATCAATTTTACTATTTATTTATTTATTTATTTATTTTTCCTGAATGATCAATTTCGTATGTCATGAAAGATTATTTCTTACATTATTTTGTATTTTTCTCCTCGCAGAAGTATCGAGCTTGGTGCTGGTCTCGGACCCTTTTCTTTTTATTACCAATCTCTTCTACAACACTGCCTCTCCTACTGAGATCAATATAGAATGTATCTCAATACTACAAAGCTCGAGCATATTTTAATGTATGTGGTAATACAACATTTGTACTTTCTATTTGTATATTCTATTTATATATTGACCATATAATATTCTATTTATATATTGATCATCCACGCGTGTAACTGACAGCTAGTGTTAGTGATAATGCTAAATATCTTATTAGTATGTGACTAGATCTCAAACTATATTTCTCGTAATCATGATTTTGATTTGCATACTTATATACTTATATTAGTATGTTATTATATTTTAAAGATAATTAAAAATTATTTTTATCATAATGTTATTTCCTATACCTCATAAGATAATACATTATTATATTTTAAAAACAGATATAAATCATTTTTATCATTATGTTATTTCATGATAACTCATAGATAAATACGTTATTATATTTTAAATATCAGATATAAATTATTTTTATCAAAATTTTATTTCATAGTAACTCATATATATTATGTTATTATATTTTAAAGATAAAATATAAATCATTTTATCGGTATGTTATTTCATAATAAGTCATATACATTTCATTCATAATTTTCAAGCTTGTAATTATAGATATTTATGAACCTAATTCATAAATAACAATTTGAGAAATCATAGGGTGACAACAAATTTGATAGCATAGGATCAATATTTTTTTGTACAGTTTAGATTGTTTGATATCTTTATCATTTTGTATTGTTAATGTTGTTGGTGTGTTTATGGACTAGTAACTAAGATTAAAAAACTTTATGATTTGATATATGGTATGTATATTATAAGCTATGTTGATGGACATAAGTTACTTTATATTTATGTAGAAGATTATGATATCTATTAGTCTATGAAAAAATATTATATAAGAATTGTCATTTTACTATATGATGGTTAGTTCTAATTTAGTAAAAAAATTGTCATAATTTTCGTAGAACTTATATAGTTATGGTTTGACACAACTCAAAAACAGATAAGGAAGTAAGTTAGTCAGTTAGTACGATCTTTAGTATATGTCTCATGTCGTCAAGATAGATTTGGGATCGATCTTGACAATTAACTAATACCTCTCACGCATCACGCTTACCTATACCTTAGTTACTTTCACTTGCTTTCTATTCAATAACTGTGAACCAATCTTAAAATTGGCTCTCCTTCAGAGCCCTACATTGTGTGATGTGGTATAATTAGTATTTTATGAATTTAATGTAATGAAAATCTCATAAACATTTACTTATATATAATCTATGTTTCGGTTGTTAATTCATATTTTAATTAATCAAACTTAAAAATTATTTTTTTGCAAACTACACGACAAACTACTAATATTTAAAAACTCTTAAAATATTTAAAAACTCTCAAAGTATTGATGATAGAGGAATTTAGAAAACTATTTTTATACTAAAATCTAAGTTTTAAAACTATTAGAGTTTTTCAATGTTTTCTAATTAAATATGAAAATACAAAATAAAGGTAATATTTAGAAAAAAAAACTCTTAGAGTGAGCCCTCGTCGACAAAGTTGATAAAGATAATACCTATCATGGCGATAATAAACTCGTAAAACTTGGCTGGTTATCTTGTCAACCACAATAACAATCACCTCACATTTTTATAAAAATGTTCAAATATCTCAAGTTGTTATTTTGAATATTATATAAGTTTGATAAATAAATCATATATTTTAAAAGTTTAGTTAAGTAAAAAGCTATACAAAAGTGAGAGGTGACTTATGCCCCTTTTATTTATCAAAAATGTAATTTTGTATGTAAATATTTTTAAGTTTTATAAAAGTTATACTATATTTAACATGTAATGACTTTTTTCCAATTTAAGTTTTAAGCTTATATTTTAAGTATAAATGTTTTAAATTAAAATTTTATACGTAAATTTGATTATTTTATCGCCTAAAATCCAATGAATTTGTAACAAACTTCACATTTTAATGCTTATTTGTCCAAAAAAAAATTATTTTTAAATTTTTAGCTTGATTGATGCCCCTAGTCCTGTATCCACTGCGGAATTTAAGAATTTATTTGTGAATATAATTAAATAATTTGAGGATTAATATAATATAGCCTAAAATGTAATTATGAATTTTATGATTCTTATGTTATAAACTAACCTCCTATTATCCACAAAAAAAAAAAAAAAAAACTCCAAAGAGCTCTTCACGTGCAGCATTAAATTACATTTTGAACAAATATTTCCTTCTTACTGTCAAGAAACATTTCACTCTTTTTTTATCCATTCATTCTTCAAAACAATATTCATGGTATTTTATGCAACAGATTTTTTTTAAAAAATTACTACAACTTCATTAGGCCATCATTCCCCTAACTATTGATTAAAAAATTTGTAAATCTTAGAAGAGTCCAAAAAGCAAAACAAGTAATTAAATTATAGGAATGAAAATGGCCGTTTAGAGAAGGATAGGCTTGAATTGCAGTCATAATTAATTATAAAATTTGGGCATTATATCAAGGACAATGATTTATTAACGTACAATTTATTCTATTAGTTTTGAAAAAGTGATACTATAAGTTTAAAGTATCAGTTTTTATGTTAATTCATTTTTTCATATTTTTTAAAAATTTGATTTAAAAAACTGCTGAATGAATTATTTTTATTAAATTATTTAGATTTATATGATTTTTTTTTAAAGTTGGTATAACAAATTATCCCTGAAAAAAGCTATTAAACTTAAATATTATAAGTGTAATAATTAATAGATTCTTGCTATATTGTCTCTTGTATTAAAGCTCAGTTATTGATTAAAATGAATTTCTCTTCAAATAATCTTAGTGCTATTAGCTACCCAACCCCCAAATGTGACCCTCTGAAATTTCAAAAAACACTTCCAATCCTTTCACTCCATTACCAAGCATACAAAAGGAACTTTAAAGAACACAGAATCAATAGTGACTCGGTGAAAAAGAGAGAGAGAGATCATATCCATGGCTAAAGCAATTATTCTAATTACTATTCTTATTGCAGTGATAGCAGAAACAGTAGTGTCACAGAGAGCCAAAGCCACAGAATATGTAGTTGGAGATAGTTTAGGTTGGACAATTCCTCCAGATGGCTCTGACACTTATGCCTCATGGGCCTCTAAGCACACTATTAGTGTGGGTGATACCATAGGTGACCTTCTCTTTGATCTACAAATATTCAACTTGTGTCTTTTCACCTTCTTATTCCTATTTGCTAATTTTCACACACATAAATTAAAAAAGGTTCTATTATTTACATCTATGAAAGCGACATTTCATTGATACTTCTTATAGTATCACTTGCCCTAATGTGATATGGGTCAAGTGCAATATTAGTTGCAACCACTAATCAAACTAGGGTACTTATGTTAAAAATGACTTCAAAACGAAGCGCTATTCGGCATCAAAACCCATCATTTTGCTTCCATTAGGAAGTATACAATGTGTTTTATGAGTCTTCGAAGCATTTATAAGTTTTAACAAAATGTTTTGGAGATAAATGCATGGCATGTCACTAGCTATTGAAGCTAGAGTATTTAGATCTAATAGTTTTTTTTAACAGTTTATTCCATTAATTTTAAAAAGTGGCATTTTAATTTATACGTCAAATTTTAGTTTTTTTTTTAAATTAATTTTTTTAATATGAATATTAAATGAAACATTTTTTTAAAATAAAAATAAATAAAAAACATAAAATTGATCATTTGGACTTGTTTTGTCATTTTTTTCAAAACTAATATACTAAAGTGTCATTAAAACAGCTATTGGATCTAAATTTTTTTAGTTTTAAAAAAATCACACTTTAGTTCACATAGTTAGGTTTTTAAAAAAATGTTATTTTTTTAAAAAAAGTTTTAATTTAATGGATCACTTTTTAAAAAAAATAATGAAAAAAACATAGAATTAATCATTTTGATATGTATTGTCACTTTTTCAAAATTAATTTAAATTAGTGGAACAAACTATTATTAAAAAAGCTATTAGAAATTAAGTGATCACTTCAAAAAAAAAAAAACTAGTAAACCGCCTAATGTTTTATGTTTGGTTGAGTAGCTTTTTTTCTAATAAGCTTATATATGTTCTCAAACCAATAAGCAAGTAGATCCTAAGCCATGTAATTTTTTTTCATTTAGAATATTTGTGATGCTTGAATCTTTAATCTAGCTATTAGGATTAAGAACAAAACTATTAGACAAAATCATACAAGTAAAAGCCATGTAAATTGGGAGGTGCGTTCTAATCAGAAGATACCGAGAGAGAAAAACACTTAGCATTAGCAATTAAAAGATCGATTGTCAAAATTTAGCTTTATTTGTACAATTTCCTCATAATTGCTAATTGATTTCAATTTCTTAAGAAAGGTTAAAACTAACTTACTATATATATATTATACAGGTTGAAGTGATTTAAAAGATAAATTTGTTTAGATTAAATGTATTGTTTAATCTTTTTATTTAAAAAAAAAGTGTTTTAAATCTCTTGGTTTATGAAAAATGTGTTATTAAAGTCCCTTTATTTGTAAAAAAGATGTAATGCAATGAAAAAAAATTAAGTTTTTATCCTATTTTTTTTATTAAATATAACATAATAACATATGTGTCATATGTAAGTTTATATTTTTCAATAGATATATACATAAAAAATTACTCAAATTTTTTTTAAAAAAATAAATTTTTTTTAAGAAATCTTAAATAAATTTTTTATTGTCTAATATCTAAAATTACATGTTAAATAAGAAAATTTAATTTTAAGTTTGATTGAAAGATTTTTCAAAAAAGTAGACTAATTTTTTTAATTAAAAATTATTTCATTAAATATATGTACATATAAAAATAAAAACATACATATGTTAGTTGTTTTGTTATATTTAACAAAAAAATTAAATAAAAGTTAATTTTGTCTTGTATGACACTTTTTTCTCAAAAAAAAAAAAAGACTTAAAAACACATATTCTAAACTAAATAACCCTTCAATCCTAAACAAAGTATCACCATTTTCCCTATTATATATGTATGATTTATTATTTTGGTTATTATGCAGTTTTCAATTTTTTAACAAGGAACGATGATGTGGCTCTAGTTACGAATGAAATAGATTTTGAGGATTGTTATGCAGAAGATCCTTCATTTTATGCAGCCATTGGGCCAGCATTTTACAAAATCAATACAACAGGAAACCATTACTTTATCAGCAGTTACCATTGTTCTTTAGGGCAAAAGCTTGTCATTAAAGCCCTTCCTTCTTCTTCTATAGTTGAAGCTCCTTCTCTACCACCAACCTCTGAAAGTGGAACAGAAGTACAACCTCAGCCAGAGAGTTCAGCCAAATCTTTGTGTCCAATTTTCTACAAAATAATTTCTTCAATTATCATTGCTTTTTTGGTTTTGTCTTAATAACTCCTTTGAGCTCTTTTAGACTAATTTATGTGCTTTTCTTATTTAGCTAAATGAAAAAAAATGGTTTCATATTGATCTTATGTCTTGGAGGTTTATTAATGGCATTGATATATTCAACTGTCTAAGACCGACCATGCTCCAATTTCTTTGTTTTTCGGGCGCACTTGGTTACTTACTTATTCCTTGCATATAATTATACAATATACGAGAATAATCTATAGTTCAGTTGGTTTATTGATGCCAAAAAACAAAACACTTAGATTGTTAAATTTTAATTTATAAGAAACTAGTATGTTTAGAAATCCCTTATATTAATTAAACTATAAAAGATAGTTTTTTTTTTAAATTATTGTGGTCTTAAAAGGTAAATTAATTTTCGAATTTAATTAATAAAAACAAATTTTAAACCTCTAATAATTTATTAGATGGTTGAATTAAATTTTAAATTTTAAATAAAATTATGTCTAAGAAAGCATATAAATTAAAGCAATAAAATTAACGATTGTTGAACTTAAGATGATGGATGTATATCGGATTTTAACGGGCACAACACTTCATGAAGAAGAAAAACGAACTAAATGACTCAAATAACGAGATATATTTATTGATATTTTATTTTCTTTAAAATTAATAAACTCGTAAAATACACGTAATTTTCAACTAACCAATAACTTCTTCATTGGCTTAAAATTAGTTAATTAGTAAGCTTTAGGAAAATATTATAAATCAAAAATCTCAATTAATTAAAACGAATTAAATGACTCAAATAACGAGTTATATTTATTGATATTTTATTTTTTAAAAATTAGTAAACTCATACCGGTATGGAAAATAAACGTAATTTTCAACTAATCAATAACTTCTTCGTCGGCTTAAAATTGGGTAATTAGCAAGCTTGAGGAAAATATTATAAATCAAAAGTCTCAATTAATTAATAATTTTTTTAGTTGCACTTGAAATTAAATATATATTTTTAATTATAAATCAAGATTTAACCCATCATTGATTTATAATTAAAGTTATTTTTTACCATCGAATTTAATCTCATTTAATCAATAACACCTTGATAGAGCTTGATAAATAAAATTAAATTAAACTCTTATTCCCTTATACATAATTAAATTCAAATGATTTTTCTAATATCTAATTCTAAAATATTTTATTTAATTATAAATCAAGATATGATTCATCGTTGATTTATAATTAAAGATTTTAAGAATATGAAAAAGAAATAAATAAAACTCATATTTACTCAAATCATAAAACTATTTTTTACTAAAATCTCATATTATAAATTTAACCAATCATAACTAAATTAGAAAAAGTTAATTCAACTATAAAGACATCAGATTACATAAAGAAATAAAAATTATACCAATTAAAAATATCTATTTTGTTAAAAACGATTATACAAGTTAGATCTTATTCACAAAAAGCATGTTTTTTTTCTATATTTGTATATGGTGTTAGAATGACTTTGAAAATTAGGTCTAAAAATAACCTATAATTATTGGAGAAAATTAAAATATTTAAATTAATATTAAACTTAATATAAACTGTTGTATTTATAAGGAAAGGCTTTGTACAAGGGCTTCAAGCCAATTTATTATTCATGCATCACGGTTTAACTTTCCACCTTCATGGCACCAAATTCATAAAGCTTTATCAAAGGTTATTCCGAATAAGTCCCCTCGTGACCCAACATCTCTTCGTTGCAACACATGACAAATAATGTGCATGGTAAATTCTAGGGTATAAATGAGTGCTAAGGTACACTTCATTGATCAATTTATAATTTTGAAGTTAAAAATACTTAAAATACAATAAAAAATACATGTGATTTTAAATATATATATTTTCATAAATAATAATAAAAACATTCATGATTTGGTTTTTAATCAATTTTCTCAAATTAGAAAAACTTTATTCCAAAATTCATATCTTCATAACCATAAAATACAAAATATTTTCACTGATCATCGCTAGCGACCATCACCAATAACCCATTGGAGTTCCTAGAAACCTTCATCATGACCCACTTAATGTAACCTATGATATCCTCATGTATATATTATGTTAAATCCACATGTATTTTTATATATAACATGTTACCTTTACAATTATTTCAACAATCATATTACATTTCTATGTTTTTTTGTATATAACATATTGGATCTTTTTTATTTTTATATATAACAATTTCCTTTATAGCTTTTTTTACTCAATCAATAACGTACATATTTTTTGTAATTTCCACCATTTATATATTTCATATATATATATATATATAATTCTTATAGTATACATATTTTTTTTACTGTTTAAAAATATGGTTCACATAATTTTTTTTATAACATAACATGTGTGATTTTGTTAGGAGATTAAAAAGCAAACCATATATATATATATATATATAACTGGTTCTTATAAGACAAGGCTTTTATATGGCCTCTGGATTAAACGAAGAAAACAACATGGCTTTGAGGAGGTTTGTTTTTAACATATAATAATGATAAAGGTGCACAAATTTACAAATATTTTGTACATTCATTCTAATTATTGATTGACATGTGAAAAAAATAATTTTAAATATTAAAAAATTATTCATTTTGTTTTAAAAATAATTGACACTTACCAATTATATGAAAATTATTTGCAATTCACAATTCTATAAATCCATTTAATTTATATATACAAGATAAAAATTACATCCTCATACCAGGTTATTTGTGTCATTTAGTCCATTAGATTAAAAATTATATCATTCAATCTTTTAGTTATGAAAAAAATGGATAAATTAATTAATGATGAATTATATTATTTTAATAATTTTTCTATTAAAATTTTATTATTTTTTGTCATATTATTAAACGCGATTAAAATATGAGTTTTTCACAATAGTAAGGTGACAATTAATACGAAAAAAATTCACAAAATATTTATTTTAATATTTATTAATTGTTAATGTTTTATTTTAATGTTTTATTGATTTTTAATTTTTTTTTTAAAATTCAAATATATATTTAAATTACCTTTTGTTTTAATGTTATTATTGTTAACTTTTTTTCTTAAATAATTACATATTAATTTAAATTTTATTTTTATTAAATATTCGTAATTTAATTAAGTTTTAATCACTTAACAAATTATTTTTTTCATAAATATAAGATTAAATAACATCATTTTTAATAAATAACATGAATAACCTACCCTCCTATAACAATCAAACATTTGTTTAACTCATATCAAACGCAACTTTTCCATCTCTATAAAAGAATCATGGGTTAGCTTCAATTAATGAGGTAAAAATTAGTTTTGAACTTTTATTTATATTTGTATAAAATATAGCAATAATAATTTTAGATTTTACTCATTAATACCTACCTATATATCTTCAAATAATCAAAGAAAGAATATGATTCTTCTCTCTATTAAAAGACAATTATGATAATAAATTTATAATTTTCTCTAATTTTCACGTGTCCCTTTGATAGATCCACAAGCCACATATACAGCTAGCCATTTTCAAGATATTAATTACTTGCAAGATTGTTTTCCGAATTATGTATTTATTAACCAACAAATTAAACTGTCCAAGTTAATAATCTGCAATCTATGAAGAATAATATATCAGGAAAGAAAGAGAATAATGAATTTGATAAAAATAATTATTTTAGGGCTGGTGGTGACAATAGCAGTAGTGCCACAAACAACACAAAGTTCGAAACAATATGTTGTAGGAGACGGAATTGGTTGGAGTCTTCCTCCTTCTTGTTCTGCTTATGCTGATTGGGCTTCCCATCATAGATTCATAATTGGTGACGTTCTAGGTGAAGTACTAATTCTTATAATTTGTTGTAGAATAATCACTTAATGGGAATGCATGTTATTCAATTATCATTAGTACAATCACATTTATAATTTTTGGGGTGTTACTAATAGATAACAAATACATTAATAAAAGGGTACTTTTTTTAATTAATGTGATAAAAGACTCACATTTTTAGTGATACATTTTTTCATGTATTTGTTATGTATGGGTGATATATACAGTAAAATAATAAAGATGACATGCACAGAAAAATTAGATCTTTTATTATATAAAAAGTTAATCAATTAAAAAATGATTAAGATATTTAATTTTATTAATTATCTTAGTTTTTAATATCTAACTTTGTACATCTAATAATATTCGTTATCATTGAGTACCCTTCGACTCAAAACATGTTCTCTTAAATCAAAGACCTACACACGTTTAGCTGCCTCCTCCGGGGAAACCATATCCTTTTGAGTTCACCAACATGGTAATAAGCCAACAAAAATCCACATTGACGCAATAGCTTCTGAGTGTAATCTTATTTTCAGAGCTATTGCAAAACTTCTTCATTGTGATTCATTGTAGACCCACTACTTTGTTAGACTTAGGACACGTTTGGTGCTGAGTTTGCTTATATATGTTACTTTTTTTTTTAGGCTTGTTTGTATAGCCAATAGCTTTTAGAGTAGGGTGCAAGGGGTCCATAGTTTTTACAAAAATAGCAATTTAATGTCATTATTTTTAAAAAATGTATACTTTAATTCTTAAAATTTAATGTTAGAGAACTTATCTACACATCTTTTGGAACTAAAGTGTATCATTTTATAACTAAAGTATATATTTTTTCAAATTTAAGGGATTAAAACACTCTAGTTAAAAACTACTGGACTACATCGCTAATTTATCCAAAGCTATAGGAGTATGCTAGCGCCTTTCTCCCTAGTTTTTAAGTGCTTGGAAGGATTTTTAGTATAGGCAGACTTTGATTTCTATCTGCTCTCTGGTACGCATTGAAAGTACACACCATCTTCAAATTTATATAATATTATAAGTATATTAATTTCATGCTTCATAACAAATTTACTAGATATCTTCACATTTATGTAACATTTTGATTCAATGCTTTGTAGGGTTGAGAGTGAATTTTGTTTTAAAGGCATGACATTAAGTCATTCTTAATACGCTCTTTGCCTTTACTAATTTGATGATACATCATGGTTAGCAAATAGGCCTATAATATGTATGAACGAAGAGAATCAAGACCACTTTGAATTTTAAGAGTACTAAATATATATTATTCAAGTTCTGACTGATGTTGAAAGTGGTTTTTGTAAGTCTTCACACTTTAATTGGTTAACCTGTGTTACCCTTGGTTAAAAGTTAAAAGGTTCATTTATTCAAGCCCCATACATCACACATTAAAACAAATATTTATATTTTTTATTAATTGTTATAAATATGATTTGTTATTAATTTAAGTACGACTCATAATAATTAATGAAAAAATTAATTTGTTTTTTTAAGGTGAATGAGATAATAGTAAAGATGTTTAAAATTTTACACCAAATAAGTATAAACTTCAAAATTAATTATGATATTTAAATTTAAATTTTCCTTTTTAAAAATACACCTTGGAATATTATCTTACATGTTGAGGATATATGTTATAATGTTTGAGTACTGTTTATTATTATAATGCAGCTTTTATGTTCATAAAAGGAACCGATGGTGTGGCTGAAGTAACGAAGGAGGATTTTGTGAGTTGCAACACAAGAAAACCCCTTCGAACTTCCCGCGTTCCAGTTTATATTCATATATTTTACAAAGGTCGTCGTTATTTCATCAGCACCATCCATCAACACTGCATCGCTGGACAGAAAATAGCCATTCAAATTTTTGGAATCACCCCCTAATTCTGTGTACACATTTGACTTTTTTTAATAGTTGAATTAATAACATTAATCTAGGCTCTATTTCCATTTTAAAAATGTCTTTTTGCATTTAATTCTTCTGTACAATATTACTAACAAAGGAGAAAATTGAACCAAGCAAGCTCACGGTGTTCATTAGATAATAGTGTGCTGGTTATATTTTTGTGAGAAATTATTGATCACCAAATCTCTCAAAAATTTAAATTATTAAAAAAAAGTTTAATATTATTTTTATTTATTTATCACTTCTTTACAAGTATTAGTTCTATACATCATGCATATCAAACACTTAAAAAGATCTTAAATATAGGACAATTATGTATATAAGCTTATTATATATAATACATAAAAAGTATACATTGTTACTAATTAACAAACTTAATTGAAGCATTTAATTATTACCTTTCAATTTATATATTATTCATAATTATTTGGTAAAAACATAAATCATTCTGATATAAAACAATAACACAATTGCATGAGTGATGACTATTTTGGTAGACAAATCATTTATTTTATAATCTTATCCTTAAATACGTTATCAAGTTTATCAAGAATATTATGTTTATCAAAAATAGTTAAAAAAAACACTTAAATTCTAGATAGTCGTAATTCATGCATATTTTTTATAACTATCACACAGAATTACATACATGTTTAATTGTATTTCATATAAGCTTTTAATTATATCAATTATGATATTGTATGATAAAGATATTAACTTTTTCAGATAGAGGGATTGATTCCCCTAATAGACGGATCAATTTCACTATGGATTGATCTGTAATTGATCACACTTTGATCCTCCCATCTCTTCACATACACATACTTGAATACATAGAAAGTAATCTTTCTTTTAGACGGAGCGATCTCCCATGTTACATAGGTATAACTTATTTTTTGGATGGATCGATCTCGCTACTGGTAACTTATGTTTTTCATCCATTTTGATTCGTTTTTTAATCACATTTAATAGCCAACTACATGTAGAATTGTGCCATATCATATTTGTGACATTTTGGCTCTTTAGGTTTTCTATATGGACATCACTCTTCTTTCATAATTATGCACGCAATGCATAGCAAATTTTTAGGAGTATAAGGTTTAACAGTCAAGTTTCTTTTCTCCTCGCTCATTTTTAATTAAGCTGAATTTCACCTATTTATTTATTTATATATGATTATGTTAGTATAAATCTTAGCCTTTATTTCATATTTTTTATATTCATATACCTTCTTCTTGATTATGGTGTTGTATATTTAAATCAAATTATTGTATAAGTGATTATGATTATTTGAATTTAATTGTTAAATTTCAAAGAAACTATTTTTATTAAACCTATACTTAATTTTCTTACTTTAGGATTTGCTAGTTGATTTGACTTAATTGATATATACTTTGAATCATTTAGTTATGATTATTCATTATTAAATTTATTCTAGAACACGTGTCGATATTTGTGTTTTTTGTGCTAACACTGATTCCAGATTGATACATGAATGTGTCTAATTGGTAAGGAACTAATTAAAATATTAGTTTGGATATCGCTCATGCTAACTTTGAAAATTGTGAAAAAAGAGCAAAGATTCGTAAGTTATATACATTGGGACAATATCCTAAGGTAATACAGTGGACCGATGATTTTCTTTTTATATCATGGTTGTGACCTAAGTTGTTTCCACTTAGAAAATTTGTGTTATTTTTTAATTTTTTTAATTTACTATTTATACGTAACTATATGTCTATCCATTTTGTTTAGATAATCGAATTGTAAATTGGTAAAATTTAAAAATAATTTATCCACTCCTTTAAATTAATTACTTATGTATTATAAAACTAATTAACAAAGCTCAATTATTAACTTTCAATTTATGGATTATTCGTAATTGTATGATAAAAACATAAATCATTTTGATATAAATCAACAACATAATTTTCTCATCAAAAACAAAAAACACATAAAATAAAAAAGATAATCAAAGTGGAAGAAATCAAGGTTGTGGCAATCAATTATTTTTAATTAGCAGCTTCATAGTTTGGGGACAAGACCAGCCTTGAGCCGTTGAATGGTGGAAACCTCAGTCTTGAAAGACAAAGCCAAGAGATTCTCATCAATGCCAGTAGTGAACAAAGTGTTTGGAATAGAAACAGTTCCAACATTGGCACTTCCAAAAGCAGAAATTGCTACAGCAGACTTTTGTGGATCACTATTTTGTTGAAAATGAACTAGTCCTTTGGGAAAAACAAAAATGTCACCAGCTTGAAGAGGTTGTGTGTAAGGCTTGTTGGTTGCATCCACAAAACCCACATTAAGTGATCCTTTAAGAAGAAAAAGAAGCTCGGTCGCACGAGGATGCGTGTGAGGTGGATTAGTAGAGCCAGAGGGGAATTGAAGGACAGCATACGAAACACTTTGTCCATTAAGTGCTGGAAACTCAGCTATGCTTGCTTTATTGACTTTGAAGGTACTTGAGATTTGACTAGGTTTAATGAGAGGTCTAAATCCAATAAATGTGAAGAAATTTCCATCTACTGTGGTTAGATTTGAAGGAAGTAAGAAATCGGAGATTATGTCAGGATTGTTAAAAATAATCCAAGTCAGCAGCAAAGTTTCTAGAAGTTGCGGGTCTATTTCTGTTAAGAATTAATTAGAAAGTGTTTGTTAAAATTAGGCAGCAAGTTTTTTTTTTTTTAGACGTGTGCAGGGATTAGTTTTTAGCAGCATTGTTTCTATATTTAGTTATAGTTGTAGTGGGTTGGTTATAGGTTAATTATGGCAGCATTGTAGTGGGGTTAGTGGGTGCTAAAAATAGGAATATGCACCATTATAAATATCGTGTTTGTATCTGTTGGTAAATTAAATAAAGTTGGGAAATAAATCAGTTGCTGTGTTCTGCTGTGTTCTGTTCTGTTCCGAAAAGAATTCCAACAAATTGGTATCAGAGCGAGGTTGATCTAATGGCCGAGGCAGGTGGCAACGCAACTGTCAGCATGTCCAATCCGACGATACCTTTGTTCAAGGGTGACAACTATGAGTTCTAGAGCATCAAGATGCGAACTATGCTGAAATCTCATGGTTTGTGGGAATTGGCAGACAAAGAAATACCGACTCCTGATCCAACACCAATCGACACAGCCAAGCGAGATGCAAAGGCGCTCTTCTTCATTCAGCAAGCCGTACACGAATCGGTGTTTGCGAAGATTGTAGCAGCAGAAACAGCAAATCAGGCCTGGTCTACTCTGAAAACCGCATTTCAAGGAAGTTCCAAGGTGGTAGCTATCAAGTTGTAGGGATTGAGACGAGAGTTTGAAACATTGTTCATGAATCAAGGCGAGTCTGTCCAATTATTTCTTACACGAGTTACATCAATAGTCAACCAGATCCGAAGTTGTGGAGAAGATCTCTCTGAAAATATAGTTGTGATGAAGGTGTTGCGTAGTTTGACAACCAAATTTGATCATGTGGTGGCAGCGATTGAAGAATCCAAAGACATGTCCACCTACACGCTTGATGAATTGATGGGATCATTGCAGGTCCATGAAACTCGCCTCAATCGATCAGAAGTAAGGGACGACACCAAAGCCTTCTATACCAAGGGCGATTCCTCAAGAAGCCAACAGCAAGGCAGAGATAGAGGCCAAGGTAACAGCAAAGGTCGAAGCAGTCAAGGCGGCAGAGGCAGAGGCAAGCCAAGTCACAATCAACCGCACTCTAATCAATCAGAGAAAGATGTAGAATGTTACTATTGTCATAAGAAAGGGCATATGCAAGCCAACTGCTACAAGAAACAAAGAGAAGAAGGTCAAGACGTAGAGTGTTATTATTGTCACAAGATCGGTCATATGCAAGCCGATTGTTACAAGAAGAAAAGAGAAGAAGGACAGGCAAGTTTTGTTGAAGAAAAGAGCAACCAAGCACGATTGTTCATGGCCAAAACCGATAAAGAATCAGATGTGAGTCAAGTCTGGTTTTTGGACAGCAGGTGCTCAAACCATATGACTGGTTTCAAACATCTGTTTGATGAATTAGATGAATCATACAAGAAAGCAGTTAAACTTGGTGATGACAAAGAGATACAGGTTGAAGGAAGAGGAAGAGTAGTCGTGCATACCAGTAGTCACAATACACGGATGCTACATGATGTGTATTATATTCCTCAACTGTCTCAGAACCTACTTAGCATCGGTCAAATGATGGACAGCGGGTGTACCATCAAGTTTGAAGGCGACAATTGCAGAATTATTGATGCAGCCATGGATCAGACGATGGCAACAATCAAGAAGACACAAAACAACTTGTTCCCTTTGGAGATAGCCAAGGTGAAAGACAAGGCACTTGCAGCCAAGGAGATTAGTTCTAGCGAGCTATGGCATTTAAGGTATGGTCATCTACACATGAATGGTTTGAAATTATTGAATCAAAAGAAAATGGTGAATGGGTTACCCGAAATTGGTGAAATCGGGTTATGTGAAGGATGTGTGTTTGGCAAGCAATCAAAGTTGCCATTTCCAAAAGATCAGTCGATGCGTGCAACCAAGGTACTCGAGTTGGTGCATACTGACTTGTGCGGGCCTATGGAGGTTGAATCCATGGGAGGAAGTAAGTATTTCATGTTATTTATCGATGATTACAGCAGGATGACCTGGGTATATTTTCTTAGTTATAAAAGTGAAGCATTTGGGTTGTTCAAAAGATTCAAAGCCATGGCAGAGACACAAATAGGGGCTAGGCTGAAAGCTCTAAGATCAGATCGTGGTGGTGAGTTCCAATCAAAAAAATTCAAGCAGCTTTGTGAGAAAGAATGGGTGCTACAGCAGCTGACCACTCCATACACACCTGAGCAAAACGGTGTAGCTGAACGCAAGAATCGCCCGGTAGTAGAACTAGCAAGAAGTATGCTGAAATCTAAAGGTATGCCGAATAATTTCTAGGCTGAAGCAGTAGCAACAGCGGTATATGTTCTAAATCTGTCACCAACCAAGGCAGTGATGAACAAAACATCGTTTGAAGCGTGGTTTGAAAGGAAGCCCAGTGTGGGGCATTTGCGTGTTTTTGGCTGCATTGCTTACACTCTTATAAGTGCACAAAACCGAAAAAAACTGGACTCAAAATCTGAAAAGTGTGTGTTCATTGGGTATTGCATACAATCTAAAGGTTATCGGTTGTTTAATCCGGTGACAAAGAAGATTATAGTCGGTAGAAATATCATGTTTGATGAGAATGCTAGTTGGAGTTGGTCTATGGCAGAAAACAACACACCAATACTTGAAATAGAAGATGAAGAAGAAGAAGACAGCAGCGAGCAGCCACAAAGCAGCCCAAGCTCGAGTAGCACTTCACATCGGATGGTTGATCCGGATACACAAGGAAGAAAGGTACGATCCTTACAAGAATTGTATGAAACAACCCAAGTTTTGTATGTAGCAGATCCATTGTCCTATGAAGAAGCCGTAGAAAGAAAGGAATGGGTGCAAGCAATGAAAGAAGAAATGAGTTCAATCGAGCAAAACCAAACCTGGAAGTTGGTGGAATTACCAAAAGATCGCAATGCAATTGGAGTTAAATGGGTTTACAAGACTAAATTTGGTCCAGATGGCAGTGTATTAAAATGCAAAGCAAGATTAGTGGCAAAAGGATATGCACAAAAGCAAGGCATAGACTATGAAGAGACGTTCTCCCCGGTGGCCAGATTTGAAACGGTTCGGTTGTTGATGGCAATGGCAGCCCAGTTGAGACAACCTCTCTATCAATTTGATGTGAAGTCAGCATTCCTCAATGGTGAACTAAAAGAAGAGGTTTATGTTGAGCAACCGGAAGGGTTTGAGGTGAAGGGCAAAGAACACTGTGTGTACCGTTTGTTCAAAGCATTATACGGCTTGAAGCAGGCCCCTCGTGCATGGTACAGCAAAATTGATGCACATTTTCAGAAATTGGGATTTGAGAGAAGCAAGAATGAGCCTAATCTCTATGTCAAACGCAAAGAAAAAGGAGGTTTAACAGCGGTATGTCTCTATGTTGATGATATGATTTATTTTGGCACAGATGACGCAATGGTAAAGGAGTTTAAAGAGCAAATGATGCGTGTGTTTGAGATAACCGATCTAGGAGAGATGCATTACTTTCTAGGTCTGGAGGTTGAACAAGAGAAGGGAAAAATCTTTGTGTCCCAACGCAAATATGCAAGAGACTTGGTAGAAAAGTTCGGATTAAAAGATTGCAATCCCGTACTAATTCCAATGAATACAAATGAGAAGTTGACAGCAATTGATGGAACCGGAGCTGCAGATGCAACTCGGTTTAGGAGTTTGGTGGGAGGTCTGTTGTACTTGACGCACACAAGACCAGACATCACACATGTTGTTGGACTGGTTGCGAGATACATGCAGAATCCAACTAAACAACACATGGGAGCAGCAAAACGAATTCTTAGGTACATTGCAGGTACAATAAGCTATGGTCTGTGGTACAAGGGTGTTGATGAACCATGTTTGACAGGCTACAGCGATAGTGACTGGGTAGGCAGCATAGATGATCGAAAAAGCACAACAGGTCAGGTGTTCTTCTTTGGCAATAGCGTAATAAGTTGGAGTTCGAAGAAACAGTCAACAGTTGCACTATCAACCGCAGAAGCTGAGTACAATGCAGTAACATCAGCAGCATGCCAAGGTGTATGGTTAAGGCGCTTATTGGAAGAGTTAGATTGTGAGCAGAAAGGCGCAACAATACTCTATTGTGATAACCAGTCTACAATTGCAATTGGTAACAATCCGGTGCATCACAACAGAACAAAGCACATAAACACTCGGCTCCATTTCATACGAGACTTGATTGAGCAAAAGATGATAGAGTTGCAGTATGTGAACACGAACCAGCAAGTTGCAGATGTGCTAACCAAATCACTCACACGAGAGAAGTTCAACTGGTGTCGAGACATGATGAATGTGCTGGACTTTGGATTAAGGGGGGGTGTTAAAAATAATCCAAGTCAGCAGCAAAGTTTTTAGAAGTTGCGGGTCTATTTCTATTAAGAATTAATTAGAAAGTGTTTGTTAAAATTAGGCAGCAAGTTTTTTTTTTTTTTTAGACGTCTGCAGGGAGCAGTTTTTAGCAGCATTGTTTCTATATTTAGTTATAGTTGTAGTGGGTTGGTTATAGGTTAATTATGGCAGCATTGTAGTGGGGTTAGTGGGTGCTAAAAATAGGAATATGCACCATTATAAATATCGTGTTTGTATCTGTTGGTAAATTAAATAAAGTTGGGAAATAAATCAGTTGCTGTGTTCTGTTGTGTTCAGTTCTGTTCCGAAAAGAATTCTAACAAGGATCTCCAGCTATTGCTGTTAAGGAAAAGGCAAGTAAAGAAAGTGATAGAAAGAAGAGTTTTAGAGTAGTAGTTCTTGAGGCCATAGTTTAATTATAATATTTTATATAACTTGCTGATTTCTTTTATGTTAAGAGGAGGAATTATGTTTGTGTTTGGGTTTGTGATCATAATTTATAGAGCTATTTCATTAGAATGAATAAGAGAAACTTAGTATGCTAGTGATTTATCTGCAGGCCTTTTGGTGCTATCAACAATGCAATTGAGGGGAATTACAATGTTGTTGTTGTTGTTATGATCAATGCAATTGCTAATGATTTTTTGTTTTTTTTTTTTTTTTTTGGGGGGGGGGGGAGTGGGGGGGCATCAATCCACTGGTAAAATTGGTTTCGTTCCTACATATCAAATAATCATGAAATCCCAATTTAGAAAAAATATTTTTTTTTTAATTAATTGGAAAACAATGTTGTGTCCTCTGCAATATTAGTGGCTTATTATATATTTCTGTACAACATTTTGCTCCTTTTACATAAAAGTCACAAAACTCTAAAAACAACAAAAAAAAATTCTTGATAATTTTATAAATTTAATCCTTTGAATAAAAAAATGGGTTTTTTTTCTTTCGTTGTTATTAATTAAGAAATAGAACAAAGAATAATAAAAGTTCAAAATTTAAAGAAATTTATAATAAAATATTATTATGTAACATATGTGATTAAAATATTATTATTTAAATAATGTTAAAACAAATAATAAAGAGAATAACACATTTTGAAGTATTAAAATTGTTGTTGAATAGTAACACCAATGATTAAAATGATAATTCTATCAAGTATTATTTAAATCAACGTTTAACTAAAACAAATGTTTAAAAGTTGATTTTATTTTTTATCAACTTTTTTTCAATAACAAGATAAAATAATATTATTTTTAAATTACAAGATTAAAAAACACAAATAAATTAATTTAAGAGATTATGATGACTTTTCTTACATAAATATAAGTGTTTGAGTTAGTCATCTTCACAATATTATCTCTTTTGGTTTGGGACTTTATAACACTTATAGAAAGCTTATTGGTTTCCACACACCCGTTTGTATTTAAAAATAACAAAAAAATGCATGGCAAAAGTTTTATGTACATATACACGCGGTATTATATGCTATTTGTCACAATTAATTTATGTGCAATCCATATGTAGTATTTAAGATCAAATTGCAAGAAATCTCTGTTCCATTTTTAGCAAGGAAAATGACATCTTTACGGGGAAGGAGAAAAACAGAATATGTAGCTTCAATGTATACAGAAAAGAAAAGAGAGAAAGTGAGAAACGATTTAACTTAACCTACTCAAGTTTTTGTGACAAGATAGGTCAAAAATATCAAGTATTAATTCTTTTAAAAAATTTAAATTTATAAGATGTGAGTTCAACATTTCATTTATGATCTTTAAGACTCTTCTCAAATATGAATTATTTTCTCTTTATAAAGATTATCACTCGAACTTTCTTTTAAAATAAGTTTTTTAATTTTTTTTTCACGCTAGCTAGACTTATGAAATTGGAAATTTTAATTAATTTTATAATTGGAAAGTCTCATTAAGCTGCTGGGAAGTATACATGTCATTTCATTTATTTTATTTAACACAACACGTTAATTAAAAACCATTGACTAATTAATCTCTTGAGTCAGAATAACTTGTACATCATACAATACTCCAATTTTGGGAAGATAGAACAGGTCAAAAACGTGTCACTTTAGAAACCTACATGTCATTGTTTTGTTAGTTGCCTCTCTTTTTCTATTTGTTTTCATTTCATTAATTTTAAATACTTTTAATGAGATGTTACCTCCAGAAAAAGAAGCTTCTGTCGAGAAGTTAGAGTATATCACAATGTATAATTGACTATCATAAACTATATTTATATATATTTACATAAAGTGGGTCCTCAAAGATAGTTTTGTCAATAGCTTCTAGATTTCATTGAAATTGATCAATGAAATAGTTTTCATGAATTAGCATCGACCTCATGTTATGTTTCTTTATTTACAAATTTAGCTGTTTGATTACTCTATAAAAAGGACTAGCTATAACTACAATCCAATATCTCAGAGTTTCAAAGGAAAATACATACTATAGCAGAAGAATAATAAAGACAGAGGGATTATACGAAAGTAAAAAAGTGTTATACTTTTGCACATAGATATGGCTAGAGAAGGACTAAGATTGGCCATTTTGACCATAGCAGTAAGTTCTCTTCTACAGTTCACAGCAGCACAGACAACACATACAGTTGGGGATGAAATGGGTTGGATTGTCCCTCCTGGAGGCCCAATAGCCTATGAAGTTTGGGCTGACACACAAACTTTTATGGTTGGTGACATACTTGGTAAGTAAAAAATGGGATGATGGGAATCGGAATATTTATAAATTTTACAAAATCAATATTTAAGTTCCACTGCTTTGAATTAAAATGTTTTAATTTCATAACTTTAAAAAAATGTCAACTTTAGTTATAAAAATATAAAGCTAGAATTTATGTGTACTTTTTTTAGGATTAAAGTATACATTTTTTAAATTAAAATACAATTTTTTTAAAATTATAAGACTAAAAGTTATGTAATTAATACGCTTATTTATCTAAAATTACCGAAACATTGTTACCATTAAACTCAAATACTAATAAATATAGCTCAATTTTGATTAACTTAATTATGTAATCAATTTTTTATAGTAAAATAATTGTGATATAATACTGATTTGTCCTTGTAATTTTGTTAACTTGTAGTGTTCAACTTCACAAACGGAGAACAAGATGTAGCAAGAGTCACAAAAGAGGGTTTCAAGAACTGCAATTCAACGGATCCCATTTCTCTTAACACAACAAGTCCAGTCAAATTCATACTAGACAAAGTGGGAGAGTACTATTTCATTGGCACCAAAGACAGGCGCTGTCAGCTAGGACAAAAGCTGGCCATAAACGTGACAGCAAATCCTGGACCAACTCCAAGTCCGGCTCCCAGGGGTCCTATGACTTATACTGTCGGTGATAGGCTTGGATGGATTGTCCCACCAGCTGGTGCTATTGCTTATGAAGGTTGGGCTTATGGCAAGACTTTCCAAATTGGCGACACTCTAGGTATGGATAAGTATAGTCGATTCAATATATGTTATTCAAGTTTCGTTTTTTTGTGATTCTATGGAAAGTGGTTTATGTTAAAAGCAATTTCAAAAAATAAGCACATAATATTTTTCTGTCATGAATTTGAAAAAAAAATTACCATTTGACCTAAATACATTTTTTTTATTGTGAAGTGTTTTACAAGTCACAAAATTAAGCATAAACAAACACATCGTCGGTGTTTTAGACATAAATAAATTGTCTCATTAAACAGTATATAGTCTTATATTAGATTGTCTTGCTTACCAATTTTGAGATTGCATGTTTAAACATAAATCTTTAAAATCTGATATTATGTTAAAATGTTAATGACTAATTAACTTATATTAAGATGTAATCTAATAAATTAATTTTTCTCCATTACAAATTCTGCAATTTTAAA
This sequence comes from Hippophae tibetana, assembly GCA_037013495.1. Lineage (NCBI taxonomy): Eukaryota > Viridiplantae > Streptophyta > Magnoliopsida > Rosales > Elaeagnaceae > Hippophae > Hippophae tibetana. Next base: position 11,495,620 of record CM072812.1, read on the forward strand.
ACTCAATATAATTAAGTACTTAATACATATTTTAACCAACATATATGCTACAAATATGCTCTTATATAATTTGTTTTAATCTAACCAAATTATTATCTTGTTTTCAGTTTTCAAATTTGAGAATGGTACCCAAGATGTTGCAGTAGTGACCAAAAGTGCTTATAAAAACTGCAGCACAAGCAGTAGTATTGCTGTTTATGGTTCCAGTCCAGTAAATATCACACTGAGAAACACAGGTGAATATTACTTCACATCAACCTACAAGCGCCACTGTGAGTGGGGTCAAAGGCTAGCCATCAACGTGATGACTGGCAGCAACATTTCACCTTCAAGCAGTATCGCAGAACCTCCTTCCTCTCCTTCCTCTTTTGGTCCAACTGCCGGTGGCCCCAACGCTCCTCCTCCTGTGAACTCGGCACCTACCAGAACCTCCACCGGTATTTTCGGTGCATCCTTGCTCGTTGCCGTGGCTTTCTTCCATTAAGACTCGACCATAGCTAGTCTGTTTATTGATTCCTTAATTTGTTCCAGTTCTGTTTGTTATATACGTTGATGTAGTTGGATCAGCAGGATGATAGTGTTTTGCTTTTGATTTGAGATATTTCAGTCCCTTTATTTGCGTTTTCCATAATTCATCGTCATAATAATAGACATTGATTGTTCTTTGCATACTTCTTCCTCGTCATTTATAGTTTTCTTTTTAAATCACACATTTGCACATTTACACACTCACGCTCAATACATATACAATGAAAAATTCGAATCCACGTCCTCCTAGTATTTAGAAATATATATATATATATATATATATGTATTTCGAATCCTTGTGCCATTAATGCCTCTGATGAAAGCCCTAAAGTTTTTCCTTTAGTTTTTAACTCAATATCTCTTGAACTTAGTGATGATAACACCATTTCCCTGACAAATCTTACGTTTGAGTAAAATTTAAAATATAAGATTATAACTTTATTAATATTGGATTCAAACAAATAACAAATTACTTATATTATATATATAATAAAAAAATTATAACACCTTTTAAAAACAACTCATAAATGGAAGAGAAATACAAACACTCAAATAGAAATTCTTAAGTTACACTCAAACTAAAAATATAAAGATTTATTTATTTTTTATGAAATGATAAAACCAAACATGAGGTATGCTATTTATAGTCTTCACCATGTAATCTACACTACACAAATATAAAATTAAGAAATAATTCTAATCATACAAATATTATCTACACACTTCTTTTTTTTACATCTTTCAATCACTTTATTTATTTTTTTACGTCTTTCAACCACTCCATTTATTTTTCTACATTCTTCAATCACTCCATTTATTTCTCTACATTCTTCAACCACTCCATTTATTTTTATTTTTCTTCATCTTACCACCACTTCATTTATTAAGTTGGTATTAATTTTTAACACTCTCCCTCAACACCAACTCTCCATAAAGAAAAGCGTTCTTCACATTCATCTACCACTTTGCATCTGATTCCCTCCTATTGTTAGATGTGCCTTTCGATTCCGTTGGTTATTTTAACCCACTCTTCATTGCTTGTTTCCTGAATTACAACCACATAAAAGATTAATGGATTGCTTACCAATTATCATTCCATTCAGGCTCTCAATTACATCCCCAGCATTTTTCCTATCGACAAACTGTACAAAACCACATGCTTTTCCAATTGATATTTTATCATGAATTAACTCACCAAATTGGATAAATACTTGTTTTAGCATGTCATTACTGACGTTTGGATCCAAACGACTAATCAACTCATTAAGTAGTTCAGAGAAACGCCACTTACTAGGTCTCCCACCTGCATCAATTTTAGCCTTCTCACTCTTATACTTCTTCTTCACAATATCAATTTGATTCTTACATTGAATATCAGTCTTAGGATTCTTTGAATAATCCTTCATACTATTCATAATATTAGCAACTTCTTTCCAATGTTTTTGCTTGATATTCCTTATACTCAGTTCCACATATGTTTCACCTCAAGTATCGATCAATACTGTTGTAGCACCTTCACTCCAACAATCCTCTCTTTCACTTCCTTCACTTTCATTCCTCGTCTATTGCTCTTGCGGCGGGATCGGTAGGGTTAGGGTTAGGTTGTTCTGACTCGTTTGTTTTTTTGAAGGTGTTGTCGATGCCACCGTCACCATTATCAGACAGTTCGACCTTGAAGATGATTCTGGAGATCTACTCGCCGACGTAGGATACGACTAGATCTCATCGTATTCCTCCTATGGAATCTCATAATCAGTAACATCATCCATTGGAACATCAGATCTTATGCTATGATAACATGATCTCTCTATCGATCTATTTGATTTTTTGTCACCATCAAACTTTGCATAAGAGGTACCTTGTTCATATTTGGAATCCCTGCTACCTGGGTTTGTCCATCGGTTAGATAGAACACGATGCCCTTCACCAAAGTGCTTTGTGTTTGAATTTTCTGTCCAACGGTATATCCTAAGACTGTCACCAAGCTCTTCATTTGCATCTTCAAGTCCATCCTTGATTGTAGAAACAATGGTTGAGAGATGTACCAATGTTGTCCTACCACTATTCTCCATAGTTTCCACATCGCCAATGTTCTCCATAGTTTCCACACCACCATTGTTTTCCACATTTTCATGTACAAGCTCTGATGTTGTTACCGTGAGAGCTAATTCTTCTTCCTCTATAGCGAATAATGCATCAGCATCCCAACCATCTTCGTTATTTTCCTTAGAATTGGAAGTAGTTGTATTACTTTCAATATGCTTTTTCTTACTCCAAAAATATTTTTCCATGTAACTCATCTTCCCGCAGTTTAACATATATCATCAAATTTTCTACTATTACTGCGATTCTTTCAAGCTCCCTTGGATGAAAGCCTCTCTTTCTTTGAGGATTTTTTTCCTTTATCGCCATCATTTTTATATCCATTACCATTGTACAAATTGAAAGTGCCTCTACTTTTTCTGGCGTAGAGCACTTCTTCTTCACCTTTCAACGAGACTTCTCTCATTTGCTTAGTCATAGCTTCTTGACCAGCCAGCAAATTCTCAAACTCAACAAGGGATGGTTGTATTGGCCATCCTTGTATAGCAGTAACAAACCCTCGATATTCAAGTATTAAACCTTAGTCTCTTTATCCTGGTTTCCTCAATAGGAGCTTTCGGATTTAACTCTGAAATTTCGTAGCATAACGACTTCACCTTGTGAAAGTACTGGGAAATCATCATGTCGCGTTGCACCATCGATAGTAACTTGTTCTCCAAAATTTGTAGTCTTGTATCATTTTTCTTTGAAAAAGGTGTAAAAAGAGTGTCACATGCTTCCTTCGGTGTTTTGACATCCCAAATGTGCTCCAATATTTCTTTTTCAACTGTGATCTTTAAAGAAAACTTCATTTTGCTCGTTTTAATTTTCCACTTCTGCAAGATGTCGTTTTCATCTTCTGCTGTTGGTTGTGTAACTTTGTCATCAGCAATAACCTCCCACAAGTCTTGACCTTATAGATAAGACTTCATACATGTTGCCCATGTATTATAGTTTTTGTTGTTGAGCTTCTTTATTCCTCCAACTACTTGAAGGTCATCCATAGTGCCGGCAAGACTTCGACTATACCGAATAAGCTTAACTAAGAAACTTACAGAGTACCAAATTCTTCACGACTCAAGATAGCTCCACTAAAAACGATCATTAACTGTCCCGCTTTGATACCAATTGTTGATTAAAATTTAAAATACATAACTCTAAATTTATTAATATTGGATCTAAACAAGTAAACAAACTACTTGTATTATACCCATAATAAAAGACACTATAACACCTTTCAAAAGCAACTCACAAATTGAATAGAAATACAAATACTTAAATATAAAGCTCTCAAGTCACACTCAAACTAAGAATATAAAGACTTATGTATTTTTAATGGAATGATAAAACCAAATGTAAGGTATGCTATTTATAATACTCACTGTGCAATCTACACCACACAAATATAAAACTAAGAAATAATTATAGTTACATAAATATTATCTACACACTTATCTACATCCTTCAACTACTCCATTTATTTTTCTACATCCTTCAACCATTTCATTTATTTTGCTACGTCCTTCAACCATTCTATTTATTTATCTATATCATTCCATCACTCCATTTATTATTATTTTTCTCATCACTAATAGCTTCATTCATTAAGATTCACATCCAGAGATTTTGAATGATCTATTTTAAAACCAAATAGCCCTTCCTTCAGATATATTTCGTTTGAAACAGTTTTTGGTGAAATACAATGATTCTATTGGATATTAGTCCTTAATTCAAAGAATAAAACAAGGACATTAATTCAAAGAATAAAACAAGGACATTAATTCAAAGAATAAAACAAGGAGCTTAATTCAAGGAGTAAAACAAGGAATCCTTAATTCAAGGAATAAAACAAGGAATCTTTAATTCAAGGAGTAAAACAAGGAATCCTTAATTCAAGGAGTAAAACAAGGAATGCTTAATTCAAGGAGTAAATCAAGGAATGTTTAATTTAAAGAGTAATTGAAGAAGTAAAATTTTCTTATAAATAGCTATACAATTGTAATGAAAACATGGAGAAAATAATACAAACTAGAGAACTCTTTTGTGTAGAGTTATTTCTTGTTTTTTCAACATGGTATCAGAACAGGAAAATTAACTTGCTTCTGCTTTATTATTATCTTAGCATCTTCAATCTTTGAAATGGCTGAAGACAAGCCGTTAGGATTAGAAGCTGAAAGTTCATCAGTGCTTTCCTTCATGAATATGCATGAGGTGGATGTCAACCCAAATCAAAGATTAAGCTCAGTCTTGTTGAATGAGTTTAATTACTTGCCTTGGTCAAGAGCAGTGTCTCTGGCTCTAGGTGGAAGGTCCAAGTTGGGGTTCATAAATGGAAGCATCGAAGTACCTGATGTTTCCTCACCAACCTATGAATCCTGGCTTAGTAAGGATCAGCTCGTTATGTCATGGCTCCTAAATTCCATGGAACGTAAATTAGCTGAAATATTCAGTTACTCTGAATCTGCATACCAACTATGGGAGACGGTCAAGGAAATGTATGGCAGTCAAAATAATGTTGCACGAGTTTTTCAATTAAAGAAATACATCTCAGATCTGCAACAAGATGGCAAGCCTTTTGTACAACTCTTAGGAAGCATGAAAAGCATGTGGAATGAGTTGGAAATATATCGTCCTCATACAACCGATGTAGCTCTGCTACGAAAGAGAGCGGAAGAAGATAAGATATTTCAACTTTTGTCCAGTCTGGATTCAACATATGAAGATATATGATGCCATATACTCATGAATACTGAACTTCCTTCCTTCACCAATGTATGTGCGACAATTCAACGTGAAAAAGTAAGAAGGAAAGTCATGAGCAAAGATACAATGGCTAGTTCACCTGAGGCAAGAGCCTATCTAACCAACGAGAGGAAGTACAAAGGGAAGCATCCAAACTTGAAGTGTCAACATTGCAACCATACGGGCCATGTTAAGGACACATGTTGGATTCTACATCCAGAATTAAAACCTGATTTTATAAAGGATAGGGGTTTACATAAAGTGAATCGTACTGGACACCGTGCAAATCATGCTTTTGCCTCTACCTCTAATGGGTCTGATCCATTCAAGAACTTCACAGTGAATCCAGCTGAACTCATGAATGAGTTTATGTTGTATCTTCAAAGCAAGACAAGAGGGGCTAGAATTGACTGTGTGGATAGCATAGAAGAAGGAAACTCGACATCATTGCTAGGCAAGTTTGCGGGCTTCTTGGCAGATACAAAACTCATACCACAAGAGGACATGCAAGGTATCATAAAAGCCTTTAAAACTGCTCTTAAAATAAATATGTTGCATGATTTTTGAGTTGTAGATTCAGGTACCACAGATCATATGACAAACCATGTGTCAAAGTCTCATAAGTTTGAAAAATTAGCAAATCCTTCTCAAGTTTCAATTGCAAATGGTGAGAATGTAAAGGTTTTAGGAAAGGAAAAAATAAAATTAATGTCAGATGAAATCGAGTCGACAGTTTTATATGTACCTTCCTTTCCTTTCCAACTTCTGTCTGTAGGAAAAATCACAAATACCTTGAATTGCTTAGCCATTTTTTCTCCTCACAATGTCATTTTTCAGGATTGTGTCACCAAAAAGACGATTGGTGAAGGGTTTTACTTAGATGGTCTCTATTACATATCCAAGAGCAATCCCAGAGGGTTTCAAGCCAAGTTTAATCCTATCCAAGATAATCAACTGTGGCATCAACGTTTAGCTCACCCTTCTCTACCAATTTTGTCAACTTTATTTCCAAACTTAGGAAATGATGAAATTGCATGTGAAACTTGCCACTTGTCTAAGGCCACTAGATTGCCTTTTAATTCTTCCTTGTCTAGGGCTAGTAAGTGTTTTGAACTAGTTCATTCAGATGTATGGGGACCAATTAATGAATCTTTTGATGGTTATAAGTATTTTGTGATTTTTGTTGATGATTTCTCTCGAGTCACATGGTTATATCTTTTAAAGTCTAAGAATGAAGTTATGGAAGTATTTAAGGACTTTCATAATCTTGTTAAAAATCACTTCTCTTCTAAAATTCAAACCTTAAGGTCTGACAATGGCACCGAATACATGTCTCATATCATGAAACAATATTTGAGCATTCATGGCATTATGCATCAAACAAGTTGTGTTAGCACACCTCAACAAAATGGTATAGCTGAACGCAAAAACCGGGACTTACTTGAAAAAACTAGAGCATTAATGCTACAAATGAATGTACCAAAGAGATTCTGGTCCCAAGGGGTTATGGCAGTTGCTTACATCATCAATAGATTACCCAGTCGAGTCTTGGATTTCAAGTCTCCTCTAGAGGTCATGAAAGGAAGGAAAATTAACCTTTCACACCTTAGAGTCTTTGGCTGCATCTGTTTTGTACATATTCAATCTCATCATCGAGATAAATTGGATCCTAGAGCTGTTAAATGTATTTTTCTTGGTTATTCATCTACACAAAAGGGATATAAGTGTTATGATCCCCAACTTAGGAGATTAATTGTGTCTAAAGATTTTCGATTTTATGAAACTAACCCTTTTTTCAGCAAGTCACATGAAATCACAAGTCAAGAGGATGGCATCTTGGATGTGTTTCCATTACCAAGAATCAAACTTGAGGCTCCACAACAACAAGATCCCAACCATGTCAACATTGATGCATCTCTCACTGAAAGTAACAATGAAGGGTCTCGTCTTAATGGTGCACTACATGAAGATGGTGATAATCAAGATGATCCTCACAATATGGTACAAGATGTGAACGAGTGTGAGATAACTCATTCTACTCCACGACGTAATCCAATGTGTGTTAGGAAACCTCCCACAAGACTTCAAGACTTTGTCATCTACAAACCCACACATCCCATCTCAAATTATGTGTCATATAAGAGAGTGACACCAACCCATGCCGCATTCCTCAGCACTATATTGAGTTACAGTGAGCCTCAAAACTTTCATGAGGCCAACAACCAAGAGGTGTGGAAGGAAGCCATGCAAGAAGAACTTAAAGCCCTAGATCAACACAACACATGGAACATCACCAAACTTCCAAAAGGCAAGAAAGTTGTGGGTTGCAAATGGATCTATAAGCTCAAATTCAAGTCAGATGGATCAATTGAGAGGTATAAAGCAAGATTGGTGGCTCGGGGATTCACTCAAACATTCGAGGTGGATTACAAAGAAACATTTGCACCTGTTGCAAAAATGAACACAGTAAGAGTGCTACTGTCTGTGGCTGTAAACAAGGGGTGGTCCATGTACCAAATGGATGTGAAGAATGCATTCTTGCATGGTGATCTCAAAGAAGAAGTTTATATGAAATTGCCACCTGGGCATCCTCAAAGCAATGAACTGGATTTAGTGTGCAAATTGCACAAATCCATTTATGGTTTGAAACAGTCCCCACGAGCTTGGTATGCCAAGCTAAGCTCAGTTCTCACTAGTGTTGGTTTCAAAAGCAACAATGCCGATTCCTCACTATTTGTTCTCACAGGAGCTATGGGCAAATTGGTTGTGCTGATTTATGTAGATGATCTGATAATTACAGGTGATAATGCTGACGAGATTTTCAACCTCAAACAGTCCCTCAGACAAAGGTTTGCAATTAAAGACCTTGGGATATTGAAGTACTTTCTTGGTATAGAAATGGAAACCTCGCACAAGGGACTCTTTCTTAACCAAAGGAAATATGTCCTAGATTTTCTTAAGGAAGCTAACATGAGCGATGTTAAACCAGCCATTACCCCTCTTGACAGCAAACTCAAACCTAGCTTGAAGGGCACACCACTCATGGATATAAGTTATTACCAACGACTGGTTGGTAAGTTGATCTACCTAACAATCACCAGACCTGACATCACATATTCTGTAAGTATTGTGAGCCAATTCATGCACTCCCTGACACTTGAGCATTTGACCCTTGTTAAAAGGATCTTACGCTACTTAAAAGGATCAGTGGGTCATGGTATTATCATGAAGAAGAATGACAACACACAAATCATGGGGTATTGTGATGCTGATTGGGCAGGGAATGCAATTGATCGCAATTCCACTACTGGCTACTGTACATTTGTCGGTGGAAACTTGGTCACATGGAAGAGTAAGAAGCAAACTGTCATTGTCAGATCAAGTGCCGAAACAGAGTATCGTGTAATGGCTTCAACTGCGTGTGAGTTGATATGGCTTAAAGGTCTTCTGTGTGATTTAGGTGTTCCTACAACTCTTCCTATGTCCTTATTTTGTGACAATCAGGCAGCTATGCATATAGCATCAAACCCAGTGTTTCACGAGAGGACGAAACACATTGAACTTGATTGTCATTACGTTCGTGAACAAGTTCAATCACAGGTGATTCAGACACATTATACAAGAAGCTTCGACCAACTGGCTGACATCTTCACCAAGCCCTTGGCTTCTCATCAATTTCAACGAATTTTGTCCAAGCTTGGATCCATAAACCTTCTGGATCTAGCTTGAGGGGGAGTATTGGATATTATTCCTTAATTCAAAGAATAAAACAAGGACATTAATTCAAGGAATAAAACAAGGACATTAATTCAAGGAATAAAACAAGGACATTAATTCAAGGAATAAAACAAGGAGCTTAATTCAAGGAGTAAAACAAGAAATCCTTAATTCAAGGAATAAAACAAGGAATCCTTAATTCAAGGAATAAAACAAGGAATCCTTAATTCAAGGAGTAAAACAAGGAATCCTTAATTCAAGGAGTAAAACAAGGAATCTTTAATTCAAAGAGTAAAACAAGGAATCTTTAATTCAAGGAGTAAAACAAGGAATGCTTAATTCAAGGAGTAAATCAAGGAATGCTTAATTTAAAGAGTAATTGAAAGAGTAAAATTTTCTTATAAATAGCTATACAATTGTAATGAAAACATGAAGAAAATAATACAAACTAGAGAACTCTTTTGTGTAGAGTTATTTCTTGTTTTTTCAACAGATTCCAATTTTGTCCATATCTTATACGATGTGTCTTGTTCGTTTACCTGGCTTAACACATTATCAACAAGGTACAAGATAAAAGTGCTATAAGCGATTTCCAGAGTCTCAACAGAATCTGGTGCTTCCATAATCCCTTTTGCTACCTTCAATTGCACACAGATTGCCTTCATCTTCTTCCTCCACAGACTGAAATCCCTTGACCCATCAAACCATTCCATCTCTACATTTGTTGTGCTCATTTCCCAATAACCTTCAAATTTACTCGTTTCAGTCTTTAAGCTAATCCAAAGAACTTGGCTCTGATATCACTTTGTTATGAACCCAATTGTACTTCAGTTGCAAATAATGAGCCTATGATGGTGATGTTTATAAAGAATAAGCAAAGCAACAGAAAATAAACAACACAATGACACAAGTTTAACGTAGTTCAATAATCATTGTGATGATCTACTCCACAACCAAGAACGGCAGCCTTCCTTTACTATTGATCAATACTATTTTGTGTTACAAGCCTATCTGAGATTGCACTGTTTCGTCACTCACTGATAGCACCAGCAAATGGAACCAGTTCTCAACAAATTGCACTCTGCATGTATCTTTTCTCACATCACACACCAAATGAATTTTCTCTCTATATTTTATACATATCACACACCCTCCTTTCTCTAACCAGAAATTGCACTCTCTTTCTACTCATCCAGCCCACTTCCTCTAGCATTAACTCCTTGTTTAACCACCTTACCACATGTTCTCTTAGTGCCTTTTGGTAATTGAAAAAACTCCTCTATGACCTAGAGATCAATTTGTGTCATGTGTCCCATCATGTTGCCAACTAGTAGTGTACTTCATTCCACTACATGCTAACTTGTTTACATCAACTCTTCACAGGCTGTTATCCCTCCATCCAGGGCTACCTCACCATCATCTGCCAACCGAACTTCAACATCACCCACATCTTCTTCTCCAAGCACTTCAACCACTACCCCTTTACTCTTAAATAGAGATTAAAAGTTGATTTTTTTCACACCCAATAACTCATAATGAAGGGAACGTTCATTTCATAAATGATAGAATATATATCATATAATTAAATAAATTAATCATATATTTAAATTCCTATTTAGAACTTACATGTAATAAGGTTTAAAATTTGGTTACATTTGTGTGAAAAAAGTTCAAATACTGAAGTGTTGAAAATATGAAGTGAAAAGAGAAGGCAAAAAAAAACACTATTTTCTATATAAATACTAATACTGTATAGCAATTACAATAGTTATGCATGTTTATATATGATGAGATCATTATCAATTTCATGCAGCTGGTGGAAGCATCAAACCAGAAGTGTATTCAATCCCTGTATTCGACAACCATTTTAATGCATCTCTTTCCAAGAATTGTTCAGCAGTAAATCTGGAAGCCTCAATATTGTTAATTACTCTAAAACCCTTCCACTTAACCCTATTAGTAGTCACAGCTCCTGGACCACGGTTAGCAAACTCAGCATAGTAACAAGTGTTGAGTCCAAATCCAGTATTATCCCAAGGTTTCCAACCTTCTGGTTGAATTAAGTCATCAATGGTTGATTGCATAACAACAGTTGTTGAAAATTGTTTCCATGGTCTTCCCAAATATGACTTGATTCTTAATCTGTCTGGAATAAGTGTACGATCAGGGGCAATTCTGCAATTTTGGATTACTATTCCAGTGGGTTGTTTTATGTCTTTTTTGCCTTGTGCTGTTACGGCATTGAATTGATTGTCGTTTGGCTTTCTTACTAAAATTAATGAGTTTTGAATCAAAGAACTAGCATCACCAAATATGAAGTCTACTGTGCCTGAAATGATGCAGTTTCTATAAAATTGTCGACCTGAATGAACGTATAATGTGTCTTGAAATCCTTCTATTCTACAGTTGAAGAAAGCTGACATCTCCGATTGGACTCGAAGTGCAACTGCTTGATGTCCATTTGGACCTGCTGTGTTTTCGAATCCCATGTTTTTGCATGTGAACCCACGTCCTATTGCCGCTGTATTATTCATTCATTTATATATTACATATATTGCTAACAATTAATGAAACATTTTGATTTTTAATTTCTTGTTTAGTTGTAGTGAAAAGTATATAATTTTTCTAGTAAGTAATTAAAAATACGTATTAAAACACTAGTTTTTAATAAAAATAAATGTTAAATTTAATATGAAAATTCTTAATAATAACAACATTCCAACAAAAAAAATATTTAAATATATATATTTTAATTTTAAAAAAATAACAAAAAATATTAGAATAAAATAACAAAAAATCATAACATATTAAAAAAAATATTCTATGAATTTTTTTCATATTAATTTTCACTTTATTATTGTAAAAGATTCATGTTTTAATCTCATTTCTAATTAATATAAAAAAATTAAAATAATATTTTTTTTTCAAAACTAAAAGATTAAATAAGAGCATTTATAATTTACATCTAAGATATCACATTTTTCACTATTTATAAATATTGAAACATGATTATAAACATAAAATTATAAAAAATAAACAAAAGCTTTCTTAATTTTTAAGGTTTTATGTTAAAAAAAATCATAAATTAGAAAATTGTACCAAACAAAACATAAGTGATATTTGACTCTTTTTTTCACGAAGACCACTAATATAATTAGTAAAGTAATGTAACTTACCAAATGTGGCAGTATCCCAAGTAGTCCACTTTTTGCTAGCAATGTTCCTATCACCAGTGACAACGGTTGCTGTTGGTCCATCACCATACATGAAAACATTAGCATGTTGAGTTTCCACAATAACATTTTCTCTGTAAATTCCTGCCTTAACATATATCACAAATCTCCCTTGGAAATTAAGAGGGTATGACCTTAAAGCATCTGTTATTGTGTTAAACTGCCCACTCCCATCATGAGCTACAATTGCGTTTGGTTTCATATTTTGTGCACCAATGTTAGGCAAAACTGGACCACCTATGACGCCGCCTCTGCCACGGCCATGTCCATGTCCACGTCCACGTCCACGTCCACGTCCACGGCCACGTCCACGTCCACGTCCACGGCCGCCACCAATTTTTCCACCCTTTTTGTTTTTCTTCTTTTTATTAATCTTGTCCTTGTTATCTCCATTACTCACTCCCATGAGTTGTCTATTTGAAGCTGAAAACCATGTTGGAAACCCATCATTGTCAATTTCAACTAATCCCAAAAGCCTACGTCCATTCGTAGAGTTCTCCATTTTTAGCCCAAAAGAATCAAGCACTTGACCAAGCCCATTAACAATAGCCAAAGCATTACTGGTGAATGTTGTTGAATTATTTATAGTATCATTAAATTTTGCTTCAATGTTGGGATTATTTGCAATTCCTTCAACGCATGAAGTGCCATATGAGATAACAGAACTTAACCAACTCATGATTAATTCTGAATGATCAAATAGGTTTTTCACATCAACATCACCAACCAAGTTTGAAGAAGATCGAATTTGATCGATTGCAAGTTCCATCATTCCTTTACAATCTTCTAGTGCCATTTTCAATAATGGGTCATTCTTAGCTTCTGTAATTAATGAATCTGATAAGTTTAATGTTTTACTAACTTGATTTGATGTGGCTTCAAAAGCTGCTTTTATGTATTCTTTAACATCGTGACCATCTTTCTCAGAAACTCCACCGAGGCTTTCTTCACAAGAATCTTTATAGTTAGTATGAGAACATAAGGCATCTACAACTTTGTTATGTTTTGAAATATCATTAATATTGTCATTTTTCTCATTCTTTTTCATAACAAAAGCTAGAACTGCAATAACTACACCAACTATTATAAGAATGCATAATATGCTTCCTATTATTTTTACTGCTTTACTCGCCATGTATTTTTATTTAATTTGTGTCAGGACCCAACTACTTTTCTTTTTATATGTATTATGATAAGAACAAGAAGCTGGCCAGAGACAATGAAAGAGAGGTTGGAATTAATATTTAATTAACCCCTTTTCATTATCGTTCTCAACGGAGTTCTATGCCCATGTTATAACACATTATTTATACGTCTGTGTTTTTTCCCAATTTAGTTTGCTTTGACTTGGTTACAATAAAATATAGTTCTTTATTATATGTTTGGCTGACCAAATTTTGCGCACGTATATGTTTTTCATACCAACAAATTAGCCACTTCTTTAACCAACATAAGAGGCCAGCTGCTAAGTTTTTTTTTTGGGCTGCGACAAGCCAATTTTAGCCATCTATGAATTTTAGCATGCTAATTAAAGTCGGAGCTAAAGATTATGCTAAAAAATCACACTTTCTCTTTCTCTTTCTAACCTAAGAGGGCTAGCTTAACTATGATATGCTGATATATCCTTTTGATTTTGAATCAATAAAGCCTATTTTATGTATAAGAGAAACTAGTAGTGTAATTCATAGTTTGTCATAATGTCATTTAGATTTTCATATTTAAAAAGAACCATCAATTTTTATGATGAAAACGATAATGTAAATTAATATGAGAAACAAGAAAATTATACCTTGATTTGAGCAAACCTACTTAAGAGGTAACTAATTTGAATTTTGATGATGCATATTTACTAATGGAAAAAGGTCAATGCAATCATAGTTAATTAGAGACGATTGCCCAAATATGATTGGAGCTTGGACTAAATTGCTTATTGTCAATATCGTGGAGGTAATGGAAGCAAGAGCAGCTACTTCAGCTGTGAAAGAAAAAATAAATAGCATTAAAGGATACATTAAAAAGATCGTGACATGTATTAGTGTATATATATAACATAGTGAATATAGGAAAGTCGATTGATTATTGTTGTCGTCACGAGTTTTGCATCTTTTGATCTTCTGTTATACTTCTCAATTATTGATTATATCTTCTCTTCTATTAGCATGCATATGTCAGGTTAATAATTAATTCCATAAATACCGGTGATATATTTATATATATGTACAGTGATAGTGTATATAATCGACGTACAACCAAAATGGGATACAAAAGTTCATTTTCTTGAATGTTACTTTTTTTTATTGGATGCTCTAGAATATTACTTTGAAAATGATAAATTCTTATAAATTAAAATAAAATGTCGATGATATTCATAACAAAATCTATTAATTTTCAATAAGATACTAACATAATGAAATAATACTAATCAATATATCACACATATTCTTAATAGGCATAAATAAGATAAATAATAATATAAAAAATTAAAAAATATTATAAATGATAATTTATAATATAGTTTAATAAAAAAAATGATACAATAAAATAAGATAAAGATAATATTTAAATAAAATATGATAATATTATAGGATGAATCCATTAGATATTAATTGAGAACAGGGAACCTAATTTAAATATGTACTCTTATACAACCTTTGTTTCTCTTGTCTTTATTGTGAATTTTAAAGAATTAACCTGCAATTGTATTAGCTATTTATTTATTTCAACCTTTTCACATCTCTTACTAATTGTAACCTTTTTATTTTATACGGCAATGAATTTAATTTTCAAAAAATTATTTGATTGGAGAATAAAATAGAAAATAATGACTTTAGTGATATTGTCAAATTAAATTTTTATTAGGACAATTAATTCTTTTGATAAACATAATCGGCATTACTACAAAAACTGGAATGCAAAAGTTTTTCTTGAAAGTTTCTTTTTCTTTTATTGGATTCTTTAATATTACTTTGAAAATGATAAACAAACATTGTTATTGTCATTTGCTAATAAATGCTTACTTATAATATGTAAGTATCTTTTCTTATCTAAAAATAAATGTTAAGAGATGTAATTATATTTATCTTAATCTTTATAAAAAATTAATTAATTAATATTTTTTAAATAGAAGAAATACGCCAAATATGTTTTTAGTGAAACACCTTAACTTTAATAATTAATATTATATGATCGTTAAATAATGATAATTATGTAGTATTATCAAAAATTGGGGATAATTATGTATTTTCATTTTCATAGAGCAAACTTGCTCTTTTATACATCAACTGTCTTAAAAATAAGGTTTTTTAATAATCACGTATCTAAAGTTTAAAAATTACCAAAGATTTCCTATTATCATTGACATTATTATATCAAGTATTAATCTACATCAAAAATAATATCATTTTATCTTTTAATTATATTAGTTTTAAATTTTAAATTTTGGAGCATAATTAACCAATTTTCAAAAAGTAATCATTAGAATATTAACTTATTATTTAATTAATAAAAATAAGACTTAAGATAATAAATAAAAAAGAAATATTTATAACCTTGTATAAAAATGATAAGAAATTCTAATTAATCTAAAAAACTATTAATATTTTAACTATTAATAATTTATTACTTAATTGATAAAAAAATTAAGATAATTAATTATACAACTTAAGATAAATAACATTTTATAAAAATATATACATATAACTTACTTTAATCTAGTTAATTGTAAATATTTTAGTTACAAATAATTTATTACTTACTTTATTAATTATTGATAAAAAATAAGTATTGAGATAATTAACCCAAAAAAAATAATAATGTATATGTTACTTAAGATAAATAATATTGTATATAAAAAAGATAAATAAATGTAGTAACTATAATCTACGTAATTGTAAATATTTTAAGTATGTATTACTTAATTGATAAAAAGATAAGTATATAAAATAAAATATAAAATAATTAAATGCAATAATAATTATTACTCTAAAATATGTGAATAATTTTTTTTCAAAAGTTTATAATGAATGATTTAAATTTATATATATATTATAGATATAGATAAAAAAAAGAAATAAAATAATTAATCAAAAAAATAATTATTATTTATGTAACTTGTAAAAAAAGATATAATCTAAATATTGTTAATATTTTAACTAATAATTATTTATTACTTAATTTATATTAAATAAAACTTATGATAATTAAAAATAATTAAAATATACAATATGAACCTATACAATATCACTCACATTTTTCTTATTCCCTTCTCTTCCCTTTTTTTAGTTTTCTCATATGTACAAAAACACATGATATTGTTGTCTTGGTTTTGCAACAATGTCATTCCTACCAAAAATTTAAATTATTAAAAAATTATCAATAATATTTTTATACATTAATTATATATATTTTTAAATAATTATTAATTATTAAGTAATAAATTTTACCCTCGTCCTAATAATTAATATAAATTTACCTTTTTAATAAAATTTGCAGCCTTAACGCTGTAAACTAAAGTTTTTACCGGCCTAATTTACTTGACTCTATTATTTGGAAGATAAATACTAAATTATTTAAAATAAAAGATAATTTTTAAAAAATATTTATTTTGAAAAATATGATTTTAGATTGTTTTTAGTTTAAAATATTTTTTTTTTATTTTAGTTTTAGGTTGAAATTGAATCTTAGACATTTATTTAAGGACATCAGAACCTTATTAACAATGTAACGATGGAAAAAAAATATAAGTTATCATATTGTTAATTTAGCATTAAAAAAATACTAAATATTCATAAATTTACAATAATGTCAATTATGATCTATCACGTGACAAAATTTTAATAAAAAAATGAATAATTTCTTCATTTCTAAAATTATTTTAATACGGTACAAGTTGCAGAAATCGAAATTTGAGCATCACTTTCTATATATCTATCATGAATAACAATAGCTATCAAATCGATACTATCCTCTCTTTCGAAAGTGAGATCATCATTGACTTGTTGAAAGAAGGGCGGATCGCTCCGTCATTAGTCTGATCCTTTGTAGGAACTACTCGTAATAACGAACTTACAAAATTTGAAAACAGGCAAGATGAGGATGAATTGATTGGTCATTAGGGGTCTCTAGAAAGCCCATTTTATGAAACCTCTGAGAACTCAAAAAAAGTACGAATGGGATGAAGCTGCTACACTTTAGCTGGAGCCGTGGGTGTGGGACTAGTCATTCCCGCTACGCACCTTGCCTTACTAGAACTTTCATGGCTTATTGCCCCGCCTATGGTTTTTAAAAAAAAGTACTCGTCAAGGGCCCAAGCGTGAACCTTCATGCACTTCTAGGACCTAAGACTTTTGAAAAATCTTTTCCATTTTTCGCCCGACCACCACACTACACGTATAGACGCGAACTCAATTCAAAATTTGTATATTTTTATTTTACTATTTGAAATTAAATGTTATGAACTTTGAGAGTTTCATTTTGGAATATCCAAGAAATTCGAACGAGTGCTCTACCCCTTGGTCCACAAACGAAAAAAATAGACCCTCGATTGTCTAAATAGAAATATGGGAGTGTAACATCTTACAAGAATAAAGTATGGTATAGATCAACCGAGAGAGAGAGAGATCAACGACGGAGCTACTAGCAGTCGAATCAGGTGCGGTAGCCGTTCCACGCTCTCACCACCATACATCTCTAGGCCGCAGAGTGCTAAGAAAGAGAAAGCGTTATCACTATATGAAATGAAGTCGCGACTAGCAAATCATAATTGATTTTATGTTTAAATTTGAATCTCTTTTTGCTATCTCGAACTCGTTGCATTATTTTATTATAATTTATTATATCAAATATATATATTATTTTATAAAAATAGAATATTTTTTTTTGTTCTTTTATAAATTATTTTTTAATAATAAATAAATAAATTATATATTTTTATTAGTTAGAGATATGTTTAATAAAATTATTCGTGTGATTTTAATTATATAGATAAAATTATTTATCAAAAAATGTAAATAAAAATAAAAATAATATTAGTTTTGATATAAAATCATTATTCTTTGGACTTATTACACATACGATTATCAAAAAATGTAAATAAAAATAAAAATAATATTAGTTTTGATATAAAATCATTATTCTTTGGACTTATTACACATAGATTAACTCTCTTTTAAGTTTGGGATTGATTTATGAATTAAATAGATTTTATATTTATCATAAATTTCAATTTTATTTATATAATATCTTTTTATTTCATAAAAAATAGAATTTAATGTTTTTTTTTGTGCATTTCTCCCTGTTTACTTAAATCATATTTATTTAATAATTAAAATAATTTATGTATGTATTTAGTTTGATTATTAATATAAAATATAAATTAAAATAAGAATATTCATTTTTTTATATTTTTTTAAGAATATACTAAAATATTATATTTTTTATATATATTTATATAAACTTTTAATATTTTATTTATAATTTTAAAATAAAATTAATAATAATAATAATATTTCCTTTAAATTTCATTCTTATTATTATTCTAATATTCTTATAATTTTACGTTTCTACACATCAAAGATCACCTTAAGCGCCAGACGGCAGACCAAACTAGCCTCGCTCTCCTAACCAAAATCACCATCAAACTCAAACCCGGAGATATCAATCTTGGCCTCCGCTGCCTGTAAGTCTTCCAATCTCTTTTATTTTCTTATGGGAACTTGCGTTTGTCGATGCTTTCTCTCTCTCTCTCTGAAATATTTAATTCTGTAAGCGGTCTTCTTTGTGTGCATTAGGGTTTTAAGGAGGTTTTACGTGGGTTGGATTTTAGAAGTAGCTGAAGGTAGATTAATAAAGTTGAAAATCCAAGTACTTGAGTGAAGAGGAGCAATGAAGCTTGATGTGAACGTCCTCAGATATCTCTCTAAAGATGACTTTAGGGTTCTCACCGCCGTCGAGATGGGCATGCGCAATGTCTCTGCTTTTCTTCTCTCCTCTATTTATTTTGGAAAAATTTCGCAATTTTGCTTGTTCTTTTAAAAAAAAATTATAAAATTTGTTTGTAACGCATATTCTAAATATCTGTCCATTGTTTTGCTTTTTAGCATGAAATTGTACCTTCAGAACTCATCGCCCGTATAGCTTCTCTCAAGTATGTATCCTTTTATTATTCTTTTTATTTCCATTTGTAAGAATTATTTATTGATTTAAACTTGATTCATATATTGATTTTTAGAATTTATACTTCCCTCACCAAAATTATGTAGGCATGGAGGAACTTACAAAGTTTTGAAGAATTTGCTCAAGCACAAATTGGTGCACCATGACTCTTCTAAGTGTAAGTGTTGTTTTACTATCTATGTAACTTTTATCTTACCCACTTGTATGTCTATTGCTCAGTCAGTTCCTCTTGGTTTTGGCTTCTTTAGATGATGGATTCCGCCTTACCTACCTTGGCTATGATTTCCTTGCTATTAAGACAATGGTAAATCGTGGTGTCTTTGCTGCTGTTGGCCGTCAGATTGGTGTTGGCAAAGAGTCTGGTACTGTTCTTTTCTAAAGTTTATTTTATTTTCTGCAAGTTCTGGTCCATTGCAATCTCTAATAATAGTGTTTGTGTTCCTCAAGATATTTTTGAGGTTGCCAGGGAGGATGGAACTGTGTTGGCAATGAAGTTACACCGACTCGGTAGAGTTTCTTTTAGGGCCGTGAAATCTAAGCGTGATTATTTGAGACATCGTAGCAGTTATAACTGGCTCTATTTGTCACGGCTTGCTGCACTAAAAGAATTTGCGTTTATGAAGGTCCTAAGCTAATTTTGGGGCTATTGAACTTTACATGTTTTGGGCAGCTGTGTTTGTTTGTCACTGCCTCATGGTTTAACTCCTTTGCTATACTTTATCAGGCTTTGGAAGAACATGGTTTTCCTGTTCCAAATGCTATTGACTGCAATAGGCATTGTGTAATTATGTCACTTGTCCAAGGCTACCCACTGTAAGTGCTCCCTTTTAACATATCTTTGTTGAACTTCTGTGATTAAAAGAAAAGGCTAGAAAGAGAGCCTATTGTTACCACGAGAATGAAAGGTATAGGTTATTGGTGTTTCTATTCCATGCAGTGTACAAGTGAAGCAATTAGCAAATCCAGAGGTGGTGTTTGACACAATCATTGGCCTTGTTGTTAGACTGGCAGAGCATGGGCTCATTCACTGTGACTTCAATGAATTCAACATTATGGTGGGTACCTATTGAAGAGCCATTTTCGGGTTGCATCTTTGGAGTTCCCCACTAATAAATCCTAGTTTTTTATATGGTCCGATGCTCTCAATGGGAACATGTGTATTTCAATAAGATTCCCAAGCTTCTATGAGCTCCCTATTTAAGCACTTGAAATTTTGTAATAGTTTATTTGTTGCCTTTGTTACAGATTGATGATGATGAAAAAGTAACCATGATTGATTTTCCACAAATGGTATCTGTATCACATCGCAATGCACAAATGTAAGACACTTTTGATGTCCATGTTTTGCCCATCTTCCTTTGTGTGCATGAATTTATTAAGTTCTTATTTTCAGGTACTTTGATCGTGACATTGAATGCATCTTTAAGTTTTTTGGCAAGAGGTGAGTTTTCAGTTTTGACTATTTAATGTGTGTCGCCTTTAATTTTTTAGGGTTGCTTTCGATATTCTGAGTTGAAACTTTAAAATTGCCTCTAAACAGCCTATATTTCTATTGGAAAACTATGAAAACATTGTCTGTTGCTGTGGTTTTTGATAATATACAGAGCATGCAAAATACATTAGATGCTAGCTTATAAACAATAATACAAGGCAGTCTGCATAAATAATCAAATTTCTAATCCACAAGACATTGTAACGTAAATAGATGATTCCTGATTTTTAGATGTGCTGTGTAGGCTTATAAAATTATTATTAAGCAATATTATTGAGACTTTGATAGGAATACCTAGAAATAAACTAGGCCCAAGTTAATTACACCTTCTATCTGAGACATGCTGTATAATTCATTGAAATCAACCCTTGAAAATTGCAAACTGAAAAACAATATAGATTAAAACTTATATCTAAAAGCTTGATTTAGTTTCGGGTGTTTACTTTCGTTTCTTTTCCTCTCAGGTTTAATTTCTCTTTTGAAGAATGCACTATTGAAAATGAGGTCACAGAGGTACAGACAGATGAAAATGGCAGGCCATGCTTTTCATCAATTTCCAAAGATGCTGGTTTTCTAGACAAGGAACTTTCTGCTAGTGGATTCACTAAAAAGGATCAGGAAGACATCGAGAAGGTATGCAACACATGCAGTTTTATCTTCCATGGTATGGATGCATAGTTTTGGAAATTGTATTTGTCGTACTCATCTTACACGTGGATAATATCAGATATCTTGTTTAATGCTGCAAATGCTTTCCATGCTTTTGCCCTATTATTTTAAGATATTTGTACTTTTATTTAAAGAAGGGATCCCAGGTACATTCACGTGTTAAAAAAATCTTTATGACTTCATTGTCAACCTCAGTTTTTTTATAGGCATTACTGGATGCTGCTTTCATATATTTTTGTACATGAAGAAGTTAAAGAGTATTCGTTTAGACACTAGACTGCATTGTAAATTGATGAATTTGCAGATCAACCACAGTTCTTTGTTCTCTGTTGGTTGAGGGAATAATTAAATCTACTATAAGAAATTATGTTTCTCATTTTGTACCAAATGTACTTAAAGTTTATGTCTGCTATGATGTGTAGCTCATTGAAGGTGGTGATAAGAGTGTCAGTGATGATGGAGAGGAAGAAACTGACAACCAGAGTTTGCCATTAAATGATGAGAACGTCAGAAATGTTGGTTCTTTGCAATTGTTGGATGAGGTACATTATTATTATTGATTGTTAGTTCTGCTTAAACTTTATGTTGGGGGATCAGTCCACAAATTATGAGACCAGTGAAAATATTCTACATTTATATTTTCCAATCAGAGGCAGTGATTATGTTATTAAGCGCTTAGAACTTGTAGTTTTAATATTAATTTTCTTGAAAAAAGAAAAAGAAAAAGAATAAAAAGACCAGTTCACACTAAGCGTTGATTCTGATAGTGTTGTATAATTCCTCTAGGTGTAATGTCAAAATCAATTAACTGTATATGATTGCCTGCTTTAATGCGTTTGATTCTAATTCCTAGCTATTATTCTTATTTTGATCATGATTAATTCACAGGAGCAACACTCAGATCCTGGCAAGGCGGATGAAGCAGAGAACAAAGATCAAAACCATACAACAAATCAAAACAATCCACCTGAAGCTGGAGTTGGAGCCACCGAAGAAAACAGGGAACCTGATGCTGAAGATGCAAGTGGCGAGGTATTTTTGTCCCCCCCCCCCCCAACCAAAAAAAAACACCCATGCTCACTTGTGGTACTGAGATAGGATTTTCATTTTTATTTCTAGAACTTGAGGTGTATTTTCTTGTAAGATCCCTGCAGTACTGGGTATATATACCCTTTACTTCAAAACTAACTACTTGTGCTGTTTCCTGGACTACTGTTATCAATCTGGGTTCTGTAATTACTATGTTCTTTGTCACTGTAAACAAAATAATTGCACCTATTATTGATCCTTCCTCTCGTGGTTGCTCCCCAAAGTTTTCTGGGAGTAACAAAGGTCACAAAAAACATTTGCTGTTCTATATATATATACCTTGTACGCTGGTAAATGGTAATCATATCTACCAGTGTCCTCTTGCATTTTGTTCTGTTTGTGGTGCACACATGAAACAAGCTTTGTTTGGACATGCTCTAATATGATTTTTTTTTGTAAGAGCTGCTACGTTATTTGATAGTACTCTGATTGACACAGTCCTCATACTACTTGTGCCTTTTCAGGAGGAAGATGAGGCTGTGGATGAAGATGATGCTAAACTTGAGAAGCGATTAAATAAGCAGAGGAAGCATGCCATATCAGCTGTTCATGGGGCCCGTAAAACTCGTGCCACAAGAAATACCTACAAAGACAAGGGTGGTAGGTCCTCTAATAATTCCAAAATCCAGAAACAATTAAGCAGCTGGTAAAATTTTTAATGAATCACAATTTATTTTTTCAAGTTAACTGCAAGCTTGTTAAATTAGCTTTATAGCTATTGTTATACTATATTCCTCCTTATGAAACACTCCAAGGTGCTGAAGAGGAATGAAGCTGGTGAATAACTTTTATGAGCTTGTGTTCTATGTAAGAAATCCATTTTTTATTAAAACAATATTTCTTTATTGAGTAGCCAACATTAGTTATGAAATTTTTTGTAATCTCAAATTTACACAGCTTCAAACAAAAAACAAAGTTTGCACAAATAGTTATCACCAAAGCTCTAAAAAAAAATAGCATCCTTTGTTTAAATCAGGGAAGCACATGAGATGGTCTTAGGTATGCCATTTTTGTTTAAGTTTTGAGATGGCTTTGATATATTCTTTGAAGAAGAAAAAAAATATTTTTGTTTTAAATCTTAACCATACATTTTATATCCAATATATGTGGTGATTTGAAGTTATAAATAAAAAAGTAATATTTTAACAATTTGATTAACATTGTAAGGTTTAGATCTAATAAGTAAAAATATGGACAAGTGGAGGATCCTATTTCATCAACCATTACCTGAACACGACATGAACCTAGTGAGTGACATTTAACACAATACAAATATAAACACGATACGAATATTGACACCTGGAGGATGTGTACTAGTTTCCTAGTTCTGATTTCGTTGGTGCAAATTAATGTACATGCTCGCAATAGAAGTTGAGTGCAATTAGTCTGAAAACTTCGCCTGTACATTTTTTATTGGTCGCCCTGTTTTCTCCAGCACCTCTTAAAATTTTCATCAAAAAGAACTGGATCTTATTATTATTATTATTATTATTATTATTATTATTATTATTATTATTATTATTATTATCATTATTATCATCAATTGATACAGTCCAAAAACTCATTAGATAATTATTCGTACATTGTTTAAGTATAGGGAGGGGACTTTAAACACATTTAAAATAATTATGCTTATGTTTGGTTCTTAGTATTGTAAACGTAATGAAAATTAAAATAGTATAAAAATTGAATTCAATAAAAACAATATCATTATAACTATCTTTGAGCAATTTAATAAAAAATAATAATAAATATTAAAATAAAATTTATAAAAATATAAATAAAGTAAAATTAAAAAATAAATTTTTTTAAATAAAATAAAATAAGAAATTAATAAATAATTATATAAATATGTGAAAAAAATAATACATTTCAATATATTCTTGAATAACGTGAGAAGAGTGAGCATTCATATTAGTGTCTTTACATTTCATTATAGATTAAGAGTTAAACCAAACACAAAAATACTTTGAATTCTTCTTATTATTATTATTATTATCATTTCTAACTACCAACGTGATCCAAATCTTTATTTTATTAACTTAGATTTTAAGTTATTGTATTATTTGATCGAAAAAGAAAAGAAAAAACTTTGATTTCAACTCTCGATGATAGTAAAAGTTTAAAATATCAGAACTTAAAGTTTAAGGTTATGTCAAGGATATTGTCATTATTGTCATTGACTGACAAAATATTAAAAAAATGTCACGAAATTATATTTTAATAAAATTATAAATTTTTTAATAAATTTTTAAAAATATCAAAATAATTCATTATTTATTTCTTAAATTAGTTATCTTATTTAGTATATATAAACATAAATATATTTCACATTTATTTAGACTACAAAATTGAAAAGATATAGAATAGATAGCGAATTTTTAAAATAATTATTTAAACTAATAGTTTTTATGATTAATAAACTTAGAAAAATATATTTAATGAAAACTTATTTTAAAAAATAAATAAAATTATCATAAAATATATTTTAACGATATTTAATATTTGATCGATAATATTTATATTATTAATTAATATTTTATTAATATTTTTTCGACATTGATATTGTCGTGAATATTATGCATTGATATCAAAACATCTAAGATACAAATATTGTCGAGATATTGGCAATAATATCGAAGATGTTATCATCTTGATCAAGCAAAAGAAAAAAACTCGTGGTTGTACAAATCATCATAGTGATGTAAAGTAATTTATGTTTCATAAAATATGAAATGAATACTTATGAATAATATATAGTTATGAGTGATATGAAAATTTGATCAATTTATTTTTATAAATTAGATGCATTAGTTTTTTTTATTAAATTTTATGTATTTTAATCATTTTCTTATTATAACATTAGATAATTTATTGAGTAATAAGACAATAAAGTTTAAAAGCTTTGTGATTATGAGTAAAGATTGAGTTTGGTTGTAATTCTTTGTTAGGTAAAAGAATATATATTTTATGTTCTTTGGTAAACATGCGAATATATATAAGAAAAATATTTAATTTAATAACTATTTTTTATTACAATAATCGCAGCGAGTAAGTGTTTGGTCTCCCCGACGTTCTGGCCTAGGGTTAGATCTGGTGACGAAAGCCTTGGCTTCGGGGTTGTCAGGTAGTTGAGTACCCATCACTATTCTTCTTGTCTCTTCTCTTTCAACCATCCCAACAACCTCATCAACAAATGGCAGCTCACCCATGAGAAGAATTTGTGAGCGTACCCCCTCATAGCTTGAATCGAGCTTGGCGAGGAAGGTGAAAATTCCATCCTGCTCCTCTCTTCTTTTGATTTCATCAAGATCGGCTGTGAGAGGTCGATACACTCTAATCTCATCATTCTTTTTTTGGATTTGGCTGAATAGTTCGGTGACAGATTGATTTTTTTGTTGTAATTGTTGAAGTTCTTGCTGAAGTTGATAAATAAGAGAGTAATTTTTCTTCTTTCCGAACATTGTCTCGGCTTTAACCCACATATCTCGCGCTGTATCTAGATATGTCATGAGATCAGAGATATGGGATTCCATGGTTGCCAGTAACCAACTCATGACTAGATTGTCACTCGTTCTCCATTCTGAAATTTCTTTTCTTTCTTCAACTGTTGGGTGTGTTGGATCTTCGACTTTTGGTTTTGATTTCTCACCAGTGACATGCTCAAATTTGTCTCTGCCGATTAGACCAAAAGTCACTTGACGTGCCCAAAGATGGTAATTTTTACCATTTAGCAGCACACCTGTAAGTCTCTCTATATGTTGTGACATTTTCTAGATTTTTTGAACTTATACAGTTCTTATTTGTGGGATTGATTTGGAGCAAGATCAAATCTGCTTTGATACCATGTTGATTCACTTGGGCCTAACTCTACCCTTGAAAACGCGCTTTCAAGGGTGAGGATTGTCCAGGCTTATAAACCAGCTCTTATGCTAGTCCTTAGTCGATGTGGACTCCTCAACAAGAGCTCGTGAACAGTTGTTCAAAATAAGGTAATCAAAACTGGAGAGCGCATGATAACATTTTCAAAATAAAATAAGGTGTTCAAAATTTGCATAAGAGTGCAGATTTTAAAACTACTGCAAAGGAATAGAAATTGTATATTTAACATCAAATAATTTTACAGAACTAGATTTGAATTATGACAAAGTTAGCTTCTAGTGGAAAATGACTTGATAGTTGCCTTGACATTGTTGGCATGCATGACTTGGAAAAATGATGTGAACATATTCCAATACCCTTGAATCGATTCCAATTTATTTTCACCGAGGATGTAATAGCATTTGGGTGTATAATGTTAGTTAGGGAATATTATGATCAAATGACAATGAGATATTTACACGTGGTGGTGTTGATAATATAATAGAAGTATTTGAAATTTTTTATTTCATTAATAATATTTTGTTTAGATTAAATAATAATTTAAGTGATTTAAATAAATGATGAGTTTTATCCTTAAATTAAGTGGATTCAGTTTTTTATTTTTTTGAACGATATTTTTTTATTAAAAAAGAAGTTACAATTTAAAAAAATTGTAACTTCTGGCAAAGAAAAATCAATAATAATTCCATATCTTATTCAAAATACATGGAGATGTTTAAAACGAAAAAAATGAGAAAAACACGCTTTCTAGTCTGATTTTTCGGTTGAAGGCACAACTGATCCTAATTTGTTTATTCCCATAATTTTTAGTTTAAATGTTATTAATTTTATTATAATAAAAAAATCAATAAATTTAATCTTATAACTATTAAAAATAAATATTTAATATCCTACAATTATTAAAAAATATACTTCAAGAATTAGGATATTAAAATACATTTTCATAGATAATAGCAAGATTTGTAGTAACTTTTTCTCCAAATTTTTATGTCGTATCAAATTAATCAATATGGTCGTAATTAATCGTAACCTCAGTGCATGCAGTTGTTCTCTAGTTTCTTTGTGTGTACATGTGAAGCCCCACGAGACCAGAAAACTTAGAAATTTCCCCCTCCAATAATGGCGATGAATCACGTGGTATTGCTTCTATATATAACAATAAACATAAAAACTTTACTATCTATTTATTTAATCTCTAAAGTAATTAAGATATTATAATTTTTTCTCTAATATTTAAATTAATACAATTTAGTCTTAAATATTTACAAATTTTATAAATTTAATCCAAAATTTTAATATCCGTTAAAAAAATTATACATTATTTTTAACGCATTCAATCTCAAACTTATTTCAAAATACATGATTTAATCTTTATGATAAAAATTATAATGTGATAAATCAATCAATCTTTCTATTGAATAATTATTAAATATAAGCTGTTAAATTAATCCACGAAAATTAAAATTTTAACCTAAATTTATAAATATAAAAATATTATGGAATAAATTTTATAAATCAGAAAATTATGAAACATATTTTAATATTATTATATATGAGTTAGTAACTAAATGAATTTAATAAACCTAGAATTTTAATTTCCATTACGGGATTTTGAGTAAATATATATATATATATATATTTAAATGTCAACGTCAAACCTTCTAGATTTCATACATAGAAGTTCGTTGTAATTAGACGCCTATTTTGAAAGAGAAGTACGCGGCCGTATAGTGTATAATATTAAATTTTATTTTATAAGTAATGGAATGGTACTTAATTTCCATCTATATATATAAACATGTGAATAAGCATCTATAATTCACAAAATTCAAAGCACTTGTTTTAGCTTCAGAATTCTAAGGAAAAAAAAAGATAAAAGAACCAAGAGCTTATTGGTTGGGTTGGGGCGACCTGTGAAACACAGAAAGAATACTGAAATGGGGAGTAGAAATATGGTGTTAATAGGGTGCTTAATGGTAGTATCAATGGTGGGGGGGTTAATAAAAGAAACAAGTGGAGATACTTATACAGTTGGAGATAGTATTGGTTGGACTCTTCCTCCTGCTGGAAACATTGCTTACTCTACTTGGTCTAGAACCAAGAGCTTTGATATCGGTGATGTTGTTGGTAAGTTTCCAAATTACTATGTTAAAATAAGTACAAAGTTTTGTTAATATCCGTTTTTTTAAATGAAAATAATCTTTACTTATTAATTGTACATCACAAGTTTATTATGTTTATAAAAAAAAATTACAAAAGAATATTTTATAAATATAATAGATTTATGTTATCTCATTTTTTGTAAAAATAATAAATTTTTACTATTATTTTTAAACTTGTGACGTAAACCTAATAATTATGAAAATAAAATATAATTTCGTTAAAATTAACAGAATTATTAACTTTTTTTCTTAAAATAATGTTTTATTAAATATTGTATGGAAATATATTACTACAATTTAATATTAAATATTATTTTAATAAAAATAATTAATATTAGTAATCTCAAAGATGTAATAGTAATTAATATGTAGCCTCGGATCCTCTAATACCATGGGCTGGCCCTGATGGCTGATTGACATAAATTTATTGAGATACAATTTAGCATGTGAGGTTGGAAATAATAAATTGATCTGGTTTTATTTATTTTGGATGGAATCATTAATTTCAATTAAGAATTAATTAGCGTATTAATTAAATAATGATGTTTTAAAAATATTGATTGTTATAATTATTGGTTTCAGTGTTTCAATGGAATGGAACGCATGATGTTGCAGAAGTAACAAAGAGTGATTATGATGATTGCACAACAACAAGCCCAATAATCATATATAGAAACAGCCCAGTTAACATTAACTTGACTACAAACTCTACTCGCTACTTCATTTGCACTGTCGATGATCACTGCAAAGATTATGGTCAGAAAGTTACTATTAATTTGGCTGATCGTTGGTGGGATGATTGGAGTTCTGCTTCTTCTTTGTATTTTGGACATTTCTCTGTTTTTTTCTCCATTCTTCTTACTCTATACTTTACCTCTTTTTAAGTATTTGTTCATCTTTTTGTTTTTTTTTTCTGTATTATTTGTTTGTTTTAAAGCTCGATCAAGTATTATGTACTACTTAGGGATTGAATTTCTTATTCTCTGATTTCATATATACATTATTTTGTATTTATTCTTGTTATTTTAAAATTATTTTCATTAATTTTAACAAGTACCAACAACAATGCTACTAAAGAAAAAGATAACTTCTTATTGAAGTAATTAAATTGAATGATATTATTAGTATCCATAAATCAACCTCATCTATATATAGTAGAAAAAGAGAAAAAGAAAGAAAGAACTATATGAACATATTAATGATTTGAATTTAAATCTTCTAAGAATAGAATAGGGAAAAAAAATAAACTTAAATAAGAACTTATTACTATTAAAAAGATAACAAAGAATTTGACCTGAGATATAAAAAAAATTGAATAAACTCTTAAATTATGGAAAGTTACGTGTAGACAAGAGAGTTTCGATACTTAGATAGTTCTGTTCTCTAATCTTAAAAGTACAACTCAATTTGCAAATAATAATAATCTTAAAAATAAGTTAAACAAACCGTGTTTAAAGTAAGTTAGATAAATTTTAACATATATTATTAATAAGTAGATATCTATATTGAATATGCTAGAAAAGTCATTATTAGTTTTGTTAGAAATTTTTCCAAAATTAATAATCAGATTACATTGAATATGCTTGAAAATACTATGCAAATATTTTCCTCTTATTTTGCAAGTCATTCTTAATTTGTTATTTTGTTAGAAATTATTAAAAATCAATTCTCTCTTAGCTTAAACTCTTAAAAGAAAGAATCAATATTATTTTTATATATTTATTACTCCCCACAAGTATTGAGATTATCTCAAGTATTGATTCTATATAACATACATATTAAATGCTTTCAATTCAATAATTAGAATTACAAAATCTTGAACAGAAAATCTACAACTCTGATATCATGTTTACTGAGAAACCAATTCTTCTAAAAGTTTAAGCTATTGAGATAATGATCAACGTTACTTTGATACGTATATCAAGTTTCTTCTTATATAAACCGTGCAACTATTCAAATGAATAGTATTTCAAAGCAATATTCGTGACAGAAAAATGTAGACAGAAACCTTGTGGCGGGACAACTGCCTCAAACTCTTTGAGACAAGTCAAACATAACAAATCACTGAATCAGGATTAAAAATGGGAAATCATCTGCCCAAATAAAATCACAGATGAGATGGCTCATCGCACTGAAATGGGTATGTACTGCTTTCATGACACGGTAACCATCAAACTAAAC
This sequence comes from Hippophae tibetana, assembly GCA_037013495.1. Classification (NCBI taxonomy): domain Eukaryota; kingdom Viridiplantae; phylum Streptophyta; class Magnoliopsida; order Rosales; family Elaeagnaceae; genus Hippophae; species Hippophae tibetana. Next base: position 11,526,570 of record CM072812.1, read on the forward strand.
TGGTACTGACAACAAAGTAAACACATTGTAGTTTCTTTTCTCCCAATCTCCACTATTATGGTCTCCACTAGAGGACTGAAGGTAGCAATAGCACCCTATCTCATCATTCCAAGAAGCAGCGGGAAGTTAAATAGGCATAAGCTTCATATGTTAGCCATCACTGCCTGGATTTTCTCATATTAACTATAAAGTGAGCATTACATAATATACATCAGTACTCGTGAATAATTCCCCTTCATCACTGTTATTTTGTAAATTAAAAGATCAGATATTTTACGTTTAAAAAATTATATTATATTTTTTACTAAGATAATTTTACCTTCAAAATGATATTCTATTTAATGAAAGAACCTTCTGCGGCATCGAGCAGATCCTAGCTCCTCATACTCGGACTTGGTGACACACATTGCTTCAAAGTCAGGACTGGATGCCAGAAGTGATCCTCCTCGCCAAACACTTAAAATCGGACTGCAAATTTGCATAAAAGGTTTTACAGACTAGAAAAGACGGCATTTCCATAACAAACAATGAAATTTTAAACGATATTTACTCTTCTTGCGCTGTTATCTTCACTTGATAGTCATCAGGAACAAGAGGACGGAGCTCACTCTCTCTGCAAGTTCATACAATTTCAATCTAAGGTTGCAATGGTAATAATAGATATGACATTATTGAGCTTTAGGAGATAGAAGCATACAGTCTCTTAGCAAATCGTGGAAACAAAGTACTTCCACCAGTTAGAATAATGCTGTCCAAAAACAATGCAGATACATACAATTAAGCACTGAAAAACAAATTTAACATAAAAGTGAAAGAATACTAAAGCCACCTTTCATAAAGGACTGGGTGAAGATAAGAGTGGCAGGAGTTAACAGCTCTAACTATGCACTCTGCCAGTCCAGCCTCATTCATTCCTGTACGTTAAGTTTACATTAGTATTCGGTGAGCATCAAGCTTCTAGAGGCCTAGGCAAACATCAGCCTACATAATATTATGTCCATGAATAGAAGAGCTTCCAAACACTTGATGTTCTAATCATAGCTATCAAATCCTCCTGAAAGAATGCAACTACGAGCTGCTTAGCTAATGTAATTACTATTACATTACACTTATCTATGATTTGGATGAACTTGCTAAACCTACAAGCATAGCCTCTCAAGATGCGTGCATACAACAAACTTCATATAATATGTGAATATACTCCAAAAGAACCATAACATAAAATCTGCAGGCTTACTTGAAAAACTAAATACCAGAATAATATACAGACCCAAATCAGCTGGATGGAAGAGCATCTCTGGAACAAGAAAGCGTTCGTTAGTCAAGTCAAATTCCTGCACAAAACATTAGTAACGCATCAAATAATTAGCAAAGTAGGATAACGGCAAACTAAATAATTCAAAGCCAAGAAAAGAAGCTACATTCTTATTCAAGTCACTTTTCTTCCGATCCTCAGCCTTCTCCGGTAGTATCTGATCCACATCCATGTCTGTTCCCAATTGCTTTTGTGGGTCTGTCTCCGTCAAAGTGAGGTATCTCTGAGCTTCATCTTGGTCTTTAACAAAACCCTTTGTATGGTTAATACCATCAGGCAAGACATATGTGCACCTAAATAGGTTGTCCTTCCCATATTTCCTTAACAACCCATCGGAAAAAACTATCAGAATTAACTAAATTCACTTAAATATTACGTTTTTGAAATTAAAAACATAACCCCAATGGCCCAATCTACGGTTTCTTGAACAATATATCCAATTAAAAGATTATTTTCCCAAGAAAAATAAAAACCCAAACAAGTTTATCTGAGGCTCAGAATTAGCTGACTTCAGTTCAATATTACATTTATTCTCAGAAATAAAAGCCCCAATTCAGGGAAGCTTAGGCCCCGAGAATCACAATATTAAAGATTAACCAAAATTCAGTTATAGAAATGCGTTTTCTCCAAGAAAAATAAAAAATGAAATTAACAATATGCAAAAAATGACTGATTTTAAAAGATATTTAAAAAATTTATGGACTTTGATGAACTTTTTAGTTAAAATTTTATGTACGGAAATCTCTGCTCATTCTACTCTACCAAAGATTTCTAAGGATTTATATTTTATCTTTTCTTCCTTACATTCTCTCTAGAGATTCAATTATTATCAATATCAATCCATAAAAATTCATGAACTAAAATCCACTACAATACTTTAAAATCTTACAATAATCATAAAAATGTGTAAATTCTATAACTCTTTAAAATTCTATCAAAAATGATAATTGAATATACAAGAACGTACCTCGCAATATGAAGATCACGAGGGACATCAAGGGAGACAAAACAAAGCTTCTCCTTAACATCATCCATAAGTAAGGTCTCATCCATGACATTAACAGAGCGATAAGACACAAGCTCCTTGAGATAATTGGTAAGAGCTTTACCACCCAAATCAATACGCTTAGCCGCATAATTTATAGTAAAATTCTGAAACACGGGGACAGCATGTGTAAAAGAGAATCCACAATCCACAACGAGACTACACTGAGCCTTAGAGATAAGACTAGAAAGTCTTCGACTGGCTTCATAGAGATGAGCCAAAGAGGGTGAATCAGCAACATAAAGAGCGCTGAAGTTAAAGTCTTCAAAGACAAGCTCGTCAGTGATGCGTTGGACAGAGGGGAGAGCGAAGAGGGGTTCAGTGAGGAGGAGAGAGCATTGGGCTGGGCTTATGTGGAGATGGGTCGAGAAGACATGAGTCCAAATGTCTCTTTCTAGGTCGGGGTTGATGAGGTAGCCACGATCGATGGGTCGGCGAACGGAGGCGGAGGTGAGGTCAATGGGCTCTTCGGAGGATAGAGGAGATGGGTGGAGCCACTTCTTTGAGGAAACGGGGCGGTAGAGACAGTTGGGGATAATGGTTGATGGGTCGAGCTCACCAGCCATGCCGGCTTTTATTAGGCCACCGCCGTTATCCAAAACCACCACGTTTGGTTGCATTTTCTGTCTTTACTTGCTCTGCTAGAAGGTAACTGGTTATGGACTATGGATGTTTGTTTCTCGCTAATTGCAGTTTCGGTTTTGTAATACTTCCACTGAGGGTTGTTAACGGTGAGGAGCGGCACGACTATCCCGAATCTTCCATCCCGAATTAAGTTTTGTGTAAAGTATAAATCAATAAATTGGTCACTAATTATTGAGAAAATTATAAATTTATTATAATTTAGAAAGCGAATCCAAGATATCACGTGAATTATTTTTTAATTAAAATTAATTATCAATTTTTTTTATATTTATAAAAATATTAATTTTTTTATTATTTTAATAAATTAATTAATTAAAACACATACGAATTATCAAAAGTCATTTAATTTTATTTTAAAAAAATCATTAACAAATCCTTTAAAAAAAGAAGAAGAGAAAATATAGAAATAAATTATTAAAAAAATCTTCATCATCCTCACTCCCTCGTCATTCTCACAGATGGTGGTCTCTATCGCACCAGGCAAAGGGGATTGTTGTTTATTGCTTGAGGCTGATGTTTACGATAGTCATTTTTTAATTAAAATTAAATATTGATTATAATAATTTCGTTAAAATAATTTAACTTTTTTATAATATTAAAAAATAAATAAATTTGGGATCAAAATACAAACACGAACAAACATATTACAAAGACGCACATCAATGAATTTTCACCCCAACTTTCAGCAGGTCTTCACTAAAAATTCGACAACCCGTACCAGATAAGGATATGAAGGCGGGTGAAATTTAACATTTAGTAATTACAGATTATAAAAGGAACATCAATAATTATTTTTAAAACAAAAAAAAAGCACCTAGTTACCAAAGTGAGAGTAGAAATCGAAGTAATAATCGGTGCTGGTTTTATCGACATCGGCAGTTTTGTCGCAGCCAACACCGGAGCCATATAGACTCGTCGATAGAACTCACGGTGACCAGGTCAAGAGCTTCGTTATCGTGTCGGAAGTGAATCGTGGTGGCTTGTTGATTTTGAATATTGTTAACGGATTGTTTAAATATGGTTGAAATTCATAATTGAAAGTTATCTGGAATGGTTCATAGATTTATATTAACAATATGATCCACTCTTTTCGTGCTTCCTCAACCTCAAACCTAAACCTAACCTTTAATTAACTCAAGTTTTTAAAAACGGTTGCCATCAAATTTATTATTATTTATATTATATAAATATTTATGAACTTTTTGTATTATATATATATATATATTATAAAGTGAATTCAATATAAAATTTTATTTCTATCTAGTTGGAGATTGTGTTTTATTATTATTTTGGTTTTTTTTTCTAAGTAGAGGAAATAAAAGATTGATATCATTTTTTTTTTTTGTTCTTGTTTAGTGCTGTTATATTTTAACCTCTTACTTTTAAAAAGTTTAAGAAACCATATTCTAAATTATTATGTATGTTATATACATAAGTTGTACATAATATTACAAGCTTTATACTATTTTTTTCATAAATACATAATAAAAAGAAATTTATATTTGAATAATAGAAAAAATTTAAATTATTACAATAAATTTAAAAATGAGTCTTAAAATATACGAATTTTAAATTAAAAATATTATTTATTATGAATATTTTTATATTCTAAATAATTTTGTACATATTCAATAATGTTTATATTAGATAAATATGTATAAACTTTTATATAACTGAAAAAAATAATTTATATATTTTGTAAATTTTATAAAATGAATTAAATATTAAGTTAAAGATAGTTTTTTATTATTATTTTGGCTGCTTTGTATATTGGACAAAATAAAAGATTAATATTGTAAGTGCTATGAGTATTGGTTATTTTCGTAAACAAAATATTTATCTATAAATTTATTTTTAGTCATGTTATCAAGTTTATCAAGAAAAACTAAACAAATGTTCGAGTTCCAGATAATTATACTTCAGGTATATCTTTGATAACTATGACACATAATATTATATTTATACATTTAATAATATATGCTTATAAATCTGACATTATTTTTAATGTTAAAATATGAAATAAGATATGCTAAAAGATATTAGATGATATATACTCTAAAATAAGATATGCTAAAAGATATTAGATAAGATATACTTTAAATTATATTTGAAATCTTTATCATAAAAGATAGCATAAAATTTATTTTAAAAGAAATCTATTTTATATAAGAGTTATCTTAATTAATGAGTAATATTAATCCTATTTGTAATAGAAAAGATATTTATTAAATCATATATGAGTAATATTAATCTTATTTGTAATATAAAAGATATTTATCAATCATATATGAGTTATCCTAATTAATAAGTATTATTAATCCTATTTGTAATAGAAAATATATCTATCAATTACATAAGATTAAGGGTTTCAATTTTTCCTATAAATAAAACTCATTACTCCTTGTTTCAATTAACTACACAAGAGTATTATTTTAATCTTCTTAATTTCTCTCTCATGTTTTTCAAATATAAGATCATAATTCTTTAGGCTTTTTTATTTAATTAATCTATCAAATATTGGTGGTTATGTTTGATTGATTAATAAGCCTAATTATTTTATGATATTTTGATAATATGTTCTTATGGCTTCTTCTTTATTTTTATTCTTAAATTGTTAGATCAAATAATTGTTTTTGTAATATCATAATTATTTGATTTGATTATTAATCTTTAAATAAGCTATTTTTATTGAACTTGTATTTGATATTTTTGCTCTAGGATTTGCTAGTTGATTTAATTTAAATGAATATGTTTTGAATCATCTAGTTAGGATTATTCATTATTAAATCCGTTCTAAAACACACACGGGCACTTGTGTTTTTGTGCTAACTATTTTGCAATTATTTCGGGAACGTATCTGATTGATGAGAAGCTTATTGGAACGTTAGTTTGGAAACCGTTCACGCTAATATTGAAAACTGTGAAAACAAGGTAAGGGCTCGTAAGTAAAGTACATTGGGGCAATATCCTAAGGAGGTTAGCATAAGATCGAGTTTGTACTTGAACATTTGATTTTCATAGTGGAAAGTTAGGTGGTCCGGTAGACCGATAGTTTTCCTCTTAGGTCCTGGTTATAGTCTAGGTTGTTTCCACCTAAAAATATCATGTGTTATTATTTCCGCACTTTACTCTTACACACGATTACATACCTAACTGCTTTATTTAGGTTATTAAATTATAAATTAATAAAAATTAAAAATAACTTATATGTATTAATTGGGTCTATATTTTATAAACTTTCAAATATCATATTTTTGGGTTTTTGTATAATGCTGATATATTTAGCCTATTACTTTTAAAATGTTTATGAAATCATATTCTAGATTATTGTGTATGTACATAATATTACAAGCTTTACATAAGCTTTATACTAATTTTTTCACAAATATATAATAAAAAAAATTATATTATAATAACTGGAAACTATCATAATAAACTTAAAAATAGTCTTCAAATACATAAATTTTAAATTAAAAATATTACGTAATATGTATATTATAATGTTATATGAGTTTTATAAAAATATTATTCTATGTAAACTGTACATAAATTTTACATAATTTTATAAAATATACATAAAATTTATATTAATTTGCATAATTTTTTTTAAATTATCGCATTAAATCAAAAATAAATTTTAAAATAAATAAATTTTAAATTATATGTATTATTCAACATGAAATTTTTTATATTTTAAGATTATTTTGTAAAATATACAAAAAGTATATATAATTACGTAAATTTTGAATTAACAAGTAAAATTTTCATGTTTTAAGATTATTCTATAAGTTATACAAAATTTGAATTAATTTTGTAAATATTATAGAATTTTTTGCATATATATTTACTTTGTAAGTTGTCTAAAATATGAGAAAAATTCTTAAATCTTATAATTTTATTGACGATGGTCGTGAACCTACGACATTGGTTGTTGAAGTTTTGATAGTTTCGTTGGTGTTGTCAAGCATTCAACTTAACATAGCATTGGTTTAAGTTTATTGAAGATTAGATGTAGATTATTTTATTTTTTTAATGTATTATATATGCTTTTGTTTTGTTTCAATCATGCCTTTTAATTATTAAATCGATTATTTTTGTCCTTTTTTTTGTTACATATAAATATATATGTGCTAATAACACTCTTATTTTAACTTCTACCAAACGATACATGTAAACTTTATTTCTTTTTAAACTATGTTCATATTATTGAAGGAAAATTAATGTATAAATGGAAGTAAATTTACACTGTCAAATGATGCAAGTGAAAATGAAAGTTTAATTGAGAGTATTACTATCAGTACTCTACCCGCTATATTAATCCAGAATTACATATTTATTTTATGTTTAATTGTGAGGGATGAAGTGTACCATAAGTCTTTTTTTTTTTTTTTTTTTTTACAAATGTATCATTTTAATTATCTTTTTAGTGGCTCACACTAAGTTTTTTATTTCTAAAAAAAATTTATATTATTATATTTAAATTAGAGAATAATACACATATTATATGAGAAATGAAAATTAACTCTTTGTCATTTCTTTAAATATATTTTTTACATATCCATGTAGTTCTATAAAGTAATTTTTTTTTTTGAGTTAATGAAAAACTTACATTTAATATAAGATATTTATGAACGTGAGATTTTTGTATTAAAAAAAATAAATTGATTTTTAATCATACAACTTTTTATTTATATATATATATATTCATAATTTAAATATAATAATATAAATTAAAATAAATTTACTCTTCCAAATGATTTGAGTGACTCATTTAAAAAAAATCTATTAAAATGGTCCGTCCATTAAGAAAAAAAAAGTGACTTCAATTTCTAGAGTACACTGAAGTTACACAAATGTGCATATTCACTGCTAAATAGTAATGGACAAATAGAATCTATCGTCCTCTCTGCGTTTCAATTGCATGATGCTCACTTTTCCAAGAAAATTTTAGAGTAAACTAATACTTGTTTACACTTATCGAAGAATGTATAATGGACAATGATAAGCGACAGAGAATCATAGTGAATCGCGCTAAAGGAGGAGAGAATGAAAATTAGGAAAGGAATATGACTGTGATCTTCTTCTTTTTCTTTTTTCTTTTTTTGACTCAGTAGCTCAGCTAAATGTATATGACTTTTTCACTGGCTCTGTTGTTCGTTCTGTCTTGAGATCAAAGATAAAGAAGGAATAATTGAGCCTATGTTATATAAGTTGAGAGCGTAGAAGTAGATCAAAACCTATCAAACTTCTACTCCAATTTAAGCATTCCAATCTTCAAGATAAAGCAATATAAAACCAGTCTTGGAGTTTTAGCTTGCTCCAAAAAGGAGGAAAGAATGAAAATTAGGAAAGGAATAAAGGAAAATGTTTTTTTTATCTCAGAACTCAACCCATTTCACATATTTTAATAGGATATTTATTGTAAGTAGTTTCTTTTTTTTGTACAAATGTGTCTATGTATCATCACTTATAAATAAAATAAAAAAAGTATACTTTCTATTCTTTGAACATCGGAAGGACCCACATCCTTAAAATTTTCTTGTATCTATGACCTCTATGTCTTGTTCTCTCTCTGGGTGGTGGTATTTCTATTTTATTGTCTAATATTGCTTGGATAGAAGATGAAGAAGAACAATAATATAAAGACATAAATGGCTCAAAGATTAGTTTTTTTCCTTTCTATATTTATATAAATGAAGGGGAAAAGCGACCCAATAAGATGGAGATTGAGGCTCAGATCAACTGAAAGCCTTCGAAGAAGGGTTTGTACAAATGGTTGGTTAGGTGGCCCCCTGCTTTTCGGATACTTTACTCTTAAATTTCCTGTACGGCGCACACATATATATGACAGAAACTCAGAGCCTGCTACTTCACAGAAAGCTAGGCGTTCACAGGTAAATCAATACATGAATGGCCGACAAAGGATTCTTGTTTGATCCTTTTGGCAAATACACACTTTTATGTCCATAACTTGTGAGTTTTTTTTTTTTTTTTTTTACTCCTCTGAACTTTGTAACTATAGACTCTTGTTGTTACATTATTTTTTGCATCGGACTAGATATTCCCAGAAGAAGAAACAATGAAGAATCTACAGCAGACTATCAATGCCACTAATGAATCTGAGGTAGATAGGTTTAATTTAGTTTTCTTTTTCTTACATTTCTATCTGTAATGGGATGATGATAAACAATAGAAAAGTCGAATTTTTATGTTGGTCTCTGTTGGATTTAGGCTGCCAAAAATATGTGTTAAGTGTTATTTAGTGGTGACTTACTGTTTTATTAACAGCTTGCAAACCAAAACACGAACAATCCAAGTAGCAGCTGTGCTTCAAACCTCATACTTAACCATGACTTCTCTGAAGGTCTACGTTCCTGGCATGTCAACTGCTGTGATGGCTTTGTTGTTTCACCGGATTCAACATATCCAAAAGAAATAGAAGCAGGATTGGCTGGCAATTACGCTGTTGTTACTAATCGTAAGGAATGCTGGCAAGGCTTGGAGCAAGACATCACTGACAGAATCACTCCGGGTTCCACTTATTTGGTTTCTGCTTTTGTTGGAATCACAGGGCCATTTAAGGGATCTACAGATGTCCTGGCAACTTTAAAACTAGAATACCAAGATTCAGCAACTAGCTATTTCTTTATTGGAAGGTAAGAGATGTTTTTATTCCATTATGTTATCTTTCTTGTATGAAGTATTGGATGACTCTAAAGTAGATTTTATAAGTACCATGGACTCACCACTCATAGGTTGACTTATTGGCTAATTTATTGCTTTCAGAACTTGTGTCTCAAACGAGAGGTGGGAGAAATTAGAAGGCACGTTTTCGTTGCCAACAAGGCCTGATCGTGTTGTATTTTATATAGAAGGGCCTTCTCCTGGAATTGATCTTCTTATAAAATCAGTAGTGATCACTTGTCAATCTCTGAATGAGGCTCCCGAGGTATTTTGCACCTAAACCCTTAAAAGGCATGCAATTATATCTATGTAGATCATTTCAAAAATAATCTCAAAGGAGTGGGAGATGGACTATGTTCTTATTGTCTTTGGACTATGTTCTCTTCTTATATGTAAAGAGTGGGAGATGGGCGTGCCTCAATACTGAAGATGATAATATCATCATAAACCCTAGATTTGAGGATGGCTTGAATAATTGGTCTGGAAGAGGATGCAAGATTGTCATACATGAATCTATGGCAGATGGAAAAATTGTCCCCCTGTCTGGGAAAGTCTTTGCAGCTGCTACAGAACGCACGCAAAGCTGGAATGGGATTCAGCAGGAGATCACGGGCAGAGTTCAGCGAAAACTTGCCTATGAGGTCACCGCTTTGGTTCGCATATTTGGGAACAATGTTGCTAATTCAGATGTGCGTGCTACTTTATGGGTGCAGATGCAAAATCAACGAGAGCAGTACATTGGCATTGCCAAGTTAGTTTCTTTCCCTCCTCTTTTTTAAATCTCCATATCATGATGATTCCAGTGGCAGATGCATACAAGAAATAATATATATATATATATATATATATATACTTGTACAGTATATAAACATGGAATGGATAGATTAGACAGTTGCTAGTTCATTACAATCCATAAAATTTGCTTTTGTCTTGGAGAATATTTCATTTCACAGTTCATTTCCATCATCTTACCTACCTGAATGAAAACCTTTTTCAATTTTAAAGTGTCCAGGCAACAGACAAGAATTGGTCACAAATGCAGGGAAAGTTCCTTCTAAATGCTTCCCCGTCAAGAGTGGTCGTTTATGTAGAAGGGCCCCCTCCAGGAACTGATATTCTACTCAACAGCTTAGTTGTTAAACATGCAGAGAAAGTTCCTCCTTCTTCTCCACCAGCTATTGAGGTTGGTTAATTTGGTATTTTCATCATGCACTTTAAACCTGCAATCTTATTATAGTTGAATCCAAAAATTTTTAATCCTAAGCATTAAGTATTTGTCTTTATTTAAGCAGAATCCTGCTTTTGGAGTCAATATAATAGAGAACAGCAATCTAACTAATGGCACTAATGGGTGGTTTCCTCTTGGTAACTGTACTTTGAGCGTTGGCATTGGTTCACCACGTATACTTCCTCCAATGGCTAGAGATTCCCTTGGACCTTATGAACCTCTTAGTGGTCGTTATATTCTAGTGACCAATCGCACCCAGAACTGGATGGGTCCTGCACAGATGATCACAGATAAACTCAAACTCTATTTGACATACCAAGTATCTGCTTGGGTTCGGATTGGTTCTGGTGCAAAAAGTCCACAGAATGTGAATGTTGCACTTAGTGTGGACAACCAATGGGTTAATGGGGGACAAATTGAGATTAATGATAACAGATGGCATGAAATTGGTGGTTCCTTTAGAATTGAGAAGCAACCTTCGAAAGTTATGGTTTATGTACAAGGTCCTGCTCCTAGCATTGACTTGATGCTTGCTGGCCTTCAAATATTCCCAGTTAACCGCGAGGCAAGGTTTACACACTTGAAGAAGCAAACTGATAAGGTAATTTATAATATGTATATTGTAAAAGATATCATATTTAATAAACATAAATTAAATCATGTATTTATTTTTTATAACAATTTAGTATTGTTGTTATGAAAAAATGAATATACGTTAACAAAAAAAATTACATTTATTATTGTGCAGTCACATTTTCATAACAATAGTATTAAATTATTATGAACTATTGTTATGAAAAAGTAATTACACAAATTAACTATTATTTTTGTAATAAATAAGAAAATTTGTAGGTATTTTTCTCTTACTAATAATGTAAATGGTTGTTTTTTAGAGGTGCAGTTATATTTATATCTTTACTGAACATAAATTTTATCTTTATACCTAAGATGTAACTAGTGATTATCATATATATATATATATATTGTACTTAGTGACATGCAAATATGCCATCTACTTGTCCAATATCCCAATATATCATTTTTGCCTCATGCAGATCCGCAAGCGTGATGTCATCCTCAATTTCTCAGGATTGGATACAAGTAGTTTTCGTGGTACTTTTGTGAAAGTTACACAAACACAAAATAATTTTCCTTTTGGATCTTGTATAAACAGAACAAATATTGACAATGAAGATTTTGTTGATTTTTTCGTGAAAAATTTCAACTGGGGTGTCTTTGGGAATGAGTTAAAGTGGTATTGGACAGAACCACAGCAAGGGAATCTAAACTACAAAGATGCTGATGAGATGTTGGACTTGTGTAAGAGCCACAACATAGAAACTCGTGGTCATTGCATCTTCTGGGAAGTAGAGGGCACAGTCCAGCAATGGATAAAATCCTTAAACAAAAATGACCTGTCCATTGCTGTACAAAACCGCCTAACAAGTCTTCTTACTCGCTACAAGGGAAAATTCAGACACTACGATGTTAACAACGAGATGTTGCACGGCTCATTCTACCAAGACAAATTAGGTAAAGACATCCGAGCCAAAATGTTTAAGACTGCTAACCAACTAGACCCTTCAGCCATCCTATTTGTGAATGACTATCATGTTGAAGATGGATGTGACACCAGATCATCCCCAGAAAAGTACATTGAGCAAATCCTTGGTTTGCAAGAGCAAGGTGCACCCGTCGGAGGAATTGGGATTCAAGGACATATAGATAGTCCAGTGGGATCAATAGTTTGTTCTGCACTTGATAAATTGGGAATAGTTGGACTTCCAATCTGGTTTACAGAACTTGATGTGTCTTCCATTAATGAACATGTTAGAGCTGATGATTTGGAAGTCATGCTTCGAGAGGCATTTGCGCATCCTGCTGTAGATGGTATAATGCTATGGGGATTTTGGGAATTATTTATGAGTAGAGAAAATTCACATTTAGTGGGTGCAGAAGGTGAGATTAATGAAGCTGGTAAAAGGTACCTTGCTCTTAAACAAGAATGGTTATCTCATGCTCATGGTCACGTTGACGAGGACGGAGAATTTCTATTTAGAGGTTTCCATGGTACTTACACTGTTGACATCTTTACTATCTGCAAGAAGATATCTAAGACATTTGTGGTGGACAAAGGAGACTCTCCATTGGTGGTGTCTATAGATTTGTAAGTCTGATGTTATAACTACATCATTATGTGAATAATCATATTCATGAATTACGCGTTGAGTTTTTTTTTTTAATTATTATTTCTTTTAACAATTACGCGGTTGGGTTTGTGTGATACAAAAAATGATGAATTATTTCCGCGGGTTTGTGTGTAATAAGAATCATTTGTTTTCGTCAAAAGATTCTAATCTACCAGCAGCTTTTCATCCTTAAATTAATTAATTTTTTTATACTAACAATAATTTATTTCAAAACTTATAATATTATATCAAAATATCTAATAAAAATATCAAAAGATACTCATTTTATAACATCAATAAAATAAACTAAAATTATATCAGAGTTTTAATCATTGTTGACGGTAATTTTATCAAAGTTTCGACTATCATCAAAATTATCGAATATAAGACATTAATATGACTTAAAAAGTATGTACGTAAGGTGTTGAATCCGATTGTATAAAAATGTAAGGATATGAAAAAGGACACCAAAATTCAAATATTATATATAAATATAAAAATAGATGTAATATATTATATATAGATATAGATGTAGATATAATATATTACATATAAAGATAAAATTAAATGTAACATGTTACGTACCAAATGATACTAACAAAATCTAATAATTTTTGTTGTCTCAATTTTATATAGATATTACTTCCTTTCTTTTAATAAAAAAATGTGATTTTATTTTTTTAATTGAGTAGACGGAGTTAATTTAAGGTTTGTTATTTAGTAGTATCGTAATTTAATTTTTGATATATTTTTATTCTTATTATTAAAGTGGTATTTTATTGGTATTTTCATTTAAAAATATATACCAATTTGATAATTTTTTTACATTAAATTAGGGATTTATCATAATTTAAATATAAAATCGATATAAATTTGATATAATTTTTACATTAAATTAAAATAATTACACCAAATTAGTAAATAAAGTATCACTAAGTTACTACCTTAATAATAAGTGCAAAAAATATACCGAAAATTGGTTTGTGTAATGTAAGGTAACAAACCCGTTAATCTTTGAGATATTATCTTATTTGGATATCCTGGTATAATTCGCCTTTGCCTTTTCTATTTCTTTGAGGAATTTTTGCATTGGACGACCTCACGTTGACAACTTCTCTTGTAGGCTATATTTACTGATAATCTAAAACCATAAAATTCATTCGTAAAGATTGAATAAATGCTCTGGTTAGCATAAACTACCAACACCCAACCATATATAGCCCAAGGATGCATAAACAAAACACTCACCATATCGGAGTTAGTTATGTTTCATAACAGAATTAGTTATTAAGCTTCTTTAGTTCTAATTAAGTCTCCTTGTGTACAAATACATATAATACTCACTTGTAATATTCAGTTCAACAATAAATATAATTTACATTTCTCAGTTTTCCTTTAGCCGTGAATTGTTAGTATGATATCAGAGTACAAAAGATCCTAGGGTTTCTTCCTTACTTAATCTTGATTTCTCAAAGCTTTAACAATGGCTGCAAAGAATGCTTTATCCTATTGTGATGTAGTTCATTCTCCTATCACTAATCATCAAGATCAAATTAATAATTCTTCATCTCCTTTGATTACAAACAATTATACTTTACCTATATTTGATTTACTAGTTCAGTATTTTTCATCCAACACTTTAATCAATGCAAGTTTTTCTATCAAACTTGATCAAAATAATTCTTTAATGTAATGAGTGCATGCAAATAGAGAGTTTGATAATCTTATATCGTCTTGAAGATTTTATCCATAGAATACATCTCCAAAATTCGAACAATTTAGCCTCATTTGGAAACTATTCGTGAGCATTACTGATATATATAACTTATAGAATTAAAATAAAATGTTTATTACTTTATTTTATTTGATTACTTTATTTTTATAAATTAAATATATTAATAATTTTTTAAAAATTTACATACTTTAATTACATTTTTTTAGATAATACTTTAGTCAACTTATTATTACAATTTTAAAAATTTAATCATTTTTTTTATTGAAAAAATTCATGTTGAATTCAATTGAAATTTATTAAGAGTAAGTTGAATAAAAAAATCTTAAAATGTTGAAAAAGGTGAAAAATAAAATTATTAAAATTTATATAAAGTATTAACAAATATAATAATTAAATAATTAAAATACAATAATTTTAAAACAATATAATTAATTGTATTTAAGTTATGAAAGAAACACCTTTTACAACTGGATACAAAGGATTTATTTTTAATAATTAATCTTAAAATAATAATGAATATAATAACTATCTGTTAAGACATTTAAACTCATTTTTTTTTCCTAAACCAATCCCTATATCTTATATAAATAAATAAAAATTAATAAGAAACGGTCATTTTCCCGCTAATTCTCAGTTGGGCCTTTTTTCTGTTTCTTTCTTTTTGAGTTATTTCTAGTATTTCATTCGTTGTTTAGCTCTGCTACTTGAAACCGTCATTTGACTCATATTTTGTTCTATCTCTCTCTCTCAATCGATTTCAGCTCATTAGGTCCAATCGGACTTCATGTTCTTCGTTCGGGTTCATTCGGTAGAAGCCAATAAGCCTCTCAGATTCGAAAACATCGAGTTCACCGCCGTCAATTCCACCACCGCCACCAAATCAACCCAAACGAATCCAAACCCAACTTCAAAATTCAACGAGCGAAGAGGCGTGGCTCATCTGTTCCGGAGCGTAGCTCACTCTTCGCTACCAAGCCCTAGCTCCAGGTCCACTCTTCTCTTCATAATTGCCGTTCCCAATTACTTCTCCTTCGAGGACTTCATTCATTTCTGTGGTTCCCGAATTGACCATATTACTGAACTCGTCTTTATCAGGTGCCATATAAACCTCTTGATTTGTCTCCTGAGCATACCCTTTTCGTTTCATTTGAAATTCAATAAATCTATATTTACATTTTCTTGATTGTTTTGGCTGGGTTGATGGTTTAATTAAAACCCTTAATCGGGTTTTCTATAGAACCAAGGAAATTGGAAAGTTTAGCTCTTTTGGTTGCAGATATTTAGATATGATCAATCACAACGAAAACAATTAATTTTACTTGGCTGTCAATAAGCTACGTGCATTTATTTGTAGTTTCTTTGATTTGATTTAATATAGGAATGATGCTACGGAAGATCGTTACTGTGTTTTGATCAGGCTAATGAATCAGTTGACGTCTGATAGATTCTATCGTGTTTTCAATGGAAAGAAATTTTTAGCTGGCGAGGTAAAAGAAAAGAGCTTCTCTCAAATTTGTATTGTCTAATTTTGAACATATACTCACTTGCTTTGGTTTGATTGAATTAATGTTAGGCTTGTTGGGTTTTCCTCTTGATTTGGAGGAGCCCAAGAGAAGCCCATGTGGCTTAAAAGCCCATGGAGTAAGAAGGGGTAATTATGTCATTTCATTGCCTTAATTAATAAACCCATTTAGGGTTTGTTGTGTGAGAATTCTGCAGAGAAAAAAAAAAAGTGTGCAGAAAATGCAGCAGCTGCAGCAGAAAAACTGCTCTCAGTTTTTCAGTTTTCCCTCTCCAGCCAGTCTTCATCAAGTGCTCCGATCGAAGGCCGTTTGTGGTCCGATTAAGCTGAAATTTTGCGGACAGGTTCACGACTCAAGACTCTTTAATCTGTGCGGTGGGATTTGGATTTGGCTCACCGGTTTGAGAAATTCTGAGCAGTGAACAGTGACTACGAATTTGGTTAGATTTCTCCATTTTCTTGAAATAATTGTTAGTTTCCAAGAAGTGTATTCTTGATGATGTTGTTGATTGCTTGCCTCTAGTTTTACCTAGAGAGAATTGTTGTATAATTGTTTCTTGATAGTGGAAGTTTTGGAGAGGAGTGCCGTGGTTGTTTCCTTCCTATACCGGGAAGGTTTTTCCACGTAAATTGGTTGTGTTGATTTTGTGCATGTTTGATTTTGAGCTCTATTTATTTGTTTCCTAAAAGATTCACACAAAGAAGGAGAATAGGTTTAATTCCGCTGTTTAGAGCTTAATTAAGTTCGAATTGAAATTGTGATTCTCCTAATAAAGTGGTATCAGAGCTGTGGTTATTATTGTGGAATTTCTTGTGTTGAATAATGGAAGCAAATTTGAGTAGAATGATTACTTTGAATGGTTCTAATTATCACACTTGGAAAGGAAAAATGGAAGATCTTCTTTATGTCAAACAATTTCATTTACCGGTTTTTGCCTCTGAAAAATCAGAAAAATTGTCTGAAGAAGAATGGACTTTGTTACACCGACAAGTCTGTGGGTATATAAGGCAATGGGTAGATGATAATGTTTTGAATCATATTAGTGGAGAAATACATGCACGGTCACTATGGAATAAACTTGAAGAGTTGTATGCTCGAAAAACAGGAAATAATAAAATGTTTCTTATAAAGCAGTTGATGGCTTTAAGGTACCAAGATGGAACTCCGTTGACAGATCACTTGAATACGTTCCAAGGAATAATCAATCAGTTAGCTGGAATGGGTATCAAGTTTGATGATGAGATTCAGGGGTTGTGTTTATTGGGTACGTTGCCGGACTCTTGGGAAACATTTAGAATGTCATTAAGTAACTCAGCTCCAAATGGTGTAATCAATATGGATCTGGCTAAGAGTAGTGTTTTGAATGAAGAAATGAGAAGAAAATCACATGGGTCTTCTCAACAGTCAGAGATTTTGGTTACAGAAAGAAAAGGGAGGAGTAAAAGCAGAGGTTTCAAGAACAAAGAAAAAGGAAGAAGCCAGTCCAACAAGTTTTCTAATATTGAGTGTCATCACTGTGGCATGAAAGGGCACATCAAGAAATACTGTAGACAGTTGAAGCGGGATAACAAGAAGAAAGACAAAGAACAAGATGGTGATGTTGGCAAGGAAAATGATCGAGTTGTCACCGCTAGTTCAGAAGACTTTCTCGTTGTTTATAATGAAGATGTTGTCAATGTTGCATGTCACGAGGTCAGTTGGGTTATTGATAGTGGAGCCTCCATTCATGCTACGTCTCGAGAGGACTTCTTTACATCCTATACAGCAGGTGACTTTGGGACAGTGAAGTTGGGTAATGATGGCTTGGTTAAAGTCATTGGTATTGGAGATGTGTGTTTGGAGATGAATAATGGCATGAGGCTACTTCTTAGAGGGGTAAAACATATTCCTGAAATTCGTTTGAACTTGATCTCTGCAGGTAAACTTGATGATGAAGGATATTGCAATACCTTTAGTAATGGTCAATGGAAACTTACTAAAGGTGCTATGGTTGTTGCTCGTGGGAACAAGCATTCCAGTTTGTATATACTGCAGGCGAGACTCTTTAAAGGTGTTATTAATGCTGTGATGGATGAGCTCACATCAGAATTGTGGCATAAGAGACTTGCTCACATGAGTGAGAAAGGCTTGGCAGTATTGACTAAAAAGAATCTTCTTTCTGGAATGAATGATGTTTGTTTAAGAAGATGTACTCATTGTTTGGCAGGGAAGCAAAATAGAGTTTCTTTCAAAAGTTCCCCTCCTTCAAGAAAACAATACATACTTGATTTGGTACATTCAGATGTATGTGGTCCTATGAAGACAAAAACTTTGGGTGGTGCCAGTTATTTTGTAACCTTCATAGATGATTGTTCAAGAAAGTTATGGGTGTACACTTTGAAGAGCAAAGATCAAGTATTAGATGTGTTTAAACAGTTTCAAGCCTTAGTTGAGAGACAAACTGGGAAGAAATTGCGGTGCATCAGAACAGATAATGGGGGAGAGTATTCAGGTCCTTTTGATGAGTATTGTAAGCATCAGGGAATTCGACATCAAAAGACACCTCCCAAGACTCCTCAGTTAAATGGGTTGGCTGAGAGAATGAACAGGACATTGGTTGAAAGAGTAAGATGTCTTCTTTCGCAGGCTCAGTTGCCAAGATCTTTCTGGGGTGAGGCTTTGAATACAGTTGTACATGTTCTTAATCTCACACCATGTGTTCCTCTTTAGTTTGATGTACCAAACAGAGTTTGGACTGGCAAAGATGTTTCTTATGATCATCTTCGCGTTTTTGGTTGCAAGGCATTTGTGCATATACCAAAAGATGAGAGATCTAAGCTCGATGTGAAGACACGACAATGTATCTTTGTTGGTTATGGTCTGGATGAATTTGGCTACAGATTTTATGATTCAGTTGAGAAGAAACTGGTAAGGAGTCGTGATGTTGTGTTTATAGAAGATCAAACTATACAAGATGTTGAGAAGATAGAAAAAGGAGTCCATCAGTATAGCGATGATTTGATTGACCTAGATCCAGTTCCTTTATCAATACAGATGGAACAAAATGTTCAAGATGACCAACAAGGTTTAGATGATGCAGATATGCAAGCTGAAACAGATCACCAGACTACTGATCAGTTGCCAGAACCAGAAATTCCACCCAGGAGGTCTACCAGAGACCGATATCCTTCCACACGGTATGATACAAATGAGTATGTGCTATTGACAGATGAGGGAGAACCTCAATGTTATGCAGAAG
The DNA here is from genome assembly GCA_037013495.1 of Hippophae tibetana. Lineage (NCBI taxonomy): Eukaryota > Viridiplantae > Streptophyta > Magnoliopsida > Rosales > Elaeagnaceae > Hippophae > Hippophae tibetana. The sequence continues at coordinate 11,546,172 of CM072812.1, forward strand.
CGATGGAAGATGGAAACAGAGCACACTGGGTTGGTGCTATGGAAGATGAGATGCAGTCACTGTATGACAATCACACGTTTGAGCTGGTAAAGTTGCCTAAGGGTAAGAGAGCTTTGAAGAACAAGTGGGTCTACAGGGTGAAGCAAGAAGAACACAATTCACAACCACGATACAAAGCTAGACTGGTCGTCAAGGGATTCAGTCAGAGAAAAGGTATTGATTTTGATGATATTTTCTCTCCTGTTGTGAAGATGTCTTCCATACGTGTTGTTCTAGGTCTAGCAGCAAGCTTGGATTTAGAAATTGAGCAAATGGATGTGAAAACTGCCTTTCTTCATGGTGAGTTGGAGGAAGAGATTTATATGGAGCAGCCAGAGGGTTTTGAGGTTAAAGGAAAAGAGGATTACGTATGTCGGTTAAAGAAAAGCCTCTACGGGTTGAAGCAAGCACCTAGACAATGGTATAAGAAGTTTGAGTCAGTTATGGGGGAGCATGGTTACAAGAAGACTACTTCTGATCATTGTGTTTTTGTGCAGAAATTCTCTGATGATGATTTTATCATTTTATTGCTCTATGTTGATGACATGTTGATTGTTGGTAGAAATTCTTCAAGGATTGATAATTTGAAGAAGCATTTGAGTAAGTCCTTTGCCATGAAGGACTTGGGGCCAGCAAAACAAATTCTTGGTATTCGAATTTGTCGAGACAAGAAAAGAAAGAAGTTGTACATGTCACAGGAACGGTACATCAACAAGGTACTTGAAAGATTTCATATGGATAAAGCTAAAGTGGTTTCTTTTCCTTTATCTAATCACTTTAAGTTGAGATCGAGTCAAGGCCCTTCAACAGATAAAGAGAAGGAAGATATGGAAAATGTTCCATATGCCTTAGCAGTAGGAAGCTTAATGTATGCAATGGTGTGTACGAGGCCAGACATAGCTCATGCAGTTGGAGTTGTTAGTCGTTTTCTTTCGAATCCAGGAAGAGAGCATTGGGATGCAGTAAAGTGGATTATGAGATATCTTCGAGGTACTTCCAAGTTAACACTTAGCTTTGGAAGTGGAAAACCAGTGTTAGTTGGATACACTGATTCAGATTTGGCAAGAGATGAAGATTCTCGTAAGTCTACTTCAGGTTATCTAATTACTTTCTCTGGTGGAGCAGTTTCTTGGCAGTCAAGATTGCAAAAGTGTGTTGCACTTTCTACAGCAGAGGCGGAGTTTATTGCAGCAACGGAAGCTTGTAAAGAGTTGTTGTGGATGAAACAGTTCTTGAGAGAACTTGGTTTCAAGCAGCAAAAATATGTGTTATTCTGCGATAATCAGAGTTCTATTCACCTAGCGAAGAACTCGGCATTTCACTCAAGATCAAAGCATATTGATGTGAGGTATCATTGGATAAGGGATACTCTTAACAATAAGTTGCTTGAACTTGAGAAAATCCATACTGATGAGAATGGATCTGACATGCTGACAAAAGCAGTGTCAAGAGAAAAACTTGAAGTTTGTTGTTCAATTGCCGGGATGGCGGATCCCTCCATCTAATCGGAAAAGGGGGAGATTTGTTGGGTTTTCCTCTTGATTTGGAGGAGCCCAAGAGAAGCCCATGTGGCTTAAAAGCCCATGGAGTAAGAAGGGGTAATTATGTCATTTCATTGCCTTAATTAATAAACCCATTTAGGGTTTGTTGTGTGAGAATTCTGCAGAGAAAAAAAAGTGTGCAGAAAAGGCAGCAGCTGCAGCAGAAAAACTGCTCTCAGTTTTTCAGTTTTCCCTCTCCAGCCAGTCTTCATCAAGTGCTCCGATCGAAGGCCGTTTGTGGTCCGATTAACCTGAAATTTTGCGGACAGGTTCACGACTCAAGACTCTTTAATCTGTGCGGTGGGATTTGGATTTGGTTCACCGGTTTGAGAAATTCTGAGCAGTGAACAGTGACTACGAATTTGGTTAGATTTCTCCATTTTCTTGAAATAATTGTTAGTTTCCAAGAAGTGTATTCTTGATGATGTTGTTGATTGCTTGCCTCTAGTTTTACCTAGAGAGAATTGTTGTATAATTGTTTCTTGATAGTGGAAGTTTTGGAGAGGAGTGCCGTGGTTGTTTCCTTCCTATACCGGGAAGGTTTTTCCACGTAAATTGGTTGTGTTGATTTTGTGCATGTTTGATTTTGAGCTCTATTTATTTGTTTCCTAAAAGATTCACACAAAGAAGGAGAATAGGTTTAATTCCGCTGTTTAGAGCTTAATTAAGTTCGAATTGAAATTGTGATTCTCCTAATAAGGCTGAGGTCTGTCATATTATGTTTTTGCTTTCTGTGGATTACACCGAGTCGGCCAAGCTAGCTGGGACACCTCCAGAAGGGTGTACTGAGCTACCTACCTGCCCAATTTGCCTTGGTGAGTCCCAGAATATTTGGATTGCCTCACTTCCCTTGTGGCAACAATACTCTCCCTGTTTGAAGTGCATATTATTTGCCTTTTTGAAACCTAATATTATTTTCTTGCATCTGGTTTGTCTTTTGTTAGAAAGATTGGATCCTGACACAAGTGGAGTACTGAGTACGGTTTGTGACCACTCTTTCCAATGTCCTTGTATTTCAAAGTGGACTTATTTATCTTGCCAGGTGAGGTGCTGGTTCTTTGTTACATAAACATTTCTCATGTTTTTTTTCATCTTTTTGTTAGTAAGAAGTCTTAGTTGGTTTCCGGGTTGTGTTACTCAATGCCGTTGTGGTTGTCCATAATATTTTTTAACTAGCATGCACCATTAAGGAATCAATATTTTAATTTTCTACGGCTTGAGAAATGTGGAACAATGTTTACAAACCTTAAGTGATAATAGCGCAATCAAAGTCTTTAGGTCACTGTCGTGCATAAAGTATCTTGTTTCTCTGGCATCATCTTGTGTTGGAGCTCCTCTAAATCAAGCAAACAAATCATCAATTGTGATCAGAAAAAAGCTGATCTCTTAACATGAAGATGCAAATGTGTGCAATTATGCACACCTCTTTTCTCACTAACATAGGACATAGCTTAACAATAAATGGGAATACTGAATTTCAAGATAGGAATTTGTTACCAGTCTTTCATTTGTTTGTTCCATCAACGCTTAAAATGTTGGTAACATATCAGCAGCAAACTTTTTTTACAACTATGTTGAAGAAAATTTCTATATACTTTATCAGGTTTGTCGATTTTGCCAGCAGAAGGATGAGAAAACAACTTGCACAGTTTGTGGAACATCAGAAAATTTGTGGGTTTGTGTCATTTGTGGTTTTGCAGGATGTGGAAGGTACTGCACCTTTTTCTGATCTTTTACTTATAACTTCGAGTTTTTTTCTTTTTGTAGTAAAGCAGGGAAATAATGGGACCTGAATTTATTAGTTTAATAGGAAGGCCACTGCACAAGTATGTGTATTTTGCATGCATAGTGGCAATAAATGCTATGTATGGTATGTAATTATGATTTCCTTTTCTTGCCCAACATTTAAGATACAAAGAAGGGCATGCTATTAGACACTGGAGGGATACACATCATCTCTATTCTCTTGATTTAACAACGCAACAAATCTGGGATTATGTTGGTGACACCTATGTTCATCGGTTAAATCATTCAAGGATTGATGGCAAGCTAGGTGGGATGAACTCTCGCTGCATGTCAGTTGAAGGAGATTGTGGTAGTTGCGAGTATAGTGAGGATTATGGCATCAGTGGAGCCCTCTATAACAGCAAAGTTGAAGCGGTATGTATCACCAGCAAAATCTTGTCAATACCAAATAAAAATTCTCAAGATATGACTAACTAGTTTGATAAGTTTATTTACCAGGTAAACGATATTTTTTACCACCGTTGCATTATTACCACTTTTTTTTTGTCAAGACATTGTTACCACTTACCACTAAGCTTTTTTTGGGAAATAATTTAATATAACCTCTCTTACTAATCTTATTCTAATATGGAACTTGTATTTTTTATACAATAAAGGTACAATTGGGGGTCACTTAGAATAAGAATAGTAAAAAAGGGTTAAGTTAGCCTATTTTCCAACTCTTTTTTTTTTTAAAGAACAAACATACCATCAATCTTTTTAAATTTACAAATCTACTAATCTTGAAATTGATTATCAGCGGCGCTTACCTTAAATTTCTTACTTTCATAACTCAAATAGCAAGACCACATTAGCATGGGGAAGTGTTTGCCATTTATTCCAATCCTGCAAAACAGAAGAGCTAGCAATCAAGAAATAATTACTCTCCATCATCTTATTAATAATAACAATGAATTAATGCAGGAAATGCAACCAAACAAATAGTGAAAATTTCTCTAATTACTTAAACAAAGGGCTCAAGCTCTGTTCGAGGATAGCTTAAACAATCAATTAATGATGAAAAAAAACAAGGATTTATCGTCTCTTTGATATAGCTGAGGAAGCAATTAACCAAATAAAAGATTAGAAAACATAAATGGGAGAAGAGAGAAATACCTTACCTTTGTAAGTTTCAACTTCAGAATAGAGGTGAGGGGAGGAGTTGAGTCATCGTCGTAGAGGTTGTTAATGTTAGAGCAAAGTTGAGAATTGTGGAAGATCATGTACACTGCACACAATCCATTTTAGCTTTTTTATATATTTTTTAAAGATATATGTGAGAAACATATGCAAAAATTTAACGTTTATTAAATGCCATTGACAGCCAATTCACAAAATAGTAGATTTGTAACATTTAAAAAGGTTAGTGGTAGCCTAGTAGGCTTGTAATGAAAAAAGGTTTAGTGGTAACTATGCAATAAATGCAATAGTTTGGTGTAAAAAATATTGTTTACCCTTTACATGCATGTTTAACATAACAACTGTTGTTTCTAATTTTCCCATGCACATGCACTGATTTTGGGTTGCTTACTCGACAACAGATTGTAGATGAGTACAACCTTCTACTTGCCGATCAGCTTGAGAACCAAAGACGTGTAAGTGCTCCTACCAACTGCCATCCTTTTAGTTATTTCTGGTTATACCATCTTGCTTGTATGAAGTCAGTTTCGCAAATATCTATCTCATTTTGGGGAAAAACATCTTACAAAATATTTTTGTGCATTTTATTTTCAGTACTATGAATCTCTACTTGTTGATGCTAGAAGTAGATTGGACAGTGCAATTTCAGAAGCAGTTGAGAAGACTGTGACTTCCAAAATGCAGGAAATCCAAAATAAACTGGAAAAATGTATCGAGGAAAAAAATTCTGTTGCAGAAGTAAGTTTGACCTATTTAGTACTCTTCAAGTTGATTTGCTTATATTTTGGGTTAGCTAGTTTCTCGTCGCTATTTCCTCTTAAATATATACGTTGCCGTGATTTTCCCACTTGATTCACAGCTGTTTCTCTGTCCATCTCTTAACCTTTATTTTTTATTTTTTATGCTTGTTTCTTAGATCAATCGAAATTTCATCAAAGACCAAGAGGTTTTGCGAAAGAAGTTTAAGGAAATAGAAGAAAGGTACTTGCCTTTACAATCATTGTCAGTTCCCGCTCTTTTAAGTTACGGTTCTGTTAGCAACACCGTGGGAGCAATTTAGGTTTGTTAAAATCTGATTGTTGGAAAAAACAGCATTAGTTAGAAACTTTGGGAGTTTTCTTCTTCGGTTTCTATATGTTGCCCAACTTCGTCAAACTAGGGGTAGCATCATTCTAATTGGAAAAACTACTCCATCAAGTGGACTTATTGACCGAAAAACAAAAAAAGTGGACTTATTGTATACATGTTCTATACTTGTTGTCTGTGACATTTTAACTCTGCACTGGTCACTTGATATTGCTAGATCAATTAGTTATGATGTGAAATTTAGGTTTAAGCTTGTAGTTAGTACTGAATAGTGAATACTTAATAATTCACTCGTTGTTTTAGGGAAGCTGCATCACTGAGGTCAAGGGATGAAATTATACTTGATCTGGAAGAGCAGGTACTGTGATGACCCCCTTAGAGCATGTGTTTTTTGCTTATTATTTTCAAATACTTGGTTCAGTTTTGTTCAATTTTGGAGTCAGATTAGGGACCTTACAGTCTACATTGAAGCCCAAAAAACGCTGAAGGAGATGACAGATTCGGATAGCATAAAAGGTGGAACTCTTTTACCAGTAGCTTCAAAGCAATCTTCCCCAGCCAGCTCCAAAAGGCATGCCAAGTCAGGCAGAAAAAGGAATTAGATGCTTGCTATTGCACAGAAATGGCACTGAGGTTGTGAATTTGCTATATGGTGTCAGTGCCTTGTTCAAAGTGTTAAATTTTAGAACTTGAAGTACTATTTTAATTATGAACTGCTGCTGCTGACCATACTAGTGTTTTACAATGTTGAGCAAAAATATATACGTATGGCAAATTATTCATATTCTATCATTTAAAAAAAAAACTGAATCTGAAAAGAAAAACACAGCAAAGGACGTCCACGTTATCTGAAACCAAGACAATGATTTAGTGCATTTCTATATATGATAGAGTGCTTCATTATTTTATTAGTCAACGATCAATTTTACATTTAAAAAAAAGTCATATAGCTCCTAATAATTAAAATAAGAATTTTTTATTTAAAATTTTAATTTATTTATAATTTTTTTATAACTATATTATATGATTTAAAAATTTAAAAATTAAATCATATAATTTACAAGTTTAATGACGTGTTAAATTGATTAAAGTTGTAGGTCAATAAAATAATTTTAGCCCGTGAAATATGGTGCACAATTGCACATCACTTGAAATGCTGATAGCGCAGCTCCTTTTTTGCGAGAATAAAAAGCCTACAGAAATGATATAACCTAATATGGAAATGGTGTAACTTCATGAGTTGATTGACTTCTCACGTATAACGAGTCGATGCATGTTGAGTAAAATCTATTCTACATTACGTCATACACCACTTGACCTTATAACTATTTACTCTTTTGCACATGGAGGATGAAAGTAGTTAAAATAGATGATCTTTAAATTTCCTTATGAGGCCCGCAAACCTTAGTGTGTGTGATTTGTGTGAAGTCATTTCCTTTGAAAGAGAAGGCGTAAATATAAGTCATATTTAAGTAGGGTATGATAGTTCAGGATAGACTGAGATGTAATCATTTAAGTTTTATGGAGATAATTTTCATCTCACATTATAAAACTCAACGAGGTCACTTCTAATACATTTTCATAACCGAAAACGTTTCAAAAGTCCAAATTGCTCCCATGAAAATCATTGTGCTGACGACAAACTATTACATTAATCAAAGATTTTAGAAGGGCAATTTGAACTTTTATACATTTACTAAAGGTCTGACATGATTCCAAGGGATCTCTTTGAGTATTCTCAAAATGTAAGGGAAGGGAATACACTTGTAATTTATCAAATCACAAGTGTAATCTTAGCAATCAAAAAATAAATAAATCCAATAGCGCAAGTGAAATTCACCCTTACATTTAAAAAGCAATTGTATGTATGTTTTTCTTACGTTTTTCTAGGTCCAAACAATCAAAGCAGTAAATAAGTAAATTCAAGACGCAATCTGAAAAAGACAATCAAAGATATGTGCTACTACAACTGCTATAAATCCCCAAAACTTTTCCAATCTACATAGTAAAACAGCAGTAGCCAGTTTATAGCGAAACTGTGAGAACTGGGTTGAGAAGCTCCCAACTCCATGTATTTAGCATTTTACATAATGAAAAGGAGGTGCATGAAACGTTATGCAAAAATAATAATAATAATAAACAATTGATTTATTATGATCTACATCAGAACCGGTTACAAAGTAGGAGATAAATATCAATCCTAATTACCTAGTTGCCACTCAAATATTTCACCAAGTAACTTAGAACAGAATAAAGTAAGGAATGCCCATCGAAAGCAGCTCTAAATTTTTTTAATAAATCTTCTTTGCAGTCCGATCCCATTCTTCCACTTTGCAACTTCATTTAATGTTCATCATACCATATTTATCCAATCATTCTAAATGATAACAATTGGTGGCTGCGGTGTCTGGAAAGTAGTTGCAAAGCCACATGACGAACTCTAATGTGTTAATTCAAGTTTCTAAACTATAAACTCCTAAATTCTGCAGCTTCCCTCTAATCAATTTATGGTGGGATGGGGAAATGGATCACAGTCAAAAGATACATACCACTCAAGGTCCTTTAGTCAAAGACATGAACAGTTACTTGTCACCTTTGTGGCTGATCTGAACCTGCTGCACCAGAAGCAGTGCTAGGCCCAGCACCATTTTCAAACGGAGGTGGGGTGCCCCACTTTCCTTCTGACTCTAAAGGCTCAAGTACGTGAACTCCACCATCTGTAAGTCCAAGTGCAAATTGATTGGGTTCGGTTGGATGTGCCGCAATGACAAAAGGATAGACCCTTAAACTGTCAAAACAATAATCCCAAGTATGTTAAATTAGAAAGACAAAAATGAAAGATGTTGTGTATTGGCTTTGAATGTAATTGACAGGAAACTGCACCTTGGATTAAGAGGTAAATATGCAGATGGACTAATTCTACATCTCAATCTGAGATGTTGAGCCATGAGAACACCCACACTTCCATCTTCAAAGCTAACATATATTGACTCGCTATCACAAGAATAGGTAGCATGTGTAACTGCACCACTAGCTTCTCGAGGAAACCACTGCATTATGGACATCATGTACAGAACATTAGTAGGCAACTAAATCCCAAACAATGCCTTACAAAGATGAGGCTATCTAAATCAACCTAATGTGTAACCATGTCCTAACTTGTATTTCACAACTGAACTAGAAGCATTTGGAGATAGTGAGAGCATTGTAATATATTAAGAGGAAAAGCAGCTGCACCTGCTTACGGCAATCTAATTTTGGTGCTTCATATATGGCTATCTGAGTTTCATGAACTGCTAACAAATGCCTCTGATCTAGGTGAAATTGAACTTTGGTATCTGCAAGAGGAGCTGCTGCTCGCCCACTAGGAATTTGCAAGAATTTACTTGCCTGCTTCTCCCATCCATCCGTGTTCCAAACACACAACTGACAAGAGGAGAAACAAAGGTATGGTTGAACTAATCCCAATGTACAAAAAACCCATCAAATTATTCAAGCTTTTCAAAAAAATGAAATGCCATTAAATTGAAACAAGAGAGATTAATGATTCTAACAAGAGATTTGAAAATGTATCTGTGGTATAGGCCTTACTAAACACAGAGGAACACATCCAGTGAAGAGTTTTTTATGGTTAGGCCAGGAAAATAATTCCAACTTGAATATGACATGCAGTAAGAAGAGAGCTAGTACTAAGGCTGACAAATAAAGACAATGAGCCATCAAATATCTTGAAGCGCTGATTTGCTGATAATCCTGTTGGCTTGTTCTCAGGATATAAATTACCATTGTCTAAAAGCATTAAAAAGACAAGAAATCTCATGTAACTTACCTGTGAATCAGCTCCTGAAGATACAAGTACATTTAGAACATTAGAGAAGGCAAGCCCTGTTATCCTTTTCTGATGACCTTTTAGCTTGGATTTAACCTGTGCAAAAGAGAGCCGATAGTGAGAAGTCTAATGTTTTCTTCCCACCTAACAAAGTTTCATTCACAAATCCAAAGCAGTGTCAGACCTCATCTGTCCGAACATTATAAATTTGTATTGAAGAATCCTCCATGCCTATGGCAATGATATTATTATCCTGAGGATGAAATGCCAGAAATGTAGCTGCTGGTGGTGGAGGCATGAAAGTTGTCATTGTCTGAAACGGAAAGCAACAACAGTATATACAATGAGAAGAGAAGATAACAGAGAACTATCTGGTTCAAACAAATCTGAATGCTGCATCAAAGTAATCAAACCCAGAAATTTCAAATTGAAAAGGACATTTCTGCTAGTAAGGATTACAGACAAGACATTTTTGCTAGTAAGGATTACAGACAAGACAGGAAAAGTGCAGGTTCTATGAGTCAAAAATGACTACTTTCATCTGTATGGCAAGTTGCCCACAAATCAGGATTTTTCAGCCATTTCATTCCCTCTCCCAAAAAAATTCTCAAAGAAAGAAGGGATGGAGCTACACTTGTAAAATAACAAGTGTCATCTACCTTAAATGTCATCATGTTGAATAGGGAGATTTTCCCCCCTGAAGCAGACATCACATATGAATCGTTCTTTGAAAGTGCAAAGCACGAGACAGCCTCTTCAGGGTTTGTATCACTCATATCATTAGTCATTAATATCCCACTTGTTGGTTGCCATAACTGTGGTACGACACTTGCTGTTGCCTATAAGAAATGAAGATAAATTGTTAACAGAAGGTTGACAGCTACCAAGATGAGAGACAGCAACATCTCAACCTGGAAATTTTAAATACCTTTCCATTTCGGTCAGTTCTCTGCCATTTCCAAAGCTTGTGTACTGCATTAGCTGCCAATGCTAATATGGCAAGTCCCGAGTTTGTATAAATCAATCTAGAAACCTGAAAATTTACAATGTCATACCCGAACTTAAAACTTAGAATTACTTTATATTCCAAAAGAAAACACTTGGAAAAAACAATATATTCATATATAAAGATGGATATAAAAGTACAAAATGTGGAGAAGCAATCCACTCAAAAGAAACCACACATAGATATAAGTGAACCTGCATGAACATCATCTACACAAACAAATCCAATTGACAGATCAAATTCCAAGTGGCTATTCTCTAGTCTAATAGGCCAACCTTTAACAAAGGGGCCTTCCTGCAATAAGCTTTGACCACTTTCAAATAATTCCTTGTACCTTCAATGAGAATGTAAAGTTACAATTGAGGACAACTTAAGGTGCCTAAACTTGCTCTCTAACACACGGATTATTGATAGAAATATTGTAATGACTTCAGGGTCCTAATTGTAAAAAAAAAGTAATATTTAAATGGACAATTTTGGGAGGAGTTAAAAGGACAGATACTTAGCTGAAATATTACAATAAGTTCGAGAATCGAATTATACAAGTGGTTATGGTACATGGAGTTCTAGTGCAGATGACCTATGAAAGAAACATCTCCCTTTTTGGTAGAGGTTGGCAGGGGACTCTTCAATGCAATTAGTCTTGGAATAGTAACAAAAAAGTCAAAATATTGGTCATGCCAAAAAATAGAAGCAGAGGTATCAAATAATTTTCCAATTCAAGAAACTTAATCAGGACCTTAAAACTAAAAATGGTCAAATCCATCTCAATAAGTTGTACTGTAACATAAACACAATGAAATTTGAAAGTTAAGACTGAATTTTTCTCTTTTTACTAATCATATATAAAACCCGTTGAGAATTAGAATGATTAAATCCCTTCACTAGGTATATATATATTTCTCTACTTGATACAGACTTTTCCCTAATTTGGTCAACATACTCCCAAGGTTGAGAAATTGTAAGCTCCTAACATAAGCGTAAAAAATAACTTCACATATTAAGAGAACATGCACAAGGTAGGTGGTACCCGCATTGGCGTTAAATTATCAGGCAGTCTGAGAGAGCGGCATTGTGATGACTCATCAATTTCTGTCAGCTTCCAGATTCTAGATTTATCAACCGATTCATCAGCAATTCTAGGCTTTATGTCGGCCAAACTTCGACTATCACTGTTCTGCAAAAACTCAAAAAGAAAGTAGATTAAATTCTTCAATATCTATATATCCTTCAGTACATGAGAATCACCAAACCAAACAGCAAACATCAGTTTCTCTTAAATAGTTGACATGGATGACGTAGTGATTTTCAAGAAATTGGTACACATCGAAGAGATGGTATACTCACCAGTCCAACGGCTACTGGAGCAGCTCGATCTCCAATGCTTGTTCCAACAGTAATATTGGCAGAACCAAAAGCGCCTATTATAGGGGCCTGCAAATATATTATATATACTTAGCAATTATAGAATGTGTATGGGCTAATTCTTCCAAGATCTTTGCCTCTTACCTTCACAACAGCTGCAGAAGCAACTCTAGAAGTGTCAAATGTACGACTTTCAACTGTTCTGAGCAACCTAATGCCATCTGAATTTGCAAGTACTTTAACACCATTATCATTTGTGGAAACAGCCAATAAATTCCCTTCCTTGTTAAATCTGATGCAAGGAGAAGCCTGCAAGTATGTGAAATCATAATAACTAGTTTATTCAACTAGTATGCACTTGACTTAAGCAGATAGACGATTCAAAATATATAATATAAATCAACAAAAGAAATTATGATTACATATTCTTATAAAAGTGAAATTATGACTATATTAAGCATAAGTTTCAATGAATTTTCCTTACAGGCAATCCACCATCTGCATCAATACTTGTCAACAGATTAACATTGTCCATGTCCCAGAGTTTGATTGAGTAGTCATCACCCGCAGCCAAAAATTTATTCTTAGTTGTGTCAAATTGCACAACCCCCACAGAGCGCTTTCCAAGGCCATGATAGGAACGCTTGACAGCACCTTCACTTTCATTCCATTCCACTAAGAAAGACTCCCCTTCTTTATTGGTTCCACAGGAGAACAACCTATAATTATCCCAACTCTATTAACACCATGGGAGAAAAATCCAATCTTTATAATAAAATAAAACTAAGAAAGCCTCAAAATGCAGACACCATATATTGACCTTGTTCCATCAGCGCTGTAAGTCATAGTGGTAGATGAATGGCCTGGAGCATCATAGTCAACTCTTGATCCAATGTTATCATACAGCCATGCCTTTATTTTTCCATCCACTGCAGTTGAGAAGATAAACTAAAGAAGAAAAAAGAAATAAGAAAAAAATTCTTAAGTTCACTAACAATACACTCGAATTCAAAGATTGCCCTTGAGCTCAGTTGAATTCAACTTTCATTCACAATCATGATGAAAATTACTTCCAAAACACACATCCAAGTGGAAGCAATCTGGTAAGGTACATTTATGATTTATATGCCAAAATACTGGATCTCCTAATTCAGGAATCTAGGTTCATGTAGGCAAATATAGCTAGCCCATTAAGGAGAAAGAACTGTTCTAGTACAATGTACCACAAAAAGCAGCATTCCAAGATATCTTCCACTATCAGCTTGGTGAACTATCACATGAATAACTAATATTTATGTTGTACAAAACTTAGAAGGGAAGGAAGAATTTAGTCTACTGTTCTATACGGAATTTTACAAAAGGCATAAATTACCAATATAATTAGAGAATTGTTATCACCTGAATATTTTCCTTGTGATGTGGACGGATAGAATAAACGGATGCTTCATGACCTTCAAAAGTGAACTGCATGGCCCCTGTGACTGCATCCCAGACCTGCAGAGTGATAAAAACTTAAAGACGACATCCAAACTGAACAATCACATCTATGCAAGAAATTATATAAACAGACCTTGATGACCCTGTCCTCACCACAGGTAACAAGACACAGATGTTTGTTTGGATATGAGAAAGCAAGGTCATTGACACTTCCAACATGAGCCTCTATCTAGAGAAGTGAAATAAGAAACACAAAGGAAGGCCATCAATATATACTTTAAATAGAAAGCAGAACAGGCAGAAATTGGATAAACATAAGACTTGATACCCATTAACTAAAGTGGACACCAACCTCTAAGTGATTTCTCAAATCCTCACCCCCCTGATAGGAGTATATGTGCACGATGTGCTTGGAGTATGCAACACCTAAAATAGCAAAAAGAACAATTTATTACCATTTTTTTTCTTTTTTTTTCTTTTCTTGTGATTAACTAAATTCTTAAGTGACTAATTAAACAAACAAAAAGAAATAAAATTAAATGATGCATTAGATAAAAAAATTACCAAAAAGGGTTCCATCAGGACTCCATATTACACGGTTGACTGAAGCTGTATACTCATTTGCCAAAGATGCCTACAATAAAAGGCTATGTTTACTCAATAAACTCTCCAAAAAGCATCTCCCTTTCACCAATACCCATCCAATAAACCTATCAGAAATGACTGACACACCTGCAGAGACATTGAACATGCTGCAAGGTCCCAGACCTTGAAATTTCTAAGAGCAATCTTCTCATGGCTTGGTAGCTCATACACCATGACATCACCCATGTTTGTTCCAACTGAAAGTAGCAAAACAAAAATAAATGAAGTAGAACATATAATTAACAGCAAGAAATTTCTCCTGTGGAAAACTGGATATAAAGTAGCACACAACTCTAAGCAGAAACAAATTTCCTGCCATTTATACCAAGGGCTTACCTAGAAGTAGTATTTGTTGCACTGGATGAAAATCCATACTCCTCACAGCGGAGTTCAGACTAAGAGTTATGATAACGGACCTAGGCAAGTCATCAGAAGAGTATGAACTCTGACCATGGCTCTGATTGGGGTATGGAACAGGCAATATATTAACCGGGACGTTGTTGGGCTGTCAGATATAATGCAAATGCAAGACCAGTTACAAAAACTAAGAACTTCAAACTTGAATGTTTGTTTAAAGAAACAGCCATGTACTCATGTTTCACATTAAAACAATAAGTGAATGGAAGGAGGGTGAATGAAAGCACAAAAACATGAAGGAAAAAACTGATGCTTCTTTAAACCACAGAATAAAATCAGGCTATCAAGTCCAACAAATAAATGCCCTAATAGCACAGGTCAAATTAACAACCCAGAGGCTAATGCATAAGACTGTAGACACACCCACCAACCCCTTCTTTCCAAATACAAAGGTCAGTTGATACAGTATCTGATAGGATTCTAACATATACAAAAGAAATGTTCATTCTGAAAGAATAATAATTCCACTTATAATTGCAGGTACATGTCACATCTGCATTTTCACATGATTATTATTGAAAAATTTGTTACTCAGTTGGCTCTAACCTCAAAGTAAAAAATAGTATGTGTCTAAACCCCAAACTACAATAGAAACCTATCCTTATCAATAAAGTGATTATCAAAATTGAACACCCTGACAATCTAAATAAATAATTAAACATAGCACCATAATTTAAGGCATTTACACAATCAAGTTTATATTAAGTGGCATGTCTCACATTGCTTAATTTACCATGCCTATCCAGTTCTATACATATACCATGCCTATCTATTCTATAAAGGCTAAGGGAAGGGACGAAAAAAAGTCTAAATAGAAGATCATATACTTTTACACAATCAAATAATAGGACACACAATTAAAGGAATCTCGTCCCAAATCTGTCATCAGAAAACCCTCTCACAGCTCATTAATTGGGGAAACTGAAATTACAGAGCCTCAACTGATAATAGCCATGCTAAAACGTGAATTCAAGACCAGAATGACAAAGCATCATGTTAGAAGTGACACTCTTTTATCATTCCAAAGCAAAACAATAACATTATACAAAACATGAGGTGTACTTCATCTGAGATGCCAAATGGTCTTGATCTCTTCAGCACGTGCTCAGAATCTGCAGTGTGATAATCCATGGCAGGATTAGTGGTTGGAGGAGTTCTAGGGCGCTTCAAGATGGCTGTTATGATAATACAAAAATACATAAAGGGAGTAAAGACGTCAATTTGTAGGGGTATACCTGATAAATATTCCATAAATAGGTGAAAAACAAATGAATAATTTACAAAAGACAAAATTTCTTGAACTAGGTACCCAAAATGGACACTTGTTATTTTTTCCCAGTATAAACTACAACAGTGCCAGGTGGCATAAGACATATAAGTAAGCATCTGCACCTTAGAAAGAAGCTTCTGACAGAAAAGCAAAAAAATCACAGAAAATATGAATATTAGAAAATACTAAAAATTCAAGAGAGATGTATATAAAAAGAAAAAAAAGTCGTGGCCCTCCTTGAAAACTGGCAACATGACAGATTCCTTTTTTTTTTAGAATAAATAAGATTAAACTAAACTAAATGTATTTTGCATGGCACAAAATAAATGGACTGCCATCCCCTCAGATTGCTTTATAGTGTACGTCTATAGTTATACTAGACCAACTGAACTTCAGACCATTGAACTAATAAGAATATGTTCTAGACTACCTGCATTATTTGCTGCAGCCAAAGTAACAGGCCCTGTAGAAGCTGAGGGATGAGGGACAGGAGACGGATTTGCCATCCATCCAGCAAGAGATGTTGGAAGAGCAGCTGGTGTGGGCTGAAATGGCTAGAAACACACAAACAGAGTCAACCTTCTACAAAAGTAGAAACTTAGATATGAAGGGAGATCATTGCCTAGAAATAAAAATAATTAATATTATTTTATTTTAGCTTACACCATGGGCACTCAGTGGAGGGAAACCCCCAGCCTTTGGGACCACTCCCATTAAAGGATTAGTGACAGGAGATGGAGCCCTAGCACCATTTGAATGACCACAACTGTGGTCTACAAATAGTGTCTTTATGTCAGGGTTTGGCCTTGGATTCTTACAAAGCTGATGCTGCCAGTTTAAACTGCATTTTAAAAGGTCAAGACAATTACAAAATAAAATGCCTTCAATGAGAAAACATCAACAAAACAGCTATGAACTCTGTAATATGTTAGATAGGAACTCCGAAAATACCTTTGATTAATTAGTGTCCTCAGTCTTGAGTTCTTCAAGTTAGGAAATTGAAGTTTTTCACGAAACAATGGGTTAGCTTCTATTAATTTTTTCAGTTCAGCAAGCATTATGCCCCTTGCAGATTTAGTATCCCCATATTTAGATAGCTGTTCATTTTCTCTGCAAACCGAAGCAAACCCTTTACCACTCATTAAACATAGTAAATACATGACAGGCAGGAACAGGGAAGAAATACCAACCACACAGAACAAGTTGTACATACCTAAAATTGTCCAGCGTCAATAGCTGTGTAATTTCCTTAAAGAGATCCTCGTTAAATGAGGAGAAAACTTTGAGGTCCTTGACTAAAATTTCCACGGCCTTAGCTCGGTCCCTCCTACAATAATTTGATTTGTATTTTGAGCACATGAACAAAGTAGTAAGTAAATCAACGAAAAAGGAATTGGAAATGCCAAATTATTGATTCAAGGAGTGCTTGAAACACCTACTTATCTAAAGCTTCGAGGTACTTCTGCTTGCGAATCTCAAAGAAGATCTTCATGGAGTATCTATTATCATCAACCTTAGTGAAACCAGAAAGATACTTTTCTACCTCTTCCCACTCCCCATTTGTCACCATATCCTCAAAATACCTCATGTTAAAAAAAAATCCTGATTCTTGCTCCAACCTCCATGACCACAATCACAAACAAATCAAAATTAATATTTTGATAAAATAGTACTCTATCAAATTATCAGACGTAAAAAGGTACAACAAGCAAAGACAAATTAATATAAAATTCAGCATACTTGTGCACAGTTTCTTTGAATTTCTCTTCGTCGAGAAACTGAAGTATAAGAAACACAAGTTCTCTGCTGAGTGAAGACATCTTTATTTACGATGAAAGATCTAAAGCCTTCCAGATCAAATTAACAACACTGCAACATAGAAACCTCCTAAAATTACGCTAGATAAAATTGGGAAAAATTTCATAAAAACACAAGTCTAAGTTCGAAGACTAAAACAACGAAAGAAAAAGTATATAACAAAACGAATCAGTGAGAAAATTACAAAAAAAAAATCTAGGGAAAATGCATGTACCTTGAGATTAATTGCACAGATCAAGAGTTTATTGAGGAAAAATAAGATAAATAGGTAAGGAGGTTGAGAGCAAGAACGCTCTACTTTCTCTCTCTAACTTTATTTATCATTTTCCAAAGCTGTTTTGTTAAATATTTATACCGAGAAGGGTTAGGGATTTGGAAGATAAACGTGCGAAGCGAAGAAAGAAATGGTATGGGACAAATTAAATACCGTGAGCAATAACGAGACGATATGGATTTCTCCGATAAGTTCAATGATAAGCAATCTGACTTATATAGGAGGGATATATATTTTGCATGATATGTACGTTGGCTTATAACCTTGATTTTTTTTTTAATCCTTAAAACTGGTATACACACTTTGATAAGATTCACTTCAAATTTCAAATATATATTAGAATTAAATATCTTATTAACTAATTGATTCGCTTTTATAACCTTTATGTTCATTTATATTAAAAAAATATATAATAATATTATTATAATTTAAATTATAATTATTTCATTATTTTCATTAATAATAATATTAAAATATAATTAATTAAACATATTAGAAGTTATTGCGGTAGAAACAAAAAAGTTAATAATATTGGTGTAATTATTTCTGTTATTATTATAATAAAATAATTACACTTTTTTAAGAAGTGCCCCGCCAATATCGGAACTCGTGTTAATGATTTGAGTTATATATAAAGTCCATAATTGTTGTAAATACCGCAATAAAAAGGAAAAGTCTATAATTGTTGTTTAAAATAATTATATATATTACCTATTTTAGGTTTTTAAACATTTATTTTAATATCTTTAAAAAAATTACCAAGTAAACATTTTACCATATAAAATCCAATATCTTTCACCAAAATTCATTTTATAACTCTTTTAAATAAACATATCAAATTTTATTTTATTATTGGCATTTATTCCAATTGATTTAAAAAGTAGACTTAATTATAACTATTAAATAAATTGTCTTATCTCATTATTTATTATATATTTATAATAAGTTTATAGGTTAAAACTTTTCAATCCATTTAATATATCATCTCATGTTATTATATTTAAAATTCTTCATAATAAATTTATAATTATTATAGACAATCATGATTATTAAAATAATCATATTTTATTTTTTTTAATATTTTTATCTTATTTAGATTCATTTAAAAAAATGAAATATCTAATTATATACAGAGTTATCAATTTTTTTTAATAAGGTAAATTTCGGTCGAAATTATCCGATTTAGAATAAAAATATGGACATAAAAATGATATTATTTAATATAAAAATATTATGTATTTATTATTACATGTATTTTATTTTTTCTTTTTACATAATTTTTTTATTATTTATTGACTCAAAAATCATTTTTCTTATTACAAAATATTTATTATTAGTTTAATTTTTATTTATAATAAAAACAAAAAATTTATTAATAAATATTATTTAGATCTTTATTTTTCATTTGAAAGTCTCCAATTTTCATGGGATTTTGATGTATCTCCTTAAGAATTTTAAGTAGAGACATGAGATAAAATTTAAATTATGAATGGAAAACAAGGAGTGAATCTCTACTCCATTTAGTCCCATGTACAATCCTAATTATATATCATATTATTAATAATATTAGATGAGATAAAAAAAAATTATATACGATATATTAATGATATCTGATCTCAATTACACGTTTGAACTCGACCATCATTTGATCCTTTCATTGTGAGAGCTTTATCACATTACATTTGATCCATTGAGACAATAAAGAGAAATATTTTTAAAAAAAATATGTTTCCACACAATAAATACCTTATTGTGTAATAAAAATAAAAAAGAATACTATTCGAAGATACCAAAACATATTTGAAGTCTACTTCGAACTATACATCAAGGAAATATTAGTTACAGTCAACATATCAAAACTCAACTATTCGAATCAAATAAATAAAATTCCAAATTAAATATCAAATTATCTTTGACATATATTAAATGATAAAAAGTAGTAACAATTATGATATTAAAATATAATATTAATATTTTCTATGAAACTAACTTAAAATTATTAAAAATATCAACAAACTATTGTTTAGATATTGTTATCATTAAATTACATTTTAAATATCTTTTTTAACTAAAATATCTTAAATATTGTATATATTATTACTAATATCGATAAAAATAGATAAAATATTAATAAAATTTTCTATACTATCGAGATTTATCTATTTATAATAATTAATAAAATTAGATAATCTAATAAATTTTTCAAACCTTTTATCTATTTATATTGCAATATTTTGTAAAAAGCAATATATATTTTAATTAATTCATCAATTTATTGATTAATATAATATTATAAGTATTTAAAAATATATGTATTAATTAAAAAATTAATTTAAAATATAAGAAATTAATTATTTTGATGTTTTATAAAATTTTATAATTTGTTTTCATATTTTTGATAAATTTTTCATGCTTTTAATGATTTTTTTCAAAATTTTCATCGATAAAGATAATATCTTTTATATTTTTATAAAAATTATATCACGATATCTTTATTCACATCAATATTTCAAACCTTATATACAATATAATTAATTAATTAATTAAAATTTAATACTTATTAATTATTTAGTATTTGTTTAATATTTAGATTAGTTAAAATTTAATATTTATCATTTAATTATACAAGTTATCTTTAATAATTTTACTAATTAGTTTATGTTTATCTAGTTTATTATTTTAATTCTATAACTAGGATTTAGTATTGTATTGAAAAAAAACTATATCTTATTATTTTTATTATATTATCAATCTCACTTTTATTTTTCTCTAAAATTCTATATTAATTTGATATCAAAGTAACCATATTAACAAAATCTTATTTATTATTATTATTATAAAAAAAACCACATGAAAGAAAAATATTTAAAAAAATAATCATGAAACCAAACCTCTCTCATATTCGTTAACCAACACGCTCTATAAGTTTGTTATTGTAATCATTATGATCACAATACCAACAACAAACCCCACCCATTCAAGCCAAACCCCGTTTGTATTTTTTAATTCAAATTACAATTAAATTATTCATAAAATTAAACATTTATATATTATTATAAAGATAAAAAAATATTATTAAAATAAATAATGAGAAGTCTCAATTCAAAATCGAGAAAGATCTACTCTTCAGATTCATGGCTACTTATAAAGAACTCACGTTTACAAATCTAAATACCAATCATAATTTACATTGACTAGCCATGCATTATTGTCATAGCTAATTGATCACGTTCAAAAATATTATCCTTAATTAAGTAGTTTTAGTGTAGCTTTATGTGTCAATTTTATAAAGAATCAAAATTAACAAAAATGTTAGCACAAAATAAGAAATAAAAATAATAATTAGATATAAGAAAATGAAAATTTAATTAATTGTTTCGTTTTAATATTAACAAATTTGATTGTTATTTATTACTCAATTATTTGCTTCACATCCCAAATAAACAAAATTGAAAGATATAAAATTAAAGATTAATAATAATATTGATATAGTTATTTTGAAAAAATAAGTAAAATTTATTGTTTACAAATCATTTTCATAAATTTGAGAGAAAATGAATGGGAAAATAAAGTACAAGTTTTTTTTGTAATTTTTTCTTGTTTTATAGTGTTGAATGCTTAATCTATTAATAGTGTTATAATATGAAAATTTGCTAAATCTAAATAATATCAAGCTGTTTTTTCTTTGGAGATAATTGATTTGAAACATGTTTTCAAAACAAGAATTTTAAATAAATCTCTTATATTTTAAGAGGATTAAGTATTATTAACTTAAAATTTTATATAAAAAGATGTAATATGAAATATGAAATTATACATAAATCTTTTCATTTTTCATATCAACTTGAATCATCAATTTGTTTATAAAATCTTGTGAAGATATATTGTAAAATTCAAATTTTGATTTCTTTAATTTTATTTATCCTACAAACATAAAATAATTATAATTAATATAAATTAATATTTATTGAATTAATATAGATATTATTGATTTTAAAATCTTTGAATCATAAATATCTATTTAATTTACATATTTTATATATGCATTTTTATGCAATTATCACAACTCATAATAACTTATTGTTAGTCCCTATCAATTGAAGCTTAGATAAGAAAACAAAAATATGATAATTAGTTCAAATAAAAATATAAAAAATCATCTAAAAATTTTGAATAAAAATTTAGTTCAAGATAATAGTTATTATGTAGATTATTAAAACTATAATTTTTAAAATTGTGTGAATTAATTAAGACAAAGACTTCTTAACAGAAACAAAAACAAGAATACATATAATCTTTAGAATTTGTTCATGATATAAAATGTTCAATTCTATATCTTAATAGATAAATTATTTTTAATTATTTTAATTAACGTCGTTTAAATTAAATTATTAATTTTATATTTAATATTATTTTTATTATTATATATTTTAAGTGTTATTTTTTTAAAACTTTTGAAGACAATTTTTCATATAATTTTAAACATTTTTAGTTGCAGTTCAAAATACATAGGGTCGATATCGATTCTCGAACCGCATAAAAGCGAGTATAATTAAGAAAGGCTCTTCTTCTAGTACGGGTGTGGGACAAAAGTTTGAAGAAATTCGGATAAAATGGTAGGAGAGTCAATGAGTTATCTAATAATCAAAGCCATTTGAATGATTCAATATGGTCATTTAAAAAAAAAAAAAAAGAGGGGTCCTTTTAAATCTCTCAATTTATCGTGACGAGAGATGTGATAATATGGTTAACCACTTTCAAATCATTTCCACGTGGCGAACCCAAGCACACGTCAATTCTAAGTGACGCAAGACAAATTAAACGGTTCTAAACTTGTAATCAGATGATATCATTTGTATTTCTTTTTTTACACAAAATGAGAGGATGTGGTCAGAAACGAGCAGGTACAGTGTGTGAAATGTGAGACTCCTCAGTCAGCCAATTAGCTGGTGTCATTTGACACAGCTGGAGGATTTGACTTTCTCTTTTGTTTTTTGTTCCGAAAGATAACAGTGAATTTGACTCTTGACAGTATCGTTTTGCGCTTTAAGACAGAGACGTGGCGTTTTAATAGTTGAAGGCTCGAAGCTTGTGCAATCGCCCGAAAGGTAATTTACATTGATCGGTGACATCTTGACCGTTCAGGTATATTGTAATAATAACAATAATAATAATGAACAATCTAAATTATTATTTATAAGAAAAATATTTTATTTAATAATAATAAAAGTATAATTAATATTAAACATAAAATGAATATTTTATATATTTTTAGGTAAGAAAAACAAAAATTATTATACCAAAGAACATTATTATATACTACAATACAATATGACTTTTTAAAACTAAATTACTATCATAACTCTAATTTTTAATATTTGAATATTTTATCCCTTTAATTGTTTATATTTTTTAAGATAATTCATTCTTTTATTTATATTATAATAAAAATTATTTTATTCATTTTAAAATACTAATAAAAAATAAAGAGAAATTATAACAATATGCATTTAAATAAATCTTTTAGATAATTATTAATTTATATTTAAATGAATAATATCTATTTATTTCAATTGTTAGCCTTAAAAACCCAACAATGTGAATATAAAAGCTCATATACATGAAATCTAATAATAAATTAAGTAAAATCATTCTAAGAAGTTAGAATACAAGTTTTTTTTAGATAAGAATGCCACAAGATTTTTTTAATTTTAATAAATTTTGAAAAAATTCAATTAAAAAGTAAGACATGACAAACCTCAAAATAATTCATTGTGAATAACCGTTCTCCAAAACTTTTTACAATATTCGCTCTAATAGATATATATAGATCTTAAAACCTTAGAAAATAAAATAAATATAAAACCCTATATATTATTGATAGAAATATAAAATTCTAACAAATAAATTAAATACAAAATCCTTACTAAATAAAATATGAACTAAAAAATTAATTATTTTTCAGATTTTTGGGCATATTTTGTGTAGGTATCATCCAAATTGAAAAAATTATACTTTTGTAAATAATATATCCTATTAAGTTATCTTTTCAACGCATTTTCATTCACTTAATTAGATATAAAATGATAAATATATGATAATAATAACGATAACTATTTAATAAAACTTTTTAAATTAGAATTTCAAGATGTAATTATTTGTGCTTCACTTCAAGGTGTTACGATGAGCTTGCTATACTATCGTATGCTAATTAGTACTTTAAGTAATTCTTTGAATAATATAGCTAATATAATTGAGTTATAGATCTCTTATAATGTTTATTGATTCTCATCGTTTCTTATTTCTTCAAAAAGATCTATCTTTAAATTTTCACTATAATATTGGAGATAACTTGCATCACGAA
Source organism: Hippophae tibetana (assembly GCA_037013495.1). NCBI lineage: Eukaryota > Viridiplantae > Streptophyta > Magnoliopsida > Rosales > Elaeagnaceae > Hippophae > Hippophae tibetana. The sequence continues at coordinate 11,570,188 of CM072812.1, forward strand.
GGATGATTCAAATCCTATGATATATCAATTTGTTGAAAAATAATTTTCATTAGTATTAGAACATGTATCTTTTAAGTAATTCTTTGAATAATATAGCTAATATAATTGAGTTATAGATCTCTTATAATGTTTATTGATTCTCATCGTTTCTTATTTCTTCAAAAAGATCTATCTTTAAATTTTCACTATAATATTGGAGATAACTTGCATCACGAAGGATGATTCAAATCCTATGATATATCAATTTGTTGAAAAATAATTTTCATTAGTATTAGAACATGTATCTTTTTTTTCCTATCTCTTTTTTGTCTCTTTTCTAAAACATATATTTTCTTCACTCTCATCTTCTTATAAATAATATTATTTTTCAAATTTATACTTCTTTTTACTCAAATCTCTTTCTAGATGGTCTAACTCACTCCAAAAGAGCTCTTAAAGAGTAAGTGTTGTCAGGACCTTATAATCAGCACTTTGTTGGCTTTCCTGGTCGATGTGGGACTCCTCAACACCCCCCTCACATCGGACGGGGACACCGCAAAGACCGATTGACCATGAGGTTGAATGACCGGGGTTGACCGTGTTGAGCACATCAATTGAACCCGGAGACCTGCTTTGATACCATCTAGAAAGTCATGACCTAACTTCCTCCAAAAAAGCTCTCAAAGAATAAGGGTTGTCATAATCTTATAACCAATACTTTGCTGACTTCTCTGGTCGATGTGAGACTCCTCAACACCCTCTCCTCCTAAATCACTATCTTTTCAATTCACCATCTCTTTTTAATTCAATTTATTTTTTTCAACTCACTCTTTTTTTTAACTCACTTTTTTTATTATTTTTGTTCTTTTTTTTATGAAAATTTAACATTTTTATTTATCTTCTATTGATAATAGTTAAATCCATCAAACATAAGATCTATTCGAGTAAAGACTCTTTTTGACTATCCTTTTGCATGTAGTAATAGTGATATCTTGCCCATCTAATTTATCTGGAATCCCATAAATCTTAACTCTAGTCAATCAATAGCTTGTTTCAAGTTCTTAAGGTGAAGATAGAAATTTTTTCCTTCATGAGATATGTTTATAACATGTGAAATAAAAATACCTCTAGACTTTTATATTTCCTTTTTAATTTCAGCACCATATATATATTTTTGTTCCTTTGTTCTTTTCTTTTCTGCTTCTAGTTTTTCCTCTCTTGCTTTGGAATGAAACAAAACAAAAGCTTTACATGAAAATCAAATAAAGAAAAATGAAAAAAGAACAATGGAAAAAAGAAGGATAATCTAAGTTTATAACTATATTATGATACCAATTGATATGAATCCTCAAAAATTAGTCTTAAAAACCCAAAAAGAACAAATCAATGTGAACCCATAAATGTCATAGTCTTGAAACCCAAGAAAAAATTAAGTAAATTTGTGCAAGAAATTAGAATATAAATTTCCAGATAAGAGCATTACAAGGTTTTTTTTAAAGTTTTGATAAGCTAATGAATGTTATAAGATTTCCTAAATTTTGATAAATTCTAAAAAAGTTCAATAACAAACAAGAAACAAACCTCGAAATAATTTCATTGACAAATAATATAATTGTCTTGAATTACAATATTAGTTTTATTAGGTATATATAAGACTTAAAAACCTAAGTTAATAAAATAAAAACAAATCTTAAGTATTATCGATGAAAATATAAAATTATGACAAATAAATTAAATAAAAAATCTTACCAAATAAATTATGAAAGTAAAAGAATAATTATTTTTCTAAAATTATTGTACATATCTTTTGAGGGCTTTTTCGTCTATATTATTCAATTTGGAAAACTTATATTTCTACGAAAGAATATAACCTATTGAAACAGATTTTTAACACATTTTGAATTGACTCAATTAGATATTAGATGATAAATATAAGATAATAATAATGACAACTATTAATGAAACTTTTTAAATTAAAATCTCATACTATAATTACTTATAGTCCACCCCGAGCCATTCCAATACGCTTGATTTATAACCTAAAAGTTAATCAATTTATTAAGTAATTCTTTAAATAATATGTCCTATTAAAAAAGAGTCATGGATCCTTCCACGGTGATTCTTGATTCTAATCAAAATGCAATGTAAGCTTAGTTCTCTATGTAAGTTAATATTTAGGGTTATTTAATTGTTTAAAAGTTTTAATTAAATTTAAATAGTTTTTTAAAGGATAAATTTAGAATTTTTAAAAAATAATACCCAAAAAGGTAAAAAAAATCCAAAATTTCAAAATAAAAAAAATCAATTTAAAAAACTAAAATAATTAAAAAATATATTAAGTTTATATTTGAAATGAAAATTTTAACTGTTGCGTTTTTATGATTTTAATTTTTTTTAGAATTTGTTTATTTTTTATAAACGAAACAAGTTTTAATCAATTTAAAGTGCAAGAATTTACACAAATCTTATTCTTGCTTCCTTTCATTATTTTTATTTATAAAAATTAGATTTTTATCCAAAAAGAATTTTCAAAAAAGAAAAAAAAATCTTGTTTCATAAATACAATAAACCAAAATACAACATTACAACACAATTAAATTTTTGAACTGTCAAATGAGGAAAGCAAATGTGCGTAGTTTTGGAGTTCATAGAGCCGCTTCCGATGGTCATGTTCTTCACATAATTAGTTGCACTCTTCAGCAAAAGTAGTTTTCTCTTGGATAAATGTGTCATGCTCTCTGTGAAGCATCTTGTTCACATGTTTGAGTTTGTCCTTGTCTAAAAGAAGGTTCTCTCTTTTAGCCAGAGCAATTTTCCTTCCTCTAACAAGGGTATCCACGTTATTTTCCAATTCACGCATCTTTGTCGTTAATGACTCATGTGTAGCTTCTAAGGTGTCCAATTAATTTTTTACAAAACTAGCGGAGGTACAAAGTTCGTCTTCTAGGCACTCTTGGTTGCATATTAAGGAAATGCACGTCGTTCACCAAAGTAGCCATATGTATCTCTTTTCTTTCTTCCGTCCCCATAAATGGATCTAAAGTAGAGATTGTTTAGTGTTGATATTGGTCTGATTTGCCGAATTTTTTTTTGAAAAAAAGTCAATTTTTTTTGTGAAATATATGAATCTTTTACGAGTTTTATGTGTATATAAAATATTACACGTACACATATCAATTACAAAGAAAGTACACGTTATAATGTGTCAGAAATGTATAAAAGTAAAAAATAATACATTTAAAACTTGAGATAAATTACACTATGGTTTAATCTAAAGTTTTATCTTTAAAACTAAAAATCTAGTGTGTAAGCACACATATTGTTGGTATCATTATGGAACGTTGGTACAGTTTATCTAATTGTTTGAATTGTTATTTGAATCGAATTCTAGATTAATTCATATGTACAAACATTTAGTACCTATGAATTCTCAAAAAATCTTAGAACAAATAAAAAATATGGTTATCTCAACATACTCTACAAGTTACATCAAATTCTGAGTTCGAGGAAGAAGGAATGACAATTGGATTAGAAACATTTTGTGCAGCCGTGAGCTTATAGGAGTCCTCATTCTTGACAACTAAAGGAGTGGTTAAGTTTGAGTCAAGGACCCTTGTAGGTGCGATGTCATTGGTAACAAATAGGTTAGTTGGCAACCTGATCAGAAGCGACTTGGGGGAATGACCTCTCAATAGAACATGTCGACTCTTGTTTCCATTTTTGACGATCATCTGGGCCAGATGTATGTGAGGGAACATACACTAAAAAGTCATCGACATTGACTTTAGAGAAGTCCATGATAACTAGAGGTAATATGAGAATAAGTCACAGGGTCCTTTTCCATAGTTTACATTTCCTGTCACTAAACTGGGCTAGTTTTATTTCAATATAGGTTGCTTTTCTCGGTCTCTTGTAATGGAGTGAGTAGTAATTGGAAGTGTCGGGAAGGAGGTGAGTTATGTGTAAAATAAGGTGAATATAATTAAGAGGTCACCTACTAGAAAAAGGATGAATGAAAATGAAAAAAATAAAAGAAACAAGGGAGAAAAGACAAGTGGTATACATCTGTATACATACCACATAAATACCAAAGTGTCTAATGGAGCAAAAGAAGGAAAATCAAACCGTACACAAAAGTCTTAGTCAATTTTGACGAAGTAAAACATTCAAAGTAATAACAATAAAAAAAAAAAACAAGTTTTGTTACACCATGTATATTGGTAAACTTGTTAAATATGTTCCAAGTAGATTGTTTTACAATCACATTACAAAGAAATCTCAATAACACTAGTCAAATCTCAAAACTAACAACTAATCAAAATCAGCAACACTTGTCAAGAGCAACGTCTAGGTGGCATCAAGGATTGTAAGGGGATTATTAGGTGCAGGCGGGGTAATGTGGGGTGAGGGGCACGGTATGAGCAACCCAGGAGGTTTAGTCTTCTCCTGGAGCCTCGTACCAGTTCTTGAAATATGTCCAGAGCAGTAATTTGTTCCGCATAAGCCCCCATGCGACTCATAGCAAAGGACACACCCTCACGATAGCCGGGAACACGTTTTTCAGGTCGTTCACCTTTTTGGTAAGAGATTCAACCTGTTCGAAAAGAGTGTCCATTTGTTTCAGAGTGAGCCCTCTCCTCAACTTTGTTCATCAGAGAGATCTGGTCCAGGTCCATACTCTGGGATCCCTTCATCTTTACAGTCTGATCAAGCAGGTCGTTACCCAGCCCATGGATCTTCGTTCTCTGTGCTTGTATGATCTCATCCTTCTCGCTTAACAGATCATCTTTTTGCTCTATGGCCTTGTGGTATTCAATGAGGAGAATGGCAGATCTATGAACCTTTTGTTTAAGGGTTTGGTTCGCGATCTCCCTTACTCTGATTAGAGAAACAACCTGAAACAATTAAAATGGGGTAGTAAGCAACACAAAATCAATGAAGCGAGCTGGTAAGTACGTGGTTTTCAGTCACCTAGAGAAGAAATTGGGAAGCTAGCACCCATATGGTTTGGCCCTCTTCCTTGAGGGCTGCTTGCACAATGGCTCTCTCGGCCTCGCTCCCAAAGTGTTGGTAATGATCAAGGAGCAGCTCAGGTTTCCCAAAAACACCTTGGTCAATGAAGGTTAGACGTGGGGAGACCGTTCTGGGCCAAGACCGAAAGCAAAGAAAAAAGAAGGTACATATCAGCAGAGAGAGTTCTACTAATAGTATGTTCTTTCCATTTCACTTTCAGGTAAACATATAATGTACAAGTTTGAAGTTGATAATTTTTTTTAGAATACTTTATAAATATCTTAAAATAAAACATATTTTAGAAATGAATTAATTTTTTTACAACAATCTAGAAGTGATAGGAGAAAAAGAAAAATATGTAGTTAGAATTAAATGGATAATTCTAGATAGATAGTATTAATTATTAAATAAATTTTATTAATAATCTTAAAATCAATAATTAGAGTAAGTTGTTATAATTGTATAGAATTAATTGCTAAACTATAAATACTTGAAGTTATAAAACTAATTCAATACAAACATTTTTAAAATCATCTTATCTCACGTTTACATATATCAATGCCTTTTTTATTTGTCCTACTTTGAGCAATTACTTAGCCATTACCGATTCATAAAAATCAAATATCCAACTATTCAACATTATCTAAATTTAACAATACTCATTGATAAAAAATAATATTCAACTTAAATAACTTTTTATTTCCATATTTTAAAACCATTAGTGATATTAGAGCTTTTTTCGTTCTTTGTTGAGCGTTAAGTTACTCTTCTCATATAACATAATGGTCTAAACGGTATCTACTTAGATATTTTCATGACAATCTTTCGTGAAAAATACTATGATTTTTAGGTTATTAAAATGAGAACATTTTAATAGCAGATTTTGAAAATATTAAAATGAAAGAAAATAAGATTGCAAAAGATTATTATTCAAAAATAAAAGAAATACTAAATTAATTGAGAACTTATGGTAAAAATATATCCGAAAAAAGATTGTAAAAAAAATCCTTATAAATTGTATTGAAAAATACAATCCAATGATTACATTTATTAATGAAGCAAAAGATCTAGCAACTTTGATTGTTATTGAAATAATAAACTTTCGAGAAACATATGAAAAACGTCGAAGTAGATATGAAGAAGACTTAGTAAAGAGAGCCTTTTAATCCAAAGTTAATATTTGATCTTAAAAATCAAAAGAAAGATAAAAAAAGATAGAAGAAAATTTCTAAAATATTTCAAAAACATAAAAAAGCTAATAGAAACAAGGACCAAACAAAGGGAGCTAATTTCCTTGTGGCATTTGCAAAAGAAAAGCTATTTGGAAAAAGACTATTGGTTTAAAGAAAAGTTGTAGTGTCGATACTTAAAGAAAAATGGACATGTAGAAAAACTTGTAGACTTAAGACAAGTCACCAAGCTAATTTCATAGAAGAAAAAGATGGTGAAAATAATCTTTCCTATGATAGTCAAACTTTTGATGAAGAAAAGAAAAACACATGGTATCTAGACAGTGGTTACAATAATCACATGGCGAAAGATAAAAATATCTTATGCAATATTAATAACAATAAAAGTCAAAATTGAAAATGGAGAATATATTAAGGTGACAGGAAGAGGTACAATTGCTATCTAAACAAAGATAGGAAAAAGTACAAAAATTATGTACTATTAGTCCTTTACATAAGCCAAAATTTATTGAGCATGGGTCAAATGATTGAGAGAGGATATTCTCTTCACTTTGAAGAAAACTCATACACAATCTATGACAAAAAAGATAAAACTTTGTTGATAGCAAAGAGTAAAAATGAAAGAAAATTGATGTATCCCCGTTCAATAGAGGTACATAAACAAGTAACATCGACAATCTTTTCCCACAGACAAGGTATGGAGAGCAAATAAACCACTAGAGCTAGTCCATATAGACGTTTATGGCCCAATGCACACTCCATCTCACAACAAAATCAGGTATTTCATTATCTTTATTGATGATTATAATAGAATGATATGAGTGTATTTTTTACGAGAAAGATCAGAAGTATTCGATACATTTAAGAAGTTTAAGAGATTTATGGAGAAACAAAGTAGTCATCGCTTGAAGACTATTAGAAGTAATCATGGAAAAGAATACACCTCTAACATATTCAACAAGTTTTGTGAAGATGAAAGAGTCGAGTATCAACTAACTGTTGGATACACATCACAACAAAATGGAGTATTTGAACAAAAAAAACAGTGATGGAGATGGTTCGAACAATGCTAATGGACGATGGTCTTCCTAAGACCTTTTGGGTAGAAGTTGTATACACAACAGTGTATCTTCTTAACAGGTGTCCAACCAAAGTAATCTCAAAGAAGACTCCTATTGAAGCTTGGACACGGCGAAAGCTTTTAGCAAAACATCTCAAAGTCTTTGGATGCATATGATATGCTCATGGTCCAAAGATAAAGAGGAGTAAGCTAGATGAAAATATTGAGAAAGGAATATTCTTAGGCTATAGCACTATATCTAAGAGTATACAAGACTAAGCTTAACTCTAAGGGATCAATGTAAAAACACTAGGTGCAAGTTGTAGCTAAAGAATACTCATAAAAATTTGGAATCGACTACAACGAGACCTTTGCTCTAGTTGTATGCTTGGATACTATTAGAGCACTATTAATACTCATTGTTTAAAAAAAGTGGAAGATATATCAACTAGATTTAAAGTCTATATTTCTCAATAGTTTTCTTGAAGAAGAGATATATGTAGAGCAACTTCAAAGATTTGTGGTGTAAGGATAAGAAGGAAAAGTCCTCAAGCTAAAGAAAGCACTATACGAATTAAAGCAAGCTCTTAGAGCCTAGTATAGTAGAATTAACAGTCATTTTATACAGTAAGGCTTCAACAGGAGTAAAAGCGAGCCAACAATGTATATCAAGAACTAAGGCACAAATACACTCATTATTTCTTTGTATGTGGATGATCTTATCTACATAAGTGATGATGAAATAATGATTAAAGAGTTGAAGGAAGAAACGATAAAGATATTTGAGATGTCTAATTTATGGTTGATACGCTACTTTCTTGAAATTAAAGTTAGACAAAGTGATCATCTTGTCAATTATGTGTAGATAATTCTAAAATTAATAATTAAAATAAGTAGGTAGAATTGTATAGAATCTACTTACTCAATTATAAATATACATGTAAGTGAAGTTGTAAAACTAATTCAATACAAGCTTCTAAAATCATCTTGTCTTACATGTACATATATCAAAGCCTTTTTCATTTGTCCTCCTTTGAGCAACTACTGCATAGCTAATACTAAATCATAAAAACCAAATATCCAACTATTTAACTTTACCTAAGTTTATTGATACTCATTGCTAGAAAATACTATTTAACTTAAATAACTTTCTATTTTCATATTCTAAAAACCATCACAACTGATCAAGATATTATTCCACTTCTGATCTTCTACATAGCATAGATTTTTACAGAATATAGTCAATGGATTTTATGCTGAACAAAGGGACAGAAAAGGAAGAAAAGCAAGTTCATTAAGGGATTACTTTAAAACTTAGAATAAGTCTATAGCAAGCACTTCCATTAAAGGCTTCTTCTGATTAATTTGAGACGTTGCATTGGCTGCTTGAAAGTCCTGCAGTATCAAACATAATTTAGATAAGCATAAATATCACAATTGTCAGTTTCTTACTTGTCATACAAACATAACATTTGTATTAAACTGGAAGAGCTGTCTCTTTAGTGTAAACAAAAATGCTGATCGATTTCACTTAATTTTGCACACTTGTGGACTTGCATGGTTGCTTCTATTTCAACTTATAAGTCCAATCTGATGTAATTCAAGAGTTTCTGTGAATAAGTTTTTTTAGCAAACTTGTGTGCAACTATGAGCAAACCCTTCAAAATATTTTCATTTTAAAGCGAGACATTAATTTTCATGTTATATTAAGCAATATCAATGCACAAAGAAAAACAAACCAATTGAATACCCTTTGTTCCTTAATATGATTTACATACACCAAATCTTCACAATTGACTCGACCAAAGTTCAAACTCAAATTGATTATACCTCCGAGGTACATCTTGAGCAAGTAGCCAACTTGATAAGCGATTTTGTAAATGTTCGAGGACTCTGACCTGCTCGAGGAACATAACACAAAGAACATTAATGCCAATCAGTATCATATTCAAAACTATTCTTAGAAATTTAAAGTTTATTGTATTTAGTATTATATATGTGTTATTAATTACTATACTTCTTATTAATCTTTTTTCTATTTAACTTTTATTAACTTTTTGTTTTTTTAATAAAAAATTACACTAATTTCAAATTTGATTGTTTGAATCACATCAACAATTAATACTTATAATTTTTGGCATATAGTAATTACATATCTCAAACATGTCCATCAAATCCGTACAAGTAATTGAAAAGAATGGAGGAGAGTCATATCAATTTTTCTGGAAAATTGCTATACCTAACTTCCACCTTCACCTTAACAAACATGGAGTTCGATATTCTTATACAGCCATTAATATTCCCCACCATTGAAGAAATGTCTCTTTCTCAACAATGACTTAACAAGCGGCCAACCCACCACGCAATCACCATCATTTCTATTGAAGCTGAACCAAATAATACAAAAATGATAATTAAAAACCATAACTTTCAAAAATATGCAAACACCACATTGGCAATAACTATAGTGCAAAAAATTCAAACTTTCAGGTGTATAACATTGAGAGAGAAAGAGGGCAATTACTTGGAAACGTTGATGAGAGACTTCTTGTAATGTTCTTCAGGGTCATCATCTTTTCCATTGGGTCGGTGATCCCAAAGCAACAAATATATGATTTTTAATTTTATTTATTCATTTTTATTTTTTGTGCTAGTCCGAATTGCATAGAAAGGTTGAATATACGTTTAAAGCAAACAAGAACTTAAATACCAAACAACAGCTCAACTAATTGAGATTCCATTGAATTCTAAATTTCTTTCTAATATATATAAATATGGTGACAAATAACAGCACGTGAACGAATCTAGTGTTGGGAAAAAGATTAGGTGGATTTAGGCCAAGAGGAAATAAAGGAAATAGATTGGAATTCAAGAAAACAAGACAATAGGTACGAAATTTAAAAGAAAAGAAACAATGAAGAATGATGATAGACTTGTGAAGGAAATGCATGTGCAAGAAAAGCATGTGAAGGAAATGCCATATCAACAAGTTTGTTAGAGTAGTCACATGCGTTTGTTATGGGTAGAGCCTAGCTCTTGTAGCCTTTCCTTTATGAGCTATTAGAAACAGTTTACTGCATTTAGCTATATATAGCATCTGTACTTGAGATACATTCAGAACATTAACAATGAAGTAATATACAGTTTTCAGATTCTTCTTCTTCTCTCGACCATATTGATTTCTTCTCTACATTGCTCCATTGTTTTTCTTATCTGCATAATGATTTGAAACTTCACAACACTAAATCTGATTTAAATTAGACATACTAAAATGATATGAACCTAATAGAGAAAATTAGACTCAAAAATCAATAGGGAAATATTTCTTAGGATCAATCTAATTCAGATGCACAACAATCACGAACAAATACCTTAACTTGTTATCTATTAAGAGATAAGAACCAAATGTATGAAGGAAATAGGGTAGATGACACACTAAGATAGATGAGACGGATTGTGAGTGATAATTCTATAATGAATGTCACAAGATGAATTTTGATAAGTTCAAAAATAGTCCTTTGAAGAACCGAAGATATAACTATTATTAATATTTCAATCAAAAACTGATTTCTCTTAGGGTTACATAGGCTTATATAGTCGAATATGCTATAAATAATTTAATAAAAAATAAATTAAATCTTAGACAACTAAGAGGCTTACCGCCTCATTATAAAAAGGAAAGAAACCCCTTACAAAAAAGAAAATTACAAGGTTTATAAGCGTTGACGGTATTTATGAACAAAATATTTAAGTGTGAATTAGTTTCTAAACATGTTTACTTGTTCGCTATTCAAGTTGAAGAAACTTTCGAGCTTCAGGTTAATGTGTTTTAAAACCATTAACCTGAAGCTTTTTTACTTAAATATGTTAGAAGTGAGTATACACACATAGGAAAATATGGTATATATATATTGGTTGATCGATCGAGTAGAGGTATCCATGGTCGAGTTTGGTCCGATTTTAAGTAAAAAAAATTAATCGGATCAAACCATTTGGTTATTAAAAATATTATAACCGAATGGTTTGATCTGATTAATAATACATAAATATGATATACCTTTGATTAAAGCATGATAAATTTAATCAATAGTTTGTGAGAAGTGATATGAGAAATTTAATATATTATTAAAATTGGTTTAGTTAGTCTAATTAGTTTAAAAATTAATACAAATTGGATTGGACCGTTTGATTTATAAAACTGTTCAAATCAATCATATTTTTCAGTTTAATTCAATTCAATCCGATTTTTGAGATTATTCTTAATCGTTTCTACGTGTGAAATGATCTGAATCATTAGATGAGTCTCTTGAACTAAGAAGATCTGTCTAATTTGCTTGCTCACTAAAAGTGTATATTGGGAAGTCATTCATTGTGACTTTGAAAAGAAAATAAAGGCTTGAAAAATTAAGTAAAATTAAAACAAAAAATATATAAATAAATCAAATTAAAATTAAAATTAAAATTATTTTTTATAGTTTTTAATATAAAATACTTAAAAATTAAAAAGAGTAAAGAAGAGTTAATTTAATGAAAATGTTTGGCGATACAGTGCCAAAAATTGATGCATTTTAATGATTAATTAATTTAAACCTTACTTGAAATTGTTCAAAGTGTTGTAATTTAATATATTGCAAGTAAGAGCCTTTTACATCGATAATTTTGAAAAAAAAACTCTTATTTATTAAATTGGAAATTTTGGTTTTGTAAACTGAAAATTAAATCAATCAATTAAAGATCATTAAAGATAAAAATAAAATATAAAGATTATGATAAAAATCCGAATAAAAGAATGATTACAAGATCATTCTCCATCAATGGTACGTATAGAAAATAAAAAAACATATGATAATATCCTATTCTTTGATTATACCAACTTAGAAAAGTTCACAAACTTGAAAATTTTGATATCTTTAGTTATATATTGAATTAAATAAGTTCTTAATCCAAACTCTTTACAATAGATAACTTAGAATAAGTTTTCTAAATTTAATCTATTTTAAGCATTTAATATCAAGAAGCAAATTAGATCATGGTTTAACACACAAGCTCGATTTAATTATCTTAAGTATTAATCATTATTATAAGCAATTTATTACTAGTTATTTAAATGGATAAAGTGATTACATAACTAATTAATTAAATTGATTAGTGATGATTGATTTGATTACTCAATTATACACTGAATAATTAAGAAAATTCATACAAAAATTAAAATTAAGAATTAATAAATATTCAAGAATAATATTTGAATAGAATATTGCACATCTTATTAAATATTGTAATCTATGTCTAAGACTTTGAAATCACCCACAATCAATTATAAAAGTAACTACTTATAAATAATAATAAATTAAGAATAATATTCATGAAAAAAATAAAAAAAGAGAAGAAATCTAAGGATTAATATTCCTTAATCTAACTTTAACTCTTTTAATTGTCTTTTGAATCATGTGTCTTAGTTCTTGCATCCAAATTAATTGTATAAAGTCTATATCGAAATCTCTCTAAATCTGTATTATGTTATTCTCCATTGTTTTATATGGTGTTGTTTTGTATTTATAAGGGATAAAAATCAAATCAAAATGTAACTAAGATTGCTAATATTCCAGTGAAGATACTATTAGTGTGCATCACATGTCAATAGGATAAGATAGCTGCTATGGTTAGAAGGATAACACATGCTACAATAGGAATAACTTGCAAAATATATCTATTTTCTTTCTAAGTTAATCTACCTATCAAATAAAAATTCATAAAAATTCTAAAAATCAATATTTTTCTAATTAATATAAATAAATAATTTTAGATAATTATTATAAAAAAATACATATAAATGTAAAGTAATTGATATCTAAAAATATGTATCAAATAGTACTTATAAATATAACCATCATTGGAAGTCTTGAATCACTCATCATTGATTTCATTTCAAAACTTAACCATTAATTTGCTCTAAATATCTTGGATTTTTTAATTTTTTCCTTGATCTTGAATTTCATAGCTTAAAAAATGATGATCTTATGCTATGTCAATTAAAATACATTCGTGAGTTATTATCCAAAACCTAGGCATGATTCTAAGCCCATGCTTGCTAACTATAAATTATGTAACCTAGGGTGATGATTTTGATGACTTGGCTATTACAAAAGTATGGTAGGATCTTTGCAATATATCATTATAATTAGACTTGATCTTTCCTTTGTTGTTAATAAAATGTGTCATTTTATTATAAGCAAGCCTAAAGTTTCATTGGTATATTGTTAAGAGGATATTGAGATACCTTTAAGGCACCACCAATCATGGTTTGGTTTTTAAACCTTCCACTCCATTTTCTCTTGCAAGGATTTACTAATTCCGGTTGGGGGTATGATCCTAGTAATGGTATTTCAATTCTATGATTACTGTTTATCTTGGTACAAATCCAATAGCTTTGTCTACTAAAAAACAAGCATCAATTTCTCATTTTAGCATTGAAGTTAAGTGTAATGCTTTTTGCTAATATTGCAGCTAAGATATCTTGGGTTCATTCTCTTCTCATGGAACTTCATATGCCAATGCCTAGTCCCCCAATAATATGGTTTGATAATCTAATTATAGTTCATTTGGTAGCTAATCCTATCATGCATTATAGGATCAAGCATGTAGAACTTGATCTCCATTTCATGAGTGAAAGAGTTTTGTCGAAGCAACTTATATTTAATCACATTCCATCTACTAAATAGCTTAGTGACTTACTAACCCTCGCCTCTCTCACAATTTACTTATCTTCGTGGCATATCCAACTTCATGATAAAACCATTAAGTTTGAGGGGAAGGTAATGAGAATAAAAGAATTAGTTTAAGAACTAATGTTGCAAAAGTCAATTTATAATCATTGATAGTTGATAAAATGAGTTGTTCACTCCAACTTAGTTAATTTGAAGCTAGTATATTGAACTCATAAGCTAAAAAACTTCAACTCACTTAACCTATGAACTTGAATAATTAGCTTATTTGAGCTCATGAGCACTTTAATAGATTATTTAAAAATATATATGTTAGATTAAAAAGTTAACAAATAAGAAAAAAAGAAAGAAATTATCAAAATATAATTGTTAATTATTACTATAAAGTTGACAAAAATGTTAATATTAATTAAATTAATATATAAAAAAAGTAACAATCAATTTTTTTTAAAAATAAAGCAAGATAAGCTAAATAAAATTTGCATTAGAATATTTCAATAAATATAGAATTTTAAGACAAATATTAACTCAAAAAACATACACAATTTAATTGAGGTTAAAAATATGATATTTGACTCAGGTTTGAAATTTAAATGTATTAATTTACAATAATTTATGATTATATATATATATTATTAAAAATATCAAATAGTCTATTTTATATAAAAAAAATACATTTTCGAATTTTGAGTTTTTTTTAGAGAAGTTATGCTTATTTGTTAAATATTATTCATATTTTATTAAATATTTTTGAAGTATAAATTGTACCAATTCATTTCAATATCATTATAAATCTCTAGAATTCTATTTTCTGTGATATTTTATAGTTTATGATTTTGAGTTTTCTTTAGAAAGTTATACTCATTTTGCTAATGATTGTTCAGATTTAGAATAATATTTTTCTCACTCATTTTTAAAATATAAGTTGTATTAATTCACAAAATTTTATTAATCATTTCATATACCATAAGTAATTTCTATAATTTTAGTTTCTAATAAATTTTACAGTTTATGATTTTAAGTTTTCTATAGAAAGTTCTGCACATTTTACTAATAATTGTTTAGATTCGATACAACATTTTTTACTTATTTTTGAAATAAAAATTGTATTATTCCACAAAATATTATTAATTATTTCATATATCATTAGACATTTTTATAAGTCTAGTTTTTTTTTTAAAATATAGTTTTTAATTTCATGTTTTCTATAAAAAGTAATGCACATTTTATTAATAATTGTTTAATCTCAAAAGAACATTTTTTATTCATTTTTAAAATATAAAGTGCATTAATTCATAAAATTTTATAAATCATTTCATATTTTATTAGAAATTTCTAAAAGTCAAATTTTTAATAAATTTTACGGTTTGTGATTTTGAGTTTTCTATAGAAAATTATACTCATTTTACTAATAATTATTCAAGTTCAATAGAACATTTTTGAATTATTTTTAAAATACAAATTGTACTACCTAACAATATATTATGAATAATTTTATATATTATTAGAAAGTTCTAAAAGTTTAGTTACTAAAAATATTTACAGTTTATGATTTTGAGTTTTCTATAAAAAATGATGCTCATCCGAGTTTCACTTAGTTTAAAAGTTTAAAAATTAAAAATTATGAATTAGTTGTGAGTGATGTCATAATTTTAATTTCTACTTTTTAAAATTAAAAGTAAAAATTGACTATCAAATAACATTTATTTTTTTCTAAAATATTTTGAATTTGAAAATTTAATTCTAAAACTCAAGGATTAAAAATTAAAATGATTATTAAAAATAACTTATATATTTAAATAATTTAAATAAGTTCAATAAAAAATTAAATAAGTTGTTCAGTTTAACTCACATATAAATAAGTTGAGATCAATTCACCTCATTTAAAAATTAAATGAACTAAATTTCAGCAAATTGAACCAACCAAACTCATTTGACATCTCTATTAATAGCTCATAATTTGTTATAGGTTGGAGAGATATTTTGTAAGTTGTTTGATTTGGTTAAGGACATGTGCAGTCTATAAAGCACTCTTTAAATCATCAAAATACATATAATAAAAATAACATTTCTTTTTATTCATTCTTCTTATTTCTAATTGTTTCTTGTGTGCATTGATTATATTTGTTCTCAAATAACACATTTATATTAAGTGAATCTCACTCAAAAGGATACATCAAAATAAGACTTCAAATAAGTTTAAACCCCAATTTTAAGAGAAGATAAGGTATTGATATATACCTTTAACTTTAAAAAATATATACAAAAATATTATATTTTTAAGGGTTGTATTAAAAGTTATTTTCTTTTAAAAATGATACAATTTATTTCAAAATAATTATAAAAAACAAGTTTGATCAACTTAAAACAATAATGAATAATTTTTTTTAGAAAAAGAAAAAATGATAAAATTGCTATTGTGGCCAATTAGATGTATTATATTTCATATTTTTTTCAAAAAAATACCACTGATTTAATCCTCGTTAAAATAATATATTAATAATATGACCTATATAATTTTGATATTGATCTATATTTTATAAATTATAAATAATTTAATGCCTCTTTATAATTTTATCCATTTTTCAAGAATAAGTTGATTTTTAAAAAGTGAATTTTGAATAATTTGAACAACTAGGAAAAGAAATGCACACAAAGTGAAGCTTTGTATTGTCGTAAAGTCCCGTCAAGTATTTTTTAACATTAAAAGGGAAGAAAAGTGCCCCTTTAAGAATTTAGAAAACTCCTTTTTAGCATTGAACGAAGACGAATAAACATTGAAAAGGCTCCACTATAATTCGGGAGCAGGCCATAACAGCCTTCTAATTTTTTTAATAAAGATATATATATTTTTTAATTAGATAAATTTAATATAAACTCAATCTAATTCAATTATTTCAAAAATGATAATTTTTAATTGTAAAATTGATTTTTTTAGAATAATATTTTTTATAATACTTATAAAAATATTAAAATCTCAAAAAATTAGCTCTATTCTTTCACAAATAAAAAAATATTTTTATATCGAGAAAAGAGTAATATTTTTTTTCTCTTTTCTAGTTTATAAATTTAAATAACTTTATAAATAAAAATAACATTTATATTACTTATATAAAAAATTAGAGATACATAGAATGAAATAGAAGATAAAATAAGATAGATTAAGATGAGAGAGATTTTTTATTTTTATTTTTATTTTTAAGAGTAATCTAATTTTACTCTCTAAAAATTAAATAAAAAAATTTAATTTAATCGACTCTATTTAAATATTATTTAACCAAAAGAAATGATGACTTATCATGTGGACCCTAATCTCTATAATTCACTATACTTTGCGATTAAAAGCCACGAAGAAAAAGAAAAATATAATAAAAAAAATGATAATACTGCACAAAAAATTTTAACTTTTAATTTTTTAAAGTTTTGTAATTAAATTTTTATTTTAAATTTTTTTGAAAAAAATTTAAAATTACTTGATAACTAATTTTTAGTTTCAATTTAAAAAATTATAAACTGAAAATAGTATATTATTTGTTTGATAATTAATTTATAACTTTTAATTTTTAATTTTTAATATTTTAAGCTCTAAAATTAAATTTTAAATTTATTTTTAATAATTTTTTATTAAAACTTAGTTATCCAATCATTTCAAAAAATATTAATGTTGGGTACATTTATATATGATTATATTATTAATTTTTAGTCTCAATAAATACATAATATAATTTTATTTCAAGATTAACCTTTTTTATGTTAACATTTAACAAAATTTTAAAATTAAAAATTAAAAAAAATTATCAACTTAATTTTAAAATTTATAAAATATAAAAATTAAAATTAAAAATTATGAATTTATGAGACAATATCATCTAACTTAATCAAATATGGTTCTTCGTCTTCATATAGTATTATTTCTTTCCATTTCAAGTCTCTATGTATTTCAAGTAACATAATCTAACAGTTTTTTTTATAACAAATAAATTAAACTCAAATCATTGCATATTAAAATTGTCTGTTTTTTTTATTTAAAGAAGAAAAGTAAAAAAAATAAAAAAATGAGAGTAATACAATGGATAATGTCCGGTCATTTTAGTAAAGTGTGGCATATACGTTTTAGATTAAGTAGTGTAGTCCTCTCTAATTAGGTGAGGGTAAATTTTTCCGAATTGAAATTTAGATATTAAAATTATCACTATTATTTTTATTATGATAACATTAATTATATATTTTATTTTTATTTTCAATTATTTTATTACTATTATTATTAAATAAAATTATAATTAATAAATTATTATTATGATGATAATAATTAAAATAATAATAATAATATTACCCTTAAAATTATACAATTTTTGACATATAGCTAGTAATTTTTAGAAAAACTCCTAATGTCAATTTTTTTATTATGAAAACTTAAAAAAAAAGCCTCAAACCCCTACGGTAGTATCATACCCTTCATTTCCTTTATGGATATGAACCTTATTTATGTAACATGTTAATATAATTATAAATATGATAGATAAATATTAATTAAAATAATATAATTTATTTTTTAATCTATAATTAATAAATATATTAATTATAATTATGATAATATTATAAATTTATAATAGATAAACATAAAAAAACAAAGCAAGTATAGATACGTGACCTCTAAATATTTGTAAATGTGTATTTTTCTTGTATTTTTGTGTTTACTTAATAGTTTTCTCGTGTATAATTTAATTAGTGTCTTAAGAATAAAAAATATTGAAAATTAAAAAAATTCTCAAAATTTATAACAATAAAAATAATATCGTAATAATATTAAACGTGATGCAATTAAAAAACATTCAACATTGATCAAATTTAAATGATTATAATTTAATTTGACCGATATTTAATATAAAATGATATAATATTTTTTTAATATTAAAAATATATAATATGAACATAAAATATATTATTTTTATAATTATACATTTTTAAAAATATAACTTAACTTGTTTACCCAAAAATATTTTCCTCTAATGTTTAAACAACACTAGGACTTCCTAGTAAAATGTTAAAATACTTAATTCTTTATATAAAAATAGTATAAATCAAATCTTTATTCCAAATTATAGCTTGATAAAAAAATATTTTGTAATAAATAAGTCACTCCAATTTTTATGCCTAATATGTTTTATTAAAACACGTTAATTTAGTATTTCAATTAAAAGATTAGTATCTATTTATTTAAATTTAAAATTTTGATCATGTAAACCTCTTAGTCCTTTTTCACTTAACATCTTTTTTTCTCTCTCTAATTTAAATTTTTTCAAAAGATATCACTATTTTTTATGCTTAATTGGTTTTTATGAAATGTTTTTTTTAACTCATACTATGTTTCTAATTATTACGTAGATATTACATATATTAATTGAGTTTTTTCATCTATCAGGGGATGATATTTCTAAATACTTACTTCTCTGATGTCGATCAAAATAATGGAGCATATTTGAGATAAGGTGGGTCTTCATGTTAAAATAATGTATTAATTATTATCAATGTTGATGTTAAGGAATATTTTTAAGCTTAGAGAAGATCGTGTATGGGTAGTCAATTATACAAAGAAAAATCATGATAATATCACATCAAATTAATTAGGCTTAGATAATTTATTGACGACAAAATGTGACTTGTAGCACATCCTAAGTTTACTTTAAATTACAAGGATGCATGAAATCATGGTTGTTTTGTAATAAAAATTAATTTTTTGCAAACAGCTTCAAAAAAAAATTGAGAGAGAGATTGTTGTTTGGCGAGGAAGGATTAGAAGAGGAAAGAAAGTGACAAATAAAAAAAACAAAAAGAGAGAAAGGAAAGAAAAATAAAAAATCTATAAAAGATCAAATTGCACTCAATATTATGTCAAGTACTAGTTACATAACAAAAATTTAAATTTAAATTTTAATTAGAACAAAAAGTGTATCAATCTTTCAATTGGGTACTAAATTGACACATTTTAATAACATTTTACATTATAGGTGTTTGAGAGAGTCTAAAAAAGAGGGTTATAATCAAGTAGAGTCTAAAAAGTCCCAAATGCCATCCATATGCCTTCTATTTATAAAACATCTAAGGCACAAGTGATGACATTTTATTGAGAGAGTACAAAAATTAGGGTTTTTATAGATTCCATGATGCATGGCTTATAGATTTTATCAAGGCCTAAACTATTCAGTTTCGTAGCCAACCACACGAGTTGTCATTTGGTCTAATGTATGTCACAAAGTATGTCTAATTTGAGCTATATTCGGGCTTTATTCAGATAGTGTCTAACGGGTTCGAGCTGTGTTGAATGGGCTAGACTCCGGTTATCTTAGCCAAATACTGGCTTGGTTCATAATGTGTTGAAAGGGTTGGACTCGGTCTATCTTAGTTGAATATGGGCTTGGTTCGGACTCTATTGAATGGGCTAGACTCAAGTTGTCTTGGCCGAATACGAGCTTGGCTCTCTACATACTAAATGAGGTACCTCTATCCTAGTACCAAAAATTAAGTCCCATATTCTTTCATGTACCAAAATGGTAGAATATAATAATAATAATAATAATAATAATAATAATAATAATAATAATAATAATTTTAAAGTAGACCAATTATGATTAGCTTACACATTTTCCAAGGTATTTATGGTCTTAAATGACTAGTTTGTGTCTAGACCATCGTGATTCTTTGGCTATAAAAAGAGATAAATTGGGTCTATTATTTACGTTTATTTAATTTACACTACTTTCTACAAAGAATATCATTCCATTTACGTGATTTTTAGCCTATTTGAATCCCTTTTTCTACTTTAATTGTTTCCTTTGAAGAAAATTAGACTATTACTTGAGGAAAACCTATCTGAGTTGGAAAATTTGTTCAATTTATAGTAACACTAGTTTACTCGACCATTTAATCTTTAAGTACTTAAAATTCTCATTTTTATTCAGGTTGGAGTTTACCATTTTTAAGCCTACATTTCCCTAACAACATTTTTGAAATATTATCGTACGGGCCTTAAAACACCATACTATAGTCTACTTACCAAATTTTTCGATAATTTAACAAAAAATATGGCCAAAAGTTTCAAATAATCCTCTACCACTAACCAATCGAACCAAAGAAAGTAATTTTTAGTGTGTCTAAACTCCCAATATTTTGAAATTTGAAGATGTTGAAAGGATTCACGATAAGTATTTATTTTCTCAAAATGTGGTTGTTATTCCCTACCTGTCTGATAAATTTGACAACCAAATCCTCCTGGTAAGTGCATTGTTTTACACGAAGAAGATTTTGTGGTAAGACTTAGATTCCCAGTACCCTGCCTCGTCACAATGTTTCTGGATGCAATGAGCTTAGCACCCAATTCTTGGAGGATTTTTGTTTCACTATTTATTATTAGTGCTAAGTTGGGCATAGAATTTACAATGCTTGAGATCACAAATATATACATGATAAAAAAACGATATGCATGAGGGCTAAGTGTATATATTTACTTGTTCTAGTCATGACCTTATATTGAAGTTTCTTGAATCTATCTTAAGTTGGAAAGATAAGTTTTTTTTAATGTTTTTTGGTCAATTGGGTTTTGAAAATATATCAAAGGTGCTCCCAATCCATGGAAAATGGACACCACTGATCTATGATCTATATGGGTTTCGAATATGCTAACGACCTCACAAAAGATCATGTCACATAGATTCACGATTAAAATTGTAGAAATCAAATATGGGACTTAATCCTGACACCATCTCATTTACAAGCTTCTTAAGTTTGGATTGAGCCTAACGAGTCAGGACTTACTCTTTTTTATTTTCATATATGTTTTCATATATGTTTTCATATTATTTTTCCATTTTCATTTTTTTTCTTTTGTAGGCATGGATTTCTCAAATTTGAGCATCAAAATTTTGTATGGGAAGGACGTTGGTCTCAATGCTCTTAAGCCATGATTCATAATGATATAATTGAATTTTCATAATGATATAATTTTTTGACTTAATTTTGAGTTTATGACTTTCTTTTTATCTTTTGAGAGAATGTTTTCCTTCAAATAACTCCACAAAGAAAGACCCATTACTCTTTTTAAACTTGTGTCATAATAGTTATTCCATTTAGGTCCTTTTCTTTGATGCTTGGCACTATGATAGTTAAAATAGGTACTATTATTTTTCATGTTTGCTAGAACAATTGAGGATAAGGTAGCTAAATCATCTGCATGAGAATTATTGTCATGTTATATTTGGACAATTTTAAATGCTTTAAATTCTACCGTCCACTTTTTAATTTATGCTAGGTATTTCTTCATCTTTTATTCTTTTACTTTAAAGGTTCGATTTACTTGGTTTAATTACCATTAGTAGTAAGTCATTGTGTATATTTATGTATTTTGCTCCCAATCCTCTTAGTTCTTGCAAAGTTAGCATTATTGTCTCATATTTAGCTACATTATTGGTGGCCGTGAAATTTTTTCCAACACATTGTTCAATCATGCCTTCATCTATTATGAATATTACAATCCCCACTCTTGCTCCCTTGGCATTGCTAGTTTCATCAACAAAAAATACCCAAAATTTCACCCCTTGTTTTTCTTGCATCATTGCTACTTGAATTGGTTCCTTTGATTCCATCAGTTATAAAATCGAACACCGTCTGAACTTTAATTGCTAGAAGAGGTTTAAAATGAATATCAAATTCACACAATTCAATAACTATGTAAGCAAACCTTCCTGATATATCAAGCTTTTGTAACACAACTTTGAGCAGTTTCAAAGTATGAACAACAATCATGTGGCCCCTTAAAGTAATGTCTCAATTTTCTAGATGACATCCTTAAAAAGAATGCCAGTTTATTTATTACTGGTAATTTTGCTAAGATTTTTTCAATGCTTGACTGACATAATAAACTAGTTGTTTTCCATCTTCACTTTTACCTACTAATACATCGCTTACTTCTTTTTCAGTGGTGGACAAATATGTGTATAAAATCTCATTTGGTGTGGGATTTACCAATAAAAGAGAATTTCCCAAGTATTCCTTAATGGATTAGAAAGCAGTTTCACATTCTTTGCTCCATTTGTACTCTTTGTTTTTTCTTAACGATTTAAAGAAAGGCAAGCATTTATCTACGCATTTTGATATAATTGCCCTAGTACCACTATTCTTCCATTCAACTATTGTATTTCTTCCATATTTCTTGGTGATTTCATGTTTGTTAAGGCTTTTATCTTGTTCAAATTTGCTTCAATTCATGTGATAGACACCAAGTATCTTAATAATTTTCCTAAAGTAAAGCCAAAGACACATTTTTTGGGATTAAACTTCTTGTTATACTACCTTAACAGCTCA
Source organism: Hippophae tibetana (assembly GCA_037013495.1). Classification (NCBI taxonomy): domain Eukaryota; kingdom Viridiplantae; phylum Streptophyta; class Magnoliopsida; order Rosales; family Elaeagnaceae; genus Hippophae; species Hippophae tibetana. The sequence goes on from CM072812.1 coordinate 11,593,512, forward strand.
AAGGTTTATTCTTGGTCACTTACATGTTCATCCTATTTTCATGATTTGGTGATTATATCATCCAACAAACTTCCATGTTTTTCCCCAAGTGATTTTTGAACATCTTATCGACCAGGAATTGATAAGTAGCTCAAGCATTTTTTAGCCCAAATGGCATTCTGGTATAATAGAATGTCTCTTCCTCCGCAATAAAGGATGTCTTCTCCTCGTCATTGGGATTCATCTTGATTTGGTGATAACTCAATTATGCATCCATAAATCTCATCAAACTAAAACTTGTGGTTGCATCAACCAATTGGTCTATACTTGGTATAGGGAGGAAATGTTTTGGTGTGGCTTTATTAACATCAATGAAATCTACACACATACGTATCTCCCCCATCTTTAGAGGATAAAATGACAATCGATAACCAAATGGGATAGTTGACCTCCTTAACTCATCCTACCTCATTCAATAAACTTACTTGTCTTTTGATGATGCCACTCTTTTCCTTAGCAATTTTTTTTTTATTGTTTTATGGGTTTCATATGAGAATTGACATTAGTTTTGTGAGTGATTACTTCATAGGGAATACTAATCATTTCTATATGACTTCAAGCAAAGACATCCTTATTCACCATCAGACATGCTATTAAATCTACCTTCAAATTTTCTCCTAACATAATACTAATTTGAACTAATTGATCCTCCTTTTCTCCAATTTGTATTGACTCTACCTCTAAACTCATTATGTTAATAAAGCATCATTTCATTGGTGTCTCATTCTGCCCAAACTTCCCCACCATTTGTAATTTCTCTTTGGTTTGTACTCATTTAAAGGCATAAACATAGCAACTACGAGCTCTCTTCTCGTCACCTCTAATTGTTTCCCAAATAAAACCCATCCAACGATATGGGATACTTGATTCCTTGATGCAACGTAGAAGGCACTACATGTAACCTATGTAACCATAGTCTACCCAAAATGACATTATATGGTGACAAAATGTTTAGGACAACAAAACATTTCAAAATAATGTCTCCAGGTACTTAACATCATCATACTTCCATTGAAACTAACCAAAGGTAACTCTTTTTTCATGATTTTTTATGGTAGTATTTCCATCTCTGCTAATGTAGTCAGGTAAATAAGATCGGATGAACTTCCATTGTCGATCAACACCCTTCTTATTTCACAACTTTCCTTTGTGATAACTAGGGGTAATCATGCATTGGAAGTAACTCTTCCTTGGTAAAAATGATTGAATGACTAGGTCCCTACTTCACATTATACATCTCATGTTGTGCATATCTTCCTTCTCGAGCATGTCTTTCTAGAATATAACACGAGTATGAATAAGTTCGGTCCCTTATGTGTTGTATACATAATCCTCATGTTTATTTTTCCCTTCAGGTTGGGCTCCTCTAGATGGAAGGAGTCTAGGTGCATTATCACTTTCTCTTGATAGGCTCATTCTCTTTTCCCTTATAGGATCTTCATTTACCAGATCTCTCAAATGACATCTAGACATAAGTAACTATATTTCCTGGTCAATATTTTATGGATAGAGTAGTATTTGGTGTGATCTTTGTTGGGAGCTCTCATTCAAGGTGGTCATCTTAATTCCTTATTCCCTTCCATACTTCTCATTGCCCTAACCAAGGACACTTTAAGAAATGGTCCTCAAAAGGGGGATAACAACCTCTCTCATGACCCTATCTGCCTTATTGCTATCCTTTTTCATGCCAAAGTTACTAGGTCTTTAGTCCCTCAATACGATGTGGATCGTAGGGTAAGTAGAGATATTGTTGTTACATTTTTTTCACTAAAAGGAGAAGCAATTAACTGGCTATTAACATCATCAACATTCTACAAAGACTTTTTTCCTCTTCTTCTTTGAGCTTGCACTCCACTTGCTTCATCCAAGCATTATTTTAGCGTGCTCTTTGGTCAGAGTTTCTTGCTTATTGACATTATGGGATAAAATGACTTTTGAAATATTTTTCTAAACTGGCTGAGGATGGCCTTATGAGTTGTTATTTTCACTCTCGTCCTGACCATAAATGTGTTCATTCATATTTCGATATGTATTTCTATCCATGGGTCGTCAGGGTGTTGGACTTCATCCTCGATGAACTTGTTGTGCCAGCATCTACCTCAACTTGGCTTGACACTTAGAATGCTCTGCTTTGGACTACAAACCATTTTCTCAATTAGGGTGTCCCAATCTTGGATTTTGGTTTTACAGGTAAGCTCTCAATTGCTAGCTATTTAGTGGATGGGATGACATTTTTAAAAGTAGGACTACTATTCTCACACGTGGTGGAATATAAAATGGATTGGACTAAAAATTTAACAATATGTGTAAAACTTTCTTATTTTGGACTAACTCAATGTTTTCAAAAACTACGAGATCTAAACTTAGTGTCGTGGTTAGAAATGTTTAGACCCCATGATAGGTGCCAAAATGTTAGAAAAAATTTAAACAAAAGGATTACAGCCTAGTAAGGTTCATAATGTCTCAAATGACGTTTATGGGTTATATATATATATATATAAAGGGTATTCAATAATTTAGCAAAAATTGAACAAATATTTAAGAAATACTGGATGAAAAGGTTAATATCATTAACGATGGAGCTATTTATGATAATATATTTAACCTTAATATCATTAGAGATATTTTTTCAAATATTAGAAATATTTGTGAATAAAATACAAACTTTAAGGATATGATTGATTTTTCCCATGTTTTATTTTTATTAAATTTTGTGTAAATACTTAAATTCATATTTATCAAAGTTATTATATATTTGAGAATCAATTATTTTAAGAGTGATTTGACTTTATCTTTTAATTGTTCCAATAAAAGATAATTGATACATAGAATAAATTATTATTTACACTAAATATTATTTAAAAAATAAATTGAAAATTAATACATATTTAAAAGAGTTTAGTTTTCTCTTTCAATTTTGCAATAATAACAATTATCATAATATTCATAAGTATTTTGATTTTTTTTTTAATTTTTCACTAAAAAATAATTTATAAATTTTGAATCAATTCTCATAAAATCAATTATTTTAGGTGTCTTTTTTATTTTGATTTTTAATTTTACCACTAAAGATAAAAAAAATACATAGAATCAATTATTTTTATACTATGTGCGATTAAAAAATAAATTATAGTTAATTAAATTATAGGGACATAGGATTTTAAAAATAATAAATATTTTTTCTTAACTTTTAATGGAAGTGGGGATATTTGTAAAATGATTGAATGAGAGTTAAGTGTCATTCATTCTTGTTCTCATCTCAAGAACGAAAAAAAAAAAAAGTGACATGGCAAAGGCGCATCATTGTGGAAATAATAGAAGATAAAGGCATCGTGATCTAAAAAAGCCCCCATTATGCCAGCCTAAAAGTGATCGACTAGATATAAGCTTTGTTATATGTGCATATATAATGCAAAACGTACTAGCCCGTTCAATTTACGTTCGGCAGCTCCACAAATATAACAGTTACCAAATCAGTAATCAAAGAAATCAACCATGATCTTAAATTTTTTTTAAAAAAATTATACATATTTTATATTTATTTTAAAAATACTACTTAAATTTTATATTTTTATATGTTTTTCTATTTATATTTAATTCTTTCAATAAATTAAAATAATCTTTATCTATGCATCTGGAATAATAATAAAAATATTTTGTTTGTATGCAATCAATTTTTATTAATAACATAATAAAACTGTTAAAAAATAAATATATAAACTTAGTATCATTTTTATGTAAATATATGTCCCCCATAGAATTTATCTTTAAAAAAAAGCTAACAACCATAATGCGGATGAATTCGTTTTTAGGTCACATTTGTAAATTTATCATAAGGATTTACAGAAGAATTAATAACAAAGAACGGAGGCTTAATTAGGGTAATGATATTTATGAAATAACGATATTAATGATTGATTTTACGAGAATATTTTATTAATGATAACTTTATTTAAAAATAATGACACTAATGTGTAATTAATATTAAAAAATAAAATAAACATTTCATGCATCTTATTGTTATAATAATAAAAATTAATATAATAATATCATTATCTTATTTCTCTAATAATCTTTGTTATTGTACATAAAATGTTAATTTTATCATTATTATTAATTATACTTTAATACTACTACTATTAAATAAAATTATCATCAATAAAATATTTACGTGACAATATTAATTTACATTATAACAATATTCATTATCCCTTAGTTAACTAATTACTATTCCCAAAAGCATTATAGTTTTTTTTCTAGGCACCGTTTCATATATTATTTTATATATTCAAGTCATATTTTCATTTAATTAATATATATATATATATATATATAGATTAAATAAATTTTAAAAATGTTACAAAAATTGATGGGTTTAATAAATATGTTGGACATATATTCATCACCCAATAAAAACTTAGAGCAGCTAAGAAGAGGTTAAAAAAATAAAATCATATATATTAAGGAATTAACAAAAACTATGGACTTACGGTCCACACTAATTTGTCATTTTCTTAAAGGTCCTGTTGAGTCTCTGAAGTACTCGATCATCTTTAATGTAGTCTTTGTCTGGACTCTAGATACAACAGCAAGACAGCAGATGGTGGAAAACTTTATAAGTTGATAATGACAAAAAATAAAGCATACGACTAAACTACAAGAGAATAATGCATTTTAGTCCCTTTCAGACTTAGACCAAAATTTAATTTTGGAAAACGTGTTTTGGTCCACCACACTCAAGATTCATGGGGAAGTCCTGAATTTACAACAAACATATAATTGTAAAATTTACAATACCATATATAATATTCGTTCTACTCTATTCCACTTGATCGATCACATATTTTAAGTTCAGCTCAGAACTTAAGTGTCTAAATTATCATTTGCTTATTTGATATGTGTGTTCTACGTATAATTATTAAAAAAATATATTGTATAATCACATACTAAATTGAAATAAATATTTCAACTTCCAACTTCTTGGTGCAAAGAACCACCCGTCATAGATAATTAGCCTTAAGACATGCGATATTATATATATGAATCCAACTCTTTACCTAATTTTTTATCCTCATAAATTATATTTGGTAGAATGTTTTTTAAATAAAGAATGAATAACAAAAATTATCGCTTTATTATAACAAAAAGTATCATTCTCAAAGTTATAAAAGGTGATTTTTTTAGTTATTTTGATTATGAAAAATATATTAAAGGATGGTATTTAGTATTTTTTTAAAATATTATTTTATTATAAAAATTAGTTGTCAAAAAATTACTTTTATTTTTAAAATATTATTTTATTATATTACATTATTTTTTTTGTAATAAAAATTACTAAATGACACTTTTTTTATAAAAAAATAACATATTTTATAACATAAAAGACTAAACAACATTTTTAACAAAAATAAAATAATCCTATAACATTTTTCCCTTATTTAAATAATTCAATTACATTTTGATTAAATATAAGCTATTTAAAAATAAGTGTAATAATTTATGTAATAAAAGTAACCATTGATCATGTCCCTTTATAGACATGCAATCATACATCAATCAAATTGTGACAACATGAAACTTTTACTAGCTTAAAAACTGTAGTATATAGTTAATTGAATGGTATTTTGGTTAACTTTCAAGTATTCAAGTATGCCTCACACCATGGGTAATGTGTTGGAATTTAACTGACATTCCCATCAAATGCATGTTGAACAGTGTACCCAAATTAATCAAGAAATTGATTATCAACAAAAATCTGAATGCAAATGCACTCAGAAAGGTTATTTATATAGTTGAGACATGACAAGGAAAGAGAAGATAAAGTATATAGATCTTCAGAGTCTGGTTTATTCAGAATATAGATGAATAGTCATGTCATTAATCTCCCTATATTTTTGTAACCATCAAAAATGTTATTGATGAATGTGGAAGATCTAAAAAAATCAATATCTGAATTGTAGGAGGAAATTTTTAACCTGCTTCTTCTATTTTTGTTAATACATTACACACTAAAGATATTTATTATATAATTTTTATCTGATGAGTAAAATTAAATAAAAAAATATATAATTATGTATAAATTTAATATGATTGATGTGTGGATCTAAAAATTCCATAATATTTTATTTAATTTGTCTGAATTTTTAATTGTAAAATTATGTGTCTTGATTTTTCTTTCATCTTAAATTAAAAATATTTGTTTATATACCATACAAGTCAAACACATACAATTCAAAAATTAGAGTTATTAAGTTCTGAATAAAAGAATTCTTATTCTGATACTATGTTAAAAGTTACCAGTAATAACTCTCTCAAAAATTTAAAGTGTTAAAAAAATAATCAATATTACTTTTATACATTTATCACTTATTATATAAATAATTTAATTTTTAGGCACAGAATTTTGTAGATATCTAACCATTTTGAAAAATTCTGCAAATATTTAAAATTATATAATACTTATTACTTTAAGTTAAAATGATTTTACTGCCATTTAAATTTTCACTACAGCCTAATAATAGAAAATGTAATTACCTTTCAGGTAAAATCTACACCATACGCGCCAATTTCGTATTAGGCTACAAAATAGCATGAAAGACGTACAAGTATATTTAATGCACAACCTTAATTTAGTATGCTCAACAATAAAGCTATATATACTAACAGGTTTCTAAATTAGCTTCTCTGATGCAATTCCAAATTTATATTCCTATAAATTCACGATATAGTAGTATAAAGAAAACACAATATCCTTTAAATATTCTTTACTTTTTGTTTGCAAATCCTAGTGTAAAACTCACGTGCCTACAGCTCCTGTTAGTGGCCAACTCTGCTTCCTTTTTAGTGATATAGCTATATCATAATGTCTATATTCAGCAACTGTATAGTTCTTATATATCTCAATTCTATCTAAGCGGAAGTCGCAAAATCTCACTAAAAAATTAATTATGTTGTCCAAACTTTAACCAATTTTACATTTTGATATTTCTTTTTTTAGATTTGATTCATCGTTACTCTTTAATTTTAACAAAGGATATGAATTATTGTCTAAATATGTTATCTTTAATAAAAATGTATTTTAGATTCATGTGTATTAAGTAGAGCAATACAAATTCACTAATTTTATAAAAAGAATTAAAAAAGTTCATTTTATAAATGTAATAGACTTATGTTATCCCAATTTTTATCAAGATAATGAATTTTTGCTAACATTTTTATACTTGTTATCACGGCTAATAAGTACGGAACTAAAGTATATTTTTGTTAAAAATAATGGAATTTGAGTACCATTTTCCTTTTAACAAATTAGTTCAAAAGATATTAAATGTTAAATTTAAAAATTAAGGAACTAAATCATAAAAAAAATTATAATCTTAACCTATCTTTCAACATAATTTTTACATTTAGATGAATCTATGAAATTTGAAAAATTAAAAACTAAATATAACAAGAAAAAAGTTACTACACAAATATGTAGAATTGACAAAATTAGGGGACCATCAAGTTAATTTGTTGCCACGTTAGTTGATATGGACATGATAATTCTTGTCCGACCCTTCTCTCTCTTTCTTTGTTTCTTTCTCTCTCAATCTCCCCCTAAGAGTATAGAAAGAATTTGAATATTGAAAGTGGGAAGCAGATTTGCAATTGCTTTGGCCAAGAGGGAGATAGGGTGTAAAGAAAAGTTAAAGTTGGGAGGAAAAGAGGGCCCTGAATCTGATCATGCACGTCAATACTTTAATTTTATAATTCCTACAATAGTGCAATGATTTATTCATGCACGAGTGGCTAAAGTTAACACATACTATACAGGTACTTCACACATAGCTAGCTCCTTATCAGTCCCCTATATATATAATCTACTTTGCATTTACTCTCCTCTCCAAATAAAAGTAGAGCAGTTCATGAGAGAGAGATAATGGAAAGCAAGAGGACAATGATGAAAGCGAAGCCAAATCCAAAGAAGAACCTGTGGAAACCAGAAGAGGACTTGATTCTTAAGAAGTATGTGGAAACTCATGGAGAAGGCAACTGGGCTGCTGTATCTCAGCAATCTGGTAAACACTGGTCTATTCCATTCTAATTATATAAAGGTAGTCGATTTGAGCTACCATTTTTCCTATAAAGTATGATCAGTTTTATAAGATGAAGTTATGTTTCCTATTTGAAACAGGTTTAATGAGGGGTGGGAAGAGCTGTAGACTGAGATGGAAGAATTACCTGAGACCAAATATAAAACGTGGAAGAATGTCAAAAGAGGAGGAAGATCTCATCATCCGTATGCATAAGCTTTTAGGCAATCGGTCAGTACTATTAGACTTAATTAAAAGAAAAGTATATTTATCTTAAATTTTTGATAAATTATCATAAGTACAGTGGCATCCAAATAACTGCATTGTGATATATAAAATTACTTTTAATTAAATACTATCCAACTTACACAGTACATTGGAGCGTTTATACTGTTGTTTTTTTATTGCTTCGGTTGTTCTAGTCTATTTGTATATGTATTGTCTACCATAACTAATCAAGACAAATATAATTAATAGTCTTCATTCTTCTATATACGTACGTCTCTGTACTTTCCTGGGATTCATATATATATATATATATATATATATATATATATATATATTGGTTTTGGGGTTCATATTAAACTCAAAAAATCATTTTGGGGTTCAGGCACTCCTTTAATGGATATTCACTGTAAAGTTAAAAAGTGTCTCATATTAGTTTTTATTTTTTCCATCTCCAAAAACAGGTTAACATTTCTATTCTAAAGAGTGATACATCTTTCAAATTATACAAAGTGTTTCAACGTATTAACTCTTATCAATGAATAAACTCATCAAATTGTAAATATGTGTTTTTAATTTTTTAAGGAATTATTAATTAATTTTAAATTTTACCTTTTAGAAAGGAAAATACAATCTTACCCTTAATTTTTAAAATGGCAATATTAACCTTTTATATGATTACTGGACACGTTATTATTGCTAATACTTTTCATATTTAATTTAATAAATTAATTAGAAAATATTGATTCATTGATAGTAATTTATCTTCATTCCTTATGCATATCGTTTATTTATTTTGTTGACATAAATAATATTTAATTTTCTAACTCTTCACCTCCCTTTAATACGCTTGTAACTTTATGTTTATGATATTTTATTTATTTTTTATTTCGTTTGTATGAGTTTTTATGTAAGTCAAATTAAAATTATCTTTGATTTTCTCACTTTTCACCTTCCTTACAGCTTGTAACTCTTCATTTATGATTTTATTTTTCTTATTAAAAAACTGATGGGTTGATATTAGTCTATTCTGAAGTTTCAACACATAACTTAATTTCTGATTCTCTACCTTCCTTTATTCTTATAACTATATATTTATGATATTTTATTTATCACTATTTGCAACTTTTTTTTAGGACGAAGCAATCAAAATATCTTTTTATTTGAGAAAAAATTATCATTTAAGTAATTTATTTATGAAAAATGTGAACAAAGTTAATTTTTCATTAAATATAATAAAATAGTACATAAATTATACTTATATTTATATTTTTCGATAGATATATAAATAAAAAATTAATATTTATTTAAAAATATTTCTCAAATTTTTATAAGAAATGTTTTTCTTTCAAACCTTAACAAAACTTTCAATAAAATTTAAATAAAATTTTCATTCTTCACATAATTAGATGATGAAAATATTATTTAAGTTTAATCAAAATAATTTATTAAAAATTTGAGTAATTTTTAATTAAAAATTAATTCAATAAATATATGTCTATCGAATAATATAAACATGCATGTGTTTTATGTACTATTATAATTAACGAAAAATTAGATAAAAATTAACTTTATTTTTAGTACATTTTTTTAATAAATAAAAGAACTTTTAAACACTTAACTAAATAAAAGAACTTTACACCACTTTTTTTTTTCTTTTTAATCAATCTATTTATTCCAAAAATAATGCTTTACACGGGTTTATAGCTTTTCATTTATGATTTTATTTGTCTTATCATAAAAAATATGATTCATTGATATTAATTTATCCTCATTATAAGGGCCAATATAAAGCATTTATTTTTCTACATAAAAATCATATATACATTTCTGACTCTCTACGATTCTACCTATATTTAATATGATTGTAACTCTATATGTTTATGATACTTTATTTATTTTTATTTTGTTTGCTGTGAGTTTTATTACTGTATTTATGTCAAAAAAATCATTAAATTTTTTGACTTTATATCTCCCTTTTGTAACTCTTTATGTTTTTATTTATCCTTTTTAGCTATAAGACTTAATAATGAATTTCTAAAAAAAACATTTTATTTTATGAATTTCCACGTTTCTATAATATTTCTATAATTTTCTATATGTGGTCTTTGTGTGCACCATGAGTCTCTTTATTAATGATTTTTTTTTAAATTATTGTATTTGTAATGTTTTATAATAACACTTATGATGTACATGTTTTTATCTATCATTATAAGTGCTAAATAATTTACGATACTTTCTCAAATTTTATTTCTATAAACCTTAGTGATCTTCAAAAATGAACAAATTTGGAATAAATAATAACGAGATCACACAAGTTGAAGGTAATAACATGAAAATTCCAAAATTGTACCCTTCTAAATTTGTTGTTATGCAAATATAGTTTATGATTATCTTCGATTATTTATGTATTTCAAAATTATTGTAAACTAAATGGTTCTTATTCATAATGCTAAGACTTCTCAATATAATAATTTGATCATTATATTGTTGTAGTAAATCATAATATTTTTCATTTTATTCACTAAGTGTGTTTATTCACGTTTCATGAATATATTAGATTGTTATATCATTTGAACTATTGATTTAGATTATTGTTTAAAATGATTACTTCTGATCAACATTTAGTATATATATATATATATTATCCTGTATAAATATGTTGATTTTTTCTTAGTTTTATGTTCACTATTTATAAATGCATTTATGCCCACTTGCAGCTCACTCTAACACTATTTGTGGAGGAGGGTCTCATTTGAGTATTTATTTTTGGGTGTAGATGGTCGCTAATAGCTGGTCGGCTTCCTGGTCGGACAGACAATGAAGTGAAGAACTATTGGAATACCCATTTGAACAAGAGATGCCTTAGAGGCAAAAGAAAAGCCATAGAATCGAACTGTAATATTCAAAACAATAACGACGAAGATAAAAACAAAAGGAACAAAATAAACCTACCTCGTGATCATCCTCATCCCATTATCAGTGAAATCCAGCAGAACTCCAGTACAGACGTAGCAGCTGCAACGAATAAGAAGGATGATAGTATTAGTACTATAAACCCAATGGTGAATGACATAGAAAGCTTTATCTACGACATAACCTCGCCATTAATGCCTGCAAATAATGCCACATTTGTGTTTGACGATGAGCCATTCATAGCTTACATGGACTCCTTTGTTTTACTTGAAGCATTTGGAATTGGATGCAGTGTTGTAGAAGAGCCAGAGATTGGTTCGTACCAGTATGATATGTAACCCTGATTACTCTATTGTCTGTAGTAGAATAGTAGATAAGACCCCACTGATTAAAAGCTCTCACAAGCTTTGTGGTATGAATGTGTGTGACTTCACCAGCAATTGAAATACTGAGTTACAGTATCTTCAGCCTTTTCTATTGCACTGTTGACGAATGCACTATATATGATCTCTTTTTAATGTGAAGAATGCACTATTTATGATATAGCATCCGACTCCCTTACATCCGAGGGACGCAATACTTGTCCCTTTAATCTTTCTCCATCTCATGAAAAACAACGGTCCAAAATTTATCTGCAAAATAATTTCAGTCACAACACAAATAACAAAACTGTAGAAACAATCGTGTTCCAACTTCCACCACAAGTAGAGCTGCTATTTACTGATTCATCTTGGTGAGTCTTCTAAGCCGTTCTGCAACTAATAGGAAATTATGAAGCTAGTCACAGCCGCTACAAATCTCATAATGTACAAATTTTCAGAGGACCAAGTAGAGCAGATCCACATGAAGCCATAAATTAGCCTCATGTCATTATGATCCATTGTAATCACATATAAACATAAGGACTGGGAGTCAGATTTACAGAATCCCAGTATATCAGATCACATGCTTTTAAGGGAAGATTGTCTAGTAATGTTGCAGCCATGCATTGTAAAATGTATTCCATTCACAATTTTGATTGATAGATAATCTTGTATTTTACACAAAGGGGCAAATATTTCACTTAGCATAGAGAATAAGATGACAACAACAATTTTATCCCAGAAACTAGGAATGATTCTACAACACGTCATCTTGCTGAGGGTACAGCAATCCATCATCAATAGGCAACGAGGGTGGAGTTCCTGGGGGAATGGAAGCGGCACCATTTTCTCCAGCACACATGCAGAGAGCCTCTGCATCTCTGAGAATAGAGTCAAGGTCAATATGACCGCTCAGCCCATTTATGAACTTCAAGAGAGTGTCAAAGTCCATTTGCTCTCCCATTATCTTTCTGCGATACCGTTTCAAGATTGCAACGCATACATATAGGTGTAGGTGCTCGGACAAGTAATGTGTCCAAAGTACTTCCCACAGGCACATTGTTTTCTTATATTCCAATTCCCTAAAGATAAAAAGGAAATTCCATTATTGATCGAAAAAATAATAAACAGAACAACAAACAATTTCAGGTTACAATTATGTTAATCCCTTGCAGAGTAATATAGAGAATATATTAAGTTAATATAAGAAAAGCAAAATTTTCCAAGTATATCGAAGTTGATTCTCCAGTTTGAGATTCACTAGGTTGTATATTCTGAAATCTTATTTTATTAAATACATCCAGGTGAAGTAGCAATAATTGATTAGTCAAGGAAACAGACCTTTTAAATTGTATTAGGACCCATCGGAAACAAAAGAAGTAATTCAAGCACTCATGTTGTCTGAAGTAATTATGCAATGGGCTATCTAACAACTCCACCAACTGCCATAACAATAATCAGATGTCATTAGAACAAGAGCATGGAAGGAAGAAAAATAGAGGAATGAATGAATGAAAAAGAAAAGGTCTCACATGATGTACAATACACACAGGTTTGTATATTATTCAACATAAACGGATGAGCTTATAACCTATTTGATATTACAGCTAAATGAAAGAACAGGGGAGTACAAGCAATATAACTAGAGATGTAAAAAAAAAAAAGTTGTTCCATCCCGTCCCATATCCCATTTAATGTCCCTGATGAGTTCATGGTTAAAAATTGTCCCATCCCATACATTGTAGTGCCTCACTTCAAACATAATATCTCATCATTTTTCTTTCTATTAAACTTTTATATTATATATAATCATCTTTTATTTTTTCCATTATTTTTGTATTTTTACTTACCATTTCAACCCATTTGGGAAAAATAGGATATCCCAACTTGTATCATCCCAATAAATAAATAAAAAAGTATAACAAGATGGGATAGGTTCCTAAAATCAATGGGTTGTGCCTTGGGTTCATAGAATATTTCATCCCAATTTACACCTCTAAATATAATGATAACTTATCGAAAGTAAACATACAACATATCATGTTCAAGAATAGCTAAAATTTCATTTTCAAATAACAATATAACTAAATAAATTTATTTCACCAAATGTACTTTCCAAAATGTTGCGCATAAATTGTAAGATTTTCACAAATATGTGCAGAAGTGGATGAGAGAACACCTTAGATATTGCAAAGAGTTGAGTATGCATGCCGTTCTGATCACGATTAAAATTAGGTCCAAGGCGTTCCATCAATGAAACAAAACACCAAAATGATTCTGATTCATCTTCCATTACAAACAATATTGGTGACAGAAGGTCACTCATACCCTGTCAGAAACACAAGAATGTGTAAATGAAAATGTGAAAATATAGCATATTCAAGTGAACACGAGATTGTGAACAAGTCTGCCGTATTTGCCTGCAAGATAAGAAAAAAATAAAAAATGATCTACAAGTTACAACCACCATTTGCATCACCTAAATCTTAGTAAATGGCAACGAAATAACATGACTCAAAGTGATGTTTTCACAAAGTGTCATTTGCAAAGTTTTTAGGACATCATCCTAACTCTAAGTGCATGTTAGTTCACATAACTGGAATAACTCATATGTTAGAATTGTAATTCTTTGGATTAAAAAACTAGGAAGATGGATTGTAATTCCTATTCCTTCATTAACTTGTAATCATTGGAAAAGAACAAAGAATTTGTATTCTCATGCCCGGTTTGTAACTACATGAAACAAAATGCAATTAATTTTTAGTACTTTTCCCAAAATCCCTTCATCTCACACAATTCATGCAAGAGAAGTATTGTAGTAATTTTTTTTTTTTGGTTAAAGGAAATTGAGAGATTCAGATTTTTAGTAAAAACGTATTAAATTCTAATCCTTTTTTAACATATGAAATAGATACACTTCTCATATAGTGAAGTTGAAAAAAGATTCTTTTGCTCAAGAGAATCGGTGTTTCCAAGGAATTCCCAATACCAAAAGATGCAAATGGACAAAAGAAGAAGAAAAGTTACTCCATTCATTGTCTAATACCACAAACCATGCATGCCCTAAAAACAAAATTAAACAAAAAACTAATTAAAAATGGTAGAATTAAAGACAGCAATGTAGATAAAATAAAAAAGGAGAATTATTTAACTTAGTTTCCCAGCATTACTATAGCGGCATGAATTTTTCGAATAATTGAATCTTGTCTCAATTTAAATTAATTAAATGAACAATTAAAGAATTGACATAATTGAAAGTTTGGTTTTCAGTATCATGGACATAAAGAATTAAGAATTGAAAGATTATTCACAGCTTCTCATATATTTTAATTAGAGATTATATATCTTAGTTAAGTGTTGGAGCTAGACTTGATGCTTGCTTTTGTTGACTGTTAGTCTACTTTTTACTTTTGTAATTATTACATACGATAATATAGTGAAATGTTTCCTTAAAAAATGAATAAATAAAAGCAAAAATGAATGATTTGGCAAACAAGCATAATATTAATTTGATAGCATGACATTTGGTTATTTTATTTTACAAATTGGACACATTAATCACATTTCTTAAAATTGGTTCACTTCAATCATCTTACTGTTGCATTTTTGAACACTTTAATCATTTATTCCAATTTTGGTTTTTTTGGATCTTTTTTTTTCTTTATATCAAAAAACTTAAGTTGGGTCAAATTGTTTGTTTGAAGAGAAAAATTCACAAAAAATAAAAAAAAAGAGGGAAAAAAGTGATTAGAATCATTAAAATTGACCTAAATGAGTAAAGTATCCATAAATGTAAGAGTAAAATGACTAAAGTGTACTAGTTTGAAGTAAATCGAGCAATGTGTTCAGTTTGAAGTAAAACTCACATAGGTGCATTTTTTCCAAATTAATTCATACATTCAAGATATTAATAGTGTAGGATTTAATGGAGATAGAATTTATTACCTGACAGTAACCAAGATCAAAATTGTAAAATGAGTATGTCACCAAAATATCACGTAAAATAGTCACATTTGGATTGTCATCTCCGTCAAAGAAGGGCAGGGATCTGTCAGTCCTTACCTTGAAAATGATATAACAAAGAAGTGCATTGTCAATTAAAGTCAAAAGGGTTGACGAGGTGAAGGAATATTTCTCCTAGTTTTGAGCATACCACATCTTTATCGATGAGACCTTTCCTCTCCCTGAATTTTGTAAATCGTTTGGCCTGTTGTGGAGATATACTCTGGAAAAAGAATACATATATGTATATTAAGCCCTTTATTGAAAGCACTCAAGAAGAACAGGAGACACTCAAGAAGAACAGGGGACGATGAAGGAGAAACTATCAGTAATTGCACTATTCCCTTGTTAAGGAGAGAGAGGGAGCAATATTGCTTGTCTCATCTTGAGTGCAGTACATGTTGGGTCCATTCCCAATTAGATAAAATAAGGTAAATCATAACTTTAACATAAAAACAGAAAAAATAATTCGAGCACAAGTTCTTCTGCCGTGCATTTTTAAATCAATACGACATCTTAAAATAGGTACTAACATATATGAAAACAGGTTCCAGCCTACAACCAAACAGTTACTAACAAATGCTGTTATGCAAGGGGGAAGCTTCAAGCAAGCACTAATACACATGGACAGAAAATTAAGAAAAAACATAGGAGACCAAAAAAAGCCACGAAGCTACTGCAAACCTGCCACTGATTCTTTAGAGTCTCATACTCTGACTTTTTCATTGAGTGAATATATTCCCTTTCTGCACATGTTGAATCATACGCATAGTATCCCAACAAGAACGGCCAGACCTAAGTTTCATAATTAGAAGTACTGAGAACAAAAACGCTATTCGATTAAGAAACACCATGCAACTTTCGAGCAAATAAGTACATACCTCTTTCCTTAATATATGCTCAACTCCGCCATAAAATATTCTTTTTTTTAAGGCTTCTGAATCTGCTACTCGCCCTTCAGAATCTAGTAAAGTGATAAACTGCAAAAACGGATGAAACTCAAGTATCCATACATGTTTATCAACTAGTCTAAATGAAATCAAGTAGATAACAGTTTAACAGATTTTGTCCAAGACATAACATAAAAATTGAGGGAGAAATTTGGCACATATTATGTCCTTACCTCTTCAGACCCAAGAGGCCGTTGTCGTGGTTTTCCCCATACAATCGATAACTTATCAAACTGAAAAATGCAACAAGAAAAAGAAAAATTATAAAGACTACAATAAATGAGAAAAATTATAATCAGTTAAGCAGAAACACAAAAGTAACTGGAGTTAAAATTACATCTTAAAGCCTGCTTATCTAAAATATTATATAATTTAGTGCAAGGTCCTAATTAGAATATATGAACAGTGGCATGTCTTCTTGTCCTGTCACCATCCATAACTATTGTGAAGTATACAACCATATCCAATTTGGTATCATTGAATAACAACCATATTATATCAAGAATAGCACTAATAGTCTACCTCAATTGGACGTGAATGTGTTAGTAATCCTGTTCTTTGAAAAATTCAAACGTAAAAAATGTCCAAGGTTAGTCATATTTTATTCCTATCAAAACGTTAAGAGACAAATCTGCTCCCTCTAGTGCCATGGTAATTCCTCACTTCTTCTAAAAGCATTATGGAAGAGCAAATTGTGAAATTGTATACTCCAGTTTCTTTAGCATATAATAAAGCTGAATTATGGAAGCGATAAAGAGTCCAGTCAAGTGACTAGACCATGACATAACTAAGCCAATATGCACTCTATTACTTATGGGCAGAAAGAAAGACCTAAGATTTGTATGGACTTGGTTCTGTTTGTTCACAAGCATCTGAGTAAAAGATAGCAGCAGGGAAGGAAGGGAAAAAAAACCAGATAAGGCTCCTTTCAATACCTCCTTATAATTGATTAGCTCAAAAGTTCCCACATTGGTGGCAGCTTCTTCACCAAAATTGTATTTCATATATGAAATTTTCTGTTAAAGAAGGATAGTCTACATCAGATGGTCCTGAGAGGGAAGTTAGTTCTGACCACTAGTGTAACAGAAGTTGTTTCACATCAACAAATAAAACAAAGCTTTGACTAGAAAATCCATTTCTACTATCAATAGACATTTGGTATCCACCATACTCTTAGCCTCTCAGGTGATTATGAGCAAATAAAACAGAGGTATAGAGAAAAAAAATTCACCATGATTCAGTATGATCAAACTTGACTCAAATTTTTAGTGATTTGTTATTGGATAACATGCCTCATTGAAAAAAGGAAAGTAAGGGTTGACGTGAAAGAAAGAAAGAAAGAAAGAAAGAAAAAATGTCAGATAATCAATTTGAAATCGGCATTTTATTAACCAAAAAATTTGAAAGACAAGCAATAATTAGCACACATTAAGACCAACCCAGATCAGCTTCAAAGGTTGCGAACAAGTCCCACATGATAAGTGGGTATTTGACAAGAGATAAATTGAAGTTTAACAACTCAATAAACCTAAGATTATCTGAGTTTTCCCAAGGGGCAAGAGAGAATCAAAGAAGTACAAATTTGTACGAAATTAATGCCATCCAAAAATAGGTTAGTATATACTTACAGCCAAAACACAAGTGCAGTGATTCCCAATTCATGAAGGACATAAATACTAGTTCTGATGATGCAAAACATATTATGATCCAAGTCTACATTGGTATTTAGCATCCATCCTTGACAAAGAAAAGATGCTAAAGAGTGTTGCAATTTCAGGAGAAAATAGTGACAGGAGCTCACATGAAGGATAAATAAGAAAGCTGACAGTAAGTAGGACACAAGTTTTGTCTTCTCATTAGATGGGAGATGAAAAACTTGACCAAACTAGAAACATCAACTTAGCTGTTTCCATTTCACATAAAGCTGTTCCTCCAAATGTTATTTATTAATATTAAGTGTAGGGTATACCATCTATAAAAAATCATTAAATTCCACACATACATGGTTAATTTGAAAAATGCTATCAAAATGCAATGTTAAACAGATTAAACTAACAGTTACCTCCAGTGGATCTGCTGCCACTTCAACTTCATTAGGAGCCTTATCTGCAACAACGGATTCCTTTTGAGGATAAGGATCAGGAGACTGGTAATGTCTTTTCCTCTCAATTGCACCATATCCATCACTATTAATTTCACGTATAATCTGCGAAGTTGTTTCCCGTGCAAATTTGGTAACTAGAGAGAACTTCTCCAATACTTGAACTGAGAGGTCTCGAGCAGGATCCTGACTTTTTTGTATTTGCCTCCCATTGTACTGGGAATGACTTCCATCACGAATACCCCCACTAGACCTATTCAGGGCTTCATCTGAAGGGGGCTCACCAACCACAACAGAAGTGGATAGCCCACTACCAACGGGAACAGCCCTGGGCATCTCAAGTGATGATAGAGTTCTCTGCAAATAAATAATAATAACGATGATAACTCTGCAGATTCCATCATGACAATCTATAATTTAAAAATTCAAAAATATGATATGTTGGGACTTGGGACCTTTGAAAGTAAAGGAATAGATAGAATTAAAGTAACTGGATTGTGAGTGTCTGTGTTAGATTTTCAAGAAGGAAACTCTGTAGGGATTGCAAGGTCAGAAACCAAATAAAATTGGGGATAGCCTTATGGTCCCTTTGATACTAGGATTGACGTTACTTAACCTAGGTGTATGAATGAGAAACTAATACTTGTTCTATTATCGTGTTATGTTTTTAGGCATTATTTTTACATTTAATTAAGAATTTTGTTGCTTTGATAGTATTTTTGTCATTTTATTGGTGTATAAATATTCGGAAAAAAATTCTACATTTTTTTCGAATTTCTTGAAATTTTCTATGAATTTATAGAGCTGGTGGCTTCATTTAGAAAATATTTTAGTTGCAAATAGAACAAATCAGACCCAAAAACTCAAAAAAAAACCCAAGTGGATGTACATAGCACATGCATGGATGCACTTTGCAAGGCAGCATGGACCAGCTCACAAACGTGCTCAGTACTTAGACACTGGGATGGACACAATAAGAACTGGGTTGAGTGGATGTATATATAACCCTTTGGATTGTACTTAGAAAAAGCGTCCAGCCCCTAAGCAACATAGTTTTGGCACCGTTTCAACTCCTCCTTTGCACAAAGAGTGCAATTTTGCTTGTTTTGCTCCTAACCATCAGATTTGACTTGATCTAACGGTCCAAAATGTCCCTATGTTAATATATATATATATATATATATATAAAATCCCCATTTTAACACATCTTTGAACGAAAACCAAGAAAAAAGACCCAAAAGAGGCAGCAACTTTTAAAAGCAATTCCACAGTTGTCGGGCATTAAACCAAGAATTTTGAAGAGGAAAATCAACAATTTCATGGCTTAAGTGATTGTTTCTTAAAAGGTATTTTATTCTAGGTTTTATTGTTAATTTTATTAAAAAAATTGTCTTTAATACTTTTATTCATGATTTTGGATTTAATTATGTTAGGCTATTTATTTATAGGTTTTTAGCTTTGCTTCATGATTGAATTGAATTTTTTGGTAGATTATTATTTGAATAAGGATAGATATTGTCTTGGTTCTTGGTTCTTGATATATTTAATAATGAATTATTGATTCATCATATCTTTATTTATAATTAAAGAGAATATTTATGAATTAGATTGTTAGAAAAATCATATACATCTAATTACTGATGACTATGAAAGTAGAGTTATCGGTGCACTTTTCTCCTTAATGATTACTCGTTTTATTCAATAAGTAGTATTTTTGAAGTTAAAAATATTAAAATACAAACTTTCTAGTGAAAATGGATGAAGATATAATTTTTGAAATTTTTATAGATTTTTTATGAATTTTTAACACATGACCAATCATAAGGTGCCACGTGGAGGCTACGCAAGCATAAGAGCCAACTAGGCAAGCCACACAGATGCCATGTAGGTAGAGAGACCTGATTGCAAATCGCCGCGTGTAGAGTGTGATGTAGTGTTACGCCACATGTCAACACAACATTCATTTTGACTTCGTCTGGCAATCAAAGGTCCTACCACGTGTCTTCAGGTGATTCATTCACTCCTTCCATCGTTGTGCCACGTCATCTATAACAACAAATCATGTTTTGATTTGCCAAATAAACCTCGCATGCCACATGTCACGTTCCTATTGGGTGGCACTGTTAATTTTCTTTTTTTCATCTCATCCCTTAATCTGAAGTTGATCTGAAAGTCCAAATTCTACCTAGGTTATATTTAACCCCATAAACCTTAATGAGCCAAAATTAACATAATTTTTATCAATTTTTCAAACCAAGAAAAGGGAAAAATACAAAAAGTTTTAAAAGGAGATACAATTTTGGTGGAGTCAAGAGAAGATTGGTACTACAATTCAATAGATTAATTGTATTTCTTCTTCTCCTTTCTTTATCAATTTCTATGTCTATAAAAAATGAGTTTTACGAACAAAAGTATGTCTAGTTAATTTATAAATATAAGGGTTTTATGAATCCAATTTTCATAAATAGATTAATTATATTATTTGATCTAATTTTTATGCTATGAGTTGTTTGCCCAACAATTGATCTATAAATACAGTTAAATAGATTTAAGATAATTATATAATTGTTTGTCTTGATTAAATAACATGCATATTTTCTATGTAAAGATATGTGATTCATAATTAATGAACTTAATGAATAATGTGTAATTTAATTAATATGAGAGTATGGTTAGGTTAATTACTATATGGTGTGTAGTTTACTTGAGAGAGAAATACATGCTAAATGAGATTAGATTGATCATGTAATTGGTTGATAATTATATCGGAAGATTTTAGTGATTCACATGTTTAAAAAATTGGAGATTAAATATTCTTAGATATTTTCTCATATATTTTCTCATATATTTTCTTAGCTACCAATTCTAATTTACTTAATTATTATTTATTTTTAGTTCTTTTAATTTTACTTTCTTAAAATATAAAAACACAAAAATCGATTTTTATTTATTTTAAAAATTAGTTCTAATAACAGTCTTCGTGGAAACGATATATTCTTATCATTATATTACTTGTTGTGATACG
Organism: Hippophae tibetana; assembly: GCA_037013495.1. Lineage (NCBI taxonomy): Eukaryota > Viridiplantae > Streptophyta > Magnoliopsida > Rosales > Elaeagnaceae > Hippophae > Hippophae tibetana. Next base: position 11,615,204 of record CM072812.1, read on the forward strand.
TATACTTGCGTATTCATTGAACACAATTCGTGATCATTATATTAGTTTAGATGATTTGTGTTTTCTTTGTGTTATTTCGAATTTGTTAATTAATTATCTAGATCAAAGAAATTAGTTAATTGATTGTGAATGAAATGATCATTCAGATTTATAATTTAGTGAAAAAATCAATAATCTAACTTAGTTGTATGTTTTCGATCCAATTAGCTAATTAGCCTAGATCAAAGGAATTAATTAGTTAATTGTAATTGAGAATCACCTTGATCATGGAAGGTTTTATAGATTTAGTGGGAAAATTAATATTTACTAACATAATATAAATTGTTAAATTCAACTTATTAATTCAATTCATGATTGGTTAGCTAGCTAAATGCCTATGTTCATTAACTTTCAATTCGTATCAAAGACTCATTTTTTTGTTAATTGAGTCATTTAATTAGTTAATTTATTTTATTTTTTATTTTTTCAATAATTTATTTAGAGTGTTTAGAATTATATATTTTATTTTGTTAGTTTATTATTTTTAAGAAAATAAATAAAAGATTCAAAACCATTGCAATTACGTGAGAGATTAAGCTCGAAGCAAACTTATCGCTAGGCTATTAGTGATTTGTGCAATTGCAAGTAATGGTCCATATCCTCTACGGTGGATGGGTGATGTGATAGTTTTAGGGTTATGTTATTAATGCTAATGTGTATTATTTTGTTTGGTCATGGTGAAAGTGCCTTAGCTAGTTTTGCTTGGCTAAAACAATTAAGAACCTCAGGGTCTACTGGGTGCCCATAAAATACCAAGGTATGGATTCTCAAAGACAATGTGATGGTGGAGACCCAAGAATCGTATTAGTATACCTCGGGATGCCTCAGGTAGGGTATTCCATAACATGCTAGAAAAGGGAAAGGGAATAAAGGAACAATATAAAACCACAAATATCACAAGAAATAATCTGATGGAAAAAATGAAGAGGCTACTATATAATATGCATTTATATTAGCCATGCTTAATGTTATTTTAAAATTAACTAAAGCTAGATAAACCACAATTAAGGAATTCCATCATTTTCTTGCATGTTCATTTAACAGACAAAATTAGCCATTAGAGGGGGAGATAAATGTTCTTCATGCAAATGCAGCCAACATGCAACCTAGGAAAATAATGCAAAGGTAAAAGAATGGAGACTGACAATAATAAAATTCAAAAAATTATTTAACCAAGGCACATGAGAAATGTAGGCAAAGTGCATGCAAGATACATATACATCAATGTGTTCATCTAGGGGTTCACTATTTAAGAAGTGATAGAAGCTGACCCATGATATCTATGAGAACCACTGTTACATGCTCTCAAGCAAGCTAAGCTAATGCAGGTACATAAGTAAATAATTTAGGCAGACATCTATCTATAGGATTGTTTTTACTGCATGCAGTCAGTATAAATAAAGCATACCTGAAGAGGATTTTGGAAATCATTGACAACAAATACATTAGCGTCCTCAGCTGACCTGAAATTTTTAAACAATTAGTAACTTATTATGCACTAACGTATATTCTTTCACCAGTAACACTACACTAGACTACACACAATCATAGAACATTGGGGTAAACAAACTCGTTGTCATAGTTACATAACTGATATTTAGACTATATAATACTAAGAGAGCACAAATTGGTGAATTCCTAAAATAACTGAACATAGAAACACTGGCTACTTGCAGAATGTGAAGAAAAATGACGTGATATAATCAAGTCAGAAATTAGTCATTCAACAACTTCCAAAACGTTTCTATTACTAAAAAATGGAAAATTATAACATTATACCACACATGACAATTACCTACAGTTTGAATTGGGTTTTGCAGTTTGTCATATAGAAATTTTATAAATTTTAAAATGAGAACAAAAAACAAAAAGGAGCCAACCTCACAAGCACAACATGTTGCTTTACTGTAGCAAGGAACTCTTTGACTCCTCCATTATAGAAATAAAGGGGTGGAAATGCAAGTCCTGCAAAATACTAGGGTTCAAACAATATAAAGTGAAAAATATAGCACAGCCATGCATGTAGCAGCAGGTGGACTGAGTACCAGAAATTGAAATGCTTATTACTGCTAAAGTCAATATAATATGATGATTAACATCTAAAATCACTATTACAGGGTCATAGTGTCACCAAAAAAATATGGAAAACGTTTTCAGAGAAAAAATAGACGTTTAAAAGAATATATAACTTAAAGCTTCAGTGGCTACCAAAGCATACAACAAAAAAGGTATAGTTATTAGAAAAGAGGGGGCTAGGCTATATTTATCTAGAAATATACATTCAATCATTTTCAAACGACTTGTATGTATGTTCCACCAAAGTGTTCGAGACTTGGAGTGCACAACATAATATTCATTAATATATCAATGGTAGAAAACAATGAATGCAACAACACATTAGTGCTAAACGTTTTATTTAGAACCACATATTTTCAAACAAGGCAAGAGGGTTTGAAAAAGGGGTGAGCAAAATATCCAATCAATCCGAAAAATCCGAAAAAATTGGGTGGTTTCGATCCGAAGTCAGATTCGGATTCGGATTAAAAATATTTAAATTCATATAATATAATCTGATCTGATATATTATTTAAAAATATATATAATAATATATTATAATTAAACATTTAAACCTATTAAGCTAATACATTACTCAATAGCCATCTCTCTACAAAGTAACAAAACTGAAAACCTAAATTAAAGTTTTTCAGCGGCCATCTCTCTCTCTGTCTCTCATACTCGACTCCACGGCTAACACTTTCACTCAAGTCGTTCCCCGTCGTCGTTCGCTCGTTCCAATCATTGTTCATTGTTCTTTATCGTCCTTCACAAAGGTTAGATTTGTTTGAACTTTTTCTTTTTCTGAATTTTGATTTCAGATCCAATGTTCAAATGCTTTGTTTTGGCTACTATTGATAGTTATTACTTTTGTTTCAAATGGATGTAGAAATATAAAAATACAGAACTAACTTAGTGAGTGTTTAATTACAAAAATATATATTAGTTCAACCTTTTGTTTCTCTGCACTGCTAGCATGCATATCTTTATTTAATGTGTCTGTTGCATTTGCACTTGCTTGAGAGGCTTATGATACATACATTTATTTTTTCTTTGATTTTTGAGTTGAAACTTAGTGAGTTTCGTTGACTGCATCCTAAAAATGATTCATTCATGTAGATATTTATTCTGATGCATTAGATTTTTGAAACGTTTCAGGAAAGAGAACGATAATTTGAAATTGATGTCACACATTCAAAAGGTTTGAAGTTAAAAGAATGCTACAAGATGGGAATTGTCTCTTTCGTGTTGTTGCAGACCAAGGCTATGAGGATTCTGAAGTATATGATTTAGTCAGACAATGTGTATGGATTATATGGTATTACCAAGTCATTACATGATATGAATATTCTGATTTAGGAACTTGTATTTTTATATTGATGCTCTACAATTGGTGTAGAAAATCATTGGTTCATTTTTGAAAGGATAACAATATAGCTTTTTTCGCTTTGATTTAAAATGTACGAGTAAGCCAATAAGATTTGCTCAATCTGCTTAATGAATAATGATGCTACTTGTTATGTGTATTTTGTTCAGGAGAAGGATAGAGACCACTTTTCTCAATTCATAACAGAAGGCTTTAGCTCTTATTGTAATAGAAAGAGAAGAGACAAGGTACGTCGTGTTATTCTTTAGTCTAGTTGATAATGCTACAAGCAATCTGTGGCATCTAAAGTTAGGACGGATTCGCAGGTTATGCCATTTCTTCCCATCTTCATACAAGGAAAGGTTGCTCAATGTTAATTTTACCTTATTGAAAGAAGCTTTATTAATGAATTCAAATAATTAGAACCTTAACATGTATCCTTTCTGAAAGAAAAAACCTTCACATATAAAATAAATTCGTAATCAACTATGTTATCTACTTGAAAAGAACACTGACATATAGCAGGACACTGACTTTTGTTTTCTTAGCTAGATGCCAACGATGTCCCATTTCCCAGCCCGACGTCAACCGCCTTTCATCGTTCTTGACTGACGGACTCCTTACCCAGTTGTTGTTCTTCATTGGTTTTCCCTTCTCATTGTTCACCATCTTCACTTTGAAGCTCCATCAAATGAATCATTTGAGAACCAACCCATATTAAAGCTTTGTAGTGAACAACACTTTAAAAGTTTTATTTTATTTTGATGTACTATGAATTTTAATATTTTTAAACTTTATGTTAAAATTATGGATCTTTGGAGTTAAATTATCTAATTGATATTGAGTTTTTTTTTATCATTTTTGTTGAACTATTTTTAATCATGTTGTTAGCTACTTTTGAATTTGTATGGAAAATATTATTATTTTAAATTTTTCTTTGATTTTATGTAATTTTTCATTATATAGGTTGAAATTATATCGGATTTGTTTGGATTGATATTTACATTGTATCGGATTGAATAATTCATAATTTACTTCTTTATGTAATTTTTCATTTTATAGGTTTAAATTAAAATTTTGACCTTATCTGATTCAATCAATTCAATCGGATTCGGATTTGTTCGGATTGGCATTTACAACGGATCGGATTCAAATTGGATAAATTCATAATTTATTTCGGATTCAGATTGGATAAATTCATAATTTATTTCGGATCAGATCGGATTCGAATTGTCTTAAAATTGTCGGTTTCGAACCTACGCCAGGCCCTAATTTGAACTCATTCAGCTCTAAGATAAAACCCTCCAGCAAAAACAAAGCTCGCATGCACAGCACAACAAAAGCTGTTGACAACAATTATCATCTAAAGCATCCAACAAATCCTAAGCAAGGTGATAAAGCCCAACTAAACCTTTCAAATGATGAGCACTGATAATACCTGACGACAAAACCACTATAACATACTGCCACCCAAGGGCAGGAGTATGCCGCCTTATGGATCGCACCTCCGTAAAAGGCACAGCCCTAATAGTGTAAAGATTATCTGCATAGTAAACCATAAGTAACAAACTCAGCAATAAATTCACCAAAAGAATCGCTAAACTCAAATGAGAAGTACAGCACCTCTTTCAGAAAGCCTCCCGCTCGAGTTCTGGTCATTGTACGGAATCCATGTCTACAAATTCAACGTAAGCAATCAGTTCGCAACAACTTAAAAGTAATGAAAATTTTAATGTAGTTAATCAACGACTGGCAAATAAAATAAAATATATTATCAATACCATAAACAGCGACGAGCCTTGCTTGACTAACTTCAATCTTCCACTAATCCTCTCGGCAGCAAACTGCGTTGGATGTATGGCAACACTATCCTTCACGTAAACCATTTCGGCAACGTCTGGCTCGCTCGACGAGCTCTGTTTTCCACTATTGCATCGCATTATGCTCGTCGACCCCTAAATCCAAAATTGAAACCGGTACAAATAAACATCAATTGGTTCAATTAATCAATTAGCGAAACCCATGAGGGAATTTTAAATTTCTATATTGAATCACTAGCACATTCGAAAGAATTGCTGACTTGTTGCTGAGAATCAGCGTAATCAGGATCGTCGGAGAGATCGTGTAGCTCCGGTTCGTGCATCGCTTGGGATTTTTCAGGAAGATGGTGAGAAAGAAGGTTTGGTCTGTTATTTTGACTTTTTAAAAATTTATTTATTTATTAATTATTATTTTTCCTCTCTATGAAACGTTATCTTTGCTTTCCTTAGAGACGAAGGAAAATATAGTAGAAACTAACTGAAGGTAAAGACAGGAATGGAAGATGGAGGTGGGTTTTTAAAAAAATTAAAAAATATCTTCTAAATTTATAATAAAAATAATAATACTTAATATTAAGTAAACACAATTCAATTCAACTTAAAATAATATATCATATATTTTTCAAATTATAAAAATATGTAAAATCCATATATTTATTATTTTATTATTATAAATTTTAAAAATATTAATTTTATTGTTTTTTGAATCTTTTCTATATACATTTTAGATTAGATTATAAATAATATAATTTTTTTAATAAATTATTTAAAAATAAAAATATAGAGATTAATAAATAAAAATTTAAATTAATAATTAATTATTAACATTAACATTAAAAATACATTTAAATAAAATTAAAATTATATTTATTTAAAAATTAAAAATATTTAATAAAATTATTTATACCTAAAACAATCAATCATGTGTATATATATCAAATAGATTATTCTTATTTATATTATTTTACTCCATTTGTTTTTCCTATCATTACTCCATCTAATTTGATTTTATGTAAATTTTTCTTCCAATTTAATTTCTAAATGTTGTAGTTTTAAAATTGTTTACTCTTTAAAAAATTAATATTACTTAACCTAAGTGCATGATTTTTAATATATATGTTTGAACCGGAGTTCTTCGATCTTGAGATATCCACATAAGACCCAAAATTTTGGTGTTGATGCTCCACATCGATCTACGTTCACAATGGAGCAGTCATAATCTCATATGTGTTTCTTTCGTTCTTCTCAGGTCTCGAATCCAAGACCTAACTCTTAAATAGACCTTGTGAAGTAAGCTAGTATCATCTAGGCTACTAGCTCAGATGATACCAACTTTCAAGAATCTATGACTATAAGAGTAGGTTACAGGTTCGAAGCTAGGAAGATGCTAAAGAAATACATGCCAAGTTGGCCACTCCATCGTGAACATAGATCGGTGAGGAGCATCAACGCCAAACCTTGAGCCCCCACGTAGATATCTTTAGCAAAAATGGTGTATTTTGATGTTTGTATCACGCCTAGCTCAGCGGAGAGTACAAGGCATTTCAGGATATCCATATGAGGCCTAGAGTTTTGGTATTGATGCTCCACACCGATCAACGTTCACAGTGGGACAGTCATAGCCTGACACGTATTTATTTCGCTCTCTCTAACTCTCAAACCCAAGACCTAGCTCTTAAATAGACCTTGTGAAACAAGTTGGTACCATTTGGACTACTCCCAAACTCAAATTATAGACGATTGACATATTTAAATAGATTATTTTTACCAATTTGTTACTAATTTTTTAAAATTAAAACTAAAAAATTGTAAGGAATTAGATTTGTTCTAAAACAAACACTAATCAACAAATGATATTTTTAATAGAATATCAAATAAATAATATAAAATTCTAAAAAATTATATAAATATAACCAAATATTTCCACCCATGATTCTTACATATTAAAATAATGTTGAAATTCCTTTGATAGTAACTATAAAATATTGATAAAAGAATATATTCAATTAATACTAAAAATTTTATTTATACATGAGAATTTTTAGATTTTATTTTTATTGAAATAAAGTAATTAAACTTTTAATAAATAAAAAAATTATATAAATTAAAAACTAGACTTCATTCTCTCACTATACTAAAAAAATAAAAAATAATAAAGTGTCAAAATAGTTGGATACGAAACAATAACATTAATGATGAGATGATCATATGACTATTTTGGATAGCTTATGTCAAGGTAGATTGATCAAAGTTAGGTGACTATGTCATCTTGGTGCATCATAGATGTAGGTGTATTCTGGGTTACACCCAGCTTCTTCCTATGAAAAGGAGGTGACATACCTTAGAAACACGTTTTTACTTTATAGTAGAATTTCATCTAGTGTGTTATAGATTTTCTTAAGATAAGAAGGTGTTAATTAATACAGTTTTGTAAGGCTTTTGATCTATAGGATAAGAAGTATACTCCTCTTTGTTGACTCAATCATTGGATTGTGCCTCATTTTGAGATTGAGCTCTTGTCCAAGTGCTCTGGGGAGTGTCATTCTGGAATCTTCTTGTTGTAATGCAATCTATGTGACCATAAGTGATGGTCTAGAGGCTCAAAGATTAGGATCTTCTTAAAAGACTTCGTCAATTTGGAATACATAGGAAATAAGCATTGGTTCCCAAGAATTTATTTCCTTGTTTGCACGCGACAACGACAGAAAGTTGGCAAACACATGTTGAGAGCTCATCTTGAGATTTCAATGGATTAAACATGATTTATACATACAGTGTATATCCTCAAGTTTGGCTAAGGAGATAAGTTATAACCTTGTATTAGAGTGAGATTTTTTTAAACTATTTTAAACCTATTTAGTTTTAAGTCGAATTGAGTAGAAAGTTTGTCTTCTTGAATTGAAATAGAAACATAAGAGTATCTAAGCAATATATTATATGTTAGTAGTTCATATTTTAGATCCTTTAGTGTGTCTTTCTATTTTAAATTAGCTAAATTGACTATGGTGTTATTCTTGTTTTTGACACAAGAATGGATAATATAGAAAAGGATGATTCATTAGATCTTACAAGATAGCTAAAAAAAACAACGATGATACAGTGAGTGGACACATTTTACTCAAATTTTATAAATATTTGTTTATTATTAATTTAAACATGTTTATAATATTTACATTTATTAAGTTTGTCAAAATTTTAGTTATTTCTTATTAAATAATGAGTATTTTATGTTTAAAAAGTAGATAATTTTTTCTTAGTGAGTTAAGAAGTATTTACTCAGATTTATAATATAAATATAAATTTTGATTAGAACATAAAAGTTTATTTTGAACTTTTAGCAATAATATTTCATAACATTGTTATCATATCAATTTAGAAATGTTTACTCAGTTTTATATATTGATTTAAGCATTAGTTTTTCATAATATTATACATATAGTAAGTATTATTATTTTTAAACCATAAAAGAAGCATTGTCTACTAAATTTAATAGTAATATAAGAAATAAATAATTAACTAATGGACTCCTATTTTTGTGTGAATCACCAACATACGTGAAATTAAATTTTTTCTCATATACGTGTGTAAAAAGCTTTATACACTATGTCTATCTTTCCATCAGGTGCGAGTTTGATGAGATTTTTCTATTTTTTATAATTTATTTCATATAAGCTATTCATAGTTATTTTTTACTTGCATAAACGTGTATATATATATATATATATAAACTTGTCCACTCATGGAGTATTTTTACTCACCTTACTTTTAAATTTTTCTCTCTAAGGTATTAATAATTTTTTATTAAGGATTTGAGTACTATAGTTAAAGAAAACTTATATTAGTTCATTTATATTACACCAAATGAATTTTCATTCTTTCAGTAATAATAAGATATTAATTCATTTTCTTAGTGATTGCAAATATATTAAAGGATGTGTGATTATCTTATTATACTTTAAATTGTATAATAGGTTGAAATCATTTACCAATTAAAATTGTTATTCTCTAATGATTTTTTTTATATTTTATAGGATTTGAATACTATAAATAAATAAAAGTTATATTAATACATGATGTTTTATGATTGAAAATGGGGAAGGATTATGCTAAATTATATAAATAGTTCTATAAGTAATAAAGAACTTTAAACATGTCCTGACAATACTCAATGGTGTGGACTATAATTATGGCATGGTTCTTGCTACTGTTCAGAGTAAGATTAAACATATATCAGTCAGAGAACTACAACATTACTTCTACGTATAGAGAAAGACTTGAAGATAATGAAAGCATGGCCAATAATTCGTTGATGCCTTTTGTAAATATTGTAAATAAAACAGATAATTTCAAAGAAATTAATCACTTTCACTCATATCATTCTTCTTAGTTTTAGAACAATATTTCTTATAAGCCTAAAGCTAAGCGTAATTTTGTTAAAAATGAAGAAGGAAGAGGACATGTATCATTCAATTTTAGGGGCAGAGATCATGGTACAGGTTTCCCTAACAACAATTATGGTAGAAATATCTATCAATTCGACGGTAAGGTAGGCCATCTGGTTTCTAGATGTTGGTTTCATTTTGATCATAATTTTCAACCACTTGTATAAAACCAAAATGCCACATCTAATGGAAATGTAGGGAGTTTTCAAAACTCTAATTAGTTGTCTAGTTCAAATCATTCCTCAAATCAATTCTGCTCAAGCTTATATTGCTACACTTGATATTATTTATGATCCTTCCTAGTATATGGATTCTGGTGTTACACATAGTGTTTTTAACTGCAAAGATTGATTACAAAGGTTCAGAACAACATTGGCAATGGTGTTGTAAAGCATATTGTTCATATTAATAGTTATTTTGTTACAAATAAAGCTACCTCTAACAAGATCTTCCTATGGAAAAATTTCTTACTAAAAACTTAGTGTTACTCAGTTTACTCAAGATAATGATAAGTATTTTGAGTTTCATCCTCTTGTTTGTTTTGTCAAGGACATGATGACATGGATAACTTTGTTGCAATGCACACTTAAGCAAGGACTCTATGCTTTTGATTTCGAGCTTAACAATGGTGAAGTTGATTTGTGTAATTGTTATACTTCTTCTAAGCATTCCTATATGCATGGTTAAATGTTAGATAACAATAAAACAATATGTGAAAATGTTTTATCTGCTATTCTTAGACATAGACAATTAACCTTTGTTTGTAATGGTTTACATACTCTTACTCTTTGGCATAAGAGGATAGGATATCCTTATTCTAAGATTGCATATCTTGTACTTCAAAATTTATCCTGTGAAGTTGACTGTAACAGTTTACTTAATGTTTGTGAGGTATGTGGGTAAGAATCACAAATTACCATTCTCTTTGATCACTAGAAATGAAAAAGTTTCTTTGCAAATTGTTTAAACAAATGTTTGGGGTCTTGCACCCATCACTTTGTTTAATGGGTTTAAATAATATGTATATTTTATTAAGGAATATACAAGACACTCATGGATTTTTCGTTAAAGAAAATCTAAGTGTAAATGATGCTTTCTTATTGTTTAAAAATCAAGCTGAATTGCAAATTGGTTGTCAAATTAAGACATTGAAATCTGTTGGTGGAGGTGAGTTTCAAGCACTTGTTTCCTAGCTAAATAAGTTTGGCATTTTAAGAAATAATTTTTGTCCTTATACCTCTTCCTAAAATGATATAGCTGAGAAAAAGCATCGTTATATTGTTGAGATGGGACTTTCCTTGCTTAAGGCTATTTACCTTTGAATTTTTGGATTGAATCATTATTTACTTTTACTTTTTTGATCAATCAATTACCTACTCCTATATTACTTAGTAAGTCACCAATGGAATTACTCTTTGGTATTCAACCTCTGACAATGCCTTTTTGAAGACCTCTGGTTGTTTGTGTTTTCTCATATTGTACATTTTCATTCTTATAAATTTGATTTTAAATCTATGCCTTATACTTTCTTACTATATTGTGCATTTCATAAGGATGCAAGTGTTTAGATGCTTTTGTAAAAGTCTTTGTTTCCAAGCATGTCATATTTGATGAAACTTCATTTCGTTATAAGCCAATATTGCTTGAGAATTCATCTTATTCACTTTCTCTTTCTTCCTATTCTTAGTTTCTCTTAGGAACTTTTAAGTCCTCTTCTATTCAAAAATCTCAATCATTTACTCATTTTGATTCACCTACAAGTTCTCATAATTTATAGGATAATGTCTTGTCTTCTAATTCTCTGCATTCATTTTCTCCTCTTTTTGATACTTATACTTCATCTTCTATCCTCAATTTGCATCCTATGATAACCAAAAATAAAAGATTGTACAAGAAAGTCTAAAGTGTACCTATGTAATGTTAACATTACAGAACCAAAGAATGCTAAGCAAGCTCCCACTCATAAAGGGTGGTGTGAGTCAATGAAGATCGAGTTTAAGGCTCTCTTGAAGAATAACATATGGATTTTTGTGCCACAACCTCCTATCAAAAACATCATTGGTAGTAAATGGGTTTATAAGGTTAAAAATATTTTTGTAGACATTATTAAGAAGCTCAAATCTTGTGTAGAGGTTTATGTAGAGCTTTCTTAATGGCTTGCTTAAAGAAAAGGTTTATATAAAGCTTACTAAAGACTTTATAGATGCTTCTTTTCCCCCATCATGTTTTTCGTCTTCACGAGGCTATGTATGGACTTAAATAGGTTCCACTAGGTTGGTTTAACAGGATAAAGTATGCTCTTCTGAATCTAGATTTTGTAGCATTAAAAGTTGATGTTTCCCTAAATATCAAGGTTTCCTCTTCCATTGTTCTTTATATGCTCATCTATGTTGATGACATAATCCTTATTGGATCTAGTACTAGTGAAATTCAAGTCTTAGGCATTAATGTTTCCTAATGGTGGTCTATTTCTTAGTCAGAGGAAATATGTGGTTGAATTATTAGATAAGGTAGGTCTTAGTGATGTTAAGTTTTTTATTTCTTTTATATGTATCAATTTTAAGCTTTCTGCTTATGAATGGCATTTATTTGAAAACTCTGTTCTTTATAGAAAAATTGTTGGTAGTTTACAGTATGCCATTCTTATAAGGTCACATTTGGCTTTTGCTTTCAGCAAAGTTTGTTAATTCTGGGGTTTCTCATTGAGTTGTAATCAACATAATCTTAAGATATCTTATTGGCTCTATGGATTATGGTATTGAATTCAAATGTTCCAAAAAATTATTATTGAATGCTTGTGTTGATGTTAATTGAGCTTCTTGCTCTAATGATTGACACTTTACCTCTAGTGTTTGTGTTTTTTTCGATGCTAATTCATTCATTTGGTTAGCTAGAAAATATCCAATTGTTAGTCATTCTAGTGTTGAGGCTGAATACAGGAGTTTGCTTCAATCTTTGCTCTTAGAGTTTCATGTTTCTTTGATTTGTACACCAGTCATATGGTATGAAAATATGAGCTATGTGGCACTATTAACTAATCTTGTTCTTCACACACGCATAATGCATGTGAGTTGGATTTATAATTTATTCGAGAAAAAGTCTTAAATGGTCAGTTATCAGTGTAGCACATCCCTGGTTTTGAGCAAGTGGTTGACATTTAACTAACCCTCTTTCTAGTCCTCAATTTCACTCGTTGCAATGCAAACTTAGTGTCATTTAACTCCCTCTAAGTTTAAAAATGAATGTTAAGGATAATACTATTCATAATTCACTTGTTGATAATGTTGTTACATATTAAGAGTCATTTGTTAATAATGATGCTCATATTAACAAGTAATGATGATGGATCAATGAGGCATGTGGTTATGTATAAATGACTGTATATAGTATGCAATTTCTTGTATCCATATAGAGCTTATTTTGTAGTGGAGATGTCTGGACATTCGGATTGGTGTGGTGCTCGATTCATTCAAACCGTTTAAACAAAGTCACTAACTCGAGATGGAAGATGAAGCATCCCAAATGTCCTACTTATAGACCAACCCAAGCTCGGTTTTAAGGTATTGAATCCCTTGTATGGTTGACTACCAGCTCGAGCTAGAGTCGACCTCAACCTCATATGTTGTACTTTATAACAATTATACCCCTCTTGATATGTAAATATGTGTATACATTATTTAACTAATATATGTATTTGTAATGTTCTATAAATAGATAGACATTTTATGATATCCACACATTCAACCAATTATCTTAACTTATCTCAAAGTTCTCTCTCTAAAAATAAGTTGAATGTTAACATTTTGAAACTAGTTAGGCAGCCCATGTGGAGCTTATACACAAGAGATTGCAAGCTGATATGCAGCCCATGTGCAACTGGGTTGTTACAGCTCATGTACAACTGATTGTTGCAAGCATTACAGTTAATTTGAAAGATAGAATTGGAAGGAAAGGTAGTTAATTGTTTTGCTTAGTGAGCAAGTCTTTTATACGTGTAATAGTAGTATAAATACATTAGCTCTCTTGTATTTTCACTTAATGTTTTTGAATTTTACATAATGAGAAGTAACAATTACATTCCATTTTTCTACATTGTTTACCATCTTATTTATTGCTTCTTTTCTGTGTGTATGGTTTTTGAACTCCTCCATCCAATCCACTGTGCTTTTTTTAGTAAGAATATACACGTAGCTTGTAGAAAACCAATAGAAAATATATTTTCATTAGCATTGGTCATTAGTGTTAGAGATTGCTATAAAGCTCCTTAATTTAAGGAGCAAAACAAGGAAACAAAATATGAAGCAAAACAATGAGCTTAATTTAAGGAACCATTAATTTAAGGAGTGAATTTTCCTATAAATAGATGTGTAATTATAATGAATTAATCAACCAAGTGTTCATTTCAATTGAGAGAAAAAAATTTGTGAGAGAAAATTGAGAGTAATTTTCTAGAGTGTAATTGAGTTGTGGGTAAGGATGGGCAAAAAAACCGCGGGTTCGGTTATCCGCGGTTATCCGAACTGGCGGTTCGGTTTTTAACCGGTAAAATTCGGGAACGGGGACGGTTTCAGGTAAAAACTGAATATGAAACAACGGTTACGGTTCGGTTACGGTTATACTAAAAACCGTACCCGCCCGTACCCGCCCGTACCCGCCCGTACCCGAAATTAATTATATTTAATTAATTAAATTATATATTAAATTATAAATAAAAAATTAATTATATATATTTAATAAATTAAATTATATATATATATATATTTCAGTTTTTTTCGGGGTTTTTTTCATAACCGTCCCGAACCGTTACCCGCGGGTAAAATACCGTCCCCGAACCGTAACAGTCTTCGAGCGGTTTCAGTTATAGGTTTTATAATTCGGTTCGGGGACGGTTATATCAAAAACCGTCCCCACCCGTCCTCGTGCCCATTCCTAGTTGTGGGTTGTGAGCTGTGAGTGTTGTAAACATCTTGTGTAATTTCTACTATTTTAGTAAAAAGATCTACAGCAGGTCCAGAGACGTAAGCAAGATTGACCGAACTCTGTTATCAAATTTGTGTGTTATTTTGTCTATTTTGCTTTCTCATAAATCTATCTTATCGAGAATTTGCGTAATTTCCCAACAATTCGTATCAGAGCTTTTGTTCGTTAACAGAGGTGTTCTAATACATGGTGGTTTGCAAAAATAGTCAAAAACGATCCAGTGGAAGTCAGATTTGAGTGGGAGCAATGACTGTAGATGAAGAAAATGTGAAACTCGAGAAATTTGATGGCACAGATTTCAGGTTTTGGAAAATGCAGATAAATGATTATCTGTATCAAAGAAATCTATATCAACCTCTCTCAGGGAAGAAGCCAGAGGCTATGAAGGAAGAAGATTGGAGTCTTCTAGACAAACAAACCTTGGAAGTTATTCGATTGACGTTATCCCGTAATGTTGCTTTCAACATAGCAAAGGAAAAGACCATGACAAGTTTTATGGAATCTCTCTGCAATATGTATGAGAAGTCATTAGCCTCAAACAAACTGCACTTGATGAGGCATTTGTTCAATTTACGGATGATGGAAGGCACATCGGTAGCTCAACATCTCAATGAACTCAACACAGTCACAACCCAGTTAAATTTAGTTGAAATTGAATTCAATGAAGAAGTACGAGCATTGATACTTTTGTCTTCTCTACCAGAAAGCTGGAATGCTACTATCATGGCTCTGAATAGCTCGTTAGGAAGCAATAAGTTGAAATTTGACGATGTTCGTGATCTGGTTCTGAATGAATAGATCCGACGTAGAGAGTCGGGTGAATCATCAATCTCTTCAGTTTTGCATACAAAGTCAAGAGGAAGAAATTCAACCAGAAGGAATGGACGTGGCAGAACAGATTACTGAGGTAGATCAAAGGACAAGAGGTCTAAATCTAATAATCCTAATAATTCCCATAGCTCGAAGACTATCGAATGTTAGAATTATGGGAGAATCGAGCACTACAAAAATTAGTGCAAGAATGCACCGAAGGAAAAACAAGTAAAGGTAGAGGCAAATGTTACTTCCATCTCAAGAGGAGATGATGTATTGATATGATCTTTGGAGAGTAAGTAAGAATCTTGGGTGTTAGACTCTGGAGCATCATTCCATGCTACTTCACATAAAGAATTCTTCTAGAAATATGTCCCTGGAAACCTTGGAAAGGTATGTCTTAGTGATGATCAATCGTATGCTATTATTGGCAAAGGTGTAGTGAAGATTAAGTTGAATGAGTTTGTTTGGGAACTGAAGGATGTGAGGCATATTCCCGACCTAAGAAAGAACTTAATCTTAGTAGAGCAATTGGCTAGTGAAGGCTACACTACGATCTTCCATGGTGATGATTGGAAGATTTCAAAAGGTGCAATGATGGTTGCTCGAGGCAAGAAGAGTGACACTCTTTACATGACAGTAGGGGCACGTTGTTCAATCGTAGTTGCATCAGGCAATGAAACACCAAATCTGTGGCACCAAAGACTAGGTCATATGAGTGAGAAAAAGAATGAAGATTATGCATTCAAAGGGAAAACTTCCAGGTCTAGAGTCAGTGAAGATAGACATGTGTGAAAATTGCATACTTGGAAAGCAAAAGAGAGTCAGCTTTCAGACAAGTGGTAGAACCCCAAAGAAGGAAAGGTTAGAGCTTATCCACTCTCATGTTTAGGGACCAATAAATGTCTCATCCATTGGTGAGAACACTACTATCGGAAGATATGAGTTTACTTTCTAAAGCATAAGTCTGAAGTATTTAAGGCTTTTAGAATATGGAAAGCTATGGTTGAAAATGAGACAGGTTTGAAAATCAAAAAGCTTAGAACCGACAATGGTGGTAAATATGAAGACACCAGATTCAAAAATTTCTACTATAAGCACGGGATCAGAATGGAAAGAACTGTGACAGGCACGCCTCAACACAATGGTGTAATTGAGCATATGAACCAAACGTTGACAGAAAGAGCCAGAAGCATTCGTATACAATTAGGTCTACCGAAGTAAATCTGGGCAGAGATAGTCAACACAATAGCTTATTTGATCAATCGAGGTCCATCTGTTCCATTGGAGCACAAAATAACAAAGGAGGTATGAAGCAGAAAAGAGGTAAAGCTATCACATCTAAAAGTTTTCGGATGTGTAGCATTTGTGCATATTAGTGATCAAGGCAAGAATAAGCTTGATCCCAAATCTAAGAAATGCACATTCATCGACTATGGTGAGGATGAGTTTGGCTACCGCATTTGGGATGACAAAAACAAGAAAGTGATCTGTAGTAGAGATGTGATTTTCAATGAAAAAGTGATGTATAAAAATATACATAAAACAGACACCAAGGACTCAAAGCAAAATGAGTCAATATTTGTAGATGCAGATGATGTCCTAGATAGTTCTATGAAGGAACCAATTGTAGCAAGTCCTCAACTAGAGGAACTCGTTGGACAGAACAGTGCGCCAACAATTTGACACACCACATCCTCCTACTACAGCTCCTGTATTGAGAAGGTCTTCTTGACCTCATGTGCCTAACATGAGATACATGAACTATATGTTGTTGACTGATGAAGGAGAGCCTGAATGCTATGATGAAGCTTGTTAGACTCGAGATGCTAGCAGGTGTGAGCTTTCCATGAAACTAAAGTTGTGCTTAACTTCAGTTGGTCTGCTAGAGTAACAAGACTAGAAAAACTGCTGCATTGATCAAGGTGTGAAGACAGATTGAAATCAGTCTTCAAATGGGAGATTATTGGAGATTGCTATAAAGCTCCTTAATTTAAGGAGCAAAACAAGGAACGAAACATGGAGCAAAACAAAGAGCTTAATTCAAGGAGCAATTTAAGAAACCATTAATTTAAGGAGTAATTAAATGAGTGATTTTTTCTATAAATAGATGTGTAATTGTAATGAATTAATCAACCAAGTGTTCATTCCAATTGAAAGAAAAGCTTAGAGAGAAAAACTTTTGTGATAGAAAATTGAGAGTAATTTTCTTAGGGGTAATTAGGTTGTAGGTTGTGAGTGTTGTAAACAACTTGTGTAATTTATTTCTCCCTCTCAATAAAAAGATCTACAATAGGTCCAGAAACATAAATAAGATTAGTCGAACTCTGTTATCAAATTTATGTGTTATTTTGTCTATTTCGTTTTCTCATAAATCTAACTTATCGGAAATTTGCATAATTTCCTAACAATTAGCATTGGTTTGTTTCTCAAAATTTCTTTGCTGAATATGGTTTTTTTTCTTTTTCTAGCTCTATAATTTATTGTTTTTGTCATAGATGGTGTATTCGTTTGCTTTGCTCCATGGAATGAGATGCTGGAATATCGTTTCTTTGGCTGTTATGCCGCAGAGCACCACATATAACCCATCAACCTTGTACCACGTAAGTCACTAGTTCAAACGCTCTTTCTTGCAATATCACGTTTGCTCTACGATGTAGGTATAATGTTCCTATGGTATGTGTGAATTTTACTTTCTTATGCAATATTTTCACATTTTTTAAAGGATAGTTAATATGTAAATGTTAAGTTATATTTGATATTGTAATTCACTTATACTTCACTTGTACTACACTTGTACTATTTCACTTGTACTACACTTACTATTTCACTTGTACTACACTTACTATTTCACTTGTACTACACTTGTTACAACTCTATAAATAGAGTTCTCTATGTACATTCTAAAACACACCAATATAACATTAAATCATTGTTTCTTCTTATCTCTCTATACTTTTTACATGGTATCAAAGCCTCTCATATACCTCTAAAAATTCTATCAAAATTTTGCCTCTCTTCATCACAGCCAACCCGGCTCACCCTAACTCGGTTTACTCTCAACTCGGTTCACCTCAACTTGGCTCACTCCAACCCGGCTCACCTCAACCCGATTCTAGGCTTGTTTTCAACTCATCTTTTCATTTTTAAGGATATCCCCTTTATACTGTTTCTATATATTTGCTTTATATTTCCTCTATTATTTCGTTAAAATGGACCGAAATGATGTCCCAAAACCAATCTCTACCACCCTTGATGATACTAACTACCTAGCCTGGGCACAAGCAATGAAAAGTTTCTTGAAAGGACGCAAGATATGGCATTTCATAACTGGTGATATCTCTATACCCATCCAAGAAACCACTGAAAACAACTCCTTATTTGTTGACCGCCTTGAAGACTGGGAGAGTAAACACCATCAAATTATTACCTAGTTCCGTAACACCACCTTACCCTCCATCCATGGTGAATTTGGGTGTTTTGACACTGCCAAAGAAGTTTGTTAATTTCTTGAGGCTCGCTTCACTACAACAGATTTGGCTAACCAATATCAACTTCTAACAACTCTTCATACCAAACGTCAAATGGCTGATCAAACCATCAACCAATTTCTCTCTGAAATGCATACTATTTGGGATCAACTCGCTCTCTCTAAACCAACTAGGACGAACAAGATTGATGCTGAGATGTTTGCAACTTACCGTAATCACCAGCGTCTTGTTATTTTTCTCATGGCTCTCCATGATCGATTTGAACCTGTTCGGGCTTCCTTACTCCATCGGAGTCCTTTCCCATCCTTAGATACTGCTATGACCGAGCTTCGCTCTGAAGAAACTCGGATGGGGGTTTTCAAAGTTCATCATACAGATTCTGTTCTTACCACCCATTTTTATCGTCCTAAAGGAGGTTCAAAAGAGGACTTCAAACATCAAGGCTGCACCTACTGTCACAACCCCAATCATGAGCTCCTTACATGTCCTATTCGGGTATGTATATATTGTCACAAGAAGGGTCCAAGACACTTTAACAGAGATTGCTTTCGGAATCCCTCTCAGCATTCCTCACGGAATCACTCTCAGCATTCCTCACGGAATCCCTCTTAACATGGTTCAGGTAAAAATAGTAACTCATCTATCACTGTTGTTGTTTCTGAGGATAATCATGATAAATTTACGTTATCTACTCAAGAACTTGAAGGTCTTCTTAAACATGTTCTCTCACAATCTAGTAATCCTCCTCCTATTGCCTTGTCTCTCACATCAGGTAAATCTTTATGGTATTTTGATTCTGCTTGTTGTAACCATATGACTCATGATACTCACATCTTCTCTCCCACACAATTTTCCATCTCCAAACCTTTAATTCAAACTGCCAATGGTTCACATATGCATGTTAATGCTGTAGGACAAGTTTCCACATCTTCTATATCACTTTCTGACACCTTTCATATTCTCAACATTACTCTAAATCTTATCTCTGTTGATCAATTAT
The DNA here is from genome assembly GCA_037013495.1 of Hippophae tibetana. NCBI lineage: Eukaryota > Viridiplantae > Streptophyta > Magnoliopsida > Rosales > Elaeagnaceae > Hippophae > Hippophae tibetana. Next base: position 11,635,210 of record CM072812.1, read on the forward strand.
GTGAACTTGGTCTTACTATTACATTTTCCTCTTCTGGTTGTCATGTGCAGGATCCACAGATAGGACAGATCTTTGGGATAGGCCGTAAGGTTGGACGATTATTTGAACTTATCGACCTTCATCTACCCAATTCTCCTCATACTTCTGTTGCTGCTTCTACTACTCCTATCAACCTATGGAATGCTCGTCTAGGCCATACGTCTATAGGACGTCTTCATCCTTTAGCATCTTCTGGTAAATTAGGATCTGTTTCTATTTCTAATAATGTAAATTGTTTGCCTTGTCAATTGGGAAAACAACCTACTTTATGTTTTAATAAAAGTGATTCTACTTCTGTCTCCCTTTTTGACTTAATTCATTCTGATGTTTGGGGTCCATCCCCACATCCTACTATGGGGGGATGTGTTTACTTTGTCATTTTTATTTATGATTATTCAAGATTTACATGGATTTTTCTCATGAAACATAGATCTGAATTACCCAAAATTTATTATGATTTTGCCCAAATGGTTAAAACCCAATTTTCTCAAAATATCAAAGTACTTAGAGCTGATAATGCTATGAAATATAAAGAAACAAAGTTTTTAAATTTTCTTCGACAAAATGGGACTCTTTCTCAATATTCTTGTCCTGGCACATCTCAACAAAATGGAAGAGTTGAGCGAAAACACAGACATATTCTTAATACTGTTTGCACTCTCCTCATTTCTAGTTCTTGTCCTGGACGCTTTTGGGGTGAATCAGCTCTTACAACTGTTTATACCATCAATCGTGTTCCCATGCCTATTATTCACAATCAATCCCCTTATGAGCGTCTCTATAGTACTTCTCCATCTTATGAACTGCTCAAAGTGTTTGGTTGTGCCTGTTTTGTTCTTCTTCACCCTCATGAACGCAATAAATTAGAACCTCGTGCATGCCTTTGTTGTTTCTTAGGATATGGAATAGAACACAAAGGCTATCGTTGTTGGGACCCTATCTCTAAACGATTGCGCATCTCTCGTCATGTCATCTTTTGGGAACATAAAATGTTTTCCTCTATTTCCTCATTTCATGTCTCATCTCCTACCTCACTCTCATTTTTTAATGACCCAACTATTGATTTATTTCCTCCTGACATTACTCCATTACCCTCACCATCGTCTACTACTGCTTCTCCTGATGTGTCAACTTCTTCTGCTGATCCTACCATAAAAACATCTTCTGAAGACCAACTACCTGATTGTCCAGAGTCATCACTTCGTCGTTCTACTCGTGTAAGTAGTCTTCCTTTTCATCTTTATGATTACCAATGTTTCTCTACTATTTTGTCTCATCATGAACCCCAAAACTATAGAGAAGCTAGTTCTAACCCTCATTGGTAGCAAGCTATGACAGATGAATTACAGGCATTAAGAAAAACACATACATGGGATCTTGTTGATCTTCCATCTAATAAATCTTTGATTGGTTGTAAGTGGATTTTCAAAATCAAAACTCATTCAGATGAATCTGTGGAACGATATAAATCTCGTTTGGTTGCAAAGGGTTTTACATAGGAATATGGAATCGACTATGAAGAAACTTTTGCACCTGTAGTTCGCCTCACCTCTGTTCGAAGTATCATTGTTGTTGCTACTACCCGAAATTGGAACATGTTTCAAATGGATGTCAAAAATGCTTTTCTCAATGGAGACATAATTGAGGAAGTTTATATGAAACCTTCTCCTGGATACACTCATTCACCTCATCAAGTATGCAAACTTCTTCGTGCTCTCTATGGCCTCAAACAAGCTCCTCGGGCTTGGTTTGCCAAATTCAGCTTTACACTTACTGACTTTGGTTTCACTTCCAGTTCTTATGACTCTGGTCTCTTTATTAGGAAGACTCCCACTGGTGTAACACTTCTACTCATTTATGTAGATGATATGATCATAATAGGGAATGATTCTAATGGAATTATTAATCTCAAGCAGTTTCTGAGCCATCAATTTGAAATGAAAGACCTTGGTCGTCTCCACTACTTCTTGGGCCTAGAAATCTCATCTGATTCTCAAGGATATTATCTCTCTCAAGCAAAATACTCATCTGATATTCTTAATCGGGCTGGCCTTACTGATTGCAAAACTGCATCAACACCTCTAGAAGCCAATGTCAAACTTACTCCATTGGATGGTACTATTCTCTCAGATGCCACATTATAGAGACAACTAGTAGGCAGTCTTGTTTATCTCACAATCACTCGTCCTGAGATTGCTTATGTTGTTCATCTGGTTAGTCAATTCATGTCTGCTCTACGGTCTACCCATTATACTGTGGTTCTTCGCATTCTCCGCTACATCAAAGGCACCATGTTTCACGGTCTCTACTTCTCCAACAAGTCTAATCTTCTTCTTTCTGCCTACTCTGATGTTGATTGGGCAGGTGACCCAACTGATCGTCGCTCTACTACTGGATATTGTTTCTTTCTTAGAAACTCTATCATATCTTGGCGAAGCAAGAAACAATCCTTCACTTCTCGATCCAGCATTGAAGCTGAATATCGTACTCTTGCTGACACCACTCAAGAACTTCTTTGGCTCCATTGGTTACTTGCTGATATGGGTGTTCTCCAATCAACTGCAACTATCCTATATTGTGACAATCAGAGTGCTATTCAGATTGCTCACAATAATGTATTTCATGAACGAACAAAACATATCGAGATTGATTGTCATTTTGTTCGTCAACATGTTCTTCAAGATACTGTTTGTCTCAAATCAATATCCTCCACAGATCAAACAGCTGACATCTTCACCAAATCTCATCTACCAGGCAGATTTCAAGAATTAGTTTCCAAACTCAAGTTGGTTGTTTCTCTTCCTCCTTGAGTTTGAGGGGGGATGTTAAGTTATATTTGATATTGTAATTCACTTATACTTCACTTGTACTACACTTGTATTATTTCACTTGTACTACACTTCCACTATTTCACTTGTACTACACTTGTACTATATCACTTGTACTACACTTACTATTTCACTGGTACTACACTTACTATTTCACTTGTACTACTTGTACTACACTTGTTACAACTCTATAAATAGAGTTCTCTATGTACATTCTAAAACACACCAATACAACATTAAATCATTCTTTCTTCTTATCTCTCTATACTCTTCACAGTAAAAGTCATTTGAAGAATCATAAAAATGAAAATGAATGTAATTGAAAATATTGCTAGCACAGTACATAATAATGTCCACGTCAATGCATTTTAGGGTGGATATGCTTTTGATATGTAGAAAGCTTAGTTATATGTAGATGGGGAAAAAATTTCAACGACTTCATCCAAGTATGGATAATAGTACTTGGTGCACTTATTGGTGGCACACAAGATTTGTCATTTGATGCCTATGGCTATTCTGTTGTTTGTGTAGCAAACATCTACACGGCAATATGCCTTATCTCCATAGCCCATATATGTGGGTTTAACTTCTAGTTTACTTATGCGTAATCTGTTTTTTATGAAGTTTGGTACTCACTATTGCAAGTGCACAAAATGGATTAAATGTTTTAGGTAAATTTAGTGACTATTGGGCTCAAACACTTTTGATTTTATATAGTGTAATGGTAAGATAAAATGACTAAAGAGATTCTTTAAAATGATTGTAACATGTGGACCCATCTTGCATCTTGCTATTTTAAAAGTAATTTAAAAAAAATCTTATATACAATTTATTGTATATCTTTATTAATATTAGTCAATCAGTTATATATAAGATTATTTTTATTCAGAGATGATTTAGAACTGATTATAAATTTCACTTACTTGTACTCACTCAGATTTCAAATGTGTTTCCTCTCAAGAAGAATCATTCACGTATTCCTCCCATTTACCCTTCTTTTGTGTTTTCTCTTTTTGATATTATTTTACTTTTGAAGGTAGTTTTAGGGAGGAATGGATGCATGTTTTCTTGCTTAAAAATTATATTACCTTTCTATTTGCTCTTTCTCTATAACCTATGTTTATGTTTGTTAGGGACTTTATTGGTTCATAAGAAAATAAATTATCTATTTAAATATCATTGTACGATTTATTTATTTTTAATATTTGTTGTATTGTAAAAACATCATCGTTATCATTCTATTAAACTCTATCAATTATTACACGAAAGTAAACTTTAATATTTTATTTATTATCAATCTCTCCGGGTTTTAACTCAAAACTATTGTTTAATTATAATGACATGGATAAAAGTTAGAAGAGTCTCTTTACTTTACAACTCTACTATATTATATCCCTTAACTTTAGGCTTAATTTGTACAAAATAGTAACCATCTTGCTGGCATTTTTCCAATTCAGAGTATTCTAGACTGATATATTATGAGGGAATTATTTTCTTAAAACAGGTTGTGACGTTGTGTTCATGTGTTATGGCTTTCCTGATAAATTCTTGTGTATTTTGGAATACAATGCTTAACTCAGCACTCACGCAGACAATATATGGTGACCTTAAGGTGGGTTCCACCCATGTCTAACCTGTCTGATATGCAGGTGAAGACGAACAATGCAGTACCAAAAGCTTTAGTCATTGAAGGCATTCAAGAAACAATCAAGATTTCAAGAAAATAGCAGAGAGAGAAAAAACTGAATATACTTTGTATTTGATTCAATGAGTTAGTTGTAGAATGTGAAACTTGTAGTTATTTATACTATGCTTGTACAATGAATCAATAACCTTTTTACTCTATGCTAACTTAATACAACATAACAAACTTTTACCATTCAATTTTGCACTACTGACAGAATTGGTGAGAATAATCAGCTACACTACACATTGGCCACTCTTCATTGCACTAAATTGTTGCACCACACCATCTACCTTGTCATCACTTGTTGACACACGTTGATCACCAACATAACCTTCTATTACTGCAAACATTTGTGCATTATTCTGTTGTCTTCGTATATCATGGTTTCTTCCCGAAATCGATGCCCTTTCCGTATCTTTAATTTTTTAGGCTGGACAAAATAATATGATCTAAAGAAACATTCTACATTACTTTTGATTATGAAGTGTACAAATGGTTTATGAGATGAGCCTCAGCCTGACTTGTAACTCTTAAAAATTGTCTTAGACAGCCCTACAAGGGGAAAAAAACATTTGAAAGTAGTATTTCAGTTGCTATTTGGACATAAAAAGGTACGTTGGTTTCTCAAAGAAGGGAACACCAGATAAATTTTCATGATATATTTGTTTCAATTCCTTTTTCAAAAATATAGGCAGAGGTGGCAGACTATCAACACTCAAGATAGGGTTTTTATTTTGGGCAGTGTTTATTTGTTTGTTTTTATGTCCTGACCAAATATAATTCTTCCCATTTTGTGCTCTGCTATAGGATCTTTTAACTATTAGAATTGGGTGGGTATTGTTTGGTCACATGTTCCAATTATTTACTGTTGTAAGCAATATATTCTATGCTCCTTGCAGTTAAATGTAGTGGGCAAATTTCTTGGTATTATTGGATCTTATTTATATGCTTATTAAGTAAGCTCCGAGATAAATCAGACGCATTTTGCTGCTGCTAAAACAAGGTCATCAATATACAGGTAAAATACAAGATTTCCCATTCAAGTAGGAAAATGAGGGAAACGAATATTCAGTGAATAAATAGAATTCTATACTTGATATGATAGATACATATAAATTACTTAGAAAATCGTATTCAATGAAAGTCTCTCTCTTTTTTGTCAAACTACACGAGGGATGATGACTCTTTTAAGTTTTTTTTTTTTTTGTATAGATTGTATTACAAACTAAAAAAATATAAGAAGATTTTGTCTATAATAAACATTTCTCATTTAATAATTTAAAAAAAGTTAAATTTTATTTTAGTTAAAAATAAGCAAAATTTATCCTTAAATTTAAAAGACATTTTTTATTCAATTTTATTTTTAAAAAAATTAAAAAAAAATATGTAGTCCTATTTTACAAAACATAATAATTATAAACATAATAAAATATTAACATCTTATATATTTATAATTAATTTTAAATACACAAATCTTTTTTATTATATCATATATTAAAAAATTATTTTAAAAAATAAAAAAAATTATTTTATAATAAAATAAATATAAATTTATACATATATTGAAAATAATAATTATTTATAATTAAAAAATCATTTAAAACCATAGTTCAGTTATTTTAAAAAAACAAAGGCTAAAAATGTGAAAAAAAAATGTAGAAAACAAATGATTTTTTTCAATGTTCAACATATATGGATAAATGGGTAATGGCAACTTAGTGATTATTTTGAAGAACATTAGTGTTTGTTTTTGAAGTTTTTTATTCATTGGGTCTATGTTTAAATTAGTAATCTATTTTTTTTATTTTTACAAATACCTTATGATATTAATTGAATATCACAATACATTATAATTTAAGTTTTTTATAACTTCAAAAATCATTATAAAATTGTTTGATTAAAATTTTAATAATTTTTCATAAAAGTTATTGTAACTATTTAGTAAAGTTTTTAATCATTTTAAATTTTGTAATTATTTTATAATTTGCTATTATTATTTTAAGTTAATTTATAATAAAATTTTGATAAGTTATTTGTTATAAAAAATTATATATTTATTATTAAATATATTTTTGTATTATATAAATATAAATTATTTTTATTAACTCAAAATTTTATTTATTATTTAATAAAGTTTTTATAATTTTTTATTTATAATAAAAATAAATTATTAATTTTTTCAGCACTTTAAAGTTGTAAAAGGGTAATTGAAGTTATTTTTTTGTATTTGTTTTTGAAAATAAGAGAGAGAGAAAAACTGGGCTGTTGAATTAGAATAGAAAAATGACGTGTTATTTACTTAGAGTTTAAAGTTGGTTATTTTTAAACTAAATTAACCATTAATCTTTTTTTAAACTATTGTATTTGATATGATCATTTTAATTAAAAACCCATTTATATGAGCCATATTCAAAGTATAGTTTAAGTTATCCACATTTCATAATATATTTTGGTATATTATTCACATTTTTTCTCAAATTTATCAAGTTATATACTCTTGTAAATTTTTTACATACGCATTTAACAATAAAATTTTAATCATATGTAATGTAAATCTTTTACACAATTACTTAAATTATTTTTTTCCCACACACCATACTTTCTTTTCAAAAATTTATCAATTTTTTATTGTGATATTCTTACAATTTAAATTACATTATAAAATAATGTAAAACCCAAACCTATTTTACGTTATTACCGTAGATTGTATTAACCACTTTTAATAAAATTCATCACTATAAAGTGACTTACAATAGGGTGACCAAGGAATTATTAACCCAACTATCATCATATATTAAGCAATGTGAGACTCAATTGTATTATTATATATATATATATAGAAACTAATAATGTTCAATGTATTTATCACTTGTTATTTAGTAAAGGTGATACGATTATAATAAAAATTTCAATTACTCCTTAATTTTTAGTTTGATGATTCCCTAGCTTGGAATTATACATTTATAGTGTTTATTCGGTGCATTCTAAGTATTTGATTGCTTGTAAAGTTCTTGGTAGACGTATCTTTAGTGGTTACTTAAGATATACTTATTTCTTTGATGATGTTTATACGAAGCTATAGCAATCCAACATTCAAAATCTGAATGTCAGTGTGCTTTTGATTTATTGCTTGTCCTTTGCATAATCATTTGTTCTTGTGATTAACTATACTTAGTTCTAAACGATCACATGTCCCAATTACTTAATGTTGTAAACAATATATTCTCTGTTATTTATAGTTAAATGTAGTGGCCAATTTTTTTGGTTTTATTGGATCCTATTTATATGTTTATCTTATAAGCTCAGAGTTAAATTAGATGCACATTGTTGCTGCTAAAACATGGTCACCAATATACACGTGATATGTAAAATACATGATTTTCCATCCTAATAGGAAAAGGAGAGAATTAAATATTTAATTTAAAATGAGCAAATGAAATTATATATTTGAACTTATATATATAAATAAAATAAGTAAATGAAATTATATATTTGAACTAATAGATAGATCTTTGGTGGTCGCTTGATCTCAACTAACAAATTTTTTTAAAAATGTGTGTGAAAATTTAAAGTTTTCTCTTAAGATCTGTCTCTTTCTTTGATAATGTTTACATGAAATCATAACATCCGATTTTTATTATCTGAATAATGATGTTCGATTGATTTTATTAGTTATCTTTTGTGTAATTCTTTAATGGATTCGATTTCTCATTTGTTTTTACTAATCACTCAACTTAGTTCTATTTTAACTATTTTATACTCATAGTTAACTTTTTCTCTTGTGAGAGTGATTTTTTTAGATTTTTATTGAACGTTCGTAACTTAGTCAAGCAAAATGGTGGATAACAATGAGATTTTTGTAAATGTTGTTTGCGATGTACAAGATCTGAAAAGGTATTAATGATGTTTGAGCAGATTTCAATTGATTCTATCATTGTATCTAGGTTAGTGATCTTTGATATGATCCAATTTGACATTGCTTTTATTCTATACAGTTGACTTTTTACTTTGTACTACATATATATTTTATCTATTGTTGTTACTTGTTGATCCTAGTACTCTTTTGTACTGTTTTCACACATTTATTGGTGTAATAAATAATATCTGTATGAAAAATACAACAATTGTATTTATTGCACTACCAAATGTTGTGAAACTTGGTCAGTGATATTGTTAGTTTTTCATGCGAAAATGCATGCATTGTAGGTATATAAGGGTTTGGCAGGCTCTGCTTTTTACTGAAGCTTATGAAAGTTCATGCGTGTGAAAAGCCTCTATTCTTAATTAGGAATCATAAAACCAGTTGCAATATTTTATTAGCGCAAAAAACAAAAAAAAATCACTATCTCAACTACTCTACTACTATATAGAGACGTAAATGGATTCAAACAATCACATCTCATATCCTATTATCTTATTAGATATTGAATTTTTTTTAAAGCATATCTCATTTAAATCCTATCTCATTTAGCATATACCCAAATGGATTTAATTAATTATTTTTTAGATTTTTTCATATCAAAAGATAATTCTTTTAATAATAAAATAAAAATTAATTGTAAAATAATAATAATAATAATAAAATAGAGAACCTCAAAAGCAAAAGTATGAATTGTTCTGTTTTGTTCTTCTTTTCTTAATTATAGTTTTTATTTATTTAAAAAAGAAGTGACAGGGATAATAGCGTGTCCTAATGGGCTTGATGAGATGGACTTGGTAAGAGTCTCGCACAAACACGTTTCATGCAATTTAATGCGATCCAAGATGGGCCTAAAAATAGTTGAGATAAATCATTGGCCTAAATGAAAAGAGTAGCCCAATTGACAAGTACAGTGCTATATAACAATACTCTTTTCTTTGATTTCAAGTGAATAAATAAGTTACTGTTATAGTTAAACTCTTAAATCACCTCAAACTTGAATTTGTATGATCAACAATAGTGATGTGCATTTTCACTGCAAATAAATGAAAATGTCATTATTTGTAAAAATTTGACAATTTTTTTTTAAAAAAATTGTAATTGATAAGGCGTGTAATGAACGGTTATTACAATATGAAAATTATGATTAATCGATATCGAATATATATTAATATTTTTTATAACATATAATTACATAGAAAAATATAATTTTAATAATAAAATATATCATCCTTGGAATAACTTTATTTATTTTATTTATTCTTATTTTTATATTTTATATTTTACTTAGAAACATGTATTAAATAATTAAAAAAATAAAATTAATATAAATATTTTAAATAATATAATAAAATAAGAATTATGTTCAAATTTATTTTTTAAATAAATGTTAAAAAATAAGAAAGATACTTAAATAGCTCTTATCAACTCATAATTAATTATTATTATCCAAATATATTCAAAATTAATACATTAAAAAGATTTCACACAGCTATTGCAACGGTAGTTTGTAGTGGGAGAGATGTCTCCATAAGCTGACAACTAACTTGGGCCTAAATGGATCGTGAAAGCAACACATTTATTCCCGCCCAGCAAATCTTTTGAAGTCCACTACTTAGCTGTTGCTTACATATTCTTTTTTGTCCCCTAAATATTTCATGCTGGCTGTGTGAAAGAGATGTTGCACCTACTTTTCTACTTTCTATCAACCCCTATATTCCGGTCATAAACAAACTTCAAACAATATTAAGATAACGCTCATTTATTTATGTTTAAGACATGAGATTAAGACCTGAAACGTTGTTACAAATGAATGGTACAAAAATGAAACTCCCAATGATACTCTTCGAATCACAAATTTCTAGGAAGCAATTGGTATTGTAAGTTGGGTTCAATACAGAGGAAAAACGTTCAAAAACGAAGAGGGTGGATAATCCCACTTACATATGTGGGTGAATGGGTCTCAAATTTTTAGTGTAATCCATGTTTATGTGTGCGTGTGGTACTCTTAAGGTAAGAGTAAATGCATTAAATTGTTGTTAGTATTTATTAAATGTGTTAATATTATTGGTTATAAGTTATAAAAATAAAATAAATTCAATAAAGTAAAATAACGATACTTATAATTCAAAGTGTTTCATCCTTTAATTTAAGCTACATCTACGGGACAAATTCTAAAAAATATTTTTTTCACTAATAAAATTAATAGGTATAAAGTGAGAAAAAATACAACAAATTGAGATAAACTCAAAATAATAATATACAAGTGTTTCCAAAACTCATTATTTTGTTACTCATTTTTTAAAAAATATCTCAAATATTTTTCTAAAATATTATCTCACACACAAAACACTATTTTTTATTAAAGGAAATTATTTTTTTAGCTTTGCTTTATTTTTCTTCTTTTTGGTACAAGTGTTTCCCAAACTCATTATTTTGTCACTCACTTTTTAAAAAATGTACCAAATATTTTTCTAAAATATTATCTCACACACAAAACACTATTTTTTATCAAAGGAAATTATTTTTTTGGCTTTGCTTTATTTCTTTTCTTTTTGGTGTGTCTTCCTAAGGTAAAAACATTATCTATCTCTTATGTGGCCAGAAATTAGTCACGTAGCTGGCCAAATTTAAGCCACAAAATATATTTTTTTTATTTGATGAACTTGTCAAATTTAGTTGTACTTAAAAAATTTAAGTTCTTCCCATTCTATGTGGGCGGGACCTACAAATATTCTTCTCCCGACTACATGGATGACTCAACCAATCCAACAGCTAAACGACAGTATTTAAAATTCTATCTTCGAAGAATTTTGTCAACATGTATGATCCATTTTCCTCTATATGGATCTTCTCAAGCTGTAGTAGCTTCTTCTTTATTACATCCCTAATCCAGTGATATCTCATATCAATATGTTTTGATCTCGAATGAAATAATGCATTCTTTCCAAGGTGGATGACACTCTATCACAAAATAATTGGTAATTATCTTACTATAACCCAAGTTCTTTCAAGAAATTTTTTCATCCATAGCAGTCCTTATATTCTTCTATTGCTGTTATAAACTCTGCTTCTATAGCGGACAGTGCAACACATTTTTGTAACTTTGATTGCCATGACACAACTCCACCTACAAATGTAATCAAATAACCTGAAGTGGATTTTCTGGAATTCACATCGTCAGTCATATCTACATCTATGTATCCAGCTACTATAGCCCAATGTTCTTTTCTAGGATTTGAAAGGAATCTACTCACAACTCCAACTACATGAATGATATCTAGCCATGTACAAACAGTGGTATACATAAGACTTTCAACTACTAAAGCAAATGGAATCTTTTTCATCTCTTCCTTCTCTTTGTCTGTAGAACGGCTCTGCATAGAACTTAGCATAAATCGATTAGCAAAATGACAACTAATCATTTTAGGCTTAGCCATATGAAATCTATGATTGAGGTAGCTTCATCAGCTCAAAATTTTTGTTCTCATGCAAGAACTTCATCTCATCTTGCATGAATTAAATCCATTTTTGTTTGGATTCATCATCTATAGCTTCTTCATAACTCTCAGGTTCTCCCCCATCAGTGAAAGTTACATACTCATATGAATGATATGTGATTGAGGGTCGTCTTAGTCTATCACTTCTTCTCAGTGGAACAAGAGAAGTCGCAAGTGTTGGTACTGGATAATGAACATCATCATCTCCTTCATCTTTAGAAAAAAATTCTATGGGAGCATCATCTTCATCAGGTGGATAAGCTTGGTCTTCATCTCCAACTTGTCTTGGAACTAATGTTGGAGGAATTAATTCCAAATCTGACGATTCACCATTGGAATTAGGAACATCCTTCTTCATTTTGACAATATCTTTAATGCTCTCGTCTTCAACAAATTTAGAATCACAACTCCTAACAAGTATCTTTGCATCTGGATCTTAAAATCTATAGCTAAATTGATCTTGACCATAGCCAATAAAAATACATTGTCTTATCTTAGCATCAAGTTTGGATCTCTCATCCTTGAGGATATGACCAAATTCTTTGTAGCCAATCACCCGCAAATGATCATAGGAAACATATTTTCCTGACCATACTTTATCTGAAACATCTATCTTGAGAGGAGTACAGGGTGAAAGATTTAACACATGTGCAACTGTGAGTATGACTTCACCCTAGAAAGTATTAGGGAACTTTGCATGTGAAAGTAGACATCTGAATCTCTGCATCAAAGTTCTCTTCATCCTCTCAGCTAAACCATTCAATTGTGGTGTCTTTGGAAGTTTCATCTGATGTTAAATACCATGTTTTTTTGTAGTAAGCATGAAAAGGTCATGTGCATTCTTCATCATTGTTTGTCTGAATACACTTCAGTTTCTTCCTAGTTTGTCTCTCAACTAAAGCATGAAATTTTTTGAAGATATCTACCACCTGATACTTTGTTTTCAGAAAATATACACACTTCTTCCTTGAATGATAATCAATGAAAGTCACAAAGTATTAAGCACCACAAAGTCACTTTGTCATTGGTCCACACAAATATGAATAAATCAGATCTAAAATATTATTTATTCTGGAAGGAGGGGAACTCGTAAAAGAAACTATGTTTTTCTTTCCTCCTAGACAATCAACACTTTTCTCCAAATATACTTCATCCATTTCGGGCAATATCGTCTTCCTGTCTAGACTTGTCATACCTTTTTCACCCATGTGATTGAGCCACTTATACCATAATTCAATTACACTATCTTTATCCATGATATTTACTGTGTCGATGGAGAGCTTCGAATGCATTATATACAGATTTGTATGTTTCTCACCTCAAGCCACTACTAAGGAACCTTTTGTAAGTTTCCAATTGTCATAAAAGAAGGAGATGCAATATCCTTCATTTGCAAGTTTACATACATAAATCAAATTCAAGTGCATATTTGAAATATTCCTAACATTCTTCAAAAATAGTCTGGTTCCATTCTCTGTTTCTACCTAAACATCTACTCTACCAACAACTTTTGACAAGCCTTCATTTCCCATTTTACAAATACCAAAACTTTCAGGTGTATATGTTAAGAAAAATTCTCTACGCGATGTAGCTTGAATTGTAGCACTACTATTAATCACCTAGTTGGTCTCGTGTGATGCAAGATTAAAAAAAATATTCATCATAAACGTTATTGAACTCGTCTATGGTATTTGTTTACTTATCATCATTGTTGTCATCTTTCTTCACTACTTTGCCTTTGTTCGTTTCATGTTCCTTCTTGAACATCCAGAAAAATTTCTTGATGTGACATTTCCTCTTACAATGATGACATTCAATATTGGCATTTTTTCTATTTTCCTCTCCTCTTGCCTCTAGGTTTATATTCTCTGATTCTCATACGGCAATAAAGCTTCTACAATAACTTTAAACTTCGTCTTGTCTTTCGCATAACTCAAAGTTATTGTGAGCTAATTATATGATGAGGGTAGTAATGCCAGCAACATCACAGCTTTCTCTTCATTGTAGAAACTCACATTGAATCTTACTAAGTGATAAAATTTGTTGTTGAAATCGCTAAAGTGTTGTACTATGCTTACATTACCTTCATTTCTCGTCTAATATAGCTTCTTCTACAAATAAAATTTATTTTCAAGGATCTTTGACATGTACACGTTTTCTGGAGTCTTTTATGTTTCTTTTTCCGTCTTGCAAATTTTTTATTCAATATTTTGTAAGACATTATCTGAGAGATTTAGACAAATTGTACTAGTTGCAATCTCATCTATCTCCCCTCACTATTCCACAGTGATGATTGTTTCTTTTTTTTCTTTCCTCATCAACGTCTTATGCACCTTCTGTTGAATGAGAATATCTTTCATCCTTCTTTGCTATAAAGAGAAATTATTATTTCCATTAAATTTCTCGATATCTACCTTGGCTTAATTATTTTTCCCGCTGAATTTATTTTTCTACAAATAAATATGCACTTGATCTAATAAAATCTTTTCTAATGTGCCAGATCAATCTACATTGCAACCACAGAGCATACTAAGAATTTTACTAGATTAGCTCTGATACTAGTTGTTATGACACAACGGGTTAAAATAAAATAAATTTAATAGAGTAAAATAATAACATCAATAATTTAACGTGTTTTACCTTTTAATTTTATAATATAATAATATTTAAAATGATTTAGATATATTACATAAAATTAGGATAAGAGAAATTATTTACAATTGTACTACTAGTTAAATCATTATCATGGTTTAGTAGTAGTCTAATATAAGATTTAATCCTATCTCTTTTTAAATTATAGGTTTAAATTACATCAAATTTTCGTGAATAAAAAAATGTGTAAACCACCCATTACAATTTGAGAAATGCTATGGTTAAGTAAATTTATAGTCATACTAATTCTGGTGTGTGTTCAAATTTTCATTAAAAATAATTTTTTCCATTTGTAAAGTTATTTAAACATATTTAACAACATAAATTAAGATAATAAGTATATTTATAATTATAAATTTATATGTTACAATCATTAGTCTTTCAAATTTCTATAACATGATGTGGAAATTTTTTATTAACATACTAGAGAGTTTAAGTTTAATTAGGGACATTATGATTATAGTTGAATTTTAAGATGATCAAAATATTTGAGAAATTATACAAAATTATATTTTTAAATTTAATAACAATAAAAATAGTCTTCTAATAATTAGTGTTTAATATAAAATGATTAAACTATATTTTTTTATTAATAAAAATATATAATTTAGATATAACAAGTGATATTTTTTAATATGTATTATAAATGTTATTTTTCTAACAATATTGAATTAATTAATATCTGGATACTAGATGAAGTAACATTGTTATTTACTTATTAAGAAACGTTAAATATGCACATATTTGTATATAAATTTATATTTATATTCATGTCAATTATTATTTACAATATGATAATTTTTTATCAAAAAATAAAAAGTTTAATTATTTTTTATCATAACATAATTTATATAATTTGCATGAGATGTAAATTCAAGTATATGTTTACTTATTGTTATTCTTATTTACTCGTTAAAGTAGTTTTAACTCACTTTTGAAAAGGAGAAAACCATTCAAGTTATATTCTCTTAAAGAAGTGAAATTGTAAGACAAACTCATTATTGTATCCTATTCCTATGTGCAATAAATTTTTCAGAAAGTATGTTTGCTTTCTTGATTACAAAATGGGGCAACACGACCCGCTTCAGTATACCTTAAAGAAAATATCACTTATGAATATAAACATGCGCGTCCTTTTCTACCACCTCTTTTATTATCAAAAGGTCGGTATTTTTTAACTAGTTATATTTTTATTTTTTTAATCTTTTTTTTAATTATTACATATCAAATATTTATATTAAAATTAATGATACATATTTTATTTAATTTCAATAATATTTGATAAATAAGTTACTCTAATTCTTTAAGATTATTGCTAAATTTAGATAAAAAATATAATTAATAATCTAAAATATTTCATATATTTCAATTTAAAATATGGATTAAAAATGATACCAAAAACATAACTAATAATATCTCATGAGTTACAAATGAGAATATGTATCAAAATAATACTAGGGATGCTCTAATGATAACAATTTATGAAAACAGTCTCAAAGAATATGACATCATGATTTTAGCAATTTGATAGATATATATCCTTTAAATTGAAATAATGTTGGTTTAATTGCATATTATAATTTTTTTTATATAGAGTTTTATTTTTTTAAATATAACTTAAAAAAATATTTTTAATGGGAGTTATAACTAAAATAATATAAATAACTCGGTTATATATAAATAGGACCCCGTAATAATGCTTCATACTATTTGAGGAAATATTGAAGGTTATAATTTATAAAGAAAATAAATATTAGACAAATTATATATTGCATAAATATTAATGATGATATATTACATAATATAATTTTTAAAAAAATAAAGATTTTTTTCATTTTTAAATTTATTTTAATATATATAACGTAATATAATTGATATAAATACATACATGTACGTGTGCAACTAATAGTTATCTTTAAGTCAAAACAAGATATAAAATGTAAGAATTAGTTAATTTTTTATAGATAATATTATAACACTTATACACAATACATTTAACCCTAACTTAAGTTTGCACGTTTTACAACATTACTTTAATACCATTTCCCTAATAAATCGGGTAAAGTTGGCTAAATTTTGACCACATCCTCAATGTTATGAATTAAACTTAGAAAGAAACATACATATGTAGAGTGAAGAGAGACCTCGGATCTGATGAGAAAAGGAAGTTAATATCAAATTGTTTAAGGCGTGGGAGAATCTCTTCTGTATTGGCAGGCCATCTTTTCGCCCCCAATCATGAAAGAGAGGTTATTTTAACGAAAAATAACAAAAATAAAATATTTAAAATTTATAATCATATATATTTTTATTATTTAAATTTTCTAACATATTATTTAAAATTAAATATCATTTAATTAAATAATATTTAAATTAAATTAATATTATATATAATCTTGTTTAATAGTAAACGATATTCAATAATTAAATACTAATATAATTATATTAAACTAAATTATATTATAATTATTATGTATATTATTTGGTAGTAATCTCTTAAATATATTTAGATAAAATTGATGATAAATATTTTTATAAAATAATTAATATTTAATTTTTTTATATATATTTTTTATATTTTTAAAATTAAAAAATATTTTTAATTTAAGATAAAAGAAAAAATCAAAATACATAATTTTAAAATTAAAATTTCAATTAGGTTAAATAAGTATTATGTAATGCTTAGATGCACCTTATTATTGGTATTAAATTTTTGCATATAATTTATATTTTGTACAATGTGATCTTATTTTACAGCTAAATATATAAATGTATAAAAATGTCTTTAGCATTGTGTAAAAAATATATTTTTAGAATATTATTTTATTGTTATAAGTTTTAGAAATGTTATTTTTTTTATAATTTTTTTTATTTATTGCAAATTTTAAACTAAAAATGGATAATTTATGTTCGTTTAGGGGTCTAAGTACACACTTTTTATTTTTCATTTATATTATTTTTTAAATGCTTATACTACTTCCATTGATCGATGTTTATACAATTTAAATATCAATAAATTTTCTCTGAAATATATATATAATATCAACATGGACGCTAATGAATCACATATTGTCGTGTATGATTAGTAGAATAGATTGTACAGTAATATGAGTGATAATAAAAATTGAATTTAATGTATAAAAATATTATTATTATTATTATAGTATTTGTTTAAATAATGTAATTAAAAAAATAATAAATATTAAAAAAATTAGAAATAATTTTTTATTTTCAAATGAGATAAAATAATAATGATGATAATAATAATAATAAATAATTATATAAATATACGAAAAAAATAGAGTATTTTAATAAATTTACGAAGGTTGTGAATGAACGAAGATTTTTAATAATGTTTAAATGTTTTATATTTTATTTCAGATTAATTATCAAACTAAATACAGAAATACTCTACCTAATTCATATTAATGTTAATTAAAAATGATTTAACGTAAATTAAGGTTTCAAAAATTGACGATATTATCTACAATATAATGATATTGTCGTTATTTTGTACATTTTACGTCAAAACATGATATATATATATATATATATAATAAATTGTCGTAATTTTTTAGTATAATTATCATTTAATTGTCATAAAATTTTATTTTTGGCTTAAAATATTATGAATATTATTTTTAAAATAACTATAAAAATATACAAATATTGACTTAACATGTAGGATGAGCTTCTTCTTGTTTTTTTTTTTTTTAAGTAACCTAGTCTCATTTCTTTTATTAAATAAAGAAAATATTACATTGGTGGATTTCGAAATTAGGTTCATAATGATACGATGAGGAGTCTTATTTTATTAAATAAAAAAAAATATTACATCCTTGGATTTCGAACTTAGGTTCATAATGATACGGTGAGGAGTCATATCACCTTAACCAATCACAAGATGTAAGATGAGTTTGATTTTTCATAATGTTATAAAAAAAAGCTGTCTAATTATAATAATTAATGCATTTTGATAGTATACTTAATTTTTTAAATATTTTAATTATTTTTTTATAATTTTTTTTAATTATTATATAATATTTTAATTAATTGATCAATATAAATATTATAAGTATTTAAAAATATATGTATTAAATAAAAAATAATTAATAATATAAGTAATTATTTGTTTCAATGTTTCAAAAATTCCATAATTTTGATATATTTTTTATAATTTTCATAATTTTTTTAAAGTTTTTATCAACAACAATAATATTTTCAATTTTTTTAAAAAAAATTATATTTCGATATATTGATTAACCGTTATATTTCAAATCTAAAAAAAACACTGGAATTCAAAACACAAATATCATTAGTGTTAAACTTTTGAATTGAATATAACATTTGCCCAGGTGATCACCCTTCTTTATTTTTAAGAGTTTCTTATTCTTACATTCTCTTAAAATTTTATGAGATTATAAAGATATGTTCAACATATCTTAAAAAAAAAAGTACTTGAATTAATGCTATGAACATGTAATCAACACACGTTCTCTCTTATTAATTATTTTCTAATTATTTGTTCGGAATTTTTTTTTGAAAAGAAATAAAAAAAATGGATCTTTAAAGTTCCAAAGTCTTCAAAGATAAGGAAAAAAAAAAAGAGAGGAGGGAATTAGGGTGGCCCTTATATTAAAAAAAAAAAGGAACAGAAAAAAGAGAATATCGAGTGTGGTGAATTGAAAAAAAGTGAAAGCAAAACCCAAGGCAGGTGTCCCCCAGTGCAGGCCCAAGGCAGAGCTCCTTTAGCGCCGGTGTCTCCGCTTTGGATTGTTGGCTACACATTTGCCTATTTATCTAATTACTTTGCTAAGTGTGTTCCGTATTTATGTGCATGTATATATGCTCAAAATTTGTGTCGTATGTTTGTTCGTGTGACAGTTAGACCAACTTTTGTACGTACTATTCTTTACTTCAATAACTTCTTTCTAGACTAATGATATTCTTTCACTGACATTAGGCACTCCTGTTCTCAAAAACATTTCCACTACTCTAAAAATATGTACTAAAAATGAGTAATAGTATTCTTCAAAATTAAGAATATAGAAATATTAGTATTAATTAATTGTATGCCTGCTTTATTATAGTAATTTTTATATTATGATATATACTGTAATTATTTTAAAATTATAAAAATGATTTAAATTTTTTTTAGTATTATTAATATGTGATTAAATCTAAACCGTTTGAGTGCAAAAGTGGGTACAATTTTATGTTTTCTTATTATTCTTTATCGAGAATATATTTAAAGAATAACGTTAGAGATATATAAATTTATATTTATATTTATATTTATACAAACAAATTTTTTCACGTGTCAATAATACGTAAAAAATTCAATTATTTATCCAATTTTCAAAACATTTATGATACATGTTCCAGAATATAAGGATATGGGTGAAAAAATATGAACAAAATTAAGAAATATTTATATTTCTTTAAATCTCAATTTATATTTGTGAAAAAGAATCAGTATATAAGATAAAATTAAATTGTACTTATATTTACAAAATGATGAGCAAGAACGGAGCTAGAAATATATCTTGAGAGGGCTAGCGTAATTTTTTTAATACAAAATAGAGATGTATTTAAATATTTAAAAACAAAAATATATATTATGATATAGATCAATTAAGAGGTTTAGTGTTATGGTAAATTCTTCTTAATCAGATACAATTTTTTTGTGTAATGGTACATGAAATAAATAGAGTTAAATTATTATAATTTGTAACAAAAATTATTTAACGTAAATAAAAAAAATAAAAAATTATTAATTTAATAAATATTAATATCATACATGTATAAGTATTAAAAACTAAACTAAAATAAAATAAATGTATTAAAATATAAAGAATAATATATTATTTTAGGATTTTAAGCTTGATATAATATTTTTTTTAAATATATTATTAAAAATAAAAAACTAATAATACATTTGTTTGCACTTATTTCATCAATTTTCTTGAAACTATAAAATAAGTCAATTTTGTACAGTGATAAAAATAAATGAAAACTATGAGTAAAATATTTTAAAAAATAAAGTAAAATAAAAAAATTAAAATAATATAATATTAGATCAAATTAAAACTTTGAGTTAAAAAAAATATAAAAAACTTTTAAGAATGACAAAACTTTAAAAGATTTAGTTTTGAGTTTCTTTTAATTTTTTGTTTTGTTTTATTTTAATTTTTATAATTTTTAACACTTATATTTTGTTATCATAGAATAAATTTAAATACATGAAATATTTTTTGGATTGCGTAATATTGACTTAAAAAATATTTTTATATAATATATATTATTATAATATTATGTGTGTAATTAATTAATGTTTTTCAAATATATGAACAAAAATACTCATGTTAAACTATTTTAATCACTTTTGTGTGCAACTAATTAATGTTTGACAAATATGTAAAAAAAAATATTTTACTCATAATTAATTTATGTAATTTTTGTCCAAATATCTGCTAACATTGTTAAAATATACAATAATATATTAAAAATATGCATAGAAAAATTAGATATTACACATTATTACAAATGAAATGTTACACCTTTGATAGTAAGATACTTGTTTCATACACTATTGATTTCTATTTATACTAGTTAACACTGACCACCTATATTAGCAGCACCTATTGGCTTTGTACATGTGTCAAAAGCTACTAACAAATTCTCAGTAAACATTTACACACCTAATGCATGGATTATAGTCTAATATCCCTCATCAAAATGACGATTTAGGTAAAACCATTAATTTGACACGAAGAGAATCAAACATAGTAAAAATAAGAGCATCAATTATAATCCTATATTTTGATTCGGTGTTAGATCTTAAGATGATATGTTGTTTAGGTATGTGTTAAAACATGATTTATTGCTCAAAAAAATACAATAGGTACCATTAGAATTTTTGTCATCAAGGGAGAAGACCAAGTTACCATACTATAAGCTACTAGATCTAGTTGAGAAGGCTTGAGTATAGTAAGACCATGCTAAATAGTCCCATTCAAATAACGAATCAACCTCTTTACAGCACCCAAATATACAATATACAGTAGGTTATGATATGAATTGACAAAGTTTGTTAACACTAAACCAATATCTAGATGAGTCAAGGTACACTATTGAAGAGTATTAATAGTGCTTTGATACAAAGAATCATCACTATTGACCAATGAGGTGCATTAGCTCAGTATACAATTTTATTTATTGAAATAGGTGTGTCAACCCTTAGATTCAATTAGACCATATGAGTCAAGCAACTCATAAACATATTTCCACTAATTCAAGTGAATGAGTTCCCTTTGCATAATAACCACAATGCTTAAAAAATAATTTTAGCCATTAAGTTCTTTCAAATTAAACTAATAATCAAGCTTAGCAGTTGATTCCTACTAGGGTTGGTAAATCATTGTTCCAAACTTCATAGTTAAAGGTACTTAACTTATAGAAATATAGGGATGGGTGATCCCTTAGGGAAGTGCCTTCATTTATAATTTTGGGATTGAATTGTAGTGTAAGTATTATGACTCTACTTTTCCACACTATTTACCCAAATTTAAATCTCATCCATATATTATTTCATTTATTTAATTAAAAATAAGACTTTAATATTTTTTTAAATAAGGGATTGAATTGATTAAGTATAACTAAAGTTTAAAATATCGATATCGATTTAAATGTTGTGAATAAAAATTTACAAAAATATCGAATATATTATTATTATAAACTAAAACTTTGAATTTTTATGCAATCTTTTATATACTCATGGACTTTTCTCATTGACATTTGTAATTGCATTTTTTATTATAAGGAAAATTTAGTTTTGGAAAGAAATTATTCATGTCATTAAATCGAGATTATTTATAAAAGAGTATATGTAAAAGTGTACTTAATATTCTTTTTTTTGTTGAATTTAATCAAATTTTCTCATTCTTACATGATAAAATTTGTGTTTATAGCACTACTAAAATATATACATATAGTCTCGGACATTTAGCCACGGTTATTAGAAAAACCGTGACTACATGGTTTTGGTCTCGGTTTTTCTAAAATCGAGGCCATATACATATCCTATGATCTCAGTTTTTACAAAACCGAGACCATAGACATACCCTATAACCTCAGTTTTTACAAAACTGAGGTCATAGATATATTTTATAATTTTTTCCTTTTTATAATTTACACTAAACACCAAACTTTTTAACAATTTTGTTTTATTTTTTCCTATCAATTTTCTCTCTTTTACACTAAACACTAATTTTTTATCAATTTTTTTCTTTTAATTCCTCTTTTTTTTTCTTTTCCGTTTTCCATCTTTTTTTTCAATTTTTTTATGATGATTTTTTTTAATTTTTTTTACATATATATATATATATATATATATATCGATCTCGGTCCTAACCCTAGTATTCTCTTCTCTGCTCGATCGAAACCCTTGTGTCGCGTTCCAGTCCTACGCCACCGCATTCCAGCCTCACGTCACTGCATTCCAGCCTTTGTTCCACTCTCGCACCGCGTTCGAGCATCTGTTCCACTCTAGCACCACGTTCAAGCATCTGTTTCACTCTCACATCGCATTCTAACCTCTGTTCCACTCTCGCCACAGTAGTTCCTTAGTCACTGCTTGAATCTTTCTGGTAATATTAACTCATCTTTTTCTTTATAAATGACTCTCGGTACCAAATATCAATCGGTACCTATGTGCATTATGTTTTGAGCATATAGTATTTTCCGAGATCAGAATATAGTGTATAGAGGTATCAAACTTGAAAATATTTTGGTAACTTGAAATGACAATGTGAAGATTGTAGATTTCAGTGTCAGCTAGGTTTTTGAGGTAATCATATTCATCAAACCTTTGCCACCATACAATAGAATTGTGTTGAGCTCCTTCCACTGAATGTTTTCTACTAGGAAAATACATATGTATTGTTGAGAAAGTTGATTTCCTAACATTTTTTAACATTGTCTTACAAGAGGACGAGGACACACTTAAGTGATCCCCAGAAACTCATGCATTCACTGCACGTCTGTGCCTAAATACTGTGTAGGTTTTAATTTAGTTTGAACTTGAAAACTACCTTGGGTCCTACTCTTTAATACTTCCATTGTATATGTGGTGTTTCCCATATTTTCCTAGTAAGAAAAGTCAATTGTTTCTATTATTTCAGTTGACACCCATGTGACTATTTTCAGAGCCTTAAATGCACACAAACCAATAGATAAAAAAAATACTATGCTCAAGTTATTTCTATTATACACTATTTATGGTTCATTCTTATTACTTTCTTGCATAGCCTTATAGGTACACCAGGCACTAGGGGCACCAGCGTAGCAGCGCAACAAGCACCAAGCACCAGGCACTAGCACACCAGAGTAGCAGGCATCACCCACCAGCTGTATTTCTCTTCTTTTTTCCCCTCCCTCTAAAGTTTTGTATTTTACTATCTCTGTTTTGGGTTTCTTTCTTCCCTATTATTTAGTGTTTTTGATTTAATCTGCTAAAATTTGTGAACACAAGGGGAAGAGAATGGTAGAGTGGAGTCCATGCAAATGGTGGATTATTGCCATGTCTGCCACATACCCAATGGATTTGGTTCGAGGGAGGCTAATCGTGTAGGTACTTTCTATCATTCTATTATCCCCTCAATTTCTTGTTTTGAAGAGATACTTAGACGAAAAAACTATATAGTTTGTCTGTTGATCCAGTTTTTGAATATTTGTTCTATGCATCTATTTCAAGTGCCCTGCATTGTAATATTGCATTTATATTACTTTTTTTCATAGATATTTCTATTAGATTTTTGTATGACAAAAAATGGAATTTATTTCACTGTTGGCCTAGTTTATTTCACTGGTGTTGATGTTGATACAGGTATAAAAGGAGAGAAAATTCTAGAATCTAAAAGGGGTCTCTCACCTTATAATGGTTGTTCCTATTAGCAGACACATTCCTCATTTATCCCCTCTTTGAAAAAGTCTGAAATCTGAAACTTCTTCTGCCCTTAATTTATCAAATCGTTGAAGATTCTTGTTTAAGGTAGTTTTCAACTCTCTTGCTTTTATCTTGATCTATATGTTGATGTGATTATTTTAAGAGATCATTTAATATTTTGTGTGATAACATTTGGGTTGGTGTTTTAAGTTCATGATCTAAAGTTGATTTGTAATTTGTT
Organism: Hippophae tibetana; assembly: GCA_037013495.1. NCBI lineage: Eukaryota > Viridiplantae > Streptophyta > Magnoliopsida > Rosales > Elaeagnaceae > Hippophae > Hippophae tibetana. Next base: position 11,660,022 of record CM072812.1, read on the forward strand.
AGGTGAGATTTAGGGTTCTATCTACAACATATAATCGGTTTTTGTGATCTTTGGTTGCATCTAGCTGAAAATAGTTTGCGTAGATATTCTCTTTTAGCATAGTTTATCCATATTTTGGGAAAGAAAGTAACTTTGAAAAATCAGCCAAGGGTTTTTGCTTACCTATACTCATAACTAGTTTGAAAGCATAAATGACAACAATTTATGCTTTTGGATCTAAGTAATGTGTTGACTAATGCTTTTTTGTCTTCTTTTCATTCCATTTTAGCTCACTCTTCTTTGTCTCTGTTTACATGTGTATTTATGCATGTGTCTCTCTTTTCTGGCAAGCTTGACTTGTTATTGAAACAGTGTTGATCAAAATATCAGTGTCATGGTAGAATTGTTGGGATGCACCATTACAATCCCTAAAAGCCTTCTTGTTTATGAATATGTTCCATATCAAAGCCTACATGATTACTTTTTCAGAGGTACTATTGACTTTAAAATATGTCATCTTTTCATGTATGGCTACGTTCTTTTCTTTTACTTATTCTTCTTTTGATTATTGTTGGTACTATTGTTGTTAAATTGATTTAAATCTCCCTGCTGGTGCTGTTACTGATACCGTTGTGTTGGTGCTAGTGTTGTGTTGTGCGCTGTTGTTGTTGATGGCAATGTACTACTAGTGCTGGTGTTGGTTTTGGTGCGCTGCGCTGGTGCATTGGCGCTACTGCACCGCTGGTGGTGTTGGTAATACTAAGTTTTTTTTCATGTTTGTAATTAATACTAAAAAGTTAGTTTGTAATACTAGGTTTTTTTGTGTATATATAATAAACTCTCAAATATAATTATACTTTTAATTTTAATATAATATGATTTTTAATATTTTAATTAATAAATTTATTGTAATTTATATTGTTTTTTAATATTGTAATTATTAATTGTATTTGTTTGTAATTTATGTATACCCTATGGCGTCCATTATTAAAAAACTGAGGCCATAGGTACACCCTATTGCTTTGGTTATATGCTAACCGAGGTCATAGATACACCTTATGGTCTCTCTTACTTAGGCCTCGGTTCTTATAACCGTGGTTATAGACTTATGATCACGGTTAAAAATCGAAATCGTATGTATGTTTTTTAGTAGTAATATCTCTTTCGAAGAATAATTAATTATGTAGTATAGAAAAAATTTCATCTCTCTCCGTATAAAAGTTTTATAATTTTGACCATTCTTTAACATATATGCAAGTATAAATGGTAATTCTACCTATTTGAGCACTATTGTTTTTTTTAAAGGATTCAAAAGAAAATTAAATTACTTTATTTTAATTTTTTTCGTACACTCTGCCACCAAGAAAAAAAATTAAACTATACTTTAAATGAAAATTACATTTTTGGAAAGTTCTCTAACACATGTTAATGATAAAAATATAAAATATCCGAGGGAGTGTATAATGGAGTGTTCTTAGCACTTCTTTTTTCCAAATTATAGGTTATTTTTTTGGTCAAAAAAATTATAGATTGATATCTTACTTTTATCGATATCTTGTTGATTATGATTGAGCATGTAAATTTTCTAATTTTTTTATTTTTTAGAATCATTTTCTGATTTTCTTAACTGCAAACAATTAAAATATTATGATTTTGGTTTATATGCTCGTTTTCTAGTAGAAATGTAGAATAGTTTATTTCTTAATGTATTAACTTTATACTTAGTTGTGCAGGTTGCTTTATATATAATAAGTTGTGCAGCTTGCTTTATATATAATAATTCAGTTACACAATCCGAGTATATTGTTTTCTATATGCATATATATGGGCAAAATGTGTGACTATAATAAGGAAATATAGTATGTGTGTTTGATATATAGGGTAATTAAAAAAAATTCTTAATTTCTTCTTTTAGATCACATACATTTGTTATAATTTAAACTTGTAATTTTAAATATGAGTTATAAGTTACATTATCATAATATATCATCTAACTATTTTATTTTTATAAATTTGTGTAGGCTAAACACAATATTATCCATATTTATTTTTGGTTTTTATAGATATATTATTTATACTTAAGTACTTAAAGTAGTTTGTTTTTTTAATAGCATTAATTATTATAAATTATAAATATATTATAATCTTAATTTACTTGTTAATTTTTAGTTTGATATAGTTTAATGAGCTTTATTGTATTTATTAATAATAATTTTCATTTGATATGATTTAGTGGGTTTTATTATATTTACTAATAATAGTAATATTATGTCATATTAATTATTTATGTTATTACTTTTGATATATATATATATATATATCATTTTCCTTTTTAATTATATTTATGCTTATACTCTTATACAGCGTACACATACACAAAGCAAACTATGTTATTATATTTAATTAGTATACTATATATACTACAAAGGTGTAATCAAACTCAAGCATGATCCAAAAAGCTGGTGAGGGTTTTAAAAATGTATTCTAGAAAGAGATCATCATAGTAGAGTTTTTTTTTTTTTTTTGTGAGGAGAGTTTGATTTTTATAGACTAAAAACTAAGCAAGGCAAACCCTAAATTAAAGTAGGTCTTTTTGCTTCCTCTTAACATCATTCCACTCACCTTCTGGTTCGATCTTAACCTTTTCATCCAGAGGCAAAACCCACCATTATACATTCTCTGCCTCTCCACCCCTTAATGCCTCCTCATGGAGCCCCCCCCCCCCCCCCCCCCCCCCCCTCTCTCTCTCTCTTTCTATCTTTTCGTTATCAACTGTTCATGAGCTCCATTAATTGCAGTTGCAGATGGCAAGAAGCTGCTTCCATTTAAACAATTGGGTTGTGTTCTTGTTTTGTTACGATCGTTTTTGTTTTTTTGCATAAATAAATCTTTTACGATTTAAAAATCCCACTTCAAAGTAGCTGTATATGATGTATGGTGTTTTCCAATATTGTTTTGTGAATACAAATTATAATTTGAAGATGCCCGTGGGGTTAAGATTTGAAGCACAAAAAAGAATATTTTTCTTAACTCATTAACTTTTAAATAACATTTTAGTTTATGGATAGTGTACATCTATGTACACCAATTTGGTTTATATACATTTTGAATATAAATAAATTTATATTTTATATAATGTTTACATATAAAATACATGTATACACGTATATATGTAAAATTGACATTATTTTAATTGAAATAACTTGATTGTGTATAAAGTTTACCTACTATTAAATGCATTAAAGAAAGACTATATATATATATATATATATAAAAGATAACAAAAATATACTGAATACGTTAAAAGTGTAGAAAATTCTATTAACTAGATTGAATACTACAAATCTATTAATTATCAAAAGATATAACCAAAAGAAAAAATGGTTATTTTAACTCCTAAAATTAGGAATTTTTAAATTTTAGTTTTGTTTTTTTGTCGATCTCAACTCAGTTCTCTAAAAATAAGAGAATTTTATTAAAACATATAACTTCGATTCATCTTATATAATTTCTGTATTTTGAATGAAGACCAAAGTGGAGAAGAAAGAACATATTTGAGAATCAGATATTTCTATCTTAAAGGTTAAAATGATTATTTTGTCCTTGTTAAAAATAAACCTACCTTCTTAAACCTACCTTCTTGCATTAAACAACTATGATATTTTTAAAAAAAATTATATTTATAAAATACTTTTTGATAATTGATAAATTTACAGTGATTTATTCTATAAATAAATATATATATATATATATAAGAAAATATTAAGGGCCTCCCTCCAACTACCTAATAATACAACAACTTGGTCTACAACTCCTACTCCACCAAATATTGACCAAAGTGTCACTCACCATAACTTTAATTTCTCTAGCTCCCACCATGAACTACCTAAAATTTAACTGATTATATTCTTTTTTCATGAGTATGGGTCCGAGCTTGTTATTCTTTATTCAAACACTTTTTATTCCTTTTTCTTTAGGTAAGTTGTATAATTATGGAGCCTTTAAACTCAAAAGCCAAACAGACCACTACGATTCTCTATATCTCTTCAAAACACACACACACACATGTATGGTTTGAATACATGATATAGTTTCCTGTGAGTTTCTGGTTTGCATTAATGGAAAGAAATAGACTTCGATAAATGGTTTTGCGCGCGCGGGATTCGAAACAAAGAAAGCGATGTTGGTGCGGTTCAATCCGAAGACGAATTTACGATGTCGTAAAATGCAATCTCAGATTGAGCCGCGCCAATATCACTTTTATAATTATATATATATATATATATATTCGTGTGTTTCTTATATGATGATAATATTAATTTAACCTTAAGTATAGTTCATAGAAATTAAAATTTTAAACAAACAATAAAGCTTCGTATTCATTGTCACCTTCCCTAGCTTATGCGATTGTTTTTGCTAGGTGTCATATATCAGTACAGTACTGGAAGATTATACAGGTATGTATATATGTCACCTCTCTCTCTCTCTCTCTCTCTCTCTCTATATATATATATATATAATGAAGTATGGGTTCACTTATTCTACTCATAATATCATCAAGCGGCCGGTACCCATGTCGCTAATCTCCACAATATTGACTTTTGGATTATGATCTGTTGTGTCAATTGGGCACCGGTAGGTAAGATTTGATTTTGTTCAATAATTTGTTTTTAATAAATATTAAGTAAATATAATATTTCTTTTATTTTACTTAAACAAAGCAAAATTCACGTACAATATAGTTGTACCCAGTTAATTTCATCCTTACCTCGATAAATGGGGTTGATCATTTACACAAACTCAACCCAACATCAAAGCAATGAAGATACAAGTCAATTATCAAAGGTGTTCGAAGTCAAAAGGAGCCTGTGTCGTTGTAGTACAGTAGCGCAAAAACCTTCTTGTAAGAGGTATAAATTATAATTACGTTTATAATTACGTTGTACTATTACTATTTCTTGTTTTTCATAAATTTTGATGAAAATCCTCACTTGGGTTTTCATTTCCTTAAGTTATTGAGGACTAGAGAATATATTTTTAATTTTTCAAATTAAATTAAATTTTGGAAGAGAGAAGGAACAAGGATGGAATTGAAGGTTGATGGTTGACCAGATATAGAATTAATGCCACAATTAAGGCTACCATTTTTGTGCCCGTAAGGTGTGTTTGTCTCCTAACAAATCTTTCCGAAGGAGTTTTTCTAATTACAAGCAGCTGCCTCAAGACTTGCTTACACTTTCTGTTCCCAAATTGGATGATTCTTGTTTTGGTAATAATTGTTCATAATCTATATTTGTCACGTGTGTTCATTTCATTATTAAATGGTATGAAAATGTGATTAATAAAGTTTGTTGTAAGCGATTTGTAGATGTGCAAGTTTCTACGACGGCAACCGTAGGAAAACTTAAAGGGGCTGTGGAGAATGTATTTGGTGATCATTTAATCAATAATAAGGAAATCAACATTTCATGGTAATTTTATATGTTCTCGTAAGTCTTCCATACAAGTTGCTCTCAAATTCTAGTTTAAAAAAAATGGATTAAACATAAATAATATTATTTTAATAAATTTATTATTATTAAGTGATTAAAACATGAGTTAAATAAAATTTATTATGAATTATTTAAAAAATAATAATTAATAAAAATATTTTAACAAAGATATCAAAATAAAAATATTGATAATAACAAAATATTTAATCACTTTACAAAAAATAATAATATTTTAATAAAAATATTATTAAAATATTATTATTTATTTATAATTACTCATTTTTATTAAAATTGTTATTAGAAAATACATTTTTAAATTTAAGAGAATAAATATACACTAAAAATAGACCTGCTTGACCCACTTCTCCATATAATATTACTTTTGGGTTTTCATAATGAGTATATGGATTCGTTACTCTCTAACTGTTACGAATTTTCAGTAAATTGCAACAAATTTAAATTATTATATACTCACACTCTTGTAAATCTCGTATTTGACACTGACAATGAAGAGGTTATATATTACATAGGTTTATTATATACACTTATTTGAATGAAGAATTCATGGATTCAAACTCGATCACGTATTATCGGTGCCCACTTAGAGCATATACAATTGATGAAAATAATTCCATTTTTTAACTTCTCATTTAATCAAACGATAAAAAAAAAAGATAATTAACATATCTATAATATATGTGAGTTATGTGAATCTGATATATACGTGCGTGATGTGTTTGTGTGTAGGTCACACGTGTGGAGTCATTTTTGTTTATGCTACAATGATAATTAAGCAGCTGTTAAATAACAAAGACCACATCCTTTTGTTTATTAATAAGGTTTTGCTACTGATGATTATTGATCCTCTGTGCAGTTATGCTTTGTTCAGCATCTTTCAATCAATGCAAGCAAGATGTGAAACTTATCTAAAAGCACACAAGCTTACTTATAATTTGTAGTTCAATATATGGTTACTAACATGCCCTAAACGATGGATTATTTCTTTACTTTTATTAAATACTTATCAATGGTAGAATAATTGAAGTAAAGATATTTACTTAAAAAATAAAGAGAACCATAAAATCACAAGTTAAAATTAATGAGATGCAAGCATTTGATTTAGGTATTATCCTTACCTTATATTCGGATTCTTGATTAATTAAACTACAATTTAATCATTTTTTTATTTTTTATTACGTGATAAAACTCAAAATCTATAGCTTTAGAAAGCTTATATCCCCTCACATTTTTTATTTATTCTTACAATTTAATTGATTATTGATAATTTTAATTGTTAAATAACTCGATAATATTTAGTTGATTAATCATGTCGATAATTTTTAAACGATGTGGTTGATTATACTTGCAATTAGCAAACTGCAAGTTGTTACTTTCAAATTACAATTTACCAGCTATTAAAATCCATGTGTTCTTTTGTGGTGTATGATCAATTTTTCTTGCTATTTGTTCTTGAAAGCCTAATTTTCTTTTTTCCTGGTATTTTTACTCACATTTATTTGAATCAACGATTCATTATTTTTAGTGTATTATGTAATTTCCCAACATACAGAATAGCTAAAATTCATGAGATAATAACTAATTTGCTCTTGAAAGCATAACACTGGGATCTATAAACAATTAGCCTACACATTTCGTAATATATGCTAACGTGAACTAATAGAGTAAGGCTCCTTTCTAATAGATTTCGACTACTTTGATTTCTTTCGGCTCCTAACCTTCATTTGTTCACTATCTTTATGTAAGGCTCGTTAACTTATCATAAAAAAGTGTTAAATACTAATTCTCTAATTCTCTCAAAAACTTAAGTTCGTGGAAGGTGTGACATGAAAATAATGAATATAAGATTTATTATCACTTTAACCATGTTCTGAGTAAAGAAAACTGACTTTCCCAACGTTATGTAGATCTAACAAGTCAAACAAATGTCAAAATGTTGGTGACCAAATTTTTTATTATTTTGAAGACCTCCAATTTGTGCCTTTACATAAGGCTATAGAGACAGAAGAATCTGTGAAGAAACATGTCACTTCATGAGTTCTGCAGCATCATATATAGAGGTTCTTGCTGACAAGAAGCATATATAATAAAGATGATGCTATTATGTTCCTGAAACCTTCATTATGCATCCTGTTCAGAAGATGTTTATCGAATAACTTAAAGTTAGATCAGATTCAAGTTTTATGCCCAGCATACATAGACATATATGCTTTGTATCATTTTTGTAGTTTTGTTTTAACCATCTTATGGATGGATGTGATTCGCCAAGTAGTTTGGTAGATAAGACTCCCTCTACGCATTTAAAAGTCACAGATTCACAGTAATATTGTTTGATCTAAAAAAAAGGGTGATATAGATGGATACCAAACGTTTAATGGACTAGCAGAGAACAAGCTTATGCCAAGGCTAAGTTATATCAAGCTTCGTGCATATGAACTTGTCAAAACTCTTATGTAATACTGACATCTTAACTCTATTTGATAATGGAAATGTTCTACATGATTGAAAGATATAAAAGCAGGTATCTAATGGAAGTGATTAGGATCCTGCAGAATCCAAAGAAGAATTTGAGCAGAGCTCATCTAACATGAATTAAAGCTTCATGAATGATACCATGCAAAATAAAATTCTTCAGAATGGGAGATTCATCTAATTACAAGACATATTATGTCAATTACAACTCAGGAAAAATAGCAAGTAATGCTCCAATTGACAGTTAGCTCTCTGATTTAAGGATCTAAAGAAAAGAAAAATGATGAATTTCCCCTTCCATTCCTTCTCTCTACCTCTGGCCAATTTCAAATACCCAAAAAATTATACATGCTCAAAATACTGTTTTCACACAACTCAATGGAGAAAATGAAGCATTCTAACCTACCTTTCATTTTGCTCATTGATGAGCTAGCCAAGTAAATGATTTGACTACCCTTCATCTATTATGCTGCTTTCCAATATTCAATGGAGATTCTCTGATGCTTTTGGATTGGCTGTTTGCGAGTTGCTGGATCCCGTCAGATTTCTTCTTAAGTCTCCCTTGTTGCAATAAACGAGAATGATAAGACAAGATGGCAAGGTCATTAAGATATTGCAATGGAGTTAGAACCTTAACAATTTCATCCATTGTAGGACGGGATTTGGAATCCCTACTGAGGCAGTTGTAAGCTAACTGAGAGACTTTCTGTACCCCTTTAAGGGAGTAATTAAGCTCCAAGCGAGGATCCACTAGTTGGTAAAGCTTTCGCTTATCGGCTAAATATGGCCGAGCCCATGAAACAAGATTCTGTTCTCCACTTGGACGTTTCTTATCCATTGATCTTCTTCCAGTTAAAATCTCCAGTAACACTACACCAAAACTATAAACATCACTTTTAGATGACAAGTGACCTGGAAAAAGAGAGCCAAAGTTAAATTTGTAGGTCAACTAATCGACCATGACATTATGTAAAAGTTCAACTACATCATGTAAATTTCAAACTCTACACAATTTTCCAAGTCTTACCAACCCATAACGAAAATTCTTTGTTGGAAAAACAAAATGTGTAAGCAAATGAATTCAAGAAGGGCATTTGTGAGATCTTAACGTATCTGTATATAGTTTGTTTTTTTTTTTGGCACAAGATATATGTGGACATATGACATGCATTTTTGGTGAGTGATTTTCCTTGACACTCATCTCCATGTGCACAATGATTTTGGAGATGACAGATTTTACACAAACCAGAGAAAAGGGAAAGGAATTATAATGTGTCAAAGCACAAAATATAATGTTAATAAGAACTTAGACGCAGTGTTCAAAATGCCCACATAAATATCTCATCTAAATTTTCATATAGCTTCTTATCAGCATGTGTAATCATTAATGGATGAAAGGTTCTAATGCCAACTCCAAAGGGTATTACAGCCTAGTCAATCTTACAAAAACAAATTTACATCCAAACTTCCTTTTCATTTTGATTTAAATAACTTTCACTAGGCTTGCAGAGTACCTTAAATTCAGAATAATATTATTTATTAACCATGTAGTAATGACTTTGTTTTACCTGTCATTACATATTCTGGAGCAGCATAGCCATAGGTTCCAATAACCCTAGTAGAGACATGTGTTTTGTCTCCTTGAGGCCCAGCTTTTGCCAAACCAAAATCCGATAGCTTTGCATTGTATTCCTAGAAATGTAAGTTCTTGTTAAATAACCTATCTATGCAGAAAGAATCACATATTCATTTTAATATCACCAAGCACTTACTGAACCCAGCAAGATGTTGGATGTCTTGAAATCTCTGTAAATGACTGGCTCTGAACCATCGTGGAGAAAGGCCAACCCTTTTGCTGCACCAAGTGCAATTTTGATCCTGTTGGACCATGGAAGAGGTATAGACCCTTCAAAAATATTGCAAGCACCATTAATCACTTTCCAATGCAGCAAGCGAATCATAATCATAACGACTAAAATTCAAAAGAAGTTGCAAAGAAACATAAACTTCACGCTTGTCATAGAGTGAAAAGCCCAACATAGTGCCTAGGGTTGAGTTAGATGATGGTCAAAGCAACAAACTAATTATACTCACTTCTGAAGAGATGATTTTCAAGACTCCCACGAGTCATGAATTCATAAACAAGCAGCCTTTGATCATCTTCGATACAATAACCTATGAGCTTAACTAGATTAGGATGATGAAGCTGTCCAAGGAAGTCTACTTCAGCCTGCATAGAAGCAATTACCACATGTTAACTTTCAACTTTCAGTACCTTACTGACAGTCTCTTTCAACATCAATCTACTAACCCAAGGAAGATATTTGTACTAACCACCCATTCCCTGTGGCCCTGAAGACCATCTGGCTTCAAGTTTTTGACAGCTACTGTAACACCTGTCCCAGGCTTTGCCGGTGCTGTACGGTTTTCCTCTATCCAACCCTTAAAGACATATCCGAAACCACCTTCACCAAGAATACTATCTGGCCTGAAGTTCCCAGTTGCAGCTTTTAATTCTTGAAATGTAAACTGGAGTAAATGGAAAGTAGATTTGCAATCTGAAGAAGGTGGATTGGGATTATCAAAAGATAATTGAGCTTCATTTGGGGCGCATAGTTCTCGGTTGCTAGAGTTTAGATAACGTGTTTCGGTGGCTGCAATGACAGGGCCATTATAAAACACAACTTCAAACCCAAATCTTTCATTCAAGGTAAAAAAATGAAAAAGAAAACAAGCAGCTTCAAACGCTTTTGATATTTAGAGAGTCGAGGTCATCAACTTAGTATTTATTCTGGTGAAAAAAAAATCCTCACAAGAATCAGATAGTGGCTACAACTTACCAAAATAAGGTGTCAAATGTAATAAACAATGGAAAATGAATGAAACGTCAAATTGTACCAAATCACCTCCGAGGCTCCAACTTTAGAGAAACCGAAATGATACAGAATCAGAAGGCAAACTAGATGATTTCAAAATATCAAAACTTCAGCTGATACAGAATTAGAATTGTGTCCCGTTGGTGACTAGAACAAATGAAGAAATATCTAGAGGGAGAAGCCAGAATAATCCCAATTTGAGATCTGCCTTTGTAATCACACCCACATAAACCGGAGATTACCGAAAACTAAAAAAATTGAATACTTTCCAAGAAAAACAGAGGAAAATTAAACATAGGACCACTTAAAATCATAAAATTAGCGGAATTGCATCTAAGTTTTAAGAAAACTAAGAGATTCTGAGTAAGAAAGAGGAGCATTATCTGTCTGAAAGATAAACATAAAGCATGTATAATCTAGATCAATATTTTAAAATCACGCTCCAGGAAGAAAAAAAACCAAGATTTTAAATTTAAAAAAAAAAAATCATACACAAGCAAATATACCTGCGTCATAAACAAGGTTAGTACGAGGGATAGTGTTAGCATAGTCTTTGGAAGCAGAGGATTTGCAAGCACCTCTAACGCCGAACTTTAGAACAGCCCAACACCCACACTTGTTCTCCATAGCTTTATAAAGGTCCTAGTTTTCATGGGTAGTCACCATAAATGCACTGGAAGTCAGAGGCATGTGAAAACAAGACAAGATTAACCATGGCTATGAGAAAATAAAACAGAGGAGGTGAACAAAAAGAGAGAAGTGTAGAGAGGGGAAGAAGAAGAGAGATGGGAATATTTGTTGTTGTTAATGCTGCTGCTGTTGGAGATTGCAGGTATCATCATCGCCATCATCGCCGTTTGTACAAAAAGAACTTTTTCCTACGACCTTTTTTTTGTGTGGGGATGGGAATAAGACACTCCCTCTGTTACACACTTCTCAAAATTACCAAATACATTTGTGTTCACGAAAGTGCTAGCAATCAAGGTAAAACCCATCAATGTCTTCTCAAAAATTGTCCCTTTTAAAATTTAATTTTCTTTTCTTAATATATCTTTTGTTTTTTTGTTAATTTTTTTCTCTATCCCAATTTCTCATGTTTTCCTCTTAAGGTACATTTTAATTTACCATTACCGTTACCGTTACCGTTAATTTAGGGTAGGGTGAAGTGAAGTGAAGTGTAACAGTGTAGATTTTAGCAAGTTTACATGTAAACTTTAGCAAGTTCTTGTTATTTTCATCCAAAAAATTTGGATTATATCATTCGACTGATTTTAATAGTAATTATATATCTAAAAAATATCTTAATTTATTGAGATTATTATTAAAATTAATCAAAATAAATACAAATAAATTAAATAATAATATTCTAAAAGTAAAATTTAAAAATAAGAATAAAAAATATATCAAAACAAAAATAAGAGTGCTATAATTAATACTAAACATTTTATATTACAAATTTGTTTGAACATGAAATAAGTTCCAAATTAAGCTTAATTTTTATAAAAAAAATATACATTTAATTTTTTTTTGACATTATCTTTTAATTTCTTACATCTTTGAAAAAGTATTTGCTTATATCATTCAAAATTCATTTAATTTATAAAAAATAAGACTCGAATTATTTTACGATCAAATTTTAGATTTTTTAATATAAAAATTATGTCCTAATCCAAACAAAATATTTATATGCATAAAGAGTCTAGCTCGAGCTTGACGTAGATACAAAAGTTTGTGCTTATATTAGTTGTCTTATTTGAATTTAAATACTTAAGCTCATGTATCACGGGAAACAACATTTGTGATTTTTTGATAATATATGGAGTGTGATTTGTTTGATATATTCGTGTTTCTCTATCTCTTAGATGTTTGAATTTTTCAAAACTCTGTGAACATGTAGAAGAGAAATGCTATTTACTTCTTATCAAGACATAACTTTTACTTATCTAAATAACAATTAAGGTAAAGCAGAGTTAGAAACAACGAATCTCTTTATTCATGTATGGCTAAAACATAATCACTCCAATACAAGTTCTACGAGATATGTGTAAAAGTTTAAAACTTTTTAATTTTATGATTTAATTTTTTATGAAAATATGATAGAATAAAATACCAAAGATTTTTTTTACGATTCTAATGCCAAAATATCAAGTCGACTTATTCGCGGGAAAACACGTAAGAACTCTTAAATGAAAAAAAAAAGATATAATTCCAATTCCTTCGAAAATGATAAAATATTTACATACCCAAACTTATGCATGATGGGAAACATCATTTAGGATTCTTTGATAATATTTTTAATTTTACATTAGTTTTTGAATATTTTTAATTTTTGAAATTAAATCCATATATCTCTTCTCTCTGTCTCCCAAAATACAAAACTAATAAAACAATTACACTCTATGTTATTAAAAAGTAGAATGGAAGGGTCATATTGGTTACTATATTTTACAAAAAGTATCATTTAGTCCCCTAAATTACAAAATATGAGTTTTATGTGTGGTTGGTTAGACTGAAAAATGAGTCACGAATGAAATCGATTCTTAAAGAAGAAGGAATCATAATTCTTTCTCTCCTCTTTAGAAATCATGATTTCATTCTCATCTAATTTTTTTTTTCAATTTTACCCCACCTCAAATATAACCTTAAACTCAAATCTCAAATCCCTAAACCTTAAACCCTAAACCCTAAATTTCAAATCTTAAAACCCTAAACCCTAAATTTCAAATCCTTAAACCCAAAACCATAAGCCTAAAACCCTAAACCTTAAAACCTAAATCCTAAACCCTAAATCCCAAATCCCAAAACCCACCCTAAACCCTAAATCGCAAATCCCAAAACCCTAAACCCTATTTAGAAAAATAATAATTTTAACCCTAAACCTTAACCTACAAACATAACCATAAACCCTAAATCTTAAATCTCAAACCTCAAAATCCTAAACCCTATTTAGAAAAATAATGATTTCAATAATTTATTTTGTGTGACTTTACTTAATGTAGGAGTATTACGGTAATTTATAATTTTTTTTCATTTCATTCGAGTGACAAACCAAACACTATAATACTAATTTTTTCTTTGATTCCAGTGATCAAACCAAACAACATTTTTTTTCTTTCCATTCCTTTCACATTCCAATTCTCATTTCAATTCTATTCTATGAACCAAACATTACCTTAGTTCTTTTACTTATAAAAAATATCAATAAAAGATGTTTTAATATTTTTTAAATATTATTTTATTATTAAAATTCATTGTAAAAAATCCTTAATTATCTCCTTTTTATTGATTAAATTATATTTTTTAATAAGAAAAATGACTAAATAGAACACTTATAACCTAAAGAATTAAACACTACTTTTCATAAAAGCAAAAAGAACACAATTTTTTTTCTTCTTAAGAAGTATTGAACAATCAAATTTAATACAAAATTATTAAAGTTTATTTTTTTAAATGAAATTCTTTTTGCAAACATCCATCATTATTCTTTGGTTTTAATTTTGAAAACTAAAACTAAAAATTAATTATTAAACGATTTTTATTTTTAAAAAATTTAAAAGTAAAAATATAATTATAAAACTAACTAATTAAATATTTCAATGGTTGTAAAAACAAATTTTAACTAATAAAGAAAAAAAATTATAATATTTACAAGAAAAAAGGATCGGGATAAAAGATAGAGAGAAATACCATATAGGTCTCTTACATTAACTTACATTAAATTAAAGAGATAGTTTAGTCCCTAAAAAAGTGTTATTTGGTCCTTTATTTTATGAAAAAAGGATAAAAACTATTTTTTATCAATATTTTGAATAAAATATTATTATTTTCTTAAATAATGAAAATGTAAGTCTTGTTGTTCTCAGTGTCTTTGTGTTAGCTTTGAGTGTATAAAACACAATGTTTATTTATTTTATTTAGTATTCTATCTTTCTTTATATAAGATTGGTTACTTCAAATCAGTAATGCACACACATATAGTTAGGTATACTTTATATGTGAGCATGTTTATAACAATACATGATTAATTTTTGTAGAGTGCATGCTAGGTTGAGTATCTTACCACTCGTGTTTTTGTTTTATTTTGAGTACTGATATTTATAAAATTATTTGACAATTTTTGAAAAAGAAAAAAAGGATTTTTTGGCACCTTGCGACACCCATCATCACCATCCCTCGCCATAACCCTTGGCAAGGTCCATTGGCAAGATGGCTGAATGTGTGCTATAAATATCTCATTTATCTTATTTTATAATCTAAAAAATGTGTAATAGAGTTATGTCAAATCCATGGAGATTATGTTATTAGAAACTAATTTTTAAAACAAAAAATAAAGATCAATTTTTTTGTGTTTTTATATTTTAATAAAGAAAAATTTAAAGTACTAAAAATAAATAGCAATAATTAATTAAATCAATTTTGATAACTAATATGATATATGAGAAAATATATAAGAATACTTAATCTTCCAATTTTCTAAACAAGTGAATCACTAAAATTTTATAATATAATTATCAATTAATTACATGATCAATTGAATCTAACCTAACATGTATTACTCTCTCAAGCAAACTATACATCATATAAGAATTAACCAAATCACACTCTCATGTCAATTAAATTGCATGATAGTCATTAAGGTCATCACTTATGAATCACATACATAAGAATCATACATCTCTACCTAAAAAATATTCATGTTATTTAATCAAAACAAATAATTAAATAATTATCTAAAATCTGTTTAATTACCTCTATAGATCAATTATTGGTCAAATAATTCATAACATAAAAATTATATTAAATAATATAATTAAATTAAAGTCATACTTGGGGTAAAATATTTTATCATCACATGTTGAAAATTTGGTTCATAAGATCCCTACATTAATAAATTAACTAAATATAACTTTATTCGTAAAGCTCAAAATTTTCATAAAAAAATAAATAAAAATTGATAAAAGAAAAAAGAAGAAGAAATACAATCAATCTCTTGAATTATAATATCAATCTCCTCTTTAATCTCCACCAAAATTGTATCTGCTTTTGATTTTTTATATTTTATTATCTTTTTTTAACTCTAAAAACTGATAAAAAATTATGATAATTATACCTCATTAGGGTTTATGTGGCAATTAAGGGTTAAAGATAGTTTAGGTGAAATCTAGACTGTGAGATCAGCTTCAAATTAAGAGCTAAGATCAAAAAAAGAAAAATTTAACACCTCTAGTTGATGACTTTATGAAAGTAGAGTCATTAGCACACTTTTTAACTTAATATTTTCTTGTTTTATTCAATAAATAGTATTTTTAGGGTTAAAAATATTAAAATATATATTTTTTAGTAAAAGTGGATGAAAATATAATTTATAGATTTTTTTGGAATTTTCTATGAATTTTTAATGCATGATCAATTAGAAGCTACCACATGACACCATGCAAGCAAAAAAGTTGATTGGGTAAGCCATGTAGATGTCATGCTAGTAGAGATGACAAATCGTTCATCACAGTATATGAGGAGTGATGCAACACCTCGCCCTGTGTTAGCAAAACATTCATTTTGAGTTTACAATGCGGTCAAACCATGTCACCACATGTAATCACGCTATTTATCACCGCTTCCACCAGTGTGCTACACCATCTATTTTCACGAATCATGTTGCACCGACTTAGCAACGTTAACTTGGATTGGCCTTCTCTTACCTTACGTCGCACTCTAATTTGTCCTATAAATTCCGCATGCCATGTATCGAGTTTCTATTCACTGACGCTATTAAATTTGCTTGTTTTGATCTCAACCTTTGATTTGAAGTTGATCTAACAGTCTAAATTTTGCATAAGCTATATTTAACACACGAATCACCCCATAAACCCTAACGAGCCATCATTAACATAATTTTAATCAATTTTTGGAACTAAGAAGAGACAAAAATATAGAAAAATTTAAAAAGATATACAATTTTGGTGAAGATTCAAGAAGATATTAATACTATAATTCAAGAGATTGATTGTATCTCTTCTTCTACTTCTTTATTTATGAAAAATATAGGCTTTATAAATAAAACTATGTCTGCTTAATTTATTAATTTAGGGATCTTATGAATCCAATTTCACCATATGATGATTTAATATTTTACACCAATTATGAATTCAGTTCAATTATATTACTTAATTTAATTTTTATGCTATTAATTGTTGGTGGTGTTAATTCTAACGGTGAGCAATGATCGTTACATCGCAACAATAGTTGTTTTCTTTGTGCAACATCCCTAATATTGGCTACTTAGGCTATTTCTATTTTGCAGTGTCTTTGAAGTTGAAAGACCAGGATGCAAATTTACTTAATATACCTTGTAAAATTATTTTTCATAATCATTGTAAATATTAGAATTAGCTAGTAAGATTTTATTATATTTTATTATATAAACTCTCAAATGTAATTGCAATCTTAATTTTAATAGAATATGACTTTTAATATTGTAATTAATAATTATATTTTTATTCAAATTTATGGTTATAGATATACCTTATGGCCTTGGTCTTATAAAAACCAAGATCATAGACATACCCTATGACCTCGGTGTTTATAAAACTGAGGTCATGGGGTATGTATATGACCTCAATTAAAAAATCAAATTCATAGGTAATAGTTTATGATCTCTCACTTAAACGTCGATTCTTATAATCATGATCATAAATCTACGATAATAGTTAAAAACCGAGGTCATAAATCACTATTATAATAGTGTTCCATTCTTAAAAATGTAAAAGAAACATTGCACCATGTATATTGGATGAAATTCATATAAGAATCAATTTTAAATGAACGATGTCTGATATTTAGTTACAAAACCATAAGATAAACATGTAATTTGTACTAGGTAGTTGTATAAAAACAAAAATAATGAAAATGATATAATTGTTAAAAACAAATGGAAGCGTATTGCCTAGGATTATACTCATATCAAGATTTTAAAGAAATGTTTTCTCGTGTAACTCATTTTGGATGAATTCAACTATTGATTGAATTAGCCTATTTCTTTAAATTTAAATTTATGATTAAATGATTTTTTTGATAATTGATAAAATGGGAAGATTATTTTTACCAAATTCATTGCACAAAAATACATGTATATGATCACAGTATCAGTCAAATAGTAATCCAAAAATAAGCCTAAAAGTCACGTCATCTTTTCATCAGTTTCAAGCATACACCAATAGAAATTACCCACGTAATCCCAACCTTAATATATGAGATGGAATATTAAAAATGCGTTTTGTCTAAATTTTCTACCCTATTCTATAAATCTCACCTCACAAATCACAATTATACCAATATCTCCGAAAAAATCTAAGTAATGTTAATTTTGTTTTTGAAAGAAAGCATGCATTCAAGTTCAATGAAAATAGTTAATAATAATGAGTTAAAATAATAAATAATAAATGAATGATCATAATCAAATAATAACATTAAAAATCATAATACATAATAGGGGTGTCCATGGTCCGATTAGGTCCATTTTTGAATAATTTTTTTTAACCAAATAAGACTGTTCATATAGTTCAAACTAGGTCGGACCGAATAATTTGGCTATCCAAAATGTTATAACCGAACGGTTTGATCCGATTTGGTTAACGATTTTGAACAATTAATAATACATAATATATGATTTAGTTTAATATGTTATAGTCTAATAGGATACAATAAAATGTGATACTCATTAATCATCATACATAGATAAATATTATTGTTAAATAGATAAATACACAAATAAATACATAAGATGTTATCAAAATCTAAAATAAAAAACATTAGACATAAAGAAATGAATTCCAAATATCTCATTTACACAGAATACATAATTATATTGAAACTAATAATTCAAAGCAATATCAGAAACATACAAACATGATTTGAGGAAAACCCCTATCATAAACTAAAAAAAAATTATAGCATAAACTTATTTGAGGAAGCATTTCAAAAACTAAAAATAACGCTATCAGAAATTCATTTGAGGAAACATTTTAGAAACTAAAAAAAAACTTATAAAAAACTCAAAAGAGTTATTCATTGATTATAGTCCTCTCACAAAAGTTGTTCAGGCATTAGATCCTAATTGGGGGGGAACTCTTACCAGTAGACCACATACTTATTTCTTCTATAAATGACACAACGCGAGGAGAGATGGTTGGTTGGTGGTGGAGGCGATGTGAGGATATTTGGGTGTTGTTGGAGGCGACGACGACTGATTAGGGTTTTAGTAAGGAGTCTCGCAGAAATGTAGACGATTAGAGCCCAGACGCATAACGACAGAGGAAATTAGAAATATGATTAGGATGAATGAAAATGAATAAGGTTATGTACTTAAGGTTAATGCGAAAAGAAAAAAATTTATATATACGAATACGATAATAAAACGGTACAATGTTTATATAAAAATAATAATAATTTAATAAAATTACGATTTTAAATCGGTTTTACTTAATACATACAGATCGAATGAGACTATTTATTTATGAAATTATTCTATCCCGTTTAATCCGAACCGATTTTTCTATTTAAATCGATTTGTACGCTCGTACATACTAATTTTCATTAAATTTACACCCCATCATTATTATATTGCAGTAGCCGTAATTTTCATTATATCTACAACCCATAATAATTAGGTCGTATTTCTCACGGAGAGTGGATTTGCCGGAGAGCCAAGAGTCTCTCTTAATTCTCAATAGAACACAATGACTGATCAAAACGCTACAATCCCTCTCCGTCCCCAAATTGATCATAAGCCCTAACTTAATTCATCCATTTCCTCATCTAATTTGATAGAGAGAGAGAAACAGGATGAAGCTTCTCAATTCGATTGTGTTTGGGGAAACTGTTTTTTGATTTCTATTTATTTGGGAAAATAACTGATAATTTATGTTTGTGGTTCTGGTGTGTGATTGAAAATTTTAGGGCTTTTTTATTTGGTGGATCGAACTGAAATTGCGAGGCATCATTAGGATTGGATCGTGAGAAGAGAGAGTAGAGGTTGTGGGGTGGAAGGATAAATCAATCGGAGCAGACTGAACCGAAACATGTCTGCCATAGTGTGCGGAAAGAGATCCATATTCGAAGACCTCCCTACGACTCCTCAAGTTTCCAAGCGAATTCGTTATTCTTCTTCATCATCGTCGCCATCGTCTTCTTCGCCTGTACGGTTCGCTTCTCCCAGGCCGTCCTCTGCTGCACCCTCTGCCTCTTCGAATAACCATTTCTTTGCTTCTCAGCTGCAAGTGTCGCTCCTTATTGAGCATCTTAGGGCTCTTTTCCCTGAAATGGACAACAAGGTTTGATTCTTTTGAATATTGTGATTGAATTGCATTAATGGTGTTATTTGTTGCGAAAAAAGAAGAAGATTATTTTATAAACTGTGCATGTTCTTATATGATCAGCGTGATTTCTTGTTGTACAGAGAAGAAAACCGATACAAAAGATTTGGCTTGAATATTAAACTTTGGTTTTGTGTCTTTTATGATGTGTTATTATCATTCTCTCGTGCTGGTCTGTCCTTTACATTGTTAATATTTTTACATTTGTACACTATGGTTAGTGTTAGTTGGTAGAATGAAAACTTAATAGAAATATTAATAATAACTGAATGCAATGAAAACCATACATATTATTATTATGTTTGTTTGAGCGTATAATCCAAATAATGATAAATATTAAAATAAAATTTATAAAATTATAAATGAAATAAAATAAAATATTTATTTTTTTATATTTTTATATTTTTATATGAGATAAAATGATGAATAATTGTACAAATATGTTAGAAAAATAGAATATCTCAGTGCATTCTTGTTGGGGTAGTGGAAGGAATGAGGATTTTTGTTATTGTTGGAATGTTTTATATTTCATTCCAGATTACTAATCAAACCAAACACTTGAATTTTTTGAATTATTCTAGTTACCATTCCTATTAGTATAAACCAAACATGATATAGGGGTTCCTTGTTTTAGTAATATACGTCTCTTTTGGACTTGGACTGTTTTTTTTGGGTGGTGTTGTCGTATTCTCTTCAAAATGTAACTTCTGACTTCATATTCATGTTTTAGTAGTCCATACCTAAGATTTGTCTCTTCATAATATAATTTTGACTTCATATTCCAGTTCTTAAATCCACAGTGCTCATTGATGTCTTATCTTATTTTGGAGTTCTACTACATCTGTTTTAGTTAACATGAGATGACTTACAATTTTGGAATTTTTCAACCCAGCTTTTGGAGAAAGCCCTTGAAGAATGTGGAGATGACTTGGATTCGGCCATTAGAAGTTTGAATGAGCTTCGATTAGGATCTGCCAATAAAAACGTAGATTCTGCTGCATCAGATGTTGTATCAGAACAAAATGCTCCTCTCCAATCTCAAGGTTCCTATAAAAAACATTTTGAGCTGAGAATCTGAACTTATGATTGACATTACTTGTTGCTTATTTTCCTTGCTAGAATTGTTTGGCATTTCTATGTCTATTGCACCTTCCCTCCCCCCCTCTCCCTTCTTTTTCCTCTCATCCCCAACACAACACTCATACACACTATATGTAGTAAAATTCTATTGTAGTCTATACTTGTGGACAATACGTCTATTGATTTTGGAGGTGTAAATTAAGATGAGATTTATGAGACAATCTATTGATTTTTAAAATCTATTTCATCTTGTTTCACTTAATTTTTGATGAGATGAGATGTTAATGAAACGTTACTGATTAAGATATCTCATTTGTTATTAATGGACCTAAATGAGACAAGTAAGAATAAAAAAATAATAGAAAATATGATAAATAATTTATATAATACAAGTTATTTAAAGTTAGTGTCGTTAGTGTTACAATCTAAATGGGATGAAATGAGACAATATTACATCATAAACTCATTAAAGACACTAAATAAGAGATGAGATGAGATAATACAGTCCACTTTACATCTATAATTGATTGCATCCCTCATGAGATAACGTCAACAGTTCTACTAGAGGTGGTTAAGAATAAGAGCTCCTTCTCAAAGAGTTTGAATCCCCCACCCCAACTATTGAATGACCTAAAAAATATGAGTGTCAAATGATTGGGTTAAGCTTAGATTAAGTTTTTTTTTGTCTTTTTCAATGGACGTTTGATCGTGGCTTCTGATATTGATGACTTTAACAGTCAAGTGACTATGAAATCATAAGTTGCAGCTTGGATTGTTGTGCATGAACTACATTTTTTTCGCTAATTAATAGCAGAAAAGAAAAAAAGAAATATTATTTTTTGTCCCTGTAAGATACAGTTAGATATCTAACTCTAAGTATAAATAGCCTATCTGCATTTTGGCCCATTTAAAAATATTCAAAGGTTGGTATGGATGTGATAAACTAAGTTTGTGTTGTCATTGGATAATGTCTCTAGTTTTAATAAGATCAAAAGTTGACTGCATATCTTAAGAAGCAAAGCTCCAGTATGGACAGAATTCGTTATAAACCTATTTTCAACACACTGAATCTCTCTAGTTTCGACTTTTGGTTTCCATAAAGGTTTGTCAGAGCTCAGGGAGTTGGAGCTTTGTGAATGCTATGTACAAGATTTTCTGTGAATGTTGTAGGAACAAAATTACAAAATTTGCATCCCCTGTTATATCTTTATCCATGAGCTCTATATTACCAGGATATGCACTCAAGCTGGTTTTAGATTTTTAGTCCGATGACTAGAATCTGGATAGCCTTCTTTTGACAGTCATGTCTTTGCAATCTCAGGCAGGGGTGTGTTGTGTTTAGTATCTGGCTCTATTGAAGTGGCAAGAAGTTAAGGCAAGTAGTTACATGGAGTTGTGTAGCTATAAACAAATCGCTAAACAAGAGTAAACAAAATTATAATATGAAAGGTGCATGGGGGCCTGGGTTATGTAATTCGTTTGTTGAAGCAAAAGATAATAGTTGTAAATTTTTGCATCCTTATTTTCATGTTACTTATCAGCCCTTTATGTTAGTTCTACCCAGTTGTTGGATCACGTTTTTATTTTGGGTACTAGTACTGAACGTATTGTGATAGTAAAAATCTTCTTAAGGTATCTAAAGAAACTGAAAGCAGTTGTGCCACTTATGAAAGAATGATTTCATTATTTTGCTCAGGAGTGGTGACAACTAACGAAGAGATAGCTGTTGCTGAGGAAAATCTTCCCAAGGATGGTGCAGACTGGGTGGAGCTCTTTGTTAGGGAAATGATGAATGCTTTTAATATGGATGATGCCAAAGCTCGTGCGTCCAGAGTTCTCGAGGTTTTGGAGAAATCCATCTTTGCACGTGCTAGTGCTGAGGCAGCTCAAAACTTCAATCAGGTTATTACTGCTATAGCAATAGTTCATACCTTCTGTTTATGTGCTTTAAGTTTGTTGATGGTAAATGTTAACCCTTAACAGTGGTCTCCTTTTTTCCTCTTTTTCTAATGTTTTGCTTTCAGGAAAATATGATGCTGAAAGAACAAGTACAAACACTTATTCAGGAAAATACAATTCTCAAGCGAGCTGTATCCATTCAGTATGAACGTCAAAAAGATTATGAAAATACGGCTCATGAGATACAGCATTTGAAGCAACTGGTGTCCCAGTACCAGGAACAGTTGAAAACATTGGAGGTTGAGCTTATGTTTCCAACCAACACCCTTTGTTTTCAGTATCTACATTTAATAGAAAATTTCTTTTAATTGTCAAGTGCAAATTATGGGCATAAACTCCCCTAGTGCTTTCAGTACATGCCAATTAGAAGTGTCATCATGGATCATGTGGCTACCTACTGATTTTAAATGAATGAAATTGATTGTTTTCATTTTCCACTAACAGGTCAACAATTATGCACTTACATTGCACCTCAAGCAGGCTCAGCAAAGTAATTCCATCCCAGGACGCTTTAACCCTGATGTTTTCTAAGGATTTACTGAAGTGATTGTGAATGAAGGCCATTCTTGATTCTTATATATGCTTTCTCTGTAATGCGGAAAAGGTAAGGCTAATATCTGGAGGTAGCTCATCTTGGAATGGCTAATAGTTTTGGCCTTGTCACACGGCCTCCAATTCATTAGGAAGGTAAGTCATTATTGAAGTCACAGTTAGTTTGAAGCATGCACGATATAAAGGACTTTGTTAATTCACCATTTGTTCCATTTGTGTTTTTCTTTCTTTAATGATGTCCATTTGTGACTTTGTTTTATTTATCTGGATTTAAGTTTGATGTTGTGAATAAAATGTTTATTCACAACATCACAGCATAAGATGCCAAAAGTTTTTATTTATTTATTTACTATTATTATCATTATTATTTGTAGGGTTGCTTTTCAGATATACAATGAATATAATCAATTATTTTAATCATAAAATAATTTAAATTGATGGTGCAGATGCTATTACAATTATGGGTTTAAAACTAATGTTAAGAAAGGGCTTTACATGTTAAATATAAATTAACTTTCACACAAATTATAAAATTGATGATAAATATTTCAGTAAAATAATTTATGGTTAAAATGTTGTGTAATTTTTACATATTAAAATAATTTCATTATAAAAAATTATTTAAATTCATATTTTTTATTTATTTTTCTTACATTTAAAAATAAAACTATTTTAAGAAAATATCCCCACGTAAATTTAGAATTTAAATTTGGTTAAATAAAACTCATTCCCACTTTTATTTATTTTTTACTTAATTCTCGTAACTATTTTTTCATAATATTTGGTTATATAACTTTTTAAATTTGATAATTTTTATTCAAATAATTAATTTTCAATTAAATATGATGTTTGATGTTAAAAACTCGATTAAATTATACATATGATCCCCTAACTTTTCCTTTTCTTTTTTCTCATTATACGCTTTGATCTCTAATTATTTTTTTCCTAATTATTTTGTAAGATTTGATTTCATAACTTTTTGAATTTGATAATTTTGATTCAAACAATTAATTTTTAATTAAATGTAACGTCTTATGTTAAAAATTCAAGTGTCACATGAGTTGATATTTTAAATGTATTGTTTATTCAAGTGTGTCACGTGTGTTGATCATTTTTGTGGAGATGTATATTGTATTAATACAGTTTGTATATTCACAAAAGTTATAGTATAAAAAATAGTGCAGTTTGATTCAAATTCAACAAATCCAAATTTTAAATTAATAATTAAGAAAACTTCATAAATGATACTTAAATTTTTTTTGCATTTTATAGTTTAGTATATTTATTATTATTATTTTTATGATTTGTTCTTCCTTTTTTTTAATTTGCATGCGTTTATTTTAAATTTGAGTTACTTGAAATTAAACTTTAAAAGTAAAAACAAAATAAAAATATTAAAGCGTAAAAATTAAAATTAAGTTGTAAAGAAAAAGTAAGGAGATCAAAGTCTAAAATTTAAAAAAATAATTGAACCAAATTATATTTTTTTATCAAAATATAAAAATTCTTTGCATAACTTAATTTACCTTTTTAACAATACGTTATTAAATTTCACGAGAAAATACATAATTTTTGTCATGTTAGTATTATTAATTATTTATGTGTATAATTTATCACTTTCAACTATCTATCTGCCACTTAAATTTTGGTTTGATTTACCTATATATTTTTATTTTGGTTTTTAGATATGCAAACAATATTAATACAATATATATCTTTATGAAAACAATATAATTTATATATATATAAAAATAAAAATAATACAATTAAAATGATCAATACATGTGTGGCAGGTATGTTTTTGACATCAAACATTATATTTGATTAAAAATTTATAATTTTGATCAAAATTGTCAAATTTAAAAAGTTAGATATTAAATCTTACCAAAGAATAGTCAAGTCATTTCAGAGTATAAAATGAGTAAAATTTAAGTCATTTTGTATGTATTTTAGTCAAGTTTTTAATAACTAAGAATTAATAATTTAAAAAATTAGTGATTAAATATTATGAAAATAATAATTAGAAGATAGAAAGTATTCAAATGAATACAATTTAAGTGATAAGTTCAAGAGATTAAGTTAAAAGAAATATATTATCTAAACTTCTTGACATGATTTTGGAAATTTTATAAGAGTTCACTAGACAATTAAGCATTAAATATACATAATCGGTCATGTATGGTTCTATTTGATCTATAATATCTATAGCTTTACAGTTACGGTTAGTGAGGTGTGTGTATATAATATATATATATATATATATATATATATTATATAATGATTGGGGGACCAATGAACAACGCATACCTTTAAATCCCATTAAAATAGAAAGAAATCTTGATCACATGGTGGTAGCATGTGACGTGGGTGTGTGTGATTTGCATTTTGTATTTTACTTTGGCCTTTATTAATTTGTTTTGATATTAAAATCTGAAATGACAATTATTTACCAAAGTTAGCTAATAAATATTTTATATATATTTTTTTGAGAAAAATAATTTAAAATTAGTGACATTAATATACTTATTATTTGAACGGCCATGGACTCATCATATAAATTTGATATTGTAATAATAACAAGATAAATTATATTATTGGTATTTTAATTTTATCACATTTTACACTTACTTTAAATTTAAATATTATACTAAATTATATTATAATATTTAAAACTAACGTGTTAAAAAAATTAATTTTTAATATTATTTAATTTATTAACTTTTAAAATGTAACATATTAATTTATTATATTTAAAATTAGATTAAATTACTAAGTTTAAATGGGTAATTGACATAATATTATGAAAATAAGTTAAAGAAATAGAGTGTAAAATCTAATAAAGTTTATGAATCTAATACAATGTAATAATAATTTTAAGATTTAATGTGTGTACGTCTTAATACAGTGGATCACGATAGTCTAATATTTATTAAAGGGTAAACTTTGTTTTATGTACATAATTCTTAACCTAATTGCTAATTTGTCTTGAACTTTGATTTGTTAAAATTACATCTCAACTTAACAATTTTGTTGCATTTAAAGAATTTAACTTGTTTCTGTTTAATTTTTTTAAAGTAACAAAAATTGAAATGTATCCTGTAAAATTAAATATTACATCATCGTTTTATATTATATTTAATTATTTATTGATAATATAAATTCTTAAATATAACATAAACCATTAAAATTATAGACATATTTTAACAAATAAAAAGATGAGGTTAAATTTGCAATTAGCTCCATAAGTTTAGGACAAAAAACTTCATTTGCCTTTCTTTTCTTTGTAGTTGTTTGCTTGGCTCTTCTTACCAAGCATAATGAAAATACTCTATTGTATAATTGTTAAATTGGTGGGTAAATTTGTTTTTGATTTGAGATTATTTGAACTTATGTTACATAAGTTTTTCATTTTTTTAAGAAGTATTGTATTTAAGGGATACGATATGAACATATGTGTTGATACTCAGATATGAGTGTCAAATACGTATCTAAAAATTTAGAACACTCAAATTTAAAAAAAAATTGGATAAGATATGTTTTTAACTCTACACATTTGATAGATAAGTTAAGTAGATTAATTCGTTTACAACCCCAAATCAATATAAAAAACTTGATACATTTTGCTGTAATTTTTGTTTTAAATAACATCTAATTAATTTTACCCAAATTCGAACACTATCTTTTCAATAAACATGTTAAGATGAGTAAATTGTTTACAATACATTTCATTTAGTCTAAACGCAAACTCATTTAAAAGCATAAGTTGAGTCAAAAATTGTCATTATGTATTAATATGCATTAAAATGATGTTTGATAGGTAAGAATGAGATTAAGAATTGAATTATTTATATACATTTTTAAATTTAATTATGTTATATACTAAAAACAAATTATAAACAATATTTAAAATAGATTAAGTTGTTATTACCATCCTTTGATGCAATTGTTATTCTATTCCCGTACACATTGTATAAAAAAAATTATTCTAATTTTACCCTCAAATCTTAAAATGTAAGTCATAAACCATATACCATAACACTAAACCCTTAAACCCTAAATCTAAAACCCAAAATCTTAATGTTAAATCTTAAAATCATAAACCTTAAACCCTAAATTCAAACCCTAAAAACCCTCAAATCTTATAAATATAAAACATAAACCTTAAATCAATTTTTTAAATTTTGATTATATGATATTCGATACTGATATAATGAATCAACAATATGACTTTACTACTAGATATTAATATTTCTTGTTATTTTGCAAATAATATGAAAGAAAAAAATTAAAAAATATTTTTTCTTGTTTTTAAATTTTTGTAAGTAATAATTATTTGGAAAAAAAATAATTTTTAATGATATATTATGTTTAACAAAGAAATAAAAATTAAATGATATTATTTAAACTTTACTTAATATAAAGATATTAAGTTAATATACAGTATTTTCTATTCCATTTAATTAGTAAATAAAATATCGAAATATTAATTCATTATTTTATTTAATAGTCAAAACAAACAATACAATAATAATATTATTTCATTTACATCCAATTCTTTTATTATTATCATTCTTTTTTATTTTTTCTTTCTTCAAATCGAAGGTGACATAAATATGAAAGTAAAAGCACATTTTTGTGGGTAAAATGGAATGTCATAAGTGAACCCTACTCAACCCCCTCTCTATAAAGCTGGTAGGTGTTAGACAGATTATGTTATGGTAGAGTGGTCCATGAAAGAAAGTGTGTATGGGCATTTATAAGCCATATCTCATCTTTTCTTCTATTACTCTCTGTTCCTCTCTTCTTAAGAAAACACACAATATGAGTAACATATCCACATAAAATCTTCTATTTTTCTAGAATGGTAGAAGAAAAATGTTAGTGAGTGAGAGACGTGTGACGATCTGAGAATTGAGCAAGTCCTGGTCATGCTTTTCCACAGCTTTCTTGAACTTTCTTTATCTCATGACCGCTTAATTTTTTATTTTTTTTTAAAGAATTAGTAGTTTAAATCATTGAAAGCTCAAGAAAGCTGTGGGAAAATATGTCAAGTGTCAGGATTTAACTAATGTGCAGACTAACAATGCTGGTCATTGGTCCAGAAAATATCCTTCTTTCCATGCAATTGAAGAATCAGATTAATTAAATTGGTAATTCTCTCAGAATTCAGGTCCCTTTTGTTTATATATGTTCTAAGTCTTAGTATTTGTTTATATCTGGTATAACTTGAAAATATCTGCATCAAAATGTAGAGTTTTTCTTCTTTTATTTATATAATACCAATAATTTTGCTTTTATCTTTAAAAATGTGGTTTTCTATGATTCAACACTAATGTGGGTTTTAATTGAAGTTCATAAGAGATACCTTCCCTTAAGAATTTACTTTCAAAAAGAAAAACCCATAAGGATTGGGGCTGGAAATTCGAAAATTTCATAACAGATTTGCTCTAAAGTCTTATTTTTATGAAGATAAGTTTTAAAAACAGTTTTCTATTTTTATTTTTATGCTTTTCTGCTAAATAATCTTCTGCTATATACACGTTTGAGCCCTGCATGGGAAGGGGTTTGTTCTATAGTAAATTCAAAAGTATACTAGTAAACAATAAAAATATCATTTTTAAATTTATAACTATAAAAATAATTATTTTTATACATTTTTATTATTGAAAATATGTTACATCATTTCATTATATAAGTATTATTATTTTTTTAATTTCTCAAGTATATATTCTATTTATATGCTCTGTTCATTTAGTGGAAATGTTTCATTTTATTATTTATACAAAAATTTATTATCATTAATTCAATACGTAAGATGAGAAAAGAGTTATTCTGCAGGGAAGTTTCTCTGGCTTTCCTTTGGATCATCAATATGACAGTTGTACCTGTCAGCCTTTTGAATTTTGATTTTGTTTCCACATCTCCTCCTACATTTCTGTGAAAAAGGTTAAACTTTGTCCCGTTCTTACCTTCTTTTTTTAACTACCCTTGACTCCTCCATTTCCTACGTCAGTTTCATCCTTCTCTCTCTCTCACTGTTTGTTAATCCATATAGATGGTTGAGTTGTCACTAATGCTACCCCTGTTATAAATGGTAGGCATGTGATGTTAAATATTATATATTTATTTTAAAAATATTATTTAGATATTATATTTATAATTTGTAACTATTTAATATAATTGGTACGAAAAAGTAATCAAACAATAACAAAAAATTATTTTTTATTTTATTTTTTCTTCAATTCTTTCTGTTAGAATTTATTTAAATTATAACAATTTTTATCTAATGTAATTGAAAAAATAAAATGAAAATCTTTTACCTTTGTGTCGATACTTTTTCATAACAATAAAACTAAAATGTTACAAAAAATAAGTATATAATTTAAGTGTTATTTTTATAATAAATAAAAGTTCATTGAAGTTTTTTTCTATATAAAACATTGTTGTCGATTTTGGTCAATCTCAAAGGAGTATTCTTATCTTTCCTATGAAAAGAAGTCATTAGAACCTTGGAACACCATTAGAGTGGTGACCTTTAGCTTTCCGATCTTTAATTAAGTCAATGTGAAAAGTTTATAGATAATAGAGAAGCTTCTAGCTTTGTGATAACAACAAAAAGTGTAGAGATTGTATCTCAAGTTGTTCATGTTATGTAAAGTTTACAATTTGAATATATATAAAAAATAGAATCCACTTTATTTTTATCTCTTATCTAATTAAATAGACTTTATGTAACACCATTATTATTTCTCTATAATTATCTCTTATAGACAATTAAGGATAATTATTATTTGTTTATCTCATTAGAAGATAATCCAACAAATATGCTTATTTGATAACTCAATACTTATTGGATTGACCTATGAGCTATTTTGTTGATTGGAACAACTTATTAATTGCACGTGATATGTATTAATTTACATCTAATATCAACTCAAAGACCTTTTATACTTGGCGAATGAGTAAGCAAGTATATCTATAGTTTTTTCGATATTAGAGTCTGTGACCATATTAGTTAGCAATGTTAGACCTACTTTTGTATGATGTTTCATCTGTCTAGTCGAAGGATTTTGTGCTAAACTTGACTAATCAAAACATGCAAGGAGGCTTCGTGTCGCTAAGGTATTTCAATATTTTCAATTGAACTCTTGATTTGAGAGCTATGTCAAAGTTAAAATTGGCTTTCAAAAAATCAACTCAAGAGTTGTAGGGTTTTTTTCATCTTTTGTACTATGAGACATGCCTTCCAAATTCTTCCAAGTCAGGTGTAGAAAATGTTTGAGCGAGAGAACTTTCCCTAAGTCTCTAAATCATCTATCTTAACTGCATTTCACTTTCTAAAAAAGAGAGTTTGTACTTGGATATTTTTCCTAACACCAAGTCATTACACACTTGATCATATTGATACATGCGATATTATGTGTATGTTATGAACCGAACTCAATTATGAGGGATGCGAAGATAGATGAGCAGGGGAAAATTTGGTTACCCTGGATACATTCTAGGATAGAGGGGTCCTTGTGGCATGGATGGTTTGTTCGATAAGATTCCATCTGACAGTGGTTTGTTAGGCAGGTCCTAGTTTGGAGGGGTTCTATCTGGCACACCTTTGGTTAGCAAAGTTTCAATTGTGTATCATGACCTAAATGACAGGTTTAATCTCTCCAAGAGATACAATCTATTTGGTTATGTCTGTAATGATGGTTTTAGGATCCTAACGAGATTTGTTGGTGAAATAGCTTCTTTTTTCCAAGAGGATTTCTTAAGCATATATGAGTTTTGATACCATCTTCTTGGTATCCTTATTTTATAACATTTATGCTTTTTTATTGTATCCATTTTCTTTATTTGTGCACTTTTGTATCCTTTTGGAGCAAAATATCATGGTTGCACAGAAGATTGGAATTTTTTGAAAGTCCAAGAAGTGGGAGAAATCACATCTTGATCACCTCAAGTTTAGACAACAAAAACGTTCTAATCTACTTAAAACAATTCTTTGATTTACTTTTATTTGGAGTTTACCATAATGTAGACATGTAGTTAAATCGTTAGAAAGATAGTTGACCAAAAAGGATGTGCTTAGGTACATATATTATGGCACGATTTGGAAAGACAATGGATGTGGACATATATTGTGCTCAGTTATATCACAGTATCAATAAAAGCAATCAAATCCAAAGAAGATGAGTTGGACATTTTAATTCCAAATAATAGTGAACCGTTGATATAATGCATCAAATGTTTAATAACCAACCAATGAGCATATAAGGGGCATGACATGGGAAAGCTTGTTTATAGAAAATAAAAATTCAGGATGTATAAGAGTTAAATATTGAAGTGCTACCACAATATTTTTATACTTAGTACCATTCTCAAGAGAAGAACCATCATATTTACTAAGTTACTTACCATAAATCATAGGTGTATCGACATACTTGATTGCAAATTACACCGAGCATCAAGGTCTCTAGCATAATTTCTATTTACTTAGATGAATGCTATTAGAACTACACTACACTTAAACCTCAAGAAAATAATTAGGTCTACCTTAATCTTTAAGAGAGAATGATACATTCTACTAATCAAGTAAGCTTTGAATCTGATCTGAATGTTTCCAACAATGATAATATCATCCTTGTATACTAAAACCAATAAAATGGTAGATGATTTAATAAGGATAAACAAACTAACATCGTACATTGAATGAACAAATCCAAACTAAAGCAAAAAAAAATTACTTGATTTTTGAAACCAAGTACAAAACTCTTGCTTAAAACCATATATTTTTTTTCCTAAGCTTGCATACCAAACCAAATCCTTGCTCAAAATCTACTTGTTGTTTTATGTAAACATCCTCTTTCAAATCACCATTTAAGAAGGTATTATTGATATCTACGTGCCTTAGTTTATATTTAAACATCAAATCAAGACATAAGACAATTATAATAGTTGTTGGTTTTAGAACAACACTAAAGATCTTATAAAAATCCACACATTCTTCCTGCAAAAATCCCAAAGCCACCAACATGCTCAAATGTGTGTGGACGGGTAAATCTATGTAGAATTTTTATTCTAACTGAGATTTTAAAGCAATAAACTCATCTCATTATCAATTTGCACACTTTTATCATAGGTATGAAACTTAGCAGTATTGATGGTAAGAATTTTTTTAATAATAGTGAAAGTATGATCTTCTGATTTTATGGAAAACAACCATATAAAATTACTATAATCATCAATTATAGAGAGAAAATAAGGTTTATCATTACAAGACAAAAATGTTAAAGTCTACAAGTTTAAGAATAACAAATCAAAATAATAAATGTTTTTCTCCAAAAGAGAAAAAAAACAAGCTCATGAGATTTAGTAGTTTGAAAATTTGAGCAAAAAGGTTGTCATTATTAATTTTAATAACATATTTTAAAATAATGTTAGCAAGATGTTTAACAACAATTAACAAGGGATGACAAATTTGGAATGCCACTCCATGATAAAAGCTACGATAGCTTGAGGTGTGTGATAAGAATTTGGAGTGGAGATAATTCCAATGAGTTTGTAGAGATATTTTTCATTTGTTCTTTGCATCAAGATTTCTTTAAAGAAATATCCTTAACATAAAAAAGTATTGGCATGAAATTTCATACACACATGATTATCAGTACATAATTAGTACATAATTTGCATACAAAGAGGAGTTTATGAGTGGCATGTGAAGTGTGCAAGTTGTGATTTAAAGCAAGTACACATTTATGATGATAAGTAGATAGTTAACCATAACTAATACAATTGATAGTGAGGACATTGACATTTCTAATAGTAACTCCATCATTTCCATTGAAGAGTGTAGATTTTGAAACATTAGAAGAATTAGAGGAGATGTGGTGACTAGTAACTATGTCTAAAAGCCAAGAAATTTTTTAGGGAATAGAATTAACACCAAAGGTTGAGTGACCAAATTGATTAGAATAATCAATCTTGTGGGTTTTGTTGGGGATGTCATGAAGTTTGAAGCACTTAGATGCTTGATGACCTTAACAATGACAATTAACACACATGCTTTTCTCAATAAAATTTCTTAACTTAAAGAGAAAGAAAGATTAGAATTGAAACTACTGAATAAATGTAAAACGTTGAAGAGATTAGATGAAGATTTATTAAGGTTGTGGCTTAAATTTTTCAATAAACCTTATAAGTTTTAAGAATTAGGGTTAGGTGAATTGTATTTAGGATTTTGAGAGTTTTAAAATTGATTCACTGAGGCTACACTAGCATAGAAAACATGATCCTTATCAACATTGGATTGTTGTATAATCATTCTTTCATAAGGTTTCAACTTACAATGAAAGACACTAGAATTTGGCTTTTCAATCATGAAACAAAAAAATTATAGCTTCAATTAATGCTTAAACCAACAAGTGCATGCATGATCGAATCTTTATCAAATATTGGTTTTCCAATTCCAAATAAATAATTAACAATGGTTCTAGTTTTCAATATGTAATCATGTATAGATATACCTTTTTTCTTTAGTATTTGCAACTGAGATCGAAGATCCAAGATACAAGATTGTGTATTATAAGAAAATGTGTTTTTAAGATATCTCCATTATCATAGGCAATACATTTGCGAGACACTTAGTGTTCATATCAACAAAAACAGATAAATATATGCAACTTTTCATAATGTTGTTTAGTTGATTTCAATTGGAGTAGTAAGGATTAACAACACTCTTCTAAGATCAAGAAATTGAGGTGAAACTATCAACGATTCATGAGTAAGGCCTTCGAAAGCATAGATTATAATTAAATTTTCTATATATTCTCTCGAAATGAGATAAATATTATGATCAATTTTAATTGATAAACTTGCATTTAGATTAGAAGAATGAGAATCAAAACTTAAATAAAGATTCTGATCATTATTTGTGCAATTTTGAATAAGAATGTTAACGACATTACGATAAGAAGATTGCTTGTTAGGTATGGAAGACAAGAAATCAATAAAGAAAATTTCCAAAAAGCTTTTAGTGTTACATTTTATTGTGCTATGAGACTATTCACAAACACTCAAAGGAATTATATATGTATTGTTATTGAATTAATAAATTAAAATATATTTGTTAAGTATTAGGTAGACATTATATAAACCTGTGAAATGTAGTAAAGTAATAGAATACAAGCATATCAATAACTAACTTTCTTTTATATTGTAAGTAACAATATTACACTACTTCCTTTAGTCCACTTTTGGTCAAAGGTAACGAGAATTACTCTAAATATGATAAATTTGAAGAAAAAAAAAACAATTAAAAGAAATTCAAGAAAAATAGGATCCTCTAATGGGTTTGGATATCAAACCTAATTTTAAAGCTATTTCGATGATGATATAGGTAAAGTGTCATCTATAGCATGTAACCTCTCTAACTGTTTAGCTTTTGATTTATGTGATATTTTTATAATTATAATACATTAGGTAAATTATTAAAAGTAATACAATTAATAGTTTTATATACAAAACATTTCATAATAAACTTATGCAAAACGTGTTTTGTAAAGACTATATTAAAATTTTATGAGAACAACAAAATAATATTTTTTAACTATTAATTACAAAAATTATATCTCTTATATTAAAACTGTTAAATTGAATATTGTTTAAGTTAAAATAGAATTATTTAAATAAATTTAAGTTAAAGTACGATTATTTAGATAAATTTAATGTTGAATTTATTCTAATTTGATGTTGTTTAATATAATTAGAAGTGTTAATTTTATTATTATAAATTTTAGAGATATTATTTTATATAATTTCTTAAATTTTATATTTATTTAGTTCAAAGTCACCTTTTATAGTGATGAGTTTTTTTAAAGTTTCTAAAAACAAAAACAAAAGAATTACCCTAAATCGTTGTCAGTGATTGGTTTGATTGAAACTGCGAAAAATACATCATTACCTACTTTACAAAATTCATGTAGGCTCATCTATTTTTCTAAACTCCCCTTAGTTTTGGATCTGAATTGCCCTCACTGAATGGATCATCTTCAGCCTAAGATTTCCGAGTCTCCTCAATAATAAGAACAGCCAACGCGGGCCTGCTCTCGACAACCAAGTTGGAGCAATATTAAAAAAATTGGATTCTGATAATAATAACAATAAATATATAATATATTAAAATAGTTGGACCTTTTATCATATAAATTAATAATAATAATAATAATGATTGGACCTAAAACTAAAGGAGGAAAAGTCCATGACCAAAAGAAATTATAGGCGGGTTTGGTATGGCAATTTTTGTTTTATTTTTTTTCCCTTTCAATGTGACCCAAAAGATACCAAAAACAAACCAAATCTTATCTGTTAATGAGTCCCGGCCATTTCCCCTTTATCTAAAGGTCCAATTCGTTTCACGGGTTTGTTCCAAAAAGCCCATTTCTCTGTGTGTGTCTCTCTCTCTCCCCCTGACTTTCTCTCTCCTCCCTCTGGTTCTGTAAAACCCTCGATCTCGATCTACCGCTGAGATCTGTCTCCAAGCTTCAACTAACGCTACTCGATCGCATTCTCTCTTCGTCTTGTTCGAAATCCCTGGTAAAAAATCGTACCTCTTTCCTCCTCCTTTTTAATATGTAAGATTTTGAGCTTTGTATATCTATTATGGGTTTTTATTTTTCGTTGTAACTTATGTACTTGTATGAATATTGGATAATTTGTTCGGTTCCATTGCGAAAATCGTTTATATTAGAGGTGAAGAAGAGAATTCCATGGTTTCTGTTAAATGTGTTCGAGGTTATCTGCTTGGTTCTTGTTATGAAATTTTTTCGTCGATCTGGGCTTTTGAGTTTATGGGATATCTTTAGCCTAGTATTGTTCGATTCATAGATCCTTTGTTAATGATGTTATTTTTGTTTTAACTAATTTTAGCCCTTTTTGAAGAAGGTATTTTTCGTCCTTTTGATCCTAACTCGTATATGATCCATACTTGGTCTGGAGGTTTAGAGCTCAATTTGATGGAAGGTCGCGATGGACTTTCATCTAATGGACTGTATTGAATCTTAGCGGTATGGTTGATTGTTCATCATTTTTTATGTGCCGGCCCATGTAGGCCCATCCAAGCCCAGTAATGGACCCGAGCTTGGCGTCTGATTCTCTGGGGTTTACTCTTACGTTTAGGACTCAGGTGAATGGGTAATTTGCTAGTGAAACTGGTATATGGGCTTAGGTATCTGTATATGCCATGTAGGCCCATACAAACCAAGAGGGCGTTTAGAATTACAACTAAAAAAAAAGGGGGGGGGGGGGGGGGGGGGGGGGGGGGGGGGGCATTAAGCGTGTTTAAGACACCTCCTCCGTAACTAGGGGAGAAAAAAGGTATTAGAAGAACAACTTTTGAAGATATAAACCATATGAACAAAAAATTGAATTACAACGTTACTTTGTAATTAGTTTTGAATAGAAAATATGGTATGTGAATTCAGTTTATTATATTACCAATAATGTAATAAAGAACTGAATATGGGAACTAAACTAGGTTGTTACTTTTGTAGTATCCATGTTTTAACAAAAAAATCATAAATTGATCATGTTTTAAAAGGGCTTTCATTTAGTACCCATAATATTAAAAGAGTTCACATTTAGTACCCCATAATGTTTAAAAAGTTGCGATTTAGTCATTTTTGAATAGTAACGAACAAAAAACTAATTTAAATCTATTTGAGCGGGGGTAAAATGGTCATTACACTTCTTTTTACCTATTTCTTCCCTTCCAGTTGCATTAGCACCATTTCAGGGTATTTCAGTTTCAGGAAAACAAAAGATCCCCTCATATACTCCTCTCAGGAAAACAAAAATACCTCAAAATGGCGTTAAATGCAACTAGAAAGGAAAAAATAAGCAAGAAGGACGTGTAATGACCATTTTACCATGCCCAAACAGTTCAAAATGATTTTTCCCTGTTACTATTCTAAAAGAACTAAACCAAAACTTTTTGAACATTATGGATACTAATGGGATTTTTTTTTAATATTATGGGTACTACATGAAAATCCTTTCAAAACATAGTCAATTTATGGAACTTTTGTTAAAACATTGTTACGGACCCCAACTACATTGCCTCACATTTTTACTATGTCAATTATTGGTGATTTAACTCGCTCTATTTCCATTTTGGATTTTCTTATCAAAGTATATTTCAAAACCTGATACTAATTTGTTAGTGATTAGATTGCAAAACTTTTTAATATATGCAGCTAAACTATGAAAAATGTTTGTAAAGAGCCAAATATATATAACTTATGAGTTGGAGGTGGAAACATAGGTTTGTGCTCGAGCCATTTTTGCCCGGGATTCATGTTGTTTTGCAACTGGGGTCACTTTAATCATGTAGGTTTGCAAATTGGGACATCGTGAGGGCATATTTAGTACTCCAGAATGACACTTGATGGCTTGGGTTACTACCCATTATTCATATAGTTCATTTATTGCAAGTTGATATCTAATTATATAGCAAAACAGTCTCTTTCTTTCACGTTTACAGGTAATTCAAGAATTGCCCATATAGCTTA
This sequence comes from Hippophae tibetana, assembly GCA_037013495.1. Classification (NCBI taxonomy): domain Eukaryota; kingdom Viridiplantae; phylum Streptophyta; class Magnoliopsida; order Rosales; family Elaeagnaceae; genus Hippophae; species Hippophae tibetana. Next base: position 11,698,379 of record CM072812.1, read on the forward strand.
GATTAGACATATATGTCAACATTGTATCCTAAAATTCCTATAGTTGTGCCTGAATTGCAATAATCTTTGAAGTTGATTTGATTGAATGTTTTTTTGTTCCTTCTTCAAGTTCAGGATTTTCCCTTTCTGAAAAAAATGGCTACAACTATTGATGACAAAATGGCTACAACTATTGATGACAAGATGGCTACCCCGGTTATTCCTGATACCCCTGTTGATGACAAGGTTCAGATGCTTACTCCTGATGAGGAGAAGTTGATAACTCCACATGTGGAAAGGATGGAAACCCCTGAAGATGAAAAGATGCTAAGCGTGTATGAATACAAAACACCAGTTACTTATGAAACTAATGAGGTAGATAATGCAGAAGTGCAGCCTAGCAAGCGAAGGAAAAAGAAGTCAATAGTATGGGAGCATTTCACTATAGAAAATGTAAGTGCTGGATGTAGGAGGGCTTCTTGTAACCAATGCAAGCAGAGTTTTGCCTACAGTACAGGGTCAAAGGTTGCAGGAACCAGCCATCTCAAACGCCATATTGCAAAGGGAACATGCCCAGCCCTCCTTCGTAGTCAGGACAAGAATCAATTGTCTCCACATACCCCTTCTACTAACATGAGTGGTGCGTCTGATCCACCCAAACGGCGTTATAGAACTTCTAGCACAACGCAGATTAACTTTAATCCAGACCTTGCTCGTCATCAGGTTGCTAGGATGATTATTATGCATGATTACCCAATTCACATGATTGAACATTCAGGTTTTCTTGCATTACTCCAGAATCTTCAGCCACGGTTCAACATGGCAAGCTTCAATGTTATCCAGGGGGATTGTGTTGCTACTTACCTGATGGAAAAGCATGGCCTTATGAGGAATTTTGAGGGCATTGGACGCTTTTGCCTTACACTTGACATGTGGACTTCTAGCAAAAGTGTAGGTTATGTGTTTATTGCAGGACACTATATTGATAATGATTGGAAATTACAAAGACGTCTTCTCAATGTTGTTATGGAATCATACCCTGACTCTGATACTGCCTTTAGCCATGCTGTTGCTGCATGTCTTCATGATTGGAACTTGGAGAATAGATTGTGTTCAATAACATATAATCAGCCACTGAGTGAAGCTGCACTTGATAATTTGAGGCCTTGTCTCTCTATCAAGAATCCACTTATCATTAATGGTCAGTTGTTAGTTGGTAATTGCATTGCCCGAACTTTTAGCAGCATTGCAAAGGATGTATTCGGTGCAGGAGGAGAAGTAGTTAAGAAAGTAAGGGACAGTGTAAAATATGTGAAGATATCACAATCCCATGAGGAAAAATTTCTTGAACTCAAGGAACAGCTTCAAGTCCCAACTGATAAGACCTTATATCTGGATGACCTAACTCAATGGAATTCAACATATGAAATGCTGACGGCTGCTTTTGAATTGAAGGAAGTTTTCTCTTGCTTGGATACATCTGATCCTGATTACAAGCAATCACCATCTATGGAAGAATGGAAACAGGTTGAGATTATCTGTTCATCCTTGAAACCTCTGTTTGATGCCACCATCATCCTTAAGGCCACAGCAACAAACCCACCTGCAATTACCTTCCATGAAGTGTGCAAGATTCAATCTGAGCTGGCTCGTGCAGTTGCAAGCGAGGATCCTTTTGTCAGCACAATAACTAAAATAATGCTAGAAAGAATCGATAAATACTGGAAAGATTGTAGCCTTGTTCTGGCAACTGTGGTGGTTATGGATCCTCGATTTAAGATGAAGCTCGTTGAGTTCAGTTTCAACAAAATGTATGGTGAAGAAGCTCCTGCATATATCAAGATTGTTGAGGATGGAATCCATGAACTTTTCAATGAATATGTGGCACTGCCTCTACCACTTACACCAACTTATGCCGAGGAAGCAAATGATTCGGTCAATGTGAAGACAGAGGAACAGCAGGGTGGAACTCTTCTAACAGACAATGGACTGGCAGATTTTGATGTCTACATCATGGAGACTAGTAGCCAGCAGATGAAGTCAGAAGTGGATCAGTATTTGGATGAATCTCTACTGCCTCGTTCCCAAGACTTTGATGTGCTAGGGTGGTGGAAATTAAACAAGCTTAAGTACCCAACTCTTTCAAAGATGGCTCGTGACATTTTGTCAATCCCAGTATCCACGGTTCCTTCAGATTCGGTCTTTGACACCACAATCAAAGAGATGGACAGCTACCGAAGTTCATTACGACCTGAGACCGTGGAAGCACTAATATGTTGCAAGGATTGGTTGCAGTTCGGGTCAGCAGTAGATCTTTCATATTTGGATGCGAGAACTGAATATTGATCGAACAATCGGCCTTGTAGTTTTTGAATCCATATGACAGTCATGTAAAATTGGTAGTTTACTCAGGCAGAGAGAGATTTAGTTAGGTGTCGTTTAAAATTCTATTTGACCATTAACTATCATTTGTACCGTCAGAAGAGCTCTTCTTTCTGTATGCTTGGTCGTGAGTTTAGTTCATTTAATATTAGAATTCAGTTGTCACATGCAGTTCAAGTTTGCCTATGGTCTTATTTTCTTTTATGCACAAAAGAGGCAAGAGAGGTTACAACTTATAGTTGTACTAACATTGCCTTTCGGCTTTAGAATTAGCATTCATAACATACAAATCCAATCTTCTGTTAAAAAAATACAAATCCAATCTTATAGAGAATTGTGGTTTATTTAGGGTTTGTCTTGTAATAAATTATGTTTTTAAGTTTTAATTTTTGAATTCAAGTTTTTAAAGTGGGTGTTATTTGGTAATTAATTCTAGTTTTATGTTTAAAATCAAGTTGGAGTTTGGTTTCATTTTTACACTTTTATTGTTTTTAAAACCTAAAAAAATAAAATTGAAAACCATATTCCATATTCATTTTTATTATTATTATTATTTAATTTTTCATTTGTTTGTTATAATTTAAGAGGAAATGAATAAAGAAAACATTTTTTTTTACTTCACAATTTTTTGCTTCTTTTAATGAATTAGAAAATAAAAAATTAGTTTTAATTATCTTTGAAACTCTGGATCAGAAGAAGTTCTAATTATCTTTGAAAAAATGTGAGGGCCGGGTAAAAACTATTCATATAGATGGTAAAAATCTATCTCCGTGATATTAATTGTTGTTAACTTCCCATTTCGATGTAAAAATTCAAGATAACACGTTATAGAAGATATAACATCATGTATGTTACTCTGGTACGACGTTAATAATTATTAAAATTGTGATAGTTTATTTATAAATTATTTTTATGATTAACATATCAAATCAAAATATTTTATACCTTATTAGAAACAAAAAACTTAAGAATGATTTCATTAATTTTACTTGGTTAATGAATGTAAAATAAATAATTTTACTCCTTCGTTTTAATGGTAGAATTAAATTAAAGAATAAAATGATTTGATGTTTAGACATTAGTTTAATATCCATTATTATACTTGTAAATTTAATTCATAACAATTAATATATAAATATAAGTGTAAAAGTTAACTATATATCTTTATTTTTCAAAGAATTTATTATTTACAAAGTATTTATTTACGCATTTGAAATTAATTATAATTATTTTTAACCTATTGAAATATTTTAAATAAATTTTAATGCTTATAGCAAATTATCTTTTCTTTTTACAATAACTAAAGTGCGTATCAATAGATTTATGGGAAATAGTTTGAGATAGACTCCTCGAATTAATTTTATTCAAACTTAACCCCACTTGCATTGTTTTAGTAGTATACCCCTACTATTATATTAAGTTTACGTCAGTTTCATTTCTAAAAGTATTCGACCTTTTGCTTCCGTTACTTCACCATCCTCTTTGTGCTCTTAATCTAATTCTATGCCAGCCGACAACGGATTTGCAAATCTTTTAACAGATTCGAAAGCACAGAGTTGTATCATATTTGTTCTACTTTGATGCTTTGTTTAGAATCCACCCAAAGCAAGATTCATTCAATGAAGAAGATGAAATTAAACAGTGGTGGTGCTCCAGTCTCTGGGGCAACAAGTTCACATGCAATCCCTGTGATGGCGCCATGCATCCAAAATAGGTGATCGAAAATTACAAACAGAAATTCAGGTCTCAACAGTGGTGAATGCACTAATGTATAATAGAATAGGCAAACAAAGGCGGTGTACCTGCAAACTGAAAAGTAAATTAAAGGGTAAAAAAATATAGCACTAAACTGGAGAGGGATGAGCACTAAATGAGGTCATACTTGCATTAGTCACGTGGGGAGAATATCGAGGAGAAACAGAATGGTTATTTGTAAAGCAATATGTACAAAAACAACCCTTTATGATAAATCTACTTACATATATATTTCCAGCCATCTTATAGTTATTTCCAGCCATCTTATAGTTATACATGGAACTGATGAATTGACAATTATTAGTTGATTCCCAAGCTCTTAACCACGTTATGATAGCAACACATGCCTTGTGTCGTGATCTTTTAAATGTACTGGTTGGATAGTTTTCCAATTTACATAGCATGTCTAGTTAAAATGAGATTAAATGGACGTTTGATTTGGTTACAATAAATGAGATCACGTCATATTATTAAACAAAATAAAAAAAATTAGTATTCTCTAAATATTTTTACCGAAAAGTTATAGGTGATACAGAAGGTGTATCATGCCTTTCCATCTAAATTGGTATTACCTATCTAATTATTCTCTTAATTATCTAAACTTTCAAGTACCAATATTAACATTATTAATATGGAAAATTAAACATACAAATTAATCATCATTAAAACCTATAGTTAGACCTACTATTAGCATAAAAAAATGAAAATATTAAAATGAGAAATGATATTACCATATTATAATGCAAATATTAAGAACTATATATAGATAAAAAATGTTAAAATTATCCACGTATTTGAATAATCGTGCATAATAATCGAATAGATTCGATTTTGGAGGATAACTTTTGGATTGTTTTTTTGATTCGATTATTATTTTGTTTAAAATTTTGGATTTGATAGTTCACTTTTAAATGTAGTGGAATTTGACCTCGATATCGAAAGATAAATTTATATTTTTTAGGGATAAAATATATTTATGAATACAAATATTTTATTATTTAATGTTTATGAAGAAAAATAAAATAAAATATATTAAATAACATAACATATTATTATTTTTAATTTGTATTGTTCTTTAAATTTAACATTTTTGAACTATCTTGAAATAATAATATATTGAAATTTAATTTTTGAAACTCTGAATTAGTAATTGTTATCCAATGGTGATTCCTTAAATTTATATCTATCAATTTTATATATAATATAATATTTCGATTTCGATTTCATTTAAAGCACCCTCTAACTCCATTTTACTTCGTTAACATTTTTAACTATAGATATTAAACCTTCAACTACAACATTACACACACTCTATGTATATAAATAAATAATGAAACTTTATAATTCATATGTAATATCATCTACATGTCAATAAAAGTAAATGGTTTTAAAAAATATTCACAACATAAATAAAGTTTAACTTTATCCGATCTGATGTTTACAACCTAAAGATGATAGCAATCCTCCGATTATATTTTACCCCATTATATTTCTAGCTATAGATATCAAACCATAAGCTATAGTGTTATTTTCTCTCTATATATATGAAAACAATCAAACTTCGTACAAGTAATCTTCTTCAAATAATCTGTTTGTATAAAATATCATCTATATGTCAATAAAAATAATTGAGTATGAAAAAAATATCACAATATAAATAAAATCTAACTCATTTGATTTGATGTTTGCAACCCAAAAGATTGTAGCAACAAAAGTCTTCGAGTATTTTATTATTACTAGTTTTGGACCATGCATTTACATTGATGATTTAAATTTAATAAATATAATTGTATTAATTATTATTATTTCAAAAAAAATATTTTTAAAAATTAAATGAAAAGAGAAGTCTTTAACTATTGTTACTTTTGTGAAGAATAAATATATAACAATAATTATTTACAAAAAATTAATTAATTTTTTGATAATACATGATAATATTAATTGTCAAATAATAATTGTTATTGTTCTAATTTTTTTATTTTATTTTATAAAATAAAGAGTAAGTTTTTGAATATAAATTTTAAAGTTACTTTCATTATAATTGCAAAATTGATATTAAAATATTTTATATAGTGATTTACAATAAATAGTTAGTTAATTTGTTATTTTAGTGATGAATAAATATATAATAATAACTATTTTATGAACATTTAATCCAAATATAATATAAAAATGATGATTTATTACGATATTGACAATAATTACATAATTTTATTTAATAAATATATCAAATATAATATAATAATATATTAACTTATTTAATTAACATCTTTAACATCTAAAAAGTTAATTCTAACTATATAAATGATAGATATGGCTTGATTGAATTTAATAATTTTTTTGTTTAAAAATAATATATAGTAACTAATTGTCATTTTTTTAATTGATATGAGATATAACATAATTTCGATATACAAAAATATTTATTATATGGATATTAAACAAAAATATGATACATTTATAAATAAATTTATTAAACACTCATCAAATGAGAAATTATTAAGTGTATGATTTATCTCTTAATGTAATAAAATAATTGTATTATATAAAATAAATATTCATAAAAATATATTTATTATATGAAATTTATTAAAAATATGATATATTCACAATTGAATTAATTAAATACTAATTAAATAGATAATTATTGAGCGTATAAATTATCATTTTCAACGTAATAAAATAATTATTAATAATAATATATATTTATTATACGAATATTAAAATAAAAATATATATTTATTAGTATACAAATAATAAAAAGAAAAAGAAATTCCATAGCATCATCACATATCTCCGCTTTTATATATAGAAGATTATTATTTTTCGCAGGATGGAGCAGAGCTGACCCGCCATTTGTTTTTTGGCGCGAAAATTGCTCCCTTACTTGAAAGTAAAAAAAAAAACGATCTCAACTCTAAAAGTTAGGGTTTTTCTTTTCTGATGCCACGGGTTCTCCGTTTCACTCAGTGCAAAAATGTCGAATTTCTCCAACCAGCTCGAAGAAATCAGAACCCTAATTTCTTCAAACACCAAAACCGACAAGTCGTCAGCTTACTCAACCCTCATGCACCTCCAAGAACAGGCTAATGACTGCCCTTCTTCTATTCAAAGTCTAGCTGAAAGTTCCAAGAGCTTAATCCCTCTAGTCGTTGCCGACATTGATGTTGAAGACGAAGAAATGTGAGTTAAGCTTAATTATTATGTACAAAGCATTCTAGTTACTTCCCTTGCTGAGAAATCACAATAATCTATACTAAATAAAAATTCCAATGCATGGTCTTCTTGTTTTAGGGGATAATTATGGTCTTCTTGTTGCCGTTTCAGAGAATCTAATATACTGAATCATATTGTTTATGCCTTTTAATTACATAGCTTGCTTGTGTTTTTTTTACCTGTTTTGAATTGGGAGTTTTATTGTTTTCATCAGTGCAGCACAGTCCCTGAAATGTTTGGGCTTTATGATCTACCATCCTTCCATCGTTGCTACACATTCTGGTAGGTAGATCCGTTGACACATAATAGCCATCGAACGTTTTGGTTATAAGATTTATTTAGGTCCCGGTCTGGGTAAAAAATTTCCTTTCAAATCCAGACAGTGGAGCTGAAAATTTAGGTTTACTAGTCTTAGAGTTGGAGATCTGCTGGACTCTGCCTTATAAAGGATATGTTTTTATGAGTGCTTTGTGTTAAGTAATGTATTTAGTAGGAGCTTTTCTGATGGAAATGCAGCTTCCTGGCACACTTGATTATTTTATTATTTTATTATAAGTCATGTTAACTTCTTGGGCTTGAAATTATTGGTTCAGGCAATCTGGCATAAAGCCATAAACTACCAACATAGTTGTTGAATATGAGTTTGTTATGTTACTTGCCTCTTGTGGACAAATAGTGCATCTTAAAACATTATTATCCTCTGTTATGCAGTTGATGAAGCTAGTTTGGTTCTAGAGTCACTTGCTAAACTCATTACAACCTCAAAAATTAAGGTAATGCTTGCATCGATATTAATTTACCTGGTTTTATATTTATTTGATTATTTTTGGAAAGTAACATATTCTTGTTATCTCAGGCTGTTTGTAACTTAGGAGTGTGGTGCATATCTATTCAGCAGCTAAACAATCAGGTTCTAGCTTCTCATTTTCATTCTCTGTTGCAAGCTCTTACATATGCCCTTGAAAATCCTTTTGGTTCGCTGTCAACAACTTTTGAGGCAATCCAGGTACAAGCCTTGCTTCTACCATCAACACATCAAAATCAAACAGGAATTTTTATCCATAAGAGAGATTATAATGATGAATTATTTCTACTTGATTTTGGTTCATTCTTATTTCCTTGCTTAATAGTTAACTGTATTGATATAGCTATTTTAAATTGAAAATATCCTTTCAACCAAAACAAGTTTTAGTCAGGTGCAGTTCTACAAAAAATGACTGGAATTACTTTACATGACAACGGTAGGCAGTGACAAGGTTGGCAGGACAATTACGTGAGCAGATGCAAGATGTGTCACATGTATGGGCTCCTCCAATCTATAGGAGGCTACTTAGCATGAATAAGAGGGAGAGAGATATGTCAGAAAGGGGTCTGTTAAAGATTAGATCTCTCATAATACCTCCTTCACTGAATCTCTCTAAGGTATTCATGCATGAATTATGGTCTCCTTATCCTTTAAACTCAATTTCCTGAGTCTCAAAGGGAAAAAATGACACATTTACTGTTAATTTGTTATCTTACAAGATTGGTTCAATTTAAACTTGTTTCAGCCATTATAAAAGTGTTAGTAACCAATTATCTTAAAAGCTTAAGATATCTGAATGGAGTATAACAATCTTCTTATATATATTATAATTTGGGTCTTAACATTCCCTCACTTGATGGGCTTGTATATGTGGTTTTTTTATAACTCCTCTAAATAAATGGGATTTCACTTTTGGAATGTAGATATTTCTTTAGGGATCTCACTTGTGGGATCGGTACATATTTTCGAAGGGCCATTAAGTGGAGATAAATATCTGAATATATAATTTTAGAGGGCCATCAAGTGGAGAATACTTTAAAGTGGGTTAGAAAGGGGAAAAAAGAGACCTAAAGATTTAATATTGACCCATATAAGTGAAAATATTAAAGTTTGGGAGATTCTAACCCAAGACCTTATGCTATCTGATACCATGTAAGAAGATTATTAGTAACCAATTCTCTTAAAACTCAAGCTGTTGGGGGTGGCTTAACAATCTTCTTAAATGTTATATTGTGAGTCTTAATAAAAAGCTTCGAAGCACAGAACTACAGAACTAGGAGACGTACTTTCCCTATAGTTATCTTTGTTAGCACTTGTTGAAATCAGCAATAAATTTTTCTTTGTAGCTGAGAATTTTCATTAACATTTTTAATATCTTTCGTAGTTTCTTTTTATCCATATATTAAAAAAAAAACTCTAACTCAGAAGAATATGTCTTAAGAAAATTTGTAGGAATTGGACTAGTCTCTATGATATGCAAGATGTGTGAATCTAACATTCTTTTTAGACTACAATACTGATATTCAAGGTTACTTTATGTTCTGGAGTTTCTGTTCTTATTTGGTGACGGAATAACCATTAATAGAAGAGAATGAGTTTTGCATAAATCTTTATATCTTATTAAAGAAAACGTGATATGCAATTTTTTAAATTTTAACTATTTCTTTCAGAGAAAAAGGTACATTATCAGTCAACAAGGCCCAAAGTTACTTGTTTGTTTCAAAGTCTAGACCACTTTGGTCAGTCATCTAAGTTGTTATTTTATATGATTGCGGTAGATTATAGAGTAAGAATAAGGCTAGTGAATTATCTCAATGTTTTAACAGAATAATGATGATGTTCATTGGTTTACCTGTATTTCATTCTCACCAAAGGGGGGTACTTTTAAGAATATGAAGGACCAGAATATCCTGACTTATTTCCTAAAACAAGGAGAGAGAAGAAGAAATGAAGTCTTTTATAATTTTTTTTAAAAAAACTCTCCTGTTCCTCGTTTCTCCTTCCGTTTGCATCTCAGTTTTCAAACTGTGACAGTCTAACAACGTGTCAAATTTTCTTACACTAAACATGATCATCTTCATGAGTGTGATCTTGCTACTCTTTATGAGACAATAACATATTGTGACATCATAACTAAAAATTTCTCCTAAGAAGGTACTCGTGAAAGATATAAAACAGAAATTGCTCGGTGGGATGAACAATTTGCTAAGTCAGGGTATGAAGATTCAGACTATTCTTGCATGGGGATGGTTTATTCGCTTGGTAGGATCTCATGCACTGAAGAACAGGCATCTAGTTAATGATATGCTGAAAATTCCGGAGCATACATTTTCTGATCATGACTCACAAGTTCAGATTGCTTCTCAGGTACTTCCAAATATTTCATTCAACTTTCCTGCAAGCCAGGAATCCTCCTCCTCATTATTATTATTATTATCATTGTCATCATTATTATTATCAAGCTACCATTCGTTTTTTTAGGCTGAGAGTTTTATTGGCTCTGACAAACCATGCATGTAATTGACATTTGCAATAAGCGTAGATGAAGGAATCAAATACCACATATAAATAAATTTCAATAGTCCAAAGCAAATTTAGCTTCTTGATAAACATCATGGGAATCATTTTTGTAAATAACACAGTTGGAACTTGGATTCTGATTTTTCAGGCTGCATGGAAAGGTCTAATTGATGCTCTTATTCACTCTCAAATACGAACTTGTAAGTCAAATGCTAGCAAAGGTGATGATGGTATTCAACCAAGGGAAGCATCTAAAAGTAATGAGATTGAAGGAAATGGATTACTAAAAAGTGTGAAGTTGATAATGACACCTCTAATAAGCATCATGTCAAGCAGCTGTGATGCATCAGTACATTCATCTTGTTTTAATACGTGGTGTTATCTATTACATAAACTTGATTCCTCACTTAATAGTTCCTTAATAATGAATTTGGTATTGATGCCTATTTTTGAGGTGGTTTTCCAGATTGGTCCACACAGTAAGCGGATCTGGTTATGGAATATGTGCATAGATTTACTGGATGATTATATATTAGCAAAGTGTAGAGATGGAGATCATGAAACACACAACCTACCAAGCCATCACTTGTCCACTAGCTCCTCCTTGGGTGGACCTTCAATTTCTGGAAAATGTTCTTTGCAGTATTCTATCAAATGGTTGGCATGGGATCTTACTGATTTGGATTTTAATTTAAGGATTATTCACATTCTCATCGTTCATGCATCAAAGGCAACTGTCTCATATGAGAACAGAAGTTTAGCATATGATTCTTCCCTGAGATTATTTAGATCTGTTTCAATAGGAATCCAAGTGGAGTTAAAAAAACCATCAACTGAGTATAGTAATGTCATGCTATGTCTGAATGTTATTTTGAAGTTCATAAAGAATTTGTGTGAAGAAAGTTGTGAAGCTAGTGATAAAAATGAGTTATGTCTTTTGTCCCTTCGTTTCACAGAGGTTTTCATTGAGGAGATAGAACCTGTAATCTTATGTTCCCCTCTTTACATGGTGGCTTTAGACCTAAAGTATATTCAAAGCTTGAAAGTTACTTATGATGATGGATATGCAAATGATTTAGGCATGTGTGCTGTCAGTTATATGGATATGGTTTCACCAATGGTTTATCTAACTGCTCAATACTTCTGTTTGGTGGTTCAATCTACCTCATATTCAGTACATAGAGATTTTGAAAAGGCAATTTACAAATATGTGAAAATTATGTTTTCATCTTATGACCCCATGGAAAATTTGATGGTTGCTGTTGGATTGCTGTATAGGAACACTGAGCCAGGTTGCCTAAGAATGTGGTTGGCAATAGCAGAAGGGATGAAAGATTACATAGGTGGTATGAATGACATTTCATTAAGTAATGTGGATCAGAGCAGCATTCATTTTGCCATTTGTCGTCTATTATCCTATCCATTCTTTGTTTGTTATTATTATCAGAAAGAGATTTTGTCAACAGAAGTTAATTGTTCCTTGGACAAATATCTTGTTTCGCTACAGAGAAAGGTTTCACCCTTTCACCAAGTTCTGGAAATCTGGAAGTCAGTTTATGTTTCTCTTTGCATGTCAAGGTTCAAGTGTTTCATCACTAAAAGTTTCTTTGAAGATTTGTGTAATACGTTGGATGGGTGGCTTCAGAAGTACACTGGCATACTGGAGGATGCCACTGATTTGGAATTGCTTCATAAGCGTCTGTATGTTGATCACATATTTTCCTTGTATGGGGGTGTTGTTGCATGCATTCTGGAACAATCACAGCCTACAGAATCACATAAAGAAGAAAACCATAAACACCGTGGTGACTACAATATATTTGGTGACATGAAAAGCTGCTTAACGTTGGCTATCAGGTATGATGATGCAGGTTTTGAATCCCCAAGGATTCCTTTAGTGTAACTATGATTCTTTCTATAGTCTGCAAATTTTACTTGAAAAGGCACTTTCTGCATAGATTTCCTATAAATAACAGGTAGCTATCGATTCACATCTGATTAGGTGCTCCCTTCATTAAATTGAGCACCGGAGCTTGTAATATTACCAAAACCAACACTTCCTTAAAACTTCTGTATAGTCTATGATTTGTCCTTGGATTATGGAACTTTTTTGTCTAGGAAATTCTTAATAAGAGGGAAGTCCCAAGGACTGTCTCAAATATTCATTAATTTCTTCATCTCCCTACCTCCCTCCCTCCCTCCCTTTGTGTTTGTCTCTCTGTCTCTCTCTCTCATATGATGCTTTTGGTTTTGGAGTCATTACTATATTTTAATAAAAGATTAGAAGTATTAAATGTTCGATTTTTGAAAGACTTGGGCTCTAAGGAGGTGTTATTAAAAATAATTGATTTACTTCATCTTCTTTGCAGAAAATATTTCTTTTACAATTGAATTAATGAGAAAAAGGAATGGTTTTGGTTTTGTTTTTTGACACTTTTAATCCATTTCAGTTGCATCTTTTCATATTCTACTTGTTTTTATGCAGATTTATGAAGTTGCAGAATAACGTGGAGAAAGACCTGCCAGTCAATCATGTTGTGGTTTCAAGGTAACCTAACTGCTCATTTACCTTCGTATTTGAATTCTTGTTTGTCTTTTCATCATCTACTTCTTCTATACCTTTGTAATTACAGGGTATATTCTGCAATGGCCCACTTCATCAGTTGCCTTAACTTGAAACTGGACATCCTTTCATTTCTTGAGGTTTGTATTTTCACCATTTACAGTTCTTTATTTTATTTATGAAACCCTACATTTCTTTTTTAGTTTAGGAAAACATACTCACTGCATCACTACACATTGTGTAGTCTGTGTACAACCATTCTTGTCCGAAAAGTTCCAAAACATACACTAGGTGCAAATATCTTTATCTTCATATCATGCTTCTGTTCGGTAAAGGCCGTACTAAGGTTAGAAGTCTGTGGAAGACTGCAGCCTGTTTGTTAGTCTTTGAAATAGATGCACATATCCAACTTCTCATTTAAAACTCAAATAGAACCTCCATTTATGTAGGTATCGAACTTTCTTTTGTTTTGGACCTTTGGTTTTTGGGACCCTCTTAAAAGAAGAGGGAAAAAAAATACAAAAAGAACGATTATAAGATGACTAATATCAGTTTATTAGCCTTTTGAGTTGCATAATGGTTTGTGGTCAAGATACAAATTTGCTTCCAGTTCCAGCTTTCTTTCTGAGATAATGTAATTTGTTAAAATAGTATTCTACTCATTGTTATACTTTTAGATTGCATGGTGTCCAATGCTGAAATGGATGGTTAAAGAAAAAATGCGGGATGATGATGAATACAATCAATTTGCACTTGTATGGAAAGAAATCCTCCTAAGTCTACAAAGGAGTCAGCCTCCAGTAACCTTTGATTCCGCCTTTCTGAAATTCCTGTCACCCATTCTCGAGAAGAATCTTGATCATCCTAACCCATCCATTTCTGAGCCAACCATCTCTTTTTGGAATTCAGCATACGGAAAACGAATCAAGTTAGAATATCCTAAGAAGTTGCTTCCAGTCTTGGACAAGCTCTCAAGAAATGGAAGAATAAACATCCAAACGAAAAGCTCACCACCTATTAAAAAATGTGGTTCTAGATTGCCAGTAAATACTGCTCGAGAAAAATACAGAGTGAATGCAACAAATTCATTGGGATCAAAAAGGGTAGAACTAGTACAGGATGGCGCAAATGAGAGAGAGTGCAATGAAATTATGGACTCGTGTTTGAAGAGAAAAAGGCCGGACCTAACTGAACATCAAAGGGAAGTAAGACGAGCACAACAAGGGAGGGAAAGGGATTCTGGTGGACATGGTCCTGGTATCAAAACTTACACAAGCGTTAATTTTTCACAGGGGAATGAAGATTCACAGGAGAGCCAGGATATCCAGAATGAATTTATCCTGGAGATGTTGACAAGAGGTAATTAAGTCATGCTATAATTAATTGCAGAAGGTTATAGGTAAACTATGTTTACTGTGTATCCTTTGTTTAGATTGTATAGTCTTTTTAGATAAAAAAAATTGAAAAAGTTTATTTATCACAAGTTTATAAATCAATTGCTTAATATTATTGGTAACTATTAGTGTATCTAATTAAAACTTTCATATCAATTGTAATTATTATATAATTGTGATATATAAAAGTATTTAAAATATATTATTAGTAAAAGGAGAGGTGATTAATGGGATTTATCATGCTTTATCTATTTTAAATTTTGAAGAGGGGTAACTACCAATTGTATAGTATTCAATTCCAAGCTCTATGTACAACTTATTTATCTCTATCTTGCAGTTATTGCTTCTTCAACCATACATGAGGTCATATTCCAAGTTACTATTTTGTATATTCTATAAATAATACTTATATAATAGGTTTAGTAAAATAAACATATTTTCATTTTTAAAAGTCTAAATAAATACCATATAACAATTATAATAACCATGAAGTTTAAAATAAAGTACAATGTCTATAATTAAAAACTAGTATTTAATTTTAAATTTCGTAGTTATTATAGCCTCTTTTTTTCTCATTTTTCAGGAGTCAAACAATGATTTTTTTTAATGAACTTTCAATTTTAATAAGAAAATTATTTCAGTAACAAGCTAGTATTCATGTCTAATATTTGCAGAAGATAATCAGGATAATATAAAGAGAAAAATAGCAGATAAGTCCTTAAGATTATATTATTTGTGTTATTTAGTTTCTTAAATTAGAAACAATGTCACTTAAGCTCTTAATTTTCACAATGTTTAATTAAAAATAAATTATATTATTTTAATAATTTTTTTATTAAACTATTATTATTTTTCTATTAAATGATTAAAGTTGATTAAAACTGAAATCTTTAATAATGATAAAATTAGAATTAAATAAAAATATTATAAAATATTTGTATCTTAATATTTGTTAATTTTTACTATTTTATTTTACTATTTTTTTAATTTTATTATTATTATTTATTTTTTAAATTATTTTATATTAAATTTCACTTTTATTATTATGTTAGATTCTTATTTTAATTACTTGATAATAATAATAATATTTTTAAATGAAAAATTATTAAAATAATATAATTTGTTTTTAATCGATATTTTTTACAAAATTACAAAATTAAAGAATTAAATGATATTGTTTTTAATCTTAGAGATAAAACGACACGAAGAACCTAATTTAAAGGAGTTTTGTGCCGTAATATAAAATAGGGAAAATGGTTATTCAAGTTTCTCATAAAATAGTGTGTATTTAGTTTGAGTTTTTTAGTCTCTTATATGGCCATTTTTTTTCTGAATAGTAAGAAAATTAAGGATAATAATATTATTTTAATGATGTTATGAAAATATTATTCTTTTGTATCAAATTATTAGAACTCGATTTTTTAACAATGAAAAATGAAAAAAATGATAGATAATATGAAAAAATTTACAAAAAAATGTTTTAATATTTGATTATTATTACTATTTTTATTTTTATTTTTTAATAAAAATGTGTTCAAATAATTTTTTGTTAGAATATTTTTATTAATCATTTTTTCTTGAATAATTTCGCATTTTAATTATTTGATAGAAAAAAATAATATTTTAATAAAAAATTATTAAAATAATATTATGTATCATTAATTTGTCATTTTCTTAAAACTGAGTATATAAAACAATTTTTAAAATTTGAAGGATTAGACAATAACAACTTCATAATCTTGAAGACTTTTATGAACATTCTTCCTGTTAAATAGTAACAAATAGCTTTATAGTAGAATACTCCACTCAAGTACGGGTGAAATATTTTGAATTATAAAGCCTCCTCCCGAAAACACCCATTTAAATCTTGTGAGTAGCTACAAGAAAGTCATTCTCTAAAATTACATTTGCAACACCTCTCTCTATCATCAAGTTCGATGCCTTCCTTAATGCCATGAGTTTGGCAGTTGAGTTAACGAAAGAGATTTTTAAAGCTTTTGTATATTGGAATTAATCTGGATGATCTCTTACCACAATTTCAAGACTAACATATTTAGAATTTTCATCCATCCACGTTGATTTTTAAGTACCTTAATTATGGTGCTAACTAGAGGTGGGAATTGAGACCAAGGATGAAAATGTCCGGTAATATTTTCACAACAATATCGTTTTTTTACTTATCTTAACATCAATAAGTAACATTCATATTATTTTATCAAATTATCATAAATATGTCGATAATGCTATTAAATTATTGATAAAATATAGTTGTTACTAAAATATTTTTTAAATTTTTTCAATTAAAATATCGTTAATATTGTAGATATTATTGTTAAGATATCCTCATTAAAATATTTAACAAAATATCAATTTTCTTTTCTTTTTTTCTTTGTTCTTAGTAATCATTTTAATTTACTTTTTCTCACTTTTGTAATAAATAATATATATATATTTTTTTAAGAATACTTGCTATATATATAAATGTTTTAAAAAATAAATAATCAATAAAATTTATTTTATATTATAGAGATTTATTTATTTATAATAATTACTATTATATTGTATACTTAATTATTTCAAATATTTTAATTATTTATTCTATAATATTTAGTGTATATATATATATATTCTATTATATAATATTTTAATTAATTAATATAAATATTATATATATTTAAAAATATATGTATTAAATAAAAAAATAATTTAAAATATAAGTAATTGATTGTTTTAATATTTTATATTTTTTTATTCATATTTTTAATAGAGTTTTCATAGTTTTCGACCAACGATAATATCTTTGATATTTTTGTAAAAATTATATCAGTACATTTTCACCAACTTTCATATTTCAAATCTTGATTGAGACTAGATGTTAATGAGATTCATAGTATAATTTTTTAATTTTTAAAAGTCATCTTATCTTATTTTGCTTAATTTTTAATGAGATAAGATAATATTAATTGAAATATTTTATTTATTTACGATCGATCTAAATAAGACAAGTAAAAAAATATAAAATATAATTTATGATTATTTTTAATGTGAGTTTAATAAAAAAATGATATCATACATATTTAAAGTTAAGTCTATTTTGTACATAATATAAATAAAAAAATGTTATAAGATGTTATTTAACTAAAATGAAAGAATATTATAATTTGAACTCATTAGAATGTTAAATAAGATATAAGATAAGATAAAATAACATATTTTACATTTTTAATGATCACTATAAAAGAGCATTTAATAGTTCATGGTTTCTCAAGGTAGAAATTGCCATATTAACTATTTGAATTGTTGATATCTTATGCATATCATGAATCCAAGTAGTTTTAGACTTTCAAATTGACCATAGTAAACATAAGAAAGTCCTCACGTCTGATTTCTGTAACTGAATTAGATGACGAGATAACAACTCCTTGAGGTTATAATAACATTTCTTTTCACCTTAAAATTGCAAGCGTTCCAAACACATGCTTTAGTCAGCTTTCAGTTCATAAGTACTTGCACTTGCATAGAGAAGAGAAGAGAGTATTCTTAAAACCTATTCGCTCAAAAGCCATGGTGGATGTCTTGCCATCCATCAAGTTATGCCATTTAATATAAAAATGAGTTGATGTTAGTAATAATATTAAGAAATTATTCATAACTAAATACATAAAACAATAATAAAAAAAACTTAAATAAATCTTTAAATTAAAATAAATAAATTTAAAAGATACTAGACAATTCATTAATGTTATGTTTTTTTAGTAAAAAGATATTAACTTATAAATAATATATTAGTATAATAATTAATCACTAATAATACAAACATCTTTAAATAATAAATCTTCATTTGAGTTAATTTATTGTTCACATGTAAAAAAAATTAAATAATTATTATTCGTTTTTTCTATCACAAATGTACATGTAATTTCGTTAAATATTAACATTTTTAACCGTTTAATATTTACTTATTACAAGCATATAACCTTTTATCAATTTTCACTAAAGAAATTACTTTGAAGAGTACTAGTTTCAAATAATTTATTTCAAAAACTACATACAAGCACACAAATATTTGAATTTAAACTTGTATTAAATTTATTTTTATTGAATTCTACGTCAGTCAACATTTGTCAACTTTAATTGGGTCATAAAAATTATCTCTATATTTTGACCTAATCCATATCTATATCCTTAAACCCATGACAATATCTTCCGCCCTTATACTTGTTCGGGCTTTAACAAATAAATTGTTTATCGACTAAATTCAATACATTAGGTAAGAATAAAAAATAAAAAATAAACTTAGCTTTGGCTGCTGCGTTCACAACCGCCACTTTTTCTTAATAGAAAATTTCTGAATCTAATTGTAAACATGAACAATATGGATAATATCTTTCTCATCGTGTCTTTAATGGAAAAAAAATTACATATAAATTATTTTTATCAAATCTAAAATCAAATAATTATGATTATAATATATTCTTAAATTTGAATCCATAATTTTAAAAGATAACAATAATTATTCTCAAATATAATATTATTAAAAATTACTTAAAAAATATTCTTATTGTATCATCAAAATTTAAAGACAAATATAAAGAAACGTATTTAAATCTATAATCATTAATTATTTTATGTAACTTAGTTATTAACCTTTCAAATCTACATGTTTTTCTCGGCAAATTCTTTAATTTTTATTTTATTTTTTTAATTATAAAATATCATATAAGATTATAATATAACATGTAATTTACATATTATAACTACTATATAAATGGATAATATTAACTATATCTTTATTTTAATTCATTGTTAAAATAAAAATTAATCTTAAATCTTACATATTAAAGATACACATCTTAAAAAATAGATTAAAACTTAATTACTCAAATCTTAACAAATTATTTTTAAATAAATTTAACCTTATATAAGAACCTATATTCTATAATTATTTATGTATAATTCCAACCAACGAGCATTCATAAAAAGTTATTCAATATACTTTTTCCCGGCTTGTATAACAATCAAGTATCAACTCCTTATTCACATTTTGCTATGCAAATATATTACTAATGAATTAAACTTATTATAAGATAATATAGAGATTTCATTAGTAAAATTATGGTTATTTCTTTTTAGAAAATAAAATTTCATTAAATACAAAAAGATATAATTTATATAAGAAATTATCAATTAAAATTATTAAACTAAAATTAAAAACCTTTTTTAACACACAGAAAATCTTGAGCCTTTACCTTTCATTTTATTATTAAATTCTTTAATTAATTATTTGATTGCTTCAATTGATATATTGATCGTTCTTTAGAAAAAATAAAATCTTAATATCATATTATAATCTTAATTATCCTCGATACTACGAATATAGATAAAAACCTATATTAACAATAAATTACAAACTTTAAGGACATAAATATGACATAGATTATCATAGATAAATATTTAGATGAAAAAAATCACCTTAAAGTTAGATATAGGTTAAAAAACAACATAAATATACATTTTTATTTAAAATAACTAATAAAAAGTAAAGAAATATAAGATAAATTTTTATAAAATAAGATCTTTTTTGACTGAAATTAAATTAATTTCTTGAAGGTTTTTGCCTAAAATTAATAAAAGTATGAACTTTAATTTATTTTTCTTTTCAACAAAAACATTGCTATATTTTAATATTTCAAAATGTCACTTTTTTCTTTTTTAAAATCAAAGTTATTTGTTAAGATATAACAAACTTAAGGGGATAATATCTAAAATGTTCAATAGATTTAACATATCTTCACTTATGCTCTTAGTCTTGTAAAAAATGTTAGAATGTTTCAAGACTTTATGGTTAATATCATCGGTGTTCTCAAGAACTAACAATGTTAATTTTTCCATCCATTCTTATTCCTATGGCTCTGATACCAATTTAGATTTTTTGATCGCTAAAGACTGCTATGGTAGAATTTTGATCAATCTGACCTTAATGTGCTGGCTAAGTTATTAGAGTCATCATAAATCATATGTGTTGAATGCACATTTTTTCCTATTCATAAAATACAAACAAGTTTTTTTGTGTACATAAAATGTACTTATAATCTTTTAAAAAATAATATCTAAACATTAAGTTGTTGAAATCATCTTTTTTTATTCTTACATATTTTTAACAAAAATAATATTTTAATTACCTTGAAATATAATGGTCTATTATACTTATGATAGTTTTAATATAATATGTATAAATATCTAATAAGGAGTTGAACCTGTTAAAATTTTAATAATCCTCATATTTAAAATAATCATTTAAGGTTAAGAGATAACCTTTATTCAACTTTTCTAATAGAATTATATTTTTATCTTTCATTTTAATTTCTTTTAAATTTGGAACTAGTTGTATATTCCAATAATTATTAAAAATAATTTTTTATTTTCCTTTATATTTTTATCTTTTTGTTTATCAGTATTATAACTTAATATAAGTAAATATCTAAACATTTAAGATTCTTAACTGAATTTAATGGGTCTACCATAGTCTTCTCTTCTATTAATCTTATTTTATTATACCGATTATGTCTCAATTTTGCTCAAACCTTAACACCCTCTTGATAACAATGAACATTCTAAATCAGTACATAAATGGTGTCCAAATTTTGACTTATTAGAAAAAAGTAACTAAATTTATTTGTAAAATAATACTTATTTGTTCGGTGCTCCCCTAACTTCCTTATTTGCTAGTCTCAGTCGACCTTCAACACACATTTCTACCATAGTGATCGTGATTCTAGGGGTAAGTGGAATAGGTGTTTAGTATTTTAAGCCTCTCTCAAAATTTGGGGTAAATCCTTGAAAATATACAGTCAAAAGTCAAAGCTCGACCTTATAATCTAAACCCCACAATGGGTGTAAAAATGTTAGGATTTGTCCGATTTGTAGAAAGTGAAACTAGATAAAAGTCAAAGAAAATTGTGAAAATATGTGGATCACTTATGGAGTCCATGTATATATAGAGCGTTACACATACAAGTTTTGATTACATATAGTATACACATATAAACGTGTTAGGGGGCATAAAAGTAAAACAACCATATTTATAGTTTGAGGTCGACCATCCCATAGCTTGGGTTGGTGATCGATCCTCCAGATACCAAAGCTTTCCAAGATAGGTCTCTCATACGAGTGTATTCGTGGGCGTGGCACATGTAGGTCCTTTAAGGACGATTTGTCTTATGGTTCGGACTGTCTGCTAGACTTAAGCTGTTAGATGGGTCAGGCTTCAGGTTGATCTATATGTCTAAACAATTTCTTTATCAATTAATAATATATTATATACTCATTTTGTATATGTGATATTAGTGTTCGTTTTTTTATTACTTGTTTCATAATAAATTATATCTTTTTTTTGAGAATAATTTTCTCAAAGATATAAATGATAGGTCTTTAAATCCATATCTTTCTTTAAGATTTAATTTTTTTTCAATTTTTTTTTTCTTATTAGTATTTATCGTGAGAAGCATATTTAGATATTTTTTATTTTTAATTATACTGTTCCGTAATGTTTTATTATTTTTTGGTTTTATATTATTTTTTATATTTTTATTTATGAAATGTTATTATTTATTTTTGTTAAATTTAAATTCTGTTATATTTTGAGAGTATTTTTAAATCTTAAAAGTATATATTTAAAAATATTTAAAAATTTGATGATATTTTGTTACGTTTATCCCAAACTTCATGGATATAGTTAATATTTTCGGCATTCCAAAAGCCCTCCATCCTCCTCTGTCAAGCCCCCAACTTTGGCCTAATCGGGACTTCACTTCCTCCTTCAATTACACTCTTACCTCAGCCAAATATATATATATATATATATATTCTCTCTCTAAAATTTCTCAATCCCTATTCCCTAGGGTTTTCCCCAAACCCAAAATCCATCTGAATCTGAATCCGAATTCAGAACTCATTGTTGCTCTCTCTTTAAACGTTTTACTCGTTTAGGGTTGAATTGCATAATAATTTATTTATAGACTTCTCTCTCGTGTTTTGGGTCCCTGATTTTTTTTGGCTTCTAAAAATAGCATTTTGGATAAGGTCACTTTTATTATTGGATTCTGATATTGGTTGATCTGTGACATGGATGCCCGAGATTCATCTATATATTCGTTGACGGCCACGAATCGAGATGGGTCTTCTGTCGTTGAGGATGAGACCATATCATCTGTAGCCGCTGCTCTTGCGAAGGACGCTGCTTTGCATTTTCAGTCGGGAAAGTATATCGAGTGTATTGAGGTCTTGAAACAGCTCTTGTTGAAGAAGCCAGACGATCCCAAGGTAATTTACAATAAGACGCTTTATTTTGCATTTTAGCTGGCAGGGCCTTGTGTAGCCATGGAGATAAGGATTCGATCGATTTAACGAATGTGGAATTCAGTTTTCTTGAGTGAGTAATGAAGCTAATAAAATGGGAATGTCGATTGCTGTCTTTGCCAGCGTTGCTATATATATATATATATTATTTTTTTCTTTCTTTAACTCAATTGGATCGCATTATCAAAAAAGGGAGTGAAATGTAGATTAGTTTTCTTTATGGGTGAATTCTGTTCGTAAACATTGGAAACTCTTTTATCAGTTTGTTGCTTTGTTCATCAGGTGCAGTTATTGGATCTATGTTTGATGGAGATGTAGTGAGTTTGTAGTGTAAATTCTCTATTGAAAGTGTAGGGATAGGTTTTGTTGTTTGACTGTTTGGGAGCATCTGGGAGTTCACTAGGAATGCAGGGCTTGGTTATAACTGACTGTCATCGATAAGGGTTAAATTGTTATATTTTTTATTATTATTTAAATCTCAATTAATTTTTGGGAATTAGTGTAAACTTATGATGTTGCAGTATGTTATCTGCTGTTAAAGCAATAGCAACTACCCCTTAATCCAATACTAAGTGGAAAAAATACATCATTCGTATTTGTAGACTTTGGCTGATTAGCGATGGCACTATGACTGAATACAATGTTCACTTGAATGTTAACTTAAATGCAATCTATATTTACTTTACGTAGCTTATAGTTGCTATAATACATTTCTTGTGTTATTTTTATACATTTTCGAATTTTTGGACATGCCTCTTAGATTCTTCATAATATTGCAATTGCGGAGTACTTTCGGGATGGTTGCTTAGATCCGAAGAGATTGCTTGAAGGACTTAATGGTGTAAAAGTATGTTGCCTCTTTATTGTTTCTATTCTCTATGCATATTTGGTGCGATTCTGATTGGTTTGTTTTATTATCAGTCAATTGGATAGTATATATATATTTTTTCCCTTTACATCATTCTATAGCTTATCATGTCTGTAATACTTTGTGACTTTTATTTAGAGCTTGCAGCTGCTTGAATTATATTATAAAACTTAAGTAGTTATGCATATATGATAAGAATGTAGAACTGCATTTGAAACTTGAAAACTAAGAAGTTTGTTTTTTCTAAGTAACATCGAGTGATGAGTTTTCATTATGCGGCGTGGCTCAACATAGAAGTCAATAACTTAGAAATTTAAATGATAAAGTCAAATCATATATTTTGATGTTGATGTTTTCCATAAATTATTGAGTTAACTATTTTCTGATGAATGCTACTGATTCATAATTATCTTCTGAGCATAATAAATTTGCTCACTATATGAGGTTGGGGGACTCTTCAGTTTACTTTTTTTTTGGTGGGCGTATTTCCCTCTCTAGTCTAGTTTTATTTTGCAATATTACAACTAGAAATATCTGTTTGCAGAGATTTTGATATTTGTTTAAATAAGTTTCTAGCATGATATCACTATTATTTTTTTGTTTCCTTTATTTCGTCTTGGTTATTCTGAACCATGCTATGAAACTTTCATTATCACTTTATAGCCATCCATAACTTTATTGTGTTATTTTCATTTAGAAGCGAAGTGAAGAGCTTGCTCGAGCATCTGTAGAACAATCGGAGTCAGGTGGCAATCATGGAAATAAAATTGTTTTAGGTTCCAAAGGAACTAATGCGGTGGTTCATCCGGTTTCGGCTACTAGTAGTGCTAGTATCATTTACATGGATGAATTTGACTCTTCTGTTGCAGCCCTTAACATTGTAAGTTGCATAAATTGTTTTTTGCAATCAATCTTTTCTCGATTTTTTTCTTTTTTAAGTATGTTTATTTAATTTGTGGTGACACAGGCGATCATCTGGTTCCATCTTCATGAGTATTCAAAGGCATTGTCTGTTCTTGAACCTTTATATCAAAACATTGGACCCATTGACGAGGTACATAGAATTTGACATAAAAGGTCTTGTTTTTGTTGTATCAATGCTGTCCTAAGGGCATCTATTTAAATGCAGACAACAGCTCTTCATGTATGTCTTCTTCTGTTGGATGTTGGGCTAGCCTGTGGTGATGCATCAAAATCTGCCGTAAGTTTAGATAGTGTGATTTATTTCTTTTGCTTGTTAATTTTCACCAACCAAGATGTTTAGATATCCCCTTGGGGATGATACTATATGAATAATTGTGCACTATAATTGAGTTGCATTGTAATTAGGAGACGCCTGGTACAATTATGGGATCCTTCTTTTACTGTACTTTGAGAGGAGTCTTTTACCAATAGAGAGACAATTTAATTAAGATCCACTCTAAATATGAGGGTTTTGTATTGATTGGTTCACTTGAACAGAAGGCTGCACTATCGGGGAAAAAATGTCACTATGGTGAAGGAAATGTTGTATACTGGTGGAAAAATAGTGCAAACTTTTCAGTTCGTAAAATGCAGTTTAAAATCTAGCAGAAAATGGAACTTCTTTGTGCAATTTATTTCTGAAAGATTATTTTCGAACTTGGTTGTCAAAAGCAAATTTGATGATTTTTTTATTACTGTGCTCTCTTTTAGATTTGTAATTGACAAATGGTTGCCTGTTTAGTGGGACAAATGTGTGTGCTAATTGTGATTGTGGTGCCTACCACAAAAATATCTTTCTTTTAGAACCTGTTCCACACTAAACAAGTAAACAATCCCATTTGTTCTTTTTATTTTCATAATACAGAGTACAGTCAACTTATATTTTCCAGCCTCCCTCACTTTATTTGTTGGCCCTGACCCCTTTAGATGAGCAAGCTCCGTTTTTTTTATTTGCTTCATATAACATGCCATGGCATGCATCTATGAGCTTGTTCTTATTTGATTAAGGGAATGTAGTGATTTCTCCCTAGTGCATGCACATTGGATAGGAAATTATTTTTGTTAGGTGTTTAGTGTAATGATGGATATATTTGGTTTGCCTTAAGCTTTTAGCCAGATTGCTGACCATTAGTCATTTAACTTTGGAATTTGTGTTCTTGAATTTACTAGACATGATTCATTGAATGTCAAAGTTATGATGGGACTGTTCTTTACAGATCAAGTATTCTACCGTCACCTGAATCTGATTTTTCATCTGGGAAATACCAATTAACTGGTTGGATATGAAATTAAATTAAGATTACTCTATCAAGTACTAACCACGGTCAGTGACCTGGCTACTGTTACTTTTTTCCCAAGGAAATTGGTGAACTTAATTTGCCTGCATTAATATAGTTTGATTTACTTATGTGAGTTCTTAGTTTCAAAACAGTGCCACTGTCATGCATTTTCTCATTATTCCTTTTGATTACCACTAGCTATTTTCCTTTTACTATTTTTTCTATTTTTTATTTTTATTTTTATCATTTTCATTCAGGATGTTGTAACATACTTGGAAAAAGCTTTTGGTGTTACTTTTGTGAGTCAAGGTGACAGCGGAAGTACTGCACATCAACAACCCGTGAACCTAGTTGCAAAATCTTCTTCACTTCCTAGCAGTTCATTGGCCACTGATATTTCCAACTCAGATTTAGTTGCTAGTGGAAATGCCTCCGAGAATCATCTCTCGAGAACATTATCAGAGGAGACTCTTGAATATGAATCTATGTTTCTTGACATTGATGTAGCACGGGCAACTGGTCTTTCATCCACAAATGATATTATAAGGAACTCAGTTGACAAGTCTATTTCTTCTATTGATCTTAAGTTGAAATTGCAGCTTTATAAGGTCAGGTTTATGCTTCTTACGAGGAACCCAAAGCAAGCTAAACGCGAAGTCAAGCTTGCTATGAACATGGCACGTGGGAGAGATTCATCTATGGCTCTTCTTTTGAAGTCTCAGCTTGAGTATGCTCGTGGTAACTATCGTAAAGCCATTAAGCTGTTGATGGCGTCTAGTAATAAGGCAGATACAGGGATCTCCAGCTTGTTCCACAACAATTTGGGATGTATCTATTATCAGCTTGGAAATTACCACACGTCATCTATTTTCTTTTCCAAGGCATTGACTAATTGTTCGTCCCTTCGGAAGGACAAGCCTCAAAAGCTGTTGAGTTTTTCTCAGGATAACTCTCTTTTAATAATATATAACTCTGGTTTGCAGAACCTGGCTTGTGGGAAACCACTGCTTGCTGCTCGCTGTTTCCAGAAAGCTGGTTTGATTTTCTATGACCGGCCTCTTTTGTGGCTTAGACTTGCAGAATGCTGTCTAATGGCTTTAGAGAAGGGGCTTCTGAAGAGCAGCAGTTACCAATCAAATAGTTCAACATTAAGGGTCTATGTTATTGGTAAGGGGAAATGGAGGCAACTAGTTATTGAAGATGGGATTTTGCCAAATGGAGGTGTGGATTCTGTTGATAATAATGATTTTTTATTGGGCACCAATATGCTGCCTAAACTCTCATTGCCCCTTGCCCGGAAGTGTCTTGCTAATGCCCTTTACTTGCTGAACTCTTCTGAGTTAAACCATTCAAAACGGTCTGGTTCCTCTTTGGAGGAGAATGAATCAAGTGAAAGTGCTTCGAAAAACTCATATCATTCAAATGGTGATTTAAAAGAGCAAAAAGGAGGGACGACTCAAGAGCTTGTGCAGAACTCGCTAACCTCTTATGAAGATATCTCTAGAAGAGAAAGTATGTTGATCAAGCAGGCTGTTCTTGCTAACCTGGCGTATGTAGAGTTGAAATTTGAAAATCCTACGAAGGCACTGTCAGCTGCAAAGTCCTTGTTGGAGATACCAGAATGTTCTAGAATTTATAGCTTTCTTGGTCATGTTTTTGCAGCAGAGGCTCTCTGCTTGCTAAACAGGAGAAAGGAAGCTATTAATCATTTGTTGAACTATTTATCTGGAGGGAATGACATTGACATACCATTCAATGAAGAGGACTGTAAGCTTCGACAACTGGACAGGACTGCAGAGTGTGAGGAGTTAAATGGAGGATCAGTGAATGCCAAGAATTATCCCTGTGAGAGACTGGAAGGTGTTGCCTTCCTCAAGCCGGAAGAAGCACGTGCAGCCCTCTTTGTAAACTTTGCTGCCTTGTACGCAAAGCAAGGTGAATTTGACCAGGCACATCAATTTATATCACAAGCACTATCCATAATACCCAACAGTGCAGAAGCCATTTTAACTGCAGTGTATGTGGATCTCATGCTAGGTAAGTCACATGAAGCTCTTGCCAAGTTAAAACGTTGTAGTCAGATCACATTTCTACCAAGTGGTTTAACATTGGAATAGTCTTCTTGATCAGTGTCTGGGTAGTTAAATTCATAACCTCTGGCTCCACCTTGTAGTGATAAGTTTTAGTGGGTAGATCAGCGATCCTTTTAGGAGGATTTGTAACATATATAGAGCTCAATTGAGAAATAAATTTTTATGTTATATTTTTTTGAAAATTTCAAATCTAGGACTCATTTATAGGTGGTATAGTGTGGCTGCGTTTTGGTTAGTGCGGAAGCCCACTTTCATATAGGAGATGTAGTTATATTTCAGCTTTTTGTGTTTTAGTGCCAAATTAAGTTGGTTGAAATTTTTTAGATCATGTGCTGTTCCTTGAAGAGGAAGCCGAGGAAGGAAAAAATTAGAATTATCTATTCTGGATATAATACTGAGTCAGTTCATTGTTTGATGTTCCGAGTCTTCTGTAATTCTGAGTCAGTGCAACTGTGAAAGCAGTGTATATATATGTGACTGCATGCAGCCTTTCACTTTCAATATATCTCCCCTATTTCTGCAGTGTCTGATTTTGGTCTCGCTTTTGCTTTGTTATAGTATTAGATATAATTTCTTCATATTATAAAAGCTCGTGCAAAATGAAATTAATTTTGTTTAGGAAAATGCTATGTATCTTAAATTTGTGATATATTCCAAATAAAGAGGCAAAGTAATATTAGTAAGTATATACTCATATTGTATTCAATGAGAAATTATAATAGATTTGTGATATATGGTAGCTTTATTTTTGCTTTTTAAAACCATTTGTTATATAATTATTTGTGCTTGAATTTGATCCTTCCATGTTAGACAAGTAGACAACAAAGTGACTCACAAGTCACAAGGACTTGTAAGTAAATTTGTGTCTCCTGTTTGTTCTCTGATCTTCTCGTTTTCTTCCCTTTTTCGTTTAAAATAGAAAAACAAAACATAGAATGGGATAAGACAACAAAAGAATCTCTTTTGTTTCATAAAGTGCAATACAACAGGAAGTATTAACAGACAGCCCATGTTTATTTGAGATAAGAAAGAAACTAGTCATATAGTCATATGCCATGGATTTTAGTGGTCCCTAAATGCTTCCTTTAACAATGGGAGTCATTAGCCATTTATCATGTATTTTTCCTTTGGGCAATTATACTGTCCCACAAAAGCTATCAGTACATGCCCTAATATTTAAAATTATTAAAACAATTAATTGAAGTAAAGAAAAGAAAAGGGAAGAAAAACACCATCGTCCCCGCTTTTGTCTCTCCCTCTCTTCTTCTCCAACTAACTAGCTGTCGTTGTTTTACCCAGCCATCATCATCGCTGTCAAGTGCTGTTCACCATTGACCCCCACCAATACCCTCTCCTAACTTGCATCCCAAGTAAGCCTTCAATTGTCGACCCCCATTGATTTGTTGATGATTTCATTCATGGGGAAGAGTACGACTAGTTAGATACGTGGGCTTGATAGGAAAGAAGGGTTCGACTGATTGTGCCAAACATCACAAATATGTTCAACAAACCCAACTGAACAGTTTGTAATTGTCTGGTCTTGATTCGCCAATCATAAATCAATTCGCGAATAAAAGACATTGCAAAAAATATAATTGAAAATGAATTTCTCTCGGTTTTTCTTGTTTCAACATTTGGGTTTCTAAGTTTCATTCCAAAGTAGTTGATAGCTTATGAGGAGGAGATGGATGTATTTAGTGGTTGGTAATTTTTTGTCATTGTTTTTTATGATTTAAATTATTAGGGGCATGTAGTTGATAGCTTATGTGAGATGTAAGTAGAATTGGTCTTTTTCCCTTTTGAGAGGCCAAAGAAAACACGATTCAGATGATTGGCTTAAAAGTGGATATTTTATTAGAAGGCAAGGTAATTACATCACATATCAGCTCGTTTAATCTTATTCTTCCAAATTACATCGATTACCTAGTCAATTTTGATTGAACAGCATCAACCAACAGCGCTAAATCTTTGATTGATAAAATCTCTAACATTCACATGTTACAAATAACTTCTGTCATCATTCATATTTAACATCAAAAGAACAGAAAAGAGGGAGGACAAAAAAATGACAGAAATTCCAATGGGGCCTGCTTCAGCAACAATACCAAGCAGTTTGAAGAAATTAGAAAAAATAAAATAGAAAAACATGATTAAGCTCAAGTCTAATAATCAAATAATTGGAAGCCCCTCCTCCCTTAGGCTGTTTATGTTGAAAGAATTTCAATTCTAGCTAACTACTGCACATACACAACTTATGATACAAATCTGCTTCATCCAAACTTCCTTTCCTGAAATCCATAATTGATTGCTCTCCAACATCTATCGTGCCCTGTGTATTACCATGTGAAGTACATATTCTTTTTATAAACAGTCTAGATGAAGCCTGTATATTGGTTATATGTTTGGACAGGCATACCCGCGCCATAGGGATGCACAGGGGCTCCAAAAGGATTTCCAAAAGGATTTAAAGACGGTTGTTGGTGTTGCTGCTGAGGACCCATCATCATTATTTGCTGTTGTTGCTGCAACATAAATGCATGCTGGTGATGGGTCGTTGTTGACATCTGCACAGAAGGTGGTGCAGCGACTGCATTGGAGGCATAAAATGGATCATGCACTGGTTGTTGCAACATTGCACCACCCATTGGAGAAGGCTTCCAAGGGTTGTAGCTCGTATTCTGGTTTCTTCTATATGCATCGTCGTATAGGCTATCTAGTGTAAGCTTGTCCAACCCTCCAGCCTTTGATTTAAAAAATAAAAAAAAAGAAAAGGAAGGAAAGAAAGAAAGTCATGAATACAAGTCATTCCCTACTTCCAAACCATATTACTCAGAACAGTATGCCATCGAGACTCGAGAGTAGTATACAAAAAAGGAGAGAACTTTTTTTTTAACCCCCAGTGTAGGAATTTAGTGGTAATATGTGCTTTAAACGGTAAACAAATTATAAAATAATTAAGAGACAGGGAAGAGGTACCAATTTACTGGCAACTGTAGCACTTTCATTTGAGCTTGGAGCAGTAACAAGTGCCAATTCCCAGCCTGTAGTTCCATTTGCTTGAGTTGGACCTGTAGGTGTTGGTTGATCACCTGCAAGATCACCAGTGTTTTCACTTTTACTTAATTCCTTATACTTACAGGGTTCACGTTTCTTGGCACATAACCTGTTTTTTTTTTAAGGGCACATAGCCTGTTTAAGCTAAACTCAAATGGATCAAAAGATTCCAGCTATTTGTAACTCATTAAGGCATATACAAATAATATCAAACCAAAAGAAACTTACCAACTGGAACAATGGCCAATGCTAACGCATTTTTTTCGTCTAATTCTGAAGTAACTGAAATAGGGTCATTCATGCCCTAGCAAAAAAGAAAATAATTACCCAATTAACCAAGTGCATGTTAGGTTTCCAATTTATTTTTAAAGAACAATTTTTGGATCACTAGCGTATAAGAGAACACACTTCTCAAGAAGCTAAAAGAGGATATCTTGTCTTCTTGTGACTTGGATTCTGTTTTCAAGAACAAGGAATCCCAATCTCAACCCAGTGTAAAGGATTCAAATGACTGGATTGTTTTCAAGATAATAATTTGATGATTAAAGAGTACGAAGAAACATAAAATAAATTACCAGTAAATCAGGTGGCTCAGAGACAGGTTCTTCAACCTTAACTGGTTCGGATGGAGGAGATGATGGTGGACTTGCTTCTTCCACCTGTAGGGGCTTTTTGTCCTCTATAGCCAGCACTTCCTTGGGAGAAGCAATTTTATTGTCTACCGCCTGCTAGGCCAAAAATATTAATTAATAGACACTAATCAAGGTGAATCTTCCATCATAGTATTTATTACTCCAAGGACGTTGGAAGATGAAGATAACAAAACCCATTAATTAGAGAATAGAATTTATTACAGAAAAATGTTCAGTAATTTCGACATCATATGCATAAGATAATTTATTAGAACGATCCAAGAGTATCAAATATTGCATTAAGGTATCCCCATCCATTTAATACTATGTTTAGAAGGGAGCACTCTCATACCTGATCCTTGCAGACTATTGAAACCCGGGGAGTTTCTTTGACATACTCTTCCATGGCTTGTAAAAATGATGCTGGGGGCTGTATCATCATATAGCTAATAGTTCAATAAAATTCCATATTGTATACAGATTTTTTTTTTTTTTTAAGAAAACAGTCTTTGTTACAGAAGATCCCACAAGTTGAAAATCTAACCTGCTCAATCTTAATAAACTTCTCTCCACGCCCAATATCAAGACTTTTACATACTTCATAAAACTCTGAAATTCTTTCTGCCTGCAATTCCAGTTGCAAGGTTAGTGCTTTTACACGTGTCTCTCTATCCAAAACTGATGGACAAGATAATGGTGACTTAATAAGATTTACCTGCTGCCCAGCTCTCCGATATATATCCAGAGCCTTCATAGCATCAGGGCGTTGCATCTCAAAGAACTATCATAAATATATTAAGTATGCACATACATGCAATCTTTTGAGTGTCTTAATCCAAAAAAATAATTATATAGTCACCTTGTCAATTAGATTAACTGTACCATCACTTATAGCTTGATAAATCTTGACACTCTCTGTAGCAACCTACTTGGAATGAATACAACAAAATCAGAGGAGAAGATAATGTAAAATCAGAAATAGACAAATTATTAAAAGTTTCACTTACCATTGTTAATGCTAACTGGATCACAAAATTATGAACTGCTGCACCGTGTGGCTGCAAATAAATAGTAGGATCCAATAAACATTGCTTCCATGAAAAAGTTATGAATAATCTTTATCAGAATTTTCCAAAATGTACCTGGCAACCAAGAACACGGTAAAGAAGCTGCTGCAGTGCAGGCAAATGTTCAAGCAACTCAGCAGTATCCAAATCTTTGATCCTCTGCATCATAAATGCAATAAATCGTCATTGACAATATACAGTGCACTTACCTTTTAACATAAATTGTATTCATTTGCAATTCAAATTAACAAATTAGCAAGAGTGTAGAGTATTATTCGCCCCCAAAAAATTAATGCAAAGTATTGAAGTGAGGGAATACATAAAAGTAACACGTCTTATGAATGGAATCCTGGTAAAGCAACCAGCTGCAGACCACACAATTTTTTAAATGACGAATCCAACTCCAACTTGGAGAAGTTTTCACAAATTTAACAATTTACTGCATCAGGGAACCACCTAGCTAGATATAAAAGATAGAAACTCCAAGATTTTCTGTTCTTTTCCCTCTTTGTTAGGTCTCTTTTCTTTCTCCTTCTCAACCCTGGTTATGCCCTTTTCTGGTTGAACCGTTTATTTTATTTAGGGAAAATGTCGTAGGGATCCTTTTGCTTTTTTGAAATGTGGTGTTTAATCCTCTAGTTTAAAAAATGTGTTTTTAGGTCCTCTTGCTTGTGAAAATATATTTTTAAGTCCCTTTGTTTGTGAAAAAAGTGTAGGCAAGGACCAAAATTAGCTTTTTATTTGTCCTTAACACCTTCTTCACAAGCGAAGGGGCTTTATAACACCTTTATAAGCTAGAGGACTAAATGACATCTACTATCTAAACAAAGAGACCAATTCGGCTCTCCACCCATTTCTTTATACCCAATCTCCTTTTCACTTTTGCATCAACAATTAACCTATGGAAGCAACCTAATTCTACCTCGTGCTAAATTGTGAAAAATGAATATATCATATTTTAGATTCAAGTTTTCTCCACAAAAAACAAGAATGAAATGCCACAAGAAGCCTAGATATATTCAAGGAAGTAAAGCTCTTACTGGGCGATCTGTCTCGACATCATACTTCAGAACACGAAAACATTCTAGCCTTTCCTCCAAGAACAAGGCATATGTACGAACCCAGGCAGAATAATCCCATGCTAAGTACACAAGGTAGGAAAAAAGGTTTAAAATTTATGTTTGTTTTTTTTCTCTTTCTTCCAGAAGAGAAGTCAGACAATATACATTTGTAGGGAGTGAAACTACCATTTGGACTCGAGTCGTCTTTAAAATGAGCTAAGTTCAGCATATGGCCTCTACTTCTGCCATAATTAATGAGTTCTTCGTGAAATGTGGGGTCCATTTCTCTCAGAGCTCGATGGATCACAATTAAGGTCTTCAATGCAACCTAAAAAACCAAATAATTGGTAAACATATGCAAAAATGACCAAAAAAAAAGGGGGAAGAAGAGCAAAGATTAAAGAATAGTTTTAGATTATGAAATCTATATCACAAGAAGCATCACCAAATGAACACTAAATTCAAGATAGTGATGTTCATTATACTTGTGATCAAAATGTTCACCTAAAGCTGAATGATAAAAAGAAACGAACCAGTCATAGCAAATTTAAAGTTCTTTTACTTTTTCAACTATCACCCTAGCAGAGAACCACATCTCTAGAACTTCTAAAAGAGACCAGCAGTGCAAAAATCATAATTATGAGGGCATCATAATATAATTCGTGCTCTCTGTTTCTCAGATTAAAGAAATTTCTGCTACTATAGCAGATTTTATAGCATTGATATATATACACTGGATAATGAAGGTTTCCATAATATGTTCCAGCACCCCATCACAAACGCAAAGATTGATGACATACCGCCCAATTATGTGTCTTTGTTAACCTTCTGGCTAGAGCATGGATACAGTATGCAACATCAGCACGGGGTCTGGTAGCCGAAATGGCAGCAAAAATAGCTGAAAGGAGAACATAAGTAATTATTAAGTCCCAATCCACGAATAGTGTACTGAAGCCAGAGTAGAAAACAGTAAGCTGGGAAGTCTGTAATGAAGAGAGAGAGAGAGAGAGAGCATGTACCTCTGATGTGTTTTTCCTTTGCAGGGCGCTCAACATGGTTCGTGGCTCTGACAATAGAAATGTCCAGTTCCTGAAAATTTCAAATATCCAACGAACAAAGTTTAAAATATCATGGATGTTAATACCATTGGGAGGATTACGAACAAGTGGTACTACGGTTACTACCTTGTAGTCACTATTGACCTTAGCCAATGACACTGTAGTAGTGTCCTTGAGGGCTCCAAGAGCTTTCCTCAAACTTTTCTGTGTACCTGCTGACATTCTTCTCTTCTCTTCTTCTACAACAAAAGTCTACAACACAACAGGACCATACAAAGTTAACCTGGTTTTTTAAATACAACTATCCATTCAAAGAACTTAAAAAAATGATTGAACTACACAAATGTTCTCTATATTTTTCTATGTTTTATAGTGTGGTCTTCTTACTTTTCTTCTTTTGATTTGGTCATGTTATTTTTTAATTTTCACACTTTAGGACACCTTACTTTTATTCTTTTATAATTTGGTCAGTTACTTTTTAATTTTCATACATTTAGTCCAAAATTTGAGACTAATTTGAAATTAAACTTCAAAAATGTAAAAAAAAAAATAGGAGACTAATGTGTAAAAATAAAAATAAAAGGATTAAATTGCAAGGAATAAAGTAAGAGGACCAAAGTGTGAAAATTAAAAAGTAAAGTTACAAAATTAGGGGACCAAGTGTAGAATATATAGAAATACAAGGACAATTTGTGTAGTTCATCCAAAAGTATTCATAATACTAAAATGGGAATTGCTATTTCCAGAACAGAAAAAAACTAATGTGAAAGAAATTAAATATTTTAACTAATAATCCAATACTCAATTGTTTATGAAAAGAGAAACTTTGCACCAGCATTAGTAATAACTGTTTTGCAAGAACTGCCCTATCAAATTCTTACTTATTTCAAACTACAAAAAAATGCACACAATCAATCATCAATCCAAACTTGTAAGTTCATAATTCAGATCCGATCGCATAGAAATCTGGAGAGCTAAAACTTTAAATAGTTACTCACTAATATTACCAAGAAACAGACTTAATTGTGACTGGAAATGCAAATTTTGTAGATTCCATAAGCAAAATGAGCAATCCAATCCAAAAGGTTAACCCCAAAGGAAGGTAAGTCTCATGCTACTTATAAACACTAGACTAGTAGCATTGGAACACTATCGGTTTTTACTCTAACAAAGAATTACATACCAAGATACATAATTCAAGGTCATCACTCATAGAAAAGAAAAGAGCTAATTCAGCTTTATCCACATGAGAAAAGTATGAAATACTCTCAACAATGGAAGGAAAAACAAGAATAAGATAGACAGAAATGAAACAAGAATTAAGATCTAACCACAAAAAATATAATCCAACAAAATCCAGAACGCTCTATTGGACTTTTAAATCTCAGAAATCAGCTCTAGAAAAGAACATAGAAAATAAACAGATCAGAGAGCTCGATTTATCTGAACACAAATTGAAAGAGTAGAGAGAGAGAGAGAGAGAGAGAGAGAAGGTAGGTGAAGACTAGTCGAAAAGAAGGGAAAAGTCGACCAGAAGAATTGGGTTCAGTTTGGTTGGCTCGTCGGCGTCTATAACAAAATAATAATAATAATAATTATTATTATTATTAGTTTATTTTCTAAAAAGTATATTATTTATTTATTTACTTATGGTTTAATTATATGCATTTAACCCGTCGAGCACATTTTTTTCTTCTTATTAACGCACATTTGAAAATATTATATATATATATTGAAAATTAAAATTAAAATTAATTAAATTATTAAATTATTTAAAAATCAAATAAATTTATTAATATTGTCAATATTCTTTGTTATTTATGATAGACTTGCATGACACAACTTGTTTTATTATTATCATAATAATATTTAATTAATAATAATTTTATTTAATAATAACAATAAGTTAAATTTTTTTCTAATAAGTTTTGAAAAATAAAAATGAGATATTTATTTGCATAAATTTTAAAAAATTAAATGATATCTTTATATTGAAATGTATTATCTTTAATATTATAAACGCTTTAAATTAATGTTAATAACTTAAATATTTTTCAATTTTTAAAATAAAATATAAATGATAAAAAAATGTTATTATTCTTATAATCTCAAAAATATATAATTAATGCATAGTTAAAAATATATTTTTTATAGCGTAAAAATATATATTTTTTAAAAATTAAATTCAAAAATAATTAATTAAGTAAATTATATAAAATTAAATAAATTTATTAATATTATAAATATTAGTATAGAATTGCGATAACATAATTTATTTTATTATTATTATAATAATATTTAATTAATGATAATTTTATATAATAATGAAAACAAGTTAAATTTTTTTTTGATAAGTTATGAAAAAATAAAAAAAGAGATATATATTTGCACAAATTTTAAAGAAATTAAATGATATATATATATCAGAAAGTATTATCTTTAATATTATAAACTTTTTAAATTAATGTTATTAACTTAAATATTTTTCAATATTTAAAATAAAATATAAATGATAAGAAAATGTTATTATTTTAAAATATATAGATTTTTTGTACAAAATTTCTAATTTTTGTTTTTAATTATTTTTAATAAAAAATTTACCTTTGAAAAAAGAGAGATCGTGTAGAAACTAATAATCTGATAGCTAAGAAAGAGAAAGAGAAAGAGAAAAAGTATGAAAGTGACTCTATGTTAACACTAAATAAGGTCGGTTAGAAAACACAGATGCCGGTGGACATCTTAATTGTTGTTAAATAGAATTTTCTTCATGAAACGTTTATACAACAACTTTAGTTATTATTATTACAATCAAATAAAAATAATCCACAAATTCTGTAAACAAAAGGGGAAAATAATAATAAAGTACAATTTTCAACCCTTCAAACTCTAAAATATAATGCATCTATTTTTTGTTTTTTACATACATTGATACTAATTAAATACTTTTGTGACAACCATAAGTTTTACGCCAGTCCAAAATTACAAGCGTAGCAGCATAATGTGCCAATGCACCCATAACAACAAAAACATGAAATATTTGATGACTATGTCCTGCTATATCAAACCAACCAGGCTTCAATCTCTCAGGAATTCGACTTACATAAAATGCAGTCCCAATTAAATAGAACAAAGCCATAGCAATTTCATATGCTAGGATGATATTACGCTGAGGATTATACCAATTGATCATAATAGCATGAATTGCAGGAATAACACCGAAGAGCCCCATCGACG
Organism: Hippophae tibetana; assembly: GCA_037013495.1. NCBI lineage: Eukaryota > Viridiplantae > Streptophyta > Magnoliopsida > Rosales > Elaeagnaceae > Hippophae > Hippophae tibetana. The sequence continues at coordinate 11,736,661 of CM072812.1, forward strand.
AGAATAGCATAGCACGAAATGCGCGAAATTTACTGCCCGACAGCTTTGGTGTTAGCAGTGTAAAGATGGTGAAGACGCCCATGATTGTAATACCAGCAAGGTATAGAAAGTGCCAATTTGAGTCACATTGAAATATGTAGTATATTGGAGGGAAAAAGGAGGTGATGATCATTGTGGTGATTCCAACATAATCTATTCTGAGTAATAAGATGTTCATGGAATGGGAATGGCATGAAAAGAGGTGGCAAGTGCTACTTGAGAAAAGGCAGAACATTGAGCCTCCTAAGAAAACAAAGAATGGCCATTGTGCTATGCTTTTGTTGCCTGATGCAATGTCAAACTCTTGGGAGGCTGCTATTTGTGTCAGATTCATGAATTTCGTTGTTCCCTAAAAAGATTAGATTCTAGATGTTAAAGCAAAAAAAAAAAAAAAAAACATTTTTGTAAAGAGGTTGATTTAGAAAGCAAGAAAGTGAATAATTACCACAAAGAAATAATCTATACTGTCATGAGAAACATTTGCAAGTGCACTAGGTAAAGACCTGCAACAAGTAGATTAACATATGTACATAAGTTAATTTTGGTCAAAGAGTGAAGAAGCAGATTTTAGGTTTGATGAAAGAAACGAAAGCAATAGTGGTAGAAATTGGATGCTTGAGAACAACATAAAAACAAAAACAAAAACAAAAGGATTGCTTAAGGGGTCATTTATTTGTATTTTGTTTAAAGTTATAAAGAAAAGAGGAGGGTATTAAATTGGGAGGTAATAATATACTTTTTACTAATTATTTTGCTTTTTCTTTTCAATTCTTATTAAGTATTTATTTTTCTCAAATAAAAAATTATATGTATCACATATTTTAAAAATAATAAATAATTTCTCTTAATATAAGAATGTTTAGACTATAAAATGTTTTCAAGAAAGAAGCATTAATTTATGGTTCTGTAAAAAAGCCCCTTAACAACATTCTCTCTCTCTTCTTTTTTGATTCAAAAGAATTTTTCATTTGTTGACCAAGTAAAACAAGAATATCATTTGTTTAATTAGGTGTTTTATTTTTGAAAGGAACTCATGAAAGTGTCAGATCTTCTCATCAACTCTACACCTACTAATGTGTTTCTGCAGCTACTTCATATTTGTCTATTTCGTTAATCCAAATGAACTATGGCAAAGAAAGACCCTTTAATATCTTATCTATTTATACATAAAAATTTATAATTATAAAAATAATACATTTTATATTTGGTAAAAAAAAATTAATTATTATTTTACATTGAATATCATTAAATGTTAAATTATATCTATTTCGATTATGTTTAATATTATTGTTAAATTATTTTTATTGTTAATAGATATTTATTTTATAGAGTTAATAAGTAAAAGTTCTGTTACTTAAATGAACCTTTATAAAAGCTACAGGACTTAAGAGGCACGCAACCTAATGAATTACACAAAGTAAGCCGCAAACTTTTATTGCTTCCCCAATTAAAACTTTCTTTCTGTCTTAATTTTAAGTTAGTTTTAAAATAAAAAAAATAATATAATATAATTTCATCTTATTAATTTTATTCTAATATAGAAACTCCAGAGTTAAGTTAGCAAATTTTTCAAAAGGCAAATGATAAAAATATATATACCTGGTAAGAAAACTAAGGAGATCCGGTACATGAGGTAATTCCATCAAATTCGCCATAGTTAATACTAGAAACAGAACAAACCCAACTAAATGCCTGAAAAATAACACATTAACCAAACTAAATCATTGTTAAGTTAATAAAAATACAGAAGAAACCCATTAAAACAAAAGTTTCAATTCATAAAACAAACATTAATAAATAAATAAAAAATCCATAAGAGAAAAGTCTCACTCACGTCCAAACGTTGAGTGTTTCATTATGCCAATGGAAAATGCTAAAAAATGCTTCTTTTAGAGGCCAATTTGCTCTGTAATAATTCAATATGAACTCGTTGTCCTTCATGTACTCTGGCAACTCCTTAAACGACATCAGAGCATACCGTTTCACCTTTTGTTGTTGGGATTTACAATCCACTTTCTTCTTTTTCTTCTTCTTCTTGTCATTTTTTTCATAAAATCCAGGAAAAGCTTTCTGGGTTTCTTCTATTTCTCTGCAAAATTTTCTTTTGCAAACAATTTCTTCTGTGAAACTCATTGTTCGTACAATTATCACAAATTGGAAATGTAATATGTAGACAAGCCCTTTTGGGTTTTCAAGAAAAATAGTTTTCAATGTGTTAAAAGACTTCAATAATAATTGTAGTTTGGTGGTAGCAGAGCTGAACCAACGGTGAACATTTATAGGCTTCTTTACATGCATGCAGGTGCAGCTATGAGCTATGGATGCTGCTGCAGAGGATTGGGGTGGCTTTTATTTATTATTATAATAAATAATAAATAATTAATGATATTTAAGTTTTTGTTATTATCGTACTATTTTTTGTTATAAATTTGAAAAATTAATAAAAAAAATTAATTTTTAAAATTTATATTAAATATAAAGTTAACATAATAAAAAAAAATTAGAGTCGCATTAGCCCACCCATCTATTTACACTAAATAATCATTTTGGTCTGAATTGAAGAAAAAGAAGATTAATTGGTTAACCATAAATTGTCTTCCCAACAAATATCCATCAACTAATTGAGAACCCACTTGGATATAAAATTACTTGTTCAAATTATAACATGCCCAAGTAACAAAAAAGAGGAGGGTTGCTAACTCTCTTCATTATATTTTGATTATTTATTATTTATTAAATGATGATATGTATAAAATTTAAATTTTTTATATATATTAATTTTTTAAAAAATATGAAAAAAAATGTTAATAAAGTAAAATTTATACATATTATTTAAAAAATAATGTAAATGAAAAATATAATTAAGAATTTTTCTATCACTAATCAACAAATTAGTTTTATCAAATTCCTTTGCTTAGTGATCTTTAAAATTTATTAGCATGGTCCAAGGAAAAACAGAACAAGTACCCACTCGCTGCCCATGAAAACAAAATGCATTTATTAGATATTTATTATCCTATTGTCTTTTTTTTTTCTAAGAAATTCTCTCTTTTTTTAATTGAAATAAATAATATTATATAATTATACATGTTTAAATTGAATGGTTTTTGTCACATAAAGAAAAACAATGAGTTTTTTTTTTCAAAAAAGAACAACGAATTAAGTCACGTGTTGGTTCTACATCATGGAGGTCTTTTACATTATTTTAAAAATGTGTTTTTTTTTTCATTAACATTTTTTTACTTTATTTTTATTAAGTATTATATATATATTTAATGATTTATTAATGCTATTGCTTACTCTTTTAAATAATTCAAGCCAGCCTGCAGCTGTATCCACGTACCTATGTTAAGGGCAAACAGTTCATCCCTTTTCTGTTGGTTTAAGTTCTTGGATGACTTTATTAGGAAAACAGTAATTAAGTTCTTATTGGATGACTATCACAAAAATAGAAGTGGTTAGGTGACCTTTTTTATGAAGTCTTTAGTTGAATTTTTTTTGGATGGAGTATGATTCTTTTAACTCATGAATTTGCACATTGTATTTTATATTATCTTACTTATTTTTTACTGAATTAATATGTTAACAAGATGTCTCTAAATTTGAAAGAAAAATTACAAAATAAGAGAAAAAAAAATGATTATCTATAATAATCATGAAATTATTAAGAATAATTTTAAATGTAAATAAAATGATATGATATTTAAATATAATGTACTAATTTTAACACAATAATTTATTAATGATATTAAATTAAATATAAATTGAAATGAAATAATTTATGTAGATGCTTACAAGTTACAAAAATATGAACACAAATTACATTGAATACATGTTTACATTCAAAACAAATATTTGAAAAGATAATAAATATATTTCTATATATTATAATAATTATAATTATTATGATAATTTTTATTTGAATACAATTATATAAGTATAAATATATTTACTAATAATAATATATTATATTACTTATAATATATCAAAAATTTATGAGAAATATAATTTTTTGATTAAAAACAAACCAAGGAGAGTTACTTTTCAAAAGAGCTATCATAAATAAGGTGCGTAAAATGCAAGGAATCAACCTAATTTAATAAAATTAAACTAATTCAACCCAATATTTTCAATTTTAGAATTTATTAATATTTTGTTAGTTTAGTTCTCATTTCTTTAAATCAAACCAATCCAATCTATTTATTTTATTATTTTTATTTTTATAAATTTTAAATAATTAATTTTTTAATCTTTATCAGGATTTATAAATTATATATATATATATATTATTTACAAATCAGATGTTTTAATCATTGCTTCTTCTCATTGATACTTAAAATTGAAAATGAATAATTAAAATAAAAAATTATTATATTTTTAATTTCATCTAAGGGACAATTTTTTCATTTCAAATAATAGTTTATAATTAAATTTTATCTTCTATGTCCGTTCCCCAGAATAATAGTTTGTACCTTCAATACTTTTGATATAAACCTCGTCCAAGTTAATCCTAGATAAATTCTCTTATGATTTTTGATCGTTACTAGTAAACACGGGATAGATGTAGAAGTAAACATAGGATGGATCCGACAAGATAAAATTAAATACATGTACTGTTTAAAGAAAAATAACTTAGATAAAGGCATAGCATATATATCTTGTTTTTGTTAGATACAAACTACACCTTAAACTCCCCAACAGTGACTAGTTTTCTCAATTAGTTGACTAATGTCCAGCATCTCTTTCATAACTAGTTTTGGTTGATAGTATATTAGTATTATATATAATATTACTAGCTATATATATGTGTATCATGTAATGATATATGTCCTCGGAATAAAAATTATAAAAGAAAACAATTTATTATAAGAAGTTAATAATTAGATAAATTTATTTTTAAAAAAAATTGAATTATACCGGATACTTAAAAAAAAATATTCCTGCATAATCATGACTCATGAGATAAAAAATTATTTATTTAATAGCAAGTCACCGGTTCTTTTAATTTATTAAAACAACAGTCACCTTATGTTTTGGAATTTATTATTCATTATTTTTGAAATATATTTTTTATAATTTAATCTTTTAATTTTTTTTAAAAATATATAATTTTAAATTTTATTAACTTAAAATATTATCTTATTACATAATTTTAAAATTAATCAATAATTTTTGATGTTTTGTTTCACGGATAAAGCATCTAAGAAGTAATGAGGTGACTTGTGGGAAACACGTAGTTATTACTTAAAAATAATTAATTACTGTGCCTTAAGGGTAGGCCATCGCCCATCCATCTGTCTCTTTTTGTAAGCAAAAAGTAAACATATAGAGAGTCAACCAAGAAACAGACCGACAAAAACACTAGCTTCTACGTCAATTTTATTCATTGATTTTAAATAAATTTTCTGTTAATTATATTATTTAATATTAATTATTTATATATATATTTTTAAATTAATTATATTAATATTATTTTTTTATTAATTTAAAATAACACGTTATTACTTAATACATAAACAACTAAAAATTACTACTCCAGTCCCCATACATAGCTGAGCCTCCTCGGCCTTAATTGTACTTTGAATTTTCCAAATAAAAGTACTATTAATTGATAGCTAAAATATCAACCTATTTTCATGGAACACTAGAATACTCCCTTCTATCAACTTCAAAGTTTTCATAATATCTCAAGTGTGCAAAATCACACTAGGGTGGTAAAGATGCTTTCTTTCTACGTTAATTTTATATTTTAATTATATTTAAAAATTAATTAATTAAAACAAAAATTAATTAAAAATACAAAGTATTAGTACAAATTATTTTATAAAAAAAATATCTTAAATTGATTAATAAAAATATTAATATAATATATCTTTTTTTGAGATTAAAGTTTTAAGATTTAATGAATTTACTCTAATTTTAAAACACATATAATTCTTATAAGTTTATTAAGACGAGCCATTATCTTATAAGAGAGGGGACTCTTAGAAATACACACATTTTAAAATTAATATTTTTTCATGGCTAGTTATAAAATATGATGTTAATGACTAGAGATAAATTATATTATTTTAATGATATTATAAATTAATTTTTTTTATAAAATAATTAAAATGTAATAAGATATGATCTATTAATATAAGTAGAAATTAAATTAAATTTCTATTTTTTTTAAATAACAGTAATAATACTCTAACAAAAAATTATTTAAATACATTTTTTTTTATTTTTTTAATAAAAATCAATAAAATATTACAAACAAAAATGTAATCAATTTATAAGAAAAAATAATATTTTAATAAAAATTATTAAAATAATACTATTTATTTTTAATTGATCAATTTTATTAAAATTATGAAATTAAAAAAATTATTTTATGATATAAATAACTAAATACCTACTTAAATTTAATTTAAAAGACTCTGTCTAATATATCTTAATACTAACATATTAATAAAAATATCATTATAGAATAAAATATCTAATACAGTGTTTGTAATATCAACCTAGAATCTAGAGATATCTAAGCTATTATATATATATATATATATATATATATATATATATATATATATATATATATATATATAATGTACTGTTTAGAAAGGAAAAAATATAGAGCTTGATATTTTTATTATTACATATAATAAATTCAATTATTAAAATTATGTATTTATTCAATTATTATTATATATATTTACTTTTATTTGTTTAAGTATGTGTTGCACGGTGAAGTGTATGTTTTTTTTAGTTTTATTTTTTTGTTAATTTTAATACATATTTGAAAAAAAATCAAAAAATTTAACCTTCTAAATTAATTGTAAAAATAAATTTCCTATGAAACACATGTTTGAAATGATATCCATTATTATAAAACTCTTTCGCAAAAAGTATATATATATATATATATATATATGATAAACATGGTTAACTAAAATGTTTAATATTTAAAACTTAATATGAATAAATTTTGCTAGCTAATATTTAAGTCTTTAATATTATATAGATATTTTAATTAAGGTTGTTAGCTTAAATAATTTTAAAATTTAAAATAAAATATATAGGATATAACAAGGGTTTTTTTCTTGAAAATTATTTTAATTGTAATGTAGATTTTTATATAAAATTTAGCTATAGATATAAATACAGATATAGAAAAATAAATTAATTATATTCAATATAATTATTTGTATGTATGCATATATTTTCAACTACTTAAAAAAATAGTTTATCAATTAAAGATTACAACTAATTATGTAAATTGTATTGTCTCATTTTATCTTATGTCTTATTTAATATCTCTAATTAATTCATGATATAATATTATCTCATTTTAATTAAATATTATTTCATTTCATTTTATTTAAATTATATTACTAATTGATTTAACTATAAATATATATTATATCATTTTTTATTAAACTTATATTATAAATTATTATTTATTATATTTTTTTTGTTTTGGTATTCTTACTATATACCATTTCATATTTACAATATAATTAGTGTACAAACTTAATTAATATTAATAATAAAAGAATACACAAAAGGAAAGGAAAAAAAACCAAGATTAGTTTGAATTAAAAAAAAAGTTTGCTATAAGATGGATCATCTAACTGATATTAGGACCAAGTCATTTTCTCTCAATTTTTGGTACATAGGATGGATCATGTAACTGATTTTAGCGCCAAAGTCATTCTCTTGATTTCTCTCAGATTTTCTAAACTCTTTACACGTACACAATGACACGTTAATACACAGGGAAAAAGTTATTTGCCTTAACTGTTGTTTATTAATTTTGTTTAAAAAAATTATTTTTTAATCTATTTATTTGTGTAAAATGTATCAGATAATAACAAAATTAATTTTTTATCTATTTTTTCGTTAAATATAACAGAATAATACATATAACATATACATAATCATTTTTAATTAAAAAATTAGTCAAATTTTTTAACGAATTTTTCAATTTAAATTAAATTTTTATGGTCTAGTAACTTTGGATATTACATAATAAAAATTTTGTTTAAGATTTATTGAATATTTGGTTTAATTTTGAAAGATATTTTTTTCTTAAAAAGTTTGAATAAATTTTTAATTAAATATTAATTTTTATTTATATGTCTATAAAAAAATATAAATATATATGTTATTCCGTTATATTTAACAAAAAAAAAATGGAATAAAAAGTTACCTTTATCTTTGTCTAAATATTTTTTACAAACAAAAAGATTTTAATGACACATTTTTCACAAATAAATTGATTTAAAAATAATTTTTTTAAACAAATAGACTAAACAATACATTTGTGCTAAATAAAATAACTATTTAGGCACATCACCCTAGTATATATTTATATTAACCAACATTTTTAACAACTTATTTTCAGCCATTTGATTTGAATCTATTTAACATGAATATATAGTTTTATTTGATTTGATTTTTTTATTAATTTAATAGTTATTCATTAAATTCAAATTTTAAAATATGATAGTAATTTAAATTAACCTATAATTAATATTTTCTTTTAATATTATTTGTTATATCAATTTTTATCTAGAACGGACCCTATATATATATATATATCCGTTTTAATGATAAATGATTTAGATAAATAATATTGATAAATTAAAGTGACATTAGGATGAAATTATTTAAATATATAGATGTTAATAGATATAAAAATTTAAAATAATGAGTAATTCATAAAAAAATTAATTATAATTATTATATTATATTTATTTAAAAATTGAGATTATTTAATAAAATTATTTATTCAAACTAATTTCTTCGGTTATTATTTATTACAATATTTTCTTTAAATTTATTCACTTTTATTAATCTTTTGAACAAATAGTTTGAAATAAAAAAGCTTATTATTTCAATTTTACAAATTTGGAGTTTTATTTTTTATTTTCAGAAAAAAAGCTCGAATGGAAGTATCTGCGAAATAGTGGTCCAAGGCGTTTAATTTGTGGGTGACAGACATAGGTAATGAGCTTAGTGTTAATCTACTAGTTATCAATTATATTATCTTTTTATATTATACGTTAAATATTTAAGTTTAAAAAAAAATTACACTAATCTTTAAAAAAATTCATTTAAAATATTATATTCATTTTTTAAAAAATAATGTACAAATTCAACATGAGATGAAAGGTGTTTTAATTTTAATTTTCCATTCTTACAAAATTTTGATCATATTTAATTAACAATATAATAAAAATAATAATATGAATTATCAGGTTGACTACTGATCTAAAATCAAATATAAAATATTTTAATAACATTGTAATTATTTCTTCCTTACCATCAATAAAATACTAAATGTTTTTCTATATATTTGTATAATTATTTATTTATTTTTAAATCAAGATTTTTTATCTTTAATATTTTTTCATTTATAATTTTATAAATCTTACTTTAATATTTATTATTATTTTAATTATATTTCTCAAACAATTGTAATAACAACAACATTATTTTTTTATAAATTTAATTCTTATTTCTAGTATATTTTAGTTCTTCAAAATAAACATCTCTCCTTTTTGGTTAGATAGAAAGAGACCAAGAGTTATCATTCTCTAAATCGTATCTCACATTTGAATACGAAGACAAGTTGAAAATAGTAATTAAAGTAATTTTATATATTATTAGTGTGCCATAAAAATCACTTTAAGTGTATAAATTTTTTTTTGTCAATGATAATAATTCATTAAAATATAAATAATTATTACATTTATGATAATTGAAAAGTATTAGGTAATACAGTTGTGTTATTAACGAGATAAAATTTTACTTAATACACGTGTATAGATGACATAGAATTATTTCATTTAGAAATTTATATGCATTTATAATCTCATTTTTATTAAAGGGTAAATTAACATATACAAAAGGTTTCAAAACAGAAAAAAAAGTTAACTGCTAATGACCGTCTTACAAAGATGTCTTTTTTAAGACACCTATTGATAATATTATTTTGTAAACATTTAGGATGACTACTAGTCATCTCATACAATTTTTAAATTACTCTTTGTTATCACTTAAGAGCATACTCACTCTACACTAACACCCCCACTTTTCCCTCGTTATTTCTCAAAGTCTATCTCCCTAAAAAATCCCCAATAACTCTGAAATCCTCCCATATCCATCAGAATTGCTTTGTTACGAGTATTTGTAGAAATTATTTTTTAAGTTTCTCGTCAATATTTAATTCATTGACCTTTTGTTGAACTCTACAATTTGGGCTATAGTGTCCCTGCTTTACACACTTATAACAAGTGGGTATTTTTTCTTTAGTAAACCGGGTTTTATTATTGGGCTTTTTAGTCCAATTATGTTTCTTAAATTTTTTCCTCCTTTTAGAAGGATAAGTCCTTGATTCTTTAAACCAAGGTTTTTTATAAGCTTCTTGGGATTTATGGGATTTCTTTTGAGATAATCCTTTGAGGATATTTTGATATCCATACTGTTCGCAAAAGTCTCCTAAGGCTTGCTTGCTTTGGACCCTTTCTTTGTCCACTTGTCTTTTGAGCTTCATATCAGTACATAATGCTAATCCTTCTGCCACTATTTCAGCGGCTAATTCACCAAATGTATACATACCATATGGTATGGATCCACCGTGCTTGGTTGGGAGTCTTGCACGAATTTTTTCTACAAATAGGGTAGGTAACCCTGCAATGAATCTTTCTTTCCAGAAGTCACTATTAGAGTCTTCTCTTGTGAAAACTTTAGAGAAGAAAACATCCTTATACCATTTGAAATGTGACATGGTAGGACATCTTAAGCTTATAAGTTGTTCATGACTTCTATCTTGTTGCAAAGTTGTACTTCCCACAAAGTACAACAATATTGTGTAGACCATCGTGTTGACTGTGTCTTCTATTTGGAGAACATCACCATTTTCATTTACTTCTTGTTTAATTGAGCTAAGAATTATATGACGTTCTTGAGGACCTAAGTGAGTATCCCACCAGCCTTGTAATTGTCCAACAAAGCCAGCTATTATTGCTAATGCTGCATGTTTATCTGAGTTTCCTTGAAACTTGATTGCAGTTGCATACATAAGCATATTTTTAATTACCCGGATAACTTGATATTCAGATAGTCCGTCAATACTCTATTCTTGAATGGTACTATCGAAATATACTGTCCTGCTAGGTAATTCTTCTTCGATTTGCAAATCAACTGGAGATTGCCTAGGATAATAAGGCTTTGCTTTGTATACTGGAGTTGGTTTTTCCAATTTATTTATTTCTACAGAATCATTTGTGTAAGATTCCTTCAGATATTGATAAATTTCATCTACTTCTTTTTCAGAGATCTCATTTAGATCTTCTTCGAGCATTCGTACAGATTTTCCTCTATCTGTAGTGTCTAATTTAGACATTTTTTTCTAGTAATTCTTTTAAGAATTCTGAGTTATCTTATTTTCTTAATTTAAAATCTAGAATAGGTTTAAAGAAGGATGGTTTTACTTCTTTCTTAGAAGTAGATGGCAAACTTTTAGTCTACTTTTGAATCGATTTTTCAATTCTTGTTAACTGATTTCCAACTGTTTGTAAGAATAAGTTGGTGTAATTTCCTTGTTCTATAACTTGATTCACAGATTCGTTTGTGACTTGTAATTCTGGTTTTGTTGAGTTTCCTTTGTAAGGAACTGCTTGTACTTTTTCTGATATCTTAATGACTGCTTCTGGAGGATGGGTTGCCATTATTTTTTCACCAGATTCTAAGGTATATGTTTGATGAACCTTTTCAAGGTTATATACTTCAGGAATTATGATTCCATTCTTTTCAGAATATTTGATGATAAAGTCGAAGAAATTTAATTCTCCTTCTCTATTCTTCTTTTCAACATATTTTAAGAATGCTTTATACTTTTCATAGAACATTTTTTGTTGTTCTCTATTTAGAGAATAAAATATTTTTCTTTTTTCAGAATTTTCTAGATCATAAAACATCTCTTTTAGAGATTCATTAAATGATGGTTTTTGTAACATCATAACACTCTGGAACCTAGCGTTCGATTCGTATCCCATATCCGAGAGTGTTGGACTCATCGGTCTTTCCATCTGCTCTTCAGATCTATTAGATCTTTCTTCTACTATTTTGGATCTTTTAGATCCATCATTTTGATAATCTGGTAAGTTTATTCCCATAGGAAGCCTCTGAGTTCCTTCGAAATCAATTTATTTTCCTTTTGAAGAATTTATAGAAGCATTTGAGAATCTTTCTGAAACGTTTGAGAATCGGTTGCTTGTAGTTGATGGTCTTGATTTAGATATTCTTACTTTTCTTGTTGAGTCAAACATGATTTCTACTGAGCCATCGTCATGTTCTATTATTTGATCGACTTCATTATTTTGAGGGGTTTTAACCTTTTCAGGTTCTTGTTGTATCAACCAACTTTCTGGAAGAGTAATTTTATCCCATGCTAACATTTTAGGTGTAGCCAATCTAGTCTTTTCACTATTTGTTTGAAATAGTGTTGTTTCTCCTCTTTTATTTCTGATAAGAGATCTTAAATTGATATCTGGGAAGATAATGTTCATGACTTTGAAGTATACTCTATATATAAGAGCAACATTACTGGTTCCTTCCTCTATGTCGAAACCATGTGTCTGCACATCCACCTTTAAACATCTTAAAACATTTGCATCTTTAATGCATACAGAGAAATTAGGGAAACAATTAAAATATATTGGTCCTGAGCTTAAGGACGATTCAATACATCCTAACATTGAATCTTTAATCCGATTATGTCTTTTATCTCTAACACAAATAAGAACTGAATTATTTAGTCATTCTCTAGTACGAGGTTTAACTGCAATTTGTACTAAACCAATATGTAAATAATTATATTTTTCTTTATATTGATTTATAAGACCTTGAGATAATAAGCTTAAGTCTAATGACTCTTTAGCTAAAGGATACGTCTCTTCTACTGTTTTTATTATATAGTTAGATTTAAAAAGAAAACTACCCTTATGATAGATTTGTGAAGTTCCTACTTTAGGAACATTCCAGTTAGCTAAATCTTGTTCAATATTTTCTATATTTATTATCTCTTTATTTTATGCAGATCTAGCTGTAGAAGTAGAGCTAGTGTTGGAGGATGAAGAAGTAGAGTTTCTAGAGAATGATCTTACCAATCCTGCCATTATAAAAGATCAGAGAATACCTTAATAGGATCAGACAAAGTCTCACGCGTCTTACTACTACCTCTCTTGGGTCTTACTTCTGCGCTGCTCGTCGAAGTCCTAATACCTCGAAGTCTTTCTTAATAGCGAGAGGCAACTTAAGTCACCCATCTCATACAATTTTTAAATTACTCTTTGTTATCACTTAAGAGCATACTCACTCTACACTGAAACGATAACACCCCCACTTTCCCCTCGTTCTTTCTCAAAGTCCATCTCCCTGAAAAATCCCCAATAACTCTGAAATCCTCCCATATCCATCAGAATTGCTCCCATAATTGATCCTGGCCTGCCCTCCACCCATTTGGTATAGCTATGACTGACATCTCATAGTCATACACCTTCTTTCCCATTCGGTATTGAACCGATAAGTTCATGTACGTACTTTTTGTGCCACAAAATTTATTTGTGATGGGTGACTTAAGCTGATTGTTTTACACAACATTGATATACGAGGTGTCTTGCTTAATCGAAGAAAAGTGTTTTACAAAAGCTATATCTACTTAACCTAGCTATTTCGTTTGCTCTTAGAAATGCAAAATTAATTATGGTTTTGGACAGCGTAGGATTTTGCTACCTTATCCAAAACCATAATTTTGCTTTTCTAAGAGCAACATAAATAGCTAGGTTACGTAAATATAGATTTTGTAGAACACTTTTCTTCATTTAAGTAAAATACTTCATAAATCATCGTTGTGTAAAACAATCAGCTCAAGTCACCCATCACAAAGAAATTTCATGGAACGGAAAATACATGAACTTACTGGCTCAATATCAAACAAGAAAGCAGGTGGTGGGCTACCAAATGTCAGTCATAGTTGTACCAGATGAGTGGAGGGTAGGAGTAGGTGGTTTGAGAAATTTTGATGATTATTAGAGGATTTTGGTGTTGCAGGGGATTTTTCGTAGAGATAGAACGTGATAATTAGGAATGAGAAGAAAGTGTGGTGTTATGGTTTTAATGTAGAGTGAGTTTGCCATGAAAAAAAAAGTAAATGAAAAACTATATGGAATGCTAGTAGCCGTCCTAAATGTTTACAAGATAAGACGAACATTAATTATCCTATTCATAAACAAATAAAAAGGTCAATATCTGTTCTAACAATAAAGAATATAAGATGCTCATTAACCATCCTATATACTTTTATGAATAATTTTACCTAATAACCTTTTTAAATAACATATTAGATCATTACCATCCTATTTTATTTTTACTTTAAAATTTATGTCATCATATATTACTTGTATTCTTATAGTGAGTAACTTAAAAGTCTAGATTTTTTTACCTTTTTATTCCAATTATTGGTAATTAAAATTCTATTTATCAAAACAAATACACATAATTTAATTGAAAATTGATATAAATAAGATATTGATGTCTAAACGAGAGATGGATACTTTAACCCATGAAATATTTTCGTGAACTCCATTTCAACCTACTTAAGAAGACTTCATAATGTGAATTAAACAAATAGTTCTATAGAATTACAATAACAATAACATGTTTAATTTAACACACCATGGAAACAACTAACAAATAAAAAAAAGATTTTTTGTAGTAAATATACTAGAAATAGTGGGCCTTAGAAGCTCCTATCCAAACTAGCAATATAACAAATAACACATATTATGTGAATTAGGTAATTATATTGAGAAAGTTTTAAAAGATTTTAAATTACTTCAATATCATCTATGTATAAACATATTTGATAAATTATGATTATATTCTCATCATATTAGATCATACAACATATAACGAGATAAACTTATATAAGATCAAACTCCTATGTTGTAGCATCATCGAGTTGATTAAGACAATTATTCAAAAACAAGCAATTTATTAATAAAAAAAATTAATAATTCACAACTAAAAATAATATATGCTAATATCAATTGGAACATCATGCTCAATTGTGCCTAAGCTACTTCTACTCTTTGTCAACATAGTATCTTATTCAAGTAGATCTAAGTTTGTTCTCGAAACTCTATCACATTGTGATATGATCGACTACTAATAGCTTAATCTCCTAATATGCATACATGATACAATCTCACAAAATACATCTGACACACTGCACACCAACTCTAAGAGGTATCACAAATGTGCTTCTTAACTATAGAGTGTTCATTTCATAAAAGTTACATGATCTTTCACGCCTTTGCCCATAACAATTGTATTATAATCGTGTTATTATTGTTATCTTGTCATTCTTTTGTGTTTGTTGATACATTAAAAAAATTGATCATTTTTTTTGTCATATTTTTTATTTATAATAGTAAATATTATTAGAGAATATGAATATACAAAATAATTAATGATTAAATGTCTTTTTATCTTACCATAATTGTCATAAATTACAACTTCTATGAGTAAGTTGTGTAATATAGATAATGAATTTTATGCATTTTAATTAATGACAAGTCAAGTGTAATTTTTTTTTTTGAAAAAATAAAATTTCATTAAAGATTAAAAGGTACAATCTACATAAGAAGTCATCAATTTAAATAAATTAACAATCAAATTGTTAAACTAAAACTAAAAATCTTATTAAACACAAAGAAAATTTTAAATTTTTATCTTTTACTCTATTGTAAGGTCCTTCAATCAATTATTTAATTGCTCCAATTGATATATTGATAGTTGTTTAGATAAAATAAAATCTTGATACTATATTATAATCTCAATGATCTTCAATATTAGGAATCTAGATAAAAATCTATATTAACAAAAAAACACAAATTTTAAATGCATAAACGTGATATAGATCATCATAGATAAATATCTAAATGTAAAAAAAAAATCCTAGAGTTAAATCTAGGTGAAAAACACAAATATGTATTTTTTTATTCAAAACAACTAATAAAAAAAGATAAATATAAGCAAAATAAATAGAGAGATTAAGAGGGATTCCTATAGAAAAAGATTCCTCTCCTGTAGAAAGTAAATTAATTTCTTGAAAGTTTCAAAGAAAAAGAGAAGAACAAAAGTGAATAGGGTTTCGAATTGTTTTTATAAGTCAAGTGTAATTATTTGTAGGGGGTATAATAGGAATATTATACACTTATCAATAATAGTTGTTCATATCTTTTTTTCATATGACATTTTTTCCTTTTTTATAAAAACAAAAAGCCAATACGAATCCGTTCAATTACAGATGTTATGTTCCAAGTTATATTTGTTCACTCTTTGTCGATAAATAAAAAATTACTACATGTATTATCATTTTACCACAAACAACTATGATTCTTACCTATAAACTTGTGTTAAATATTGTATATCTTATCTTGATTGGATTAAAAGAAGAAAAAAATCTATTTGATGGGATAGGATGAGTGACCCTAAATTTATTTTTTACACCGTTGTATCCTAACATTGATATTTAGAAGAATAATTTTCTCCCTTGTGTTCTTTATAAATCCTAATTGTTGAAATATAATAGTATAAAAAATTAGATAATAAATTAGAGCCACTGATATTATCTCCTATTTAATAACAATCTAACATGCATCATGTAGAGTTTAGGGTGAAAAGTTTGGTTGGTTATTAGTTTATTTTACAAACAGATCTTAACTTTGTTATTTTGAAAAAATTAAAATCATAACTTTCAAACTGTCCTATAAAGTCAGTTTTAAGGTTCTTAGTTTGGTAATTTTAAACCTATACTCCTTTAATAAAAAATTATTTATAAAAATATAACTTATTTAAATAATTTTTAGCATGATATATCTTCTCTTAAGGTTGAAATGTAGAAGTGTTTAAAGTTGTTTAAGAAAGACACTTAAATATGTATCATATTTATAATCAATATGAAGTGAATAATAACAATAAAGACATCAAAGTTGTCGAAATTTGAAAACAAATAAGAAATACACATCTATTAAGAAAAAATTGTTAAAATGTTTATTTTACATGCTCATGATTATATTTAGACATTATAGTGTGTAAAAAATGATAAATATATTAATTAATACGTATAAATATCGTAAATATAATAAAATTAAAATATATTTATAATAAAAAATAATATACTAAGTTTTTATCGATTTTATAAAATAAAAATTTCTAAATGAAATTGATCAGTTTTATAAATTTTATTTCATCTTAATTAATAAAATTTATAAAACTGATTGATACCACACATAAAAAAGTAATAATATACATAATCTATATATCAATGAATTCGAGAAATTTTTGAACTTGTGTCCATAGCAAGGAGAACTTAAGAGAAATCATACTCTTCTTGTCAGCTAACACTCTTTAGTCTTTTCCTTTTTACATATCCTCCAAACAGGGTATCCTAGAAGACAATGTCAGCTCAATAGATCTTCCATATGAAAACTAAATTGGAAAAAAACAAAAAATTCAAATCATGCAGAGGACATCAAATAAACTAATTGACTCCCATAATAACCGAAATAAACACGAGGAGTAAAAACAAAGATAAAAGAAACAGCATATAAAAAAGACATTTAGGCACTCCTTCCGATTAAATAAATTATGGCTTGGGCCAACTTGCCCCTGTGAAAAATTTGTCTTGGCTATAGACCAAAAGCCATTTTCATGTACTCTACAAAGTATTAAAAAAGATGAATAGACTTGCATTTTTACGTACACTCTACAATTTTCATGTTACCTGCTAATGTTCTCTTCAATTTCCTGCTTTCTAAATGCTCGATCAGAGAATGAAATATGCATAGTGATAACTCAAACTATTATATATAAAATGCTTAGCTCCACGAAAATGTTACCAACTACAAAGATCCACCTGCAGGGATCGAAAAATGATTCATTAGAGAATTTTTCGTTGCTGCTGCTAACAGAAGTGTGGACTATTGAGATCAAAGTTAGCATTGTGATCATAGCTAGCATTCCATCCACGCTCAACATAGCATTGTGATCAAAAGTGTTTCTAGTGAAAAATGGCTTAATCGACCAAGATTGCCTCCAAAAAACCGCTAACCAAGTTAAAGGAAAATAAATCTCCTTATATCATCTTCATGAAAGATAACTTCCCTTAGAAGGTGGTCGTATAAACATAAAGAGGGGAAGTGCTGAGGTCTCCATTAACAGTTCCAAGACTTAATTTGATATGTCAATGTGAGCACAATTATACATTGCCCTCTCCATGTTTTGTTTTCAAGACAACAAAATTACAAAGATACATGATAAAGTTGAGCTAAATGGTTCAAAAGAAATTAAATTAAATTTGATAAAAAAAAGAGGAAAAGGAAAAATAGCTAAAGAGTTTATAAGTAATAAATTTAGATTTTACATAATAATAAATAAACAACTTCATCATTAACAATCTTAATGTTCCCCAAGGAATCGATCTTACTACTAAATGTTTTGTTAGAGAGATAAAGTGTCTTAAGTTTATATAGTTTGCCAATTGAGGTAGGAATTGGCTGGGAGTTATCTGCATCAATGCAACCTATTTTTTTTTAGATAAAACACATGATTTTGTAGTATGAGATTAAAAAAAATTAGACTTTAGACTGAGTAGAATGGTTAAGCAAATGGTATAAAACTCAAATATAAAATGACAAAATGAAAGGAAGGAAAGATCAAAAACACAAGCAATCTTCATATATAATTTGATTAAAACGAACGCACGATGTGAACACATAAATTTCCCATAGGACGTACAGTTGTTAAACAAACAGTTTTCAGAACCTTTGAGCAAGAAAAGGAAGCAATACCTTAAAAATGACTTTAAAAAGAAACACGGATGGTAGATTTTGAAATACTATTGTTGGTGCAATTTGGGATGGCTACGCTCATACTACAATGATGTTGAGATATGATCGGTGGATAAGTCGCTCTCTTTAAGACATTTTGTAACTCTATCTAAATTTATACAAACAAACACAATCTCGTCGTCCTCAGGATAAAACAACCTATAATCATTTTTTTATCTAAATATTTTACTACACTGATAAAGTCTGAAATACTACACGTTTAAAGTATTTATTTTGCTTAAAAAACTGAAGAAAAAAAACAAATTTGAATTTATTTTTATTGGGTTTGCTACGAAAAGTAATTTTTTTTAGTTATATCTTAAAACTTAGAGTTATGGCTCTCTTTTATAGTTGAAAAAATATGAATATTAATGTTCATAAAATAAAGGTTACAAAGAAAACGGTCATATTATAGGTGATGTAGTTTGGATAAGATCTTAATTTTTGACTATTAGAAAAAATAGTTTTAATAATGATTTTTTTTTAAAATAAAGTGTCACCTCACCTCACACACACGCACAAGCACTCGAACTTGACTCAACACAGCACGGTAAGGCCGATCGGTCGGACGAAGGGAGACGATAGCACGCGCACGTATGGAGCCATAATTACCTAGGTCCTCTCACTTGAATTTTATATAAAAATAGTTTTTATCGAGCAACCGATCAATTAAAAATATAAGATTGTGCATCAATAAAAGATGTTTATCGACTTGAACTTTTGCATAGTGTTGATGTTTTAGAATATACTAAAATAACTCGTAGTTTTGAACTCTATCTCTAACAATATTACACACACAACCTTTTCAAGGTGTAGTTCAAAAAGTCTGTGCTTTACAGTCATGCACATGTATCTCAATATAGTGAATGCTCTAGTAAATTTTGCCCAATTTTTTTTATAAGAAACGACCACACTTCCATATTCACATAGGTGAGTATATCAAGAGTACTCTTGTAACTATGTAATCCACTCCAGATAGAGTATACAACTCATTAAAAGTTAATAATTAGCTCATCATTTTGGTCGCTTCAGGACTTCATGATCCTAGCAATATAAAATAGGACTTCATAATAATATGATTTATCTCATATCACTTCATAATTTATTATTATCCATTGAACTTATTTATTGGAATCACTAGTCTATAAGTTGTGTACCCATTCGAGATTTTAAAAACCTTTTCTCTTTCTAATCCTTTCATCAAAGGTTAAGTCAAATTTTCATTAGTACTTACATGATCCACTTTTTCTCTTATCATTTTAAACAGATTTTAGATGTGTGGTGGCATTTAGTATTAGGATTGGTTTGGATGCATGTGTGGGGAAGATGCTTTTTTATATTATTATTTTTCCTCTCCTTTGTTTTTAACTTTAAATCAAACAATTTACAAATTGGTGAATTTGTTCCTAGCAAAGAGTAATGACGCCTTATCCTCTCGCTAAACCAAAATTTGAAAGAAAATTATTTAGCTACAAAACCTAGTAGCAAACGGCTATTATTGTAGATATTCCATGGCTTATTTGTTCAAAAGATATGTTAATGTATATCTAGTAATATATTAATGTATATATATCTGCTAATATATATTTATTTACTTTAGGTATATCTATATCTAGCAACTTTAGACATATCTAGTTTACTTGTAACTCCTATATAAAGGCATCATGTATATTCATTTAAATATAGAATAAAATACAATCATTAAGTATTTCTAACATGGTATCAGAGCCACTCCTCTTATCTTTCTAGCAGTCTTATCTTTTTTGGTGTTACTCAACCCTTATAGCTTCCATTATCACAATAGCCGCTACAACCACTCACCGTTGAACCTCCGACGTCTTTCAGTCGTTGTCCTTAGGTTCCGGGCCTACAATCGTCATTGTTAAGGAGTTTCGCACCACACAGACCACTGCAATCCCCATCACCGTCGTGCATCTTGCTCCTATAATTTTTCTACAGATACCACTGTGATTAGATCGAATATATCTACACAACCGTGGAAGTATCGCAACCATTAGACACTGTACACTCCCTCACACGCCGCTCAAACAATCTACACGTCTTTTCACGCACCACCACTGAAACCAAACGCCGTCGTGAAATCTTACCCCGATGACATTTCTGTAGATACCATTGTGATCGTCGCAACCAGATCTACACAACCATGGGTGTATCACAATCATATTCCTCTGCACACCCCCGCATACACCACCAACAGAAGAAGCGCATCAGATCCACGCGCCGTGCTCTTATCTCGTGATGTCATCAGTGACTTGTCTATGGATGAAATCATCATCACATCTAGCTGACATCATAGAGACCCCCGCTGATTATGCTGACCGTTGACTTTTTTACTGACTATGTTGATCGTATACTTTTGCAATACAAGTCTTCCCTACCCAGTTTTTCGCATAGACCTCATTTTTACAGTCTGTTTTTGCATATTGTGTTTTCAAATGGATAAAAAAGATGTTTTTTTTTTCCCCTATCAATACTATATTGGAAGGGACCAAGAATTACTTATCATGGTCTCAAGTAGGGGTGAGCAAAATATCCGATCAATCCGATCAATTCGAAAAATCCGATCAAATCCGATAAAATTAAGTGGTTTCTATCCGAAGTCGGATCGGATTCGAATTGGATTTTATCAATCCGCTCGGATTCGGATTCGGATTCAGATTAGAAATATTCAAATCTGTATAATCCGATCCGATCCGATATATTTAATATATTATTTAAATATATATATATATATATATATATATAATTATTTAACCTAACCTAAAGAGTTGTCCTATATCTCCAAAACCTAACCTAATATATTTTTCATAATTTTTTTATTTATGTAATTTTTTTAATAGATTTAAATTAAAATTTTGGATTTAATAATTTTCGAATTGGATCGGATTCAGATTGACTTAAAATTAGCAAATTCAGATTTATTCGGATTGGCATGTACAACGGATTGGTTTCGGATTGACTTAAAATTGGCGGTTTCAGATTTGTTCGGATTTGCATGTACAACGGATCGGATTCGGAT
Source organism: Hippophae tibetana (assembly GCA_037013495.1). NCBI lineage: Eukaryota > Viridiplantae > Streptophyta > Magnoliopsida > Rosales > Elaeagnaceae > Hippophae > Hippophae tibetana. The sequence continues at coordinate 11,758,687 of CM072812.1, forward strand.
TGAATAATTCATAATTTGCTTCGGATCGGATTGGATTCAGATTGACCTAAAATTTGCGGTTTCGAACCGATGCTCACCCCTAGTCTCAAGTTATGTGCAGTTTTCTGAAGGGTCTTATGCTCTGACATTACTGTACTGGTGCAATTATCATTCCTGTTAAAAGAGCAAGTGAAGAAAATGCTATTTTCCTTCGTCGCATGATTGAATGAGATAGTCACAACCACATGATCCTCACATGGATTCTAAATATTTTCATTCCCTCCATCTTCAATCTGTTGGGCAGCTTTGATGATGCCAAATCAGCATAGGATATGTTGGCTAAAAGGTACTCCATTACTCACGGATCCATGAAATATCAAATAATAGTTTAATTGTATCAACTTCAACGGGAACTAGGGCAATCCATCAATGACTACTTTAATTAACTTCGCTTCCTTTGGGACCAAATTGACCTTTGTGCAAGATCTGAGGACGGGACAAGAGCTTGGGACCGATCCTAGGGTCGGGTGTATGTTTCCCGTGAACAATCTTCATTTTTCACATGTTGCTCCTGCCTCTGTTGTTGCTGCAACTGCTGTAGTTTCTTCCTTACCTTCCCTCGCACTTTGGCATTCTCGTCTTGGTCATTTCCCATCCACTCAGGTACAACAGTTAGCTTCTAAAGGTCTATTGGGTTCTCTATCCAAAGGCAATTTTGATTGTACTTCATACCAGTTAGGAAAACAACCAACTTTACCTTTCAATAATAGTAAATCTATCTCTAATATTATTTTTGAGTTAATTCATTTTGATGTTTGGGGACCTTCTTCTGTTATTAGTATTGGTGGATCTCAATATTTTGTTGTTTTTATTGATGATTATTCTCTTTATAGTTGGATCTTTCCAATGAAATCTCGTTCTAAAATCTTATCAATATACAATAACTTTGCAAAAACAGTTGAAACATAATTCTCTAAGCATATTAAAACTTTTCGATCTGATAATGCTCTTGAATATACTCAAAATGCTTTTCAAGCTCTGTTACACTCCTATGGCACTGTACATCATCTAACCTGTCCAGGAATCTCTCACCAAAATGGTTAAGCTGAAAGAAAACTTGGTCATATTCTTGACACTATTCGTACTCTTATTCTTTCTACCAAAGTTCCTGCCCCATTTTGGAGTGAAGCCACTCTTTATGCTATTCATGCCATTAATCGCATTCCAAGCACTATCATTCATAATCAGACTCTGTATGAGCGCCTTTTGGGTCATCTCCTAACTATCATTACCTTCGCTCATTCAGATCTATCTATTTCGTTCTTCTTCAGCCTTATGAACACAACAAACTTGAGCCTCAATCTAAACTTTGTTGTTTTCTTGGTTATGGTGAAACTAAAAAAGGGTATCGATGCAATGATCCTATCTCAAATCGTCTTCGTGTTTCCTGTAATGTTATCTTTTGGGAACACCGCTTATTTGTTGAACTTTCTCACTTTCGTTCTTCCCTAACTAATTCAAATGTTTTAGAAATCTTTCCAAATGAGTCTCATGTTCCTTCTACAGATACTCATAATCCATCTTTTGACTTCACTATTCAATCTTTAGATATTTTTGATGATTCTCCTAGACAGGTCGTAGAAGAATAGGTTGATAACGAGCTACCCCACCTTGAACATAGGTCCCCTGCTCCTACTTCGCCTGAAGATCCTCCACAAGACATTCTACCTCGCCACTAACCCGAGTAAGATCCATTCCTATACATTTACTTTACTATCATTGTTACACTGCCTTTGCTACACTCCATGAACCTCACACCTATCGTGAGGCATATACTAACCCTTCTTGGCATATTGCAATGAAAGAAAAAATTGATGCATTAACCAAAAACCATACTTGGGATCTTGTTACTCTCCCTTCTGGTCAGTCTGTGGTTGGTAGTAAGTGGATCTATAAGATCAAGATTTACTCTGATGGGTCCATCGATCGCTATAAGGCTCGTCTTGTAGCAAGAGGTTTTACACAAGAGTATAGGATTGATTATGAAGATACTTTTGCTCCAGTTGCCCGTATTTCCTCTATTCGTACCCTCTTAGCTACTTTATGGCCTTAAACAAGCTCCACGAGCATGGTTTTCCAAGTTCAGCTCCACCATCCTTCACTTGGGTTACACTGTCATTCCTTATGATTCTGCCTTATTTCTTCATCGCAATGATAAAGACACCATTTTGCTTCTTCTATATATGGATGATATGATCATAACTGGTGATGACCTCAGTGGCATTCAAGAACTCAAGGATTTTCTTAGTCAACAGTTTCAGATAAAAGACCTTGGACATCTAAGCTATTTCTTGGGTCTTGAGATCACTCGTTCCATAAATGGTCTTTATATTACTCAAACTAAGTATGCATCTGACCTCTTATCTCAAGTTGGACTCACTGGTAGCAAAACTATTGATACTCTAATTGAACTTAATGTGCATCTAACACCATCGGAGGGCAACCATTGTCTAATCCCTCTCTTTACAGACGATTGGTTGGCAGCCTGGTTTATCTTACAGTTACTCGTCCAGACATTTCTTATATTGTTCATCAAGTGAGCTAGTATCTGTCTACTCCACGATCGACTCATTATGTTGTTGTTCTACATATTCTACGATACTTGAAAGACACTATCTTTCATGGCCTTTTCTACTCATCTCAGTCTCCTTTAGTACTTCGTGCATTCTTTGATGCTGATTGGGTAGGAGATCCCACTGATCGCAGGTCCACTACAGGTTATTGTTTTCTCCTTGGTTCTTCTTTGATTTCTTGGCAAAGTAAGAAACAAACCTTCGCAACCCGCTCCAGTACTGAAGCAGAATATCGTGCTCTTACTAATACCACATCTGAGCTCGTTTGGCTACGATGGCTCCTTAAGGATTTGGGTGTGTCCACATCTTCTGCAACTCCCTTTTATTTTGATAATCAGAGTGTCATCCATATTACTCACAACGATGTCTTCCATGGACGGACTAAACACATCGAGATTGATTGTCACTTTATTTGCTCTCATCTTGTCCATGGTGCCCTCAAGCTTTTCCTTATTTTCTCCAATGATCAACTTGTAGATATCTTCACTAAGGCACTTCCCAAATAACACACTCGTAATTTGGTTGACAACCTCAAGTTAGTCTCACATTCACCTTGAGTTTGAGGGGGTTGTTAATGTATATCTAATAATATATTAATCTATATATATCTATTAATGTATAACTATTTACTTAGTTATATCTATATCTAGTTTACTTGTAACTCTTATATAAAGATATTATGTATATTTATTTAAATATAGAATAGAATACAATGATTAGGTATTTCTAACAAGATATAAAAAAATTATAAAAAATAATATTTATATCAATAATAATAATAATAAATAATATTAAATATAATTTTATTGGATAATATTTAAAATTAAACTAATAAAAATAAGAGTAGTTTAATTTATATGATATTTAAAGTCAAATAATATATTTATTTTTTTAATACTAAAAATTTATGAGATAAACCTAACAATATTATTTTTATTATTATTTCAATATATTATACATAAATTATTCGCTATATACGCCGGCTGTTATTTACTACAAAATTTTGTGGCATGTGACTTATTGGGATTTACATTTCGATCTTGTTTGGGTTTTTTTTTATCATGAATTTAGTATTAAAAAAAAAACACTTCTTAAAAGTGTCAATTCGATCTTGAACTTATGGTCTTATATTATTTTGAATTTCGATGGTAATTTAGAGATTTGTGCGATGAAAAAGAAGAAGTAGTTATCTCCTCAAGTTTACCAAAAAATCATTAAAAATTGGTCACATGGAAGGCACATTAGTCGATTATGTGAAGTTATCGGAGAAAGTTAACAATGGGATATTGTTGTATTATTATATATAACATATTAACAGGCATTATTATAAATATAAAACATGTTGGGCAAAATTGCAATTATTTCAATCTCTTCTTTTATTTGATAGTTTAATTTAAAGTTTTCTCCACCTTTGCATTTTTCTTTTGTTTTTTTAATAATATTCATCGAGTTATAATTATTATAATCAATAAGTTTTTAGTTTTTTTTTCTTTTTCCTTTTTAATAATATTTTGTATCCCGTAATTATTATAATTATTATATTAATTAATGAAATGAATATATTATTAAAAACCAACAATATAATAATATTTTTTTTCTTTTTAAAAATATTTTTTAAAATAATAACATAATACTCATTATTTTAAAAAACTATAAAAAAAAAATTTATTAAGGTATCAAACAAGTACTAAATGACATCAACAAGATCGAGTTAAATGTAAAAGCTTATTGTGATTTATAACGAAAGTCACAACTTCACAGTTCACAGTGCTTAAAATTATAATTCATAGATTCCAAAAACATTGTTTAATGCAAGAATAACCTCTTTTTACGGGGATTTTTTTTTAAATAATATCTATAATATTAAATAAAATTTAATATTTAACGTATTTAAATAATAATATTTTAATTTAAACGAAATTTAATTATATTATGTTTAAAGTAAAATAATATGTAATATTTTTTTAAAATAATAAAAATATATAATATAAATATAAAAAATATTATTTTTATTAATATAAGTTTTAATTAAGTTATTTTTACTATTTTTTCTAAGAACAAAAAATTAACATTTAATATTAAAGCTTTAACAGTTGTAATTTATTGAAGAGAGCAATAGCTACCCAATCCAATTCCAAAGGAGACCACTTCACTTGATTAATCTCAGCCGTTGATCCATACCACATCTCCGGCTCTAAATCTCCACTCTTTTGAACCCCATAACCACTCCTTCCCATAACCTCCCATATCAAAACCCTCGCATCATCTCCACCAGAACACAATTGTCGTCCCATTTTTGGTGACCACGAAATGGAATTAACACTACCCTTATGTTTACAAAGCTCCATCAATGGCGTTGTCGGAATCCTAATATCCAAAATTACCACTTTATTACTATCCATCCCAACAGTTGCAATAAACCTCGGGTCAAATTTATTCCACTCCAACCTCAACAGCGAACAATTTTCAACTGGGTTTTCATATATTATGGTAGATCTCTCTTTATCTCTCAAATCAAAAACCCTAACCGACCCATCTCCAGAAACCGAAGCAAAAACATTAAATCCACCCCATGATATATCATACACTTCCTTATCATGTGCTACCAATTGAGCATCTACACATTCTTTCTCAACATCCCAAATTGTACAAGTTGTGTCGATACTTGACGTAGCAATACGTCGAGTATCGATCTCCGCCCAATCGAAGGATGTTATGGGGGAGTTGAATTCGCTACCCTTGTTTCCATTGAGAAGTGATTTCAGTTCGATTCGATCATCGTGGATTTGCCATAGTCTGAGGTAATCGCCTGAGGTGGCGATGATATCGGGGTTGGCGGTGCTTTCGGAAGGGAAGAATATTAGGTTAGTGGGTGCATAAGGGTGATCGAACAAGAGCCTATTGTTGGTAGTGAAATCGGAGGTAGTAGGGTTGAAATGGACAAGTTCAACCTTGTTGCTATAGTCTTCAAGGAAGCTTCCAATTGCAAAACGGTGAGGTTTGTCTTGTCGAAGTGACCAAGCTAATGCATAGATTGGCCATTGAGCAATGTATGTGTGAACTCCTGATTTTCTCTCTACAGAAAGAGGGCTCTGCATAGTGTGAGAATGAACTACTACTTCTCATGAAGTTGAATATTTCTGCATGTAAGATAATATTTGTATTATATATTTATTTATTTTTAAGATATGTATTATTTGTCTAGACTACTCTTTTCTTTTCTTTTTTACCTATATCTTTCTCTAAAATAAAAAGAATATATTATAGGTAAAATAATATATAATATAGCAATCAAAAAAATATAACATCTTATTATTACAAAAGTTATAGATATATTATTTAATTTTATTGAATTATAAAAATAATAATTAATTATAATTAATAATATAAATATATTATTGTGTTAATTTTTTTATTTGTATAATTAATAAAAAATTGAAGATAAATTTGATATTATTAGTAATATTTTAATTTTATTTTATTAATTAATAAAATTAAATAATATATTTATAACTTAAAAGTAAAGTAGCTAGAAAGTGGTGAGAAGTTGGTAGTTTTAAATGTTTAAAATATTGACATGTGTCATCACGTAAATTGATGGTATCTACCGAACTATAATTGGGGGGTTTTTTTAATTCTTTAAAAAATATCACACCCTACGTAGAGAGGGGAGAAAATACGATAGCACCAAGAAAAAAGAAGAAGCAATTACACTAGCTAGCTTTTTTTAATAAAATTTTATTTCATTAAATAACATATTAATATGACTTTTACATACATGTTTCAAATACTCATTTATAGACTATACAGCAGACATGTACACATGCGTTACAGTTTTCTACCCTGTGTTGAAATTTCAAACAAAATCAGAATTAATACAAATATAAGTTGGGGTTCAAGGTTTTTAACCAAAAAATAAATATAAAATTAGTCTTCGAGGTTTTAGAGAGAATTCATGATAATTAGCTTTTAAGAAATTAATTTAAACCCTTTAATCTTCGTTTATAATGGTTAAGCATTTTTCGTTATGTGGTCAAAATGGTTAAGCAAATGCAAATGCAAATGCAAATGTACTATATGTTTATATTTTCTTACCAAACGGTCAAAATTAAGCATTAGAATTATGATTTTTTTAGTATTTTTTTTTTGGTGAGACAAATGAAAAGGAGTGGTGTGGCTTAGTTATGATAATTATTAAAATAGTTTTTTTTTTGTTATTTTTATTACGATAAAATAATAACACAATGACAAGTGAGAAAATTTTAAATATTTTTATATTATTTATTTATTTATTTATTAGATAATCATTATTATTATTATTATTATTATTAAAGATAATATATAAAATTTATATTTTAATATCAATTAAAAATATGAGAAAATAAAATAAAAAATTAATTATTTATATTTATGTTATTATTTTTTTCACAATAAATAAATTATATTATTAAAATAGATAGAATAAATTATTCTTTACACATTAGCACTTCCACTGTCACTCACCATTTATTCGTAGGCTACTAATTATGGCTCCAACTTTTAATGTTTTTATATTTTGACTTTTTTGGCAAAAGCAAAGGACAATTGGTGGTGGAGGAATTAAATCGGATAATTATTTGAAGAAATATCCTGTATTTGACGCTACTTAAGTAAATATAAAACATGAAAGACTTTAACTGTTCATTAAAATATTTTCTTTGTTAAAACCGAAACATACAAAAAGATATTCGAGAAAAATACCCTTATATATCTTTATTTATTGTAAAAATGATATTTAAATTCTATACTTATTTTTATAATAATATAATTTTATTATTATGAAAAAGTAATTATATAAGATATTTTTTTAACTATATTAAATAAATATTATTATAATTAAAAAAATTAAAAAAAAAATAAAAACACGAAAAATAGTTATTTATTATTATATAGTCAATTTTTCGTAACAGTGAGATTATATTTTTACAAAAAAATAAATATATGAATTAAATATCATTTTAAAAATAATTATAAGATATTTACAATTAAGTTCTCAAAAATTGATTAGAGTTATTTGGTTATGATTTTTTTATTTTTTCAAAAAATTTAAAAATAAAAAAATTGGTCATTATTTACAAAATTTATATTTCTAATCATTTTCATTAAATATTTATAAATATAAAAGTGGTATCAAATTGATTTATTATCTACAAAATATTTAGTAAAAATCAAAAATTAATGATATAATTCAAAAAAATTAATTTTAAAAATTTATAAATAATCCATATTTTGGTAGAGTTCTTAAAAAAGTAAAAATAAAAATAAAAAATCAGTACTAATTAAACATTTTAATTAAAAAATCAAAAATTTTGAATCAAAATTACTGTAAATTAAAAAAAAAATCAAAATCGACCCCTCTGTCCATATACTTAGCAATACTCATTGTATCTTATGGGTGCTTCAATGACAAATGTTTTTCATAAAAAAAAAATGTATGATTTGATTGTGTGTGCATTGATTTTATAAAATTAGGAACAATTTTGTAATTTACGGGGTACAATTAATTAAAAAAATCAATAAATTTAATTATAAAAAAATATTTAAGTGCATTTTTGTAATTCTAAAACTACAAGACGAACTAACAAAATTATTGTTGACGTACCATTGTTGCTTTATATATATGTGGTATTAGATTGTTACTCAGTTGAGATGATAAATTATCGCATGGACGTTTACCTTTATAAGAAAAACAAGTTAGGAATGATAATGAGAATAAAAAATTCCCCAAAATTAAACGAATAAAAAATTATATTTTTAAAATTTATAATAAAAATAATAATTAATAAAATTAAATATAATTTAATTATATGAGTTTAAATCATCATATTTTAATATAAAAAATATTTAATTAAACGTCATTGAATATATAAGATTGAATAATAAATATTTTTTAAAATTTTAAAAAATTAAAATTAAGTTAGAACGATGTACTCTTTGATCTTTAAAAAGAGTAACCAAACTTACTGTAAACGGATTTGACGATGTAGAGGTTTCCTTACTTTTAATATTTTACTAACATTTTAATATAATACTACTTTAATTATTACTCATCCGATATTAAAAAGAAAAACACTTAATTAAAACCATACTTGTGATCTTAGTATTTTGAGTTTATAAGTAGTACTAGAGCTATGCATCCCGACAAGAAATAAATAAAATAATAATATATATATTAATTAGTAAACTTACAATTTACATGCATGTATAGCTCAGAAACACTTGTATATATGCATTTTCTTTGGCCAAACACAACATATTGCAAGATCACTGCCAATTTTTGAGGAGAGAGAGAGAGAGAGAGAGAGTAAAAGGGTGTATGGTGGCTATGAAGTGGAGGCAGTAAATATATATAAGAGGGATCGATCAGAAAATAAATGGGGAAGGGAAGGTGAAGCTCATCGGAAGGAAAGGTAAAGCTAATAGTCAATCTTCACGAGTTTTCGAGCACAAACTCCTATTTGGTTTGGTTTAGTTTTGTGTGGTTAAAGATAATTATTGCTCTAAATTTAAAAAAAGAAAAAAAAAAAGAAGATAATTATTAATGCTTCCATAATTTTGTTGTTCGATACGTCGAATTTAATTGGTACTTTAATTCTTTTATAATTAAGGATCATGGAGATTAAAAATTATGGAATATTCTTGTTTCTTCGATTTTAAAAAAATAATTTAAGAAGAGATACATGAGTCAATAAATACTAATAGAAAAATCTTAAAACTCAATTTTTTTTTAATAATTTTGATTATATATATTTTTGGCTTAGGGTTGATATGATTATATATATTATATTTTTTGTGTGATTTATTTAGTAATTTAATGATAAGAATCATTTTTTTCATTTTGCATAAAAATATTATATAATAAAAATAATTATATTTTAAAATATTTGATTGATGAGTTCCTGATTAAAAAAAATCACAATGATGGGTACTGATTAAAAAATATCTTATTATGACGTGAGGTCAATCTTCGTACTTAAAATGTGTTCATGACTTTTCTTTATGCAATTGATTTTATAAAAGTAGTTTAGGAGGTTGATTTTTTAATAATTTTAATTATTAAATTTTAAATATTTTATATGTATGGTGTATAGGAGTAATATTTATTAGAAATAATAAAATGTATAAAAATATTATTAATTTTTTTTCCACTAACTTAAATATTTTTAAAATTTTAATTAATAAAAAAACTAATATATTTTAAAAAATTAACAGTAAAAATAACACTTTTTATATTTATTTTATATATTTTTTTTATACATAATTACATTTTAAATACTGTCTAATTAGATGTTATTAAAAACTATAGTTATTTAAATGCAATTCAAAACTAATATCATTTAAATATCATTCAAAACTATAATCATTTAAATAAATAATGTTCAATTAAATCTCACTTAATATTATTAAAATATTATTTTTATTATAATAAATTTTAATAGTATTATTTTTTCAACTTTTCAATTAATTTCATAACAAATTCTAACATATTTTTGATAGTACGTGCAATGCAACTAGTGATTTACCAAACTAGTATAGATTTTACAACTAAATTCATTTTCTATCGAAATCATATTAATATCAAATATCCCTACATTATAGAGTTATTAATGAAATTATGACAAATTTTTAGATGAATATAGGAAGACATTGAAAATACGCAAGTGTTGCGATAAAACTTACCACAATATAGATAATGTCTTACCACAAATGCACATTGTATCATAATAAATTTTACCACGACAAGATAATAACTTAACACAAAACTTAATAGTATTATGATAAGATTTATCATGATAAGGTAACAATGATAATTTTTACCTTCAAGCAATTTTAATAAAATAAATAAATCTAACTCTAAAATGGAATCTAATAATTTTGTCGTGCAAAAATGATTTTGAATAATTTAAGCCAACATAACAAAAGGATAAAATTATACAATATTATGTATTAACCTAAGAATAAATTGATTCAACTATGAAAAAAATTGTACAAATAATTATGTCTAATTAGTGTTATATATTACTCTTAAAATATATTCTATATCAATCATATCATTTATTTTTTTATTCAAGTATTAGGTAGTTATAGTTTTTAAAATTATAATCATACATAATTTATATTTTATTATTGATCTAAAATACTATATGTGGGTGTGCATTGGTTGGTTTTTGAACTATTTTACAAGCAGATCTTATCTTGGTGATTTTAAAAAACCTAAAACCTCAACTGACCTATGATTTAAAAAATTAATATTCAAATCAACCTATAACGTCGATTTGATTGAGAATATTTTAATAATTTTTGACTTATAATTATAATATAATATAAAAGTCTCATTTAATTCAAATAGAACAAAAATATATTATATAATTTAACTTGAAATTTATTAATATTACATATTTTATTTACTTAATCTATTATTATTTATAATAGATGATACGATTCTATTAAGTATAATACAAATATAGTATTTTAATTGTTTTTAAAATTAATTATTTAATACTTTATACAGAATAATTATAAAAAATTAAAATGTGATTAACAATTTACCGAACATCAAATGAAACTTTAGATCCACGTGAAATATTATATTACCAATTAAGAACATATAATTTATATATTAATGTAATAAAAATATTAGTTTGAAGATTTTATATCAAATCTATATCAATTTGAAAATGATTTGAATGAAATGTGAATATTGAGATTGATTATGAGTATTTAAACGCAGATTTTATAATTTAAAAAAATAAATATATATTAATATTATAGATTAATCATTTCATTTTTAGTATTTATAGAGTTATATTCGAAGTAATAATATTGATTTATATATATTTTAAACCTATTTAGATTAATCAACTTAAAAAAAACATATATAGATTCGATTCTACTTAGATTTGAGTTACTTGGTTAGTTTTAGAAAAAAAGTTCCTATCTACCATTTACTTTTGATGGGTTATATCTCACATTTTCTTAATACTTATATAAAATATATGTTATTGCACTATAAAATAATTTTCGTATTTTTTTTTTGGTTTATTAAATGAATTTTTATTTTATAAAAAAAATAGAAAAAGAAAAAGAAGAAGAATAAATTACTATAAAATTTGATTCTAAAAAAGACTAACGATGTGAAGCGTTGAACTTTCATTTTACCGTCAATATATGAATGAACTTACCAAAACACCCTCATGAAGGCATCCGGTCAATGACAGGTTCCGTAACGGTCAAGATTGTCTGTTTGTCCAATTATGGAGCTGAATATCTCAACATTGCGTCTTAATTTCTCTACTTCTCTATCTTGTTATTCTTTCTTAATTATCGCCGGTCTTTGTTTTTTTCTTCGCTTTGATTTAATACTTTCCGCAAAAGAAAGGATTCAAGTATATTATCTTTCAAGGTTATATATAACATCCGCCGCCTCTATCAGGTTTGGTTCTTTTGTACTGAGATTATTATTTGGTTGGGTTTGAGGCCATCTGAAACTTTCCACTTCTTGTTATAGAAACTTTTGCGGCTGCGTTTTTTCAAATTTTCTTGTTTTATGATGCGAGGTCGGGTTTGATTTTAGATATTAAGTCAAAGTTTTGGGATTAGCCCTTTGGGTAATAGGTCTTTGACTTATTAATTACTGTATCATCTGGGTTTTGATTATCTGTATAGTCAGTAAATTTGGTGTGTAAAGCTCCGCTTGGATTTCTGTGGTTGCTGAAAAGGGCATAGACCGTTGATAATTGGACTTACCTGTTCAGAGCGTTCTCAATAAATACATTGGTTTTCGGCAACTAGAGCTTATCTTGTAAATTTAATCTCGAAAGTGTTGGTTGATTTTTGTGGTTACTGAACTAGCAAATTAAACCCTGATAATTGTGGATATTGTCAAATTATTGAATAGGGTTTTCTGGAATCTCATTCAACTTCAAGGTTATGGTTTAAATTTTGGTACTGCATACTCAGAGAGCTGAGCAACAATATTATCGGGCTTTGAACTGTCCTTACTAGAAGATATTTTGTGATTTTGTCAAGGTTTCTGGCAACTAGGAGTCTATGTTTTCAGCATTCTTGCTTCAGTGGCTTTGCTTGATGGTTGCTGATAGAACATAGAGATACTAAGCTGATTCCATTGATAAATGGATATCAAGGTGTTAGGATGGTTGCTGCTGGTGCTTTTACCAGCAATCGTTGCCTCTGCTTTTGTCATGCAATCAAAGGTTTGTGATGAGCTTATTACCTACTCCAATAGTAATGGTCAAGAACTCTTTATTATAAATGGCGATTCATTAGATAAGGATTCTTTCTGTGAGGCTCTCCAAATCTACCACGCAAATGGTTGCATTTTTGAAGGTTACCTTGGAAGCAATAGCTGTCACCTGGACCATTCAATAGGTATGGTAAACGTGCGTATGTATAAGTATGTGTGTGTAGATTCTTTGCATTAAACATGATTATTGGCATTTTTTATTCCAGTAAATTATTTGCTTTATCAAGCATTGTTAGAAGGGGAAACTTTCTTAGAACTTTTATCAAGTGTACTGCTTCTGCTACTGAATTTTTTGTAAGACAGGAAGGAAACTCTTGGGAAGAGAGTCATTAGATGAATCTACGGTCTATGATCACAATAATTTTTCAAGAGAAGATAAGAATGATTCGGTATTTCTCTCATCACCGAAGAATGTTGGACTAGCAGCATCTGGAGCTTTTCTCTTGTGTTGTGTGTTACTCTGCCCCTGCTTTTATAAGAAAAGAAAGGAGACTGCCGAAACTGTCCTTGCTAAGGAGCCAAATTCAAGTAAGTCTTGTCTCTTATTATACGTCTTTCCATATCTGATAGATTATAAATTAACAAGTAGATGTTGCTGGAGTGATTATAACGATTTTGTACTAGTTTGCAAATGGAGTGAAAAGTGTGATTTTTCTGTAAAGCCCAAAATTGTTTTTGCGGTTTTTTGCAATTTAGATCTTTTACCTTTTGTCAATATTGCTCAATATTTTGGAGCCTAGTAGATTCTTTAGGGGAAAACGGTCATACAGGTCCATTTGTTTTTCGAAAGGTATACTTAAGTCACTTTGTTATTGGAAATGGTCATAGAAACCCCTTTATTTTTGCAAATGGTCAGATTAGTCAAAAATGTCACAAAAATGACCATATGGGATCACATGATTATCATGTGACGTTTTTTATAGGGGCAAAATCGTCATTATAAAAAAATAACCGTAGGAAATTAAAAAAAATTAAAACAGTAAAACCTAGAACCTTCATTTCCATCATCCACCATCAGCCCAACGTTGTTGTCTCCGATCACCATACCCGACATCATCCCCATTGTTAGAATTAGAATTCCTCTGTCGTCTAACCCCTGTCATCTGACCTCTACCACAAGTCGCCGACCATTGGAAAAATCAAAAAACCCCAAACTGATTAGTCAACTCCAAGTATTCCCGCCAACTAATTCCATCGGAATCATCCTCTCTATTCAGCTGATCAGTTTTAGGTTTTTTGGTTTTTGCGATGATTCTAGCAGAGTCAAGTGGCGGGAATACTTACGCTTGATTAATTGGTGGGTGGGGAGGCTACACTTGCCGACGGTGTGAAATAGGGACGTTGTTATTGGAAGTCAGTGAGATGAACAGTTTGGGATTTTTTGATTTTTGTGATGGTTGGCGACCTGTGGTTGATGTGTTGATAGAAAGGGTTGGACGGCAGAGGAATTCCGGTTCTGACGGTAGGGATGTTGCTAGGAATGGTGCGGAGACGGCGTTGTTGGGCTGATGGTGGGTGATGGCAATGAAGGTTATGAGTTTTTCTGTTTTATTTTTTATTTTTAATTTCCAGCAGTTATTTTTTATATGATTATTTTGCCCCTATAAAAAGGTCATGTGACTCTATATGGTCATTTTGACTAGTTTGACCTTTACAAAAACAAAAGGAATTCTGTGACCCTTTCCAAGCAAAGGGACTTAAGTACACCTTTCAAAAAACAGAGGGACCTATATGGCCCTTTTCCCGAATCTTAGTACGGCAATGTATTTTTCCTGATCTTAATGGTAGAATTGAATGATTTTGTTTTTGCAGTGGATTCAGTTTCTTCTTTTGAAGTAAATACTGCTACTGAAAAGATCCCAAGCAGTCCACTTCGGGTACCACCTAGCCCTTCTAAATTCTCAATGTCTCCAAAACTCAGTAAACTTGGATCAGTTCATCTAAATTTGAGTCAGGTTATTAAAGCAACTCACAATTTCTCGCCATCACTAAGAATTGGTGAAGGAGGCTTTGGAACTGTCTACAAAGCCCAACTAGATGATGGTCAAGTAGTTGCTGTAAAACGAGCAAAAAGGGTAACTTGCAGCCCCTATTTTCTTGAATATATTACTTTTGCATTTCTACTCCAGTTGGTAACTTGGTATTGTAATTTGAAGTTGTGAGTAGCTGAGAAAAAAGTTGGGACGCTTAAAAGTTAAAACTTTTAACTTGATAGAAAATTCAAATAAGAAAAATAATTAGATTGCTTATGGCTCGAATAAAATGTAGGAACTCTTTAACTTTGCTAAATGAAAAATTTACACAAGATTATAATAAAAAGAATTATTTGGCTGTAGCAAACCTTAATTGCACTTAATTGTCTACAACTGTGCATGGCCCTTTTCTTTTGAGTCGGTGCATTGTTTATTTTTAACTCATATGAATCAGGGTTGACTTAATAAATTGACACAGTTATTAGGGTTCCCTTGTAGTCTCGCTCACAGTAATTTGAATGCAGATTAGAGCGCAAAAGATCTCCCTTAAATTTCAACAAAGTCCTAAATCCTCAATATCATTGGGAAAGGTACACATAATATGTCAGGGATTCGTGAAAGTTTAGATCCTAATTTACGACTTAAAATAATAAATGTGAAATTATTATATCATTGGGAAAGGTACACGTAATACAGTGGTAGTCCAAGTCCAAGTATTCACTATATATGTTTAGTTTGTTTTTGTCATTGGTTTAACAAAAAAAGTCAATTTAAATATGGATCATTTACAGTTTTATTTTATTTATTTAGTCGAACTAAATCATTTGTAGCAGCTGACATGTAAACTTTATACAGGAGCAGTTTGAGAATCTTATAACTGAGTTCAGCAGTGAAGTACAACTTCTTGCTAAAATTGATCATCGGAATTTAGTGAAGTTACTTGGTTATATCGACAAAGGAAATGAACGCCTTATCATTACAGAGTACGTACCAAATGGGACACTTAGAGAACATTTGGATGGTAAGTTTACCTAACCCTAAGATTGGCATATCAATTGTTTTAGATGAAATTTTAATGTTGGCATTTTGCTGTCATTGCTGTCAAGGTCATCGCGAGAAGATTCTGGATTTCAATCAGCGTCTTGGAATTGCTATTGATGTTGCTCATGGCCTAACTTATCTCCATCTGTATGCAGGTACAAAGCTTTCCATGTCTTAGGCTTGCCTCTGGAAGCATTATAATTCCAAAGGCTAATAGTATGAGAATTTGAGTGACGAGTCTGTTGACAAGAATTTGAGTGTGAATTGTTACTGTATGTCTTTTTATCTCACCTTACTTTTCTTGTGAAAGTCCACAGTGAAAGCACAAGACAAGTCGCTCCATGTCTGTATTAGACACTATTGGTATGGTATTAGATGATATGTTAAACTGGCCGAGTCATAACTTTTATTGTATTCCTTTGATTCTATGTATAGAATGTTAAATAGAAAGGTCAAAAGTCATAACTTTCTCTGTGGGCATCTCAAAAATGAACAACCTAAAAATGAACAACGAGGTTATAGATTAGTTACATTTTTAAATATTTGTACATTGGGAAGTGTCTTGTGTAAAGGTGACTATGTTGTGCATTGATCTTGTAATTGCCAAATATGTCTTATGGTCATGTTTGGTTGAGAGTAATAGAAATAGTAATGGGAATAATTCAAGGTATTTTTGTGTTTGATTTAACCATTAATCAATAATGGAATGTAAAGCATTTCAATAGTGACAAAAATGCTTATTCATCTCACATTTTTCAAGATTATTGTGGAATATTATATTTTTCTTTTTTTCTCATTTAGTAATAAAAAAACTATATTATTTAATTTTAATTCATTATAATTTTATAAAATTATTTTAATATTATTATTATTTTGATTCTACTGTTAAAACAACCATAATAATAATAATATTGTTTAGATTGAATTTAATTCTTATTACCATCACGTGAATCGAACATAATCTAGAAGTTCACATAATCAGAGCCTATTCTGACTATATGATTGCCTTGTGTATTTGTGGACAATATTTATATTTATTGGTGTCAGTCAAACCAATTGAGGCCTAATATTCTTTCATCTCACCTCAGAGAAGCAAATTATTCATCGAGACGTAAAGTCATCCAACATTCTTCTCACAGAAAGCATGAAAGCCAAAGTGGCTGATTTTGGATTTGCAAGGCTTGGTCCAATGGATTCTGACAGGACACATATTTCAACAAAAGTGAAAGGAACAGTTGGTTACTTAGACCCTGAGTATATGAGGACCTATCAACTCACTCTCAAAAGTGATGTCTACTCGTTTGGAATATTGCTCATAGAAATTGTGACAGGTCGCCGACCTGTGGAATTGAAGAGACCAGCTGAAGAAAGGGTAACACTTAGATGGGTGAGTTATGACACCTTTTTTATTGTGTTGGTGTTTTTGAATTTTGATGTTAACAGTTTACAACATTTTCTATACAGCTTTCGACGGTGTTAGTGTATCTTGGTGACGAGTAAGTTGTTTGAAAGTGGGCTAACATATTATATATAGTCTAACATTCATCTCAAGTGTTCAGCATGAAATTAAACAATGCAGGGTTGCAAGGGATTGTATATAGGAACTCCTGCTTTAATAAAAGCTAAATTGTGTTGGTGGGTTAGGGTTAGGTTGAAATTGGTATTTGATGAGTTAGGATTGGGGTTTTGGTACCTGCTCTCTGATACTATGTTAGAGTGTCACCAATCCTCCAAAGGCTTGAGTGGTTGGTAGATGAGCTAACATATTATATACAGTGTAACAAATGGCTTTGGTGCTACTTATTTTTATCTGTTTTTTTCATTTTTCAGGCATTCAATAAGTTCGATGAAGGGTGTGTGGCAGAATTGGTGGATCCTTTAATTGAGGAAGTTGTAAGTGCGAAGATACTTACCAAAATGTTTGACCTGGCATTCCAATGTGCAGCACCAGTTCGAGCTGATAGGCCAGACATGCAATCAGTGGGACAACAGCTTTGGGTAATACGAGCAGACTCCATCAATAGCAGGAAAGGTTAATTAAAATCTAAGGTGGTGTGCTATCTTTTCCTTTTCTATTCAAATTCAAACATCTTTCCCTCAACACTTCTTGGGAAAATGAATTTACTTGAATAAAGTTTGGTTTTCAAAACCTGTGGTTGTCCACTGAGAATCTGCTCTTGCAATACGTAGAAGCAAGATTCGAACCCAGTAGGTTTATTTTGAGTATTCTCCCTCCTGTCGTGTTAGTTTATTTTAAAAAAAGAAAGGCTCGGTTTTCATTGTGTAAATTATCTCTAGCTCCATTCTTCATTATGGGAGGTGAAATTTTCTTTTATGGGATTGTGGCTTGGAATTATTGAAGGTAATGTTCTAACGTTAAATGATTATTATCACCATTTGCATGTTCCTGCTTTAATGGCATTCTTTTAAGATACATATAGGAGAAAGTATAAAAAAATTTACATCATAAAATTTATTTGGTGACAGAATCAAGAAGTTTCCGATCAGTTTTGTTGGTAAGATTAAATTTCGGGCACGTGGGAAAACTAGCTCCTCAGGTTGTATGATCTTTTCGAGTTTTTTTTTTAATTTCTTATGCAAGTGTCGTGTTTAAATATGGACTTGTCACCTAGAAGCAGTTTCAATAAAAGTGATTTTATTAAAAGCGTTTTTAATTAAATGCAGTGTTGCATGGAAGCAATGATTTTAGGCAAACAAGTAACAAATCGTTTTGATGTAATAAAATTAATGCCTGTAACTACTTGGTAACAAGTCTCTAAAAGTGCTTTTTAAGTTCGTAATTATTATTTAAAAAATCCTCTTATGTGTTGTGGAAGAAGGAAATTAAAATGGTAAAGATTGAACTTTTATTTAAAATGTAACTATTAAACGTGGGTCACACTTGTTTTATTCAGAGAAGTGCTTTCTTAAAAAATCATTAAAATGTTGTATAAGTGGGTCACAAGATTTAGATGTAAATACCTCTTATATTAGTATCTTACTCTTTCATTTATCTGTTTCATATATCATCGTTTGAAACACACATTATTAGACTTATAACAAATAATGAAAAAAAAATGATAGATCACAAAATTGTACCATAGAATTTGATTAGACACTGATCTAAGAGACCCCACGTGACTGAGTTTTGTTTTGTCCAATAAAATTTTAACATCTCAATGGTACTCATCACAAATTTTTAACAAATAACATTTTCCTATGTATGAACATATATAATGGAAAATAGGACTTCATGGTGACATATGTTGGAAGCACACAGAATTGAACCTTCTTTGCCAGAAGGTTGTTTTCTTCCCTCAATGCCTTATCCTATGAAGGATGATGAGGAACGTACCCAACAATTAAGACTAAAGACAATGAATTTACTAGTTCTATATATGTGTGGGTCAATTTTGTTTTGTGCTTCGAAAGAATGAAACTTGACAAAGATCTGGAATAGATTGAAACTTAAGTTGGTCCTCAAAAGAAGAAGTATGGTCACCTGTAACTGGGATTCAAATTCCAAATCTTTTACATATTTAAATGAATTATAGGTCGTT
This sequence comes from Hippophae tibetana, assembly GCA_037013495.1. NCBI lineage: Eukaryota > Viridiplantae > Streptophyta > Magnoliopsida > Rosales > Elaeagnaceae > Hippophae > Hippophae tibetana. The sequence continues at coordinate 11,778,176 of CM072812.1, forward strand.
TAATCTTAAAATCAATTAGTATTTCATAAGTTATTATTAATACATGCATAGTGCACATTAGATATTTAAAAAAGTGCCTCTATTATTTTAGTTTTTGATGCAGGCCGAAGGATGTTTTACCTTTGATACAGAAACGCTTAGAGAAAGATGCAGAGACGAGATTGTGACCATACTTCTTTAAAACTTGTTCATTCCATAAAATACCAGAGCCTAGGACAATAACTATTCATTGTTTTGTAAAAATATCGAGAAATTGAGAATTAAAAGACGGAGAACACAAATCTTAATGTCTTCTTTGTCGATAAGCTTACAATAGCAAAACTTAGAGGTCAAGCAAACATTTTCATTATTTTTCTTGTCTCCAAACAGATACTTAAGTATAAAATTGTTTTACAAGTATAAGTAAAATTACTCAAATATCCTAAAAATAATCATAAATATTATTTCAATGATCTGCCTTACCACTCAACGAGCAACTTCAAATGATCACTAATAAAACCCCCTTTCTTTTACGATATCCTTTTCTTTCTTGACAAACTTTCATTTAATTACTATCTAAAAATTTTCAATTTTGGTATTTTTTTTGTTTTATTATTAAAATGTATTTTAATCAAACTATTTTAACCAAAATTATCAAATTTGATGAAAAAAATTAAATTATATATACGACACATAAAATTTTAAATTTCATTATCTTATCTACCACATTCTTATAACTCCACTGTAGTGCCTTGAATATTTTTATCACATTTATCAATTTTTAGTCAAAATAATTTATTATAAGACATTTTAATAATAAAATTAATCAATTAAAAAAAATAAATTAAAAATTTTCACCTAACATTAATACTTATTTTAACTTCTTCTTTTTTTTCCTTTTTTTCTTTTTTACTAACAAATCTCTTAAAATAATTAAATAATTATTATTTGTAAAAAGTTAATAAAAATATTATAAAGATGGATAGATAAAATAATCCTTTAAAATGAGTGAATTGATATTAATTTTGTAAAAACTTTCGGTGAATTAAATATTTGTTTAATTTAGGTAAAAGGGTATTTTTTTTTAACTTGAGATGATATCTCAACTAAAATATCATAGTTTAAATAAAGTATAAAAATAGGCTCAATTATTTCAACCAAATAAAATTCGCCACGTCATCTCAGTTAAAATTTCATCTCAAATTGAGATTAAAAAAATACTATTCCTAACTGAAAAGATACCAATGATTAAAACTTAAATATATACAAGTTCCTAATTAAAAATTTAGATGATTAAGAAAGGAAAAACTGGATACTTCTGAACCCATTAGTTTTAGTTAAAATAATTAAAAAAATTATTTAGGTAAAAAGTTTATTTAAATACTAATACTATATAAAAAAAATTAATTTATTATTTTTATTATTGAAATATTTTATCATCAATTATTTTATTCAAAAATTTATTAATTTAATTAAAATATTTAAATTACCTATATCATTTGTGAAGTTATTAGGTATCAAAAATAAGATAATAAAATTATAACTGTATATGATTTAATTTTTTTGATCAAATTTATTAAATTTTGATTAAAATATTTGTTTGAAAGATATTTTAATAACATAAATAGTTAATTAAAATAAAATATATCAAAATTAATAAATTGAAAATTTTCATAGTTAAATGAATGTTTAATTTTTCTTAAAAAAAAAAAGGGTTCAAAGCCGAAAAGGGATGTTAATTCGTGTCATCAAGTAAGGGTACACATATTTTTTCAAAAGCCTTAAAACCGAAAGAATTACTAAATCAAACCTAGATTTTTTTTTATATATATTTTTGATGGTCTAGTTCCTAAATTTTATTTATTTTATAAAATCAATAAAAATCTAAAAAATCTATTTTTATTATATAAATTTTAATTTTATTATATTTATAATAAAATATTATACATAATACATATTTTTCTTTTGGTAATGATATTATTTTAATAAAACTTCATAAAATTTTATTTTTATTTTTAGTATTAATTACATTTTAATATCATTATTATTGAATAAATTTATAATTAAAGAATTATTCTTACGAGATAATAATTTTTATTATAATAATATTGTTAATTTTTTTTAGGGAGAAAAAAAAACTTGTTTTAACAAATTTTTATTAATAGTTATGTATGAGTTTTATTTCTAAATTTTAATGGCTTTAAAAATCCTTTTAATTCATTTCATGTAAGTGATATAACTTGCGTTTTTAAAGCTTTTCTTAAACGATTTAATTTAAAAAATAATAAATATTTTAATTAGTAATATAAAAAAATATAGAAGATGTTAAGAATTTTTTTAATTTTAAGTTATGTTTTTATATATAGGCTTAAATGTAAATTTTTAAGACTATAAATATATTAAGATTTTAGGTTTTTTAAAACTTAAAAATAAGGTCGAATTTAAAAATAAACTAGTAATAAGTGATCAAACTCACTTCACCGGCCTATCCGCAAGGCAAGGAAGCAAAAGACACTTTCCCTCAGTTTCAGACATTCCAAACATTGAAACTAAAGGTCGCAAAGATTTCGCCCGGCGGTAAAGCCTGAATAACAAACAATGACTAATTATTGATAGCGGATGTCAATCCATTAGCCGCACAAACGAACCCAATTCTACTCCTAGCCAAAAATAAAGTCTTTTTGTTTTGTTTGTTTTTTCATTCATTTAGGCTTTAGTTTCGGTGCCCATCTCACCGTTTGCTCTGATTTGATTTGTTTCGAAAACAAATGGCTTTCTTTTTCGGCCTTTTGGTCGGGATAATCGTAGGACTTGGGATCATTGTTGGCTTTGTGAAATGTGAGAACTCAAGGTCGAAGCTCAGGTCTGAACTAGCCAATACTATTGCTGCTTTTGCTAGGATTACTGTGGAAGATTCGAGAAAGATTTTTCCTCCCGAGTATTACCCTTCTTGGGTTGTCTTCTCTCAGCGTCAGAAGTTGAGCACTCATTTTCTCTAATGGCTTCACATCTTACTTTTGTCACTTTTTTTTATGGTTCTAACATATATAGGTTTTGTTTCCTTTTGCAGTTGAGCTGGCTTAACTCTCACTTAAATAAGATCTGGCCCTATGTTGATCAGGTGAATAATTTTTGGGATCATTGGTATTTACTTTGTTTTGTCCTTTACTTTATTTTCAACAAGCTGATTTTGGGTTTCTGAATTTGGTGACCTAGGCAGCGTCTGAGCTGGTGAAGACTATGGTTGAGCCGATTCTCGAACAATATAGACCGGTAGTTGTGGCGTCTCTAAAATTTTCTAAGTTTACCCTTGGAACTGTGGCACCACAATTTACAGGTTAGTTCAATTCTGGGTTTCTGGATGTCTCCCTATTATGCGGATTTTTTTTTCAAATGTACTTTGTTAAGATATGGCATATTGAGGAAATGAGTGAGTGAAAAGTTTAAAATTTCTCCCGTATTTAAGAAAAGTTTTCATTTAGATTTTCCATCCCAAATATTCACCATCCCAAAAGTTGAGGATTCTTCTGTTATTCAATTCCGGCGCTTTTCTAACTCTCCATTGTATATATAGTTTCCTTATATTGATGTTTTCTTTTGATTATATTGCCAATTTGTCACTCCATGCACACACAAGGATGTCTTTAAATGAAGCTAGAGGCTGTTACACATTGTTATTACTCCTTAATATTGGGGTCCTCATGAACTAATTCTTTTCTTTAGGAGTGGCTATTATTGAAGATAATAAAGATGGTATCACTATGGAGTTGGAAATGCAGTGGGATGGAAATCCAAGTATTATACTTGATATTAAAACTTTACTTGGTGTAGCACTTCCAGTGCAGGTAAGACGCAGTCTATCACTTGTTTACTTCTGTTCTTCAGACTTCGACTGATCATTTTTCTAAAGCTTAATAATCATTTTTGTTATTCTATTGAATATTGTATTTCAGATGTATAGTATTACTTATGGTTGGGATTTCTCTGTTCAGGTCAAAAATATTGGATTTACTGGGGTTTTCAGGTTAATGTTAAAGCCTCTTGTTGACGAGTTCCCATGTTTTGGAGCTGTTTGCTATTCTCTCAGAGAAAAGGTAAATTAATTGTGGAATTAGGGAAGTTTACGTGACTTGGACACATAAAAGTTTCTTCACAATGAAGATGCACTTCTGAGATGTATGCCTATAGTAATTTCTTGATGCATCAAGTCACTAACCTGTTAATGGAGAGTTTTTTCCATATGCAACAAAGTGGTCATACACTTATCTAATGGCTTGCATTGTTTCCTTGAATAAATGAAAATTGAAAGTAATGAATTGAAGGACGCAGTCATAATCAGTGCAGATAGATATGTTAATTGGTCTGTAGGAAATCCATCTATACGTGTGTGTTTGAATAAGAGACAAAGAGATACCATGCCATGATACACCTTCTCCCATAATGTACATTGCACTTACGATTTTGCTATATTCTTTTCTGAATTGCAGAAACATTTGGACTTTACACTAAAAGTTAGTGGTGGTGACATATCAGCCATTCCTGGGCTTTATGATGCAATTGAGGTTTGAGAAAAGTTCTTACTCTATTTGATGCTTTTGATTGTATATTGCATTTCGTACATTCATGCACATATATTTCATGCTGGAAATCATATTGCATATTTGCATTTGGCAGTGACACACCACTTCTAAAGTGAGAAGACTGTTTGAAATTCTTCTTGCCAGTCAAACCCAGTTTAATCCTACCAATAGACAAATTAATGAGTCAAAACAAAAGGGTCACAGTTTTTTAAGCTTCAATGTCAATGTCATCATTAAGTTGTAAGTTTACATGGGCATGGATTGTACACGATCAGAAAATAATATAGTGACAATACTGTCCATTATTTTGAATTTTTTAGAAAGAATAATACGGTAATAGACTTTCTTATTGTAGGTATTTTATTTAAATAGATGGATGATGTGAAAAGTGTGCATTAAAACTATGTTCAAGGACGTAAACGTTAAATTCACAATAAGAGTACTCAATTCATTTGCCATACTAAAACTGATTTCGTGAAAGAGTTTTTACATGATGCCGCATTTGTTTATATTGCCTTCTCTAGTTGGTATTATTTTATTAGGTCTACTTGTTTTAGTTAAAGACATGATATGCATGCAGGGAATGATACGGGATGCTGTTGAAGATGCGATAACATGGCCTGTTCGAAAAATTATTCCTATTTTGCCTGGGGATTACAGGTAAAACAAATTGTAATCTGTTGACAAATGATAATTAATGTTAAATGTGGCTTTGTTATGTTTACCTTGTGTGTTCAAGTGAGTAGACTTGGGGCTGCTAGTATTTGCTTTTGTTGCTTGATATTATAAATTTTATACCTAATTGCATTTTCTTTTTCTTTTTTATGTATTAATCTATCTCTATATTTTATTATTTAGTGACTTGGAGTTGAAGCCAGTTGGGACGTTAGAGGTTAAGCTTGTGCAGGCAAAGGAATTATCAAATAAAGACATCATTGGGAAGTCGGATCCATATGCTGTACTATACATACGGCCTATACAGGACAGAATGAAGAAAAGCAAAACAATTGTTGAGTACTTGAACTTTCTGCTATACTCTTGCCACCTTTTTTTTTGGCTTAAAATATAAGTTTATTTTTAACATTTTTTTTGTCCTGTTCAGAGCAATGATTTGAACCCAATCTGGAATGAGCACTTTGAATTTGTTGTCGAAGATGCATCGACTCAGCACTTGGTGGTAAAAGTTTATGATGATGAAGGGGTTCAGAGTTCTGAGCTCATTGGATGTGCTCTTGTACGGCTTAGTGAAATTCAGCCTGGTAAAGTGAAGGATGTGTGGTTGAAACTGGTTAAAGATTTGGAGGTCCGCAGAGATAATAAAAACAGGGGGCAGGTGAATTCAAGAACTTTAAGCTACTTTAGGGTCGTTATTTTTGTATTACTATGAGAATCCATCACATTGAATTGTAGGAAGGTAAAGTCAAACTAATATTGTAATACCATCACTTATTTGATCCACGGAATGCTTCACTACTTTCCAACTCTGTGTTCATGTCTACAAACAATATAAAGACTCAGCAAACTGCACAAAAAGTTGCAAAAAGTTTGTCATATAACTTTTCAATTTGTTTTAACTAGCTCATCTGTCCATTCCCTTTGTATGAAGGTTCACTTGGAGCTTTTATACTGTCCGTTTGGCACGGAGAATGAATTTACCAACCCATTCACGTCCAAATTCTCCATGACCTCCTTGGAAAGGGTTCTTGAAAACGAAACCAATGGAACAGAAGCTAGTGAAAAGGAAAAGGAAAAGGAAATTTCTCAGAGGAAAAGAGAAGTTATAGTCAGGGGGGTACTCTCTATCACTGTAATTTCTGCTGAAGACTTGCCTGCTGTTGATTTGATGGGGAAGGCTGATCCTTACATGGTACTTACCATGAAAAAATCAGGAACAAAGAATAAAACTAGGGTAAGTTTTGGAAAATCTTGCAAGTGACAATTTCTCACAATGCTTGAGATACATCAGCTTATTTATTTACTTTGTTGAGCCCAATAACTTCTTAAAACAAATGACTCCTATTACCGTTGTTTCACTTGCACGCTTAAAGATAGAAATACTTGTTTATAGCAGGCTCAATAATATTTTTGCAATTTGCAGGTTGTGAATGAGAGTTTGAATCCTGTATGGAACCAGACTTTTGACTTTGTTATTGAGGATGGGTTACATGACATGCTAATTGCAGAAGTCTGGGATCACGACACTTTTGGAAAGGTAAAAGTCGTATTTTGTCAAAGTAAAATTTTACAAGTTTTAACTTGATCGAGTGATGCTGAATTAGTCTCTCCTAATCAGCTAATTGATTTATTCATCCACTGTAGTCTTAGTAGTCCATGTAGCTATTTGTTATTTGCAACATTATGGTTGTGTCATTGCGTATCACATGCACATCTTGTTCTATATGGCATACCAAACATGTTCTTGTCTACATGTCTCAGTAGTGTTATACACTGTCCATTGCTGTCTCAGTTTTATTTATGGGGGTGGCCGAGTCTGTTTTAAGTTTTGCTAAGTCAACTCTTTTAAGTTGTGTAGGATTATATGGGAAGATGCATCCTGACACTCACCAGGGTTATTTTAGAAGGAGAATACAAAGACTCCTTCCAGCTAGATGAAGCCAAATCTGGAAAATTGAATTTGCATCTCAAATGGATGCCGCAGCCAATTTACCGTGACTCTTGACTGTCTCAGCTATATGGATGATGTTGCTCCTCTCTGCATAAATTTGTACAAAGAGTATGCATAAGCCAAAGCCAGGAATCAATACACCGCAGTTTATCATTTGCTTAGGAGGAAAAGCTATCAAATTGGGTACATAATTGTTTTATAAATGTACCATATTGTAGAAAATGAAGTTTCTGTGGGTCACAACTGGTGAGATTATTAACCTTTCGAAAATTAGGTTTCTTGGCATCTTTAAAGCGTTTTGTGTGATTATTTTACTTGTTCTAAGAGTGTGGTCTGACGAAATTATTTTTTTTCCTTATGAAATTTGTTATAAGTTGAAATTATAATGGTTTCAAAGCACCAGCATTTTGTAGACCTAGTGTCATGAAAAACATTGATCAAACTTGTGGCTGGATTGAGATTACTATGATAGTCTTATCAAAAACATTTTCAAAGTTATTAGGTGGTACTCCTATAGTCCCGTCAGAACTATGATATGAAGGTGCATGATTTTTAAATGGAGATTCTGCCGATGACCATCTTCAGATGACGCTTCCTCAATTTTCTCCTGCGATTCCCAGCCCTGTAAAAGTAAAATCAAGCTGGCTTTGTCATAAACAAACAGTTAAGAATTAGAAATAACAAAATGTGTAGCAATTTTAGAGTAATTATGCACTTCTTAGTTGCCAAACTAGTTCAACTCATTTATGTTTCTCCTAGTTAAGCATAATAAGGATTCATTTATGTTAACTGTTTGTCTTCTTTTTTTCCCATAAAAAAACGCTTTTAAATCCTTTATTTTTAAGGGAAAAAGTTTGTGATAGTTTAAGAGTTATCATTACTGTTTTTAGAATATTAAAAAAAAATTATTTTTCATACTGTTATTACAAAGGGGGAATATAAGGATAATAGTTAAATTTTAATAAAATCTATAATAAAATATTATTATTTAATACATTATTATAATGATATTATTTAGTTAATGGTAAAATGAGATTAAAATTAAAAAAATTTACATATTAAGTTACTTTTATTCTTCCTCTCACTTTTTTTTTTTGCAATGACATCATAAAAATATACTAATTTTAGATAAAAGGTGCACCTTAGGTATAACACCTCCTTAATTAATGCATTTTCATTTAAAAAGTGATTCATTCAAAGTAGAGATTTTTGGAAAAGAAATATTTATATCAACGGCTTGATACATATAGTATTTACCATCTAACTCATATAGTATTTAAAGCTCAAGTTAGTTATCCTCAAATAAATTATATTTATATTCTTTTTATTTATTTTTTCTAGGATCTTCATATTTAAAAGATTTTTTTTTTCAACATTGTTTAAAGAAACACTACAATAATCCCACTTACATTCAAATATTTTTTGGATAGAGGTATTGGTGTTTCAGAAATATATAAATAACCTTATATATTTTGTAGATATAACAATTTTTCCATCAATATTAATTATCTAAGAGTTTAATTTGATAATATTGTAAATGAATTTGATCTTATGATTAATAAAAGCTCAAATTATTAGAAGCTATAGAGCGATTGCTCTTTCGTGGATAAGATTGTTGATAATACTAAAACTTACCTTTTATAAAAAATCTGGATTTTTCCATGCTCATCGTCGATAGTTTTCTTACAAGATTGAAGCAGGATCTAAATATTTAGTATTTATCTTCGTTAAAATGTATATATAAATATTTATCTTTTTAGACTTATCTAAAGTTTAGATTGATCATATTAAGATATATTATATTTTATATTTTAATAATTTTATATAATTTTAAAAGAATTTGAGATCTGCTGTATAATGACATCTTAGAACTCATTTCAATCTCATAAATAACGAAAATATGTAACAATAATACAACATGCAAATAATAATAAAAAACATTCAATATTAAACATCATAAACAAATACATAATTTAATAATCAACACATTACGAAAATAACACACAAGATTGAACCAACAACTATATAAAACAAACAAACATTAAAAAAAAACAATACAAAAGAAAGACTTTTCGATAAAATCTTTTTATATAGGATTATATTCGATGTGAATTTAATTGTACTCACACTACAAGTTATCACCAAACACAACAACAACTTAACATAATAAATTCACATAGAATCTATGTGTTAATATTAAACAATTATTTGACGACAAACAATTATTATGTAAAGTAAATTAATCTTCATAAACTAAAAATAGTATTAAATAATGTCTCTATTAGTTGGAACAATGCACTTAACTCCACCTAACCTTCCTTCACTACTATTTGTACATCAATTGCAATCCGATCTTCCCTCCAAAGCCCTATCATCATGTGACACAATCACGAGTTAATATATGACACAATTTAAAGTAAGGATAATCTCATACATACGTATCTAATTCAATTTTAATTAATCCTCCAATTTATTTATTTATTTATTTTTGAAAAAAGCAATCAGTGTATCATCAATACTTAAACACACTTGAAGTATTGATGATACAAAAGTTAAAAAATAATATTTCATTGAAAAATCTCAAGTTTACAAACTTCAAGAGTTATTCATTTTTGAACCCTCCAAATTTTGAGTTCCAAACCTCATCTTCTTAACAATATTTTTAAAATGTTTCAACTCTTCTTCCAATTTTAACTGGTTGTGTCCCAATATTTTGATGAGGTTATCATTTTCTTTGATGGATACCTCCAAGAATTCAACAAAACAACCAATATTTTTTAACTTTTTTCGGAGTGTAGCTAACTGTTCATTTTTCTTAGAAAGAATATGTATCAAATACTCTTTTTTACTTTTAAGAGAAATAAATCAAGGGTGACTCTCTAATTTTCTTGGCTTGACTCAGGCTTCTTTAGTTCCTCCTCCAAATATTTCATGATGGAGTGATTCAAATTACATTCAACGTATAAACCATTATACTATTTTTGAATGATCTCACGTTTATTTGATAGATTATCTTGTTTTAAGTTGATCGAGAATAAGAAAACATTCATTACATAAATTATTTTTTTTCTACCTTCTAAACATTATTTCTCTATATATTGAAACGAAAGATCAACTGCATAAAAAAAATACCAAACACTTGATTTCCCATCAATTTCGCTAACCTATTTATCAACTGATTTTGGTTAGTGATAATACAACATAGAAGCATATATCATTAGCAAAAACAAACCTAAGCTTTAGCCTCCCCGATTGAGATAAAGCCACTATTATTAGTAACTGCATTCTTGTTATACTTCTCGTAGATATCACTTTTATAGAATTTTCTAGTCCTTAAAACCAAAGTCAAGGAAACAAAAGCTCCAAACAACATAGCCAAAGTCATTATAATAAAATGACAATCTGTAACATATTGAACCTTTACAAGTTAACTCTCCTCCTTCTTTCCTTATTAACCCAAGCGCTTTCATTTGTTTCATAGCCTCTGTTATAAAAACGACCAGTGACTATAAAATTAAAAACATGAGATCCAATAGGACTACAAAGTCCACAAAAACTGTATAAAGCTGCAAAGTGTTTAAGCCCAAATAGTTTGTGGCAAATAGTAATAGAAATTGAGCTCCAATACTTAGTCCAATTATCATAGAAGAAGCATAGAGAGAATAAGATATTGGAAACACAATTAAGGCATAACCAATGCATGATATAACAAGTACAATAGTGTAAACTAAAGGACGAGGGACTTTATACTTTGTCAATAATAATTCCGATGAAAAACCTACGATAATTTTTCCCAAAAATCTCCATTTTTTTTAAAGAACATTAAAATCATATTTTTTTATTAAATAAAATAAACATTATATATGTATGATTTGAACTTGAGTCTATGTTGGTGGAAGTGGGAAGTCATACCATCTAGATCACGAACCATCCCAAGAAACTCCATATACTCACAAGTGAAACACAAGTTGTTAAGCCAAGTGTTGAGTACTCTAAGGAGTTTCAAATTAATATGGTGTAGTTCTCTCCTCTTTGTGGCAGCCTGAAAACATTGTTATAGAATGAAGCTTTTTTTTATCTCTTTGTTTTGTATTAGGACAAGATAAATTAGAGTGTTCTGTTAAAGTTACTAGCTTGATTTCAGGAGGAGAATTATTATCCAAATCTTGTGTAGAAGCAAAACAAACACAATTGAACCACTAAAAATACACCAAATTCTTTTAAATGTATACCATGTTTGTAAAAAATGAAAACCATTAAAGTACCAGCAAGGCCGAATGAAGCATATAAAAATTTGAACAAAACTTGATACTCATTCGTAGACTTCGGGACGGTTTTTAAAGTTTGAATGATTCGAAGAAAGAACAGAGGAACAATAAGTTAGTGACAGAAGGAACCAATGAGCATAATTTGTTATACCCCATAGCCTGAGCTCCAATGTCAAGGTATATATAGCCATTTGCCACACAGCTGGCTTAGCAATACGACCCGTCACAGCCAACCAAATCATGAAGTGACCAATGAAGTTTATGATTGAACCAATCAAAAGAATCCCACATGGTGGTATAAAATCAGCAATGAGGCCAATATAGAAACCTAAAATTTCCTCCCAAGTCTTTGAAAAAGCTTAGCAAATTGAGAGTTGCTTGGTCACAGCTTAGTGACGTTTTGATGACACCTGAGTACTTACAGTACATATATATTGCTCCGGGTGTTGACATTACAACTAAGGGAGAGAAAAACATGAACCATCTTCCCACAAGCACGTGTAAGCAAAATCTCTTCATATCCATACTTAGACTAGAACTTGAGTCCAGCTACTACCAATTTTGTTGTTCACTTAATACTAAAAGTGTTTAGGAGGTTAATTATTAATAGTGAGATGGAGAAAGAAGAAGGAGAAAAAGATAAGAGAACTAACAGATAATCATGACAAGTGTTGAGATCACATCTAAACAAACTTAAAATGTGGAGCTAGAAACTATACGACGGTTGAATTGATTAATACAAAATAGAGAATAATAAATATACTATGTATCATAGAATTTCCATTTTGTGATATTTAGTTTCTTATATTAAAAATAGTATTTTTATTTTTTTTAGTTTCACAAAAAGAGAATATAAATTATATTATTTTAATAATTTTTTTATTTAAAATATTATTATTTTTTATCAAATAATTAAAACGCAATTAAAATACAAGTTTTTAATAAAAGTAGAAGTGAAACATAAAATAATTTAAGAAAAAAATAGATAATAATAAAATTCAAACAAAAATATTTAAATATATTTTTAATTTGTAATAAAAATTAAAAATAAGTAAAAAATTAAAATAAAATAGTAAAAATTAATAAATATTTTATAATTTTTATATTAATTATTACTTTACTATTATTAAATACTCGTATTTTAATCATTTATTAATTAATAAAAAAATAATATTAAAAATTAATAAAAAAAATCATTAAAATAATATAATTTATTTTTAATTAATAATTTTTTATAAAATTTTTTATTATAAGAAACTAAATGATACAAATAACCTAAATCTCTAAAACAAATTTGAAATAAAAGTTCACTTAACATCATTAACACATTTAGAACTTACATGTTACACATACAATTACATTCAATATGATTTAAACTTACCTCATATTAAGTCATTTTAAGAATATGTTATTCATTTTAAGAATATGTTATTGTACTACAAATCAATTCACAAATCAATTCACAAAAATATATTAAACAAACTTAATAGCATCATATATAGAGACTTCTATAAAAGTTTGATCGGGTACTCTTCACTTTTATGGAGTCCTTTAAAAACATAGAATAATTTCAAATTAAATACAGTGTTTTAAGTTCAACAAAATCTTTTCAATTAAATTATTCTTTATTCTGAAATGTAGTTGCAATTGTCTATATGAATATGCATACATATGGATAAATTAAACAGTAGTTGTTATATTCATACAAATGTGCACATGAATAAAGCTAGTTTGAGAGTCGAAATTATCTTTCTGTTAGGGTTTCAACCCTTCATTTCTTCTTCTTCTTACTTAACCGCCATCACCACTCCTCCTCCTCTCTTCTGTTTCCAACCCAACTGCTCCTCTTCCTCTCAGATTGTGCGAACTTGCCTCGTCAACCTATTATGGGTTGTCATCTTCGACGCTGGTGAGCAATTACGTTGCTGGTGTTGGGTGGCTACTGGTGATGGTCTCCCAGTATTACTAATGGTGTTTGGGGGTACAGTGATACCGTGGTTGATGGTTGGGTTTCTCTGCGTTGTGTGGCTACGTTTGTTGTTTCCTTCAACGCTGATGAGAATTGTGGCTCTATGGTGGGTCTCCACCACCCTCGAGATTGGGTGATGGCTTGACTAGTGGGTCTTAAAGTCGAAGCTATTCATACAGTTTCATTTCCAATCCCAGTGCAACCATCTTACTTTCATAGGTGATTTTCATTGGGATTCAAGTGGTTAATATTCAATAAATTGTCATAGTCTAGAATTTATGGAGTTTGAAATTTCAAAACACCAACAAATTACACCTTTAAATAACAGATTTAATGTATAGATTTTTCAGTAATTCAAACGATAAATAGTTCAAATTAAGCTATATATCTAACCTAATTATACAAAAATAGAAATATACCTACGAAATTAATAAGAAAAGAATAAAGTTTTTTATTCTAACACACAAATCGCGAAAGATTTATAGAACTGTTCAAAAATGCTTTGATTTTAAAAGGTAAAAGCAAAGAATCTTAATAAAATAAATAAATTTTAACTTCCTAAAAAAACAAAAATATATTAATCTTTAGATTAGGAATGTATAACTTAAATGTTCACAGGTAAAATAAAGAGTATAGATACCATTCCGATTTTTTTAACAGAAGTTTAGATTTATTAGACACGAGAGATTTCCCACCCATCTTACACACACATATCAACTACAGCCAAGTCTTCTAACAGTTTTTTTTTTAATTTGAAAAGAGAAAAAAAACAACTACTCTAGCCCACAATAAAACAAAATGATCATGAAGAAGCAAGTTGCTGCTTTTTCTTGTTCTTGCTTATCTCAGCTTTCACACAATCACTAGCGGCAGATTCTCATCCTCCTTCAATATCGGTATGACCCCTATGGATTCCTATCGATGTAATATTTTTTTAAGATAAACGATATTTAAATCATTTAAGATCAAAATATATAAAAATTCATTAACTTTTAAACAAAGTATTAAATTTTAAAAAGTACACAAAAAATCTAACATTTAAAAAAATATTAAAAATAAAACAAATGAACACAAATTTATTTATTTTTTAAATTACTATGTATTACAAAGTTAAAATTTTATTTGTTTGAACTTGAGTTTCAATTGATTTAAAAAACACGAACCTTCGTACCAATTTACATTGACGTCTATTCATGTGCTCTATTCATGATATTTTTTGAAGTTTTGAATTTATGATACAATACTCTTTTTCCTTTCTTTTATTTAATAAAAAAAGTGAACTCAAATGTCCCATTAAAATAAGTAATAATATATATTTTTTAAATACTCCAAGCTTTCCGAAGGTATACCAAATATTATATAGCTCTAGCAGTACTCCACCACCAATCCGCAATCCCTATTCCTCTTCATATTGAAAGATACACGGCCTTAAATAGCATATAGTGATTATACACAACCAAATTGGCCTCAAAATAATAAGTTAATTATACATAACGTATACATAGTTATGTGTTCAACATTATACATAACATACATATCTACATATTATGTATAAGCTATCATATTATTTTGACACCAAATGTACTCTTCAAATGGGTTTACGTGGGAAGGGGGATCAACTAATCAAAACGGCATTAATAGAGTAAAGAAACAACATATCACAAGCCATTAAAAAAGGATTGCATCCCTTTATAGAATGAAATCTATAATTTACCTAAATGCAAGACTGCCTCAAAAACTCAGCACTTCATGCTCCATATGAGAATTATAAATTACCTCTATAATATCCAGAGGGCACATGGAGCTGCTTTGTTCTTAGCAACTCAATGTCATCTTTTTCATGGTCAACAAAACTTGCCAGAGTTTTTTAAAGTGCATTTATGAACTAGTCATAGCTGCCAATTACTATTCCCAACTTTTGCTCAATTAGTATAACGATTATTTTCTCCTCAAGTCCTCGTCCAAGTACCTATCTTTCATTTGCTTTGTAGAATAGCATCTTCTGTACATAAAACATCATGTAGCCTTGTGCCGCCCTCACAATGCTCTCACTTACTTCAGTGATCCATGCATCATCACACTTGTACCACTGGTTACATAACCGCAGGTAAGTTACATAATGGCCAGCATCTAGTTTACCTGAGTGAGTGACAACAGCAAACAACTCAAATTCTGACGAAAACTCATTTGAAGCATCTGCCTCATCCCTATCAAAAGGAAAAATTCTATTGCCAAAACGATTCCTCAAGATGGAAGATGAAAGATAGGGTTCCATGTTCAATGACATTGGAAATTGTAAATAACGATCAATCTTCCTTGACATTTTTCGCACATGGGAATGCTCAAACCTCTTGATG
The DNA here is from genome assembly GCA_037013495.1 of Hippophae tibetana. Lineage (NCBI taxonomy): Eukaryota > Viridiplantae > Streptophyta > Magnoliopsida > Rosales > Elaeagnaceae > Hippophae > Hippophae tibetana. Next base: position 11,793,955 of record CM072812.1, read on the forward strand.
TGGAAGCAAGAAACAAGTGGAAGCTTCCTAATCGACATCTGTTTGAGTGACTCTTGCCTGATCTGACACTGTTGGCAGAAGAACTTTTGGTCAGATCCCAACTTCTCAGGTCTTGTAAAACGGTCCAAGCATCCCATCAGGGTAGATATCCCACAGTTGTGCTTTGAATTCATGCAATCTAGCTCACCATTGAAAAAATGACTAGATTTTGTCGATGCCATCTTCGAAGAGCCCCCTTGGTTTGGCTCCAAGTCCAATGAGATATCAACACATGGGTCATATGTTGTAGATGTGAAACCACAAGCCATGCACATGACATCAGATCGCAAGATACCAGAAAATACTCTATGAGCAATGCAACAGTTTCCATTACCTGCACGTTTACGAAAACTACAGTTATTAAGATATACATCAAATGAAATATAGAAAATATATTATTCGATTTTTTAAGAAGTTCACCAACATGCTAAAGAAAAAATGCATGGAGGTGCCATTTCAAAGTAAAAGCCCATACCTACTGCAATTTCCACAAGCTAGACAATGATGTTCCAGCAAGCAATATATGCAGACATAAGGGGTAAACATAATAATCGATAAATTAACCTAAACAATTGAAACCGAACCGAACCGAAATGAGTTTTATGCTTTATAGGTTCAAACAGCTTGGTTTTGATTTTGAAAATACAAAAACCAATGCGGGTCGGGTCGGGTCAATTAAGGTTGAGATTTAACCGAACCGACTTCCATATTATTAATACACATGTTTATTTTTAAATTTTATATATTTATAGTACATATGTCCTATATATTTATAATTATCTAATTTTAGTTAAACTTTTATGTCATTTGAGAAGAAGAAACTATTTATATTATTATTCTCTATTGTTCATTTTTAAAAAAATTACTATAATTAATAATAAAATCTAAATTACTTTTTATTTTTAACAATTTATTCATTTTTAAAAGTTTCTCTCTACTTGAAAATTGATGCGGAATTATAGTTAAAATGTTAATATATAATTTTTTAATTAAATTATTGATTAAATAATAAATCTTATTTATTAATTTAATATTAATATAAAGTAAAATTATTTAAATCCACTTTTAAAACGATTAGATTGAAACTGCAAACCAAACCTATCAAACCGACATAAATAGGTTGATTAAATATTCTCAAACTGATATTTTATAGATTGATTTCAGTATTTGATTTAGCAAACCTATATATGTCGGTTCGGTTAACATTTTAAGTCAAAACAAACATATAATAAATCCACTTGCAAAATTAACCAGGTATACTTTCAAATCTAGAACTTCTTATCCAGAACTATGGGTAGCACTACAGGTGTAATGGAAACCATATCCTTCTAACAGAATCTCCTAAAATACAGGAAACACGAAACTGGCTGTAAACCTAATGCAGACCAGAATTATGGATAACACTAAAGATTAATTGAAACCATACCCTTCTAACTCAATCTCTTAAAATACAGAAAACACAAAACTGCCTGTAAACCTAATGCAGCCATCCTCTTAGTGAAGTGAGATAAGTGATAGATCCCTACCATGTTAGAGGGAGTGAGCATGAGAAATGAGTGAGAGTAGAAAATCCTAAGATGAAACCGAGTGGGCTAAGGTAAAGATGACTTACTGGAATGGAAGCAGAAAGCAGATGACATTAACAGCCACCATGTTGAGGTTGAGAATTAGCCCTAAAACTTTGAGCACTGACCAACTCCTAAAGCAAAATGCAAGATACCTAGACCACTGTCCTGCAGTTCAATGTTACAGATTACTCCTTAACCACAAACAGCACTTCAAACATCTTGATTTAAAAAGACATCCAATTATGTAACGTTGAGACACAAGCTTGCTATTAAGAAATTATAGGTCGTATCCTTAACATTACCCTAGCAGCTAGTTCATCATATGTGTGTCATGATTTTAAACTCCACTGACTAATACATCCTAAACATTTCATTTAAGCATCTAAGGGCACCCAAATTATACACTAAACTATTAGTAAACCAGAAGTCAAGGAGACTAGAACAGATTCAGCTGCCTCCTCTATCAGAATATATGGTGATTACCAAATGTTCTATGGAAAATTTTATAATAAGGGCCTTGGGTGAACTAGATCATCAATGAGGTTGGCTTCAGGTCCTAGCAACAACCCAATCTAAAATACAACTTCTGTATACTCTGGACAACAAGATTTCACTAAAATACCATACGGCTTCTATCAGATATTACGTGAATAACTTATAACCCGAATGACTCAATCAAACAAAATAATGGCTAAATCTCATCAGTGAAGAAGCCACTTCTTAGATGATGCAGCAGCTAATTATCTCTAGAAAATTGGCATTTAATGGACCAAGTAACCAGTCAAAAAAAGAAAAGAACGGATGGACCAATTGAGTATTTTGGGACCCATAATCATAAAAGTTTCATGAAGGTGGGTACGCCCGGTTTTGATTTATTTTTAAAAGAAAAATATTTTTTATGACAACTAGACGTTTGTATCAGTTTATATATCACAATACAATTGACCCATTTTATTAATTAATCCCGCAATTACTTTAACATCTCATCTTTTTAATGTAATATCCAATCCAATACAACAACACTATCACATAACTTTATGCATACAACAACTTGATACATATAAAATTACTTTTTTAAAATCGTAGGAAGATCATATAGCTAATTTGACTTAACCATATTAGCTAACCAAGCAAAACTTATAATTCATATATCAGACCAAACATTTGAAGCAAAAAAAAAGGTAATGCTAAGCAGGGACGGAACCAGGATTTAAATTTTAAGGGGCCAAAAAAGAGAATCCATGATTTAATATTTTTGTACAAATGATAAGCACCCAACGATATTTTTGAAAATAAAATTCATAAAATAATGTCCCTTAAATATGCAATACATTTAAAACTAAGTATAAGAAAATTAATTTTAGCATAATATAAAAATTGACAAAAGCATCAGAAGTCCAGTAATTTTTCAAACTGAGCACTTTAATCCAATAATTTATAATTAGCCAATACTAGTCCCTGTTATTATGAAAAAAGTAAACACTTAATCCTATAATTTACTAAAATGAATAATTCTAATCCATCAAAAGTATTAAAAGTACTTATTGCACTTAACTTTCATAAATAACGGGAAGTGTCCAACTCAAAATTACAGAATTAAAGTACTCACTTAAATAATGAGATTACTGTAACCTTTTTTTTTCCAAAAACTATGGGACTTCTAATGCCCAATGTAATAATTACAGAATTAAACCGCTTAAATTAAATAATTATAAGATCTCTGATACCTAGTTTAAAATAAAAAAATACACAAAACAATACTAGTACCATATTTCATATCAGAAAACCAAATTTAAAAAAATTAGTAAGATTTTGTTTACTTTTATAAATATAAAAAAAATAGACAACAATTTATCAATGTAGTTTTTTTTTCAAATTGATAATACATATTGATTTAAGGATAAAATATTTGTTGCCAATTATTTTTACAATTTTTTTGCCCCTTATATCCCACAAGTTTTTTTTGGTGATTAGGTGTGTCATGACATCATCTACTATATATTTTCACATTTTTTAATTATTATTGAAAAAATGTGTATTAAGTAATTTTTTTTAGAAACTAGGGTGAGCCAAGGCTCCTTTCTTTCATGCATATGTTCCAAGCAACATGACCTTAATATCATCACTCTACCGTATTCATTCAAATCAAGATATACAGATCAAAAATCATGAGAACACTTTTTTATGCTATAAGTTGTGATCCAATCAAAACTGATATAACAGACAATTATTAACTAAAATAGTATGACTCACATTTTTTCAACATATAATTAACTGACACAGTAATTGTAATAATACTACAACTTATAGTAAGTAAACTTTTTATATGACAAAAGTGCACTTCTTTATACCACAACTAATGTGGCAGACAATATTGGTTAAAACAGCATGACCAATTTTTTTCAACTTATAATTAACTGTTTAGTATTAACTTGTAATAAATAGATTTTTTCTATGAAAAAAGAGTATTTTGTATGCCATAACTTGTGGTTCAAACATAATTGATATGACAAACAATTATTGGCTAAAATAGTATAACTCATTTTTATAAACTATAATTAAATGTCGCATCTTAATTTGTGATAAATAGACTTTTTTATGACAAAAGAGCACTTATTTATACAATGAGTTATGGTACAACCACAACTAATATGCAAGATAATTATTAGCTAAAATAATAAAACCTATTTTTTAACATATAATTAACTACCACATCAATTGTGGTAATACTCCAACTTATTGTAAATAGATTTTTTCCATCACAAAATGTCCACCAATTTGAAACCACGACCCGTGAAATGCAAATGCAAAATACATCAAAAAGAAAAGGCTTAAGAAGAAAAGTAAGAAAATTCTTTTCTCGATAGCCTTTATGAAAACTCAAGAAAAATGAGCCCATATGGTTTTATTATTTATCATTACTAAATTTTAAGAAGATTATCACAATTTTAAATTTTGTGATATAAAGCCTTTCTCAAGAAAAAATAGATATCAGTTTTACCTTGACTCTGTGGTTTCCGCCGTTCATTCTCCACCTTCTCATGGATTCCATCAAGCATGGAAATGAAAAATTCATGGGCATCCTGCTGTTCATAACTTGCCAGATTAGATGCATGTTGCCACCAACTGCCACAAAACCATGGATCAAAATCCAAACTTTACAACCTCACAAATTGAACACATTGCATTTCCCAAACGAAATCTAAGACTACCAACTACCCACAATGCCATTCCGAATCTAACACAAACACACACCTGTACAAAAACTTTGCTGGGCTAAAGGGTGTTCGATCCCCTGAAAAAACAGCCGAAAAAATCGCATCCAAATCACAAGCCAAGCACATTCGTGAAGTCTTGTTCGCATTACCATCCCCCCTAGCACCATTTCTTCGAGTCCCAACAATCGCACCATTCTTCTGCTGACAAAAGTAACGGTTATGCCGATCGCTCAAGAAATAGTTCCGCAACGGCGGCGTATGAAGTAATGCCTGTAAAACCGAATTCATAAAACAAGTGTTTCCCAAATTGTTCAACCCTCTCAATCCCCACGGAAATTCTGAGGCCGTATTCGAACTTTCCAGAGGAACTGAACAATTTCCAACCAAAAATTTCTCTCTCAGATTTGGTGTCCACGGCCGGTAATCAACTCGTCGCCGCTTCCTTAGATTCTCCGGCGGAAACTGACGGCTAAACTCTGCTGATATTGGCTTTCCGGCAAGCATTGACGCTGCCGTTTGAGCCAAGACAACCGCGGAGTCAAAATCACGATCGTAGACCTGGTCGCCACACGCGCAGCAGAAGAGCTCGGCGCGATCAACATCCACAGCGAGTTCGTGTCCCGGCGGCATTGACTCAGCGTGAGCAGCAGCATGGGAGGGACCACTCAGCGCGTGACAGTACACGGCAGCGCATGTGACACATGCGTATAGTCTTGGAAGCGCGGACTCACCACACGCGCCGCAGCGCGGGACTTCCTTCGGATCTCGACGGATTGAAGCTCGACCGCTCGGTGGTTTGACACGGAGGCAGTCTTGGAGGGACCGAAATGGTTTTGATCCCTTTTTGGATCGGAACTCAGCTAGGTGAGGACAAGGATCGGGAAAGAATTCGCCGTTGATTTTCTGACTGCCGTGACCGATCTGTGTCGTCGACGACATAGATGATGATGGAGAGAGATTGCGGAGATCTATGGTAGAAACCCTAGTGTTATAGCTTGAGAGCATGAGCTTCTTTGATCGGTTAGATCAACGGCTATGATTGGTTGGGAGACCATCGCGTTGACGTGGATTATTGAAGTTAGATCTCCTTTCCTTGTAAATATGGCGGATGAATTTTTATTATTATTTTAAAAAAAATTAAAAATGTACAACATTTTTTTTAATAATTAATTAATAGCATCTTTAAGGCAACAAAATTATTGACGCGTGCGATGAAATGTTGGTAAATAAAATTTGAGCAAAGTATATGAAGAGTCATAGGTGATTAGCACACTAATGTCTAATTAGTAAGTTTGTGAAGAATCCAAGACAAATGGTGAGAGCTTAAACTTTAAAAAAGTGTACTTTTCTTCTCAAATTGACGAAAGTGATTTTGAGTACTTCTATAGATAACAATAGAAACCAATTATTATGAAAATTTATAAAACATGTATTATAAATTATATGAATAACATTTAGTATTGTTAATAAATAAAACTAATAGATGCATTGATAAACAAATATATCTATAATATTCTCCAACTTAATCTATAAAATAAAAGTATTTGTATATATAAATTATATCTTTGTGAACATAAAAAATAAGATAATTTAAAACTTGTTATTACGTTATTACGTCGGAAGATATTCATAAAACTAAGTTAAAGTTTTGAATATCTATTAAAAAAATTAGACTCTTTATGATAGAATTATATATATACATGTATATTGTTTAATATAAGAAATTTTAGTGAGATAATTTGAGCAAATATTATTGCCAGATTTGTGTGATAAAATTTCTACAATTGTTTCATTGTTTACATCACATTCAAACTTTAGTAAAATGTTGATTTTTTATTGGTTAAATTGATTTGCAAGAATGTTCACATATTTCATTCGTACATCATTACGAATAGGTTTCAGAATATCACGATATCAATCTCATAAATACATTATATGATTATCTTTATTTGTTAGTAAAAAAGTTTCTTATATACCTATATCAATGTCTTACACTGAAACAATAAAAATATGATTATTGTGATTTAAGTAGTATAATTACCCACCTACATCACAACATATCTAAGTTCAAATTTCATGATGTAATATTTTTTTATTTAATAAAAAATAGACTTAAGTGTTTTTTTTAAATTGAAAAAAATATTATTTTTATTGCATACCATTTTTTAAGATAAGTTTAGATATTATTGGACCGTTACCTCAAGCACTTTGAGGACAAATGAAGTTTTTACTAGTAGTAAATTTCACTGAGTGGATTTAGGTTGAAACTTTAACTTGTGCTAAAAAAGAAAAGGTTATGCATTTCATTTGAAAGAAAAAACATCATAGTATAGTATATCTCGATAATTAACCATGAATTATAGGAAGTAGTTTACTAGGCAAAATTTGACAACCTTTGTTAATTGTATGAGATCAAATTGTGTTATTTAACTACTTATTATCTACAAGCCAATGATCAAGTAGAGTCATCCAATTAATAAATTGGTGTTAGATATACTCAGGAAGAACATAAGAATAGTAAGAAAAACAATTTTTTTTTTGTTTCTGACTCACTTACTTAATGCATTTCACTTCTTAACTCTTTTGTTAATTTATGCTCAAACATAAATATGTATCCAAAAATAAATTTCTTTATCCAAATATTCAAGAATTATATTCGTTATCTAATACTTATTTTTTAGATTAAGCATGATTTTTCAATTGTTTTAAAATCATCTATCAATAGATTCATCAAAACTCTAACAAGATTTGTATTTTTAAATATTTATAAAAATAAATTTTCTTTTACATGAGTTCATAAACTAGACAAAAATGAAAGAGCACCTTGAAAAGGGGACGATGTTCCCAAAAATTTATATCAATTTTATGAAATTCAAAATAAAGTTATAATTTCTCACCACTATTCTTACATCTTTATTTTCTTTAATTTTTTGTTTTAATTATATTTAAGAAAAACAATTTAATTTCATTAATTAATTATTTTCCACCAATAAAACTTGAATTTACAAGACAAAGGGAATATTTAAGTTTTACATTAGGCTACCAAAACCCTTTAACTGCCTTTTTACTTCTTTTATTGACATATGTTATTTAAAAAAATTGAAATATATTTTTAAAAAAAATCATTTTTAGAAATTTCTCTAACACATGTCATTGAAAAAAGTGGAAAAACATATGAAATATAATAAAAGAAGTATATTTAACATTTCTCTAGCTGTAAATTTAGATATTCGTGTAATATTATCATTATGCAATTTTTTTTAATTATTACATTATCATACTTATAATTGTACTCGAAATAGGCGGATGTATTCTTACACAATTTTAGATATTTGTAATATCTTTAATTTAGGAGAATAATATTTATAATTCTTTTTATTATTCACGTAATAAAAATATATAAAATATTTCTTATATTTTTAAATTTAATAATATTATAATATTATTTTTAATAAATAAAATAAAATTATCATTAATAAAATAATTATACAAATATTACAACCCTTTATTTAAATAATTAATTATTGTAATTAGATTTGTCAACGATTTTCAAATCTTTGACGGTTTGATTAAACTCTCAAATATCCCTCCACTTTGTTGCCCACCAAACGTAGCTAGGAATGGGAAAAAAATTTACGACTTCGGTTATCTGTGTATAACCGTACCAACGATTCAATTTTTAATTGTTTAATTTTGAGGATGTATTTGATTTTGGGTAAAAATTGAACATAAAGGAGTGGATACAATTTGGTTACGATTATACTCAAAACCGTACCTATTCGTACCCAAAATTAATTATATTTATTTAAATAAATTATATATTAATTAGAATTTACTTTTTTTTAACCTAATATATAAAGGAACCTAATTTGTCACTAACTACTCTCTCGCCTCTATTTTTTCTTAATCTGAAACTCTTAATTTTCTCGCCAGCCGCGAGTCGTTGTTGTAGTCGTCAGTCGCCAGTTGCCAATCGATGTGTCTTCGCCAGTCTCCAGTTCATACATTGTGTTGTTTCCAATCTCTATGTCGTGTCATCGTCAGTCCATGTATTGTGACGTCGCCATTCACAACGTCGTGTCGTCACCAATCACTGCATTGCGTCGTTGGATTGCCTCTCTCACCAATCATCTCTGACGCTCTCGGTTGTACGATTATTGCTGGCTTGCTATCCCTTCTTCTTCGTGGTCTCATCAGGTAAGTGTTTCCTTTTCTCGTATGAAGAGAATCTCTTGGTGGTTGTTTGGATGATACATGGTTACTCTATTTTGTGTATAGCTGATACATGGTTGATCTCACTGCTATGATATTTTTGCTACTTTGTTTCTTGAGCAAAACTGGTTAAATCTAACATATATTTAAATGTCTGAAGTCATCTGGAGTCTGGACAATGTATTATCGATTCATAATGTATATGGAATAAATTGACTACTCTGTTTTATGTATGGATCTTCCTGTTATGAAACATGGCTATTGGCTACTTTGTTTTTGTCAAACCTTTTTTTGTCATTTTAAGTGATCATGGTAAAATCTTATTTGATTTGTGCTTTGATAGATTTAGTTAAGAGACTCAGAATAGTTTCGTCATAACATATTTAAATGCCTAAAGTCATTTGGATAATGTATTATCGATTCATAATGTATATGAAATAAAGTGACTATTCTATTTTGTGTATGGACCTCCCTGTTGAGAGATTAGTGCTACTTTTTTATCGATTCATAGTGTATATGGTAAAATCTTACTATATTCATATTGACTATGGAATATAGTATGATGATAATTTTTTATCATGTCTTGTAGAATTAGAGATTTGTGAAGAAGACAGAGACTTTAAATATCATGACAAGTGAATATGTTGAAAAGGTAATGTGAGATAATAGAAAGTATATGCCTGAAGTCATTTTTTTATAAACTTTGAAAGTTATTTTTTCAGAATTTTTCACCACAATCCTCTCAAGGAGTAAATGACATTGAACTTAATATGGAGGTAACAAGTGGTGGAACTTCAACTGTCGATCAATATACAAATGTTCCTCTTCTTACATCAACCTCTTCACTTGAAAATACACAAAGTCAACCATCAAATGAATCTAGTGAGAAAGAAGATGGGAAGGCTAAATTAAAGCCTAAAGCATGGGTTCATTTTGATAGGAAGAAAATTAATAGGATATGGAAGGTAATATGTAATTATTGCGGAAAACAGTTAGGAGGTGATACAAGGAATGTGACATCTCATTTGAAAGCACATACAAAAGGTTGTCCATTCAAACGGCAATAAAGGGGTATCAGTCAATCATTGTTAAATCCTAACAAGAAAAAGGATAGAATTGAATTAGGACATTGGAATTTTGATTCTCAAGTTTCTGAGAATCTACTTTATCAGTGATGAACAAGCTATTTTATTTAGTGTAAAACAAGTTGTAATTATTGTTGATACGAGCTGTTATAGCTTAGTGTCCACTAATCTGTTATTTTTCATTCCTATTTATAGTGTTGTATATATATTAAAGAAAATCAGAGAATGAAGTAAAGAATACATACTCCATCATATCTCTCGTAATAAATTCTACATGGCATCAGAGCATTTCTGAAATCCAAAAATCCAATTTTGTGTTATATCAATTCTGTCAGAGGAAGAATTTTTTTCTCCCCAAAATAAATAGTTCTCAAGAGACACTGATTTTTTTCTTCCCATTGTTGAATACGTTTGATTTATATCATCATCGCCACCATCAGCCACTACCAACCACCATCAGCCACCATCAGACCAGTCATCGTCATCATCGCGACCATCAGCCACCACCAACCACCATCAGACTAGTCATTGCCATCATCGCCAGTGGCCATCTCAGACCAACCATCATTTCTGTCTTCATCTCAGTGGAGCTGTGAGCCATCTCAATCATCATCGTCATCGCCATCGCCAGTCATCATCGTCGCCGACCATCTCCTCATCATCGGCCGTAAGCTATTTTTAATATATATCTACCCGACCCGGTCCAACATACCCACCCGACCCGGTCCAACAGATTATCTAAAAAAACAGCCCACAAATTTCAGTCCACGTATAATCTAGAATTGAAATAAATGGCCACGAGAAAACCTATAATTACTAGTTCCACGGACAATAGTCTTATGCCATCACCAGTCACAAATTAAATGGGCATAATTATCTTCAGTGGTCCCAATCCATCATGATGTTTATATGAGGAAAAATGAAAGATGATTACCTTACTGGCGATGCCGTAGCTTCAAACAAAGACGATCTACAATACAGAACATGGAAATCTGAAAACAATATGGTGATGTCTTGGTTGATCAATTCCATGACAAACGAAATTGGAGAGAATTTTCTTCTCTACAAAACTACCAAAGGAATATGGGATGCAACCAAAGACACTTATTCCAGTTCTGATAATATGTCTGAACTATTTGAGATCGAGAGCATCCTTCATGATCTTCGTTAAGGAGAGTTGTCAATTACACAATACTTTAACTCTCTCACTCGATGTTGGTAGCAATTAGATCTCTTTGAGGTTCATGAATGGACCTGTCCAGTAGACAGCATCTTATACAAACAGATTATTTACATGAAACAAGTTTTCAAATTTTACTGGGGCTCCACAAAGATCTTGATAATGTGCGCGGCAGAATTCTCAGAACAAAACCTTTGCCCAGCATTGGTGAAGCCTTCTCTGAAGTCCGTCAAGAGAAGAGTCGAAAGAAAGTAATGATGGGTCCTCAATCTACCATTTCCGTGACTGGAGAAGGATTTACACTAGCCATTCGAGGCCACCAGCACTCTCATAATACCGAAAACTGTCCTCGTCATAGAAGACCTTGGTGTGATCATTGTCGTAAACCTGCTGGAAAATTCATGGTAAGCCCACTGATTGGAAACCATCGTTCGCACAGCACATCAACAAAGAAAGTCATGGCAAAATTGCCTCCAAATCTCAAGGCACTGAGTCACCTGAATATGCTCTGTTTAGCAAGGAAAAGATTGATCTCCTCCAGAAATTATTTGGACAATCCTTGACCACATCATCTGCCACTATAGCTCAATCAGGTAACACCCTCAATGCTCTTAGTGTGAAACAGGTTATGAGACCATGGATTGTTGATTCTGGTGCTTCAAACCACATGACGGGTGATGCTTCTCTTCTCATAAATCTTAAAATCTACCAGAATGGACACATAGTCCGAATTGCTGATGGTTAAGTATCCAAAGTAACAGGAATTGGTTTAGCCAAAATTTCAAACTCCTTTATTCTAGATTCTGTCCTTCTTGTTCCTACACTTGATTGTAATCTTGTATCAATTACTAAACTCACCCGTGATAAAAATCATATGGCTAAATTTGTTCATAACCTATGTGAATTTCAGGACTTGAATTCGGGGAAGATGATTGGTAGTGCTAAGGAATGCTCAGGACTCTATCTACTCAGTAGTGAAGAACCTTCAGCAAGAAAAGCCCACCAAGTTGTAGTTTCTAATCAAAATAAAGCTTTGTTAAACATTTAAGTCCAATAAAGATGGTGAAATCATGTTGAATCAATATCGCTTAGGTCATCCTAATTTCAAGTATTTACAGAAACTTTTTCCTTCATCCTTTAGAAATAAAAATTCAGAAGTTTTTCAGTGTGAAGTATGTCAATTTTCAAAACATGCCATAACTTCGTATGCTCATCTTCCTTATAAAAAATCACATCCTTTCTCATTAATTTACACTGATATATGGGGACCTTCTCGAATCAAAAAAATCACAAGGACACATTGGTTCATTTCATTTATGGATGATCATACTCAAATCACTTGGTTATTCCTAATGAAAGAAAAATCTGAAGCATGTAAAAATTTTAAAAATTTTAATACCATGATTCAAACTCAATTTCAAACAAAAATCCAAGTATTGAAATCCGACAATGCTAAAGAATACTTCACTTCCACCCTTACTGATTATCTATTAAGTTAAGGGATTGTCCATCTAAGCTCATGTGTTGACACACCTCAACAAAATGGGGTAGTTGAAAGAAAAAATATGCATCTTCTTGAGGTAGCTAGATCCCTCATGTTCACAACTCATGTCCCTCAACATTTTTAGGGGGATTTTTTTCTTACAGCTACCTTTCTTATCAATAGGATGACATCTCGTATCCTCTTGTTTAAAACACCTATCAATACTCTACTTGAGTCATACCCACACACCAAAATTGTGTCATATGTTCCCTTTAAAATTTTCAGATGTTCTGCTTATGTCCATGTACATCATAGTGGCAAACTTGATACTCGAGCCATCAAATGCATATTCCTAGGGTATTCATCATACCAGAAAGGATACAAATATTTTTCTCCTATCACAAAATGATTCTATAATACAATGGATGTCACATTCTTTGAACAATATCCATACTATTCCAAATCTGTCATTTAGGGGGAGAACATAGGCAATGAATACCAGCTTTCGAATATCATAAGCACTCAGTCTCCCACAAATCCTATCCCATAACTTCCAGAAAGTGAATCAATATCTCAAATAAATACTCTTACTACTCCCAATGAACCCTCAACTTCTCTACCAACAGATCCAAACTTCCTTGTCCCAAACAATGATCTCATTGTCTACTCTAGAAGGAAAACAACTCAAGAAAGAGCAGATAACTGAGCATATCTTGAGCCAATCTAGGAATCCAACCTGAATACAGACCACTCTGATAATTCATAAGGTAACACCACTGAACCTCATACTATTGAATTACCTCCTAATGATTTGAATTTGCCAATTGCTATAAGGAAAGGTGTAAGATCATGCACAAATCACCCCATTTACAACTTTGTTTCCTATAAAAATCTCTCACCAGGGTATAAGGCATTTATCAGCAACCTTGATCAGATAGAGGTTCCAAATTCTGTTCATGAAGCATTTCAGATACCTGAATGGAAGACAGTTATTCGTGAAGAACTTAGTACCCTAAAGAAAAACAAGACTTGGGAGATCACAGAACTACCATCGGAAAAAAAAACTGTTGGGTGTAAATGGATCTTTACAATCAAACACAAAGCAGACGGTAGTATAGAAAGACTCAAAGACCGCTTTGTGGCTAAAGGATTCACTCAAACATATGGGCTTGATTATCAGGAGACTTTTGCACATGTAGCAAAACTTAACACTATTCGTGTTCTTCTCTCCTTAGCATCTAACTTGGATTGACCTCTTTACCAATTAGATGTCAAGAATGCACTCCTTAATGGTGATCTCGAATAAGAAGTCTACATAGACATCTCTACTGGAATTGAATCATCTACTCTAACTAATAGAGTTTGCAAACTTAAAAAATCCTTGTATGGATTGAAACAGTCTTCACGTGCCTGGTTTGATAGGTTCTCCAAAGTTTTGAAGAGATATGGGTACATTCAATGTCAATCAGATCACACACTATTTGTCAAACACTTCTCTAATGATAGAATAGTTATTCTAATTGTGTACGTAGACGATATTGTTCTAACAGGTAATTCTACAATTGAGATGAATAAACTCAAGGAATTCAAAATCAAAGATCTGGGGAATCTCAAATATTTCCTAGGAATGGAAGTAGCAGGAAAAAAAGGGCATATCTATATCTCAAAGAAAATATGTACTTGATCTTCCCAAAGAAACTGGAATAATCGGGTATAAACCAATAGACACTCCGATGGACTCTACAGTAAAGCTCGAGATCAAAGAAAATAGTACACCTATGGACAAAAGCCATTACCAAAGATTAGTGGGAAAACTCATTTACCTATCACACACTAGACCAGATATTGGTTTTTCAGTAAGTGTTGTAAGTCAATTTATGAATAGTCCCACTGAAGAACACATGGAAGTAGTCTATCGTATACTTAGGTATCTTAAGATGACATCAGGTAAATGATTATACTTCAGTAAGAATCCCACAAGAAAAATTGAAGTCTTTGCAGATGCTGACTAGGCAGGTTCTATAATGGATCGCAGATTTACCACTGGGTATTGTACATTCGTTTGGGGAAATCTTGTAACTTGGCGAAATAAGAAACAGTCAGTAGTCACTCGAAGTAGTGCAGAAGCTGAATTTAGAGCTATGGCTCATGGGATTTGCGAAGGAATATGGTTAAGAAGACTACTCAATAAACTGGACTTCACAACTCCTAAACCAATCAACATGCATTGTGACAATCAAGTTGCAATAAGAATTGCAAAAAATCCAGTTCATCGTGACCAAACCAAACATGTAGAGATAGATCGTCATTTCATTAAAGAAAAATTAGATGAAAAAATCGTGGACCTACTATATACATCTACACATAATCAAATTGTAGATATCCTTACCAAAGCATTACCCCAAACAATCTTCGAAGAATTGAGTTGCAAGTTAGGAATGATTGATATCTATTACCCAACTTGAAGGGGAGTGTAGACTTTTTTGAGAATATACTTTATCAGTGATGAACATGCTGTTTTATTTAGTGTAAAACAAGATTAATTATTGTTGATACCAACTGTTATAGCTTAGTGGCCACTAATCTGTTATTTTTCATTCCTATTTATAGTGTTATATATACATTAAAGAAAATCAGAGAATGAAGTAAAGAATACATACTCCATATTATCTCCATCATATCTCTCGTAATAAATTCTACAATGTGTAAAGATGATAATTCTACACGAGTATCCTCTTAGTATTGTTGAGCATCATGGATTTAGGGAGTATTCACATTTATTACAACCAATATGGAAGCCTATTTCTTGGGTGACAGTTAAGAGAGACATTATAAAGATTTATGATGTTGACAAAAAAAATGATGGATATGTTGGAGAACAATAAAATTTGTGTTGCAATCACGAGTGATATGTGGAAGTCTAGAAATTAGAACAAAGGATTCATGGTTGTAACTTGTCATTTCATTGGTGACAATTGGTATTTGCATAGTAAAACAATAAGGTAATTTTTTAAGTTTATTCTTGAAATTTATACAATTTCTATGAAATGTTTTTTAGAGATTTGATATATTAAATGATTGTATATAACAATTTTTTTGTTACTATATAATTTTTTGTAGGTTTATATATGTTCCTACTCCACACAATGTTGTAGTTATTGGTCAAGAATTAATGAGTTTCTTTTTGGATTGGAACATTGATCGTAAGATTTCAACCTTAACTTTAGATAATTGTTCTATTAATGATTCAATGCTACCCGATCTGTTAGATTCATTAGATAGAACTTCAATGTTATTGTATGGAGATATTTTTTACATGCGTTGTGTTTTTTAAATATTAAACTTGATAGTAAAAGATGGGTTAAATCTAATTTCTCAATGCATTGTTAAAGTTAGAGATAGTGTTGTATATTAGACAGCAACACAAAAAAGGGAGGAAAAATTTAAAAAAATTGCATCTCAAGAGATAAAGTCTTATTGTAAGAATTTATCTCTTGATTGTCAAACTTGTTGGAATTATACTTTTTTAATGCTTAAAAATGCATTATTTTATGAAAAAGTGTTTCCTCGTTTAAAACAATTGGATAAAAATTATAATAGTCTTCCTGATTCATTGGATTGGAAAATGGCAAGTATAATTTGTGATAAGTTAGAAGTATTTTACAAGGTTACTGAATTGATTTCTCGTTCCAACTATCCCACCATAAACATATTATTTCCTCATATTTGTGACATCAAATTGTCATTATATAATTGGATTAATGATGAGGATGATTTGGTCAAGGGAATGACTTCAAACATGCTTGTAAAATTTGATAAGTATTAGGAAGAAGTTAATATTGTCATGGCTATAGGAGTTGTTTTGGATCCTAGATTTAAGATGAATTATCTCGAATTCTATTTTCCAAGAATATATAGAGAGAATGTCATTTTTGAAATTGAAAAGGTGAGAAAAAAATGTTATGATTTGATAAATATGTACCGAAATAAACAAATTTTAGAAGAGAGTCGACAAATGGAGTTTTCAACACATTTTAATACATTTCAAAGTTCAAAAGGTACTAGTGTTCTTAATCCTAGTGGTATAAATGAGTATAAACAATGGAAATTAATGCAAAATAAAGTTGGATCTTTGAAATCTGAGTTAGATTCTCATATTCTTGGTGGAAGTGTAACAAACATAAGTATCTAATAATGCATGACATGGCTAAAGATATCTTGGCTATTTCGGTCACTATAATTGCTTCAGAATATGCATTTAGCACAAGTGGTAGAGTAGTGAGCAAACATCGTAATAGACTCAAAGAAAACACATTGGAAGCTTTGATGTGTACTCAAGATTGGTTATGGGCTAGTATTCGTAAACAAGGTATAGGTCTATATATTTAATACTTGTACATATTATATTTTATTAACACTTGTTTTATGTACTATATATTAATTATTTAATTATGTATTCAAATATTTTATAATTTATTCAGACATGTTTGCTCCTGGTTCATCCGCTTCCATTATTAATATTGTAGAAGATGATGTTGAGATAATAAAAAAATTACATTATTGATTAATCAATTTATTATTTTGGTTTATAAAAGTGATTTTATATGTTTGATTTTTGCAGGATACACGTTTTATTGATGAATAATTAAAAGAGAGAAGTTTTGATTTTTTGTACTTGAAGTTTTCTTAAATTTATTTAATTAGTTTTCAATATTTGTATTATGTTTAGAATATTTTATTTATATCTTGTGTTTCTTATTTATATGTATTTAATATTATCTAGATTCATAGAAATATATATTATTAAATGTTAATTTTTTTTATCATAAACTTAAAATAACAAATTTAAATAACAAATTTAGATAACAAGTTCAATATACTTGTCCATTTGCTTTAGGTTGATTGCATAGCCAAAAAAAACTCAATTGAATAAGATTTTGAAAAACGTTTTTTTTCGATTTTTTTAATAACTGTCCCCGAACTACAACGGTTTTTGGGCGGTTTCGAAGACAGATTTTATAATTCAGTTCAGAGACGGTTATATTAAAATTTGTCTCTGCCCGTCTCCGTGCCCATTCTTAATTACCCATATGTTCTCTTTATATCCATCGTTATATTGTGTCTTTCTCTTCTCCGTACACTATCACTACACAAGCTTGTTGTTTAATCTACAAATTAAAATTTAAAATTAACAACTATAAATTTATTAATATTTAATTAAAATAAGTTAATAAATTATAAATAATTAAATAAATTATTTGTATTATACTCACAATAAAATACAATATAAAATCTTTCAAAATTAACTCACAAATTGGAGAAAAATACAAACAATCAAAGAAAAAATTCTTAACTCGCACTCAAATTAAGAATACAAAAACTTATTTATTTTTAATGAAATAAAATAAACTAATCTACATTACACAAATATAAAACTAAGAAATAATTCTAATAATATAAATATTATCACATTGTATACATTTTTTCTTTTCTACGTCTTTCAATCATTATATTTATTTTTTTATATCTTTAAACTAATCTATTTATTTTATAATATATTTTAATCATTCTATTTATTTAATTATAAATTTTTTTAATCATTATATATTTTTTAATTATTATTGATTTTAAACATCAAATTCCATTTATGCACCCAAGTCTCTTTCTTTTATTCCATCCACCAAAACCATTTTAGTCTTCCCTCGTCGCCTAAAAATTCAATGTATTGATGCTGCACAACTCTATGACTGAATCTAAAATCGCCACCAACTTTAATGTCTCATCACCATCATTGGATTTGGAAACTTGGGTTAGTTTCTCGCTAAAACATTAGTCCGTCAAGGCCATAGAGTTCTTGCTCATTTTAGATCTAATTATACCCAAATCTCTAAAGAACTCAAAGTTTCGTTTTTAATCGACCCAAATGTGAAGAACACTCTGAAGTAATTTTGCTCTGCACGTCTATAATTTCAACAAAGCTTCCTTTTCACTTCTTGCCATTGCAGAGACTGAAATGTAGCACATTGATTAAATTGAATATATTGAAAATATATTTATTAATCTTAATTACAATAAATGATAATACAAGTATAAATACAGGAAAATAAGAATCTGCTTTTAAGGAAAAATGTTTTTAAGAAAAGTATATTAGTTGTACACAACTAATATACCACTAATAATGATTTATTAACAATCCCCTTCAAGTTGGCGCATAGATATCGATCATGCCCAACTTGCTTAGTGAACCGTATAATGCCTTCTTGGAAACTCCTTTGGTAAGCATATCTGTAAGTTGCTCTTCAGTGGGAACAAAAAGAAAGCTAATCAGATTGGCATCTAGCTTTTCTTTTATAAAGTGATGATTAACCTCTACATTCTTAGTGCGATCATGTTGTACTGGATTTTGTGATATATCAATGGCTGCCCGATTGTCACAATATAATTGCATAGTATTTTTGAGTTCGAAACCCAAATCAAATATCAAAGTTCTTATCCATAGTAATTCACAAACACCATGAGCCATACCTCTATACTCAGCCTCAGCACTAGATTAACCCACCACTTTCTGTTTCTTACTTTTCCACGTAACCAAATTTCCTCCCACAAAGGTAAAATAACCCGATGTTGACTTTCTATCTATAATACTTCCTACCCAATCTGCATCTGTGAAGCCACAGACTTCAAGAGGATTGTTGTGTTTAGAGAACATTAATCCCCTTCCTGGAACCGATTTCAAATACCTTAAAATTCTCAAAACAGTATTCATATGATCCTCACTTGGGTTATGCTGAACTCACTCACCACACTTACTGCATATACAACATCTGGTCTAGTATGTGCCAAGTAAATCGAACGCCCAACAAATCTCTGATAGCGAGCTCGATCAGTTGGTATCTGATCTAGATACTCTACTAAACAATGGTTTTACTCAATAGAAGTGTCAATAGGTTTGCAATCTAACATACATGTCTCTGTTAACATATCAATAATGTACTTCCTCTGACACAGATATATTCCTTCTCTTCCCTTGGCTACCTCAATTCCTAAGAAGTACTTTAGTTCACCTAAGTCCTTCATCTCGAATTCAGAGGCTAGCTATCTTTGTAATTTATCCATCTCAACAGTATCATCACCAGTGATTACCATATCATCAACATAAATGATTAGGGATGTTACCTTCCCTCGTTGATGTTTGAGAAATAGAGTGTGGTCTGAATTACTCTGTCTATAACCAACCTTTTGCATGAACTGTGAAAACCTTTCAAACCAGGCTCGAGGGGATTACTTAAGACCATACAAAGACTTTCTCAATTTTCATACAAAATTACCAAGAGAATCAACTACATACCCAGGTGGAAGACTCATGTACACCTCCTCGGCTAATTCTCCATGAAGAAACGCATTCTTGACATCAAACTGCCGAAGTGGCCAGTTTAGATTAGCGGTAAGTGAGAGCAAAACCCGAATAATGTTTATTTTGGCAACAGGAGCAAAAGTCTCATCATAGTCTACACCATACGTTTGAGTAAACCATTTTGCTACAAGACGAGCTTTATACCGATTTATAGATCCATCACCATTATGTTTTACAGTAAACACCCATCGACAACCAACTGCCTTTTTTCCTTGTGGTGGTGGCACCATTTGCCAAGTATCGTTCTTTTGTAACGCATTCATCTCTTCAGCCATTGCCTTTCTCCGTATTGGATCTCCCAACGCATCATGCACGTTGTTAGGTAATGATACACCAGATATTTGATTCACAAATGATTCATATGACTTAGATAATATTTAAGTGGACATGTAATTGGCTATTGGGTATTTTGATTTTGCATGAATATTTGGTTCATACCTTTTGGCTGGTTGACCTCGAGTAGACCTTTTTGGTAACACATACTGTCCAACATTAGAGTCAATATTATTAGTATCAGTGGGTGTACATACCTCATAAAAGTGACCTTCAGTACCAGGGAGTTGTTGATCAAGGGTAGGAGTAATGACTGAGGGAATAGTTGTGTCTTCCGCTTCATTTGTTGTAAGCAAATTTGGTGCTTGAATACTTGGAACATCTGCTTCTACAATGACTGGTGATTCTTCTAATACCTCCCCCTTACCATGATACAGTTCTTCAAAATATTTATTCTCCCCCTGACGAGCAGTATCAGGTGAGGAAAAATAACTCATGTCCTCAAATAAGGTAACATCCATAGTGACATAATACTTTATGGTCGGTGGATGGAAGCACTTGTACCCTTTCTGATAACTTACATAACCAACTAACACACATTTAATTACCTGGGCATCTAATTTAGACCTTTGATTTTTAGGAACATGCACAAAAGCAATACAACCAAATACACGGGTATGAAGATTATAGAAGGATGATAAGGAGACGTAAGATGCGAGAATTTGGAATGGAATTTTTCCATTAAGGACACTAGACGGGAGACGATTGATGAGATGGGAGGAAGCTTTTACAACATCACCCCAAAGGTATTTTGGCATATAAGCACTAAATAAGAGTGCACGAGCCATATCAAGTAAATGTCGATTTTTTCTTTCAGACACTCCATTTTGTTCCGATGTTTGCGGACAAGTAGTTTGGTGAATAATCCCATGTGTTTTTAAAAAATCTTGAAAAACATTATTAACATATTCCCCCCCATTGTCAGAACGGAGGATCCGATTGATGCCATTTTATTGTGTTTGAACGAAGGTATGAAAATTTTGAAAAACTGAAAAGACTTCATCTTTTGTTCTAAGAAGAGAAATCCACGATAACCTTGTACAGTCATCGATAAACGAAACAAAATATATCATACCCGATATAGTGGGCTCTTTAGATGGTCCCCAAACATCAGAATGAATCAATTCAAAAGGAATAGTACTTTTATTAGAAATACTAGGAGAATAAGTAATACGATGGCTCTTGGCCAAAACACAAGTCTCACAATGTAAAATAGTCTCACTAACATCAATAAATAAAGTGGGCATGGTTTTTTTTCATAAGACTAAAAGACAGATGCCCTAAGCGGCGATGTCATAACCAAATTTCACTTAGCTTATCGGAACTAGAAGTCAATGCAGTGCGTACTCGTGCTCATGCTCCTAGTTTCTCCCCTCCGTAGTTCTGATCCAAACGGAACAATCTGCCCCTCAGATACCCTCGACCAATTATTTCCTTGGTAAGAAGATCCTGAAAAATCACATAAATAGGATAAAAGGTTACAGAATATTTAGACTCAATATTCAACTATGAGACAAATATTAAGTGATGAGATAAGTCAAGTACATATAAAATATTATGAATCTGTAAAGATGGAGTGATATGAACTGACCCCTTTTCTAAGACAAGAAAGGCCTCACCATTAGCATCCGTAACATAAGACACTGGTGGTGAAGATAACTCATTAAAATAAGATTTATCATAAGTCATATGATCAAATGCACCAGAATCAATAATCCAAGTATTCGACCCAACAGAGTGAGAAACATTTAAGGTCATAACAATCTTACCACGACCAGTTATTGAAGTTGTAGGGATACCTCCACATTCCATAGGATGATCACATCCATAGTAGTCTGGTTCTTGGATAATTTGCACTGCAACTGCCTTTGCTTTAGAATGATAATGTTGTCGTTTTGCTCCATAGTTTGGTTTCAAGTGTGGATACAATTTCCAACTAGTCTCACGAAGATGCCCCTTTTCATTGCAATAAGAGCAGTGAGAATGATGACGATTAGTAAAGCTTGGTGGAGGTCCCTGCTGATGAAGTGGAATTGAATTTTGCTGTTGGAGGAAAGGTGCCTTTGATTTGGCTTGAATGGCTAGACTTGATACCTCAACTTATGCCTGGTAAAGACTTTCCTACTGAGATTCGTCTTTACGGATGTATGTAAAGGCGGTAGTCAAGCTCAGATGGTCTGACATTCGAAGCAATTCACCTTTAGCACTATTATGTTTGTATCAAGGCCTCTTAAAAAGGCATGTACTCATTCAAGCTCCTTCTCCTTCTGGTACCATAGGAGGTCTTCTTGATTTTTAATTTTGCACGGGTATTTTTGGTCAATTTCAGCCCATACATTTTTCAGTTTGGTAAAAAATAAAGATACTGGTTGCCTATTTTGCTACATGCCAGAAGCTTTGCACATGAGTTCGTGAACTTGAATAAAGTCAGACTCATTTGTATAAAGATCGCTTATGGTATTCCATATGGCCTCAACAGTTTCACATTCCTCCACCATTTGTAATATATCATCAGTGATGGCTCTAAATAGAATTGACATTACAAAGCTATCATCATCTTCCCACCTAGTATAGGCTTCTATAACATCTTGACTAGGAGCCCTGATTGATCCAGATACATGTCCCATCTTATGCATCCCACAAAGATAAACAAACATAACTTTTTTTCATGTTCGAAAATTTGTACCATTAAGTTTGGTACCCCCGAAAGAACCAATTTATGAACTCTTAACAAAAACGTCAAATTTTGGAACTTCATTAATTCTGGAAACTTGATGTTGTCTTGAATCTTCCATTGAAATAATAATAAAATATATTGTGCAGCGGAATAAAGATTTTTTTTTTGGGTTGGGTTGGACTGTAACAGATGGGTAAGTGAGCTGATGGGCTTGGACTAAGACAGATGGGTCGGCTGATGGGAGGATTAGGGCAGATATGAAAGCTGAAAAATTAAAAAACTGAAAAGAGAGCACTGTGGACTCACAAAAGAACATAGAGCAGTGCATGAGCTGTGAAGGACGGCACAGGGTTACAGGAGCTGTGAAGGACAACATAGGGCTGGACGGCGTAGGACTAGACGGCGCGGGGCTGGACGATGGCACTGACACTAACGACGACGCTCCTGTATAGGCGGCGCTGCTCAGAAACCGGTAAAAAAAAATTCTTTTCTTTCCTGCTCTAATATCAAATTGAATATACTAAAAATATATTTATTAATCTTAATTATAATGAATGATAATATAAGTATAAATACAAGAAAATAATAATTTTTTTTTTAGAAAAAATGTTTTTAAGAAAAGTATATTAGTTGCATACTAATATACATCTGATAAAGTATATTAATTGTACACAATTAATATATCACTAATAATGATTTATTAAGAGATTATAGATGTTATATCGGTGAAAGAATTTCCCAAAGAACTTGTTGCTTAATTAATATGTTGTCTAATGATTTTGATCTTATTTGTGCTCACCCCGTGTTTGGACCCGAGAGTGGTCAGTTTAGGTGGAATGGGATTTTCTTTGTACATGAGAAGGTTCGTGTTGGAAATGAGAAATCAAGGATCTCTAGGTGTGAGAAGTCATTCCTTGACATATTTGCTGATGAAGGGTGTAAAATGGTGGAGATGAGTTGTGCTAAGCATGATAAGTATGCTGCAGAGTCTCAGTTTATTACTCACACTGTTGGGAGAGTATTAGAGAAGTTGGAGTTGGAATATACACCTATTAGTACAAAGGGTTATGAGGCTTTCTTGGATTTGGTGGGAAATGCTGCTAGTGATAGTTTTGATTTATATCATGGTTGTTTATGTATAATAAATAAGAATGCATTGAGTACGTTGAAAAAGTTGGATTTAGCTTTTGAGGATTTGAGGGATCAGCTTGTTGGAGGTTTGTATGATGCTGTTAGGGACCAACTGTCTGAGCATGCAGATATGACTCAAATTTCAAGGGAGGAAAATGCAGATCCAAAGTATGCTCAAAATGGATATGCTAAATCATTATCTTCAGAAGCAATAAGGAAAAAAGATTTAGCCTTGCGAATGTACTCACTGACAAATAATAATTAATTATTAAATAAGTAATATCTAATTTTTAAATTTTCATTTTTTAAAAAGAAATGGTTATCCAATAATTATTATTTTACATTCAAAATAAAAACAAGAAATTTGAGATTAAAATGAATATCAAAATTTAAAAAAAAAATCACATTAATTAAATCATAAGGCATATTAATTCTCTCCAGCCTAAACAAACCTCTTCTAATTTGAGGCGCTTATTGAAAAATTTTAATCTAGGAAACATGGTATTTCCACTTAATTAAAAAATTTAAACAAACAAAACAGGAAAGTTTGAGGGAAAAAAAAATAGTTGAGGGTTATTAAGATGTAATTAATCATATAAATTAAATTAAAAATTATAAAAACTTGTGAAAAATAATAAACAATATTGGTGCTGCAATACACTGCTCCCTATTTTATGAGTTGAAAGAGTGTTAAGCAAGGCAGGTAAAAATAGTCGCAGGACCCCAAAATTTAAGTAGCAACTAAAAGTTTTAATTATGAAATTAATTAAGTAATAATGTGGGAGTAGGTTATTGAATTTAATATGCTTAACAAACAATACTGTAAAGTTATTTAACAATTCTAAATACTGTAAAGTTATATACATCAAGTGATTTTGTGAAAACATTTTCGATCCTCTATAAATAAATACTTTATTAAAGAACAAATAAACAATAGAGGTAAGAGTCAGAAAATGATAAAATCAGCAATACATATATGGTAAGAAATATGAGTATATAGATCTTCTTGGGTATGCCCACTTCTCCATATATACTTTTGAAATATTTAAAAACAATTATGACTTTGAAGAGCTGCATGTGCTCTTTTCAATTAGCTCTCAAAATCCATTAAAAGAAAGAAGGAAAAAAAACTCCTACCTTTGAAAGTTTCATGGACTATATAATATTCGCAAGCAAGATGACATATTGATATTTGAATTTGGAACTAGAGAAGAAATGGACCTTCATGTATATTCCCATTTTTGTATGAAAGATTTTATCCTAAAGCAACAATTGTAGGTTTTTTTAAAAGTAACATATTGTCACAATAATACAATATGAATTTTTTACAAACAATACTATTATATTTAAATAAAAAATGATTATACTATTAATAATTTAAATTATAAACCTTATTATATACTTAAATGAGCATGTGAGGCTCTTTAATGTGGGTTTACTAATTTTTTTCAAAAAGTTAAATAAGATCATTAAATATGTGAGTCAAAATTAATAGGTCATATGCTTCTAAGACAATTTATTCATCAATATTAAATTAATTATATATTATTGAGTAGTGATTTATGTATCAAATTATTATATATATTAAATAATTTGTTAATTATTAATTAGATATAAAGTTAATAATAAAAAATGTTGAATTTATGGTATATTCATTTATTAATATGAGCTGGTTAAATAGTAAATTTAATTAAAAAAATATTTTTATATATTATTGTAAGTAAAGTTAAGTTTATAGAATTATACATTGATGATTGAGTTGTAACAAACTTTTAATGTATAATAATATTAACTTAAATATAAAACAACAAATTTAATTGATTTTGAATAACAAGGATCAATACAAAATAACTTGTACCTAAGTTCCACATGCTCGTGAAAATTTACCCATCATTTATTTCCACCGCCAAAAGAGAAACTTCATTAAACAATAAAGAATTTAAACACAAGTCACAGGTAACGGGTGAGGTTCTCAAAACTAATGTTCTCTAAGTCATAATTGAAAGCAACATGGCTTTGCAAACGCTCGAAGATGTCTTTGAGTATTTGATAACAAACAAAATAATTTGGTCTTTCTATCTTAAAAGGAGAGACTTATATCATTTATTAGTGGCAATCCAAACCATATGCACTCTTCGTGCATTCAAATATTCAAAATATTATTGAAAATACTTTTAGTTATTTAAATTGTTTATAATTTTTACCTAACTTTTAATATTTTCATAAAAATAAATTATTAATATGACACAAAACTCAAAAATAAAATAAAAATATTTAATCTAACTCATATATTTTTACTATAAAGAGCAATGATAGATTTAGGATTTACATTTAAGATTAGTATCATATACACAAAAAAAATTATTAGTTATTTTTCCTTTATTATTTATTTTTAATTAAAAAAAGATGTTCTATGTGTCTCATTTTAATAAAAATGTTTAAATTATTGAGTTTTTTGTGATATGAAACAATGTTTGAAATGTCAATGTCACTAAAGATATCGAAATAAAACTTTTACGAAAATATCGAATATATTGTCATTGTTGACGAAAATTTTGAAAAAAATAACATATATTATAAAAACTTTATTAAAAATGTGAAAAAAACTATAAAACATTAAAAAATTAGTTAATTATATTTTAAACTAATTTTTTATTTAATACATGTATTTTAAATTCTTAAAATATTTATATTAATCAATAAGTTAATCAATTAATTAAAATATTATATAATAAAATATATATTTTGGTTAAATATTACGGAATGAGTAGTTAAAAAATTTAAAATAATTAAATTGAGTATTTAATTATAATTATTATAAATAAATAAATATAGAAAACATGTTACAAATAAGAAAAAATATATATGTTATCTACAACAAAAGTAAGAAAAAATCAAGATGTATAAAAAAGCAACATACATACAGATCAACCCCTGATGAAGAGAGTCTACTCAATACATTACACATAAAACATCGACTAGTTAGACACCGTTCAAATTGACTTCGAGTTAGTTAAATCTCGTTCAATTTTAAATCCTATCTAACTAGACTTCATTCAAAGTTAGTGAATGTTATTTTTATTATTATAAATTTTAAGGAGAAACGACATCCAATTTTTGCATCCATTGTGTTGTTGAGAATTCTTGCTAACTTCTTTTTAGGTGAAACATTCGTGATAGAAGCTATTGACTTCCTAAGTCTGAATGGAGAATTGGTCAACCAATATGGCTTTTCAAAGTTCAACAAGTTTGGATCATGATGAATTTTCTAAATGCACTCTTGGTGTACCTTTACTTCTTATTTCTGTATGGATGTCTTTTGTATAGTCTAGTTGAACTCTTATGGTTGAACCTTGGCTAGGTTGGCTCTTCTTAGGTAACTCTAGGTAGTTAATACTTACACTGAGTGCATCTAAATTAGAGTGGAAGTTTCTAAAGTGGCTCACAATCCCCTAGGTGGGAGACATTAGCCTTTAAAGTGATGATTTAAAATGTATGTTGTTCTCAACCTTCCAAAGTCCATTCTTGCAAGATATTTGAAAGTGATGAGATTCTAGATCTTTACATATCAAGAATTCTTGGAATCATTTGTGTGGTGAGCACTTTATTCTAGATTCCACTTTTTACTCGTGGACTTCTAAGCGAAGTTCTGCTCTACTTGCAGGTAGGTAGATACATGGGAGGATGTAGTTAAGTTGTTAAATGTTAACTGTATAATCACTAGTTGAATTTTAAGAGGATCGATAAACCATTTTGTTTGGAATTTCATAATTAAGCATGTTTATTTTGGAAAAATTTAGGGGTAAATGACCCCTCTGTGAAGTTCCTTTTTTGAAGCGCTTCTATTTTGGATGCAATGTTGGTCGCATCTCTTAGAGCATAACAACAAGTTGCTTCCATTTTGGCATAGCTAGGATGGAATCGATCTATAATACTCTTCTTGGAGGTGATGATTCTAGACATTGTCACTCGGTGATTGACAACTTGGATCCACAATCTAGAGAGTGGAAAGCTAGGCAATACAACTTGGAAGAAAGCTTGTCTAGATAACGTAGTTAAGAAAGTGGTAATCCATCAAGTTTGGCTCAACCTGAGTTGTGGCATGCTAGAATGTGAAGCCTAGAAGGTAGCGTTCTAGAGAACATAATTTTGGTAGCGACAATGTAGATAATGTAGCTTTCTAGGATGTAACTTTTCCTATTATAGCCTAATCTCGAATGAATCTCCACTCTTTTGAAATAGTAATACCTCAATGCCAACTGATGTTTGGTAAACTAGGTTAGTTTACCCAATTATTTTTCTTGACTGCTCTTCCTGGGATGATAGTTTACTCGATTGCTCTTCCTATGATGCTGGTCTACTTAGATGCTCTGCATGACTGGCCTACATGGCTAGCTGTCAATTTGTATTGCATGTTGGGGTACTTCTTCTAGGCAGATGACCATATGCCTATTCTGGGTGGCTTTTACCAAGGTAGGTTGATTAAGCTCCTATACGACGACCATGTCATCCTGTTACATCGTACGTATATGTGTGTTTTTGGATTCCACCCAGTTCATTCCTGTGGGGGGACATCCTTAGAAACACATCTTTAAAATGTCATAGGAACTCATATAATGTGTTTTGGAATTTTTTGAGGTAAGAAAGTGCCAATTCAAACAATTTTGTGAGATTCGTATTCTGATATGACAAGAAATTTGGTCTTCTTTGTTGGCTCAATCATTGAAATATGCCTCATTCTAGGATTGAGCTCTTACCCATGCATTTTGGGGTATGTCTCGATAGGATCTTCTTGTACTCCCATAAAACTAGGTGATCATATTTAGTGATCTAAAGGCTGAGAGATTGAGATCTTCTTAATACTTAGTCATCCTAAAGCATGAAAAACAATGATTCTTGAGAATTTATTGGCTTGCTAGCATGAAATAGTGATGAGAAGTTGCCATAAACTTGTTGAAAGCTTATCTTGAAATTTCAATAAATCAAACATGAGTTATAGGAGGGAAAATGTGATGAACACAAATAAAAACAATGAATACTTTTGGTTTATTCGTCGCTCGAGTCAATTATAACACCAAATTTATTTCCCACATACAACACCAGATGTTAAATCCGATTTCGTGTTCATTGTGTTCACTACTAAACCTGTTGATCTGGATCTTGAAACAAATTATCACACGATCGAAAGGAACGACACTAAGGACTTAATCGAAGAAAAACATATAAGGTTCTCAAAATATTTAACCGAAGAAAACATATAAGGTTTTAGAATGATATAAAAAATCATGTCTTTAATGTTAAATATGAGATCCTATTTATAGGCTTCTTTCAATAATAATATGGTAAAATCGCATTGAATCGTTATTATAAAATAATATCAAAATAATATATTTATGATTTTTCATATTAAATATCAATTCATAAATATTTATTTTGAATTTAAGTAAAGAGATAATTATCATAATTGTTTTCTATTTGAATACAAAATCTATGTGACTGTGTATTGATATACATTTTATTATTCAAACGAGGTAAATCAATTAAATGGCATTATACATACTTGATTAAATTTCCCGAGCAAGTGTTATTTGAGGTAATTTGACAGTAGCATTATCTAAAATTTACCTTTTCATGGACAACAAATGTTGTTAAACCTTCGTACTCCTACATTTTGTTGGTAGAGTCATACTCAACCCCAACTACCATCCAAAATCCCATAAAGAAAGAATTTTGATTTCAGATTTCAGTATGCAACCTCAATACTAACTTAGTAACTTACCCACCAAATTAATTAATCATATCTACTCTTCACGTTCTTATATAACTAACGCTCAATACAGCCTAACATAATAACCCAATAGCCATGGACTGGTTCTCATGGCTATCCAAAACCAACCTTGAGCCCTCTCTTACTTATGAATATGGACTAGCCTTTGCTAAAAATGAACTCCGATGGGAAGATACAAGTTACTTCAACCATGAATTTCTTCAAAGCATGGGCATTTCTGTGGCAAAACACAGGCTTGAGATTCTCAAGCTTGCTAGGAAAGAACAACTAAGAAGCCCAAAATCACTAAACAGTATCTATTGGGTATTTGGGAAAACCAAGAAGTGCTTTACCAAGTATTTCAACAAATTGGTTTCTCATGAAGACATGTCTGCTTCTTTTGGAAAGGATTTGCCTGAGCCAATTAAGTACCAAGAGCAATGGAGAAGAACATTATTGAGAAAACAGAGGAGTGAGAATGTGAAAGAAGAGAATCCAGTTGTTAAAACAAAAAGTATTGCATTTTCTGGTCCTATAGATGGGAGGGTTAATGAAAGATTAATGGGAAGTAGTAATCATAATAATACTAGAAGCTTGAAGCTATCTGGGCCTCTTGATGGAAAGGTTCATGAGAGATTGATGTATACAGCAAATATGAGTACTTATGATGGGAGGCCTCCAATACGTCCTCCTAGTGAGAGAGTGATGATGAATACAAGTAGGAGTCCAAGGATATGTGGGTTTGAAGATGGAAGAGTACAAGAGAAGTATTTGATGACAAGTAAAAGTCCTAGAGTTTCAGAACCATTGAATGGAAGAGTGAGTCCTAAGTTCATTAGTCCATATGATAAAGAAAGATTGGATTTTGATTATGATGATAACTCACTTTGGACTGGACTTTTTCAAGATATGAAACCCACTTGAGAAATTTTGTGTTTTCAGGATTTGTTATATTAGAATTGGAGATGGGCATTCTCATTTTTTGTTAAATCAGAAAGAAGAGTTGTATGCTTTTGAAATACTATGTTTTTACTTTATTGAATATGTATTTTTTTCTTTTCTTTTTTTCCAACTTTGAATGAGCTAGAATTGACGTATGTGTTGTATTAAAATGTCATTGTTATGTGAAATTTAGTTTCATGTTCGTGAGTATCATAAAGACTTCTTCATACAATCATTTCTTGCATTTTACGATTTCATAAGTTAAATAATAGGTGTACTTTAGGCGCTTGCCTTTTCATTGTTTTTCTTCTGATGGAAAGGAAAGTTATGCATGATGAAATGGTATTTGATTTATTGTTTAAATATATAAACTTAAAATGAGAAGAGGATCTCAAGACTATAATATAATCACCCATTAATTATTAGTTTTTTGAGATATCTATGAAAGTTAATCGAAATTATGTTGTACAAACTAATTATAGCTAAAACATTATGATAAAAAAATATAAAGTTAAATATTATTTAAAGTTGTGTCACCTCTTAAGTTTCTCCTCTTATTCCTTAGTGAGTTATTTTTTTTTTAAAGACTAGTGATATAAATGGTTCTATTTTTATATAAAATAAAACATTTTAATCTTATTATTTTTGAGTTAGTTATTGTAAATTTTGTTATTATAAAAAGTAAATATATTTAGTTCAATAATTATTAAAAATTAATAGTTGAATCTTATATTTATTTAAAATAATATATTTTTTATACTAAGGTATCTTATTTTCATAAATGATAAAGATAATTTGTATCCACCCATGAATTATATTATTAAAGTATAGTTTATGACTCTTAAAACTTTTATTTTTTAAAGGGTGAAGTAATATAACTTTCAATAAAAATATATAAAAATCTTATAGTTATTAAATAGTGTATAAATTTTTTATAACTTTTAAAAAATGTATATATTGGTCATAAATTAACAATTCACTCTTTTTTTTAAATAGTTATGTTATAAGTACGTTATTACATTTTAAGAGATATTTTTACAATTACAAATTAATAAAAAAGTAGTTAATTATTAATCCCAATGAAATTCAAAGATTAATGGCTAATTTATAACCACTGTATACATTTTTAAAAAAATTATAAAACTTGTATATGTCATTTAATAAATATAATTTTTTTTTATGTATTTTTATTAATAATCATAGAAATCTTAGTACCCCTTGGGCCTTTTTTTTTAACATGTGTACACTGTTAGGTCGTAAGATATAAAAAAAGTTCACGGCAAGTTATAAAATAGAAAGTGTACTGTTTGTGTGGCTTATGAGGGATTCTAGTGCACCTGTATAAAAATAAAAAAATAAAAAAATAAAAAAAACTTTTAATTATGACTTTGATTATCTTTTTATATTTTACATCAGTTATCAAGTAAAGATAACGTGATGAAAGCATAAAATTCAGCTACCTTTGTGGTATATTTGTTACACTTTGGTGAATTTTAATTTTGTACATATTATCAAAATTTGGTATTAGCCATGAAGTTTAACCAATTATAACATCCTTTAAAAGTGAAGTTCAATTGTATATTTGTAACGGTGTAATTTATACAAGCTTGATGTTAGAGTTTTATGTTCATCCTTTAATATATAACAATTTTATTTTAGCATGACTCCTTTTGTAGCATGACTAAAACACTGTTCTTGTAAGGATAACCATTAAACTAAAAAATAAATAAAATTATAAATACTTTTGATGTTAACTAAATCATATATATCACTTTTCCTTTAATATACAGTGGTCATATAAGACTTAATAATAGAATATATATATATATATAATATAGATGTTAATAAATATAACATTAAATTAATGAATAATTTTTAAAATTGAAAACATATTTAATTATAATTAAGAATGCATAAAATGAATAAAAATATGGGTCATTAATTAAAAGATATATTTTAAACAAAAAAATAATATTAAATAATCAATAATATTTTTTTATTAACTCCTAAATGTTAAATCATAAACCTTAAATATTAACCTCAAAAACTTAAATTCTAAACCTTAAATCAGAAATCAGAAATTTTAAATTTTAAAGGCTAAATATCAATTAAATTTAGAGTTATTTTAATTTTTTTAATATATATATATATATATTGAGTAATTTATTTATTATAAATTGATTGAGTATCAAATCATAACAAGTTTGCGGATTGGATTTAGATGGGTCTATGGCTCTAGGCTCAATTTTAGTTGGGTTTGGGTAGCAAAGCAACCACCTTATGAGCCACCAAATAGCCCCAATAAAGAACAATCATTTTATTTACATTCCCTTTATATGTTTACAAGAACAAAGACATCTTACCAAAACTCTTGATTACTATTTTTGCAAACACAATAGATGCACATTCAATTATTAAGCACTTTTTGTGTCTGGTAGAGGGGATAAAATTGGTGAGATTCAATAATAATTCCTTTATTTTAAAAGAGATAGACTCAACCAAGTCATATCGAGTTTATTTTATACTCATTATCTAAAAGTTATCTAAGTAATACTTATATTTGAAAATTATTTTTCTTTGTTTTGAAAATTATTTTCTATGGAAAAACATAGTATTTCAAAATTAATCTCAATTAAACTCTTTAAAATGCTGATTTATGTCAAAGATTAGAATAAGTTAACGAGGGATAGTAGTAGAACCATTGTCAGATAAATCTTTGAATAATTGATTAATAAGGATCCTTGATACTGTGAACTGTGTAATCAAATTTTAAATTTGAATGAAGGGTTTATAGATATGTTGACACTAAACTAAAGAAGAATCTTACTAGCATAGGTTGTATACAGCCATATGTTAATATGTTAAATAATATTAAAGCATATTAATACAAACATTATCAAATGAAATAACAAAATTAAAAAATATAATATTATAATAATTAATCAATCATAAAAAAAAAGACACAAATTAATATTTTATTATATCATCATTTAAATACTAAGATTTAAAATAATCTATACTGTATTTTAAACTTTAACAATTTCAAGTGTAATATCATATACAATATTTTAAATATGTATTAAAAAATCACATTTTTAATTTGATTTTAGTTTAATAGGTTTGCACAATTTTAATTTGGTTTTAAGTTAACAATGCAATTACGACACAAATTGAAATCCTAGTAAAAAAAAACACATCATTTGAATATATACTCTATCCGTGAATTTCGATAAAACAATAAACTTATATCTCAAAAACAAAGAGCAACATCTTTGCAACGCACCTAAGAATAAAAGTAGAAAGATATCTGAATAATCAAACAAACATCACACAACTTGATCTTTCAAAGACACGGATGGGGTCGGATATTGTAATTAGGCCTTCAGCATAAGCAGCTGCACATAAATATCTCAAAAGCCCATGTATATGTGTCTACTTGAATACTAAACAAAGATAGAAACATAGCATAACCCAATCACATAAATGACAAAAACATGTTACTCAAATATACAATATAAAGAATAATCCAGATAAGTAGCTAAGCTGAGGAGATCATATCAAGGCTTGTCTCGGTGTTCCACAGTAGAGCTTGTCATAAACTATTTTGCATACACACGATGTCGTCGCTCCCTTGCATAGATAACCCAGAAGATCAATGACAACATAACAGCTGCAGATACCAGTACTAATCCGGCATAGATCCATTTGCTGTGTTTTCGCAGACCTGGACAGTATGTCTTACTGATGTCTGTAAATGTTACCCGAACAAAAGTGCAGTCTTGCAGATCTTTCAAGAACGGACCATAATGGTACAAACCATAGCTCACATTTACAGCAGCTGTC
This sequence comes from Hippophae tibetana, assembly GCA_037013495.1. Lineage (NCBI taxonomy): Eukaryota > Viridiplantae > Streptophyta > Magnoliopsida > Rosales > Elaeagnaceae > Hippophae > Hippophae tibetana. The sequence goes on from CM072812.1 coordinate 11,828,847, forward strand.
ATTTGGTCATAGATGGTTGGAGTCATTCGGCCAGGTGTTACACAGTTATCACCAGATGCAGAAACCTGACAGGTATAGTTCTTCCATACCTGAGTGGAACAAAAACTAGAGTGTCACTCATTAGATAGAAAATCAAGGGGCAAGGGAGGCTTAGGGCCTATTTGCTTCTGATAGTAAAAAATAACTTCTGATTAGCTAAAAAGTACATTTTGTGCTTCTTCCTCCAAGAACTTCATTTGAAACAAAATTTGCCAAAACCCATTTATAATAAAAGCACAGGCAAACACACAATAAAAGGAAAAAATTGTGTTATCTCTCTAGCATCATAAAAATAAACTTTCCTTCATGTGTAAAAAGTTCCAACACAAACTTTATTCATGTTACCTCTCTAGCATCCTTCAATTCCACTTCACCAGCTGGACACTGATGAGCAGTGAAATCAGCATGGAAAGGGTTGCAAAGATTAGGCATTCGCAGACCAGACTGGTTATAGTACAAGGGCTTAGCATTTGGAGGGAAGTTAACATTTGTGACATTATTGATGACAGTATTAACTACATTGACGAGTTGGTAGGTGACATCCTTGGATCGTAACAATGTCTCTTGTGCTGTAGCATTATCCACGCATGGGAGAATATCATCTAAAGCTGTATGAGCAGTGGGGTACATGACCCACTCGTCCATTGCAACGCACGTGTCTGCAACCACACTAATTCATGTACAAGATAGAATTAGATTAAATATAACAAATTCAAATAGACAAGCTTAGAATTATAAGCACAAAGAAATACAATTCTCTACCGATTGGGTAGAAAATTTTATGCAGAACATAAAGCTGACATTATCTAATGAACTTGACTCGGAAACTTAAAAGGTGGGTGATAACAAGTGTACAGTGTGTATTAGAGCGTTAAGGTCTTATAAAAAAAATACAGTCTGAAGAAATCACATATAGTCCAATCATATTTACAACATTAGTCCAATCAAGTGTACAGTATTTGAAGAAAGGTTACTATCTCTTGGGAAAAAAAATCTAGAGTGAAGAAGTTCCACTTTTCTCTAGAAATTTTTAAGGTAATGTCTGTCTTTCCAACCCCACAACCACCAATATGATCGAGTAACGCCTCTTTCATTTTTACTCAATTACACACCCATGTAACCAAGTTAAATTGGTGTAACTGAGTTAAATAGATCAAGACCAAGATGAAACTTGAAATGGTTCAAAACTAGAAAATCATCAATCCGGACAGAACATACTTGTGGAGAAGCAGAAATACACCACACAAAATGAAAGTCCCCGCAACAAGAATCCATCCAACTATAACCAAGCTGCAAACAAAAAATAACATTAGATAGAAAATTAGATAGCTAATACACAACGGCATTGAATAACTAAAAAGGGATAAGCCAAAAGAAGGATTAAAGATTAAATATTCAGTTACAGAACTACTTACACGTACACAAGAGCTTGCAGACCAAAGATTGAGAGCACTACAACAAAAGTAACACAAACGATGTAAGTGAATCCTCATGGATAAAAAAAATTCTCAGCCATGATGAATTTAATAGAAGACTTACAAAATCCAATAAATGCCAAAAAGAGCATGAAAGCAGCAATGATAATGAGAGCCAGTCTCCTGCAGCAAATGGAAAACGATAATTATCATTCATAGTCATTAACACCAGGGCACTGTTTAAAAAAAGCGAGAGCTCTATCAAGGGTGTTATATTACATGCTATCCAATCCATGTTGTATATCCTTCGAGTTATCTTGAGTTCTATCAGCAAGTGTAGTTGCTGAAGAGTTAATCTTTGTCTGAATTTGGTCAATATTGTTTTGGATCTCTGCAGGCAGAGTCACTGACTCTATCCCAATTCGCTTGGCAGCAGTGAGATAATCTGACACATTCCTGAGGTTTTCAACAGTTACATCCGCCTGGTGTACGACATAATCCAGTGTATTTGTTGTACTGCTGTGGAACTTCCCCTGACCGGTATACAAGACAATGCATCCAATACTGCAGGTGGAGAATTGCACAGTAATGGGATCACAAATAAAAAATGCAGCAAAATATGATTGCAAGAGATGGTAAGGTACGAGATATTTACATTGCTGCAATTGTGAAGAGTATGAGGAAAATCAAAGAGAGAGCATAGGCAGTACGAGAATAACCGTAAGGCTCTCTACGACAACAGCAGTAACAAAGACATTTGATTGACAGGGTAAGCCCGAACACCACAAACCAGACGCCGGCAACAATGAAGAAGGGGGCTGCGGTAAAACCAACAGACTGCATCACAAAGTCATTATCAAATTAAGTTGAAATAATGAACATTATTTAACAACACAACAAAACCAAGAGAGCAGGGGGGGGGAAGAAAGTAAACAATTTGAACAGCAAAAAAAACCAACACAACATTTTCAGAACAAGCAAACTAGAAACTGCTTTAAATATCATTATAGTATTTTTTAAGTTTTTAACACTTTTTCTTTTTTTTCAAATGCCTTCAAAGCATAGATCGTTCCGTCCATTGAAAATCTTATAAGCTGGCAAACCCAGCAGTAACAGTAACTATGAAGATAGGATGACAATTACATACTTTTAGGACTAATTAATCATCATCAAACAAAGAGAAAACAATTATTAAAAGGGCTGGTCATAAACAAACACAAAATGAGAAGATTAGCAGAGCAGGAGTAAAAAAAACAGAACCCAGATGCCAGATTTATCACAAACAATTTAACCCAAGTAAAGTATTTTACAAATTTGATTAAAAACAATAATGTAATCAGTATTTTCGAAAACCCAAAATAGAATTTCAAAAACAAGGTTAAAATCAAAGAAACTCACAGCCCAATAGTGGTTATTCCTAATATTCCAGCCACCAGTGTATCGTTCAAACTTATCAAGAGGGTCTTTCCTGTAAGTCCTCTGTTCAGCCAATATCAAAGAAGAATTCTCCACGGTTTTGTCCGCAAGATACCTCCTTGTACTCCATGCCAACACCCCACTGTTTTCTTTCTCCCCAAAAACGCCTTAAACATTCAAAACATGAATGAAAAATAAAATCAAACACATAGAAAAGCCAATAACCTTTATTTAAAAAGAAAAACAAAACAAACGATCCCAGAAAACTAGAAAATGAAATGGTGAAGTTTGTTACAATACCCAGAAGGCGTTGAGAGTGGAAAAGGAGGCAACTTCCGAAAGCTGAAGCAGTGAAAAGGAATAATGCAAGCAAAAGAATTGATTTTGAAGATTGTGATCTGAAACATAACATAATGTCTATGGTTTCTAGACTTTTTGGCCACCACCAACTATTTGCTTCGGTTTTTTGTAAGCCTGGTTTTGAAGGAGAGAAAAGGTTGTTTATTCAAATTAACTTTTTTATTTTTTTCATAGATTGAGTTAAATATATTTCACATTTAAAAATTTTAAAAACCAGTTTGTCTAATTACAAATATATAAAAATAAATAAAAAATTATTATTAAATAAGTTTTTTCTTAAAATAAATTTAATTCATATTAAATTATAAATTTTTACAAAGCTCATTCATACATTTTAAATTTTCCCAAAAAACTTCGGTTTAGTCGAAAATCATAAGGAGAGAGAAGGGGACTGAGATTGTAAGACAGATCATGACAGTTTGTTTGTGCTGTCACGCTATGTAGCCGTGTAGGCCCTTATGGGTCATGTCGATACTTTTTACATGACTAAATTACCCTTCTCACTATTTATTTTAATTCTAATTTTTTTTCTTCTCCAATTTTAGATTATCTTAAAGAGAACTTTTTTTCCTTAGTCTTTGTTTTAAAAATATTAGTTTTTAAGTTTTTTAATAGTGAAAGATGAATTAGTGTTTTTGCATATAATTAATAACTATATATAAAGAAAAATTATTAATACTTGATAGAAATAATTATAAGATAATTAATAAAAAATATATTCTATAAACAATAAATAATAAATAATACTCTTATCTCAATATAATTGAACCTAATTTTCTCAATAAGTGTGCATGATATTCTAAAAAATATTTTTTAAAGTTGAAATTGCTCGAAGAATATTGTCTTTACTTCCATATTTTACTAAAATACTAACTTATAAATATAATTGAACTCCAAATTATCTACCAAATTTGCATGATTTTAACTCCTTTTTCTAACTATTTTCTTTTAAAATGTAGGGATATCATCAAAAGGTTAAAAATAAAAATTAATTAATTAATTCAAAATAATATTATCCATAAACACAAAATAGAAAAAAAAATACTTGTTATTTTGTAATATATATATATATATTAAACACATAATTTGTATTTTATTTTAATAATTAATTAAACATCAAATTTATTATTTGACTATTAATTAATATATATGCTTTGTTAAATGTATTTGTGTAGGTGATATTCAAAATAATAACATTGATTATGACTTTTTTTATGAGATACATGAAGAATATTGTATACTAAATAAAAAAAATCGTCAATTAATAGTAGATTAATCTTTTAGATTAAGTTATTTAAATTATTATATTTTTCTTATAGTTTGTAGAAAAAACAATATACAAAATAGAAAATTCTTATGTTTGTTGACGAAAATTATGACAATTTTTTTTATAATATTTACAACTTTAACTAATTAATCAAGTTTTTAAATATATAAAAATAGTTAGTTAAAACAATACTTAATATTTTTTTATAATAGATACATTTGCAAATTATTAAGTTTAATATTTCATATTTTGGTATTTAATAATTAACTTATGCTTATAATCAATTGTGGTAAAATTAATTATGAACCTATGCTTGTAATTAATTATGGTAAAATTATCTATATATATATATATATATATATATATGATAAATATATAGTAATATTAATTGATTAATAATTATTATTATTGTTAAAAAATATTTGAAAAAAATAAAAGAAAATAAAGTATTTAAATATAATTGTTTTTAGATTGCTTTTACTATAACAAAATAAAAATTAATTTAATTTTCTATATAAATCTTTGAAAAAATAATGTACCATAAAAATTAATTAATTTATTAATTTAATAAAAATAAATATATAACAATAATTATTTTATTAATCAAATTATTAATTTAATAAAAAATATTTATACAATAATAATTGTTATATGAGCATAAGTGTGACAATTTATGATAATATCATACAATATAAATATAAGTAATAGTTTATTTAATACATAAATTAAATATATCAAGAGGATACATAAACTTGAAACGATAGGCAAAACTTGTCGAAATTAATAAGTATTTTTATCATTTTTTTTCTTAAAAATAATGTAAGTTAATTGATTATTTTTAATTGATATTAGATATAACATAATTTTGACATGTTCAACATAATTATGACTCTTATACTAACAATTTAATATTTATAATATAAATAAAATTATAAATTTTTTTTGATATTCATATATATAAAAAAGAATAAGAAAAAACCAAAAAACTACTACCAAACATATATATATATATATATATATTATATTTTGGTATTTAGTAGTTAATTTATGTTTGTAATTAATTATGGTAGAATTGATTACATATTAAAATATATATTTATGATATTTGATATAAACAGGGAAAACAATATTAAAAAATATATGATATTTGATATATAAAAGAAAATCATTTACAAAAATTTAATTTAATCTTTTTTTTAATAGTGTTGTCGACTATACCTAAATATCTATGAGTACAATTGGAAATTTTAGGTACGATTGTTAATTGTACTTAAATGACTACGGATATAATTGTACAAATTTTAGATATAATTGTTAATTAAACCTAAAAACTTTAGAGAAATATGTTAATTATACATAAAATATTTTAGATATAATCATTAATTATATTTAAATATATACCATTACAATGGTAAAAGTTTTAGGTATAATCATTAATTATATCTAAAACATTTTAACTATACCTAAAAGTGAAACTTTTAGGATATGGTTCGATTTACGAAAGCAACAATACCTAAAAACGTTTTAGATACATTTAATACATGTACCTAAAAATGTTTTTTGTTGTCTTGATACAAAGTATTTTAACTAATTAAATATGTGTAATATTAAACCCTTAATAATTAAGGATGTCAAAATTACCAATGAATTTGGATAAACGAGGATAATTATCAAATGAATTCAATTTTGGATGATAAATTTTGAATTCGTTTTAAGGTTCGGTTTTGAAGACGAGGGAATCTGATCCCAATATCTAAAATTATGAATTTATATTTTGAGATAAAAATATTTATAATTTAATATCTATAAAGGAAAAAAATTAAATATATTAAATAATGTTATTTTTAATTTATACTTTTTTTTGTTAAGTTTAATGTTTAGGGTCCATTTGAAAATAAAGAAAAATATTGAAATTTGATTTTTAAAGTTTTGAATAGTAAACCATTATCCATGGTTGATTCTTTGAATTTATACCAATTGGTTTCTATTTTAGTTTCTATTTATGATATAATATAATATTTCAATTTTATTTTGGATAAAATATCATTTAATCCCATTAATATTCCTATAAATAACTGACAATATATATAAAAAAAATACAATACTAAATAAAATAATAAAATTTCATGTTTTATATAAAAAAAAAATAACAATAAAGATACAAACAATTTATAATGCTGGCATGTTATATTCGATTTCTCTTTTAAATAATAAACTAAATGTATAATCAACATTTCTTTTATATATAAAAACTAGAATTTTCACTTCTTATTATTCTTTTTATTCGTGAGGCTTCCCTTTGATAATTTATTATGCATTAATTATACATTTTAACTTTTATTTATTATTTTAAGGGTCATAATTATGATAAAATAATTATATTTTTAGTATCAAGATAATGTTATATCTAATATCAATTAATAAATATTCAACTAACCTATATTATTTTGAAGTAAAAAATATTTATAAAAATACTTATTAAATTTGATTAGGTTTTATCTATCGTATTAAGTTAATATGTCCTATCTTATTATATTTGATTTATTTGTTAAATGAACATTACTCATATTTAAATCGTATTAAGTTAATATTTCCTATCTTATTATATTTGATTTATTTGTTAAATGAACATTACTCATATTTAAATTGTATATCATTATCACAAATGTCATATTATTTATAAAATAATTATTATTATGCATATATTTTGATTAAAGTAATAAAATAATAATTATTATTATATATTTACTCTTCACTAAAGTAACAAATTAATTAATTATTTATTTTAAAAATATTTTTTACACTTTTATATAAAAATTTAAACTTTAATTTTTCATTTTAAAGACTTTTCTTTTCTTTTATTTTTTAAAATAATAATTAATTAATATTATTATATATTTATTATCTATACGAATGCAAAATTTGTATTTTAAAAAGAGAGGACTTAATTGGACACAGTGCCAATTAAGTGATTATGTATCGATCATTCTAATCTAAAGTAAATCCATGAATGTCAGCTATAATTACTTTTGAACTCGTTTCAATAAATTTATTTTCCCAATCTATCCATACCTGTTAATACACATTAATTTCCAATTAAAAATGAACTAATTGGTTTATTAATCACAAAAAAACTCTACTAATTTGTTAGTAGGATTTACGTATGACATCTAATAAAATATAAACATGTGATGGAAACGAAGTCTCACTAAATTAATACAAATAGAATTGGTGGGATGTTAACAAGCTTGTAACTTTGGTAGAAGTTGATTAATCCTATCATTTTCAAACGAATAAAATAAATATTATAACTTTCTTTTAAATAGCAAATTAATCTTAATTTGACGGTCGATAAAAAAAACAAAAAAGGAAAAATTGATGGGATAAAATCAGAATATCATTTTTAAAAAAAAAAGGGGATTTTTTTTAAAATGGCTAAAAATTGAAGAAAAAAAATTACTTTAACTGATGAAGAAAATAAAAAGACTTATCACGTATGCATGCATGATAAGATATGGATAATGAGATGGAAGAATAATGTGATAAAAATATGTAAAAAAAATTGTGAAGAAAATTAGCATAATAAGGAAATCAAAATATTTGAGCTTATTTTTATTTTTTCTGCTTGAGGGTTTCCTTTCATATATAAAAGAGTTAGGGTTAATTAGAAGAAGAAAAAAATAACCAAAAAAGAATTTTTTGACTGCAAGAAAGTTGAAGAAGATTCGTAATAATATAATACCAAGGAAGTCAATGTTATTATAAGCGTAGGAAAGACAAGAGAATTCCATGCCATAAAAACATAGGTCAAAATGTAATTTACTATTATTTGTTTATTTCCTTATTTAGATAACTTGCAAAATATATAGACGGAAAGAAATATTGCCATTTTTTTTTTATAAAAACTTGATATTCTAATTTTATCTTTAATTTTTTCCTATTATTTAGTCAACAAGAATTAACATTTTATTTTAAAAAAAATTATAAAAATTCTATGGTCAATTAAATGCTACAAAATTATACATTTATAAATGCATCCAATTGCAAAAAGTAGTATTAATAAATGCCCCTCGATGTGAAGTGCAAGTGCAAACTAGTCATACTCCATTAGTTATAATATTTTCATCTAATTTATTTGGATTCTTTGATACCATGGGCGCTTATTTTATGATTTTGTTCCAACACAAACTTTATTTGCATTCTTTGATTCCACAAATAACATTGTTCTTTGCCTCGTGCCTCCAACTAAGCTTTATATATATAAATATAATTTTGAACATGTTATAATCACTTTTTGCCAACTTTTTTTTCAGTGTTTATTTTTTTGAAAAACTTTAATTAATATAATTTTTAACATCTTATAATCACTTTTTGCCAACTTTAATTTTTTTCAGTATTTGTTTTTTGAAAAACTTAATTAATATTTTTAACATCTTATAATCACTTTTTGTCAACTTTTTTTTCGGTGTTTATTTTTTGAAAAACTTAAATTTAATTTAATTTAAATCTTGTTAAGAGAAGACTGATAAATGAAAATAAACAAATGTTCCAAAAAGTGAAAAAAAAATGAAAAATGAAATGACTAGAATGATAAAAATTTACCCAAAAAAAAAAGTCAGAGTGTCAATAAGTACACCAATAATGTAACTAATATTTAGCGATTTGACTACCGAAATAATATAATAATTCACTTTTAGAAAAATATATATATGTTAAATTGTTGTATAACTCTTTAGCGAGTAAATTGAAAAAATCTCACATTTAATAAGAACGAAGCTCTCTTCTTAATTTTTAAAACATCTTAAAATTTGTAAATCTTTCTTTATTTTATAAGGGTAATTGATTAGCTTAATTTTATCTATTTGAAGATAATAGAAATGGTTAACAATGTCCTAAAACATAGTTAATATTTATATCGAATCTCGTTAAATTTGTAGTATTTTTATTTATATGATTTAATATATGTTTTAGTTTCTTTTAGCATTATATTTTTAATAGCATTATTTTATCAGACTAGTTTGAATTTTATTCATTTAAATCAAAAATAAATAGTAATTATTTAAAATAAGGAAAATATATCCAATTTTTCCAACAATTGGTATCAAAGCCGAAAGTTTCTACCTAAACATTTATTTGTATTCTGTTTATTTGTTATTGAAATATAATTTTTAATTGTTATAATCCGAAGAAATGGTAGAAAAAAAGTCTCCCTCAAACAAAAACCAACCATCCACGTCAAGTAGAACAATGATTATGAATGTAAGGTTTGAGGTGGAAAAGTTTGATGGAACAAGTTATTTTAACATGTGGCAAGGTAAAGTTCTAGATGCTCTATTCCAACAAGGTTTAGACATTGTCATTGAAGAAGAGAAACCAAATGAAGCAAATGAAGTAGAGTGAAAAAATATCAATTGATTGACATATGGTAGAACTCGTTCGTGTCTCTCAAAAGAACAAAAGTACACATTCATGAAGGAGAAGTTCGTAAGTAAGTTGTGGAAGACATTGAAGAAAAAATTCATAAAGAAGAGCAGACAAAATTGACTATATTTGAAGAAGTTGTTCCGTTTTGGATACCTTCCAGATACCACAATAAACGACCATATTATTGCTTTTAATCGATTAATAATAGATTTGTTAAATATGGATGAAATTTTTAAAGATGAAGATTTAGCCTTAATGTTGTTAACTTTCTTTTTTGATGAGTTTGATCATCTTATTACGAGCTTACTTATTAGAAAGGATAAAATATATTTTTAAAAAGTTTGCACTGTTTTGTATAGTTATGAAATTAGAAAGAAAGATAAAAAAAAGAAGCAAAAATGAAGCACCAGAGGTACTGTCTATAAGAGGGCATCCGTAAACTCAACAGAAAGGAAGAAAATGCATATATTATTCAAAAAGAAGGCTTGATAAAGATGAATGTGTCTTTTGTCATGAAAAAGGTCATTGGAAGAAAAACTGTGTGAAGTTGCAAAAGAAAGGAAAAGTTCTGTCGTCTGATGCATGTGTAGTTGAAAGCAATTCAAATTTAGATTTTGTATTGGTTGTTTTGTCAACATCATCTTATCTTGGTGATTGGATTATTGATCAGTGTATACCTTCCATATGTCTCCCAATAAGGAGTAGTTTTTTAACTTTGAAGAACTAGACGGTGTAATTGTTTTCATGGATAATGATTATCCATGCAAGGTTTTTGGAGATCGATTCAATTTATTTGAAGATTCAAAATGGTTCAACTAGAATCTTGAAAGATGTTAATATATTAGGGTTTTTTCTTAATGTCTAAGTATCATTCCCTTGGAATTTCAAAGTTTATAAACATTTTTAGTTTTATTATTTAACCAAGTTCTTGAAATATTTGGTTTATTTATATAAATTTATTTTGTTTATATATTGAACTATTGTGACTATTTGTTAATGAATATCATACTATATAGTGTATTAAAAATCGATGATTTCTTTTTTTCATTAAATCTCATTTTTCAAATTCACAAATGAGGCTTAATACTTTATTTAAATTTTTATCATGAATATTAATAACAAACTTAGGGTATAGTGTGAATTTTAGTTATCATATATAATTCTTAGTAAATCATATCTTCTATTTATTATTATATTACTTATCAATGTTTTATTAGTGTATTTATTTCTTCTTTAAAATAAACTTATATTAATATTTGGGTTCTTTCTAAATGGATGTATCTAATTTTTTTCTATATTTTTTTAAAAAAATTGATAGTTTTTTGATAATAATTATTTATCAATTAATGATACATTATACATCATTTTTACATCTATAATATTAATGTTCATTTATTTATTATTTATTTCATAATAAAATATGTTTTTTTAATAATTTCCTTAATGATAATGGATCTTTAAATCTATTTTTTTAAGATTTAATTTAAATTTTTAAATTTATTCAATTTTTAACTAATTATTATTTCTTAAGAAAAATTCTAATATTCTAATATTTTAATTTTTTATTTTTTGATTCTTTATTTATGAAATATTAATATTTATTTTTATTAGATTTAATTTTTGTTATATTAAGGAATATTTTTAAATTTTGATTTTTTTTTAAAATAATTAAAATTTAAAGATATTTTTTATGTTATTTTAGAAAAAGAGTAGTTATGAAGAGATAGAAAGTGGTGAGGAAATTGTGGTAATGGATAATTAGAAAGAGACTAGTGGAGAGAGAGAGAAACGAGGAATTTTGGTGGGGTAGAGGTAACCAATTTTGAAGAGGAAAACGAAGATAGAAGGGGGGGACCGGGGGAGCGATCATGAGATGGAAATTGATTGATAACAGAGAGAAATCAAGGAAAGATGGGTGAGATGATTTTCCTTTTAAATTTTAGTTAATTTTTAAAGCTTTTTTTTATTTCCAAGAATAATTTTAAAAAATTATAAAAGATAACATTATAAAATTTATAATAATAAAAATATTTTTTAATAATATTAAATACTAAATAGATATAATAATTATATTTTAATTTAAATGATATTAATTAAACTGTTTTTAAAATAAAATAATATATTAAAAAAATTTAATAAAAAAAATATATAATTAAATTTTAAAATTACTGTTATTCTTATTTTCCCAATCATTTTAGTTAATGATGGACCAAAGAAGACGTGAAGTTGGTAATTCTCTAGCTTTATCTACTGGGGAACAAATTGTATGGCTCTTTAATTATCCACGTACCATCAATTGGACCACTGATATTAAATGATCTAAATCAAAGGGGTTCGTAAGTATTGGAATCTTATTTCTAAAATTTATATATATATATATATATTTTTGGGTATATTAAAAGTTTTTTTTATGAAAAATGATATAATTTATTTTAAAAGGATAATAAAAAGATAAATTTAATTAGATTTGATTAATATAAAATATTAATAAATAATTTTTTAAAATGATAAATTTATTATTTTATTATTATTAATTTTTTATGCATTTTATTTCATATTTAAAAAAAATCTAAATTATACTTTTTTTATAAAATAAAATATTAATAATATATCTTATATAATTTTAATATTAATTTATACCGACCGAATAAAACTTTTACAAGTAAATCAAAGATTCCTTTTTCACAGAGAGGATGTTCAATCAATTTGATTGAAAGAAAGAAACTGCCTCTTTAAGAGAAAAATATGTAAGAAGTTAGTAGGTTTTATAAATTAGATATTTAAATTTATTAATTTTTAAATAATATATTAAAAATTTATTAAATTTAAAAAGTATGATATTAAAAATTTATGAATATTTTTAATGTCTTTTTATTTTTAAACTTAATTAATTTTTGGTATTTTATTTTTTAAATTTAATAGATATTTAATATACTGACATACGAGAGATCTATTAATCTTAAAAAATAATACATTATATGTCTATAAAAATAAAATATATAATTTACCAAAAATAATGGACATTTTTACACCGCATCCTTTCTTTAAAAAAAAAGGTAAATCTCTTATCCTTCCCTATTTTATCTTTCGTCAAATCAACGTGTTAATGATATCCAATATGCTCTCGTTTGTTTTTCACTCGACTTATAAGGAATATATGAAATTGGATTTTGTAATTAGTGTTACTTATATATTAATAACTTTTTATATAAAAACAATGAAATAATTTTAATATTAATAAAGGGTTTGAAACTTTATTGGTAAATAAAAGATACTTATTTGGATCTATGTTACCAAACCATTACAATAACATTTCCTTTATTATTTTATATATTTTTTCATTATTATAAATTAATTTTATCTTTATAAAAATATTTATTATTTTATATATTTTCTCATATTATTTTAGTCTATTTTGTTAAGTTTTAATAGTCACATTTATCTTAATAACTATGTCAAATTTCATGATTATCTTTAACACCTTTACATTCTTTTATAAGCCAATAATTATTCATTGTTTGGTGTATAATAATTTAAAAGTATAACTTTTATCGAAAATAAAATTAGTTAACCACAAACTCATTTGAAACATAATTTTTAACGATAATTACAACTAATATCAACTCATTCCATTCAATCTTCTTAATTCTTTATCATTTTTTGATTTGTTTTAAGTTTTATTGAATATAATGTTATAAAAAATGACAATGGGTTAATAATATGAGAGTAAATAAGCTACTAGTAGTTACAATCAATAGAAGAGACATATAATTTAAATAAGTTTGTGGTAACTTAATTACTTATGAAGATTCATATTTTTGTTAATAAATCATTAATGGTATATTAGTTGTATGTAACTAATATACTTTATCAACAATATATTAGTTGTATGTAACTAATATACTTTATCAACAATATATTAGTTGTATGTAACTAATATACTTTTCCTAAAAACACTTTTCAAAAAAATAGATTCTTATTTTTTGTATTTATACATGTATTAATCTTCATTGTAATTTAGAATTTGTAAATATATTCAGTATATTTAATTTGGTATCAAAGTAGGAAATAATTTTTTTTTACCGGTTTCTTAGTAGCAGTGCTTCCTAGCGCCGCCTTCAGTTTTTATGCAGTGCCATTAATGTTCATGCACTGTTCAGTTCGCGCCGCAGCTACAGATATGTCCGTCCATTGCAGATTCGTCGTCCACCCGTGATGTCCAGTCCACGCTGTTCAGCCCGTGTCATCCACCCCAGCACATGCGTTGTTCAGCCATGTGCACCCCTGCTCGCCGACCAGCTCACACACCATCCATCTCGCGTACCCCTACGTCGTCTAGCTTTGCGCCCCTCTACGTCGTCCAGCTCGCACGCCCCTGCGTCGTCGCAAACCAGCTCGCGCACCATTACGCACCGTCCAGCTCGCGGGCCCCTCTACGTCGTTCAGCTTCCTCTGTGAGTTCACACAACCCCTCTGTTTAGATTTTTAAACCCTAATTATCAGCCAAAATCAGCCCTAATTATCAACCCTAGCCCATCAGATCCAAGCCCATCAGCCCAAACATTAAGACAACCCATTTATCAGCCCAACTCGACCCAAAAAAAATCCAATTTTTTTATTCCGCTGCACAATATGTTTTTTATTATTATTTCAATGGAAGATTCAAGACACCATCAAGTTTCCAGAATTCATGAAGTTCTAAATTTTGAAGTTTCTGTTAAGGGTTCAGAAATTGGTTCTTTCGGGGGTACTAAACTTAATGGTACAAATTTTCGAACATGGAAAAAAGTTATGTCTGTTTATCTTCGTGGGATGCATAAGATGGGACATATATCTGGATCCATTAGGGCTCCTAGTCAAGATGATATAGACACCTATACTAGGTGGGAAGATGATGATGGCTTTGTCATGTCAATTCTATTTAGAGCCATCACTGATGATATATTACAAATGATGGAGGAATGTGAAACTGCTGAGGCCATATGGAATACCTTAAGCGATCTTTATACAAATGAGTCTGACTTTATTCAAGTTCATGAACTCATGTGCAAAGCTGCTGGCATGTACCAAAATGGGCAACCAGTATCTCTTTGTTTTACCAAGCTGAAAAATGTATAGGCTGAAATTGACCAGAAACGCCTGTGTAAAATTAAAAATCCAGAAGACCTTCTGTGGTACCAGAAGAAGAAGGAGCTTGAACGAGTACATGCCTTTTTAAGAGGCCTTGATACGAAACATAATAGTGCTAAAGGCGAATTGCTTCGAATGTCAGACCCTCCGAGCTTGACTACTGCCTTTACATACATCCGTAAAGATGAATCTCAACAAGAGAGTCTTCATCAGGCACATGTTTAGGTATCAAGCCTAGTCATTCAAGCCAAATCAAAGGCACCCCCTCCAGCAGCAAAATTCAATTCCACTTCATCAGCAGGGACCTCCACCGGGTTTTACCAATCACCCTCGTTCTCCCTGCTCTTATTGCAATGAACAAGGGCATCTTTGTGAGACTTGTTGGAAACTATATCCACACTTGAAACCAAAAACAGACTACTATGGAGCAAAATGACAACATGGGCATCGTTCTAAAGCAAAAGCAGCTACCGTGCAAATTGTCCAAGAACCAGACTACTATGGACAGAATCATCCTATGGAATGTGGAGGTATCCCTACAGCTTCAATAACTAGTCGTGGTAAGATTGGTATGACCTTAAATGTTTCTCACTCTGTTGGGTCTAATACTTGGATTATTGATTCTTGTGCATCTGATCATATGACTTATGATAAACCTTATTTTAATGAGTTATCTCCCTCACCAGTGTCTTATGTTATGAATGCTAATAGTGAGGCCTTTCCTGTCTTAGGAAAGGGGTCAGTTTATATCACTCCATCTTTACAGCTCCATAATGTTTTATATGTACCTGACTTATCTCATTACTTAATATCTGTCCCACAGTTGAACCTTGAGTCTAAATGCCTTGTAATCTTTTATCCTATATATGTGATTTTTTAGGATTTTCTTACCAAGGAAATAATTGGTCGAGGGTATCTGAGGGGCAGATTGTTCCGTTTGGATCAGAACTACGGAGGGGAGAAACCAGGAGCACGGGCAAGCACTGCATTGACTTCTAGTTCCGATAAGCTAAGTGAAATTTGGTTGTGGCATCGCCGCTTAGGACATCTGTCTTTTAGTCTTATGAAAAAACCATGCCCACTTTATTTATTGGTGTTAGTGAGATTGTTTTACATTGTGAGACTTGTGTTTTGGCCAAGAGCCATCGTATTACTTATTCTCCTAGTATTTCTAATAAAAGTACTATTCCTTTTGAATTAATTCATTTTGATGTTTGGGGACCATCTAAAAAGCCCACTATATCGGGTATGAGATATTTTGTTTCGTTTATCGATGACTGTATAAGGTTATCGTGGATTTCTCTTCTTAGAACAAAAGATGAAGTTTTTTCAGTTTTTCAAAATTTTCATACCTTCGTTCAAACACAATATAATGGCATCATTCGGATCCTCCGTTCTGATAATGGGGGGAATATGTTAATCATGTTTTTCAATTTTTTTTCAAAACACATGGGATTATTCACCAAACTACTTGTCCGCAAACACCGGAACAAAATGAAGTGTCTGAAAGAAAAAATCGTCATTTACTCGAGGTCAACCAGCCAAAAGATATGAACCAAATATTCATGCAAAATCAAAATACCCAGTAACCAATTACATGTCCACTAAAATATTATCTAAGTCATATAAATCATTTGTGAATCAAATATCTGGTGTATCAATACCTAACAAAGTGTAGGATGCGTTGGGAGATCCAATATGAAGGAAGGCAATGGCTAAAGAGATGGATGCATTAAAGAAGAACGATACTTGGCAACTTGTGTCACCACCACAAGGAAAAAAGGCAGTTGGTTATCGATAGGTGTTTACTATAAAACATAATGGTGATGGATCCGTAAATCGGTATAAAGCTCGTCTTGTAGCAAAAGGGTTTACTCAAACGTATGGTGTAGGCTATGATGAGACTTTTGCTCCTGTTACCAAAATGATCACGATTCGGGTTTTGCTCTCACTTGCTGCTAACCTAAACTGGTAACCATTGATATATCATAAAATCCAGTACAACATGATCGCACTAAGCATGTAGAGGTTGATCGTCACACTTTATAAAAGAGAAGTTAGATCTCAAACTTATTAGTTTTCCTTTTGTTCCCACAGAAGAGCAACTTGCAGATATGCTTACCAAAGGAGTCTCCAAGAAGTCATTATATGGTTTACTAAGCAAGTTGGGCATGATTGATATCTATGCGTCAATTTGAGTGAGAGTGTTAATAAATCATTAATGGTATATTAGTTGTATGCAACTAATATACTTTATGAGTTGTATATTAGTTGTATGCAACTAATATACTTTTCCTAAAAACACTTTTCCAAAAAACAAATTCTTATTTTATGTATTTATACATGTATTAATCTTCATTGTAATTTAGAGTTTGTAAATAAATTTAGTATATTTAATTATTTCCTCTATTTTAAATAATTTTTTTTAAATAAAACTAAATATTATTTAATAAAGAAACATAAATAAAATAATTAAATGAAAATAACTAAAATAATATTCTTATAACTTTTGACCATAAAAATAACACTCTTTACGATCGTATTATATATTTTTACTATTAAAAAAATCGAAGATATTATTAATATTGAATATTGTTCAAATTTAATTGTGATAATTTATACTTGGCTACACCTTACAAATAGATTACTATTTCAATCATATGTATTTGTTTATTATAAGTTTTAAGATTATTTTTAAATTATATAATTTTTCTATAAATAATTGCAATAATAATCTATTTATTGTTCCTCTTTTCATTTGTTATTTTTGTAACACAAAGGAGGTGCACGAGGAATGCCTTTGTTTCTACTAAAGCTTGTGGCCATGTATCGATCAGACACCTTATTAGCTGATCTTGCGCACACATAATTAAGCCCACTTCTCTTATTTAGGACAATCGACATGCTTATATGATTCGAATCTGATGAGCCGAACGATGAGGTCTTTAGCTTGTTACAGTCAACAATCGTTGACCGAGGTGTTATATTAGTCATCTCGTCATCTCCCACGTCTTGTGGAACTAACCCCACGTTTGGTTGGAGGGAATGGAATGGAATCAGAATTGATTCCTTCCATTTTGTGTGTTTGGTTGGACGGAATGGAGGGCGGAATGGAATCTGATTACTAAAAGAGAAGGAATCACAATTCCTTCTCCCACCTTTGGTAATCATTATTCCATTCCCATCTAAATTTTTTTTTTCAATTTTACCCTCATCTAAATATAACCTTAAATTCAAATCCCAAATTCTCAAACCCAAAATTCCAAAACCCTAAACCCTAAACCCAAAATTTCAAAATCCAAAATCCAAAATTCTCAAACCCAAAATTCCAAAACCCTAAACCCTAAACCCAAAATTTCAAAACCCTAAATCCAAATCTTAAAATCCTAAAACCTTAAACCCTAAACCTCAAATCCCTAAACCCTAAACCCTAAAACCCTAAACCTTAAAACATAAATCCCAAAACCCTAAAACATAAATCCCAAAACCCTAAAACATAAATCCCAAATCCCTAAACCCTAAACCCTAAATCCCAAATTCCAAATCCTAAAACCCTAAATCCTAAACCCCAAATCCCAAATCCCTAAACCCTAAACCCTAAAACCCTAAACCTTAAAACATAAATCCAAAACCCAAAACCCTAAAACATAAATCCCAAAACCCTAAACCCTAAACCCCAAATTCCAAATCCTAAAACCCGAAACCCCAAATCCCTAAACCCTAAACCTTAAACCCTAAAACCCTAAACCCTAAATCTCCAAATCTCTAAACCCTAAACCCTAAACCTTAAAACATAAATCCCAAAACCCAAAACCCTAAAACATAAATCCCAAAACCCTAAACCCCAAATTCCAAATCCTAAAACCATAAACCCTAAACCTTAAACCTTAAAACCCTAAAACCCTAAACCCTAAATCCAAAATTCTAAAACCCTAAACTATTTTTAGAAAAATAATAATTTTAACCCTAAACCTTAACCTACAAATATAACCCAAATCCTAAATCCCTAAACCCTAAATCACACATCCCAAACCTCAAAACCCTAAACCCTATTTAGAAAAATAATAATTTTAATAATTTATTTCTTTTTAATTAAGTAATACTTATTTAGAAAAATAATGATTTCAATAATATATTTTTTCTGACGAAAAAATAGTAATTAAATGACATTATTTGAACTTTACAGCATGTAGGGGTATTAAGGTCATTTACAGCTTTTTTCATTCCATTCTAGTGGCAAACCAAACACTATAATCCTGATTCTGAGCTTGATTGCAGTGGTCAAACCAAACAAAATTGTTTCCTTTCCATTCCATTCCATTCCGATTCCGATTCCGATTACATTCCACGAACCAAACGCCACCTAAGAATTAAAGTGAACAGTCTTTTTTGTGTTTAAGCACATAATCGACGCTTTAATTAAATTTAAAGTAAATTTGTTTAACCGACTTCGAATCGACTTTAAATAGAATGACTTGAAAATATAAATTCGATTCATGCGTTAAATCGACTTTAAATTTTTAATTTTTATAAAATTTACTAATTTCCTATTATATTCAAATTAAAAATTATATTCAATCACTACATAATAGCTGAAAAAAACAAAATTTGTTTAACAAATATTTTAAATAATATAAATATTAAAAAATTAAAAATTAATTAATTACTTGATAATTAAATTTATATACAATACATATGTATTTAACTTAAATTACAAATAAAATAATGTGTCTCTTTTGTCATAGATTTTGTGATATTTTCACTTTATTTCAAGGAGAATAAGCTTGGTTGGCTTAGCAGCAACAAAATAGCTCGTCCATATAACAATTTATTTCCCTAAATGCATGATCACATAAACATCTATCAAACAAGCAATCTAAAGTTATAGATATAGAAATGGAGAAATTAAAACATTATAAAAATTACCATGCGCCGTTGTTCTATGTTTAAGATCATCAGATTCTTCTCATGATGTTATAATTTGAACAAAGTATTCTGTTCATTCTTCTCGTAAATCATTAAAATTTTATATATCATAATCACATTTGTTTCAACCAAATAATTATATGTAATTAAATTCAAAATAAGAATATAATATCATGAATTCACAAAAAATAACTTATATATGTTAAAAGATTAGTAAAAAAGATTATCATATCTATACTGGAGTGATATAATAATAACCGACGCTACACTCAAGCGTCGGTTCTACGTGTCAAATGATGCTACAGTTGACGTGTTTTTAATTTATTTAAAGTCGGGTTTCATTTTAATCAACTTTAAATTCATTATAAGATAATTTTTACCAAAATTCGACTTTAAATCTCAAATTAAATACACCTTTTTGTAATAGTATCACCTACTATCTGTTCACAATTTTGACTAGTCATTAGATAATTTTCTCACTTATTTAATACAACTAGCATATCTGATGATGGTAGAAAAAGTACAAATATTTCATAATTTTATTATAATTTAATATAATAAATAGATTTGAATATGCATGTTTATATCATTATTTAAACAAATCTATATGTTCTAAATCATGGTTATTTTTTTATTTTTCAAGTATTTTTTACTTCAAATATATAAATTGATTAAGAATAACACTTGAAACACTCATTTGTATCTTAAAAGCTTAAAGAAATAAGTTATGTAAGTCTTACATAAAGAACCAACCAATATGTAAGAGTTGCATACAAGAATTAAAGTTAAATATATAATGCCGCATCGAAAATTATTATTGGTCACGATGCACTATTCTCTACGTAGATTTACTAGGCACTTTTTTCGTTATATATCACGACCTGATTTGTTCAAAATTTATTCGATAAAACTCTATTTATCTCGAGTTATGAGGTGAAAAAGCTAAAATCGATTTCATAATCTTAAAATAAACTTTAAACTATATAATAAGAGGCTAACTTAACACAAACTATTCAAGTTACAAATTTTTAAATCATATTGCATGCATGATTATAATTATTATGATATGATACATGGAATAAACTTCAAGTGTGTTAGTCCTAGCTCATTTTCTTTTCCTCTAATAAACTTTCTAGACTAGACTTTTAGAAGGCAACGCGCAATCTATCGTGGATGAAGGAAAAAGTTTAAAGGTTTACTACTAACTTGTTTTCTATTTTTTATCTTGGAATGTAATTGAAAACATTACTGGGACTATTGTAAATCATTTTTGTATGAATTTACATTTTAATTTTGTTTGTCCGTCTATTCGTTATATCGAATTAAATGCTTTATATATTTTAAAATATCATTAATGATTTAAAATATAGGATATCCTAAATTTATTAAATATTTAAAATCACTTTTTAAAAAAAAATTATATAAATATATTTTTAATTATTCATTTTTTCTATCTCAAATCTACAAGAGAATAGTCTTATTGATTGGATCATAACAAGAACTGATATAATTGCCAGTTTGTAATAATGTTTTTTGGGACTCAAACAAATAGCATTTTGTAATAACATTGTTTTTATATATTATAATTATATTACAATTACAACTAACATATTAATTTTTATTAGATATAATTATATAAATCCAATTTCATTTATAAATAATACCTTAATACATCACCTAAAATTTTACATCTATTAGAACATAGATAAGACTAATCACAATAGAGACTTATATTTCTGAGTCCAATCTACTATCCCATGTAAATCAATTGAATTGGCAAAGTAAATAGTACATCCCCCAGTCATCTGATATGATTAATCAATCAACCGAAATAGAATCATCCCCTGCAAAGCATAGCCACCTGATCTGATTACTCATGAAATAGAAATAATAATAAAAAAGGTTTGACTTCCCAAATGGCAATTTTTAGTATTTGGCAAATCAGCTGTCTAATCATATATATATATATTTTTACTCACAAAAACTTACGAGTTAATCGAATTTAATAACGTAAAGTTCCATATAAAAATTTGATATATTCATATAAAAATTGGAAAATATCACATGTTGTAAAAATACATTGAATTTTTATATTCTCGTGTGAGAATTTCAAAGACCATTATTTATGTGTGTGTTAAATTTGTACATAAATATATAAATAAATATTAAAGAAAAAAAATTATGAATAGTAGTAACATGAATGATTACTTATGCCAATCCTATTTTATGAGTTTAATACTTACAGTGTTATTAATAAAGATATAATTGTATATATATATATATAGAATTACTCTAAAAAAAAGTAATAAAATAAATACATAAAAACCTTCGATCTTCTGTTGTGATCATCTTCGTAATTTTCTTCAGCAGTCAACATTTCTCCAAATGAAGAGATCTTTAACTCTATCTCTTATACTTTTGTGTCTTCTTGTTTATGAGTCTCAAGGGATTAGAATAGATAAGGGATTCATACCAAAAGGAGAAAAAAAATTCCAAGTGAGTATTTTTTTTTATTTCTTTCTGTAATTGCGCATATAATTAACTTTGATTTTTATGCTATATTTTTTCTTACATTTCTATATATATTATATCTTAAATGCAGAAGAAAGAAAATCCTTTAACCAAAAGAAGCAATAATAATGTTGTTCAAAAAGAGGCTATTCTCTGCAACAAAGATGAACACTGTTCAGGAACCATGAAGAAAAGAGTTTCTATAGTCTCCAAGAAATCACACCACTTGTTACCCAGCATTCATGAAGATTATTGTGGACCTAGGAGCCATAGATCAAAGTACCATTAGCTTCTTCTTCTACTTATTCTTTTGTGTGTGTGTGCGTGTTGTGTGGCTTGAGAGGCATAATTCTTTGCATTTCTCTGATCATTGTTCTTCAAAGTAGTTGTTTAGAAAAACTGTGTAACATGTTGTGATAAAATTACAATTAATAAAATATATAATTATTAATTAAAACATTAGAATTTATTTTTTCAACTTATAATTAATTATAATAATATTTCAACTTTTAATAAATATTTTTTTTTGTTAAAAGTAGACTAAATTATTATGGATATTTCACTTACAATAAGTAATATACTTCTGCACTCACATCATAAGTTTAAAATACTCAATCAAATTGACCAGCAGTCTTATATTTGTTAAGTGGTTAATTTCTGATTGATCATTTCCAAACTGTCTAAGGAAGTAATAGAAAACTTATCAGTGTGACTAAATCTATTTCCAAGGTTGGTTATTATTTAAATACAAAATATTTATATGTTAAGCTTCCTAGCTAGCTAGGGTTTGAATGGAGACCTAAAGCTCTCCTCTTTTTTGTAAATTTACAGAGTAAGAAGAATTTAAAGCATAGTGTTGACCCAAATTCAAATGAAGGAATTAATTCATTTGATTCTGGTCATCACCAAAAGTGGGCTACTACAAATGATCAGAACTACTCAGACTTGGTAGACATAGTTGAGATGGATTCTCCAGCTAAGAGAAAATCTCCAATACAGAGCTGATTCTTTGGGGAATTAATTAATAGGGAAAATAAAGAGGGTTCAAACTTTAAATATTTAATTAGTTGATAGAAGGTTGGACAGCATTACATAAATGGTAGAGTTTAGAATATTTAATGATATTTTACATTGTTTATTCAATATTTTATTTATTTAAATAATACTACAAACTTCTTAAATATATATATAAGTTTTTTAATTTTAATAAACGGTTTTAATAAATCATTTTCAAAGGTTGAAAATATATTCAAATTAAACCTTCTAATTTAAAACATAAATTAAATAATAGGAAAATACAACGTAGAGTCTTAATATAATATATTTTAAGCAAGAGTAATTATATATTTGTTATCTTAATTTATTTTACCTTGGAAATATATTCAAATTAATAGGAAAATATAATGTTTCAAATTACATAAATTAATAGAATTATATACGTTACCTTGGAAATATATAATTACTATTACTTAAAATCTAGTTAAGCTTTATTTGTTTGTATTCAAATGAGATTATTTGTTACCAGTTTGTAATAAATTAAAAATGATATGATGCGTTATTATTGATTAATATAATCAAATTCAAGTAACTATATCTAATTAAAATTTATAATTATAATCGTGATATAATTATGATATATATAAATGTTAATAGAAAAAGATTATCTATTTACGTAGAAGACTTAATTGTGGTATAACTCTTTTCTTATTCGAATATCACTCAAAGTAGTCGGTGCAAGTTTGTTAGTTGAAAGTTCTTTCAGTTATGTGAAGATCTTGGAAGATTCTTTGAGCTTCCATTCGGGTCCTTTTATATCGATTCTCTTTTAGGTTATTGGAAGTTTTGTGAAATTACATCTAGATTCTTCTAGTTTCTAACTCCCTTGATATTAAGTAAATAATATTAATTTAATTGATTGATCAGCATTATTTTAATCTCCCACAATGTTGTAAATAGATATTTTGTGTTAAATAGAGTAGTTATTTAATGTCCAAACAATCTTATATTTTCAAATTGAGGTAAAATGTGTTATTTATTATTCATAGAGTATACTCTTTATGTATTTTTTTTAAAAAAATTACATTAATATTAAATTTCATTAACTTATAGTAACACGTCATCACAATTTTTAAAAATAATGGATTATTTCTCGTTAGAAAAAGGTCCCATTTTTATTCTGTCATATTGACTACATGCATTACATGTATTAATAATAGTCATACTCATAATCATTTTATGTATTAGGCTTGTATATAAATCTTCTATTAGAGCAAAAAGGTCTTAAATTGTCTAGAGAGAATACAATGATGATCAAATTTAAACATTAGATCATCAATTAAGCCAAGTAAGAAATGAAAGGTCATGCATATAGATTTTTGGACAATTTTTATTGGTTTACCTCATTAAATGGTATAAACAGAAATGTTAAATTAACGTAAATTTACACACATTTCTTATTGAAACTTTTTTATTTGTACTTCAAAATACATATAGTTAAACACGAATACCCTTTGTTTTAACATCAAATTGTGTAATTTCTAAGAATGTGAAAGATTGAACCAAATGTGTTCACTTTTCAAGTATTATGGCATAAAAAAATGTTTAGAATCGAATAAAAGTATAGTTGAAGATTGAAGACAAATGGTATAATTTAGTTGATCATGATCTATATATACTAAACTATGTGTGATTAGTAACTAGCTAGCTACAAATGATACCAAATAAAATTGAGTACTTGTGTGAATCAGCTATATGTTCCAAGAACTTGGGTATAAATAGAATTTTTTATAAATAAGTATTTGAGTTACTTAATCTAACATATTAACCTTTTGTAATTATATCAATTGATCGAAAATTCTAATATCTCACATTCTCATGGTTTTTAATTAGAGAAGTGCTAAGGATACATAAATTTATACATATACTAATTTTGGTATGTCATGTGGAATAACTTTGAAAATGAAGAAATTATTTATTGTAAATCATGTAGTCTTTTTTGTCCGTGATGGCTTCCCGTGTGTAAAATATAGACTGTATTTTTTCCTCAATGTTCTGTTTTTCTTGATGTAAGGTTGATTATTATATATCAATAATGTGCACACACACTTATTTAGGAACACTGTGATTGAAAGCATGTTTACACAATTCAAAGGTTAGTTTTTATAATGTGCATGCTAGATAAAGTGTTGTGACTTTTGATGAGCGAGCATACAAGTAAGCCGATATTATTTATCATGTTTTTGACTCTAGTTTGGTGTAGGTATTTATTTTGGCACCTCACCACACCTCTCGACAAGGTCGTGACAAGGTGGTCGATAAGGACCCATTGCGAGGTTACTCGTGAGCTTGGGTAACTTTTAAAAATGCCCTCTCTCTTATTGTTTCTTATCCAAAAAATACGTAGCAGTGCTATGTTAAATTGATATCTCGTTTTTCCATTTTCATATAACTATTACATTTAGTGTTGTTAGGTATTAGTAATTCATAACTATGTAGACAAAACTATACTCTTGAGAAGTGGGTACTTGAGGTGAAGTTTACAAGTGAGATTTATGTGAGGAGCATATGTGGCTGTGTGATGTGTGTCAGCTAAGTGTTTGGTAAAAATAACGTGCTTAAGTGTTAAGCTCAAGACTACTTTGTTTTCTATGTAAGACACAATAATGTGAGATTGATTTGAGAAATATTTAGTTGTTTACGATACATGGGTGACAGTGTGTCACACATAGACGATTTATGGATTATGGTGAAAGTATTTCCCACATTGATTTTTGTTGTTTATAATTGATGGTGGTTTTCAAGGTTGATTGTTTCTCTCTTTATATATTATCGAACTAGGTTACTCTAGAGGCAGCAAGCAAGGATAGTAAAAGGTAGTTTGGATAGAGTCCCGACTGATATAGATAATCTGGGTTTTTTTTTGTTAAGGTTGTAATTGTTCTATTACTTAGTGGATTTGTTTGTTACCGAGTAGTTATCATAAGTAACATTAGGATGTTACCATAAAGATAGAATTTCTATGCAGGTTTACCTTGCTATATCTTGTGTTGTGCATGCTTTATTATTTGGCTAGTACGATCAGAGTTTAACCTGTGTATGTCTTTACATACTAAAGTTTAAACTCTGATTATAAAACTTTTATTATTTATTACTTATTTTTTGAAAATTGTATCTACTTTATAATATTGTATGTTTGTGTTTATTTGTAGTATTACTACGATTATCTGTCAAGTATTTATCTCTTTATTGTTTGCATGTTTGAGACAAATTTTTAAGGAATCAGTATCTCTTTAACCTGATTGTGTATCACATATTGGACTCCTTCAATGTTGTTTTGCATGATTAGATTGTTATATTAGTATAATTTGAGTTTCTATCATGTATGTGCAAACATACTATATCTAAACTCTAATTATAAAGATAATTTATTTTGTGTAGTTGCATGTTGTCTTTCCTTTACATGTAGCATGCTTATATCTTTATATTCATTGATTTTTTTATGGTAAATTAATCTGTCTGGTTCTTGATTAATTCATATCGCATGTGCCTTTTATTTGCATGAGTTTAGTATGAGTTTATAAAGAGCTATTATCTCCTTATCCTGGTATATATAAAGTGTGAGACTCTTTATTATAATTGCTATGTTATGTTTAATTGCATGCTATGAGAAAGCAATCATCATTACAAAATATGTTCCTACATATGAGGTCTTAAATTGATCAAAAATCCTTTAAAGCTTTTCAATATGTACGAATATTTTGCATGTTATGTGTTGTTTGCCATGTATGTATGTTGTTAGCCTGGACATGAGCCTATGAGACATATTATCACTAGTGTGTTCACTGTAGATTGTTAGTTTTGTATCTTTTGATTATTTTTGTTATGTATTGTAAGTATGTCGTTTAATACTTTTAGTGTATAACTTGCTCAATTCACGTTTATGAGACATATTTGGCCAAATTGATATAGAGCTTGCAAAAACATTTCATAGATCGGTGTTTTCATCTTTCATTTAGGTCCCGTTTATCTATTTGAGTCGAAAAAAAATTTTGATCTTCTACAATTAGTCCTATATATGGAATTCTCATTTATTTTAAAGAATTTTTGTCACACGATACATCATAATTAATGTAAATGCAAAGGAGAAATTTTTTGTAACATTTATTTTTTAAATGATCTCTACTAGTTAGTAGACACTAACCATTTACAAATGACAAACAATTCAGTTTATAATGTGCTTCAATCTTAAATAGTATGTATATGTTATATGAAATCAAATTGTCTTTAAATAGCATATATGATATTTTAAAGACAGTTTGATTGTGTACAATAAAAAATGATAAATTAACATAGTTTATCTATGTTGTTACCTTTGATTCTGAGAATACAGACGAGTAATGATCAGTGATTTTAGGACAATTTTTGATATATTTAGAAAAACTCCAAGCAGATACCTTATGACAATTCATTGCTATTGCACACAATAAAAATAATTACTTCTCTCTTTGGTTTAAACTAGAGAAATTTATATAGTTCTTAATTCTTGTAACCTATTATTATTATAGAAAACTTTTCCAATAATAGAAAAATGTAAATTTTCAATATAAATGAAATAAATAACTTATAATTAAAAAAAAATTATGTCGATAAAATCCAATCTTATATTATTTTAAGTGAATCGCATTAATTATTATTTAATTTATATAAAAAAACAACCATAGTGAAAAATGTTTATATATGGTATAGTTCTTAATTCTTGCAACCTATTATTATTATAGAAAACTTTTCAAATAATAGAAAAATGTAAAATTTTAATATAAATGAAATAAATAACTTATGCAGATAAAATTTAATCTTATATTATTTTAAGTGAATCGCATTAATTATTATTTAATTTATATAGAAAAACAACCATAGTGAAAAATGTTTATATATGATTGCTATTAAAGGACCAACCATATTGTAACCGTTGTATTCATAAGTATCAATTTTAAGCATGGTTAACAAATATACAAAAACTTGAGTCGCAATTGTAACCATAGTTACACAATTATACATGTGACGATTTGAATATAATTGTTCAATCGTACCATATACTTTCAATTAAAAAAATTGATATTGAATATAATATGAAAGTAAGGAAAGAGATTTTTGGCAATAATGCATCTTATAAAACCTTATTTTTATATTCTTGATAAAAGGGAGAGTAAAGACAAAAAATAACACAGAAAGAAAAATAAAAATATGTTACAAATTTATGAAATGAATTGTCCTTGATCAATATTTGATGACAGTATGTATAATATAGTCGGATAAAATTGATAAAAAAATATGTTAATAAAATAATATATATTTTAAATGGAGGTACACAACATCATATGTCATGTAATTATATTATAAAAATAGTTTAGTCTTGAAATTTATAGGTGAGTATAATATAGTCGGATAAAATTGATAAAAAAATATGTTAATAAAATAATATATATTTTAAATGGAGGTACACAACATCATATGTCATGTAATTATATTATAAAAATAGTTTAGTCTTGAAATTTATAGGTTGAGCACCTCAAATGCTATAAATTATAAACAAAATTCAAAATTAGTATTATTTTTTAAAATTTCTTTAAAAGATTTATAGTGAAAACTATATGATATGTATATGATCTTCTTCTCAAAGGATATTTGTGATATAAAAAGGCAAATAATTGCCTAAATCGGTTATCTTTGACGAAAATATATTTTGGACCCGTACTTATTAGATGAGGCATCACGAGCCTGTTAACTTTATAAAATAAACTTATATGACCATTTTTTGTAAAATTATTGAAATTATGCTATCATGTCTAATAGATAGGGGATTAAAATACACTTTCGTTAAATGTAACAAATTTGAACTACATTTTTTCCTAAAAAAATGGTATTTTAATACTTTCCAATTGTTTTCTCTCATGTTTTGTTGTAATGTTTTTCTAATAATTGAAATGAATTATGTTGATTTTTAAAACAATTTCATTGAAAATTTTATATTTATATTTTTTTGAGAATATGGTATGTTAAGAATAGGAAATTGAAATTAAAAAGTGGTCAAAAAAGTGTAAAAATTTTAGGTAGAAAAGGAAAATATGATTAACCATATATTATATTCCTTTTTGCTTTATTTAATTTGTTATTTAGGGTTATAAAAAATTAACCAGTAAAAGATATAATTTTTTTAATTATTTAAAACTTTAATCATTTATAAGGTTATTTTGTAATTAACAAAAGAAGCACGTTATTAGTCTTTTATAACTAAATTAAATCATAAAAAATAATGAAACTTATAGTGTCTTAGTAGATAATTTTTTACATAAAAATCTTATCTTCTTTCATAGAATTCGTGGTAAGGCATTACCCTGATATGAGAAGACAATTTCTAAGTGTGGGAAGACTTATAATTGGTATTCGATGTTGTGATAAAACTTACAATGATAAGATAATGTTTTACCATAACAATGATAAATCTTATATCAGAGCAATTTTGGTAAAAAAAAAAAAGACTTCATTGTAAGACATTGACCTGATGTAAGAAAATTTACCATTTGACATCTCATAGTAAGACGATTTTGATAAAAAAATGACTTTTTTGTAAGACATTGGTTTTGTGTTATAAGGTGTTAAACATAGTGTGGAAAAACTTACCATTAATATCTATTGTTAAGATAAATTTTAACACAACAATGCATACCTTATCAAAAAAGTGGTAAATCTTTTTTTGTGAACTATTTTGATAAAAAATAGAATCTAACCCAATTTTTTTATTAAATTGATAAATCATAGTGATTAAAGTAACAATTTTATGACTCAATTTATTTTTCAAGCTAAATTTCAAAACTAGATATCATTTTTTTTCTACTAAATAGTATATAATTTATTGAATATAGATTTTTATCTATTTAAAATAATTTTATTTATTTTATATTTTTTCTATTAAAAAATATTATTTTTATTTTGAGAAAAGATTAAAAATTTAGATATATCAAATTAAGTCTACGACATAATTTTGATCACATTTTTTAATAGAACAAAATTACTGGTAAAAGAAAAATAGAACAAAATTTATACACAACTATAAGAAATACATACTATGTATAAAAAGAAAAGGAAGACTGAGAGACGAGATTGCGACAATACCACTTGACTCACGTTCATATATATACGATACTACGACGTATAAAAGGAGTTGTTATCTAGGAGTATTGTCATCCCCAATGTAAATTTGCAATGATTTTGAATTTCAGAGTATCAGATTATCACATAGAGCCGAGTGAGAGAGAGGGAGACGAGTTCATCAGTCATCACAGTTTCTGCCCTCGGGCTATTCAGGTCTCACCTGTCATCCTCTCTTGAAACTTATCGCCGTCTTCTCATCATTTCAGGTAACTAATAAGAATATGTTTTCTCCCTTTCTTTTGGGTCCTTCGATTTTAAATCCCGATAAGTTCGAAATGTGATTCTTTACGCTTTCATTTTTTACGGGATCATTGGTGGGTCTTGGTTTCTATTGGTTGAGCTTTTCTTGATTGTTCTTTTGGTGGGAAAACCCTATGATATCTGATATTTGGATGGTGGATTGGTTTTTCGGATTTATACATTTGTTTACTTTGGTGGGGACTTTGAACATATATATACTATTGGCAGTATCGCTTTAGTAATTGTAATTTGGATGATGCATGATGGATTTGAGGGATTGATGAAATTTCAATCTTTAATTAAAGATTTGGTGAAGCTATAAGAGGGGTTCTTGAACTGGTTTACCAATGTTTGTTTAAACATTGGTGTGTGCCTTTAATTGAACTAACAGAGAAGAAGGTAAGTGTGAATTAGAAGAAGAGAGCATTCTCGTATGTTATTTATTCAGCATCTTCTTCTGAAGAGTTGGGTGTATCCGTGGTTCATTATCAGCTTGGTAATCTTACTTGTGTTGGGCCGTAAGATGGAACCTCCTAACTAGAGTACAAATAAGATTTGTAACTCGAATAGTTTGTGTTGAAGTTGGCCTCTTATTAGTTGAAAGAGTTTATTTTAAGCATATGAAATTGATTTCAGCTGTGGCTAAGCAAAACTAATTAACCAAATGCAACTTTCCTATGATGCCAGACTTTTCGTTTTTAATTTGTCAGTTCTTGGTGCTTTTAATCTGGGTTCTGCAATTTATAAATAGTGCAGATAATACAGTATTTGGTTTTTTGTTAAATAGGCTAGACTATATCAATGACTGGCAGGATCTTATATATCTTTTGTTTATCCTCTTTTCCAAAATTTCTTTAGTAGAGACTTGAAGGGTTCATCTATATGGATTTAGGTGTCCTTTGATTGTTTTGCTAGAGGAAGAAAGGATTTGGTCTAATTTTATTGGATCATCTGTATAATGCTCTAGTTGGACTTAGAGGTTCCACTTACCAACTGAAACATTCAATTTTACTGCTTGCTTGAGCAAGCACTGGCCATACCTGATAGGATTTAACTTAACACATGGTTTGAGTGCATTTTAAGGTTGCTAGAAATAGTGTGCATTAGTATTTGTTATTGGAACTATTGGCCCTTTGTGTGATTCAGGAGGCTCACTTAAAAGGGTGTTCCAGTGAATTGATGGTTATACTTTTGATTAAGTGCACAGAGTGGTTGGAATGGTGTCAATTATCTTTTTTTAGTTTTTCATTATTGCGTCTCGTTTTATTGTATACCTAACATGGACAGAGAGAGCCTCGACTAACATATTTTTTGATGTCATTAACAGTTTCTTTTGAATGGATACTCTGAATAAACACCTATTGGTTTTGTTGAAATGGAGTTCCTTGTATATTCCCAAGCATCTATTATTTGGTTCTTTTGTTCCTTTCTTTCCTGTCATGAATATCACATACTCTAAGTTGCTTGGGTGTACATTTTTCATTCTTGACTTTCTTAAATAATAATATGTGCTAACATTCTTTTGCATATTTTTTTTTCTCTTAGATATCAGTTCAATCTAAGTCATCTACAAGAAGAATGGGAAGTAATGGTGCCTTTGCTCGCATTGACATAGTTGATGGATTGGAGACAATTATTGAGATAAAAATAAAGACACTGGATTCACAAACCTACACATTAAGGGTGGATAAGCAGGTCACTTCACTAGTGTTTCTTTGTATTATTTTCATAATAATCTGCACTTCTGGGCTTGAGCTATTTGATTGATCATCGAAAGAAATTTAAGTTGTATGGACTTCAAAGTTGTCTTATTTTGTTCAGCAATACTTAAGATTTCTTTTACTATCAGAAAATTAGATTGTGTTTGTTCATCTCTAGTATAGTCTGCTTAAGTTACTTGTTTGGTATCAATAAAATTTATTAGGTTTTGGTATTAAGTATTTGAAAAGTTTATTTATTTCTTTGAGTGATACTTAGATTTCTTGTTATGGTTGCTGGATTTGCAATGACTTGTAAATATAATTTCAAAGTTATGTTTATTTGCAACTGTTAAGATCCAGAAATGCATACATATCCATGCCGATGCTGATGTCTTCCACTTGTGAGTTTGTCCAATATTTGAGGTAACTAATGTTAATTGATTCTTGTTAATATCTTGCAGATGCCTGTTCCTGCTTTGAAAGAACAGATTGCTTCCATCACTGGTGTGTTATCAGAGCATCAAAGATTGATATGCCGTGGGAAAGTTCTAAAGGATGATGAACTTCTATCTGCCTATCGTATCCTAATACTTAGGTGTTTTTGCCTATAGATTTTTAAGTTTAAAGATCTTGTTGTTTCAACTCTGCTATTTACTTGCCTTTTCCATATACTATATATAATTTCTATGATCAAACTCAAGACAACTATTTACTTGTTTGGTATTTGGTAACTAATAATATTCTTCCGTTTTCATTTTAATTGGAAATGACTCCTCCTTTTTAGTCTAATTTTGGAACTTGAAAAAAGAGAAGCTTCCAAAATCTACTTTATGTTTTGAGATTGGTTTTTACAAGTCCTGTTATTCTTCAAAAGTTATAATTTAGTTGTCTTCTTTTAAGGTATACCCTTAAGATCCTGTAATTATTCAATCGTATATCTTTTAAAGTATATATTTAGGATTTTCTAATTCTTTAAAAGCTTAATCAACTCCAAATAGTCTGAGAAAATAAAGTACAAAAAGTAATATATATTTTTAAAATGGATGTTAAAAATTCAACTTTTAAAATACAAAATAATGCATAACTTAAAATTAAAATTTTGAAAAAACCAAAAATATAAAAAAAATTAAAAAATTTTGAACAATGAAAAAAATCAATATAAACTTTTTTTTCCAAATTTTTCATTCCAAGTATTAATCGTATATGTTTTTTATTTTTTATTTTACTTATAGTGTTTTACAAAAAAATGATTTTTTTATTAATTTCAATTTCTTGATTTTTTTAATTACTTTTTGGGTTTTTTTCTTTTCAAAATTCCAAATTTATCCTTGAAAAAAATACTATTTGGACTTGATTGGAACTTTTAAAGAATTAGAGAACTTTAAACTATAGAAGATTAAAGTATATATTTTGAAGAATTATTGGACTTATCGAGACCTTAATCTAGTAAATTCCATACCATATTTTAAGATCTCATTTTCACAAAAATCAAGGTTTCACCTCTTTTCTTTCTCTGTTGTCAATAAAATAAAATTAAGAATTGAGAATATAAAAAGCAAAATTGAGTATTAAATAGAAAATAGAACTTGTTACCAAACAAATTTATGTTTCTTTAACAAATAAATTAGAAACTTAAAACTAGTTTCAATTACAAGAAAATTAAATTCAAAAACAGAACTCGTTTTGTTTATTTATATAGCCTGTGATTTTTGTAAAGGAAAAAAGTTATAAGCATTATGCATTTACTAGCAGTAATCGTCTTGCATTCTTCCTTGGTATGAGATGCAAGGTACATCACCTTCATGTGAAGCTGGTACTAGGCCTCTAAGAAAGCTTTTTTGGCATAGAAGCTTAATTTGATTTGAGGGAATAAAAACCAAGCTCATAATGGATTGAGCTGCCATGACTCAAACCGAGTAAACTTTCATTGAAATCAGTACAACTAATACAATAATATATATTACTGATGGGCAAATGACAAACAAAACAGTAAAAATGGCATCATGTATCTTAAGTATTAAAGTAACAACTTCCTTTTATGCCCCTGCATCATTTTTTGGAGAAGCTTTGTCATAGCATTACCAATGTTGGTGTCTTACAATAGCCAATGTGCCTTTATTGCAAATGACAAAGCATTAGATTTCATAATAAAGCAAGAACAGATGCAATTTACTTAAAATTTTCTGTTAACGAAATGCAGTTCTTTCATAAAGTTGAGAATTACAGAAACAGCATAATGTTAAAAGAAAAAAAAATTGAGCGACAATGTCAGCAATTTTCTCAATTTTTTTAGGAAATTAGCTAGGATATTTAGATTTCTACTTTTGTGTATCTTAGCTTCATATAATTATTTAAGAGTTCTGAGTTTATTTCTAGGATATGCATAGTTTTTTTACTTATGAATATTTTCTGGGCATCTTTTCTTAATTTAGTATTTACCCAGATTGCCGTGACAAATGGAAATATGAATCTGTAAAGATCTTTGGCAATTTGGGTTGATTGCAAAGACTTGCAAACACGGAAAATGGATATGAGTCACGTGGCATTTTTTTTTCCCTTTCATGCTCATAGTATGTGATTATTGGGCATACTTCTGGAGCTGATGGTGTGGAACTTGTGCTGTTACAGTTTTCCCTGTCTCATCTATCAAATTTTCTGGGGTTAACTGGATTTCAGCTCTATGTTTCTTTCATAAGGTTCAGACTTCCGAGTTAGCTAGACATGGAATGGTTCGATCATGCTTGAAAGCCTCATTTCTGGATACTAACATTTATTCTTAGCTGTCTTTTTTCTTTCTTTCTTATTTTCTGCCTTTAAAGGCAGAAGCCTGCCAATAAAGTGATGCTATATGAGACTTGCATAAGCTTTTTAAATGAACTGCAGGCACTACCACTGTTTTACATCCTACTCTATTTAATTTCTCTCCCATAGAACTCAGATCCCTTTGTTAACAATCGTCTTCTTAATCTTTGGTCTTCAATAAGCTAAAGTTGTTGGGGATGAGCCAACATGACATGTATACCTTCTAACACCTCTTAAAGTCTCTATACACTTGTAAGCTGTAGGCCCAATACTTGATATTCAATAATTTAGGAAACATGACTAGATACAATTTTAAATTAAATTATCATTAATTCTCCCAAAAATTTAAATTATTGGGAGATGAATTTACATATCATATATAATCTAACACTCTCTTCAAGTATGGGCCATATACACTTTTTGTATGCCCGGCACTGGTACTATATTAGAGCTTATTGGTTACCAATCCTTTTGTTAGAAGATGGATCAACTTAGAGTTGTTGGGAGATGGCCAACTCTCCAAGTATGGGCTACACACTACACTTTTTGTAGGCCCAACACTTGAAGTTCAATAAGATGGGGTTGCAAGGGTTTGAATATAAGACCTTTCTCTCTAATGCCATGTTTGTGTTTGTTGGTCACCAATCATTTCTTCCAAAAGCTTAAGTTGTTGGAGATCGGCCAACTTTACATTTATACGTTCTAACTGTCTTTGAAGAAGTTGCTTTGGAAGGTTGCTTATTTCATTAATCATTTACTTTTTATCTATAGCAGATTGATATCTTGATTTCGTATTTTTCTTAAATAAATATCTTTAAGCAAATTAATGAAAATAGCTCTTACAGTAATATCTAAGCAATCTGACCAGATTGTTTGGACTTCTATATCCTTTGCATCAAATTACTTTGGTTCTATACTGCTCACAGCATCTTTTAATTTTGTTCTTTATTGATTCTATTTCTCCAACCCTTTCATATTCAGCAGCCAAGTGTTTCTTAATTTGGATTAGATGTTGAAGATGGTCATACACTGCATATGGTGGTCAGACAACCCATGCAGCCCTCCTCAGAGGGTTTACAACATCATCCAGGTTATTGTTTAACCCATCGTTTGGGTTTCTCCTGTATTGGTAGTGTTGTTTTTGTTAATTTGAATGGTGCAAGTATGTTTCATAGAGTGTCTGTATGGTTGAACTTGGTTCACATTTTTAATATACTTGTTTATCATTTAAGTTGTTGAGACAATCAGTGAAGTGAAATTATTGATTCACATGAATGTCGTTTTCAGCTTATTGGTGCAAATTTATTGGTTTACCATATCTAGGTCTACTATTTGTTTGTGTTGGTTGGTGTAACTTTAGTTGCAGATATGAGCATATACTATGTTGCTTTAGCATGTCCTAATCTCTTAATCATTGATCTTGTGTTTATATGCCTCTATTATTTTCTTGGGTTTTGTGGTATTTTCTCATGTGCATTATTTGTTATATTTTTTCTTGATTGCATTCCTTTCTTCTTTATTAAAATAAGTTTTAATTTTTATTTTTTAAGTCACTAATACTACTTTACATATGAGAGCCATCATGATTGGCTTCCTTGGGGAATTGAGTTTAGATTTAGTTGATAATGGTGCTTCATGTCTTTTGTTTTATTTAATATTATCTCTTATTTTCCTTCATCAAACTGCCTATCCGAGGGATTGTTTTCTAGAGAAGGTGCTGGATAAACATTTGAAAGATGGAAAGTGGTACATGTGAGATGTGCCACATGGAGGATTGGTCTGCCGATATAGTAGCATGCTGATTATCTTTGAAATTGTCTTGAATTAAATATATTCCTTGGTAATTTTCCTTTTGTGTTAGTGTATGCATATAAGGAATTAATGGCGAACTTATCATATCAGCTTCTGATCCGGCTTCAAGTACAAGTCGTAGTCAAAATTATTCTTTTGCCCCTGGTGTTGTAATTGAAACTTTGAGTGTTCCTGTTCAAGGGGAAGGAGGTTCTGCAGACATCAACAGGGTGAAGTCTCAATCTTAAAGTTTTAAGCATTGTACTGGTGAAATTATGTCTAATGTTTTTTTTTATAATATATTGAGCAGATTCTCTCTGCTATTCTTGGTTCTATAGGAATTTCAAACATTGGATCGGGAGTTGAAGGGAATGATGTGAGGATATCTTTAAATATATAGTCAAATTCAAAGTTAATCATTGTAGCTTGTATCAGTGAAATTATGCCCGAAATGTTGACATCTTTTGTTGACTAGTATTGTATATTACACAAAACACTCATGAAAGTGGAATTGTCTTTTCTTATAAAAAAAGATGAAGTTTGTCTTTTAAGTGTATGGTTCTTGAACATATATGTTATTTTCAATATAAGAAAACTGGAATTATAAATAATAAAATATACGTTATTAATTCATGCCTTGGTGGAAGGAAATACAAGCAACTTTTAGAGGTTTTAGGAAATCATTGAGGTCGTGTTTTGACTCTTAAAAAGGATGCAAACATCATATTCAATCTATATCCATATGCTTATACATATTTCAAAATCTCATATAGTCTTTGACTCTTGATATTATTTTGGTGTGACTGAAGGAACATGGTCCTCAAAGATTAGAAAGAACATTGGGTACTGGTGGTATGTCAGAATCATTCCAACTCCAACCTGAACAAGATGGCACGAGGAGTGCATCAGAGTCTGGACTGTCATCATTATTTTCTTTGGGGCATCAACCATCTCATGTAATTTTGAAGATCATCTTATTAATTTCTATTACTTTATTCAGCTCTACTTCCTTTCTGGATAAAGGTATTATAACAAGTGATTTACCAATTTAGTAGGACAGGACATTTGGATTAGATTTCATTTTTTACCAAAATGACTCTCGAGGTAAAGGGTAAACCATTACTGTGATAAGATTACCTTGTTATGATAAGTCTTACCACAGCATTGAGCGCTAGTGGTAAGCCCTCCCATACTGGACCAATGTTTTCTCACACCAGGCCAATGTCTTACCTTCGAGCGATTTTGGGTAATTTTTTTTTGTATTATAACATGCATTATTTACTTGATTCTACACACATTCCTTGTTTTTAGGTAATTCCTGATTCTTTGACAACTTTATCCCAATATCAGAACCATATAAGACGCGAATTTCAAGACATTGGTTAGTATTTTATGTTGGAAGGTGTACTTTTGCTTAAAATATATCACTCTGGACTGGACTGGTGATCCATTGGATGGTTCTGACGTTTTGCTGCAGCAAGAGATGGGGGAAATGACAGTCAAATGGGCACCAGACATGGGACTGACGAAATGAGTTCTAACTCTGCTGCTCGTACAAGGAGTAGACCCGAAGGGTTTCCCACACCTGCAACCTTGGCAGAAGTCATGGTCTCTACAAGGCAAATGCTTATTGAACATGCAGCAGAAAGCCTACTTGTGAGTTCTCAAGTACTCTCAATACATTAGTAAAGGTTGTCTTTTGAAGCTTTATTATCTTGTCTTTCTTTAAAATTTTCATTAAAGAAAACCTCTCTTCCCCATCCTTCTCTCTGTCTCTAAGTTTTGCATGGTGCTATACATCTTACTAGCTTCCTGTTTTGTATTCAGTATCAGAAAATGTGACTCTGCTTATGTTCCATGTTGGCAGCAAAGTGCTAGACAATTGGAGAATCAAGAAAATGTTTCAGATCCCTTGATATGGTTGAACACTCAGAACAGAGCATTGAGTACTGGAGGGTTGTTTCATAATTTGGGAGCATTTTTCCTAGAACTTGGTCGTACTATCATGACTTTGCGATTGGGTCAAACACCCGTGGGTTATCTTGAAACCCAATATTATTTTTATGTCATCTTATTTTGTCATCAAAGGACATGTTTTTCTATTTCTTATTTCCCTTGTAGTCTGAAGCTGTGGTTAATGCTGGACCTGCAGTATTTGTATCTCCAAATGGTCCCAATCCTATAATGGCTCAGGTGATTTTATTGATACCATTAGAGCTTTTGTTTCTACTAAAATAATTTTCTGCTGATTAACCATGTCTCCGCAGCCTCTTCCTTTTCAAGCGGGTACAAGCTTTGGTGCCATTCCTCTGGGAGCTGTGCAGCCTGGGTCTGATCTAATTAATGGACTCACAACTCGGTTTCTCTCAAGGCGTGTTGATATACAGATACAAAGAGGTTCCTTGGAAAATTTATTTCCCAACTATTATTATCTGTGCTCTGTGCAATATAGAATGTTTTTCTAACTGTTTTGGTATTTTATGTGACCCATAAGGTTTGTCAGCAGCTTCAAATGTTAACAGAGATGAGCATGGCAATGTTCTGCAGCCTTCTGGGCAAAGAGGCACTGCTTCAAATTCTGGTGGTGAAACTCCTGTTAATCAGGTAACTTCAAGGAGCTCAGATGGTCCAGCTGTTGCAGGAGACTCAGGTGCGATGGTAGTGCCACTAAGGCGCATGATTACAGCATTGTCTGGTCCATTTAATAGCCTACAATCAGACTCATCGGGTAATTCATTAGGTTTGTTCTGTCCTTTTTTGGAAGATTTTGGCACTTAACTTCTGAAACTGTTAGTGATAAACAAAGAAAACAAGCGGACACAATCCTTCTAGTCTCCATGCTTCAACCACATTCTTCTGAATCTGCAGATCATAACATTCAAGACCTTGCAAGTAATTTGAATATAAGTTCATCCAAATAACTGCTATTAACT
Organism: Hippophae tibetana; assembly: GCA_037013495.1. Lineage (NCBI taxonomy): Eukaryota > Viridiplantae > Streptophyta > Magnoliopsida > Rosales > Elaeagnaceae > Hippophae > Hippophae tibetana. Next base: position 11,869,012 of record CM072812.1, read on the forward strand.
TGTGAAAAAAAAATTGTACCCCTCTTTTGTTGGCATCCATCATGAAGGAGCAAGTAGTTTTTGATACAGTTGCATGGTCCAAACCTGTCAATTGTGATTTTTAACAAAGAGTTGAAAGAAAATGTAGTTGAAATGCAGGAAAGTGATTTTGGTGGATTGGGATCCATGTCAGTTATGGTCTTAGGTCCTTTGATCATCCACTTCATTCCGTCAGCAACTTGTGATTTATTCTGATAATAGTGAACTATATTTGGATTCTTGTTGTCTACTCAAATTAGTTTATAAGTATCTTGCATATAAGAGACAACATAGCAACTAGATGGATATTTGTTTTGTAATGAAGACAAAAAACAGAAAATGTAGAAACACTCTGGTAAGGCATAGGTCAGACTTAAGCTTATTGCACAGAATCTATAGTGTTGGACTATTATTGGTTTGTTCAGCTTTCGAACCAGCTAATCATTTCTGCCATTCGATAAAGAGAATATGTGCTTGTGTGCACATCTTCTAGTTGCTCTATGATACATAATTTGCTTGCTAGGTAGTTTTTAACCTTTTCTTTGAATGTCATTATTTGATGTTATTACCTTTTACATTAAATAACTCACTTATCAATATCTCATCATGATGCTTTTGGATCTGATAATCTTGTTCCAGGAAGATGTTTGCAGCTATTTTGTGCCTATATCAGTTAGATGCTTCTAGGAGTTGAATATATATATCTCTTCGTGCAGGTCAATCGCAAGCTCCTAATAGACAACATGTGCCACTCAATGCACGCAGTGCTAGCATCAATGTTATTTCAGCTCCTGGGCTGCAGAACAACCATGAATCTGACCAGCAGCTTCCTAATAGTATCATTCAGTCTCTTAGAAACCATTATCCTGGTGATGAAATTCACGTAGAAGATGGCAGTGTAGAGGAAATGTCTGTGGGATCTGATGCAAACCAAGCTAGGACGTCCAGTAACGTGGATGTGGCAGAGGCAGATCCAATGGTTAGTGATGAAGGAATATTTTTGTCTAATATGCTTCATCAGATCATGCCTATCATATCTCAACAAGCTGGTCCAGAGCAAGCCAATGATAGGAATCACACAAGGGCTCAAGACTCTTCCTCTCAGGTTGACCTGCTTTCTCAATCTAGCGTTGTCATGGCTTTCTAGTTTCTATACTATGCCACAACCAATTCTTGGATATTTTTCAGTTCTATTTGTTTGAATATAAAAAGAGAGTCCACAGTGATTGTGGATTACTATTGTCTAGATTTTCTAAGTGCTATGGATAGGGTGGCCATGGTACTTGTGGAACTTTATATGATATTATATAGTCGGAGCTTTAGTTAGTTGGTCCTATGGCTAAAACCTGTGGGCCTCCCTCCAAATAATTGGGAAAAAAAATACTTGGGCGTTGTTAAAAAAATGAGAAGACAAGTGACCTAAGGAAAAATATATTCAAGTAGAATGGCCTTGTTAAAAGGGACCCACTAAAAAGATTAGTGTTGATGTTGGAGTATAAAAGGGACTCTCATATTAACGTGGATGATCCTCATGTAAACTTTGTTAGTATAATGGGTCTCACCACTCATTGATTAACTGGGCCAGCTCGATTATCTACACTACAAAACTTTATATTAGTCACTTTTGATCTAGGCCTTCCTAAATGAAGGGATGCAAAATTGGATGTCTAGTTATATTGTTTAGAAGAATCTAATAGAGCATGTATGTGCAGCTTGAGAAGTCTAATGCTGGGACATCACGTAGACAGAGTGGTCATGAATCTGATGCCCCAAGTTCAAAACGCCAAAAGGTGCATGCTAGTGACTTTTGTTAATTTAGTGCCATCCTTGTTTTGTGTTTATTTTTAAATACCTTCCCACATATGTGCATGTGTTATAAATCTAAATTGTTTACAATATGCTTTCTTGTTGGAAGAAACCCGTGACAATTGTGAGAATTATTTACATAATATAAGGAATTTTAATCTACATATGATATTATATTAAGATTTGATTTATCAAGACACTACCATTTTCAGTTAATGCTTGATTAATTAGTTTATACTAGGTTTTTGCTTATCATTCTACCTCATTTTTGGCTAAAATATATCTTACAATTCTAATATATATTCATTAAAGTTCATAATTGATCCTTGAAGTCAATTCACAGTAGTACAAATTGATTGCTATGGTTAACTGAGTAATAGTTAAAAGGTTATTTTGAGCATTGTACTGTATGACCTGCAAAATTGTGTGTTCTATTTATTTATTGATCTATGTTTAATTGTGAACTGTGCAGTGTACATATTCAACTGATTTTATAAGCTCTTAAATAGAATTATCGTTCTTTTGCAGACAGAGTAGTTTTGGTGTATCGTTTGAAGAATTTTTTTTCTCAATTCCTAATCAATGTCCTATCAAATGCCTTGATTGCAATTCATAGCGGATTGATTCTGCAGGTGCGCGGCAACAGTACAGGGTCCTTGTATTGTATGTTTTTTTTACCTCAAAATTGTGACATTTTTTCATTTAAAAATGCTTTTTGAAACAATAATGTTTGTTTTTCTTTATCTATGGCAATGACATTTTGGTGCGTAACTATTGTTTCGTTGGATTCCATAAAGCCTACTACCTATATATAGTATAAGCAAATATCCATCACTGCATTATATGGTTTTCATTCTTTGTTGTTGTCTGTTGAAGCTCTCCTTTAAGCAGTGGGAGCAAGAATCTCGATCTCCCCCATGCCAACCTGATGTGGACGTGTGGATAGATAGTTGCTGTAGAAGTCTATTTTCTTATTAATCGAAAAAGTGCTATTAGAAAGAAGCCCAAAGTTTGACAAAGTTACAAATGTGTATTTTTAGTTCTAAAAGCACTTGTGATTTTTTCTTCTTCTTTCCTTTCCTCTTCTTCTTCTTCTGTTTAGATGAGAACGGTTTTAATATATCAAAGCTGTTGTTTAAGGTCTCAAAAAGAACAAACAATATACCTTTTCATTTTGCATGTTCGTTTTATGAGACCAATTCTTGAAATGTTGAAATACTGAAGCATTTCTTAATGAAACAAAACGTTGTAGATAGAATATTAAACGTCTTCTCGATATCTGTGCTGAAAAGATCTTAGAATTTCATGAAAACTAGTACGGAATGGATCACGAATTCATGTGACCATATGGGGATATGCATCTCTTCTCAACACATCATCACCTAATGTTCAGGAATTTTTTTATTTTATTTCTATAATGATGAAGAAAGATTTCATTTAAATATGAGCTAAACATATAAAATGATATAAAATTTATTTTTTTTAAATACATTAAAGTTATAATTAAAGAAGATTATCTAGTAATTGTATTACTTGATTTATGAGTTAATATTGTTAGGCATTCTTAATTTGTTTTACATTTTCCTTCGTATTAGTGTTTGTTTTTGTTTGAATCAGCTGATACGATGATTCTCTAAAACCCTTACACAAAAATATTCAATTATATTTTTTATTAAAGTATTATATAATTTTTTTACAACCAATTGATTATTCATGGTTAATGTTATTTTTTTACTATTTACATCTTTATCGATACGATTGGTGTTAGTGTTAATAGATACTTCAACAAAAAATAGAGCTGACTTTCATAATCAATGTCATCATCATATCTTTCTTTAAATGTCGTGGTTTTTATGGCAAATTTAAAACTCAATAAAAATAAAAAATGATTTTTTTTTGTTAGGATAAGAAAGTTCTCTTAAATTCTACCACTTTCTCTTGATAAACAAACTCAAGTTTAGAGAATAAGAGAAAAAAAAAGAAGCTCCTAAAGTTGAGGAATTAAGTAGAAGAATAAGGGAGACCTACCTTACTATTTTAAGTTATTATTTTTTTAGATAAAAATGTTAGGAAAGTATTAAATTAAGTTTTAGTATGTATTTAGTTTCTTATATTTAAAATGGTGATTTATAATCTCTACAATTTTAAAAAATGAGTCAATTAAGAATAAATAATATTATTTTAATAAATTTTATTAAAATATTATTCTTTAAATCAAAACGTGATTATAACTTGATCATTTAACAATGATAAAATAATAATTAATATTAATATTAATTTTTCGTAAAATATTCTTTTTAATATTTGGTTATTATAACTATTTTATTTTAATATTTTATTGATTTTTATGCATTTAAATAATTTTATGTTATAATATTATTGTTGTTGATTATTTCTTAAAAACTTCCATGCTAAATTTTCCTTCTAACTTTGTTAATAACTTGTACTTTATCCCATTTTAATCACTTATCAGTAAAAAATAAAATAAAAATCAATAAAATGATATTATTTGTTATTAATTGGTAAAATTTTTTCAAACTTAAGAGACTAAAAAACATATTTTAAAGACTAAGAAATTAAATAACATTAACTTGGGGAACTTGTATGCCCCTTCATCTTATTTTTGAAATCTTGAACATTTCCTCTACACAAAAAACATAAGTCATATTAGTTTTGTTATTTTAGTGGTATTCTTGTTAAATAAAATATTCACATTTAGATTATATGATGAAAGTGGTACACTAGTAATCTACGCATTTAATAAAATGTATAACAATGATCCAATTTTGAAAAAATAATAATATATAGAAAGATAATTTTATCATTATGAAAATATTTATTATTTTATGCATTCTCTTATTTATTTATTTATTTTAATACGTAAACATCTCATACAACCCTAACAATTATCATTAACCTCTATCATCCTCTAATTCTTACTTGTGATATTACTTTATTTCTTTGTCGACCAACAACTTTTACTATTTATTGTAAAATAATTCAAAATTATATTTTTTAATCAAATCTATCATTAGGTCATCACCAATTAGTTCATAGTACTCATCTCTATCCCTGACTATTATTACCACTAAATCATTCTCTTTGATTTCATTAACCTTTTCATCATTTTCAATCATCTTACATTCAATCCAACATAAGGTAAAAGTAGTTTTGATAGAACACAAAATAATTAAACAATGATAACACTTATGGGAGTCACAATTATTAACCGAAATAATGCCTTAAATGAGTTTTTGGTTGCCTAATTTTACTTTTAATAAAAAAAAATACTTTTCAATTTTTTTATAGCAAATAATGAAATGTGATTGGTGGACAAAAGAATTGGATAATTTTATAGGTATGACAAAGAGGATAATCAAGGTAGACACGGTTGCTATTATGGAGATATGGTTATTTTTGTAATAAATACACAAAAAATAAGATAATGCATAAAATAATAAATATTTTCATTACAAAAATTGTCCTTTTGTAGTTTTTTTTTTAAATTTGACCATTAATATATTTTTTGTTAAATTGGTGACTAATAGTATAATAATTTTATATATAACTGAATATATTTGATTTAATAAAAATATCACAAAAGTATATTAATATTATTATAGTGAATAAGATTATGGTTTTTATCTTTATATTCTTATATAAAAGCCCCTAAGTTTGATAGTTCTCCTGTCACTTTTTTCTTCTTTATTTTTTTTCTTTTTTTAACCTTTTATACTAATAAATATCAAATATTTATATAATAAATAATAATTATATAATTTATATTAGATAATTTTATTTATACTTTACACTATAAATTTTAAATTATAATTTTAGAAATCATAATTATGTAAACTAATCATACATTTTTCATATTGAGATTGTGTTATATACATTATTAATTAAAAATAGTCTACTAATTTACATTGTTTTTAAAGAAAAAGTGTTCACAAAAATAATTATTATATTCGATCAAATTTTGTGTATATATCAAGTTCATTCTATCATATCAAGTTCATATATGTTATCCTATTATATTTGATTTATTTTTTAGATAAATAATTATTTATATTTAGATTGTGTGGTACTATCATATAATATCACATATATTACTCATAGAATAATTATTATTGTGTATATATTTTTTTTACTAAATAATAAATTAATTAACTATTTATTTTAAGAGTATTTTTCAAACTTTTATGTGAAATTTTAAAATCAAATTTTCATCTTATCACAATAAACAAACTAAAAAAATATTTAAAGATATTTTATTGTTTTATTTTTTAAAATAATAATAATTATTATTGATAAATTAATATCATTATATATTTACGAAGTTTAAATTTTATATGTGTGCATTTGTCCTGCCCTAAAACTATTATATTTAAAAACGTGAATAAGAATTTTAAATAATTATTAAATAATTTTAAAATTATTAAATACTTTTTTTTATATATTTTAAAATAAAAAAATTAATAAAACATTATTTAGTTTATAAAATTAGATAATATTTTTGTATAAATAAATAGATTAAATTAACCCTACATCATATTCTAAATTGAAATAAAATGAGGGATATAAATGCTTTTAATTTAAAGTAATATTATAAATACGTTTAAATAACATAAATAAGAGATTAAGTGTGATCGAATAAAAAAAAACTATGATATTAATTTAATTATAATGTAGAATACTGTTTTAATTTTTTTTTAAAGTACGACTGAATTCAAACTTCGACCAGCATAAAAACACACACGTGCCGGGGCCAGGCCAGGCCCAGTCCCAATGTCATTCCATTTTTTAATTAATTTTATTTAAAAAAAAGAGTTATATTAGTTTTATTTTACATAACATAATTATTATAAACATAAAAAAACATTATCATCTTATATAAATTTATAATTAATTTTAAATATATAAATCTTTTTTATCATATTATATATTAAAAAAATTATTTTAAAAAATAAAAAATAATTTATTTTATAATAAAATAAATATAAATTTATACATATATTTAAAATGATATGTTAAACATTTTAATAATTAATAAATAATATAATACATTATTATTATTAATAAATATAAATATAATTATATTTAATAAATAATTATAATATTAATTATAATTATGATATAAAAAATAATATTTATAAAAATAATTAAATTATTAAAAAAATTGTGAAACCTCTCTATACAATTTTCTACAATATATAATGTAAAAATAGAACATTATATTATAAATTTTGCGTGAAAATATTATCTAATATAATATTATTATAATTATTTTTATTATTAATAAATATTTATTTTCTTAATAATAATTAAAATTATAATAATTTTAGATATATGTGTTATTAGGTAATTTTTTTTTAATTTTTATAAATATCATATAATATTAATTGAATATCATAATATATTATGATTTTTAGTTTTTTATAACTTCAAAAATTATTATAAAATTATTTGATTAGAGACAATAATCGAAACAATAAAGAAAATAAATAATGAAAAATAATATATGTATTTTATAATATAAATTAAAATAATAATAAAAATTAAATTTTTATCTCATATTAATAAATATATAATTTAATTATATTTAAAAATTATAAACGGTAAGTAGTAAAGTTTTTAATAATTTTAAATTTTATAATAATTTTAAATTATTTTATTATAAAATTTTGATAATTTATTTATTATAAAAAAATATATTTTTTATTATATAAATATAAATTATTTTTATTATTTTTTATTTATAATAAAAATAAATTATTATTGATTAAAAATTGGTGGATGAGTATACTGAAAATAAGGAGAGAGAGAGAGAGAGAGAGTAATAAGATGTGGTTAAGAATTAGGAAAGGAGAGAGAAAAAGAAAATGTGAAGGTGAGTTAGAAAAGGAGATAAAAATTTTACTGACAAATTGTTTAGTAGGTAAGATGTTGTTTATTTAAAAAAAATCTATTTAAGCTCATTTTTAAACGGTGTAAAATGGCACAAAATCCCATTTTACATTGGGGTTATATATATCTAAATTTTAGAAGACTAGGGTTCTTTAGCTAAGACTAGAAGACTAGAGTTTTAGCACGCGCAAATAGGCGTCTTCTCCACTCTTCACTGAGAGCCTGCAAACATGGCCGAACAGGTCCTGATCTTGCTATTCTTTGAACTTCTTTCTTCAATTATTCGTTCTTTTAGTCTATCCTCTTTAAGTTCTTAAAATTTTGAATGTATTGACTTTTTTGCTGTTCTTGCTGTTGTTATTACAGACTGAGAAGGCGTTTTTGAAGCAGCCTAAAGTGTTCTTATGGTATGTAAAGAAAACCCATTTTTATTTTCCTGCTTGTATAATTTTTAGATTTAGATCATATTAGGTTTTGTTCAATTGTGTTTTACGCTGTATTAAAATATGCATGAACTCTCTAAATTTTATTTATTTTACTTGAAACCAATTTAGCTCGAAGAAATCTGGTAAGGGAAAGAGGCCTGGAAAGGGTGGAAACCGTTACTGGAAAAGCATTGGGTTGGGTTTCAAGACGCCCAGGGAAGCCATCGAAGGTCTCCCCCTAAATCTCTTAACAATTCTATGCGCTCCCATTTATTGAAACCCCTGGGGAGCTTTGTTTTATCAAAGTTTCTTTTGTTTTCCATGCTATCTTAGGGATGTTGAAATTGAAGGTCTGATTGGTAAGCTAATACAATTTGATCATGACCTAAACTGTGAGGATTCATGTAGGTTTGGGATGGTGCTGTGCTGGCATCTCGTAAAAATCTCAAAGCTAATCCTTTGATGAACGGCAAGCAGGAGCGTATATAGTTACTTAGTATGTCATTTATATATGAATATAACTAGTCCTAAGAGGAGTCTTTGTATCATTGTTTTATCATCATGGTTTAAATGTACAAGTAGTTGATGATTGGTGGTTTATTTTTGATCTGGGTGTCTTTCCCAACTTTTTTAACTTTCTGGTCTACCTTTGAAAGATTTTTTATGCGCACTTCAAAAGACAAAAGAGAAATTTCTAGGGTGTGTGCCTTGTCAATGAAATTGTAGCTGTTAGAGCAATGAACGTTTTTAAAAGCTTGAGTGGGTGAGAATATAGGATTGATGCAATTTCACAAAGTGATTTAAGGGAGTACTTCTTTGTCTGCTTAGTGTTTTTGGATTTGATTGAATCAGTCCATCCTAAATGCAATATGATTTCTCTGGGTTTAGCATCATGCATCATGCTTGCGTTTATCATGTAGTTAACACTTTTGAGAACAACATGGAAATAATAAAAAGTGATATAGTTATGTGGCTATTTGAACTATGATTAGCTGATAGAAGCTCTGCATCTTTTTTATGCTCGCAGGTACTTACATTGATAAGAAGTGCCCTTTTACTGGAGGTGTTTCTATCAGAGGCCGCATTTTAGCCGGTACTTGCCACAGTGCTAAGATGGTTAAGACCATTATTGTTAGACGGAATTATCTTCACTATGTCAAGAAATACCAAAGGTATTATTGTATTGTGAAAGATTTTTCTTCAATTGGTGAAAGCACATTGCTCTATTGATTGACATCTTTTGTTTGTCTTTTAGATATGAGAAGAGGCATTCCAATATTCCAGCACACATATCTCCTTGCTTCCGTGTGAAAGAGGGAGATCATGTCATTGTTGGGCAATGCAGGTGATTTCAGGGGACCTTTTCTGTAGCATTTACCTCCCTGAATTCGTCCAGGTGCATTTTTTGCAAATGTAATTTGTTTTTTTCTTAATTTTCAGGCCAATTTCAAAGACTGTAAGGTTCAATGTGCTGAAGGTTGTTCCTGCCGGATCTTCTGGAGCTGGGAAGAAGGCCTTCACAGGAATGTGAGATTTTGAGTAATGTTATTTTTTTCTTGGGCTGTTATTTGAAATCTTCAATTTTCAAGGCTGTTGAATATATATGGCAGCAGCTGGATCTTGAAAAGATAATGGCTCTTGTTTCAGTTTTGGCTATTTTAAAATTGCCCGAGTTTTTGAGGATTCGTGATGTTTTTTTAAATTATATTTTTGATTTGTTTCATCAATTAAGATGGTTAACCTAAGGAATATTAATCAATTCAAAAATGAATAGTTAAACGATAGAACTATTTTAATATTTTAAAGTAAAATATATAGTTTGTGTTAATCTCTCTCTCTCTCTCTCTCTCTCATTTGCTGCTAATAATAGTAGTATGTATTAATCAAATAATAATGTAAAGGGAAACCTTGATATATTGACTTTATATCAAGTTTCTCTCCTAACAAAGTTGCTTATTTTTACCATTCAATTTCTGGACAGTCGATCCGTTATCGTTGGCAATCAATCAACCAATTCTTTTTAATCATTCCGTTTTCCTTGGCAAAATGTCATCATCATTTCTTTGGTCGTCATTTTCAATCTTGCCAACCGATATTTTACAAGTAAGATCTTTAGCCAATTTTGCTCAATAGTAAAAGTTGGGCATAATTTTTTTTTTTTACCAAAGAATTTTGTTTGGGTATTTGTCCCATTGTAATAATGAAACATTAAATCATGATAATTATCATCTTCTTTTTTGGTATTTGTTTCAATCCTTAAATTAAAAAAAGCATTATCGTCGTTGAAAAAAATAAAATATAATCAATGGTATTATTGTTAAAAAAAGATTCAATAACAAAAAGACTAAATAATCATATAAAGGAAAACTTATCAGATGCATATGCCGCTTGCCTCTTAGACTAACAGATACTGCACGTTTGGATTTATATTATTAAATTGATTTACAATCTTTACGTTTTTAAATGGATGTCCAATTTTTCTTATTTTAACCTAATTTTATCTGTGCATATATACATATTTTTACCTATACACATTTCATTACAAAAACAAACCTTATCATGCTCTTTGTCTCACATTTGATACTATCTCATTCTTTTTTATCCACAAAACTACCTTTCACTATGCTACAGAATGTAAGTTATGTAATTACCAATTTATTTCAAACATCATACCCTATCAATAATTACAACTATCATAATTTTATTGCTTCTTATCTTATCTGATCTTCTTGACCTTTTTGAATCTTTTATGTTTTTTTATCACTTTGTGTGATTTTCAATTTTATTTGATCTAATATAAGATATTAAAAAATGATGAAAGGATAAATGAGATCAGAGGAAATAAACAAGTAGAAGTAATGGGTATTTTAAATAAGTTCAATAAAAAATATAGCTTTTAATATATCTTCGAAAAATTGTTAGCCTACAAAGGAATAAGGATTGATCAGGGAGTACAATGAAAGTTGAATATAATTGTTAGGATAATATAAGATATTTTTATATTGAAAATAAACAAAAATAAATGTGAGAATGTAATAAAATAATAAATATTTTTATAATGATAAAATTATCCTAATATAAATTATTTTTTTTAAAAAATTATATCATTGTTATACTTTTTTTTAATTGAAGAGATTATTAATATATTAATTTGATAGTATAAATACAAATATGTGTACTTTATTGTTTAATAAAATATTAAAGTATCAAATCGGCATAAATTAAAATATAATTATAAAAAAATGCACTTTTCATACAAATAAGGCACACCCAACTTAGATTTATGAATAGAACAGGTGCTTGAACTACTGAAGAACAGAGTTGTTCATTTCTCACAGCACTTGGCTCCCCAAAATTTTTCAAAAGTAAAACAAGCAAGCTTGTCTTCATCTAAGCTAGCCTCAGTCACTCATGCCTTGGAGTCCAAAAAGGATTCTGATCTTGGTAGTATAAAGGAGCTGATTCAGAGAAAGGATTAGTTTCAAATAATTTAGTAGTACTTTCTTGGTGAGCAAAGAGATTAGGATGACAATTCTCATCACCATCATCAAATGTCGTCCATGGCATTGAATTGCTTTTGTTTGTTACAGCTCTCAGATTATCCATCTGTCCCTTATGATCTTTGAATTCATTTTTCACCACATCCAAAACATCATCTCCATAACGATCACACCATGACCTGAAAATAAACCAAACCAAAACCTTACACCAAAACCATACTCCTATGATTTGGAGAAATTTTGATTGCTAATGGATTAATCCTGACGTGGTACTCTATCCATCCCACACGATAAAAACAGCGACCATCTATAGGGAGTAACACCTCAATAGGGGATTAGATAATGTCATAATATTTGAAAGAGAAATTGTTGTTCTAATTTTCAAATTCAGCAACTCATAACTAAGTCCGGTTGATAAGCCTTTCACTTGTTCAGTCAGTTGTGGCCAAAAGAAACATTACCCTGATTAATATAATCGCATTCATTAACGACATTCTTTTTCAATTTATAGGACAAAGAAAAGAGATGCCTCACTTGGGAAAGAACTTCTTCAGGTCAGACTTGTCCACTGGAAGCTTGGTCGAAATTTCTTCAACCTGGTCAGCCCTGGTTAAAAAGAATGTGATTTAAGGTGAACCACTAAAAAAAAAGTAATTAAAGTGATCAATTTTAAAAATAAAAAAAAATATTTATATTGCAGGTTTACTTGATGTATATAATTAGGTATATAAATGGGGAAAATGTGAAACATTACAAAAACAAAGTCATATGGGGTTTCCCCAGGATCCAGATGAGGTGCTTACGAAAATGCAAGATTGGGATTACTGGTATTGAGTTGTGTCTGAATTCGTGATAGCTCCTTCTTTAAGTTCTCTCCCAAGACCTTGATCAAAATATAAAATACTAACTTCAAGCTGGATCTACAATAATTTGGTAATATTTGATTGAAACTAATATGAATGGTAATGAGATTGATTTAAATTATTTGTATATTTGATTTGATTGTTAATCTGTAATGGAAGGTAAAGTATTACAACATTAACATAATTGCTTATTCTTCTTTTATATCTTAAAAATACATAAAAATGTTATATTTTGTCATATTTATATAATCGTGTATTATTTTTTTCATTTGAAAATAAAAAAACTCTTATTTTTTAATTTTATGTCGTTCATAATTTTATAAATTTTATTTTAATATTTATAATTATTTTTATTTTAATGGTTATTTTCGTTGAATTTTATTTTTATTATTATTCTTATCTTTATTTCGATTCCATCCTTTGAACAAAATATTACCTTTAATCAAAATTTATGAAAGAAGTACAAAGAAATTAAGGAATTGGAACCTTATCAGACTTTTCCTCTGAATCATTTTTGCTCCATTTCCTTTTGCTCTCATTTTCTCCTCCTCCTCCTCCTCCATAATCACCCCCATGTCCCTCTCTCTGAAACAGAATTCTAAAAGGTGTCCTCTTTGACTTATTATCTCTACTTCCACTTTCTTTCACTGTTTCTGGTGTTGAGTTTTCTACTAACATTAGAGTTGATCTTGGTTCATTTTCTTTACCTTTTTCTTTGATTTGCACAGTTTTGTAAGGTGAAACGAAGCCAAAAATTGAGGTTGCTCCCTTGATTTGCTTCATGGCTGAGCTATGTTGCTTTTGTTTGTTATTCTTCGAATTCGAGTTCGATTTTCCCTGCAAGCAATTTTCATCCTTTAAGTCAATAACAGACCATTCTTCTTCAACACTCTCATTTGGTTCCTTTGGTGACTTAGCAACAATGACATCTCTAGCCTCAATCTCAACTCCTTGCACAGCTAATCTCTGCAACAATGGTCTTTTTGAAGAGTGGTACTCATCTTCTGCAATACACTTTGAATATAACAGCTCCTACAAGTTTCACAATTTATTTGAACACTTAGACTATCTTAGAGAAATAGAAAGGAAAATTATTAGAGATAAATGCTAAAATAGTTACGTAGTTATGTTAGTTAAAACATATTTATAGTATTTTTTTTAACAATTTAATCATTTTGTTATAAAAGAACAATAACATAATTAAAAAATAATAGATGTTTAATTTTTTAATTAATTATTCGTTATTATCTACATTAAAGAAATATGTATTAAAAAAAATGAGAAAAAACATAAAAAAAAATATAATTTTTTTGTCATTTATCATATTTTTGGTCAAATATTCGTTAGAATTAAATTGTTACCCAAAACAAAAATAATAACAAATGAGCTCAACTGGTCTAATTAAGAAAATTATCCACCCAAGAAATAAACACCGAAAGTAAATTTAAAATTGTTTCTTGACAAACTTTAAAAACCCATTAGAAATTTACCTGTAAGAAAAGCAATTTATCTTTCAAAATAGCTGGAAATTCTTGTTCTGGTGGAGAAGCAATAAGAGTATGCAGCAAATGACATCTAAAAGCGGAAACCTCAGTGTCAGCTAAAATTCCTTCCTTGTGAAGGCCCATCAAATTCAAAATCTGGTGGAAAGACTCTTGCTGCCACTTGAGGTTGTCAGACTGCAGTTTTGATTGCTTCCGTTCAGATGCCGTCAAGCGCCGCTTCTTGCTGAATGGAAGAATGGTCTTGCAAAGAGAGGTGATGGAATCATGAATGGTAGAGTAGTAGGTGGGTGTGTATGAGTACACCATTTTTTTTATTTTTTATTTTTGAGTGATAATATTTAGTTCTAATTTATACAAATTTGCAAAATGCTATTGAATAAATTGGAACTTTTGTGATTTCCCTTGGTTATATCTGAAATTGTTGGTTGAATTTTGGGACTTTTTGTATTTTTGATAAAGAGTTAGGAAAAGATTGTCCCAACATATAGAGTGAAAGGTTGTTTCAAGTGTCTCATCAGATTTTGAATTCAAGGCTCCAAACGATCACTTTTAAACTAGCCGTTGCAGAGCGAGGGTAAATTGGGAAGACCAGTAGTCTTTCGCGATCGCTTTCAAATTACTTTTCGGAATATCCACGTGATGGGCTTCATACAAGGCTTCGGCTAATTCATATTACCTTTTAAAATTAGGTAGGTTTAATATATTAACTTTTAAAAGACTCAACTAAATTATTATTTTTTAAATATTAATTCTTCAAGTAAAATAAGATATCTCTTAAAAATAAAGATAAAGTAAAAAAAAATCTTTCACTTTTTAAAAAATATAAATGTTCTCTCCCATTGCAATATATCTTCTCCTCTCAATCTTCTTCATCTCTTTCTATTTATACAGTATTCTAAATTTTAATTTTAAATATGAAATTTGAATTTACGACTTATAAAAGATTAAAAAAATAATATTTTTTAATAAAAAGAAATAAAGAGATTTATAACTTCATATCAAAATTGTTGGGATGTCCTATATATCTACTATTATTTATCTCCTACAATCTTCAATACAAAAAACAAAGAAATTTAAGAAAGAGATTGAGAGATACTCAAATGATAAAGAATTATTTCTTGATTTTGTAATTTGTTCATCTATAATATTTATCTCAAAAAAGTATTTTGTTTTGTAACATTTTAATATAATTTAATCCAAACATTTTAAAATTTATTAATTTTAGTCCAACTTAATAGTTTTGGTGAAAAGAATAGAGATCTGTTTCCATAAAAATGTTATAGATCAAATTGTGTTAAATTAGATTAAAATTATTAGATTTTAACAAATTATGGGTTATATTATACATTTTAAAAAATAAGGGATTAATTTTTTTTTTGAGAAAAAAATTTATGGGCTAATAAAGTACAAAAATCTTATTTTTAGTTGGGAACAAAGAGTGGGAGGATTTTTTTTAGGTTTTAATATTATTTTTAAACACGTGGCTTGAACTAAAATTGTTTTGCTTTATTTAATTTTTTTTATGGTTAATTTATACAACATTTGAAATAAAAAAATATTTAATTCTTTCAATTTTTTAATTGATTGTAAAAGTAAATTTAAAATAAAATATAAATGTCAAGATATGTCTTTATTTTAAAATATAAAGAAATTTTTGTCTAAAATTATTTTAGGAGTAATTTAGATTTTTATGTATAGTATATATTATAAATTTTTTTTTTAAGAAAAATTCAATTTTATCATTAAAAAATTTCATTTAAAAAAATTAAATTAGACTAAATTTATCTAAAAGTTATTGTAATAAACTTAAAAAAAGAGAGACTAAAATGTTATTATTAAAGAATTAGATGACTAGTATAACTTTAATTCCGAAAAAAAATTATTAGATCAGACCACTTTCAGAGCAGGGAAAAACATAATTTTTTTTTTTTTGCTCGTCTACTAAGAGAGTATTTCTTAATTTATTGGCTTAATTACACAATTAATTATTATTTTGTCAAATTTTACACTTGATACCTTTTTTTTCCATAATGTTACCTACAATATTTTCAAATTAAATAAATTTAGTGTAAATTTAAAAAATATATTATATTAATTTAAATTAACGTGTTAATTTTTTTACATTTAACTTTTAAATAACACATTCACTCATTTAACTACAAAAAAAAAAAAAGAAGAAGAAGCACACATTTGAAAGATGAGGAGCAGTGCAACTATGCAAGCCACATTTGTATTTTATATTTGCCCTCAGTTTTAACACCCAAAGTCTTGTTACTATCAAAATCGAGAACATTGGAAATCCAAAGTCTTGTACCCAAGATTTGTGATTGATCTCAAATCTCTTCAACTTCTGTTCATCTTTAATCCAATTGGACCGCTATTTTAATTATTTGATGGCTTTTGTATTTATTCGGCGATGTCTTGTTTCCGTCAGCGACTTGTTTCAACAGCGATTTGAGATTTTATTTTATGTTTGCCAAATATCATGATTAAATTCTCCTTAATTGATGCCAAACAAGATGGATTAAATGGGTTGTGTATGGTTATTGTTTTATATAAAATATTAAATGTTTTATTTTAATGAATTATGGTTTTTATATTGGATTAATAGTAGTTGCGTTATTTATATTCTATCAATAATTTCATAGTTAAAAATATATAATGTTATAGAGTTTTATATATTTTAGTTAATTATGTGTTAAAAAAAATTTATAATCAATTAATTAAAATATATAATATAATAAAATAAATCTATATAAAATCATTGTTTATATAATAATATCTTTGTATAGTTTAGGGTAATTAATAAGCATTCAAAATATTCAATAAATAATATAATAATTACAATCATGATAGAAATAAAACTCATTATCATATGAGATTACCTTTTCTCTAAAGCTAGCTACACTTGATATAGAGTAATCACCTACCAAGGATCATTAAAATGAAAGGATTTGAACATCAAATGTAGGAAATCACTTAACCACATCACTTGTAAACTCACAAACAACCAATATGGGATGCACATTTAACCACGTATCATGAACTTTCAACAACTAACCAACTAATACACGACTCATCACTTAAGAAAAAAATATACGAAGGTAACTAATAGACGACACACTATTCACAACCACATAGACTTCTCACATAAAAAAAAATTACACGAAAGAAACTACCAATTAATACATGACTCACAACCACATAACCTTCTCACATAAGAAAAAAATGTATGAGAGTAACTACTAACCGACACACAGCTCACCAAATCACGAATTATTAATACCTAACAATATTTAAGATAATAGTGATATAAAAACAGAAAAATAAGATATTAATTTGAAGAGTTTTACTACCTATTTTCTATATTAGAAACAAAAAGATAAATGTTATTTATAGAAGTTACCCAATGGTTAGACCATCTCACCATGATCCTTTCCATAGACATCAACAACCATCTCGTTAAGGATGTAGTGAGGACTCTAGTCAAAGGGTGTGCCGAGTAGAGGTATCCAAGGTTCGATTAAGTCTAATTTTGATTATTTTTTAAAACTAAATTAGACTGTTTATATTGCTCAAACCGAATCGAACCAAACCGTTTGATTATTAAAAATGTTGTAATCGAGCAATTTGATACAGTTTGTTTCGGTTAATAATACATAAATATGACATACCTAATGATATATCTTTGATTAAATTATGAGAAATTTGATTAACGATTTGTGAGAAATGATGTAGAAAATTCAATATACTATTAAAATCGGCCCGATCCAATCTAACTCGTTTAAAATTTGATATAACTGGATCGAATCGTTTGATTTATAAAACTATTTGGATCGGTCCAATCTAGTTTTATTTGGTTCAATTCAGTTTTTGGACACTCCTAGTGGCGAGGTGCCAAAAAATAATTTTTTTGATCCAAAAGTTTTCGAATAATTTTTATAAATACCTGCACTTAAATCGAATCAAAAACATGAGTAATAATGTTGGTAAAGCGAGTGTGCTCAACCTAGCATACACATTATAAAAACTAAACTTGTGGTGTATGTAAACATGATTTCAATCACAATGTTTCAAATTAAATTTGTGTGCAAATTATTGATTTGTGTTAACAACATTATATATAGGACAAAATATCGAACAAAATGAACAAATTTTATGTTTTGTACATAAAAAATGGAGACTGATACAAATAACTATAAAATATAAAACTTAAACTTCCTACATACAAAAATGATTTCATGGTAACCACTACAAATAATTGATCATTAACTAAACTTAATAAACGGTTCCATTTAATCTTAAATTGCAAAATGTTAATTAATTTGGCCCACTAGACAGGCAACTACTTGTGCATTATTTGAAAACTCAATTACAAAGTAGGATAAGAGGAATCCAAAGATTCACTACTTTTAGGGAGGAAAAAAAGAGAGACCCAAATCTCTTTTCTCTGTCAAAGAAAAACACCTACTTTAATATATTTTACCGTAAAGGATAAAAAGACAAAATAAATAAATATTTTCTATCTAAAATATGTGTGTCGGTGTGTGTCACTGTGTCTCATGCTGTAACCGGAGAAAATAAATAATGTTTTAGTGGTTCTTATCTTCAATCTTTCTATGTTATGCTTTCTGAGTGCTCGATGATCAACTTTTCAATGGATCTGATATCCATATTTATTTGAAACAGAAACAAAAACAAAGAAATAGTTATCGAAGTTTAAGCACCTTGCCAATCTAAGAGATTTTAAAAATTTAAGGCTTCTTTAACTACTTAATTTAAAAATTATTTTCAAATCATATATCAAAAACAATTTTTTATAGTTTTTAAAATTAATGAAATATTTGACAATATTTAAAAAAATAATTAAAAAAAAACATAATTTTATTGATGGTTGGTCAAATTATTTTAGAACTTGCTTTCCTTGTATATTTCTCAATATTAAATTTAGTATTTCTAAATTAAACAAATCTATTAATATAATTAAAATGGAAGGAAATACTACTTAATAATAGATGTCAAATTCATATACAATTTAATAATAGCATCCGATTCTACAAACAACTACCTAGTTCTAGGAGCATGTTCTTGTCAATTTGATGAAAGATATAATCTCGATAACTTGTACACATTTTAAAAGTAAAAAAAGAAGAAAAGAAGGGTATATTTCAGTTGGTGATTAGTGTCCAAATGATCTTATAGCTCTTGTAAGGATATTTTAATCACCCTCTAAAAGAAACGGATAAGTGTGGCAGAAAAAATATAACTTTTAATTTATATTTATAAGAAAATTATATTATTTAAAAATAATATTTTTTAATAAAAATCTATTAAATTCGAGATATTCTTTTTAAATTTTTTTTAAGGAGTACATCACAAAGCATTAGAATGAGAAAACATGAAAATATCTTCACCTAAAACATTCAACATAAGTCCCAAAAATGTTTCCGATAATGAAGGATACAAATGAATTAAACAAGATAAAGTAAACTTAAAATTTTACTTCTTATTCAATGACCTATCTTAACGAAACTTACTTTCATAGAAAAATGAGGTGAGTTAAGGATTACTTCAATAAGAGTTTAATCCAAATAATTAATATTATAACAAATAATATAATGTATTGTGAATATTAATAAAACTCATAGATAAATAAAAGTAATATTATCCGTACAAGTGATAAGAAGAAATTATTTATAAAATTCTATATAGGTGTAATTCTTTACTTTCAAAATCAAATAGAATATACATTTTCAATATCCTATGTATACTATTAAACCTTCCTAACTATTAATTAGGACATATATGTGGTTAGGTTACGAGACATATGTGGATCTGTTTTGATTCCATGTAAGATCATACTTTAAAATACATATGACATATGTATTAGTTAATTTTGAAGTACACGATAGTCACATACTCTTATTATATGAACGTTCTAATCAAACACATATAAGGCCAATCTCTAAAGTTCATATACGATCAAATTCTAAGACGTATAGAAGAACAAGCTTCAAGATCCATGTATAGACAAACACTGAGATACATGTAAATACAATGTGAACCTATAGTTCATTGAAAAATTAGTCTATTACAACTAGTAACATATGAGTATCATATTTTGTAAGACCTTTATACCAACAAACACTCCTTATAAAATTAATTTTATTTTACATATAAAAATGTTTCTCAACGAGTATTTTCTTATATCAATATTCATAACAATATGGTATTGTTTTTCTTTCATTGGTAAATATATGATGTATAATATTTTTATAAAATAATACATGAATAGAAAGTTGGAATAATAATACTTATTTGAAAAACTTGTCCGTTAATACTCTTAAATAATATAAATTTAATGCTTAAACGAAAAAAAAAATTTCTTGTCCCAATACTTCACTCTTTTAAAATCAAATGCCTGAAAATTTTATCTCTGAAATGTATTTAGGAATGTAACAAAAATCATAATATCTTAGATAGAGAAATTTTTAGAGGGAGAAAGAGAAGACATGATTTTTCAATGTGAAAAATAGGGGTTGATCTACACCTATTTATAGACCAAAATTGGTGCTCGTTGCCATCCTTGTTAGTGACTCACCAAGCATCCCCGAGGAGGCCCAAGCAAGAACCGATGAATGTGTAAATATCCTGATAGCCTTCACCATGCACTTACCATCTGGCAAAACCCCAACGAGCTTGATGGAAAAATTTCAAAACTTCACGATAAATTTAATTTTTCACAAGAAATTTCTCGATACGTTGCTATATTTTAAAATATTATTAAAAATTATTTTCATTAAACTTTTATAATTAATTATCAATTCTCGTTTTTTACAACTTTGGTCTTGTTTCTTTTAAATTAGATAGGTTTTTAATCTTGTAATTTTTAGATAGAGTCAATCTATTCTAATTTTTTGAAAAGATGATATTTTTAATGATAAAATTAAATCTCTTAAAAATAAAAATAAAAACCAAAAAATATCTTTATTTTAAAAAAAATATCAGTTTCTTTCCACTTATTCTTTGTGTCATCTATTTCTCTATCATGTGTAACTTTAATTCATTTATATAAATATTATAAATTTGTTTTTTTTTATTTTCAAAGTTTAAATTTATAAGTTATAAGAAAAAAATATTTTTAATAAAGTAAAATAGAGAGAGAGAGAGAGAGATAATCAAATGAGATATAAATTATTTTTGTTTAAGAACAACAGGAGAGAAATTGTATTTTTTATTATTTTTAAGAGTATTATAAATAAAATATTATTTGTAATAAAATTCAATATATCCTTAAAATGGTATTATTTTAAAAAAAATTGGACTAAATTTATTATATTTAAAAGTTACACCATTAAATGAAGCCGACTTAAAAGAAACAAGATTAAATTTCTAGAGTATAAACATCCAAATCTCTAGTTGTATTGTACCGTGTTTTACTATTTTATTAAAATAATTATGTGATTATATGTATCACATCATTGTTTTATCCCTATTGTAAAAAGGTTTTCGTTTAATATTTCTAATATAAAAAAGTTTTTATTTAGTTTTAAAAAGTTTCGATTTAATTATTTTTGAATATTAATGGACAAAAAAACCCATTTTGAACGCAGAGATATTTTTCATTTATCCTCAAGTTCCCTCCTCTTCTCTGTTGCCTATGGTTCCTATTTAGTATATGTATTTGTGCTCTGTTTTACAAGGACCTACATGTTGACAGTTTTTATTGTATTTACATGCGTAAGTTCTATAAATTGGTTTTCTTTGAACAATTCAAATTCATGGATTTTCATATAGATTACTGTAGAAGACCTCTTTGAAGTTGCCCGCAAAACAGGGAAACATACTGCTATACTTCTTTTGACATTGTAAAGGTAGATATTTTAACTATACCAGTTGTGTGGTTTGGTAGAAATGCATGTAAAATCTTTACTTGCTAATCTAAGCATGGATGACTGGTTTGAATTGCAAGTTAAAATATCTTCAAGTAATTTTTTTCAATGAGCTTCAATACAGATCTTGATACTAATTACTCTTTCTTTATGATTCCAGGAGTTCAATAAGCATGATAAAGAACCATCCAAGCATATTAAGCAACGGAGAGGCATTAAACCAAAGACCCCTGCACCCTACCCAAACATTGAAGAAGAAGAAGAAGATTTGAGGGTAAAATGAGAATTATTCCTGTTCAAACGGTTCAAAATGGGTCAAAAATCCATCTTTGAATTCATTCCATGTATCTTGAAATACTGCGCGCTCTGCTCCCATTATATATTGAGCAATCCAACTTTAATTTACTGTCTTGTGCTCTATGGCTGAATTTGATACCAAATCTGTTAAGGGTTGGATAAAGTGAATAATAATTAAAATAATTATATTGGAATGAACTGATAGCACTAAGAAAAATAATAGAATTAATTCAGTGCCTTTTCCCATTTTTTTTTATGTCGATTGTTGTTTAAGAAATGTGGAGAATCAAACATCATACGAAAGAAGATCTCCACTCCTTATCCACGCTAAGTAGTGAGCACTTTAAGATGTAAGTGTGTTATAAAATATTGATATATAATTTTTATAAAAAATGTAGAAGATATTTTTGTTGACGGAAATTTTGAAGAAAAAAAACAAAAAAAATTAAAGAAACTTTATCAAAATTATGAATTTTTTTTATAGAATTTTATAAAAAATTTAAAACAATCAATTACTTATATTTTATAACTAATTTTTATTTAATATAAGTATTTTTGAATTCATAATATATATATATATATATATATATATATATATATCAATAAGTTTAACAATTAATTAAAATATTACATAATAATTTAAAAAATATATTATAGAATAAATAATTAAAAATATAATTGTATTAATTATTATATGATGTATTTTTTTAAAAAGAATACATTCTTTTTGTTACAACACAATAATCAATCAACCTCATTTTACATATATAATCTATACTTTAGCACTTTATACACAATATTTGAGATATTTTAGCAACAAAAAAAAATATTTTTACGATAATTTAATGATAACAATAATTAAATGACGATTTGATGATATTTTTGATAATTTATCCAAAATATATAAATATCATATTTTGATATTTATGAGTGTTAAAAATGGGTCAATCTAATCCAAACTAAACACCAAATCCAACTAAACTCTAATTATAATATTTTTTTTCATTGTAATTGGATTAGATTAGATTTAAAAATTGCAAATCAGATCCATCATGTGTTGGATTTGGTATTGAAGCTAATTTTTTTACAAGAATGGATCAAATACATATTTATTTTATATTAAATATATATATATATATATATATATATATATTAATATAATAATTATAATTAGTAAAAATGTAAAGTATAATAGTAAAACTAATAATTTTTCTATGGCCACTTTACATTTATGCACTTCACCTTTCTAAATTTCAAATAATTCTTTCCTATTTCCTTACCCTAATTTTGTAATCCTATCTAATTGATCAAATACATACTTATTTATAATCAAGTCATCAATTCTCCAATTTTTAAGTTTCTATTGCTTAAATTAAAGCTTGTTAAATATGTAATTTATGTTTAAATTGATATAAAATTAAAGAGTGAAGTGTCTAAATGGTAACTTTGTTTAGGCCAAATGTGTTGTTTAGTAAATTTGTTTAAAAAAATTAATTTTAAATCTATTTATTTATGAAAAATATGTCAAAGATAAAGTTAATTTTAATTTTATTTTTCGTTAAATATAACGAAATAATACATGTATCACATGCATGTTTATATTTTTTTTATAAGTATATATGTACAAAAATTACTCAAACTTTTTATGAAGAACTTTTTCTTTTAAAATTAAACAAAATTTTCATAAAATTTAGATAAAATTTTCATTATCTAATATTTAAAGTCACATATTAGATAATGAAAATTTAATTTAAATTTAATCAACAGATTTATTAAAAAATTGACTAATTTTGAATTAAAAATTATTTTATTTGATATATGTTTATCGAAAAATAACAACACGTGTGTGTCACATATGGTATTCCGTTATATTTAACAAATAAATGAAAAATTAATTTTATCCTTATCTATAATCTTTTTCACAAATAACGTGACAAAAAAATACATTTTACAAAAAAAAAAAAACTAAACAACCCTTAAGGTTTAAAGAAAAAGGATCTACATGATCATTTTCTCAAAATTAAATAATATATACTTATGTTAGTTTTCGTATTATTTAAAATTTTGAATTGAGTAGATAATCTTTGTTTGTTTATTATTTGAAGCAAATCAAAATTTTTTTAAGTTTAAATTTTAATTAATTATTAAAACATAATATTTATTTAGTTATTAAAAATAGGTATTTTAAAAAAATAACCATTGTAAAAAAAAACTAAGTTAAATTAAATTATAAAATCCTATGCTCCCAATCCAATCTAACTCAACCCAATTCATAGGCTCGGTTTCCATTAGTTTTATAGTTTTTTTTATCAAATCAAATCGGTTCTTACTTTCAAGAAATCGATATTATTAATTCAGTTTTAATTTTAGCCTAAATCTTAATCAATCTATAATATGTACTTTTTAAAAATATAATAATATAGCAATAATGTCAATGGTATATTAAAATTTTCAAATCTTTGTGAGCACAGATAAATGTTAAATATTTTTATGAAAATAACAAAATAATATTTATAATCTATTTAATGTTAAATTTTATTTATATTATTATTAAATGATATTTTATTATCAGATGTTATTTAATATAATTTTTGATTTTTTTAGAAACAAAATTGTGGCCGATGGAAAGAGACAATACTGGCAAAAATTCCGACAATCTAATTTAGAACCACTAAGACGACCACATACATATTAGTATCAGCCGATTCTTTGTAAGTAAGAAAAAGAATCGAGTGCTAGCTAAAGATTCATAGATGACATTTGACAAAAAGAAAAAAAAAATGGAAAAAAGAAAGGAAACGGTTATATATAATTCTATGTTTTAAGCTTATTCTATTCACACAAAAAAAAAAAAAACTAATATTCTCTTTGATTCGTAAAACCAAGTTTCCAAACTTTTCCAATGCAATTATTCTTTTATATACTCTTAATATAATTAATCTTTTTCTATAAATAATTATCAAATTTTATAAGAATTATGTTTTTTAACTTAATTGGTAGATATATTTATAATCCTAGTAGATTCTATTATTAATTATCTTTAATCAATATGTGATTCTAAATTTATGTTTAAAGTATAAATGTTCGTTTTTTACTAAGCAAATCATTTTATATTTTTAATTTATTTTATTTGTATTATATTATATTAGATAAATTTTCTTTTCTTTCGTTTTAAAATTCCATTTATTTTTATTTTGTTGAGGGGAGACTAGGTTATTGGCTAAACAAACTAAAGCTTTTAATAGTATCTTAAACTTAGTTAAAATTACAATTCTTAAGGTTAATTCAATAATTAGAAATATTTATATTTTTTATAAATTTTATTATAATGTTATCTCTAATCCATAAGTGTTTAACTTTAATTAAAATAATATTATAGAAAAATTTATAAATAACTATTGTGTTTATACTAGTTGAGTTAAATATTTTGGAATTAAAATGCTCATAAATCTTATATATTTTGAAAATAATCTTACAATTATTCGTTATAACTTCGCATTTAGTATAAAATTAACACGTAACTCGATAAAAAGACCAGCTTAATCCATCCATACAGTATTCTTCATTTGGATTACAAAAATTACAATAAAAGCCAGAATGAAAATTACAAAGGAATAATACACATTCTGCAACAAGGGCAATGAGCATTGTTCTCTAACCAAGGAACCAAACACCCAGAATGAAACCTATGGGCACAGGGCAGGTGAACCAGAGTCTCACCTACCCTCAACCTTTCTAGACAAACAGGACACTCATCTTCTTCATCTGATCCTTTCCAGCTCAATATTTTAGTCCACCTCTTCAATTTTCTTGACCCACTACTTTCTTTCTTTCCACCATAAACCTCCATCTGCAACAACTCTCCTTGAACCACACAATTCTTACTATCTCCTCTTCTCAATTCTCTTTTCCCCCTATATTGCATATTTAATAAAAACAACTTTACAATTGTAATTTTTTTTTACAAAGTTAAAACGTACAAATTACTATCCAAACTTTCATATAGATCATAAACTTTTAATTCACAAATATAATTAAATTATGTACGAAATATAAAAAACTTGAGAATTAAGTAGTAGAATTTAACATTTTAGGGAATCTTGTGTGAAGTTTCAAAAATTTATGATTTAATTTTACGTTTTAAAAGTATGAAGATCTTGAATTCAATTAAAGTTTAAAAAGAAACTTAAATTTTAGCTTTTTTTTCATTATATTTGTAAAATGAATTATAAGTTATTCATGGTTAATTATTTACCTCTTGGGCTCTGCTTCCCTCAGTATTCTTAATCTTTCACCCAATCTTCCTTTGGCTTCTGTTGCCTCCACTCCCATCTTCTGATCTTGGTATGCTTGGTTTAATATGCTTTTTTGCTTTATTCAAGTGAAATGAATAAAATAAATGAAACTAATTCAATACAAAATTGATTACCCAAAAACAAAAAGTTCAAATCTGTGAATTAAAACTGAAAAATTCAGAGAGTTTATACTAAGTATGTGACTTAAAATGGTAAAGATTTTGAGAGTCTTATATATAAGAACAGTCGGTGAAACACATCGATCTAAATAGAAAAATTAAGTTGGAAGCAGAAGAGAGTACCAATGAGGAAGTTGTAGTAGTATGATGGGTTTCGTTGCTGCTTTTATTCAAACAGAAAGAGGACCTTCTAGTCCAGCCTTGAGTACCAAAACCACTTGATTGATCCAAAGACCCTCTATTTTGAGGAAATCTTCTCCTCCTCGCAAATTCCACACCAGGAAGCATTCCGGCCATTGATTAAAAAAAATAAAAAGTACAAACCAAAGAAGGATATGGGTTTTTTTTTTCCTCAAATGATTACAAGCAATTCATCCTTTAATTTCACTATGAAACTGTCTTCTTCAATCTGAATCAGACTCAAATTATAAGACAGATGGTTTCAATATTGAAAGTTAACTGATAATTCATACTAGTGCTGTAATTTTATAGAGAGTGCTATAAATAAAAACAGGCTAAAAGAATACTATTCTAATTCTTAACCCATTAAAAGATTGTGATGGTGGCAGACAAAAGTAGGTTCATCTTAACGTATGTCAACTAAGAACGGTTTTTGCTTTTAATGCAATGTAACTTGTGGGATTTGAATTTGTGTTTTAAAATGAAAAAAAATAAAATAAACCACGACTGTATCCAAGGTTAAGTGAAATAGTTGAGTTTTACTATTTGATACTCAAATAATTATACATTTCTCTATGTCATTTGATCTGGTTTCTCTCTCTCTCTCTCTCTTTTTAATTATATGGACAGGGGTTAAAAAAAAAGAATTTTAGAACGTAGAGCCAAAGAACAAGAAAAAATAAATAAATAAAGCAGCAGTAGAGAAAGACGGTTAGGAAACTTGAAGCATGCAGTTTACAATTGACTTTGGGTAAGGTTTGATATGAATATATCTCGATATATTGCATATAATATTCAATATTGGTGAAGTTTCACGTAGAAATTAACATGTATTATCGTTTTAATCGGGAATAAAAAATGAGAATATATTTCGATATATCATAAATAATATTCAATATTTCTAAGGCTTGATATGGATATTACTATGTAGTGTTGTTTTGGTAAAATTATCTAGATATTTTTGAATATCAAAGAACTTTGTCAACAATATTAACATATTGATTTTTATGGTCTAAGTTAGACAAAAAAAAATCAGATTTTTTTTTTATATTTATGAAGTTTAATTTTTGAATTTTTTTTTTATTTTATAATAAAAATGTTATAAGAGTGAATAAAGTTATTTTACATGTTTTTTAGATCAAATTATATTTTGTATGATTTAAATCTATGATTTAAAATATGAGAAAAACACATTATAAAGTTTTTTTAATGAAAATAATTTATCACTACGAAGAGGATTAAAGAAAAAGAAAATAAATAACATGATACTATAAAAAGTAGTGATAATGATGGAGATAGAGGAAACATAACATGTGATTTTATACATAAACTACATTTAAATCATCCACTTGTAAGTTATTATACACTTAACACACGAGATAAAAATATAGTGTAGATTTATCGGTCCAAAAATAAATACTATATGAAAAGAAACATACAAAGAAATATTATAAAAAATATAATGATATGTCGGAATTAATTAAAGAAATTATGGCTTCAAATGTATGTATATTCATTGAGTATTAATGTGAATAAAATTAATCTCTCAAGTAACATGGATGTACATAATACTTATGAAAGCTTTAAAAACACTTTATAACAATTTGTAAATTATTAAATTAATTTACAATTTTCTACCTATTAGAAAACAATACTAAAAGATCACAAAATATAATCATAACATCTTAGTCATTATATGCAAATTATTGGGTTAACATGTCATGACACAAAATATTATTTGAATCAAAATAACATGTGATTTGAATTCCATAGAAAAACTATTTAGATATAATCATAGTATAGTTTCTCAATTGTTTTTATTATTGGCAACTGTGTTTTCACTCAAATTATTATTTTAATTGTCATGTAGTTATTAATTTATTGAAAAGAATATTCCATTATATGTAATATTATTTTATTTTATTTCTCTCTATATATATATAATTAAATATTTTTAGATGATTTTTCATACTTTATTTTATTTACATGAATTTTCATTAATATTTTTTATGTCCTTGATATTTTTATAAAATTTAATTGTAAATATTTGTATTTTAATCCTTGTGTTTTAGTGATATTATTTATATAACGTGTACCCAGAACATAAATATATTGATTTTTATTGTGTAAATTTTTTAAAAAAACATATATTATCCACGAAATTATCAATTTTTTAAAATTTATACTAGTTATTTTTTGAATTTGTTTTCTACATTTTAATAAAGTGTTATAAGTGAATAAATTTATTTTAAATATTGTTTAGAACAAATAATATTTTAGTGTTATTTAAACCTACGACTTCAAACGAAAATGAGTGAGTTATAAGGTTTTCTTCCTATGAAAATAATATTGTTGGGTCATTAGTTAACGAAGGGAAAAACAAATTAGCAAATAGCTTGATAGTACAAGGAATGATGATCACGATGGGATCAGAGGCAAGATAACATTTGGATTTAGATATAACCAACCAATAAATTCATTAACTTTGTGAAACTAACTATACACATGTTATATAAAATGAATACTATTGGTGGTAATTTTTGACATAAGATCGACCTGAATATGAAGTAACTCGACACTACTACAAAAGAGGTATTTAAGTCGTTGTGTAAAGTCGATTTTTAGAAAAAATCGACTTATAATAAATTTAAAGTCGATTCGGTGTATAACCGACGCTATCAACGTTGGACGTAGCGTCGGTTGACGTGAATAACCGACGCTATCCACGTGACTAGCGTCGGTTCTCCACGTCAACTGACGCTACACACGTGGCTAGCGTCGGTTCGCCAAGTAAACCGACGCTACATCTTTTTTTTTTTAAATTAAAAAATAGATAAAGTAAATACAATTTGTTAAATTGATTAAACACGACATGATACAATAAATCAAAATTAATCCATTAAACTAATTTTTTAAATATTATTTTATTTATTAAATCCGCTACGAACATGATTCTACTCTACTCGACCTAAATATGATAACAATAATCAATTTTTAAAAAAAAATTACATTAACTTTTATATATTTAATGATTATACTTGAATATACTATAAACTCATTTTGATATTGAATTATTTAAAGATTTAGGTGTGCTATTTATATCAAACAATATTATGTAATGTGGTAATTTTGATATCTTATAACTTAATTTTACTTCACATATTTGTTTATAATCAATTAAAATAATTAGAGTTTCATTTAAAAAAATTAATTTTTAAAGTAAATTTTTGATAATTTCTTTTTAAAAAAATTTCACCGCAAAAATAAAATTTCCATAATACTAGTTTTTGTTTTTATTTTTTGTAAAATTTATTAATCTCATTTTTTTATTCATATTATTGGAAACTAAAACTTTCAATTATTTTTTAACATGTTGTTAGAAGTAAGATGCAATGTCCCTGTGCAATAATAACATATGCAGTTCAACTATCCGTTACAAAGACCTTGTAATATCAACCCATCTGGTAGGTGACTTGGCTTATGAAGCATGAAATGTCAAACACTAATCTTTGGAGGGGTGCGACATGCGGCGAACTGTGTCATGGATGGCACATGAGCTTTTAAATGGAAGTAGTGTTTTAATGTGATATCGATCGCTATGAGATTTATCAAAGTTTTCTTCCTTATATGTGTTCGCAATCTATATTTTTGTCAACTTTTTTTTATTTTTTTATTGTTGGCCCACTAGGTTTATGTGTTTTCATTTGGACTATTCATGTGGAGCTTATTTGAGAAGAAGCCTCATTCTCAATCTTGGGTATTGGTTCAAATCTTCCTTCCCATATTAAAATAATTAGTTAATAAGTGAGTGTTATGTATCAAAAATGGATTATACCGGTTGACCAAAAAAATCTTGAGAAGAAGCAATATGCGCTATATATAGTGCCATTTGATGAGAATCAAGAAATATAGCAACAAGATCCGAAATACATGTTGCATGTAATCGATGTGCCAATCACAAGAGCAGGGGCCAATAGTATCAAAAAAATACTCAATGGATTGATCCAAAAATTACTAGATTAATCTAAGGTTGTATATACTAACTAGAGTCTAAATGAAAGCTCAAATTTAATTAAAGTAATTCAGGTTGTGGAGTAATCAACAAAGGACCCAATTGGACTAGCTTGAGCCGTGCACTTAGAAGACTCTTACTTGAGGAGGATGCTTGGGTAGCACACTCACCTTTAGTTTAGGATTCTTAATTTTAACAAATTATTATATTAAGATTGAATTATCTTTTAACAATTACTAAGTCTAATTGCTCTAGGATTCTAGTTGCACCTTATCTAGTTACTATTAATAATTCATTGTTTTAATTATAAATAACAACGATGGTTGACCAGCATATTTGAATGATTAATAAAATTGTGAGCTTTAGCTTTTTCTTAGTTTTTTCACAAACTTAGAACTTCTAAGGTACCTATCGTGTCATTCTTTTTAATCAATTGGTTTGTAGCTTGGTTGTAGCTATCGAGTTTATACTCTTTTTCGTAAATCTATTTTTAGCTTTTTTGGGTGTGATTTTATTATTGTTGAATTCTAGATGTGTTCTTGAAGTTCTCAAACACGGATTGTTTGTGTTTGTATTTTATCCTTTGTATTTTATTTGTTTTCTTTTAGTTTTCTATCATTTTTCATGTCTTTTTGTCAAGTTGAGTTTTTGATTTCGTTGGAACGTTCGTTCTGTCTCATTTGTTGGTTGACTCTTTGAATTTATTGAAATATTTGTCATGTCTCATTTAATGGTTTGTTCCTCTTTAGTCTTCCATTTTTTTTACTTTTCTTCTTACTAATTTAAGTTTAAAGAGAGAGAGAGAGAAAGAAGACAACAACAATTTGATCGTAAAAGAATGAAGTTATATTTGATCTTGTTTCTTAAATGAGTAAATAGATTTTTGAAAAAAATCATGAAATTAATATATCTAAAATTTATAACAATAAAAATAACATTTCTTAACACTAATTTATATTTTTGGATTTTTTATGATTTTTTAATGCAAAACCAATAAGAAGATGCCACATGGATGCCACACAAACAGTGGAGCTAACCAGGGCCAATTGTGTAATGTTACATGTATTGTGTGATATAGTGTCATGCCAAGTGTCAACACAACATTTATTCTGAGTTTCACAGCGTAGTTAATAAGTGTGCCATGCGTTTTCATCGGATTCGTCTATTCTTCCCACCGGGACACCACATACGTAATAACTACAAGTCACATCATACCACGTGGTGCTGACTCAGTTCGGTTGACCAGACTAGTCCAATAGTGTCATGCGTCATGCATTGATTTGCCTAATAAATCCCTTATGTCATGTGTCGCATTTTTATTGGACAGAGTTGTTAATTTTCTTTTTTTAATCTCAACCCTTGATATGAAGCTTTTGTGACGATCTTTATTTCACTTGAGCTTAATTCAACCCTTTAATTGCCCTATAAATCCTAATGAACCAAAATTAATATATTTTTTATCAACTTTTGGAGCTAAGAAGATAAAAATATACAGAAAAATTCAAAATGAGATACAATTTTGGTGGAGATTTAAGAAAATATTGATGCTACAATTCAAGAGATTGATTATATTTAGTTTTTTTCTATTTTTTTTAATCAATTTTTATGTTTTTTGAAAAATATGAGATTTATGAACAAAATTATATCTACTTAATTTATTAATGTAAGGATATTATGAACCCAATTTTCTACATGTGATGATCTAATACTCTAATTATGATTTCAATTTAATTATATTATTTCATCTAATTTTTATGTTATTAATTATTTGGTCAACAATTGATCTATAGAAATAATTAAATAAATTTTAGAGAATTATCTAATTATTTGTCTTGATTAAATAACATGCATAGTTTATAAGCAAAAATGTATTATTCTTATGTATGTGATCCATAATTGATAAACTTAATGAGTAGTATGTAATTTAATTGACATTAGAGTGTGATTAGGTTAATTACTATATGATGTGTAGTTTACTTGAGAGATGAATATATGCTAGGTTAGATTCAATTGATCATGTAATTGATTGATAATTATATTAAGAAATTTTAGTGATTCATATGTTTAGAAAATTATGAAATTAAGTATTCTTATATATTTTCTCATATATCTTCTTAGCTGCCAAATCTGAGGTAATTAGTTATTGCTATTTATTTTTAATTCTTTTAATTTTTCTTTCTTAAAACATAAAAATACAAAAAAAAATTGATTTTGATTTTTATGTTTTAAAAATTAGTTTATAATAACATAATATATGTATGAACAATATTTTCTTATTATTATATTATTTGTTACGATATATCTACTTGTGTAATTATTGCACACAATTTGTATTCGATCAATTGCTATAAAATGGAGAGGCAACTTAATAGAAAGGGAAATCGGTTATTACAAAAACCAAACACCTCAACCCTATAGAGGCCGAATTGAAAAAGGGAAGATAGACCAACTTCTAAGCCTAAAATCAAGCTAACCAAGCCTAAGGAAGTTGTGCAAGGCAAAGATAAAGGTAAAACTAAAACCTAATCTCTTAATCGTGACATTAAATGTTTGCATTTTCTTAATAAGCGGAATGCAACTTCACAATGTCCAAATAAAAGAACCATGGTTACACATGCTAATGGTAAGATTATGATTGAAAGTGAAAGTGATGATAAAATGCCACCTCTTGAAGATGCTAGTGAAAACGAAGTGGAGTTTGCAATTGATGGAAATACACTTGTAGTTAGGCATTCATTAAGTGCACAAATCAAGAAAGATAATATGAAGCAACAAAGGCAAAACATATTCCACACAAGATGCAACAACAATAAAGTCTACAATGTAATTATTGAGAGGATGAGTTATACCAATGTAGTTAGTACTATCCTAGTTGAAAAACTAAGTTTACTATAGGGGTTAAGTAGTAGTAGGGAGGTTACCAGGCTAAGTGCTAGTTTCTTTTTCCCTTGGGAAGTATAACAATTAAATCATATGTAATGTAGTGCCTATGTAAGCAAGTCATGTTATGTTGGGTAAGCTTTGTCAATTTGGTGGAAGGGTTATACATGATGGGATTAGGAACATCTACACTCTTGAAAAAGACAACAAATTTATTGCTCGTGTAACCTCTTTTCTAAAACAAGTGTATGAAGATCAAATGAAAATACAAAGAGAGTAAAAAAAATTGAGACCAAGATCTTAAAAGAAAAAAAGAATCAAAGGAGAGTTGATTGAATGGCAAAAACTAAGAAAAAATGTGAGAGAAGAAAAAGATTCAAAAGAGAAAAAAAAAACAATTGAGATTCTATGCTAAAACCATTGAAATTGAGAATATATTTTACTCAAATTAGCGTATACTTTTAATTTTATACAAAGAGACTTTTCTACAAGAAATTAGATTTATAGTGGCTAATTATTTTCTAACGAAATTAAATTTGTTACTAAATAATACTTTTTTGTGGTAAAATTTAAAGTTTTGTCACTAACTTATTAATAATAAACTTTATTATTTGGTAGCAAAGCTTGATGTTAATAATGGTAATTTTTTTTACACAAATATACATAACTAATAACAAAAGTAATATTCACCATTAAAATAATAATGTGATTTATATCAAATGAAAAAAAAATTGAGATAAATTATAAAAAGCATATTTTAAGGCAAAATTGTAATCTATTCCAACAAAAACATTCATTAATAAAGTAATTAATTTGTGAAGAAATATTTTAATACTAAAAGTTTAGATTAGAGATAAATTGTCATTTTATCACCAATTATATATCATGTAAAAATAATAATATTAATAAAATAAATCATGTGAATTTATTAAAATAATTATTTTAAAATAATTTACATGTATATGATAAATCAACTTTGTAATCATTATAATTAATTTGTATAAATTAGATTATTATGGTTATCAATTGTAAGAACACTATTCTGATATTTTGTTTGGGCTAAAGAAGAATACTATTATGATTTTTGCGGGTAATAATATTAATTTCCATATATCAATTCAACTAAAAACAAATTGCCAGCTCCTAAGGGTTGAAGCAGTCACTGACCAAAGGAAAAAAAAATAGAAATAAAATCTATTCTACCCAAATTTTACGGGGTCATCACCATAAAATTTCTTAAGATTCCGTAGTTTTTATTAAAATAAATATATTAATTTGATAGTTATTAAATTAGATATTAAATTTTTTAATTAAT
Organism: Hippophae tibetana; assembly: GCA_037013495.1. Lineage (NCBI taxonomy): Eukaryota > Viridiplantae > Streptophyta > Magnoliopsida > Rosales > Elaeagnaceae > Hippophae > Hippophae tibetana. The sequence continues at coordinate 11,904,086 of CM072812.1, forward strand.
TATTTTGTAATTCATCATCAAAAACATTAAAATAAAACATTTATTGAAATAAAGATTTTTTAAATATCAGAATTATAAATATTTAATTTAAAAATTATTGAAATAAAGATTTTTTAAAAAAATTATAAAATATTTGATATTTAATATAATAATCGGTGAAATAAATTATTTAAATTAAATAATGATGTACCTCAACATCTAACTTTCCGTTAAAAAGACATTTTGATAAAAAAAAGTTATTTTTATTCTCATTCTTAAATAGTTATTTTTATAATTGAAAATAATATAATTTTACTTCTTCTTCCTTTTACCTCAATTTCCAATTTATTCTTTTATTCATTTTCTTTAAAATTTCATTACAACTTTATTAATAAATGTCCATTACTTTTCAAAATTGAAGCAAACCATCAACGTGGATGCACTAAAATTGCTTATAAAATCTATACTAAATAGAGTGTGGTAATAACCCATTTATTTTATTAATGAGTAAAGTTATTGTAACAACTCATTTTTTTATATATATTATATTATTATTAATTTTAAAAATTATTAAAAATATCCTTAATAAATTTTAATTAGTATAAAATAAATATATTAAAAATAAAAGAATTTTTTTGATAATTTTTAAATTTAAAAATAAATAGACTAATAACCCCACCCTAAAAGTTACTACTGTAAACGATTCTTTTCACACCCAGCACTTAATTCTTCTCCACACAAAATTCCCACAACAAATCACCCGTACCCGCCACTTTATAGATTACACCCTTCAACAGCTCTTTCTTTGATATTTCCTCTTAAATTTACATATCTTATCTCTCTTTCCTTCCATGGCTCCCCCATAGTTTAAAAACACCCCAAAACCAATCTCATCACAACTCTCTCTCTCTCAAATGGCTTCTAATAATAACCCTTCACAAGAACCAAACTTGAGCCAATATTCACCCATACATGAAAACCAAGATCATCAATCTGAATCCTCAAATGGGTTTGGGTGTTTTAGGCTTTTTGGGATCAAAAGGAAGAGATCAAGTAGTGACAATCAAGTACACAAGTATTTGTTGCACAATGAAGAAAATTGCAATACTAGTGACATGACATGGTGGTTGAAGAGTAAGTTGTTGATTGATAAAGTTAAAAATTTCTCACAAGTACTGAAAGGGAAAAATTGGAAAATTTTCATTAGAAAGATTGGTGGGTATTGCAGAAGAAAGAATCACAATCCACGGTTTCAGTATGATCCAAAGAGTTATGCTCTTAACTTTGATAATGGTGCCGTTGATAGACAAGAAGATGTTTTGGTTCGTGATTTTTCCGTTTCAAGGTATAGTGACTCTTTTGGTAGTACGAATCAGCGGACTGGTCTCTGAAATTCATGGTTTAATTTTAATGTGTTGATAATTGGTATTTTACATCTTTGGAATCCGCTTGTATCTGAAGCTTCTCTATGTACTCTTTGTAATGGCACATTCGTAATTTATTGTGCCGAAAAATGATAAAAAATAAAAACTTAAATGAATTATTCTTATTTTAATTTACAGAAAAATAATGTCCATCCCATCTCTGTAACACCAATGAGGTCAGAAATGGCGCTGGAAGTAAACCCATAGAGATGTGAGTCCAATGACAGTCTTGAATGACGACGAAGATGGTGGATGGTGGCAGCGAGAAGAAACAACGATGAACAGACTGTGACTGGAACGAGATGATCGCGCATAAGTACTTGGACAAGTAGCCCTTACATTATATCCATTTCACTTTGGGCATAAGTGAATGTACTAAGATAATGTTTGTATTTAACAAATACTTTACTTTATCAAGATATAATAACTTTTAATTATAATTGAGGATTTTCATGTTTATCTTGATTTATCAAAGTAGACTTTCAAAGAAAATATATTATACAAAATTGATATAATAATATTTTCTTTCTTCAATATTGATATCCTTTTATTTATCAAGTGATTAAGGTCAATTATTTTTTTCATTTTTTTATATCATTTCATTGTTTTATTTTTCATCAATATACTTAGCAATTTTAGACAAATAATAAAGGCTTGTTGATGTATCATTTCAGTGTTCTATAAAGACATCAATCACCACCCAACATTTTGTAGCTAAATTTGTTATTGTCATAAGTAAATGCATCGATAATACATAGTATTATCATTGAGTGATTTTCTAAACTTCATGTTCCTTAAACACAGATGTATTATAAATTTTTTTACAATGTTATATCTTTTTTTCCTCCCATAATGAAAAAATATTTTAATTATCAAAATGATTTAAATTTTTTACTTATAACACATATTTTTAATTTTTTTGATAAATCTATCTAAATATGTTAAATTGGTGTAATAAGAATACAAACAATGCAACTAAATTTTACACTACTATAAGTTGTAATTGGAAAATAACGAGTAATTGGTGGGTTAGAGTGAACCTAAAATGTATCATATTCTCGTAATAATGTCGATAATATTATTTTCATAATTGATGATTTATCAATATTTTAAATTCGTTAGATTATCAAATCTTGTCATTCATATATATAGTGCCCATATTTGAGCAATTTAAATAAATAGTGATTATTGTATATACAATTAATCATTTGTAGTCCTTCAAGATATCCCTGAATATTTTTCACCTTTGATTGTATTGATATCGATTCTTATCAAAATTGATGATTGGTTACGCCACCTTCCTGTGTACTTAAGAATAGAGAATACGATGTTAGAACCTTGAACAATCATGAGATGTGATGACCTTTAACCTTTCAATACTTAAGTAAGTTTGGATACTTTGAAGATAGAAGAGACAAGTGTTTCTCCTTGTGATTTAAAGAAATGAAGGAAGATTTAAGGAGAGATTGTAGATTCTTATATGTGTCTTTTGCTAAGTTATGTTCAAGTTTTTTTACGAGGAGTATATCGAGTGAATATATATAAGAGAACAACGATAGATTTATCTTAATATTGAAATGATCTCTTTGTAATTATATCCTTGTCGAACAATTAAGATATTGTTTACTGGTCCTATTGAATATCTATCAAGTAATAATTTTCTTCTATTGATTCAACGCCTATTGGGATTCCTTGTGAGTCATCTGTTGATTGTGACCTCTCATATTATGATACATGATGCCTGGATATATGGGCTATGAGATCTATTTTTCCATTTTGTTATCATCTGGGTTCATAATCTTTTGAGCCACACTAGTAGTGTCAACTCCACATTCGTGTGATCATTACTTGCCTAGTAGAAGGGTTTCTCCCTTGGTCCAATGTTCAAAATGTGCATGGTGGTTTTTATGGATTCTTAATTAGACTATTAACTGAGAAGTTATATTAAAGTCAAAGTTGGCCCTCAAACTTTTTTTCCTTTTTGAAAAGAAAAAAAGAAGTTCTTATTTACGAGCTTAGGAGCCCATGAACTACTCCAAATCTTGGAATAGGGTGGTCATTAATTGAAGGTTCAACAAAGGAGTGTCCGACCATGGTCCATCCGATAATGGTTCGAGCGACTCGTGTTCATGCATCCACGATTGGGAATGGGTCTAGTAGGGTGATCTTGATGATGCAGTTTTGCCTACGAAGAGTCGTTCTTTGCGTGCTAGCTCTTCCAACAATGGAAACTTAGATTTAATCCATATGTACCTATCAAGTCCTGATGAGAAAGATTCAATCTTCTTTTGTGAATAAGATTCAATCTTTCTCTATGCAATTCTTGACTAAGATATTATCAACATGATTAGTATATATAAATCTATGGTTTTAGTGAGTTGATATGTTACATACCATATATCTTTGATAGTAAGATTTAATATAATAATTTTGATCAATAATTATAATATTTGTGAATCATAAATTCTAAGAAGTGAAATAAATGTACTTGAGCAAAAAAGATATGATAATACAGTTTAGTTATCTCATTTGAAGAAAATGGAATATACATTCAATTTCCCTATTTATAAAACTAACTCGACTAATGTGTTGTTTGGTATAACATGTCAAGATATATGAGATTCTTCGTAAGCACTACTACCCATTATATGCATTCTTAAAGAAATACATTTTTGCAAATATTTTATATTACTAAACCAAAACATCATTTTCTCGAATGATAGGCCAAATATTTCTTTACCATATTTTTTCATTATTATTTTTTAAAATTGATGAATTGCTTCTTCTTTTTGTCAATTAAGTAAAAAAAATTCACATCCATCTCAATTATTTTATTACTATCTTTTCTCATATTTTGAGTTTATTTATTAAATAGATCATTTATCTTTATGATTGATTGATATATAATTTTGTTAATATTCTTTCCTTATAAATAAATTTTATGCTTTAAAATATTTGCAAAGCATTTTGTAACTATAATTTTATAATTTTAATGTAATGTATTTTATAGTAATAATTATGATATTCATATATTATTTTGTATATAATTTTAAATTTTATTTTTAAATTTTTTTACCATACAATCCTATTTTTTATAATATAATATATCACACATCTAAAAACAAAAATTATCTTCTAATTCCGATATTGTTTACTTTTATTCCTATAAGTAACTAATAAGGGATAGTCTCAATACCTATAAGCAATGAATAAGCGACAACCTCAATGCAAAGTCAGGTTCATCTTCAATACATAGGTTTACTCTCAAATCCTGATAGGATAAAATAATCTCTTAGTTAAAAAAGAAGAAGAAAAATACGAAGTCCAATATGTAGGTTTACCTTCAAATTTCCATTCATATATGTGTTATTTATAGCAAATGATTATTGTATCTTTTTAAATCTTATAATTATGTAATTTATATATTTTAATTACCTAAAAATTAGGTGAGTTTTGTTAATAATTTAAAAATATAATTAATTAAATTAATTTTTTTACAAAATTATAATTATATATTTTATTAATAATAGATTATAAAAAGGTAAAAAAGGAATTTAACTAGTAAAATGAGAATTATATGTTTGTAATTTTTTAGTTTGATAAAGTAGGACAAATAACGAAAATACCATCACTAATATTCATTTAAATTTTTTACTAATAAAAATATTTTTATGATTTTTTTATATGTAAAAAGATTAATATATACATTTTTATAAATAAAATAATTAATATTTTATAAGTAAAAAGATTAATAAGGAAATTTTTAAAATTAAGTACCTAAAAACACTTTTACTAAAAAAAGGACACTTATAATATTTTTCTTTATATTTTATAAAAAAAAACCCTTCTTTCTTCCGATATATTTTTCTCTCTTTTTTTCATTTATTTTTATTTTTTTAATTTTATTTTTAATTTTTATTAATAAAATAACGATGAGTGTAATAAGAGAGCGAAAAGTAGATAAAGAAATAAAGGGAAAAGGTAAAAGTTAAAAAAATAATATAAAAAACATGTCACGAAGGTCATTTTTATTTGAATAAAAATATTAATTAATCATCTAATTTTAAAAAATATTAATTAATCATCTAATTTTAAAAAATATTAATTAATCAATTTACTTATAAAAATAGTACTTATCTGCCATTTTATTTATGAAAAATATTCCTATTATTCCTTTATCTGTAAAAAGAAATCATAAAAAAACTTTTATTGATAATCTTTTTTAAATAAATATTAGTAAGAATATTTTTATCATTTATCTCATCTTATCAAAACAAAAAAAAATTATAAACATAATTAATGAGGATATTACTATCCTTTATCCCATCATATAAACGAAATAAACCTGATAATATTTTTAGACTAAATATTATATTATTAAAATTACGTGATTAAATAAAAACTTTTATATAAATAAAATGACCAATGTAGTATTCTACTCTAAAATATATAATTCTCATTTTATTCTTAAAAAAAACTTTAATTTTTTGAAAATTTTGAGTTAATTTATTATACTTTTAAGTTACAAGATTAAAATGTATAAATTTTATAATTATATGATTAAAATAATTACGAATTCATAACAAAGAATAAAATAAACAAAAATATGAATCAATAATTAGAAAGTATATTTTAAAGAATAAGAAAAATATTAACTTACTAATAATACATTTTTATTAATAGCTAAATCTCATGCTATTAATTTAATATTCTAAATTATAAATACTAAATATTTAATATACTTATAATTAATTAAATTGTATATTTTAATTATTAAATATATTATTTTTATTCGTTTTATTTATTAAAAATATTGCGTTTTGTATTTTTTTTACTATTTCTTTTATACTATATTGAGTGTTTTAATCTGTAAAATCCTATTCCATTGATCACAGATTCACAGGCCACTTTATCGGAAGCAGCGGGCACGTCGGCCATGGCGGCAGGAGGAAGAAGAAGAGCCAGAGGAGGAGGAAAATCCAGCAACAGCAGTTGTAAAAGAAACAACAACAGGAAGAACAATGGAAAGGGCAGAGGAGGAACAAGAAGAGGATCGTCGTCTGGTACTCGAGGAGCTTTGTTCGTTGAAGGAGGCCTTTTGTCTGATTGGTCCTTGACACCCACTCCTTTTCGAGGTTCTTCTACTTATTTTTATCCATTCATTTGTTCCCTGTGCAATAATCATGAGCAAAGGATAATGAAATATATATTTTTGATCCGTTATTTTGGATTGTTTAAATTGATCTTTCTATTTGGAAAAAAACCATATTTTCTGCGCTAACTGGGTAAAAATTGGATCTTGGTCATTGTGATTGATGATGGAAAATTTTCATATTTTGCCCGTCTGGGTAACGTACTTTATTTCTCTGTGAATTCCAATTGGGACACAATGTGATGGGTCTTTTTACTGTTACTTTTTTAGCTATCCTTTCAAGCTATTGAGATTTTTCTTCCCGCGAAAGTGAATGATGAAAAAATTGTTATTTTCTTTCCGTTCGCTAAGAATAAATAGAGAATGGGATGTGAAATGGTTTTTTGGTTCACTAGTAGATGATGAACATTTCAATTTTTGAGCGACGTAAACCTTATTTTTTCGCTGTTGTTTCCATTCTATCTTTTGGAATTTTTTTTCTGCTTGAAAATTGCAGGGAAAAAGGCCAGGGTGAATAAGAAATCTGGGTCTAAATCTGGAAGCTTTGATCGAGAAAAAGCATCTGTTTTTGTTAGAAATGGGCCTCAGAAACTTAGTGGAAATGCTATTGGATATCCATATCAATACCCTTCAGTTGATGTTCAGGTGGGTAGTAGTATTACATAAAAGCTCCATTGTTCTGGTCACCTTATAGAATGTCAGAGTTGAAGTTTAACTACTTTCAAATTATTCAATTTGTCTTTGTTTTAGTATAGCTACAACTAAGCTTGCGATTTTGTTTTTTTTGGAAATGATTTCTTTTAGTTTATGATTGAAATGATCATATTCTAGATCCTGGCGCTTACTTGCAGTTTGGAAGATTTTGCTTCCTCTGTAAATAATTATTCTGATTATTATATGGTCTCAGGCAAAGTTGAGGGTTTTGAGTGTACACATTTTATAGATGATTAAAAGAAGTAAGGAATGAGCATATCTTGTATCTGAATAGTTAGTTTGTCCCAATTTGACTTGTCCTAAAAGGTGTTTTTGAGATATACTTCAATGTTATTACCAGTTAATTATGTTCGTTTTGATCTATAATTTTACTTCCATGTAGGAGGTTTCACGTTTTGAATCATCGGTGCTGAATTCTAATGATGATAATGGTTTGGATGAATCAGATCCTTTTATTTTGGTTGATTCCAAGGAGGCTCCAATTTTTGCTTATATGGACAAAACACCATCTTCAAGGACCAATGATGTACAATTTACTTATGATTATGGTTCCAATTTTGTATTAGGTGAGACCTCTCACAGAGGATTTGGATTTTCTGATGAGCCTGAGGGAACTCCTAGTGGTGTTGAAGCTTCCTCTAAGGAAGTAGAAGTTGAAGAGGTGCCATATTCTGACTCATTATCCTCTGGGCATGAAATGAATATTGAGAGGATGAATAATGCAGTAGATTTTGATATGGATGAGGATGCACTAGCTGGGGAAGGGAAATCGTATCCTAAAACGAATTCAGGATTTCTGCATATCGGAGGTTTGAAATTATACACACGAGATATATCTGGTGAATCAATGGATGAAGGAATCTCGGAGATTTTTGAGCCTGATGGAATAGCTGGATTTTCTGATAGTGCTTACTCTGAAGAGACATCTGACAGTGGTTTGGATATTGATGAAGATGTTGCAGAAGATTATTTTGAAGGAATTGGGGGGAGTGATAAAATTGTAAACATAAAATTGTTTGTGAAGCAGGAATTCGATGAGTCAACTGACAATACTTTTTCGAGCTGTGACTATGATGAGACTGTAGAGGAATTGGGCGGGATAGCTCTGCAGAAATCATCTAAAGAGTTTGGAGTGATGAAGACCTATCCAAAGCAGAAACATATTGGCAGAGGTAGCGCTTTAGCTATGGGTGACTGTTGTCTTGTAAAGGATCCAAGAACTGCTTCTCGAAGAAAGTACATTTCACAGTTATCCCAGTCTTGGCCTTCAGAGGCTTGGGGGAGTACAACATCCAAAAGATGTCCTGGTGAAAGTAATTAGAGATACATGTTTCTCGAGTTCACTTATGTTTGTGCGTGCTGTTTATAAATTATAATATGTTTATTTTAATACTCTACTTTAGGTTGTTTGTTTAAATCAGACCAATTAAATAGTACTGGATCCCTATATTATTTTATTTCTACGCTTTATCATCAGCTGGATAAATAGATGCAGCTATGCCTTACTTTCTGGGGTTTTCAGTGCAATGTTGACTGTTGAAAGTGTGCCATGCATATTAAGTAGGTTCAATTGGAATGTCTATTCATCTAATGGCGACCTTGATAAAGGCTGTGACTGATATGCTAAAATTTCCTTTTGCTTATGTTCAGGTTTAAAGAAGAAACATAGTAAAGAGATGATTGCAGTGAAGCGTCGAGAGAGAATGCTTCACCGTAGTGTTGATCTTGAGCAAGTTAATGTGGTAATGAAAGGAGAGAAATGATTATATGATTTGTGTTTTTAATTTTTATTTGTGCTGAGTTAAGAGTTTTTTTTTTTAATATATTATTTCTGTTCTTGACCTTTTGCTATTCGTATTTTCTCTAAAATTGTATGTCCATCTTTGAAAAGATAAAGGTATAGCCTTCTAGTAAAAAAAATAAACGAGTTTGTTGAATGACTTAGTATAGATCTACACATATCTTCTTCAAAAAGAGCTTACAACTTTATGTTTTCATTTACAGAAATTAGAACAGATTGTTATGGATGGAATGGATATCTATTCTTTTCAACCAATGCATCCCTGGGATTGCTCCCAGGTAAAGAAGCTCTGCTATACAGTTGATAATGTATTTTCCCATTTCATTTAGGCTGTTTTCCACTTAAGGAAGTTAATCACCTCCTAAGTTTTGTAATTTATTAAAACTAAGACCCAAAAAAGATTAAGCGTGTTTATCTTTACTGTTTTGTATATTTAGACTGTTATGTTGGTTAGGAATTTTTCCCAAATGATAAAAGCTTTTTGTAGGGGGACATGCATTATATACTTAGCAGTGTTACAATCAATATGTTTTGTTTCGTATAGTGATTAGTGCATTTCAATAGAGTTCTATGGGAACTCATTTAAGTACCATTTGGGTGTTCCTTAAGTGTCATCCTGTTACTGGTTATGATTTGCGTGATAATCATAAACATTCTGTCCATTGGCACTTTGATTCAACTCAACCAATAATGATTCCATGTATTTTCTGCTTGGAATTACTGTCTGATCTGCAATTCTGTTTAACAAGTGCTTTTTTGGTGCCGCTAAAAGCATATACTTCATGTCATTTAATCTATAGGTACGACTGTTAGCGGCAATCTATCATTTGCAGAGTGTCTGCCAAGGTTCTGGCAAGAAAAGGTATTTTTTTTTGTGATGATTTCATTTTTTCCCCCTCATTACTTTGTCGAACATGTGTTCAATTTTGAATACTAGGGCTCAAAAATGAAAAACAGTAACAATGGGTTCAAAATAAAACTGCCCTTTCTATTTGCTGCATGCACAAGTGAGATGGAGTCTAAATTTCTTAACTAAACTGGAAATTTTCTCTTTGCAGAATTGTAACAGTGACACGAACACAACATACATGCATGCCATCCTCTAGTGATAGAATTCGTTTGGAAAAGGTTCTAATCCTTATCCTTACTGTGCACTCGTGCTGTCTATTTCATTTTTTGTCGTTTGTGCCAACTGTTGTAGCATGTTACACATAAATTCACATGCCTTTGTTTCATAACTAGTCATCACTACGGGCTTGGCACATTAAAATTTACACTTGTGAATTAAATAGAGAATTATTTTTATTTATGATAATTCATTTATATTACAATAATTTAAATAAATTGTAAAAAATATTTATTGATATTATGAACATATAATATGCACTCTATTTTTATCAGTGATATTTTATTACTCTAACAAGATATTCGAGTTTCATGTTTTGGATGAAATAAAGGTAACATTGTAAAAATTCAAATACAATAGGTAAATAAAATAATATTCTTGATCAATGTTTCATGAATAGGCATAGAAAATAGGTAACACCTATATAAAGAAACTTACATGCTTTTAAGTTTTAAAATTACAAAATCTTTAGATTAAATTATTACGAGAGAAGAGAATTGCAAGGCATCCATGAACATAAAGATTCAACAAATCCAACTTTTTTTTGAGGAATTTTGTTAAATAGTTATGACGAACATTGTGAAACAAATTAAAATTCAACCATAATTAATTTGGTAACTTTATTGATTTTCATAGTATTAAAAGTGATAAATTTTAAAGAAAAAATGATAATATAATAAAAAACGTTGGACTCAAACATACATGTGTTGTTTTTTCGCACCTTCTTGTATCCTCAAATCATCAAATAACTTCCCCTCGTTCATAGAGCCTTAGAGGTTTGATTCACAACATATCGTTTGATATAAACAAAATCGTTAAATAACCTCACAATAAGTTTAACAAAACAAAAAAAATTATAGCCATATTGTCTAATAAGTTAGATATATAATAACTATTGGTGTTGGGTTGGGAGGAATAAAGATACACATGCAATTTGTAAGTATATATATATTTTTAAAGAAAGTTAAAAAAGGGTGATTAAATAAACAAAACTAATAATTTTAGAATTCTAATTTTTCGTTCTTAACTAAGTCATTATGTCTTATTTATTATTCTACAAATAATTTTTCGTACCGTTTGATATCAATAAAATCATCAAATAACCTTACAATAGATTTAAGAAAACAAAACAAATAAAATTATGGCCATATTGTCTAGTAAGTTAGATGTAGAATAGTTACATTGGTGTTTGGTTGGGAGCAATAAAGATACACCAAACTAATTATATGTAATTTATAACCATTTTTTTTAAAGAAAGTTATGAAAGGTTGATTAAATAAGCAAAACTAATATTTTTGGAATTTTAATTTTTCGTTCTTAACTAAGTTATTATGTCTTATTTATTATTCTATAAATAATTAATTTTAATTAAAAATATTTAAGTTTAGAAGAATTTTGACCATTTTAATTTATGTAAATAAAAGTTATGAATCAAAATTAAATAATCTAACTTCAAGTTTTTTTTGGAATTCTATTTTTTTAATTTTTAAATAAGTCATATTACTTGTTATTTATTATTCCATTAAGAATTAATGTTAATTAAAAACATTAAAGTTTTGAAAAAGTATGACCAAAGTTACTATATTCAATCTGTAACTTTTTTAATTTTTTTAAAAATACAATTAAGAAAGGGTGATTAAATAATCCTAATTAAAATCATTTAGAATTCTAGTTTTAATTCCTAATTAAGTCTAATTTGTTATTTATTGCCTTACAAACAATTAACTTTAAGTGAAAAAAATTGAAATTTTGAAGAAATATTACCAAAATAATTAGATGTAATCTATAATTTTTTTTATAAGAAAGTGTTAAATAATCCGAGCTGAAGTCTTTTGATATTATAGTGTATAATTCTTAATTAAGTCATTATGTCTGTTATTTATTATCTCAAAAAATTAATTTTAATTAAAAATAATATAAAAAAGTTTGGAAGAGGTGACTAAATAATCCTAAATGAAGTATTTCAAAATTTTAGTTTTTAATTCTTAAATAAACGTTTGTTTATTATCCCAAAGAATTAATTTTAATTAAAAACAAAAAATAAATATACGAAGGGGTGATTAAATAATCAAAATTGAAGTCTTTTAGAAGAAATATGATCAATTAAATACACAAGTAAAAGTAAAATAAAAAACCAGAAATTATTTTTGTGATACATCATTCTTTTAGAATTTAAAGTAAGTGAAATAGTAATTATTAAGGGTATTGTTATAATTGAGAATACGCAACTATACATGGTCACGCACAAGCAAGAAGTAATTCAAGAATAAGGGTTATACCTACTAAAATTGATAATAATATTTATTGTTAATTACTAGTTTCTTGGTAAATTAATTAAAGTTAGCAAATAGGGGGTTTTCAGTTTTTTCATAAAATAATAAAATAGGTTGTAAAAGAATTATGAGTGATATGTAATTATGGGATTATCATCACCATTATCCTACAATTTAATTAAACATGTCATGAATATAAATTAGTTTTTTAAGTTTTAAATTATTTTTGAATTCTTAACTTTAGTTTTAAAAATCTAGGTCCATTTAAGACTTCTCACCGTTTCTTACCGTAGATTGAATTAATAATACGACCCTAATTAACCTAAATCCTAAATAGCCTAAAGGTATGTTTATTAGATTTAATTCATTCTTTGCATTAAGATCTAAAAAGATGATGACTAAATTTTACAAGATTAAAATCATCGCTCAACCTTTAACGTAAACATTCAACTCTACTTATGACAACAGTTACAAGGTACCACTTCAAATAACAATATTAGTGATTACGTACTAATATCTTAGACTGGATATACACATATTCATGCAACAAACTAATTATACACCTAATTCATAACATGCATAATTTTGACATTTAAACATTGAATTAAACACATCAAGCATTAAGAATTTTAAACTAAAATTTATCATGACTCTAAATTAGTAAACCATAATATAGGGCTTAGAATTACACACAATCACATTATAAGTTTAGATAGACATAGATTCTAAATGAACAAACATTATTTCATGGAAACTATAAACAATAGAAATAAGAAAAGGCTTAGCAAAAGTAGATGATGAAGCCAATATAACCTCGATCTTCAATCTTTTCTTTTAATTCTTCTTCAAAAGTTGAGTGTTGATTGGACTAATCTTTGCAATTTCCAACCTGAGAATGCTCGATCGAAGTTTGATTGAAGCTCAATCGTTTCGATCTATCTAGCAACTCTTGTTGTTGTTGCCCTTTCTACTCGATCTATCATCGATTCTTCGATTGATCGAGACATTCTTGATTCTCGATCTATCGACCTATAGCTCGATCAATCAAACCTGTTGATTCATATTTCCACTCGAGGGTCCTTAATAAATCTCGATCAAAGATCGATCAATCGGGTGTCCTATTTTTGTTCTAAATGTACTTTCTGTCTCTTTATCGACCTATAGCTCAATCAATCAAACCTGTTGATTCATATTTTCCATCTGAGGGTCCTTAATAAATCTTAATCAAAGATTGATCGATTAAGTGTTCTATTTTTGTTTTAAATGTACTTTTTGTCTCCTAATATCTGTACAATACAAAATAAACACGTAAAATACATAAAGAACAATAATTCATTGTAAATATGTGAGAGTTGATGCTCATGTGTGTGTATATATATATATATATATATATATATATTATTTTTCTAATTAACATACAAATTCATATATTTAGAATAATTATTATTATTATAAGAGCAATCCTAATAGTTAGTTGTGTTGAAGTATAACTATTTTTATTTTTGTAATAATAGAGAGAAATAATATAATATTATGAACAAATAATACAAATTATGAGAGGATTACACATCTTAAAAAAGTCAAAGATAAGAGAAGTTCAAAATAAATTAGGTATCAAATGCTAAACAATTTATATTATTGAATCTAATTCTTTTTAGAAACAAAACTTAAATTTTTCAACAATTTATAGATAGAGTTAATTTTATTGGAGTGTGCTCAACTTAGTTGATGGGAGGAGAATACGAAGAGAGGTGTAGAATGCCCAAAGTCTTTATTTTAAATGCTAAATGAGGACGTAAAACCTTAGAAAGTTGGGAGAATTTACCAAGTATAACAAATTGATGGGAATTTTTTTTTCTTGTTTCCTAACAAGTTAAAGAACTTAAATGGAGTAATTAAAATTTCAGTGATATATTACATTCATTTTCTAAAAACGATATTACTCTAATTAAATAAATTTTTTTTTCATCTATTTAAATTAATATGCAAAATGAAATTGAAGCCAATTATCATGAAATTATAATTTTTTAAGGTTGAAATTATATTATGAGAACAATTGAAGGTATAATAGTAATCTCATTATACGATTAATGAGTCTGTGTATGTCTTATCATTTCACAATCCCTGATTGTAGAGTCTAAGAGCTTCTATACGTAACTGGAGCAAAACCTAATTTTTTTTCTTCATATATTTCAGCTTATTGGAGATGATATGCAAGATGCTGATTTTTCTGTAGTTGATGTCTTGAACATAAATTCAATCGGTGGTGATAAAAAGAGATCAAAGAAATTTGCACAAGGCAGCGGTTTAAGTCCACTGGAGCAATGTGCCCAGAGTAAAACAAAAAATAATTCATCTAGCTGTCATCGAAGTATTAGAGCCAATGAGTATAAAAAGAAGGGGAAAAAGGAACAATATGCCAACCAACCAATGTTGTTTGTATCAAGTGGCACAATGCAATCACAAAATGTTGAGACTGCTACTCATATTTCGGTGGAGATGGAATCAAGCAGTAAAAATAAAGGTGGTGGCAATGCTGCCTCAGAAAACTTTGGCACATTTGAGTTATACACAAAGGGCTTTGGGTCAAAAATGATGGCTAAAATGGGGTTTGAAGGTGGAGGTTTAGGAAAGGATGGTCAAGGTATGGCAGCGCCCATTGAAGTGATCAAAAGACCTAAATCGCTTGGCCTAGGTATGGAGTTTTCCAAGGAGGTTGATGACCCAGTAAAGAATACCCCCACAAAACCCAAGTCACAAAGACTTGCAGCATTTGAGAATCACACAAAAAGGTTCGGATCAAAGATGATGGCAAAAATGGGTTTTGTTGAAGGCATGGGTTTGGGGAAAGATAGTCAAGGCATGATCAACCCTCTAGTTGCAGTCAAGCGTCCAAAAGCTAGAGGCTTGGGTGCTGAGGTATAGGAAGTATTTGTCTTTAGGAAGTTGCATCCTTAATCTTAACTGTAGCAAAGCCAGTTCAATTATCTATCTGTATCTGTATAAGATGATAGTTTAGTTTTGGGAAAAGAACATTTATAATACCCTTTACTACTTGTAATCACACAAATAGCATCCTTGATGTCCAACTCATATTATTACAAAGAAAAATCTTTGTCCAAAAATTTCAAAATGAATGTTGTTATTGGATGTTATTTATTATAAATTTTTGGATATTATTTTATGTAATTTCCTTTTAGATTTTGAGCAAGAAGGCACTTGAGCATGTTAGTAGTCTCTTTTGCTCTCTAGATGTATTGTCTCACATTTGTCATGTAATTATGGCTTGCTTTCACTAAGCAAAGCAACTTGATTAGGTAGTCTAGCCCTTGCTCATTAGGAAAACATTTGAACTATTTGTATTTACACCCTATTTTAGTGTTACTATTCAAATAGAAAAGGAAAGAAAAGAAAAAGTTGACCAAAAAGAAAATCGATGGCTTATCTCCCATTCTTATCTTGATATCGATTCTTGTTTGTGCCCTGTTTGCATTTTGTTGAAAGATATTGAATTCATGATTGCATGATGTTGTCACCTAAATATAAGCATTTAAATTATCACAAGAAAATCACTTAATTGTGTTATGTCTGATTTTATGTG
Organism: Hippophae tibetana; assembly: GCA_037013495.1. Lineage (NCBI taxonomy): Eukaryota > Viridiplantae > Streptophyta > Magnoliopsida > Rosales > Elaeagnaceae > Hippophae > Hippophae tibetana. The sequence continues at coordinate 11,920,156 of CM072812.1, forward strand.
ACGAAATTATCAAAACTTAAATTATTATTGTCAATATAATTTTTCAAATAACTTTATTCAATGATAGCGGAACTAAAGTATAATTATTTTAAAAAAGTTTAAAATTATTACTTATTATAAAATGAAGTGCATAAAAACAAGAACTTAGGAAAAAAAAACTAGAGAAACAAAACGATAAGGAAAAGAAAATTGAGAGAATTTTTTTATATTTTTTGTTGTCTTATCTTTGCCCTATATTTATAGTCATAAGAGAATAAAGATAATTAAATATAAAAGACCAAAAGACTTTTGTCCTCTAAAGACATGGATTCGTAAAGAAGTTACGAATAAGAAAAGACGCGGTTGGTTGAAAGGAGTGAAATATCCACTTTATAACTCTCTTCTTTGGAATTTCTCTTTTTAAAAATGCATGAAACCTAAATAATAAAATCCAATGGGACCAAATATACTAAAGAAAAAAGAGTACAATATTCTTATTATATGCTAATTAAATTACCTCATTAAAAATCTTATCAAGAAAACCAATGAGACGAAACATAAACAAAGGAAAAAGATTGCAGTGCATATTTGTCTCCCCTCGATATGCACATCAACAAAGGTCCTTAAGTCGATGCATGTCAATCTCGTGTACCAAATTCTTAAATGTTGTAGTAGGCAATGCATTTGTGAATAAATTGGCCAAATTAACTTTTGAACGAATTTTTTCAACATCAATTTTAACATTTTTATCAATGTCATGATTAAGAAGATTTTTTTTAAATGTGTTTCATTCTCTCTCCTTTGATGTATCCGTCCCGTTAATTAAATACAACATTATTTTCACACAATATCGTGAGAGCTTTTCTATTAGAAAATAGATTATATAACTCTCAAATATGTTAACTCGTTGATCTCAACCATTCACTTTAATTCTATACAAACTAACACAAGATTATTTCAAATAAAATAAATTTAAATTATTCAATTACATAAATTAAATGATTGAAAAGTTAAGATGATGAATTCATAGGATTTTAATTTTTCCCAATTATTTTATTTAATCCCTTAATCAATCTAAATATAATTAACCTAATAATTATTAGCGGAGTTATTTCTCAATTAATAATCACCCACATATCTATGATCATGAAAAATCCTAACTATACAATTCTAGTCCATATGTTTATGGTCATGTAGCATTATATGGGTCATTAAACATAAATAATTTATTAGTGACTATACATGCATAAATTGATACTTCTTGTTTCATAAAACATATGACAATTTATTCATGACATAACACATATCCTCTTTCAAATGCACACATATCACCTAATCAATCTAATTAGTGATCAATTAATCAAAAGAATTAAGGATAAAATAAATCGACTAATAACAATTAAATAATATATATATATATTAATTAAACCAAGGATTCAAATTACATGTTTTTTCATTGAAATCCTAGAGCTAGAAATTATTCCAAAAACATTTTAAGACAAAATCTAAAGAAATACATAAATAAAATAAAAAAGAACAAGAAAAAGAAAAGGCCAATGAGAATCCTCAAGTTTTCATACCCAAAAGTGACTAATTTTCTCCAATATGCTTCTTTTATGTCATTTATCTTCCTAAAATTCCACTATTGTATGGAGAGTTTCTCGCTCTATCTACCCTTTAATACCTAACAAACGAAGGATGAAAATGCTACATAACCAAGGAGAAAGCAAGGACAAATTTGGACCATTAGATCAGATAAAAATGGACAAATCTACATGTGTACATGTGTCACACAGGTCAAAAGGTGTTGAATAGTACACAACATGCGTCACAATCTAAGAGGCATTATTCATTGCTCCTGGAGTATACTCACTACCAATCAAATTGTTTTTTTCTCCAATTCCTATTGGGTATTTATTTTTTTGAATTTTTTTTTTGCAATAATCTTGAATTTCATTAACATGAAATACCACGTTATCATATACTCCAAAGGAAAACAAACAAACATTAGGAAGTTGAGTGCCAATAAGAGTTATGGCATCTAACAATTGGTACATACTAATATATGTGGTCCATTCTCTACAGCTTCTTAGAATGGCCAACAATATTTTATCACTTTTATGGAAGACTGTTATCGTTATGGGTACTTATACTTGATCTATAAAAAGTCATAATCCTTGGATGTTTTTAAGGTCTTCAAAGCTGAAGTTGAAAATCAATTAGGTGAGAAGATTAAAGTTGTCAAATGAGATCGTGGTGGTGAATACTATGGTAGATATGAAGGATCGGGTGAACAACGTCTAGGATCATTTTCCAAATTCTTAGAGGAATGTGAAATCGTCCTGCAATACACAATGTCAGGGTAACCTCGCATGAATGGTGTTGCTAAGAGACGTAATATAACGCTTAAAGAAATGGTGAGAAATATGATTAATCGTGTTGCTGAGAGACGTAATATGACGCTTAAGGACATTGTGAGAAATATGATTAATCATTCTTCTTTGCCAGAATCACTCTGGGGAGAGGCACTTAAGACTATAACCTACATACTAAATAGAGTACCTAGAAAAGTAGTAGCTAAGACCCCTTATGAACTGTGGACAAGCAAAAGGCCTAGTATTAAACATTTACGCATTTGAGGTTGTTGAATTGAGACAACTCCTTATAAGTCAAATGAAAACAAATTGGACTCAAAAACTGTTAGTTGCTAGTTGCTATTTTGTTGGGTATCCTGAATGATCGAGGGATTTTAAGTTTTATAATCCCTCAACTAAATTCTTTTTTGAGAATGTTGTGTTTGAGGGGGGGCGATAGAGTTAGGAATGTTGTCTTTGAAGAGGAATCCATTCCTCTACCAAATGTTGTTATTGACAATGATAAACCTATTGACATTGTTCAAGATACAATTCATGACAACAATAAGGATTTACCTATATAAATTCCTACTCAAAATCAAAAGGTTACTTCAGAAGAGAAAACTCAACAACCTCAAGAGCAAGTGCCTTTTAGGCGATCCATTAGAGAGAAAAGAAGTGAAATTTCAAGTGATTACATTGTATTTATTCAAGAGTATGGGTTTGACATAGGGACAATGGAAGATGATCCAATCAATTTTCAACAAGTCAAACAAAGTACTAATTGTCAGAAGTTGATTGATGCCATGAATGATGAGATAAAATCCATGAGAGACAATGACGTTTGGGATCTCGTCAAATTGTCTAAAGGTGCAAAACCAATTGGTTATAAATGAATATTTAAAACCAAAAAGGATTCTAAGGGCAACATTGATAGGTATAAATCATGTCTAGTCACCAAAGGGTTTTACTCAAAAGGAAGGTATTGACTTTAAATAAACTTTCTCTCCAGTATCATCGAAAGATTCTTTTAGGACAATAATGGCACTTGTAGTTTTTTTTACTCAGAGTTGAACCAGATGAATATTAAGACAACTTTTCTCAATAGTGACATTGAGGAACCCATATATATGATGCAACCAGAAAACTTTGTATCAGGTGATTCAAGGTCCATGGTTTGTAAACTGAAAAGATCCATCTATGGTCTTAAGAAAGCTTCCTGTCAATGGTATCATAAGTTTCATCAAATCATTATCTCTTATGGTTTTGAGGTCAATGCAGTTGATGATTGTGTATATCACAAGTTTAGTGGGAGTAAATTTATCTTCCTAGTTCTCTATATTGATGACATACTATTAGCTAGTAGCAATATAGGATTGCTCTATATTAATGACATATGCCTTGTTTTGTATTATGAATTAAGATACATCGAGATCGTTCTCGGGGTGTCCTTGGGTTATCACAAAAGAGATATCGAGAAGGTACTTGCTAGATTTGACATGAAAGATTGTGCACGAGGAGATACCCATGTTGCCAAAGGAGACAAGTTTAGTCTCAATCAATGCCCCATGAATGAGATTGAAAGAACAAAGATGCAAATGATTCCTTATGCTTCGACAGTTGGGAGTCTCATGTATGCTCAAGTATGTACGCATCCAGATTTGGAGTACATAGTGGGTATGTGGGGTTAGTACTTAAGTGACCCCAATATGGATCATTAGAAAGAAGCAAATAGGTTATGAGGTACTTACAAAATTACATACTCACCTATCGAAAATCAGATAATTTGGAGATAATTGGGTATTTTGACTCCAATCTTTCGAGTTTCCATGATATAAAGAGATCCCCTTTTGGCTATGTCTACATGTTTTCTAGAGGAGCTATATCCTGGAGAGGGGCTAAGTAATCACTCATAGCTCATTCCACCATGGTAGTAGAATTCATAACTTGTTATGAGGCAACCAATCATGCTATATGGCTGGTTAATTTTTTCACTAGGCTGCAAGTTATGGATGGAATTGAAATACCACTAAATATTTATTGTGACAATCTTTTAAAAATCTTGTTTTCGAATAACAATAGAAGCTCGTCGAAGTCTAAACATATAGACATTAAGCTTTTAGTTGTTAAAGAGAAAGTTCAGAGTAAAATAGTATCTATTAAGCATATAGAGACAAACTTTATGCTAGTAGACCCATTGACTAAAGGTTTGACACCCAAGGTCTTTCATGAGCATATTGTTCAAATGAATGTTATCTTATTTGATGATATGCAGTTTTAGTAGGAGTTTGTGTTCTATATTTGGTTAATTTTTTGACGTTATTATAATACTATATGTATGTTCAATTTTCCACATAATAAAGTTTATGGTTTTATTATCTTTATTACTCTGAATGTGTTATCTTTCAATTTTGGTTTGACATAAAGTTTGAAAGATTGAGGTTTGATCTCACTAAGGAATAAAGGGTCAATTGAAAATAGGCATGATTAAGATCACTTACACATCCAATTTGATCTATGTCGTTAAATATATTTGGTATGACGATCATTGATGGATCAGGTTATGATAAATGTAACAAAGGTCGCTTTGGTCTCATATTGGTATAGGATACATACCAGATCGATTAAAAAAGATGTTTATAGAATAATTAGCAAGTTTGTGCACACCTAAGGTTATCAAATATAATTGTCATTGGAATTAATTTGTAACCCAAGTGGGAGATTGTTGGGTTATTTTTAATAACCCAATGGGTGGACTAACAAATTAAGAAAATTATATTTTGAGCTATTATTATTCTAATTAGGCTAATCAAGTGATCTAATTAGGAGAGCTCAATTAAACATATTATACAATATGAGTTTTGTAATGTGTAATACCCAATAATAAATCTAATTAGAGTTAACGTGACTCTCATTAGTTTACTTTATAAAAAACACTTTAAAGTTTGGTCTCTCGGGCTAATCATAATCACCTCTTCTCATTTCTTCCCATCTATTGAGTGAAAACTCATAAGAGAGAAAAAATTAGTCCGTAAAAGACTATAAACTCTTATTTTGTTCTTCAATCATTCATCTTGGATTCAAGTATGTTTTTTGTTGTTTTTCGTAATTTTGATAATCTGATACGAGTTTAAAATCTATACATATATTTAGATCTAGTTATAACATATTATTATTAGAGTTACTTTTTTACTATTGTTAGAATGAAGTTTCTAGTTTTAAAAATACTTAAAATTAAATTATAAATATAATTTTAAATTATTTTAATATTAGTATTTTCTAATATCCATTCCTGCTATTTATTATTCATTTTTTGTTCTTTTCGGCTCCGTTAAGATAGCTTACTGGATAGATTGAAGAGCTGGCAAAGTGGTACAAGCAGTTTGTGCACTACGTTAGTACGTTAGATACTAATTTTTTGTCTAGCAGTAATAAAAGCATATCAGATCCTGATTTATTTTTCTCTGCTAAACGTTTGGAGAGTGGTGGAACGTGTAGAATTCAATAGTATAATTTTAAGGCGAAGAAAATAGGTTATGGTTTATATTATTTAGAAGTTAAATAAAATAGGAACAAAAAAAGAGTTTATATAAACTTACAATTAAAAGATACTAAAAAATAATAATACTCTCAATAAAATGGAATAGATTAATCAATCTAAGGTGCTTGAAGAGGGTTTTTAGATGTACGTAGGGTCCTTTTGATGGGTTTGCTGTAATATGTTCACATTCATCGGTCCATAAATATGTGGGATCCTTGGGAGCCTACTCTCCAGGAAAGGAGAACAGATAATTGAAATGTAGTATTTTTTTTTTCAAATATATACTTACAATTTTATAAGAAAAAATAGTATATACTTACAGCTTTATAAGAAAAAAATAGTATATAAATAAGGAAACAAAATATCTTTTATAATACAAAATAATCAAATGTGATAATACTTATCAAATCTCTTAATTATGTCATTAATACCGGTAATAATTACATAATCAAATCCTAAATATTTTTTGAATTTAACACTCTTCTTCAAATTATATCATAAATATTGATCAAACTTAACTTACATACCAAAATAATCAAAAATTTACAAAGATAATCTTTTAGGAAAAATATCAATAATTTGTTCTTTTATTGAAACACAAGTCATATAAATATTTTCATTTTTAACATTTTTCATAAAGTATCTATTGACTTTCACATATTTTTTCCTTTTATGTTGAACCAGATTAATAGAGATGTTGTTTTGTTGTCATAGTAAAGTTTATATGGTGGTTTTACTAAAATTTAAAGATTCGTCAACAATTTTCTTAATTACAATGCTTCAAAAAATTTGTGTGCAACTTCCCTAAATCTAGCTTCAACATTACTTAATGTTGATTACATTTTATTTTTTACTTTTCTCTGTTACTAAGTTTCCAAAGATAAATGTACAATATCTAGTAGTGGACATTCTATCTTGTGCTAAGCCAACCCCACCTATATCAATGAAGATTTCTATATATTTTACGTCATTTCTTTTGAAGAACGTACCTTTGCCTGGTATCCCTTTGAGATATCTAAAGACCTTGTAAATTGGTTTAAGATGAGTTTCTTTTGAGAAATGTATATGTTGACTTACTATACTAACTACAAATACAACGTAGTCTAGTATGAGATAGATATATTAATTTTTCTACTAATATCTAGTGTTTTTCTTTATCAACTAACTTTTTCAAATCTTTTTATTTCTTTTCTACTTCAATTGAGTATCATTCTGTTTGCATCCAAGTATGCTTGTTTTAGTAAAGAGAGCAAGAATGTACTTAAGTTGAGAGACATTGATTCTCTTTTTTAATCTTGCAACTTTCATTTTTTAGAAGTGTTACATCTGTCCCAGATTCTTGACTTCCAATTATGTTGTCAAGTTCTTTTTTAGTCTCTCAATCTCTTCCAATGTATCCCATGTTAGGATTATATCATCAACTTACACAATCAAAATTATCTTCTTTCCATTTTCACTATGTCAAAAGAACGTTGTATGATCTGTTTGTCTTTGTTGATACCCCTATTTCTTTATCACCTTTGTAAACCTATCGAACCATGCTTTTGGTGATTGTTTAAGACCATACAATAATTTTTTTCAATTTTCACATTATGTTTATATCTTGTTTACCAAATCTTGGTGGCATGGTCATGAAAACTTATTCTTCTAGTACTTCATTTAGGAATGCATTTTTAATATCAAGTAATTAAAGATGCCTATCTAGATTTGTTGCTAGCAACAAGATAACCTTATTGTATTCAGTTTAGTCACTAGTGTAATTGTTTATGTATAGTTAAATTTATAGGCCGTGTAAACCCTTTTTCAACCATACGAGCTTTGTACCGCTTTATCTCCCTATCAACTTTGTATTTTATCATAAATAACCATTTACAACCAACACGAATCTTCTATTTTGGTAACTCTGTTACATCTCATGTTTCATTTTTTCCCAGTGCTCTTATTTCTTCCATAATAGCTTCTTTCCTTTTGGGATTTTTAAAGCCTAATAGATTTTTTTGGAATTTATTTTCTATCAAGGTTAGAGGTAAAAGCGTGAAACCCAGTAGACAAAATAGTATATGAAATAAATTTGAATATATGATGAAGTGTACAAGATCGAGTTGACTTTCTTAGAGAAATAGGCAAATCACCAAACTAAGGACATTCAAAATTATCTGGTTTTGAGAGAGACTTTTAGACATTTGGATCTATCATCATTCTAACTCTCTTGGTACTTTAAGCATGAAATTTTTCCTATCTTTTTATTTAGACATATGTGAATAAATAATGATCTCTTTGTTTTTCATTTTTTTCTATATATGCTTCTTGTTTTAAGTTTCCTTCTTTAGATGGCATAATAGAATCGATGAGGCAATAGGTTCATTGTTTGGATGAGGCTCACTGTTGGGCTTAAATGTAGTGTTTACATAGATGAATTCATAGAGATTAAGACACAAATCCAAGTACTAACCAAAAAAGCTTTTGTCACTCATTTTCTTCCCTCGAAATAGGAATTTTGGTGGTAAGATGTGTCTTAAAGAAAGCAACATCATAGCTAACAATGATCCTTTATATAGATGGATACTAACACATGTGGTTACTTTAGAGTCTAACTGGGATCTGTTATTAGAGTGAATGTGAGCAAGAATAATACAACTAAACACTATAAGGAAGAGATCAGACTGAAGATGGGACAACAAAAAATTACTTCAAACTTTTGGATTGGTGTTTCAAAGGAAAAGATATGGCTTGGCATTTAATTAATGATATATGTTGCAATTAAATTACATCCCCCTAAAATGATTTTTCTATATTTTTAGTAAATAGTAAAGCTCGAGCTAAATCAAGGAGATGTTTATTTTTTCATTTAGCTACTTCATTTTGTTATAGAGTATGGACACAAAAGATTTGGTATATTATCTCATGTTTTTATAGATAACGTCTTAAGATATTGTTAAAGTATTCTGACCCATTATTAGTTTTGAGGATTTGAATGTGTTTAAAATTGAGTTTGAACTATTAGGTGAAAATATTACTAACCTCAGTTTTTTCTTTCAATAGATAAACCTAACACATTCAAGTATGATCATCAATTGATATAACAAACCATTTAGAGTGAGTACGAGTAAGAAAACAAGAGGAACCCAAAACATTGTTGTGAATTAAAGTAAAATGTTTGGATAGTTTATATTGTGTGTTTGAGAAAGAAAGACATTGTTATTTTGCAAGCTTACATACTTCATACCGAAAATTAATTTCTTTATTTGAAACCATAGAAGGAAATAAATGTTTCAAATACTAGAAATTAGGATAACCCATTCTATAATACCATAACATAAAATAATTATTTTTAGAAATAGATGTAGAATCACATATTATAATTTGATGATTTTCACTGCATTGGTCCCATTAAAATAGTAAAGCCCTTGACATTCTTCAATATTTTCAATCATCTTTCCTAATGATATGATATAGAACGGTTAATTTGTCTACTTACAATGGGGTGGGACTTACTTCACGTGGCACTAGATTATCCGCTTTGGTCCATAACTGCAAGTTTAGTGGGCCCATAGCTATGACTTGACAATTCAGCGGGACCTTACGACTTTACTTCTAAGTAAAAACCCCAAAAAGCATAATGCCATTTAAAGAGTGCTCATATTTTATAAGTACATCACCACCAAACTTCTTAAGCAACGTAGGATATGTGCAGGCACATTGCATCATACACCCCATTTAAAGAGTCTTATGTCCTCTTAAGAACGCAAGCCTACATGACTCAGTAGGGCTATGACTCTGATACCAACTGATACACTCCACTCCACATGGCACAAGATTGTTCTCTTTTGTCCATAACTACAAGTTCAATAGGCCCATGGCCATGACTTGACAATTCAGCGGGACCTCAAGGCTTTGCTTCTAAAAAGAAACCTCAAAATGTGTCATGTCATTTAGAGAGTGCTCACCCCTTATAAACACATCACCACTTAGCTTCCTAAGCAATATGGGATATGTGCAGACACACTACATCATGATAGGTCTTGAAAAACACAATAAGATAAAGATATTATAGTTGAGCAATTTGAGCCTTCTGATAACTAACTAATGGATATTAAATTACAAGCCAAGTGTGAAACATAAAAGACATAATTGAGACACATAGAATCAAAAAAATCGATACTTCATTCTCCAACAATAGTTGAGATAAATCCATATGCCACTCTAACTTTAAGATTACCGATACAAGATGAGTAAAAGGTAAATAAAAGATAGGTATAAGTTATATGATCATAAACACTTGAGTCTATTATAAGGATTTTTGAATCATGAGGTGGCAACTAAGGTACTTAAATAATTACATTTATATTGCACTAAGGATGAAAAGGGATTTATGGATGACTTGGCCAAAATTATGCACGTTGAAAAAAAGTTTGTAAAGTTGGTCCAGTTATTCTCGGTTAAATGCTTTCTCTGAACTTGAATTATCTTGAGATTTTTTATGTTCAATTAAGGCCAAATAACTTAAGGTCATATTTTACCTTGTTTATAGTCTAATATTTACTATAAATTTTTCAAAACGTATCTTTTGAGTGTCCAAACTTAGGATAATGATCACAAAAAATCTTTTTTCATTGTGAATTTAAGTAATTTTTTGTTCAATATTCATAAGGCTTATTAGTGAAATTTGTTGAATGCTCATGTTCTATTTGCCCATGGGTTGAATTAGTATAAGGCCCAAGCCTATGTAAATTTTCAAAGCTCCTCAACCCATTATCCCTAATTGGAATGGCTTAAAAATAGCCTAGTGCATTTTCCCTTTGTCGAGCCTTATTAGACACCCATCCAAAAGAGTCATTTGTTCCAACCCTAAGAACCTAGACCTTACGAAAGCCATTGCAACCAACGCTGCTTAAAGAAACATCATAGAGTTTTACCTATCATTGGCTCTCTTCTTGCCAATCCTCAGAGGTTGGTTAGATATCAATGCGAAAAGACAAGAAGATTCTTATATAAAAAGATTCCTTATAGTACTAGTTTGTTCAATGTAAACTAAGGTTTATTACCTTCTCAAATATTATCCTTACATTCGTAAGCTTTTGATACTCAAATGGGTCCATCACCACTCTACAAAAAAAATGCAACAAGAAATATAAATAAATAATTAAATATAAATAAAAAAATAAGTTAGTAAGAAAAAATAAATATAAACAAAATTAAGTATAAACAAAACTAATAAAAGAATTAAAACAAATTAGAAAAAATAACAAATAAAATTATATAAAAATTATGCTTTACAATTTTTTTCATTTTTAAAAAAATTAATGCTCAAATTAGTAATGGTAATTCTTAACCTCCGACAAGCTAAAGCAAACCCCCTTTCTTAGCTTTTGGTTACTGCTTGTTTCTCATTGCTTTATTTCTTATAAAGGGTTCCGCTATAGTCGTTCGGATTCTTCCATGTTTGCTCGTCAACATCATGGTCGTTGTCTCATCCTTCTTTTATATGTTGATGACAACATTTTCAACTGGAATAATCCCAATATAACTTCAATTCCAAGTAATGATGCCAACAATTTGACATATTTAAGTACATGCAAGTATATGTGATCATGTATAAGTTATATGTAATTTTAAGAACAAGAGTTGTCGCACCCGCAATGATTGGTTTATTAAATGTTTGAGTACTAGACTTTGATTACACAACACTATTTAGACTAATTAAAATTGACATATAAAATATACTAAAAATATAATACTTACACTAATGTGATCCAACACAACAACACAAACTACTTTGGTATAAAAGAGTCCTAGGAATCCAATTTCTCTCATTTTGTCACATATGAATCAATTTATCATCTTAAGCACTAATTGATATGATACTTAATCAAATGTCCTACGCTATCATGTAATTATTTTATTAAATAAACTACATGTCATATAATGATTAAATTCATACTATCATGTTAATTAATTTGGAGTCATTCATAAGCTATCGTTTATAGATCATACACATACGAAGTGTACATCTCTACTATACATGATAATTAATCATGACTAATAATTAAAATTACTCTTTTGAGCATTACTTAATTATCTCATTATATTGAAAATAGTATAAATTAATTAATTAAAATATTAAATATCAAGAATCGCAAAGGAATGGAAAATAAACTAATTTATTATATAGAGACATTGAGTTCAAGAGGAACTTAACTACATGTTTAGTAAATCCAAATGATATTAAATTAAATCTCAAAATTACAAGAAAGTAATAAAATAAGAGATAGAGAAAAGATACAATCAATCTCATGACGATTCTTGATTCTAAAACCTTCAATATTTAATACTTCTCTTGCTTTCTCTCTCTAAACTTGTTACTTCGTTCTTTAATAATATTTGATAGATATAGAAAAGTGTTCAATCAAGTGGTAGATCAATTAACAAATTGATTATATGTGAAGAGGCCTGTGGCCTTTCCTAGGAAAGGTTTGTAGTTCAAGTCTTAAGAGGCACAACAACTCCAATTGAAAGCTACAAACCTTTATGTACGAATTGTAGGCATAGACGTTCATGTTGGTAATCTCAAAAAATAGCTTATGATCTGGGAGTAATTACGGAGGTTTTAATTCTACTCTTTCAAGATTGGTTTGTAATTTAGGTAGTATAATTCTCCGATCTCACATTATACACACATTTGAATTCCACCCATGTAATTTTTAATTATTTAATAAAAAAGAAGATTTTAATGCCCTTTTAAAAAAATGTAAAAAAGTATTGAATGAGGTTTCCATTTGGTTAAATAGGTTAACTTTTATGTATAATCCTAAAATAAATCTGAAATGTTGATTAACATATGATATACTCGTAAAAGTAGGTAAAATATGAATGCCACGCGTATAAGGTGAAAAATTGTAAAACATAAGCCAAAATGACATCTTTTTAGTTAACAATGACCAAACACGTGTGAAACAACATCATTCTAGGGGAGAGAGGGCACTGTAAAATGAAAAAAATGATAATGTTTTCCAAAAATCTTGTACACCTCTACTAAGCCCATCCACTTATGTTCTGAGTATATCCACCTAATTTTTTATTCCTTTGGGCCATTTTTTTATACAGCCACCACAATTTCTCGATATAGCCCTTGATCGATCGAGACTTCCAAAAACACTTCCAAAAATTTATCTAAAAGCCTTACATCAATCTTAATCGAATCTAAAATCGATCAAGTCTTCTAAATACACTCCTAAATCATGCTTTGTACATCCATATGCACTAAACAAATCCTAAAAATACCAAAAAATTTAGAAAAAATTATTTTCTTCCCATATCCTAAATAAATAAAATTTAATATTTATAAACACAATTTTCACTTTTATTGACTAAAACAAGAGAAATATTAAGCTTAAATGACATTTTATAACTCTGTTTTCGTATAATTATCAGTACATAACAAAAAATTAATTAATTAATTAATGAAAAAATAGAAAAGCAAAGCATAAATTCATCAAAAAAAACTATTTAATAAACATTTTGCGGATGCATTACCAAAAGGCATCACCTGTGAACTTTTTGACGATGAAGTGTGTTAATGAAAGGATCTTATTAGAAAGCAAGTGCTTGATTACCATAGGAAAATCAATGACTTTAATGAAGTGCACTAAACGAATATGCTTTGTTTCATTTTTGTTGTATTTTAAAAAAAAAATCAATTAGATGAAAATACCCCTAGGATTCATGCCACTAATTTCCAAGTGGTGCCACATAGCTAACTTCATAATATTTGGTATAAAACTTCCTTTGTATATAAAAAAATTAATTATTGAACTAATAATGTTCACATTATGGTCATACTTTAATAAAAACAATAATAAAAATAATTCATGATATTTTTATATTTAGTTTGATTATTAATCTGTAATAAAATATAAAACATTCTAGCAACAATAAAAATACTCATTCTTATCACACCTTTTGAAAATAAACTCGGATGTTATATTTTTCTCAAACATTTTTATAATTGTTATTTTTTTTATCATTTTATCTTATTCAAAAATAAAAAAAAATATTTTTAATTTTATAAATTTTACTTTAATATTTATCATTATTTTAATTATACTATTTAAATAAATATAATAATATTATTATTATTTTCATTGAATTTAATTCTTATTCCATTTTTACCCTCAAATAATTCATGTGTCGTTAAATTATGTTATTTTGAGTTTTTTTTACTTGTACGAAGCTTTAATATAATTATTGTATTAATTTTTTTTAAGTTAATCATTAAATTACTAAGTTAAGTTTTGACACTGATAAAAAATTTGGCAAAAATTGATCAATAATTTTTTTATATTCTTAAATGTCTTATTATTTTTTATTATTATATATAAACAATGGAAAAAAAATCAAGTAAATTTTTAATGTATCAATTGACACATAAACACAATACACTTAATTTAAAAGACATTATTGTCACCTTATTTTAAATTTGTATGTACTAAATAAACATTAAAACATAAATGTTACAATTAATAAATTTAGAAATAATTAAGATCTATGCTTCTAATTGATTGAGTTTGCTATAAACATGTTAAAAGTATTTATAAAGTTATAAATGTGATAATAGATATATTTATTACAAATATATTTATACTAAATATATTTAAAATTTTAAAATTTTAAATATGTAATTTAACTTTATAAAATTGATGGGTATTTTTTGTAACAAAAACTTACGGGCACAAAATGCAACCAGCCCAAGATATATATTTCCCTTGGCTCTTGCAAGTTGCATCTAAACTTTCACTGTATTTTCCTAGCGTTCTTAGTCCTTCCCAAGTGCGACGGCCATTTCTAGGGTACGAATATCCGTACTGGTTCGTAAATTTTCCGGGCTTGTTCTTTCGAATTATAGATGTTTCTTTCTCTATTGGAGGTCAGTTAGATCTACAATTTTCTTGACAATACCGTTCTGCTTTCTCTGTTTCATTGTTCCTGGATTTGCAATGCTATAATTATAATTGCTGTGTTCTTTCAATTATTTTGTTTCGGAATCTTTGCTAGAATTGAAAACCCAGGTATAAGTTACAACCCTTTTTAGTTTTTAACTCTTTCTCCGATCTGGTTCTCCAAGACTTGGAGCAAATCCAACATAAATCGTTCAAAAATGGACTTATTTAATCGTTTCGGGATCTCCGTCTTAACCATATTTTTGATTTTTCAATATGCTTTTGGATTTTACCTTCCTGGTAGTTACCCCCACAAATACGCTGTCGGTGACTCCCTTAATGTGAAAGTGAATTCTCTGACTTCCATTGATACTGAGATGCCTTTTAGTTATTATAGCTTGCCCTTTTGCAAACCCCTAGAGGGTGTCAAAGACAGTGCAGAGAATCTCGGTGAGCTCCTGATGGGGGACAGAATTGAGAATTCTCCCTATAAGTTTAAGATGTTCACAAACGAATCTGAAATCTTTCTGTGTCGATCTGACCCTGTGTCTGGTGATCAGTTTAAGCTCTTAAAGAAGAGGATTGATGAGATGTACCAGGTAAATTTAATCCTTGATAATTTGCCTGCTATTAGATTCACTAAGAAGGAGGGTTATTTATTGAGGTGGACTGGGTACCCGGTTGGAATTAAGGTCAAAAATGGCTATTATGTATTTAACCATTTGAAGCTTAAGGTTCTTGTTCATAAGTATGAGGAAGCCAATGTGGCACGTGTCATGGGAACTGGCGATTCTGCAGAGATGATCCCAACAGTTGGGAGGGCCGGATCTGACAAGCCTGGATACATGGTTGTTGGGTTCGAGGTCATACCTTGCATTGTCAATCACAATGTTGATGCAGTCAAGAACTTGAAGATGTATGACAAGTATCCAAATGCCATAAAATGTGATCCCACCTCTGTATCGATGCAAATCAACGAAAACCAGCCAATTGTGTTCACCTATGAGGTTGAATTTGAAGAGAGTGACATAAAGTGGCCATCACGGTGGGATGCTTATCTGAAGATGGAAGGATCTAAAGTTCATTGGTTTTCTATCCTAAACTCTCTCATGGTTATCACTTTCCTCGCTGGTATTGTCCTTGTAATCTTTTTGAGGACTGTTCGTCGGGATCTTACACGGTATGAGGAATTAGACAAGGAGGCTCAAGCTCAGATGAATGAGGAATTGTCTGGATGGAAGCTTGTTGTTGCTGATGTTTTCCGTGCTCCAGCCAATCCTGCACTTTTGTGTATAATGGTTGGTGATGGGGTTCAGATTCTTGGAATGGCAGTGGTTACCATAATGTTTGCTACCCTTGGGTTCATGTCACCTGCTTCTCGCGGGACACTTGTCTCAGGTATGATATTTTTCTATCTGATTCTTGGTATTGCTGCTGGGTATGTTGCAGTTCGTCTTTGGAGGACAATTGGCTGCGGAGAACACAAAGGATGGGTTTCAGTCTCGTGGCGTGCTGCTTGTTTCTTCCCTGGAATTTCCTTTTGTATTCTAACTACATTAAATTTCCTATTATGGGGTAGTCACAGCACAGGAGCCATTCCATTTTCTATCTATGTCATCCTTATTTTGCTCTGGTTCTGCATTTCAGTCCCACTTACTCTTGTTGGTGGGTACCTTGGGGCCAAGGCACCTCATATCGAGTATCCAGTTAGAACCAATCAAATTCCTAGGGAAATACCGGCACAAAAATACCCATCCTGGCTGTTAGTTCTTGGTGCTGGAACTCTCCCATTCGGTACACTGTTCATTGAGCTCTTCTTTATCATGTCTAGCATTTGGATGGGGCGTGTTTATTATGTGTTTGGCTTTCTCTTTATCGTGTTGATCCTCCTTGTAGTGGTTTGTGCTGAAGTGTCTTTGGTTCTAACCTACATGCATCTATGTGTTGAGGATTGGAAATGGTGGTGGAAGTCTTTCTTTGCTTCTGGTTCTGTTGCTATATACATTTTCTTATACTCCATAAATTATCTTGTTTTCGATCTCAAGAGCTTGAGTGGACCTGTCTCAGCCACGCTGTATTTGGGATACTCACTCTTCATGGTTCTAGCTATCATGCTTGCAACGGGCACAGTTGGCTTCCTTTCTTCGTTTTGGTTCGTGCATTACTTGTTCTCCTCTGTGAAGCTGGACTGAACATTTCGTGCAATGATTGGCACTTTGAAGAGCAATAGTTTACTTACTGGGATTGGAATGATGCAATAGAACTAATGTTATGTTTTACTTTCCTACTTTCCTTCATGTCAATTATATAGTTTGATATTCAAAGTTTATTTACTTTGTTCTTGAAATATATAGCATGTTAGACTTTGATCGTGGTGAATGGCAATTGAGATTGATAGGTATTATCCTTTTTCAAGCTATCACGGCTTGCTTTTGATAAATATCTTCTTGGGTTAGCAGATTGTGAAAAACTTTTGAACATACATAGAAAAATGAATAAAGACTGAACCTGTAATGTGATGACCTCATCTTAAATATTCAACCGTTGATTTTGAATTAATCCTTATTAGTCAGGTACGTTTTGATAGCTTTTTGATGCCCAAAAAAATGTAATCCTTATTATACCAAACAAAATGCCAAAAAAATTTAAATGAAGAAGGTGCATGCAGTGTAAAAATTGGGTGCAAAGAATCTTCCAAATGATCCGTGTAATTTGAAGTCAAAATTGAAATTTTGTATTAATAGTAATTTTTAGCCTTCCTCTTATATATTGCAAGATTTTTCCACTGAAATAAATAGTACTGTTATATACCAAACCTTTTCAATATAAATTTCTGTTTCTCATGTAAGTTTTATACCTAATGGTAACGTAATTCATTGATAAATAAAAAAACAATCCGTAACAAATATGAGAAATAATTAAAAGAACACAAATAATTAAGATTAGCTCTTTTCTCTTCCTATCGTTGTGATGACAATCAAGGAGCATCCGTGCAAGATATATTAGATCCATTGCATGCATCCATTGGACCAATTACAAGAGGAAGGTCAAGAAGATCAAAAAAACACTCAATAGAATGATCCAAAAACTTGGGGATAAATCCAAGAGGGTACATACCAAAATAGTCCAAATAAA
Source organism: Hippophae tibetana (assembly GCA_037013495.1). Taxonomy (NCBI): domain Eukaryota; kingdom Viridiplantae; phylum Streptophyta; class Magnoliopsida; order Rosales; family Elaeagnaceae; genus Hippophae; species Hippophae tibetana. Next base: position 11,938,101 of record CM072812.1, read on the forward strand.
AACTTAAATTTAATCAATGAAATTAGGATCATGGAGCATCAAAAACCGTGACCAACAAGAAAATTTTACGACATGAATGAAGATATTTTAAAAATTTTAATTTTAAGTTTCTGATGGTGCTTTTTTATTTATTTAACTTTATAATATCAATTGATATTGATATTTTATTATCATAAATTAAATTTAAATATATGAAATATTTTTAGATTATATCATATTAATTTAAAAAATATTATTATATAACATATATTGTATAATTAATAATTTTTTTCAAATATGTGAAAAAAATACCTCTATTTAATAATTTTACTCAAAATTCATTTATATCACTTTTTTCTACATATTATTAAATATTGTTGATACATATAATAATATACCAAAATATATACAGAAAAATTACACATAGTATATTATTATAAATAAAATATTTATTTAATGTTACAAAGAAACCATTAATTGCATGACTTAAAATCGCTTGGATTTGAAAATTAATTTCGATTTGTATTTTTATTCTTTAATTAATTTCAACAGGAAGAGATAAGTTAAACTGTTTATAGTTCTGATCATTAATGAAAATTAATTAATCGGTGAAAAAAAGAAGCTGAGAAAGAATTAGGAACATTTGGTAGTAACTACCAGGGCATTTGGTCTTGGTCAGTTTTCAATTACCAAAAGAGGAGTAATTTTTCTTTATGTTGTTGTATGTTTTGACATGTGGAATTTGGTAGATATATTGGGGTTGTATTTTTATTAATGTGTCTATTTTTTATTTGTTATCGTAAATATGTTACGTTTTTAAAACAAATCAAATTTATAATAATTAATGTAATATTTAATTTATTTTTATACCATGATGAAATGAGTATAACATTACAATGCAAATGTTTATTTTTATATAAGGCAAATTAGTTGGTACCAATTAAGTGTTTCAATGGGCTGTTCAGCTAAAAGATTTAGAAAACTTTCAAAATAATGTAAGTTTTTAAAATTATATCTAAGTAGTATTTATATTTTGACATCTAATTAATAAGGCTTACATTAATCGAAGAAAAATTCATCCTAAAATCAATAATTTTTTATTTTTTATTTCCTTGAACAGATTTTAGTAAAAAATAAAATTTATTAACGAATTTATTGATTCAAAGTGTTAGTATTAATATCAAATATTATAATAAAATTTATTACCATGAAATCATATTTTATCACAACAATGATAAATTTTATTGATAACATATTATTTAGAAACAATTTTAATAAAAAAAAATTATGATAAAATATTGACTTAGTAAGAGAAGTTATTATTTCAATATGATAAGCATCTAATATTTTAATAAAATTTATTACGATCAAATAATACCTTAACATAACATTAATAAAAAAAAATACAATTAAAATATTCTATTAATTTGATGAAACAGTAGTTAATTATAGTCATGTTTGTCCGCAGCTTGCTTAGAAGCCTGTCTATAAATCATTTCGAGCTTTTTTATTTTATTTTTTGCTCTTTACTGTACATTTTTTTTTATAAAAGATAAATTTGCCCTTTTACTTAAAGCACGTGCATAAAATCTCTAATTAAAATAAGAATTTGGATCACTGTTTTAACTATTGGTGTTCATCGGATCGAAACCGTTGATTTTACTGTCATCTGATCCGATCCGACCATCCGCTCGGATTGACACATTCTAATCCGCAATCGATCCGAACACCACTTACATCCGCTCAATCCGATCCGTAAACTATTCGGATGACATCCGATCAATCCGATCAATCCGACCAATAATTTTAATTAACTCTATTTTTTGTATTTTTAAATAATTTTTTTAAATTTTTACATAAATCATAACGTAAAATTATTTAATTTAAAAAAACATTAAAAAATTAAATAAATATATATTAATTAAATATATATATAATTAATTCTGGTCGGATCGGATCGGATCGGATGAATCGTAGTGAAATCCGTCATCCGATCCGCACTTAACGGATGGAAAAAATCTTCATCCGATCCGACCATCGGATCGGATCAGATCGGATGAAAAATCAATGGATCGGATCAAATTGATCGGATGGATCGGATTTTTTGCACACTCCTAGTTTTAACTTAGGTTAATAGAGAGATTATTATTATACTATTTTAAAAATATAAATGTAAATACGTTATATAAAAAAAAAAAAGATTACCATTAAAGTACCAAAAACCTTACTTACTGCTATTAAGAATTAAAATTTATGATTTCAATTTTTATGTGATTTTTTGCATATAATTATACATATTATTAATATGTAATAGACAAAAATAATTAAAAATGTGAACCTTTATACACATTTTTTCCTCGTAATGTATTTTGGTAAATACAGTTACACAAGAAAACAGACTCTGCCTCTGCGTGTGTGCGAAAATACTTTGCTGTTTTTATTGTGTTTTTAATACGATGAAGAGTGTATTTTCTTTTCTTTTGAGCTTATTATAACATATATATGTATGAATATCTTTGTGTAGAAAAAAAATTAAATATTTTTGTGTAAAATAAACCAAAATGTGATTACCTGAAAGAGTGTTTAATCAATAAGATATCATCAGTTCATCAGTCAAACAGCTAAAAATAAATAAAAAATCATTTATGTTAAAAAAGAAAATGTCTAATAACTTGCCATTAAACTTTTAAATGACCCTTATATTCAGATCGGATCTGGGATCTGGGATCTGGGATCTTACTACAGGCAGCAAAATCTAATCAAAAGTAAAACAAAGTTTAACATTCATATTATTCTATAAAAAAAAACCAACACTCATATTTTTACCAACTCCTTTAAAAATAAACAAAGCATGATGGAACATGCAACTTAGCAAGCCACAAAGAATCACATTGAGCAGGCCGTTCTGCTAAACGTACGTGTAGTTAGTAAAGGATGCCCCTTAAATAAAATAAAAGGAAAATTAAATTTAAAAATTCTATTAGAAGGCAATATTCTCGAAATATTCAGATTGAGTTAAGACCCATTAACTAAGTCTTAGCAATAATTTTACTTTTTAACTTTTAAAAAAACATGTTTTTTAAGTTATAAAAAAAACATTTTATCATATTTTTAAACATTTAAAAAATATTTTTTTTTTTACTTTCTATAAAAAAAAATACATGCATGATAAAAATTATACTATGTAATTAAAATAAATTAAAAATACTCACTTCTAAGACCGGTAGGCTGTGATTCTAAATCACTTCTTCTCATTCTCAGTTAACCCCTCCCAGGAAAATAATTGGATATATATCAATAATATCCAAACTTTAAAGTGATATCACAGATACTTTTAAAATTGCAAACAAATATTTTTGAAGTTATAAAAATATTATAAATATCTACTAAATTTAACGAAAGTTAAAATTAATGAAAATGAATAATAATCTTTTATACATAAAAATAGTATAAATAAAAACACAAAATATATCATGATGTTTCCCACAAAAATGGTAATCAACACAAAGAAATTTGAGAAAAAAACAAGAATAAATCTTAAAGAATTATATGGATTTAAAGATTTATTATTATCAAGAATAAAAAATATATTTTTAAGAAAAGATATAGTTTTATTATAAAATAAATAATAAAAAATGAATATTAATATTACAGACGTAAAATGAATGTATGATATACTATTAACTAACAAAGAAATCATGATGAATATATCTATTTAAGAGAAATTCAAATATTAATAAAAACACATATTACATAAAAAAAATCATCAATTTTCTGTATATTACATAGTAGGATATTTATTGACAAATAATCATAATAGTTCATCATATAGAAAAAATAAATTAATAAAAATAAATAAAAATTTTCAAGAAATTGGAAAAATAATAAAACAAAAATATTAATAGGCTTTAAAATACAAGAAGAATAAAACTTAGATGTTAAAGAAAAAGTCATGTATTAAGATTTATGTTTATAGATATTGAAGAAAAAAATCCTAACAAAAAAATGCGTGAAAAATCTAAAACAAGAGTTAAAATAGTGAAAGCTTTAATCCATGACGTAATATTGGTAAGAAAATGATATTATTCCAATAATATTAAAAAAAATTACAAGATATAAAATTAAATTTTAATAGAAGCATAACAAGTATATAAAAAAACTAAATAACAATAATGAAAGTTTTAATTCTTTTAACAGAAAAAATTGATGTACCACAAGAATCGAATATCAAGTACTTACAAGACATAAATAAAATACAAAAAGAACTTATAAAAGAATTAAGAGAATGACATTATAATTAGAAATTACAAGACATAATAAGAAATTTGTAGAATTAAGAAGTGATGTAAATAACATAACTATAAATTTGATTCATTTGTAGGATTAAAAGAAGATCTACTTGAAAGATCAAATGTATTGATATCTAGAAACGAAAAAAGAAAGAATGAAGAAACATCTAAAGATAAAGAAAAAGATATAATCCCAATTTAATGGAATATATAAAAGAATTAAAAGAACAATTATGGACCTTGAGAATAGGGACATAAAAAATTACTTAGTTTGTTAACTCTGATGAAGAATTGAAAAGATATTATGATGAAAAACTTTATACACACAAATAAAACAATGATATGATAATAATCAATGAAATTGATTCTGAATCAAAAAAATCATATAAAACCAATTTTATTGCTAATTCCTTAGAAAAAATGAAAATCTTACCCACATAAGGAATAAAAAAATAGGCAAAGGTTAAAAGAACCTAAACTTATTTATAAAAAAAATAAAAGAATGATTACATTCGGAAACTAGAAGTAGTATACCTTCAAAATTTAAACTTCATAAAAATTATAGATCTCATCTTTTAGATTAAGATTGTATAAGATACAGAAAAAAAAAAGTCTTAAATGAATGGTCTTATGGCATGAGTGTAATCATATAAGCTTTTCCAACCACATAATTAAACCTTTTGTTGTCTCTTTTGGAGAACATAAAAACTTGCAAGTATACACGGTGACAAGTAATAAAATTTGATAAGTAATAAAATTTGATAAGTAAAGTATCGTTCCCCTGGAAATTTGTCACTACAGTTTGTTGAGTACTAAAATTATTTCATTCTGATTTTATCCAAAACAATCGTTAATTGGAATAAGTTAACTAAAGAGTTTTATAACAAAATAAAAGAATTCTAGGTTCCAGTTTTTCACCAAATTAATCCACTCGAATCATATTATTTTCTCTTGATTTATATTTTTTTAGTAAATTTAATTTGTCAACCAAGAACTTCTAATTTTATCCATACATCTCTTCTGAGCTCCACATAGACACACCTCACTAAATTAATTCACTATATTTCTATGAGAATTAAATTCACCAAGATTCATTACGTTCTAAGTTCTCAAATGGTCACACATACGATAGAAGTTATATTCATATCCTTCATATATACATGTTATTCTATCCATTAGCAATATACATAAAAATGTCTTTTCCAAGTTTATTTAAGTGTCACAGATCAATTGATAAATTTTCCAATAATCAAAAGCATTAAGCATAAATAGAATAAACAAATTAAAAGTCTCATAAATCTTTCAAAAATAATTAAATTCAAGCTTCATAAATTTAGATAAAACGTAACCCTAGAAAAATTAAATTACTTCATAAATAAAAATTAAAATTACAAAACTTAAGGAATATTAGATGAAGAACAAAACAAAATTATAACATTTCTTCTCTTAAATTTTTGGCACACGTAGAACACAACAGAAGCCAAAAATGGCTTCTGCGTGTTCCACAGTCCAAGTCTCCAACTGAACCCCAAAACAAAACCTCTTTTTTCTAGCAATAAATGCCCTATTTATAGCTAAAAAAATACATCAAAAAAATATTTTTTATTACATCAACGCGTGAATAGTGGGGGACAATGAAAAGACACACGTGGAAGAATATTTATCGTGCAATAGCGTGCGCAATTTTGGATTCCTTTTTAATTCAAACTGTGTGCCATGTGTCATCATTTGATTGGATGAAATAAATAGTGGGACACGTGGCATCCTTTAATTGGTGGAAGGGAGAGCTTGCTCGTGGTTACGCCGTAAGAGATCATGGCACGCAAGACAAGTGGGTCCCACAAAAACAGTTGGAACTGCGTGCAATGGTTATGCGTTTTTGTTTTATTCAATACGTGCTACGTGTCCGCTTCGGATTAACTGTAAGAATATTTGAGACACGTGGCATTGTATGATTTGTTGAATGGTTGGGGCTTGCGAAGTTTCTATGGATTGCGTCGCACGGGAAATTGCCTACGCAGTAGACACATGGGTCTTACCCTGCACGCCGGCCTATGCGGTAGATGGGCCCCACTCAGTACCGAGCAACGTGCACTTGAATACCTGCGTCCACTCGAGATTATCACATCTGGTTCCACGCGACTCATCGTAGCCATTGATTTCCTGATCGAACGGTTGGTGTCGCGCGTTGGTGATTGTGCGAGTGGCCTAATTTTCCTGCGTAAAAAATAAATTTCTTTAATTGCATTTTAGCCCTTCAATTTAATTCAAATTAACTTTTAAACTTTCTTTAATTGCAATAAGCTCTTTTCTAATTTAAATTTACTTTTAAACTTTTGTTAATTACCATTAAGCCCTATTTTAATTCAAATTATATTTTTTACTTTTATTAATTGCAATTAAGCACTCTTTTATTTTAAATTATATTTTCAGACATAAATTTGCAATTAAGTACGTTTTTTATTCAAATTCTTTAATTTTCTTAAAAATATATTCCTTAACAAATAAATAGTAAATAGTAATTTATTATACTAAAATTAACTAAAAATGTCAAGAACATAGCAATTATAATTAATAAAATAGATGAAAATAACTATATAAAATACAGTTATCACCCTTCAACTCGTAGAGTCTTAGTAACCCATAAAATAACAAAAAATATTAAAATTTGATTTACAAATTTAACAAAATAATAACATTTATAAATAAAAGAAAATGCTCTTATAAGTATGAGTACTTAGATATTATAATACATAAAATATAGAAGAAATTTATTAAAGAAGACAAAGTTAGACATATCACTGAATTAAGTGAAAATGAAATTGAGGAAACTCAATGATATTTAACAAACATAAACACATGTGTTATATAAATTCTCTTATTTATGAATATGAAATGTATTATCACAAGTTATCACATTTTATGCAATAAACTTATAAGGAAATAATTTTTCAAAAATTATCTGGAATATTACATAAAATTATAACAGGATGATGAAATAAAAGAAATATAGAAACTATACCAAACATCTTAAAAGTAACAATAAAAACTCTTAAAAAAATATACATTAGCATCTTTACATGGTCCATAATTAAATTATCAAAGTAATGAAAATGGATATTTATGTCAAAAACTATTAAGAAATTTGCAAGAACTTTTAAAATTGTAATAATTATTAATATTGTGAATAAAATAGAGTACAATCACTTTTTTTTATTCTTTAGTAAGTTTATACTGATGCAAGAGTTTCATCGTTACTAGTACAATATTAAGGTTTGAATAAGTTGAGGTATATTAGGTGTAACAAAAGAAGAGAATGTCGCAATGAACTCATTAAATTTAAGTATGATAATTATAATTCTAAGTTAATTAAGAATATTAAATGATTAAATATTTATTTATAATATTTATAAAAATAATAAATAAGAAAATGAAGACATTAATTAGCCACAATTTTGTGTGAAAATAAATATAAAGAAATTATAAAGTTAAAGCATGTTTTAATAAGAACCTTAAAAATTTGACTTTAAATAATAACTTACAAGTAGTAACAATTAACATTGTAAAATATCTAATTTTAATTTGATATTAGAGTCATAAAAAATAAAAATAAAATCATTCGATGAAAATTAATACTATTAATCATTCGAGAACATTATTAATATTAAATATAAATCTAAATAGTATAATTTTTTTTTATAAAAATCAAGTTATAAATGAACATATATTAAACCTTATAACATCAGTGGTAATTATCCAAAATAACTTAAAGCCAATTTGATTTGTATGTAATATTTATTCAGTACTTTGGTTTGAATTATGCACACTTCTCATATTAAACCTTCTTTGTACCTGTTTGTTTTTCACCTAGCTATTTTTGATGGTTAAAGATTGTGAACTAAATTTTATGTAATCTTATTTTGGTTTGTTTTTCTTTATAGAATTTTTTTTTCAAGTCTATATGCAATAATCCAAATGATGTGATAAATTTCCAGAAGAATATAGAAGGAAAAATAGAGAGTACACCTTTTGTCTCATACTGTACCGGTGTACTGTAGTTACGGCAGATCTAAAGGGTGGTTGGCAACAAACAAAAGGTACAACGAATTAAAGTAACCTTATATTTTCAAAAATAATACAAATATCAGTTTTGGATAGATATATTCATATAAATTTAGTAATTTAATTTTGAATCAAGTTAATCAATTTTTTTAGAGTAAATTATTATTATTTTTTTAATCAAAACAAAAAGAAAATTCTCTTCCTCTCTCCCATGTCTCTCTCCCTTTATATATTACACCGGATCAATATATCAAATCGTTATAAGTGCCCTCGTTAGACTAAAATAATATTATAATTATGTTCTATTAATAATAATTCAAAATCAAATATTTTTATTATCCAATTTACGTCTAGAAGAATATTAAAAAAATTGTTTCAATATAAAAAATATTATTTTAAAAAGATTGAAATGATTTAACCCAAAAATAAAATTATATAACTACCTTAATAATTACAAAATTAAAATATTAATTAGATAAAAATTTACACAAATATTATGAAAATTGCTTCTTTTTCTCTTTTTCTTCAAATGCTTATCGACAAAACGTTGTTTTCAATCAATCTCTGTTTATTTCTTAAAATATATATATATATATAGACACATTTTTTTAAGTCTCACATATGCTAGATAGTATACTTCCGCTGCACATGTAACTTTGAGTAATCTTTTATCTCTCAACTTAGGTTTTAAGATGAAGTTAGACTTAAGTCTAATATGATATCAGAGTTGGTTACTTAGCTTCTTAGTTCTCATCGGTGCCCAAGAACTTATCGGTGTATTCATTTCCTAACTTTGCCCATCTAGTATCGACCACCAGTCGATATGGAGGATAGACTTCCGCTATAGATATAACCTTGATCAATACTTCATCTTACAAACTGGATTTTAAGATAGAGTTAAGCTCAAGTCTAACATATATATATATATATATATATAACAATTATTAAAAAAAATCAATCTCTACTAAAGCTAACATGCTAAGTGAATGAACCGATGAAAATGAAATATCTAAAGTAAAGTTCATTGTTTCTCAATTCCTAAGGTTAGTGGCAAGTTGATTCTCTACTATCTCAGATAATCATGAGGTATTCGAGAATAAGTGTGGTGAGTTTGAAGATGGAAGGAGGGTCTTTTACTCATGTTGGCGTGGTCAGTGAGAGAGCAGAACAATACCAAGGGAAGGTAACCACCTATGGTATCATTGCATGTATTATTGCAGCTATTGGGGGTCAATTTTTGGCTATGATATTGGAATTTTAGGTACATTTATCTCTCTCTCATGAACTATGATTTTGGCTATAAGGTCTAATAGAAATTAAGATATCTGATTTGCAAATGAAATCATGGAACTTACTTTGAATGAGAGAGATAAGATGTAGGATTGTTAATAATATCAAGTTCTATTTATTACATGGAACTATACAGTACACTTTGTAGAAAAGAAAATCTTGAACGCTTATTGCTATTTTGATTGGAATAGGAAAATTAGAAAAAAAAGGGCGATATAACCTAGAAAAGTGAGTGTTGTTTAGGGACCATAAAGTTCTATGATTTTTTGATCGATCAAAAATTAGAAAATTTTACATTATCCATGCCCATGCCAAGGAATGACGTGAATAATCTCTCTATTTCTTATATATTTGTTTGCATTTACATATACACAGAGAGGATCATTTACGTAGCAGTGTCAAACGTGCCAACAAGGCATGGCATACGAGGAAAAAAGGTAACACGACACAACCTACAACTAGCATAACGGGTTGAGCCATGTTGGATTGTACCGACACACTAGTCTAAAATTAAATTTTACATAAATATATATTAAATATATAAATATATCTATATATTATAAAATGTGAGTCTAACTCAATGAATAGAATTAACATTTATACATTATAGGTAGGAGTTTGACTCTCATTACTATCATTTTTTTCAAATAATAGACTAAACGGGTCACTATCGACCCGTTAAGCATGATTCAATAAGTTAGGCACGGTACTACACAGTAAAACTCATGGACTAAGAACAAAGACATGCCACAACACGATGTAATACGATACAACCTATTAGCTAATGGGCCACGGATTTACACAATATGCTAATTTGATGGATTGGCCATGTTGAGCCAACCCAGACTCTTTGACACCTCCAATTACATAGGTATTAATAAAATTTTCTTGAAATTATCAAGATGCATACATATTCATTCATATATCTCATACAAATTATTTTTTTCCAACCTAAACTATAAACTATTTTCAAGGGATCTAAACTTTGATTCCAAATTTATACAATTAAACACATAAGTACAAATTTACAAGCTTGAATGCTTACGTGCTAAAACTTTCTTAACACATAATTACCTAAACTTATCAATTTGGGTCTTATAAGTTTGATTAGCTTTTTGTTAGGAGAGAGTGAGAGTGAGTCGTGTTCTTGGTTGTAAAGGAGTCAAATAGTGGATTTTTTATTTTGGTAAAAGGTCAAATTTTGGATGGTTACAGGTTGTTAAAGCCAAAATTCAAATAAGTTTTGCTTGCCCCTTATTTTAAATACTCACAATATGGAAAGGATGTCGATGGTTGATGAACTCTCGGGAAAACCAAGTGTAAGAGTTGCATCATAAATTTCAGCAAGTTTTTTTTCCGACATGAGCTGATGTGAAATTCTTAGAATTGGTGATTAATTCTAAGTAGGTGTCTCTTTATAATATTTCTATAGGTGTCTTTTGACAACACTGTCTACTCTAACAATCATAATTCTCTACACTAAGAATTATCATGCTCCACCATAAAGAGACACCTACTTAGAATTAATCACCAATTCTAAGAATTTCACATCAGCTCATGTCGGAAAAAAAAAACTTGCTAAAATTTATGATGCAACTCTTACACTTGGTTTTTCCAAGAGTTCATCAACCATCGACATCCTTTCCACCACACAACTTGCATCTATACCAAGCCAAAGCCCATGTGCAACTTATGGACTCGCTATCAGTAACACGCCCTCTTTTATGGTAATATTTAGAGACTAGTATCATGCCATAAGGATGTACACACTCTTTTCAAAGATCATCACTATAGTATTTGAAAACAGACATATTGTTAACATCACCATTGATATTTGAGTTTCTTATCGAATCAGCTCCACCCTTCAGACAATTTCTTTTGAGGTGCCCAGATTGTCCACATCCCTAGCACACTATCTTCTTTTTCATGAAATTGTTTTTCTTTCGGTTGTCAGCTACCAATGTTGAGTTTTCAGGCAAAACATTATTTCCACCACTCAGCCTTTTTTCTTTAGAAAAAAGCTTGTTAGTAACTTGAAAAAATTATTTTCTCTTTTCCATGAATCAAGATAGGTTTCATGTGATCATAAGAAGATGGAAGAGACCATATGAGCCTTAAAGCTATATCTTCATCATCAAGTTTAACTCCAATGGTTTCCAGTTCAGAGATAATATCATCGAGAATACTAAGATGGTCAAATATAATAGTTCCTTCATTCATATGCAAAGTATGAAACTGATCTTTCAGATACACCCGATTTGAAACGTCTTTTGCTTGATACAATTCTTCAAGCTTTTCCCAGAATTCTTTGGCCATAGATATTCCATGCATATTTGCAAGAATATTTTTGGCCAAACAAAGTCAAATTGCACTTACAGCTCTTAGATCAAGATCTTCTCAATCTTCATCACTTATGTTGGTTTTACTAGACTTAATACCAGTAACAGGGCCTGGTTTCCCCCTTAACGTCTTGTGTAACCCGTATTGGATCAAAAAATCTTTGACTTGTACTTGTCACAAGCCAAAATTGATTCTCCCATCAAATTTCTCAATGTCTATCTTGACTCCTATCATTTCTCCTTCTTTCTTTGAAATTGGCTCTGATACTAGTTGTTAGGGAATTTGGATCAAATGGTATAATCACAAATTCCTCCTCTCAAGATCCTCCTTAGTAGAATATCAAATAATAGAGAAATAGAGAATACACAACACAAGAATTATAATGGAAACTACAAATTGGAGAAAAAATCACTTTCGTTGTCAAAAGACAACCAGAGAAATAAATTTACTATGTGTAAAATTGTTACAATCACACTTTCAATAATTTTCTCACACACCCAAAAGATAAGAGCAATTACAAGCCCAAAAGAATTTCCCACAAAATTCTCTCACTCAAAAACTTCTCATATAAGTTTTTCTCTATTTTTGGGATGATTAACAATGAAGAAATGAAGCCATATTTATAGCCTTTAAGTTCCCATTTCATATGCCAAACATTTCTTCATTCAACAAAATTAGGCTACCTAATTTTCTTATTCTTTATTCAAACAAGGTTAGCCACTTCCATCTTTGACAATATGGTAAGCCATTTTCCATGAATTTTCTTCTAAATTAAGCACCTCCTATTTTTACTAACAAACCTAATATTATTTTTAATCAATCACAACAAAAATCACATAGTTCTAGTGTTTGTGAGTCTTGTGAATATGGTAAGTCTCATAAAAAATCGCTTTCTATTGGTAAGCATGTAACTGCTCGAGCATCTTTTGAACTCTTGTATATAGATATTTGGAGACCTTCTCCAATTGTTTCTTGTTCTATAGAACGTTATTTTTTGTTAATCATTGACGAATTTACTCATTTTGCTTGTATTTTTCCTTAACCACTATGGATCAAGGTATGTATCAAGGTATGTCTATTTTTCTAAAATTTAGGATATGTTTTTTTTTAAACAATGGTTGAATGCAATTTGGTCTTAAACTTAAGTCCGTGAAAAGTGATGGGGTTGGCGAATTTAAACCTCTTGCTTGTTTTCTTAAAAATGAGGGTTTGATTTATTAATGGACTTGTCCCCATTCCTATGAGCAAAATTACATGGTTAAAAGTGATGGGGTTTGACGTATGCTTTTTGCACTGCAGTGTTTGTTCTTAATCTTATGCCTTCTCAAGTTCTTTCTTATCTTTCTCCTTATTTTTTGCTATATCATAGGTATATTTTTCTTAACTATGGTTTCAGCCAAATGGGTTACATTTCTTTAGAAAAAATTATGGGAGGATTAATATTTTTCATCATGTGGTATTTGTTGAATTTTTTTTTCCTTTTCATACTCGAGATGTGTGTTCTATGTCTGCTTCTTCTACTCCTTGTCAAAATATTTCATTATTTTATTCTCCTTTTTCTGTTCACTGCTTACATGGTGGATCTATACCTATTAGTTCATCATGTCTTGTCGTACTATAGGTTCTGGTACATAATGGGTCTTTACCTATTATTTCTATCTCGTCTTATCCTACTATAGGTCTTAATGTGTCAACTTTTGTTTTTACTTATCGTCCTTTTTCTATTGCTACATAGTTTTCCCGTGATATGTCTTTAATGCTCATGGCTATGTTAGTGTCCTAGGATGTGCCTGTGCAAGCCTACCCCTATGCCAGTGCTTGTGCTACTACCTAAGCCTATGCCAGTGCTTGTGCTACTACCTACGCCTATGCTAGTGCTTGTGCCCACGTTAGTCCCTACACTAACGTCTGCATCCCTACTTGCTTTTGTACCATTTATGACCGTTAGTAATACCCACCTAATGAAAACTCATGCCAAACGTGGGATTCATAAACCCAAATTATTTATTTCTTCCATAATTCCATGAAACCTTATAGTTTCAAATAAGCTTATCTTTTTTAAGAATGGCATGATGCCATGTTTGTGCAATATAATGCTTTATTGTGAAATGTTAGCTGGAGTTTAATCCTTTGGCCTTCTAGTCAAAAATTCATTGGCTTCCTTCGAGATGCTACCTAGAGTTTAGTCCATTGGCCTCGTAATAAAAAAAGTCATTGGCTTCCATTGGGTTTTTAAGACTAAATAGCTTCCCTCTGGTGCTGTTGATAAGAGGAAGGCTTGTTTTGTTGCTAAAGGTAATCTTCAAACTTATAATATTGATTATAATGAGACTTTTAGTCTGGTAGTTAAAGCTTGTACTATTTTGTTATGTTTTCTCTCATTGAATTGTTTGGTTGGGAGACTCGTCAAATTGATATCAATAACATATTCTTAATACAGACCTTAAAAAATCCATTCTCATGCAACAACTACTAGGTTTTTTTCGATAAACTTGATCCTGATTATGTGTGAAAGCTTTCCAAGTCTCTCTATCGTTGAAGTAGGATCCGCATACTTGGTATCATAAGTTGAGTTCTTGGTTAGTTCAAGATGGTTTTAAAAATGTCGTTTCAGATACTAGTATTTTTATTAAACAATATAGTTTTGATGTGTTAATGCTTTTAGTATGTGTTGACTACATTTTACTCAAGGTAACGATTCAGTGCTGGTCCAACAATTTGTTACTCAGTTGTATCATGTTTTTCCACTCAAGGATCTTGGTTCTTTGGTTTTTTTATTGGGTATTGAAGTCACTTGTACTTTTGGTGGCATGTTTTTGTCTTAGAAAAATTATATTCAAAAATTACTGTATGGGGTTGGTTTAACTTATTGAAAGTCTGCTTCTACCCTTATGGCCTCAAAATGAGTGTCTAAGGTTGATGGTGTGCCTCTTGAGCAAGATGATGTCGCTGTGTATTGTAGCTTAGTTGGTGCTCTACAATATTGTTGTAAAATTAGGTTAGAGCTTTCTTTTTTGTGTGCAAACTTTTCCAATTTCTTCTGTGTCTCCCGAATAAACATACGCAGGCTATCAAAAGAGCTTTTAGGTATCTTTAGGGTTATATGAATTTTGGTCTGAAATTCGTGAAGTCATTTGGATCTTGCTGGATACTTAGATGCTAATTGGGCAACATATCATGTTTATTGAAGAAGTGTTGGTACATATTGTGTATTTCTCAGGGATAATCTTGTTTCATGGCTATCAAGCAAACAAAAGGTTGTTGCAAGGTCATCAACTGAGTTAAAGTATATGGCTCTTTCATCTCTTATAGTAAAAGTGAAGTGGATCATATTACTTTCTGAATTGGGTTCACATTTGAGGCATCCTCTAAATTTATATTGTGATAACATTAATGCTACTTATCTTTCACAAAATCCTATCATGCATCAACGAATAAAGCATATAGAAATCGATGTTCATTTTATTAAAGAACGTGCTCTTAGAAAAGAAGTAATTGTTGAGTTTTGTCCTTCCGAACAACTAGCTGATTTACTTAAGATATCTTCATGTAGGCAATGTTTTGAAGAAATGAGATGCAAGCTTATGGTGTTGTTCCAACCATAAGCTTGAGGGGGACTGCAAATCAGTGTTAGGTGATTGTATTTATGAGTACACGTGTTTTAAAGAGCGGAGTTGTATTATGAGCTAGTTATACGTGGCAAGCTTTTATTATAGTAATGAGATCAAGAATTTATTTTGCTTCCTTTTCTGATTTCATTTCTTTTTTGCCTTTTTGTTTCCTAATTATTGCAAACAAAAAAGATAATTATGTTTTTTCCCTTTATAGAACAAATTATTTCTTGATTTCATCCTTGTAAAATCAGGTGAACTATATTATTGATTTCGAACTTGAACCAAATTTACATGCTTAGTTACTAACAGGAGGAGTCACATCAATGGGTGGATTTCTTGACAAGTTCTTCCACAAAGTTTACAAAAATAAGAAACATGCAGAAGAAAACAACTATTGCAAGTATAACGGTCAAAGGCTTACAGCTTTTACCTCATCTTCGTACCTTGCTGGTTTGGTATCATCTCTGGTAGCTTCTCCTATTACAATAAACTATGGATGTCAGGCTAGCATACTATTCGGGGGCATAAGTTTCCTTGTTGGAGCACTCCTAGACGCCTTTGCACTCAACCTAGCAATGCTTATTTTTGGTCGAATCATGCTTGGTATTGGTATTGGATTTGGAAACCAGGTATTCTGTTTTATATCCTAACGTAAACACATATGAAGCTTTAACAAAAAGAGGTTAACGTTACACAAAGTAAATTTGGATTACCATTTCATGTTGATCTTCTACTGTTTTCTACAAGTATCTGATTGATTCTTTCTTTTGATTGGCATGAAGGCAGTTCCACTAAATTTATCAGAGATGGCACCAACACATCTTCTAGGAGGTTTGAACATCATGTTTCATAGAAAACATGGTCAATTTTGGAACTCAAAAGCTTGGAACATGGGGATGGAGTCTCTCTATCGGATTGGCTGTAGTACCAACCTCTCCGATGACAATTGGAGGAATACATTTACCTGAAACACTAAACAACTTAATAGAATAGGGATCGGACGAGAAAGCGAAGAAAGTCCTAGAAAAAATCAGAGGAACTTCAAATGTCAATGCAGAGTTTCAAGACATGCATAGATGCAAGTGAAATTGCTCATGCAATTGAGAAACCCTTCAGAAATATTCTTAAGAAAAAGAATAGACCAAATCTAGTTATGGCAATATGCATGCCAATGTTTTAGATCCTTACAAATTTTGTTCTCTTTTATGCCCCAGTTTTGTTTCAAACTATGGGATTTGGTGGAAATGCTTCACTCTATTCTTCAGCATTAATAGGAGCAGTTCTTTTCTCATCAACATTGATATCCATTGCACTTGTGGATAGATTAGGTCGTAAAGTTTTACTCATTAGTGGTGGAATACAAATGATAATATGTCAGGTTATAAAGAATCAAATGAATATTCAATCTATCCAAGAATAAAAATCCTTCAAAGGTTACTGAGGTTTTCTATATATGTGATGCAGGTTCTAGTTGCCATAATCTTGGGGATCAAATTTGGTGATGACAAAGAACTATCAAAAAGTGTCTCCATAGTAGTAGTGATTTTGATATGCCTCTTTGTTCTAGCTTTTGGATGGTCTTAGGGGACCACTTGGATGGACAATGCCAAGTGAGATATTCCCGTTAGAAGTACGATAGGCTGGACAAAGTTGTTGGGAAAAATGTATGGTTGTAAAGAAATAAATTCCACACACCGAGGATAATTTCCCAAATCAAAATAGAACAAAAATAACACCAAGATTTTAACGTGGAAAAACCTTCCAAAATGAAAGTAACAACCACAGGACCCGTAGGTCACTTAAACTTCCACTATAATAAGATGAGATACACACTTCACCTTTAGGTGGATCTCTCACAAAAATACAACAAATATGTATCTTCAATTTGTGGGTAAAACTTCACAAATTGGCTCTCTTAATTTTCTCTCTCAAAAACTCTCTATGTTTTCTTTTCCTCCGCTTCTGATCTGTGAATATTGAGATTGAAGCAAAGGCTTTTATGAAGCCAAAAGCTCCATTCTTCACGCATGATTATACGGAGACAAATGGCAAAACAAATTGACTTTTTTTCTTCTTTTGGCGCCACCACCTTTGAATGTTTCCTTTCCCTTTTTTTCTTTGTTGCTGGCCCACATTAGTTGGACCAACAAAAGTGTCACCGTTGTTGTAAATTTTTTGTTCACATTCATTCCTTTCCCTCCTTTGTACACTCAAGTTTGGAATTTTCCTCTTCTTTGCTAGCTGGATTAGTGTCATGACCATCTTTTTTTATGTCTTCCTACCTGAAACAAAGGGAGCACCGATAGAAGAGATGATATTGATGTGGAGGAAGCATTGGTACTAGAGGAGGATAGTACCTGCATGTCAAGATGTTAGTAAAAGCAGTGGGAGGTGAAACAATCAAAAGGATAGATAGGAGTAGAAAACTTTCACTGCCGAACAAAGTCAATTATCATCTAAAAAAGTTATAGCATTTTGATGTGATGTAATGCATTAAGCAATGACCATGTACTCTGCTCCACTTTATGTATCCTAAAGGCCACTATCAGAACCTCGATCAAATTATGGAGTCTTGATCAAATTACTGGGCATTCAATATCATTCCTATTGACAAAACAAATATCATTAGTATTGGTGAGAAATGATCTAAGGTTGGAAAACTAGGGCACTCAATTGGTTGACGAGGCACCGTTGATTGTCCACCACATCACCCACTCGGGTGCTATAGTGTGTCGATGGTGGGCACCGAATCATTCCTCTAGTATTGGTATCCTAATAATGGTATCATCAACTTCAACTCGGTATCCTTGAATGAGCTGTAAATATATTATATATTGATTCTAGAACATCCAAAATACAAAAGATAAGAAACAAAACGATGTCATTCAAATGGATGAGACAATAAGAAAATTCATAGATACCAAAATGCCATAATGAAGAGTGACTGCTAGCCTCTTGTATCTTCTTTCAACCAACCATCAACTATAGAGCTTGTTTAGTACCCTCTTGTGCTAAATAGTCTAAGAACACAAAATTGAATCAGATACAAAAGATGATTTTCAAGATAAGCAAGGAAACTTAAATTTAAGCTCATTAAATTCAAGAAGTTTTTGGCTAAAAGTAATGATACTTTTCAAGATAAGCAGGGAATATGATTTGATAGTCAATAAATAACTTAGATTAAATATATATTTTTATGATAATTTAAGTTATTAGTAAAAAAAATCCTTAAATTTAACCATTTAAATTAATTTTATTTTTTAAATTAATGGATTAAATCATCTTAAAAAATTACTAGATGGAATAACTAGTGGATATTTTCCATATTCACCTCTAATTTAAATGATAAAATAGAACTAGAAATAGGTTTTAAGTGACAAAAGAAAACAAAAAAGAGACAATATTGTCTGTAAGGCGAAAAAAGAAAAAAAACAATGTGAGCTATAAACCAGTAAATGTTGGTTTTTAAAATAAAAGTTACTATAAATATCATATCTTTACTAATGCAATTAAAGTATGCAACATTAAAAAAATTTAAATCAAACAAAACTCTTCTTAAGTAATTAATATAATTACGAGGATAAGTGAATATGCTCGATAAATAAGCTTTATCTTTTGAAATAAAGATTAATACCTCTCATCTTTCAAGCTTTTTCTTCCAACAATTGTGTACGGAATGTTTAAGCCTATTGATCCTTCAAGGTTATCAAATTCTAATTCTCCAACTAAAACCTTTTATGCACGGTAACTAAGTTTTCACAACCAATTGGAAAGAAATGGTCTCACAAAATTTTTCTTTCTTAAATTTAAGGGTGAAATTTGACCCACTTTTTTTTTTTTGTATCTCTTGTGAAATGGTCTCACAAAATAGGGTTTGTGAAAGACTCATTTTTTATATAAGATTAGATCATAAAATCCTAAACTAAACAAAATTTGGTTTCTTTAAGGAAACTAACTTTTCTCCTTATCCTGCATATGTCACATTATTCTTAAAATCCAATTCCCAATTGGATTACTTTTTCTCATCCCATAAAAATTATGCTTGTACATATAATTTAAATTAAATCCAAATCATACCTAAATTTAATCTTAATCATGGAACAACAATTAAATCCCCATTCAATTTTTTCAATATTTATTTGATTTAATTTGAATCCTCATTTGATATTTACCAAAATATTCAACTTGTCATACAAATAACTAATGTCTATCATAAAATAGATAATTGATATTTTTATCATTTATTAATTAAACAGTAATTATTTAATCACATTAAATAATGTCATTTTATCAATAAATTAAATTAAATTTCATTTTCACAAGTCATAATTGAATCATTTGCATACTTAATTTCAAATTTCAAATTTTAATTAAATAAATAATTAATTCATAATTAATCATTTATTTTTTTTGAATAACAACATCGTTTAACAATTGTTATGGAGTAGTGATAATAGTCAAATTATTGCATTTTTGTTATGATTTAAATGTTGATATTTGTGTAAAAATTGTGTTTATTTAATTATTTAATCCACAAATGTCATTTCATGGATATTTCGTGTTTAAAATGCAATTTCAAGTAAAATCATAATTTTGGAGAAGTTTGGGACAAAGTTCAATGATCGGGATTGAGCGAAAATAAAAAGAAAACAAAGTTTCAAAATTTGGAAATTCCGCCGCCGATGAGATGATTCTCGCTGCCGGCGAAATTCTTACAGAGAGCACGACGAAAATCTTCCCGAGAGCACGGATTTTGGCATATGCAAATCTCGCCGCCGGCCAGAATCAGAGGAACCAAAAATTTTATTTTCCAGAAATCTCGTCGCCGGCGAGTTTCGTCCGAAAACACAATTTTGTTGTTGTTTTGTTCCAAAATTGCCCCCAAAATCCTAGATCTATATATACTATAAGATGGAGAAAGAGGCCACGGTAGAGAGAGGAGGTCTGAGACAATTTTGGAGAAGAAAAAGGCAATTTTGGAGGAAAAAAAGCAATTTTGGAGAGAAAGTTTGGAGAAGCTTGAAGGATCATCACTATTGTTGCTACCAAGTCTTCATCTTCAAGAGTTTTTCATCTCTTCTCCTTAGCTTTTATTTTCTGCATTTTATTCAGATTTGTTATTCATGGATTCAATTGAGATAATGTTTGTTCTTATTTCTATTATGAACTAATTTGTTTTTGCTAAGGCTATGATGTAGTTGAATCAAGGAAATCTGATTTCTTTTGTTATTGTTATATGAGTTCATTGTTTTCAAGTTGAGTATTTATTTCCATGCTTAATGCTTTTAAATTTCTGGGCAAGATTTAGATGATTTGTTGCATTATATTGAGACCGAGAGGAGATGTGTAATGAATGCTTCTTGTGATAAATACCATATGTTGAATGCGAGTGTGAGAACTAATGCATGATGTATGTGGTTATTCTAGAAATTCCATAAATCGTAATGTGCTTGCTTATGATTAAATCTTCATAGAAATATAGTTGGTTTTCATAGATAAGTAATTCTAATATAACTCGAGAGAGAGTATTAGGTAAATTTGGATTTTTCAACCATCACTTTTAGCTTTGATTCTCATATAACATGACTTGAAATCGGATTGAATTGATTTAGAAAAATCAAATGCCTTAGTGTTTTTAATCATTTGTGAACAACATTCAATTGTGTTATTTGCGTTTAGTTTTAAGTTAATTTGCTTCCTAAAAAATTTCAACAATTCGGTTTTCAAATAAAATTAGGATTAGTCAATTTCGGTACTTAGTAACACCATTCCTTGTGGGTTCGATGTCCGTACTTTTGTACACTTTATTACTTGAACGATTCGTACACTTGCGAAAATAAGCATCAAATTTTTGGCGCCGTTGCCGGGGAATGGTTTAATTTTATTAATATCGATACTACCTAATCTTAGTTTTAATTTGAAGTTAATTTGCTTTATCATTGTTTCATTTTTAATTTTGTTTATTTTGCTCTTTTAATTTATCTATCATAAAAAAAAGTAACATTGTGTTGTTTTTGTGCTAGTTGATTTCCTGGTTGTAGAATTTTTGTACGAGACGTATAAGAAGGCTTAACCTTCTTCCATTTGATCCGGAGATTGATAGAACATATAGGCGTCTAAATTGAGAGAGAAGACGTTCAACCTCAGCTCCTAATAGACAATCAGCCATGAATCCACCATTTGTTGAGAGAGGTGGAAATCGTGAAGCTTTGAAGGATTATGTTGTGCCTAATGTTGTTGGAACTACTTCAGGTATAAGGAGGCCAACTGTTCAAGCCAATAACTTTGAGATAAAACCATCATTTATCCAAATGGTTCAATCAAATCAGTTTGAGGGAATGTCAAAGGATGATCCAAATGCACATATTGCTTACTTTCTGGAGGTATGTGATCTTTACAAGATAAATGGTGTGTCTGAAGATGCTGTAAGATTGAGGGTTTTTCCTTTTTCACCACGGGATAAAGCCAAGGAGTGGCTAAACTCATTACCACCAGGATCAATTACAACATGGAATGAGTTGGTTCAGAAATTCTTGTCCAAGTTCTTTCCTCCTGCTAAGACGGTGAAATTGAGGAATGAAATCACATCTTTTACACAGTATGACCAAGAATCATTGTATGAAGCTTGGGAAAGATTCAAAGAAATGTTGAGGAAGTGCCCACATCATGGTATACCGATTTGGCTACTAGTCTCTACATTTTATAATAGGTGGGTTTCAAACTATCGGGCAATGATTGATGTTGCAGCTAGAGGGTCTTTAATGGGAAAAACACCGGAGGATGCTCATGAGTTGTTAGAGATTATGGCAGAAAATAACAATCAGTGGCATTCAGAGCGGGTAACTGTAAAAAGACCAACAACAGTGCATGAAATTGATTCAGTGAATGCTTTGTCGGCTCAAGTTACTGTTATTTCAAGAAAGATGGATTCTTTGTCATCCAAATTCGAATCCAAACCAACTACACAATGTGATTTATGTGGTGGAAATCATTCTAGTATCGAGTGCCAAGTTGGAAATCCATTTGCTTCACCAAATGTTGAGCAAGCAAATTATGTTTCAAATTTCCAAAAACCTCAACATAACCTATATTCGAACACCTACAATCCAGGTTGGAGAAATTATCCAAATTTGTCATGGGGAAATAACCAAGGGGGATTCAAACCGTCATCATCTTCCTACCAACCCCAAGAGAAGAAACAAACAAATTTGGAAGGAATTTTGGGAAAGTTCATTGAGGAGTCAAGAACAAATTTCAGAAATCAAGAGGCAATCAACAGGGACATCCAAAACCAACTGGGGCAGCTTTCAAAGAAGATTGCAAAAAGGTCTAAAGGATTGTTGCCTAGTGACACAATAAATCTCAAAGAGCATGCAAAGGCTATCACATTGAGAAGCTGTAGAGAACTTGAGAATCAGAGGAAATCGGAGAAAAAGATGGAAGAATCTAAAGAAAAGCCATCAACATCCCAAGATATTCAACCTTCCCTAAATGCGAAATATGAGCCTCCTATCCCATATCCTCAAAGATTGAATAAGAAAAAGCTTGATAATCAATTTGATAAATTTCTGGAAATTTTTAAGAAATTGCATATTAACATTCCTTTTGCAGAGATGTTGAAACAAATGCCCAAGTATGCAAAATTCATGAAGGAAATTCTATCAAAGAAGAGGAGGCTGGGAGATTATGAAACTGTCATGCTAAATGAGGAGTGAGTGCAGTTCTTCAAAGAAAATTGCCACAAAAATTGAAAGACCCAGGGAGTTTTACTATACCTTGTACTATAGGAAGTTGAAATTTTGATAAAGTCCTATGTGATTTAGGAGCAAGCATTAATTTGATGCCACTTTCTGTTTTCAGGAAACTAGGCTTGGGAGAAGTGAAGCCCACTTCAATCTCTCTACAATTAGTGGATCGATCGGTGAAATATCCTCGATGGATAATTGAGGATGTTTTAATTAAAGTTGACAAATTTATTTTCCCTGTAGATTTCGTGGTGCTTGACGTGGAGGAAGATAGAGAGGTACCGTTGATATTGGGGAGACCGTTCCTTGCAACTGGAAGAACATTGATTGATGTTCAACAAGGAAAGCTCATTTTATGGGTGCAAGATGAACAAGTGACTTTTGATGTTTTTGAAGCAATGAAATTTCCAAGTGAGTTACATTCTTGTTTCCAAATTAACACTCTTGACAGGTTAATCTTGGAAAATTTTGAGGAGAGAACTCCATTGCTACCACTAGAAGCTTGCCTTGTGAAATCTGCAATAATTGAAGAGGAAGATAAGGGAGTGAGACAATGTTCCGAATATTGGCAGCACTTGATGAATATTTGTGCAGTGATGAAACATTCAAGAAGTTGGGAACAAATGAAACTCCAACCTCAGTGGTAAAGAAGGAAGCCAACAAGATTGAGCTAAAGCCACTGCCATCTCATCTAAGGTATGCCTATCTTGAAGACTCTGAATCTTTTCCTGTTATTATTAACAATTCTTTGAATGATGAAGAGGAAAACAAGCTATTAGGAGTTCTTCGTACTCACAAAGCGGAAATTGGATGGACAATGGCGGACATCAAAGGGATTAGCAACTCTATTTGCATGCATAAAATCTTGATGAATGAGGATTACAAGCCCACAATTCAGCCATAAAGGCGCTTGAACCCAACAATGCAAGAAGTGGTCAAGGCTGAGGTGATTAAGCTTTTGGATGCCGGGGTAATTTATCCGATTTTAGATAGTGCTTGGATAAGCCCAATTCATTGTGTACCAAAGAAAGGAGGAATCACAATTGTAGAAAATGAAAACAATGAGCTTATTCCAACAAGGACAATGATTGGGTGGAGAGTATGTATTGATTATCAAAAGTTGAATGACGTCACCCGAAAAGATCATTTTCCTTTGCCATTTATTGATAAGATGTTGGAAAGATTGGCTGGACATGCTTATTATTGTTTCCTTAATGGATATTCGGGGTACAACCAAATTGCAATTGCACCAGAGGATCAAGATAAGACAACATTCACATGCCCTTATGGTACTTTTGCATATAGAAGGATGTTATTCGGTTTATGTAATGCACCTGCAACTTTCCAAAGATGCATGATAGCAATTTTATCTCATATGGTCGAAAAGTTTATTGAAGTTTTTATGGATTATTTTTCTGTTTTTGGCCATTCTTTTGATAATTGCTTGCATAATCTCTCTTTAGTCTTGCAGCGTTGTAAAGACACAAATTTAGTGCTAAATTGGGAGAAATGTCACTTCATGGTTCAAGAAGGAATTGTTCTTGGCCATCAGATTTCAACAAAGGGAATAGAAGTGGAACATGCAAAGGTGGAGGTGATCAAAAATTTACCACCTCCAACAACTGTAAAGGGCGTTAGAAGTTTCTTGGGACATACTGGATTTTATAGAAGATTTATTAAGGATTTTTCAAAAATAACAAAACCTCTTTGCAATTTGTTAGTTAAAAATGCACAATTTGATTTTTCTTCTGAATGTTTGTAGGCTTTTAACCTTTTGAAGGAAAAGCTCATTTCGGCCCCTATAATTTGTGCACCGGATTGGAGTCTTCCATTTGAGGTAATGTGTGATGCTAGTGACTATGCTATAGGTGTTGTTTTGGGCCAAAGGAAGAATAAGTTGGTGCATGTGATTTATTATGCAAGCAGGACATTGACAGATGCACAACTTAATTATGCAACAACAAAGGTCAACTAAATTACTCAAGATTAAGATCGTTTAGCGCATGGTGATCGAGTGACACAAATATACAATCATGGATAAACGAATGTTGATACTATTTCTAAGATGTCTAATCATGCCTTGTATGAACTCTTACATAAGTACCCCAACTAAATATCTTCACATCAATTATCTCATATTATGGTCACTCTAAGCCAAATGGATATGAGTCGTACTAGCGACATAATTAAAGGTTCTTAACTTTAATTAATTGTCACTTATTATTTTGACTATTATACTTGTACTCAATCCTATTGTATATATTTCTATATATTGAATACACGTTTACTCAAACAATCATATTTTTTGCAATTGATTTAAAAAATAAGATAACACATGTAATTCAATATAATATATTTTTATTTATTGTAATATTAATAATTTAAAAAATATAAACAATTTTCATGTAAGGGACAATATCCTAACAGTCGCTCACCAGACCTAAAACAAATGGGACATGTCTTTCAACCCATC
The DNA here is from genome assembly GCA_037013495.1 of Hippophae tibetana. Lineage (NCBI taxonomy): Eukaryota > Viridiplantae > Streptophyta > Magnoliopsida > Rosales > Elaeagnaceae > Hippophae > Hippophae tibetana. Next base: position 11,963,893 of record CM072812.1, read on the forward strand.
ACTTCTAGGACCATTAAAGCTCGTTATAGACAATGTCTTAGTAAATAGGCCACTAAGCTTATTATCTTAAGTAATCTTCAAAACAACTACATGATTTATGTTGAAAATAATACATGTACAAATAATTTAAGAATAAAATTATTTTATTAAAATTATAAATATATAATTTAAATAGAAAAAAGAAAATAATAATCGAGACTTATGTATCACACGATATCCTTAAGATAATTTTTTTGCTTATCGTGAGTGTTTGAGAATGACAAAAACTTATCTCTCAATATACAACAATTAAATAATAATAAACTTACGTCATAGTTTAAAGTGTCTGAACTCTATCGAAATAACCTAACTCTAGATAGAAAATATACAACCAAATAATAATAATAATAATAAATAAATAAATTTTTTTTTCTCTTTTACCTTTTCGCTTCTCTCTTTTTTCTTTTCATTCTCAATTTTTCTTCTGTATTTATAAAAAAAATTATACAAAAACGTAAGTTGAGAATTGATGCAGAGAAACGACCAGAGCTAGAATAATTAATTCAGAAACGGAAGCAGAAAGGGCAGAGAGCATAACAGAAAATTTCATAAACAAACAATTTAATTTAGAAATGAAATTTTCATTTTTGAATTAAAATAGAAATGTTTTTTTTAATTTAATTGAAAATATTTCAACATTTTCATACCTCGTGGCTTATGAGTTTGTTGGAATCAACTATAACTCCACTATTATCACAATAAACTATGAGAGGATAACAACTCCTAATTTATCTAAGATTTATGAAACCATATACCTTTTTTTGTTGCTTCGCAAATGGTAAGATACTAGGCTTCCATGGTTGAGCTCACAATGCATCCCTACTTAACATTTCTCTACACTATGGCTCTTCCACCAATAGTGAATATTGGTTCATACATGGATTGACAATAATCTTTCTATGCTTGGAAGTCAGAGTCTGTGTATCTTATGAAGATCAAATCCCTATCAGTATAGAATAACAATGACACAAAGATGAACATGCAAGTATATGTGATAATGTACAAGTGATAAGTAATTTTAAGAAATAAGGTTGTCGTATCGACGAATATTGGTAATAATATCTACTCCTAATTACTAGTTAGTAAGTAAAATAATTAATATTAATAAAAGCGTGTTTTTGTTGTTTTTGAATAAAATAAGTTGCACAATAATTATGAGACATATGTGATCATAGAACTATCCTCACTACAAGCTCACAATTTTATTAACCATATCATGAATGTAAATTAATTTCTTAAATTTTAAATTATTTTCATAATTTAAAATCATTATTGAATTCTTAACTTTAACTTTAGAAGTCGAAATTCGCTTAAGACTTCCCATTTCTTCTTATCCGCTTATTAACCAATCTAAATCCTGAATAATCTATTGGTACGCTTACCATATTTAATTCATGTATTACACTAAGATTTAAAAAGATGATAAATAAACTAGACAAGGTTGTAACATTAACCATAAGGTATCACTTTGAATAAAAGTATTAACAATTATATACTAACATCTTAGACTTGATATAAATATACTTATACAACAAACTAGTTAATTAATCTAATTCATACATGTATAGTATTGGCATTCAAACATATAATTGAACATGTTAAAAATCAAAAATTAAAACTAAAATGATCATAACATTAAATTAATTAAATCATAATTTAAGACTTGAAATTATCCATAATCAAATTATTAAACTAGCTATATTATTTAAGAATCAACATTATAATCATAGAAAAAATAATGATAAAAGGATTAAGAAAAGTTTATGAAGGTCTACAAAATCTTCTCCAAATGTTACCTTTGATGTGCTATTTGATCTCTTATGTTCCTTGTTGCAATTCTTATATTAATTTTGCTAACCTTGATCCTATCATTTTTTGTGTGGTATTGTTTTTATATTTATAAAAGAAAAATTGAATTTGGATGATAGGATCGTTGGTATTTTGATGGAGATAGAATTAGTGTGCATCACGTATCAAACAGATAGAATAAGTTGTGTGAGGATAAGCTGTAATAAGAATTAAGTTGTGAAATACATTGACTTCCTTTCTAAGTTAATCTATCTATCAAATAAAAATCATAAAAAATTCATAAAAACCCTAAAATATATCTAAAATCCAAAATTAATATTTTTAACTCGTTATAATTTCTATAAATTGATATATAAAAATGAGTATAAAATAACACTTAAAGTATAATCTTTTTTGTTTTTTGAAGATACTTGAAAATGCATTTTACTACGATCCAATGATTCAATCCTAGGTTTGACCGATATCGATTAACTATGCCAACTGCATAATATCATACTGCCAACCTCTGATGCATATGACACCTATCTCATATCCTCTATCTCTTGAGGTGTCTCATGAACTATTGTTTAAATAAGGTAATTCCATGTCCTGAAGGCTTATCTTTTCTTGGAATTTTGCATCAAAAACCCGAATAACACTTTGTTAATATATGATGCTTGAGAAAGGGTTAAGAAATTGTTCTTACCATGACAAATTATCTATATGTCCATAACATAGTTTTACTCTCCCAAATCCTTCATCTAAAATTCCTTAGCTAATCACTAGTTTACATTCAACAACTTTACACTATTTTCAATAAGTAGAATCTCGTCAATGTAAAGTACTAGAAAAACCACTTTTTCACTCTTGATTAACTTATAGATACAAGGTTCATTAAGATTCTAATAAAAACCATAGGTTTTCACAGTTTCATCAACACATGATATTCCATTATTTTACACATGCTTAAGTCCATAGGTGGATCTTTTAAGCTTGCAAACTTTTTGTTTTTGGCCTTTAACTAAGAACTTTTTTGGTTGGACCATGCAGATGGTCTCTTTAATATATCCATCTTGGCATCAATTTTCTAAATCTCGTAATCAAGTGTTATAGCAATGGACAATAATATTTGAAGGATTTAACCATTACTACTAGCGAAAGTTTTATTCATAGTCCATCCCACTTCTTTTATGGTAAAACCATGTGTCACTAGCCTTCAATTCCCTATTTTTTCTCTTTTTCTCTTGTAGATCCACTTGCATCCAATTGGTTATATCTTATTGAGTTTGTCTACAAGTTCCCAAAATGAGTTAGAATACATAGATTCTTATCTAAAGATTCATAGCTTCATTGTTTAAAAGACAATGAGTTATCAATATAACTTTTAGATACAATCATAGTACCTCACCAAATCGTGTGCACTGATTTGGCATTTTAATTACCTTCATACTACAACAAAGTTATGGTATATCTTGACTTTAGATGGTGGTATCTTGATTTTATCAAGTTTTAACTTTAATAGTGGGTGATAACATGATCCTATCATGTTACAACTCCTTTACCAACACTTTTCTTTGAGGATTGAATTTTTTCTTGTAATTGTTCTCAAAGGACACAAAAATTGTTGAAATAGATGCTTTATTGTTTTGAGCACTATAAAACAAATCTTCCCTTGTTTCATTGGAGTATCCTACAAATAGATATGCATATTATCATGGTTATAATTTTAGTATTTTCTCCCAACATGTGTATTGAGAAACCCTATATGCAGAGATGTCACAAATTGGGTTTATGAAAACTCCAACACTTTATAAGAGTCTTTATATCAAACTTGGACGTAACTACATTCAATAAGTACATTGTTATGTTCGAGGCATATTCCATTAAACATATGGGCAATGATGCATAAATCATCATGGATTTAAACATGTCAAGCAACGTACTTTTTCTCCATTCTGCAATACCTTATATGAGATTGTTATATGGAAACATCTAGTTGAAGGTACTTTGTATAATAGTTGATTATACGGGACTAGACAAAACATATTAGAAACACTTTTAATATTCATTTACTCATAGTTGTTTCTCTATGTTACTTAATAACCATGTGTACAATGATTTTAATCTTAAGTGATTTAATTGGCTCTTTATTACAGTACCTTGGTATTTGACGTACTTTGTGATGCTCGAAGTATTAAGCTAAAATATCTTATATCTTGGCATCTTGGTGTTTATGGTGGGTTAGGAGATTATTTCACAACATGTGAAATCCACTCCATTTGTTTGCATATATTAGATAATAGGTCTCTTATTTAGCGATCTAAAGCTTGAATGGCTACACATAATTTATAATATGATTATAGATAATTATTCATATGCATCGTGTGTGCTAAAAGAGAAAATATAATAGATGAGAAAAAATGAATTTAATGATCTCGATTGTATTATGAACTAGGTGTGTAGAATTAAGCTATCAATGGATTACTCATGTACATTATGTTGGGTAAATACCAGCTATTATATTCGAGAGTTTTTAATCTTAGATTTATAGTGTAACAACTATGAGATTAATAAAGATTGATAATTAGTTAAGATGTTAGTTAATGTATCAATGCTTTATATAAACTTGAATTCGTAGATATGCATATTTATTTATTGAGATAATTTATGATGGTCATAAATATCAAATAAATGTGTAAAGATAAAATAAATTTTTTAGATAGTTGAATTAATCTAATTAATTAGTTAAATATTATTTAGTAGAATTAAATATTTATAAAAAATAAATGATATTTTAATAATTATCAAATTAAATTAAATTTTAGATTAATTATAAGTGAGATTCATTGTGGCACGTGGAAGTGGTTAAGATATAGCTAAAGATAAAGGGAATGAGATTCTCATATTTGAAAGTTTGCAGGTTATTAGGATTTGTTTATATTTTAAGAGGATTTATTTATTATTATATTTTATTATGATCAAATTATTATTATCATAAAATTTTATTGGATAAATTTTTGTTTTCTAATATTAATCACTTGTGTTATTTTTATTATTGAAAATTAAATTTTATTTGAAAAGAATTTTCAGAATAAATAATCAGTATCATAAGTAGCTTATGAAGCTATAATTTAATTCTATATGTTAATATATGAATAAAATTGAAACTATATTATATGTGATTTGATTAATCCTAATGCGCGCAAGCTTTTCCCACAAAAATCAATTTCGTCGATGAATTCATAAAGGTTGTCTAGAATACCACCTATAAGTCAAAATTGGGTCAAAGCATTTTGCCACAATTCCCCCCGCGGAGGATTATAGACATTCATCGACGAAAATAAGTGTCGGTGAATAGTCTGTCCGTAAAAACCACCTCTCTTGTGGTGATTATATCTTACCGCCGCAATAAATCCCATAGCAGTGTTTATTCTTCTTCTCCACCACAATCACTTGCCATTATCTCTTTATTTTCATTCCCAAATTCAACAGTTCCTCATTTTTGCATGAGGCACTGAGGAGAGACAACAAAAAGAAAAGGGGTCTGAGGAAATTGTAGTTTGATCGATCGACGACGATGGATACTATGTCGCCGAATAAGATTGGGAGTGAAGGATCGGAGAGGGACGGGTTGGTCCGATCTGAACAAACTACCGCCGGAGGTGGAGAAGATAAGAGCGATAGAGGTATACTTGAGCATTTTGGGTGGGTGTATCATCTCGGCGTTAATTCAATCGGTCACGAGTACTGCCATCTGAGGTTCCTTTTCATACGAGGCAAGTGCGTTGCTATGTATAAATGTGATCCCCTTGAGAACCCTGGCAATGTAAGTTTTGCTTCGTTTCTGTTTGTCATTTTTGTTCTAATATAAATACTATTTTAAACATTTTAAATATCACAATCATTTTGCTGTGATAACTGGCCGAATTAGGAGCTCTGTCTTTTGGAAGCATACAAGTGAAATATTTTGAAGTTCATATAAATTGGGCAGCTTTATTTTGCCACAGCCAGATTTGTTGCTTCCACAGCTTCAATTTATTTTTATGACAATTTTACCAATATATTGACACCAAAGAGTTGTTAATCGTAGCGGTGAAATTGACAATTCACAAAAATTCTATTGTTGGCTTTTCCTACATGCTTTGCTCTGAATACCTCTTTTGGCCAGAAACCTATTAGGAAAGGTGCGGTTGGCTCTACACTTGTGGTGGAAGATCTAGGGAGACGAAATGTCAACAACAAGGTAAGGTTGTCAAGTCCGAAGTTATCCAAACTTTTTGTAGAAATTGGAATTCATCATTTTTCCTTTCCAGTTTGACAGATTATAATTTTCTCTTTTTGAGGAGATGATGGACTAATTTTTTTTTGGTAGGATGTGTATGTTCTGCGATTTTATAACCGATTGGATGAGTCTAAAAAGGGAGAGGTAAGTTGTGATTTCCTTATTCCACACTGAATAGTTAGCCATATTACAAACACTGCATTTCTTATGCATAAGATAGAAGAAGACATAACAGTTTGATTGCATTTCCGAAGAAGACATAACGGCTCGATTTCTTTGTGCTTGATTTGGTGCATTTGTTGGGGAGGTGGGGAAATTATGGGTCTTTTAGAGAATGGATGGTTCATGCTGAATATTTTGATTGCTCTTAGGGTTTGATTGGTGCGGCTAATGGGGAAGTAAAGTGGGACGTTTGAGGGAGTTAATTAATTATGCTATGCTTGAAAGTGGTCTTAGAGGCAAAAGAATACTAATGCATGTGATGATATGCTGGTATCAGGGCATCAATCTTTAATGTTTGTTTGAACAGAAGTGTATTGACTGAGGAATATTTTCTAATGTATCTAGTTGTGTACTTTTGAATTGCCATAAGATGAAGTTTTGTATTTTCATGCTTCTTTCATTCTCTTTCTAGTTACGAACTGATTTATTTTTAAAATACTATTTAAGAGAAAAAAGCAATATCAATTATCAATTTTTTAGTTAAGATTGTTTGCATTTTTTTTTAATAAAGATTGCTTGTGCCATGGCTGGGGAAGCTCAAAAATGGATGGAGGCATTTGAGCATGCAAAGCAGCAGGTAATCCTCCCCCTCCTCTCCCCCCCAAAAAAAATAAAAATAAAAAAAAATAAAAAATATATATATATATACCAAACACGAAAAAAAAAAATTATAAGATTTGGAACTAAAGTCTATAAGCATAAAAACAGTGGAGAGAAAGCCACAGCTCACTAAATAATTACAATACTCTCAGATAAAATGGCCTCCTTAAACAGTTCAATAAGGCTGATGAATAATTTTCATGATATGGAAACAACCAAAACAAATTCTAGCTAAACAATCTTCCAATTTAATTCAAACAGAAAATTGAGAACAGTTCACAACATCTTTGGAGGCCAAATAGGTAGCGGGTCTCTTTTTGCCGCAAGTTGCATCTATATGAACACTAAGGAACAGTTTTACCTAGACACCTTATCTTTTCACCCTGTAATTGAATCATGTGACACTTGTTTCTGGCTTCTTTTGGAGGATTATTCTCATATTCAGATTTGGAGCAATTGAACACTTGTTACTTAGGCGTTTATCTGGTCAGAGTTGTAGTGTTTTTCTTGTGGATCATCTGTTGACTGTTATGTAGTTCCTTTGTTTTAGAAAAAAGGAACAGAAAGAAAAGAAAAGCTTTGTGGCACTTTGATCTCAACTGGTTAACTCCCTTGAAAATAAGATTTATACTTGTTTAAAAATGTTATGTTGTTAAACTATGCTTTTGACAGTGTGAGAAGGAATTAGCAAGAGGAGGTAGTGCCAGAGACACACTGAACATGGAGACCGAGTATGCTTTTCTCATTCCTGATTAATGATACTCTTGAGTTATCCATTCACACTAGATTTTGGTTTTATCAGTTCCTTCTTTATGAAATGACTAGAGTATTATTGAGCATTGAAGGGAAGTCAATTAAATCGGTTGCTGGAGCTGCTTTGTGAAATCTTTCTCTCTCTCTCTCTCTCTCTCTCTCTATCTCAATAAAGATGCTTATTTGGTAAAGTACTTGTACATCCTTCCGGATTTGGTTAAACAAGACAGTATTCATTTGAAAAATAGCAATCACATCCTGTAAGTGACTTTGAAGGGGTGGAGTTTGCAAAAACTAACATAGGGGAGGATATTATAATAAAACAATAATTCAAGATGTAATTGCCAAGTTTTCAAAGTTTTTGGGGTTGGCAAAGTTGTTGAAGTGCGGGATAATTGTCCCTTTTTAATTCTGAAGGATGGTTCATGTAGTCCACTAGATTTTCCAGTTTGTAATTTTCTTGTAAGGGAAAATTTTGGATTTGACATTGATCTTTGTTTGCAGTTCTTAAGTTGACACTTGGGTAATTATGCTCATGAAAAATTGTTATTGTACTAGCTGGTGAATATGTTTCTTTAAAAAGTCATGTTACCTGTGTAGCTTTTCTGTTAGAAGAACTCTTGGTCAATGATAGATGCTTTGTTATCTATAGGAAAAATGTTCATGCCATGTAATCATTTTGCATGCTTTAACATATAATACTTTGTCTAGCAGTGATGACATATGTAAAACTTTTATGTTGTAAGGATAAATTTGGAAGGACATCGGCCTAGAGTAAGGCGGTATGCGTATGAATTGAGAAAGCTTATAAAAATTGGGCAAGGTAAGAATTATGTATGGTAAGAATTATGTATGGATTGAAGCTATAGGTCCTACTAAAACTAATCTCTTGATAACTTTTCTTGTCACATATCATTTTAAGTTTGTGGTAGATTTTCTTAAAGAATAACAACATAAATAGAGTTTAGAGTAGCAAGAAATCCTTAGAGAGGATAAAGCTAAAAACAATTTTGCATTTGGTGTCAGCTTGAGCCAAATCAAGATCTTAGGTACACTCAATAGGGTAAAAAACCCTTCGTTTTTAAAATTAATTCATGTTTAATAATTTTCAATTTGATATAGGTTTGTGTGTTATATACAAATTATAATTTGTATATTTCCATTCAAAAAGTATAAATTTGTAAGTTGGATTGCTGGTTCTCTATAAAAAAACCAGGTCTTCAGAGTTTCATGCAAAAGTATGTTGAATTACATTTCAATAGTATGAATCTCTAAAATGGGAGCAATGCTAAGTAGTTTTACATTATCGTATCTTTGTTTCAAAGGTGTTGGGGATTTAATTTAATAAATAGAATTTACTGGCGTTTCCCTCATTCTTATTTGTCCATTCATCTTTTTAATTTTGGATGGAACTTGTTTGGTATGCAAATTATTGACTTTACCATAAACATAATCATAAATGCTTACTTTGAACACACTGTTGGGTGCCACTGGTTATTTTCAAAATTTAAAAGAAAGCTGGTTCTTTTTCTTTTGCAGGCCATGAGACGCTTATGCCGCAACCATCAGAGTTGGGTGCTAATTTAAGGCCAAATGGGTACTTTGATAAGGATGCCGGTGATGTAATTGAGACACATGCGTGGATGTGTGTTCGAACAATTAGTGGTATTCTTTTTTTTTTTGTGCCTTGGAAAATATATTTTGCCCATAAATCCAGAACTTCATGGCCTCTTTTTATCTGATGGACACATAAGGCTTGAGTTTTTTTGGGTGCTAAATATAAGGCTTTAGTTGGTTGCTTTAAAATCAAAAGGCAAATGTGGTTTGAGATTGGGCGAAATTCATAAAGGCATTTGAGTTATGCAAATTATGCGAAGTAGACTTGGTTATGAAACGTTGCCCAAGTATCTGGTGGAAATAGAGAGAGTAAAGCAAGTACTAGATTTTCCACACATGTGATATAGTTACAGGTGGGCACACAGGTATATTTTACAACATGGAAGTTTTTGAGAGAAAAGAAGATTGGGGAAAATAAAAAAAAAAGAAAAAGAAAAATCATGAACAGTGGTAGAGACATGGTGAAGTAGGTCACTCATCATTATATGGGTATATCTTGAGCCCATTTTGTGAAACCCCCCCTTTAAATTCTATTTTTTTTATCTCTTTCTTGAGATGAGAGTATAATTGTATAGATAGATCGTTGAGTAATAGAAGATCTCTCACCACCCTTAGCCTTGTTGCTTAAATTTACATGCAACATTCTCAAGATGGTAAATTTTCTTTGTTGTGAAATAAATGAAACATGGTGTGGGCTTGCAATGAAGATATTCTTGGAATCTTCTTTAAGTGAAGATGTATGCAGGAAGGATTATATTGGGTCAGTTCTTTATCTGGTTTTATGTTTTAACTGATTTTTCTCTCTCTTCAAGTAAACTTTTGAGTAATATATCTTGTCATTGCTTTGAGACAACGTGTCATTTGTGTTGCTTTTCTCTTCCTGAACTTCATATTATTTCTAATCTAGAAAAAAGGAGGATGTTGAGGTTAGATTATGGTGTTATAGGACTAATGACACATTTTTGTTTCATGAGGCAGGCAGTTGGATTGGTTGAGTTCATAGAGATAGGGTTGGTAGTTGATGGAATGATGGTTATTGACTTACCAGCTATTTTAAATTATTTATGCTTAAAAGAAAAAAACCCAGTTTCAGGAGAAAATCCATATTGTACGAATTGTTGGATCAGGATAGAGAAGCCACACACATGAGAAATTGAGTGATGGAAGACAAATTAAATTATACCTGCAGCCTCTGTTGGAGTTTAATGAGGGATCTTCTATGTAATTAACTAGTTTCCTGTTTGAATATTATGCTACCATGAAGCTGGATGCTTTTAGTACTATTGTGTGGTAGAAATATAGGTGCTCTAGTACTTCATACTTGTATTGTTTTTTCTTTCAGGTGTCAGAATCCTTGAAGATGTTGCTGACTCCCAGGTATAGCATTCTTCTGTCTTTGTTACTTTAATTGATGCAGGAGAATTGCATGATTAGTTGCTATGTATCCTTCATTCAAATTTTTTCGTTATTTTCAGAGTGGTAAAGGTATTCTTGTGAAATCAGTTGGTGTTGTTGATGCAAATGCAGACACTACTTTTGAAGTGGTTATGAACATTGAGCGGAGTAAAAGATACGAGTACGTTTGCTTCCAGAACCTTTCACATGGTTACTCTTGAACAATGTTTGTTTGCTACTTTTTTTTAAGAACCTTAGATAAAAAGAGGTGGGCCAACACTTGTTTTAAGGAACAAATTCACATGTCCCATTTTGTGTGTCTTGCTGCATGTACTTCCAGTTAAGTGATGTCATGTTTTGGACAATTATAACCAACTCTTTTCATTTATTTTAATATTTTTCTATTACTTATCTCTTTAAATCACTGACATGCACCACCTGATTAGTGGTACATACAGTGAGACACCCAAAGTGGAATAAAAGATTTTCTCTCTTGTTTTTTATAGTCTTGTTATATTATTAGAGATAACACTTTATCTTTCTAATAGTCTTTATCCCTTCTTAGGTGGGATACACTGACTTGTGACTTGGAGTTGGTAGACTCTTATGATGGACACTACGATGTTGTATATGGGATGTATGATCCAAAATATTTAAGTAGGTAAGGATTTAAAATGTAATAACCCATTCTTATTTACAAGTTTCCATCATATTGTTGTAGATTTTTGCATTTCTTCACTTTTGTTACCCAAACCAAATATAACATATGAAAGATAATTAGTCCACCTCCTAACAATTTAAGCTTTTAGGAGAATTGGTTGCTAACTATCTTTTAACATGGTATCAGAACTTAAGGCCCTAGTTCGAACTTCTTCCACTCCATAATTTTTACTAATATTAAATGGGTCTCTCTTTCTATTGTTTTTACCCAACTTTACGTCTATTTTCACTATATGGGCTCTATATTTACTCAGTTGATGAGATTTTCTGTAATTCCACTTGATGAACCCTCAAGTTTATCTTCTTAAGCTCACAAGTGAGAGTCTACTGCAACCATTTACTTAGTTGATGAGATCCTATCTAACTTTAACTTTATTTGATGAACCTTCAAAATTATTTTCTCATCCTATAAGTGAGCTCATCACAATCGTTTGTACAGCCACAAGTGATAGCTCATTAATTTAGGTGGAGTACAAAATAAAAACCCATCAAACTAGGGGAGTGTTAAGATGATAGTTAGTCCAACTCCTAACAACTTGAGCTTTTAAGAGAATTGATTGCTTACCATCTTCTAACAACTGTAAAGGTCATTCATTCACTCGTATGAATTTTGCATTTGTTGCCTTTGTTTATGCATTATTTGTTACATGAAGGAAATGGGAAAAAGAAGAAGAAAAGATAGCATCATTAAATCTATTAAATTTGTTATGCAATGGTCTAGTCTTTTGGCTTCGTCCACAGTGTAAACGAGATGACTACTATCTAAACACTTTCCTGGATGCAATTGCAAACTATGACTACAACTTTAGGTCACTTGTATATGATTTATCATCAGTTGAAATAATCTTTCTAGCTTTTGATACTATATTTGGTATGTTTTTGGATTTTGGGTAATTGCTGTGATATTGTATCTACTGAAGATACCTCTGAATTTATCATGCATGGACTTGCTATGGAATGTGTATGGCAGCAGTGAAATTCTTATATTGTTGTCGCTTATAAGTTTTAACTGTGGCCATCAACCTTTCAATAAGATAAGTTACGTACCTTGTGGTTCATCATGCCTTTGTCAATGAGAACTGTGTTTCTCATTATAAAATTTGTCCAAGACCTTTTTTCCCTTTTAGTTGTCAATTTACTTTTTCTTTTCTATGTACTCTATAGGTGGCATTCCAAAAGAGATTTTGTGTTTTCTAGGAGATGGTTTCAAGGACAAGATGGAACATACAGTAAGTGAATAAGATCATGGTGTCTAATATTGTAGAATTTCTTTTGCTTTCAAAATTAGTATTTTCAATGATTTTTGTCAGCAAATTAATGCTAATTGTGGTTCCTTTGAGTCTCCCAAGAGATTTATCCTTGTGAAAACATAGTGATGTTTTATCTTGGGATTAAGAATGGATATCACCTCTGAGAGTATGAGTTGGGGAGAAAACATGTAAATAGGAGAGTACAGTCTAGAGAGTTGGTCTGTTTGAAACCACATTTCCTTTCACCCCTAATACAAATATGAAAACATTTGCAAGGGTATGTTGGTTTCATTTTAATGTTTAGTTATTCTTAGTTTGGTGAGCACATTATGTCATTGAATTTCATATTTGTTAAGTTTTATTGGTTGATAAGTAATGTTGATCCACCTTCTATGAGCTCTAAGCTCACCTTTAGGAAATGTGGCATATGACCATAATGCAATATATCCATCTTACATTTTTCCCATTTTTTGCTTCACGGGTTTTTTTTAATGCTTTGATAAATTTCCTTGAGTGGAGACATGGAGATTATTATTGAGTAGATACTTGAATCACTATGATGCTTGCCTTTGATTTTAAAGCATTCACTCATGCTTTTCTGGGCTAAGGATTAAGCAAGTTTCACTGGAGCATAACTCAACGTACTTAGCTAAGAATAAATGAGATGGGGTGGGGGGATAAAAAAAAGAAAAGAAAGATTGATGATGACCATGGATAGTGTAGTTTAATTTGCCTCCCGTATTACTCGGTGGGTTTTAATGGTTTTCTTATAATGCTGCGTGATGGTGATGTTGAACGGGAAGAGAAGGAAAGGGGAGGGTTTGAAGGAAGACATAAAGAAATCAGGATGTGCAATACTTGATAATCATAATGGATGCAACTTAGTAAATGACCTAGAATATCTTCTAATCCTTTTCCATATGCATTTTAATTGATGACGTAGATTGTTTGTTGTTAAATTGGTTGGTAACCGACTCTCCCAAAAGTTTAAGCTATTGGGAGGAGGGCCAACAATACTTTTATGCACTTATCATTAGTTTTACCTGACATTACTGTATCAGTTTTAGCAGCAGGTGTGACTTACATGTGTAAATGTTCCCTAAAATGGGAAATAAACTAGTAAAGTAACTTTTTTTTGTTGGAGCTACATATGGTACTAAAGTTTATATTGCTGCCCTCTGTGTTCATGTATTATTTGCTTTATTTCATTATAACTTTTTAAGGAGTAGCTTGCCTTCGAGCTTAGCTGATATGTGCTCCACTACTATTCCTGCAGCAATCTTGCAATTTCCAACTGAACATAAGAAGAAGCCTCCAAGATCTGGATATCGCCGTACAAAAATTAATCGTAAGAGTTATATGCTATGATAACATGTTTGCCTTGTACTTTATTTTAAAGATCTTTTTTGTCGTAATTGTGGGTTGTATCATTGGAATGTTTACATTCCCCCCTCTTGCCTAAAACAATGTCACATTTCTTTCCATCGTGATATTCAGTGATACTGTTGTCTATTTGGTGGGATTTTCTTTTTCATGTTATTTATTTCTGTGTTACTCTATACTGGATGCTAGTGCTGTTTATTTGGGAGGAAGGTTCTTGATCTATTTGTAGTGCTTGTAGTAAAAGTTTTGGTAAAATGGTGTTCTTAGACCGAAAAAAGTGTTCCAATCACTTCTTTGATTGGGAAGAGGGAAAACATTCCATCTTCAAAAGGTCAGATTCTAGAGGTTGTTGAAGTGCATCACACTATTGTTTTGGTTCTTCGAAAAGCTAACCTGTGCTTTTGTACAAGGATTAGGCACATACACGAGAGTATGGGAAACTGGACATCTGTTTCAATTTCTATTAATTGAATTTATTTTCTAGAGTGGATGTATTACATTCTTATATTTGTTTTTTGGCATCTTTGTGAAGAGCCAAAAAAGTAGAATATATAAGAATATTGTTAGCTCACCTTAACATTTTAAGCTTTAATTTTTAAGAGAATTGGTTGTTAACATTATTCCAACACGGTATTAGAGCGTACGGATTGGGTTCAAATCTTTCTACTTCTAATTTTAACTTGTATGATGTTAAGACCTAAATATAGCATATAAGATAATAGTTAGCCTACCTCATAACATCTTCAGCTTTTAGGGGAATTAGTTGACAACTTTTCTCTAACATGGTATTTGAGCATAAGGTCTTGGGTTCAAACCTTCTCTATTCTAAAATTTTCACTAGTTTTAAATGAGATTCTTTCTTTCACTTCTACGTTACTTAAAGTCTATCTCCACTTAATGGGGTTTATCTACTATTTACTCAGTGTCTACTCTACTTGACGGACCTTTAAAATTATCTACTCAACCCACAAGTGAACTCATGACACATATATTTAGTCCACAATTGAGAGTTCATTAATTCAGGGGATCATTGAGAAAAAAATCTCCCATCAAGTGAAGGGAGAGTGTTAAGACCCAAATATAACATATAAGAGAATGGTTAGCTTACTTTTTAACAACTTGAGTTTTTGGGAGCATTGGTTGCTAATTTTCCTCTAACATATGAATTTATGTTAAAATCTTTGGGCTTTTTTGGTAGGTGCCTAGCTTTATTTTTATCTCAGATAATTGGTGCTTTCAAAATATCTGATTGTCTCTACAATCAATGGGATCTTGTTTATCTTCACTTGATAACATTCAAAAAATATATACTCAGCCCTACGTGGTCCATAAAAAAAAAATACAAAAATCACTCTTTTTGAGGTTTTATTTTAGCATTTTTCATAAAGGATAATTAGTTAAGCGGATTTTTTTTAATGGAGTTAGGATGTGTGAAATTTTCACATGCTTGTGTGAAAGAGGAAGTTAAATGATAACTAGAATTTTTACATGCCCATAATTTCCACATAGATTTGTAACACAAGTGTGTGAAAGTGAACAATAAAATGAATAGTGATTTAAACATATTGTGAAATAAGGTTAACTTAGACTAAATTGTGAATATTAGTATAACTCGGTCCTATTTTGTGAGTTTTTCCTAAAAAGTATGTACTCTGCTCACAAGTGAGAACCTATTATCTTAGGGTAATGTCAAAAAAAGCTTACATGTGCTGATGAGGGAGAGTGTTAAGAGCCTAAAAAATATACCAAATATTGTTAACCAATCTCTTAACATTTTAAGGTTTTAAGAGAAGGAGAATTGGTTGTTGACGTTCTTCTAACATTCACAACTTTATATTTTTCCTGGTTTAGTTCCTATGGCCCAATTCCTTTCCAAGTAAGGTTTGCTCATTTCCTCCTTCCTCTGTTCTACGTTCTTTTTTTCTCTCAGAAGTTTTGATCTTCACTATTATGGTTTAATGTTCAGTTGGTTCAAGCTCAATTTGGAAATTTTCATATCTGCTTTTGCTGGGAGCCACTGTTAGGCAACTTTTATACAGCGTTGGTGTTTTTCTTATTTTAATTTTTGCTTGACTTTATTAGTGTACCTGGGGAATTCTTTGCTAAACCTTTGTTTAGTTATGAAAACTTAGCTTTAACTTTTTTTGGGGTGCTAAATTAATATGCTTTAACTTGTATTATAATTTTGAACGGAAATTATGAGCTTAATTGGCTTTAACTTTTTTAACGATCAATATGAATCATAGCATCGACTTGGGAAATCAGAAATTTGAACACGTTGAAGGATTCTTCTTCTCCAAAATGTCTTGTGACACAAACGCTGGAGATAAATTTAGATGGCTGGTGTAGATGGAAGAAATATCACTGCTCCAAATTTGAAAAAAGTATACCTTATGCATTATTGACCCAAGTTGCAGGTTAGAGATTATTTTTATTGTTTATCCATCTACTTCACCATGCCATAGATCTTTATATTAAAACCCAATTAAGCGGCTGCAATCATTAAAGATAAATAAAATCTAGAAACCCACCTTTTGTTATTTCTCCCCCAGAAAGTGCCATTCCTTTCGATTTATATATCGAGTTGAGTGCCATCTGCATTATTTAGTTAGTTATACTCAAGTATTACATTTTGTCCTTATTCCTTTATTAAATTTTTAATAGAATGTTTCTTGGTAGGCACTTATGTTCTTTGGTTAGTGTTATTTCAGGTCTCAAGGAATATATTGGAGTAAATCCAGCACTCAAATTTGAATCTTTCTCTACTGTTTTACATTCAAAAGTCTCTGACTCTGATTATGGTGGAGAATACGAAGAGGCAGAAGTGCAGGATGAGTTTTATGATGCAATTGCAGAGGACTCGTCGTCGTCATCAGAGGATGAAGAAGATGAGTACAAAGAAGCTGAACAGGTTTTCCTCTTATCCTTCCTTTGGACCACAAGTTAATTTCCTCTGAGATGCAGTTGTCATTTACTAATGAATTTGTTTTTCCTAATTAATCAGGGTACACGTCTGAAACTTAAGAGTTTGTTATTGGCCATTTCAGGCTTAGCTTTGAAGCGAACTTCAGGTCTACTCATTACCTAATTTCTTCTATCATAAAGTGATAACTTACCACTTTGCATTCTTCTACTCAATATGCTACTCTCAGTTTATATTATATTAGGTGAGGTACCATACATGTCTCTTCGATTAAGTCATTTGTGTTGTTTAGTCCCTTATATTAAGAACGACGTCATTTAGTCTCTTAACTATGGAAAAGGGGTCCGTTAAGAACAAATTGTATTATTTAAATGATTTTTCATTAAATTATTATTTTCTGTTAAGTGATTAAAATATGAGTCTTTAATAAGAATAAAAGTAAAATTTAATATGAAATTGTTTAAGAAAAAAATCAATAATAATAATATTTGAATAAAATTTATTTAAATATATATTTTAATTTTTAATAAAAATTTATATAAATTTTTTTAAATAAAACAATTGCAATTAATAAATATTAAAACGATTATTTTGTGATTTTTTCATATTAATTGTTACTTTATTATTGTTAAAGATGATCACTTGACAGAAAATAATAATATTTTAATAGAAAAATTATTAAAATAATATAATTTGTTCTTAATTAGTCCCTTTTTCTATAAAAAAAGGATTAAATAACATCATTTCTTACCTAAAGGACTAAACTACATGAATGATCTAATATAAAGGGACTTCTGTGACATTTTTCTCTATTATATTATGTTTTTGCCACATCCCTAAAATGAGTTACTTTACAGAAGTGAGGGTTGTTAAACATCTGAAATCATAATTTAGATAATCAGGAGTACATTACAAATTAGCATTCTAGAGATGGAACCTTAAACTTTTTTAATATAAAGTGAATTGTTGATAAGAAAAGTTTGGAGCAAATTAACAACACATGAAAATGTATATGTTGTGAAGAAGATAAGTTTATTGGTTGAGGTCTCTTGAACATAGAAGATAGAAGAAGACCTGATCAACTCTGATTTTGGTTGTGGAATTCATATTGTTGAAGTTGATTAGAAAACTATATTTACATACAAAATAAGGCTAAACTCTTCTAAGATCCCTAAGCTTCATGTTGGTTCACTTGGTACGTAAAAAAAAAAAATCATATTTGGTCCTAAACATGTTGAGTATCACACATAAGTCCTTAATATTACACTTAGGTCCCAAACTTAACAATTATGGGACTCATGTGAAAAAGATTAGTCACACTAAGTCTCCAAACTTGTTAAATTAAGTGTGATACTTAACCAGTTTGGGACCATAATTAATTAATTGTAGACTTCATTTCTGCAATGAAATAAGTGATCTTTAATTAACCATTTCTTTGTACGTATTTATTTATTAGTCATGCATAATTGTATCATGCTTCTTGGGCCCAAAAGAAAAGAAAACATTTGACTATTTTCCTTCTTTAAAGCAGCTCCAGATGCTAATAAGGTGTTTGATCCAAATGCACATCCCATCCTAATTGATCCAAGTCAATTCAGTGGTTCCTTTCTCAAAGGAAAGGATGAAGCTGACACAAACTGTTGGACTTCTCCCAGTGGCATGGGGTTTATGATCCGAGGAAAGAATTACTTAAAAGACAACCTCAAGGTGATTAATTACTCAAATTTAGAGTTCTCTATTTTTTTTTCTGTATTTGTTTATGCTGATATATTCCTTTCTCGTGACGAAGCACTAACTTTTACACAATTGGTACATAAAGGCCCATAAACTTGGCAAAAATAAAATGAAGGTTGTTGAAACATGAGACTCTCATTATGATAGCGTCCATTGGCGAGAGCAAGGTAGAAGGAATACTTAGCATCCGCTTGTAAATCCATTTGATTTAAAATTTGAATGCTGCTAACTTTTAAGCGGCTGCTGTAACAAACATGTGCACCATGGGAGTCTATAGTGAAGGTACTTCAAGTGGTGGGTTCAATTTCCTTAGCAAACCTTCCGAATTCCAAAAAAATGCTGCTAAAATTCCAAATAGAAGGTGATTTGACTGGAAATTGTTCAAATGTTGGCTATGGAGAAAGAAAAAAATGCTGAATGGAAATTGTCACTCAATTCTCAAGTCATGTTAACCAAGATTATCTATAGACATAGTATGATTATTACTTGCATGCCACTTTACATAACTTTTTGGTTTTACTTTGAATTTTAATTATCAACACTCTTCTATTTTTAAATGGACAAACAAAAACTAAGAAAACAATGATACCATAAAATATTGGCAACGGTTATAGAAAATGCTGCTCCATTCAATATTTAAGAAATTTAAAACTTGTTACTTTCACTTGTAACTAACTGTAAACTTTTATGTATTTTTATTAGTGATCAATGCTTTGATGCTTTGATCTCGGTCCACGTTGTTGCTTCCATTTCTTAATTAATACGGATTGATAATTGCTGAAATCCCTAGTAATTAGGGATTAAATCATGTACATTAATTAGCTTATCAATATTTGTGGTGTACATTATTAGGAGATTACAATAGTTTAATGAGGGAGATTTGTACTAATTTTAAGGGAATTTTTTCCTTTTATTCTTTGCCTAATTTTACTACCAGGCACAAGTGTAAATTTATAACAATAAGAAATACACTTCAATAAATATCATTTTCTCAAAAAAGTTTTGTAGAAATTTTATATAGTATAAAAGCTGAGACTCACTTCAATGTAGATAGTTGATATGGTTGAATTAACATTTAATCCATGAAATTAGTTATTAACGGTAAAGGTAGAATGAAGTACTTGACAAAGGACTTCGATGCTCTTTAATGATAGAGCTCCAATTCAATGGGATTGTGAGGTTGATTAACTTAATTCAATCGTAATAGAAAAATCCAATTTGTTTCTACCTAATACTCTCCGTCGGCGACCATTACCCATTTTGAGAGAAGTTTTCCTCGAAGTACAACGAGAAGGGAATTGATGAAAAGTGTTGATGGAATAGGCTAGTGGTGGTTTTGAATACTGGCATTGGAGAGTTTATGACTCGTGGCTTGCGAAGGATATGTTTGTGTAGGTGGAAGAGGATATGTTCTTGTGGCTTATGGTGGTTTCGTTGCTGGAGGCCTTGCAGTTGGTGAAAGTAAGAAATCTAAAAGAAGGTTTCATGTTAATGCAAGAGAGCCGAGATCTCTCTTAAACATGACCAGTGGGCTTGGGCTTAGATATGGGCCCGATAAAAATGAAGGGGTTGGCTTGAATAAGAAATTGGCACAATTAAATCAATTTTGGTAACTCTTCTCCATAATTCAAAATATCGGTCGATCATCCATAAATATTTCTTCGACTTTGCTAACATACAAAGGTAATTAATTGAGTGCTTTAGTTATTACATCACAAGTCAAAATTCCTTCGATTATTGACTCTGGTGCTTTAGATCATATGACTAACGCATATAATTTATTTACCTCTTATTCAATGTGTGTTGATAATCTTAAAGTAAGAGTAGCAGATGGATCTCTTTCATCATTAACGGAAAAAAAATCAAATTTCTAATTTTATTGTCCTCCAATATATCCTCAATGTCCTAAATTTATCATGTAATCTGATATCTATTAGTCAGTTGACTAAAGATTCATATTGTTTTGTTAATTTTCTTCCATCTTATGGTGTCTTTTAGGACTTATCATTAGGGAAGATGATTAGCTGTGCTAAGTGAATGCTTTACTACTTTGATGACGCCAATATTGGTGGATATAGTCAAATTAAAATTTGTGATTCTGTATTTGTTTTTAAAGATAACGATTTCATGTTATGGTATTATAGAATAGATTATCCTAACTTTCAGCACTTAAAATAGTTATTTGTAACTTTTTTTTTCGAAGAAAGCAATCAACTTTTGGTGTAAAATTTGTGAAATTATAAATCATCATTGTGCCTCTTTTTCCAAAGTTAAGTACAAACAATCCAAATTGTTTGCTTTAGTCCACAGTGATGTGTATGGGCCTTCCCGTTTTTCGAAACGTACTCATACCAAGTGTTTTGATGATCATACTCAAGTTTGTTGGGTTTATTTACTCAGAAAAAATTAATGTTTGTGATATTTTCATTAATTTTTATTTAATGATTTAAATCCAATTCCAAACACATTCAAATTTTTTGGAAACATAATATTTTAATCACTCCTTAGGGAGACTAACTTAAAAACCATGGGATAGTGCACCAAAGTTCTTCTATTCACACCTAACAAAATGGGGTTGCTGAGAAGAAAAATAGACATCTTCTAAAAGTAACACAAGCATTGATGTTCACTATAAATATGCCTAAACAATTGTAGGGAGATGCTATTTTAACATTAGCATACCTAATCAATCGAATGCCCAATGGGGTTCTTTCGTTTGACACTACTTCAAAAACTCTAATTTTTTAACTCAATATCTCTCATCTAATCTAACCTATCCCTTTAAGGTATTTAGTTATATTGCATTTGCTCACATTCATTCCAAATCCAAGTTAGATTCAAGAGCTATTAAATATGTTTTTATTGGTAACTTTCTTACTTAAAAATGTTACAAATGTTATGATTCCTCTACAAAAAAGGTAATTGTTAGCTTCAATTTCACCACCTTCGAAAACTCTCCTTATTACCAAAAGTCCTCTTCAAGGGATGAATTCGAAAGAAGATAATTCTTTTGGTCTGTACTTAAATTTTACTCTTTTTGAATCATCTGACCCATCTGAGCCAACCAGTGACACTTCACTTGAAAATGAGCCTACAACAACACTCTATCCTATTCTACCATTTATTGGAGAAAACTTGAACATGGGGTGGGAATGACGTGAAAAAATCAAATAATCAAGTAACGTAGTTTATTCAAAATGGCCAATATGAAAGACTAGAGAGAATTTCATAATTGAGGCACCAAGAGCGTTTGAACTGATAATAGATCCAACTCTCTTGAGTCTACCTCAATACTAGGTAATCTAGAGTCCCCAAAAACTTCTAAATTACTTATTGCACTTAGAAATCAACTCGGTCCTAGTCTCTTTATCCTATCTCTAGATTTATCTCATATAATACTTTGTCTCCTTGATTTCATGCTTTTATCACTAATTAATATTGATAAAACAAAGATTCCAACAAAAATATCTATGACACCTTGAAAATTATGGAATGGAAAGATTATGTCATGGAAGATAGATTTGAAGGCTCATTGAGTTAGACAAAATCCTATTAATTGAGTAGATGAAGAGCACATCAAGTGGAAATAGACTTCAAGTTTGGTAAAAGTGAAAAAAAAGAGATGCTCATTTGATATTAGTGAAAGTTTTGGAGTTAGAGATGTTCAAACCGTTGACCTTAGGCTTTTGTATCATAGGAGAGTTAATAATCAATTCTCTTAAAAGGTTAAATTATTGGGATAATTGATTTCTCAACAACTTCTAACGTAATACCAGAATTAGACGTTTTAAGTTAGAATTCAACAATTGAGGTTACTGAAATTTGAAGTGTTAGGTATATATTGCATACAGTTGATCGCCACATAAATTGTGTACAATGAATACACAAGTATACCTATTGCAACAAGTAATATAATGATAAGAAAATATCGTTCCTACGGGGATTATTTCATTAGAAACTAATTTTTAAAACTAAAAAAATAAAAATCAATTTTTTTTGTTTTTATATTTTAAGGAAGCGAAATTAAAATAACAATAATTAATTGAATCAGATTTTTTGACTAAAAAGATATATGATAAAATATCTAGGAATACTTAATCTTCCAATTTTCTAAACATGCGAATCGTTAAAATCTTCCCAATATAATTATCAATTAATTACATGATCAATTGAATCTAACCTAGCATGCATTCTTCTCTCAAGTAAATTATACACCATATAATAATTAATTTAATCACTCTTATGACAATTGAATTACATACTATTCATTAAGTTCATAAATTATGAATCACATACATAAGAATCATACATCTCTGTCTAGAAACTATGCATGTTATTTAATCAATACTAATATTTAAATAATTCTCTCAAATTTATTTAATTGCCTCTGTAGATAAATTGTTGGTCAAATAATTAATAACATACAAATTAGATTAAATAATATAATTAAATTATAATTGAAGTAAAATATTAAATCATCACATGGTGAAAATTGGGTTCATAAGATCCCTAAATTAATAAATTAATTACACATGTGTTCATAAAACTCATATTTTTCATAAAGAAAGACATAAAATTGATAAAAAAAGAAATACAATCAATCTCTTGAATTGTAGTATTAATTTTCTTTTAAATCTTCACCAAAATTGTGTCTTCTCTTGAATTTTTCTGTATTTTTCTCTCATTTTAGCTCCAAAAAATGACCAAAATTATGCTAATAAAGGCAAATTAGGGTTTATGGAGTGATTAGGGGCTTAAATAAAGCTTAGATGCGATCTGGATCGTCAAATCGGCTTCAGATCAAGGGTTACGATTAAAACAAGAAAAATTGACAGTTCCAATCAATCACAACGTGACACGTGGCATCGAAAAATTTATTGGATGAATCAGGAAGCGACGTGTGGCAAGGGAGACCGATCAAAGTCAACGCTCGTTGAGTCATTGACATATGGCGCGACTTGATTCGTGGAAACGGATGGCGTGGTGCACATGTGGAACATGCGGATCAATGGTGTAGCGACACGTGGCATGATGTGTTGACCAATTTCCAAACTCGGATTGAACGTCGCGTTGATACGTGGCGCGTGTTTCGTCCTTCTCACACGTGGCGTAACATGATTCACTCTCCGTGCTTGGGTGACGTTTGCATGGGTTGCCCAGTCAACTCTTCTACTTGCGTGACATGCCACGTGGCAGTTCTTGATTGGTCATGCATTAAAAATTCATAAAAAAATTCAAAAATTATATTTTCATACCTTTTCACTAAAATGTTTATATTTTAATTTTTTTTTGCTATAAAAATACTATTTATTAAATAAAATAAGTAAATATTAAGTAAAAAAATGCGCTAATGACTACTTTCATAGAGTCGTCAACGGCCTATATTTGTTGGGAGTGATAGATATATAAAATAATTATATCAATTATATAATCACCTCTAACAGATTCATCTTCTCTCGTACCATTATATCAATTAATAATACTCAAGGACCAACTTTTCCTTGCAAGATAATAAATTTATATAACTCTATTAGATTTCTATTTGTTTAGGCATTTATATAGTTGAGATTGTTACCTTATTATACTAGGTTTTTCTTCTCTTTCTCTTTCTCTCTCTCTCTCCTTTTGTTTTATTTTGGGTGACTATATACTAGGGTTTTCTTCTCATTATAAGATTAAGTACTTTTCCACGGATGTTATCTATAATATTCCACAGCAAGGGATCTTCTTATTGTATTTCAGAAGACCAGATTTATACTGATGATTGAATAAATATATTATGATTCCTTTAAATCTTAATATTTATGTTTTATATATTTTTCTCACTCATTTCTCCCCCTTCCCTTCTCCTTTACTTTCTTTCTCCATTCCCATAAATTACTATATTTATGGTGTTGAGTAATGTGGTCGATATATGTTTATTGAATGCATGCATTTTTCAGGTTATGGGTGGAGACCCTCTCCTCACACTCTTAACAGCTGATTGGCTTCAAGTGGATAAACCTGTAGATAAAATTGCATTGGATCCCAAGAGCCTTGTTCAGGTATACTTACCTATTTCGCCTAAAACTGAATTTAACTCTTTGCTGTGACATGAAATTTGGATTATCTGCCTATTCCTATTCAAGCTCTAATTTGTATAATATCGCAATGCCAACTTCAACTTATTGCACCAGCTACTGGACTCAAATGCCTAATTGAAATAAATTACAGAGTGCAATATGAGAAAGGGATAAAGGTCATTGTGCGAATGTTTTGTAGTTTGCTTAGTTTTTTGTATCGTACTTCTATTGATGTTTTTCTAATATATATTTTTTTACTTGAGGTTATGTTCTTTTCAATTTTTATGTAGAAGTATTTTCTCATTACTGTAAACTTCAGTCCAATTTTCATGTCAATAACGGATTGGTTTGTAAAACTTGTTTGCTATTACTATTTTTATATTAGTATACATCTGTGCTTTTTCTTATGCTTTTTTGTTGCTCTTATAATTGAATCATTTTTATGTTGTGCTTTTCTATGGTGGTGTTTGATTAATTGGAATGAAATGAAATTAAAATTGATTCATTCAAATTTTATGTTTGAATCGGCTAAAAAGTGGAAATGAAATGTAATCAATTCCTAAAAGAGAAGTAACGAGAATTTCTTCTTCCATTAGGAATTCATGATTCCATTGCCATCTTAATTTTTTGTTTCAATTTTATCTCAACACCAAAATATAACCCTAAACTCAAAACCCTATTTAGAAAAATAATAATTTTAACCTTAAACCTTAAGCCCTATACCCTAAACCCAAAACCACAAAACCTAAAATCTAAAACCTTACTTAGAAAAATAATAATTTTAACCCTAAACCTTAACCCACAAATATAACCCTAAACCCTAATCCATAAACCCTATTTAGAAAAATAATTTTAACCCTAAACTTAACCCACAAATATAACTCTAAACTCTATATCTCAAATTCCAAAACCCAAAACCCTAAATCCTATACCTTATAACCTATACCCTAAACCCTAAATCTTAAAACTCTAAATCTCAAACCTCAAAACCTTAAACCCTATTTAGAAAAATAATAATTTTAATAATATATTTTATTTTTGAGTAATAATTATTTAGAAAAATAATGATTTCAATAATTTATTTTATCTGATGAAAACATAACAATTAAATTATATTATTTAAACTTTACTGAATATAGGATATTAAGGTAATATATATTTCCATTCCATTTCAGTTGTAAACTAAACAGTGTAATACTGATTCCTACTTTGATTTTAGTGATCAAACAAAACAATATTGTTTCCATTCCGTTTGCATTCTATGACCAAACGTCACCTATGGTGGTGTTTGGTTGGTAAGGATGAAATGAAATTAGAATTGATTCCTTACAATTTTATGTTTGGTTATGTTATAAATTGGGAATGGAATGGAATGGAATCAATTCTTAAAAGAGAATGAATCATGATTCCATCTTAGGAATCATGATTCCATTTTAATTTTAATTTTACCCCAATCCCAAATATAACCCTAAATCTTAAAATCCAAAACCGTAAACCCTATTTAAAAATAATAATTTTAACCCTAAACTTTAATCCACAAATATAATCATAAACCCTAAACCCTAAATCCTAAACTCTATTTAAAAAAAATAATTTTGACCCTAAACTCACAAATATAACCCTATATCTTAACCCATAAATATAACCTTAAACCTTAAATCCTAAATCCTAACTCTAAACCCCAAACCCAAACCCTAATCCCTATATCCTATACCCTAAACTCTATACCGTATACTTTATATCCTATACCAAAAACCTTAAACCTTAAACCCTATTTAGAAAAATAATATATTTTATTTTTAAGTAATAATTTTTAGAAAAATAATGATTTCAATAATATATTTTGTCTGGAAAAAAATAACAATTAAATGATATTATTTAAACTTGACTGAATATAAGGATATTAAGGTAATATACAACGTTTTCCATTCCATTTTGGCTGTAAACTAACTACTATAATACTGATTTTTTCTTTGATTCCAGTGGTCAAACCAAACAATATAATATTTGTGTTATTTTCTTTTTATTCCATTTTCATTCCAATTCTATTTTGTGAACCAAACGTCTACGTGCACAATTAGGATAACTATTTTGTCATTGGAGAAATGCTTGATAAAGAGTGTGTGATATGCTTGCCATTGATTGTACCCATATTTTTTCAGAACTTTAGAAAACCTATCGAACTAGGCACGTGAAGACTGCTTCAATCCATATGAGGATTTCTTACGTTTACAAACTCTATTGGTTGGAGCATGAGATCCAATTCTAAGAGGAATGTCCATGTTGACTTCTTCGAGATCACTATTAAGAAATGTATTTTTTACATCAAATTAGAGAGGCCAATCCAAGTTAGATGTTAGGGAGAGAAGAGCACGAACAATGTTGAGCTTTGCTACAGCTGCAAACATTTCCTGATATTTAATCCCATATACTTGAGTGAATCCCTTAGCCACAAGACGAATCTTGAATATTTCTACACTGTCGCCTGCTTTGTGTTTGACTATAAAGATTCTTTTACACCTGAACATCTCATATTTTTGGTGGTAGTTCTGTGATCTCCCAAGTTTTGTTTTTCTCTAAGGTATTGAGTTCTTCAAGAATAATTTTCTTCCATGTAGTTACTTGAATAGCTTCATGAACAGAATTGGGAACCTGTATTTGATCAAGATTATTGATAAAGGTCTTATAACGTGGTGAGAGACTTTTATAGGAAACAAAGTTGTAGATGTGGTGGTTTGTAGAGGATCTTACACCTTTCTTCACAGCAATTGGCAAATTCAAATAACTATCTTCCATTCAAGTATAGCTTTGTGAAAAGAATTGGGAACCTGTATCTGATCAAGGTTACTGATAAAGGCCTTATAACCTGATGAAAGACTTTTATAGGAAACAAAGTTATAAATGGGGTGGTTTGTACATGATCTTAAATTTTTTCTCACACCAATTGGCAAATTCAAATTATCAATAATAGGAGTTTCATTGATGTTACCTTGTGAACTGTTAGAGTGACTTGTATTCGGGTTGGACTCTTGGACCGGCTCAAGATATGCCCAATTCTTCGTTCTTTCTTGATTTTTTCTCCTCCTAGAGTAGACAAGAAGATCATTGCTTTGGACAAGTGAATTTTGAGAATCTGTTAGCAGAAGAGTTGAGGGTTCATTGGGATTCTCGAGAATTTGAAAAATATGATTTGAGATAGAATTTGTTGGAATCATTATTTGTTCGTATGAAGGTGATGACTGAGAGGTAATGCTATTCCAAAGCTGGTATTCATGAACTATGTTCTGTCCTGAATGGCAGGTTTGGAATAGTATGGATTGTATTTAAAAAAGGTGACATTCATTGTATTGTAGAATCGCCTTGTGATAGGAGAGAAACATTAGTAACCTTTTTGGTTTGATGAATACCTTAAGAATATGCATTTAATGGCTTTGGGATCAAGTTTATCAATATGGTGTACGTGAACATAAGTAGAACATCCTAACATTTTAAAGGGAATGTTGGACACGATTCTGGTGTGAGGTTATGACTTAAGAAGAGTACGGATAGGTGTTTTGAAAGTTTCACACTAAGAGCGTTGAGGGTGTTATCTGATTGAGCCAAAGTTGTAGATGATATTGGCAAGGATTGTCCAAATATTTTATGGAGGAGATCAATCTGCTCCTTGCATTACCTTTTTTCGACTCTCCTCTTGGCAAATTTCAAAGAAGGCTTCACGAAGGCTTGGTAAGGGCTTTGTTCCTAGAGTCCTACCTCACACATTATCAAGATCTTTTTTGAGCCCCATCAAAAATTTGAAAGCCCATTTTTTTTAGCAATCTGTTTGTACAAGGTTCCGTCTGCTAGACACTTCTATTCTTGAACCTTAAAGAGGTCTAACTGTTGCCAATATCGAGTGAGAGTTAAATTTTTGGGTAATTGATGACTCCTCTTAACGAAGATCATGGAGGATGTTGTCAATAAGTTATAAATTGAAGGATTGCCCAAGGTTATATGTGCAACGGAAGCCTAACTCCTGGCCGACGTGGGACTTTAGGTTCCTTAGCACTCCATTTTCACGTCAGTGAGGTGCCAACGGGGTGAGCTTCAGGGGTGCTCGAGGGCCTAGAACCTAGCTCTGATACCATAAAGATAATATTGAGAGGAAATATTTTTCTGATATAAATAGGACTAGGAGTTAGACAAATAGACCATTAATCTAGGAATATAGTCAACTATTATAGCCTGTACACCACCTATACAGCCTCTACAACCACTAACTTTAACAGACTAATTTAGGACTAATTAAAGATAATCTCTTATAAATTCTACATAAATCAATATTAAAACCATCATTGAATTAACAATAGCTTGGAAAATCTATGCACTACTCACCAACGACTTCCGACCCACCTTTTCTTACTTTTAATTGAAGTAGAATAACATCTTAAATCAATCCTAAATCAGAATATAAACCTAGTCATAGTTAGATAAAATTCATTCATCACATTACGTACTAAAAAGGGAGCTAAATTTTGCGAGATCACATTTCTTAGGAACCGGCATTAACTTTACTTGTCACACTGTCACAAAACACATAACTGATGAAATAAATAAAAATTTATATATTCACAGGATATAACAGTAACATCTTAAACTAGCATTAAACATATATATGCAGTAAACTAATTGATCACTTTAATTCACACATGTATTGTTATGGAAATTAAATAGAATCAAAATCTAAAAATCATTATAACAAATTGTAATTAAAATTATAGTTTAAGGCTTGAAATTGTCCATAATAACATAAACAAATTAGCTAGGCATAATCATAATTAAAAAGATAGAAGAAGAAAAATAAGAAATACTTCTTAATTATCTCTCGAAATTCTATATTGTCTCTAACTTTGTCTCTCTATAGAGATTGTATGTAAAATTGTGTTTCTGTATATTGAATTATATCTGTACATCAAATGTCTAGAAAATAAGGAAGAAAATCTCATAATCATTATGGTTAAAATTATTCAAAAAAAAAAAAAACTCATGATAGGGTAAGAATAGTTTTAATACATACAATATAATAAATCAAATCTCTTCATTTATGTTTGATATTTTAACATTTTCCTTCAAGTTTGATCATAAATATTAATCATATTCAATTTGTAAATAAGATTATCATAGCTAGGTCGAAGAAGTTCTTTAGTGAATATATCAATCGTTTGTTTCTTTGTAAGAACATTAGTCATGCAAAAATTTCCTTCAACTTTTTTTTAATAAAGTGTTTGTCTACCTCCACGTGTTTACTTCTATCATGTTGAACCGGGTTAGAAATAATATTGGTTGCTTTGTTGTCGTAGTATAGTTTGACTGGGAATGTTCTTATAATTTGAATTTTCATCAGTAGCTTCCTTAACCACAAAACCTCACAGATTCCTTGTGTAATTGTCCTAAATTTTATTTCTTTGCCCATTCTTGCTATTACATTTTTCTTTTTACTTCTCCATGTCACTAAGTTTCCGAAGACAAAGGTGCAATATCCAGAAGTGAAACGTCTATTTTCTATTGAGCACTTAAGTCTTCAATTTTCTTTCCAACCTCAATTGGAGTATCACTTGGTTTACAGCCAAGCATGCCTGTTTCAATGAGAAGATAGAGAACATACTTAGGTCGAAAGACACTGATTCCTTTTTTCGATTTTGCAACTTCCATTCCTAAGAAATATTGTTGACTTCAAATTCAATAGCCAAGTTTTTCTTTGAATTCTCTGTTTCTTTTAAGTTGTCACCCATCAAGATTATGTTATCAACATAATCTTGACGGGTGACAACATAATATCTAACAAGATCATTTTCTTTCCATTTCTAGTTTGTTTTAAAAATAAGGTATGGTTCGACTATTCTTGTAGATATCTTTGTTTTCCCATTACTTTAGCAAACCTATTGAACCATGCTTTAGGTGATTGTTTAAGTCCATACAAAGATTTTTTCAATTTGCACGTTGTATTTGTTCCTTCTTTGCCAAATCCAGGTGGTATAGTCATAAAGATTTCTTCTTCGAGTATTCCATTAAAAAAGCATTTTTAATGTCAAGCTATTGAATGGTCAATCTAAATTGGTTGTTAATGACAGAAGCACCCTTATCGTGTTTAGTTTTGCCACATGCACAAATGTTTTCATATAATCAATCCTATATGTTTGTGTAAACCCTTTTGTAACTAAACGAGCTTTGTACCTTTCTACTGTCCCATCATCTTTGTACTTCATTGTAAATACCCACTTACATTCAACTAATATTTTTCCTTTTGGTAGTTTTCTTATATTCTATGTTCCAATTTTTGCAAGTGCCCTAATTTCTTCCATTACCATTTCTCTTTATTTTGGAATTTTCAAAGCTTCATGGATGTTTTTTGGAATTTCTATTATATCAAGTTTTAAGTAAAAGCATGGAATCCAATAGACATTTTTTTATGAAACAAATTTAGATATAAGATGTTGCGTACAAGATCGAGGTTTTTTTCTCAGAGCAATAAACAACTCAAAATTACTTATGTTTAGGATAGATTCTTGGATGTTTGAATCTATCATCAGATTAGACTTTCTTAGTATATCAAGTGTGAAATCTTGCATATTCTTTAATTTCGACCTACGTGAGTAAATAATCAATGGTGGTTTTTGTTTCTCCATATCTTGTTCTATGTTTAAGTTTTTTTCTCGCAGAGGGCAAAGTGGAATAAGATGGGTTAGTAGGCTCATGATTTGAATTGTTTTTGTCTTACTCAGGATGTTGGTTGTGTGGTCTTGATTCATTGTTTGGTTTATCAGGGAACTCATGAAAATTCAAATTCAGATTTAAGTTTAAGTGTTGACTAAAAAGACTATCTTGGCTCAAACTCTCCTTAAAGAGAGGACTTTTGGTGGTAAGGAGTATCTCTAAAGAAAGTGACATCACGACTAATAAGGACCCTTTTTGTGGAGGGTTCATAACACTTGTATCATTTTTGAGTAGGAGACTACCAAATGAAAATACATTTACTTGCTTAGGGATACAATTTGGATTTATTAGGTGAGTGAATATGAGGAAAGATGACAACCAAATACTCGGAGCGTTAGGTCAGACTGACTGTGAAACATCGGAAAAAAACTTTTGGAATCTATGAAGTGGAGTTTCAAAAGATAGAATATGATTGGGCATCTAATTAATGAGATCAGTGGCAGTTAAAATGGCACCTCCCTAGAAGGTTTTAGGCATGTTTGTGATAAATATTAACGCTCGAGCTACTTTAAGAAGTGTTGATTTTTTCGTTCAATTATCCCACTTTGTTATGGGAGTATGAACACAAATTTTGGTGTATTAATTCATGTTTTTGAAGATAGTTTCCTAAGGTATGATTGAAGTATTTTGTTCCGTTATCAGTTCTAAGCATTTGGATCTGTGTTTGAAATTGAATTTGGATCATAATGTGAAAGTTAATGAACATATCACGAACTTTGATCTTTTCTTTTCTAAATACACCCTATACATTTGGGTGGTTTGTACAATTAGGGGAGTATCAATAAACGTAACAAATCATTTAGTGGGTACAATTAGGGTGACGAAAAAGTCCTCGTATGTCATTTTGAATTAGAGTAAAAGGTTTGAATGGTTTGTACTGATTAATAGGAAATGAAGTATGCTGATGTTTTTTAAGTTCACAACTTTCACATTAAAAATTGATGGTTTTATTTGAAAACATAGATGGAAATAAATGTTTTAAATATTTGAAATTAGGATGTTTGATTCTATAGTGCCATAACAAAAGTTTATTATTCATAGATGTAGTAGATATAGAATTATAAATAACATTTTTTTTATTTTCAGTCACATTTGCCTCATTAAAAAAGTACAATCCTTTACACTTTTCATCATTGGCAATCATCTTCCTCAATGATAGTTTCTGAAATACACAATAAGTTGAAAAAATTGAGTAGAGCAAATTGTGTTTTTTGTTGGTTGATTAATTGATATTAAATTACAAGACAAGTTGGGGGACAAGAAGAACAGGTTGAAGTGTATTAAAGTTAGAAATTTGGATACTCTATTTTCCTGCAACTGTTGAGAGAGATCCATATGTTATTCTTACTTTAAGAGTACCAACACACAATGAGTAAGATGTGAATAGGTGATGAGCATTTAATCATATGATTAGAAGTACCAAAATCAATAATCCAAAAAATTTTGGATCGTGAAGTAGTAACTAAGGTACTTAAAAAATTACCTTTGTAGGTTACAAAAGCTGAGGATATATTTGAAGATGATAGGTCTGAATTGTTCATATTGGAAAAAAATTTGTAGAATTGATCTAGTTGTTCTAGATTAAATGCTCCCCTTGAGCTCGATCCATCATGAGTACTAGTTGAAAGTTGATAACCTTGGTCTCTATTTTATCTTGGCTTTCAATCTGATGGTTTTGCATGGATTTCCTAACAAGTATAATTTGTGTGACCCGGCTTGGTAATGATCACAAAATATTTTTTATTGCGAATTTGGGCCAATTCTTTAACTGTTTCCATATAAAAAATTTGTTTAAGGCCCAAGTTTAAATTTAGGCCCATTAGAATAAAAAAATCCATTAGCTATGGGAGGCCCATTAGACCCATTAAAATGTCCATGAGCAAAGAGCAATGGGAGGCCAATTATTATTTTTTGGCCATGTCCACTAAAAGTCATTTAACTCTTTTTTCTTCTTCCCATCAGACTATCCCCTTTCTCTCATTCATGCTAGAGCTAGGGTTGAGACTTCTGGGACATTACTGCCACCAGAGAAGGAAGTATCATTGTCATTTATGCCACCAGAGTTCAACATCATACGTCGCCTACTCTTTTGGCTCCTCACTTCAGCAAACACCTCTCAGACGTTGGGAAGTGGATATCGGCCAAGCACTCAACTACGAACATTGTCCAACTCGAACATGTTCTCGTTCAACATTTTTCTGGTACTAGATAGTATCACCAGTAGATTCTGTGTTCTCCTCTGAGCTTATATCAAGTTCTTATCAAAGGGTTAAAATTTCCATATAATAATCGGTAACTCCTCTATCTCTTTGTTTAATTCCCTATAGACGAGTTTTTAACTTAAATATTTGTGAGGAATCCTTACCATCAGAATGTTTCTCTAGTGGCATAGCATACATCTTTTGTCGTAGGTAGGAAAATATATGTTTTTCCAATTGTGGGTATCATGAAATTGACAAGCTATGTTATCACCATAGAGTTTTCAGAACTCCATCGTAGTATTACACCGACGTTGGTTGAGTCGGGTTTTGAATTCTCTCTCCTTAGTTATCCCATCTTATTTTTTTCCATTGACGATGAGCTTTATTGATTGGGCTCATTGTCTATAATTTTACCCTTTGAATTTTTCAACAAAGAATTGAAGTGCTGAATGATCCAAACCACTAGAATTCGTATTAGATGTGGCTTTTTTTTTAGATAGATTATTTTTCGATTTTTTCCATACTCTTGATTCAAGTTTGAGTCGATTATAGCTTGGTTTTATCACAACCACAACTCTGATACGATATAGAAATTGTATATGAAACTGTGTTTCTGTATATTGAATTATATTTGTACATCAAATGTTTACAATATTTATAGATTTGGAAAATAAGAAAATCTCCTAATAATGTTTACAAAATAACGAAGAAAATCTTATAGTCATTATGGATGAAATTATTCTAAAAAAATAAATCTTAATAGGGGTAAGAATAATTCCAATAAATACAATATATTAAATCAAATCTCGTCATTTATGTTTGAGATTTCAACACTCTTTCGGTAAACCTAAATATATTTTCTCTAAAATCTGTACTATAATTTATAACTTAATTTGTGATTGTTTTTGTTAATCCTATCTACATATTTATAGTTGAAGAGTTGCATGTAATTAAATTGTAGTTAGGATTAGGATTGTAGATGTTTAAAACAATTAAAATGATATCAGTACATATTTAGAATTGTTTGGACAAAGTTGAACTTGAAATTAGGTGTTGGAGTGCGAATCCGAGTTCGTGGGCTACGACGCATATAGAATCATGCTGCGGCATGACTCCAATTCCATTTCTATTAAAATTCATCTCGAGGGTATTGTGCTGCAGCGCACATGTACTCATGTTGTCATATGCCTTTAATTTTTCTATACTAATGTTTTGATCCCTCTTTGATGTATCTCGTATAAATGTTTGTATTTAGGTCCTCTATTGTATGACAATTGTATCCTTGGTCGTAAGATTTAATGGGTCTTTTGTTATTTAAATATTTTAAGTCCAAAAATACCTAAAATATATCAAAACATACCCTATGATTCCAAAAACATAATTTATAAAATACTTAGTTTAAAATGTAATATTAAAACCTAATTCATTAGTTTAATTCCAATAAATCACAAAATATGTGTGCTTTTTAAGCATTTATCACGTGGTTTTTTAAGCGCAAGTATTTGAGTATTGTTTCCTATTTCCTTTGTACTTATTGCTTGTTGTGGTTTATCACGTGTATTTTTAATTGTGTCATATAAATTATTTACCTGTCTTTAGGACTCTTGACTTACATGTGTTCTTGTGACTAGATTAATATGTTTAGTTGACGTTCTTGTTGATTTGGGTTGTTCAATCTTTTTAAGCATATCTTTTGTTTTTAGTCTTAGAACCTGAGTCTTATCTGCTTATATGTTTTCTTATTAAATAAAAACCCTAAGTTTTTATCTTAAAACTATCCATTCTCCTTCTTTTTCTCCCAAAACCATATTCTTCGATATGATTTAATTTCTTTAGTGTTTTTTTAAACTCTTAGCTTTTCGTGATTTCTTTTGGTTTTGGGAAGTAAACTAATTTTTTTTGTTAATAGTGTTTTAATGATTTTTTTTTTTATTTTGTAGTTATTTTAAAGATGAGTTTTTTCTTTACTTTTTGCCCATGTGTGTCGCATACGTTGAAATTCTCAATTTTTTTTAATTTTAGACTATTAGTATACCTAAAATTAAATGTAGATATTACTAGCATATTGTTATAAAAATATGAATCTACTGCATACTTTTTGTTAAATAGGGATAATAATGTACGAAACCCTCTGAATGACACATATACCTTTTACTTATATCACATATTTGGCACATGTGACAAAATACTCAATTTTATAACATAGAATTTGACCATTTGTGTATTTTAACGTAAATGGAGGATTATTACTTTGAGAATGCAGGTCTATGCTATATGTACTTTTTCGTTAAAAAGGGTACCACTAAGGTACCAAACCCTTAGTGTGGTTGGTACCTGTACTTCAATAACTATGCGCAGGTCAAGAAATTTGATGTTAAACTAAAACCTTACTTGGTGCAGTTAAGTTATAAGCAGTTTATTTGTGCATCACTTATAATGTTTCTGTGCTATCTAAATTTTCAGTTCTTATCACTTTATTTTATCCCCTTGATTTCAAGTGTTGAATCTCCACTTTTGATTATTTTATGAAGGGATAAATTCTTGTTTACAAAAATGCTGAAAAGATCATTGACGAAATTGAAATTATTGGGTCTGCTCCGTTCATGTGGCCCACAGTTATGTAAATAAGTAAGATGAAAAGAGGAAGAAGAAAAAAAATAGCCAAACGTTTTGGCTAATGAAGTTGAAAAGCTAATGTTTTAATTAATGTCAATTAAAACAAACCAAACAGCAAAGAAGTTGAAAGGTTGATTTGATTTATATATATTGGCTTTTGAATTACGTTTTTGATGAGAAATGAGAGGCTGCAGAAAATTTTAAAAAACGAAAAAGAGAGAACAAAATAG
The DNA here is from genome assembly GCA_037013495.1 of Hippophae tibetana. Classification (NCBI taxonomy): domain Eukaryota; kingdom Viridiplantae; phylum Streptophyta; class Magnoliopsida; order Rosales; family Elaeagnaceae; genus Hippophae; species Hippophae tibetana. The sequence continues at coordinate 12,000,461 of CM072812.1, forward strand.
TGTGAGTGTTTCGAGCCGACGACATTTTCAGTACAATTTTTGATCCCATTTAGAGGCTTATTCATCTCTTTAAGTTCTATTTCTCTTCCTGCTTAGATTTCAGTTAGGCTTTCATTTGTTGTGCCACTAAGGTTCTGTCAATTTTGGTGAGGTATTGTGCTTAGATTTTTACCTATTTTTGATACAGTGAAAGTGGAAAGTGGAGGTATTGTGGATTAGATATATCGTTGAATCATGTAAAAAATCATTGTCTCTTATTTACTGCTTTGGTTATTATTTGTTATATTTGGTTAATTGTGACATTTTAATTACACAAGTTAGAAAGGTTTTATTTGTCTGCTTTCATTGTTACTCTTAAATTCTTACTTTCCCAACAAAAACTTCTGATGTTCTTATTATAATTAAAAAATGAAGGATGATGCAATCTATATTTAAGCTCAATTCTTGATTCTCAAAAGTTCCTGTTTTTGATGATATTCTTCTTGGTTCCAGTCAGAATCTGGCAAAAAGCTTCCATTCATTCTCATCATTAATCTCCAGGTATTTTCCTGCATTCTTTTCTTATTTTGACATAATAGGAATTCCAGTATATGTATAACTCATGCGATTCAATGTTATTTCTTTCCTTGTTAGCAAGGTGGTTGAAGGTCACTTTAAATTTATAGTTCCTGTAGTTGCAATGCAGGAGTAACTACCAGTTAAAATGAAACGAAAATTTCAAAAGTTATTTGATTATTCGATATAAAGGATTTGCTATAAACTGTTGAGGGAAAGTCTCCAAATAGAACATATGAGCTGAAGGAGAATTGTTAATATCTTCAATTGTCATTCAGCTGCCAGTCTTAACTCTATAACAATATATCTGGGATATTAATAAGCATTTAAGTGGCCAGATTTCCCACCTGACATTTTGCAATTGATCTAACTATGCCCAGTTCCTATTTACACGTATTTATTTGGCAATGCTGAATTTTACAGAAGTGCATTACATGGTTTACATGTATATTTTTTAAAGGTTCCAGCAAAACCAAACTACAGTTTGGTTCTTTACTATGCTGCTGATAGATCTCTAAATGCAAACTCTTTGTTGGCTAAATTTGTGGATGGGAGTGATTCTTTTCGAGATTCAAGATTCAAACTGATTCCAAGTATTGTGGAGGTATGACCTTGAAAAGGATTATTTTCAATGTTTGTAGTCTCTGTCTATTTTTTCCTTTGACATCATGCAGAGCTAATTTGTAATTCTATAGGGTTACTGGATGGTCAAGCGTGCCGTTGGAACAAAAGCTTGTTTACTGGGAAAAGCTGTGAAGTGCAAGTACTTTAGACAAGATAATTTTCTAGAGGTATGGGATCTAAAATAATGTCATATTTTTGGAAACAAGAGCCATATGCTTATGCATTATGAATGCAAAATGAGGATATAGGTCATTTGGAGTGGAAGTGGTTCTCAACTTCCATGTCTCTCTACATCCCAAAACGTGGGAGAAAAGTGGGGGGACTTTCTTTTTCTCTTCTGCAGTGAGAGGTGAATGTGAAGCATCACCTCAAATAAAAACTAGTATTTAACATACAAGTGACGACATTTCTGTCTTTATTGTTCTGATGCAATGTGAAACTAATGCATCTCTAGCATGGATACTGCATTTTTTTGGACATTGCACATACTTTTTGCTTAAATACCCTTTCAAATTTTGGTTGAATCTTACCACAAGTTTGGTCTTATCTTTCTGCCCCCTTTTCTGTTTAGTTGAGATTTGTAGAATACGCTCTCAATGTCTCTGATTTCCCTTCTTTTAGTATTTAAAATATCATGTACTAAGCTAGCACAGATGACAACGTACAACTTCAGCGGCCTGCTGTAAGGCAATACTTTTTTTTCTTTTCTTAAATAATGCATTAAGATTGTGATATTGACAATTTCTAATTGGTGAAATTGTATCTTCAGCTGGTTGTTCTCGCTCAGCTTTCTACAATACTATAGTAGGGATAATTACTTATTTTCCGAAATTTGCAGATTGATGTGGATATTGGATCATCATCTGTGGCAAGGAGTGTTATTGGCCTTGTGTTGGGATATGTCACAAGTATAGTAGTTGACCTAGCAATTTTAATAGAGGTATGTCTTTCTAATTTTTTACATTATCCTGTGATTAAACCCTCTGTTAAAAGTAGTGCATCTTAGATTCTTAATATAAGAATTTTCCAATGTATGAGTGAAATTAAGCATGTCTTGTACTCTTAATTAAGCTATCAGTCTATTAAAATTTGTCTGTCTTGACCATGCCCTTTTATCTAGATTGTTTTTGGGATATCCATATTTGGGCTGACTAGATTTCTCTCTATTTTATCTTGCAGTTAAATATAGCTTGGCTCCCTTTTTTAAAATTTTACCTGATGTGTTAATTTTTATTTTGAAGATATGTTTGACAACTAACAAACAGATTGTGCTGTTCTGCCACGTGAAGTTTTTTAATTGCCTATGTAGATTCCAACATACACCCCCCATGACCAGCATATAAAAGAGAGCTAAAACTATTCCACTGATCCCCAACTGTCCACCCTAAACTTTTTTCTCCCACAGTTTAGTCACCTACCTTAAAACTTCACACTGTCAATCCTATTTTTCCCATCCATTAAGATTCACACTGTTGGTGTCGAAAACATCAATGTATGTTTAGTTGAGAAGTCTTCAGTTTTCGTTAAGAGAAACAGACTGACTGTTCATTGCAAGTTCCGTCTGGTGCATGTGAATGTGATATCTTACTTCAACAGTTCTACTCACCAAAAAAATATTGATACTGTCTTGTTAATCCTTTGCTTTAAATTCCATTACTATCTCATTTACATGCATTTGATACTGAGGAAGAAGCTAACATTCCTCACAATCTTTTACAGGCCAAAGAAGAGGAAGAGTTGCCTGAATTCATTCTTGGGACTGTTCGGCTAAACCGTGTTAGGCTTGATTCTGCTGTACCTTTGGAGGCTTAAGGTTGTTCAACCTTAGTTCACCTTTTTCCTGGCCTTTTTACAGTAAATGGAAAATAATGTAACCAGGGGCTTGTACTCGGTCTATATTCAATGTTGTCTCAGGAACGTATAAAATATAAATCATAAGGTTTTATTCTAGTCATAAATCAAAACTAAATTGTAGTGGGACGGTAATTCAGCTATCATCTATGTTTAAGTGAGCTTTGTTCATTGTTTTTATTTCATTTACTGAAACTTTTAATCCTTGATGTGTCAAAATCTCAGGAATAAGTCCTTAAGACGAGTAATAGGACACAGGATCTGAAGCCTTATTGCTTTAATATATGTTTTGGTCAATTACAACTTGCCATGTCAATTGTACTGTGTTACTAGTAATTTGAGTTGTCTAGCATATTAACCTTTTTATACTTGGTCACGGACAAGTGCTTTACATGTTATCATTATTATGCTTATTATTTTATATTTTGTTTTTAATTGTTTTTGTAATTTGATTTGAGTTTTTAAATATATTTTTGTGCACTTATTGAAATATGTATAAGTTGGAAGTAATATAAGAAGATACTGAAATATTTAATATTCATAACAAAAAAATACTTGAATAATTTAATTTTTTACAAATTGAATTGATATTTTAGTTAATTTAAATCTTAACTAATAGGCATTATAAAATAACTAAACATATTTAAAGTATTATGAGAGTTTAAAAAAAATGCTTTAAGAGTAACTTATTATAATATTAAATTACTAAATTTAATAAGAGTGCTAGATAAGAAAAAACATAAGAATAATTTTTTTTTCTTATTTATCAAAGAATTTAACATAACTATCAGTGTGGTACAATATAAAAGTAACTTAAGCTAAAACAATATAAAGTGTGATTCAAATTTACATGGTATTTTTTAATTGTAAATAATCTCAAATTTATATAAAAAAAGATCCTTACATAATTACATAGAATTCTCAATCATGAGATTATTAGATTGATAATTCGTGTGAGTTGAGTTAGTTTGAATGTTTGAATTGACTTAAATTAATCTAGTTTAAATTGATCAAATTTTAGTTCAATTTAAATTTAATTTGAAATCAAATACAAACAAGTTGGTTTAAATTAATTTAAATTGTTAATTGTTAGTTTTTTTTGTTAATTGAACATCTTTTTATAAATAAAAAAATTATATTTAATGATTAAATCATATTAGTTTAAACAACATAATATAAAACATTAGATAAATAACATTATAATTAATCTTTGGAACTAATGATAAATTAATACTGAATAAATAAATCATGTACATAAAAAAATCTATAAAGATAATACAATTCTTCAAACAAACTTATTATGTTACAATAATTAGTTAATTATAAAATAAGAATATTATTAAATATAAGCTAAAGAAAGCAAAATTTTAAAATAAGAAATTTATTTCAAAATAAATTTGGCAAATGTAAACGCAATCAAACCCCTTTAATGTAAAAGATGTTATCGTGTCTTCATGAAAACTTATAGTTTGAATAAAGAGTTTCCTATATCAATAGAGTTTTCTCAACCACTAAACAGAATTATATGAGTAAGATTAAATAAAAAAATTCTTTTAAAATTGATCACGTATATATATAACTCCTTTAATGTATTCAAGTAGATTATACAAAAAAAAGCCATAATTTTAGGATATCATGAAAAATATTTTAACTTGTTTCAATGGACATAGAGTTACTGTTAAAGAAAGATGAAACAATGTTGGACGTAAGGTTGTTATTGGAAAAGCGGTTGTTGTTGGTTGTTAGATAAGCATAAAGTTGAGAAAGTGAGATTAAATTGGTTGAGAATTAAGAAAAAATATATTTTTTTCTAATTTTAAGTTTTTACTACAGCGTATAAGTTGTAACGTTTATGTGTTAAATTATTTGTTTTTTTCTTAAAAAAAATATTTCGAACTAATCGAACCCTATTCAATTCAGATTCTACAATTTGAGTTCAATTCAATTAATCTAATTGCGATATAAATTATTACCCAACGAGGGTATCTCGATCTTTGTTACTTTGTTTGTATCTAAGATGATATAACATTTTTTTAAAATAAAAAAGAAAGATGATATGAGTATATAACGTTCTTTTGATATTTCCAAGCTTTGGGTTTAAGTACTTTTTAAATACTTAGTTTTGTTTAGCTTTTCATTTTGATTAAAAATGAATAATTTTCTCAACATGTTTCTATTTTGCTGGGTACCATGCTTTTATTCGGCCAAGATTTAATAATACATATTAAATTTCGACTTAACTCAAACGTAATAAAATATTAGAGGAGTTCAAAAGTTGGAAGGTCATATTTGTCCTCTATTTATATAAAATATATTATTTAATTTATTAATTTTAAAAATAAGATATTTAGTTTCTTTATTTATAAAAATGGTGACACAAACAAACATTTATTAATTTTAAATTTAGTAAAAATGACCAAAATACCTCTAAGGTTAGTTTTGTTTGAATTTGTTTTGTTTTGATAGAATAAGGATAAATGACAAAAATATCCTCGTCAATATCTATTTAAATTTTATATCAATAATTTTTTTTATGACTTAATTTTTTATAAGTAAAAGGACTTTAAAGCACATTTTTAAAGTTATATAATTAAACAACACTTTTACCAAACAAAAAGGAACTCATGATATTTTTTCATAAATAAAATACAAATTTCAAATATATGATGCAAGAAGATCCTATTATGAGTTCACCGAGTTAATGTCCATGACTCATTAGTTCAATAGAGTCACGACCATGACTTATTACTTAAATGAGTTTTTATAACTTTATTTTTAGAATAAATTCAAAACATATGATATTATTAAAAATGATACATTTTTTATGAATATATTACCACCTAGTTTTTTAGGCTATAACTTACACAATGATTTTGGTTGCATCTTACAACCCTCTTTTAAGTAACCTTACATCCTTAAAAAGACGTAAGCCTATATAACCTTCTTACGTTATGGCTATGATATTATCTTATATAAGAAAAACTCATTTCACAATATAATATTATATATTTTAAACCATAATTGCTAGTTTATTGGGTCCATAATCATGATTTAACGATTTAATGAAAACTCACGATTTTATTTGTAGAGTAAATTCATAATGTGTCATACTATTGAAGAGTATAAATAAATACTATATTACTTAAATTTTTAAATAATGTGAGATATATGCAGTAACTTTGATTGTATTAATATATATTTAATTATTTTTAAATAATTATTCACACTCATAGCATTTGAATTTTAATTTTTTTTATATTATCGATAACATATTCTTGAATAACATATTCATTAAAAATAAAATATATTTAATTATTGTTAACACATAATATTATTTAAAGAAAAAATAGATATATTAGAGAATGAAATTTTTTATATATCACAATAGTTTTTTAAATATAATTATATAAGTAAGTTTATAATTAATAATAATATAATGATATATCATTTATAAATAAACTTAAAAAAAAAAACCAATAAGCAAGAAACAGAAAAAGCAAGAAACCCGTGATTGGGGTTTGGTAGACGAACCAAGCCAGTTGACTTGAAGTTGACTAAAGGCTTTGGTTCCCACCAACAGTATTTCAGATTCCAACACCGACCTACTCGAATTCTTACTCCGCACGAAGACTAAGCAGTTCTTGTGAAATTCCTGACTCTCCTACACTTCGATACAATTCTGCTTCTATCCTTCTCTTTGTTCTCTTCTCCTTTTGGTTCTTTGATTTTCAATTTCTTCGTCAATGCCCCAAGGTGAGCTTCTTACTGTCACAGCTTCTACCATCAAGTCCCATGCTAATGCTTCAACTTCAATGTTGAGAGAACCGGGTTTGGGTTGCTCTGATCCGGTTGATGGCGATTGGGAAGCATCAAGTTCTGGGGATCAGAAGACTGAGAAAGATCCTCGAAAGATTGCCAGAAAGTATGTCCTTTTTCTGTTTTCTTGCTGCATTTGCTGTCTGGGTTTGTTGTTACTTTTGACTTTGTGATGCCCGCAAGTTGTTCTGTGTTTGGCCTCTGAGAAAATGTGGGAAAATGGAAAAAGATGAGAATTTTATTTTTTTAAATGCAATTTTTGTGGCGGCAATGTGGGTTATTTATATAGTTGTAATGCGCGAAGTGGTTCCCCCCCTTTCTGTAGGTATCAATTGGAGCTATGCAAGAAGGCTTTGGAAGAGAACATAATTGTATACTTGGAGACTGGTTCTGGGAAGACTCACATAGCTATTCTGCTCATTTACGAGCTACGCAATTTGATAAGAAAGCCCAGTAAGGATGTATGCGTTTTTCTTGCTTCCACTGTAGCTCTGGTTAATCAGGTGAGAAGCTTCTTATCTCATCTCCACCCTGTTGCCTAGAATGAGGCTCTGAACTTGCTCGTTTGTATTTGAAGTTTTGAATTGATGTCCATCATGTGCCAGAATAATTTTATTATTCGTATTGAACATATATTTTGACTGTTCCAGCGATCAGGATTGGAATTTGATTGACTGATTTTACTTATTTAAAATTTAAAATTTAGGTTGTGACTGTAGTAAAAAAAAGTAGAGTTTTCCCATAATGTAAAAGTGAAAAGTGAAAAGTGATGCTTAATGCAATTTATTTCTTGAAGACAAGCTATTTTCTCATTTCTGCATGAACTAAATAACAGTGAGGAACATTCTCCCTCTTGTCTAGTAAACCAAAAGCCGTTTAGGACCTCTTTGAATCTGTGGAAAAGAGAAAAAGTAAGCTATGTTATACGGACTCCTTTACAATACCGAGAGTTATAAATTTTTAGATATACATCTAAGTGTCGGACATAACAATTTTTCTCAATTTTATGTAAATATTCATCAAATTGGAGTGTACGAGTAGCCACAACTATGTCTATGTTATGTCGCTTGGACACAAGTAATTCATGAAAGTGTCTTGTCCTCTGCATGATTGCATGGTTTTAAGTTAGATTTTCTGTCATCTTGCAGCAAGCCAGGGTCATAGAAGACTCTATTGGCTTCAAGGTTGGCATATATAGTGGTAGCTCCAAACGCCTGAAAGGCCATGAGGATTGGACAAAAGAAATGGAGAAATATGAGGTAATTGTGCTTGTTGGGCAATCCAAACATTGGAAATTGTACCATGTATCTACGTACTACATTCATGTAATTTATTGTTATTTGACTTATACACCAATATCTCAACAAAGGAGATATTGCTCACCAAGTATGGAAAATGAATATTTTGGTTCACTCTGCAGTAGCAGTACTTGCAAGTTACAATATTGCTATCCTGTTTAGCAAATAGAAAAAGGGGTAAAGGGAAAGAAATAAGCCATTGAATACAGCTCCAGCAGCTTATATTCCCTTCACATAATTCCTGTTCATTGTTTCATGCAGGTTCTTGTTATGACGCCTCAAACATTACTTCGTAACTTATCTCACTGCTTCATGAAGATAGAGTCAATTGCCTTGTTGATATTTGATGAATGCCATCATGCTCAAGTCAAAAGCAGCCATCCTTATGCTGTAATCATGAAAGTAATGGATTCTTCTGTAAAAATAAATATACACTAGCATGAATTCTACCATGTTGTCTTTTGGTTTCTATTTTATTAGTTTCATTATATACTATCTTGAAATTTGGTAGGTCTTTCACAAAAGCAATGCTGCAAAGCTCCCTCGTATATTTGGCATGACAGCATCTCCAGTTGTTGGAAAAGGTACTGATTGTTTGTATTATGTAATCTATCTCTAAACCTATTAGCTATTCGCCGTGTAGTCATGTTCTTGTCAATTTTCACAATCTCACCATGTAGCATATGTAAGATCTTTGCTTGCAAATTGTGGCTGTAAAATCCTTCATGAAATTGTTCATCATATCATCAAATTTCTGTTTCTTATATTAAAAAACAAGGGAATAAAAAGAAAATGCTTTTGTTCTAGCTCTCTGTTAATGTCTATAACATCAATGATCCTTGTTTCATTTCATTGATTTTTTACATGCACACATTACTCTTTCAGGTGCTTCTAATCACGGAAATTTATCAAAAAGCATCAATAGTCTTGAAAAATTACTCAAGGCTAAGGTGGGTGGGTTGTTAAGATTGTCATTATAATATGGGGTCTATGCAGTCCTTGTTCTGCATAGGTGCTATGCTTTTAGTTTGGTTCTTCCCATGCTCAGATGTGTAGTGTTTGGCTTAAGCCATGTTATTTGACTTATGGTCCCTCACTATTTTAGCTGAATGCGTATCTCTTGCAATTCGTAAAGTGGCAATTATGATAAATAAGTTACTGTTATACTTAGATAAAAAGAATATAATGGCTATTGCCTATTTTCTCCTTGAGTCTGTTTAATGGTAGAATGGTAGAGTAATATGCCTTTTCATGTCATTGCATGTATCCGTGTTTTTATTTTTTGTTCACAAACATGATATTGGGAATTTTTCTATGGTAATACTCTATACTCAGAAGAGGCTTTCAAATCCCTGGGATAACCTTGTAGTACAGCTCTTTTGATTTCCATATTAAAATAACATGACTTTGTATTGAGAATGTTATATAACTTCAGTGGAGAGAACCTTTCTAGGAAGCAGTAGTACTCTTAGAGCTGGTCAGCAATTTTTATCGTGTGTATCTCTGTTACTAGCTATGCACTCAAGCAATTGTACAAATTTAGGTGTAGTGATTTACTTCCCATTTTTTCTGTTATTTTGTAGGTTTATTCAGTTGAAGATAAGGAAGGATTGGAGAGTTTTGTGTCGACTCCAGTAGTTAGAGTCTATTATTATGGTCCAGTTATTTATGGTGAAAATAGTCCTTACATGGCTTATTCTAGTAAACTTGGAGAGATGAAACGAATGGTATGTTGTTATAATTACTTCAGTATCATAGAGCATATGCTTGTTGTTTAGTTTGTATAAGGGGCTAAGGGAGCTTTAACTTGTTTCTATCCTTTTGCGATAAGAGCAGTGCATATCAATGCTCAATAAAAAGACTGATGACTTCCAAATTCTGCGGAGTACCAAGAAAATACTTAGCAGAATGCATGATAATCTCATATTTTGCTTGGAGAATCTTGGCCTATTTGGGGCATTACAAGTAAGCCTTGTCAATCTAAGTATTATTTATTTTATTTTTAATTATTCTTAATGTTTTCATTTTAACTTTTTTTTGTGTCATTGTTTGCATTTTCCCAATAATATTAAATATTGTTCATAATTTTTGTTTGTTTATTTTGTCATTTTTGGTAAACGCCATTCATGTTATCTTGGTTCTGACTTCTACATATTTGTGATTGGAATATACTAAAATTACCTCCAAACAGGTTACATGCTTTTTCTTTTTACATGGAGCAAAATTATAAAAAACTTGTAGTTTAGCACCCTGTCATGACTGCATGTTTGCAAGCCACAAAATGTGATTTTTTGGATGAAGAAGATGGCTATGTGGCATGTGAAAAGTTAGGTTCTAATAATTGAAGCTCATGAAATATTTAATCTTGCTATGAAAACATTAGAGATATTATCATTCCATAGCTTGTGTTAACTTTGCCTTTGACAAGAAAGATGCAGGTCTAATATCTCTTCACCAGAGAACTTGTATAGAGAGGGTAATGGTAGAACATTGAAGACTTTTATTTAGAAAAACAATGAAACATATTGTTTGTTACTTTTTTGTTGAGGTAATGAATTAGGAGTGGTATGGTACAATGATGATGATCATCATAAGACTTGTACAGTACTCTTGATAAAAAGTTTTCTCTGCCTTCTAGCTGGTGTTGAGGAAAAGTCCAACTGAAAGCATCAGGCGGACAAGCTATCCAGCAAATACAAAAAATAAAACAGATCTAAGTCTAACCATTCACTACAGGAAATAATTACCTTTGAATTGTCTTGCTTCATTTCCCATCTTTTAATTCGATGATCTACCCCTCGGTCTCTAAATTTTGGGTCAATTCAACACCAGTTACAGAAATCTGCTAGGAATTACGAAGTGCCCATCATTCGTTTTCTTTAGGCATTATTGAAGATCTGTTCTTGTGTGGATGGTCTTGTGCTAGACCGCTAGTTGCTTGTTGCTTTAGCAAACTAATGCAAAATTGGTGGGTTGAGGAAAAATATTAAGTCTAAAGATTTGTGTTAAGATGGGAAACCTTAAATGTTAAAGGGTATTGGCCATAATTTTCCTAAAAATATATTTTAATGCATTTCCTTAACCTAAAGGTCATTGGAGAAACATAAATGGGGGACACTCAACAATTTGAGGGTGGTTTAATGGAGACGGCACACACTTTCTTGATTTCTATTCTGTTATTGTGATGACAAATTTACTTGCATGTTCTATATTTGATTGTTGGCATGGTTTTATTTCTCTCTTTTCCCCTTGCTTAATTCCCTAAGGCTAGTCGCATACTTTCAAGTGGTGATCACTCTGAGTGGAATGAACCAATCGATGTGAAGGGAAATCAAAGTGATAATTCTACATTTGATAGATATTTAGCTCAAGCTGCTGAAATGTTCTCTTCTGACTGTACTAGAGGTATTGTGATGAACTTACCTCTTTCTTGTCTGCCCCTTTATAGTGTGTAAGTATGAATCTATATGATAGCAATACTCTTACTTCTGTTTGGATAATTGATGGGTGGACTTTGTTTTTGTTAATGTTGTAGATGGTAGTGCTTTTGATCTATCTAGTGCAGAGAATTTGAAAGAGCCTTGCTTCTCCATAAAGCTTATTCGTCTCATAGGAGTTCTTTCCTCATTCAGGTTGGTGTCTTGTGCTTGATGATATTTCTTTGATCGATGTTTTTCCTGGCATTGCATAAATGTAATAAAATCCTACAATGATTTCTTAAGATTATTTATGTTTATCATTTGAAGCATTATCACTTTAGATTTTTACCTTCTGCATGATATTCTTCTTGGTTCTGAGCAAAATAATTTAAGTAATACAACGATTCCTTTCCTACCAACCAAACCTGACCAATTTGGTGGAAATGATGCCTTTCCTTTCTCTCTTAGAAGTCAAACCAAACAAAAGGAATGTATAAAATTTCAATTCCATTCGTACCAACCAAACTTGGCCTAAGGTTGGGTGAAATAATATTCCATGATTTATGCAGAACCATCTAAGTATCTAATAACAATATTGGCAGTACATTATACCACATCATAAACACTATCAGAATTAGCTATTTATTATTTTCTTTTTCTTTTTTGTAATTTGTGATGGTGTAATTAGACAAATAGTAATGAAGATTGGAATGAAAGATAGAATAGATTCGTTCTTTGTATTTTCTGATATGTTTTGTACAATATTTAGCTACTAATTTATAGTATAATTTGTATGAATAAAAAAAGGAAATTAAATATCCTAATTTATGAGAATGGTTTTTCTTAATTAAATCTTAATATTACCATAATTACAGATTTCTTAATAGTCAAATTTCCATAACTAGACCTACTGAAATTCAAGGATTTTAACACTTCTCCTTAAGTTCGATCATAGATTTTGATAATGTTTAACTTGCCAATGAAATCATCGATATGTCGTTAAGGAAGTTCTTTGGTGAATATATCTATTGGTGGGAACATAGGTCATGCAAATAGTATCATTGTCAACTTTTTTTTTTGATAAAATGCTATCCATTGCGACAGGTTTTGTTCCGTCATATTGAACTGAATTGAGGGATATGTTGATGGCCGATTTGTTATCACAATAAAGTTTAATTGGAGATATTATCGCAACATGAAGTTCTTTCAACAACTTCCTTAACCATAAAAACTTCACAAATTTTCTATTTAATTGTTCTAAACTCATCTTCTTCATTATTTTTGGCAACTATATTTGTTTCTTACTCATCCAAGTTAATAAGTTTTCTAATACAAAGATACAATACCCTATAATGGATCTTTTATCCTCTACTGAAGTAGCCCGATTTCCATCAGTAAGAACTCCTCTCTCTTTGGTTAGAACAATCCTTTGCTTAAGGACTCTTTAAGATACTTGAGAATTTTGTAAATAGCTTTGAAGTGTGTGTATTTTGAAGAGTGCATGTGTCGACTTACAACACTAATTGCAAATGCAATATCAGGTCTGGTGTGAGGCAGATAGATTAGTTTTCACTAATCTTTGGTATCTGTTTTTGTCCACTAGTTTCCCTATATCTTCATTCTTCTTTCCCGTTTCTAGGGTTGTTACTTACTTTGCATCCCAACATACCAATTTTGGTGTGCATATTGAGAATGTATTTCCGTTGAGAAACACCAATTCAATTTTTGATCTTGCAACTTCCATGCTTAAGAAGTATCGTATCTGTCCCAAGTTTTGAAATTCAAACTCTAGCTAAGTTTTTCTTAAATCTCTCTATTTCTTCCAAATTGTCCCGTCATGATTATATCATCAACATTTACTATCAAAATTATTTTCTCTCATTTTCTGAGCGTCGAAAGAACAATGTATAATTTGATTGTCCTTGTTGGTACTCGTGTTTCTTTGTTACTTTTACAAATCTATCAAATCATCCTCGAGGCAATTATTTGAGCTCATAGAGTGGTTTTTTTAGTTTTGCATATGGTATTTTCTACTTTACAAAATCTTTATGGCATGGTCATGAAGACTTCTTATTATAATTCTCTATGTAAGAAGGCATTTTTTATGTCCAATTGGTGTAAAAGGAATTCCAAATTTGCTTCTAGGGATAGAAGAACCCGAACTGTATTCAATTTAGCACAGGTGCAAATGTCTTGGTGTAATCAATTCCATAGGTTTGCGTAAAACCTTTTGCAATCAAGTGCTCTTATTTCTACTATGATAGCTTCTCTCCACTCTGGAATTTCTAAGTGAGGACCTCATGAATGTTTCTTGGAATCTTTGTTCCGTCAAGGTTAGTATAAAGGCACGAAAACAAGAAGATAGTTTTATGTGAAACAAACCTAGATATAAGATGTAGAGTAAAGATTCAAGTTTGTTCTCTTATAGCAATAGGAAATTACGAAGACTCAGGGGATTTAGATTTACTTGGATTAAAAGTAGACTTATAAAGGATATCTAGGTCTATCACTGATTTGGACTCATTTGGTGCTTTAAGTGTGAAGTTTAACCTTTCTCTTAATTTAGACCTCAGTGATTAAGTAATTATTTCTTTGTTATGTTGTTTTTTCTGTTTGTACCATCGACTTCAAGTTTCTATTTATAAATGGCAGAGTAGTATAAGATGGTGTGGTATGTATGGTCTTGGTTTCTCTGTTTGGGTTATGGGAATCATTATTTTGATCAAGAGTAATGTTCAAGTATGGACCAAAAGGGCTATCCAGGCTTATTATCCTTGTTTATATTCTTCTTCTGAGGAGACGACTTTTTGGTAGTAAGAGGTGTTTTTGAAAAGGCTAACATCAATGCTAACAAATGTCCTATGCATAGTGGGATCGTAGTATTTGTATTCTTTTTGAGTGGGGAAATAACTAATGAAAACAAATTTAATGGCTCTTGGATTAAGTTTGGATTGGTCATGAACAAATGCAATACATATAATCACTTTAGGAGACGAATTATATTGGAGATGAGACATAGGGTAAAAAGGTTGTAGCTATTGAAGTGAGGTTTCAAAAGAGAGAACTCGACTAGACATACGATTGATGAGATGTGTTGTGCTTAAAATGACATCTCCTCAGTAATTTTTTGGCATGTTTGTAGTGAACATTGAGGCTTGAGCAACTTTGAATAAGTGTATTTTTTTGTTCAATTACTCCACTTTGTTGGGGAATTTCAGTGCAAGAACTTTGGTATATGATCCCATTTTTTTTGAAGATAATCTTGTAGGACATATTTAACATACTCTATGCCATTATCATATCAGAGTATTTGGATTTGTGTTTGAAATTGGGTTCGTTGAGTATGAACATCAATAAATGTTACAAACCATTTGTTATGAGTATGATTTGGAATGTGGGATGGACCCCACATCATTATGAATTAAGGTAAAGGATTTGGAAGGTTTATAGTGAGATTTTGAAAGGGAGCTAAGTTGATGTTTGGCATATTCACAAGTTTCACACTGAAATTTAAACGTTTTATTATTTATAAATAGAGACGAAAACAAGTGTTTCAAATATGGGAGGTTAGGATGACTTATCCTATAATGCCATAATAATATTTCACTTTGCTTAGGAACAAAAATAGAATCATAAATAGCAATTGGATGGCATTCATTCACATTAATCCCATCAAAGTAATACAACCCTTTATACTCTCTAGCATTGTTAATCATCTTCCCTGATGATAGGTCATAAAACAAAGAAGAAGATGGAAGAAATTTAGCATAACAATGAGAGTTTTTTGTAAGTTGGCTAATAGATATGAGATTAAAATATAAGTTTGGAACATTGAGTACATATTTGAGAGTGAGAATTTGAAATTTAAATATTCTCTTTTCCAACAACGGATGAGAGAGATTCATCTGTAACTTGAACCTTAAGATTTCCAACATAATGTGAGTATGAGGTAAATAAATGATACACACCATAATCAATGATCCAAGAGATTTTGTTGTGGGAAGTAGTAACAAGTGAACTTAAATGATTGCCTTCGTAGGCTAGGGAAGTAGATGATTGTCCAGAATTTTAAAAATTTAAAAAAGTTTGTAAAGTTGATCTAATTGCTTTGGATTGAATGCATCCCCTGAACGTGGATACTTTTGAGGTTTTTGATGGTCAATTGAAGCCTGATAACTCCAGGTTTTGTTTTTTTCTTGGTTTCCAATATGCTGGCTTATCATGAATTTCTCAACTTGTATCCCTTGAGAATCTGATTTTACGACAATGGTTGCAAAAAGTTTTCTTTGTTCATTTTCTGTCCGGTTTTCGTATGACCTGTAGGATAAATTTGTACAAGATCTATTATCACGCAAGGCACACTTTCTATTGGGTGTCCATGAGTTGCATTTGTTTACATCCGAATCCCATATGATATGCTCAAGTTGTTTTTGGGCCTAGAACTATTAGCCCCATAGGCCCCATCAAGCCCACTTGGCTTTGCAAGCCCTATCTCTTTCATTTCAACCTTTACCATTGAGACTTCCCGAGCAAGAGAGAGATTGGAGAAGCTCCATCGCTATCGCGAGAGGACAACCAATTGTTGCCAACCTCTTGAGGCATCACTTGCTAGCGATTCTTCTCCCGTCTGACTTCGGCAAAGACATCCCGGACAAAGGGTAAGGGTCATTTGCTTGGTATCCTCATGCGAATATTATCCAGATAACTGTTTAGTCCAACCAAAAATTTGAATGCTTTTTCAGCTTCATTCCCCCCCGATAAAAGGTTCTATCATCAACACATTTCCATTCTTCTTTAAAACTCAAATCGAGTTTTTTCCAAGGAAAACTATCTCCATGTAATATTTTGTCACTCATTTTTTTCCTTGTTTTAGATTCTATTGTCTTGTTTTTTCTCAAAAATCTGAGTCGAATCTTCACCGTTGGAGTAAGTCAAATGTTCTTTGTTGTTGGTAAAAGCAGATAAGTTTTCCCAATAGAAGGCATCGTGGATTGAATGAGTCAAGTTGTTACCAATGAAATTTTTGAGCTCCAATTGGAGAGCATCTGTGTGAGTTGTTGCCGGTTTTTTGGTTTATCTAGTTATTCTCTGATAATGCTATTATCTAAAATTCATTTCATTCAATTTTTTCACATTAAGTTGTAAGAATGAGCTTTCATTGCCGCTTGCACTCATAGTGGGATTAGTTTTTGAATCAAAGTTTGTCTCTAATTTTCTTGGGTAATTAGGTCTGCCATATGGGATTAAATTTTAACAAAAACTCAACTTTGATACCATGAAGGTTGAAATGAAAGATAAAATAAATTTGTTCTTTGTATTTTCTATGTTTTGTACAGTATTTAGTTACTAATTTATAGTTCAATTTGTATGAATGAAAAAAGGAAATTAAATATCATAATTTATAATAATAATATTTTCTGATTAAATCCCCAATATTATCATAATTATAGATTCCCTAATGGTCGAATTTTCAAAATTAGTGTAAGATAACATTCTTGTTATCAAAATGAAAATATAGAGAAAAGTTGAATGGAAAAATTTCCATCCCCCATGCATGAAACTTACATTTCTTACATTGTTTCAAGTTCTTGAGAATTTTGATACCTTGAAATTTATGTTCTGTACTTACAATGAACATAGTTGTGAAAAAGGATAAATTAGTTAAGAAATACATTTTAAGTGTATCCTGGATGGTTCCCCCTAACCTTGAAAGACTGTTCTTTTCTTTTTCAGGTCTAGATCAAATATGAAATGTATAGTTTTCGTTAATAGGATTGTTAGTGCAAGATCCTTGTCTTACATTTTACAAAACCTTAAGTGTGTTGCATCATGGCGGAGTGCTTTTCTTGTTGGGGTCAACTCTAGATTGAAGAGCATGTCAAGGAAGACCATGAACACCATTCTTGATAAATTTCGCTCTGGAGAGGTAATGTTTACAATTTGAGTTGCTAGCAACGAGCCTTATCTTAGCTTAATTTCAAATTTGAAATAGACACTACTTAATTTCAATGATCAATTACTAACTATAGAACAATTACTTTGTTTCTTTTTAATGGATTCCTGTTCCACTACTTGTACTTTTTGGCTTATTTATGAATACAAACATCAAAACAACTAAGAGCTATTACATATCACTTGTGGAGTAGGTTGTTTTCCCTGACCAATGTGCTTTGGATTGTACTTAATTCATCCTCAAACATATTCATAATAGACTTTGAATGCTTTTGGAGATCTAAGGAAAATCATTATAGAGAAACGCTTCTACTATGTTTTGGACTATTTGGTTGGAAAGGATTAGAAGAGTTTATAAAGATAAAGAAGATAGTAATAAAAAAGAGTCAATGAGCCTTATATATAGAATAAAACTAATTTTATTTATTATTAACTTGGATATCTTAAAATGTGTTATATCCTAATCTATATATAATATATCTAAAGAATATAAAATAGATTACAATATCCAAACTAATTTATATAAAACTCTTTTATTGTTTTATTGTTATAACTAAAAGATTTGAATTTAAATTTCAAAAACTTAAATCCCTAAGGAATGAGATTTTATACTCTCCCTCAAGTTGAATCATAGATGTTAATTGTTAGAGATGTGAGTTGTGTATTAGGTGTCTATCACTAGGTGAATATATTAGTTGTGTATTAGGTGTATGTCACCTAAGAGTGTCCCTAACTTTGTATATAAATATGTAGCGTCTTTGAATAAAAATAAGAAGAGCGAATTATGAGTTTTACATGGTATCAGAGCATTTAGGTTACAGAATTTGGGAAATTTTTTTTTTCCGTTCAAATTAAGGATTTAGTGCATTTTTGGATTCCAACTCGGCACACCCTTTTGGAGTGGACATTTTTTCTCACTGCCGGCACAGGGAGGAAGACCAGCCGTCGACCGGCCAAACCCCGAAGTCCGGTCACCAGACGAGCCGCGAGTAATCCACACGCACCATCGCGACTTTTTACCATCTTTTCACGCGTCTCATCGCCGGCACATGGAGGAAGACCAGCCACCGATCGGACAAACCTTGAAGTTCGGTCACCAGACAAGTCGCGAGTAAGCCACACGCGCCACTGTGATTTTTCGCCATCTTTCCACGCGCCAGTGCGTCCGTGCAGCAGTCTTCTCCGGTCGACCTCGTGTTGCTCTTTGCCATTCCCCTGCGTCATCTGTGGTGGTTTGGCACTCATCGTTTGTGATTGTTTAGGTTTGGGTTCTTCCAATTTTGTGTTCTTGTTCGCTGCGTGTTTAGTCGATGCTGTTGTTGGATTTTGTTTGTTCGTTTGTAACTTATCTTGCCTTTGCCTTGAATAATAAGTTTAATAAATTCAGCCCATAATTTCTCCATTTAACTTCTCTATTGTGAGATAAAGTATAGAGGTATCAATTCCACTAGGGTTAGGGTTAGTCATCTCTTTTGTCTTCTCATTGGTATGATAAGAGGGATGAGACTTACTAGCATTTCCCTCCATTGATGAAGAGCTGAAACTTTAATACCATATAGAATAAAATTATTTTTATTCATTATTAACTTAGAAATCTTAAAATATGTTACATGCTAATTTATATATAATACATAGAAAGAATATATAATAGATTGTGTTAGAGATGTTAGTTGTATATTAGGTGTCTATCACTAGTTGAATATCACCGTCTGCACAGGGAGGAAGCCCAACCGTCGACCGGCCAAACCCCGAAGTTTGGTCACCAAACGAGCCACACGCGCCACTGCAACTTTCTGTAATTTTTTCACGCGTCGGTGTGTGACAGCACGTCCCTGCAGCAGTCTTCTCCGGTGGACCTCGTGTTGCTCTCCGACGTTTCTCTGCATCATCTGTGGTGGTTTGGAACTCATCGCTTGTGATTGTTCAGGTTTGGGTTCTTTTAATTTTGTGTTCTTGTTCGCTGCGTGTTTGGTCGCTGTTGTTGTTGGATTTTGTTTGTTCGTTTGGTCGTTTGTTCGCTGCCTTGTCGTTTGTAGAAGTTATGGCTGAAAAGAAATCTAATGTTGTGACGGATATGGTGCTTGTGATGTCTAAAATCATGGACCATAAGCTCAATGGTTCAAATTATTTGGCTTAGAGCAAGACCATTCAAATTTATTTGAGAAGTATCGACAAAGATACTCATTTGACTAATGATCCTCCTAAAGATGATTCAAAGCAGACATGGCTTAGAGAAGATGCTCGCTTATTTATGCAGATTCGGAATTCTATTGAGAGCAATGTAATTGACTTGATTAATCATTGTGAATTCGTTAAGGAATTGATGGATTATTTAGATTTCTTATATTATGGTAAAGGAAATCTTTCTCGCATGTATGAGATATGCAGAGTATTTTACCGTGCAGACAAACAAGATCAATCACTCACGAATTATTTTATGGAATTTAAAAGGATTTATGGGGAGCTCAATAGTTTGATTCCTTTTAGCCCTGATGTGAAGGTTCAGCAAAGCCAACGGGAACAAATGGCGGTCATGAGTTTTCTTGCCGGTCTTCCCTCTGCTTTTGAGACTGCTAAGTCCCAGGTTCTTTTTGGTTCTGAGATCTCCTCTTTACAAGAGGTGTTTAGTCGAGTACTTCGTACAGAAGGCACTCCACCTCCACCTGCTCAATTAAATGATGCTTTGGTCAGCCGAAGTAATAATTATGAGCATGGACGGTCAACTTATATGAACAGAAACAAAGGAACCGGCTCACACGTGTTTGAATCTCGACCATAGGACCTAGGAGGTATAGTATGTCACTAATGTCACAAACCAGGACATACGAAACATGACTGTAGAAAGCTTCAGTACAAGCATCAGAAAAGTCACTCGGCTCATATTGCGTCCACTTCTGATACTTCTGAAAAATCGGTTCTTATCTCTGTAGATGAATTTACTAAGTTCTCACAGTATCAAGAATCACTAAGGTCTTCATCACCTTCTATCACTACTATTGTTGATTCAGGTAAATCAAATGCGTGTTTCATTTCCTCATCTTCCAAATGGGTTATTGATTCTGGTGTCACAGATCATATGACAGGTAATTCTAGTCTCTTTTCTACTCTTCAGTCACACACTTCTACCTCTACTGTTACCTTAACCGATGGGTCACCATCTCGTGTTCTTGGGTCTGGCACAATTACTCCCACTCCTTTGCTTCCTTTGTCGTCTGTTATACATTTACCTAACTTATCCTTTAATTTAATCTCTGTAAGTCAATTTACTCGCAATCTTAACTGTTGCATCTCATTTTTTCTTGATCGTTGCTTATTTCAAGATCTTATGACGAAGAAGACTATTGGTAAAGGGCATGACTCTGGAGGCTTCTATATTCTTGACACACCAATACCAAAATATGTTGCTTGCTTTGGTGTAAACTCTCCCTTCAAGGCACATTGTAGACTGATTCATCCATCTCTTCCTTTACTTTAGAAACTTTGTTTTCAGTTTAGTAAGGTGTCTTAATTAAATTGTGAGTTTTGTCAATTTGCAAAACATCATCGTCTTAGTTCAAATCCATGAGTTAATAAACGTGCTAGTGTTCCTTTTGAATTAGTTCATTCTGATGTTTGAGGTATTTGTCTTATTTTGTCTAAACCTGGATTTAAGTATTTTGTTACTTTTGTGGATGATTATTCTCGTGTAACTTGGTTATATTTAATGAAGAGTCGTTATGAATTGTTTTCTTATTTAGAGATGATTATTCTCGTGTAACTTGGTTATATTTAGAGATGTTAGTTGTCTATTAGGTTTTTATCACTAGTTGAATATATTAGTTGTGTATTAGGCATATCTCACCCAAGAGTGTCCCTAACTTTGTATATAAATATGTAGTGTCTTTGAATGAAAAATATAAGAGTGAATTCTGAGTTTTAGAGATTGCAATATCTAAACTAATTTATAGACAATTGTTTTATTGTTATAATTGAAAGATTTGAGTGTTAAATTTCAAAACCTTAATCCCTAATGAACGGGATTTTCACAGTATACTTGTGCACAACTTGCAATTAGTTTTGTGCGGATTACAAATTTGTTCATCCGCATTCGATTTGTACATTACTTTCATCCGATCTAATCTGATCTATTGTACTATGGATGGATCCCACATTATGTTATTAGGATATTGTTTTTACTACTTTTTTCTTCATTAATTTTTAAAAAGCTTTTTTTTTGTCTTTAAAAGGGATAATTGTGTGTTGTATGATGCAAATTAAAAATAATGAATATATTTATTTTAAAGAGTTGTGATTAGGTGGTGAAAAGTGTTCTAAAATTATCATATTATTGTAAAAACTTGACACGTATGTAAAAAATATTTTACAATTTAATATATGCAAATTAGATTGGATCGGTTTTATGTGGTATAAAAATAAAAATGTAAAAAAATCCACAATCTGATCCGCACCTTGCTGATTATGAAAAATTTCTTCCCATCCAATCCAACTATATGGAAAGTGGTTTATGATGGAAAGTAAAAGGGTCATCTGTGTTATATATAATATGATATATCCAAAAATTTCCTTTAGTACTGCATGTTAGACTGAATGCTGATGACTCCATTGCTGTTGTATTCCATCCAACATTTACACTTATATTAGAATGACTGCAACACAAACTGGCAGAAGACTTCATCAGCAACGATACACCTTCAAACTGGAAAAATGCTTACACCAATTAAATTGCATAAATTAATTACAAAAGAATATCTTGCTTTTCCTATAAATGATATTAGTCATTATTGCAGTCTCAGTGATTGTGTGATAAAAGTTTATATTTGGGTGTCTAGGGACTATAATTCTTATGGTATTTTTACTTTTCAGTTGAATCTATTGATTGCAACCAAGGTCGGTGAAGAAGGGCTTGATATTCAGACATGCTGTCTAGTGATACGGTTTGATCTTCCAGAAACTGTTGCTAGTTTTATACAATCAAGAGGTCGTGCACGTATGGCTCAGTCAGAATATGCATTTCTTGTAGACAGGTGCTTCTGCATATATTTTATTTAGTTGCTGATTTTGTGGATATGTTATAAATTAGAATATTACATATTTAATATTATTATAATTAGAATATTAGATAATTATTATTATGTTTCCTTATTAATTTAGAAGTCTTATTTAGAGTCCTATTAGGATTAGGGTTTTAGTATTGTTATCTTCATAAATACATATGTATATATGTAATCTTTCAATATTATTAAGAATGAGAATTAGAATATCTTTGGATTTGGATTTAGAGTTAGGTTTTGGGTTTTGTGTTTTTGGTTTTGGGATTTGAATTTAGGGTTATATTTGGGGTGAGGGTAAAATTGAAAAAAAAAAAAGTTTAGATGGGAATGGAATCATGATTCCTAAAGGGGGAGAAGGAATTGTGATTCCTTCTCCTTTAGTAATCAATTCCATTCCGTCCAACCAAACACACTAAATGGAAGGAATCAATTCTGATTCCTTTCCATTCCTTCCAACCAAACATCACCTAAAAGATGTGATTTTTCCTTCTTATAGTATTGCTATTCGGGTAGTATAGTAACATTGGAACTATCTAGGTTACTTCCTCATCTTATTTCAAATCACACTCACTACCTTTGGGGGCCTGCAATAGCCCACCTCTTCCATAACTCGCCACCTACCCAGCTAGCACCAACACTTACCAAGCATTCCCAGCTCGTGCCGACACTTACCAAGCCTTCCTAGCCAACGATCACTTGTAGATGCTGCCATTTGTCTGTTACTGATTTTTTAAGTGTTTTCTGCCGGTGGTTGCTATTTTCACCGCTGTTCCTGTCTTCTCGGCATGACCCATTGCTAGTACTTAGTGTCTCGTCAGCACTACCACCCTTCCTCCTTGGTTGAAGCTGCAAAAATAGTCTTTCACCCCTATTTTGTTGAGGTTCTGCTTTGTTTTTCTGATTGAGATAGTATGGGTTTTGTTGTGGTACTGGTGGTATGGTAATAGCTGGTATTGAGATTGTTTTGCTCAATTCTATCTCCCTTGTTTTCTCTCTCTCAGTAAATAGAGAATGGGGCTTTTCTATCTTGAACAATTCATCATAATTTTTTCTTAGTGGTTGAGTTCTACTTGTTTCCTCTCTTGGCATTAGTGCTTCTCCACTTCAACCTATTTGGTCAAAAAATCCTCCCCTAATGATTTCCAAATAAGTTTAGTTGGAGTTTCTGCCAGATTTCTAAGTGTTCTTGGCTACAATTCAGATTTCTGAGTGTTCTCAGCTACAATTCAGATTTCTGAGTGTTCTCAGCTACAATTCAGTTTACGGGCATTTTTGAGTATTCCTCTTGGCTCTCTGTTGAAGCAATTCTTTGTTGAGTATTTTGGCCTTATGTATGAGTTGGATTTGGGCCTTTTCAAACCTGCAGTTGTTAAGTGTTATGATTTGTTATTTGGGTGGTTATCGATTTTATGATAGGAGATATTAAGTTGGTTATTGATTGGATTTTTTATCACCAGTACAAAACATTCACTTTAAACATGCACCAATCTATTATTACTATAGGTTTGTGTTTATGGATTAGTGCTGGTTGTCTTTTGTGGCTAACACTAATTGCAGACGGTAGAGGGAGTTTTTGCGTCGCTGTCCACCACTTATTCTATGTATTGTTGGATTTCTTGTTTGGGTGCTTCTATGTTGCTGCTATTATGTGAGTTATACGAACTAGTTGAGGTATTTTTACACTCTTTGGCAAGACTTCTATCAGAAGTTTTGAGATTCAATTGGGCAGATCTATTCTAGTTTTGCTTATTTCTATATTATTGTTCCTTGTAATCATTCAAGCTAAACTTATTTATGTTCAACTTGAGGTGAAGAATTAGAATATTAAATATTTAATATTACTATAATTAGAATATTAGATGATTAGTTTCCTTATTAATTTAGTAGTCTTATTTAGAGTCCTATTAGGATTAGGGTTTTAGTATTAGTATCTCTATAAATACATATGTAATCTTTTAGTATTATTAAGAATGAGAATTAGAATGTCTTGATTTGATTTTATGGTTCTCCTCTCTATCTATTTCGATTCTTTAAAATTCACTTTCGCATAAACCTATTTTTTCTCTTCTAATCTGGAGAAACTGTTGCAGTGGCAATCAGAGAGAAATAGATTTGATAAAAAAGTTTAGACTGGATGAAAGTAGAATGAATATGGAAATTGCTTCCAGAACGTCCAGTGAGACATTCATAGGTCCAGAGGAAGGAGTATATGAAGTCGATTCTTCTGGTGCTTCCATTAGTTCTGGATATAGCATACAAATTCTTCACCATTATTGTTCAAGACTTGCACACGATGAGTATGCCCTTTTGTCATTTGCAATCTTTTTTCACCATTCTTGGATCATATCCATTTACTTAAGAAGTCGTCTCAAATGGTCTAACTTTGTTTCTGTTAATGTACTTCTGCAGGTATTTCGACCCAAAACCAAAGTTCTTCTATCTTGATGATGTAGGGGGAACTGTGTGTCATATAATTTTACCTTCTAATGCTCCAATACATCTTATTGTCAGCACACCACAATCTTCAACAGAAGCTGCAAAAAAAGATGCTTGTCTCAAAGCTGTTGAAGAGCTTCATAAAATAGGTGCCTTGAACAGCTATCTCTTGCCAATGCAAGATGATCATCTTGAGGAGCAAGGGCTTGATACTTCTGATTCAGACAGTAGTGAAGGTTGCTCAGAACGCTCTATTGAAAATTTGATGTTTCGTTTACTTAATTAATATAATATAATGTTTCTTATTAAAAAAATATAAAATAAAATTTCACTTTTCGTAATGCCGGATCATTTTGTCATATGTTTTCGTGATAGGTGATGGCTCAAGAGCAGAACTATATGAGATGCTGGTTCCTTCCGCTTTCAAAGATTCATGGAACAATGTGGAATCTCCTGTTCATTTGAGCTCTTACTATATAGAATTTAGCCCTGATCCTGCAGATAGGACCTACAGACATTTTGGTCTATTTGTTAAGGTGCCTCTTCCTGTTGAGGCTGAAAAATTGGAACTGGATCTCCATCTCGCTCGTGGTAGATCTGTAAAGACTAACTTTGTCCCGTCAGGAGTTACAGAATTTGATAAAGATGAGGTATAGCATTATATATTGAGTATAATGTTTTCCTGAACTTCTTTGAGGCCTATATACTTTTTTTTTTGGTCTGTTTACAGATTATGCTAGCAGAGAATTTTCAAGAAATGTTTCTCAAGGTCATGCTTGACCGAATGAAATTTGTTTCGGGATTTGTTCCGCTGGGAAAGAGAGATATTCATGATCCAAACTCATCAACCTTCTATCTGTTGCTTCCAGTAGCTTTTCAGGGTTATGACAACAGAGTGATTGTAGATTGGAAGACCATCAGGAAATGTTTATCATCCCCTGTCTTCAGGGGTCCATCAGATGCTCTGGATAAGAAATTGTTTTCTTCAGATCTTCAATTACAACTTGCTGATGGTTGCAAAAGTGTACATGATGTCAAGAATAGTCTAGTCTATGCTCCTTGTAGGAAGATCTTTTTCATCATTACTAATGTAGTTCATGGTAGAAATGGATGCAGTCAGTATGAAGACTCTGGCAACTTAAGCTATGCAGAGAACTTAATTGAAAAGTTGGTAACTGGAATTCTTGATTTCAATTTTTTTATTACTATAATGCAATTAAATTATATATGCCTTCATGTTCACAAAATTTTAGTTTGTAATCCTGTTGCTAAGGAACCTTTATTTTTTGGTAACTTATTTTCCTGTTCATTTTTTTTTAACTAAGGGATATTTTTTTAAATGCTGGGATTCAGGTTGGATATTCAACTGAAATACCCTGAGCAACCTCTTTTGCGTGCAAAGCCACTTTTCAATTTGCACAATTTGCTTTACAACCGAAAGCAGAATGATTCAGGTAATCTTGAATATGACAGCTTTTCTTTTTATTGGTCATGTTTCATCATGTATTCCAAATATATTACTTTATCTTGTATTATAGTTGTAATTGGTATATTGCTTGATGATTGTTAGAGACCCCGATTGCATGTATTGCTTCACTCTATTTTTTGGATGTCATGTGTCTATGTGTCATGTTTCAATATTTACTTGATAATCAAGCAGTACATTATCCATGAAAATTTATTGTCTGTATAATGTTTTTGCTAGTGTTCCCCAATTGCAGTTGAAGAACTATATCCAGTGCATTTTTCATTGTTCAGTGTTATGTGATGAAAAAAATTCTCTAACTTAGTTTTTGCAAAATTTTACAAGGACTTTTTTATTTTGTCTTAATCTGGTACGTCTACTTTGGATGCTAATTGAAAATAAAGTTTGACAGATAAAGCTTTTAATAAGGAGCTATAGTGGTCTAGAAAGAATTAGAAAAAAGAGTAGTCAGGAAGCATGGAAAAATTATATTTGGAGATAGAAACAGTTAGGGTTGTTACTGTATTCTCATTAAAGAGGCACCTGGAATGGTTCAAAGAAGTATAGTAGCTGGCATTTGAAGAGTGATTCTGGTGTACTAAATTCAACAGGACCACATCAGCTGGATGAGTACTTCATTGATTTGCCTCCCGAGCTTTGTGAATTGAAGATAATAGGCTTTTCAAAAGATATTGCAAGCTCAATATCTTTGTTACCATCAATCATGCATCGTCTCAAAAACTTACTAGTCGCTGTTGAGCTGAAGAATGTATTATCTGTGTCATTCCCTGAGGGATCTGAAGTTACTGCTCAAAGTGTAAGAGCTTGCTGCATGATATGGGGTTACCATTACTGTCAATTGAAACATGAAACATAAATTTTACTACCTTCTGTACATGTTTGTATTAGGTTTTAGAAGCGCTTACCACTAAGAAGTGTCAGGAGCGTTTTTCTCTTGAAAGGCTTGAAGTACTTGGTGATGCTTTCCTCAAATTTGCGGTTGGACGACACCTTTTTCTTTTGCATGGTAATCTTGATGAAGGTGAACTTACTAGGAAACGTTCTAATTTAGTAAACAATTCCAATTTATTCAAGCTAGCTTCCCAGAGAAACTTACAGGTATAATTAAATTCAGGGTCTGATTTAAATTTCTGAATTTTGTCTCTGTATGTTTTTTAGTTTCCAGATTTCTAGTTTAGCTTCTTCCTCTAATTATGGATCTAGGAGTGTTTCTCCATGAAATGTGGAATAATCTACTACATAGTAATTTGGAGTAATTATCTTATTTCTCACCTAAGAGTAAAATCTCTTCTGATGTGGGCAGAGGGTGTCAATCATGTCACTTCAGAAAACAGAAAAATTAATATGTAGAAAATTTAAGGCTTTCATGTGTAAGTTATAATGTTCTGCATGGATGCAGAGATTAGTATTCAAATGATCTCATCGTTTGCCGAAATGATAATCTTCCATCTGTCTCTCTCTTGGTGACTTAATGCTCTAGAAATTGCCCGGTTATTTGATCTTTGGAAAGCATGTTTTTCTAATAACCAATGCTGCATCTTCCATAGTTGAAGGGAAATGAATGCTTTATGAGTTTTAATTTCACCAAATTTTAATAACGATTGAGTATTTACTTGTATTGCTGTCTTGCATCAGGTATACATACGTGATCAGCCATTTGAGCCCTCTCAGTTCTGTGCTGTGGGATGTCCATGTCCTATAATTTGCGACACGGAAACAAAAGAAACCATCCCTTCTCGAAATTTTGATAATAAGGATGACCAGGCAGGTGTTAGGCAAGTCAGGGGCAATAGGTCTCATCACTGGTTACGTAAGAAAACAATTGCTGATACTGTTGAAGCTTTAGTTGGAGCATTCATTGCTGACAGTGGATTTAAAGCTGCTACTGCATTTCTAAGATGGATTGGCATAAAAGTAGATTTTGAAACCTCACAAGTTACCAATGTTTGTGATGCAAGCACAAAATATCTCCCACTTGCTGCTGGCAAGAAGATTTCTACCCTTGAAAATTCTTTAGGGCATCAATTTCTTCATCAAGGTCTGCTTCTAGAGGCACTTCTACATCCTTCTTACAACAAGAGCGGAGGAGGCTGCTACCAGGTATGCAATATTGCGTTCAGATTTATATTAGTTGTTGGACAGGAGCTACTAAGATTCTCTTCCACCCTTAGTATCTCTTTGACACCGATGTGAACTTGTGGCTTTGTGTATTGTGACATTTAAACCTTTATGCCATGACCTTTTGGCCAGAGGTTGGAGTTCCTTGGAGATGCTGTTTTGGACTACTTAATCACCTCATACATTTATTCAGCTTATCCAAACCTGAAGCCTGGTCACATGACTGATTTGAGATCTGCATCTGTGAACAACATATTCTTTGCCAGCGTTGCAGTTGATCGATCAATGCACAAATTTCTCATCTGTGATTCCAGTAGTCTTTCTGAGGCCATAGAAAATTATGTTGACTTCATTAAAATGCCCAAAACAGAAAAGGGTTTGGTTGATGGACCAAAATGTCCGAAGGTAGATACTGTGAACCTCTTATATTTCTTTCTTTTTTCCCCTTTATGATAAAATATTGTATTTGCATGTTTACTTGCCAAGAATTGGATTTAATTTCAGGTAGTGATTCCCTTTCCTTTCTTGTGTGTACTTGCAAAATGGCATAATTCGAAAAAAGTAGGTAATAAAATAACTGATTTGATAGTAACATAATTACCACTGGTGGTGTCCGTAATTAAACCCATATAAAAGAAAAAAAAATCTTAATCTCCCAAAGTAACACTCTTTAAACAAAAGAACCTCTTTGTGTTAAAAAAGATTTTTGAACATGAATTTGAGGATCAAATAGGACATTAAGAGGTTGCTACCCATCTACGAAATTTTTTCTATTGTATCACAACCTAATCTCACCTTACCATAAGTTGATTCATGGAAGTTCTCTTACATGAATTGGATAACAAGCATTATCTTAATTTGCAAGTTGTTCTCTCGCTATATATAGATAAAGAACCTTAGCATAATTATAATCACATTTATTTCTCAGTTGGTGGATTTGATTTCTGTAGAATTTTTGAGATTTATTTTCAGAGTAACACTTTTTGAAATTAGATGAGAAAAAATAAAAATTAATATCCAGTTTCTCTCAATATTTTTTTCATGGTATCAGAGCATTTCTGAAATCCAATTTTGCATCAGCTGACTTCACTCACCACCTGGTTCATCTTCCACGACCATCTCCCAGTCTCATTTTGTATTGTATTCCATCCCAAACTCAGAGGACCCTTGCCAACGTTTAACGGCAGAACCCACTATCTTGTCGGAACCGAACATCCAATGGTCACAGGAAAACCTGTAATGATCGGTTTCAATGGAGGTTCCATCGAGAACAATATTTTTCCCATCACCAGTCACAAATTAAATAGGCACAATTACCTTCAGTGATCTCAATCTGACATGATGTTTATATGCAGAAAGATGAAAGACGATTACTTCACTGTAGTTATAGCAACCCCAAACAAGGATGATTCGAAATACAGAACATGGAAATCCAAAAATAATATGGTGGTTTTGGTTGATAAATACCATGACGAACAAGATTGGAGAGAACTTTCTTCTCTATGATACTGACAAAGGAATATGGGACGCCGTCAGAGATACTTATTCTATTTCTGATGATATGTCTGAACTGTTTGAGACCGAAAGCATCCTCCATGATCTTCGTCAAGGGGAATCTTCAATTACCCAATACTTTAACTCTCTCACTCGGTATTGGCATCAATTAGACCTCTTTGAGGGTCACGAATGAAAGTGTCCAATAGACGGAATCTTGTACAAATAGATTGTTGAAAAGAAGCAGGTTTTCAAATTTTTAATGGGGCTCAACAAAGATCTTGATGATGTGCATGACATAATTCTAGGAATAAAGCCCTTATTGAGCATCCGTGAATCCTTCTCCGAAGTTTGCTAAGAGGAGAATAAAAAAAAAGGTGATGATGGGTCCTCAATCTGCCATTTTAGTGACTAGAAAAGAGGCTAGAATTACCTGTCATATGATCTGTGGCACCAAAATCAATAACCCATTTAGAAGATGAGGAAAGGAGACACATTTGATTTACTTGAATCAGCAATAGCAATGACAGAAGGTGATGAAGACCTTAGTGATTCTTGATACTATGAGAACTTGGTAAATTCATCTACAGAGATAAGAACCGATTTGTCAGAAGTATCAAAAGTGGATGCAATATGAGCCGAGTGACCTTTCTGATATTTGTACCGAAGCTTTCTACAGTCATGTTTCGTATGTCTTGGTTTTTGACAATAGTGACACAATACCACTTAGGTCCTATGGTCGAGTTTCAAACCCTTACGAGCCACCTTTTTTGTTTCTATTCATATAAGTTGATCGTCCATGCTCATAATTATTTTTTCGGTTGACCAAAGCACCATTTAATTTAGCAGGTGGAGGTGGAGTGCCTTCTGTACGAAGTACTCGACTAAACACCTATTGTAAAGAGGAGATCTCAGAACCAGAAAGAACATGGGACTTAGTAGTCTCAAAAGCAGAGGGAAGACCGACAAGAAAACTCATGACCGCCATTTGTTCCCTTTGGCTTTGCTGAACCTTCATATCAGGGCTAAAAGACATCAAACTATTGAGCTCCTCATAAGTCCTTTTAAATTTCATAAAATAATTTGAGTGATTGATCTTGTTTGTTTGCATGTTAAAATGTTTTGCATACCTCATACATGCGAGAAAGATTTCTTTTACCAGAATATAAGAAATCCAAATAATCCATCAATTTCTTAACGAATTCACAATGATTGATCAAGTCAATTACATTGCTCTCAATTGAATTCCAAATCTGTAGAAATAAGCGAGCATCTTCTCTAAGCCATGTTTGCTTTGAATCATCTTTCGGAGGATCATTAGTCAAATGAGTATCTTTGTCGATACTTCTCAAATAAATTCGAATGGTCTTGCTTCAAGCCAAAATATTCAAGCCATTGAGCTTATGGTCCACGATTTTAG
This sequence comes from Hippophae tibetana, assembly GCA_037013495.1. Taxonomy (NCBI): domain Eukaryota; kingdom Viridiplantae; phylum Streptophyta; class Magnoliopsida; order Rosales; family Elaeagnaceae; genus Hippophae; species Hippophae tibetana. Next base: position 12,031,981 of record CM072812.1, read on the forward strand.
ACATCACATGCACCATATTTGTCACAACATTAGATTTCTTTTCAGCCATAATTCCTACAAACGACAGGGCAGCGAACAAACAAAATCTAACAACAACAGCGAACAAGAACACAAAATTGGAAGAACCCAAAACTGAACAATCACAAGCAATGAGTGCCAAACCACCACAGATGACGCAGGGGAACGCCGAAGAGCAACAAGAGGTCGACCGGATAAGATTGTTGTAGGGACTCGCTGTCACACGCCGGCGCGTGAAAAGATGGCAGAAAGTCGCCGTGGTGCGTGTGGCTCACTCGCGGCTCGTCTGGTGACCAAACTTCGGGGTTTGGCCCGTCGGCGGTTAGGCTTCCTCCTTGTGCCGACGGTGAGAAAAAATTTGCACTCCAAAAGGGTGTTCCGAGTTGGAACCCAAAAATGTACTAAATCCCAATTTGTATTTACCCAAAATCAGACCCTAATTTGAACGGGAAAAAAAATTCCAAATTTTGTAACCCAAATGCTCTGATACCATGTAAAACTCAGAATTTACTCTTATTCATTTACATTCAAAGACACTACATATTTATATACAAAGCTAGGGACACTCTTAGGTGACATACACCTAATACACAACTAACATCTCTAACACTTACCAATTACTAACTCACCCGTGACAAAACTTGTGGCTAAATTTGTTCATAATTTATGTGAATTTTAGGACATAGATTCGGGAAAGATGATTGGTAGTTCTAAAGAGTGCTCGAGACTCTATCTTCTCAAAAATGAAGACCCTCTAGAAAGACAAGTCCTCCAAGCTGTATCCGAGGTTCTTTATTAGAATAAAGCTTTGTTAAATTTTAAGTCCAATGACGATGGTGAAATCATGTTGAATCACTATCGTCTAGGTCATCCTAATTTCCTGTATTTGGAAAAACAATTCCTTCATTATTTAGAAAAAAATTCAAAGGATTTTCAATGTGAAGTATGTCAATTTTCAAAACATGTTAGAAATTCATATCCCAATCTTCCACATAAAAAATCACATTATTTCTCATTAATTCACACTGATGTTTGGGGACCTTTTCGAATAAAAAATATAATAAGGACACGTTGGTTCATTTCATTTGTAGATGATCATACTCAAATCACTTGGTTATTTCTCATGAAAGAAAAATCCGAAGTAGATCTTTAAAAATTTCAATACCATGATTCCAACCCATATTCAAACAAAAATCCGAAGTAGGTTAGATCTTTAAAAATTTCAATACCATGATTCCAACCCAATTTCAAACAAAAATCCAAGTATTGAAAACTGACAATGCTAAGGAATACTTCGCTTCAATTCTTAGTGATTATCTGTTAAATAATGGGATTGTCCATCTAAGCTTTTGTATTGACACACCTCAACAAAACATGGTGGCTGAAAGGAAAAATAGGCATCTTTTCGAGGTAATTAGATCTCTCATGTTCACAACTCATGTCCCTAAACATTTCTAGAGGAAAACTATCCTTACGGCTACCTATTTTATCAATAGGATGCCCTCCCGTGTCCTTACTTTCAAAACACCTATCAACACTCTGCTTGAGTCATATCCACACACCAGAATCGTGTCCAATATTGTACATCATAGAGGTAAACTTGATCCCAGAGCCATCAAATGCATATTCCTAGGGTATTCATCACACCAGAAAGGATACAAATGTTTCCCACTTATCACAAAACGGTTCTACAGTACAATGGATGTCACCTTCTTTGAACGATATTCGTACTATCCCAAACCTACCATTCAGAGGAAGAACATAGGCAATGAATACCAGCTTTGGAATAGCATTACCACTCAGTCATCTCCTTCATCCGAACAAATAGTGATTCCCACAAATTCTATCGCAAATCATATCCCTCAAATTCTCGAGAGTGAATCACTGTCTCAAACAAATGATCCTAATAATCCCAATGAATCCTCAACTCTTTTGCCAAAAGATTCAAACTTCGTTGTCCCAAACAATGATCTTTTTGTCTACTCTAAGAGGAGTAGAACTCACGAAGAAACAGAGAACTGAGCATATCTTAAGCCAGTCCAGGAGTCCAAATTGAGTACATGTCACTATGGCAATTCACAAGGTAATATCATGGAACCTCTTATTGTGTTGCCTTCTAATGATTTGAATTTGCCAATTGTTGTAAGTAAAGATGTAAGATCTTGTACAAACCACCCATCTACAATTTTGTTTCCTATAAAAGTCTCTCACTAGGTTATAAGGCATTTATCATTAACCTTGATCAGATATAGGTTCCAAATTTTGTTCATGAAGCTTTTCAGGTATGCTAATGGAAGACAACTATTCTTGAAGAACTCAGTACCTTAGAGAAAAACAAGACTTGGGAGCTCACAGAACTATCACCAGAAAAACGAGTTGTCGGGTGTAAGTGGATATTTATAGTCAAACATAAAGCAGATGGAAGTGTAGAAAGATTCAAGGCTCGCCTTGTGGCCAAGGGATTCATTCAAGTATACATGATTGACTATCAAGAAATGTTTGTACCTGTAGCAAAGCTCAACATTGTTCGTGTCCTTCTCTCCCTGTCGTCTAACTTGGATTGACCTCTTTACCAATTAGATGTCAAGAATGCATTTCTTAACGGTGATCTCGAAGAAGAAGTCTACATGGGCATCCTTCCTAGAATTGAATCTCTTGCTCCAACTAATAGAGTTTACAAACTTAAAAAATCCTTATATGGATTGAAACAATCTCCATGTGCTTGGTTTAATAGGTTTTCTAAAGTTCTGAAAAAAATATGAGTACAATCAATGCCAAGCAGATCACACATTCTTCGTCAAGAATTTCTTCAATGACAGAATAGTTATCCTAATTGTGTACGTAGATGATGTTGTTCTGACAGATAATTCTACAATTCTAGAAAATCTCAAATATTTCCTAAGAATGGAAGTAGTCCGAACAAAGAAAGGCATCTCTATATCTCAAAGGAAATATGTACTTGATCTTTTCAAGGAAACTAGCATGATAAGGTGTAAACCAGTAGAAACTCCGATGGGCTCTATAGTAAAACTTAGAATCAAAGAAAACAATACACCTGTGGACAAAGACCATTATCAAAGATTAGTGAGAAAACTTATTTACCTATCTCACATTAGACCAGATATTGGTTTTTTAGTGAGTGTTGTAAATCAATTTATGAACAGTCCCTTTGAAGAACACATGGAGGCGGTCTATCGTATACTCAGGTATCTCAAGATGACTAGGAAAAGGATTGTACTTCAGTAAGAATCCTACCAGGAAAATTAAAGTCTTTGCAGATGTTGATTGGACAGGCTCTATAGTGGATTATAGATCTACCATTGGGTATTGTACATTTATGTGGGGGAATCTCGTAACTTGGTGGAGTAAGAAACAGTCAATAGTCACTCGAAGCAGTGCATAAGTTGAATTTAGAGCTATGGTTCATGGGATTTGTGAAGAAATGTGATTAAGAATACTAAATGAACTGGACTTTACAACTATTGAACCCATCAGTATGAATTGTGACAATCAAGCTGCAATAAGAATTACAAAAAACCCAGTTCATCATGACCAAACCAAACATGTAGAAATTGATTGCCATTTTATCAAAGAGAAGTTAGATGGAAAAATTATAGACCTCCTATATACATCTACTCGTCATCAAATTGCATATGTCCTCACCAAAGCATTATCTCGAACCATCTTTGAAGAAATGAGTCGCAAATTGGGAATGGTTAATATCTATTACTCAACTTGAGGGAGAGTTTAGAATTTCTGTGATTTATTTTCAGAAGGAAATCAGATAGTTGACTAACTAGGATTTAGTTTTCTTTTTCTATATTGACTAATTGTAGGAGAATCAACATATCAGCTGTATCTCTAGATTAGATCAGTATTCCTAGATTAGCAGTCTATTTTTTTAACTTAAAGTCCGATTTATACTACTGTATATACATTTGAAATCAGATGAGAAAAAATAAAAATTAATATTCAGTTTCTCTCTCAATATTTTCTTCAATTTCTTTGGTTGTACAACAGGGGTTAAGGGTTGTCCACACTTATAAACTGCATTACAACTGAACGCCTAGTCGATGTGGGACAATACAATCCTTCAACACCCCCCCTCACATCGGACAGGGGCAACGAAGGCCACAAACCATGATGAACTCAGGGCCTAGCTTTGATACCATGTTATATAAGCCTAAGGCCTAACTCAACCCAATAAGATCTCATTGAGTTAAGGGTTGTCTACACTTATAAACTGCACTACAGCTAAACACCTAGTCGATGTGGGACAATACAATACAATCCTTCAACAAGGAGAAAGGAGGCAAATAGAGGAGAGAGAGAAGGGGCAGGGTGGTAGATTTGATTTTATAGCTGTCTTTTTATTTTCAATATCGTTCTAACAAACACAGTTACTTGGGTTCTTTAATCATGTTGAATGAATGCCCAACAATTGAAATTCCATGCTCTACACCAATCTCTCTGTAGGTTGAATAAGACATGCAACTTGTTTTGTTTACCTAAAATTATGTTTTACTGTTGTGCGCATTGCTCCATTTGATTCCTTGTGAACTTGTGTTGACGTTGGTTTTCCTATCAGGAGTACTCATAATTCTGAAATCTTAGTACTGACTGTATTTAAAAATATTGTTAATCGCTATCTTATTATTGTATGCATGATACCATACATATTGGGTTGACCCAAAACGTTATTCTCACAATGATGTCTTAAAGTAAAGGTGGTCCTTCTTTTCCTGAGCTTCCTGATTGGAGTTCTGCTGCTGAGTATAGCAGCAGTAATAATCCAAATATCTAAGTGTCCTTTGTTTTATTCTCAGTCAAATGCAAACCTAACTCTAGTTAAGCATATTTGTGAAGGAGGGGAAAGGGAAAGAAAAAAAGAGAACAAGAGTAGAATCATATTTAAGGTGTCTTGGGGTAGTATATCTTTGCTACATGAGTTGACTATTGAATGGATATTATCAAAAGGCCATGGAATGAAACTTTTGATTTTTACTATTATCTACCATTGCTGTCAAAAAAGTAAAGCACATGAAAATGAAAATTGAGAACCCTCCATTTTTTTAAGTTTATGGAGAAAACCCTCTTAACCCACAGTCCTATAAAAACCTTTTTATATTATCCTTTGAATGAGATATTGTTGGTAAATATATACAATTAATGCTTTTCAAATATCTGTTTCTGAGATTTATATCTGAAGTGATCTACTTTCTAGTCAGGTGAATTCCACTTGATCTTTTATTGAAGACCAATTTGAAATTCATCTTTTGGTATTATGGAAACTATAGCTCGTTGTTTTGCAAAATTATTGCCGAGTGTTAGGACAGTTCCAAGTACAAGATTTTAGGCAGTAATCCTTTTACTGTGTAGCTGGAAAAAACTTTACATATATAAGCTAAATAGCCTTTGATTAAGTTATTTTAAAAAGAGTGTCGATTATATTCTTGCCTCAGGTTCTGGGAGACTTGGTTGAGTCTTCTATGGGTGCCATTCTGCTTGACACAGGGTTCAATTTAAACTCAGTATGGAAGATAATGCTCTCATTATTGGACCCAGCCATGAGCTTTTCAAACTTGCAGCTTAGTCCTATCAGGGAACTGCGAGAACTTTGTCAGTCCTATTCTTGGGATCTTCAGTTTTCCACATCAAAGAAGGATCGATGTTTTTCAGTCGAAGCAAAAGTGAATGGCAATAACGTCTGCACTGCTGCTTCTGCCACTAATTTCAACAAAAAAATTGCTACTACCATTGCAGCCCAAAAATTGTGTAAAAAGTTGAAGGTGCATACTTTTGCTCAATATATTTTCCCCCCTCTTTCAAATTTCTAATTATTTTTTCCGCAAAAGAATTCATAGGAAAAGACTAATCTGCTTCTTCCATCATATTAGAGAAAATAGGTTAGGCTATAAGTAACTGGGAAAAAGATAAAGACGTCTTATCATCATATTAAAAAAGAGAGAAAATAAAAGTTATCAATGTAGAAGATCTAGTATACATGACCTCAAAATTCCTAGAATAAGTCATGGAGATCAGGTTACACAAAGTGGTTGCATGACTATTTCACGTTATTGTCTAACAATGTAAAGTGTGTAACAGCATAAACTTGCTAAAAAAATTATTTTCTCTTTCTACTTATACTCAGGCATTAAATGATTTCGGTTCATTTTGGCTAAATTATTCTATAATTATGATTAATGGTTTGACCTTTTCAAGTTAATACATGAGCCGATTTGTGTAACTGTAGAGGATATCCAAAAGCCATTAATTTTTTTCATGCTCTTTCTTAGACTATTCTCTAGTAGCAGCTAAAGGGAAATTTACACTCTGAATAGTAAATGAATTGTTGGGATTTTATATTTTTGGTCAGATCAGAGATTAAATTAGAAAGATCCTTTTTCACTTTTTTTCTTCTTTTTATGAACCAAGTGATGAAAATTAAAAATAATGATAATACTTATAGGAAAAAAGGTACCCTAATTCCGCTACCATTAACAAAAATGCACTTTTGTCCCCTACCTATTAGATGGGGAGCATAAATCTTCTACCTTTACAAAAAGGGGTCATAGAGGTACATTTTGTAAAGGTAATGGACTTGCAATATCTTACTTTCGTCAACAAAAAAAAAGTAGGGTAGCACAAGTCCATTATCTTTACAAAATGGACTTTTACAATCTTTTTATTAAGGTAGCAGACTTGTGCTATCATATCTAGTAGGTACGAGTCTAAAGTACACTTTCATTAAAAGTAACGGACTTGAGTGACTCTTTGTCCATAATTTTATTTTAAATTTGTTAGGATTTAGATTGGGAATTTTAATATCTCATTTTTGAATTTAAGTTTTTATCTTTTTGGTTTGAATAATATGATGGAAAGTCCCATAGGACATTATTTCAAGTTTGTTGGAAATAATAAATACTAGGATTCTAAAAGACAAAATCGAGTACCGAGGTGGTTGTCATAAATGAAGCAAGGCTTGAGCCTCAAGGCGGTATGAGGCGTAAGCCTCACTTAAAATTGAAAAAACATATAAAACTATTAATAACCTATTGTTATATAAAGACAATACACTAAAAATTAAAACACAAATCATAAAATATAAAAATCACGTAATTAGTTTAGATATGTTTTAATATAGTTGAAATAATACATTTATTCTAGAGATATGTGTTTATTATTATTATTATTCTGTAAATATTTGTATATTGTCCTTTGAAGTTTTATGAATTTTACAGAAAATTACTTAATTTATTTCTTGATATCAGATACATATATATACAGTTACTAGTATATAGCTAGAAGTCAGAATATACATCAGTTTTTCAAGAAACTAACCTCCTGAAAATCAGTGGCTGATTACACCCCAAAAATTAGGAATCAATCATATACCTAGATTAATTTCCTACACTATCTCTCAAGTTAGACGATATATGTTTTTCAAACCAAGTGGTACACTTAACTCTGTGAAATTAGGTCGAAACAAACCTTTGGTTAAGATATTTGCTACCTCACTGATGAAGTGTCTATCAATTTCCCCATGTTTAGTTCGATCATGGTGGACTGGATTTTTGAAAATTGCAATTGCTAATTGGATGTCACACATGATTCTAATAGATTCTGAATTTTCAACCTTGAGTTTGTTTAACAGTCGTTTTAGCCAAATTTCTTCACAGATGCCCAAAGTCAATGCACGGAACTCAGCCTCGACACTGCTACGTGTTACCACTGTCTGCTTTTTGCTACGCTATGTCACCAAATTTCCCAAAATAAATTAGCAATATCCAGATGTGGATTTTTGGTCACTAAGAGATCCAACACAATCAGCGTCAGTATAAATTTCTAATGTCCTATTAATTGTTTTCCTGAACATGAGCCTCTTTTTCAGGATCCTTCTTCAAGTGACTTGGAATACAGTTTACTGCCTCCAAGTGATCTACTGATGAGTTGCCAAGAAAGTAGTTGACAACATTGACTACAAAACTTATATTTGGACGTGTATGAGTCAGATATATTAACTCACCTACCAAACGTTGATATTGCCCCTTATCAGTTGTCAATTCATCAATTCGAGGCATTAGTTTGGTGTTAGGGTCTATGTGTTTCAACAGGCTTAGATCCACTCATGCCAGTTTCATATAAGAGATTTAGAACATATTTGCGTTGAGAAATTGAGATTCCTTTGGTACTACGTGTCACCTCCATCCCTAAGAAATATTTCAAATATTTTAAGTCTTTAATCTCAAAATCTTTGGATAATAGCATTTTAAGCCTCTTCATCTCTCCAACATGATTACCCATAAGAACTATATCATCAACATATACAATCAAAGTTGTGATTCTTTCATCTGTGAAGTGTTTGACAAACAGAGTGTGGTCTGCATGTGTCTGAGAGTATCCATCTTGTTTGAGGACCTTAGTGAATTGGTCGAACCATGCTCTAGGTGATTGTTTTGGTCCATATAGTGTCTCTCTTAACTTGCATACCTTCCCTTGTGTATCCTTAGTCTTAAAGCCAGGAGGTACATCCATGTAAACTTCCTCGATCAAATCTCCATTTAAGAATGCGTTCTTGACATCAAGTTGAAGCAGTGCCAATCCTCATTAACTGCAATAGACAATAAGACACAAACTATGTTAAGTTTTGCTACTGGAGCAAAAGTCTCCTGATAATCACCAGTCAAGCTTTATATATGTCGATATTTTCATCTGCCTTCTGTTTAATTGAGTATATCTATTTACAGCCCACTGTCCTCTTTTTAGGTGGTAGCTCTGTTAACATCCATGTACCATTCTTTTCAAGTGCGGTGTATTATTCTAAGGTTGCCTTGTGCCATTCAAAAACCTTTAGAGCCTCATTGATAGAATTAGGAATCTTGATGTTGTCTAGGAATGTCACAAATGCCTGAAATTTTGGGGACAAATTTGTGTAAAAAATGTAATTTCAAAGGGGATGTTGAGTGCATGATCGAGCACCTTTTCTCTGCGTAATAGGAAGATCTAACTCAGGGTGAAAACCTAATGTTGGATTAGATTCTGCTTTATCTTGTAATCTTTCAGATCCAGTCTGACTCGGGAGAGATTCTTGGCTTTGTTGATTACATGTGGGCAAGTCAGAATTTCCCTTTCTTCCATAGATTTTTATGGCATCATTGGGAAGGAGAAGATGTCTAGGATAGACAATGGGAGACTGATCAAGTTTGGTGTTTAAAGGAGAATCTGGAATGAGAATCAGGTTGGAAGATGATTGAGATGGTAAATTTGGTTCAATGAGGAATGGCCAATCCCAATTCTGCAATTCATTAGTGTGATTCTCCCCCTGAATGGCAGAATTAGATTAGAATGGAGCTTCTTCAAAGAAAGTAACTTCCATGGAATTGTAAAACTTATGGGTGATGGGAGAGAAACATTTGTAGCCTTTTTGATTAGCTCAGTAGCCAAGGAAGATGCATTTAATAGCACGGGCATCAAGTTTACCACGATATTGTGAATGAATATGGACAAAAACAGTGCAACTAAAAACCTTGAAAGGAATTGGTGACACAAGTTGTGAGGTAGAATATTGACCTTGAAATACTTGTAAATGTGAGTGAAATTTGAGAACTTGAGAAGGCATTCGGTTGATTAAGTGTGTTGCAGTAAGAATGGCTTCACCCCAGAATTTTTTAGGAATATTGGTTTGAAAGAGCAAAGTTCGTGCAACGTCAAGTATATGACGGTTTTTACGTTCGGTCACACCATTTTTTTGTGGTGTGTCAATGCAGGAGTTTTGTTGGACAATGTCATGTGATTTGAGATATCCACTAATATCAGAATTAAAGAAATCCCTAGCATTATCAGTTTTTAGGATTTGAATATTGGCATTGAACTGAGTTTGGATCATGGCATGAAAAAGTGAAAATATGTGCTTCGTTTTAGATTTGTCTTTCATTAGAAATGTCCATCACAATCGAGTATGATCATCAACCAACAGTAAAAACCATCGAGCACCAGTAATATTGGAAATGCGACATAGTCCCTAAATGTCACCGTCAATGAGGGAAAAAGGGTAACTTGGTTTGTGCGTGCGTAGTGAAAAAGTGTTTCGAGTATGTTTTGCCAACTAAAAACATCATAACGAAATAAATTGGGATTTTTATTGATGAATAAGGATGGAAACAAACATTTCAGGTACAGAAAATTGGGATGACGTAGGCGAAAGTGCCACCGTATGATTTCACTTTCTTTATCAGTATGACTATTAGACTTAAGACTATGACTCAATTGATACTGATGACTAACAAAATGGATTGAAGGAATGTTGACATCAAGAACATAGAGATCCGCACGAAAATTAGCACTTCCAATCATCTTTCCCAAGCTCAGGTCCTACATCCTTAATTAGGATTAACATATATGTATAAATACCCTATTAGGGTTAATGAAAAAATACAAAAACTTTTCCCATTCCAAACTTAATTTGGTATCAGAGCAAGAAAAGGGAAAAAAAGAGGAAAAGAACAACTTCAGTTGCCTTAAGAAAAAGGAAAACCCATAAGTAGTAGTCGTTGTTCCAGTTCTGCGATTGGGGCCTCTTTTCCATCGAAAAGGGATGCCATCATCTCTTCGCTTCTTTCCGTTGTGCCTTTTTTATGCCATCCTCTTTGGTTTTTTGTTGCAATTTGAGGTTTTTTTTTTGCCACCATCATTGCTTTATACCCAACTCCAGTTGATGTCGTTGTTGCCTCTGTCAACGTTGTTGCTACCTTCACTATCTTCGTGGCGGGTGGTTTTTTTTCCCTTCCTATTCTAGATCTCTTATATATATATATATATATTTAGTTTATCTCTTAAAGAATGGAAAGAAGAAAAAAGCAAATAATTCAAGTGTACTATTTTATTGTCACAATTATATCTAAGGATCAAATAGATACTCAGGCTACCCTCCAACCTTGCTAAATTTTCTCGCGAACAAAATGACAATCAATTTCAATGTGTTTAGTTTGCTCATGAAACACAGGATTAGAAGCAATATGAAGACCAGCTTGGTTATCACACCACAATTTCGCTGGTACTGAAGTTTTACGACTTACTTCATTCAAGAGCTGATATATCCACATTATCTCAAATGCAGATTGTGCTATAGCCCTATATTCTGACTCTACACTCGATCGTAATACAACATTTTGCTTCTTGCTTTTCCATGAGACCAAATTTCCTCCAATGAAAATACAATAGCCTAATGTAGATCTTCTATCCACTTTGGAACTTGCCCAATCTGCATCTGAAAAACATTTAATGAGTGTGTCCATGATTTGCATACAAGATACCACGTCCAAGTGTTCCTTTCAAGTAACACAATTTTGTCTAACGTAGCCCAATGATGAAATGTTGGGGATGACATAAATTGGCTAACAACACTGACCGAATATGCAATATATGGACGAGTTACAGTAAGGTAATTCAGCTTTTCAACCATCCTTCGATATCTCTCAGAATCTTTAAAGAGTTCCCCATCTCCTATAAGGTGGATTTTCGGAGTCATTGGAGCACTGCAAGGCTTTGCTCCTAATTTTCCTGTCTCAGTTAATAAGTCCAGGACATTTTCTTTGAGATAGAAAGATACATTTTTTACTCCTTGTGACTTCAACACCCAAGAAATACTTTAGCCTCCACAAATCCTTCGTGTAAAACTGGGTATGTAGGAAAGACTTAACAGATGAAATTCCCGTAGTATCACTTTCAATAATAACAATGTCATCTACATACACAATTAAAAGAATGATATCAGCTTCTGATTGTTTGAAGAAGAAATGAGGGCATGCGATTAATAAGAAAACATGTTGAAACTGCATCGATCCAAAAAGGTTTAGAAACACTCATTTGAAATAATAAGGTACGTGCAGTTTCAAGAAGACGTCTGTTCTTATTTTCTGCCACTCCATTTTGAGATGGAGTATCAATACATGTTTATTAACTCTTGGATTTGAACTACGACGATGATGTTTTGCAAATTGCTAAGGAAGTGATGGATGACCTAGTCTATAATGTGCATCGAAGGGAGTGGTTACCCCAGAGCAAGCAACAGATTTCGGTATTGGTGTGTCAAGAATATAGAGGCTTCCAGACTCATGTCCTTTACCAATAGTCTTCCTCGTCATAAGATCTTGAAATAAGCAACAATCAAGGAAAAATGAGATGCAACAGTTAAGATTGCAAGTAAGCTGACTTATAGAGATCAAATTAAAGAATAAGCTAGGTAAATATAAGACAGACGACAAAGGAAGCAAAAGAATGGGAGTATTTGTGCCAGACCCAAGAACATGAGATGGTGACCCATCGACTAAGGTAACAGTAAAGGTGGAAGTGTGACTAAAGAGTAGAAAAGAGACTAGAATTACCTGTTATATGATCTGTGACATATGATCTGTGACACTAGAATCAATAACCTATTTGGAAGATGAGGAAAGAATACACGCATTTGGTTTACCTGAATCAACAATAGTAGTGACAGAAGGTGATGAAGACTTTAGTGATTCTTAATACTGTGAGAACTTGGTAAATTTATCTACAGAGATAAGAACCGATTTTTCAGAAGTATCAGAAGTGGATGCAATATGGGCCGAATGACCTTTATGATGCTTGTATTGAAGCTTTCTACAATCATGTTTCGTATGTCCTGGTTTGTGACAATAGTGACACACAATACCTCCTGGATCCTGTGGTCGAGCTTCAAACCCTTGCGAGTAGCCTCTTTTGTTTCTACTCATATAAGTTGACCGTCCAGACTCATAATTATTATTTCGGCTGACTAAAGCACCATTTAATTGATCAGGTGGAGGTGGAGTGTCTTTTGTATGAAGTTCTCAACTAAATACCTCTTATAAAAAGGAGATCTCAGAACCAAAAAGAACCTGGAACTTAGCAGTCTCAAAAGCAAAGGGAAGACCGGCAAGAAAACTCATGACCGTCATTTGTTCTCGTTGGTTTTGTTGAACCTTCAAATCAGGGCTAAAAGGCATCAAACTGTTGAGCTCCTCATAAGTCCTTTTAAATTCCTTAACGAATTCACAATGATTGATCAAGTCAATTACAGTGCTCTCAATAGAAGTCTAAATTTGCAGAAATAAGCGGGCATCTTCTCTAAGCTATGTCTGTTTTGAATCATCTTTAGGAGGATCATTAGTCAAATGAATTTTTTCGTCGATACTTCTCAAATAAATTCGAACGGTCTTGCTCCAAGCCAAATAACTCGAGCCGTTGAGCTTATGGTCCGTGATTTTAAACATCATCGATACCATATCCGTCACAACATTAGATTTCTTTTCGGCCATAACTTCGAAAAACTACAAGGCAACGAACAAACGAACAAACAAAATCTAACAAGGGCACCAAATGGGAATATGGCAGAAAGTCGCTGGTGCCCACTCACGGCTCGTCAGGTGACCGGACATCGTGGTTTGGCCAGTTAATGGCTGGACTTCCTCCCTGTGCCGGCGGTGAGAATAAATTTGCACTCCAAAAGGGTGTTCCATGTTTGAACCCAAAAATACACTAAATCCTAATTTGTGTTTACCCAAAATCAGACCCTAATTGAATCAGAAAAAAATCCCAATTTTGTAACCCAAATGCTCTGATACTATGTAAACTGAGAATTCACTCTTCCTATTTTCCATTCAAAGATACTACATATTTATATACAAAGCTAGGGATACTATTTGGTGATTAACACCTAATATACAACTCAACTAGTGATAGACACTTAATACACAACTAATATATCTAACAATAATAATCCAATTTTGATAAATGGCTCATCAACTCTATAACAGACAAGTTGATGTCTCATTCTGTTCATTGTGGAACTACAAAGGAAGTGTGAGATGTAATGAGAAAGAGTTACCTAGATGTTTCTAATTCTTTACAAGTATGAGTTAATGTATAAGTCTTTTTAACTTCGACAGGATGGTTGATCTCTTGCAGAATATTACAATGAAATGAACTCTATCTTCGTGGAGTTGGATTATCATAGGCCTAATGATATGGAATATGTTATTGATATTGAGAAATTGAGAAAATGTACTACTGAGATCGTGTTTATATGTTTCTGGTTGGTTTAGATCGAAGTTTGGATCAATTTAATAGTTGGGTTTTGGCTACACCTTCTTTGCCAAGCCTAGAAGAAGTCTATTCACGATGGACATTGAAGATAATCTTGAACCATCAACTCTCATTGTCCAAAGAAATAGGCCACATTCAGATCCTTTATTTGCAAACTCTAGTTCTCTTTTTTGCACCTATTGCAATAATTCCAATCATATTGTTGATGTTTATTGGAAAATCATGGCTATTTGGAATGATACTGTTATCAACCACAAGCCTAACTCTTAACTCAAAAGCTAACTCTTAACTCAAAAGCTAACTCGATTACCCAGGCTTATAAGCACAACTGATGCCTAACTCCTAACCGATGTGGGATAAACAAATCCTTCACACTCCCCTTCACATCGGACAACGGTGGAGAACAAACCACAATGAGAGCTGAACGGAGATCCATACATCGCACCAGGGCCTAGCTCTGATACCAAAAGCTAGCGCGTAAGTTAGAGGATTGTCCAGGCTTATAAGCACAACCGATGCCTAACTCCTGGTCGATGTGGTATAAAAAAATCCTTCATAGGTACAAACTTAAGCAAGTTGAGTAAACAAAAAATCTTTTCAAGTGGTTGCTTCTGCCTCTCAGATTTCTTGAGTAACTACTTAAGGAGGTAATTTTGGTTTTGCATTTATTTCTTATGCTTCTGACACTTGGCTTATTGATTTAGGAGTCATTAATCATATGACAGTAACCCTTCAGTTTTTGATTCTTTAACTTCCTCTCATGTTAAGTCTGTTTAGGTTGTCAATGGGACACCAATGTCAATTTTAGGAGCTGGCAATGTCTCATTATCACCAGCTTTTTTTATGAACTCTGTTTTATTGGTACCAACTCTTAAGAATAACCTTTTTTCAATGTCAACTCACTAAGAATCTTGATTGCTTTATAACCTTTTACAAACAAAGATGATGATTAGCATGATAGAGAAAAGGGATGTCTTTATAACTTAGAGAAGGCGTCTGGCAATCCTAGTTGTGGCTTTCAAGTGAATAGAGTAAATGATCGAGCAAGAATTATATTATGGTCCCTTCGTCTAGAACATCCATCGTTTTCTTATTTGGAATATTTGTTTCCTAAACTTCTTCTAATATTTATGTTTCTAGTTTGTGAATAATGCATCTTTGCCAAAAATAACTGGACTACTTTCAAAATTAGTTTTAATAAAAGTTTTGTTCCATTTGCTTGTGTCTATACTAATGTGTGAGGTCATTTCTTTACTACTACCTTTGGTCATTAGTATTTTGTTTCCTTTATTGATGATTGCACTCGAATCACTTGATTTACTTGTTGAAGTCTAAAGATGTTACTCATGTTATCCCTCAATTTTATAAAATAATTATCACACAGTTTCATATACCAGTTAAAGTTTTTCTTTTTGATAATGGTTGTGAGTTCGTGAATCAACCTCTTACTTTTTTCTTCAAAATCATGGCATCATTCATCTGACATGTGCATATAGACCACAACAGAATGGCGTAACAGAGCGTAAGAATTGTCACCTTCTTGAGGTGGCGCGTGTCCTATACTATGTGTGTTCCTAAATGTTTATAGGTTGAGACTGTCATGACTACTGCTTTTGTTATAAATCGAATGGCTGCTAGAATTCTTAACTATCACTCATTTGAGAAAATTATCCCTTTTCACACTTTATTATTTGCACTTAATATCTGTCCTAAAGTGTTTAGTTGTGTCTGTTATGTTCATGTCTATAGACTTCATCAAGACGTTCAATACATATGCTCTTAAATGTGTTTTTTTGGGTGCTCTAACATACAAAAAGAGTAAATGTTTTCATCCATCTCCCCATAAATATTTTGTGTCCATGGATGTTCAATTCTATGAACATGAGTTATTTCTCCGACGATGTCTCTTTGACTCCTCTTTAGGGGGAGATTAAGTGTAAGGAAGAGGAGAAATTATGGTTTGAGGAAAAGAAGTTGTGGATTTCTGATAAGGGGACTCTTCTCCTTTGAGAGAGCTCGCACTTGAAAAAGACAAACCAGTTAGTGAGTTGAGGCCACCTCATATGTTTCACCTGTAATTTGGAAGGAAAAATAAAGACATTACTGTTATGGCCCCACCTTTTAACTGAGATGCTCCTCTTGATGCTACCATCATGCCTTCAAATGAGTCTTCTGAGATTGACGACGAGATACATGTTCATCCTTTATCTCCTGCTAATGATATCTCCACTTCTGACATATCTTCTGACCTTGTAGTGTCAGTAGCTATTATCTTAAATCGATCAAGGTAGGAGGCATCCTTTTAGAACTCATAAACAACTTGATAAATTAGATTTCTCTAAACTTTTATCTATTAATTTTTATCCCATATCTAACTTTGTTTCTTATCATTGGTTGTCTAAAGCTCACCTTGCTTTTGCACTTTAGATTTCTTTTGTACCTATCCTTGGTCATTTTCAGGAGGCTCTTGAAGAACCAAAGTAGAAAGTAACTATGTTAGAAGAAATGAAGGTCCTTCATAATAACTATATTTGGGAGTTTGTTGAATTATGGGGAAGAAGATTGTGAGTTGTAAGTGGGTATTCATTATCAAGTTTCATTTCGATGGAACATGGTAGAGGAATAAGGCCAGAGGCTAAGGGATATGCCTAAACTTATAGGATTGACTATTAGGAGACATTTGTTCCGGTGGTTAAGATGACTACTGTTCGATTTATACTTTCTATTGTTATGAATCTAGATTGGTCATTACTTCAATTCGATGTAAAGAATGCATTTCTCTATATTGATCAATTAGAGGAGGTGTATATGTATCCTTCTCCCGAGTTCCCAACTGAAGATGGGAAGATGTGCAAGTTGAAGAAATCTTTGTACGGGTTGAAACAGTCACCCAAGACATGGTTTGACAAGTTGAGTTGGTCAATGAAGGAATATGGTTTTAAATAGGCCCAAACGGATGACACTCTTTATTATAAAAGAAACGGTGATGATATTACCTAACTTTTAGTTTATGTTGATGATATGATCATTACAGGTAGTAATGCTGGTGGGATAGAAAGATTATGCAGTTACTTAGCCAAAGAATTTGAAATAAAGGATCTAGAAAATTTGAAATATTTCTTAAGTGTTAAGTTTCTAAATCTAAGCAATGACGATTTCTCTCATCGAAAATGTATACTAGATCTCTTGATAGAAATTGGTAATTCTACTTGTATTTCTGCCGACACACCTATTGAGGTGAGTCATGATTTAGTTATTTATCCTGATCAGATTCCAACTAATAAGAAGAGATATCAAAGATTTGGAAGAAAATTGATTTACTTGATTCATACTTGACCTAATTTATCTTATGTTGTAAGTATGATAAGTTCATACATAATCCTAGTGATCGGCACATGGAAGCTGTGAACTGGATTTTGGCTTATTTGAAGTCCTTTGCAGGCAAAGATATATTGTTCTTGGAACATAGATATCTAGACATTACGGGTTATATCGATTTTGACTTTATGGGTTCCAAGATGAATAGATAGTCTACCTCAAGGTACCTTACATTTATTGGAGGAAATTTGGTGACTTGAAGGATTAAAAAATGGAATGTGGTATCATTGTCCGGTGCAGATGTCTCTCTTCATTATGGTATTACGGAGATTTCTTGGTTAATGATTTTGTTAAGTGAGCTTGGTTTTGGTCCTAAGAAGTATATGACTTTATTCTATAATAATATTGCAACAATTAAGATTGCGAATAATCTGGTGCAATATGATCAAGCTTAGTACATTGAACTTGAAAGAAATTATATCAAAGACAATTTGGATGGTGCATTATTAAACTTCCATACACCAAGAGTATTGATCAATTAGCTGATAATATGATTCATTTTGTTATTGGAAGTTCCTTTCATATGTAACTATCCAAGTTAGGCATGTGGGATTTCTATGCTTCAACCTGAGGGGAAAAGTTGAAATGATACATTTATTCTAGAGATATGTATTTATTATCCTTCTTTAATTAGGATTCACATATATTTATAAATACCCTATTAGGGTTAATTAAAAAATACGAAAACTTTTCCCATTCCAAACTTAATTAATACGTTGGTCATTGTTAGTTTCTTCTTTTTCATCTCTCAAGTCTATTAATTTAAACCATCATTCGTCACTCGTAACTCATCAGTACCCTCGTCATTACTGGTTTTATCATTTATTGAATCATCATTGTATCTAATTCTAGGATGTGTTTACTAATCTGTAATGTGAATCAATTGGAATCAGAATGATCAAGTAATTAGAATACATGTGTTGATTCTCTTTGATAATGTTTACTAATAATTTGTGACAATCGTAATAATCAAGAAAGAGATTACCTTTGAAATGTAAAGTAAACATTCTGAATGAAAATCAAGGGAAATAAAAATTACTCTTTACAAAACTATCATTGTAAATAAATTATTATTTATGTTTAATTTATAATTAATATTTTAGTTTTATTTTTTTAAAAGTAATTAATATAATAATATCTATAATTTTAAATAAAAATTAATTTTTATTTAATTTATTGTCATTCTTTATGAAAAATTAAATAATAAAAACGTAGCCTAATTTTAAAGGGTGTTATTGGAATATTATATTTTATAGTTGATGAAATTATCCCAAAATTAGTATAAAATAAAAATAAAAAAAATGAGGAAAGGGAAGCAATCCTAAGGGAGGGTTAGTAATCAACTTGGGGGAAATTTGGGAATGAAAGAGGAATTTAGGAATCATTCTCTTTTCCTTTCTTATGCATTTTTCGTTAAGTAAACATGGAAAAGAGAGTTATTACCTTCTTTTCCTTTTTCATTCTCTATTGGTAAACACATCCTTTGTTCATCTTCATCAACATCTTTACTGATCTTTACCTGTAGCATTTATTGGTGGATTTTTTTTAGTTCTAAAAGATCCTTCAGTTTTTTGGTGTTCATTTTCCTCCGATCGAAAGCTCATCATTAAGTTTATTTGTATCTCTTAGTTGTAGGTTTTCAAGTTCTCTATCTCCAACATATCATTTATCATTTGACAACACACCATCAAGTACCAAAAGCACCTCGTCTTCTTTAAGTACCTTAAGTTTTATGTGTTTATGTTTTAGTTTCTTGTTGCACATAATATAAATCAAAAAATTCATCCTAAATGTACCGAATCGGTTTTATGGAATGACTCTAGGAGTTTTTTCATTTCTTCTTTTGCTTTTTATTTCATTTTTTTTCATTTCTATAGGGTTTTTATAAAAAAATATGGGTCTAGCTTAAAAACAACACCATTTGGCTCCATATTTTTTCATGAGAAAGGCTTAAGACTTATGGTGCTTCAAGATGTATAACCTTAAGGAAAACGTCTCACTGTAAAATGCATAAGCCTCAAATTACGTAGATGAGGGTACTAGCCTCAAGGTGCCATCTCAATGCATTTTTTGGAATTATGGTAAATACAAAATATTATGTTTTCTTATTAGTTTAGGAGTCATAAATTAAAATATATTATTTCTTTATTTATGTTAGGGTTCATTACGTTACTAGGGTTAAATTGACCAGTCTCTTTATAAATATAATTCTATTCTTATATTCGTATCAACTTGAAGTGAATAAGAATGATTTTTTTTAGTTTTCTCGTTGTCATCAGTCTCTCTTTACTTATTTCAATTTCTCAATAAAGTTTATATCAAAATTAATAATGGATGATCATCTGTTTCTCTCCTAATTTTCAATCTATGTTATTGCTAAATTTTGAATCCCTAACCCTTATTCTTTTATTGTACCTTATTCGTCCCCTTTCGTCTATTTGTGCTTCTATTTCCCTTTCAACTCTACATCACTAAGCATTTTCATTTTCTATTATGTGTTTGACTTGTGACGACATCACTAGGCATTTTCATTTTCTATTATGTCTTTGACTTGTGAAGTAAGTTCATCTTCTGGTTTAATCAAATATGTCATTTGTACTAAAACCTTGTTTTGGTATAATTTTTGTACTATTATGAAGCGTAAAGGTAGAACATGATACTAAAGTATAAGTATCCAAGAACTACTTTTAAACTGAGTGGGGAAAAAATGTTTAATTTTATTTCTTACGGTTTGTTTGTACATAGGTCTCTAATTTATAGTGGAGATTTTACAATGCAATTAAATAAATAAATCTAAAAAATTCCCTAATAATCAGAAAAAGAAAAAACAAATAACAAATATTTGAAATTGTAACTATTTAAAAAATCCCATTAGTTTCAGGATTTCTACTCCCCCCAAGTTGAACCATAAATGTTTCATTTTCAACTTGTGAATGAAATCATCAAAACTTTGTTGAGATAGCCCTTTGATGAAAATGTTGGTTTTTTGTTCCTTTGTGGGAATGTGAGTCATACAAATGATTCCAGTTTCAGCTTTTTCTTTGATGAAAGATCTATCCACTTCTACATGCTTTGTTCGGTCATGTTGATTTGGATGTGAAATATTGATGGCATATTTGTTGTCATAATAAACCTTGATGCGTGCGTGTTTGGAAAGGAAATATCAAAGTTAAACAACTGAGCTTTATTGATCTTCTCCCCTTAAAGAGAAGGTTGTTGAAAATAAGGTTACATCAAGACTAGTGTAGACTTTTCTGGTAGACGGGTTGAAACATTTGTAACCCTCCTGAGTGGGATAATATAGCAAAAACAAACACTTGAGTGCCCTCGAATCTAACCTGCCTTGATTATGAGGATCAATGTGTATGAAAATCGTACAAACAAATACTTTGAGAGGGAGATCAAAAAAGGGACGAGAAGTTGTAAAACAATGTCTGAGTTTTTGAATTGGTGTTTCAAAAGAGAGAACACGACTCGACATTCTGTTTATTAGATAGGTAGATGTTAGGATTGCATCACCCCATAACATTTTTGGCATATGGGTAGTAAACATTATAGCATGTGCAACTTCTAAGAGATGTCTGGTTTTTCGTTCGATAACTCTATTTTGTTTAAGAGTGTTGAACATGTAATTTGGTGAATTATTCCATGTTGTAGGAGATAATTGCCCAAAGTGGCATTGAAATATTCGGTACTATTATCATATACAAAATTTGGATTTATGTTTGGAATTGGGTTTGTATCATAGTATGAAAATTGATAAAAATGTTACGAACATCAGCTTTCTTGTTTAGTATATAAACCCAACACACTCGAGTATGATCATTAATAAAGGTTATAAACCACTTTCTATATGTACGAGTCGGAGTACGAGGACCCCATAAAACACTGTGAATAATAGTAAATGGCTTTGATGATTTGTAATTGTGTCTAAAAAGACATGTGATGATGTTTTGCAAGTTTACAAATTTCACACTGTAAATCAGATAAAAAAAAATTTGAAATAATACAAGGAAACAACTTTTTTAGATATTCTCTCATTCTAAAGTGACATGACATAATTTCACTATCCCTAGACATAGATGAAGAACTACAATTGGATTCCTCAAAGTAGTAGAATCCCTCACATTCTTTAGTACTACCAATCGTCTTCCTCGATGATAGGTCTTGAAAAATATTAGATGAGAGAAAAAATTTAGCAAAACAGTTCAAGTGTTTTCTTAATTGACTTACAAACAGTAAATTGCATGATAACTTTAGAATGTGAAGAACAGACTCAAGAACTATAGAGTTCAAAAATTTTATACTCCCTTTTGCTACAACGGGTGAGAGAGTTTCATCTGTAATTTTAGTTTTAGATTTTCAATATAGGGTAGATATGAAGAGAAAAAGTGATACGCATCAATCATATGATCTGAAGCATTTAAATCAATAAGCCAAGGTGTTTTAGGTTTTGAAGTGGTACTTAATGATTTTAGAAAGTTACCTTTATTGGCTAGTGAACTTGAAGGAATATGTGCAAATGATTGACCAGATGTTTGAAGGTTTGAAAATATTTGATAAAGTTGCTCCATTTGCTCTGGGTTGGAACGCTCTACTAGAATTAACTTTTTCTCTTTGAAATTCTGTAGGAACTTGATAGCCTTAACTTTTATTATTATACTATCTTGGTTTCCAATCTACTGGTTTACCATGTATCTCTCAGTAGGTACTTTTTGTGTGGTCATTTTTACAACAATCTCATACCAAGGACGCCTTTACTGTTGACTCAGATTGGAATTATTTTGAGGCCCATTTGAAAGCCCACGGGTAGCAATCCAAAATTTTCTAATTGAGTCCCATAATTATCAGGTTTATCTCCATGTTTGGATAGCCCATAAGGTTTATTTTCGAGTCCAGAGGATTCATGGCTAGGATTGGGCTTTGGAGGCCCATAGTTCGAATGAGCTTGTGATGGGTTAAGAGGTTAAGGCTCATGACTTCCTTGACTTATTAGGGTTGATAAAGGGTCGTACACCTCATCTTTTCTAGTTAGCGTGATCTTTCAACGCTTTTCTTTATGGCAAATTTCTGCAAAGACTTCCCAAGTGGTCGGCGGTTGCCGGCCACGTATTCTTCCTCTAACCTTATCAAGTTCGTGATTGAGCCCTGTGAGGAATTCGAAAACTTTTTTGCTTTCAAGTTTAGATTTATGCAATACACTATCTTCTTTGCACACCCATTTTTTCTCCAAATTCATGTTGAGTTCTTGTCACAAGGTAATCATCTCCGTGTAATATTCAGTAACATCTCTTTTATTTTGTTGCATTCTCTATAGTTTGGTTTTTATTTCAATTTTTTTTGAATAATTCTCCTCGTCTGAATACGTTTCTCGTACTGTATCCCAAATATCTCTTGTCATCGATAGAAATAGATGTCATGTCGATCGTAAGGTGCATGGAGTGTATTAGCCAAGCCCTAATCATGGAATTTTGAAACCTCCATTTTTGCTGATTGATGGGTTGATTAGAAGCAATTTCTTCTATTTCTCCAGTGAGGTGATCAAACTTTCCTTTGCCATCAATTATCAATTTGATTGATTGTGCTTATTCTCGGTAATTTTTTCTGTTGAGTTTTTCAACTGAGTTAGAACGATGAATTTTTGAAACTTCCAGAGCTCATATTTGGTGCTTTTAGTGTTTTTTCTATGAGTTTTCTGATGAGATTGATTTTGGGACATTGTTGTTAATCTCAATCATCATATAACAGGATTAATAGAATCTAACTCTGATACCATGTAAACTGAAGTGGGAAAAAATGTTTAATTTTATTTCTTATAATTTGATTAAACACAAGCCACTAATTTATAATGGAGATTTTACAATGTAACTAAATAAATAAATATAAAAAAACTCCCTGGTAATCTGGAATAGAAAATCAAATAACAAATACTTAAAATTGTAACTATTTTGATCCCTAGCTAAAAGGATGAAAAAAATCCCATTAATTTCAAGATTTCTACACTACTTCTACGGGGTCAATTTGTACATAGATGTCTGACAACTATTTAATTAATGGCTTTCCTTTTCAGTACAATATAAAATTTACTACAGTACCCCCAAGTTTTAAAAAAATTAGTTTTGGAAAATAGACAATAATATCCCTTGATTTAGGTTTTTTTCGCAAATACCTTCTTTGAAAAAATTCAAACAAATATAGTTGAGGTTGTTATTAAGGTTCGGCAAACCCAGAGGGAGGTTTAGCACTTTATTGTTTTGTAATTTAATTCAGTATAGATATGAGCAGCTAGGATAATAGTTATTTGGTTTTATTTTCCTAATTTGCAGGCTCAAGGCTGCATGCCCAAGCTTAAGCCATTGGAAGAAATTATGAAGTCAACCTCGAAGCTAGAGGCCAAACTTATTGGATATAATGAAGCGCCTACGAATGTTGTTGTAGCTCCTGATGTCATCAAATCTGAAAATTTGAATGTAAAGGGAACTTGTAATAGCAAATTTGAACCTAAAGTCTGTTGTATGAGTGAGTCAGACCCGGGTTTTTTCCCTTCCATAAAACCTACAACGGGACAGCCCCTGTTTGCATTAGAAGCAGTAAGAATGCATTCTGGCCAAATAAATGAGAATTGTAGCTCTGCAACTGACACACTGAAAATAGGTACTTCCATTATTTTTGTGGCTTGAGGGATTTTCTTTCCATGATTTGCTGTGAGTTTTTGTTTACCTAATACTCTGCAAAACAATGTCCCAGGTCAGTCATGCATACAACAAACTGCACGATCTCGTTTACGAGAAGTGTGCACTGCTTACTGTTGGAAGTCTCCTTTATTCAAATGCGTTATGGAGGAGGGACCAAGCCATTTAAAGTCGTAAGTGTATTATAACATGATGGTCGGATAAATGTTGTTTCAGAAATTACTACCTTTACTGTAATTGTGTTTTGATGCTTCTCTTCAAGCTTTGAACTGGCAGAGCTTTAGAAACAGTAATAGTTCACTGGACATCACCTTACCACCTTAACCTAGCACACATACATGTTGAAAAAGCTTGTTTTATTCCACTCACCAACTTAGAAATGAAAACTCCAATGTTGGCACGGCTAATTTTTTAAAAGCTGAATCAATTTTTTTTCTTTTTGCAGATATACATTCAAGGTTATTGTTGAGACAGATGAAGATCCAGATACGATTTTAGAATGCTTTAGTGCACCATGTTCGAACAAGAAAATAGCAGCAGAGCATGCTGCAGAAGGGGCACTTTGGTTCTTGAAAAACAAAGGTTACTTGCACACGAGAAATTAACAGACTTAGTTTCAACTTGGTAAACTGAGGACCCTCCTTGTTAGGTTTGGTGGTTCCTATATTACTTGGAACTCCATTTTTCAAGGATTTTGATTAAAATCCTTATGGCGCCTTTTTATATAGATACTTCTTGTGCAGCGGTATATTTCCCATGTGGGTACTTCAGTGGCAGCGTGAGTTCTAGTCTCGCCATGTATAAATAAGTGCTTGAGTGTGTAACTATTTAAAAATTTAGAAGTGAAAATAACCTATATTCATCTAAAGTTATGTAGGATTTTTTTATTTTTATTTTTTTGATAAAAAAGTCATGGTGGATTAAGAGTACCAAGTATAGATAAACTTTTAGGGGAAAGTTGGGAGGCATGTGTATTATTGTTGTAAACAATCTTTCTTTAGTATAACCGTGGGTAAAAGCTATTACTCGTTGAGGCATAGCTTTTATTCTCGTTGGTGAGTGGTCGGCAAGGGTTTAGAGATTTGAAATTTTTCTATAAATTTTCTCTCTCCTCTTTCTTATTTCTTTGGTTAGAATTTGTGGGTAGGTTTTGTTAGTTTGGAACCAGAATTTCACATTCCATCTATTTTTCTTTATGAGTACATGAAAAAATGAACAAAAGTTTTAAAGTTTATTAGATTTAAATTTTTAAAAATTTTACAGAACTCACTATAATATTTATATAATATAATATTTTTTTATTAATTAAAACATAAAATACATAGTTTTACTCTCTTTTTTCATTCTACAAATTTTCAAGAGTAGAAACTCTTTCTCATGCTATTTATAATTTATATCAAGTCTTTATTATTGATTGGCCAATTTCTATTGCAATAACTATTAATTTAAATTTCACTGAAACTAGAAAATAATAAATGCAATTTATCAAAAAGGGTCGCCTCGATTCCTTACACTAAATCAAAGGGATCATTTATTTCTTTAGGGAAAATAAGGTATCATTTGTTTCTTTGTTTTTGTAAAAAAAAATCAAAATTTTACTGGTAAATAAGGAGAGTAAAAATAATTTTTGTTATGATATTTTATCATAAAAATTATTAAAATATTAAATGAATATTAAAATTTGTTATTTTTTTATATCTTTTATAAAATATAAGGGAACAATTTAAACGGGTCTTTTGAGTTTAAATCATTGGTTCGCCTAGTACAATAGTAGTGTACCTAATATTCAACAATTATTGCACTTAAATCATTCTTTTATGTCGCATTATACTATTATTTGTTAGTTCAATAATGTTAGAGGTTTCGTTAAATTATAATTATTATTATTATTATTTGTAATTTGTATATCTTTTCTCCTATTTTCTTATTTTAATGAAAAAAATTGGATAAATTTTTGAACCAGATGATTTAACGAGAATTAAAATGTAAAAATATTAGGACCCGTAAGTGTTAAATAAAATTTTAAATAGAAACTCTCTAATTATATAAAAGTTATATCTCAAAAGTTTAATTTTTTATTGAAAAAAAAGTTTAACTGTACATTCAGTACCTAAATTTTATTTAAATTTACATTTAGATTCTTAAATTTTTTTTAATAATTCAATCTTCAAAATTTTTAATTTCTACTCTTAGATTCTAAATTTTTATTTTTTCTTTAAATTAAAAATACTGAGTTGGTAATTGATTAGCGATAAAAATAAAAATTTAGGACTTAATTATAAAAATTAAAAAGATTAGAGAATGAATTGTTGAAAGAAGGTTAAGAGGATCTGAAGAAATTAAAAAATGTAGAATTGAATTGTTGAAAAATAAGTTTGAGAACCTAATGGTAGATTTGACCAAAATTTAAGGATTAACTGTGGACTCAAACATTAAAAAAAAAAAAAGTTTCATCCTTCGTGAACAAAGAATACATTATTTTCACTTACTTGGGTACTTTTCATAATTTGATATTCTTCATCTTTTCTTTTGAATTGTACTATGCATCCCAATTTAGTTTTTAGAGTGTTCTAGGTACACTCTCACACAATTTTCAAATAATAAGAGTAAAGATAAATTTGATTGGTTATTGATTTATTTTATAAATAAGTCTATGATGACAATTTGAAGATAATGGTGTTTTAAACCTACAAAATTACTAATAAAATCATAGTCTAAAATTAAGAAAAAAGTTAATATAATATATTTTTTATTTTATTAAAAATGTTTAACTTTATTAAGATTTAAAGTTACATAAGAAAAATTATAATATGTACCTTATATCTCAATTACCATGGAGTAAGGAGTGATAATCAATATTGTTAAAATGATTACAATTTGAAAACAAATAAAAAATAAATCCCATACAAAGCTAATAAAAAAATTGTTAAAATATGTTTATCTTCTCCTCCCAAAACTATTTTACATGCATTAAAGATTAAATTTTTTGAAAAAAGATAAATATATTAATTAATATATATAAATATAATAAAATCAAATCTATTCGAATTTTGTAAATTTTATTAAATGAAAAATCTAATTTTATAAATGATAGAACTTACATTAGAAATCAACCCATCTATAAAACAAGTTTAAGTTTAATTTTAGTTTTAAATTTGATATATTTAGAAATCCCAAATCCTAAAAGTATAAACCCTAAAACCTAAATTTGAAATCACTAAACCCTAAACTCCAAATTTTAAACCCTAAAACCTAAATCTTTAAACCTTAAATCTTATTTAAAAAAATTATAATTTTAACCCTAAACCCCAAATCCAAATCTCTAAATTTTAAATCACAAACCTCAAAACACTAAATCTTATTTAAAAAAATAATAATTTTAATATATATATATATATATATATTAAGTAATAATTATTTAGAAAAATAATGATTTCAATAATATATTTTATGTGACGAAAAAATAATAATTAAATAATATTATTTAAATTTTATTGAATATAAGAGTATTAAGTTAATTTATAATTTTTTCAATCAAGTAATATTGTTTTTTTTCATTTATATGTAATTATATCAAACAAACGAAAACTTAATCCTATATATATTAATTATAAAAAAGATGACACTGTCCACAAGGAGCCATTATATTTCCCGCCAAAAAGCCCCTTCCCGCCAAAAGCAAACCAGCTTCCCTACCCTACAACTCCCCAACCCTACATCTAAACATTTCCTTTGTTTCATTCTCAAATCACCAGAGAGAAAGAGAGAGACAAAGCACATACCGAAAGAATAGAAATCAGAAATGTCAGGTTGGGATGAGGGAGCGATCTATTACAGTGACCAGGCACAGTCCCTCGGTGGCGATGGTTCGGGCGGTTACGGCGATGATTCATCGGCCCCCACCACCAACCACTCGATCCTTCAGAAGTTTAAGGAATTTATCCGAAGCTTCGAGACCGAGAAGAACGTTTTGCCTTACAGAGAAAGTCTCCTTCATAACCCTAAGTGCCTCCTCGTCGATCTTGAAGATGTCCACGCATTCGATTCCGATCTCCCCGCCAAACTCCGCTCTGCCCCTGCCGATTACTTGCCTCTTGTAAGTCATGTACCTGTTATTGGAATAAAATTGTTCATATTCTTCATATCATTTGAATTCTCAGAATCGATGTTTTTTCGGCGATTGGCGGTTTTGTAGTTTGAGAATGCAGCAGGGCAAGTCTTGGCGAATTTGAAGACGAAAGTGGCTGGAAACGAAGGGCAGTTGGAGGAACCGGTGCCTGAGGATGTTCAGATTTTGCTCACTTCTAAGGAGGATCCAGTGTCTATGCGCTCGCTTGGGGTTAGTCTTCTGAGTCTTTCATTTTACTTTGTAAAATGCCAGGTACCATGCATGACTATGTCACTACTCTATTATAAGCTTCTTGTTTATTATTATTTAACATATTTTTTACATTGAGTAGTGGTATGGAACACGAAAGTCACTTTCTCTCTCTTGATTTTAATGGTTAACATTGAGTAGTGGTATGGAAGAAGAAGAAAGTCAAGCTCCTAAGCGTTACTCTTTTACTTTTGAGTAGTGGATAATTTGAGATTTGAAAGTCGATGTTTTCCAAGGTTTTGAGCTATCTACCATATTTTGTATAATTATATGTTCTCTCAAAGAGTATAGGCTTTTCACTTTGAACAAATAGAATAATGGGTTACTTTTTAACGTTGATGGGTAGGCTCAATATATATCAAAACTTGTCAAGATTGCTGGGATAACTATAGCAGCTTCTAGAGTCAAGGCAAAGGCGACTTATGTTACTGTTATGTGCAAGAACTGTAAAAATGTTCAGAGGGTTCCCTGTAGGCCAGGCCTTGGTGGGGCCATTGTCCCTCGTTCGTGTAGTCACATTCCTCAGGTTTGTTTCCTGCACTAATATGGTACCTTGTTCTTGCAAAGCTAAGCGAAGTTGTAGTTTTGGTATTGATATGAGCACACTAATTTGTAGCCTGGAGAGGATCCATGCCCAATTGATCCGTGGGTAGTTGTACCAGATAGAAGTAAATATGTTGATCAACAAACCTTGAAGTTGCAGGAAAACCCAGAGGTAATCACATACTTGTTAGGAAGAACTCTGTAAGAAAGGAAATGCTTTCATTTGATTAATAGTTTGGTCTATTGGTCATTGAAGGATGTTCCTGCTGGAGAACTTCCAAGAAACGTGCTCCTATCGGTGGACCGACATCTGGTACAAACAATTGTTCCAGGCACAAGATTAACCATCATGGGAATATACAGCATATTTCAAGCGGCAAATTCTTCGAAATCGTGAGAATTATTATATCTTGAGATAACCCAAGAATTATTTGATTAAGTAACTGTACTCTCTGCTGGTAGACTCTGATATTAATTTCACTTTCTTATGCAGCCACAAAGGAGCAGTTGCTGTTAGACAACCTTATATCAGAGTTGTAGGACTAGAAGAAGGAAATGAAGCTAACTCTCGAAGCCCAACTGCTTTTGCTCCTGAAGAGGTAATAATTGGGCTCACCATGATTTTCAGGAACCAATAATCAAATTTTCACCGAGAGTTACCATTCTTTACCTCACAGTGTTGCAACTTAATTGACTTTCCACATTTATGTGCCTAATGTCGTTGATCAAATTTTGTAGCATGGTTTGTTTACTCTTTGTTGATAACAAGTATTATTTTTCTTTTTCGGCAGATAGAAGAATTCAAGAAATTTGCTGCTGAACAAGACGTCTATAAAAGCATATGCTCCAAGATTGCTCCATCTATATTTGGTCATGATGATGTGAAGAAGGCTGTGGCTTGCCTTCTATTTGGCGGATCGAGAAAGGTATATCATGGATTATGATCTTTTACTAGTGAAGTTTGCTGATTGTCTGCTCTGTTTGATTTTATTTTTACTAGTGAAGTTTTCTGATGGTCTACTCTGTTTGATCTTATTGTTGTTCAAATATGTTTTATCTTGATTTCTAGGTTATGTTATAATGAATTTATCTATGAGCAGAATTTGCCAGATGGGGTGAAACTAAGAGGCGATATCAATGTTTTGCTTTTAGGTGACCCATCTACTGCTAAATCACAGGTTAGTTCAATTCATGTCATTAAGAATGCTGCTGCCTGCTGAAATCGTTTTAACAAATAAGTATAATTCTCGTTTTAGTGAAACAGCCACTTGACTAAGTATAAGAATATTTTATCTAGGTATGTCAACTTTCATTTTAGGATATCATTTCTTTGACTTGGCTCTGATTTTGTGTCATCTCACTTGTGTAGTTTCTCAAGTTTGTTGAAAAAACAGCTCCCGTGGCCATTTATACATCAGGAAAAGGCTCGTCTGCTGCTGGTCTAACGGCTTCTGTGATTAGAGACAATAGTTCTGTAAGCTCTTAGTCTTTCTCTTTACCTTTATCCTTTGCGATTAAAAATATTTTGAGTTATTCATGTATGTTCAATGCAGCGAGAGTTTTATCTTGAAGGAGGAGCAATGGTCTTGGCTGATGGAGGTGTTGTCTGTATTGATGAGTTTGATAAAATGAGACCAGAGGATAGGTAATGCAATTTATAAATAGATTCTGATGGACCTATGCTTGTGTCATGAGTCTGAAAAACTTGCTCTTGATGTGGCTTAGGGTTGCCATTCACGAGGCAATGGAGCAGCAAACCATATCTATAGCCAAGGCAGGGATAACGACAGTTCTCAATTCTAGAACATCGGTGCTTGCAGCTGCTAACCCTCCATCTGGGCGTTATGATGATCTTAAGGTCTACAGTCTATGGTTTTATTACTTTAGCATCTTTTTGCTTCCTGCTGAGAACTGATCGTAATTCTCGCATTATATCAGACTGCACAGGATAATATTGACTTGCAGACAACAATTCTCTCTAGATTTGATTTAATCTTCATTGTCAAAGATATCAGGATGTACAGCCAAGATAAGGTAAATTATGAAATCTTCCTTGGCAAGATGCTTGATATTGGGTATCACTTAATTCCACAAAAACCTACAGTTGAATTATTCAGTTCTGGATGAAGTTTAATGTAAATCTAAGTGATATTGTTTTTACATGAATGTTAATGGAAAATACATGCTTGAATGTTAAATCACACTGAAAAATAATGTATCTTTGTGTTTTTCTAAAGCTCCCTTTATCAATGTAGTAGCCACTTGATTCAAAGTTCTCTTTCATGACAGATTATAGCAAGTCACATCATTAAAGTTCATGCATCTGCTAATGCATCACGTACTGACAACAGAGCTCCTAAGGAAGATAATTGGTTGAAAAGGTATGTTTATGTAAGCAAAACATTGAGGGGGGTCTTTTGTGATTCTACTTTCACAGTACTTGTGAGGTTAGATCTTTTGTTGCATACCTTTCAGGTACATACACTACTGCCGAAGTGGATGTCATCCCCGTTTATCAGAATCTGCATCCAATATGCTACAGAACAATTATGTCAAAATCAGACAGGTACTCCTGCTGCTTACTTTTCCTTAAAGAGGGGATTAGTCGGTCTAATCAAATAGATATCAAACTATCAGGACTCGTTTATCACTCTTAAGAAATGTAAAAGCAAAGCGAAAAGATTAGTCTGGAAAGCAATAAAGACAACATTCAAGAATCCCTACTTGAATTTTGTGGTCTGAGCATTCAGATTACCATAATTTTGCTTTTCTTACTGTAGGACATGAGACGGCAAGCAAACGAAACTGGAGAGGCTGGAGTGATCCCAATTACTGTTAGGCAACTTGAAGCTATTGTAAGGTTGAGCGAAGCACTTGCAAAAATGAAATTGTAAGCACTGTCTTCAAATTGATTTTGTGTATGGAAGTTGCAAGATTGATGCATAGAAGTTTTCAACTTAAACTTATGGGGAATTGGGCATTCAACCGTATAATCAGGGACTGCATTGTCATATGTTTTGGACATCAGAAAGCACATACATAACATTAAGACATTGGAACTTTGGAAGTACATTTTTGAATAGTAACTTTGGATAATAACAAAGTACTATGAGTATAATCAACTTTGGTTCAAAATTATATTTGACTTTTGGAAGTCTTTATGATTTAGTTTTTATAGCATGAGAACTTGATAGTCATTATGGAAATGTTCCTGAAAAAGCTTCTGAAATGAGATCCACTGTCTTCTCTATCTGTCATCTTTCAATAAGTCTTGATCTTCTTTAAGCAACATGACTAAACATTTTAACAGCTTTCCTCAGTTTATAAATTCCCTTTCTTTAATGGATATCCATCAGATCTCATGTTGCTACGGAGGAGAATGTGCAGGAAGCAATAAGACTTTTCACTGTTGCTACAATGGATGCAGCAAAATCGGGAATAAATCAACAAATTAACCTAACAGCTGAGATGGCAAATGAAATAAAGGTTTGCAATATACCAAACTCATACAGGAACAAGAAAACACCTTTATTCTCTTGTCAGCATTTTGCAATTGCACTTCAATGTCTTTTTGTTTTTGGTTAATCATAAACAGCAAGCAGAAACGCAGATAAAGAGAAGAATAGGCATTGGGAACCACATTTCAGAGAGAAGGCTCATTGATGACCTCAGCAGAATGGGGATGAATGAATCTATTGTAAGTAACAATTTTAAAAGGGGTTTTTACTTTCTTGATCTTGTACCTTTTCATGTTTCTTGGTGATATAGTGTGGAATTTAGTCATTTTTAATTTAATAAGTGGGATTATATTTCAAAGAACAACTCTATGACATAGCTTGTGGTTCAAGATATGACCATTGTCACATCAGCTGTGCTGGAATATCCAGCCGTGGCTAGATGGTATGTGTTGCTTCTGGAGTAGACGATGGATCTACTCCAATAAAATGCTTTGCTAGTGTAACATTAGTAACAATTTCCAAGAAAATTCTTGCACGTATAAAGCATTTCATTGGTTGGAGTAAGCACATCAACTTGTTCCACCAATAATGAGTGCTGCCTACAGGCACAGCAATACAAATGTATAACGGATGAAGGGCCCAAACGGTCCACAATTTCTTGAGAAGGGGCGCTTTTGTACCCATATTTCACTTCAACTGGTGAAACTAATTGATAGTGTGCAACCAAAATGGATTAAAAAAATAACAAGCGGGTCATGTTGGTTGTACTGTTCAGGTGCAAGTCTGGGGATCAATTAATGTATAGCATAATAATTTTTTAACTCAATTTTTGACAACGCTGTCAATTGGACTATAATGTGTATCATTTTAAAAACTAGTGGTCTTGATGTGGTCCACTGAAAAAATAGGATACTAAATGCTCATTTTCAAGAATTTGTGGATCATTTTGGGCCCTTTATCTAATGTATGGTGCTTAAACACCCATTCTTATGGATGTTGTCATTTTGGCAGGTGAGAAGAGCTCTTATAATCATGCACCAGAGGGATGAAGTTGAATACAAACGAGAAAGACGTGTTATTTATCGCAAAGTGTAACTCGTTGTAATATTTATAAAGCCTGGTTGCACACAATATAATCAACAAGAATGTTTTTGTATCTTTATGAAACTGTTTATTTTTTATTTTTATTTACATCACTGATAACAAATTATCTGACTTGTGAATACAGCAGTAACTCGTCATATTTAGGAGTGAACAAATTTTAATATATATATATTTCACGAAAAGGGTTATTAATCACTGAGGACTAAAGTCTATTTGTGTGTTAGCTAGTTAAAAAAACAGCAAGAACCTTGAAATGTTTGCATGAAAAGTTATCACATTGATTTTGAACCAAATTCAAATGTGTAAAAGAAAAAAACTGAAGTTATTTTTAAGTTTTTTATTCTTTATTTTAATAATTGTGACATGATATTAGCTTAGAATATTGGTCTATCACCTAGGAATAATTTCTATATTTGCATGCTAAGAAGAGAGGTAAAAGATACATGGTTAGGAGTTCATACAAATTTAAAAATGCTATGAAACTAACTAAATTATATTCGTATATTGTTGATAACGATATTCAGTATAACTTAAATACAATGTTAACATGCTTATTTGTAAGTGTTTATTTTAAACAATATATCATATTTAAACAATTTTAACTAAGATAATGCAATATTAGTGCGGTTTTGAGTAAAAAAAAATTAACCAAATTAGATCAGATTATATATATTATTTAAATCTGATCAGATCAAACCATTTGTTTATTAAAAATATTGTAACTGAACGATTTGGTTAACAATTTAGGTCGATTTGGTTAATGGTTTGATGTGATTAATAATATATAAATATGATGCATGTAATAATATATTTTTAATTAAAATATGAGAGATTTAATCAATAATTTGTGATAAATGTTAAAGAGAATTTAATATATTATTAAAATTGATACGATTGATTTAAAAATTAATATAATCAGATCGGATTATTTGAAAACAATTTTAATTAATACATATTAGACCAAATTATTTAATTTATAAAATTATTCAAATTAATTTAGTCTACTTAGAAACCCTAAACCAAGGATATTTAAATTCCAACTAATAAATACAAATAATTTAAAATGTTGATATCTATATTCCATGTATTCCTCTTTTGAGAAACCTACTCCATTAAGTAGAAAAGAAAATTATTTTTAAATTGAACTGTGAATATTAATATAAATATAATATTGTTAAAAGGGTATGATTTTGTATCACTTTTATTTGAGTAAATAGATATTTTTTCACTTAAGTGTGATAATTGTTATAAAATTACTACTAAATTATAAACTTGTACAAAATTAGTGTAAATTTAGTTGATCGTAACATTGAGATTAAATTTATCAAAAAAATACTAGAGTTTTTAACTATGGTGATTTTTATCTTAATTTTTACTCATGTAACAACAATTAATCTAGTTGGTGTTTTTGTAACAAATTAAAATTTAGTGTTATTTGTAAAAACCAAGATGGTAAAAAAAAATTCTTTACTTTTTAAACAAATTAATGCTTTTGATATCCAAAAATAACTAAAATTAAATTTCATAATATAATATAAATATGAGAATTTAATTTAATTTATTTATTTAATTTAACTTGAAATTATTTTTTTCAAAATTAGATTAAAATAATGAAAATTTTAATTTTTCTGAAATCGAGATTCAATAAATACGAAACTCAAAAATTCGTAGATTTATAAAATTAAATATTTTAAAATCAATATAAAATTTATTTATTTTATAAAACTATAAAACTTACAAATACAAAAATTATTATTTTTTAAGTACAAAAATTCAACTAGAATGAAAACATCATTCACTAATCTATTTATTTCAAAACTAGAAATTAATTTTTTTATCACACGTAAGATTTTATTAATTCAAATATATGAATTCATTTATTTCATAAAATCAAATCAAATAATCAATCAAATTTAAAATACTAAATTCATCAATTATGAATTCATTTTGTTTCACCTAATTACGAAACCATAATTTGTAAAATACAAATTCTTTTAGATAATTTTTTTTTCAAACATCTCAATATTGAAAAATCCACTTTTAATAGCATAGCAAAATCTACATTGTTGGCTCACAAGCACAAAACTTATCCACTTTTAATAGCATAGCAAAATCTACATTGTTGACTCACAGACACAAAACTTTTTCCTACTCAACTAGGATGAATTATAATCAATCATATCCAATCTTTACCATAATCCAGAAAGATTATAACTTCAAAACAAACAATCACATATAATAAATTAGTGCATCATATATCTTTGTCTATATAAAGCATTAACCTCATATATCAAAATAAATAGAAATAACAAGATACTAAATCTTTATCACATATTAATTAAATATTTACTAGTAAAGTTTCAAAGAAAAACCCAAAAACTGAATAAATTATATAATTACATAAGCATAAAACCAATTAAGCATTTGATTTTGACATAAATGCAACACACTAGTCTTTAAAACCAACAAATTTAAATATTTAATCAAAGAACAGTCAAAAGAGATAAGAATCAAAAGAGAATATTGGCTAGCAAATTCAAACCCCATCAATTATTCAGTACTTGTTAATTATTTTCTATAAAACCATCAAGTTCAATATAAATAAGAAGTCAATTAACAAGCACAAATATAATATCAGATAATATCATAAAATTATTATTGTTATTCATTTTCCAAAGAACCATGAAAATTTTATTTAAGTAATTTGTATCACACAAAAAAAAACAGTACGTAGCAAAACCGTTTCAGCAAGAAGAAATTAATATTCATTACTATAAACAGTTTGAAACAAGAAATAATAATTTTATTTTTAAATTAAGAATAACTAGTATCTGAAACACAAGTAGAAGATAAATGGAAATTATAGTAAGCTGGAAAAAGAAACAATCAGTAACAAATAAGAAAGTTAACAGTAAAATAAATAAGAAATATCATGAGTATCCATATAAGATGATAAACAGTGCGAAGAAAATAAGCAATATTAGAAATTATCACCGGTTTAGAGATACACTATTGAAAGATAAAACTATACAATAACAATTAATTAGTCATTATATAATAAACTAATACGCAAACAAGCAATACTATATAAAAAGTTAAATAATATAAAAACACTAAATATAATTGTTATAAATTTGCACTTACGGAATTAAAGATCGGATCCAATTTTGATTGCACAAATTAATAATAATAGATAACAACAAAATAATTATCAGTAAAAAAACAAATGGTACATAATGATTTAAGTGGTTCAACTTTTCAATGTGAAAAATCTACTCCACTGACGACAACACACCGAGAAAAATCTACTGATAAGTAAATGAAGGTACAAACACAAATTTTCATATCTTCACAAATTATATCAAAATCCAAAAATCAACCCACAAAATATCCCCTCTAATTTACTGGTAATATATAGCAAGATAAATTAACAAACTTGCTATTAAATCAAAATATTACCGTATAAATGAGAGAAATACCACAAATGTCAGCTGAAATAGACAGTTTGTCCTTGGGCTGATTTCCCTTCTTCTCTATTCTTCTCTGTTTTCAGCTTCAATGCACCTGCTGCTCTGTTCTTACTGCCACTGCTCTTTTTTTTCAACTCTCAAATTTTATTCACATGCGGTTATTGTTGATTTTCTTCTTTTCTGCGGTTGTTGTTGATTTTCTTATTTTTTGTGACTCCTTTTTTTATCACGCATCAAGGGAAACTAATATATATATTAGAAGAAAATAAGAAGGGTTTCTAATGAGATCTATATAGGCTTTGGGCTAATGAGGTTTTGGGCCAAACAAATAACAAATCTCCACCTTGGCTCAAAACAGAAAACAAATTCTTCAAACGAAATTCTTCGGATTACCAAATAACCGTCATCCAAAGCCCCGAAGGGTAATCATCTACTGCAAACACCAATCAAGTCCAAACAATGCTTGAACTTATTAAATGGAACTGGTTTGGTTAACATATCAACTGGATTTCTCTGTAGTGACTATCTTATTGACAACAATAGCACCCTGAGAGACAATGTCATGAACAAAGTGATATCTGACATCAATATGTTTGATTCTTTCATGATACATAGTATTCTTAGTCAAGTGTATCGCACTCTAACTATCACAAAATACAACAAAAGTATCATGTTGTAAACCCAAATCACAAACCAAACCTCTAAGCCAAATGGCTTCTTTCACTACTTTTGCTGCTGCCATATATTCTGTCTGTGTTGTAGACAAAGCAACTGTAGACTGTAAAGTAGCCTTCCAATTAATGGCATAATGAGAAAGAGTGAAGACATAACTTGTCAGAGATCTTCTTCTATCCAGATCACTAGCATAATCGGAGTCCACATAACCAATAACACTACAACCAGTATTAGAACTCCCATCATATACCAATCCAAAATTAGATGTACCTTTCAAATACCTAAGTATCCATTTCACTACTTGCTAATGACCCTTACCATGATTACCCATATATCTACTGACAACACTAACTGCATGTGAAATGTCTGGACGAGTACAAACCATAATGTACATCAAACTGCCAACGTCACTAGCATATGGAACCTGAGACATGTACCGCTCTTCTTCTTCTGACTGTGGTGACAAATTGATGAGCGAAAACCGGCATCACCGATTCTTGCCAATACTTTGGTTTTATATTTATAAAACTCTCGCAAGTGCATGAATCATTTCGAAGAAAATGATAAGTATACTCCCAAGGTCGATCTAAGGAAGGAATATATGTGGTTTTTAATTTATTATTCAAACTTTTAAAAACGAAATTAAATCCTAAACATCCTGTCACGATATTTTGGGTTTTGTGTTTTTAATCTACTTACATAAAATTAAACATAGATTCAATAAACATTTATGCAAATTTTATCATTTATAATGGTGGAGTATTTATGGATATAATAACTAAGTTAATTATGCTTGCTCATATTATTTAGGTTATTAAAGATATGAATTGATATTTATTGATTCTCCCTTTTTTATATGAATACCACCTTTGGTGGGGTTAGATATTCTTTGTTAACTAAACAAATCAATTAACACCTATGAGTGAGGTTGATAACTAATTTGCTTAATTAAATTAGTTCATTTTTCTAAGAGATTGAAAATGAATCATTTAAATGCCACCTTTGGTGGGGTTAGACAGTTTAAATTTTATTCAAGGTGTCCAAATTAAACCTACGAATTTAGTTATCCGAGTACTAACTTTCAAGTTTTAAAACCACTACTGAAAACATGTTGTCAATACATTTTCAGATAATAATTCTTATAAAAAAATTTGAAATAGAACTTCACTCTAACTACCGGGCGATTGTACCAACAAATAAAAGAACACTACTCTAAATCAGACCGGATAACTAAACCTTAAAATCTAATTTTCAGATTTAAGTTTGTAATGAAAAATAATATATTTCTCTCTAACATTCTTAATATAAAATCTTGAATAAAAATAAAATCAATTCATTTTAGAGATTTTCACTTATTTAATATTTCGTAAGCATAATAAATTTATTATTACATCAAGTTTACTAACAGTCAGCAGAGTTAAATTTAATCACAGACAAATTAAATATAACATGTAAGAATAAAGCATAAAAAATAACTGTAAAGAAAATAAAATTCTTACATAACTTCGATGTTATTCCCGTTGTTGGAAAACCTCCAAGCGGAATTTGCACTCCCATTTATTGAATCAAAAAGCTAATAAATTACAAAAACATAACTAGTTCTTCCAAAAAAGAGAAGAATTCTAAAACTAAGAGAAATTAACTAAGAAAAGCTAAAAACTAAGAAAAACTAAAAAAAACTAAAAAATCTAAGAAAAGAGAGAAAGAAATAGAGAAGAGAATGTGTTTTGAGGTGTGTTTAAAAGTGAAGAGAAATGGGTATTTATAGGTGAGGATGGGGAGAAAAAGTGAGTGAAAAAATGTTAAAAAATTGTGAAAACGCAGAGTGCAATTTCTAAGGTCATTGATGACTTCATGGGGGCGGCTACGCCTGAAAATGGGCAGCGGCGCGCGTGGGTGTGGGCGCTGGCACGCGCGATTGGGCAGCTGCGCGGCACGGCGGCGCGATTTTCTCATTTTTGACCTATTTTGTCCAATTTTTCCATATTTGTTGACATTTCCCCATTTATTTATTAATATATTTGTGATGTATTGTTTCTAGTATTCCTCTTTGAGTCTTTAAGTTACGTTTTTAAGCAAAAAACCTGAAAAATAATAAAAATATCCGTGATTCCGAAAAAGACAAATTTATATAAATATATGATAAAACATATAAATATATATATATATATATATATATATATTTAATCAATTAATATGCATTAAATCATGATAATTTTAGTGCTTTTTGAGCACTCATCACAAATCCAAAGAAAGCCTGAAATGCGTAGCTAACGGCGTACTCACAGGTTTAGAATCTTTCATACCAAAGTGTTCAAGAACTTTTTCAATATAAATTTTCTGAGTCAAATAATGCTTGCCCGCTTGTCTATCCCTGTAAATTTCCATGCCTAAAATTTTCTTCGTTGCACCCAAATATTTCATCTCAAACTCACCATTAAGTTAAGACTTTAATTTCTGAATCTTAGACTTATTCTTAGAAGCAATAAGCATTTCATCAACATAAATCAACAAATAAATGGATGGACCATCATGAAATATTTTATGATAAACACAACTATCATAATCACTCCTAGAGTAACAATGATCTATCATAAAAGAATCAAACCGCTTATACCACTGCCTAGGAGATTGCTTCCGTCCATATAAAGACTTTTTCAATAAACAAACATGATCTTCCTTACTTGGAACAACAAACCCTCCGGTTGATGCATATATATTTGTTCCTCAAGCTCACCATGTAAGAAGGCTGTCTTGACATCAAGTTGTTCTAATTCCATGTCAAATAATGCAACCATAGCAAGCAACACACGAATAGAGCTATGTTTCACAACAGGTGAAAATACTTCATTGAAGTCAATATCTTTCTTCTGACAATAGCCCTTTGCAACAACACGTGCCTTGAACCTAGCTATTTCAACCTCATGTATACCTTCCTTTTTCTTGAAGACCCATTTGTTTCCAACGATCTTCTGGCCCTTAGGCGGTTTCACCAATTCCCAAGTATGATTTTATGAAGTGATTCAATCTCTTCATTCATATCAACCAACCACTTAACAGACTCATCACAAGTGAAAACCTCATGATAACTAGAAGGTTCATGCACCTCAATAAAATCTGCCACAGATAATGCAAAAGAAACTAAGTCTGCATCTACGTACCTCTGAGGGCATCGAATCTTTCTTATTCATTTACCCTTAGAAATACTATATGGTTGCTCATGTTGTTCTTCTACTACATCATTAGCAGAATCATCTATCTCATCCACAGATGGATGATCTGAAGTGTCATCTTGCATTTGACTAGGAGTTTCACTCTTAAGCTCTACCTGCTCACTAACACTGTGGTCTTTATCTGCAACAATAGACTCTTTTTTTCTTTTGCAACATGTAAAACTCATCAAACTTAACATCTCTGCTAATCAAAAATTTAGGTGACTTGGGTTCAACACACCATAATCTATAATCCTTCACCCCAGAAGGATACCCCAAAAATATGCATTTTAATGCCCTAGGCTCAAGTTTACCATCATTAACATGAGCATAAGCAAGACAATCAAAAACTTTTAAATAAGAATAATTAGCAAGAGTACCAAAGAATACCTCAAAAGAAGTCTTCAACTCAATTGCAGTTGATGGAGACCGGTTCACCAAATAGTAGGCATGGTTACAAGCTTCAACCCAAATGGATTTATC
Organism: Hippophae tibetana; assembly: GCA_037013495.1. Classification (NCBI taxonomy): domain Eukaryota; kingdom Viridiplantae; phylum Streptophyta; class Magnoliopsida; order Rosales; family Elaeagnaceae; genus Hippophae; species Hippophae tibetana. Next base: position 12,073,495 of record CM072812.1, read on the forward strand.
CAAGTTAGCTTGAAAGAGCATACAACGAGCTCTTCCTAAGAGAGTCCTATTCATACGTTCTGCTACTCTATTTTTCTGTGGTGTATGACGCACAGTGCGGTGTCTCACTATGCCATTTCTTTCACATAACTCATTAAACTAATTGTCACAAAATTCCAAACCATTATCAATCCTCAAATCCTTAATTTTCTTGTTTGTTTGATTTTCTATACAAGCCTTGAATTTCATAAATTTTGAGAACGCATCATTCTTATTCTTCAGAAAATACACCCAAACATTACGAGAGAAGTCATCAATAAAAGTCAACATATACAGGGCACTACCTTTAGACATAACACGAGAAAGACCCCAAAGATCTGAATGAATATAATCAACAATACATTTTGTTTTATGGATGGATTCACTGAACTTGACCCTGTGATGCTTTTCCATAGACACAGTGCTCATAGAAATCAAGCTTCCCAATTTTCTGACCACAAAGCAAATCTCGTTTGCTCAAAATAGACATCCCTGCCTCACGCATATGCCTAAGCCGCATATTCCATAATGGAGTAGTGTCTGAATCTTGATATGACGAGGAAGAAACTAATACACTACCAATAACAGTGCTACCCTGAAGCATGTAGAGACCACGCGACAATTGCCCTTTAATAACAACGAGAGCACCCTTACTAACTTTTAAAACTCCACCTTTAGCCACATACTTATAGCCTTGTGAATCAAGAGTACCCAAAGATATCAAATTCTTTTTCAAATCTAGAACATGACAAACATATTTTAAAGTCCTAACAATACCATCGTGCATCTTAATTCGGACAGTATCAATACCAATAACCTTGCAGGACATATTGTTTCCCATCAAGACAATACCTTCATCAATAGACTGATAAGAAGCAAACCAATCTCTACTGAGGCACATATGGTAAGTGCAACCCGAATCAAGAATCCAAACATCTCCGAGAGAACCAATAGATACTGATAGTACATTTTCACCATCAGAACCAAAACTATCTACAACACCAGTAACATCATTAGTAACAGAAGATGTTGTGGCAGATTTTCCTTTACCTTTGAGTTTCAGACAATTTACTTTCCAGTGCCCTTCTTGATGACAATAGTTGCATTTATCCTTTTGTTTTCTAGATTTGGATCTAGACTTGCCTCTATTATTACTCGTGTTTTTTTCTTGATTTCAACCTTTGACAAATAAACCACTATTATTATCATTACTGCTTGTAAACACATTTTTCTTCGACTCTTTGGAATTCAAAGCTGCTTTGACATCTTCCAAAGAAATAGTGTCTCGCCCATATAGCATGGTATCAACAAAATGTTCAAATGAATGAGGTAAAGAACATAATAGAACTAAGACCTGATCCTCATCAATCTTAACACCACCATTTTTCAGATCATGAATAATTTTAGTAAATTCATCAAGATGATCATGCAAAGGTGTACCTTCTGACATTCTGAATGTATACAAACGATGCTTCAAATATAACCGACTGGTCAAATACTTGGTCATATACAAATTCTCCAATTTAAGCCATAAACCTCGCGTAATACCTCATCAGACAAGGATAACTGAATTGAATTGAGAGCATTTTCCATCAATGCATCTTTTTCTTCATCAGTTAATTTTTTTGGCAATTTATCCTTGCCTTCAAGTGTCTTAACGAGCCATTCTTTAACTAATACGACCCGCATCTTCATACGCCAAAGACTAAAATCATTTCTACCATTGAATTTCTCAATTTGGTATTTTATCGTTATGATAGAAAACCTAATATTAAATAAACAAAAACACAACCTAGAAAATATGAAACCAATCAGATAACCAAAAGCTTAAAATAAATCTAAAAGAACAAACTTGATCAGTTCCAATAAAAAGTAGAATAACTCAATGCTCTATACCAATTTGTTATAAATTAGCACTTGCAGAAGCGAAAATCGGGTCCAATTTTGGTTGCACAAATTAATAATAAATGGGTAACAGAAAAATAATCAGCAGTAAGAAAATAAATGTCACATAATGATTTAAGTGGTTCAACTTTTCAATGTGAAAAATCTACTCCACTGACGACAACACACCGAGGGAAATCTACTAATAAGTAAATGAAGATACAAACACCAATTTTCAGAGCTTCACAAATTATACCAAAATCCAAAAATCAACCGACAAAATATCCCCTCTAATTTACTGGTAATATATAGCAAGATAAATTAACAAACTTGTTATTAAATCAAAATATTACCGTACAAATGAAAAAAACACCACAAATGTCAGCTGAAATGGACAGTTTGTTCTTGGGCTGATTTCTCCTCTTCTCTATTCTTCTATGTTTTTATGCTATGTTCTTATTGCCACTACTCTTTTTTCAGCTCTCAAAATTTATTCACAAGCAATTGCTGTTGATTTTTTTTTTTTGTGACTGCTTTTTTTCTCACGTAACAAATGAAACTAATATATATACTAGAAGAAAATAAGAAGGGTTTTTAATGAGATCTATATGGGCTTTGGGTTTACCAGGTTTTGTGCCAAACAAATAACAATAATATAATAAAATAAATATAGTAAATGATGCAGCCGAGTTAACAATATTAATAAATAATAAGATACTTGCAAAAGACTTAAAGAAAGTAAAAGTAAGTAAGTAAAATCAAAGAAGAAGATGAGTAATAGGACATAAATTTCGAACAGCAAAGGAACACTATCAGAAGAAGAACAAAAATAGAAACAATAAAATGTACGAGAATAAAATTCTAAAACTTTTTGTCCTTGGAAAGAAAAAAATTATCTAAGATAGTAGGAAATACAATAAGAATAAATATTATATATTTTTTAAATTAAAATTGTATAAATATAAATTGAATAAAAGAACGATGGAAGTTTATGTATTACAAAATATCCTTTATTAAGATAATTTTCACTATATGTTTGAATTTTTTTTAAAAAATATCTTTCATGATATAACGATCAATTAACGATAAATATACACCATCAATTAATATTTCAATGAAATTTTACTTATTATAATCTTAAAAAAAAACAAAGATACAAAAAAATATATCCATAAAAGAGATAAAAAAAACAGTAAAATTTATTTCTCTCTTTTGAAACAATTTTTCATTAAAAAAAAGTAAATAAAAATTCAACGATCTTTACTAGCATGGGATATAGGAATAGAGAGCACCTCCTCCACAATCCACGGGGAAAAATTGATTGAATTAGTGATAAGTAATAGGTGGTGGTGGAGAATAAGGATGTTTTAGGAATAGGGTGGGTTTAGTCTTGAAACTCTTTAATAGTCATTTTATTCTTGTTTATGTTTATTTCTGTAATTTATATAATTAATATATTCCAATTGTTTTAAAATAATATTTTTTAAGGGTAAAATCATTTTTTTTTTGTAATTTTTTTCTATAGACTCCTAAAAATAACATTAGAAACTGAAAATATATTTTTTTCATTCTTTTTATCATAAAATAAAAATAAATTTTCTAGCGTTTAAGTCTCTCTTCTATAAGTCATTATGTTTCTCTTCAATAAAAAATATATTTTTTTCTCATAATTTGTAAATTCAAAAAACTTCATAGTTAAAAATAAAAGTTATAATATTTATATAAATGAATTAGATTTAATAAGATGAGAGAAATTAAGAAAAAATAAAAACCTTAAGAGAGAGATTGAGATTGATTAAGACAAAAAAGAGAAAACTGATATATATTTTTTGGAACTTAGATAGGAAGTTTTTAGTTTTTATTTTATTTTTAACAGAAATTTTATTTTAGATTTGGAACATTAACAATTAAAAAATTGGATTTAATTAGCTTTATTTAAAAGTTAACGGAATAAATTGTTATTAAGTTAATGTACAATTAAAATAGGAGAATTACCTCTGCAATCATTTAAGTACTATATAACGAGAACTTTAATATCACAATTGTTTAAATACATATTTTAGTAATTTCTAATAACAAGTTAAAAAAACTATATATAAAATAGATCAATATTATAAATTTAAACTTCAATCCAAGTAATAACACTATAAAATTCTTAATATGATAATTACATATAATATAATAATTTTTTACTAAATACATATTAGTTTTATTGTATAATATTATATTATATTAAAAATAATAAATTTTACTAAAACCAATCTTCATTTAAATGCCTAAAGATAGGTTTTGAAATGCTTTCCTCCGAACCATGACTCAATGTCAGTTATCATTTGATTAGAGGATTTTGTTAAAAAATAATAATAATGCAAATTAATGGAGCTTTACGAAGAAACAAAGACTTAAATGGATGGATCGCCATATATATCGATGAAAACCCCACTAAAAAAGCTTCACTAAAAGAAGCAATTCATAAAGGAAAGTGATAAGCATTTTTTTGGACAGCAACAACTAGAAATCAAAAACCAATTTAGAGATTTTACCTTCTTATGTAATGAATGTGATTCCTAAGCTTTTTTAAAAAAATTATCAAATTAAAATATATACTAAAAGTTGTGGTATAAACTGTAGAAGTCATTCGAATTAATCTAAAATATACACTTTTAAAGAAATTTAGAATGTAATAAATTTTTAGAAGAATTTAAAATATAATGATGTTTAATTATGATTTTAAAGAAATTTAAATATTAATAGGCATATTTATTTTAAAAAAATTATAAAAATTTAAATGTATTTAATTAAAATTATTATAAAGTCTAAAAAATTAATAATAAATTCTAAATTTTTTATGAAATTTTATTTTAGAAATTAAAAATAAAACTATTTAAATGATTGGGTCTCCAGGCCGAATTCCACAGTTTCTGGACTTCTTTGACCTACCCTCGTGTTGTAGTAGTAGCAAGAAAGCTCGAGTGGATACGCAGCTTCGGACTTCTACCTCCAACGTTGGGGATTACAATGACAGAGTATGGTTGTTATGGTCTTAACAATAGAGGAATGCCCACTCCACGATTGCCTTCTTTCTCTTCATCCCCTTCTTCTCTCTCACAACGTCCTCTTCGGTACTCGTTCTCTCTTATATTCTACGAAATTTTCTCAATTAAGTTTTTTATTTTATATTCTGTAAAAAAAAAAAAATAGTATACTTTATTGATTGGTGTTGTAGATATGCCGTTCTTGGTGCTGGGTTTGCTGGCTTGTCTGTAGCTTGGCATTTGCTCCGGGTATATACCTTCTTCAGTCAGTCTTCAACAAAAATTTCCCGCTTTTTTTGGGAAATGGAAATATGGAATACTAGTGATTGATTGATTATTTGTCAGGAGAGTAGTAAGGACTTGAAGCTTTGTATAGACATATATGATGAAATTGGGATTGGAGGAGGTGCTTCTGGAGTTTCTGGAGGGCTTCTTCATCCCTATTCCCCTAAAGGTTTTTACTATTTACACTCTATCATATTAATTCTTCTTCAGCGCTCTTGCTTATAACTTGTGCTAAATTTCCAAATTTTCCTTCTTCTTTTTTACTGGGTTTTTGTCAGGCAGGCTTATTTGGCGGGGTGCTGAGTGTTGGAATGAATGTTTGAAATTATTGGGTATTGCTGAAGCTGCCATGGCTTCTAATAGCCATTTGGATTCTGATGTTGCAGATTTTGATCTAGAATTCCAAGGTGCCATAGTGCGTAGAAGGTTTGTTATCCCCTGATTTATTTCATCTTTCATGGTGTTGAAAATTGAAATGACCCTCTTAGTTTGTCTTTGTGTCTCAAATCATCTTTTCCTCCATTTCTAGAGTTCCTTGGAGTTAAATTAAGCTTTCTAAGATGCAACGGCCCAGTGTAATAATTCATAGACCATCGATCAAATTTTTTTCCTTACTCCTGGATTTTGAATTCAAAAATTTGTATTTTTGCTAGGAGAATCTTGAATTCATTTGAATGGGGTACGAGTTGAATAGTATAACTACATATCATATAGGTCTGTTGATTAGGTTTTATGTTGTGTGTTTAACCTTTGATGAGATTCCTAAACTCAGGGGCATATTGAGACCAGCAGTGAGCATGAAGAACTTGAAGCTTTTCAGTGATGTAAATCTCTTCAATCTCTCTGAATTTTGTACGTACATTCGGCATATCACTTGATGTTTGAAATTGTACTAATTCTGATACTTCGTGCTATACGTGATTAGAATGCTCAGAATTGCCTTGCAAGTTGCAGAATAGAAACAGTTGACAAGGATGCCACTCAAAATCTTGTACCTAATCTAGCTGTGCCTTTCAACACAGCCTTCTATATGCCCGAAGCTATAAATATTCATCCTCGACGCTATCTCCAAGTATGAATAATTCAACCTTTAAAATTTATTATTTAAGTTAATATGCTTTATTTTCAACATTGTCCTGTCTTTTCTTTTTCTTTCTTTAAAAAAAAACTTCTGGATCTCACAATTGTTAGGCACTCTTCTTAGCATGTCAAAAATTAGTGAAGGAATCGTGTACTTCCGACTTTGGAGGAAAAGAGTTACATCTGTACAAGAAATCTATTGACAAACTCCATGATTTAGAAGGTAGCTATCCCTTATTTGTCGCTTTTGCATATCATTGTTTTTCTTTTTGAGTTAACAGATGGGATCCTATCATTGACTTAGCTTGTACACCACCAGGTCTATATTCTTCTACCATTTTTTTGTTGGTCAAACATTTTCTTGTACCGTTTGACATTCGTTATTTTTCATGAATATCTATGTATTTAGAAGCCCAGTAAGTTGGTTAATTTCTATAATTTGTGGACAGTGCTAGTAATTTCTCCAAACACTAACATTTACAAAGAGAGTTGTGACTCACCTACACTATCATATTTTCACTTAATAGATCCGTGCTCTTATAATTTTTTTTGTCTCTTCCATGTTCAGCTTTCCTTAGTTTTGTTTATAACCTTTTCCTAATTCCCCCCGGGCTTGTATATAAACTCGTTGCTAAACTCTGAAATATCTGTTTTCTCCTTCTATTTGAAGTTAGTGAAATATGATTTATCGATTACTAATGTTAACTAGTGAAGAAAGTTGGGAAATACCATAACATGAGCGAATTAAACATATAGAAGTAGATTGTCACTTCATAAGAGAGATTGTAATAAAGGGAGGGCATGTGTACTCTTTATGTTAAGTCGAATGAACAGATAGGAGATATATTTACTTAGATTGTTATCAAAAACTTATTTTTGTCATTTTGTTCCAAGTTGAACATGTTAAATATTTATGCTCTAGGAGTAGTGTTAAAAATAGGGTAGTTTAATAATTTTAATATGGTCAATTATATTTATAGGCTATGTATCTTCCTTTCAACACATTAATAAAATAATAGAATTGTTATGATTCAACAGGTATCTTGTTGCTACTCTCTTACAAAGTTTCCTCATCTTATTTTATGATATCTTTTATTTTTCCATATTCACTTTGTAGTATGATGTCAGGGGAATACCACGCCGTAATAGTATGTTTAGGTGCTAAGGCAGACATGATTTCAGAGCTTGCTGGACGACTTCCTTTACGGAAATGCAGAGGTATTGTAGCACACCTTCGGCTTCCTGATGATAGAGGGTAAAACTTCCTCCTATGCTATGTGTGCATAACAAGCCAAAATAATTTTTTTTAGAATTAGAGGTTCTGCTCTTTGGTTTAATACACTTAAAGTCCTAGAACTTTTGAGGTGAACCCTATTGGTTTTATAATTAAAAAAGGTGACCAAAAGGTAATTTGTTTTTTAATTTTCAAATGCACAATAAATTGGAGGGCATTTTTTATATTAATATATATATTTTTTTAAAAGACGTTTAGCATCGTCCCTCTTATTCCTTGATTGTGCATTGAGGACCCAATGTAATTTTCTTGGCAACATCATCTTCCTCATCCTCAATTGCACATGGTGCTCTCACTCGCTGGTCTAACCAACCCTTCTGATTCACCCTCATCATTTGTTTCAACTGGTGTCTTTGTTTTCGAAGCTTCTGCTGCTCTATCCTCTACATCTCCATTAAAACCCTTGCTCTTGGTACCGGAAACAAATCCAATGGCCAAAGACATCAACAATGCAACAGTTACACAGATTGGGGGGGACGATGCTAAAAGTCATTTTAAATATTTTTTATTTGAAAGATTTGAAATACCAAAAATACCCTTTATTTACTGTGCATTTAAAAATAAAAAAAATAATAAATTACCTTATAGATCAATTTTTTTTTAATTATAGGACCAGTGAGACTCATCTCAAAAGCTATAGGATTAAAGTGTATTAAACCAGAAATTACATGTAGAACCCTTAACCCATTTTTTGCATGGATTAGTTGCATCCTCTAGGTGACTAGATCTGTAATTACCTTGAGACCATAAGCTGCCAAAGGTTTATTATACAAGCTATAGTTCAAATTTGGTTTTAAATAGCCTTGGATCTGTATTTATATAATCATAAATAAAGCTCGAAAAGATTTCACTCAAGAAGCCAAGTGCAAGCATTAAGCATCATAACATGCACTACTTCATATTACAAATGTTCTTTTCATCTGGCTTTTTGGGGTACAAATGTTGGGTATGATTTGGACTGTATGCTTTCTCCATTCCCTTCTCAAGAAAAATATTATGAATATTCTCCAAAAATGATACTTCAAGTTTGTTTATTGGTAGAGAATATACAAAAATACGAGTTTACGAGAGACATGCTCTCACTTCTCTGTAAAATATCCTTGTGGGAACCCTCATTGTTTTCGAGCCACCCACTCATATCACAGCTGCCTCCCAACCGCCTTCATCGCACCTTCCCCTTCCCACCCTCCACCAAACAACCTAGCCACCATCCCCATCTCCTTTCTTCTTCTCCCACCTGCTGCCAATTTAACACCAATCCACCGACTCTTTCGACCCAACCTGGGTTTCTCCTAAATTCCATGTTTTCCTCTTCGACCTAAACCTAGTATTTGCTAGTGGACATCATTTTTCATTCTCTTGGTATAGTCTTGGCGGTTTCTGCAAAGGATGTGATGATTCCAACATATTTTTTACTTCAAAGGTTGGGATTTTGCATCCTTTTCTCCGTGATACTAACTTATTCTATTTGATTTTTGTTTTTGTATTGTTTAGTTTTGGCCTTTGGGGATTTGGTGCATTGAGTTCTCTTTTGATCTTATAATATGTTTACATAGGCTGTGTTTCTAAACTTTCTACATTTCAGAGAAGAGTATCCACAGAGGGGTCCCTCAATACTTTCAGATTCATGGCTAGCAATTCAGGAACCACGCAGTTTACTCATGGGCTCAACTTGGGATTGGAAATCAAGAAATTCATCAACAAATGTTTCAGCAGAAGAAGCCTCGAAAGCTCTGGAAGAGCTTCTACCCAAGGCATGTGCAATTTATCCAGATTTAAAGAAATGGGAATTTGCTGGAGCTAAGGCTGGTCTAAGGGCAATGCCACCACTTACTCCACACGGCTCACTTCCTCTTTTGGGTCGCATTGACGACATGGTTGGTATAAATAATAATTGCAAATACTGGTTATTTGGAGGACTTGGTTCAAGAGGATTGCTGTATCATGCTTGGCTTGGGAAATTGATGGCAGAGGCTGTGCTTTCTTGTAATGAACAATTAATTCCATACGAATTAATCTCTTGGAAGAAAGAAAGGTAATTACTTTAGAATATAGATTTCCTTTTCATTATTTCTATTTTAAAATAGAAGAACATTCATTGGTTAATTAGAACTTATAAAAAGCTTTACATCCAATATCAAACGATGGCTAACAAAAGAAAGTTCATAAACTTCTCGCTAAGTTGATAATTAGACCAAATGGCCAAACCATGAGTCACTTGATTAACGCTACTATAGGATTGCTTTACCAAACTTTGGGGAGAGAAGCAAAAATACTCTTAGTCCCATGAAGTATCAAGATTGATTCTTGATTTATTGTTTGTTTTTAAACAGGTAAGTCTCTTCAATGTGTGTCAACGATGTGATCAATACAATCACCAAATCAAAGAATATATAAATTCCAAAATATATACTTATTCTTGGGTAGGGTTCGTCTTCTACTTATATTTAATACGTCGATAGAACATTTTTGGGTAATTATGTAAAAATATTTTTAAAATTTATAATAATAAATTTAATGTTTCATGTGATTGAATTAGATGCATGTGAATAATAAATGTGTTTAAATATTTGTTTGATTTGAATAATGTTAGGTAGAAGTTTTTTTAATAAATATTCTTTTATTCTTTCCAATTTTGTGAAAATAACATTTATATCTGTCCAATCAAAAAAATAACACTGAGCAGCCCAGTAAAAAAAATCTACATGTCATTAAAAGTAAATAATATATTTTCTACTTAAATAAAAGCTTCAAAAATGGCCTATTAGCTTGATCATTTTATTTGCCTAATAGTTTCCTTGTACGCTTTCTTCTTTTTATCTTTATTTAAGGGTTTTTTTTCTTTCTTTTTTTTTCAAAAATTTAAATTGAGTTAGGTTATTATATAATTCTATTTTTAATTAAACTCTTATCTATGCCATAAAAAAAAGGAGGATTTCACATGTTTTTTCTTAAGATAAGATAAATCAATGAATTTTTTTAAATGATAATTAGGGATAAGATAACCATGATATCTATTCGAAACAATGATAAATATCATTAAGAGATTACAATATAATTGAAAATCTGTCTAAATGAGTAATAAATATGTATCAATTAAGATCTAAATATAAGTAATCACATCACAAGATCACTATAATAAAATTTTCACTTCTCATATACCCATTTGGAAACCATAGTTCTCAATATATTTTTTGGCCCATACTAACGTAAGCATCAGTGCCTTTAAAATTATACCACACTGATGTTCCAATTGTCTTTCTATGCATGTTATAGAGGATTGCAACATGGGATGGGGATCTCTTTCACCCTATCATGTTAAGAACACTAGCTGCGATCGACTAATCCTTGGCTAACCTTTTTCTTTTTTGGTTGGAATACAATACCAAAGTGATATCAAAGTGAGGGTACAGTTTGTATCACATGGGGCACACAAGGTGAATCACAAATTGAAATTAGACATGTGTAATCAGCGCACATGTTCCAAATCCAATAAATGGTTGGCACATGTTGGATGGCAATATAAAAAAATTATGATAGTGTTATAAACTCGTCATAAATTCTCGAAATGTGATTAAAATAACGTAGATTCTTGGCCTCTTTTTTGCCATGGTAAACTTACTGAAGTTTGGTTATCACGATTAAGAAAGGATGCAACTAAATGTGTTGCCAGTTATATGGGGCATGGACATAGCTTGAACATAAATCCATAAGAGCCGAGAAACATATAGCAAGAGCAAAAGAACAAGCTTGAACATATTTATTTTAGATTTCCAATTCTAAAAGACAACCGATAAAAAGCTTGAGATGTGATTCATGTTCTCTATTTTATGTCGTTAGTATTTTCCTATACTTATAGAAATACAGACTCGAATTCGTACTTACAAGTTAGATTGGTTGGTGATGATTTTATGAAAGTAGTAGAGTTATTAATTCATCTTTTTATTTAATATTTATTTATTTTATTTAATAAATAATATTTTTAGGTTAAAAATATTAAAATAGTAATTTGTGTGATTAAGAGATATAGTAATCACATTAAAATAAGCTTTTATTCAACGAAGAATTAGAAGAAACAACAACAACCAAAGAAAAGAAAAGAAAAGAAAATCACAGTTTCAATTAAAATTTAAGTGTCGCCAATTTATCAGAAACTAAAAATTAGATAACAATTCAAGTAATATACAGTAAAACCGTAAGAAAACAAGCATAAACAAAAATATGAATATTTCAGAGTTTAGAAATACGATCGGTAACAAAGTGATTGAGTTGGGTGATGAGTTGAGCAGCCTCAGGCAATTCTGGGAATACATAGAAAGCATGAAACATGTTTGGGTACTCCATCAACTCTGCCTCTTTCCCAGATTTTCGAAGCCACTGGTAATACCCACGCTGCCAATCCTGCAAAGGGTCCAGCCCAGCGATGACGACCACAGTTGCCGGAAACTCCAATTTCGTCAAATCCACCGCATTAGGTCCACTCACATTAATGGCCCCATGGTCCCGATTCGAACCCTCGGGCAAAAAAGCCTTCCAGAGCCAATCAGTCCGATCTACAGAAACAATGGGTCCATTGGGCAATCGGATCTCCGATTCCGTCCTCTCCTCTCCTCCAAAGAATGGCTGTATTGCTATCAAACCGATGACCTTGAGTTCCTTGAACAATGACGATGATTGACAATATCTAAGAGCGACATGATGAGCCAGATTAGCACCAGCACTATCACCGCCGACAAAGCACTTGGAAACATCGACGTTGACATTACTAGGGATTACAGAGGAATGGTTTTGATCGACAAATGTAAGGACATCAAAGCCATCATCGTATTGTGAAGGGTAGCGATGTTCAGGGGTGAGACGGTAGTTAACTGAGATAACGACGGCGGGGAGCTTGCGAGCGAATACGCGGCAAACGGAGTCGTAAGCATAGGAAGAAGGGCTGAGAAAAGCAAAGCCGCCACCGTGAAAGAAGAACAGAACGGGAAGGGGATCTTGTGTGGAGGTAGCGGGAATGAAGAGTCGGAACCAGAGACTGCGAGAGGGATCGATGGTATGGTCGAAGGACGTAACGCCACGGCGGGGAGAGGTGGGGGTGGCTGGTGACCGGAAGTCGAATACCCGGAGAAGACGACGGTTGACGGTTCCGTCAGAACGGATAGCGGAGTCGGTGAGAGTGGAGAGCATTGACAATATGAGGCGAGTCTTCCATGGAATTTTAGTAGTTCCAGTGGTCGTTTGTGGTGTTGCCATGTTTAGAAATCCAAGGAATAATTGTCAAATGAAGCTTCAATTATACCAAGATCTCTGTATAAGTTACAGCTAGGAAGGTGCCTGAACGGGCTTGAGGTTAAAATCATGTTAGTATCAATTTTAGACATATTTAAATAATAATTTAATTTATTTTTATTTTTATTTTTAATACTTATTTAAAAATATATTAATATAGATGTTATTTTATTATATTATATTATTTAAAATATCGATATTAATTTTTATTTTTGATTAAAGTATAAAAATATAAAAATAAGAATAAATAAAATTTAATTTAATTTAATTATTTAAAATATTGTATTTTTTATTAAAAAATATTTTTATATATATTATTAATATATGTTGATTAATATAATTTTAATATTATAATAATTATTTTTGAAATTTTTTATTAATTTTTTGTAAATATAATATCATTATCGAATTTAATCGATGGCTGGTCGGTTGGTAGTAAGTAGATGAATGCTGTTTATGACTTTTGGCTTTTGCTCACCCCCGAACTGCCAACTGCCAACAGTCAACCGACTTTTTTTTTCTTTTAAACTCAACAGTGGGCGGATAATTATAAAAAATATGGCTAAATTTTAAAATAATATCATAAATATCCTCAAATTTTTAACAATATCATACATATTTTTAAATTTAATAAAAATAAATAGTAATTTTTTATACATAAAAGTAACATAACTAATAAAAAATTAAGAAATAATAAAAAATAAAAAAATAATATGAATAAAAGCACATAAAATTTGATATTTCCTAAAAAAAATAGTAATTAGTAATTTTTTTTAAGAAATATAAAAACTAATATTAAATTTTAAGAAATAAGATGAATTTAAAGATCTATTTTTATCAAAAATAAAGAAAATATTTGGAAGAAAATATATAATTTATTATGAAATAAATAATAAAAAATGAGTAATATTATTACATACGCAAAGAAATTTATAATATACCATTATTTGATAAATAATTTTTTATAGATAAACTATCAAAATCCCTTTAAATGATAAAGAAAAATTAGATACATACGTGGAAGAATACAGATATTAATAAAAATATATTTTAAAGAATAAATTAATACACTAATAAAAACTAGCATGTTAGATAATAGAATAACAAATAACAAATATGATTTTTTAGAAATATTCCATAGAAACTTAGAATACAAAAAATTAAAATTCAATTGAAAACACATAAATATACAGGATCATATATAAGTGATAAGTAATTTCAAGAACAAAAGTTTACGTACCCATTAGAATTGATAATTGTATATACTCTTAATTATTAACTCATTAGTAAGTTAATTAAAATTATTAAAATGAATTTTTGATTTTATAAATTGAAAATTAAATCTAATAACTGAAATTAATAAGATAAAAATTAGATTTAAAGATTACGATAAAAATATGAATAAAAGAACTATTGTTGAATTATTCTCCACTACTAACATATATTGTAAATCAACAAATCATTTCCTAATCTCCTATTACTTGATTATACCAACTTAAGAAAAATTTACAAGTTCGAAAGTCTTTACATTTTCTTACATATTCGTTAAATTAAACATCTTAATCCAAACTCTTTATAATAGACAACCTTAAATAAATTTTAAATTTAATCTATCAAAAGTATTCAATTATAATAAGTAAATTAGATTAAGGTTAAATATACGAGCTCTGTTTAATTATCTTGAGTATTGATTCTCGTAGCAAATAATTATTAATACATACCTAATCAACTAAATTGATTAAGGATAAATTAATCTAATTATTGAATTATACACTTAAATAATAATAAAAAATCATACTAAAAATTAATACATAATCAAAAAGATTAAAAAAATAGAATATAATATATTCTATTAAATATTGTAATCTATATTTAAGGCCTTGAAATCACAGACAATTAATTATAATATTAACTACTCATGAAAATCAATTAATTTATAATAGTATTCATGAAAATAATAAAAGAAATATTAAGATTAATGTCTTTAATTCTAATATTCACTTCCTTTGATTGACTCTTTAATCTTTTTTTTAATTCTTATCTTCAGCTTAGATTTGTATAAATTTTATATCTAAATCCCTTTAAATCTATATTCATTTTCCTCTATATTTTGCATGGTGTTGTGACGAGCAGAACTACATTACTACAAAAATGGGTATATAAGTTGTTATGTAAAGTCAATTTTTGGAAAAAACATAGATACAGATTCAATAAATATTGATGCAAATTTTATCATTTATAATAGTGGAGTATTTATGGATATAATAACTAAGTTAATTATGCATACTCATATTATTTAGGTTATTAAAGATATAAATTGATATTTATTGATTCTATCTTTTTTATATGAATAACACATTTGGTGGGATTAGATATTCTTTGTTAACTAAACAAATCAATTAACACCTATAGGTGGGGTTGATAACTAATTTGGTTAATTAAATTAATTCCCTTTTTCTAAAAGATTGAAAATGAACCGTTTAAATGCCACCTTTGGTGGGGTTAGACAGTTTAAACTTTATTCAAGTTGTCCAAATTAAACCTAAGAATTTAATTATCCGAGTACTAACTTTCAAGTTTTAAAACCACTATTGAAAACATGTTGTCAATACATTTTTAGCTAATAATTCTTATAAAAACTTTTGAAATAGAGTTTCACTCTAACTATCAGGCGATTGTACCAACAAATAAAATAGCATTACTCTAAATCAGACCGGATAACTAAACCTTAAAATCTAATTTTCAGATTTAAGTTTGTAATGAAAAATAATATATTTCTCTCTAACATTCTTAATAGAAAATCTTGAATAAAAATAAAATCAATTCATTTTAGAGATTTTTACCTATTTAATATTTCGCAAGCATAACAACGTTATTATTATATCGTGTTTACAAATAAAGAGCAAAGTTAAATTTAATCACAGACAAATTAAATATAACATGTAAGAATAAAGCATAAAAAATAACTATAAAGAAAATAAAATCTTTACAGTACTTTGATGTTATTCTTGTTGTTGGAAAACCTCCAAACAGAATTTGCACTCTCATTTGTTGAATCAAAAAGCAAATAAATTACAAAAACATAATTAGTTCTTCTCAAAAAGAGAAGAACTCTAAAACTAAGAAAAACTAAAAAACTAAGAAATTGAGAGAAAGAAAGAGAGAATAATATGTGTTTTTAGGTGTGTTTAGTTATGAAAAAAATGAAGATATTTATAGGTGAGGAGGGGAAGAAAAAGTGGGTGAAAAAATTATTAAAGATGGAGAAAACGCGGAGTAGTGAATGATGACGTCATATTGATGACGTCATGCTGGTGTGGGCACGACTGGAGCAAATGCTGGCGCGTTGGCCAACGCGGCTGCGTGCGCGATTTCATCCTTTTGGTCCATTTTGTCCAATTTTTCCATCTTTTTTGACTTTTTCTCATTTAATTTATGAATATATTTGTGATGTATTGCCTCCGGTATTTTTCTTTGAGTCTGTAAGTTACTTTTTTAAGCGAAAATACCTAAAAAACAATAAAAATACCTGTGATTCCAAAAAGACAGATTTATATAAATATATGATTAAATTATATATATATATATATATATATATATATATTTAATCAATTAATGTGCATAAAATTATTGTAATTTTAGTGCTTTTTGAGCACTTATCATGTTGTTTTGTATTTATAAAAGATAAAATCAAACTATGATGTAATTAAGATTGATGGTATTCTAGTGGATATAGTATTAATGTGCACCAAATGTCAAAATGATATGATAAGCGGGCTACAATATGAATAAGTTATGAAATACATCAATTTATTTTCTAAGTCAATGCACCTATCAAATAAAAATCAATAAAAATCCTAAGAAAATCACAAAAAAATCTAGAAAATTAATAGTTTTTCAATAAGTATAAAAGAACTAATTTTAGCTCATTATATATATATAAATGAAAAGGAATTGGTATTTAAAAATGTATGTAAATTAACATTTATCATAAGCTACAATAGTTAAAAGGATAGGATGAGCTACAATATGAATAAGTTGTTAAATACATCAATTTCTTTTCTATGTCAATGCACCTATTAAATAAAAATCAATAAAAATCTTAAGAAAATTACAAAAAAATCTAGAAAATTAATATTTTTTTAATAAGTACAAAAGAACTAATTTTACCTCATTATATATATATATATAAATGTAAAGGAATTGGTATTTAAAAATGTATGTAAATTAACACTTATCTTTTACCATTAATATTAATGATAAGAATTTAAACTAAATTTTAAGTTTAGACTATGAATTTAAAATAGGGAAATTAATTAAAGAAGAAAATTATCCATTTTAAATACATTATATAGTAGGATGTTCATCAATAAATAACCATAATAGTTTAATATATTAACAAAATAAATTCATAGAAATAGATAAAAAAAATTCAAGAAATTGGAAAAATAATAAAATCATAAATATTAACAAACTTTAAAATACCAAAAGAATGAAACTTATATGATAAAAAAACCTCTAATACCAAAAAGAAAAAATAATGTAACAAAAAATAATAATGTATTAAGATTTATATTTATATATCCTGAATGAGAAACCTCTCACAAAGAAAGAGAAATTACAAATTTAAAATAATAAAAGCATTAATCCATGATGTAATATTAGTAAGAAAATGATGCCATTTTCTTAACAAAATATATAGAATTAGATTTTAATGGAACTTAGCAAACATATAATTAAAAAAACCAAATAACAATAATGAAACCTTTAATTCATTTAGTATAAGAAATAGATAAAACACAACAATCAAACATCAAGTTCTTATAAGACACAAATAAAACACAAAATGAACTTTTAAATAAAATAAGAGAATATAGTTACAATAAGAATTTACAACAAAACATATATAAAGAATTTAAAGAATGAAGAAATGATACAAATAACATATCTAGAAACAATAAGATTATATGTTATAAGTTAGATCCATTTGTAGGATTAAAATAATAACCACTTAAAAGATTAGATGCATTGATACCTAGGAACACGAAAAGAAAGAATAAGAAAAAAACTCAAAGAAAAAGAAGAAACTATAATCACAGTTTAATAGAATATATATAAGAATTAGAAAAACAATTTATGGATCTTGAGAATAAAGACATAGAAAAACTATGAAAATATTATAATAAAAAAAATTATACAAACAAAGAGAAAGATGATATGATAATAATCAGTAAAAATAATTTTGAATAAAAAAATATTATCCCAAAAAATCATATGAAACAAATGTCATTACGAGTTCTTTATCAAGAATGAACATTTGATCCAAGTAAAAAAGAAAGAAATAGGAAAAATCCAAAAGAATCTAACATTTCTTATAGAAGAAAACAAAAAATGGAAATAGAAATCCATTTGAAAACTAGATATAGTATTTCACAAGAATTCAAACTTCATGAAAATTATAAATATGATATTTTAGATTTAAATTGTATAAGAGACAGAAAAAAAAGCCTAGATGAATGATCTAATGGTTTAAATGTAATCATACAAATTTCTTCAATAGCACAACCCTTCAACTTGTAAAATTTCTTAATTTTTTTATTTTAACGGTTTTTAAAATTGAAATTAAACAATACAATTTTTTTTATTTTTTGGTCAATTATTTTTTAAGATTTTAATTATAGACCTTTTATATTTTTTTGAAAACTTTTATGTATTGTGTTTTTCATATTATCCAAATTCGATAACTATGTATGAAAAACATGTACATAAAATTAAGTATCCAAACAAATACACAAAATCCTATAAATTATATAATTTTAAAAACCAATTGACTAAAAAAAGAAAAAAAAATATACTATATATCCAAATTCAATTTTAAAGAGTTCAAATAAAATAATAATTGACAAAAAAAAATTGTATTGTTTAATTTTAATTTTAAACTACATGTTAAAATAAAAAATTAATTACGTAGCATCGTTTGACGTGTTGAACCGACACTACACGTAGGACGTAGCGTCGGTTCTACGTGTCAACTGACGCTATCCACGTATGTAGCATTATTTTTTAATTCTATTCCTTATAATATGTTTTTTAACATTTTAAAGATATTTTTACCTTATAGTTTATCAATTTTTTACTATTGATATATTACTTCATAGATAAGATTTTTAACTAGTTTAATTTTTTGTTTTAATTCCTTTATTTCTTCTTCTTGTTCCCATTATTGTTTACTTTTTTTTAAATTGTAATACATTATTTTTTTCTTACTACATTATTTTTCATCATGAAATTAGAGGTTTTTCTTTTACATCTAAGTTTTATTCTTCAGATATTTCAAAGTTTGTTAATATTTTTAGTTTTATTATTTGTTCAATTTTTTGAATTTTTTTATCTATTTTTATGAATTCATTTTATCTATATATTGAGCTATATAATTGTTTGTTAATGAATATCCTATTATGTAGTATACTAAAAATAGATTTTTTTCTTTATTAAATCTCATCTTTCAAATCTATAGGCTAACTTAATATTGAGATTATTTCTAATAAAACATTTTTTTATTTATTCTTCTATATGTGTGAGTGTTAATATTATTTGTGTATCAATTTCTTTTCTAAAATGTGATTTTATTAATATTTAGATTTCTCCTAAATGGATGTATCTAATTTTTCTTTAATTCTTTTGGGATTTTTGATAGTTTATTCATAACTAGTTCTTTGCCGATTAATGATATGAAATATATTCTTTTTATATTTGTAATATTAATAATCAGTTTTTTATTAATTATTTCATAATAAACTATATCTTTCCTTTAAAATATTTTTCTTATTCTTGAAAATGATGAATCTTTGATGTGTGTTTTTATTTTTATTATTTCTATCATTTTTTTATGTATAAAAAGATTATTATTCACTTCCGTTAAGTTGAAGATATTTGTGATATTTTTGAAACCTTAGAAGTATTTGTGATATTATTTCAAAATTTTGGAGTATTATTGATAGTATCTCATTTCAATATACACTTAAATAAAAAAAATTCTATATTACTCTCAATTTCTTTTACTATTTGAATCTATTGTTTTATTGTTCACTTTCTTATTTCTCTTTATTTCGTAAGACATTATCAATATGATAACATCTAATTAGGATTTAGGATTTCGCTGACATGATTTTGGTAAAAATTATTTTACAATCTCTTATAGTATATATTGAAGTCATATCACACAAAATTATAAGTTTTTAAATCCATGTGAGGTAGTTTATTTTGTTACTTATTACACGAAAATTTATGTATTTATCAATGATATTTTTTATCACTTTTGTATCTCATCGATTTCTTGGATTTATTTAATTTGTATTTGAAAGTTTATAAAATATGGACCTGATTAACCTAGAGGGGGGTGAATAAGTTATTTTTAATTTTTATTAATTTATAATTTACTAACCTAAACAGAGCGGCCAAACATGCAATCGTGTGTAAGAGTAAATTGCGGAAATTATAACACACGATATTTTTAGGTGGAAACAACCTAGGCCACAACAATGACCTAAGAGGAAAACCACCGGTCCACCAGACCACCTAACTTTCCACTATGAAAATCAAATGTTCAAGTACAAACTCGGTTTTATGCTACCCTCCCTAGGATACTACCCCAATGTACTTTACTTACGAGCCCCTGCTTTGTTTTCACAGTTACCAAAATTAGCGTGAGCGGTTTCCAAACCAACGTTCCAATAAGCTCCTCGTCAATCAGATCGTTCACAGATCAACTGCAAAATAGTTAGCACAAAAACACAGCCCGTGTGTGTTCTAGAACGGATTTAACAATGAATAATCCTAACTAGATGATTTAAAATAAATGTCATTTAAACCAAATCAACTAGAATATTCTAGAGCAAAAAGATTACACATAATTTCAGTAAAAATAACTTTTTTAAAATTTAATAATTAAATCAAATAATTATGATAGCTCGTAAAATTATTTAATCTAAATATCTAAAAATTTAATTAAGAAGAATTAAATTAACTAATGCAAAACAATATATATTGATTACCTTTACTGCGTACCTTTGCTGACAATTATATATGTTATTAGAAGAATTAAATTAACTAATACAAAACAATATATATTGATTACCTTTACTACGTACCTTTGATGACAATTATATATGTTATTATATATAAACTTCATATGCTCGTTGCTTTCAACTTCAATTTGTTTTTTTTTTCTTTTTTTTTCGGCAGTATAGCCGTTCTTCTTCAGCAACTTCTTTGCTTTTTTTTTCCGGCAGTTTTTTTTTATTCTCTCAGCACACTAATCAACCCTAAATGTCTCTCTATTTATAGATAATATTGATACCTAATAGTATTAGGTTTAAATGCATTTTGGGCTTAATTTTTCAAAGCCCATTCAAAGCCTTAAAAAAATATTTTTTAAATCATATCTTAAAAAATATTAAGACATATAAAAAATATTTAAACACCAAAAATAATTTTAGATTTATGAACATGTACTATTAAATATATAAATGAAATTCTATGTGTCGTAATTATAAAAGACATATCTGAAGTACGGATATTTAGAACTTGAACATTTGTTCGGCTGTTCTTGATAAACTTGATAGCAGGTCTAAAAACAAATTTACAAATAAATATTTTGTCCACGAAAATAGCCAACACTCATGGTCCTTACAAACTCCCCCTTTGGCATTTTCGTGTGGCAAAACCTTTCTCTCACTACATGACGCTTATAAAAATAAGATAAAAATACAATGATATCCCAGACTCCATAGTGGAACTATCCTATGGTCCGATAGATCCATCTTCGTTGCAACTTGACAAGCTTGTAAGTAACTGAAATAACATTGACAAAGCATAGAACAACTTGGCATGAAAGCCTCATTGTATATTAGTTCAGTTTACATAAAAATAAGCGAAGTGTAAAGAATATTCATGTAGTATGCATTCATATCAATTAAGCTTAATAAAAATATGTTCTCCCCTTATATGCATAACAAAATAAAAACATGGAAGTAAATATTCTCTCCCCCTTTTTGACACACGAGAAGGACAAATCATTAGACAAAGAATTGAAGTTAAACTCCTCCTAAAGATATAACAGTGTAAAATCAGAGTAATACAAAAGTGCAATGTGCTTTGAACTCCCCCTAAGTTCTATGACTCTCTAACTTAGAAACCAATTAAAAAAGTAATAAATGAAAAAGACTTTTTTTTTATTATTATTTTTTTTTAAATTTTCATACATAGCCACATAATGTATTAAACTCATTTAATTACACACAAGCACACAACCAATTGAGAACTCATCATTTTTTTTAACTCCAATTTTGATTATTTATCATATAAATAAATAAGTAGAATAAAATAGGTGCACACGCACACTTCGCACATATAATGACATATTGACATTTACTTAAAATAGTATACATGTTTAAACTTCATAAATATGTCAATTAATTCATTTATGATCTATCAAGAAAGACTCAAAAGAAAAAATATCACCTATCATATAAAAATATAATCAAGTCTTCAATCTTACAAAATAAAATATATTTACTAAAAGAGGACTTAAATTTTTTATTTTTCTTATAAATGAGGTAAATGATATATATATATTTTTTAACCTCTATTAGCTCTTTCTTTTTGTGCATTCCAAGTACAAGATTTATAAGCAATCAGTTTTTGCATAATCTTTCCCTTTTTTTTTTTTTTTTTTTTGCACGAGCCATAAACCTAGCACGATAACTTTCACACTAGTTGTGAGGTAGTCCTCTCCGTTCATTGCGGTAGCTTCACACATCACAGTAGGTAGCCCTCTCAATACTAGGTGCCTCCATACGGTAAAATTTTAGTAAGCAAAAATAGAACTCAACACAATTTTACAATCAAGATTAGTTAAAGTCCTAGAGTCTTTCAAGAAAATTCATAAACTTCAAGCATAACATATATGTGTGTTCGTGAGTGTGAAGAATTTTATGTCAACATCGATCATCACATGTATAAGAATATATATGTATGCACAATCCAAAATTGTAGAATAATTTATACAATAAATATCAAAATGAGTTGAGTCACTAAAAATGAGATTATGTGTATGGAAATATTAAATAAGTTGAATACTCTATTGGCCAAACAAGGATTTTTTTTTTTGAGTAATAAAATTTGAAATTCAATTTGAGGGAGAAATTCTCAAGGCACTTCTGAGATACTCAAATCTTTGAGTGTCTATGGCTTTAGTGAATATATCAGCTAGTTGTCTCTCAGTAGGTACAAACTCAAGTGTTACTATTTTCTCTTCAACTAGTTCTCGAATAAAGTGATGCCTTATGTCAATGTGCTTAGTTCTAGAATGTTGAACTGGGTTCTTAGAAATACATATAGCACTAGTGTTATCACAATATAAGGGCATCATACCTTGTGGTTGACCGTAGTCCTTGAGCATGTTTTTCATCCAAAGCATTTGCGTGCAAGAGCTTCCTGCAGCAATGTATTTTGCTTCAGCTGTAGAGAGTGAGATAGAGTTCTGCTTTTTACTATACCATGATACTAAGTTGTTTCCAATGTAGAAACAACCACCTGATGTGCTCTTCCTATCATCCTGGTTGCCTGCCCAGTCGGCATCTGTAAAACCACTTACTTCACAAGTAGTGTCAGTAGTAAAATATAAACCATAATTACTTGTTCCTGAGATATACCTAATGATTCTCTTTACATTCTCTAAGTGTGATTCCTTAGGGTCAGCTTGATAACGGGTACACACACCAACATTAAAACATATGTCAGGTCTACTTGCAGTGAGGTAAAGTAAACTACCTATCATACTCCTATAAAGGGTTTGATCAACACTTTTACCTTGAGTGTCCTTTGTAATTTTTGTGCTGGTACATAAAGGAGTTCGTAATGGCTTGCTAGTTTCAAGACCAAATCTTTTAACAAGGTTACAAGCGTACTTGGTTTGAGAAATAAATATATTATTATGAGATTGTTTGATTTTTAAACCAAGGAAGAAATTCATTTCACCTACCATGGACATTTCAAATTCATTTGTCATAACATGCACAAAATCATCCACTAGTGTACTAGATGTGGATCCAAAAACTATGTCATCCACATAAATTTGAGCAATAAAGATCTCGTCACTACTCCTTTTAATGAATAAAGTCTTATCAACTCCCCCTCGAATAAATCCCTTGTTCAAAAGATAGTTGGTAAGTCTCTCATACCATGCTCGTGGAGCTTGTTTTAAACCATAAAGAGCCTTTTTGAGTTTGTAAACATGATTTGGAAATTTTGGATCAACAAATCCTTTTGGTTGTTCCACGTACACTTCCTCATTCAAAAAGGCATACTTAACATCCATTTGATATAATTTGAACTTCATATAACAGGAAATGGAAAGTAAAATTCTAATTGACTCTAGTCTAGCTACAGGTGCAAATGTTTCATCAAAATCAACTCCTTCTACTTGCGTGTAGCCTTGAGCTACTAACCTAGCCTTATTTCTAACAACAATGTCATGCTCATCAGATTTATTTTTAAACACCCATTTTGTTCCAATAACATTTTTGTTTTTAGGCTTAGGTACTAATACCCACACATGATTTCTTTCAAATTGAGCTAACTCATCCTGCATGGCATTTATCCAAAATTCATCCCTAAGAGCTTCATTCACATTTTTTGGTTCAAATTGAGAAATATAGCATAAATGAGTTACCTCACTTATTTGTCTTCTTCTTGTCACCATGCTAGCATCAGGATCTCCAATTATATTCTTAATAGGATGCTTTTTTGAAGTTCGAGTTGGATTTATCATTGATGAGGTTGATGTTTCTTCCTTCTTTTGTTCACTTTCCTTCAACTCCTCTTCTTTTATTCCAATTGTGTCACTGGTTATTGTTAATTGAGGTGTTGTGAAATTTTCTTCATTTCCAACTTCTTCACTTGTAATCTTCTTACCTCCATCATCTATAACGACATTTATGGATTCCATAACTACATTAGTTCTACAGTTGAAGACTCTATAAGCTCTACTATTTAGAGAATACCCAAGAAATATACCTTCATCACTTCTTGAATCAAACTTACCCAATTGTTCACGATCTCTAAGTATGTAGCATTTACTTCCAAAAATATGCATAAATTTCAGATTAGGTTTTTTACCTCTCCATATCTCATAGGGAGTTTGATTTGTACCTGGGCGAAGATATACACGATTTATAATGTGACATGCGGTGTTTATAGCTTCAGCCCAAAACCTTTTGGAGACTCCCTTGGCATGCATCATTACTCTTGCCATCTCTTGAAGTATTCTATTTTTCCGTTCAACTACCCCATTTTGTTGAGGTGTGATAGGAGCAGAGAATTCATGAAAGATGCCATGTTCTTTACAGAAGTCAGCATACTTGGTATTTTCAAACTCTTTTCCATGGTCTGTTCTCAGTCTCTTGATGGTTACTATTTTGTCACCTGCTTCAACCTGCACTCTTG
This sequence comes from Hippophae tibetana, assembly GCA_037013495.1. Classification (NCBI taxonomy): domain Eukaryota; kingdom Viridiplantae; phylum Streptophyta; class Magnoliopsida; order Rosales; family Elaeagnaceae; genus Hippophae; species Hippophae tibetana. The sequence goes on from CM072812.1 coordinate 12,098,884, forward strand.
TACAATATGAGATGAAAAACTCAAAAGCATCTGACTTGTCTCTAAGAAAGTCTACCCACGTGTAGCGAGAAAAGTCATCTACTACAACTATGATATATTTCTTACCTCCAATACTTTCTGTTCTCATAGGACCCATAAGGTCAATATGTATCAATTCCAATACTCTGTTTGTATTTATACTCTTGATCTTCTTATGAGAAATCCTAGTTTGTTTACCCAATTGACATGGTCCACATACAAGTGTTTCAATTTTTGAAAGAATAGGTAAACCACGCACAGTCTCAATTTTGCTTAATCTAACCAGATCTTTAAAATTCATATGACCTAGCTTTTCGTGCCACAAGATAGTTGAGTCATTGCTAGCTAGGTTACATGTTACTCTGGGTGATGTATCAATACAATAACAATTGTCATGTGATCTGATTCCCTTAATCATACATTCATCATTTTGATCTGTTACAATACAGTGATTGTTTGTAAATTGCACATTAAAATCACTATTGCATATTTGACTTATGCTAATCAAGTTTGCCTTAAGTCCTTCCACATATAAAACTTCATCAAGTTTAGGGATACCCTCTATTTGAACAGAGCCTTTTCCAATAATTCTAGATGTTTTACCATCACCAAAGGTAATTGTCCCTTCATTGTATTCCTTAAAGGTTTTAAACAAAGAACGATTCCCTATCATGTGTCTAGAGCATCCACTATCAAAATACCAAACGGTATTTGATTTAATTTTAAATGCTATATGGGCCACAAAACAGTGCAACTCAGATTTCTTAACCCATCATTTTTTAATTTTGGACATTTGAGTTACTGGTTTCTTATATTCCTCTTTTTGTGTAGTTCTTGTAGTAAAAACTTTACATTTTGAAATTTTTTGAGGTATTTTAGAAACATTTGTATTCGTGATAGAATCATAAGCATAAAGAAATCTACACTTAGGTCTTATATGTCCTTTCCTACCACAATGATGACAGATGGGAACAAACTGAATTTTCTTAGAATGATAAGGTGCAAAAACTACCTTCCCTGCCTGAGCAATAATGGGTTTTACAAATTGAGTTTTGGATGATGAAGGTGTTGATTGTTCATCTATGTATCCAAGACCTCTCTTATCTCCATATGGCTTTCCATAGTCTAGGACTTTGGTTAATTTTTCAGCACCAATGGTCAAATTCTTCATCGTTTCTTTAGCAATACTAAGTTCTTGCTTGAGATTTTTGTTTTCCTCGATGGTTTCTGCAAGTCTCAAATTCAAAGCATTAATATGATCAGAAAATTCCTTTTTATCTTTCTCTAGGTTAGAGTAATTTGTTTTGTGAACATTGATGATATCATTAAGTTTAGTTACTTCCACAAGCAATTTATCTCTCTCTTTCCTGGCACCTAGACAATCCATGAATAGTTCCTCATAATTCGATACATTAAACTTAGACAGTAAGAGAGAAGAATTTACTTCCTCATTTTCTTCATCCGAGCTAAGGTCGGAGTCATTGTGATGTGCATTGGAAGTTGCGGTGAAGGCACAATAATTAGTGTCATCCTCTGAGTTACTAGCATTGTCCTGCTCACTTTCTGTGTCACTGAGTGTAGCATTAAAGGCTTTTCCAAATTTCTTTTTATTGTTAGCACAATCTGTAGAAATATGACCAAATCCCCCACAAGTAAAGCATTGAGGATTAGTGGGCTTACTTTTCTTACCATCAAGGCTAGGAGACTTGATTTCCCTTGACTTTCGGTCATTCGAACGACTGGATTGTCCCTTGTTGGAATGATTATTCTGTTGACCCTTCTTCTTCATGAACTTCTTAAATTTTCGTGCTAACAAGACTAGTGACTCATCATTCATATCATCATCACTATCAGAGATGTCCTTTTTGGAGCTTTTGAATGCCACATCCTTATTTTTCTTGGGTGGATCAAGAGAAAGCTCATAGGTTTGGATTGACCCGACAAGTTCATCAATTTTTAGTGTGTCTACATTCTTGCTTTCTTCTATCGCTGTAACTTTCATCTTATAGTCAGCTGTTAAAGAGCTTAGGAGTTTGCGCACTTGTATAGGTTGTGGAATTTTCTCACCAAGGTTAGAACAAGCATTAGTGATATCACAGAAGCGAGCATAGAATTGACCAAAAGTTTCATTGTTTCTCATTTTAATAGAATCAAACTTAGATGTTAGCAATCTCAATTTTGTTTGTTTTACTTGGGAAGTTCCTTCATGAGCAAGAGCAAGTGCATTCCATGCATCTTTAGCAGTCTCACAGTCGGAGATGCGACGAAACTCATCCATTGACACTGCAGCGAATATTGAGCTTAGACCTTTTTGTTTGCCCCACTAAGGGTGCGTTCTTCAGTGGTCTAGTCTTTTCTTGGCTTTATGATTGTTACACCATCTTTCATTACAGAAGGTGGTTCCCAACCATCAAGAATAGCATCCCAGACTTTTTCATCTTGTCTGAGAAAGGCTTGCATGCGAGCCTTCCAGTAAGGGTAATTAAACCCATCAAAGAGTGGGGGTCTAACAGATGACCCACCTTCTTTCATTTGGTCCATAAGTAAGTGTGTGTGTCCCTAAAGATCAATCTCACTAAATGTGTCTAGTGTTTGCTCTGATACCAATTGAAAGTTTATAAAATATGGACCTGATTAACCTAGAGGGGGGTGAATAGGTTATTTTTAATTTTTATTAATTTATAATTTACTAACCTAAACAGAGCGGCCAAACATGCAATCGTGTGTAAGAGTAAAGTGCGGAAATTATAACACACGATATTTTTAGGTGGAAAAAACCTAGGCCACAACAATGACCTAAGAGGAAAACCACTGGTCCACCGGACCATCTAACTTTCCACTATGAAAATCAAATGTTCAAGTACAAACTCGGTTTTATGCTACCCTCCCTAGGATACTACTCCAATGTACTTTACTTACGAGCCCCTGCTTTGTTTTCACAGTTTCCAAAATTAGCGTGAGCGGTTTCCAAACCAACGTTCCAATAAGCTCCTCGTCAATCAGATCGTTCCTAGATCAACTGCAAAATAGTTAGCACAAAAACACAAGTGCCCGTGTGTGTTCTAGAACGGATTTAACAATGAATAATCCTAACTAGATGATTTAAAATAAATGTCATTTAAACCAAATCAACTAGAATATTCTAGAGCAAAAAGATTACGCATAATTTTAGTAAAAATAACTTTTTTGAAATTTAATAATTAAATCAAATAATTATGATCCCTCGTAAAATTATTTAATCTAAATATCTAAAAATTTAATTAAGAAGAATTAAATTAACTAATGCAAAACAATATATATTGATTACCTTTACTGCGTACCTTTGCTGACAATTATATATGTTATTAGAAGAATTAAATTAACTAATGCAAAACAATATATATTGATTACCTTTGCTGCATACCTTTGCTGACAATTATATATGTTATTATATATAAACTTCATATGCTCGCTGCTTTCAACTTTAGAAGAATTAAATTAACTTTACTGACAATTATATATGTTATTATATATAAACTTCATATGCTCGCTGCTTTCAACTTCAATTTGTTTTTTTTTTCTTTTTTTTTTCGGTAGTATAGCCGTTCTTCTTCAGCAACTTCTTTGCTTTTTTTTTTCCGGTAGCTTTTTTTTATTCTCTCAGCACACTAATCAACCCTAAATGTCTCTCTATTTATAGATAATATTGATACCTAATAGTATTAGGTTTAAATGCATTTTGGGCTTAATTTTTCAAAGCCCATTCAAAGCCTTAAAAAAATATTTTTTAAATCATATCTTAAAAAATATTAAGACACATAAAAAATATTTAAACACCAAAAATAATTTTAGATTTATGAACATGTACTATTAAATATATAAATGAAATTCTATGTGTCGTAATTATAAAAGACATACCTGAAGTACGGATATTTAGAACTTAAACATTTGTTCGGTTGTTCTTGATAAACTTGATAGCAGGCCTAAAAACAAATTTACAAATAAATATTTTGTCCACGAAAATAGCCAACACTCATGGTCCTTACAGTATTCATTGTCCAGGTTTTCATATTTTTTGCTTACCATGATATAGATATATTTGTGTATTGCTTGTCAATTCAATATATATATACATGATTAATTAGTATAAAAAATGTGAATTTTAGTATCTTTTGGCTCTTTGTGTTTTCCTTTTTATTTTTCCCTCGTTATGGTTTTGATCTCCATCAAATCAAATCTTTGTTTAATTGCTACATCATTATACTAGGAGAATTTGTTATATCTTTAGTCTCCTACGTAGATCTTGTATTTTGATATACACGTAAATATGACATATTTAAGAGCTGATTGATTGTTATTGTTTTTAGAGAATTACTTATATTTTAAAAGCTTATGAATTTGAGGTTGCGTATTATATTTATTGAATTAGTTTATTGATACATAATATCTTTTATTTTTTGTGTGTATTGTTAAAAACTCAAGATTAACTTAACTCAATAAGATTTCATTGAATTGAGTTAGGTTTGAGTTTCTAACATAATATTATAGTTGAGTCTGTCTTGATCGGTGATTTGGGTTTTGTCCTTAATAGTTTCTCAGTAGTTTTATGAGACCATCTCTGTCCGTGTAGAGGAAGATTATTTTAATTTTTTTTTAATTCCACATCGACCATGCGTTCGACAACAGTGTTACTTATAAACTTGGACATGATAAATCATATGTCATTACTTTTAAAATGAGTGAACCTTTTATTTGCATCTTTGATTGCGATATTAATAAGTTTATATTATAATTGACACTATTTTATTATAATTGATAATACTGATCATTTTTAGTACACATTTTACGGGAATATGCCTCAAATTTTAAATTGATTTGGAAAGTAAATTTTCTTTTTCTTTTATTTTTAGTTTTTATTAAAGGAAATTTCCTGGTGATTTTATCAAAAACATGTGATTTTGTGAATACTAAATGCTATGTCTTATTTTATTATGCAAAGCCTTTGATTTAGTTTATTTTATAGAAAATCATATTGGATATCTCTACATATGTTATGCATTAATTTAAAATTGCATTTTTATAGAATATGATTGATAATTAGTCTTTTCATTTTCTCAAAATTTGCATATCGATAATTAATGATATAATATTTGTTTGAAATTTTCATTAATACGTTCTTTTTCTGTCATTAAGTAATATTTTTTATGACTGTATTTCGTTATTTAAAAATCAAAATCTTACTTATATAAGTATGATTAGGAATAATTGACCTTAATTTTGAATTGATTCATGAAATAAAAATTATAAATTTACCAAGCTAATCATACATAATTGAAATTAAGAGAAAAATATTTGAAATTCAAGTAACTTATCAATTATTTTTTATTATTTAAATTTTTATTCTAATATAACTATGTAAGTAAATTTCTTACTCTTTATATTTCACTCATGAAAGTAGTCATTTCTACCTACTCGAATATCATATATATTTGTTACACTCATGTGATTATTTTAATATTTTACTTTCTAATATAATATGTATAAAAATTAGATTTACTTAGATTAGTTGTTGTATTCATAGCTAATAGTTAATGAATGGAGTTTAGATTCAATTGATGGATGTATTAGTATATATTATCTTTAATTATGAACTGTTGTATTTGTTTTATTAGTAAATTACTTGTTGCCTAATAATTGTCTTAAATAACTCAATAATGTTACTATATAAGAGTTGGATCCTATGTAAATTTATCTCATTACATTATATATTATGTATGATCTCACGTTGTGAAAATACAACCATCATTTATCAAATATATACACACATAAGAGATCTTAAAGTGATTGAAAATTCTTTATAACTTACTAGAATGATTTATTGATTTGTATATTGAGTGATGTTTAGCTTGTTAATGCATGTTACTAGCGTGGACAAGAGCATGTGAATTGCATTGTTACTAGTGTTTTTAGTACAGATCTTTTTTTCTTATATGTTGGTTTATATGTGGTGTGTAGAATTAAGTATGTTGTTTTTATTGCATATTTTGTTATATTATTTGTTTATTTCAAGTTGTGAGATCTACTTGATTAAGTTGAAATAGAATTTGTGAAAAAAAATTCATGCGTTGGTATATCCACTCCTCATTTAGGTCTTAATTGACTATTTGGATCAAAAGTTCAATTCATCTGTGAAAAATTGTTCCAATGCAATGGAATACTCAAATGGCATAAAAATGGAGACTCAACCAATTGTTTATAGACCTTTTCTATGTTGAATTGTATTCATACCGTGCTCGCTTCTTGATTTTATTCTCTAGGAATCACATTTTATTATGTCATAGTAGCTTTTCCTCTCGTGCTAGTCCTAAGGTAATTCTTGTACATGGCCTTGTGATTCTTGTACAAGGTAATGCACATGATAAACATATGAGATTTTATTTTTAATTCCTACAGGTGATAAACATATGTTATTTTTCAAAGTAAAAGAACATGTTTTTCACATATTCAAAAATATAATGCACGTATTTATTTTAATAACATAAAAAACAAGCGAAATCATACTGTGAACAAGGCACACCTTTAACCCCCTCTAAATATGTTTAGAGGGTTAACAAAGGAAAACTTGGTGTGAAACTTTAATACAATGCCTGTCTATTCCTTTATTTTTATTTTTTTCATTTGTTATGTAGCAATGCCTGGCTATTCAAGGAACGAGAAAAATGAAAGAACGGAAAACATGACTTTAGTTATTACACAAGGAGCTTTGTTATCTCCATTGAATCATGTGAATCTCTATTTTACAATATCAATTGGCACTAGGTGAATAAATCCAATATATATCTGCTTATTGTCTACCTTTTATGAATAAATGCATACAAGAAGATCAGTAAAGAAAGTATGATTTAAATAATATCCTTAACTCTCAGCTTTTCCATCTTTCCAATTATATAGTGTTTGGATAAAATATATACTTTGCCTCTGTTTCCAATATTATTGAGGAAGACTTCTAGACTGTATAATGATGTTGGTTACTGTCAACATCTAACCCTTTCATCTTTGCAACTGATTCAACATGCCCTTTCAAGGTGTGAAGCTCCTTAAGCCTACAAAACCAATGATAAAACAGTTAACAATAAGTCACTATATATTCTCAATGTTATCATACTAGGAGCATAAAACATTTTCAGAACTTCAAAATGTGACTTCAACAGCATATATGTTCATGATCAGTTTATGACATCAATGTAAATCATTTCAAAGTATTCTGCATTATTGTACAATTTCAGTAGTAACTTTTTTTTTTGGGGGGGGGGGGAGGGGGGCTACAATCAATTTAGCAATTACCTAGCAACTTCGGCTCGTTTTCTAGCTTGCTCAGCAATCTCAGTCAACTCCCGATAGCTGACCTTTTCATTTACAAGGGGTTCAACAGTTGGGAGACCATGTAGTGTACGCTGAGCTGCGGCCCATTTTGCCTCTCTTTCTCCCTTTCCATAGTCCTGCTTTGTTGTGAAGGCGGTCTTAATTGGTAATACACAAGAAAGGATATGAAGTTAGTAAAAATAGAACTATAAATAATGGACAAAAGCTAACTAGGATGCAGCTTATAAAAAGTTCACACACTATATATACCTTGTTGTCATAGAAGTTATCCCAAGCCTTGCCACTAAGTGCTAAGCGAGTTATAAACTTAAGGATATCAAGAGGGAAGTAAGTAACAAAACTGAAAATCCAAATAACACCTGCCCATCCCCAACCAATACCGCTGATTCTTGCAAATCCCCAATTTGCATACACAGCAATGATAGTAGCCACCTGATTTGTGAAGTACCAAATCTGGGATTAGTGATATATGCTTGTAATGGAATTATCGAGTACAAAAATTCAAAAGAAGGATAATGCATACCAATTGTGCTGCTAGGAAAGCAATTATAAGCAAAAAACCAGGGCGTTCCACAAAGGACCAACTCCTTGACCTAGTCACAAATATGAGTGCTTGACTAATAATGCTCACTTGAAGATATAGAGCTGTATTAAGTTCAGACATACTGTCCTTAATTGGCCTAACCCCAAAAGTTTCCTGCATAATTGTTGAGCCTTAGTACGTGCAACTCTAATATAAAATTATAGTTTTCTAGATGGGACTTTTTGCCTAGAAAGTTAGTTTAGTTGACTTACTGTGAAGAAATTAGTGCTGTATGATAGCCAAAAGAATATTGCAGTTATGATGGCCATATAGGTTCCAAGAACAACTCCGGTAGCAAAAATCTCATTGAGCTTCCATGAGTCCGGCAAAGGAGATGGTCTCACCCTATCCTTAGAGATGGTCATGATAGTTCCATCATTCAAAACGGCAATGATAAGAACCATGAAAGGTGCAAAATCGAACTTCCAAATAAGAGCAACAAGCAAGAATCCAACCACAATACGAATTGTGATGGATACAGCATAAATTGTGTAGTTTTTCATCCTTTGGAAGATTGCTCTACTTGTTAATACAGCACAAACAATCACGCTTAGTCCTGGTTCTGTCAAAACAATGTCTGATGCATTCCTGGCTGCATCAGTTGCATCATCTACAGCAATACCAATATCTGCCCTTTTAAGTGCTGGAGCATCATTTACACCATCTCCAGTCATACCAACAATGTGTTTCCTTTGCTGTAGCTTCTTGACAATCTCGTACTTGTGCTCTACAATTGAAAATTTTGATGAATGAAATAAAAATAAAATGATTTTTTTTGTTTCCCCTTATTTACTTAAACATGGAGAATTTCATTACCAGGAAAGACTCCTGCAAAACCATCAGCCTTTTCAATGAGCTCCTCGATCGGCATAGAACTATGGCTTTCATGGCCTTGGCCAAGGAGGGATGACGAAGGATACATGTTGGTTCCCATGCCAAGCCTACGACCGGTCTCTTTAGCGATCGCAAGTTGGTCACCAGTGATCATCTTAACATTAACACCAAGTTCTAGAGCTTTGCGGATAGTCTCAGCACTATCATGTCTAGGAGGGTCAAAAAGAGGAAAGAGTCCTACAAACACCCATGGCTCTCCAAGGCTTTCTTTGTTCTTCTCTAACACGGTCTATAAATAAACAAGGCATAAAACAATCCATTTTATGCATTAATTAAAGCATGTGTAACATTGGAATACTATAAAATCCATCAAGTAAACTATCTAGCTTACTACCTGTCGAGCAACTCCCAAAGATCGAAGACCACGATCAGCATAACTATCTATAATGGTATGTGCTTTCTTTCTCTCTTCCCCTTTGAGGTCACAAAGGTCAATAATCTGATAAACAAGAGAAAAGTTAGATAACAAGAATAAAATGTCAATAAAGGTAGGAGACAGGATTTCGAAAAAAAATGTTTGGTATTGAAGAAAGATCATTTACTTGCTCAGGAGCCCCTTTGCTACACCTATGCCAGTCACCATTGTTGTCAATGTAGGTAATTGCAGTACGCTTGTCTACCGGATTAAATGGCAAGAAATGGACTTCAGTGATTCCTGCTCTAGCCTACAAAAAGCGTAAAGAAAATTAGATGCTAAAAGTTACTATAGGTAATTGTTAAGTAAAAAGAAAACCAACTAGCAATGTTGCTTGATCAAAACATTTTAGTTTGGTACCTCTTTTGGGTCGCCTAACATTCCAACAGTTGAAGCATCAATAGCATCTTGATTCTCAACTCGGGATGCCCTCGCAGCGAGCAAGATAAGAGTGTCCTTATCCATGTTTTCGTGAAACACCTGCAATTACCAAAGTCTTGGTGCTAAGTAGTGATAAGTGATACGCTCATCACATGTTCAAAAGGATAGTCACCTACCTCAATCAAGGACTTATCGACAGTGAGCTTATTAAGAGTAAGAGTTCCGGTCTTATCACTGCAAAGGACATCCATCCCCGCCATCTCTTCAATAGCTGTCATTCTCTTTGTGATGGCGCCTTGTGTGGCGAGGCGATGAGACCCAATAGCCATGGTCACAGACAAGACTGTTGGCATTGCAATTGGAATACCTCCAATGAGTAGCACCAACAAATTATCAATACCATCCCTATATGCTCTATGTTGAATTGGGTACATCACAACAATCTCAATCACCATTCCAATAGCTATGGTACATATGCAAAAGTTACCAATGGATGTCAACACCTGATCAAACAATCCAAAACCATCAAAATGTTAATTCCTAATGCCTCAAACCCAAAATCCAATCAAACACTTATAACAACTGGGATTTATTATTCATCACATATACCTTTTGGAAGTGACCAACTTGATTGGTGCTATCTACAAGGTGAGCAGCCTTGCCAAAGAAGGTGTGAACACCAGTAGCAATAACAACAGCCTCAATCTCACCTTGTTTGCAAGTCGAACCAGAGAACACCTCGTCACCGGGGTTTCTTGTGACGGGCAAAGATTCACCAGTCAGAGCAGACTGATCAATTTTAAGAGGATCTCCTTCCAATAGACGTGCATCAGCAGGAACGATATCACCTAATTTAATGCTGATCACATCTCCTGGCACTAAAATTGCTGCATCTTGCTCACTCCACTTTCCATCCCTCAAAACCTGATTTTGTTTTTATATTTCATCCACACAATTCAATTTGCAAAATTTTCCAATGAGCTAGAAAACATGTAACAAAAAGAGCTACAGAACATATAATATAAAAACCTTAGTCTTGGGGGCAAGACCAGCCATCAAAGCAGCTGCAGCATTGCCTGCATTATTCTCCTCAATGAAACTAATAGTTGAATTGATGAGCAACAACACCACAATACCGACGAAGTCAGGCCAGTCCGGGGGCCTACCCTGTATTGTTCACCATCATAGTACTATAATGAATGTGAATGAGAAAAAAAGAGAAAAAGATAAGAGTTTGTTATGATGACATTGACATACCCCTCCATTAGCTAGGGCTATGGCCATAATAGCTGCGGCTTCCATAACCCATGAGAGAGGATTCCACATAAAACCCAGAAATTTTAGGACCTTGCACTCTTTTTTCTCCTCGAGTTTGTTTTTCCCAAAGATTTCAAGTCGAGCTTCGCCTTCTTGTGATGTGAGACCCTCTCTTGTACATTTGAGCTGCTCAAAGACCTCCTCAATGGGAATATTTTCCTGTACACACAAAATTTAAAACGATTTATAATAGAGCTTTCGATTAGCCCAAACTTTCATAGATATAGAATTTGAAGAAATATCCACGGTTTTAAAATATTTAAACAAACCCAGAAAAGAAACAGAACCAGTTTAGTTCATGTTTTGTTAGCCAAGTTATTTCTTTTTCTTTCTCTATTTTTCATTTTCATTTTAACAAACAAAGAGGCAAATATGTTAAAGTTGAACAATGAATAAGGTGTCTTACAAGACCAACAGTTTCATTCTTGACATCTTCTAAGGATATATTAGCCATAATAAGAACACAAGAAGAAGATCAGGTAATTAAAAAGCTCTTTGTGTCTTTTATTCTTTCAACTATCTCATGCACAGTATATGCAATAACTGCAACTAAGCCTCCTCGTCCATCGACAAATCTAAAAAAGACGAAGAGGAGATAGAGAAAGAAAGAGAGAGAGAGAAAGAAGAATGAAGTTTTTTATTAATATGCAGCAACCCAAATGCTTCAAAAATTTCTGCTATAATATAGAAAGAGAATGATAAACAAGGGAAACAAAAGAAAACAGATTGACAAACTGTGATAACCCTTAAATTTCTTTGCAGTTAAAGGTTGGTTAGAATGTTCTTGTGGATGTCCAAAATTCACGGCCTTTTGTTAATGGGAATCTAACTTTTAATCCACTGCTATGTTTCACATAAAGATTGCATTTTTGGGATATTTTAAGGCTACTGAGTTGTAATAGTTTGTTATTTTGGGAAACAAAAGCCTGCCCCAACTATTTCAATTTATTCAAAGAGTTTTGACCTTCTCTTAGCTTAGATATGTTACCATATATATATATAATTTCTCTTTAATATTTTAGACTATTGACTAGGTAATATAATTTTTCATCCAGACTTCCTTTTTATGGTTACATATATGAATATAATAGGAGTATAATCATTGTAAATATAAAAAATAAATATCAAATTAACGTCTAAAGATATTATTCCCTCACGTCTTAAACTACAAAACCAATGAAGTAACCTAACATGAAACTGTTTGAGTTGAAATGACATCGCTTTATTCCATATAATCAAAATAAGTGTAAACAGAGAAAAATACAAGTTTTCAATCACAATCACCAAAAGAATTAGAAAATACCATTTCAGTGCGTTAATGAAATTGTTTTTTGTCAGTTTCTTAAATTTGGTTTATGATTTAAAAATAAATTTTCTGATATGAAAATTATTTCCATTTAAAATTTCTTAAATTTAAGCCTGCGTTTGTTATTAAATTCAAAGCTATGTAATCAAATGTCATATACTTTATTTTTCGATAAAACTTCTATAAAACAGATTTTTAAATCGTGCTTGACCATTTAACTTCAAAACAATTTTCAATACTTGTTGTCAAGTCATTATCAAAAAATAATTTACAATAATTTTAAAAAATATTTCTTGAAAATAATTTACGTAAAAACAAAAATAACTATTATGAGTTTACCCTTGAATTGTCTTACTTTACTTAAAAACATCTTTGTTGAAAATAGAGAAGATAAATAATTATTGATTTATTTTACATGTATTGTCATCCATTGAGTCAATGAAATAACATATATTTTAATTTTTTAAATATATTTTTATTTAATTAATTTAAAACTAAATTAATGAATAGAATACTCAATTTGTTAAACCAACTCTTTCTTTGCTTATTTTCAATAATCATTTAATAATTTATTATTCTAATAATTTTGATTTTTTCAACTATAAATGAGTTCAACCATTTTCATACCATAACACAATTCTTTATGTTTTTTCTTTCTATAAATTCCTAACTTATATTGTTGTACTTTAATTCCGAATAACATAATATTAATAGTTGTAATATTTCGATCTTCTACCGTACATTAGAGTTTCGAGACATAATATTTTTTAGATTGTTTCATCCTATAGATGATGGGATTGTAGGTTATTTTTACATCTTAAACATAACATAAAACATCTAACAACCTAATTCTCAATTCAACCTAAATTAATTTTAATAAATTTATTCATTTTTATTATTATTTTGCAGCAACAGTATTCATTGTTTGACCATGGCTTTTACAATTTGTTTTAAAAAAAATACCAAAAAACTTGACTATCAATCTGTTTGGTATAATTAAAAATAGAGTTTTAAATCTCCAATCAAATTTCAATTCTATATGCTCTGCTAGGGTTTCTCTCATCAATTTTCTTGCTGATTTCGCCATTTTTCTTCACAAATTTTGTTGGTTTCTTTTCCATATTTCATTGATTTCTCGTCTTGAATGTGTTGCTACTTCGGTTCCTGTGGATTTCAGTGTTTATTCTACGAATCTTTGGTTTGGTTCTCGTTCTTTCCGAGAGCTCTGGCTCTCTAAACTCGTGCTAAGCCTTTAGTGCTGCTCGTCTTCTTCACATTCATTCATACGCCATGTGCGATGGCCTCTGATCATTCGCTGATTCTTTCTTGAGGCCCTAGTTGTTGTGTTTTTCCTTCTCCAATTGCAGTTTATTCGTCTGCGATCTACAATTGTTTTTCTATTGATCTGTTTAGAATATGATTTTCTCAACTCTCAAATAAGCATCTCTGTTGTTCAGGACCTTTCCTTGAGTTTCTCTACTCTCCTCAAATAAGCCTCTCCGTTTTTAAGTAGATATGGATGCTATGTCCTATTGTCTAAACAATTTGGACCTTATGCTTGAAATTAATGTCCTAGTTAGGGAAGCACAGGAGCTGCTTGATCTTGCGATGGTCGTTCTGTGCACTAACATGCTGAACAATTCTATGCATTCTGGTGAGGGATGTAAAGTGGTTGTTGAGGAGTCCAATGTTCCTGGGAATGGCGATGAGGATTTGAATGCCACTTTTGGGGCTCTTGTTCAAGCCAGGATGGGTAGTGCTCGTGGGGGACGCAAGGATAAAGGAGTTGAAGATTTGGCTAGTAAATTGGTTGCTGTTGTTGTTATGAGCAAGTGGATGACTTCATGTAGCTGCCTATCCACGTCATACAATTTAGTGATATATTCTTATAATTTATATAAATTTAATAATAAATTTATACAAATGAATTACATGAACCTCTTTTATATTAAGTTTAGTTTAGTTTAGTTTAATTTTTAACAAAAATATTATATTATTACAACTTATATAAATTCGATTATAGATTTATATAACTGACTAAATTTTGATGATAGATTCTTAAATTTATCCTATATAATAAATAAATTTATATACATAAATAAATTAAAGTTTCAATAATATTCTTATATAATTTGTGTGAATTATATAACAATTAAAATATAAAATTATATTTATACTATATTTACTTAATTTTAAAGTGAACATATTAGTACTTATAAAATAAATATTTAATTAAAAAAAACTATACATTATTATTAAAAAAATATCGTTTTAATCAAACATTCACAAGATAAAAAAATCATAAATAAGATAATAGAGAGTTTTTTATATATAAATATTTTTATAATAAAATGTATTTAAATTTTATTACACCTTATAAATTAATAAAAATAAAATTATGTTCATAAAAATAAATAAATAAATGTGCTTCACGCTTTATATATAATATTAATAAATATTAATGAAATAAAATAAATATTCAAAGTATATTAACAGAAATTATACAACATCATGAAAATGTTTAAAAAAAAGATAGGTTATTGTTATTATGATTATGATAATTTAAAAATAATAATATAAGAACATTAAATATGTTAATTTTATAAAAAAAAATTGTTAATTATATGCTAATAAATATGATTTTAAATTTCATGGAAATAAATAAATCAATATTTTTCATCCTTATTTGATGATTCATATCTAGATTTTGAATTCTATAAAAGATTTTTTTTTATTTCACTAACTATCATTCTTTGTTTTTATCATTTCTTATTAATAGTTAATTTTATGTTAATTTAATAAAACTTTTAAATTTTAAACATTTCTTTTTGAAAATTTTAAAAAAATACTTGAGTACAGCACATACTTAATAAAAAAAACAACTATCACACATACTTTAAATGAATTTTTTTATAAAATAAATTAGATGATTATATTTATAATTAAAAAATTAAAATAATACAATATTATATTTATTCATATGTGATTTATGTATCATTTACTTAGGCACTATTATCTAACAAAATCTATTAATTTTGACACATTCAATTTATACACAATAATAAAATAAAAAATAAAAAAAATAACATTTTTACTAAAAATAAAATTTTGATTTTGCGTTATTTTATTTATGTAAATTATAATCAAAAACTTTAACACTTACATGATTAATAAGTTATCTTCTTCAAACAAAATACATCCAAAAATAAAAACAAGAATAGTAAAACAAAAAAACAAAAAAACAAAATACAAAACTTGCAAAAAATAAAATAATATAATTAGCATAAACATTAGAAAATTTTAGAGACCTTAAAAATTATCAATTTTTTTACTAAAATAAATAATTAATTGTTCAAATATTTAAAATTAAAGTAACATAAATTATTCATAAGTTATCTGACCAGTAAATAGAAAATTATTTTTTTTAATTGATGAAAGTCAATAACAAAATATTCTAATTTTTTTATGATAATAATGTATTTAAATAAAAACAAAACGAAAAGACGTTGGATAAAAGAGAGGGGAAATACAATGAGATAATAAAAATCTTTCATAAAGGGGGGGGGGGGGGGGGGGGGGGGGGGGGGAATCATAAGAGCATTATAAAAGATGTCATAAATAATATAAAATATATTATATAATTATTTTCTTTTATATAAATAAATAAAATTAAAACAAGTTTATAAGTGAATTTCAACTAGAAGGGAGAAAAATATCAGAAAACAAAGATGTGGACTCCAAACGAGATTTCAAGTTCATATAACATTTTGATAGGCAATAGATATTATAAAGAACGAGCATTCCCAAGCATGCAAACTCAAAAATTTACAGTTGTAAGTCAAGTTCAACCAAGAGTCCGACTTGCGGGAGCACATTTTTTTGCTTCAAACTGTGCATCTTCTTCCTTGAACTGCTTTTAGGATAAGCAGAAGCAAATGTACCCTTGGTTATTTATTATTATTATTTTGCCAAAAAAAATGGAACTTTAGTCGACATGCACAACACAACTAGTATCCAGTTGTGTAAGCACTCCACATTTTGCAACCTAAGAACCAGAAACACATCACTTACGGTAATCGACGTCAACCATCTAAAGACTCAACATAACAAGCAATCGACGTCAGGACTCCATGACAAAAATTGGAATTGCTTTATAGTCACCGTAGATGTTTTTATTCCAACAAATTCACCGAGTACAACTCAAAAATAGTTTCACACAAGTCAAATCCTTGAACAGAGTACTAGTACACAAGAGAAATGCCGACAAAGCACAGGTTGTTATCATGTTTAACACAACTACAAATTACGGAAAAAGACTCGAGATGCTAAGATAAAGGGCAAAAAATAATGCAAACATTTTGAGATAAAAACCACAGATTCCCATTAAAACAAAACTACTTCAAATCCATCACTTCAAATACAAAATTAACTACAAATCAAATTTTGATATCTCAAAATCTTGCTAAACAAGGGTAGATGAAAAGCTAAAATGTAAGAGAGCTGTCCACCTCAAAACCCGAGCTTTGTGCGGCGCCAGTGCCTACGTTTGGCATTGTAGCTGCAAAGAAAAAAAATAAAAACTTTAGAACACCTTCGGTTTACTCTCAAGAAATCAAACAACAATATAATGGAACAGAAGTAAAATCTCAGGTAAAAGAAAAAAAAAACCGGATAGTGTTGTCAGTCCTCATACGGATCCAGTGAGGAATAGGTCTGTTCTGCCTCATCTTCTTCGCCAACTTCTTTTTGATCCTGAAGGTCTTGTGGGACGGCTGCGAATCGAAAACAATATTCAATTGTAAGAATCAAAAGGCCATAAACCTATAAATCAAATTGGAAATGATGATTCAGAATAGCAGGACATAGAAAAAGAGTTTTTACCATCTTCGCAGTGTTTGGTGACTGGAAACGGAAAAAGCTGCAAAGAAACCCCTAGCGATAGAAAAACCCTAATTGTCAAATTGGTGTGTTTTATACAACAAATCAGAGACGGATAGTGTTGGATTTGGAAATTGGCCCATAGTAACTTTGTGTGACGGCCCATGTTAAGAAAACTGTTGGGCACAGATAAAAAAAAAATTATGCTTATGAGTTTTTGAGTTATTTAAAGGTTGTTTTATTTTAAATAAAGTTACTTTGCCTCTTTCTTCGTTCACACAAATATTCAAAATTTTATTATAACTAACACTAATTATGTTAAGTATATGGGTAAAACGAATTAGTTTTTCACTCCTTTGAATATATTTTAATTTATCTAATTTTTAAATAAATTTAACTCATTTTTATCTGAATTGAATTAAAATACTTATAAGTAGTATTTTTTTTAACCACATTTATATTAAACTTTTTTTAAACATATTGACTTATTTAATTTTTTAAAAATTTATAATATTAAATAGATTGATTTATTATTTTTATTAAACTCGTTTTAATAGATTTATAATATTAATTTTTAAATATTAGATGATAATACGATGATTATATCTTAATTAATAAAATAAAAATATATATAGTTAAAAGTTTTTTGTTTATGTAAAAATTGATCATTTAGAAAAGGAAAAAAATATTATTGTTTTGGTATAAAAAATTAATCAAAAAAGTGTTAAAATATATATTTATCCAAAAAATTATTAAATAAAACGATTTATTCATTTAAATTCATGAATTAAATAAGTTGAGTTTTTATTAACTCGTTAACTTAATGGACTAATTTTAAATAAATTGATTTAGATTAAATAGTTCATTTAATAACTCTAATGTTTATTCGCATCAACTTCTTATAATTAATTAGTTAATGTTACAAAAATTTAAGTAATTTAAACACCATTGTTTAAAATTAAGCAAAGTATAAATGGCTGGAAAGCTGTTTAACATGACACGACACGTGAATTAAATACTGCTAGTTTTGGCTTCAGCGTTGCATTATTTAAAAGAGAAGTTGTACGATGTCATAGTGGAACGTAAAATTACCTTTTCAGATCTACTTGGATTAATACCCAACTCGCACCTTATTCGGATTAATACTTCAAGTTTATTGGCAGCTAGTAATGATCTTAGATCGGAGATGCCGGCGAGCTTGCTCTTTATTTTTCTTTTTCAATCCAAGAGAAGGTCGGCTCGGGTAAGATTTTGACATGCATTTCCAATGTCTGACAAACATGCTTCGGTCAATTCTTCTTCTTCTTCTTCTTTTTTACCTTTTCTTTTTTAATTGTTCTCTTTTGCTTCCATTGGTGTGTTGCCTTCCAGTAAGGTACGTGTAATGAAAAATGACCCTCTCAAGAGGCTTCTCTATGGGCTTTGCCTTTGTGTGCTCAAGTAGCATTCTGTGATATGTTGGCTTAGGAGTTACTGATCTTCTACGATGGTGATGTTTTCAACTTCCTCTTTCTTGCCCTTTTTGTAAGCATACGTACGCCACAGTGCGTCGTTCTTCGACTTTACTTGAATTTCTAAGCTTATTAGAAAAGTTTTTGACGTGATAGTTGATGTTGCTCATATATAATACGTTTGATAGAAGTCTTCAGAGATCTACTAAGCTTTGTGCTGTAGATTTTAATTGGTTGCAGATGGTATTTTTTTTAACATTGCTTTTTTCTTTTTCCATTTTTAAATTTCTTCTCGAGGGAATTTTGTTCTTCTACGTTGTAGAAGACTATAACCCGGATGGGCCGATTCATGTAGAGTTTTTGGTACATATTCATCGGCAGATCTAGATAAAAATGTCACCATGAGTACTACTGCATTTGAATTCGGTTTTACCAGTTTTGATCAAATTCCAGGTAAATAATACATCGAATTTTTTTAAAAAATTGTACATCATCAACACACATGCACTCAAGGATCTTCCAGATGTAATTATATATTTGTAGGAAATATACGTAATGTGTTACGTATCTAATGACTTCCATATATTTTAATCAGTATGTGAGGTATTGTATTTGGTGACCCATTCTAAGTTCCTATAACCATTGTAGAATGTATGGTTTTATATATTTTTATGAAACATATATAATATATTACATATATTTTAAATGTAAAGTCTTATATATTTTTGTAAGTTATGTGTAACTTCTTATATTTGTTCTTATATTTGTTGACTTTGACATTGGTCACCGAAAATCTATCGAGATATCAACAATGTACCAAAACTCCAACAAAACCTTGGTTTTATTTTATTAAAGTTATAAAATAAAGATTTTTTAATTTTTTTATTGAATAATTTGATATAAAATCATGAGTTTTATGATTAGTTATTTTTACTTCACAAGAATTTATTAATTATTAAAATAAAGTTATTTATTTAAAAATCTTTGTTATCATAGGATTTATATATTTTTTTCTTTTTTCCTTTTTTTTAATTTTCTCCTTGTAGAAAGTTTTTACTTCTTCTACATTGTAGAAGACTAGAACCCGGGTGAGTCGTCCTATATAAAGTTTTTGGTATCTATTCATCGGCAAAATCCATATAAAAATGTCATTACGAGTACTTTTGCATTCTCCAGTTCGATTTTATTAGTTTTGATTTAATTCCAGCTAAAGCATACATAGAATTGAAATAAAAGAACACTTGCATACATCCTACATACTGTGTCGTATCAATTAAAAAATAAACTAATGCCCGTTATTTTTAATTAAAAATTAACGCTTATTAAAATACTTCATAAATTCAATCAGTTTATAGTTTTCTTTTTAGATTATCTTCTTAGATAATAATAACAGCGTTAATTAAACAAGTCCCAATCAAGAATGCCTATGTAATGTTTTTATTTAAAAAATAATAATTAAATAAATTTATATATATTTTTCTATTATATTTAACTCATTTATTAAATGAGATTATATAATTTTTTTCAATGTCTCATCAAATCACTCTTAATTGTTTTGTGTTTTGGATTGTATGTTACGGTTACAATTAAAAGAAAGAAAGAAAACAAAACTATACTTGAAAATAATAAATGATTTTCAAGTGTGTAACACGCGAGCCTAACTTATTAAATATAAAATCTTGAAATAGATAGATACTAACAAAAAGAAGAAAAAATTAGGACATGTTTGGATGTCCTAATAAACAATCTTGAAAGTACTTAAAACCATTTAAAATCAATTTTAACTAAAAGAAGTAAAAGTTCCAATGAATATCCATCTACTAACACAAAAAGTAATGTTTTCTTATATGATAATTTTTTCCCATTTCTGCACAAGTAACATACGCTAGTGTGCAACTGTACAATTAATTATATTGTTGTACAGTGGTATAACGTAAGCATATAAGTTACAACGAGTGTTTGTGCTAAACAATGGGCATACATAAAATCTACGAAATAATTGAGAAGAAAATGTTACCTTGGGTTGAGATTTCCCAATCTTTGTCATAACCTAAGGCCCAAAAGAAATACCCACGAAGCTCAAGAGCTTGAGCAAACCCAATCTTTGTGGTAATTGTTAAGGAATCGTCAAAGGCAATCCATGTTGTGTTTACAAAAGCATATACTGAAACAGTCTTAGCATCATACACCACATTTGCTCTATGTTCCTCTATGAACTTCTTTATATGCGAAGAAATCATTGTTCCATTTCCTGGGCCTGGGCCTATAGCTGTTGCACCAATTCCATTATTATTTGGATCTTTCAGCTCCCATGTTCGGCCATAAAGTGATAAGCCCATCACAATTTTTTCTCTCGGCATCCCGGCCTCAATCCATGACGTGCGCCCATAAATCGTATTCATCCTACTCTTTGGGTCAAACAATGATGCATTAGGCCCAGTTATATTACTCCATGAGCCATGATAGTCATAACACATTACATTGATCCAATCCAAGTTGTTTTTCATCGAAG